>OU452187.1:12958633-15666133 GCA_911728515.1 Peribatodes rhomboidaria | reverse complement strand
AATTTTCGTTTGGATCCATCTGTAATAGTTGGCATAGGCATCACGACCGGCCAATGTCCTTTCATTGCTCCGAAGTTGGCTTCTTCAGCAACATTTTGATGAAATCTTCGACTGCTGTAAATGCTACCTTTTCTGATCACGTCAGAACCTTTCATGCCACCAGAGATTTGCAACATATCTTTGATGAGTTGATCTCTAAACTCAATAGACTTGTACTTTGTATTCTTCTTCACAAAGTTCTTGTACAGATAGTAAGCGTTCCAGACTGCGACGTCCACGCAATGAAAGATCACCCTCTTGTACCATCTGATGCTTTTGCGGGGGGAGGAATAATAAGAAGTCATTTGGTCTACTCGATCTACTCCCCCCATAAAAGCGTTATAAGTGGCAATTTCCACGGGTTTGGTGGCAATTTTTCCATGTCGGTTTGGTACATCTACTAACTTAGGCTGATTACATGTGGTAATCATATGTACTGGACGTTTGTCCTTCCACATCGAGACATATACATGCCCTTTTCGCCACCAATGGTGTTCTCCTTTTTTTAATTTCATATTTGTAAGTGCTTTGGGATTGCCTTTTCGGTTTTTTCGCAGCGTCCCACTTGAATGGGTTCGCAATCCAAGCAATTTTTCTGACAAATCAACCGAATTATAAAAATTGTCCATAAAAACATGGTGACCTTTGAGCAAGTACGGTTCGAGTAGTTTTAATACCAAGTTCTGGGTTTTTTTACCTGACTCGGAGTCATCTTTTCCTCGATACATGATCATATCTAAAACATATCCATCTGCTGTAGTGAGGACGTAGAATTTGATTCCATACTTGGCTTTCTTCCCTTTTATATATTGACGAAAGTAAATTCTGCCTCGGAATAGGATGAGCGATTCGTCGATGGACAGTTCTTTTGTTGGCATGTATATGCGCTGGAAGTTATTATTTAAACTTTTTATAAAATCTAGAACTTTGTGTTCACTCTTGGCTTGATCATCAGCCACACAAACGCATCGTAAAATTTGCTCGAATCGTCTGCCAGATGTTACATGTTGAAAAATCGGATGGTAGTATAGCGGATCATTCGAAAAAAATGATCGCCTAACGGGAAATTTCAATTGTCCTTGCAGGAGACATAGGCCCAAAAAGGATATAATCTCTTGTGCGTCCACAGGGCGAAACTTCTGGTTACGACTGTTTCTAGTTTGCGGCCGGTTTTGATTTGTTAATTTTTCAGCATAATTATTCGTACAGTCGACCATATGATCAATAATGCTTTCAGGAAATACCAATTTGAACATGTCCAATGGTGAACGAATTTGATTAACATCAAATTTGGGACCAACAGAGGATAAGTCGAAATGAAAATCAGCTACTGGTCTAGTAGATTTAGACCACTCATCATCCTGAAGCTGTTCTGAATTTGTATCTAACTCTTGAGTAGATGATTGTTCCAAATGTGACTGAAGGTCTGTGTTCATGTTATTGAGGTCTGAAAAATTGATGACCTCTTGAGCACTAGACTGTTCCGACAAAGGTAGCTGAATATCTAAACTCATATCGTTGAAGTGTTCAGAATTGTTAGCTACGTAAGGTGCATGTTCTTCTGATGCTGGTTCTGTTGGAGATTGGAGTGCTGGATTTATCGTTGTCATGTTTTGTAACAATGTCGTACTTACATCACTTTCATTACTAGATGAAGAAGAAAGATGATGTCTAGCTGATATTTTACCGTAACCAATTTCTTCCGAGGAATCTGACCCAGCAGATGGACGGTAATCTTCGTCGGAATCATATTCACCTCCGTGGTCTGCAAATGGATCTTCGCTTTCACTGCTTTCTGGGGTGGAACATTCTTCCAGAAGCCGCCTGATGCGTTTCTCTTCCTTTTGCTCCATCTGAATAAAACATCAACCATTCATCACTTCAAAACGAACAAACTCAAATTTATTAATACAGTCAAATAGCACATAGCAAATAACGAACGAATTTCAAAATATTATGATAAGTCTTATCATAAAATCAGTCTAATACTAACCGTAAATAAATAAATGTAGGGACACAAAAATTGGCGCGAAAAACGGCGTCCACGTCATTCTCCGATCGCACGTGGCGTGACACTGTTTTACACATTATATAGAATCTTCACGGGCATGACCGTAGTGTGCGCGCGAGTCTTTCCTAGAAAACAGGCACACACTAGAGTCTTCTTTGTGTGCTTGTGTGCGTTCAGTGCTAGTGAGGAACAAAATAAACCGATGTGATACGACAGTACAAAGTATTTTGTTAGGATTTACCTACAAAAATATGCTGTGCTAGCCGTACCGTGGATTTAAGCTTCTCGAATATTTACGGCAGTGCCCGTACTGTTTCTATCACAAAGCAAAAAATCTACGGTTCTTACCGTGCGTCCCGCATCGTGTTAATGCGAGAGAAGGAGGTATAGTAGTGGACAGGATCAGGAAAGCGAAGGATAGGAAAGTGATTGTGGGCTGCAAAGATCAAGAAGAAATAGAGAAGGTAAAGAAAAGGATCAAGGAAAATGGAAGACAGTTGGAAGTGGAGGTCATTAAGAATAAAGACCCTCTAATCGTACTGTACGGCGTCCTCCAGAGTAACTCTGATGAGGACGTCGTACAGGCGATAAGAAAGCAAAATTCGCACCTCCTCACCGGTGTCAGCACGGAGGAGGATAGGATCGAGATCCGCTTCCGGCGCAAGGCGAGAAACCCACTAACGGCACATGTCGTGGCCAGGGTGTCACCACCGATCTGGCAGCGACTGACCCAAGCGGGGGCTATACAGGTCGACATACAGAGGGTCAGAGTCGCCGACCAGTCCCCCCTAATACAGTGCTCGCGCTGTTTAGGGTACGGACATGGTCGGAGATTCTGTCGCGATGCAGCCGACGTGTGTAGCCACTGCGGAGGTCAACATCTCAAGGCAAAGTGCGCCGAGTGGTTATCAGAAACCCCGCCAAACTGCATTAACTGCGCGAAGGCGAAAATGCAGAGAGTTGATCACGGCGCCTTCAGCCAAGAATGCCCGGTGAGACGAAAGTGGGAGGCCTTGGCCAGATCCACCGTGGCCTACTGCTAAGGTGGTCTCGGTGATACAAGTGCTGCAAGCCAACCTCCAACGGAAGAAATTAGCCACCAACGAAATCCTCATCGAAGCTACGGAAAGAAAAGCAGCTATCGCGTTGCTCCAGGAGCCGTACGTGGGCGGGGCTAAGAGTATGAGGATGTACCGAGGTGCCAGGATCTTCCAGAGCGCTGACTTAGGAGGAGGGACTGTGAAAGCAGCAATAGCGGTCTTTGACCCATCTCTTGTTGTTACACAGTACCCGAAACTAACCACGCACAACATCGTCGTGGTAGGAGTCCAAACCAGAGCCTGGAAGTTCACACTGGTGTCTTATTACTTCGAGCCAGACCAGCCCATAGGGCCAGACCTGGAGCACCTGACAAAGGTAGTGAGAGAGCTAGGTCCGGGGAGGTTGGTTATAGGAGGAGACGCCAATGCCAAGAGCAGTTGGTGGGGCAGCGCAAAAATCGACCATAGAGGAGAGGAGATGGCTTCAACTCTCGACGAACTCGGCTTTCAGGTACTCAACATCGGAGATGTACCGACCTTCGATACTGTCAGGGGAGGCCAGCGATACCACAGCTACGTCGACGTCACAGCCTGCTCGCTAGACTTACTAGATCTGGTAGACGACTGGACAGTGGAAGAGAACCTCACGAGCTCGGACCACAACGGAATCGTATTTAACATCCACCTTGAAAAATCAAAACAGACTAAAGTAGAAAGAACAACTCGAATCTTTAATACCAAAAAAGCTAATTGGCCACTTTTTCGTGAGAAAATAAACCAATTAAATCTGGAACAAAAAATAACATTAATAGAAACAGAAAAAATTTACAGCAAAGAACATTTGGAAAAAAGCATACAAAATTACACTAATAATATAATTGAAGCATGTAAACATTCTATACCCAAAAAGAAAAATAAGGAAATACTTACGATTCCGTGGTGGACCCCCGAGCTCGAGAAGATGAAAAAAGCAGTCACCACCAGAAAACGCAGGATCCGCTGTGCCGCGCCGGTCCGCAAACAAAAGGTCATCGATGAGTACCTGAAACATAAAGCAGAATATGAGTTACAGGCTCAGAGAGCGCAGGTCGAGAGTTGGAAGGAGTTTTGCAAGAAGCAGGACAGGGAAGGACTATGGGATGGCATCTACCGAGTGATAGGTAGGACGTCGAGGAGGGAAGAGGATCTGCCACTGGAGATGGAAGGACAGGTGCTAGACGCGAAAGGTTCCGTGGAACTTTTAGCGCAAACATTCTACCCGGAAGACCTTCATGAATGCGACAGCGCCGAGCATCGCCAAGTAAGAAGGAAAGCAGAGGAAGTAAATGGTGTCGAACAAGATGGTCTGTGTTACCCACCATTTACCCAGACCGAACTACGTATAGCGATGCAGTCCTTCAACCCCAAAAAAGCACCAGGCGCCGATGGTCTCACGTCGGACATATGCTGCCAAGCTATAAGCACCGACATAAGTCTGTTTTTAAGGCTCATAAACAAATGTCTGGAGCTCGGCCACTTCCCAAGACTCTGGAAAATTGCTACAGTTATCGTGCTTCGCAAACCTGGGAAGGACTCGTATACCACGCCCAAATCTTACAGGCCGATTGGGCTTTTGCCTGTACTGGGTAAGGTCTACGAAAAAATGGTGATCGCCCGACTGAAACATCACTTGATACCAAGGATGAGTACTCGTCAGTACGGATTCATGCCCCAGAAGAGCACCGAAGACTCCCTCTATACCTTAATACAGCACATCAAATTGAAACTCGAAGATAAGAAGATGGTCACCGTAGTTTCTCTGGATATAGAGGGAGCCTTCGATAGCGCCTGGTGGCCGGCAATAAGAGTCCGTCTGGCTGAGGAGAAGAGTCCTTTAATGCTAAGGAAAGTGATCGACAGCTACCTCAGCGATCGAGAGGTCAAGGTTCGATACGCCGGCGAAGAACACAGCAAGAAAACAGACAAAGGGTGTGTGCAAGGGTCCATCGGGGGACCCATACTGTGGAATTTAATTCTTGACCCGCTTCTAAAAGAACTTGAAGGTAGAGGTCATTACAGTCAGGCCTTTGCCGACGACGTCGTCCTCGTTTTTGAGGGCAAAACTGCCCTAGACATAGAGAGACAAGCCAATGCTGCGCTCGCATATGTTCGGGAGTGGGGTGTCAGCAATAAACTGAAGTTTGCACCACAAAAAACCTGCGCTATGGTTTTAACGAGGAAGTTAAAATATGACACACCACGCCTGAACATGGGCGGGATTGACATTGGAATGTCAAGAGAAATGAAGGTGTTGGGCCTGACTATTGACGATAAATTAACATTTAATTCACACGTAGCCAACATATGCCGGAAGGCAATTACTTTTTATAAAAAATTGTCAAGGGCTGCAAAACTCCAATGGGGATTGCAGCCCGCAATAGTCAGGACCCTATACACGACCGTGGTCGAGCCGACCATTCTCTATGCTGCGAGCGTATGGGCGCCTGCAAGTTTAAAGCTGTGTGTGAGGAAACAGCTCGACGCAGTGCAGCGCAGCTTCGCCCAAAAGATTATAAAAGCGTATCGGACGGTTTCTCTGAACTCGGCACTATTGCTTGCTGGGTTGCTTCCTTTGGATGTCCGAATTCGAGAAGCAGCCTCGCTCTATGAAGCAAGAAGAGGATATCCCCAGCAAGCAATAGTAGATAGAGAAGTAGAGAGACCGGTAGCCTTCGCGAACTCGCCACATCCCTCGCATTGGGCGGAGCTGCACTACACTTGCGTGGGGGACGATGCAGCATTGGAACAACACAACCACAACGGGTTTAGTATATACACCGACGGTAGTAAACTGGAGGGGAAAGTTGGCGCGGCGTTGTCCTTATGGCACAACGGCGCGGAAATTAGTACCCGAAAGTTCAAGTTAGAACAATGCTGCACCGTCTACCAAGCTGAGCTGCTGGCCCTGTTCGAAGCTACCGACATCGTCCTCCGCCGGAACTCGGAAATGACCAAAATCTATTGTGATTCGAGGGCCGCGCTGGAGACAGTAGTGAACAACACTTCCCTCCATCCCCTAGCAGTAAAAGCCAGAGCCAACATCGAGCAAATTAAAACCAATGGCAAAGATGTACAACTGTATTGGATTAAGGCACACGCTGGAATGGAGGGGAACGAAAGGGCGGACGAGCTGGCCAAACACGCAGCTTTAAATCTTAAGACGAAGGCGAACTACGACAAGTGTCCTGTCTCATTCGTAAAGCGACAAATCCGGTTGGAGTCGCTCTGCGAATGGAACAGGAGATACGTAAACGGCGAGACGGCGTCGACGACAAGGGTCTTCTTCCCGGACGCAGATAAGGCCCACTATGTCACACACAAGATAAAATACGATGCCATCATCACACAGCTTTTGACTGGCCATGGGGGATTCTCCTCATACTTGCACCGTTTCAAGTGTAAGGAGAGTCCCTCGTGCGCGTGTGATCCCAACATGGAAGAGAGCGCTCTGCATGTTATTGTTGAATGTCCGATTTATGCTGTGGAAAGATATAATATAGAAAATGTAATAGATATAAGTATAACTTTTGATAATTTAAGTATAATTATAGCCAGTAACGAACATAGAAATAAGTTTTTAGAATATTGTAAATTTGTAGTAAGTAAGGTCGTAAATAAAAATAAAAGTAATTAAGAGGGTTACAATCATATATATTAAATTTATATATGATATGTAACCCTACCCCTAGTCTAAGCTGAAAAAAATTTATTTAGTTGTAAAACCCTAGCAAATAACTGAAATGGAAATAAATAGGTACACAAAAGTAGGATAAATTGGCATCCCACCAATTGAGAATGAAAGAGAAGAATGAAAGAAGACTATAGTATGAAGAATGAAAGAGATCATAGTAATAGCGAGAACTGGCATGAAAGGCAGCAGTACACAATGTCTCCATTTAATTGGAGGGTCGAGAAAAAAAAAAAAAAAAAAAAAAAAAAAAAAAAAAAAAAAAAAAAAAAAAAAAAAAAAAAAAAAAAAACCTAACCTAACCTAACCTAACCTAACCTAACCTAACCTAACCTAACCTAACCTAACCTAACCTAACCTAACCTAACCTAACCTAACCTAACCTAACCTAACCAGACTTGCCCTTTTTACCCCGGAGGGCCCAGCACTCCGAGTCCACGCCCGTCTGCCCCGAGGCAATCCCATCACTCCGGATACAAGTGAGTCCGCCGCGAAACTCTTTATTCCCCGAGGAAGCCCTGGACGAAAAAGGGAAAAGTGATCGTCGCGAGTGACCTGCCCGTTTGCACCGTGCAAACCCGGCAACCCGGCCAAACAAGATAAGCCACCCTTTTTTCCCCGAGGAAACCCCAACAATCCGGTAACTCCGGCTTTAAAAGAGCCAAGTGATCGTCGAGATTAACATAGTGCAAAAGCGTAAAATCAGTGAAAAGGGCAATAAAAAGTGTCAACGTGAGTTAAGTGCCTCAAGACGTCGCGAGCTCCACTCCGAATTATCCGCTAATAGCGGATACTCGCTAATAGCGGAAAGCTGGACTTCGTTGCAACCACAGCCACCCTCAACCACTAAGGACTCTAAGGAGGACTTCCACCCTTGCCGTAGCAGAACACTCGAGCACCACACCGAGGCACAAGGATAAAACACTTAAACACTTAAACACTGGTAAGTAATAGTATAGACCAATTACTAAGTGAAAGTGAAACAGATAGGAAAAGTGTGCTCGTTGGTCATCTGTTAATGCATAATAACCAAGATGTCAGTTCATAGAACCCCGGAAAAGAAAAGGCTTAGCCCCAGCCCTACCAAAGAGAACAACCAAACAACCGACAGACGTCTGACTTTTTCAGTCAACTCAAGCCAACCCTCCAGTCAATTTGAGATAGATTTTCCCAGCTCAACAAACAATAAAACTAAGGACTCCTCTAGTCAACCCAGCAGCCAGAACAATGATAAAGACTTTAAAAGCGAAATCATCAACCTTACCAACCTCATTTTGAAGAAAATATCGGAAAACAAAAGCGTAACTAAGCTCAACAAAGAGGACATAATAAAAGCAGTAAATGGCATACAGACACTGACCAACAAGCACACTTGTACCCTCAATAGCGATGACGACCACCACCATGAGATAGGGCAAGCAGGGCAAACGGCCTCCCTCACAAAGGAACTAGACCGGGACAGGCTCAGAGACGTTTTCAAGGAGATTGTCCAAACAGAAATGAATGAGATTAGAAAAGAAATCGCCTCCATCCGCCGAGATCCCTCAATTCCCCGAAACCCGGAGGTTAGGAACTATGCGGCTGTAACTAGAAACTCGAACTACATAACGCGACCCCCCATCAACTATACTAGCAAAACAAACAGTGCAGCAGCTACCGCCATCAAGTACAAACCTGCCATCATTGTCACTCCCAAGAATAAGACCGCAAGCTCAACCGAAACTTTAATTGCTTGGCAACAATCAATAAGCTTTAGAGACACCAACTTTGCCCCGGCCGACACAAAAATGATCTCAAACAACAGACTCAAGATATCATTCGACAACCACGAGCAAATGAACACCACCCTGAACAAAACAAAGAACTCTAGCTGCCAGATAGAGGCCCGCGAATGCAAGGAACTCAAGCCTATGATTATCATCAAAGGAATCAGCAACAGCACTGCGCCAGAACAACTCGTTAACCTCATTCTCTCTCAAAACGACAATGTGAAAGCGGCAACAACAAATCCAGGAGATATAACATACAGCTTCAAACGAAACAACAGGAACCCTGCGCTGTACAACGCCGTACTCACAACCACACCGAGCGTCTGGAAAGCTATCACCTCTAGCGAACGAGTCAACATCGACCACCAACGGGCACATGTGGAAAATTACGTTCCGGTCCTACACTGCTTCAAGTGCCTGCAGTTCGGGCACACCCGCAAGTGGTGCAAAAATGAAGAAACAGTGTGCTCCCACTGTGCCTCCACCGGACACGTCTTTTCAGAATGCCCCCACAAAAACGATCCCAGCAAGCTAAAATGCATCAACTGCGAACGAAGACACCACAAACTGTCCAACACTCACAGTGCTACCTCCATACACTGCCCCATCGCGACGAGGATGGCTGAAGAGATAATATCAAGAACAAACTATGGAATCCTGTAACTCGTCAACACGCTATCTCACGCTATATACGAATCTCGTTCCCCCTACATAACAAAATCTTCTATTTTCCAAACCCTTAACCTTACTCAGATTGCAGCACCTCCCTGATCGGGTCTCGTCGTCTCCTTCTCGAAATCTGGAACAGTTCAACTGCACATTAATACCAATTTAACACCGATTTTGTAAACTTTCTTCACCAGTAAATTTTTGTCTTTCATCTTCAACAAACTCCGTTGACACATACCGCAAAACCCAACTTCCAGCTCTTCATACTTACCCAAGGCTAAGGTCTGAATTCCCCGACCCCTGATCTGAGCAGGCCGGGATAAGCAGGAAATAGCGGCTCAAGTATGGACAGCCATTTAACACTTTCTACTCTTTCTACTCTTCTACTCTTTTTTGTCATTTACTCTTTTTACTCTTTTCACTCATTTTACTCTTTTTACTCTTTTTTCTCCTTTTACTCTTTTTACTCTTTTTACTCTTTTTACTCTTTTTACTCTTTTCACTCCTTTTACTCTTTTCACTCTTTCTACTCTTTCTACTCATTCTACTCCGGCTTCCCCGGACTCCCCCGGCTGACGTGGGTGCGGGAGTCCGGGGAGTACGGAGCGGAAGGAGTGAACGGAGTTAACGGGGAAAAACCGGGAATAAAGGGAAGAATGGGAAGACGAACAATACGGGGGAAACGTAGCAATTTTTATTCTATTTTATTTTATTTTATTTACTTTTATTTATATATATATATAGCAGCAAATACGTAGATATTTTATTTATTTATATTTATGTTATATCATATGTGTTGATATATTATATACTTGCCAATATCCATCTATAAACAATTTAATTATCATATACAAATGTTTATATAATCATATCTATTATCCATTTATTAATACTGATACTTTAATTTAATTAAATTAATTATATAATATGTATATATGTATATTAAAAAAAAAAAAAAAAAAAAAAAAAAAAAAAAAAAAAAAAAAAAAAAAAAAACTAACGACTATTTACCAGCATCATTCTACATGGCCAAGGTTGCCTATTAACAACTGGGTGGGTGGCTCGGGTGGCCACTGATTGAATATCATTTCATGTAACTATGTAACTAAGTAGAACACTAAATACTAAACCTGTACTATTAGATAATAATTAGTTTTAAGAAAGAAGAAGAAGAAGAGAAGAAAAACTTCAAGACTACCACAACAAGTATTCGTAACACCCTACAGAAACTACAGAAGTAATGATGACGGCGCTGTATCCAGATCAGGCTCAATATACGGAGAAGGCCGGGCCCCTCAGTACAAACAAGTAAACAATCTTCAATCTTTGATCACCTAACAGCTGCACTTCAATACCGTACTTACTTCCCGCCTTACCAAATTTCTTCCAGCTCCGCCGGACCGCGTGGCACGCGTAAAGGAGTCTTTAGTGACCTTCCGGCCACGCGGAGGCAGGAGCTTGACGAGGATCCAAAACTGGAACCAAACACTAAAATAAGACGGACTGCGCTGAACTTTTTACACAAACTAAAGATCACATAGTACTGAGGAAGCCTGCCCTGAACCACACACCCAACTAACAACGCACAGCTCATCAAACATCAAACCTCAACCTTCTGAACGAAATCAAGTACCACCTGCAGCGGAAAAGGCGTCCTCCCAACTGCATTAAGGAAGAACAAGAAGACACGAAAGACACTGAAGAAGAAGACTTCATGAACTCCGACAACACCTTCAAATCAAGATCGTCACCAACTCATAAGTATCTGAAAATATTTGTAAACAAACCACTGTTAAATTGTCAAGTCTATCCAATTGTCCAAACATCAAAAACCAATATGTGACCACCCGAGCCTCCAAACCAGTACCAAAACTGAGTATATCGGCATGGGTGCCTATGAGCACATTGCTGCTTCACCTATGCCGATATAGTCATGTTGCAACTACTAACGACGATCTGATTATGTTAAAAATTGTAGCAATGCATAAGAACACTTTTACTAAAATTTGTGACAATAGTAATGTATAAAGATGAATAATTGCAACCTTACAAAATAATATTAATTAAACCACTTACTATGTATAATAAACAGTAAATGCAAATGTTATGTAAATATTTAATGCCATATCCCTGTATAATATCATTAAGCCTACATAGGTATTACATATAAAACAACAAAATGTATGTACTTAAACTCAAATATGAAATCAGTAAATGTTAATCCACCTACAACAAAAGTAAACTGTAAACTATGTAAAATAAACTTAAAAGAAAAGAAAATAAAAGGTTACTCCCTTCCTTCCTCACCTCTCTCCCTAATCCACACACTACATCCTTCAGACACTAACACACACACCAACACACTGTTCTTGGGGAACAGTTAGATGTATCCCGTAAGCTCTTCTGTTCCCCTTAACATTTATAATAAAATCATAACAAAAAAAAAAAACCTAACCTAACCTAACCTAACCTAACCTAACCTAACCTAACCTAACCTAACCTAACCTAACCTAACCTAACCTAACCTAACCGAAACAAACAATATAATTAGAATAGGATCGCTAAACTAGACTGACCGAATAAATACATATTTTTATACAAATTTACATATAATTTTGACAAAAATTCAATATATACAATTTTACCTTAATAATATAAGACAAACGGAGTTTACAACTTATACAAACTTAAATAAACCCGCGACAGGTTCCCGGAGCAAATAAGAAGTCCCTAAACACAAATGTTTCACACCCCTAAAAACAAAACTACTATGGACAAAACGGTCACTCTGCCGGCTTCTAACACTCGAGAGGAAAGCCCACAACACGCCAAGAACGTCCGAAGCAGCATCGGAGAATGGGAAGCGGGAAAGCCGGGCCCTAGCCGGCCTGTCCAGAGGTCTCCAGTAGAACAAGCAGCGGCGCCGAAGCCCCCGAAGCCCGCAGCTATACGCAGACTCTCTGGTCAGTTTGCGGCGAGCACCCCAAAACCAAATCCAGATCCGACTAGCGAGATCGTCGAAGCGAGGCACATACAAACTAGAATTAAACAAACGCTCTCAACCTCTCGGAATACAAAGAAAGAAATCATAGAATCGGTCTTGAAGGACGTCGGCCGACTCTTCGACCTCGTTACGGCCACAAGCCGCAAAAAGGACGAAGAGCCCGCCGAGCTCCCCCAAAAGCCGAAACAAAACCCAAAACCGGAAGAGAAAAGAGTTGACAACAAAATGCAGGAACTAGAGAGGACCATTGAAAGACACGCCGAACTCTTAAAAGAAAGCAACGAAAGGATGGAAGGACTAAAAGAGCTCCTCTCGAGGAAATCTTACGCAAGTGTGGCAGCGACAAGTCCTCGAAACCCAGTCCCCGAACAAACCGCGCTCCACTCGGTGGTAGTCTCTGCCACGGACGAAACGGAGTCAGGAGAACAAATTTTGAAAAGGATAAGGACAGTGGTAAATGCAAAAGAAGGAGAAATTAGGATAGAAAAAGTAAGGAAAGCCAAAGATAGGAAAATTATAATGGGGTGCCGAACGGAAGAAGAAAGAAGGAAGGTGAAGGAGATTCTCACGCAGGCGCCCGAGCTGAAGGTAGAAGATATCAAGAATAAGGACCCACTTATTATAATGAGAAACGTTCTGCAGATACACAGTGACGACGAAATCCTCAAAGGTCTGAGAAATCAAAATAAAAACATCTTTAAAGACCTCAGCGATGAAAACTGCAGAGCGGAGATAGCATACAAAAAGCGCACAAGGAACCAGCATACACACCACATCGTGATGAGGGTCTCCGCAGTGCTATGGCGCAGAATGCTCGAGGCGGGCGCAGTACACGTCGATCTACAGCGGATCAAGGTAGAAGACCAATCCCCGCTTGTACAATGCTCGCTCTGCCTCGGGTATGGTCACGGCCGGCGCTTCTGCACGGAGCGCATTGAGAAATGTAGCCACTGCGGGGGCCCCCACATGAGAGACCAGTGCACCTACTGGCTGGCCGGCGACGCACCGACGTGCTGCAATTGCCTACACGCAAAGCTGGTAAAGACCGAGCATAATGCCTTCAGCTCGGAGTGCCCTGTGAGAAGGAAGTGGGACCAAATAGCGCGCTCCACCATAGCCTATTGCTAAAGTTGTCCCTATGGCAAATCATGGTCAAAAGAGCGGGAGACCGTACCTCGTGGCCCAAGCAAATCTACAGAGGAAAAAACTAGCGACACAAGACCTAATGTTTGAGGCGCACAAGAAGGGGGCGGCTTTCGCTCTGCTGCAGGAGCCCTACGTTGGAGGTCAAAGTGGAATGAGAAGCTATAATGGAGTGAGGATCTTCCAAAACAACGTCCAGGGAAACGATCCTGTTAAGGCGGCAATCGCGGTTTTCGACGACAGCCTGGACGTCGTCCAATACCCGAACTTCACTACAAATAATATAGTGGTTGTGAAGATCCGCACGAAGGCTTGGGAGATAATAGCTGTCTCATTCTACTTTGAACCTAGACCAGAACCAGTGGAGCCATACCTGCGACAAATCGCTGAAATTAAACAACACTTTGGCCACATGATTGTCATAGGAGGCGACTCAAACGCAAAGAACGCATGGTGGGGCAGTCCCACGATGGACGACAGGGGGGAGGAGCTCGCAGGAACCCTAGAAGATCTCGGATTCCAGGTACTCAACACAAACAGCATACCGACATTCGACACGGTCAGAGGGGGGAAACGCTATTCTAGCTACGTAGACCTAACCGCGTGCACATCGGATCTACTGAGCTACGTCGACGACTGGACTGTTGATGAAGGGATTACGACATCGGACCACAATACGATTCTTTTTAAAATAAGTTTAATTAAAGCCAAAGGATTCGACATTAAAAGGACTACTAGAATATATAATAGTAAAAAAGCAAACTGGGCTCATTTTCAAGAAAAATTAAAACAATTATTTAACAAAAATAAACTAGAAACTCCAGAATTAGAAAAAATCAACAATAAATCAGAACTAGAAGAAAATATAAATAAATATACAAAATTAATTCAACAAGCATGCAACGAGAGTTTACCTAAACTAAAAACTAACACAAAATTAAACTTACCCTGGTGGTCCGAGGAACTCGCAGCGCTAAAGAAGGAAGTCGCCACGAAAAAGCGCAGAATCCGGTGTGCAGCGCCAGTCCGTAGAGCCAAAGTCGTCGGAGAGTACCTGGAATCAAAAGAAAAATATGAAGAGGAAGCTAAAAAAGCACAGATCGCTAGCTGGAAGGGTTTCTGCGGGAAACAGGATCGGGAAGGAATGTGGGAAGGGATCTATAGGGTTATAGGGAAAACAAGCAAGAGACACGAAGACCTGCCTCTCACAAAAAATGGGAAAACCCTCAACAAAAAGGACTCGGCAACCCTCCTTGCGGAAATCTTTTACCCGGAAGATGACAAAGCAGAAGACGGAAACGAGCACGAAAGGATAAGAGCAAAAGCTGAACAAGTAAATGTCCCGGGCCATGCTGAAAACCATGACCCAACATTCACCTCTGCCGAGCTGACGGCCGCAATCCAGAGCTTTAATCCTAAGAAAGCTCCAGGCTCGGATGGTCTGACCGCCGACATCTGTCAACGGGCCATAATCGCGACTCCCGGCGTTTTTCTGTCACTGGCAAGGAAGTGCCTGGAACTGGGACACTTCCCGACCCCTTGGAAGGAGGCTACTGTGATAGTTCTAAGAAAACCTGGAAAGGATAACTACACAGAGCCAAAATCCTATAGACCAATCGGCCTATTGCCAGTGATGGGGAAAATACTAGAAAAGATGCTGGTTAACCGGATGAAATGGCACCTCATCCCCAAAATGAGCCCTAACCAATACGGCTTCATGCCACAAAAAAGCACGGAAGACTCCCTCTATGACCTGATGAACAAAGTCAAAGAAAAGTTAGCAGATAAAAAGATTATCACGCTCATTTCACTGGACATAGAGGGAGCTTTCGACGGTGCTTGGTGGCCGGCCATACGACTCAGATTAGCGGAGGAAGAGTGCCCGATAAACATCCGGAGATTAATAGACAGCTACCTGAGCGAAAGGACTGTAAAACTCAGATACGCAGGAGAGGAGGCGTCGAGAAAAACATCAAAGGGATGCGTCCAGGGCTCCATCGGAGGACCCATCCTTTGGAATCTTCTCCTCGACCCGCTATTAAAGGGCCTCCACGCACGCGGTGACTACTGTCAGGCTTTCGCGGACGACATCGTGTTGATGTTCGACGGAAACACGGGATCCGAAATACAGAGGCGGGCTAACGAGGCACTCGATTTCGTTCACCGGTGGGGCGTCCGTAATAAGTCAAAGTTTGCTCCACATAAAACCAATGCAATGGTGATCACGAATAAACTGAAATACGACGCCCCGCTGTTGAGCATGAACCGGGTCCCGATTACGATGTCGAGTGAGATGAAACTTCTGGGGCTCTGGATAGATAACAAACTAACATTTAATCACCACGTCGCAAATACATGCACAAAAGCGTTAAACATCTATAAAAATCTATCCAGGGCCGCAAAAGTAAGCTGGGGCCTCCACACTGAGATAATAAAAACCATATACACGGCAGTGGTAGAGCCCATTATCTGCTACGGAGCAGGAGTCTGGGCGCCGGCGTCCAAAAAACTGTGCGTACAAAAACAGCTCAACGCGGTCCAAAGAGGCTTCGCACAAAAAATTTGTAGGGCCCACCGCACGGTCTCCCTGAACTCAGCACTGGTACTGGCCGGAGTTCTGCCCCTCGACCTCAGAATACAGGAGGCAGCCGCCCTGTATGAAGCGAAGAGGGGGATACTGCGGCCAGAGCTAGGAGACAGGGAGATCGAGCGGAGAACCGCCTTTGCGGATATACCTCACCCGGCACAGCATATCGCCCACCAGTTTGTATGCATCAATGACGCGGACCAGTTAAACGCCCATAGTGGTCACAATATAAAGATCTTTACGGACGGCAGCAAAATTGACGGCAAGGTTGGAGCGGCACTGTCCCTCTGGGGCAGTGCCGGCGAAATCAAATGCCGAAAATTGAAGCTGCCGTCCTATTGCACAGTGTACCAAGCCGAACTGGTGGCGATTCGTGCTGCAATGGATGAGGTCGAGAGAAGCGCCGAGCAAAGTTTCGGAATATACAGCGACTCACGTTCAGCTCTACAATCAGTCACAAACAACTGCTCTCTCCATCCTCTCGCAGTCCAAACACGCGGTAAAATCATAGATGCTATAACAAAATCTAAAAGCATCAACCTTTATTGGGTAAAGGCTCACGCAGGACTCGAGGGGAACGAGAGAGCAGACGAGCTGGCAAAAGACGCTGCAACAAACTCCAAAACCAGACCAGTGTACGACAAATGTCCGGTTTCATTCGTCAAGCGGTACATACGAACGACAACCATTGACGAATGGAACCGGAGATATAGAAGTAGCGAAACGGCCTCTACCACGAAAATATTTTTCCCTGAAGTGACGCAAGCATACAGAATAGTGCGGGAACTAAAATCCGATGGCATCTTAACACAGATGTTCAC
The DNA here is from genome assembly GCA_911728515.1 of Peribatodes rhomboidaria. Lineage (NCBI taxonomy): Eukaryota > Metazoa > Arthropoda > Insecta > Lepidoptera > Geometridae > Peribatodes > Peribatodes rhomboidaria. The sequence continues at coordinate 15,649,323 of OU452187.1, read as the reverse complement.
AGGACACGGTGGGTTCTCCCAATACCTTCATAGGTTTAAGCTCAAGGGCAGCCCATCGTGTTCTTGTGAACCAGATAAAGACGAGACACCCGTGCACGTCCTGACAGAGTGTCCAATTTACGGCAGGGAAAGATACGAAATGGAGCAGGAAATAGGTTGCACAATAGAGCGAGGGAATCTATGTAAAATACTCAAAGACAGAGATATAAAAGATAAATTCCTAGAATTTTGTACAAAAATTATTACAAAAGTAGTTGGCAAAAATAAAACATAGTTAGTAAATAAAGCTGATATTTATATTGTTGATTATAAAACAATCAGCTTTAAAATTCAAAATGTAAACAAAATAAAGTGTCTTGTAACCATGTAAAAATTCTTGACTAGAAACAATAAAATATAAATAAATGTATAAATCACTAAGTAGAAATAAGAAAATAGATAAATAAGTTAAGTTAAAGGTAGATGAACGGGCAGGAGTGAGAATGCGAAGGGTAATATTCGTCGTATTCTCATGCCTGCTTCATTTACCCACTTTATGTATAAGTAAAACAATAGATTAAGCTAGAGGTAACCATATCCTGTAAAATGTAAATCAAAGATAATTTAAGTAAATAGCTCTAAATAATAATGTTATAATTTAACTATGACCCTAAGAAACCAAATTATAAAAAATGTTCTAAAATAAAACGTACTAGGATATATTGTAGATGATAAGAAATTGTTAGAACTAAGATTGTAATTAGTATATAAGTAAATAAAGTCCATTGAAATCCCTGATTTGTGTTAGGGAACTAGCTCGCGGGCCGGGCCAAAAGGCGCCCGGACAGGAAAAAAAAAAAAAAAAAAAAAAAAAACCTAACCTAACCTAACCTAACCTAACCTAACCTAACCTAACCTAACCTAACCTAACCTAACCTAACCTAACCTAACCTAACCTAACCAGTCGTCTCCAAACCCCAGCCGTGAGCGGACGTGTCCACCACAAACTCGGGGAATCCGGACAACTGAGTGAGTTGGGAAGAAAAGGGGAAATCGGAGTGATCGGGGAGTTCGGAGTGAACGGACACTTCGGGAAGATAGGAGTAATCGGGTAGTTCGGAGAAATCGGAGTGATCGGGGAAGTCGGAGTGTTTGCCGGATTGGCTGAGACTCGACCAAGCTTTTCGGAGCTCAGTCATCGTCTGCCACTGCCACCGCGAGGACGTCGGATAGCCCGGGGAGGTGGTCTCCTGTCAGGTGAGTGACCGGGGAATCCGGGGAAGAGGGGAAAAGTGTGCGGCCCATACCTCACTTCGGTGACGCGTCCCAGCCAAAGCAACTCCCCCAAATCCCCGGGCCTGTGGGCCGAAGGGAAGAAAGGGAAAAGCGATCGCGCTCCACACCCTCACTTCGGTGAGCGTGCATAGCCGAAGCGCCTCCTCTATTCCACCGGGCTCTAAAGGGTCGGGGAAAAGGGAATAGGGTGACACGGTTCGCCGGTCATCACTTTCTCAAATCCCCGAGCTCTCCGTCACTCACTTGCCAGTGCAGGCTACCCTCTCTTGGCTTAACCCACCGGGGAAAATTGGCAAAACGACCGCTTGCGGAGACTTGCCCTTTTTACCCCGGAGGGCCCAGCACTCCGAGTCCACGCCCGTCTGCCCCGAGGCAATCCCATCACTCCGGATACAAGTGAGTCCGCCGCGAAACTCTTTTTTCCCCGAGGAAGCCCTGGACGAAAAAGGGAAAAGTGATCGTCGCGAGTGACCTGCCCGTTTGCACCGTGCAAACCCGGCAACCCGGCCAAACAAGATAAGCCACCCTTTTTTTCCCCGAGGAAACCCCAACAATCCGGTAACTCCGGCTTTAAAAGAGCCAAGTGATCGTCGAGATTGACATAGTGCAAAAGCGTAAAATCAGTGAAAAGGGCAATAAAAAGTGTCAACGTGAGTTAAGTGCCTCAAGACGTCGCGAGCTCCACTCCGAATTATCCGCTAATAGCGGATACTCGCTAATAGCGGAAAGCTGGACTTCGTTGCAACCACAGCCACCCTCAACCACTAAGGACTCTAAGGAGGACTTCCACCCTTGCCGTAGCAGAACACTCGAGCACCACACCGAGGCACAAGGATAAAACACTTAAACACTTAAACACTGGTAAGTAATAGTATAGACCAATTACTAAGTGAAAGTGAAACAGATAGGAAAAGTGTGCTCGTTGGTCATCTGTTAATGCATAATAACCAAGATGTCAGTTCATAGAACCCCGGAAAAGAAAAGGCTTAGCCCCAGCCCTACCAAAGAGAACAACCAAACAACCGACAGACGTCTGACTTTTTCAGTCAACTCAAGCCAACCCTCCAGTCAATTTGAGATAGATTTTCCCAGCTCAACAAACAATAAAACTAAGGACTCCTCTAGTCAACCCAGCAGCCAGAACAATGATAAAGACTTTAAAAGCGAAATCATCAACCTTACCAACCTCATTTTGAAGAAAATATCGGAAAACAAAAGCGTAACTAAGCTCAACAAAGAGGACATAATAAAAGCAGTAAATGGCATACAGACACTGACCAACAAGCACACTTGTACCCTCAATAGCGATGACGACCACCACCATGAGATAGGGCAAGCAGGGCAAACGGCCTCCCTCACAAAGGAACTAGACCGGGACAGGCTCAGAGACGTTTTCAAGGAGATTGTCCAAACAGAAATGAATGAGATTAGAAAAGAAATCGCCTCCATCCGCCGAGATCCCTCAATTCCCCGAAACCCGGAGGTTAGGAACTATGCGGCTGTAACTAGAAACTCGAACTACATAACGCGACCCCCCATCAACTATACTAGCAAAACAAACAGTGCAGCAGCTACCGCCATCAAGTACAAACCTGCCATCATTGTCACTCCCAAGAATAAGACCGCAAGCTCAACCGAAACTTTAATTGCTTGGCAACAATCAATAAGCTTTAGAGACACCAACTTTGCCCCGGCCGACACAAAAATGATCTCAAACAACAGACTCAAGATATCATTCGACAACCACGAGCAAATGAACACCACCCTGAACAAAACAAAGAACTCTAGCTGCCAGATAGAGGCCCGCGAATGCAAGGAACTCAAGCCTATGATTATCATCAAAGGAATCAGCAACAGCACTGCGCCAGAACAACTCGTTAACCTCATTCTCTCTCAAAACGACAATGTGAAAGCGGCAACAACAAATCCAGGAGATATAACATACAGCTTCAAACGAAACAACAGGAACCCTGCGCTGTACAACGCCGTACTCACAACCACACCGAGCGTCTGGAAAGCTATCACCTCTAGCGAACGAGTCAACATCGACCACCAACGGGCACATGTGGAAAATTACGTTCCGGTCCTACACTGCTTCAAGTGCCTGCAGTTCGGGCACACCCGCAAGTGGTGCAAAAATGAAGAAACAGTGTGCTCCCACTGTGCCTCCACCGGACACGTCTTTTCAGAATGCCCCCACAAAAACGATCCCAGCAAGCTAAAATGCATCAACTGCGAACGAAGACACCACAAACTGTCCAACACTCACAGTGCTACCTCCATACACTGCCCCATCGCGACGAGGATGGCTGAAGAGATAATATCAAGAACAAACTATGGAATCCTGTAACTCGTCAACACGCTATCTCACGCTATATACGAATCTCGTTCCCCCTACATAACAAAATCTTCTATTTTCCAAACCCTTAACCTTACTCAGATTGCAGCACCTCCCTGATCGGGTCTCGTCGTCTCCTTCTCGAAATCTGGAACAGTTCAACTGCACATTAATACCAATTTAACACCGATTTTGTAAACTTTCTTCACCAGTAAATTTTTGTCTTTCATCTTCAACAAACTCCGTTGACACATACCGCAAAACCCAACTTCCAGCTCTTCATACTTACCCAAGGCTAAGGTCTGAATTCCCCGACCCCTGATCTGAGCAGGCCGGGATAAGCAGGAAATAGCGGCTCAAGTATGGACAGCCATTTAACACTTTCTACTCTTTCTACTCTTCTACTCTTTTTTGTCATTTACTCTTTTTACTCTTTTCACTCCTTTTACTCTTTTTACTCTTTTTTCTCCTTTTACTCTTTTTACTCTTTTTACTCTTTTTACTCTTTTTACTCTTTTTACTCTTTTCACTCCTTTTACTCTTTTCACTCTTTCTACTCTTTCTACTCATTCTACTCCGGCTTCCCCGGACTCCCCCGGCTGACGTGGGTGCGGGAGTCCGGGGAGTACGGAGCGGAAGGAGTGAACGGAGTTAACGGGGAAAAACCGGGAATAAAGGGAAGAATGGGAAGACGAACAATACGGGGGAAACGTAGCAATTTTTATTCTATTTTATTTTATTTTATTTACTTTTATTTATATATATATATAGTAGCAAATACGTAGATATTTTATTTATTTATATTTATGTTATATCATATGTGTTGATATATTATATACTTGCCAATATCCATCTATAAACAATTTAATTATCATATACAAATGTTTATATAATCATATCTATTATCCATTTATTAATACTGATACTTTAATTTAATTTAATTAATTATATAATATGTATAGTATATGTATATTAAAAAAAAAAAAAAAAAAAAAAAAAAAAAAAAAAAAAAAAAAATACTAACGACTATTTACCAGCATCATTCTACATGGCCAAGGTTGCCTATTAACAACTGGGTGGGTGGCTCGGGTGGCCACTGATTGAATTTCATTTCATGTAACTATGTAACTAAGTAGAACACTAAATACTAAACCTGTACTATTAGATAATAATTAGTTTTAAGAAAGAAGAAGAAGAAGAGAAGAAAAACTTCAAGACTACCACAACAAGTATTCGTAACACCCTACAGAAACTACAGAAGTAATGATGATGGCGCTGTATCCAGATCAGGCTCAATATACGGAGAAGGCCGGGCCCCTCAGTACAAACAAGTAAACAATCTTCAATCTTTGATCACCTAACAGCTGCACTTCAATACCGTACTTACTTCCCGCCTTACCAAATTTCTTCCAGCTCCGCCGGACCGCGTGGCACGCGTAAAGGAGTCTTTAGTGACCTTCCGGCCACGCGGAGGCAGGAGCTTGACGAAGATCCAAAACTGGAACCAAACACTAAAATAAGACGGACTGCGCTGAACTTTTTACACAAACTAAAGATCACATAGTACTGAGGAAGCCTGCCCTGAACCACACACCCAACTAACAACGCTCAGCTATATTATCAAACATCAAACCTCAACCTTCTGAACGAAATCAAGTACCACCTGCAGCGGAAAAGGCGTCCTCCCAACTGCATTAATGAAGAACAAGAAGACACGGAAGACACTGAAGAAGAAGACTTCATGAACTCCGACAACACCTTCAAATCAAGATCGTCACCATCTCATAAGTATCTGAAAATATTTGTAAACAAACCACTGTTAAATTGTCAAATCTATCCAATTGTCCAAACATCAAATAACAATATGTGACCACCCGAGCCTCCAAACCAGTACCAAAACTGAGTATATCGGCATGGGTGCCCATGAGCACATTGCTGCTTCACCTATGCCGATATAGTCATGTTGCAACTACTAACGACGATCTTATTATGATAAAAATTGTAGCAATGCATAAGAACACTTTAACTAAAATTTGTGACAATAGTAATGTATAAAGATGAATAATTGCAACCTTACAAAATAATATTAATAAAACCACTTACTATGTATAATAAACAGTAAATGCAAATGTTATGTAAATATTTAATACCATATCCCTGTATAATATCATTAAGCCTACATAGGTATTACATATAAATCAACAAAATGTATATACTTAAACTCAAATGTGAAATCAGTAAATGTTAATCCACCTACAACAAAGGTAAACTGTAAACTATGTAAAATAAACTTAAAAGAAAAGAAAATAAAAGGTTACTCCCTTCCTTCCTCACCTCTCTCCCTAATCCACACACTACATCCTTCATACACTAACACACACACCAACACACTGTTCTTGGGGAACAGTTAGATGTATCCCGTAAGCTCTTCTGTTCCCCTTAACATTTATAATAAAATCATACAAAAAAAAAAAAAAAACTAACCTAACCTAACCTAACCTAACCTAACCTAACCTAACCTAACCTAACCTAACCTAACCTAACCTAACCTAACCTAACCTAACCTAACCTAACCTAACCTAACCTAACCTAACCTAACCTAACCTAACCTAACCTAACCTAACCTAACCTAACCTAACCTAACCTAACCTAACCTAACCTAACCTAACCTAACCTAACCTAACCTAACCTAACCTAACCTAACCTAACCTAACCTAACCTAACCTAACCTAACCTAACCTAACCTAACCTAACCTAACCTAACCTAACCTAACCTAACCTAACCTAACCTAACCTAACCTAACCTAACCTAACCTAACCTAACCTAACCTAACCTAACCTAACCTAACCTAACCTAACCTAACCTAACCTAACCTAACCTAACCTAACCTAACCTGGGCTGGGATGCTACCTCTCGACCTTAGGATACAGGAGGCAGCCGCCCTGTACGAGGCCAAGAGGGGAGTATCCCAGACAGTACCAGGAGATGGTGAGACCGAGCGACGCACAGCGTTTACCGACACTCCTCACCCGGCGGAACATATGAGCCTACAATTCATGTGCCTGGCAGACCAACAAGACGTCGATAGAAATATGGGTCAAGCAGTACAGATATTTACGGACGGCAGCAAGATTGAGGGCAAGGTTGGTGCGGCACTGTCTCTTTGGAGTGATGCCGCCGAAACCAAAAGTAGAAAACTCAAGTTGTCGTCCTACTGCACGGTCTACCAGGCGGAATTGCTGGCCATATGGAAAGCTACCGAGGAGGCGCTTAACGGACCCCAGACGAGTTTCGGTATTTTTAGCGACTCCAGATCGTCCTTGGAAGCAGTGGTAAATAACCGCTGTCTCAATCCCCTCGCATTCAGAGTGCGCAGTAATCTAGTGGAGTGCAGCAAACGGAACAAGCGAGTTGAACTCTACTGGATTAAGGCGCATGCTGGGATTGAGGGTAATGAGAGAGCGGATCAGCTGGCCAAGGACGCAGCTCTAAAAACAAAGGTTAGGCCACACTACGACCGATGTCCGATTTCATTTGTCAAGCGACAGATTCGCATGGACACGCTCGACAAATGGAATCGGAGATATGAATCGGAAAATACAGCAACGACTACGAAATTGTTCCTGCCTAATGTCGTCTCGGCCTTTAAAATAATGAAAAAGCTGGAAATCTCTAGCACCTTAACGCAGATCCTGACAGGGCACGGTGGGTTCTCCGAGTACTTACACCGTTTCAAGTGCAAGGAGAACCCATCGTGCATCTGTGATCCCAGCAAGGATGAAACAATCCCACACATTATTGTAGAATGTCCCGTTTTTGGCTCCGAACGGTTTGAAGTAGAGCAAATAACAAATATAAATATAAACGTAACAAATTTTAGGGAATTAATTAAAAGAAATAAAACAAGAAATATATTTTTGGAATATTGTGTTAAAATTGCAACAAAAGTAATAAATAGAAACAAATAAACAGATAGATAAAAATAATATTGAATGGCTATATATTAAGATATAGTTATGTCAATAAGAATTAAAAAAGATTAAAACTATAACACTTATGATAAAGACACAATAGAAATTAATAGAATAGCAACAAATATAATACAAGAAAAAATATATAAGTACAACACTGTCGAACCGTTAGTATATACATACATAATAGAAAAGGGAAGGCAAATTAATAAATTAATGAAATGTAAATTACGTAGTACAGTACATTTTAAGTACCTTAAGTATTAACTGAAACCTAGCTATATAAAAATAAAACATACCTAAAAAAGGTCCCGGGGAAAGTTCCGGGGAAATATGTGGAGGAGGTCGGAAAAAAAAAAAAAAAAAAAAAACCTAACCTAACCGGTTACAAAACCCTATCTCTCAATTCGGCCCTGTTACTTGCCGGGGTGCTTCCACTGGATATAAGAATCCGGGAAGCAGCCTTGCTTTATGAGCTAAAGAGAGGTTACACCCGGCAGATAATAGGAGACCGAGAGATGGAGACACCTATGCTGTTCAAAACCAAACCGCATCCAGCACTACAGAAACAGCTGGAATTTACCTGCGTGGCGGACGGAGCAACACTCGAACAACACCTCGACGATAGCCTGAATATTTTTACAGATGGCAGCAAAATAGAAGGGAAGGTCGGCGCGGCGCTATCCATATGGACTGGTGCCGCGGAGACTAGTACCCGTAAGTTGAGGCTTGACGAGCGTTGCTCCGTCTACCAAGCGGAGCTGTTAGCTCTTGTTGAAGCGACAAGGGAAATCGCCAGGAGATCGAACTCCACGTGCAGCGTCTTTTGCGATTCTCGTTCCGCTTTAGAGTCGGTGATAAACATCGATTCCCTCCATCCCCTCGCAGCCAAAACCAGGAACAATATTTACGATCTTGAACGCCAAAATAAAACAGTGAGGCTTTTCTGGATAAAGGCCCACGTGGGAATGGAGGGGAACGAAAGAGCGGATGAGCTGGCAAAAGCCGCTGCATTGACCCTTAAGGTAAGACCAAAATACAGCAACGTACCGGTTTCATTCGCCAAGAGAGCCATTCGGTGTGGCTCACTTGGCGAATGGAACCAGCGATACCAGTCTGCCGTACAAGGGTCCGTAACTAAGGCATTCTTCCCGGACGCGATAAAAGCATACCGCCTAGTCAAGAAGCTCGAACTGGATCATATATTAGTACAATTATTCACAGGACACGGTGGATTCTCGTCGTACTTGTACAGATTCAAGTGCAAGGAGAGTCCATCGTGTATCTGTGAACCCGACGCCGAGGAAAGCGTCCTGCACGTCGTCACTGAGTGTCCTGTATTCAGTAGACTAAGATACGAAACCGAAATTGCTATTGATAGGGAAATCAAAACAAAACACCTGCACGAAATTATAGAAAATAAAATAAGTAGATATAAGTTTATAGATTACTGTAAAAAGATAATAATAAAAGTTGTAAATAGAAATAAGAAGTAAAGAAAACAGGTGCACTACTATGCAATTAAGTTTGCACTAGATAGTGCCCAAATGATTTAAGAATAGGATTAAAAATAAGCTATGAACAAAAACTGTAGTAAAATAGTATAAAAATAAGATATATTTAAGGTAATGCGTATGACAAAAAACATTGTAAGACTAAAATTATTTACCCTGAATCCTGTTCCCCTGAAATAAATAGGAATAAAAGAAATAGAGAATAGGCAAATATAGGTTGGACTTAATGGTTCAACGGATGAAAGATGATGGATAAAAGAAAGAACAAGTATGCAGAATGAAAGTGCGAGAGGCATAAAAGCGAGAACTGGTATGAATGGTAAAAGTGTAGCTCAGGTCTCCGACATACTCGGAGGTAGGATTATTAAAAAAAAAAAAAAAACCTAACCTAACCTAACCTAACCTAACCTTTTTTTTTTTTTTTTTTACCAGGGAAAACCTTTTATAGGTACCACCCTACCCCGGGGGGAGCAGTGTGGTGATGTGGGAGTCTCCGCCCTAGTGGCGGCATACCCACTAAAAACCCTGGGGTGTTCCACCTTGGCGCATTGTGCCGGGGCTCAGGGGCACTTCTCGCACTCTGCTGCAGCCCCGGCCTGTGCGCTGGTCCCCTGGGACCCCTCCTCGGGGAGCTTCAGCTCCACCCACCTTGTCACGATGTGGGGAACACCTCCCACATCGTGCCATCTCGGAACTCTTTAGTGGACGCCGGTTCCCCCGAACCGACGCCCAGAGTTCCCGGTCACGGATAGGCACCTTAACCGGCGTCCATCTGCGACTCCTCATGCCGCGCTGACGGTAGGGTCAATGGCTTGGCCTTGGCCCCGGCTGCAACCCTCCTTCTCTTTGGAGGCAGAGCGCAGGCTTTACCTCCTAGACGGTGGCTGGCCTGTTTGCCAGCCGCTGCACACACAGAGCAATGTGGCTCTTTCGTGCACCCACTCGCCTTGTGGCCCGTCTGACCGCAGCGGTAGCATTCACCGCTGCGGTCTGTCTTCTCCGCCGGACACTTTTCCCGGAGGTGCCCCACCTCGAGGCACCGGAAGCAGCGCAGTGGCCTAGCTGCCAACACCTTCACTTGGGCCGCGACCCATCCGATCTGAAGGCGACCGTTGCCGGCAACCTTTTTCGCTACGGCCACCGGACATCGGACGAATGTCGTACCGATGCCGGCGGCGCTGCGGCGGATGTCGTTGGCCATCACAAGGCCTACACCGCACTCTCCAACCTCGGCAATGGCCGTGGCGACGTCCTCCTTGGAGACCGAGTCATCCAGGCCGGTGACGCGCAGATCTGCGCACTTCATCGGCCTGGAGACCCGGACATCGTTCGCGTCGAAGACCTCCCTCAGTTTCGCAGCGAGGGAGTCCGCCTTCTCTCCACTTGACACGCCTGAGACCTCCAATACACGGCCACCGGTGGCGGCAACGCGGAAGTTGACGGCCGGTATGCCTAGTTCCTGCAAATTGACACTACGCTTCGCCTTCAACAGGGCAGCAGCGTACGTGGCACCGTTTTCCACCGCTCCAGGCTGCAGCGTCAAGACGACTGCGGCCGAGCGGGGCACCTGGAGCTTAGGCGTAGCCTTCTTCTTCGCCTTCGCTGGGCGACGGCTTGTCCCACCACCTGCCTGCGACTTTCGCTGGGGTGTTGGTACAGCCGTCTTGTCGCCCTTTTTACGCCCCTTTCTTGTTACCGTCGTCCAAGTCTCCTTGACTTGGGCTGCGGGTGCCAGTCGCGAGGTCTGTTGGCTAGAGTCAGCAGCAGCCTGTCCATCTTTTGCTTTCTTGGCCTTCCCCTTCTTTCCCTTTTGGGCATTGGGGGAAGGCTGCGTAACTTCCGATGTCCCCGGAAGCTCCTGGTCCAGAATCGGAACCGATGATGCTTTCCGGGAAACCTGGTCTCTCCGGTCTGCGGCAAGGGGAGGCCGAGTACGCTGTTCAGGTAGGAGGCGCCCCTCTAGCGCCTCGAACCGGGCGTTCAGCATCTCCCCTATCTGCCGCAGTATGGCCTGCTCTAACTCCTCCGCTGATCGAGTCTCTCTTCGGATCTCAGATCCCGAGACCTGCGGAGGAGTAGAAGTTGAAGCCAGGGTCATATCCTTACGGAGCTCAATGATTTCCGTTCGGAGCTCCGCCACCTCTTCGCGCAGTCGCGCATTGGCGGCCTGCAGGATTTTGGTCTCCTCTGTCGAGGACCTTGTCTGCAGGTCGTCCACTACTTCCCTGATAGTGAACGCTGCCTCTTTCAATGCGCGCTGGAACGTGCCCTTCAAGTTACAAGACTTAGTGGCCACGTTGTTAATCGTGGCCACACAGTCTAGGACCTTCTTGTTGAGGTCGGAAGCCAGCACTACAGAGTCTTCCTTCGGAAGTTCTGAGAGCCGAGCGTCCGTCGACCTTTGCGACCGCAAGGTTGCGGTCAGCGCTTCGACCTCACGCTCAGCCCTCAGCTCTAATTCTTGGCGTTGAGCAGCCACAAGTGCCGCCTTTGCCTTAGCGAGACCGACATACTCGCCTGTAGTAGGCGGCCGGCCTCTGCCCCTTCTCGGCACTGCGACCAACTTTGTGGCTGGAGCGTCCTCATCGTCATCGGAGTCAACGCTGCTAACAGCGCGACTCAACACCTCGCGGGACCTAACCCGCTTCAGGGGGGCTTTTCCCCCCGACCTGTCCGGCGACTCTGTCACCGACAACATGCTCCCGACCGAGGAGTCTGACTCCCCGCCCAGGTCCACCTCGGAGCTCTTACGCCCCCTCTCCTCCCTTCGAACCGATGTAAATTTAAGTTTCAAATCCATACAGTTCCCACGAGTATGGGGGATATACGTGGTCCACCCGGGCAGTGCCCCCTGTACCCGGGTAAGCCTAGGCGTCTCCCGCGCAGGGCTTCGGCTGGGCCCCCGCGGGGGTAGCAGTTGCGACCAACCATCCCGGTGGCCATGCAGGTCCTCGCGCTGCTCCGCCGCTTGACCTTCGGGGTGATTTTTTATAGAGGTTTTCTTCCTCGCGGCCCGGGCGGTTAAGCCAAGGCCCTCGGTCCCGCGCCTCGCGGCTAACGGGGTTCCGATTTGTGACACTTAGTCCGGTGGTGGGGTTAGCCACGCACCGGGTGTCCCTCCCGTCCGTCCGAGGACGGTCCCCTCGTCCGGGCCCCTCAGCATGAGATCCCGGACCGCCCTCTACGCGCGCTCCAGATAAAAGCTCTGGGGCGCGCGGAGAAAGCCCCCTCGAGCCCATCGCTAGCGCTTCTCCGAGGAGAAACGCGAGCGAGGGCTCCCCTGGGCTGCCTCCCAAAGGCAAGCCCCAACCCGCGTCGCCGCTACTCGGCATACGGCCGAGACGCCGACCGGGTCCCGCGGCCAACCAAGGCCGCCTAGGCTCGCACCGCCGCTTCCCGGACTGTCCAGGGCGCCGGTCGAGCCTCCACCTCGAGTTCCTCTTGGCAGCGGCCGCCGCAACTGTTGCGACCGCTGAGCCCCCCCGCCACGGCAAGGCGGGAACTCATTCGGGGGGGAACCTAACCTAACCTAACCTAACCTAACCTAACCTAACCTAACCTAACCTAACCTAACCTAACCTTTTTTTTTTTTTTTTTTTTTTACCAGGGAAAACCTTTTATAGGTACCACCCTACCCCGGGGGGAGCAGTGTGGTGATGTGGGAGTCTCCGCCCTAGTGGCGGCATACCCACTAAAAACCCTGGGGTGTTCCTCCTTTGCGCTATGTGCCGGGGCCCGGGAGCATTTCTCGTACTCTTCCGCAGCCCCGGCCTGGGCGCTGGTCCCCTGGGACCCCTCCTCGGGGAGCTTTTGCTCCACCCTCCTTGTCACGATGTGGGGAACACCTCCCACATCGTGCCATCTCGGGAACTTTGTGGTGGACGCCGGTTCCCCCGAACCGACGCCCAAGTTCCCAGTCACAGATGTGCGCCTTAACCAGCGTCCATCCGCGACTCCTCTTCCCGTGCTGGCGGGGTGCGGGTTGGCGGCTTCTTGGCCTTGGCCACTACTGCAACCTTCCCGCCCTTCATTTTGGGCACGGCGCAGGCCCTGCCTCCCAACCGGTGGGAGGCTGGTTTGCCCGCTGCTGCGCACACCGAGCAGTGGGGCTCGCTAGAGCACCCACTGGCTTTGTGGCCGTTTTGACCGCAGCGGTAGCACTCACCGCTGCGGTCTGTTTTATCCGCCCCGCACTGCTCCCGGAAGTGCCCCAATTCGAGGCACCGGAAGCAGCGCAACGGCCGAGCTGGCAACACCTTAACTTGGGCCGAAACCCATCCCACCTTTAAGCGGCCATTGCTGGCAACTTTCTGAGCCGCGGCCACCGGACATCGGACGAAAGTCGTACCGATGCCGGCGGCGTTGCGGCGGATGTCGTTGGCCTTAATGTGGCCAACATCGCACTCGCCGACCCCCGCGATGGCGGCGGCGACCTCCTCCGTGGTGACCGAATCGTCCAGGCCGGTGACACGCAGGTCCGCGCACTTTATCGGCCTGGAGATTCGGACGTCGCCCTCGTCAAAGATCTCCCTGAGCTTCGCAGCCAGGGAGTCCGCCTTCTCGCCGCTGGGATCACCGGACACTTCCAGCATGCGGCCACCAGTGGCCGCTATCCGGAAGTTGACGGTGATGCCCAACTTCGTCAGGTCCACCCTTCGCCTTGCCTCAAGCAACGCCTTCGCATACGTTGCACCCCTCTCCGCCGCTCCAGGCTGCAACGTCATGATGACAGCTGCGGAGCGGGGGACTTGGAGCTTGGGCTTGGCCACCTCTTTTTTGGCTTTGCGACGGCTTTTCCCACCACCGGCCTGCGACTGTCGCGAACCAGCTTGCGCCTGCGACTGTCGCTGCGGCGGTGCAGAAGCCGTCGAGCCACCCTTCTTCTTGCGTCCCCGTTTGGTTACCGTGGCCCAGGTCTCGGTGGCCAGGGCCTGCGGCGTTGACGGAGGACCCTGCGAGCCAGAGGCTGCCGCTGGTTGGGCACCCTTTGTCACCTTCCCTTTCTTCTTTCCTTTCCCGCCCTTTCGGGTGTTACCTCCAGTCGCTGCTGATGTCCCTGGAAGCCCCGGATCCGAAACCGGATTAGCGGGGGCTTTCAAGGGAGCGGCGTTTTTGGCATCTGCTGCCAAGGGGGGACGGATGCGCTTATCGGGTAAGAGGCGCCCCTCCAGCGCCTCGAACCTGGCGTTCATCATTCCCCCTATTTGGCGCAGAACGGCCTGCTCCATTTCCTCCGTTGGACAAGCCTCGTGTCGGGTCATCATCCCCGAAGCCTGTGGAGGAGCAGAAGCCGTTGCTGCCGTCACGTCTCTGCGGAGCTCCATAATTTCCTTGCGGAGCTCTAATACTTCCTCTCTCAGACGAGTGTTAGCTGCCTGTAGTCGACGGGTCTCCTCGGTTGAGGACCTCGTCTTCAGGTCAGCCATCGCCTCCTGTATAGTGGCCGTAGCCATCTTCAGCGCACGCTGAAAAGTGCCCTTAAGATTGCTGGACTTCGTGGCCACCGTGTTGATGGTGGCCAAGCTTTCTAGCACCTTCCTTTGAAGGTCAGAGGCCAGCTCCTCCTGCTCTCTCGCCGAACACTCAGAGAACCGAGGTTCTGTCGAAGTCTGTGACCGTAAGTTTACGGTCAGCTCCTCGACTTCTCGCTCGGCCCTCAACTCCATCTCCTGCCTTTGAGCGGCTACTAGGGCCGCCTTCGCCTTGCTCAGGCCGACGTACTCGCCCGTGGTGGGCGGTCGGCCTCTCCCTCTCTTTGGCACCGCAACGACCTTTGTGGCCGGTACTTCTTCCTCATCGTCAGAGTCGACCGGACTCCCGGCTACGCTCATCTTCTCGCGAGACCGAACCCGCTTCAGATGAGCCCTGCCATCCGACCCATCCAGTGACCCAGTCACCGAAACCATGCTACCGACCGAAGA
Source organism: Peribatodes rhomboidaria (assembly GCA_911728515.1). NCBI lineage: Eukaryota > Metazoa > Arthropoda > Insecta > Lepidoptera > Geometridae > Peribatodes > Peribatodes rhomboidaria. Next base: position 15,634,303 of record OU452187.1, on the reverse strand, counting down.
GTCGGACTCTTCGCCGGTGTCCACCTCGGAGCTCTTACGCCCCCTCTCCTCCCCACGAACTTTGAACTTTAATTTAAGTAAATCCATAAAGTTCCCACGAGTATGGGGGATATAAGTGGTCCGCCCGGGCAGTGCCCCCTGTACCCGGGTAAGCCTAGGCGTCTCCCGCGCAGGGCTTCGGCTGGGCCCCCGCGGGGGTAGCAGTTGCGACCAACCTTCCCGGTGGCCATGCAGGTCCTCGCGCTGCTCCGCCGCTTGACCTTCGGGGTGATTTTTTATAGAGGTTTTCTTCCTCGCGGCCCGGGCGGTTAAGCCAAGGCCCTCGGTCCCGTGCCTCGCGGCTAACGGGGTTCCGATCTGTGACACCTCGTCCGGTGGTGGGATTAGCCACGCACCGGGTGTCCCTCCCATCCGTCCGAGGACGGCCCCCATCGTCCAGGCCTCTCAAGCAAGACCCTCTCCGAAGAGAGGTATACCCGAGATCCCGGACCGCCTTCTGCGCGCGCTCCAGATAAAAGCTCTGGCACGCGCGGAGAAGGCCCCTCGAGCTCCTCGCTAGCGCTTCTCCGAGGAGAAGCGCGAGCGAGAGCTCCCCTGGGCTGCCTCCCAAAAGGCGAGCCCCAGCCCGCGTCGCCGCTACTCGGCATACGGCCGAGACGCCGACCGGGCCCCGCGGCCAACCAAGGCCGCCTAGGCTCGCACCGCCGCTTCCCGGAATGTCCAGGGCGCCGGTCGAGCCTCCACCTCGAGTTCCTCTTGGCAGCGGCCGCCGCAACTGTTGCGACCGCTGAGCCCCCCCGCCACGGCAAGGCGGGAACTCATTCGGGGGGGAACCTAACCTAACCTAACCTAACCTAACCTAACCTAACCTAACCTAACCTAACCTAACCTAACCTAACCTAACCTAACCTAACCTTTTGTTTTTTTTTTTTACCAGGGAAAACCTTTTATAGGTACCACCCTACCCCGGGGGGAGCAGTGTGGTGATGTGGGAGTCTCCGCCCTAGTGGTGGCATACCCACTAAAAACCCTGGGGTGTTCCTCCTTTGCGCTATGTGCCGGGGCCCGGGAGCATTTCTCGTACTCTTCCGCAGCCCCGGCCTGGGCGCTGGTCCCCTGGGACCCCTCCTCGGGGAGCTTTTGCTCCACCCACCTTGTCACGATGTGGGGAACACCTCCCACATCGTGCCATCTCGGGAACCTTGTGGTGGACGCCGGTTCCCCCGAACCGACGCCCAAGTTCCCAGTCGCAGATGGGCGCCTTAGCTGGCGTCCATCCGCGACTCCTCAGGCCCCGCTGGCGGGGTGCGGGACGGCGGCTGCCGGGACTTAGCCCCGTTCGCGACCTTCCTGCCCTTCTTTTGGGGCACAGCGCAGGCCCTGCCTCCCAACCGGTGGGAGGCTGGTTTGCCCGCTGCTGCGCACACCGAGCAGTGGGGCTCGCTAGAGCACCCACTGGCTTTGTGGCCGTTTTGACCGCAGCGGTAGCACTCACCGCTGCGGTCTGTTTTATCCGCCCCGCACTGCTCCCGGAAGTGCCCCAATTCGAGGCACCGGAAGCAGCGCAACGGCCGAGCTGGCAATACCCTTACTTGTGCCGAAACCCACCCCACCTTGATACGTACTTGGCCAGCGACCTTCTGCGCTGCGGCCACCGGACATTGGACGAAGGACGTCCCGATGCCGGCAGCGTTGCGACGAATGTCGCCAGCCTTGACCAGGTCGGCCCGACACTCGCCAACCCTGGCTATGGCAGCAGCGACCTCCTCCTTGGTGACTGAATCGTCAAGGCCAGTGACACGCAAGTCCGCGCACTTCATCGGCCTTGAGATTCGGACGTCACTCTCGTCAAAAATCTCCCTGAGCTTCGCAGCCAGGGAGTCCGCCTTCTCGCCACTGCGATCGCCGGACACCTCCAACATGCGGCCACCAGTGGCCGCTACTCGGAAGTTGACGGTGATTCCCAACTCCGTCAGGTCCACCCTTCGCTTTGCCTCAAGCAACGCCGCCGCATACGTTGCACCCCTCTCCGCCGCTCCAGGCTGCAACGTCATGATGACAGCTGCGGAGCGGGGGACTTGGAGCTTGGGCTTGGCCACCTCTTTTTTGGCTTTGCGACGGCTTTTCCCACTACCGGCCTGCGACTGTCGCGAACCGGCTTGCGCCTGCGACTGTCGCTGCGGTGGTGCAGAAGCCGTCGAGCCACCCTTCTTTTTCCCCTTCTTGGTGACCGTGGCCCAAGACTCCTTGCCAGGGGCTGCGGGTGCCGATTGAGGGATCTGCGAGTCTGGGACGACACCGGAGCGTCCGTCCTTCGCCACCTTTTTGACCTTCCTCTTCTTGCCCTTTTGGGCATTGGAGGAGGGCTGTGTCACGCCCGATGTCCCCGGAAGCCCCGAGTCCGGGATCGGAACCGATAGGGTTTTCCGGGAGATTTTGTCAATCCGGTCTGCAGCCAGGGGGGGGCGGCTACGCTGCTCAGGCAAGAGGCGCCCCTCCAGCGCCTCAAACCGAGCATTGAGCATGCCCCCAATTTGGCGCAGTAAGGCCTGCTCTAGCTCCTCCGCTGACTGGGTCTCGCGCCGGATCTCAGATCCCGAGACCTGCGGAAGAGCGGAAGGTGGAGCCAAAGTTAAGTCTCTGCGCAGCTCTGCTACCTCCCTGCGGAGCTCCGCTATCTCCTCGCGCAATCGCGCATTGGCGACCTGCAGGAGTTTGGTCTCCTCTGTTGAGGACCTAGTCTGCAGGTCGTCCACTATCTCTTTGATGGTGGACGCCGCCTCCTTCAGCGCACGCTGATATGTCCCCTTTAAATTTTTGGACTTTGTGGCCACGGTGTTGATCGCGGCCACGCAGTCTCGGACCTTCGAGTTAAGGTCAGAGGCAAGCTCTGTACCATCCACCATTGACTCCGATAAACGAGTGTCTGATGACCTTTGTGACCGTAGTGTCATGGTCATGTCCTCAATTTCACGCTCGGCTTGTAGCTCCCATTCTTGGCGCTGAGCGGCCACTAGAGCCGCTTTCGCCTTGGCGAGGCCAACGTATTCGCCTGTAGTAGGCGGCCGGCCTCTGCCCCGTCTCGGCACAGCAAGCAGCTTACTGGCTGGTGCGTCCGGATCGTCATCAGAGTCAATGCTGCTAGCACCGCTCATGACCTCGCGGGACCTAACCCGTTTGAGAAGGCCTTTGCCGTCTGTCTTGTCAAGTGACTCCGTCACCGACACCATGCTTCCGATTGATGAGTCCGACTCATCTCCCGGAACCTCCACGGGGCTACGCCCCCTCTCCTCCCTCTGAATCGAAGAAAATTTAAGTTTAAACTTTTCCATATGATTCCCACGAGTATGGGGGATATAAGTGGTCCACCCGGGCAGTGCCCCCTGTACCCGGGTAAGCCTATGCGTCTCCCGCGCAGGGCTTCGGCTGGGCCCTCGCGGGGGTAGCAGTTGCGACCAACCTTCCCGGTGGCCATGCAGGTCCTCGCGCTGCTCCGCCGCTTGACCTTCGGGGTGATTTTTTATAGAGGTTTTCTTCCTCGCGGCCCGGGCGGTTAAGCCAAGGCCCTCGGTCCCGCGCCTCGCGGCTCACAGGGTTCCGATCTGTGACACCTCTTCCGGTGGTGAGGTTAGCCACGCACCGGGTGTCCCTCCCATCGTCCAGGCCTCTCAAGCAAAAGCCTCTCCGAAGAGAGGTATACCCGAGATCCCGGACCGCCTTCTACGCGCGCTCCAGATAAAAGCTCTGGCACGCGCGGAGAAGGCCCCTCGAGCTCATCGCTAGCGCTTCTCCGAGGAGAAGCGCGAGCGAGAGCTCCCCTGGGCTGCTTCCCAAAAAGCGAGCCCCAACCCGCGTCGCCGCTACTCGGCATACGGCCGAGACGCCGACCGGGTCCCGCGGCCAATCAAGGCCGCCTGGGCTCGCACCGCCGCTTCCCGGAATGTCCAGGGCGCCGGTCGAGCCTCCACCTCGAGTTCCTCTTGGCAGCGGCCGCCGCAACTGTTGCGACCGCTGAGCCCCCCCGCCACGGCAAGGCGGGAACTCATTCGGGGGGGAACCTAACCTAACCTTTTTTTTTTTTTTTTTTTTTTTTCGTGGGGAAATGCACTTACGCATGCCCGCTCCACCCCCGGGGGGAGGCGGTGCGGGGTATGTCGGACTCGATGCCAGAAGGGCACCCATACCGACTAAAACCCCACGGTGTCCCTCTTCACCGGCAGAGGCCGGGTCGCTGGCTCGCTTGGCGCAATCACGGCCGACCCAGCCAACACCGCTGTCCGCATCCGGACCCACACTCGGAGGACTGCGTCCTCCATATTCACTCGAGTGACGCCCGGGGACACCCGGGCATCATCTCCTCATGAGGCCTCCCTAGTTTGGAGCACCGGATACCCCCACGTCCGGCACCCCAGGGCCTCTAAGCGGCGACGGAGTTCGCGCGCGATTGGCTCGCCTCCGTACTCGCCTCCGCCTATTCGGGTGAGCGTCCACGGCTATCTCCCGCTCGCGCTCCTCATCTTCGCGCCGCAGAATGGCGACCTCCGAGAAGGTGGCCATCGCATCCCAGGCGCCCTCATCTCCGATCATCTTGCCGATTAGGGTCGGCAAGGACAGGTCCCGTCCCATCACCGCGACCAATGCTTGGCGCAGCCCAATGTCCCCCGGACATGCCTCTAGCACGTGCTGCGCAGTTTCCTCTGCGCAGCCACAGCTGTGGCATGCTGGGGTCGGCTCTCTTCCGGTGACGTTGCACAGATACCTACCGAAGCAGCCATGCCCGGTAAGCATCTGCGTCAGCCGGAAGGTGAGCGTGCCGTGCTTACGGTCCACCCACTCCTTTAGTAGGGGCTTAAGAGCTCCAAGGAGTCGGGTGGCCCCCATGCCCCGAACTGCGGGACCCGACAGGAGTCGGTCCTGCCATGTGCGTATGGCTTCGTTCCGGGCGCTTCTCCTCCACTGTTGGACCTCTTGGGGGAGGGGGCGCATGTCTTGCTCCCGCGCCTGTGCCCGGCGCCAGTAAACCTGGGCCAGGACATTCCCCTCGAGGTCCCACGGCAGCGACCCTGCCAGTGCGCACGCCACCTCATGCGAGAGGGTTCTATACCCCCTGCACACCCTGATCGCCATAGTCCGCTGTGGGCCACGGAGTATGGCGATTTCCTGTGGAGACAGGGAATCTGCCCAGATAGGGGCACCGTAAAGCGCCATTGAGCGCATCACCGCCATGTAAAGGTGGCGGCAGTGCGCTCCGCCTCCTCCCAGGTTTGGCAGCAAACGAGCCAGTGCTCCAGCCGCTCCGAGGAGCTTCGGGGACAACCTTTTGAGGTGCTCCTCGAACCGCCACCGACCGTCGAGCACTACGCCGAGATACTTCAGCGTAGCGCCGACGGGGATGGTAGTTCCACCCACTACGATTTGTGAGCCTGCAGGTGGCGCTCGTCTCGGGCCATGAAAACAGATGGCCTCCGTCTTGTGGAGCGCCACCTCCAGGCCCAGCCTCCGGATCTTCCCCACCACCGTTGAAACCGCGGCTGTCGCGAGCACTGACGCCTCCCGATAGTCCCGTCCCGGGGCGGTAACCAGCGTGTCGTCGGCATAACAAACGATGCCGACGCCACGCAGGGTAGCGCCCCTGAGGACCCAGTCATATCCTATGTTCCATAGGAGGGGACCCAGCGCCGATCCCTGGGGGACACCACGTGTCATCGGGTACCTCTCCACACCCCGCATCGTCGGGACGACTACCTCTCGATCAGAGAGGTAGTCCCCGACGAGGCTTTGTAGGTACTGAGGGACCTCGTGGTACCTCATCCCCTCCATAATAGTGCTCCACGGCAGCGTGTTAAATGCATTTGCAATGTCAAGAGACACCGCAATCAACACGCCGCCAGTGGAGCACGCCTTGTCTGACTCGCCACGCACGTGGGCGATCGCGTCGACCGTTGACCGGCCTCGGCGAAACCCAAACTGAGTGGGAGCCAGGTCTGGGCCAACCCTCTCTAAGTGCCTGACGAGGCGGGCAGCGATCACCCGCTCCAACAGCTTGCCCGCCTCGTCGAGCAAAACAATCGGCCGGTATCCAGCAGGTGAGTCTGCCGGTCGTCCCTCCTTCCGTAGGAGCACGAGTTTCCCGCTCTTCCACCGCCTCGGGAAACGCCCTTCCCGAAGGCAGCGGGTGAACAGGTCCCTCGTGCGCTCCTCCAACGCGTCCTGAGCGAGGGCCCACGCACGGCCGGGTATGCCATCCGGCCCCGGCGCCGTGTTTTTGGCCCTCATTCTCAGGACCGCTGCGGCCAATTCTCCAGGTGAGACTTCCTCAGGGGTGTCTGGGGATCCGTCATCGATGGGTCTGAACGCCATTGTGGGAGGGACAAACCCGTTTCCCGGGGCATCGGGAAACAGTCCCTCTACCACTCGGCGTAGCACTGCTGGCTCTAGAGTGCTGGTAATGGGAGGAGTCCAGGGGCGCAGAAGCTGTCTTACCAGCCTATACGGCCTGCCCCAGGGATCTCGCTCCAGCAACTCTAAGAGCTCCCGCCAGGACCTCATCTTCGACTCCCAAATGGAGCGTCGGAGGGCCTTATGCGCCTCCCTGTAGGTCAGATAAAGCGCATCCAGCTCGTCAGGGTCTTGGCTCCTCCTCCGGTGGTACCTCTGGTACGCCCGACGCTTGGCCACGCACACTCGGCGGAGCTGGGCTATCTCCTCCGTCCACCAATAAGCTTGGCGTCTGGAAGGAGGAGCCCTCGCGCGAGGCATGGCCGCGTCGCAGACGCGTACCAGGGCCTTACACAGGAGCTCGGCGTCCCTATCCACGTCGGTCTGTTCGGAAGGCGGCGCGTTCCAAGACTGGACAATGGCCGCCTCCAGGAGGACCTCGGGGTCCAATCGTTTCAGGACCCATCGCGGGCCGAGTTCGAGACCTCGTCCCTGCTCGCCGTGCGGTGTGGATGACAAGACACTGAACCGAATATATCGGTGGTCCGATAAGGTCTCGTCATCCACCAGCACCTTCCAGTCTCGAACTCGGCGCGCGAGGTCGGGAGTGGCAAACGTCACATCCACGATGGACCCCCCTTGCCGACGCACGCAGGTCCGCTCCGTCCCTGTGTTCAGGATGGTCAGTCCGGTCTCCACGACCCACTCTGTCACCGTCGTGCCCCGTGGGTCGGTCGTCGGGGAGCCCCACGCCAATGACTTGGCGTTGAGATCCCCGAGGACCAGGACGGGTCGAGGCTGATTCCGGAGAATCACCTCCCCTATCTCCCCCAAGAGGGCTTCGATGTCGGCTCTGCTGCTGTTAGGGGAGTGGTATACTCCCACGACCAGCAGCTCCCCGACGCGAGCCGCCACATACCCTCTGCCTCGAGTCACGATGCCAAGAGGCGGTGAACGGATGGGTGACTGGGTGGTTATAGCCACCAAACCCTCAGTGTCTCCCACCCAGTCAGCCCTCGATGGGATGCGGTATGGTTCCGCCACCACTCCCACGTGTATAGACCGCTCTGCCATGGTGTGCAGGAGCAGGTCTTGGGCCCCGTGGGAGTGGTTTATATTGGCCTGGAGGAAACTTAGGGCCATTACTCGGTTACCTCCATGCCCTCCTGTCCCGTCCTTGGGCCGGTCGGCTGTGACTTGGCCGCAGCCTCAGTCACAGTTGAATCTCCTCTCTTCCTTGGCTTGGCTGGGGGCTTGGCGCATGCCTTGCCCCCAGTAAGGTGTGTCGCAGGCCTGCCCGCAGTTGCACATCTAGTGCAATGCGGGGCCGCAGCACATCCACTGGCTTTATGCCCAATTTGACCGCAGCGATAGCATTCTTCGCTGCGGTCAACTTCTGCTTTGCACTGGGCCCTTACGTGGCCCGGTGCGAGGCACCTGAAGCAGCGGCGCGGTCTCGACTCGAGGATCTTGACCTGCGCCGCCACCCATCCCACCAGTAGACGGCCGTTCGCGGCGATTTTCTTCGCGGCCGTGACTGGGCACCGAACAAACGCAGTGCCCATGCCGCCGGGACCTCTCCTGATTTCCCCAGTCTTTATATCGCCTGGCGGACAGTCTCCTGCCTTGGCGAGTGCCTCCTTCAGTTCCAGGGCTGTCACCGTGTCGTCGAGGCCACTCACACGCATGTCTGCTGTGGTTACCGGCCTCGTGACACTGACGAGTTGTTCCACTCCCTGGAGCACCTCCTTCAGCTTTGCAGCAAGGACATCGGCCTTTGCTGACTTTTCTGCGCCAGGGATCTCGATAACTCGAGCTCCTGTGGCTGCCTTCCGCATGCTTATAGGAGGCAGACCGAGCTCCTCCAAGTTAATCTTGGCCTTTGCCTCAGCCAACACCGTGGCGTAAGACAGGCCTTGCTCCACCGCCCCGGTTCGCAGGGTAACAATAACCGCTGCAGTGCGGGGAGGACGGAGCTTGGCCGCCTTCGGTGGCTTCGAGGGTCTGGCAGGCTTGGGGCCTTGCGTCCCTGACGCCGCGCGAGTCTTTCTATCCCTCTTTGCTCCCCGTCGCACAACTTTTGACCACTGTTCCTGAACAGGGGTCGGACGGGCAGCAGATATACCCGGAACCGGGTCCGCCTCGGCTGGGGTAGGCTCGGCCTTACCCGGCGCTGCCTTGGTCTTCTTGCCCCTCCCCTTCCCTTTGGGTCTAGGGGCTGGGGAAGAGAGCTCCATGGCAGATGAGCCCGCAGAGACACCAGACGGTCCCGGTGTCGGTTCTCCTCCCGCAGACTTACGCACAGTACCCTTCTGGGTCAGTGCGGGCCTGCGGTCAGCGGCCAGGGGAGGGCGGATGCGCTTCTCTGGAAGGAGACGCTCTTCGAGCGCCTCAAACCGCGCACTCAACATGCCCCCCACCTGCCGCAGGATGGCCTGCTCCAGGTCTTCCCTCTGACGAGGCCCGTCTCGGGTCTGAGACCCTGGGGCCTGCGCTGGGGCGGAGGCTCTGATTGTGGCCATCTCCGTCCGAAGCTCAGCCATCTCCTTTCGGAGGTCGGCTACCTCCTCTTTTAGCCGCGTGTTGGCGACCTGGAGCTTACGCGTCTCCTCCGTAGAGGAGCGCCTCGACAGGTCTTCCACTGCCCCCTTTATGGCGACAGCAGCCTCTTTCAGTGCCTTCTGAAATGTTCCCTTCAGGTTGCCTGACTTGGTGGCCACATCGTTGATTAAAGCCACGTTCGCCAGCACCTTCCGGGTCAAATCAGAGGCTAGCTCCTCTTCACTCCTAGCGGAGGACTCTGAGAGCCGAGCGTCAGTTGATGACTGGGACCGCAAGGACCGCGTCGTCTCCGCTACCTCTCGCTCAGCTCTCAGCTCCATTTCCTGGCGCTCAGCCGCTACCAGGGCCGCTTTGGCCTTGGCGAGGCCGACATACTCGCCCGTGGTGGGCGGTCGGCCTCTGCCTCTCCGGGCCGCGGTCACCTTCGGAAGCGGCGCGTCCTCCTCCTCACTTCCAGAGCCCATGCCACGACTGGCATCGGCGACTCTCTCGCGGGATCGCTCCCGCTTCCGCCGAAGGCTGCCGCTTCGCGATGACGCTGGCGACACCAATGGCGACCTCAAACTCCTGAATGAGGAGTCCGACTCCCCACCCATCTCCTCCTCGGGGCCTTGCCCCTTCCCCCTCCGATCCGAAGAAATTTTATGATTAAATGAATCCATAAAGTTCCCACGAGTATGGGGGATATAAGTGGTCCACCCGGGCAGTGCCCCCTGTACCCGGGTAAGCCTAGGGTGTAACCCGCGCAGGGCTTCGGCTGGGCCCCCGCGGGGGGTAGCAATAGCGACCAACCATACCCGGTGGCCATGCAGGTTCTCGCGCTGTTCCGCCGCTTAACCTTCGGGGTGATTTTTTATAGAGGTTTTCTTCCTCGCGGCCCGGGCGGTTAAGCCAAGGCCCTCGGTCCCGCGCCATTACAGCTAACGGGGTTACGATCTGCTTCCTCCGCATCCGGTGGTGGGATGAGCACACACCGGCTGCCCGAGCACATCTACGTCGCCTCTCCGAGGAAAGGTACACGCGTGTGCTCCCTCGGGCTACCTTGAAAAAGGCCACCCCGACCCGCATCGCCGCTACTCGGCATATGGCCAAGACGCCGAGCGGGTCCCTCCACGGGCTCGCACCGCCGCTTCCCGGAATGTCCAGGGCGCCGGTCGAGCCTCCACCTCGAGTTCCTCTTGGCAGCGGCCGCCGCAACTGTTGCGACCGCTGAGCCCCCCCGCCACGGCAAGGCGGGAACTCATTCGGGGGGGAACCTAACCTTTTTTTTTTTTTTTTTTTTTTTTTTTTTTTTTTTTTTTTTACCAGGGAAAACCTTTTATAGGTACCACCCTACCCCGGGGGGAGCAGTGTGGTGATGTGGGAGTCTCCGCCCTAGTGGCGGCATACCCACTAAAAACCCTGGGGTGTTCCTCCTTTGCGCTATGTGCCGGGGCCCGGGAGCATTTCTCGTACTCTTCCGCAGCCCCGGCCTGGGCGCTGGTCCCCTGGGACCCCTCCTCGGGGAGCTTCTGCTCCACCCACCTTGTCACGATGTGGGGAACACCTCCCACATCGTGCCATCTCGGGAACTTTGTAGTGGACGCCGGTTCCCCCGAACCAACGCCCAAGTTCCCAGTCACAGATGGGCGCCTTAACCAGCGTCCATCCGCGACTCCTCTTCCCGTGCTGGCGGGGTGCGGGTTGGCGGCTTCTTGGCCTTGGCCACGACTGCAACCTTCCCGCCCTTCTTTTTGGGCACGGCGCAGGCCCTGCCACCCAACCGGTGGGTGGCTGGTCTGCCCGCTGCCGCGCACACCGAGCAATGAGGCTCGGACGAGCACTCACTCGCCTTATGGCCTTCTTGACCGCAGCGGTAGCATTCACCGCTGCGGTCTCGGTTGTCTACCCCGCACTGTTCCCGGAGATGCCCCAACTCGAGGCACCGGTAACAGCGTAAAGGCCGGGCCGGCAAAACCTTTACCTGGGCCGAGACCCATCCCACCTGCACGCGACCATTGCTGGCAACTTTTTTCGCTGCGGCCACCGGGCATCGGACAAAAGTCGTCCCGATTCCGGCAGCGTTGCGGCGAATGTCACCAACCTTGATCTGGTCGGCGTGGCACTCACCAACCCCTGCTATGGCAGCAGCAACCTCCTCCGTGGTGATCGAGTCATCCAGGCCAGTGACACGCAGGTCCGCGCACTTCATCGGCCTGGAGATTCGGACGTCGCCCTCGTCAAAAATCTCCCTGAGCTTCGCAGCCAGGGAGTCCGCCTTCTCGCCGCTAGAGTCGCCGGACACCTCCAACATGCGGCCGCCAGTGGCCGCTACCCGAAAGTTGACGGTGATGCCCATCTCCCTTATGTTCACCCTTCGCCTTGCCTCAAGCAACGCCGCCGCATACGTTGCACCCCTCTCCGCCGCTCCAGGCTGCAACGTCATGATGACAGCTGCGGAGCGGGGGACTTGGAGCTTGGGCTTGGCTACCTCCTTTTTGCCCTTCCGACGGCTTCTCCTACCACCGGCCTGCGACTGTCGCGAACCGGCTTGCGCCTGCGACTGTCGCTGCGGCGGTGCAGAAGTCGTCGAACCAGCCTTCTTGCGGCCCTTCTTGGTCACCGTGGCCCATGACTCCTTTGCAGGAGCTGCAGACGCCGGTCGAAGGGCCTCTGGGCTTGGGACCACACCGGGGGGTCCTTCCTTCGTAACTTTCTTGGCCTTCCCCTTCTTGCCCTTTTGGGCAATGGAAGAAGGCTGAGTCACGGCCGATGTTCCCGGGAGCCCGTGGTCCGGGATCGGATCCATGGCTCTCCGAGAACTTTTGCCTTTCAAGTCTGCAGCCAGTGGCGGGCGGGTGCACTGCTCTGGTAGGAGGCGCCCCTCTAGCGCCTCAAACCGTGCATTGAGCATGCCCCCAATCTGGCGCAACACAGCTTGCTCCACCTCCTCCATTGAGCGGGCCTCGTGCCGGATAGTGGATCCCGAGGCCTGTGGAGGAGCGGAAGCCGCTGCCGCAGTTACGTCTCTGCGGAGCTCCACAATCTCCTTCCGGAGCTCCGCTACTTCTTCGCGCAGGCGCGTGTTGGCGACCTGCAGTCTCCGGGTCTCCTCTGTTGAGGACCTCGTCTGCAAGTCGGCCATCGCCTCCTTTATGGTGGAAGCCGCCACTTTCAGCGCCCGCTGAAACGTCCCTTTTAGGTTGCTGGACTTCGTGGCCACACTGTTGATGGTGGCCACGCTTTCCAGCACCTTCCTACGCAGGTCCGAAGCCAGCTCCTCCTGCTCACCGGCCGAAGACTCGGAGAGCCGGGGTTCCGCCGAAGTCTGTGACCGTAGGTTTACGGTCAGCTCCTCGACTTCCCGCTCAGCCCTCAACTCCATCTCAGACCTCTGAGCAGCCACTAGGGCAGCTTTGGCCTTGGCGAGGCCGACGTACTCTCCCGTAGTGGGCGGCCGGCCTCTGCCTCTTTTCGGCACCGCAATGACCTTAGTGGCCGGTACCTCCTCGTCGTCGTCGGAGTCGATCGGACTGCCGGCTACACTCATCTTGTCGCAGGATCGCACCCGCTTAAGATGAGTCCTGCCATCCGAGGACCCCGCTACCGACACCAAACTACCGACCGAAGAGTCAGACTCTTCAGCGGTATCCACAACGGGGCTACGCCCCCTTCCCGCTCCACGAACTTGGTACTTTGGTTTAAACGTATCCATATAGTTCCCACGAGTATGGGGGATATACGTGGTCCACCCGGGCAGTGCCCCCTGTACCCGGGTAAGCCTAGGCGTCTCCCGCGCAGGGCTTCGGCTGGGCCCCCGCGGGGGTAGCAGTTGCGACCAACCTTCCCGGTGGCCATGCAGGTCCTCGCGCTGCTCCGCCGCTTGACCTTCGGGGTGATTTTTTATAGAGGTTTTCTTCCTCGCGGCCCGGGCGGTTAAGCCAAGGCCCTCGGTCCCGCGCCTCGCGGCTAACGGGGTTACGATTTGTGACACCTCGTCCGGTGGTGGGGTTAGCCACGCACCGGGTGTCCCTCCCATCCGTCCAAGACGGCCCCCTCGTCCGGGCCTCTCAGCATGAGATCCCGGACCGCCCTCTGCGCGCGCTCCAGATAAAAGCTCTGGGGCGCGCGGAGAAGGCCCCTTCGAGCTCATCGCTAGCGCTTCTCCGAGGAGAAATGCGAGCGAGGGCTCCCCTGGGCTGCCTCTCAAAAGGCGAGCCCCAACCCGCGTCGCCGCTACTCGGCATACGGCCGAGACGCCGACCGGGTCCCGCGACCAACCAAGGCCGCCTAGGCTCGCACCGCCGCTTCCCGGAATGTCCAGGGCGCCGGTCGAGCCTCCACCTCGAGTTCCTCTTGGCAGCGGCCGCCGCAACTGTTGCGACCGCTGAGCCCCCCCGCCACGGCAAGGCGGGAACTCATTCGGGGGGGGGGGGGAACCTAACCTAACCTAACCTAACCTAACCTAACCTAACCTAACCTAACCTAACCTAACCTTTTTTTTTTTTTTTTTTTTTTTTTTTTTTTTACCAGGGAAAACCTTTTATAGGTACCACCCTACCCCGGGGGGAGCAGTGTGGTGATGTGGGAGTCTCCGCCCTAGTGGCGGCATACCCACTAAAAACCCTGGGGTGTTCCTCCTTTGCGCTATGTGCCGGGGCCCGGGAGCATTTCTCGTACTCTTCCGCAGCCCCGGCCTGGGCGCTGGTCCCCTGGGACCCCTCCTCGGGGAGCTTTTGCTCCACCCGCCTTGTCACGATGTGGGGAACACCGCCCACATCGTGCCATCTCGGAACTCTATAGCAGACGTCAGTTCCCCCGAACCGACGCCCAGAGTTCCCAGTTGCTGATGGGCGCCTTAACCGGCGTCCATCTGCGAGTCCTCTGCCCGCATTGGCGGGTTGCGGGCCGGCGGCTTCTTGGCCTTGGCCAAGACTGCAGCCTTCCCGCCCTTCTTTTTGGGCGTAGCGCAGGCCCTGCCACCCAACCGGTGGATGGCTGGTCTGCCCGCTGCCGCGCACACCGAGCAATGAGGCTCGGACGAGCATCCACTCGCTTTATGGCCTGTTTGACCGCAGCGGTAGCATTCTCCGCTGCGGTCTACCTTGTCCGCCGGGCACCGCTCCCGGAGATGACCTAACTCTAGGCACCGGAAGCAGCGAAGCGGCCTTGCCGGCAACACCTTCACCTGGGCTAAAACCCAGCCAATTTTCAACCGGCTAGTGCCGGTGACCTTCTTTGCCGCAGCCACCGGGCATCGGACGAATGTTGTACCGATGCCGGCGGCGTTGCGGCGAATATCGTTGGCCTTAATAAGGCCAACTTCGCACTCCCCTGCTCTGGCGATGGCGTTGGCTACCTCCTCTTTAGTAGTCGAGTCGTCCAGGCCAGTGACGCGCAGGTCCGCGCATTTCATCGGCCTGGACACCCGAACGTCCCCCGGGTCGAAGACCTCCTTCAGCTTCGCAGCGAGGGAGTCCGCCTTCTCACCAGTGGAGTCTCCTGACACCTCCAGTACCCGGCCGCCGGTTGCTGCTATACGGAAGTTCAGGGTTAAGATCCCGAGATCCTGTATATTAACCCTTCTCTTCGCTTCCAGAAGCGCAGCGGCGTACGTCGCTCCTCTCTCCGCCGCTCCAGGCTGCAGTGTCATTACGACAGCTGCGGAGCGAGGGGCGCGGAGCTTCGGCGTAGGCTCCTTCTTTTTTGTTGGGCGACGATTCGACGCGCCCTGCGACTGTCGCGAACCAGCTTGCGCTGACTGTCGCTGAAGAGGCACAGGCGCCGTTCCACCACCCTTCTTCTTTCCACCACGCTTAGTCACCGTGGCCCACGTCTCGTTTTCTGCGGCCGTCGGGGCTGACTCTGGACGTTGCGAGCCAGAGGCTGCCGCTGGTTGAGCACCCTTCGTGGCCTTCTCTTTCCCCTTCCCCTTCTTACTCTTTCGAGTATCGGAGGAAGGCTGTGTAACTCCCGTTGCCGCTGATGTACTGGGAAGCCCCGGGTCCGCAAGTGGATTAGTGGGGGCTTTCCGTGAAGCGGCATTTTTTCTGGCATCTGCAGCCAGGGGGGGACGAAGTCGCTTGTCGGGTAGGAGGCGCTCCTCTAGCGCCTCAAAACGAGCGTTAATCATGCCCCCTACCTGGCGCAGAATAGCTTGTTCTAGCTCCTCCGTTTGGCGAGGCTCGTTTCGGATCGCCGATCCCGAGGCCTGTGGAGGAGCGGAAGCCGTTGCCGCCGTCACATCCCTACGAAGGTCTGCAATTTCATTGCGGAGCTCCGCTAACTCTGCCCGTAGTCGAGCATTGGTGGCTTGCAGAATTCGGGTCTCCTCAGTTGAGGACCTCGAATGCATGTCGTCCACTATCTCTCTGATTGTGGACGCAGCCTCCTTCAATGCACGCTGGAACGTCCCTTTCAAATTGCTGGACTTACTGGCCACGTTGTTAATTGTGGCCACGCAGTCCAGGACCGCCTTCTTCATATCAGAGGCAGGTTCCTCCGAGTTAGCAAGCGATGATTCGGAGAGCCGAGTACTTGTCGGTCTTTGTGACCTCAAAGATTGGGTCAACTCCTGGACCTCGCGCTCGGCTCTCAACTCCATCTCTTGGCGCTGCGCCGCCACGAGGGCCGCCTTTGCCTTGGCGAGGCCGACGTACTCGCCTGTGGTAGGCGGTCGACCTCTGCCTCTTCTCGGTACTGCGACCACCTTCGTGGCCGGAGCGTCCGTTTCGTCGTCAGAGTCGACGCTGCTAGCAACGCCGCTCATCACCTCGCTGGACCTGGCCCGCTTGAGAAGGCCTTTGCCTTCCGTCCTGTCTGGTGACTCCGTCACCGAGACCATGCTTCCAAGCGACGAGTCAGACTCTTCGCCTAGAACTTCCACGGGGCTACCACGCCCCCTCTCCTCCTTCCGAACCGTGAATTTAAGTTTTAACTTATCCATGCAGTTCCCACGAGTATGGGGGATATAAGTGGTCCACCCGGGCAGTGCCCCCTGTACCCGGGTAAGCCTAGGCGTCTCCCGCGCAGGGCTTCGGCTGGGCCCCCGCGGGGGTAGCAGTTGCGACCAACCTTCCCGGTGGCCATGCAGGTCCTCGCGCTGCTCCGCCGCTTGACCTTCGGGGTGATTTTTTATAGAGGTTTTCTTCCTCGCGGCCCGGGCGGTTAAGCCAAGGCCCTCGGTCCCGCGCCTCGCGGCAAGCGGGGTTCCGATCTGTGACACCTCGTCCGGTGGTGGGGTTAGCCACGCACCGGGTGTCCCTCCCATCCGTCCGAAGACGGCTCCCATCGTCCAGGCCTCTCAAGCAAGAGCCTCTCCGAAGAGAGGTATACCCGAGATCCCGGACCGCATTCTACGCGCGCTCCAGATAAAAGCTCTGGCACGCGCGGAGAAGGCCCCTCGAGCTCATCGCTAGCGCTTCTCCGAGGAGAAGCGCGAGCGAGAGCTCCCCTGGGCTGCTTCTGAAGCGAGCCCCAACCCGCGTCGCCGCTACTCGGCATACGGCCGAGACGCCGACCGGGTCCCGCGGCCAATCAAGGCCGCCTAGGCTCGCACCGCCGCTTCCCGGAATGTCCAGGGCGCCGGTCGAGCCTCCACCTCGAGTTCCTCTTGGCAGCGGCCGCCGCAACTGTTGCGACCGCTGAGCCCCCCCGCCACGGCAAGGCGGGAACTCATTCGGGGGGGAACCTAACCTAACCTTTTTTTTTTTTTTTTTTTTACCAGGGAAAACCTTTTATAGGTACCACCCTACCCCGGGGGGAGCAGTGTGGTGATGTGGGAGTCTCCGCCCTAGTGGCGGCATACCCACTAAAAACCCTGGGGTGTTCCTCCTTTGCGCTATGTGCCGGGGCCCGGGAGCATTTCTCGTACTCTTCCGCAGCCCCGGCCTGGGCGCTGGTCCCCTGGGACCCCTCCTCGGGGAGCTTCTGCTCCACCCACCTTGTCACGATGTGGGGAACACCTCCCACATCGTGCCATCTCGGGAACTTTGTGGTGGACGCCGGTTCCCCCGAACCAACGCCCAAGTTCCCAGTCACAGATGGGCGCCTTAACCAGCGTCCATCCGCGACTCCTCTTCCCGTGCTGGCGGGGTGCGGGTTGGCGGCTTCTTGGCCTTGGCCACGACTGCAACCTTCCCGCCCTTCTTTTTGGGCACGGCGCAGGCCCTGCCACCCAACCGGTGGGTGGCTGGTCTGCCCGCTGCCGCGCACACCGAGCAATGAGGCTCGGACGAGCACTCACTCGCCTTATGGCCTTCTTGACCGCAGCGGTAGCATTCACCGCTGCGGTCTCGGTTGTCTACCCCGCACTGTTCCCGGAGATGCCCCAACTCGAGGCACCGGTAACAGCGTAAAGGCCGGGCCGGCAAAACCTTTACCTGGGCCGAGACCCATCCCACCTGCACGCGACCATTGCTGGCAACTTTTTTCGCTGCGGCCACCGGGCATCGGACAAAAGTCGTCCCGATTCCGGCAGCGTTGCGGCGAATGTCACCAACCTTGATCTGGTCGGCGTGGCACTCACCAACCCCTGCTATGGCAGCAGCAACCTCCTCCGTGGTGATCGAGTCATCCAGGCCAGTGACACGCAGGTCCGCGCACTTCATCGGCCTGGAGATTCGGACGTCGCCCTCGTCAAAAATCTCCCTGAGCTTCGCAGCCAGGGAGTCCGCCTTCTCGCCGCTAGAGTCGCCGGACACCTCCAACATGCGGCCGCCAGTGGCCGCTACCCGAAAGTTGACGGTGATGCCCATCTCCCTTATGTTCACCCTTCGCCTTGCCTCAAGCAACGCCGCCGCATACGTTGCACCCCTCTCCGCCGCTCCAGGCTGCAACGTCATGATGACAGCTGCGGAGCGGGGGACTTGGAGCTTGGGCTTGGCTACCTCCTTTTTGCCCTTCCGACGGCTTCTCCTACCTCCGGCCTGCGACTGTCGCGAACCGGCTTGCGCCTGCGACTGTCGCTGCGGCGGTGCAGAAGTCGTCGAACCAGCCTTCTTGCGGCCCTTCTTGGTCACCGTGGCCCATGACTCCTTTGCAGGAGCTGCAGACGCCGGTCGAAGGGCCTCTGGGCTTGGGACCACACCGGGGGGTCCTTCCTTCGTAACTTTCTTGGCCTTCCCCTTCTTGCCCTTTTGGGCAATGGAAGAAGGCTGAGTCACGGCCGATGTTCCCGGGAGCCCGTGGTCCGGGATCGGATCCATGGCTCTCCGAGAACTTTTGCCTTTCAAGTCTGCAGCCAGTGGCGGGCGGGTGCACTGCTCTGGTAGGAGGCGCCCCTCTAGCGCCTCAAACCGTGCGTTGAGCATGCCCCCAATCTGGCGCAACACAGCTTGCTCCACCTCCTCCATTGAGCGGGCCTCGTGCCGGATAGTGGATCCCGAGGCCTGTGGAGGAGCGGAAGCCGCTGCCGCAGTTACGTCTCTGCGGAGCTCCACAATCTCCTTCCGGAGCTCCGCTACTTCTTCGCGCAGGCGCGTGTTGGCGACCTGCAGTCTCCGGGTCTCCTCTGTTGAGGACCTCGTCTGCAAGTCGGCCATCGCCTCCTTTATGGTGGAAGCCGCCACTTTCAGCGCCCGCTGAAACGTCCCTTTTAGGTTGCTGGACTTCGTGGCCACACTGTTGATGGTGGCCACGCTTTCCAGCACCTTCCTACGCAGGTCCGAAGCCAGCTCCTCCTGC
Source organism: Peribatodes rhomboidaria (assembly GCA_911728515.1). Taxonomy (NCBI): domain Eukaryota; kingdom Metazoa; phylum Arthropoda; class Insecta; order Lepidoptera; family Geometridae; genus Peribatodes; species Peribatodes rhomboidaria. The sequence goes on along the minus strand of OU452187.1, from coordinate 15,615,640 downwards.
TCACCGGCCGAAGACTCGGAGAGCCGGGGTTCCGCCGAAGTCTGTGACCGTAGGTTTACGGTCAGCTCCTCGACTTCCCGCTCAGCCCTCAACTCCATCTCAGACCTCTGAGCAGCCACTAGGGCAGCTTTGGCCTTGGCGAGGCCGACGTACTCTCCCGTAGTGGGCGGCCGGCCTCTGCCTCTTTTCGGCACCGCAATGACCTTAGTGGCCGGTACCTCCTCGTCGTCGTCGGAGTCGATCGGACTGCCGGCTACACTCATCTTGTCGCAGGATCGCACCCGCTTAAGATGAGTCCTGCCATCCGAGGACCCCGCTACCGACACCAAACTACCGACCGAAGAGTCAGACTCTTCAGCGGTATCCACAACGGGGCTACGCCCCCTTCCCTCTCCACGAACTTGGTACTTTGGTTTAAACGTATCCATATAGTTCCCACGAGTATGGGGGATATACGTGGTCCACCCGGGCAGTGCCCCCTGTACCCGGGTAAGCCTAGGCGTCTCCCGCGCAGGGCTTCGGCTGGGCCCCCGCGGGGGTAGCAGTTGCGACCAACCTTCCCGGTGGCCATGCAGGTCCTCGCGCTGCTCCGCCGCTTGACCTTCGGGGTGATTTTTTATAGAGGTTTTCTTCCTCGCGGCCCGGGCGGTTAAGCCAAGGCCCTCGGTCCCGCGCCTCGCGGCTAACGGGGTTACGATTTGTGACACCTCGTCCGGTGGTGGGGTTAGCCACGCACCGGGTGTCCCTCCCATCCGTCCAAGACGGCCCCCTCGTCCGGGCCTCTCAGCATGAGATCCCGGACCGCCCTCTGCGCGCGCTCCAGATAAAAGCTCTGGGGCGCGCGGAGAAGGCCCCTTCGAGCTCATCGCTAGCGCTTCTCCGAGGAGAAACGCGACCAACCAAGGCCGCCTAGGCTCGCACCGCCGCTTCCCGGAATGTCCAGGGCGCCGGTCGAGCCTCCACCTCGAGTTCCTCTTGGCAGCGGCCGCCGCAACTGTTGCGACCGCTGAGCCCCCCCGCCACGGCAAGGCGGGAACTCATTCGGGGGGGAACCTAACCTAACCTTTTTTTTTTTTTTTTTTTTTTTTTTCGTGGGGGAATGCGCTTACACATCCCCGCTACGCCCCGGGGGAGGCGCAGCGGGGTATGTCGGACTCGATGCCAGAAGGGCACCCCTACCGACTAAACCCCCACGGTGTCCATCCTCGTCGGCCATGGCGGGGTCACGGGGCCTCTCTCAGAATCTCCGTAACCCCACCACGCCGCTGTTCGCAGCCGGACCCACCTCAGGAGGGGACTCGCCCCCCTCCCCAGCTCCGAAGCGATGCCCTGGACACCAAGGCATCGACTCCTCAGGAGACCCTCCTTAATTGGGAGCACCAGACACCCCCGTGTCCGGCGCCCCTGGGCCTCCTAGCGGAGACGGAGTGCGAGCCCTGCTGGCTCGCCTCCGTGTCCGCGCCCTCCGGAGCGGGAGAGAAAGAGGATCCCTTTCTCTCTCCCGCTCCTCGGTCTCTCTCTGCGACATCACTTCCTCGCAGAAAGAGACCATAGCCCTCCAGGACCCCTCGTCGGCGACCATCCTAGATAGGATGGTCGGCAGCGAGAGGTCCGCCCCTACAGCCGCGACCAACGCCAGTCGTGGCTCCGCCGCCCCCGGGCATACCTCCAGCACGTGCTGCGCCGTCTCCTCCGCGCAGCCGCACTGGTGGCACACCGGGGTCTCTTCCCTCCGTGCTACGCTGAACAGGTATCTCCCGAGGCATCCATGCCCCGAGAGTACCTGGGTCAGCCGGAAGGAGAGACCCCCATGCTCACGGTGGACCCATTCCCTAAGTACGGGCCGGACCGCCTCCAGAAATCAGACGGCCCCGGCCCCCCTCCTCCGGTCCACCGCGAGCCGCCTGCTCCAGGACTCCAGGGCAGCATCCCTGGAGTCTCGCCTCCACTGCTCCACCTCTCGTGGGGCAGGCCGTAGGTCCTGCTCGCGTGCCCGCGCCCTGCGCCAAAACACGTCTGACAGGACCCCAGCCTCCAAGTCCCACGGGAGGGAGCCAGCGATGACGCAGGCCACCTCGTGTGAGAGTGTGCGGTAGCCCCTGCACACTCTCACCGCCATGACCCTCTGGGCCCCGCAGAGCCGAGCGATCCCCCTGGAGTCCAGGGAGCCGGCCCATATTGGGGCCCCGTAGAGGGCCATGGAGCGCACCACCGCCATGTATAGGCGGCGGCAGCTCCCACCACCCCCACCGAGGTTCGGAAGGAGGCGGCTTAGCGCAGCCGCCGTCCCCACGAGCCTCGGGGCCAGCCTCTGGATGTGGGCTCCGAACCCCCACTTGCTGTCAAGTACGACGCCGAGATACTTCAGCGTCGACCCGACAGCAATGGAGGTTCCACCCACAACGATCGATGAGTCTGCAGGTGGCGCCCTCCGAGAACCATGAAAACATATGGCCTCGGACTTGTGGAGCGCCACCTCCAGACCCAACCGCCGAACCCTGGCTACCACAGCCGCAACTCCGGCTGTAGCCAGGACGGACGCCTCCCTATACGTCCGTCCCCGGGCGGTAACCAACGTGTCGTCGGCGTAGCAAACTACGTCGACGCCACGAAGGTTAGCGCCACGCAGCACCCAGTCGTACCCTATGTTCCACAGGGTCGGGCCCAGTACGGACCCCTGCGGAACACCGCGGGTCATAGGGCTGCAGCCTTCCCCATCTTTCGTCGGGTAAACTACCTCTCTATGCGAGAGGTAGTCCCCAACGAGGCACCGAAGGTACTGGGGGACTCTATGGTACCCCAGTGCCCCCAATATTGCACCCCATTGCAGGGTGTTAAAGGCGTTGGCGATGTCTAACGACACCGCCAACATCACCCCACCGCTGGAGCACGCCCTCTCGGAGAGGTCGCGGACGTGGGATATGGCATCCACCGTCGAGCGACCTCTCCGGAACCCGAACTGAGTGTCGGCTAAGTCCGGGCCGACACTCTCAAGATGCCTAACGAGGCGGGCAACCACCACGCGCTCCAGCAGCTTGCCCGCCTCGTCAAGGAGAACTATGGGGCGGTAGCCCGCCGGTTCGTCCGCTGGACGCCCCTCCTTCCGCAGGAGGACGAGCCGGCCCTTCTTCCACCGCCTGGGGAACCGCCCTTCTCGCAGGCAGCGGTCGAAGACCGCCCTCACCCGCCCCTCCAGCTCCTCTTGCACGAGGGCCCACGCGCGGCCAGGGATTCCATCGGGACCTGGCGCCGTGTTCTTGGCCCTCATGCGGAGGACGGCCGCGCCCAGCTCGCCCTGCGAGATCTCGGGCACCTCCTCCTCGATCTCCGCAGCAGGCACCGCCGCGGTGGGAGGGACGAACTCGGTCCCCGGACTACCGGGGAACAGTCCCTCAACCACCCGCTGGAGGACCACCGGCTCGAGAGTCGTAGTGACCGGGGGGGCCCAGGGGCTAAGCTTCCGCCTGGCCCACTGGTACGGCCGCCCCCAGGGATCCCGCTCGTCGCACACGCGCGCCATGGCCTCACACAGCCCATTGGCCTGCACGTCCAGGTCTACTGACTCCTCGGGAGGCGCATTCCACGCCTGGACTATGGCTGCCTCCTGCAGCACCCCCACGTCCAGGCGGGTCAACGCCCACCGCGGACCAACCGCAGGTGCCAATCTCGCGCCCGGTCCCGCTGAAGACGTTGACGAGGAGACGCTAAATCGGATGTACCGATGGTCAGACAGCGTCTCCTCGTCCACCAGCACCTCCCAATCTCGGACCCGCGCCGCAAGCTCGGGGGTGGCGAAGGTGACGTCCACCACCGACCCACCCGTATGCCGCACGCACGTGTGCGTGGACCCACGGTTGAGGACGCACAGTCCCGCCCCCACCAGCCACTCTTCAACGGCCTCGCCTCTGGCATCTGTCCTTGGAGACCCCCATGCCATGGATTTGGCGTTGAGGTCTCCAAGGACGATGACCGGTCGGGGAAGGTTCTGGCCGACCAGGGCCCCTACCTCACCGAGAAACGTCTCAAACTCGGCAAGGGCCCTGTTGGGGGAGAAATACACCCCCACGACCACCACCCCGCCAATACGGGCCGCGACGTGTCCCCTACCCTTTACCACACCCTCAAAGGGAGGGGAACGGGCTGGCGACTGGGTTGTGATCGCCACTAAGCCGTCCAGATCTCCGACCCAGTCAGCTCTGGGCGGGACCCGGTACGGCTCGGCGATCACGGCCACCTGTATCGACCGCTCTGCCAGGCTCTGGAGAAAAACATCCTGAGCCCTGGCAGAGTGGTTGGCGTTTGCCTGGAGGAAAGTTAGGCCGTCTGCCATTAACTTTCCTCCATACTGGTCGCCTGCTCCTGGGGGCGAGTCGGCTGCGACTTGGCCTTGGCCTTAGTCGCTGCCGTTCCTCGTCGCGCATCTATTTTTGACGGGGGCTTGGCACATGCCTTGCCCCCGGATAGATGGTCCGCCGGCTTCCCCGCTGCTGCACACAGAGTGCAATGGGGGGCGGCGGAGCAACCGCTGGCCTTGTGGCCTGCTTGACCGCAGCGATAGCAATCCTCGCTGCGGTCAACCTCGGACTTGCACTGGGCTCTAACGTGGCCCAGGGCAAGGCAGCGGAAGCAGCGGCGGGGCCGGGCGTCCAGCACCTGGACCCGAGCCGCCACCCAGCCCACCAGGAGCCGGCCACCGCCTGCCGCGATCTTTTTGGCGGCAGTGGCAGGGCACCGGACAAACGCAGTGCCCATGCCCGCCGCACCCCTCCTTATGTCCCCGACCTTTAGGTCCTGGGCGCTGCACTCTCCGGCCCTGGCGAGGCTCGCTTGGAGCTCCTCCAGGCCTACCGAGTCGTCAAGGCCGCTCACTCGCATATCTGCGGTGGTGACCGGCCTTGAGACCCGGATATCTCCCTCGGCGCCCTGGAACACTTCCCGCAGCTTGTGGGCCAGGGAGTCGGCCTTCTCCGTCCTCTCCGTGCCAGGCACTTCCAGGACTCGACCCCCTGTAGCAGCCACTCGCATTTTAAGCGGCGGGAAGCTCGCCAGATCAATCCGGCCCCTAGCCTCGCTCAGGACCTTGGAGTAGGTCAAGCCTTTCTCCTGCGCCCCCGGCAGCAGCGTGATTACCACGGCTGCTGTACGCTGGGGGCGAAGCTTGACCTTCTTGTCCTTCTTCTTTGGCGCAGGTGGGGCCGGTTGCCTCGCCTGAGGCCGCTCCGGCTGCGCCGTTGTCGCAGGCCGCGGCACTCGGGCCCGAGGCCGTCTCCCTCTTTTCACCACCTCCGTCCAGGGCTCTGTCAGGGGTGGCGGCGGTGGAGCGTCTAACTCCATGTCCTCACGTCCGGCATGAGGGGCTTTGGTCTTCTTCCCGGTGCCCTTACCTTTACTGGGCTTGGGCTCCGGGCAAGGGACCTGCTCAGGCTCAGGGCGAGGAGCTACTCCCCGGCTGGTGCTAGCCACCGCCTTCTGTTTGCGGCTGTCAGCAGCTAGCGGGGGTCTCAGCCTTTTCTCGGGGAGCAGCCGGTCCGCCATGCCCTCAAAGCGGGCGTTTATCATGGTGCCCACTTGCACCATGACCGCCCGCACGAGCTCCTCCGTAGGTGCGGCTGGAGAGGCAGTCGGAGCCGTTTGCTCACGCGTGGCCCGGAGCTCCGCCAGCTCCTTACGCATTTCGCTTAGCTCACGCGTGAGCTTCGCGTTGGCCGCCTCCATACGGATCAGCTCCTCCGGCATCGTGCGAGCCCGCATCTCCTCCACCGAGTCCCGGACCGTCTTCGCGGCGTCCTTCAGGGCCTTCACAAACGTGCCCTTCAGGTTGCCGGAGGTCCTGGCGACCTTCTCGATGGTCTCCAGAGAATCCTGCACGAGTCTGTGCAGGTCTGGAGAGCCCTCGGGCGCCTCGCTCTGTCCAGCCACTGTCCTCCTCGGTGAGTTCTGGAGAGCAGCAGCTGCCGCCTCTCGTTTCCTCCTCGCCTCCCAGGCCAGGTCCGCCTCAGCCTCCAGCCGAAGAGCTTCGGCCTTGGCGGCGTTCAGGTCGGCCTTTGCCTTGGCAAGGCCGACGTATTGGCCCGTTGTGGGCGGACGTCCTCGTCCTCGCCGGGACGAGGCTACTTTGGGTGAGGTCACATCCTCTCCCACGGTAGCCTCGTCCTCCCCCTCTCGCTGGCGTTTCCGCCATTTTAGCGGCAGTGACCTTTCAGTATCCTGAGACGTCACCGCCGCCAAACTGGCGTCGGAGTCCTCCGATAGGTCGAGTGACATGGACCCAGAAAGGTCTTCGTCACCCGACATTCTCTCTAAAGTGACCGAGCAAGCCCGGTCACCTGAGTCGCGCCTGCTTAGGCGCGACTCCTCCAACTCTTCGGGGCCATGCCCCCTGCTTCCCTCTCCATCGGTGTCCGTATGTATGCGTAGGTCGTCGTTGGTGTTGTTCTCGCGATTTGCGCCCCCCCCAGAGTACGTGGGGCAGCGTGCCGAAGCACGGCGGGATTCCTCCTTTCGGAGACCGGCCTGGGTAGTTTCTTCTAAATCGCTGTTGTTCATTTTTTGGTTTAGCTTAATTCTGTGGGTAAAGCTCCCCAATGGGGGTCTCGCGGCCAACTTCCCGTTGACCATGCCCGGGGTGCGAGCCCGGAGCTGCACCGCGTTAATACGATGCAGCTCCGGACTCGCAATCCGGACACTCTCCTCGGCAACCCCCGAACCTTGAGACTTGGTTTTGCCCTGTACGGCGGCGCCCCGCAGGCCTCCAACGTCACCCTCACACCAAAAAAGTGCAAAGGCCGCCCACGGAGCACCGCCGCACAGAGCACTCCTCCTCGCTCGCCTATGCGAGCCCATCACTCGGCAGAGCCGAGCCCCTCACGACCGCCTTCTACGTTCGCTCCAGATACAAGCTCTGAAGCGCACGTAGAAGGCCCACCTCGAGCCCGTCGGCAAGAGCCTCTGTGTTAATATTGGTGTAGTTCAGCTGCGTGAGTGTTGGTGACCAGTAGCATCAAGTGTTTATTGATTAATCTGTTGAATAATTTGTGACAAAAAACTACGAAATAAAAAATGTGGTTTTTTTAAATTGTGGGTAGTGTACACTGTTCGGAACTTAACATTTTTGTGTGCAATAATTTATTGCCGCGCCATCTAGCGCTTACGGACATTACTACAATCACACACTGGTGACTGGGTTTGGATCTGCCTTTTGTAACAATGTCAAAGAAATGCAGTGCGTGCGGTCGCTTTGCGAATCCGGCAGAGGGCGTAAAATGCACAAAGTGCGTGAATTTTTACCACAAGGCGTGTGTAAAAATTCCGAGTGATGGTAAAATTGCGTCGACATGGTTATGCCCCGAATGTAAGGCACGCACCCCCCGTAAAGACAATACTGAAAACCCTGTTCGAGGGGAGCGGGCGGACTATGTCACCGTTCAGGACAGTCCGGAGCATTCGGTGTCCGCTGATTTGGTAAAAGAAATCAGATTGATGCGCCAGGACATGCAAACGTTCCGGGACGATTTCAGTGCCCTGCAGGATGGTTTCAACGCGGTCCGTAGTGCGGTCGAGAGCTTCAGCGGACGGATAAACTGTATGGAGGCGCGTTTGGACAGCCTCGAAAGTAAATGCGCTGAACTACAAGCTAGGCCGGATACGGGTGCTCTTATGTCTACCATAGAGCAGTTGAAGGCGCAGATAAGTGAGCGGGACCAAGAATCATATAGCAACGATGTTGAGATCAGCGGGGTTCCAGAAGAGCAAGGAGAGAATTTGACGCAGCTTGTCAGCATCGTAGCGAAAAAGTTGAGCGTGCCCTGTGAGGAGCGGGATTTTGTTTCGGTGGAGCGGACAGGCGCGCGCCGTGCGCCTTCGCCTCGTGGTTCACCCTCTGGTGGCGAGGTAGCGGGAGCGCCACCGCGGCCGCGGCTGATAGTGGTGCGACTGGCGCGCCGGCAGCTGCGCGACGCCTTACTCCAGAGTGCGCGTGTGCGCCGCGGTGCCACTACCGAGGGCATGGGACTAGCCGCTATATTGACAAAATTTTATTTGAATGAGCGCCTCTCAAAGAGCAACAAAATGCTTTTTTTCAAGACGCGTCAGGAAGCCCACGCACACGGCTGGAAGTACGCTTGGACAAGGGACGGGCGGATCTTCGTGCGTCGGGAGACGGGCAAAGCGGCTATCCGGGTGCGGGTGGAGAGAGATCTGAAAATGATTTTTGGCGGGGATTAGTTGGATGCCGTCATGCGAGTTCATCAGCATTTCATGTATCAGATAAAACAAAATTATTTTATACTCTTGTTAATTACCTAATCTACTTATTTCACAATAAGAATAATATAGCTACTTTTGTACTAGTACTACTGATCAATCCTGAGCTGTTAGTAAATTATTTTGGAAAAATATTTTTCTTAGTGATGTTGTATTGTGTGATTATTTTCTTGAACATAATACTAACTAGTTGTAATTTTCTTGGTGTCTGTAAGGAGGTTTTATCCAAGCGCATAGTTTCTTTGATTTTTGAAAATGTTTAATGGCTACTAGAAATCTTAAAGTTGGACTATACAATGCGGGTTCCCTTGGTACGAACCACGACAACATTATTGCGTCAGTGACTCGGAGTGACGTAGACATTCTAGCGTTAAACGAGACGTGGGTACACGCCGGGGAGGAGGGGCGCGCCCCCGCGATTCCGGGCTACCGCCTCACGCACACGCCGCGTCGTCTAGACGTGCGCACGCGTGGTGGAGGCGTCGGCTTTTACATCAAGCGCGGAATCACTGTGCGTGCCTGGCGCCACCCAGTGGACCCTCTGCACACTACAGTGGAACAAATGTGGCTCACAATGAACCTCAACGGAAAAAAGTTATTGATAGGCACGGGATATCGTCCTCGCTGGATAAGTGTTGATTTATTCTTTGACGCGATTACTGATTCTATTAGCTCCAGTCCTCAATTTGACAACCTGATTTTTCTGGGTGATTTTAATATCAATGTTTTAAATGTAAACGACAGCTTCACAATCAAATTTCAACATTTCCTGTCGTGTTTTAACCTACAACAGGTGGTCAATGAACCTACCCATTTCACTGACACTAGTCAAACATTAATTGATGTGGTTTGCACTGATTTGCGAGTAAATAGAGTAAATGTAGGGCTTGTAGGGACTTTTATTGGGCATTGCCTAGTAGTGTGTGAGTTCAACATTAAGCGTAAAAAACCTGTTCCTCGTACTATAACATACCGGCCTAAGAAAAATATTTGTACTGACACATTTAATGCTGATCTACAGTCAATAAGATGGGATCTTCTTTCCCAGATTACTGATATGAATGATATGGTGAAACTCTTTAACCACTACATAGTAACAGTTTTTGATTGTCATGCACCAGTTACGTCAGTTTTTATAAAAGATCGCTCTTACCCTTGGATCACAGATACAATTAAAACTATGATGAGGCTGCGTGATGAGGCAGCAGCGGTTTATTACAGAACTAAATCTGAAGTCAAGAAAAAATATTATAAAAGCTTAAAATCTACAGTTACTAAAGCACTATACCATGAAAAGTCAGCTTTTTTTAAACAGAATATAAATAATAATTTGAAAAACCCTAAATTACTCTGGAAAAATCTAAAATTCAATTTATTACCTACAGATGATACCGAATTGCCATCTTCCTTTAGCGACCCTAACATTATAAATTATCACTTCTTAGATATAGCAGGTAGCCAAGAGACCTCAATTTCATATTTATCGTATTTCGAACATCATAGATTTGGTGATGCAGTTTTTCATATTGAACCAATTAGCCTAGACCGTCTGATCAAAATAATTAGAAGCCTAAAATCAAATGCTTTAGGTAGTGATGCCATTAGTCTAGATATGCTGATAATGACTTTCCCAGATACGATAAATATCATACAACTGCTTATAAATACCTCTATTGGTGCTAGAACATTTCCCGAGATCTGGAAACACGCAATAGTGCGACCCTTGCCTAAAGTTTCGAATCCAGTTTTCTTAAAAGATCTTCGACCTATAAGCATTTTACCGTGTTTGTCTAAGATTTTGGAAAAGGCAGTATGCATGCAGCTAACTGAATTTCTAGAGAAAAATAAGATTTTACCCGAAGCACAGTCTGGGTTTCGAAAGGGTCGCAGTACTTCAACAGCTCTGCTCGATGTCACCGACAACATACTTAAAGCACAAGATGAGAGTATGTGTACAATTTTGGTTTTATTGGATTTTTCCAGAGCCTTCGACTCTTTAAATATAGATATTCTCTTGTCAAAATTGAGTTACTATGGGTTCGACTGTGAAGCTGTACAGTGGTTCAACAGCTACCTAACTAATCGATACCAATCTGTAAAGCTAAAGTGTGTGGATGGCTCATCATTGCTATCTGATAAGTTGCCTATACATAGGGGAGTGCCTCAAGGTTCAATCTGTGGGCCTGTTCTTTTTACTTTGTACTCTGCTGATGTTGTAACGCATATAAAAGACTGTCACTTTCATATATATGCCGATGATATACAGGTGTACATATCATGCAAACCAAAAGACATTGATATTGCAATTAATAAACTTAATGTTGATCTCGCGAGAATAGCGGCATGGTCTACAAAAAACTGCTTATTACTTAATCCAGCCAAGACAAAATATTTAATATTCGGAACAAAACATCGGCTTAACAATCTCAATCCAACTTCAAATGTCATGCTAATGGGTGAACCAGTAGAGCGAGTGTATGAAGCGAGAAATCTAGGCTTACTTATCGACTGTGAACTGCGATTCGAAAAGCATATAGCTAATTGTGTAAGAAATTGTTTTTATAAACTTAAAGTACTGTACAAATTAAGACCATTTTTGAAAGAAGAATTACGCATTCAATTGGCTGAATCACTAATCTTGTCAAAATTAAATTATATGGATACGGTTTTTGGCCCGCGACTTTTAGTCAAAACTAATAAGCTGGTGCAACGAGTTCAAAATGCTTGCGCCCGCTTTTGTTTTGATATTCCGTTGAGGTCACATGTATCCCCATTTCTTAATAAAAATCAACTTTTGAAAATGATACACCGCCGTAAACTTCACTTGGCGTGCCTCATGTTTGGCGTCATGAAATACAAATCCCCGAGTTATCTGTACGAGAAGTTGTCCTGGAAATCGAGTCGTAATCCTAGTCGCCAATGCTCGACGCAGCTCACAACACAGCGGCATTTTTCAGCCGCTTTTAGAGGTAGTTTCCGCTACGCTGCGTCAAAGTGTTGGAACAACATTCCGCCACCAATTAGGAACCTGCAAAATTTAAACGGTTTTAGGCTTACACTTAAGAAATTTATGTTTGAACATCAAAAGAGCCAAGAACTTTTAAGAAATGACACTAGTGCCATCTAAGAATAATTTAAACCACTCACACTCACTATAATAATCACCTACATTTCAGTATTTTTCATTATTTGTCCTTCTGTGTAATTTTATATATTTATTTATTCAATTCAATTATATAATTATGTTCAGTACTTACGCTATGTTTATGTTGTTATCGTTGTTGCTCGTAGTCGTAGACCATGTAGCTCTTGCTCGTGCGTGACGTCACCTGCCGGTCGCAACGGAAGACCAGCGCTGGTTGGACACAACCAGCACTATGCTGAGTTGCGGCCGGTTTGTGGCAAAAAGCCAAGTTTCCACCTTTTTTTAGTTAAGTTTTTGTCTGTATTCTGTGTGTTTTTTGCCATAAATAAATTATTGTCTATTGTCTATTGTCTATTGTCTCTAACGAGAGGCACAAGCGAGGGCTCCTTCAGGCTGCCTTTTGCAAGGCCAGCCCCTCGGATCGCCGCTACTCAGCATAAGGCCGAGACGCCGACCGAGTACCGCAGCCAGTCAAGGCCGCCTAGGCTCGCACCGTCGCTTCCCGGACTGTCCAGGGCGCCGGTCGAGCCTCCCATCCGTCCGAGGATGGCCCCCTCGTCCAGGCCTATGTGAGCCCTTCGCTCAGCAGAGCCGAGCCCCTCACGACCGCCTTCTACGTTCGCTCCAGATACAAGCTCTGAGGCGCACGTAGAAGGCCCACCTCGAGCCCGTCAGCAAGAACCTCTCACGAGAGGCACAAGCGAGGGCTCCTTCAGGCTGCCATTTGCAAGGCCAGCCCCTCGGATCGCCGCTACTCAGCATAAGGCCGAGACGCCGACCGAGTACCGCAGCCATTCAAGGCCGCCTAGGCTCGCACCGCCGCTTCCCGGACTGTCCAGGGCGCCGGTCGAGCCTCCCATCCATCCGAGGATGGCCCCCTCGTCCAGGCTTCTCGAAAAGAGCCTCTCCGAGGAGAGGCACATGCGAGATCCCGGACCGCCTTCTACGCGCGCTCCAGATACAAGCTCTGGGGCGCGCGGAGAAGGCCCCTCGAGTTCCTCTTAGCAGCGGCCGCCGCAACTGTTGCGACCGCTGAGCCCCCCCGCCACGGCAAGGCGGGAACTCATTCGGGGGGGAACCTAACCTAACCTTTTTTTTTTTTTTTTTTTTTTTTTTTTCGTGGGGAAATGCACTTACGCATTCCCGCTCCACCCCCGGGGGGAGGCGGTGCGGGGTATGTCGGACTCGATGCCAGAAGGGCACCCATACCGACTAAAACCCCACGGTGTCCCTCATCGCCGGCAGAGACCGGGTCGCTGGCTCGCTTGGCGCAATCACGGCCGACCCAGCCAAAGCCGCTGTCCGCGTCCGGACCCACACTCGGAGGACTGCGTCCTCCATATTCACTCGAGTGACGCCCAGGGACACCCGGGCATCATCTCCTCATGAGGCCTCCCTAGTTTGGAGCACCGGACACCCCCGCGTCCGGCGCCACAGGTCCTCCAAGCGGCGACGGAGTTCGCGCGCGATTCGCTCTCCTCCGTACTCGCCTCCGCCTATTCGGGTGAGCGTCCACGGCTATCTCCCGCTCGCGCTCCTCATCTTCGCGCCGCAGAATGGCGACCTCTGAGAAGGTGGCCATCGCGTCCCAGGCGCCCTCTTCTGCTATCATCTTGCCGATTAGGGTCGGCAAGGACAGGTCCCCTCCCACCACCGCGACCAATGCTTGGCGCAGCCCAATGTCCCCCGGACATGCCTCTAGCACGTGCTGCGCAGTTTCCTCTGCGCAGCCACAGCTGTGGCATGCCGGGGTCGGCTCTCTTCCGGCGACGTTGCACAGATACCTACCAAAGCAGCCATGCCCGGTAAGCATCTGCGTCAGCCGGAAGGTGAGCGTGCCGTGCTTACGGTCCACCCACTCCTTTAGTAGGGGCTTGAGAGCTCCAAGGAGTCGGGTGGCCCCCATGCCCCGAACTGCGGGACCCGACAGGAGTCGGTCCTGCCATGTGCGGATGGCGTCATTCCGGGCCCTTTTCCTCCACTGTTGGACCTCTTGGGGGAGGGGGCGCATGTCTTGCTCCCGCGCCTGTGCCCGGCGCCAGTAAACCTGGGCCAGGACTTTCCCCTCGAGGTCCCACGGCAGCGACCCTGCCAGCGCGCACGCCACCTCATGCGAGAGGGTTCTATACCCCCTGCACACCCTGATCGCCAGAGTCCGCTGTGGGCCACGGAGTATGGCGATTTCCTGTGGGGACAGGGAATCTGCCCAGATAGGGGCACCGTAAAGCGCCATTGAGCGCACCACCGCCATGTAAAGGTGGCGGCAGTGCGCTCCGCCTCCTCCCAGGTTTGGCAGCAGACGAGCCAGTGTCCCATCTCCTCTTGCACGAGGGCCCACGCGCGGCCAGGGATGCCATCTGGACCTGGCGCCGTGTTCTTGGCCCTCATGCGGAGAACGGCCGCGCCCAGCTCGCCCTGCGAGATCTCGGGCACCTCCTCCTCGATCTCCGAAGCAGGCACCGCCGCGGTGGGAGGGACGAACTCGGTCCCCGGGCTACCGGGGAACAGTCCCTCAACCACCCGCTGGAGGATCACCGGCTCGAGGGTGGTGGTGACCGGGGGGGCCCAGGGGCGAAGCTTCCGCCTGGCCCACTGGTACGGCCGCCCCCAGGGATCCCGCTCGATCGAGCTCAGCAGCTCCTGCCATGCCTGCGCCTTTGCCTGGCTGATGCTCACTCGCAGAGCCCTGCACGCCTCCCGATAGGTGGAGTAGCGGGCGTCCAGTTCCGCCGCATCCCGCTGCCTCCTCCTTCGGTAACGCTGGTAGCGGCGTCGCATCGCCAGGCATTCGCGCCGGAGCTCGGCGATCCCCTCACTCCACCAGTAGACCTGGCGTTTGGACTGCGGAGGCCCCGCGCGTGGCATGGCGGCGTCGCACACGCGCGCCATGGCCTCACACAGCCCATTGGCCTGCACGTCCAGGTCTACTGACTCCGAGGGGGGCGCATTCCACGCCTGGACTATGGCTGCCTCCTGCAGCACCTCCACGTCCAGGCGGTTCAACGCCCACCGCGGACCAACCGCAGGCGACAATCTCGCGCCCGGTCCCGCTGAAGACGTTGACGAGGAGACGCTAAATCGGATGTACCGATGGTCAGACAGCGTCTCCTCGTCCACCAGCACCTCCCAATCCCGGACCCGCGCCGCGAGCTCGGGGGTGGCAAAGGTGATGTCCACCACCGACCCACCCGTATGCCGCACGCACGTGTGCGTATCCCCGCGGTTGAGGACGCACAGTCCCGCCTCCACCAGCCACTCTTCAACGGCCTCGCCTCTGGCATCTGTCCTTGGAGACCCCCACGCCGTGGATTTGGCGTTGAGGTCTCCAAGGACGATGACCGGTCGGGGAAGGTTCTGGCCGACCAGGGCCCCTACCTCACCGAGAAACGTCTCAAACTCGGCAAGGGCCCTGTTGGGGGAGAAGTACACCCCCACGACCACCATCCCGCCAATACGGGCCGCGACGTGTCCCCTACCCTTTACCACACCCTCAAAGGGAGGGGACCGGGCAGGCGACTGGGTTGTGATCGAGACCCGGTACGGCTCGGCGATCACGGCCACCTGGATCGACCGCTCTGCCAGGCTCTGGAGAAAAACATCCTGAGCCCTGGCAGAGTGGTTGGCGTTTGCCTGGAGGAAAGTAAGGCCTTCTGCCATTAACTTTCCTCCATACCAGTCGCCTGCTCCGCATGGGGGCGAGTCGGCTGCGACTTGGCCTTGGCCTTAGTCGCTGCCGTTCCTCGTCGCGCATCTGTCACTTTTGACGGGGGCTTGGCACATGCCTTGCCCCCGGATAGATGGTCCGCCGGCTTCCCCGCTGCTGCACACAGGGTGCAATGGGGGGCGGCGGAGCAACCGCTGGCCTTGTGGCCTGCTTGACCGCAGCGATAGCAATCATCGCTGCGGTCAACCTCGGACATGCACTGGGCCCTCACGTGTCCCAGGGCAAGGCAGCGGAAGCAGCGGCGGGGCCGGGCGTCTAGCACCTGGACCCGAGCCGCCACCCAGCCCACCAGGAGCCGGCCACCGCCTGCCGCGATCTTTTTGGCGGCAGTGGCAGGGCACCGGACAAAAGCAGTGCCCATGCCCGCCGCACCCCTCCTTATCTCCCCGACCTTCAGGTCCTGGGCGCCGCACTCTCCGGCCCTGGCGAGGCTAGCTTGCAGCTGCGCCAGGTCCACCGAGTCGTCAAGGCCGCTCACTCGCATATCAGCGGTGGTGACCGGCCTTGAGACCCGGATGTCCCCCTCAGCACCCTGGAACACTTCCCGCAGCTTTTGGGCCAGGGAGTCGGCCTTCTCCGTCCTCTCCGTGCCAGGCACTTCCAGGACTCGACCCCCTGTAGCCGCCACCCTCATTTTAAGCGGCGGGAAGCTCGCCAGATCAATCCGGCCCCTAGCCTCGCTCAGGACCTTGGAATAGGTCAAGCCTTTCTCCTGCGCCCCCGGCAGCAGCGTGATTACCACGGCTGCTGTGCGCTGAGGGCGAAGCTTGACCTTCCTGTCCTTCTTCTTTGGCGCAGGTGGGGCCGGTTGCCTCGCCTGAGGCCGCTCCGGCTGCGGCTGCGCCGTTGTCGCAGGCCGCGGCACTCGAGCCTGAGGCCGTCTCCCTCTCTTCACCACCTCCGTCCAGGGCTCTGTCAGGGGTGGCGGCGGTGGAGCGTCTATCTCCATGTCCTCACGTCCGGCATGAGGGGCTTTGGTCTTCTTCCCGGTGCCCTTACCTTTACCGGGCTTGGGCTCCGGGCGAAGGACCTGCTCCGGCTCAGGACGGGGAGCTACTCCCCGACTGGTGCTGGTCACCGCTTTCTGCTTGCGGCTGTCGGCCGCCAGCGGGGGTCTCACCCTCCTCTCGGGGAGCAGCCGGTCCGCCATGCCCTCAAAGCGGGCGTTCATCATGGTGCCCACTTGCACCATGACCGCCCGCACGAGCTCCTCCGTAGGTGTGGCTGGAGAGGCAGTCAGAGCCGCTTGCTCACGCGTGGCCCGGAGCTCCGCCAGCTCCTTGCGCATCTCCCCAAGCTCACGCGTGAGCCTCGCGTTGGCCGCCTCCATACGGATCAGCTCCTCCGGCACCGTGCGAGCCCGCATCTCCTCAACCGAGTCCCGGACCGTCTGCGCCGCGTCCTTCAGGGCCTTTACATACGTGCCCTTAAGGTTTCCGGAGGTCTTGGCGATCTTCTCGATTGTCTCCAGAGAATCCTGCACGAGTCTGTGCAGGTCTGGAGAGTCCTCGGGCGCCTCACTCTGTCCAGCCGCTGTCCTTCTCGGCGAGTTCTGGAGAGCAGCAGCTGCCGTCTCCCTTTTCCTCCTCGCCTCCCAGGCCAGGTCCGCCTCAGCCTCCAGCCGAAGTGCTTCGGCCTTGGCGGCGTTGAGGTCGGCCTTTGCCTTAGCAAGGCCAACGTACTGCCCCGTTGTGGGCGGACGACCTCGTCCTCGCCGGGACGAGGCTACTTTAGGCGAGGTCACATCCTCGCCCACGGTAGCCTCGTCCCCCCCCTCTCGCTGGCGTTTCCGCCATCTTTGCGGCAGTGACTTTCCAGTATCCTGGGAAGTCACCGCCGCGAAACTGGTGTCGGAGTCCTCTGATAGGTCGAGTGACTTAGACCCAGAAAGGTCTTCATCACTCGACATTCTCACTGAGGTGACCGAGCCAGCCCTCTCACCTGACTCGCGCCTAGGCGCCTCCTCTAAATTCTCAGGGCCATGCCCCCTACTTCTCTCTTCATCGGTGTCCATTTTCTTGCGTGGGTCGTTGTTTTCATCTATCTGGCGATTTGTGCCCCCCCCAGAGTACGTGGGGCTGCGTGCTGAAGCACGGCGGGATTCCTCCTTTCGGAGACCGGCCTGGGTAGTCGTTCCCAAATCGCTGTATTCCATTTTGTTTTTTGTTGTGCTTAATTGCTTGGGTAAAGCTCCCCAGTGGGGGTCTCGCGGCCAACTTCCCGTTGACCATGCCCGGGGTGCGAGCCCGGAGCTGCGGCGCGTTAATACGACACAGCTCCGGACTCGCAATCCGGACACTCTCCTCGGCAACCCCCGAACCTTGAGACTTGGTTAGCTCTGTACGGCGGCGCCCCGCAGGCCTTCAACGTCACCCTTACACCAAAAAGTGCAAAAGCCGCCCACGGAGCACCGCCGCACAGAGCACTCCTCCTCGCTCGCCTATGCGAGCCCTTCGCTCAGCAGAGCCGAGCCCCTCACAACCGCCTTCTACGTTCGCTTCAGATAAAAGCTCTGATGCGAACGTAGAAGGCCCACCTCGAGCCCGTCGGCAAGAGCCTCTCTACCGAGAGGCACAAGCGAGGGCTCCTTCAGGCTGCCTTTTGCAAGGCCAGCCCCTCGGATCGCCGCTACTCAGCATAAGGCCGAGACGCCGACCGAGTACCGCAGCCAGTCAAGGCCGCCTAGGCTCGCACCGCCGCTTCCCGGACTGTCCAGGGCGCCGGTCGAGCCTCCCATCCGTCCGAGGATGGCCCCCTCGTCCAGGCCTATGCAAGCCCTTCGCTCAGCAGAGCCGAGCCCCTCACGACCGCCTTCTACGTTCGCTCCAGATACAAGCTCTGAGGCGCACGTAGAAGGCCCACCTCGAGCCCGTCAGCAAGAACCTCTCACGAGAGGCACAAGCGAGGGCTCCTTCAGGCTGCCTTTTGCAAGGCCAGCCCCTCGGATCGCCGCTACTCAGCATAAGGCCGAGACGCCGACCGAGTACCGCAGCCATTCAAGGCCGCCTAGGCTCGCACCACCGCTTCCCGGACTGTCCAGGGCGCCGGTCGAGCCTCCCATCCGTCCGAGGATGGCCCCCTCGTCCAGGCCTCTCGAAAAGAGCCTCTCCGAGGAGAGGCACATGCGAGATCCCGGACCGCCTTCTACGCGCGCTCCAGATACAAGCTCTGGGGCGCGCGGAGAAGGCCCCTCGAGTTCGTCTTAGCAGCGGCCGCCGCAACTGTTGCGACCGCTGAGCCCCCCCGCCACGGCAAGGCGGGAACTCATTCGGGGGGGAACCTAACCTAACCTTTTTTTTTTTTTTTTTTTTTTTTTTTTTTTTTTTTTTTTTTTTTACCAGGGAAAACCTTTTATAGGTACCACCCTACCCCGGGGGGAGCAGTGTGGTGATGTGGGAGTCTCCGCCCTAGTGGCGGCATACCCACTAAAAACCCTGGGGTGTTCCTCCTTTGCGCTATGTGCCGGGGCCCGGGAGCATTTCTCGTACTCTTCCGCAGCCCCGGCCTGGGCGCTGGTCCCCTGGGACCCCTCCTCGGGGAGCTTCTGCTCCACCCACCTTGTCACGATGTGGGGAACACCTCCCACATCGTGCCATCTCGGGAACCTTGTGGTGGACGCCGGTTCCCCCGAACCAACGCCCAAGTTCCCAGTCGCAGAGGTACCTAACCGGCGTCCATCTGCGACTCCTCTGTCCCCACCTGGGGGGTGCGGGATGGCGGCTGCCGGGACTTAGCCGCGGCCGCGACCTTCCTGCCCTTCTTTTGGGGCGCAGCGCAGGCCCTGCCTCCCAATCGGTGGTTGGCTGGTTTGCCCGCTGCTGCGCACACCGAGCAGTGGGGCTCGCCAGAGCACCCACTGGCTTTGTGGCCGTTTTGACCGCAGCGGTAGCACTGACCGCTGCGGTCTGTTCTATCCGCCCCGCACTGCTCCCGGAAGTGCCCCAATTCGAGGCACCGGAAGCAGCGCAACGGCCGAGCTGGCAGCACCTTTACTTGGGCCGAAACCCACCCCACCTTTAAGCGGCCATTGCTGGCAACCTTCTGAGCCGCGGCCACCGGACATCGGACGAAAGTCGTGCCGATGCCGGCGGCATTGCGGCGGATGTCGTTGGCCTTGATGTGGCCAACATCACACTCGCCTACTCCTGCGATGGCGGCGGCGACCTCCTCCGTGGTGATCGAGTCATCCAGGCCGGTGACGCGCAGATCCGCGCACTTCATCGGCCTGGAGACTCGGACGTCGGCCTCGTCAAAGATCTCCCTGAGCTTCGCAGCCAGGGAGTCCGCCTTCGCTGAGGTGAGGAGCGGGGGACTTGGAGCTTAGGCTTGGCCACCTCTTTTTTGGCTGGGCGACAGCTTCTTCCACCACCTGACCGCGACTGTCGCGAATCGGCTTGCGCCTGCGACTGTCGCTGCGGCGGTACAGAAGCCGTCGAGCCACCCTTCTTCTTCCGACCTCGCTTGGCTACAGTGGCCCAAGTCTCGTTGACTGGGGCTGGCGTTGACCGCGGAGTCTGTGAGACAGAGACTGCCATCTGTGGGCCACCCTTCGCCACCTCCTTTGCTTTTGCCTTTTTCCCTTTTCCACCCTTTCGAGCGTTGGAGGTAGGCTGCGCATCAGTCGATGTTCCTGGAAGCCCTGGGTCCGAGATTGGAACCTTGGGTGCCTTCCGGGAAGCACTGTCTCGTCCATCTGCGGCCAGCGGGGGGCGAGTGCGCCGCTCAGGTAGAAGGCGCTCTTCTAGCGCCTCAAACCGAGCATTGATCATGCCTCCAATCTGGCGCAATACGTTGGCTGCCTGCAGTCTCCGGGTCTCCTCACGGTGGACCCATTCCCTAAGTACGGGCCGGACCGCCTCCAGAAATCGGACGGCCCCGGCCCCCCTCCTCCGGTCCACCGCGAGCCGCCTGCTCCAGGACTCCAGGGCAGCATCCCTGGAGTCTCGCCTCCACTGCTCCACCTCTCGTGGGGCAGGCCGTAGGTCCTGCTCTCGTGCCCGCGCCCTGCGCCAAAACACGTCGGACAGGACCTCAGCCTCCAAGTCCCACGGGAGGGAGCCAGCGATGACGCAGGCCACCTCATGTGAGAGTGTGCGGTAGCCCCTGCACACTCTCACCGCCATGACCCTCTGGGCCCCGCAGAGCCGAGCGATCCCCCTGGAGTCCAGGGAGCCGGCCCATATTGGGGCCCCGTAGAGGGCCATGGAGCGCACCACCGCCATGTATAGGCGGCGGCAGCTCCCACCAGCCCCACCGAGGTTCGGAAGGAGGCGGCTTAGCGCAGCCGCCGTCCCCACGAGCCTCGGGACCAGCCTCTGGATGTGGGCTCCGAACCCCCACCTGCTGTCAAGTACGACGCCGAGATACTTCAGCGTCGACCCAACAGCAATGGAGGTTCCACCCACAACAATCGATGAGTCTGCAGGTGGCGCCCTCCGAGAACCATGAAAACATATAGCCTCGGACTTGTGGAGCGCCACCTCCAGACCCAACCGCCGAATCCTGGCTACCACAGCCGCAACTCCGGCTGTAGCCAGGACGGACGCCTCCCTATACGTCCGTCCCCGGGCGGTAACCAACGTGTCGTCGGCGTAGCAAACTACGTCGACGCCACGAAGGTTAGCGCCTCGCAGCACCCAATCGTACCCTATGTTCCACAGGGTGGGGCCCAGTACGGACCCCTGTGGAACACCGCGGGTCATGGGGCTGCAGCCCTCCCCATTTTTCGTCGGGTAAACTACCTCTCTATGTGAAAGGTAGTCCCCGACGAGACACTGGAGGTACTGGGGGACCCTGTGGTACCCCAGCGCCCCCAATATTGCGCCCCACGGCAAGGTGTTGAAAGCGTTGGCGATGTCTAACGACACCGCCAACATCACCCCGCCGCCGGAGCACGCCCTCTCGGAGAGGTCGCGGACATGGGATATGGCATCCACCGTCGAGCGACCTCTCCGGAACCCGAACTGGGTGTCGGCCAAGTCCGGGCCGACATCCTCGAGGTGCCTGACGAGGCGGGCAACCACCACGCGCTCCAGTAGCTTGCCCGCCTCGTCAAGGAGGACTATAGGGCGGTAGCCCGCCGGTTCATCCGCTGGACGCCCCTCCTTACGCAGGAGGACGAGCCGGCCCTTCTTCCACCGCCTGGGGAACCGCCCTTCTCGCAGGCAGCGGTCGAATACCGCCCTCACCCGCCCTTCCAGCTCCTCTTGCACGAGGGCCCACGCGCGGCCAGGGATGCCATCGGGACCTGGCGCCGTGTTCTTGGCCCTCATGCGGAGGACGGCCGCGCCCAGCTCGCCCTGCGAGATCTCGGGCACCTCCTCCTCGATCTCCGAAGCAGGCACCGCCGCGGTGGGAGGGACGAACTCGGTCCCCGGGCTACCGGGGAACAGTCCGTCAACCACCCGCTGGAGGACCACCGGCTCGAGAGTCGTGGTGACCGGGGGGGCCCAGGGGCGAAGCTTCCGCCTTGCCCACTGGTACGGCCGCCCCCAGGGATCCCGCTCGATCGAGCTCAGGAGCTCCTGCCATGCCTGCGCCTTGGCCTGGCTGATGTTCAGCCGCAAAGCCCTGCACGCCTCCCGATAGGTGGAGTAGCGGGCGTCCAGTTCCGCCGCATCCCGCTGCCTCCTCCTTCGGTAGCGCTGGTAGCGGCGTCGCATCGCCAGGCATTCGCGCCGGAGCTCGGCGATCCCCTCACTCCACCAGTAGACCTGGCGTTTGGACTGCGGAGGCCTCGCGCGTGGCATGGCGGCGTCGCACACGCGCGCCATTGCCTCACACAGCCCATTGGCCTGCACGTCCAGGTCTACTGACTCCGAGGGGGGCGCATTCCACGCCTGGACTATGGCTGCCTCCTGCAGCACTTCCACGTCCAGGCGGTTCAGCGCCCACCGCGGACCAACCGCAGGTGACATTCTCGCGCCCGGTCCCGCTGAAGGCGTTGACGAGGAGACGCTAAATCGGATGTACCGATGATCAGACAGCGTCTCCTCGTCCACCAGCACCTCCCAATCCCGGACCCGCGCCGCGAGCTCGGGGGTGGCAAAAGTGATGTCCACCACCGACCCACCCGTATGCCGCACGCACGTGTGCGTGTCCCCGCGGTTGAGGACGCACAGTCCCACCTCCACCAGCCACTCTTCAACGGCCTCGCCTCTGGCACTTGTCCTTGGAGACCCCCACGCCGTGGATTTGGCGTTGAGGTCTCCAAGGACGATGACCGGTCGGGGAAGGTTCTGGCCGATCAGGGCCCCTACCTCACCGAGAAACGTCTCAAAATCGGCAAGGGCCCTGTTGGGGGAGAAGTACACCCCCACGACCACCATTCCGCCAATACGGGCCGCAACATATCCCCTACCCTTCACCACACCCTCAAAGGGAGGGGACCGGGCAGGCGACTGGGTTGTGATCGCCACCAAGCCGTCCAGGTCTCCGACCCAGTCAGCTCTGGGCGGGACCCGGTACGGCTCGGCGATCACGGCCACCTGGATCGACCGCTCTGCCAGGCTCTGGAGAAAAATATCCTGAGCCCTGGCAGAGTGGTTGCCGTTTGCCTGGAGGAAAGTAAGGCCTTCTGCCATTAGCTTTCCTCCATACTGGCCGCCTGCTCCGCATGGGGGCGAGTCGGCTGCGACTTGGCCTTGGCCTTAGTCGCTGCCGTTCCTCGCCGCGCATCTACTTTTGACGGGGGCTTGGCACATGCCTTGCCCCCGGATAGATGGTCCGCCGGCTTCCCCGCTGCTGCACACAGAGTGCAATGGGGGGCGGCGGAGCAACCGCTGGCCTTGTGGCCTGCTTGACCGCAGCGATAGCAATCCTCGCTGCGGTCAACCTCGGACTTGCACTGGGCTCTAACGTGGCCCAGGGCAAGGCAGCGGAAGCAGCGGCGGGGCCGGGCGTCCAGCACCTGGACCCGAGCCGCCACCCAGCCCACCAGGAGCCGGCCACCGCCTGCCGCGATCTTTTTGGCGGCAGTGGCAGGGCACCGGACAAACGCAGTGCCCATGCCCGCCGCACCCCTCCTTATGTCCCCGACCTTTAGGTCCTGGGCGCTGCACTCTCCGGCCCTGGCGAGGCTCGCTTGGAGCTCTTCCAGGCCTACCGAGTCGTCAAGGCCGCTCACTCGCATATCTGCGGTGGTGACCGGCCTTGAGACCCGGATATCTCCCTCGGCGCCCTGGAACACTTCCCGCAGCTTGTGGGCCAGGGAGTCGGCCTTCTCCGTCCTCTCCGTGCCAGGCACTTCCAGGACTCGACCCCCTGTAGCAGCCACTCGCATTTTAAGCGGCGGGAAGCTCGCCAGATCAATCCGGCCCCTAGCCTCGCTCAGGACCTTGGAGTAGGTCAAGCCTTTCTCCTGCGCCCCCGGCAGCAGCGTGATTACCACGGCTGCTGTACGCTGGGGGCGAAGCTTGACCTTCTTGTCCTTCTTCTTTGGCGCAGGTGGGGCCGGTTGCCTCGCCTGAGGCCGCTCCGGCTGCGCCGTTGTCGCAGGCCGCGGCACTCGGGCCCGAGGCCGTCTCCCTCTTTTCACCACCTCCGTCCAGGGCTCTGTCAGGGGTGGCGGCGGTGGAGCGTCTAACTCCATGTCCTCACGTCCGGCATGAGGGGCTTTGGTCTTCTTCCCGGTGCCCTTACCTTTACTGGGCTTGGGCTCCGGGCGAGGGACCTGCGGAGGCTCAGGACGAGAAGCCACTTCCCGGCTGGTGCTGGTCACTGCCTTCTGCTTGCGGCTGTCGGCCGCCAGCGGGGGTCTCACCCTCCTCTCGGGGAGCAGCCGGTCCGCCATGCCCTCAAAGCGGGCGTTAATCATGGTGCCCACTTGCACCATGATCGCCCGCACGAGCTCCTCCGTAGGTGCGGCTGGAGAGGCAGTCAGCGCCGTTTGCTCACGCGTGGCCCGGAGCTCCGCCAGCTCCTTGCGCATTTCGCCTAGCTCACGCGTGAGCTTCGCGTTGGCCGCCTCCATGCGGATCAGCTCCTCCGGCACCGTGCGAGCCCGCATCTCCTCAACCGAGTCCCGGACCGTCTGCGCCGCGTCCTTCAGGGCCTTTACGTACGTGCCCTTCAGGTTTCCAGAGGTCTTGGCAATCTTCTCGATTGTCTCCAGAGAATCCTGCACGAGTCTGTGCAGGTCTGGAGAGTCCTCGGGCGCCTCACTCTGTCCAGCCGCTGTCCTTCTCGGCGAGTTCTGGAGAGCAGCCGCTGCCGTCTCCCTTTTCCTCCTCGCCTCCCAGGCCAGGTCCGCCTCAGCCTCCAGCCGAAGAGCTTCGGCTTTGGCGGCGTTGAGGTCGGCCTTTGCCTTAGCAAGGCCAACGTACTGCCCCGTTGTGGGCGGACGACCTCGTCCTCGCCGGGACGAGGCTACTTTGGGTGAGGTCACATCCTCGCCCACGGTAGCCTCGTCCTCCCCCTCTCGCTGGCGCTTCCGCCATCTTTGCGACAGTGACTTTCCAGAACCCTGGGAAGTCACCGCCGCCAAGCTGGCATCGGAGTCCTCCGATACGTCCTTGGACCCAGAAGGGTCTTCGTCACCCGACATTCTCTCAACCGAGCTTGGTCGGTCACCTGAGTCGCGCCTAAGCGCCTCCTCTAACTCCTCGGGGCCATGCCCCCTGCTTCCCTCTCCATCGGTGTCCGTGTGTAAGCTGTGGTCGTCGTGGTTATTGATTTGGCGATTTGCGCCCCCCCCAGAGTACGTGGGGCTGCGTGCCGAAGCACGGCGGGATTCCTCCTTTCGGAGACCGGCCTGGGTAGTTTTTTTCAAATTCGCACTATTCATATTGGTTTTGCTTCATTGGTGGGTAAAGCTCCCCAGTGGGGGTCTCGCGGCCAACTTCCCGTTGACCATGCCCGGGGTGCGAGCCCGGAGCTGCGGCGCGTTAATACGACACAGCTCCGGACTCGCAATCCGGACACTCTCCTCGGCAACCCCCGAACCTTGAGATTTGGTTTGCTCTGTACGGCGGCGCCCCGCAGGCCTTCAACGTCACCCTTACACCAAAAAGTGCAAAAGCCGCCCACGGAGCACCGCCGCACAGAGCACTCCTCCTCGCTCGCCTATGCGAGCCCTTCGCTCAGCAGAGCCGAGCCCCTCTCAACCGCCTTCTACGTTCGCTTCAGATAAAAGCTCTGATGCGAACGTAGAAGGCCCACCTCGAGCCCGTCGGCAAGAGCCTCTCTACCGAGAGGCACAAGCGAGGGCTCCTTCAGGCTGCCTTTTGCAAGGCCAGCCCCTCGGATCGCCGCTACTCAGCATAAGGCCGAGACGCCGACCGAGTCCCGCAGCCAATCAAGGCCGCCTAGGCTCGCACCGCCGCTTCCCGGACTGTCCAGGGCGCCGGTCGAGCCTCCCATCCGTCCGAGGATGGCCCCCTCGTCCAGGCCTATGCGAGCCCTTCGCTCAGCAGAGCCGAGCCCCTCACGACCGCCTTCTACGTTCGCTCCAGATACAAGCTCTGAAGCGCACGTAGAAGGCCCACCTCGAGCCCGTCAGCAAGAACCTCTCACGAGAGGCACAAGCGAGGGCTCCTTCAGGCTGCCTTTTGCAAGGCCAGCCCCTCGGATCGCCGCTACTCAGCATAAGGCCGAGACGCCGACCGAGTACAGCAGCCATTCAAGGCCGCCTAGGCTCGCACCGCCGCTTCCCGGACTGTCCAGGGCGCCGGTCGAGCCTCCCATCCGTCCGAGGATGGCCCCCTCGTCCAGGCCTCTCGAAAAGAGCCTCTCCGAGGAGAGGCAAATGCGAGATCCTGGACCGCCTTCTACGCGCGCTCCAGATGAAAGCTCTGGGGCGCGCGGAAAAGGCCCCTCGAGTTCCTCTTAGCAGCGGCCGCCGCAACTGTTGCGGCCGCTGAGCCCCCCCGCCACGACAAGGCGGGAACTCATTCGGGGGGGAAACCTAACCTAACCTTTTTTTTTTTTTTTTTTTTTTTTTTTCGTGGGGGAATGCGCTTACACATCCCCGCTACGCCCCGGGGGAGGCGCAGCGGGGTATGTCGGACTCGATGCCAGAAGGGCACCCCTACCGACTAAACCCCCACGGTGTCCATCCTCGTCGGCAGTGGCGGGGTCACGGGGCCTCTCTCAGAATCTCCGTAACCCCACCACGCCGCTGTCCGCAGCCGGACCCACCTCAGGAGGGGGCTCGTCCCCCTCCCCAGCTTCGAAGCGATGCCCTGGACACCAAGGCATCGACTCCTCAGGAGACCCTCCTTAATTGGGAGCACCAGACACCCCCGTGTCCGGCGCCCCTGGGCCTCCTAGCGGAGACGGTGTGCGAGCCCTGCTGGCTCGCCTCCGTGTCCGCGCCCTCCGGAGCGGGAGAGAAAGAGGGTCCCTTTCTCTCTCCCGCTCCTCGGTCTCTCTCTGCGACATCACCTCCTCGCAGAAAGAGACCATAGCCCTCCATGACCCCTCGTCGGCGACCAACCAAGATAGGATGGTCGGCAGCGAGAGGTCCGCCCCTACAGCCGCGACCAACGCCACTCGTGGCTCCGCCGCCCCCGGGCATACCTCCAGCACGTGCTGCGCCGTCTCCTCCGCGCAGCCGCACTGGTGGCACACCGGGGTCTCTTCCCTCCGTGCTACGCTGAACAGGTATCTCCCGAGGCATCCATGCCCCGAGAGTACCTGGGTCAGCCGGAAGGAGAGACCCCCATGCTCACGGTGGACCCATTCCCTAAGTACGGGCCGGACCGCCTCCAGAAATCGGACGGCCCCGGCCCCCCTCCTCCGGTCCACCGCGAGCCGCCTGCTCCAGGACTCCAGGGCAGCGTCCCTGGAGTCTCGCCTCCACTGCTCCACCTCTCGTGGGGCAGGCCGTAGGTCCTGCTCTCGTGCCCGCGCCCTGCGCCAAAACACGTCGGACAGGACCTCAGCCTCCAAGTCCCACGGGAGGGAGCCAGCGATGACGCAGGCCACCTCATGTGAGAGTGTGCGGTAGCCCCTGCACACTCTCACCGCCATGACCCTCTGGGCCCCGCAGAGCCGAGCGATCCCCCTGGAGTCCAGGGAGCCGGCCCATATTGGGGCCCCGTAGAGGGCCATGGAGCGCACCACCGCCATGTATAGGCGGCGGCAGCTCCCACCAGCCCCACCGAGGTTCGGAAGGAGGCGGCTTAGCGCAGCCGCCGTCCCCACGAGCCTCGGGACCAGCCTCTGGATGTGGGCTCCGAACCCCCACCTGCTGTCAAGTACGACGCCGAGATACTTCAGCGTCGACCCAACAGCAATGGAGGTTCCACCCACAACAATCGATGAGTCTGCAGGTGGCGCCCTCCGAGAACCATGAAAACATATGGCCTCGGACTTGTGGAGCGCCACCTCCAGACCCAACCGCCGAATCCTGGCTACCACAGCCGCAACTCCGGCTGTAGCCAGGACGGACGCCTCCCTATACGTCCGTCCCCGGGCGGTAACCAACGTGTCGTCGGCGTAGCAAACTACGTCGACGCCACGAAGGTTAGCGCCTCGCAGCACCCAATCGTACCCTATGTTCCACAGGGTGGGGCCCAGTACGGACCCCTGTGGAACACCGCGGGTCATGGGGCTGCAGCCCTCCCCGTTTTTCGTCGGGTAAACTACCTCTCTGTGTGAAAGGTAGTCCCCGACGAGACACTGGAGGTACTGGGGGACCCTGTGGTACCCCAGCGCCCCCAATATTGCGCCCCACGGCAAGGTGTTGAAGGCGTTGGCGATGTCTAACGACACCGCCAACATCACCCCACCGCCGGAGCACGCCCTCTCGGAGAGGTCGCGGACATGGGATATGGCATCCACCGTCGAGCGACCTCTCCGGAACCCGAACTGGGTGTCGGCCAAGTCCGGGCCGACATCCTCGAGGTGCCTGACGAGGCGGGCAACCACCACGCGCTCCAGTAGCTTGCCCGCCTCGTCAAGGAGGACTATAGGGCGATAGCCCGCCGGTTCATCCGCTGGACGCCCCTCCTTACGCAGGAGGACGAGCCGGCCCTTCTTCCACCGCCTGGGGAACCGCCCTTCTCGCAGGCAGCGGTCGAATACCGCCCTCACCCGCCCCTCCAGCTCCTCTTGCACGAGGGCCCACGCGCGGCCAGGGATGCCATCGGGACCTGGCGCCGTGTTCTTGGCCCTCATGCGGAGGACGGCCGCGCCCAGCTCGCCCTGCGAGATCTCGGGCACCTCCTCCTCGATCTCCGAAGCAGGCACCGCCGCGGTGGGAGGGACGAACTCGGTCCCCGGGCTACCGGGGAACAGTCCCTCAACCACCCGCTGGAGGACCACCGGCTCGAGAGTCGTGGTGACCGGGGGGGCCCAGGGGCGAAGCTTCCGCCTTGCCCACTGGTACGGCCGCCCCCAGGGATCCCGCTCGATCGAGCTCAGGAGCTCCTGCCATGCCTGCGCCTTGGCCTGGCTGATGCTCAGCCGCAGAGCCCTGCACGCCTCCCGATAGGTGGAGTAGCGGGCGTCCAGTTCCGCCGCATCCCGCTGCCTCCTCCTTCGGTAGCGCTGGTAGCGGCGTCGCATCGCCAGGCATTCGCGCCGGAGCTCGGCGATCCCCTCACTCCACCAGTAGACCTGGCGTTTGGACTGCGGAGGCCTCGCGCGTGGCATGGCGGCGTCGCACACGCGCGCCATGGCCTCACACAGCCCATTGGCCTGCACGTCCAAGTCTACTGACTCCGAGGGGGGCGCATTCCACGCCTGGACTATGGCTGCCTCCTGCAGCACTTCCACGTCCAGGCGGTTCAGCGCCCACCGCGGACCAACCGCAAGTGGCAATCGCGCGCCCGTTGCCGCTGAAGACATTGACGAGGAGACGCTAAATCGGATGTACCGATGGTCAGACAGCGTCTCCTCGTCCACCAGCACCTCCCAATTCCGGACCCGCGCCGCGAGCTCGGGGGTGGCAAAGGTGATGTCCACCACCGACCCACCCGTATGCCGCACGCACGTGTGCGTATCCCCGCGGTTGAGGACGCACAGTCCCGCCTCCACCAGCCACTCCTCAACGGCCTCTCCTCTGGCATCTGTCCTTGGAGACCCCCACGCCGTGGATTTGGCGTTGAGGTCTCCAAGGACGATGACCGGTCGGGGAAGGTTCTGGCCGACCAGGGCCCCTACCTCACCGAGAAACGTCTCAAAATCGGCAAGGGCCCTGTTGGGGGAGAAGTACACCCCCACGACCACCATCCCGCCAATACGGGCCGCGACGTGTCCCCTACCCTTTACCACACCCTCAAAGGGAGGGGACCGGGCAGGCGACTGGGTTGTGATCGCCACCAAGCCGTCCAGGTCTCCGACCCAGTCAGCTCTGGGCGGGACCCGGTACGGCTCGGCGATCACGGCCACCTGGATCGACCGCTCTGCCAGGCTCTGGAGAAAAACATCCTGAGCCCTGGCAGAGTGGTTGGCGTTTGCCTGGAGGAAAGTAAGGCCTTCTGCCATTAGCTTTCCTCCATACTGGCCGCCTGCTCCGCATGGGGGCGAGTCGGCAGCGACTTGGCCTTGGCCTTAGTCGCTGCCGTTCCTCGTCGCGCATCTGTCACTTTTGACGGGGGCTTGGCACATGCCTTGCCCCCGGAGAGATGGTCCGCCGGCTTCCCCGCTGCTGCACACAGAGTGCAATGTGGGGCGGCGGAGCAACCGCTGGCCTTGTGGCCTGCTTGACCGCAGCGATAGCAGTCATCGCTGCGGTCAACCTCGGACGTGCACTGGGCCCTCACATGTCCCAGGGCAAGGCAGCGGAAGCAGCGGCGGGGCCGGGCGTCCAGCACCTGGACCCGCGCCGCCACCCAGCCCACCAGGAGCCGGCCACCGCCTGCCGCGATCTTTTTGGCGGCAGTGGCAGGGCACCGGACAAACGCAGTGCCCATGCCCGCCGCACCCCTCCTGATGTCCCCGACCTTAAGGTCCTGGGCGCTGCACTCTCCGGCCCTGGCGAGGCTCGCTTGGAGCTCCTCCAGGCCTACCGAGTCGTCAAGGCCGCTCACTCGCATATCTGCGGTGGTGACCGGCCTTGAGACTCGGATATCTCCCTCGCCACCCTGGAAGACTTCCCGTAGCTTTTGGGCCAGGGAGTCAGCCTTCTCCGTCCTCTCCGTGCCAGGCACTTCCAGGACTCGACCCCCTGTAGCCGCCACCCTCATTTTTAGCGGCGGAAAGTCTGCCAGGTTGATACGGCTCCTCGCCTCACCTAAGACCTTAGAGTAGGTCAAGCCTTTTTCCTGCGCCCCCGGCAGCAGCGTGATTACCACGGCTGCTGTGCGCTGAGGGCGAAGCTTGACCTTTCTCTCCTTCTTTTTCGGCGCGGGTGGGGCCGGATTTCTCCCCTGAGGCTGCTCTGGCTGCGCCGTTGTCGCAGGTCGCGACACTCGGGCCCGAGGCCGTCTCCCTCTCTTCACCACCTCCGTCCAGGGCTCTGTCAGGGGTGGCGGTGGTGGAGCGTCTAGGTCCATCTCCTCGCGTCCGGCTTCAGGGGCTGGGGTCCTCTTCCCAGTACCCTTACCCTTAACGGGCTTGGGCTTTGGGCGAGGGACCTGCGGAGGCTCAGGGCGAGGAGCCACTTCCCGGCTGGTGCTAGCCACCGCCTTTTGTATGCGGCTGTCGGCAGCTAGCGGAGGTCTCAACCTCTTTTCGGGGAGCAGCCGGTCCGCCATACTCTCAAAGCGGGCATTAATCATGGTGCCCACTTGCACCATGATCGCCCGCACGAGCTCCTCCGTAGGTGCGGCTGGAGAGGCAGTCAGAGCCGTTTGCTCACGCGCGGCCCGGAGCACCGCCAGCTCCTTGCGCATTTCGCCTAGCTCACGCGTGAGCTTCGCGTTGGCCGCCTCCATACGGATCAGCTCCTCCGGCACCGTGCGAGCCCGCATCTCCTGCACCGAGTCCCGGACCGTCTGCGCGGCGTCCTTCAAGGCCTTCACAAACGTGCCCTTCAGGTTGCCGGAGGTCCTGGCGACCTTCTCGATTGTCTCCAGAGAATCCTGCACGAGTCTGTGCAGGTCTGGAGAGTCCTCGGGCGCCTCGCTCTGTCCAGCCGCTGTCCTTCTCGGCGAGTTCTGGAGAGCAGCAGCTGCCGTCTCCCTTTTCCTCCTCGCCTCCCAGGCCAGGTCCGCCTCAGCCTCCAGCCGAAGTGCTTCGGCCTTGGCGGCGTTGAGGTCGGCCTTTGCCTTAGCAAGGCCAACGTACTGCCCTGTTGTGGGCGGACGACCTCGTCCTCGCCGGGACGAGGCTACTTTGGGCGAAGTCACATCCTCACCCACAGTAGCCTCGTCCTCCTCCTCTCGCTGCCGTTTCCGCCATCTTTGCGACAGTGACTTCCCAGAACCCTGGGAAGTCACCGCCGCCAAGCTGGCATCGGAGTCCTCTGAAACGTCCTTGGACCCAGAAGGGTCTTCGTCACCCGACATTCTTTCAACCGAGCTTGGTCGGTCACCTGAGTCGCGCCTAAGCGTCTCCTCTAACTCCTCGGGGCCATGCCCCCTGCTTCCCTCTCCATCGGTGTCCGTGTGTATGCGTAGGTCGTCGTTCGAATCAGTTTCGCGATTTGCGCCCCCCCCAGAGTACGTGGGGCAGCGTGCCGAAGCACGGCGGGATTCCTCCTTTCGGAGACCGGCCTGGGTAGTTACCTTAAAATCGCTACTTTTCATTTTTGTTTTTGCTTCATTGGTGGGTAAAGCTCCCCAGTGGGGGTCTCGCGGCCAACTTCCCGTTGACCATGCCCGGGGTGCGAGCCCGGAGCTGCGCCGCGTTAATACGACACAGCTCCGGACTCGCAATCCGGACACTCTCCTCGGCAACCCCCGAACCTTGAGACTTGGTTTTGCCCTGTACGGCGGCGCCCCGCAGGCCTCCAACGTCACCCTCACACCAAAAAAGTGCAAAGGCCGCCCACGGTGCACCGCCGCACAGAGCACTCCTCCTCGCTCGCCTATGCGAGCCCTTCGCTCAGCAGAGCCGAGCCCCTCACGACCGCCTTCTACGTTCGCTCCAGATACAAGCTCTGAAGCGCACGTAGAAGGCCCACCTCGAGCCCGTCAGCAAGAGCCTCTCTAGCGAGAGGCACAAGCGAGGGCTCCTTCAGGCTGCCTTTTGCAAGGCCAGCCCCTCGGGTCGCCGCTACTCAGCATAAGGCCGAGACGCCGACCGAGTCCCGCGGCCAATCAAGGCCGCCTAGGCTCGCACCGCCGCTTCCCGGACTATCCAGGGCGCCGGTCGAGCCTCCCATCCGTCCGAGGATGGCCCCCTCGTCCAGGCCTCTCAGCAAGAGCCTCTCCGAGGAGAGGTACACGCGAGATCCCAGACCGCCTTCTACGCTCGCTCCAGATAAAGCTCTGGAACGCGCGGAGAAGGCCCCTCGAGTTCCTCTTAGCAGCGGCCGCCGCAACTGTTGCGACCGCTGAGCCCCCCCGCCACGGCAAGGCGGGAACTCATTCGGGGGGGAACCTAACCTAACCTTTTTTTTTTTTTTTTTTTTTTTTCGTGGGGGAATGCGCTTACACATCCCCGCTACGCCCCGGGGGAGGCGCAGCGGGGTATGTCGGACTCGATGCCAGAAGGGCACCCCTACCGACTAAACCCCCACGGTGTCCATCCTCGTCGGCAGTGGCGGGGTCACGGGGCCTCTCTCAGAATCTCCGTAACCCCACCACGCCGCTGTCCGCAGCCGGACCCACCTCAGGAGGGGGCTCGTCCCCCTCCCCAGCTCCGAAGCGATGCCCTGGACACCAAGGCATCGACTCCTCAGGAGACCCTCCTTAATTGGGAGCACCAGACACCCCCGTGTCCGGCGCCCCTGGGCCTCCTAGCGGAGACGGTGTGCGAGCCCTGCTGGCTCGCCTCCGTGTCCGCGCCCTCCGGAGCGGGAGGGAAAGAGGGTCCCTTTCTCTCTCCCGCTCCTCGGTCTCTCTCTGCGACATCACCTCCTCGCAGAAAGAGACCATAGCCCTCCAGGACCCCTCGTCGGCGACCATCCTAGATAGGATGGTCGGCAGCGAGAGGTCCGTCCCTACAGCCGCGACCAACGCCAGTCGTGGCTCCGCCGCCCCCGGGCATACCTCCAGCACGTGCTGCGCCGTCTCCTCCGCGCAGCCGCACTGGTGGCACACCGGGGTCTCTTCCCTCCGTGCTACGCTGAACAGGTATCTCCCGAGGCATCCATGCCCCGAGAGTACCTGGGTCAGCCGGAAGGAGAGACCCCCATGCTCACGGTGGACCCATTCCCTAAGTACGGGCCGGACCGCCTCCAGAAATCGGGCGGCCCCGGCCCCCCTCCTCCGGTCCACCGCGAGCCGCCTGCTCCAGGACTCCAGGGCAGCATCCCTGGAGTCTCGCCTCCACTGCTCCACCTCTCGTGGGGCAGGCCGTAGGTCCTGCTCTCGTGCCCGCGCCCTGCGCCAAAACACGTCGGACAGGACCTCAGCCTCCAAGTCCCACGGGAGGGAGCCAGCGATGACGCAGGCCACCTCATGTGAGAGTGTGCGGTAGCCCCTGCACACTCTCACCGCCATGACCCTCTGGGCCCCGCAGAGCCGAGCGATCCCCCTGGAGTCCAGGGAGCCGGCCCATATTGGGGCCCCGTAGAGGGCCATGGAGCGCACCACCGCCATGTATAGGCGGCGGCAGCTCCCACCAGCCCCACCGAGGTTCGGAAGGAGGCGGCTTAGCGCAGCCGCCGTCCCCACGAGCCTCGGGACCAGCCTCTGGATGTGGGCTCCGAACCCCCACCTGCTGTCAAGTACGACGCCGAGATACTTCAGCGTCGACCCAACAGCAATGGAGGTTCCACCCACAACAATCGATGAGTCTGCAGGTGGCGCCCTCCGAGAACCATGAAAACATATGGCCTCGGACTTGTGGAGCGCCACCTCCAGACCCAACCGCCGAAACCTAACCTAACCTTTTTTTTTTTTTTTTTTTTTTTTTTTTTCGTGGGGAAATGCTCTTACGCATTCCCGCTCTACCCCCGGGGGGAGGCAGTGCGGGGTATGTTGGACTCGATGCCATAAGGGCACCCATACCAACTAAAACCCCACGGTGTCCCTCGTCGCCGGCATAGGTCGGGTCGTGAGGTCGCTTGCAGCATTCGCGCACGACCCAGCCCACGCCGCTGTCCGCTTCCGGACCCATACTCGGAGAGCAGTTGCCCTTCCATATCACTCGAGTGATGCCCAGGGACACCCAGGCATCATCTCCTCGTGGCCAATTTCCTAATCGGAAGCGTCGGATGCCCCCGCATCCGACGCCCTATGGCCTCCAATCTGAGACGGAGTCCGGGCCCTACTGGCTCGCCTCCGTGTCCGTCTCTTTCGCATCGGATGAGCGAGGGGGGCTGTTTCCCGCTCCCGCTCCTCGTCTTCTCGCCGCAGGATGGCGGCCTCACAAAAAGACGCTACTGCGTCCCACGACCTCTCATCGCCGACCATCTTGCTGATGATGGTCGGTAAGGAGAGGTCGCTCCCCACTACTGCAACCAGTGTTTGACGCAGTCCACTGTCACCAGGGCATGCCTCCAGCACGTGCTGTGCGGTTTCTTCCGCACAGCCGCAACTGTGGCACTCTGGTGTTGGTTCCCTTCCGGCGACATTACAAAGATACCTGCCGAGGCATCCGTGCCCCGTCAGGATCTGCGTCAACCGGAAGGTAAGAACCCCGTGTTTTCGCTCCACCCACTCTCGCAGAACTGGTCGGACTGCCTCAAGGAGCCGAGTAGCGCCCGTGCCGCGCTTCGCAGGCCCCGTCAGGAGCCGCTCCTGCCAGGTCGTTATGGCCTCTCTTCTGGCACTCCTCCTCCACCGCAGGACCTCTTCAGGCAGGGGGCGCAGGTCTTGTTCCCGCGCCCGCACCCGGCGCCAGTATACCTGGGCCAGGACTTTGGCTTCGAGGTCCCACGGCAACGACCCGGCAAGGACGCACGCCACCTCATGGGATATGGTCCGGTATCCCCTACATACCCTAATGGCCATAGAACGTTGGGGTCTGCGGAGCAAAGATGCCTCTTTTGGGGATAAGCCGTCCGCCCAGATCGGGGCCCCGTACAGGGCCATGGAGCGTACCACCGCCATGTAAAGGTGGCGGCAGGTAGCTCCACCTCCTCCCAGATTGGGCAGCAACCGGCCCAGTGCCCCAGATGCTCCAAGGAGCTTAGGCGACAGCCTTCGGAGGTGTTCCGAGAACCGCCATCTGCCGTCGAGTACAACACCGAGGTACTTCAGCGTTGCACCGACGGGGATGTCGGCTCCCCCCACCACTATCTTTGAGCCTGCAGGTGGCGCCCGTCGCGGTCCGTGAAAACAGATCGCTTCTGACTTGTGGAGCGCCACCTCCAGGCCCAGCCTCCGAATCTTCCCCACCACTGCTGCAACTGCAGCCGTCGCGAGGATCGCCGCCTCCCGGTAGTCCTTACCCCGGGCGGTAACCAATGTGTCGTCGGCATAACAAACGATGCCGACGCCACGGAGGTTAGTGCCCCGGAGGACCCAGTCATAGCCGATGTTCCACAGTAGGGGGCCCAGCGCAGACCCCTGTGGAACACCGCGCGTCATGGGGTGCCTCATCTCCCCCTGCATCGTCGGGAAGACTACCTCCCTATGGGAGAGGTAGTCCCCGACAATGCTTTGAAGATTTTGGGGTACCTTGTGATACCTCAGGCCTTCCATTATGGTGCTCCACGGCAGCGTGTTGAACGCGTTTGCTATATCTAAAGACACAGCTAGCATCACGCCGCCTGTGGAGCAAGCTTGCTCGGACAGGTCCCGCACGTATGCAATTGCGTCGATTGTAGAATGACCTCTCCGAAACCCAAACTGCGTATTCGACAAGTTCGGACCAGTCCTCTCCATGTGCTTGACGAGGCGGGCAGCTACCACCCGCTCCAGCAGCTTCCCGGCCTCGTCAAGCAGTACAATTGGGCGGTACCCAGAGGGTGCATCCGCAGGTCGTCCTTCTTTCCTCAGGAGGACGAGCTTACCACTCTTCCAGCGACTCGGAAAGCGCCCTTCCCGAAGACACCTGGTGAAGAGGTCCCGGACTCTAGGCTCTAAGGCGTCCTGAGCGAGGGCCCATGCACGACCAGGTATGCCGTCAGGCCCCGGTGCTGTGTTCTTAGCCCTCATTCTCAGGACGGCCGCCCTCAGCTCTCCCGCTGAGACCTCTTCAGGACTCTCAATCTCCTCGTCCTCCAAGGTAGGCAATGCCATGGAGGGAGGGACGTGCTCGGTCCCCGAACAGCCGGGGAACAGTCCCTCGACCACCCGTCGTAGTACCTCCGGCTCGAGTGTGATGGTGACCGGAGGAGCCCAGGGGCGAAGCTTTTGCCTAGCCCACCTGTACGGCCGCCCCCATGGGTCCCTCTCCAGCGACTCCAAAACCACCTGCCAGGCTTCCGCTTTTGCCGCACTGATCGCAACGCGGAGAGCCTTGCGCGCCTCTCGGTAGGTAGCATAGAGGACGTCCAGTTCCGCGTCTAGCTCAGCGTCCCGATGCCTCCTTCTGCGTTGCCGCTGGTAGCGGCGACGCGTCATCAGGCACTCGCGGCGGAGCTCTGCGATCTGCTCGTTCCACCAGTAGACCTGGCGCTTGGACTGATATGGCTTCGCACGTGGCATGGCGGCGTCGCACACGTGCACCATCGCCTTGCACAGCCCATCGGCCTCCACGTCCAGGTCTACTGGTTCCACTGGGGGGGCGTTCCACGCCTGGACTATAGCTGCTTCTAGCAGCAACTCCGAGTCCAGGCGGTTCAATGCCCATCGTGGACCAACTGCAGATGTCAACTGGGTGTCCTGTCTCGTCAAACCCGAGGAGACGCTAAACCGGATGTACCGGTGGTCAGAGAGCGTCTCCTCGTCGACCAGGACCTCCCAGTCTCTGACTCGCACCGCGAGCTCTGGGGAGGCAAGGGTCACGTCGACCACCGACCCACCTGCTTGTCGAACACATGTTAACTGGGTGCCACGATTCAGGACACACAGCCCCACCTCAACCAGCCACTCCTCAACTGCCTCGCCTCTTGCGTCCGTCCTTGAGGACCCCCACGTGGCGGACTTTGCGTTGAGGTCTCCGAGGACTATGATTGGTCGGGGACGGTTCCGACCAATCAGAGTCCCCACCTCGCCGAGAAAGTCCTCAAACTCAGTGAGGGGTCTGTTGGGAGAGAAATAGACCCCCACAACCACTATTCTACCAATTCGGACCGCGACATAGCCTTTACCCCTGACCACGTCCTCGAGGGAAGGGGACTGGGCAGGCGACTGTGTAGTGACCGCTACGAGGCCGTCCAGATCCCCAACCCAGTCTACTCTGGGTGGGACCCTGTACGGCTCTGCGACCACACATACTTTAATCAACCGCTCTGCCATGCTCTGAAGGAGAAGATCTTGAGCCCTGACAGAGTGGTTGATGTTCGCCTGGAGGAATGTCAGAGTGTGCTGCATTAAGTCTCCTCCATGCGCATCGCCTGTTCCCCCGAGGGGCGAGTCTGCTGGGACTTGGCCGTGGCCTCAGTCGCAGTCGACATCTCTTTCACCTTCGATTTAACTGGGGGCTTGGCACATGCCTTGCCCCCAGAAAGGTGTCCTGCAGGTTTCCCCGCAGCTGCACATCTAGTACAGCTCGGAGCGGCTGTGCAGCTTCTCGCTATGTGGCCGGTTTGACCGCAGCGATAGCACTCCTCGCTGCGATCAACTTCCGCTTTACACTGGGCCCTAACGTGACCCGGTGCGAGACATTTGAAGCAGCGGCGCGGTCTAGACTCAAGAATCTTTACCTGCGCCGCCACCCATCCCACTAGGAGTCGGCCACTTGCAGCCACCTTTTTTGCCGCCGTTACTGGACACCGAACAAATGCGGTGCCCATCCCGCCGGGACCCTTTCTAATATCGCCCGTCTTAAATTCGTCGGATGGACAACCTCCTGCTTTTGATAGCGCCTCTCTGAGCTCCGGAACAGTCACTGTATCGTCGAGACCGCTCACACGCAGATCCGCTGTGATTACAGGTCTGGACACTCGAATGAGTTGTTCCGCATCCCGAAACACGTCTTTTAGTTTGACGGCAAGGGCGTCTGCCTTGTCTTCTTTCTCCGCGCCAGGCACCTCGATTACACGAGCTCCCGTTGCTGCCGTCCGCATCCTTATTGGCGGCAGGCCAAGTTCTCCCAAGTCGATTTTAGCTCTGGCTTCTGCGAGCACCTTGGCATAAGATAGGCCTTGCTCCGCCGCCCCAGGTTGCAGCGTAATAATAACTGCTGCAGTGCGGGGAGGACGGAGCTTAGCTGCCCTTGTTGCCTGTGCTGGTCTTGCTGGTTTCGAGCCTTGCGCCTTTATTGAGGGTGGAGGCTCATCCCTAGACAACGCTGGCGTCTTCGCACTCTTCCTAGCACCCCGTCGCACTACTTTGGACCACTGTTCGTGAACAGTGGCCGGACGGGAGGCTGATGGACCAGCGGTGGGTTCCAACTCCATCGGGATTTCTTGGGTAGGCTGGGCCGTACCTAAGTCCTTTATTTTGCTCTTCTTCCCTTTTCCCTTTCCCTTGTTGGTTTTAGGGGCTGGGGCAGAAAGCTCTGTCTCGTTTGAGCCTGCAGAGACCCTGGATGGTCCAGAAGTCGCCTTCTTGCTCGTAGTCTTCGGGGCCATAGCATTTTTTCGGTCTGCAGCCAGAGGAGGACGTATGCGCTTTTCTGGTAGAAGGCGTTCCTCTAATGCCTCAAACCTTGCGGTTAACATCCCCCCCACTTGGCGCAGAATGGCCTGCTCGAGCTCTTCCACCGGACGAGGCTCGTTTCTGATCAAGGATCCCGGAGCTTGCGGTGGGGCGAGGGCTCTTGCCGTCGTCATCTCCTTGCGAAGCTCCGCAATTTCTTTTCGGAGCTCCGCGACTTCGTCTCGTAGACGTGTGTTGGCAGCCTGTAGTTTCAGGGTCTCCTCCGTAGAGGACCGCTTGGACAGGTCTTCCATTGCCTCTTTGATGGTGGCAGCTGCCACCTTCAGCGCCCGCTGAAACGTGCCTTTAAGGTTGCTGGACTTTGCAGCCACGTTGTTAATAGTGGCCACGCTGTCCAGCACCTTTCTACCCAAATCACAGGCCAATTCTTCATTGTCACCAGTTGATGACTCAGAGAGCCGAACGTCAGTAGACGACTGTGATCGCAAAATCACGGTCATGTCCGCTACTTCCCGTTCGGCCCTCAGCTCCATTTCTTGCCGCTCGGCTGCTACTAGAGCCGCTTTGGCCTGGGCGAGGCCGACGTATTCGCCTGTTGTGGGCGGTCGGCCTCTGCCTCGCCGTGCTGCGACTAGCTTCACAGCCGGGGCTTCCTCATCACTTCCGGAGCCGAAACTGCGATTAGAATCGCAGACGCTCTTGCGGGATCTCTCCCGCTTACGCCGGAGACTGCCGTCCAGCGATCTAGCTGGCGACCCGATCACCGACTTCATACTTCTAAGTGAGGAGTCAGACTCCTCACTTAGATCCACCTCGGGGCCTTGCCCCCTCCCTTTCCGAACCGAAGAAGTATGTGTTAAACTTTCCATATGGTTCCCACGAGTATGGGGGATATAAGTGGTCCACCCGGGCAGTGCCCCCTGTACCCGGGTAAGCCTAGGCGTCTCCCGCGCAGGGCTTCGGCTGGGCCCCCGCGGGGGTAGCAGTTGCGACCAACCATCCCGGTGGCCATGCAGGTCCTCGCGCTGCTCCGCCGCTTGACCTTCGGGGTGATTTTTTATAGAGGTTTTCTTCCTCGCGGCCCGGGCGGTTAAGCCAAGGCCCTCGGTCCCGCGCCTCGCGGCTAACGGGGTTCCGATCTGTGACACCTAGTCCGGTGGTGGGGTTAGCCACGCACCGGGTGTCCCTCCCATCCGTCCGAGGACGGCCCCCATCGTCCAGGCCTCTCAAGCAAGAGCCTCTCCGAAGAGAGGTATACCCGAGATCCCGGACCGCCTTCTGCGCGCGCTCCAGATAAAAGCTCTGGCACGCGCGGAGAAGGCCCCTCGAGCTCATCGCTACCACTTCTCCGAGGAGAAGCGCGAGCGAGAGCTCCCCTAGGCTGCCTCCCAAAAGGCGAGCCCCAACCCGCGTCGCCGCTACTCGGCAAACGGCCGAGACGCCGACCGGGTCCCGCGGCCAATCAAGGCCGCCTAGGCTCGCACCGCCGCTTCCCGGAATGTCGGAGCACCGCCGGAGCACGCCCTCTCGGAGAGGTCGCGGACGTGGGATATGGCATCCACCGTCGAGCGACCTCTCCGGAACCCGAACTGGGTGTCGGCCAAGTCCGGGCCGACATCCTCGAGGTGCCTGACGAGGCGGGCAACCACCACGCGCTCCAGTAGCTTGCCCGCCTCGTCAAGGAGGACTATAGGGCGGTAGCCCGCCGGTTCATCCGCTGGACGCCCCTCCTTACGCAGGAGGACGAGCCGGCCCTTCTTCCACCGCCTGGGGAACCGCCCTTCTCGCAGGCAGCGGTCGAATACCGCCCTCACCCGCCCCTCCAGCTCCTCTTGCACGAGGGCCCACGCGCGGCCAGGGATGCCATCGGGACCTGGCGCCGTGTTCTTGGCCCTCATGCGGAGGACGGCCGCGCCCAGCTCGCCCTGCGAGATCTCGGGCACCTCCTCCTCGATCTCCGAAGCAGGCACCGCCGCGGTGGGAGGGACGAACTCGGTCCCCGGGCTACCGGGGAACAGTCCCTCAACCACCCGCTGGAGGACCACCGGCTCGAGAGTCGTGGTGACCGGGGGGGCCCAGGGGCGAAGCTTCCGCCTTGCCCACTGGTACGGCCGCCCCCAGGGATCCCGCTCGATCGAGCTCAGGAGCTCCTGCCATGCCTGCGCCTTGGCCTGGCTGATGCTCAGCCGCAAAGCCCTGCACGCCTCCCGATAGGTGGAGTAGCGGGCGTCCAGTTCCGCCGCATCCCGCTGCCTCCTCCTTCGGTAGCGCTGGTAGCGGCGTCGCATCGCCAGGCATTCGCGCCGGAGCTCGGCGATCCCCTCACTCCACCAGTAGACCTGGCGTCTGGACTGCGGAGGCCTCGCGCGTGGCATGGCGGCGTCGCACACGCGCGCCATGGCCTCACACAGCCCATTGGCCTGCACGTCCAGGTCTACTGACTCCGAGGGGGGCGCATTCCACGCCTGGACTATGGCTGCCTCCTGCAGCACTTCCACGTCCAGGCGGTTCAGCGCCCACCGCGGACCAACCGCAGGTGACATTCTCGCGCCCGGTCCCGCTGAAGGCGTTGACGAGGAGACGCTAAATCGGATGTACCGATGATCAGACAGCGTCTCCTCGTCCACCAGCACCTCCCAATCCCGGACCCGCGCCGCGAGCTCGGGGGTGGCAAAAGTGATGTCCACCACCGACCCACCCGTATGCCGCACGCACGTGTGCGTGTCCCCGCGGTTGAGGACGCACAGTCCCACCTCCACCAGCCACTCTTCAACGGCCTCGCCTCTGGCACTTGTCCTTGGAGACCCCCACGCCGTGGATTTGGCGTTGAGGTCTCCAAGGACGATGACCGGTCGGGGAAGGTTCTGGCCGATCAGGGCCCCTACCTCACCGAGAAACGTCTCAAAATCGGCAAGGGCCCTGTTGGGGGAGAAGTACACCCCCACGACCACCATTCCGCCAATACGGGCCGCAACATATCCCCTACCCTTCACCACACCCTCAAAGGGAGGGGACCGGGCAGGCGACTGGGTTGTGATCGCCACCAAGCCGTCCAGGTCTCCGACCCAGTCAGCTCTGGGCGGGACCCGGTACGGCTCGGCGATCACGGCCACCTGGATCGACCGCTCTGCCAGGCTCTGGAGAAAAATATCCTGAGCCCTGGCAGAGTGGTTGCCGTTTGCCTGGAGGAAAGTAAGGCCTTCTGCCATTAGCTTTCCTCCATACTGGCCGCCTGCTCCGCATGGGGGCGAGTCGGCTGCGACTTGGCCTTGGCCTTAGTCGCTGCCGTTCCTCGCCGCGCATCTACTTTTGACGGGGGCTTGGCACATGCCTTGCCCCCGGATAGATGGTCCGCCGGCTTCCCCGCTGCTGCACACAGAGTGCAATGGGGGGCGGCGGAGCAACCGCTGGCCTTGTGGCCTGCTTGACCGCAGCGATAGCAATCCTCGCTGCGGTCAACCTCGGACTTGCACTGGGCTCTAACGTGGCCCAGGGCAAGGCAGCGGAAGCAGCGGCGGGGCCGGGCGTCCAGCACCTGGACCCGAGCCGCCACCCAGCCCACCAGGAGCCGGCCACCGCCTGCCGCGATCTTTTTGGCGGCAGTGGCAGGGCACCGGACAAACGCAGTGCCCATGCCCGCCGCACCCCTCCTTATGTCCCCGACCTTTAGGTCCTGGGCGCTGCACTCTCCGGCCCTGGCGAGGCTCGCTTGGAGCTCTTCCAGGCCTACCGAGTCGTCAAGGCCGCTCACTCGCATATCTGCGGTGGTGACCGGCCTTGAGACCCGGATATCTCCCTCGGCGCCCTGGAACACTTCCCGCAGCTTGTGGGCCAGGGAGTCGGCCTTCTCCGTCCTCTCCGTGCCAGGCACTTCCAGGACTCGACCCCCTGTAGCAGCCACTCGCATTTTAAGCGGCGGGAAGCTCGCCAGATCAATCCGGCCCCTAGCCTCGCTCAGGACCTTGGAGTAGGTCAAGCCTTTCTCCTGCGCCCCCGGCAGCAGCGTGATTACCACGGCTGCTGTACGCTGGGGGCGAAGCTTGACCTTCTTGTCCTTCTTCTTTGGCGCAGGTGGGGCCGGTTGCCTCGCCTGAGGCCGCTCCGGCTGCGCCGTTGTCGCAGGCCGCGGCACTCGGGCCCGAGGCCGTCTCCCTCTTTTCACCACCTCCGTCCAGGGCTCTGTCAGGGGTGGCGGCGGTGGAGCGTCTAACTCCATGTCCTCACGTCCGGCATGAGGGGCTTTGGTCTTCTTCCCGGTGCCCTTACCTTTAATGGGCTTGGGCTCCGGGCAAGGGACCTGCTCAGGCTCAGGGCGAGGAGCTACTCCCCGGCTGGTGCTAGCCACCGCCTTCTGTTTGCGGCTGTCGGCAGCTAGCGGGGGTCTCAGCCTTTTCTCGGGGAGCAGCCGGTCCGCCATGCCCTCAAAGCGGGCGTTCATCATGGTGCCCACTTGCACCATGACCGCCCGCACGAGCTCCTCCGTAGGTGCGGCTGGAGAGGCAGTCAGAGCCGCTTGCTCACGCGTGGCCCGGAGCTCCGCCAGCTCCTTGCGCATCTCCCCAAGCTCACGCGTGAGCCTCGCGTTGGCCGCCTCCATACGGATCAGCTCCTCCGGCACCGTGCGAGCCCGCATCTCCTCAACCGAGTCCCGGACCGTCTGCGCCGCGTCCTTCAGGGCCTTTACATACGTGCCCTTCAGGTTTCCGGAGGTCTTGGCGATCTTCTCGATTGTCTCCAGAGAATCCTGCACGAGTCTGTGCAGGTCTGGAGAGTCCTCGGGCGCCTCACTCTGTCCAGCCGCTGTCCTTCTCGGTGTGTTCTGGAGAACAGCAGCTGCCGTCTCCCTCTTCCTCCTCGCCTCCCAGGCCAGGTCCGCCTCAGCCTCCAGCCGAAGAGCTTCGGCCTTGGCGGCGTTGAGGTCGGCCTTTGCCTTAGCAAGGCCAACGTACTGCCCCGTTGTGGGCGGACGACCTCGTCCTCGCCGGGACGAGGCTACTTTGGGCGAAGTCACATCCTCGCCCACGGTAGCCTCGTCCTCCCCCTCTCGCTGGCGCTTCCGCCATCTCTGCGACAGTGACTTTACAGAACCCTGGGAAGTCACCGCCGCCAAGCTGGCATCGGAGTCCTCCGATACGTCCTTGGACCCAGAAGGGTCTTCGTCACCCGACATTCTCTCAACCGAGCTTGGTCGGTCACCTGAGTCACGCCTAAGCGTCTCCTCTAACTCCTCGGGGCCATGCCCCCTGCTTCCCTCTCCATCGGTGTCCGTGTGTATGCATAGGTCGTCGTTGATGTCAATTTCGCGATTTGTGCCCCCCCCAGAGTACGTGGGGCAGCGTGCCGGAGCACGGCGGGATTCCTCCTTTCGGAGACCGGCCTGGGTAGTTTTCTTTAAATCGCTACTTTTCATATTTTTTTGTTTGGCTTCATTTGTGGGTAAAGCTCCCCAGTGGGGGTCTCGCGGCCAACTTCCCGTTGACCATGCCCGGGGTGCGAGCCCGGAGCTGCGCCGCGTTAATACGACGCAGCTCAGGACTCCCAATCCGGACACTCTCCTCGGCAACCCCCGAACCTTGAGACTTGGTTTG
Organism: Peribatodes rhomboidaria; assembly: GCA_911728515.1. Lineage (NCBI taxonomy): Eukaryota > Metazoa > Arthropoda > Insecta > Lepidoptera > Geometridae > Peribatodes > Peribatodes rhomboidaria. The sequence continues at coordinate 15,571,273 of OU452187.1, read as the reverse complement.
CTCTGTACGGCGGCGCCCCGCAGGCCTTCAACGTCACCCTTACACCAAAAAGTGCAAAGGCCGCCCACGGAGCACCGCCGCACAGAGCACTCCTCCTCGCTCGCCTATGCGAGCCCATCACTCAGCAGAGCCGAGCCCCTCACGACCGCCTTCTACGTTCGCTCCAGATACAAGCTCTGAAGCGCACGTAGAAGGCCCACCTCGAGCCCGTCGGCAAGAGCCTCTCTAACGAGAGGCACAAGCGAGGGCTCCTTCAGGCTGCCTTTTGCAAGGCTAGCCCCTCGGGTCGCCGCTACTCAGCATAAGGCCGAGACGCCGACCGAGTCCCGCAGCCAATCAAGGCCGCCTAGGCTCGCACCGCCGCTTCCCGGACTGTCCAGGGCGCCGGTCGAGCCTCCCATCCGTCCGAGGATGGCCCCCTCGTCCAGGCCTCTCAGCAAGAGCCTCTCCGAGGAGAGGTACACGCGAGATCCCGGACCGCCTTCTACGCTCGCTCCAGAGAAGCTCTGGAACGCGCGGAGAAGGCCCCTCGAGTTCCTCTTAGCAGCGGCCGCCGCAACTGTTGCGACCGCTGAGCCCCCCCGCCACGACAAGGCGGGAACTCATTCGGGGGGGAAACCTAACCTAACCTTTTTTTTTTTTTTTTTTTTTTTTTTTTCGTGGGGGAATGCGCTTACACATCCCCGCTACGCCCCGGGGGAGGCGCAGCGGGGTATGTCGGACTCGATGCCAGAAGGGCACCCCTACCGACTAAACCCCCACGGTGTCCATCCTCGTCGGCAGTGGCGGGGTCACGGGGCCTCTCTCAGAATCTCCGTAACCCCACCACGCCGCTGTCCGCAGCCGGACCCACCTCAGGAGGGGGCTCGTCCCCCTCCCCAGCTCCGAAGCGATGCCCTGGACACCAAGGCATCGACTCCTCAGGAGACCCTCCTTAATTGGGAGCACCAGACACCCCCGTGTCCGGCGCCCCTGGGCCTCCTAGCGGAGACGGTGTGCGAGCCCTGCTGGCTCGCCTCCGTGTCCGCGCCCTCCGGAGCGGGAGGGAAAGAGGGTCCCTTTCTCTCTCCCGCTCCTCGGTCTCTCTCTGCGACATCACCTCCTCGCAGAAAGAGACCATAGCCCTCCAGGACCCCTCGTCGGCGACCATCCTAGATAGGATGGTCGGCAGCGAGAGGTCCACCCCTACAGCCGCGACCAACGCCAGTCGTGGCTCCGCCGCCCCCGGGCATACCTCCAGCACGTGCTGCGCCGTCTCCTCCGCGCAGCCGCACTGGTGGCACACCGGGGTCTCTTCCCTCCGTGCTACGCTGAATAGGTATCTCCCGAGGCATCCATGCCCCGAGAGTACCTGGGTCAGCCGGAAGGAGAGACCCCCATGCTCACGGTGGACCCATTCCTTAAGTACGGGCCGGACCGCCTCCAGAAATCGGACGGCTCCGGCCCCCCTCCTCCGGTCCAGCGCCAGCCGCCTGCTCCAGGACTCCAGGGCAGCATCCCTGGAGTCTCGCCTCCACTGCTCCACCTCTCGTGGGGCAGGCCGTAGGTCCTGCTCTCGTGCCCGCGCCCTGCGCCAAAACACGTCGGACAGGACCTCAGCCTCCAAGTCCCATGGGAGGGAGCCAGCGATGGCGCAGGCCACCTCATGTGAAAGTGTGCGGTAGCCCCTGCACACTCTCACTGCCATGACCCTCTGGGCCCCGCAGAGCCGAGCGATCCCCCTGGAGTCCAGGGAGCCGGCCCATATTGGGGCCCCGTAGAGGGCCATGGAGCGCACCACCGCCATGTATAGGCGGCGGCAGCTCCCACCAGCCCCACCGAGGTTCGGAAGGAGGCGGCTTAGCGCAGCCGCCGTCCCCACGAGCCTCGGGACCAGCCTCTGGATGTGGGCTCCGAACCCCCACCTGCTGTCAAGTACGACGCCGAGATACTTCAGCGTCGACCCAACAGCAATGGAGGTTCCACCCACAACGATCGATGAGTCTGCAGGTGGCGCCCTCCGAGAACCATGAAAACATATGGCCTCGGACTTGTGGAGCGCCACCTCCAGACCCAACCGCCGAATCCTGGCTACCACAGCCGCAACTCCGGCTGTAGCCAGGAAGGACGCCTCCCTATACGTCCGTCCCCGGGCGGTAACCAGCGTGTCGTCGGCGTAGCAAACTACGTCGACGCCACGAAGGTTAGCGCCTCGCAGCACCCAGTCATACCCTATGTTCCACAGGGTCGGGCCCAGTACGGACCCCTGCGGAACACCGCGGGTCATAGGGCTGCAGCCTTCCCCATCTTTCGTCGGGTAAACTACCTCTCTATGCGAGAGGTAGTCCCCGACGAGGCACCGAAGGTACTGGGGGACTCTATGGTACCCCAGTGCCCCCAATATTGCACCCCAAGGCAGGGTGTTAAAGGCGTTGGCGATGTCTAAAGACACCGCCAACATCACCCCACCGCTGGAGCACGCCCTCTCGGAGAGGTCGCGGACGTGGGATATGGCATCCACCGTCGAGCGACCTCTCCGGAACCCAAACTGAGTGTCGGCTAAGTCCGGGCCGACACTCTCAAGATGCCTAACGAGGCGGGCAACCACCACGCGCTCCAGCAGCTTGCCCGCCTCGTCAAGGAGAACTATGGGGCGGTAGCCCGCCGGTTCGTCCGCTGGACGCCCCTCCTTCCGCAGGAGGACGAGCCGGCCCTTCTTCCACCGCCTGGGGAACCGCCCTTCTCGCAGGCAGCGGTCGAAGACCGCCCTCACCCGCTCCTCCAGCTCCTCTTGCACGAGGGCCCACGCGCGGCCAGGGATTCCATCGGGACCTGGCGCCGTGTTCTTGGCCCTCATGCGGAGGACGGCCGCGCCCAGCTCGCCCTGCGAGATCTCGGGCACCTCCTCCTCGATCTCCGCAGCAGGCACCGCCGCGGTGGGAGGGACGAACTCGGTCCCCGGACTACCGGGAAACAGTCCCTCAACCACCCGCTGGAGGACCACCGGCTCGAGAGTCGTAGTGACCGGGGGGGCCCAGGGGCGAAGCTTCCGCCTGGCCCACTGGTACGGCCGCCCCCAGGGATCCCGCTCGATCGAGCTCAGGAGCTCCTGCCATGCCTGCGCCTTGGCCTGGCTGATGCTCAGCCGCAAAGCCCTGCACGCCTCCCGATAAGTGGAGTAGCGGGCGTCCAACTCCGCCGCGTCCCGCTGCCTCCTCCTTCGGTAGCGCTGGTAGCGGCGTCGCATCGCCAGGCATTCGCGCCGGAGCTCGGCGATCCCCTCACTCCACCAGTAGACCTGGCGCTTGGACTGCGGAGGCCTCGCGCGTGGCATGGCGGCGTCGCACACGCGCGCCATGGCCTCACACAGCCCATTGGCCTGCACGTCCAGGTCTACTGACTCCGAGAGGGGCGCATTCCACGCCTGGACTATGGCTGCCTCCTGCAGCACTTCCACGTCCAGGCGGTTCAGCGCCCACCGCGGACCAACCGCAAGTGGCAATCGCGCGCCCGTTGCCGCTGAAGACATTGACGAGGAGACGCTAAATCGGATGTACCGATGGTCAGACAGCGTCTCCTCGTCCACCAGCACCTCCCAATTCCGGACCCGCGCCGCGAGCTCGGGGGTGGCAAAGGTGATGTCCACCACCGACCCACCCGTATGCCGCACGCACGTGTGCGTATCCCCGCGGTTGAGGACGCACAGTCCCGCCTCCACCAGCCACTCCTCAACGGCCTCTCCTCTGGCATCTGTCCTTGGAGACCCCCACGCCGTGGATTTGGCGTTGAGGTCTCCAAGGACGATGACCGGTCGGGGAAGGTTCTGGCCGACCAGGGCCCCTACCTCACCGAGAAACGTCTCAAAATCGGCAAGGGCCCTGTTTGGGGAGAAGTACACCCCCACGACCACCATCCCGCCAATACGGGCCGCGACGTGTCCCCTACCCTTTACCACACCCTCAAAGGGAGGGGACCGGGCAGGCGACTGGGTTGTGATCGCCACCAAGCCGTCCAGGTCTCCGACCCAGTCAGCTCTGGGCGGGACCCGGTACGGCTCGGCGATCACGGCCACCTGGATCGACCGCTCTGCCAGGCTCTGGAGAAAAACATCCTGAGCCCTGGCAGAGTGGTTGGCGTTTGCCTGGAGGAAAGTAAGGCCTTCTGCCATTAGCTTTCCTCCATACTGGCCGCCTGCTCCGCATGGGGGCGAGTCGGCAGCGACTTGGCCTTGGCCTTAGTCGCTGCCGTTCCTCGTCGCGCATCTGTCACTTTTAACGGGGGCTTGGCACATGCCTTGCCCCCGGAGAGATGGTCCGCCGGCTTCCCCGCTGCTGCACACAGAGTGCAATGTGGGGCGGCGGAGCAACCGCTGGCCTTGTGGCCTGCTTGACCGCAGCGATAGCAGTCATCGCTGCGGTCAACCTCGGACGTGCACTGGGCCCTCACATGTCCCAGGGCAAGGCAGCGGAAGCAGCGGCGGGGCCGGGCGTCCAGCACCTGGACCCGCGCCGCCACCCAGCCCACCAGGAGCCGGCCACCGCCTGCCGCGATCTTTTTGGCGGCAGTGGCAGGGCACCGGACAAACGCAGTGCCCATGCCCGCCGCACCCCTCCTGATGTCCCCGACCTTAAGGTCCTGGGCGCTGCACTCTCCGGCCCTGGCGAGGCTCGCTTGGAGCTCCTCCAGGCCTACCGAGTCGTCAAGGCCGCTCACTCGCATATCTGCGGTGGTGACCGGCCTTGAGACTCGGATATCTCCCTCGCCACCCTGGAAGACTTCCCGTAGCTTTTGGGCCAGGGAGTCAGCCTTCTCCGTCCTCTCCGTGCCAGGCACTTCCAGGACTCGACCCCCTGTAGCCGCCACCCTCATTTTTAGCGGCGGAAAGTCTGCCAGGTTGATCCGGCTCCTCGCCTCACCTAAGACCTTAGAGTAGGTCAAGCCTTTTTCCTGCGCCCCCGGCAGCAGCGTGATTACCACGGCTGCTGTGCGCTGAGGGCGAAGCTTGACCTTTCTCTCCTTCTTTTTCGGCGCGGGTGGGGCCGGATTTCTCCCCTGAGGCCGCTCTGGCTGCGCCGTTGTCGCAGGTCGCGACACTCGGGCCCGAGGCCGTCTCCCTCTCTTCACCACCTCCGTCCAGGGCTCTGTCAGGGGTGGCGGTGGTGGAGCGTCTAGGTCCATCTCCTCGCGTCCGGCTTCAGGGGCTGGGGTCCTCTTCCCAGTACCCTTACCCTTAACGGGCTTGGGCTTTGGGCGAGGGACCTGCGGAGGCTCAGGGCGAGGAGCCACTTCCCGGCTGGTGCTAGCCACCGCCTTTTGTATGCGGCTGTCGGCAGCTAGCGGAGGTCTCAACCTCTTTTCGGGGAGCAGCCGGTCCGCCATACTCTCAAAGCGGGCATTAATCATGGTGCCCACTTGCACCATGATCGCCCGCACGAGCTCCTCCGTAGGTGCGGCTGGAGAGGCAGTCAGAGCCGTTTGCTCACGCGCGGCCCGGAGCACCGCCAGCTCCTTGCGCATTTCGCCTAGCTCACGCGTGAGCTTCGCGTTGGCCGCCTCCATACGGATCAGCTCCTCCGGCACCGTGCGAGCCCGCATCTCCTGCACCGAGTCCCGGACCGTCTGCGCGGCGTCCTTCAGGGCCTTCACAAACGTGCCCTTCAGGTTGCCGGAGGTCCTGGCGACCTTCTCGATTGTCTCCAGAGAATCCTGCACGAGTCTGTGCAGGTCTGGAGAGTCCTCGGGCGCCTCGCTCTGTCCAGCCGCTGTCCTTCTCGGCGAGTTCTGGAGAGCAGCAGCTGCCGTCTCCCTTTTCCTCCTCGCCTCCCAGGCCAGGTCCGCCTCAGCCTCCAGCCGAAGTGCTTCGGCCTTGGCGGCGTTGAGGTCGGCCTTTGCCTTAGCAAGGCCAACGTACTGCCCTGTTGTGGGCGGACGACCTCGTCCTCGCCGGGACGAGGCTACTTTGGGCGAAGTCACATCCTCACCCACAGTAGCCTCGTCCTCCTCCTCTCGCTGCCGTTTCCGCCATCTTTGCGACAGTGACTTCCCAGAACCCTGGGAAGTCACCGCCGCCAAGCTGGCATCGGAGTCCTCTGAAACGTCCTTGGACCCAGAAGGGTCTTCGTCACCCGACATTCTTTCAACCGAGCTTGGTCGGTCACCTGAGTCGCGCCTAAGCGTCTCCTCTAACTCCTCGGGGCCATGCCCCCTGCTTCCCTCTCCATCGGTGTCCGTGTGTATGCGTAGGTCGTCGTTCGTATCAGTTTCGCGATTTGCGCCCCCCCCAGAGTACGTGGGGCAGCGTGCCGAAGCACGGCGGGATTCCTCCTTTCGGAGACCGGCCTGGGTAGTTACCTTAAAATCGCTACTTTTCATTTTTGTTTTTGCTTCATTGGTGGGTAAAGCTCCCCAGTGGGGGTCTCGCGGCCAACTTCCCGTTGACCATGCCCGGGGTGCGAGCCCGGAGCTGCGCCGCGTTAATACGACGGAGCTCCGGACTCGCAATCCGGACACTCTCCTCGGCAACCCCCGAACCTTGAGACTTGGTTTGCCCTGTACGGCGGCGCCCCGCAGGCCTCCAACGTCACCCTTACACCAAAAAGTGCAAAGGCCGCCCACGGAGCACCGCCGCACAGAGCACTCCTCCTCGCTCACCTATGCGAGCCCTTCGCTCAGCAGAGCCGAGCCCCTCACGAACGCCTTCTACGTTCGCTCCAGATACAAGCTCTGAAGCGCACGTAGAAGGCCCACCTCGAGCCCGTCAGCAAGAACCTCTCTAGCGAGAGGCACAAGCGAGGGCTCCTTCAGGCTGCCTTTTGCAAGGCCAGCCCCTCGGATCGCCGCTACTCAGCATAAGGCCGAGACGCCGACCGAGTACCGCAGCCAGTCAAGGCCGCCTAGGCTCGCACCGCCGCTTCCCGGACTGTCCAGGGCGCCGGTCGAGCCTCCCATCCGTCCGAGGATGGCCCTCTCGTCCAGGCCTATGCGAGCCCTTCGCTCAGCAGAGCCGAGCCCCTCACGACCGCCTTCTACGTTCGCTCCAGATACAAGGTCTGAGGCGCACGTAGAAGGCCCACCTCGAGCCCGTCAGCAAGAACCTCTCACGAGAGGCACAAGCGAGGGCTCCTTCAGGCTGCCTTTTGCAAGGCCAGCCCCTCGGATCGCCGCTACTCAGCATAAGGCCGAGACGCCGACCGAGTACCGCAGCCATTCAAGGCCGCCTAGGCTCGCACCGCCGCTTCCCGGACTGTCCAGGGCGCCGGTCGAGCCTCCCATCCGTCCGAGGATGGCCCCCTCGTCCAGGCCTCTCGAAAAGAGCCTCTCCGAGGAGAGGCACATGCGAGATCCCGGACCGCCTTCTATGCGCGCTCCAGATACAAGCTCTGGGGCGCGCGGAGAAGGCCCCTCGAGTTCCTCTTAGCAGCGGCCGCCGCAACTGTTGCGACCGCTGAGCCCCCCCGCCACGACAAGGCGGGAACTCATTCGGGGGGGAACCTAACCTAACCTTTTTTTTTTTTTTTTTTTTTTTCGTGGGGGAATGCGCTTACACATCCCCGCTACGCCCCGGGGGAGGCGCAGCGGGGTATGTCGGACTCGATGCCAGAAGGGCACCCCTACCGACTAAACCCCCACGGTGTCCATCCTCGTCGGCAGTGGCTGGGTCACGGGGCCTCTCTCAGAATCTCCGTAACCCCACCACGCCGCTGTCCGCAGCCGGACCCACCTCAGGAGGGGGCTCGTCCCCCTCCCCAGCTCCGAAGCGATGCCCTGGACACCAAGGCATCGACTCCTCAGGAGACCCTCCTTAATTGGGAGCACCAGACACCCCCGTGTCCGGCGCCCCTGGGCCTCCTAGCGGAGACGGTGTGCGAGCCCTGCTGGCTCGCCTCCGTGTCCGCGCCCTCCGGAGCGGGAGAGAAAGAGGGTCCCTTTCTCTCTCCCGCTCCTCGGTCTCTCTCTGCGACATCACCTCCTCGCAGAAAGAGACCATAGCCCTCCATGACCCCTCGTCGGCGACCATCCTAGATAGGATGGTCGGCAGCGAGAGGTCCGCCCCTACAGCCGCGACCAATGCCAGTCGTGGCTCCGCCGCCCCCGGGCATACCTCCAGCACGTGCTGCGCCGTCTCCTCCGCGCAGCCGCACTGGTGGCACACCGGGGTCTCTTCCCTCCGTGCTACGCTGAACAGGTATCTCCCGAGGCATCCATGCCCCGAGAGTACCTGGGTCAGCCGGAAGGAGAGACCCCCATGCTCACGGTGGACCCATTCCCTAAGTACGGGCCGGACCGCCTCCAGAAATCGGACGGCCCCGGCCCCCCTCCTCCGGTCCACCGCGAGCCGCCTGCTCCAGGACTCCAGGGCAGCATCCCTGGAGTCTCGCCTCCACTGCTCCACCTCTCGTGGGGCAGGCCGTAGGTCCCGCTCGCGTGCCCGCGCCCTGCGCCAAAACACGTCTGACAGGACCTCAGCCTCCAAGTCCCACGGGAGGGAGCCAGCGATGACGCAGGCCACCTCATGTGAGAGTGTGCGGTAGCCCCTGCACACTCTCACCGCCATGACCCTCTGGGCCCCGCAGAGCCGAGCGATCCCCCTGGAGTCCAGGGAGCCGGCCCATATTGGGGCCCCGTAGAGGGCCATGGAGCGCACCACCGCCATGTATAGGCGGCGGCAGCTCCCACCAGCCCCACCGAGGTTCGGAAGGAGGCGGCTTAGCGCAGCCGCCGTCCCCACGAGCCTCGGGACCAGCCTCTGGATGTGGGCTTCGAACCTCCACCTGCTGTCAAGTACGACGCCGAGATATTTCAGCGTCGACCCAACAGCAATGGAGGCTCCACCCACAACAATCGATGAGCCTGCAGGTGGCGCCCTCCGAGAACCATGAAAACATATGGCCTCGGACTTGTGGAGCGCCACCTCCAGGCCCAGCCGCCGAATCCTGGCTACCACAGCCGCAACTCCGGCTGTAGCCAGGACGGACGCCTCCCTATACGTCCGTCCCCGGGCGGTAACCAACGTGTCGTCGGCGTAGCAAACTACGTCGACGCCACGAAGGTTAGCGCCTCGCAGCACCCAATCGTACCCTATGTTCCACAGGGTGGGGCCCAGTACGGACCCCTGTGGAACACCGCGGGTCATGGGGCTGCAGCCCTCCCCGTCTTTCGTCGGGTAAACTACCTCTCTATGTGAAAGGTAGTCCCCGACGAGACACTGGAGGTACTGGGGGACCCTGTGGTACCCCAGCGCCCCCAATATTGCGCCCCACGGCAAGGTGTTGAAAGCGTTGGCGATGTCTAACGACACCGCCAACATCACCCCACCGCCGGAGCACGCCCTCTCGGAGAGGTCGCGGACATGGGATATGGCATCCACCGTCGAGCGACCTCTCCGGAACCCGAACTGGGTGTCGGCCAAGTCCGGGCCGACATCCTCGAGGTGCCTGACGAGGCGGGCAACCACCACGCGCTCCAGTAGCTTGCCCGCCTCGTCAAGGAGGACTATAGGGCGGTAGCCCGCCGGCTCGTCCGCTGGACGCCCCTCCTTACGCAGGAGGACGAGCCGGCCCTTCTTCCACCGCCTGGGGAACCGCCCTTCTCGCAGGCAGCGGTCGAATACCGCCCTCACCCGCCCCTCCAGCTCCTCTTGCACGAGGGCCCACGCGCGGCCAGGGATGCCATCGGGACCTGGCGCCGTGTTCTTGGCCCTCATGCGGAGGACGGCCGCGCCCAGCTCGCCCTGCGAGATCTCGGGCACCTCCTCCTCGATCTCCGAAGCAGGCACCGCCGCGGTGGGAGGGACGAACTCGGTCCCCGGGCTACCGGGGAACAGTCCCTCAACCACCCGCTGGAGGACCACCGGCTCGAGAGTCGTAGTGACCGGGGGGGCCCAGGGGCGAAGCTTCCGCCTGGCCCACTGGTACGGCCGCCCCCAGGGATCCCGCTCGATCGAGCTCAGCAGCTCCTGCCATGCCTGCGCCTTGGCCTGGCTGATGCTCACTCGCAGAGCCCTGCACGCCTCCCGATAGGTGGAGTAGCGGGCGTCCAGTTCCGCCGCATCCCGCTGCCTCCTCCTTCGGTAACGCTGGTAGCGGCGTCGCATCGCCAGGCATTCGCGCCGGAGCTCGGCGATCCCCTCACTCCACCAGTAGACCTGGCGTTTGGACTGCGGAGGCCTCGCGCGTGGCATGGCGGCGTCGCACACGCGCGCCATGGCCTCACACAGCCCATTGGCCTGCACGTCCAGGTCTACTGACTCCTCGGGGGGCGCATTCCACGCCTGGACTATGGCTGCCTCCTGCAGCACCCCCACGTCCAGGCGGGTCAACGCCCACCGCGGACCAACCGCAGGTGACATTCTCGCGCCCGGTCCTGCTGAAGACGTTGACGAGGAGACGCTAAATCGGATGTACCGATGGTCAGACAGCGTCTCCTCGTCCACCAGCACCTCCCAATCCCGGACCCGCGCCGCGAGCTCGGGGGTGGCAAAGGTGATGTCCACCACCGACCCACCCGTATGCCGCACGCACGTGTGCGTATCCCCGCGGTTTAGGACGCACAGTCCCGCCTCCACCAGCCACTCTTCAACGGCCTCGCCTCTGGCATCTGTCCTTGGAGACCCCCACGCCGTGGATTTGGCGTTGAGGTCTCCAAGGACGATGACCGGTCGGGGAAGGCTCTGGCCGACCAGGGCCCCTACCTCACCGAGAAACGTCTCAAACTCGGCAAGGGCCCTGTTGGGGGAGAAGTACACCCCCACGACCACCATCCCGCCAATACGAGCCGCGACGTGTCCCCTACCCTTTACCACACCCTCAAAGGGAGGGGACCGGGCTGGCGACTGGGTTGTGATCGCCACTAAGCCGTCCAGATCTCCGACCCAGTCAGCTCTGGGCGGGACCCGGTACGGCTCGGCGATCACGGCCACCTGAATCGACCGCTCTGCCAGGCTCTGGAGAAAGACATCCTGAGCCCTGGCAGAGTGGTTGGCGTTTGCCTGGAGGAAAGTTAGGCCGTCTGCCATTAACTTTCCTCCATGTTGGTCGCCTGCTCCGCATGGGGGCGAGTCGGCTGCGACTTGGCCTTGGCCTTAGTCGCTGCCGTTCCTCGTCGCGCATCTACTTTTGACGGGGGCTTGGCACATGCCTTGCCCCCGGAGAGATGGTCCGCCGGCTTCCCCGCTGCTGCACACAGAGTGCAATGTGGGGCGGCGGAGCAACCGCTGGCCTTGTGGCCTGCTTGACCGCAGCGATAGCAATCATCGCTGCGGTCAACCTCGGACGTGCACTGGGCCCTCACGTGTTCCAGGGCAAGGCAGCGGAAGCAGCGGCGGGGCCGGGCGTCCAGCACCTGGACCCGCGCCGCCACCCAGCCCACCAGGAGCCGGCCACCGCCTGCCGCGATCTTTTTGGCGGCAGTGGCAGGGCACCGGACAAACGCAGTGCCCATGCCCGCCGCACCCCTCCTTATGTCCCCGACCTTAAGGTCCTGGGCGCTGCACTCTCCGGCCCTGGCGAGGCTCGCTTGGAGCTCCTCCAGGCCTACCGAGTCGTCAAGGCCGCTCACTCGCATATCTGCGGTGGTGACCGGCCTTGAGACTCGGATATCTCCCTCGCCACCCTGGAAGACTTCCCGTAGCTTTTGGGCCAGGGAGTCGGCCTTCTCCGTCCTCTCCGTGCCAGGCACTTCCAGGACTCGACCCCCTGTAGCCGCCACCCTCATTTTTAGCGGCGGAAAGTCTGCCAGGTTGATCCGGCTCCTCGCCTCACCTAAGACCTTAGAGTAGGTCAAGCCTTTTTCCTGCGCCCCCGGCAGCAGCGTGATTACCACGGCTGCTGTGCGCTGAGGGCGAAGCTTGACCTTTCTCTCCTTCTTTTTCGGCGCTGGTGGGGCCGGATTTCTCCCCTGAGGCCGCTCTGGCTGCGCCGTTGTCGCAGGTCGCGACACTCGGGCCCGAGGCCGTCTCCCTCTCTTCACCACCTCCGTCCAGGGCTCTGTCAGGGGTGGCGGTGGTGGAGCGTCTAGGTCCATCTCACGTCCGGCTTCAGGGGCTTTGGTCTTTTTCCCAGTGCCCTTACCTTTAACGGGCTTGGGCTCTGGGCGAAGGACCTGCGCAGGCTCAGGGCGAGGAGCCACTTCCCGGCTGGTGCTAGCCACCGCTTTCTGTTTACGGCTGTCAGCAGCCAGCGGGGGTCTCAACCTTCTCTCGGGGAGCAATCGGTCCGCCATGCCCTCAAAGCGGGCGTTCATCATGGTGCCCACCTGCACCATGACCGCCCGCACGATCTCCTCCGTATCTGTGACAGGAGGGGCAGTTAGAGCTCCTGGCTCCCGCGTGGCCCGAAGCTCCGCTAGTTCCTTTCGCAATTCGCCTAGCTCACGCGTGAGCCTCGCGTTTGCCGCCTCCACACGGATCAGCTCCTCCGGCACCGTGCGAGTCCGCATCTCTTCCACCGAGTCCCGGACCGTTTTCACCGCGTCCTTCAGGGCCTTCACAAACGTGCCCTTCAGGTTGCCGGAGGTCCTGGCGACCTTCTCGATTGTCTCCAGGGAATCCTGCACGAGTCTGTGCAGGTCTGGAGAGTCCTCGGGCGCCTCGCTCCGTCCAGCCTCTGTCCTCTTCGGTGAGTTTTGGAGAACAGCAGCTGCTGTCTCCCTCTTCCTCCTCGCCTCCCAGGCCAGGTCCGCCTCAGCCTCCAGCCGAAGTGCTTCGGCCTTGGCGGCGTTGAGGTCGGCCTTTGCCTTAGCAAGGCCAACGTACTGCCCCGTTGTGGGCGGACGACCTCGTCCTCGCCGGGACGAGGCTACTTTGGGCGAGGTCACATCCTCTCCCACGGTAGCCTCGTCCTCCCCCTCTCGCTGGCGTTTCCGCCATTTAAGCGGCAGTGACCCTTCAGTAACCTGAGACGTCACCGCCGCCAAACTGGCGTCGGAGTCCTCCGATAGGTCGAGTGACATGGACCCAGAAAGGTCTTCGTCACCCGACATTCTTTCTAAAGTGACCGAGCAAGCCCGGTCACCTGAGTCGCGCCTGCTTGGGCGTGACTCCTCCAACTCTTCGGGGCCATGCCCCCTGCTTCCCTCTCCATCGGTGTCCGTATGTATGCGTAGGTCGTCGTTGGTGTTGTTCTCGCGATTTGCGCCCCCCCCAGAGTACGTGGGGCAGCGTGCCGAAGCACGGCGGGATTCCTCCTTTCGGAGACCGGCCTGGGTAGTTTCTTCTAAATCGCTGTTGTTCATTTTTTTGGTTTAGCTTAATTCTGTGGGTAAAGCTCCCCAATGGGGGTCTCGCGGCCAACTTCCCGTTGACCATGCCCGGGGTGCGAGCCCGGAGCTGCACCGCGTTAATACGATGCAGCTCCGGACTCGCAATCCGGACACCCTCCTCGGCAACCCCCGAACCTTGAGACTTGGTTTTGCCCTGTACGGCGGCGCCCCGCAGGCCTCCAACGTCACCCTCACACCAAAAAGTGCAAAGGCCGCCCACGGAGCACCGCCGCACAGAGCACTCCTCCTCACTCGCCTATGCGAGCCCATCACTCGGCAGAGCCGAGCCCCTCACGACCGCCTTCTACGTTCGCTCCAGATACAAGCTCTGAAGCGCACGTAGAAGGCCCACCTCGAGCCCGTCGGCAAGAGCCTCTCTAACGAGAGGCACAAGCGAGGGCTCCTTCAGGCTGCCTTTTGCAAGGCCAGCCCCTCGGATCGCCGCTACTCAGCATAAGGCCGAGACGCCGACCGAGTCCCGCAGCCAATCAGGGCTGCCTCGGCTCGCACCGCCGCTTCCCGGACTGTCCAGGGCGCCGGTCGAGCCTCCCATCCGTCCGAGGATGGCCCCCTCGTCCAGGCCTCTCGAAAAGAGCCTCTCCGAGGAGAGGCACATGCGAGATCCCGGACCGCCTTCTACGCGCGCTCCAGATAAAAGCTCTGGGGCGCGCGGAGAAGGCCCCTCGAGTTCCTCTTAGCAGCGGCCGCCGCAACTGTTGCGACCGCTGAGCCCCCCCGCCACGACAAGGCGGGAACTCATTCGGGGGGGAACCTAACCTAACCTTTTTTTTTTTTTTTTTTTTTTTTCACCTTGGGAAAATCCTTTATGGATACCACCAACAGCCCCGGGTGCGGGCACAGAGTGGTTATGTGGGAATCCCGCCACTGACGGCCTACCCACTAAAAACCCAAGGGTGTTCCACCTCGGCGCAAAATGTCGGGGCAACGGGTACGCTTCCGGACTCCTCCGCAGCCCCGACAGCACCAGCCCCTTCGGGCACCACCTCGAGCTTGCGCTCTCTCCCTCTCGATGACGATGTGTCGAACACCAGACACATCGTCATCATCCACCTCCTCGGGGACCAATTTTGCCCGTGGGCACCAACCAGCACCCGTGCCTAGGCGCCCATGGTCCCCATGCGACGGGTCACATGAGTGGCCCCGCCGCCTGCCACTTCGGCCGCAGAGGATAGGGAGAGCGGCAACGACACACCGACACGCCTCTTCCTCTGCGGCCCCACCGCGTCCGCCATCAAAACGGTGGCAACCCCGTTTGGGCCGCGGAAGGTAGGGAAAGTGGCAACGACACACCAACAGTCCTCTCCCGCCGCGGCCCCCAGCCTTCGGTTGCAGTGTCGCACACGCGACACTGCACCCCGCCTCAGTTGTGGGTCTGCCCATACAGACCCACACCCTACTTAGGCCGCTTCCATGTGGGCTTTGGAGCTAAAAGCCCTAAGAAGCGGCCCCACCTCGGATTCCTCTTGGCTTCACCGTGGTTGACGAAGCCACGGCTACTGAGCCCCCCCGCCACGACAAGGCGGGAACCCTCGGGGGAGAACCTAACCTAACCTTTTTTTTTTTTTTTTTTTTTTTTTTTTTTTTTTCGTGGGGGAATGCGCTTACACATCCCCGCTACGCCCCGGGGGAGGCGCAGCGGGGTATGTCGGACTCGATGCCAGAAGGGCACCCCTACCGACTAAACCCCCACGGTGTCCATCCTCGTCGGCAGTGGCGGGGTCACGGGGCCTCTCTCAGAATCTCCGTAACCCCACCACGCCGCTGTCCGCAGCCGGACCCACCTCAGGAGGGGCCTCGTCCCCCTCCCCAGCTCCGAAGCGATGCCCTGGACACCAAGGCATCGACTCCTCAGGAGACCCTCCTTAATTGGGAGCACCAGACACCCCCGTGTCCGGCGCCCCTGGGCCTCCTAGCGGAGACGGTGTGCGAGCCCTGCTGGCTCGCCTCCGTGTCCGCGCCCTCCGGAGCGGGAGGGAAAGAGGGTCCCTTTCTCTCTCCCGCTCCTCGGTCTCTCTCTGCGACATCACCTCCTCGCAGAAAGAGACCATAGCCCTCCAGGACCCCTCGTCGGCGACCATCCTAGATAGGATGGTCGGCAGCGAGAGGTCCGTCCCTACAGCCGCGACCAACGCCAGTCGTGGCTCCGCCGCCCCCGGGCCTCCCGATAGGTGGAGTAGCGGGCGTCCAGTTCCGCCGCATCCCGCTGCCTCCTCCTTCGGTAGCGCTGGTAGCGGCGTCGCATCGCCAGGCATTCGCGCCGGAGCTCGGCGATCCCCTCACTCCACCAGTAGACCTGGCGTTTGGACTGCGGAGGCCTCGCGCGTGGCATGGCGGCGTCGCACACGCGCGCCATGGCCTCACACAGCCCATTGGCCTGCACGTCCAGGTCTACTGACTCCGAGGGGGGCGCATTCCACGCCTGGACTATGGCTGCCTCCTGCAGCACTTCCACGTCCAGGCGGTTCAGCGCCCACCGCGGACCAACCGCAGGTGACATTCTCGCGCCCGGTCCCGCTGAAGGCGTTGACGAGGAGACGCTAAATCGGATGTACCGATGATCAGACAGCGTCTCCTCGTCCACCAGCACCTCCCAATCCCGGACCCGCGCCGCGAGCTCGGGGGTGGCAAAAGTGATGTCCACCACCGACCCACCCGTATGCCGCACGCACGTGTGCGTGTCCCCGCGGTTGAGGACGCACAGTCCCACCTCCACCAGCCACTCTTCAACGGCCTCGCCTCTGGCACTTGTCCTTGGAGACCCCCACGCCGTGGATTTGGCGTTGAGGTCTCCAAGGACGATGACCGGTCGGGGAAGGTTCTGGCCGATCAGGGCCCCTACCTCACCGAGAAACGTCTCAAAATCGGCAAGGGCCCTGTTGGGGGAGAAGTACACCCCCACGACCACCATTCCGCCAATACGGGCCGCAACATATCCCCTACCCTTCACCACACCCTCAAAGGGAGGGGACCGGGCAGGCGACTGGGTAGTGATCGCCACCAAGCCGTCCAGGTCTCCGACCCAGTCAGCTCTGGGCGGGACCCGGTACGGCTCGGCGATCACGGCCACCTGGATCGACCGCTCTGCCAGGCTCTGGAGAAAAATATCCTGAGCCCTGGCAGAGTGGTTGCCGTTTGCCTGGAGGAAAGTAAGGCCTTCTGCCATTAGCTTTCCTCCATACTGGCCGCCTGCTCCGCATGGGGGCGAGTCGGCTGCGACTTGGCCTTGGCCTTAGTCGCTGCCGTTCCTCGTCGCGCATCTACTTTTGACGGGGGCTTGGCACATGCCTTGCCCCCGGAGAGATGGTCCGCCGGCTTCCCCGCTGCTGCACACAGAGTGCAATGGGGGGCGGCGGAGCAACCGCTGGCCTTGTGGCCTGCTTGACCGCAGCGATAGCAATCATCGCTGCGGTCAACCTCGGACGTGCACTGGGCCCTCACGTGTCCCAGGGCAAGGCAGCGGAAGCAGCGGCGGGGCCGGGCGTCTAGCACCTGGACCCGAGCCGCCACCCAGCCCACCAGGAGCCGGCCACCGCCTGCCGCGATCTTTTTGGCGGCAGTGGCAGGGCACCGGACAAACGCAGTGCCCATGCCCGCCGCACCCCTCCTTATGTCCCCGACCTTTAGGTCCTGGGCGCCGCACTCTCCGGCCCTGGCGAGGCTCGCTTGGAGCTCCTCCAGGCCTACCGAGTCGTCAAGGCCGCTCACTCGCATATCTGCGGTGGTGACCGGCCTTGAGACCCGGATATCTCCCTCGGCGCCCTGGAAGACTTCCCGCAGCTTTTGGGCCAGGGAGTCGGCCTTCTCCGTCCTCTCCGTGCCAGGCACTTCCAGGACTCGACCCCCTGTAGCCGCCACCCTCATTTTTAGCGGCGGAAAGTCTGCCAGGTTGATCCGGCCCTTAGCCTCGCCCAGGACCCTGGAATAGGTCAAGCCTTTCTCCAGAGCCCCCGGCAGCAGTGTGATCACCACGGCTGCTGTGCGCTGGGGGCGAAGCTTGACCTTCCGGTCTTTCTTTTTCGGCGCTGGTGGGGCCGATTGCCTCCCCTGAGGCCGCTCTGGCTGCGCCGTTGTCGCAGGCCGCGACACTCGAGCGCGAGGCCGTCTCCCTCTCTTCACCACCTCCGTCCAGGGCTCTGTCAGGGGTGGCGGCGGTGGAGCGTCGAGGTCCATCTCCTCACGTCCGGCTTCAGGGGCTGGGGTCTTCTTCCCAGTACCCTTACCCTTAACGGGCTTGGGCTTTGGGCGAGGGACCTGCGGAGGCTCAGGGCGAGGAGCCACTTCCCGGCTGGTGCTAGCCACCGCCTTTTGTTTGCGGCTGTCGGCAGCTAGCGGAGGTCTCAGCCTCTTTTCGGGGAGCAGCCGGTCCGCCATACTCTCAAAGCGGGCGTTAATCATGGTGCCCACTTGCACCATGATCGCCCGCACGAGCTCCTCCGTAGGTGCGGCTGAAGAAGCAGTCAGAGCCGTTTGCTCACGCGTGGCCCGGAGCTCCGCCAGCTCCTTGCGCATTTCGCCTAGCTCACGCGTGAGCTTCGCGTTGGCCGCCTCCATACGGATCAGCTCCTCCGGCACCGTGCGAGCCCGCATTTCCTCCATCGAGTCCCGGACCGTCTGCGCCGCGTCCTTCAGGGCCTTCACGTACGTGCCCTTCAGGTTGCCGGAGGTCCTGGCGACCTTCTCGATTGTCTCCAGAGAATCCTGCACGAGTCTGTGCAGGTCTGGAGAGTCCTCGGGCGCCTCGCTCTGTCCAGCCACTGTCCTCCTTGGTGAGTTCTGGAGAGCAGCAGCTGCCGTCTCTCTTTTCCTCCTCGCCTCCCAGGCCAGGTCCGCCTCAGCCTCCAGCCGAAGTGCTTCGGCCTTGGCGGCGTTCAGGTCGGCCTTTGCCTTAGCAAGGCCAACGTACTGCCCCGTTGTGGGCGGACGACCTCGTCCTCGCCGGGACGACGCTACTTTGGGCGAGGTCACATCCTCGCCCACGGTAGCCTCGTCCTCCCCCTCTCGCTGGCGTTTCCGCCATCTTTGCGACAGTGACTTCCCAGAACCCTGGGAAGTTACCGCCGCTAAACTTGCATCGGAGTCTTCTGACACGTCCTTGGACCCAGAAGGGTCTTCGTCACCCGACATTCTTTCAAAGGTGTTTTCACCTAAATCGCGCCTTAGCGCCTCCTCTAAATCATCGGGGCCGTGCCCCCTTCTTTCCTCTCCATCGGTGTCCGTTTGCCGTAAGCTGTGGTCGTCGTTGTTATTATTGATTATGCGATTTGCGCCCCCCCCAGAGTACGTGGGGCAGCGTGCCGAAGCACGGCGGGATTCCTCCTCTCGGAGACCCGCCTGGGTAGTTTCCTTTAAATCGCTGTAATTCATGTTTTGTTTGGCTTCATTTGTGGGTAAAGCTCCCCAGTGGGGGTCTCGCGGCCAACTTCCCGTTGACCATGCCCGGGGTGCGAGCCCGGAGCTGCGCCGCGTTAATACGACGCAGCTCCAGACTCCCAATCCGGACACTCTCCTCGGCAACCCCCGAACCTTGAGACTTGGTTTGCTCTGTACGGCGGCGCCCCGCAGGCCTTCAACGTCACCCTTACACCAAAAAGTGCAAAGGCCGCCCACGGAGCACCGCCGCACAGAGCACTCCTCCTCGCTCGCCTATGCGAGCCCTTCGCTCAGCAGAGCCGAGCCCCTCACGGACGCCTTCTACGTTCGCTCCAGATACAAGCTCTGAAGCGCACGCAGAAGGCCCACCTCGAGCCCGTCAGCAAGAACCTCTCTAGCGAGAGGCACAAGCGAGGGCTCCTTCAGGCTGCCTTTTGCAAGGCCAGCCCCTCGGATCGCCGCTACTCAGCATAAGGCCGAGACGCCGACCGAGTACCGCAGCCAGTCAAGGCCGCCTAGGCTCGCACCGCCGCTTCCCGGACTGTCCAGGGCGCCGGTCGAGCCTCCCATCCGTCCGAGGATGGCCCCCTCGTCCAGGCCTATGCGAGCCCTTCGCTCAGCAGAGCCGAACCCCTCACGACCGCCTTCTACGTTCGCTCCAGATACAAGCTCTGAGGCGCACGTAGAAGGCCCACCTCGAGCCCGTCAGCAAGAACCTCTCACGAGAGGCACAAGCGAGGGCTCCTTCAGGCTGCCTTTTGCAAGGCCAGCCCCTCGGATCGCCGCTACTCAGCATAAGGCCGAGACGCCGACCGAGTACCGCAGCCATTCAAGGCCGCCTAGGCTCGCACCGCCGCTTCCCGGACTGTCCAGGGCGCCGGTCGAGCCTCCCATCCGTCCGAGGATGGCCCCCTCGTCCAGGCCTCTCGAAAAGAGCCTCTCCGAGGAGAGGCACATGCGAGATCCCGGACCGCCTTCTACGCGCGCTCCAGATACAAGCTCTGGGGCGCGCGGAGAAGGCCCCTCGAGTTCCTCTTAGCAGCGGCCGCCGCAACTGTTGCGACCGCTGAGCCCCCCCGCCACGACAAGGCGGGAACTCATTCGGGGGGGAACCTAACCTAACCTTTTTTTTTTTTTTTTTTTTTTACCAGGGAAAACCTTTTATAGGTACCACCCTACCCCGGGGGGAGCAGTGTGGTGATGTGGGAGTCTCCGCCCTAGTGGCGGCATACCCACTAAAAACCCTGGGGTGTTCCTCCTTTGCGCTATGTGCCGGGGCCCGGGAGCATTTCTCGTACTCTTCCGCAGCCCCGGCCTGGGCGCTGGTCCCCTGGGACCCCTCCTCGGGGAGCTTCAGCTCCACCCACCTTGTCACGATGTGGGGAACACCTCCCACATCGTGCCATCTCGGGAACTTTGTGGTGGACGCCGGTTCCCCCGAACCAACGCCCAAGTTCCCAGTCACAGATGGGCGCCTTAACCAGCGTCCATCCGCGACTCCTCTTCCCGTGCTGGCGGGGTGCGGGTTGGCGGCTTCTTGGCCTTGGCCACGACTGCAACCTTCCCGCCCTTCTTTTTGGGCACGGCGCAGGCCCTGCCACCCAACCGGTGGGTGGCTGGTCTGCCCGCTGCCGCGCACACCGAGCAATGAGGCTCGGACGAGCACTCACTCGCCTTATGGCCTTCTTGACCGCAGCGGTAGCATTCACCGCTGCGGTCTCGGTTGTCTACCCCGCACTGTTCCCGGAGATGCCCCAACTCGAGGCACCGGTAACAGCGTAAAGGCCGGGCCGGCAAAACCTTTACCTGGGCCGAGACCCATCCCACCTGCACGCGACCATTGCTGGCAACTTTTTTCGCTGCGGCCACCGGGCATCGGACAAAAGTCGTCCCGATTCCGGCAGCGTTGCGGCGAATGTCACCAACCTTGATCTGGTCGGCGTGGCACTCACCAACCCCTGCTATGGCAGCAGCAACCTCCTCCGTGGTGATCGAGTCATCCAGGCCAGTGACACGCAGGTCCGCGCACTTCATCGGCCTGGAGATTCGGACGTCGCCCTCGTCAAAAATCTCCCTGAGCTTCGCAGCCAGGGAGTCCGCCTTCTCGCCGCTAGAGTCGCCGGACACCTCCAACATGCGGCCGCCAGTGGCCGCTACCCGAAAGTTGACGGTGATGCCCATCTCCCTTATGTTCACCCTTCGCCTTGCCTCAAGCAACGCCGCCGCATACGTTGCACCCCTCTCCGCCGCTCCAGGCTGCAACGTCATGATGACAGCTGCGGAGTGGGGGACTTGGAGCTTGGGCTTGGCTACCTCCTTTTTGCCCTTCCGACGGCTTCTCCTACCACCGGCCTGCGACTGTCGCGAACCGGCTTGCGCCTGCGACTGTCGCTGCGGCGGTGCAGAAGTCGTCGAACCAGCCTTCTTGCGGCCCTTCTTGGTCACCGTGGCCCATGACTCCTTTGCAGGAGCTGCAGACGCCGGTCGAAGGGCCTCTGGGCTTGGGACCACACCGGGGGGTCCTTCCTTCGTAACTTTCTTGGCCTTCCCCTTCTTGCCCTTTTGGGCAATGGAAGAAGGCTGAGTCACGGCCGATGTTCCCGGGAGCCCGTGGTCCGGGATCGGATCCATGGCTCTCCGAGAACTTTTGCCTTTCAAGTCTGCAGCCAGTGGCGGGCGGGTGCACTGCTCTGGTAGGAGGCGCCCCTCTAGCGCCTCAAACCGTGCGTTGAGCATGCCCCCAATCTGGCGCAACACAGCTTGCTCCACCTCCTCCATT
This sequence comes from Peribatodes rhomboidaria, assembly GCA_911728515.1. Taxonomy (NCBI): domain Eukaryota; kingdom Metazoa; phylum Arthropoda; class Insecta; order Lepidoptera; family Geometridae; genus Peribatodes; species Peribatodes rhomboidaria. The sequence goes on along the minus strand of OU452187.1, from coordinate 15,549,867 downwards.
GAGCGGGCCTCGTGCCGGATAGTGGATCCCGAGGCCTGTGGAGGAGCGGAAGCCGCTGCCGCAGTTACGTCTCTGCGGAGCTCCACAATCTCCTTCCGGAGCTCCGCTACTTCTTCGCGCAGGCGCGTGTTGGCGACCTGCAGTCTCCGGGTCTCCTCTGTTGAGGACCTCGTCTGCAAGTCGGCCATCGCCTCCTTTATGGTGGAAGCCGCCACTTTCAGCGCCCGCTGAAACGTCCCTTTTAGGTTGCTGGACTTCGTGGCCACACTGTTGATGGTGGCCACGCTTTCCAGCACCTTCCTACGCAGGTCCGAAGCCAGCTCCTCCTGCTCACCGGCCGAAGACTCGGAGAGCCGGGGTTCCGCCGAAGTCTGTGACCGTAGGTTTACGGTCAGCTCCTCGACTTCCCGCTCAGCCCTCAACTCCATCTCAGACCTCTGAGCAGCCACTAGGGCAGCTTTGGCCTTGGCGAGGCCGACGTACTCTCCCGTAGTGGGCGGCCGGCCTCTGCCTCTTTTCGGCACCGCAATGACCTTAGTGGCCGGTACCTCCTCGTCGTCGTCGGAGTCGATCGGACTGCCGGCTACACTCATCTTGTCGCAGGATCGCACCCGCTTAAGATGAGTCCTGCCATCCGAGGACCCCGCTACCGACACCAAACTACCGACCGAAGAGTCAGACTCTTCAGCGGTATCCACAACGGGGCTACGCCCCCTTCCCTCTCCACGAACTTGGTACTTTGGTTTAAACGTATCCATATAGTTCCCACGAGTATGGGGGATATACGTGGTCCACCCGGGCAGTGCCCCCTGTACCCGGGTAAGCCTAGGCGTCTCCCGCGCAGGGCTTCGGCTGGGCCCCCGCGGGGGTAGCAGTTGCGACCAACCTTCCCGGTGGCCATGCAGGTCCTCGCGCTGCTCCGCCGCTTGACCTTCGGGGTGATTTTTTATAGAGGTTTTCTTCCTCGCGGCCCGGGCGGTTAAGCCAAGGCCCTCGGTCCCGCGCCTCGCGGCTAACGGGGTTACGATTTGTGACACCTCGTCCGGTGGTGGGGTTAGCCACGCACCGGGTGTCCCTCCCATCCGTCCAAGACGGCCCCCTCGTCCGGGCCTCTCAGCATGAGATCCCGGACCGCCCTCTGCGCGCGCTCCAGATAAAAGCTCTGGGGCGCGCAGAGAAGGCCCCTTCGAGCTCATCGCTAGCGCTTCTCCGAGGAGAAATGCGAGCGAGGGCTCCCCTGGGCTGCCTCTCAAAAGGCGAGCCCCAACCCGCGTCGCCGCTACTCGGCATACGGCCGAGACGCCGACCGGGTCCCGCGACCAACCAAGGCCGCCTAGGCTCGCACCGCCGCTTCCCGGAATGTCCAGGGCGCCGGTCGAGCCTCCACCTCGAGTTCCTCTTGGCAGCGGCCGCCGCAACTGTTGCGACCGCTGAGCCCCCCCGCCACGGCAAGGCGGGAACTCATTCGGGGGGGAACCTAACCTAACCTTTTTTTTTTTTTTTTTTTTTTTCGTGGGGAAATGCACTTACGCATTCCCGCTCCACCCCCGGGGGGAGGTGGTGCGGGGTATGTCGGACTCGATGCCAGAAGGGCACCCATACCGACTAAAACCCCACGGTGTCCCTCATCGCCGGCAGAGGCCGGGTCGCTGGCTCGCTTGGCGCAATCACGGCCGACCCAGCCAAAGCCGCTGTCCGCGTCCGGACCCACACTCGGAGGACTACGTCCTCCATATTCACTCAAGTGACGCCCGGAGACACTCGGGCATCATCTCCTCATGAGGCCTCCCTGGTTTGGAGCACCGGACACCCCCGCGTCCGGCGCCACAGGGCCTCCAAGCGGCGACGGAGTTCGCGCGCGATTTGCTCGCCTCCGTACTCGCCTCCGCCTATTCGGGTGAGCGTCCGCGGCTATCTCCCGCTCGCGCTCCTCATCTTCGCGCCGCAGAATGGCGACCTCCGAGAAGGTGGCCATTGCGTCCCAGGCGCCCTCATCTGCGATCATCTTGCCGATTAGGGTCGGCAAGGACAGGTCCCGCCCCACCACCGCGACCAATGCTTGGCGCAGCCCAATGTCTCCCGGACATGCCTCTAGCACGTGCTGCGCAGTTTCCTCTGCGCAGCCACAGCTGTGGCATGCTGGGGTCGGCTCTCTTCCGGTGACGTTGCACAGATACCTACCAAAGCAGCCATGCCCGGTAAGCATCTGCGTCAGCCGGAAGGTGAGCGTGCCGTGCTTCCGGTCCACCCACTCCTTTAGTAGGGGCTTAAGAGCTCCAAGGAGTCGGGTGGCCCCCATGCCCCGAACTGCGGAACCCGTCAGGAGTCGGTCCTGCCATGTGCGCATGGCGTCGTTCCGGGCCCTTTTCCTCCACTGTTGGACCTCTTGGGGGAGGGGGCGCATGTCTTGCTCCCGCGCCTGTGTCCGGCGCCAGTAAACCTGGGCCAGGACTTTCCCCTCGAGTTCCCACGGCAGCGACCCTGCCAGCGCGCACGCCACCTCATGCGAGAGGGTTCTATACCCCCTGCACACCCTGATCGCCAGAGTCCGCTGTGGGCCACGGAGTATGGCGATTTCCTTTGGGGAGAGGGAATCTGCCCAGATAGGGGCACCGTAAAGCGCCATTGAGCGCACCACCGCCATGTAAAGGTGGCGGCAGTGCGCTCCGCCTCCTCCCAGGTTTGGCAGCAAACGAGCCAGTGCCCCAGCCGCTCCGAGGAGCTTCGGGGACAACCTTTTGAGGTGCTCCTCGAACCGCCACCGACCGTCGAGCACTACGCCGAGATACTTCAGCGTAGCGCTGACGGGGATGGCAGTTCCACCCACTACGATTTGTGAGCCTGCAGGTGGCGCTCGTCTCGGGCCATGAAAACAGATGGCCTCCGTCTTGTGGAGCGCCACCTCCAGGCCCAGCCTCCGGATCTTCCCCACCACCGTTGAAACCGCGGCTGTCGCGAGCACTGATGCCTCCCGATAGTCCCGTCCCGGGGCGGTAACCAGCGTGTCGTCGGCATAACAAACGATGCCGACGCCACGCAGGGTAGCGCCCCGGAGGACCCAGTCATATCCTATGTTCCATAGGAGGGGACCCAGCGCCGATCCCTGGGGGACACCACGTGTCATCGGGTACCTCTCCACACCTCGCATCGTCGGGACGACTACCTCTCGATCAGAGAGGTAGTCCCCGACGAGGCTTTGCAGGTACTGAGGGACCTCATGGTACCTCATCCCCTCCATAATCGTACTCCACGGCAGCGTGTTAAATGCATTTGCAATGTCAAGAGACACCGCAATCAACACGCTGCCAGTGGAGCACGCCTTCTCTGACTCGCCACGCACGTGGGCGATCGCGTCGACCGTTGACCGGCCTCGGCGAAACCCAAACTGAGTAGGTGCCAGGTCTGGGCCAACCCTCTCTAAGTGCCTGACGAGGCGGGCAGCAATCACCCGTTCCAACAGCTTGCCCGCCTCGTCGAGCAAAACAATCGGCCGGTATCCAGCAGGTGAGTCTGCCGGTCGTCCCTCCTTCCGTAGGAGCACGAGTTTCCCGCTCTTCCACCGCCTCGGGAAACGCCCTTCCCGAAGGCAGCGGGTGAACAGGTCCCTCGTGCGCTCCTCCAACGCGTCCTGAGCGAGGGCCCACGCACGGCCGGGTATGCCATCCGGCCCCGGTGCCGTGTTTTTGGCCCTCATTCTCAGGACCGCTGCTGCCAATTCTCCGGGAGAGACTTCCTCAGGGATGTCTGGGGATCCGTCGTCGATGGGTCTGAGCGCCATTGTGGGCGGAACAAACCCGTTTCCCGGGGCGTCGGGAAACAGTCCCTCTACCACTCGGCGTAGCACTGCTGGCTCTAGAGTGCTGGTAATGGGAGGAGTCCAGGGGCGCAGAAGCTGTCTTACCAGCCTATACGGCCTGCCCCAGGGATCTCGCTCCAGCAACTCTAAGAGCTCCCGCCAGGACCTCATCTTCGACTCCCATATAGAGCGTCGGAGGGCCTTATGCGCCTCCCTGTAGGCCAGATAAAGCGCATCCAGCTCATCAGGGTCTTGGCTCCTCCTCCGGTGGTACCTCTGGTACGCCCGACGCTTGGCCACGCACACTCGGCGGAGCTGGGCTATCTCCTCCGTCCACCAATAAGCTTGGCGTCTGGAAGGAGGAGCCCTCGCGCGAGGCATGGCCGCGTCGCAGACGCGTACCAGGGCCTTACACAGGAGCTCGGCATCCTTATCCACGTCGGTCTGTTCGGAAGGCGGCGCGTTCCAAGACTGGACAATGGCCGCCTCCAGAAGGACCTCGGGGTCCAATCGTTTCAGGACCCATCGCGGGCCAAGCTCGAGACCGCGTCCCTGCTCGCCGTGCGGTGTGGATGACAAGACACTGAACCGAATATATCGGTGGTCCGATAAGGTCTCGTCATCCACCAGCACCTTCCAGTCTCGAACTCGGCGCGCGAGGTCGGGAGTGGCAAACGTCACATCCACGATGGACCCCCCTTGCCGACGCACGCAGGTCTGCTCCGTCCCTGTGTTCAGAATGGTCAGTCCGGTCTCCACGACCCACTCTGTCACCGTCGTGCCCCGTGGGTCGGTCGTCGGGGAGCCCCACGCCAATGACTTGGCGTTGAGATCCCCGAGGACCAGGACGGGTCGAGGCTGAGTCCGGAGAATCACTTCCCCTATCTCCCCCAAGAGGGCTTCGAGGTCGGCTCTGCTGCTGTTAGGGGAGTGGTATACTCCCACGACCAGCAACTCCCCGACGCGAGCCGCCACATACCCTCTGCCTCGAGTTACAATGCCAAGAGGCGGTGAACGGATGGGTGATTGAGTGGTTATAGCTACCAAACCCTCAGTGTCTCCCACCCAGTCAGCCCTCGCTGGGATGCGGTATGGTTCCGCCACCACTCCCACGTGTATAGACCGCTCCGCCATGGTGTGCAGGAGCAGGTCTTGGGCCCCGTGGGAGTGGTTTATATTGGCCTGGAGGAAACTTAGGGCCATCACTCGGTTACCTCCATGCCCTCCTGTCCCGTCCTTGGGCCGGTCGGCTGTGACTTGGCCGCAGCCTCAGTCACAGTCGAACCTCCTCTCTTCCTTGGCTTGGCTGGGGGCTTGGCGCATGCCTTGCCCCCAGTAAGGTGTGCCGCAGGCCTGCCCGCAGTTGCACATCTAGTGCAATGTGGGGCCGCGTCACATCCACTGGCTTTATGCCCAATTTGACCGCAACGATAGCATTCTTCGCTGCGGTCAACTTCTGCTTTGCACTGGGCCCTTACGTGGCCCGGCGCGAGGCACCTGAAGCAGCGGCGCGGTCTCGACTCGAGGATCTTGACCTGCGCCGCCACCCATCCCACCAATAGACGGCCGTTCGCGGCGATTTTCTTCGCGGCCGTGACTGGGCACCGAACAAACGCAGTGCCCATGCCGCCGGGACCTCTCCTGATTTCCCCAGTCTTGATATTGCCTGGCGGACAGTCTCCTGCATTGGCGAGTGCCTCCATCAGTTCTAGGGCTGTCACCGTGTCGTCGAGGCCACTCACACGCATGTCTGCTGTGGTTACCGGCCTCGTGACACTGACGAGTTGTTCCACTCCCTGGAGCACCTCCTTCAGCTTTGCAGCAAGGACATCGGCCTTCGCTGACTTTTCTTCGCCAGGGATCTCGATAACTCGAGCTCCTGTGGCTGCCTTCCGCATGCTAATAGGAGGCAGACCGAGCTCCTGCAAGTTAATCTTGGCCTTTGCCTCAGCCAACACCTTGGCGTAAGACAGGCCTTGCTCCACCGCCCCGGTTCGCAGGGTAACAATAACCGCTGCAGTGCGGGGAGGACGGAGCTTGGCCGCCTTCGGTGGCTTCGAGGGTCCGGCAGGCTTGGGGCCTTGCGTCCCTGACGCCGCGCGTGTGATCCTGTCCCTCTTTGCTCCCCGTCGAACAACTTTGGACCACTGTTCCTGAACAGGGGTCGGACGGGCAGCAGATGTACCCGGAACCGGGTCCGCCTCGGCTGGGGTAGGCTCGGCCTTACCCGGCGCTGTCTTGGTCTTCTTGCCCCTCCCCTTCCCTTTGGGTCTCGGGGCTGGGGAAGAGAGCTCCATGGCAGATGAGCCCGCAGAGACACCAGACGGTCCCGGTGTCGCTTCTCCTCCCGCAGACTTACGCACAGTACCCTTCTGGGTCAGTGCGGGCCTGCGGTCAGCGGCCAGGGGAGGGCGGATGCGCTTCTCAGGCAGGAGACGCTCTTCGAGCGCCTCAAACCGCGCACTCAGCATGCCCCCCACCTGCCGCAGGATGGCCTGCTCCAGGTCTTCCCTCTGACGAGGCCCATCTCGGGTCTGAGACCCTGGGGCCTGCGCTGGGGCGGAGGCTCTGATTGTGGCCATCTCCGTCCGAAGCTCAGCCATCTCCTTTCGGAGGTCGGCGACCTCCTCTTTTAGGCGCGTGTTGGCGACCTGGAGCTTACGCGTCTCCTCCGTAGAGGAGCGCCTCGACAGGTCTTCCACTGCCCCCTTTATGGCGACAGCAGCCTCTTTTAGTGCCTTCTGAAATGTGCCCTTCAGGTTGCCTGACTTGGTGGCCACATCATTGATTAAAGCCACGTTCGCCAGCACCTTCCGGGTCAAATCAGAGGCTAGCTCCTCTTCACTCCTAGCGGAGGACTCAGAGAGCCGAGCGTTAGTCGATGACTGGGACCGCAAGGTCAACGTCGTCTCCGCTACCTCTCGCTCAGCTCTCAACTCCATTTCCTGGCGCTCAGCCGCTACCAGGGCCGCTTTGGCTTTGGCGAGGCCGACATACTCGCCCGTGGTGGGCGGTCGGCCTCTACCTCTCCGGGCCGCGGTCACCTTCGGAAGCGGCGCGTCCTCCTCCTCACTCCTAGAGCCCATGCCACGACTGGCATCGGCGACTCTCTCGCGAGATCGCTCCCGCTTCCGCCGAAGGCTGCCGCTTCGCGATGACGCTGGCGACGCCAATGGCGACCTCAAACTTCTGAATGAGGAGTCCGACTCCTCACCCATCTCCTCCTCGGGGCCTTGCCCCCTCCCTCTCCGATCCGAAGAAATTTTATGTATAAAGGTATCCATAAAGTTCCCACGAGTATGGGGGATATAAGTGGTCCACCCCGGCAGTGCCCCCTGTACCCGGGTAAGCCTAGGGTGTAACCCGCGCAGGGCTTCGGCTGGGCCCCCGCGGGGGGTAGCAGTAGCGACCAACCATACCCGGTGGCCATGCAGGTTCTCGCGCTGTTCCGCCGCTTAACCTTCGGGGTGATTTTTTATAGAGGTTTTCTTCCTCGCGGCCCGGGCGGTTAAGCCAAGGCCCTCGGTCCCGCGCCATTACAGCTAACGGGGTTACGATCTGCTTCCTCCGCATCCGGTGGTGGGGTGAGCACACACCGGCTGCCCGAGCACATCTACGTCGCCTCTCCGAGGAAAGGTACACGCGTGTGCTCCCTCGGGCTACCTTCAAAAAGGCCACCCCGACCCGCATCGCCGCTACTCGGCATATGGCCAAGACGCCGAGCGGGTCCCTCCACGGGCTCGCACCGCCGCTTCCCGGACTGTCCAGGGCGCCGGTCGAGCCTCCACCTCGAGTTCCTCTTGGCAGCGGCCGCCGCAACTGTTGCGACCGCTGAGCCCCCCCGCCACGGCAAGGCGGGAACTCATTCGGGGGGGAACCTAACCTAACCTATTTTTTTTTTTTTTTTTTTTTTTTTTTCGTGGGGGAATGCGCTTACACATCCCCGCTACGCCCCGGGGGAGGCGCAGCGGGGTATGTCGGACTCGATGCCAGAAGGGCACCCCTACCGACTAAACCCCCACGGTGTCCATCCTCGTCGGCAGTGGCGGGGTCACGGGGCCTCTCTCAGAATCTCCGTAACCCCACCACGCCGCTGTCCGCAGCCGGACCCACCTCAGGAGGGGGCTCGTCCCCCTCCCCAGCTTCGAAGCGATGCCCTGGACACCAAGGCATCGACTCCTCAGGAGACCCTCCTTAATTGGGAGCACCAGACACCCCCGTGTCCGGCGCCCCTGGGCCTCCTAGCGGAGACGGTGTGCGAGCCCTGCTGGCTCGCCTCCGTGTCCGCGCCCTCCGGAGCGGGAGAGAAAGAGGGTCCCTTTCTCTCTCCCGCTCCTCGGTCTCTCTCTGCGACATCACCTCCTCGCAGAAAGAGACCATAGCCCTCCATGACCCCTCGTCGGCGACCATCCTAGATAGGATGGTCGGCAGCGAGAGGTCCGCCCCTACAGCCGCGACCAACGCCACTCGTGGCTCCGCCGCCCCCGGGCATACCTCCAGCACGTGCTGCGCCGTCTCCTCCGCGCAGCCGCACTGGTGGCACACCGGGGTCTCTTCCCTCCGTGCTACGCTGAACAGGTATCTCCCGAGGCATCCATGCCCCGAGAGTACCTGGGTCAGCCGGAAGGAGAGACCCCCATGCTCACGGTGGACCCATTCCCTAAGTACGGGCCGGACCGCCTCCAGAAATCGGACGGCCCCGGCCCCCCTCCTCCGGTCCACCGCGAGCCGCCTGCTCCAGGACTCCAGGGCAGCGTCCCTGGAGTCTCGCCTCCACTGCTCCACCTCTCGTGGGGCAGGCCGTAGGTCCTGCTCTCGTGCCCGCGCCCTGCGCCAAAACACGTCGGACAGGACCTCAGCCTCCAAGTCCCACGGGAGGGAGCCAGCGATGACGCAGGCCACCTCATGTGAGAGTGTGCGGTAGCCCCTGCACACTCTCACCGCCATGACCCTCTGGGCCCCGCAGAGCCGAGCGATCCCCCTGGAGTCCAGGGAGCCGGCCCATATTGGGGCCCCGTAGAGGGCCATGGAGCGCACCACCGCCATGTATAGGCGGCGGCAGCTCCCACCAGCCCCACCGAGGTTCGGAAGGAGGCGGCTTAGCGCAGCCGCCGTCCCCACGAGCCTCGGGACCAGCCTCTGGATGTGGGCTCCGAACCCCCACCTGCTGTCAAGTACGACGCCGAGATACTTCAGCGTCGACCCAACAGCAATGGAGGTTCCACCCACAACAATCGATGAGTCTGCAGGTGGCGCCCTCCGAGAACCATGAAAACATATGGCCTCGGACTTGTGGAGCGCCACCTCCAGACCCAACCGCCGAATCCTGGCTACCACAGCCGCAACTCCGGCTGTAGCCAGGACGGACGCCTCCCTATACGTCCGTCCCCGGGCGGTAACCAACGTGTCGTCGGCGTAGCAAACTACGTCGACGCCACGAAGGTTAGCGCCTCGCAGCACCCAATCGTACCCTATGTTCCACAGGGTGGGGCCCAGTACGGACCCCTGTGGAACACCGCGGGTCATGGGGCTGCAGCCCTCCCCGTTTTTCGTCGGGTAAACTACCTCTCTGTGTGAAAGGTAGTCCCCGACGAGACACTGGAGGTACTGGGGGACCCTGTGGTACCCCAGCGCCCCCAATATTGCGCCCCACGGCAAGGTGTTGAAGGCGTTGGCGATGTCTAACGACACCGCCAACATCACCCCACCGCCGGAGCACGCCCTCTCGGAGAGGTCGCGGACATGGGATATGGCATCCACCGTCGAGCGACCTCTCCGGAACCCGAACTGGGTGTCGGCCAAGTCCGGGCCGACATCCTCGAGGTGCCTGACGAGGCGGGCAACCACCACGCGCTCCAGTAGCTTGCCCGCCTCGTCAAGGAGGACTATAGGGCGATAGCCCGCCGGTTCATCCGCTGGACGCCCCTCCTTACGCAGGAGGACGAGCCGGCCCTTCTTCCACCGCCTGGGGAACCGCCCTTCTCGCAGGCAGCGGTCGAATACCGCCCTCACCCGCCCCTCCAGCTCCTCTTGCACGAGGGCCCACGCGCGGCCAGGGATGCCATCGGGACCTGGCGCCGTGTTCTTGGCCCTCATGCGGAGGACGGCCGCGCCCAGCTCGCCCTGCGAGATCTCGGGCACCTCCTCCTCGATCTCCGAAGCAGGCACCGCCGCGGTGGGAGGGACGAACTCGGTCCCCGGGCTACCGGGGAACAGTCCCTCAACCACCCGCTGGAGGACCACCGGCTCGAGAGTCGTGGTGACCGGGGGGGCCCAGGGGCGAAGCTTCCGCCTTGCCCACTGGTACGGCCGCCCCCAGGGATCCCGCTCGATCGAGCTCAGGAGCTCCTGCCATGCCTGCGCCTTGGCCTGGCTGATGCTCAGCCGCAGAGCCCTGCACGCCTCCCGATAGGTGGAGTAGCGGGCGTCCAGTTCCGCCGCATCCCGCTGCCTCCTCCTTCGGTAGCGCTGGTAGCGGCGTCGCATCGCCAGGCATTCGCGCCGGAGCTCGGCGATCCCCTCACTCCACCAGTAGACCTGGCGTTTGGACTGCGGAGGCCTCGCGCGTGGCATGGCGGCGTCGCACACGCGCGCCATGGCCTCACACAGCCCATTGGCCTGCACGTCCAAGTCTACTGACTCCGAGGGGGGCGCATTCCACGCCTGGACTATGGCTGCCTCCTGCAGCACTTCCACGTCCAGGCGGTTCAGCGCCCACCGCGGACCAACCGCAAGTGGCAATCGCGCGCCCGTTGCCGCTGAAGACATTGACGAGGAGACGCTAAATCGGATGTACCGATGGTCAGACAGCGTCTCCTCGTCCACCAGCACCTCCCAATTCCGGACCCGCGCCGCGAGCTCGGGGGTGGCAAAGGTGATGTCCACCACCGACCCACCCGTATGCCGCACGCACGTGTGCGTATCCCCGCGGTTGAGGACGCACAGTCCCGCCTCCACCAGCCACTCCTCAACGGCCTCTCCTCTGGCATCTGTCCTTGGAGACCCCCACGCCGTGGATTTGGCGTTGAGGTCTCCAAGGACGATGACCGGTCGGGGAAGGTTCTGGCCGACCAGGGCCCCTACCTCACCGAGAAACGTCTCAAAATCGGCAAGGGCCCTGTTGGGGGAGAAGTACACCCCCACGACCACCATCCCGCCAATACGGGCCGCGACGTGTCCCCTACCCTTTACCACACCCTCAAAGGGAGGGGACCGGGCAGGCGACTGGGTTGTGATCGCCACCAAGCCGTCCAGGTCTCCGACCCAGTCAGCTCTGGGCGGGACCCGGTACGGCTCGGCGATCACGGCCACCTGGATCGACCGCTCTGCCAGGCTCTGGAGAAAAACATCCTGAGCCCTGGCAGAGTGGTTGGCGTTTGCCTGGAGGAAAGTAAGGCCTTCTGCCATTAGCTTTCCTCCATACTGGCCGCCTGCTCCGCATGGGGGCGAGTCGGCAGCGACTTGGCCTTGGCCTTAGTCGCTGCCGTTCCTCGTCGCGCATCTGTCACTTTTGACGGGGGCTTGGCACATGCCTTGCCCCCGGAGAGATGGTCCGCCGGCTTCCCCGCTGCTGCACACAGAGTGCAATGTGGGGCGGCGGAGCAACCGCTGGCCTTGTGGCCTGCTTGACCGCAGCGATAGCAGTCATCGCTGCGGTCAACCTCGGACGTGCACTGGGCCCTCACATGTCCCAGGGAACCTAACCTAACCTAACCCAGAGGTATCCCAACCCTGGTTGCGAGCGGTCGAGTCCCAAGCGGTTTTAAACAGACGAGTTGCCTCACAGGCATTTTTTAAATAATATTTTTGTGCGCGCGTTTCTCTTTAAAAATTCGCCAAAAATCGAAGAGTGAACCCCCAACATCGTGAGACGTGTCAGGAGACGCGCATTTCAAAGCTGCATACGACCCTGCAAACCGTTTTCAGTTTCGAATTTTTTCCACGAAGCTACAGTGAAAAAAGTGAAAATTTGTGAGTTTTAAAAACACAAAAAGTGAAACGCTGCCAAAACCAAATCTACGACCTACACCTTTTGTCGGGTCTTGAGAAGGCCCTTCGGGAGCTGCACCAGCTCGCATCACTTCCAGATTTTTAGGGAGCTCCCTCGCGGAGAAATCCCTAAAAAACTCCAAAACCACGTGTCACGTGGTCGGCGATCCAGACCCTAGCGGGGAACACCGATCACACACCAGACGGAGGGAGAGGGAAGCAGCCGGGAGCCGCTCCTGAAACCGAAAAACACCGAAAATCAAACGTAGGAGAACCTATTGTATATTTTAACTTTTAAACATCACAGAAAACCGAAAATTTCTCTAAATTTTCAGCGACGACCCATCCTGAAAAATTCAGTGCTGGTCACAAATTTTACGCCCTACTTAAATATACTAAAAGAAAAATTTTCGGTCAAGGCGTTGCTGAGATATTGACACTAATTTAAATACCACAAACTGCATTTAACATAAAATTAAACTTGTAACTTAAATTTTCCTATTTTCACATCATTTTCCAAAAATTTTTAAATCGTATCATATATAATAGTTCAATAGCAACGCCTCTGCCAAAACTCAGATTTTTCCGACATTAGGTCACTGAATTATAAGTAAAAAAGCAAAGGTCGGTGCTCATTTTGTCACATTTCTAAATATAGAACCACGACATTCCGATGTGGCGCCTAAGCGCATGAGCGTGGGAAATTTCATAAGACCGTGGGAATAATACGCAGCAATAAAACCACCTGTATCTCGGGAACGGCGCGTCAGAAAAATTTTTTAACAGCAATTTTGGCTTCTCCAAAATTTTTGCAACTTAACGTCCCCCTCCTCGTTTTCAAAATTTTAATAAAGATTTTTCTGACAAGCCGTGGGAACTTTGTAAGACCCGTGAGAACCTCTACGGACCCGTGGGAAAAATACCTGTAACTCGAGAACGGTGAGAGATAGACGAATTCTGACAGCAGTTTCGGTATATAGAATATATATTCTATTATTCCCCAAAAAACTACCCCCCCCCCCATTTTATATTATTATATATAAATATATATATATCCACATAAAATTCAGAATCTTATCATAGTACTTACCTCCATTTACAATCCCCCCGCCAAAATACCCCCCCCCCCCCCCCCAATTTTTGGAACTTGCAAAATATCGAGAACTGCAAATAGACATCGTCTACCTCCCCCCACGAGACCGTACAGAAAATAAATACAGACCTACTGTCGTCACCATCGCATTTTACCACTTTTGAAACCCACTTTATGACCAAACCCGAAATATTTTCTCAGATCTAAACACGATACAATCCATTTTTAGGGATTGCACGAAAAACCCAATCAAAATATTTCGGGAAAATCCAAGGACAAAAAAGTGGATTTCAAAAGTGGTCGCGATCTATTCATCATAGCTGTACTCGGCGGACACTTGAGGAAAAATTCACAACTTAAAAACTAGAGCAGATAAAAATTATTCCAAAACACACCGCTGCTCCTCTTGAATCCGCCGACGTCCTCACCATCAGCTTGCCGCCCGGTTTTGCCTGGAAAATAAAATAAATATTGTTAAAGATAGAAAATAAGTTTTTTGGACGTATAAACGACGCTATTACCCACTGTGCACCGCTCAGCCGCATCTGAAAAATAAAATAAAAAATTAGTTAGGCTAGAAAATAGAATTAAGACACTTATGTACTATTAACTGTTACTTACCTGCACCACCCCGTGCCAATCGACAGGCTTATTGGCCAAATCTAACTTGACTCGGGATCCGAAATTAAAATCATAAAAGACGTTCGTTTCGAAGCTTTGCTCGGCGCTCACTTGACCACGCAGACTATTACACTGACCTGCCTACTTACCGTAGCTGACTCGCACGCCGTGCGAAGCACCTGAAACAAACAATATAATTAGAATAGGATCGTTAAAGTAGACTGACCGAATAAATACATATATTTATACAAATTTTACAAACAATTTTGACAAAAATTAATATATACAATTTTACCTTAATACTATAAGACAAACGGATTTACAACTTATACAAAACTTAAATAAACCCGCGACAGGTTTTCCAGGAGCAAATAAGTAGAAGTCCCGAAACACAAACATGTTCCACACCCCTAAAAGTAAAACTATGGACAAAACTGTCACTCTACCGGCTTCTAACACTCGAGAGGAAAGCCCACAACACGCCAAGAACGTCCGAAGCAGCATCGGAGAATGGGAAGCGGGAAAGCCGGGCCCTAGCCGGCCTGTCCAGAGGTCTCCTGCAGAACAAGCAGCGGCGCCGAAGCCCCCGAAGCCCGCAGCTATACGCAGACTCTCTGGTCAGTTTGCGGCGAGCACCCCAAAACCGAATCCGGATCCGACAAGCGAGATCGTCGAAGCGAGGCACCTGCAAACTAGGATTAAGCAGACGCTCTCCACCTCTCGGAATACAAAGAAGGAAATTGTAGAATCGGTCCTGAAGGACGTCGGCCGACTCTGCGACCTCGTTACGGCCACAAGCCGCAAAAAGGACGAAGAGCCCGCCGAGCTCCCCCAAAAGCCGAAACAAAACCCAGAACCGGAAGAGACAGGAGTAAACAACAAAATGCAGGAACTAGAGAGGACCATTGAAAGACACGCCGAACTTTTAAAAGAGAGCAACGAAAGGATGGAAGGATTAAAAGAGCTCCTCTCAAAGAAATCCTACGCAAGCGCAGCAGCGACAAGTCCTCGAAACCCAGTCCCCGAACAAACCGCGCTCCACTCGGTGGTAGTCTCTGCCACGGACGAAACGGAGTCGGGAGAACAAATTCTGAAAAGGATAAGGACAGTGGTAAATGCAAAAGAAGGAGAAATTAGGATAGAAAAAGTAAGGAAAGCCAAAGATAGGAAAATAATAATGGGGTGCCGAACGGAAGAAGAGAGAAGGAAGGTGAAAGAGGTTCTCACGCAGGCGCCCGAGCTGAAAGTAGAAGACATCAAGAATAAGGACCCACTTATTATGATGAGGAATGTTCTGCAGATACACAGTGACGACGAAATCCTCAAAGGTCTGAGAAATCAGAATAAAAATATCTTTAAGGACCTCAGCGATGAAAACTGCAGAACAGAGATAGCATATAAAAAGCGCACAAGGAACCAGCATACACACCACATCGTGATGAGGGTCTCCGCAATGCTATGGCGCAGAATGCTCGAGGCGGGCGCAGTACATGTCGATCTACAGCGGATCAAGGTAGAAGACCAATCCCCGCTTGTACAATGCTCGCTCTGCCTCGGGTATGGTCACGGCCGGCGCTTCTGTACGGAGCGCATCGAGAAGTGTAGCCATTGCGGGGGCCCCCACATGAGAGACCAGTGCACCTACTGGCTGGCCGGCAACGCACCGACGTGCTGCAATTGCCTACACGCAAAACTGGTAAAGACCGAGCATAATGCTTTCAGCTCGGAGTGTCCTGTGAGAAGGAAGTGGGACCAAATAGCGCGCTCCACCATAGCCTATTGCTAAGGTTGTCCCTATGGCAAATCGTGGTCAAAAAAGCGGAAAGCCATACCTCGTGGCTCAAGCTAACCTCCAAAGGAAACAGCTGGCAACTCACGACATAATCCTGGAGGCGCACAAAAAGAGGGTAGCTTTCGCTCTACTGCAGGAGCCGTACGTTGGGGGAAGAGGTAGAATGAGCAGCTACAAGGGAGTGAGGATCTTCCAGAACGACATTCATGGGAACGATCCAGTTAAAGCGGCAATCGCGGTCTTTGACGACAGTCTGGACGTCATTCAATGCCCAAGTTTTACTACAAACAACGTCGTAGTCGTGAAGATCCGAACGAAATCGTGGGAGATAGCAGCTGTCTCATTCTACTTCGAACCTAGACCAGAACAAATAGAGCCATACCTGCAGCAACTGACCAAGATTAAACAACATTTTGGCCACATGATTGTCATGGGAGGCGACTCAAACGCAAAGAATGCATGGTGGGGCAGTCCCACGATGGACGACAGAGGGGAGGAGCTCGCAGGAACCCTAGAGGATCTCGGATTCCAGGTACTCAATACAAACAGCATTCCGACATTCGACACGGTCAGAGGGGGGAAACGCTATTCTAGCTACGTAGACCTCACCGCGTGCACATCGGACCTATTGAGCTACGTGGACGACTGGACTGTTGACGAAGGGATGACGACATCGGACCACAACACAATTCTTTTTAAAATAAGTTTAATTAAAGCCAAAGGATTTGACATTAAAAGGACTACTAGAGTATATAATAGTAAAAAAGCAGACTGGGCTCATTTTCAAGAAAAATTAAAACAACTATTTAACGAAAACAAACTAGAAACTCCAGAAATAGAAAAAATCAACAATAAACCAGAATTAGAAGAAAATATAAATAAATACACAAAATTAATACAACAAGCATGCAACGAGAGCATACCTAAACTAAAAACTAACACAAAAATAAACTTACCCTGGTGGTCCGAGGAACTCGCAGCGCTGAAGAAGGAAGTCGCCACGAAAAAGCGGAGAATCCGGTGTGCAGCGCCAGTCCGTAGAGCCAAAGTCGTCGGAGAGTACCTGGAATCAAAAGAAAAATATGAAGAGGAAGCTAAAAAAGCACAGATCGCTAGCTGGAAGGGTTTCTGCGGGAAACAGGATCGGGAAGGAATGTGGGAAGGGATTTATAGGGTTATAGGGAAAACAAGCAAGAGACACGAAGACCTGCCTCTCTCAAAAAATGGGAAAATCCTCGACAAAAAGGACTCGGCAACCCTCCTTGCGGAAATCTTTTACCCGGAAGACTACAAAGCAGAAGACGGAAACGAGCACAAAAGGACAAGAGCAAAAGCTGAACAAGTAAATGTCCCGGGCCATGCTGAAAATCATGACCCAACATTTACCTCTGCAGAGCTGACGGCCGCAATCCAAAGCTTCAATCCTAAGAAAGCTCCAGGCTCGGATGGTCTGACCGCCGACATTTGTCAACGGGCCATAATCGCGACTCCCGGCGTTTTCCTGTCACTGGCAAGGAAGTGCCTGGAACTGGGACACTTCCCGACCCCTTGGAAGGAGGCTACTGTGATAGTACTAAGAAAACCTGGAAAGGATAACTACACAGAGCCAAAATCCTATAGACCAATCGGCCTATTGCCAGTGATGGGGAAAATATTAGAAAAAATGCTGGTAAACCGGATGAAATGGCACCTCATCCCGAAAATGAGCCCTAATCAATACGGCTTCATGCCACAAAAAAGCACGGAAGAGGCCTCTATGACCTGATGAACAGAATTAAAGAAAAATTAGCGGAGAAAAAGATAATCACGCTCATTTCACTGGACATAGAGGGAGCTTTCGACGGTGCTTGGTGGCCGGCCATACGACTCAGATTAGCGGAGGAAGGGTGCCCGGTAAACATCCGGAGAGTTATCGACAGCTACCTGAGTGATAGGACAGTAAAACTAAGATACGCAGGAGAGGAGGCGTCGAGAAAGACATCAAAGGGATGCGTCCAGGGCTCCATCGGGGGACCCATACTCTGGAATCTTCTCCTCGACCCGCTACTGAAGGGCCTCCATGCACGCGGTGAATACTGTCAGGCTTTCGCGGACGACATCGTATTGATGTTCGACGGAAACACGGGATCCGAAATACAAAGACGGGCAAATGAGGCACTCGATTATGTTCACCAGTGGGGCGTCCGTAATAAGTCAAAGTTTGCTCCACACAAAACCAACGCAATGGTCATTACGAACAAACTGAAATACGACGCCCCACTGTTGAGCATGAATCGAGTCCCAATCACGATGTCGAGCAAAATGAAACTTCTGGGGCTCTGGATAGATAATAAACTAACATTTAATCACCACGTCGCAAACATATGCACAAAAGCACTAAACATCTATAAAAATCTATCCAGGGCCGCAAAAGTCACATGGGGGCTTCACACGGAGGTCATTAGAACGATATACACCGCGGTAATAGAACCCGTCATCTGTTACGCTGCAGCAGCCTGGGCACCTGCGTCCAAAAAACTGTGCGTCCAGAAGCAGCTCAACGCTATTCAAAGGGGCTTCGCCCAAAAACTATGTAGGGCCCACCGCACGGTCTCCCTGAACTCAGCACTGGCGTTGGCCGGAGTTCTGCCCCTCGACCTCCGAATACAGGAGGCAGCCGCCCTGTACGAAGCGAGGAGGGGGATACTACGGCCGGAGCTAGGAGACAGGGAGATCGAGCGGAGAACAGCATTCACGGACACTCCTCATCCGGCGCGGCAAATTGACCACCAGTTCATATGCATTAACAACGCGGAGCAAATGAACGAACACGGCGAGCACGCAATAAAAATCTTCACCGACGGCAGCAAAATTGATGGTAAAGTTGGAGCGGCACTATCTCTCTGGAGTGGTGCCGCCGAAACCAAATACCGGAAATTGAAGCTGCCGTCCTATTGCACCGTATATCAGGCCGAACTGGTGGCAATTTGCACAGCGCTAGACGAGGTTATGAAGAGCAAAGAGCAAAGTTTCGGGATTTACAGCGACTCGCGGTCGGCCCTAGAGTCGATCACAAACAACGGCTCTCTCAATCCCCTCGCAGTCGAAACTCGCGGCAAAATTAACGACGCTTTAGTAAAGTCCAAAAACGTCGGTCTTTACTGGGTAAAGGCACACGCCGGACTCGAGGGGAATGAGAGAGCGGACGAATTGGCGAAAGACGCGGCTCGTAACACGAGATCGGCACCCGTGTACGATAAATGTCCGGTTTCATTCGTCAAAAGGTACTTGCGAACAGCGACCATTGACGAATGGAACCGGAGATACAAAAACAGTGAAACGGCCTCTGTCACAAAAATTTTCTTCCCAGAGGTAGCGGGCTCCTACGGGACTGTACGGTGGCTAAAACCAAGAGGTGTGATCACACAGATGTTAACGGGGCACGGTGGGTTCTCCCAGTACCTACACAGGTTTAAACTGAAGGACAACCCATCGTGCTTATGTGACCCAGATAAAGAGGAGACCCCCGTACACGCTCTAACAGAATGCCCAGTTTTTGGCCGAGAGAGGCACGACATAGAAAATAAGATTAATTATAGAATAAATAAAGATAACTTATGTAAAATATTTAGAAATAGAGAAATAAGAGATGCATTTTTAGAATACTGTACAAAAGTAACAAACAAAGTAGTAAATAGAAATAAAAATATAGTCATATAAGTAAAGCTGATTTTATATTTTGTAATATAAATCCATCAGCTTTAAAACTCCATTGTCCTAAAAATCATACAGCATGTATCGTTAACATAGAACTGTTAACAACCGGCCATAAGGTCAATTTTGTAAAAAACTAAACAGTAGAAAACATTAGAATTAGAACATCATTATTTTCAAAGAACTCTGTAACCCCTAAACAAGTAAAAATATTAGAAAATAAGAAACTATGAGAATAGGAATAAACATAAGTTAGAATAATACTGTAATAATAGGAAGTAGAAATATTAAAATAGAAACATACTAACTATAATTATATAATAAAGATAATTAAGAGAAAAGTAATAATAATTAAGTAATTATAAGTTAGAATAAAAACATAATGTATGTAAATAAAGACAGTCTAAAAACCCTGATTTGCGTTAGGGACCTAGCTCGCGGGCCGGGCCACACTGCGCCCGGACAGGATAAAAAAAAAAAAAAAAAACCTAACCTAACCTAACCTAACCTAACCTAACCTAACCTAACCTAACCGAATTGGATTTTTGGTAGATTTTTATTCCCGACGGAGCCCACGGACGGCATTACCAGTTAAGTTGGTGGAGACCATAACTCCTGAACGGAGCGTCTTATCAAAAATCTGAGCTCGATCTCATTCACTTACGTGAAACAATTCTAAGGGCAACTTACCAGGACCACTTTCCATCAGCTCGCTACCATCAAGTTTTGACCTTCTCAGAGGAACAGCTCCTCGGGGGAACCAGCTGCCGGGAGCCTGACTAACCAGGTCCAGAAAACTCGACGTCCTCTACCGGAATCCGAAATCGAAACAGTAATCGGCCCAGGGGATCGGGAGATATAAGGGAAACCATATTTCATCCGCCATCTTGGTTTCAAAACCAGAAATTACAACTCGGGTTTACTCCCGAACCACGTGGCCTAGAAGGTCGAGCTTGGCATCGTTGTAAAGGGCTTAAGGAGACCTATCTAGACTGTACGGTTTTTTTTTTTTTTTTTTTTTCTCTCTCAATTTACTGTAAACAACCGTTATGTCTAGCAGGTCAATCAACTTGAAGAGTAAAAGGAAGGAGTCTGTACCAAATAGTTCCCAGTCTGAAGGTGCCGCTAGGCGGCCTAGAAATGTTAGGGCAGCAACTTCTGCAGCTGCAGCATCCGCACTCAGAAGAGGGGAAGCTCCGAGTACTCCAAGCCTTGCGAGAGCAGAGCCAGTGATCTGTGTACTGACACCAGGCACTTCGACAACAGCACTGCAAGAAGACTGCCAGGAACTACAGTCTCCCAGTCCTGTGGCGGCGAGCAATCCGGTGATCGTGGAGATAGTATCCACTTGCTCTGACATCGACCTTCCACCGTCTGGAGAAGGATGTGTAACGGGCCTTACCGCCGTGGGTCGGTTATCACCGACTCTCGCTGAGGTGATTCGCTCCTTGGATCACTCATCAGCCGCCGGTGTTCCACCGAAAACGCCGAAAGGAGTCAGACCGGAACCTTTAATAAAAAGGGCCCTATCTCAGAGTGCGGCAGTTGCGATGGCTCAGGAGACTCAAAATCAGGGACAACTGGTGCGAATCGACCGACGATCAGACGTTAATACTGATGACGATTGGTCTGACTTGGACAGTGCCAGTGTATGCAGTGGGCGCTCCAGCATTCTGCCCTCCTCATCCAAGGGGCCAGCCCTATCCATGGAGCACGCAGGCCAGAGGGCAAACCAGCTTCTTCAGCAGGGTAAAGATGCTTTGGAAAGGGCGGGCAACATGAAGAGAGACTGCAAGTTAATTGCAGCAGAGAGCCTGCAGCAACTATACGAAATGGTCCTCGCAATCGCGGATTCTAGGTCAAGACACATTGTCAACCTAGAGCAGGAACGGAAAAGGTCGGCGAAGGAACTCGTTAGGGTTGAGAGACAGCATAACAGGCAGATAGCTGACCTGCAAAGGATACACGCGAAGAAGCTGGAAGAATTACTCACTGGCCAGGAAGCAACTCACAAAGTTTCGGAGTCGATTTGGGGGTGGCTTAATTTTGAGCTGGACGCACCAATAAAGGCTATCGGCTCAGTTGAGGCACAGCTCCAAACGATGCAGGGCATACTGGGCTCGGGGCAGGATGTTGGAGCTGGACGCGGTGGTGAAGCTGTCCTCAAGGAGCTTCGGACTCTGGGCGAGAGGTTTACAACCCTAAGGGCGGACACTATGGAGATCCAGACCATACTGATTTCCCTCCAGCGGCAAATGCAGGACCGTCCTCGCGCTCGGTCTTCCTCTCCACAACCTGTCGCGGCTCAGGGGCCTTCTCCCCCGACCTTAGATTGCGAGCTTCTTCTAAGGCCAGTGGTCGACGAGATAAGAGGTCTTCGCGCTGAGATGGCTAAACTCAGATGCATTCGCCGAGAGGAAGTCCGCGATGAGCTGCAGGATGCGGTATCCCCCTTAAAGGTACAGCTAAGAAGCATAGGAACCAGTGTCGAAGAGCTAAAGGAGGTAACCTTCGCTGAGGTTGTAGCCGCTATGCAGGGGCAGTCTGCCGGCTTAGGTACGGAAATGGCTCTCATAGAGATAAAGGAGAAGCTCAGCAGTCTTGAAGAGACGGCTCAGCAGACGCGGTCTTCGTTGGAAGCTGGAGATGTCTTGGAAGCTGGACCCACTATTCCTCGGCCAAAGCAGGACAGTGACCAACGACCGTCCTATAAAGAGGCACTGATGCAACCCCGCTATCCAGTGATGATTGAATCAGTGAACCCTCTGCACTCCAGCCAAGACGTGGTCAAAGACATCAAAACAAAGGTGAACGTAATAGACCTTGGCATAGGAGTTAGCAGCATGAGGACCACTAAGAAACAGAAAGTCGTCATAAACTGCGACTCGGAGGCGGACCGTGCTAAGCTGACTAAGGCTATTAAAACAACAGCGGAACAGCTGACTGTGTCGCAGCCACAAACAAAAAGACCTCGGCTTCGCCTCGTAGGGGTGGCTCATGATTTGACCGACGTCAAGTTGGAGGAGGCTGTCCTCAAACAGAACCTAAGACTGCTTCCAACCCCAATGCCGGGGAAACCTATTATAAAGGTACTAAGGCGCACCAAGGGTCGTAACGATTCTAGGTGTAACGTTATCCTTGAAGTGAATCCCTGGATCTGGAGCAGTCTTAGAGACCAACAACTTCGCCTAGGATTTCAGGTCGTCCCGGCCGTAGACCACTCGCCAGTAACCCAGTGCTACAGGTGTCTTGGCTTTGGCCACATAGCGAGGGACTGCAGCAAGGAGCGGTGCTGCGGTTACTGCGCAGGCAACCATGACACACGAGAGTGCGCCGGCCGCGACTCCGCCCCTTGTTGCAAGAACTGTCTGGCAACCAGGAACCCTGCTGAAAAGGCACACCCAGCATACAGTCCTGAATGTCCTGAATGGCAGCGGTGGGATAGACTGGCTAGATCAGTTGTATCCTATTGCTAATTTCAGCTACAGGCAACAACAAAAACATTACGCTAGGACTTACAGTTGGTCAAGTTAATCTGGGCCGAGGTTACTCCGCAACAAAGGAGTGTATCCAGGCGGCGGTACAGACCAAACAGTCAATACTACTGTTGTCTGAGCCGTTCGTTGGAGCCAAAGCTCATCTTACCACCAGCAAACGAATAATTCAGAAAATCACAAATGATAGGGAGAAACCTGTCCGCGCGGCAGTCGTCATTGTCGATCCAAACTTAGTAGTAATTGTTAACGATAAAATTATATTTGAAGATATTGCTGCATGTGTAATCAAATTAAATGACAATTGCCAATTAGGAGTAGTTAGTGTGTATTTTGATGGGAGTGAAGATATTGAACAAGACTTAGGCAGACTGCAGTATGTGGTAGAGCAACTAGGCACGAACGACATCATCATCGGCGGAGACGTCAATGTTAATAGTACATGGTGGGGCAGTAAAGCGGACAATAAGAGGGGAACTGAGTACATGCGGTTCCTATCTCAGTTCAATCTCAACGTACTCAACGAAGGAACCTTACCAACCTACATCAGCTATATGCAAGGCAAGCCTCGATCCAGTATAGTCGACGTCACCGTTTGCACAAATAGTCTCCTCGGCAGAGTGAGGAACTGGAAAGTAGACCCTGACGCTGTAACTCTGTCAGACCACCGTCTTATATCTTTTAAAGTAGAGTACGGAGAAGAAAGACGGATTATCAAAAATACATCCACTCGGAGGTTTAATACCAAAAAAGTCCGATGGTCTGAGTTTAGAGACCAGCTTCGTGACCGTCTTTATGCTAATAATATAAACTTAGATGCATTAATTAACGTCAATGAGCCACAAGACTTGGAGCACATTACCTCGAGATATATGGAGTCCATAATAGAAGCCAGTGAAGCTACAATACCACCAGTCAAAACAGAGAGAAGCAGCAGACCAGTAGAATGGTGGAGCTCCGAACTCAGCGAGAAGAAAAAAGAACTGGCAAAATACCGCAGAAAGGTACAATGCTCACAAAATCCAGTCAGGAGGCCTCTATTAGTTCAGGAGTATACAAGACTAAAGAGGGAGTATAAAGAGCTCATACAAAAAACAGCAACTGAAAGCTGGAAGAACTTTTGCAACAAGGAAGAGAGGGAAACAGTCTGGCAGCGATCGTACCGTATTCTCAAAGTAGGCTGCAACCACAAGGAGGACAAACTACTGCGAAAAACACTGACCTCACAGGTCCTTACCCCAGAGCAATCAGCAAAACTTCTCGCTGAAACTTTCTTCCCTTGGGACGAGGAATCTAAAGACACGGCGTATCAGGCAGAAATCAGATCCCAATCAAGAAGGCTATTGGACGTCATTGAGAGCGACCCAGAATATCCCCGGGAGAGTCCTTCTTTTACTCACCAAGAAGTTGAAAGTGTGTACCGGAAGATGAACCCCAAGAAGTCGCCTGGAGAAGATGGCCTCACATCTGATATATGCCTGGAAGCCTATGTAGCAGCACCAGAAGTGCAGCTTGCCATATTTAATCTGTGCTTATCCCTAGGCCACTTTCCGCTCATGTGGAAGCTGGCCAGAGTCAAGGTAATCCCGAAACCTGGCAAAGAGGATTACTCACTCCCGAAGGCATACCGGCCTATAGGATTACTCCCAGAGATGGGCAAAGTTCTGGAGAAATTATTCGCTTCTAGAATCTCCTGGAGCCTTGGAAATTATGGAAAGCTTAGCCCAAGGCAATATGGATTTACTCCTCAGCGTGGAACAGAAGACGCATTACACGATGCATTCCAGCTGATCGACCAAGGAATAAGAAGAAAGGAGCTAGTGCTGGTAGTCTCCTTGGATATAGAAGGAGCGTTTGACAACTGCTGGTGGCCGGGGATAATGTATGAACTACACAAGAAACGGATAGACGAACAAACTCTTAGACTTGTCCTCAGCTACTTAGCAGATAGATCCGTCAAGCTGCTCTACTTGGGCGAAACGATAAAAAAAGACACCAACAAGGGATGTGTCCAAGGCTCAATCTGTGGTCCGCTCTTCTGGAATATTCAGCTAGACCCACTCCTGCAGGAAGCTGACAAACTAGAAGCCCACGTGCAGGCATTTGCGGACGACATATTGGTAGTGGCTACGGGCAAATCAGCCGCAGAATTAGAAGGAAAGGTCAACAGGGCACTAGAAACTATATCACGGTGGGGAAAGGAGCACAAAATGCGATTTGCTCCACACAAAACTCAAGTGATATTGGCCACCAAGAAGCTGAAATATGATATGCCAAGGCTGGTGCTGGACGGACAGAATCTAGAATACTCGAAAGACCTTAAGATTCTCGGGTTGACAATAGACGCGGCTCTTACTTTTAAAGAACATCTGAGAGCAGTATCCACGAAGGCTATCAATATCTTCAAGATGTTATCCCGAGCCGTAAAGTCTAGTTGGGGTCTGAATCCGGAGATAACGCGACTTATATACGTAGCGGCAGTAGAGCCTGTCATTCTGTATGCGGCTAGCGTATGGGCGCATATATGCAGTAAGGAGTACGTACGGAAGAAGCTGAATCAGATCACCAGAATGTTCGCAATAAAGATCAGCCGAGCACACCGGACCACCTCCTTAGAAGCTAGCGCTCTTCTAGCTCGTATCATTCCACTTGATATGCGTCTGAAGGAGAATGCGGAGCTTTTTAAGACCAAGAGAGGCAAACCTCTAAGCGAACTTCCCGGCCGAATTCTGGAAAGAAGAGTGAGCCCGTTTCAATTACTGCACCCATCGAAATGGGAGTGCCTAACATTTGGGCTCATCAACTGCCAGGACGAAGCAGACGCCATAGACAACAACGAGCTCATGCTGTACACTGACGGTAGTAAAATTGAAGGAAAAGTCGGAGCAGCAATCTCTTGCTGGCGCCAAGGGCAAGAAACCTACAAAAAGAAGGCCCTACTTGCAAGCTACTGTACAGTCTTTCAAGCAGAACTGGCAGCAATACTGGGAGCAGTCTCGTACTTGGCGAAAGGAAACGAATCTGGAAACATCCTGAGCGATTCGCGGTCTGCACTCGAGGCAATTGCGAATCCCACCACTGAAAACCCAATAGCTGCAGAGATCAGAGACCGGCTGAGGGAGTGCTGTGGAAACGTAAGACTATACTGGATCAAAGCGCACACTGGAATAGAAGGCAATGAACGAGCTGATGAACTAGCAAAGGAAGCGGCATTGAAGTCCAAAACGGCACCCGTCTACGATGCATTCCCGCTATCGTACGCAAGGCGCTCTATTAGAATGAACACCCAAGAAGAATGGAGCAGGCGATATGCTGAAAGAACAACTGCATCTACCACGAAAATGTTCTTCCCGGAAGCGACACGAGCCTATCGAGTTCTTAGCAAAATAAAAATATCCAACCTTAGAACGCAGCTTTTTACCGGTCACTGTGGGATCCGATCTTATTTATATCGATTTAAATTAATTGATAGCCCATACTGCACATGCGATGACCAATCAGAGGAAACCATTCTCCATATCCTAACTGAGTGCCCTAAGTACGGCCTAAAAAGACATGAGTGCGAGTGCAGAGTGGGCTGTCAAATAAAAGAAAGAACAATTAGCGAATTCATTGACAATGACGACAGCCGGACTCATTTCTTGGCCTTTGCTGAAGCTGTTCTGGGCATAGCGGTAAAGGCCAATGGGTCAACAATTAAAATATAAGTAGAATTGTGTTAGTTAAATAATAATAATAATAATAATAAATATGTGTAAATTAAATTCTAAGTTTCATTTTGTTAAATTAATGTATAATTTGTAAATTCAATTAATGTTATTGTATAATGCTATTGTATATTATATTGTATAAATGTATATTTCTCTGTATCTCAGAACTCAAATTAGTCTATAAAAATGTATAAGCTGTTATAATATGTTAGGTATATTTAACATAAGTTAGAAGTAATATTGTATATGTATAAGTAATAATATTATAAAAAAAAAAAAAAAAAAACTTTGAAAAACTTATTGCCCTAGTAAATTACTTGCAAAGTCTTAAACTCTGCAAAATGAAAAGTAGCTCGCGGGCCGGGCCGATAAGCGCCCGGACAGGAAAAAAAAAAAAAAAAAAAAAAAAAACAAACCCACCCCAACACTTTTTTTTTTTTTTTTTTTTTTTTTTTTTTCTTTTTTTTTTTTTTTTTTTCACCTTGGGAAAATCCTTTATGGATACCACCAACAGCCCCGGGTGCGGGCACAGAGTGGTTATGTGGGAATCCCGCCACTGACGGCCTACCCACTAAAAACCCAAGGGTGTTCCACCTCGGCGCAAAATGTCGGGGCAACGGGTACGCTTTCGGACTCCTCCGCAGCCCCGACAGCGCCAGCCCCTTCGGGCACCACCCCGAGCTTGCGCTCTCTCCCTCTGGATGACGATACGTCGAACACCAGACACATCGTCATCATCCACCACCTCGGGGACCAATTTGCCCGTGGGCGCCAGACAGCACCCATGTCTAGGCGCCCATGGTCCCCATGCGACGGGTCAGATGAGTGGCCCCGCCGCCTGCCACTTCGGCCGCAGAGGATAGGGAGAGCGGCAACGATACACCGTCACGCCTCTTCCTCTGCGGCCCCACCGCGTCCGCCATCGACCGGTAGCGACCCCGTTTGGGCCGCGGAAGGTAGGGAAAGTGGCAACGACACACCAACAGTCCTCTCCCGCCGCGGCCCCCAGCCTTCGGTTGCAGTGTCGCCCATGCCACACTGCACCCCACCTCAGTTGTGGGTCTGTATGTGCAATACAGACCCACACCCTACTTAGGCCGCTTCCAAATGGGCTTTGGGCTAAAAGCCCCAAGAAGCGGCCCCACCTCGGATTCCTCTTGGCTTCACCGTGGTTGCCGAAGCCACGGCTACTGAGCCCCCCCGCCACGACAAGGCGGGAACCCGCGGGGGAGAACCTAACCTAACCTAACCTAACCCTCTATGAGATAAAGAAGGGATATTCGAGGCGAATAGTTGGAGATTGGGCTATAGAAAAACCTACCCCCTATATAGCGATGCCACACCCAGCACGTCAGTTGGATTTGAAATTCAAACCCCTGGTAGACGGAGCAGCACTGGAACAGCATTACGACCACAATGGCTTAAACATCTTTACAGACGGGAGCAAAATTAAAGGCAAAGTCGGAGCGGCACTATCCGTCTGGAATGGTGCCGTGGAGACCAGCACCCGAAAACTCAAGCTGCCAGAATGCTGCTCTGTCTACCAGGCGGAGTTGCTTGCCCTGGTGGAAGCGACGGAAAAGGCACTTAAGGCTCCGATGTCTAGCTGCAACATATTCTGTGACTCTAGATCCGCCCTGGAAACCGTGACAGACACGTCTTCCCTCCATCCCCTAGCCGTGAAAGCCAAAGAAAATATTCGGAAGCTTAATGATGAAAACAAAATACTGAGGCTATTTTGGATCAAGGCGCACGCAGGGCTGGAGGGAAATGAAAGGGCGGATGAATTGGCAAAGAGCGCAGCGTTGCACCTCAAAACAAAACCTCACTACGAGAGATGTCCGGTTTCATTCGTCAAACGACAAATCCGAATGGAGTCTCTTGACGAATGGAACCGGCGCTATCGCGACGGTGAGTCGGCCTCTACGACCAAAGTGTTTTTTCCGGACGCAATACTAGCATACCAGCTAATAAGGAAAATTGAGTTGTCCCCTACAATTACGCAACTACTAACAGGGCACGGCGGATTCTCCTCGTACTTACACCGTTTCAAGCTCAAGGAGAGTCCGGCGTGCGACTGTGATCCCGAAGTCGAGGAAAGCGTCATACACGTTATCACAGATTGCCCAATCTATGGGAGGCGCAAATTTGACATAGAAAACGAAATTGACGTTGTAATAAATAAAGAAAATTTGCACAAAATTCTGGAAAGCAAATACATTAGGAATAAGTTTTTAAATTATTGTACACAAATAATAATAAGAGTAGTTAATAAAAACAAATAGCTATTAAGAGGATGCACTACGGTATATTGTAATATACACGTAAGTGCCCATTTATAAAAAATGTACAATAAAATGTATTCGCACCCCAAAATCCCTTAGAATAAAGAATAAGAAAATGTAGATTAAAACTATAAGCTAGCGTTGAAATCCCATCAACGTAAGTGCGCAAGATGACGAATGATAGAAAGAATAGAATGATGAATGGAAGAAGGAAATGGAATGAAAGATTAAGAAGATCAGGTCTCCGACGCTTACTCGTTGGAGGTAGGCTAGCTCGCGGGCCGGGCCGAAATGCGCCCGGACAGGAAAAAAAAAAAAAAAAAAAAAAAAAAAAACCTAACCTAACCTAACCGCCCGCGCTGGGCCTCACAGCGTATGGGCAGCGTCCCCCGGGTGGCGGATGGGGGAATGGTCGGTAGTACAGCCTAGCTACGCTACCGGCTAGGTCCGATGGACCCGCTGACCAAAGTAGGAACACCCATCCACTCATTAATAACCCATCCTCTTACATCCCTCAACAACTTACATGCACACCTACCAAACCTCTCTAACCTCTTATTTCATACCAACCATACCTAACAATCACTCCTCCCAGGGGACCGGACTCTGCTCCATTCATGGCAAGACACCCCCAACAAACTCAAACTTCAACCCACTCACTCGGTCTTGCCATGAGTGGAACAAAGTCCAATACCTCACATAATACAACAAATATCACATACCCACTCATCCATCTCCATCCAACTTTTTGCCATCCAAATTGATATTATCCCCAATCTATTGATAAATCCTCATCCATACACTGCCACTCTTCCACTCTACCCCAATCCACTACAAACCAACTCACCATACTACCCTATCCACTCAATCAACATCCACACCACCATTCGGGAGGAAACTGTGTGA
Source organism: Peribatodes rhomboidaria (assembly GCA_911728515.1). NCBI lineage: Eukaryota > Metazoa > Arthropoda > Insecta > Lepidoptera > Geometridae > Peribatodes > Peribatodes rhomboidaria. The sequence goes on along the minus strand of OU452187.1, from coordinate 15,520,488 downwards.
GTATCCTTTAGCCCCGGTTTCCTCCCTACAACAAACATAAAACCATAAAAAAAAAAAAACCTAACCTAACCTAACCTAACCAACACCAATGGACTTACCGGAAGATGATCCACCTTTCACGTCAGCTGAGCTGGAGTCAGTGTTACGAACACTAAATCCGAAAAAAGCCCCTGGAATGGACGGGCTAACAGCCGACATCTGCACCGCAGCCATCCGATGCGAACGAGAAATTTTCTTAGCAATAGCCAACAAGTGCTTGTCGCTGAGATATTTCCCCAAGCAGTGGAAAGCGGCGCATGTGGTCATCCTACGAAAACCCGGAAAGACGGATTACACACACCCAAAATCCTACCGCCCCATTGGTCTCCTGTCCGTTCCCGGAAAAATCGTCGAAAAGCTAATGGTGAACCGAATCCAATGGTATATCCTCCCAAAAATCAGCCAGAAACAGTACGGTTTCATGCCCCAACGCGGAACCGAGGACGCCCTCTATGACCTGATAGAGCACATCAAACAAGGAGTAAACAGCAAAAACATCGTACTCCTTGTCTCTCTGGATATAGAAGGTGCCTTCGACAATGCATGGTGGCCCGCCCTTAAGTACAACCTAGCGAAGAAGAGGTGCCCAACAAACCTCTACGAGATGGTAAACTCATACCTAAATGACCGGAAAATCAAGGTCAACTATGCAAGAGCAGCATACGAGAAGGAAACAACCAAAGGATGTGTCCAAGGATCCATCGGGGGACCGACCTTTTGGAACGTAATCCTAGACTCGCTGCTGCGACTGCTAGAGGCTAAGGGAGTTTACTGTCAAGCCTTCGCCGACGATGTGGTTCTCGTGTTCACAGGTCAGTCAAGCGTCATCGAACAACAGGCCAACAGTACTCTGGACGTGATCGTGGAATGGGGAAAACGTAACAAGCTCAACTTTGCCGCGCAGAAGACCAACGCTGTGCTCTTCACCAAAAAGTTGAAGTACGATCCCCCAAACCTGGTCATGTCCGGCGTCCAGCTTTGTCTCGTCGAAGAAGTCAAACTGCTTGGCCTGCTGATCGACCGTAGGCTCAATTTCAAAGCGCACGTAAACGCCCAGTGTAAAAAGGTGGCGGATATTTACAAACAGCTAGCGTGCGCAGCGAAAGTGACCTGGGGCCTAAACGGCGAAATTACGAGAACTATATACGTCGCAGTGGTGGAGCCCATCATCATGTATGCTTCAAGCGCATGGGCGCACGCGGCAGACCTCGAAGAAAACAAATCGCACATGAACGCGATCCAAAGAGGTTTTGCCCAGAAAATATGCAAGTCGTACCGTACTGTTTCCCTCAAGTCAGCACTCGCCCTCTCAGGTCTGCTCCCCCTCGACCTGAGAATACAGGAGGCAGCAAGCCTATACAAAGCGAAGAAAAACCTCTCCCAAGAACATCTCCCACCGGAATCGGAGCTCGAACAATGCATCAGTTACCTGGACCAGCCACACCCGTCCACCCAGACGTCTGTAGACTTCGAGCTTCTAGAGAACACCAGTAACCAACTGGTAGGACCCGAAATATACACCGACGGCAGCAAGATAGAGGGTCAAGTCGGCGCTGCCCTAACCTGGTGGGAGAACGGAAGAGAGGTGAAGCACTCCACATTCAAGCTACACTCCGAATGCACAGTCTTCCAATCGGAACTTTATGCCCTCTACCGGGCGACTCAACTGGTGATTGCGAGCAAGGACCCTGAGGTCAACATTCTGAGTGACTCACGATCCTCACTCGAACTGCTGCGGAATCCCAAAACGGGTCACCCCCTGGTGAAGAGTATAAAGGAAAACATTGGAATGCTAGCCGCAGAAGGGAGATCCCTCCGCCTTTTCTGGTTGAGAGCTCACGTGGGCACCGCCGGTAACGAGAGAGCTGATGAACTCGCAAAATCGGCGGCACTTACTGGCACTTCCAGAGACTACGGAGAGATCCCCCTGTCCTACGTCAAAAGGAAGATCCGGGAGGAATCAGTCCAAAAATGGCAAGACCGGTACGAAACCTCGAGTACCGGTAGAGTCACTCAGACGTTTTTCCCCGATATCGCAAAAGCATATCGGGCATCGCGAACAACAAAATGGACTCCCTTCCAGATACAAGCTTTGACGGGACACGGAGCGATAGCTGAATACTTGTATAGGTTCAAGCTCAAGAGCAGCCCTGGCTGCGAGTGCGACCCAGAAGAGCCCGAGACGGTCTGGCACGTGCTCCTCGAATGCCCCCGCTTCATAGCTGCTCGACAGGACCTCGAAACACAAATAGACAGAAAGCTAGTGGCCTCGGATATCCACAACATCTTGGCAGATCCAGATAGTAGGCCACACTTTTTGTCTTTCGCAGAGAGGTCCTTCCGTATTGCGGCCAAGAGAAATTCCACCCTAGTACAACTCCCAGTATCCCCATCACACACGACAAACTCACCGTCCACTGACGCCACTCAGAAAATGATTCCCGTCCGAGAAACTTCTCCAAAGAGCGTATCCTTCGAACAACTTTTGGATAGTGCAGAAAGAGGAGTGCCGGGAATCCGTATTCGCGGTGTGGCTCTCTTTATGGACAGCAACAGGGAAAGATTCGGGATAAGCTTTTGCCTTGCTTGGAACCAAAAACGCGTTCGCTTGTCACCCGGACTAGCGTGTCTGATCAATGGGAGTACCGCCAAAGTCACCATGAAGCGGAAAACCTACGATGCTATGCCCGTGTGTGAGGTAGACGGCCACCGTTTTCGAATAGTGCGATCGAAAAACAAAACGATCGCACTGTTCGAATGGGCGGCAAAGTCGCCTTTCGTACAGGGTAGCTCGCTGCTCGAACACCTGAGTGGTAAAGAAGACTTCGCGCCCCGTGTGATTAGCGTAGATGCCATGATGATTGAGTACTCGAAAGCGGAAGTCGCAGACCGGCTCGGTTGCACAAAAGCCTCAGAATACCATGAGGTTGTAGTGTATGAAGACAGGGGTGAAAACTTGAGTTATCTCAAGGCCCCGACACACGGCCAATGCAATGCAACAGACAGCTGGGGACACCCCGTTCCAAACTCGACCACTCAATCTGGTTCCGAGAGAGCCCAACAAAAAGCAGCCGATGAAAAAGCCGCAGCCCAGCCCAGTGGTAGCCGAGACAGAGGGGAAGGCCACATAGCGACTTTTGTTACAGCATTCAGCGCGGCGGCACAGAGCTTATTCCGAATCACACCTAAAGTACCATCACCTCAAACAGCAGAGACCCCAAGAGCAGCTCCAAACCCAAAAGTAGCCCGGACGAGAGCCGACAGGGGACAGGTCGATTCGCCCCGTTACATCTCGGCATCGGGGCCACAGGGCCACGCGAGAAACGCCTTCCTCGAATTCCAAGCAACAGTGATAGCTACAAAACAAGTCAATCTTAGGAACTGCGATAACATCCTGCAGTCCTATAGACTAGGAAGTGACAAATTGTTAGCAGAACAGCTTGAGGAGGCGGAAGCAGCCATATACAACAACATAACTTCCCAGATCATCAAGGGAACCATGAAAGAACGATATATGGCTGCTTACAACGCAGAAAGTGGTTTTGTGGCGCTGGACGAGACAGAGACGAGGCGAATAGGAAGACCAAAATACGCGATACCATCGAATGACCCGATTGTAGTCACCGCAAAGTGTACCAAAATACTGCTGGAAGACAGGATTCTCGAGATGGCTAAAACCATCGAAGGAAGCTCAGACGTTGAAGCAAGTTGGGAGAACTGGGCGGTGCCGAAAATGCATTGGGTCAACGGGGTTCCAGGAAGTGGCAAGACAACTTGGGTGACTAGGCACTTCGATGTGGACAAGGACGCAATCATCACTACGACAAAAGAAGCAGCAAAAGAGTTGAGGGAGATGCTATCGCACCGCATCGGAAATCTGGTTAAAACCAGAGTGCGAACCATGGCCTCTTCTCTTGTAAACGGTTTCCGAAGGAAGAGCTTTAACCGCCTCTTGGTGGACGAGGCTCTCATGAACCATTTTGGAGCCGTCGTAATGGTTGCACGGCTGTCAGGTGCCAGTGAAATTGTCCTCATCGGAGACCTCAATCAACTACCTTATATCGACAGGGAAAACCTTTTCGGAATGAGGTATCATCGCCCGAACCTGGTTACGAACATCAGCCAGGAGTTGTTGTGCACTCATCGGAGCCCCATGGACGTCGCGTATGCTCTGAGGGAAATATACTCCGGTATATACTCCTCAGCTTCCCGTGTTAGGTCCCTGGAGCAGAGAAGGTTCAAGGGAGCGCAAATACCCAGTACCCTCCCCAACACCCTTTTCTTGGTACACACGCAAGAAGAAAAGGAGACCCTCATCAGCCAGGGTTATGGTGGAGGTGCGGGGTCACGCACTCTTACCATCCATGAAGCTCAGGGACTAACATACGAGTCGGTAATCGCACTAAAGACAAAGGCCAGGATGAAGCTGCACAAGAGCGTTCCACACGCGGTCGTGGCGGTATCTCGGCACACAGGGACCTTCGTCTACTACGCAGACGACATCGAAGACGACGCCATCAGCAAGTTCGTCCGGCGAGCATCGGCTGCGTCGCCGACGGCCATCAAAGAATACAACCTTCAGATGGCCATAAAAGATCGTAACGAGACGGTGATGGAGGCCCTGAGTCGGGAGGAGGCAGTTGACGAATGAAAGAGTGTGTATATAATTAAATAATCATGTAACAGCGTTATACTCGTGTATATGTAGAGGTTTATGCGTATGCCTCGAGCACTCATGCTCACCATCGGAGGCACCTTCTTGCGGCGGCGTCGTGTGTCGGGTCGTTCTCTTCCCTCAAATATGGTTGAGGAGGGCGATGGCTGGCACACGCGTCATACTCGTGATCGGGTGCTGCTTGCGGGTCGCTGGTCTGCTCGCGCCATATGCATAAATGTACAGCAAAGTTAAAAGTTTCTTTAAATTCTTATTTAAATATTCTCTTCAAATACTGCAAATGTATAAAAATATTTAAATTAGTTAATAACGTAAGGACCTACTGTAACAAAAATCACGGACCACAGAGTCTGTGGAGAAGTAGTTTAAATAAAAAAAAAAAAAAAAAAAAAAACCTAACCTAACCTAACCTAACCTTTTTTTTTTTTTTTTTTTTTTTTTTTTTTTTACCAGGGAAAACCTTTTATAGGTACCACCCTACCCCGGGGGGAGCAGTGTGGTGATGTGGGAGTCTCCGCCCTAGTGGCGGCATACCCACTAAAAACCCTGGGGTGTTCCTCCTTTGCGCTTTGTGCCGAGGCCCGGGAGCACTTCTCGCACTCTTCCGCAGCCCCGGCCTGGGCGCTGGTCCCCTGGGACCCCTCCTCGGGGAGCTTTTGCTCCACCCACCTTGTCACGATGTGGGGAACACCTCCCACATCGTGCCATCTCGGGAACCTTGTGGTGGACGCCGGTTCCCCCGAACCGACGCCCAAGTTCCCAGTCGCAGATGGGCGGCCTTAGCTGGCGTCCATCCGCGACTCCTCAGGCCCTGCTGGCGGGTTGCGGGATGGCGGCTGCCGGGACTTGGCCCCGGACGCGACCTTCCTGCCCTTCTTTTGGGGCGCAGCGCAGGCCCTGGCTCCCAATCGGTGGTTGGCTGGTTTGCCCGCTGCTGCGCACACCGAGCAGTGGGGCTCGCTAGAGCACCCACTGGCTTTGTGGCCGTTTTGACCGCAGCGGTAGCACTCACCGCTGCGGTCTGTTTTGTCCGCCCCGCACTGCTCCCGGAAGTGCCCCAATTCGAGGCACCGGAAGCAGCGCAACGGCCGAGCTGGCAACACCTTAACTTGGGCCGAAACCCACCCCACCTGGATTCGCACTTTGCCTGCGACCTTCTGCGCTGCAGCCACCGGACATTGGACGTAGGATGTCCCGATGCCGGCAGCGTTGCGACGAATGTCGCCAGCCTTGACCAGGTCAGCCCGACACTCGCCAACCCTGGCTATGCCAGCAGCGACCTCCTCCTTGGTGACCGAATCGTCAAGGCCAGTGACACGCAAGTCCGCGCACTTAGTCGGCCTTGAGATTCGGACGTCACCCTCGTCAAAAATCTCCCTGAGCTTCGCAGCCAGGGAGTCTGCCTTCTCGCCACTGCGATCGCCGGACACCTCCAACATGCGGCCACCAGTGGCCGCTACCCGGAAGTTGACGGTGATGCCCAACTCCGTCAGGTTCACCCTTCGCTTTGCCTCAAGCAACGCCGCCGCATACGTTGCACCCCTCTCCGCCGCTCCAGGCTGCAACGTCATGATGACAGCTGCGGAGCGGGGGACTTGGAGCTTGGGCTTGGCCACCTCTTTTTTGCCTTTCCGACGGCTTTTTCCACCACCTGACTGCGGTTGTCGCGAACCGGCTTGCGCCTGCGACTGTCGCTGCGGTGGTGCAGAAGCCGTCAGGCCACCTTTCTTTCGCCCCTTTTTGGTGACCGTGGCCCAGGTCTCGTTGGCGGGAGCCTGCGGCTTTGGCTGCGAACCCTGCGAGCCAGAGAATGCCGCAGGTTGGGCATCCTTTGTCACCGTCTTTTTCCCCTTCCCCTTACCGCCCTTTCGGGTGTTAGAGGAAGTCTGCGTACCTCCAGTTGCCGCTGATGTTCCTGGAAGCCCCGGATCCGAAACCGGATTAGCGGGGGCTTTCCTGGTAGCGGCGTTTTTGGCATCTGCTGCCAAGGGGGGACGGATGCGCTTATCGGGAAGGAGGCGCTCCTCCAGCGCCTCGAACCTAGCGTTCAGCATCCCCCCTATTTGGCGCAGAACGGCCTGCTCCAGTTCCTCCGTTGGACAAGCCTCGTGCCGGGTCATGAACCCCGAAGCCTGTGGAGGAGCGGAATCCGTTGCTGCCGTCACGTCTCTGCGGAGCTCCACAATTTCCTTGCGGAGCTCTAATACCTCCTCTCTCAGACGAGTGTTAGCTGCCTGTAGTCGACGGGTCTCCTCGGTTGAGGACCTCGTCTGCAGGTCAGCCATCGCCTCCTGTATAGTGGCCGTAGCCATCTTCAGCGCACGCTGAAAAGTGCCCTTAAGGTTGCTGGACTTCGTGGCCACCGTGTTGATGGTGGCCAAGCTTTCCAGCACCTTCCTTTGCAGGTCAGAGGCCAGCCCCTCCTGCTCTCTCGCCGAACACTCAGAGAACCGAGGTTCTGTCGAAGTCTGTGACCGTAAATTTACGGTCAGCTCCTCGACTTCTCGCTCGGCCCTCAACTCCATCTCCTGCCTTTGAGCGGCTACTAGGGCCGCCTTCGCCTTGCTCAGGCCGACGTACTCGCCCGTGGTGGGCGGTCGGCCTCTCCCTCTCTTTGGCACCGCGACGACCTTTGTAGCCGGTACTTCTTCCTCATCGTCAGAGTCAACCGGACTCCCGGCTACGCTCATCTTCTCGCGAGACCGAACCCGCTTCAGATGAGCCCTGCCATCCGACCCATCCAGTGACGCAGTCACCGAAACCATACTACCGACCGAAGAGTCGGACTCTTCGCCGGTGTCCACCTCGGAGCTCTTACGCCCCCTCTCCTCCCCACGAACTTTGAATTTTAGTTTTAATAAATCCATATAGTTCCCACGAGTATGGGGGATATAAGTGGTCCACCCGGGCAGTGCCCCCTGTACCCGGGTAAGCCTAGGCGTCTCCCGCGCAGGGCTTCGGCTGGGCCCCCGCGGGGGTAGCAGTTGCGACCAACCTTCCCGGTGGCCATGCAGATCCTCGCGCTGCTCCGCCGCTTGATCTTCGGGGTCATTTTTTATAGAGGTTTTCTTCCTCGCGGCCCGGGCGGTTAAGCCAAGGCCCTCGGTCCCGCGCCTCGCGGCTAACGGAGTTCCGATCTGTGACACCTCGTCCGGTGGTGGGGTAAGCCACTCACCGGGTGTCCCTCCCATCCGTCCGAGGACGGCCCCCATCGTCCAGGCCTCTCAAGCAAGAGCCTCTCCGAAGAGAGGTATACCCGAGATCCCGGACCGCCTTCTACGCGCGCTCCAGATAAAAGCTCTGGCACACGCGGAGAAGGCCCCTCGAGCTCCTCGCTAGCGCTTCTCCGAGGAGAAGCACGAGCGAGAGCTCCCCTGGGCTGCCTCCCAAAAGGCGAGCCCCAGCCCGCGTCGCCGCTACTCGGCATACGGCCGAGACGCCGACCGGGCCCCGCAGCCAACCAAGGCCGCCTAGGCTCGCACCGCCGCTTCCCGGAATGTCCAGGGCGCCGGTCGAGCCTCCACCTCGAGTTCCTCTTGGCAGCGGCCGCCGCAACTGTTGCGACCGCTGAGCCCCCCCGCCACGGCAAGGCGGGAACTCATTCGGGGGGGAACCTAACCTAACCTAACCTAACCTAACCTAACCTAACCTAACCGGCGCGGCGCGGCGCGGCGAGGCTTCAACAACTCGTTAGGAATACTTTTCAACAGTTACGGCGGCGTTTTTGGCGGCGAGTTTACGCGAGATAGGGACGAAGCCGAGACGTCATGTCACCTTCTTACAAAACAGGAAGTATGTGAATGTGTAAGTATGTGTTGCATCGCGTCAATTTACGTCTCTTTTATACATTTTGTATTCTTTTATACACCCGTGTTATTTTCTTTCTCATAGTTCACCGCTTACCTGTAACGAACATCTGTCAAGTCACCAACTAAACTCCCTTCATAATAGACGTAGAATAGCCTCGGGATAGCTATTTCATGTTTTCTTTATTTCTAAACTCAATAGAAAAAGACAACACATGGAATATCTACCCCGAGGCTATTTCACGTTTAGGGAGCTAGGATTTGAAATGTCGGATGTCGTGCGAACATTAATGTCATGTTGGGCATTGCATACATTGATTGTGTAGAAACCAACATTACAGATGCTCATTCCAGTATAAGTTAATGCCACAGCCAACTAGTATAATTCGCCGTTCAATTAACTGCCTAGCCTTTTTACTAAACAGCGCCATTAAACCAGCTTTCTGACGATATTCGATCAAACGGCTAGCCAAAATGTCTTAGATCGACAACGTTGACTAATAGCCTAGCCCAGTCACTTAAGTAGGAGGTTTCGGGTTCTCATAAAAAAGCGAAGCGAAGTGGAGCTCCCGCCTTAGCCTCCGTGGTTAGCCTCCTAACCTAACCAACCCGAGTCGAGGGCTGGAGAGGTTTTAGGTTATTATGGTATCATGTCTATCAGAGCTGTGTTTCGTTTTAAGGATTTTCGGTATTATTATTATCATAATTAATTAATTCAAAACACATTTTTTTTGTCTAAAAATATTTTTGTATAATAATTACTAAGTATAACATATGAATGGCCTGAGCATCAGCCAGCCAGTTTATTGAATGTTGTAATAGAACAACGGCTGGACATCATTCAGGAAGCTAGTTGAACGACGCCGTTTAGTAAAATGGCTCGCCTGTAAAATTGATAGATAGGCTTATTAAGAGTCCGGCGACCTAACTAATTTCGACCTAGGCGACCTAGACTAACTTTGCATTGGCTTAAGGTATTCTATAGCCATTTCGTCTAGAAGAAGAAGACGAGCGAAGAGAGCGAGTGATGATACTAACGAGCCTCTAAACTTACCTACAGAGTGACAAAGTGCAATTTCAATTTTTTTTTATGACTTTTGCACTACTGTAATCATTCTTATGTGACTAAGAATTTCCCTTGTATTATTGATTCATTTAACAGCTAATGATGTAGACAACCTCCCTATGTAATGGAATTTTTGATTTGCTTTGTCTACCTATTGAATAAATCAGTCAAAAGTGACCCCTTAAAATGCGGATATTTTTCATAGCTCTATTTTCGCTTGAGAACGTTTTAAAAAAAAACCAAGGTCATAGTTAATTTATTATATACATGCTAAATTTAATCATAATCTGACAAACGGTTTTCAAGAAATTTGAGTAGCGCGTTTGTATGGAAATTTCAGAACGTCGCGGCCCTCTTAAGCAAGCCGGCTGCGACATAAATATCATAATAATGACCTTCCAAATTTATAATTATGGTGTCGTGTCGTGTCGCAGTGTGTCGCGTCTGGTCGCACCGCGAGGAGCTCCGGTTGATGGATGAGAAACCGCTGACATACCTTCTTTGTTTTAGTGATCAAATGTTTTTTTTTACATTTTTATTTTATTGTTTTTCAGTTTATGTACCTAGGTATTTAATTAAAACAGTAAGTTGGAATTATTACTGTGAAAAGTCACGATGCAGAGTTATCTCAGAGAAACCATATTTCCACCTGAATTTACATTCAGCGCCACACGGAGCAGGGAACTTGGAGCGCGGAGCACGGATGTAGGGGGCACGATTCAAAAAGATTGGTTACTTTGATAGTTTCCATTCCGCGGGAAATCTAAAACGCTTTGTCACCGACGGCACGCGACCGACGACGGCGACGACAGCTCCGACCTAAATTGTTGCTGTTTTCTTCCTAGCGCTAAAATAACCACCATTTTAACGAAATTTCATAAAATAATATTGTTCAAAGTTTAAAGGCTCAGTTGTCTATCAGCGACCATTTTTTAAATAATTAATCATCTTATTACTCACTTCACAAAACTCCAAAGATTTCCTTTTTTTAGTCTCCTTTGAAGGCGTACTTAAGTCCGTTTTAGTGACGTGTCACGAGTTACTTCCTGGAGACTTTCAGCGCCACTGTTTATAAGCCTACTCAGAGGTAACGGCGCCGTTGCGCCGTTACGTCGAAACTCGTAAGCACGGCGAGAGTTGTGGGTTCGTCACGTGTGAGTTGCGCTTCTCGCATCACGTATTTACTAGCTTAACTTTCTGCACTAAGGCCGGCCACACGTTGGCTCCAACATTGGCCGGTTATGGTGATAATACGTCCGACGTTGGCCGTTACACTAGTTCTGTCCCGTCAGAACTAAGTGTTCCTACTTTGGTCAGCGGGTCCATCGGACCTAGCCGGTAGCGTAGCTAGGCTGTACTACCGACCGTTCCCCCATCCGCCACCCGGGGGACGCCGGGTGCGAGCCCTGTCCTCCTTCACTCGCGAGTTTGTTCGAGGAGGAGTCTTTGGCGGAAACCGAAAAGGTGGCGTCTTGATATTTGTATTATTTTCTACAAGCTGTGATTCTTCGAGTGTGTGGGAAAATGATGCAAACATTACTGTAGGCGCAACGGTGCAACTAACAGTAATAAAGATTCAATTGCTCACGGGTTAAATTATATTTTGTTGGGTGGTCGTGACCGCGATGGCACCTTGTACGTACAACGCGCTTGGTAGATTTAGTGCGACTGGAATGTTCGTCGGGAGAGCCGCGGGCGCCGGCGGTCCCTGCCTCCCGCGCGTCTCCCCTCTTCTCTTCCATTATGTAGGTATGTTGTAAATATTTAGGTAGGTAGATTTATGTGCACGTATGCAAGCGTGCACAATTACGAAACGTGACTTTTCCTGATCTCTACAAAACTCCGCTTAAAGTTTCTGTAAAGTATCAGTAAGTCTTTACTAAAATAAGGAAAGGAGAGGGGATTCATCTCATTTATCATCACCCTTTTCCTCATCATCATTATCTTCGTCATAGAGTAACGACTAGTGATAAATATTATGTCTACAAGGTGTCTCAAGGCTTTGCCTTGGCGTGCCCGATGAGTGAAACATAAAAACGAAAACTGTTCGGAAGTGGTGGAGTAGTTGAGGGTATTCTGTTAGGTATATAATATATACCTAATTATGCCCTTAAGTGGGGCCATAGTTGAGGCAGTCGCTTTCATAGAGTACTTTCACAAATTAGTACTTTGTTATAAATGGAAATCGAATCACTACAAATATTGTTATTATACACTTATAAAATAATCAGAAATCAAAATTTATTGATAACTTCAATAGTTACACGTCACAGTTCGATAAATGTCAAAAGTTTAAACATGTCAAAACAGTAATTATATATTATGTCAAATGAAATAAATAATTAATGTCAACAAAATAAATTGCATACCTATTATTCTTAATAATATAACTATCATTATATAAAATAATAATAATAATTTAAAAGTCTCTTATTTTAAAATATTTTAATATACCTCCCTGGAGCATTAGAATGTGCAGAATCCACTAGCATTTTTTTTGGTTTAGTTGGTTTCCAAACATGTGGCCAGACGTGGTCAGACAGCCTGTTGCGATTAAATGAAAAGTTGTAACTACAATCGAAGTAGAGTCCGCGCCGGAGACGAGCGGCCGACGACCGGCCCGGCCCGGCCCGGCCCGGTGCGGGGCGCCCGGTGCCGGACGAGCGTGCTCGCCGAGTGACGCGACTGTATGAAGCGATCGAGGCACCACACCACTCCATTGGTCCACTGCTCGGCGTACGGACAGCATTATGTATATTATAGCTCTATGTAATAGGAAGTTTTTTATATTTATGACTAGGATGTGTTGCTTTTGAGATAGTTTAAATTTAGTGGATCATCATTAAAATATATTTAGCTAAAATATTACTTAGTTTCATCTATGTATCTAATCGTAATTTTTTCATGATGAGAAGCAGCTTACGTGGCAATCTGGACCCCAGTGTGAAGAAGTAAATGATATTCTTCTTCTTCTTAGTCGTGCACTCTTGGCAGAGTGGTCGTGGTTGTGAAAATGGTACAAGGTTCCTCGCTGTCTTCTTCCCTCCCCAGGGCTGCCGCTGTAGAATTGTACAAACTTTGTGTCAAAGATGGTGTGAGTAGAGAATTTTGTGTAGTTTCTTCCTATCAGATTGAGAAGGGCTCGTCGGGAGCAAAAAGTCACCTGCGCCGCTGTGCGACCGCGCCGGAGCAAACAAACACACCGTCGCGCCGGCAACCCTTTGTGAACAAAACCTATCCGAAAGTCCCCGCGAACTCTCGATAAATATTTATGAACAAACTTATTTAATTTAGAGCGTGGCGACCCCTGCTCGGAATAATGTAGACAAAGTCGCGCGGCTCTCTGACAAGTTTTTTGTTCGCCTTCAACCTCCGCCGGGGGAGGGAGCGCCACGACGTGTGCCCCGCCTAGCCTGCCACGCGGCGTCGCTCGCACGCGTGGCACATCGCAACCATTTCACAAACTGTCTCAACGCGAACACCAGCAGTCGGTTACTGTCTTCCTCTCGATCGATGTAGGTATAGTGCAGTCTGTGGGGGCTCGGGCGGCTTTTAAAATATGTTCAGTTTCCTTTGAAGAGAATATTCAATTATTTTTCCATTAAGCTCCAAGCTGGAGCCACGTCGGCGGCGCGGAGTGGCGGGGGCGGGGGCGGGGGGCGTTGTTTGTGTGAAGATCAGTGCTGTGATGGTGTGCACAAACGTACAACTCAAAAATCTTAATATATATAAATTACGTGTCACGTTGTTTGTCCGCTATAGACTCCTAAACTACTTAACCGATTTCAATCAAATTTGCACACCGTGTGCAGTTCGATCTAACTTAACAGATAGGGTAGCTCACATTTAAATATAAATAATAAAAAGCGAACGAAGTCGCGGGGTGACAGCTAGTTAATCTATAAATTAAATAATTAAAAAAAATCATAAGTTATTACAAACCGCCATCAATTATGTTTTAGCTAGCCAGCGGTTTTCGTGCATGTAATACCTAGGCTAGGTATTATCTAAAATGTCTAACGCATCACATGTCATCTGATAAAAAATAAATTGATAAATTTATATAGCAAAGTTGCGACTACAACAACTGAAACTTCATTCATTAAACACTCAAATTATTTGCGCCGAGTCGTAACCGGCACGATTAACGTCGAGGGCTTCGCGGACGGTTCCGCACCCTGCTGGTCACCACCAACGACCGACGACCGACGACCAACGACTGGCGACCGACGATTGACGACCGACGACCGGCGACCGACGACAAGACGCCGCGCGCTGATGAGCTCAGCTGTTAAACGAGGTTACCTGAGAGTGGTGATTGGAGCCCGACTCGGTCTTCGGTGTGTTTACTTTTCATTTTCTAGAGCCGAGCGAGGGATGTGTCAACAGATTTTTTCTCTTACTTGAGCATCTACTATTAAAGAAATCATTTTTAAAACCGAGTAACAACAACTGTAAAATGAAGAGATTTGAAATAAACCTCATGACAGACGATTAGAAACTTTCTTCCTTCGACGTGAGAACTCCAAATAACTGACACACTCTAACACAATTCCGAAAGAAAACGCTAAAGGAACAGCACCTTCAATGAATATAAACGTTCATTGCGTGTGCAGTAGAGGCTATAATCGCTTGCGCCCGTTCGCCGTCAAGAAGTGCATTAGCCGCTAATCCAGCGTGGAGGAGTCTCTCGACTTTGTTCGCATTTTTGCAGGAGGATGTCTTTTCGGAGTCCTGCTCCAAGTTGGGAACTTCGGTTTACCGAGTTTTAAGTCAGCTTTGCTTCTGGAATTTCTCCCAAAATAGCAGCACTCTGCGAGATGCTTTTAAATTACTTTATAAAATATAAAACGACCGCATTATTTTGATAAGCGCGACATGGTAATCAGCCACATCTTCGTGAGGCCATACAATAAATCTTAGCACTAAGGCCAAGTGATAATAAATAAAACACAAAGAGTTGACTCATTAAAAGAAAATCTCTATGAAACATAAAAGATTACGAATGATTGGGCGCCGGTCGCGGGCGGGCGGCAGGCGCGTGTCGGCTTCAACTATAAGCCGACGCGCGCCTCTACTCCCTCAATACGTACCCTTTTCATTCAACTTCTAAGTTTCATAAGCTTTGATTTTAAATCAAATATTTATTTTAAGTCCAATACATCTTTATGCTCTCTGCTCAACTTTAACCCGCTCATTCGCTGTTTTTTTTTTTTTTTTTTTTTTTTTTTTTTTTTTTTATGAATGACTAATGCTGTTGGCCACTGAGGCCTCTACAGCGTACCGGACGTAAGGCAAGCGCGGAGGGCGCAGGACCTTAATGGACTTTAGTTATTTAAAGCTAAGGGCGACTGGCACAAGGGCACCACTAAGGTACGGACCTCGGCTTGGACCGTCGCCGGGGGGGGGAGTCGATTTGCCCAGGCAACCCAGAGGGGGTTTGCGCTTGAGCCCTATTAGGTTTATCTGTTTGACTATTTGGAGAGAATCTAACCGATCTTCTAACAGATCCTGGGAGTCTTCGACCTCGCCGGCGAGGTCGGTGTTTTGTTATCGTGTTCCTTTGGTAACCGGCGCCTATACCAAAAACTGCAAACTTCCTGTTGCGGGGAGCTGTCGGGTCGGCCGACCCCAGCGCAGCCGCCGTGGCGACTGCGATGGGGTCGTCCGGGTCGCCGAAGATGTCTCTAGGGCGTCTACGGAGAGGGCGGGGGGCAGCGGCGTCTACTGCTGAGTAGTCCGCCGTGCGAACGACTAGAGGATTTGAATGGTGGGAGGCCCTATCAAAGTATCTGCGCGAAGTGAATTTAAAGTACTGCCGAATGGAGGGGAGCTCTACATCGCAGTGCAAGTCGGAGTTTCGCTGGAACCAGCTGGCTCCGACCGCTCTGCGAATAAATCTATTCTGGACGGCCTGGAGCTTGTCCAGGTCGAAGCCAGACGCGTGGGCAAACACTACGGAGGCGTAGGTCATAACGGGGCGGATGCAAATTTTGTACAATATCACCTTATTTCTAAGGGATAGCTTACTACGATCGTTGAGGAGGGGGGCGAGTCGGCTTAAAAAGAAAACCGCTCGATTCCTAACTGTCCGGATGTGCCTCGAGAAGGTGAGTCGACGATCGAGGGTCACGCCAAGGTACTTGGTCGAGTTCACCCAGGGGATGGGCCTATCGTGCAGCATGAGCTGCTGCCGGATAGGCCATTTGTTGGGGTGAAAGCACACAGCTGCGCTTTTGTCCGGATTGACCGAGATTGCCCACTTCTCAAACCAGTCGCCTAAGCGGCGCAGGGCTTGTTGAAGCGTGCGGAAGGAGATGGACTGATTCCACCCTCTTATAAAGAGGGCAGTATCGTCCGCGAAAAGCGCAAGCTCTACCTTCGGATGACGTGGAATGTCATGCGTGTAGAGGGAGAACAGAACGGGGGCCAGCGCTGACCCCTGAGGGACGCCAGCGCCGATGGGGTGGGGAGCCGAGCGGGTGCCGTCGACGCGATAGCGAAAGTTTCGACCAGTCAGATAGTCATGTATTATGAGTACAAGACCATCCGGGAACCCGAGCTGGTATAACTTGTATACCAGCCCGCTGTGCCAGACTTTATCGAACGCTTTCGCTACGTCGAGGAACACCGCAAGGGTGGACTGACATTTGGGCGTGACCTGGGTGAAGCCGTGGTAGGGTTTCCGATTGAAACCCTCTAGGATGTGCTCCGTGATGCGGTGCACCTGCTGGACGCACGAGTGTCTGGCTCGAAAGCCGAACTGCTCGTCGGGGAGGAGATTGTTATCTCGGATGTGGGACCAAATACGCTTCAGAAGGATGCGCTCGTAAATCTTACCTAAGGTACTGAGGAGACTGATGGGGCGGTAGCTAGAGGGCTCTGACGCCTTCTTGCCGGGCTTGTGAATGCCGATGACGTCGGCAGACTTCCAAGCGTCGGGGAAGGTGCAGTTGGCCAAGGCGGCATTGAAGATGCTGACGAGGAGGTTGATCAGAAAGACGGGGAAGTGCTTAATCACTCTATTGCTGACGCCGTCTGCACCTGGGGCCTTCTTGGTTTGGAGACCCTTGATGATCGACTCTACCTCCGACACAGAGACCGGCTCTGTGGGTTCGAGGGCGGGACGGGCTGTGAACTCGGCGACTTCCTCTTCCACCATATCTAGGTGGTCGGGGTCGACGCGCTCGAGACTGGGGCTGCATTGCCTTTCGAGGCTTTCGGCAAGGCACTCGGCCTTTTCGTCGTCCTCGAAGGCAAGCGTGTCGTTCGGACGAGACAGGGGGGGAATATTGGATGACTTGCTGCCCTTCAGCGATCTTACCATCTTCCAGTATGCCTGGTGAGATGGTCTGATCTCCGAGAGCAGGGTGTCCCACCTCTGATTGCGGAGTTCACTCATGCGGTTCTTTACGGCACGCTCGTAATACCGCAGAGTGGCTCTGTTCTCTTCGGTGCGACACCAGTCGTATGCCCTAGTGGCCGCGTGTTTCGCTCTCAACAGCTCCCTCGCATCCTCGGGCAGGGCCCAGCGTTGGTCGCCCTCGGCTGGGACCTGCTTCGAGGCTTCGCCGACGGCTTTACGAAGGTGACTGTTGAGAGCGTCTATGGAAAGAGCGATATCGTCGGGGGTCGCGATATCGTCTGGTATTCTATCTAAATCGGGTGAACTGGTAGCTTTTAGGCTTTCGCCCAAGAGCTCCCAGTTCACCACGGTCTTGGTCGGCGGAGTTCTGTTGCTCGGGTCGGGACCCAGCAGCATCAGAACTGGCCTATGGTCCGAGTCAAGCTCGTGTAGCACCTCCAAAGAACGCAACTGGAGTGTTACGCCCTTTAGGAGTGCTAGGTCGAGAATGTCCGGCCTGTTGTTGATATTATTGCTAAAGTAAGTCGGGGAGCTGGGGGGGATGATATCAAAATTTAGCGTATCCGAGAATGAGTACAGAAGGTGCCCATTCCGGTTATTCGCGTTGCAGCCCCACATCACGTGCTTGCCGTTAAAGTCGCCGGCCAGAATGACCGAGCTACCGAGAGCGAGAAGCGCTTCGAGGTCCTCTTTGAGGAGAGTCTTGCTACCCGAGTGGTAGCAAGACGCTATTATGATGGACTGATGACCGGTCATCGCAAGACGGCAACAGGAAGCTTCCAGATTGACTAACGGGGGAGTGGCTATGGGTGTGCAGTGCAGAGACCTTTTGTAATAGATCAGAGTACCGCCCAGGGGGGCGGCGAGTCTGTCATTACGAACCATCAAGTAGTTTGCAACCCTAGGGTTCCTCTTGCTTGGTTTCAGAAAGGTCTCGTTTATCAACATGATGTCGACCTGATGGGTCGTTAAAAAGTGGTGGATGAGATCCCGCTGATCTCTGGCATCGGTGTGGATGCCGTTGGCATTAAACCACGCCAACGCCAATGAATGGGGCTTAACCTTAGTGGGTGTGCAATCCATTAAGGTTATTGGGAGAGGACGCGGGGGGCGAAGCGCTTCATAGCGCTGAAGAGGTTGCCGTGAGACATCATGATGTCCAATAGGGCATCAGGATGCTCGCGGACCTCCTGGGCTACGGCACGGACCTCGTCGAGGTCGAATGCCGAGGCTATCTCTGCCAGCAAAAGCAGATCCGCCTTCAGGCCGTAGGGGCCCTGGGCGGGTTTGAAGGGTGAGGGCGGGGGGGTTGGACGGCTCTGGGCAGGCGCGCGGGCGCTGCTGGCCGGAGCTGGGGCCGCCTTCGGTTGGACCAGGGACGAGGGCCTGGTCCAAGCATTGGTGGCGGGTAGGGGAGCGTCGATGAACTTCGGCGCAGGGGTCTTGGCGCTGACGCCATGGGGACGGGTTGGGCGACGGGGCGCAGGGGTCCTCTTCGCCCCGGCCGCAGCCTTTGGGGCTTTGGGGCAACCACGATAGTTCGCGGTGTGCCCCTGAGTCCCGCAGAGCACGCAACTGGGAGGATTAGGATCCCCCTTGACCCGCTTGCACAGCGCGGTGCTGTGCTCGCCCGCGCACTTGACGCATCGGTACGCCGCTTCGCAGAAGCGGGCGGCGTGCCCGTACAGTTGGCAGCGGTGGCACTGACCGGGTATGCCTCTCCGCCTGGGAGCCTCGACTTTCAGGCCGGAGAGGTTGAGGACTCTTTCTATCCGAAAGATCCCCTTCCCCTCCTCCGTGCGGTCGAGGATGACCAGCACAAGGTCTATCGGGGCCTTCGTCCGTCCGTTGGTCATCCGATGGACCTGCTGGACCGGGAGGCCTTGGGCAAGGAGATCGTCACGGACGAGCTCCGTGTCGATCTCCTTAGGGATACCGCGCAGTACTACGCGGAGCACTTTTTCCTCTTCCAGCGGATACGCGTGAAATTGGACCGCGTGTTCCCTAAGAGAGCGGGTGGCCTGACGATAGTCGTCAGACGTGGGGACTGTGACGGAGATGCCGTCGGTGTGGCTCTTGCCGGAGAACGTCACGCCGTTTGTCGTGAGGATCGTGACCACCTCCTGCCAGCGGTGGCGGTCCCGAACGACGAAGGGGCGGGGGGGCTTGCCCACCCTGGGCGCGGGAGGCGCGTCCATGGCGGTGGGCGGGAGAGAGGGGCATGCAGTCGGGCATGCGGCCTTTGACGGGGGCGGAGGGGAGCCGGCGGCGGAAGCGGGCCGCTTCGTCCCCTTGTTGGCGACGACGGTGAAGCCGTCGTCGCCGCCACTGACGATGTCCATCTCCTCCGTAGAGGTATGGGTGGACGCGACCGTCAGAGCGAGTCGCGGCGAGCGGGAACGCGAACGCGAGCGCGAGCGCGGCGCCACCGTACGCGATCGCACGCGGCTTGAGCGTGCCACGCCTGGGGAACGCTTCGCCGCGGGCGACCGGCTCTTAGCGGCGGCGGCGGCGGGAGTCAGGGCGGCCGGCGGCCCTCTGAGGGAGGGCGCCAACTTAATGGTGGCCTTAGGGGCCGGGGCAGGGGCAACGATCTTCTTCGCGGCGGCCTGAGGGGCGCGGACGAGGGGGGACTTTGCCTTAGGGGCGCGGGCGGGGGGGGACTTTGCCTTAGGGGCGCGGGCGGGGGAAGGCTTGGCCTTAGGGGCCTTGGCTTGCAGAGAGGCTGCAAACCTAACCGGATTCGTGACGAACTCCTGAAGGGAGCTCGGGTTGGCGCGCAAATGGGCCCGGATGGAGGTACCTAGGGCGGCAAGTGCCGCCCCGAAGTCCACTTCCGGCCCCATCGTCGCGAATAAATCGCGATCGCCGGGGGAGGAGGTCCCCGGCTGGGTGCGGGCCGCGGGCATCACCCTGCCGGGTTTAGGCAGGGTGGTGTGTGCCTAATTCGTTCCCTAATGTGTGCCAACTGCCAGTCTTATTGTGCAGTTGGTGAGTACCTAACACAGGGCCCTAGCTGCCCCGGGGGAGAGACAGGGACTCCGGCGAACCGGCCGTCCGAGCCAAACACGCACCCGAGGAATCGGAGGGGAGGCGGAAGGGTGGGAGGGAGATGCTTGGCGTCGGCGAGGGGCGACCCCAAGGCCGGTGGTGCCAAGCCCAACCGGATTCCGTTTTTCCCCTGAGCAGGGGAAAAACGAGCGCTCCGGGTCCACGCTCCTAACAGCGATCGGCTTCGTTGGCACCGTTATGCGTGTCCACCGTCGACCACAATTGTGGATTTGATAGACGTGAGGAGAGGTGAGCGGGCGGCGGTCGGGCCCGCCGGCCCAGCTTTGGCGCGAGTCCCGCACTTAGGTCACTCGAATCGCGTGTAGTATGCGAAACTAAACACACTACACGGATAAGGCGCCCCGGTGCCGGACTCGAGAACACACTCGACGCACGGTGACGTCACTACGCGACTCGTAACTGATTCACCGAGCGGCTCTGTGAACAGAATCGGACGGCGGTAAGCACTTAGTCACTCTAATGCACACTAACTGACCTGCAGTCCGCTACGCTGATGCGTGGGACTCCTATCTGAAGGATCCTGAGCGGGCACTGAATTTAAAAAAACTATAACGGAAATTTCCGTGAAGCGGAAAAAAAACGGAAAGAGACGACTGCGCGGCACGACGGTCAGGAGCCTGACTCATTCGCTGTTTCTATAAATTGTATAAATATGTATTTTCGTTTGTACAAAACGTTGCAAGTACTGCTATGTTTACTTCATGTCAAAAGAAAATTCTTTGAATTTGTGATTACGAGTGCGTTACGGGTACGTTCATTGGGCGATTATTTATTTAACAATCCACATGTTGACATTTGATTTATTAATGGGCTGTTAAATAGAGTTGTGTTAGCAACACATACAAAAGAATGCAGTCTATGGTCTGCTGTGTGACGTTTTGCGAACGAACTGTCAAAGGAATGTAGCAAGTGAATGAATGAATGTAGCGTAAGGAATGAAGGAGCAGCGCCTGAGTCGCCCGCCCCGCCCAACCGGCACTTTTGGCTGGACCACGGAAGAGGACGGATCTCGTTGTGTTTTTCATTGGTGTCCATTCGATTCATACTGAAATTGCCTACATATTGTACATGGTTTGGATTATTAGAAGTATTAGTTGTTTACATTTACATTAAGGTGGTTTTGAATACCGTCCCTTCAGAAATAGTTTACAGTTGTTTAAAATTTTTAACCGTTTGTATAAGTGTTGGTGCACTTTGTCGTTATTGTGTTTTACTAGCTGGCAGCTTAAGCGATCAATACATTATCCAATTTGAAGGACGCTAGCTGAGCTAGCTTTCTATGATTAGATAGTGTAATAGCTGTTAGACAGCTAGCAATATTTTTTTTTCTATTGCACGGGCTTAGCCACGCTAAGTTAGCATACTGCGAATCGGAAAGTGTGAAATGGCCGCTTTAGCCACTGACGTAAAGGATCCGTTTTTTTTCGACATCAACAAAAGGCCGATAGCTACGTGTTTTCACGAGTAGGGCTAAGTGCTACCTAGTAATGTCCGCCTGGAAAAGTACGTACCATAGCAAGCCTCACTGTGGTTCAGATCATAGAGCTATGTTTTATCTCCTGTCCTTATTTCCGTAGCGCGGTGAGATTAAAAAAGTGTTTGCCTCCCTCCCACCATGGACTCATCGGTTTAATGGCTTCGTTGCTGAAACCAGATAGAATGCATAGTCTCGTACAACTTTCATTTGTAATTTAAACTGGTCGCCTCAGTGCAAGCGCCGACTGGATCCATCGGCTCGAGTTGCTCCGCGCTCGCCGCCCACTGCACGGACTTTTCGTCGTCGTAGGTACTTCTGTGTTACTAGATCTGCGCACAAAAACCAATTCCTTAAACGAGAATTAACATAATCGATTACACAAAGATTAATTAAAGAACACTCAAAAAGTGACGGAATCTCAAAAGCCGTTACTGATAGACGTTGCGTAGTCTTGGAATAGTTTTATAATAGACAAAACACTGTATAACTATTCCGATGCTATACAATATTTATTAAAAAGGGAGTCAATGTTTTTGGGCAACTTACTTTACAATGCCATCAGTTTAGACTACCTGGACTACTAGCCGCCTCCTGGTCCGACTCTGGTGGATCAGTGGGTCGCGACTCCGATAATGCTGGCGTGCCATTGGCGGGCGGCTAGTAATTACGCTGATTGGAATTCTTCGTCCTATGCATGCTAAGCTTCTATTGATTAATTACTATTGTGTTACACATATGTATTGTATTATGTGTAAATAAGTTATTTCATACGGCTGTTGTTTGAGCTCTCGGTTTATTTAACTCTGGTTTTATTCCGTTGCAAATTGCTCGATGACAATGAAAAATATTTCTAACAGAAACTTCAGTAAAAGTGAGCGCCACGAACGAGATGTAAACAAAAAATATTTCGTGGGCTGGTAGTTAAATTAAAATTACCTCCAACTTTTCCCATTTGTCTTTCACAAAAACCGCTCTAAAAGTTGTGTGTACGTAGAGTGTCAGTCGGCGCGCGGCGCGGGCGGGGAGAGTGCGCGCGCTGTGACTCGTTCTCGGACCGTCGTTTTGTTGGCTTTCCTAGAAAGTAGATAACAATTTAATGATATACTAAAGGTAAGAAGAAAGAGGTCTTGAGCAGTTGATTTGCTAACATTTTGATTGTAGTGAACTGGGGGCTTACCATGAACTTTTACAAAAACATCATTGCGCAGGAACGTTTTGTTACATTCCTTAATAAGTATTGTTTTGTACCCTACCAGAAGCATTGAAAACAATAATGTTTTAAAACGTTTTTACTCCTGCTACAGTGATGTCAAAAGAATGTACGTTAGAAGTGCCTATAAACACTCTGTGGTACTTTTGCGTATTTTGGAGTATGGTGCTGCCAGATGTACGATGTCAATCGTAATTATACGATTTTTGCCATGTAAAAATCGTACAATCGGGGTCGTACAATAGTACGACCGAATAGCGAAATCGTGCCTACAATATCCTATCGATACAGGGAAATTACACTTACGGTTTTTACAAGTTGCAAGTAAAAACACAATGATTTCTTATTATTTTCTTCCCTAAGAATTTTTATTTTCCTCACCCGCGTACAATCGCTCCTAAGAAACATCTGGCGACACTTGGTTGTATGAATAATGTCAAAAACGATTTTTTTTTGTTTTGTCTCATAGGGCAGGCTAGAGGCAACATAGCCATACCACCATAGTCTTCCGTATGTTTGTCATAACATTTTTCATTAAATCTCTGATGAAGATGATGATAAATGAGATAAATCTCGCTCCTCTTTCCCTCTTTCAGTAAAGGCGAGTTTTCGTTTTAGAAAATAATACAAAATCATGACACCATTTTTTCGGTTCCCCTCAAAAACGTAAATTAAATCTACCTATGATCATGAAGGTAAATTAAAATTCAATTACTGTATCCAATTAAAGTTTGTGAAAATTATTTTGGTGATATCTAGAATTTAATGCTTAGAATAATTTGTCACAGCGGCCGCAAAGTCTCAGCGAAGCAGTTCGATATCATGTGAGACTTTTTAAAAACCCACAGTGAAATCGCTGCGGGCTTTAATAGGAGTCTGCAGGCGAAGGCTCACTCCAAGAAGTAACAATTGCATCAAAAGGAGCGGACTTAGCCAAAAAAAAATCTATGTGAAAAGAGGTTGAAATTTATTCTGGAGCCCGTCCGAAGGCGTCCTTCGTAGTACGGAGCTTCTATTATCTGCTTCGAGAAACTCGAAAGTTTCCAAATCATCGACCATCTTGCTAAATATTACAAATAGAACCTCAGAAACACAGCAAAAACTCACTTATAAATAGAAAAAGTTACACGGAGAGCAACTTTTTAACAATCGTTGTCATTTGTATCATTCCTGCTATTTTGACAGCTCGGCAGGAATACTTTAGAGGTCGTGGTACGGTTTTTAAACAAATGTTCCTTGGATTGAATGAACGAAATCGTGTGACGTCATCAAAACTGCTAAGCGATATCAAAACTTAACAGGAATACTTTTAGGGTGGTCATGGTACGAAATTACGAAGTAAGGCTTAATTAATGATGTTTTAAGAGGTTGTGGTAAGCCCCCTGAGACGACCACAACTAACTGGCATCTGCTATAACGCATAGCAACGGAGTGCCTCGGTTCTGTTTTCTATACGATTACTATCAAAGTATAATTTCATGTATTACAGTATACCAACTCATAACCGATAACTGTCGAACAATAGAAACCACAGTTCAATCGATTTTAAAAAGGTAAAAATAATACACTCGCTTCATTTAATCGTCACAGTGCGTCTATAGTTAAAATCAGCAGAACTGATTCGTATCAAACAACTCCATGAACAGTTCGTTAAAATGCCTACGCCGCGAGGGTATGCCATGGCCGCTCTATGGCGGAAACTTTTAAGACGGTTCATGAATAATTTATTCAATTCCGGCAAGATTCTGTCGCGACTGGTGTTTCGGCGTCGCCGGCCGGGCCCGGCCGGGTGGGGCCGGGCCGGGTCCGGTCGGATCAACGCAGCAAGCAGCTGTCACAAGTTTAAATCCTCCGTAGCAGTGCGGTGACAGCGGCCGCTCGCTTGTCACCCGCGCGACGGCGGTGAGCAGCGCACTGTCGCCGGCACAGAGGGTCAGATCTCTCGGAGATTTGCCAAAAACATTAGTAGGCACATTTAATCATATTTCACAGATCGGGAAAACTTCGTGATTTTTTTGGCCGATTTCCTATCATTTTTAGAGGTTAGCGCAATTTTTTTATCATACTCCAAAGTATTTACTTTGAATATTGAACAATGTAGTAAATATTCTCAGGTATAATATAAGTTAGATAATATCTGTGCGGCGCGAATTAATTAATAGTCCGTTCGCGGCTACGACCCTCGTCACGTAAGCGCTAGTTTACAAGCAATTGTTTGACAATAATTGTACCGCCGTGGTCTGCCGTGGTCTGTCCTGGTCTGCCGTGGTCAGCGGCCGCCGGCTCAAGCACAGGCTCACAGCGGATGGCGACAGGCGCTTTTATTGAACCACCCAAGCATAAGAGGCAGCCTTGACGATGTACCTAAAAAGCTAAATGTTAAAAAGCTGAGCTTTGTAGTGTAATACTTACAATGAAGTCGGATCATTAATTATTACTTCTGGTGGATCTTTACTTATTTACCGATATGACGGGTTAATATTTATTGCCAAAGAAAATTTGTAACGCATTTTATTAATTAAAAGCGTTCTGAAAAAAAACTGCCCAAAATTCGTTAGTGAAAAACTAATATTTATGAATGGCGGAGTTCCTGCCAAACACCGCCCGAGGCTTGGCCGCGTCCCAACGCACCGGCTTCCGCGCCGCTCCTACTTCCGGCTAAATGTACACTTTCTTACACAAATGAGAAGAAAAACTTGTGTTTACAATGCATTTTGACCACATAGCAGTAGGGCTAATTCGCGCCAGAAGCTACGCAACGTTTAGCTGCAAACCACTCATAATCATGTTGAGAAGGGTCAGTGTAACAGCTGACGAAAAATGGTGTCATTTTCAAAGTACCAGAAACTTTGAGGTACGCTTATTATAACGTTTTCAATTTCGCCATAGTGATTCACTTTAATTTCGATTGAAGTACAGCCGTAGAGGCGGAGCGGCGGCGCGGGGCCGCTCCCGACTCCTCGCTGTGCAACTGTGCAGGCTGCAGCCGCGAGCGGCGCTGAGTGCTCGCTCGAAACCTCTCCGTTTGCGGTATAAGGATCCAATCAAACAGTTTTCAATTCCCAAATACGGGAACATTTTTCACTACTTCCGGAGCGGGGTCAAATGTCACCTTTCGAGGAGACGGACTAAGGTATTGCAAATGGGGTGCTTGAGTATGTCTGTGTTTTGAATTAGAGAATTTTGAGGCTCGAAAGCAATCAGCAATTTTAGTGCGAGTTTTCATGACGCCTCAACATCTGTGATGCGGCTTATCGTATTGCAAGTAAAGCGCCTTGACGAGAGGAACCCATGGCTCCCGGTGGAGTCCGTCCGCACCTTTTAGCAGTAAATAAATGGAATTTAGTTTGGTTCCGCGCTCGGGTCGGCTGATTCGATTTGCATGATAACACCCCCGTCCGCGTCGTGCCAAATGTATATTTTAAGGTTTTATTCGACTTAACATCGATAAGTTATTGGCTAAAAACGTTCGATGAATAACCAAAGTGATAGCTGGTAATTCCAATATCTTACTTTTCTTTCAATGATACGTGGTCGTGCATATTGTACCCCACTGCTGCTTACAGTCGCGGCTCTGACAAACGAAACACAACAATAACATTCCCAATTTAGATCTCATATAAATATTCCGTGTATTATTGTGTCCCGTCTCGTCTCGTGTCTCAGTGGACGTATTTGTAAATCCGTCTACATAATATATTGTTATC
Organism: Peribatodes rhomboidaria; assembly: GCA_911728515.1. Lineage (NCBI taxonomy): Eukaryota > Metazoa > Arthropoda > Insecta > Lepidoptera > Geometridae > Peribatodes > Peribatodes rhomboidaria. The sequence goes on along the minus strand of OU452187.1, from coordinate 15,494,070 downwards.
CTTTGTATCCGATACGGGCTCGTCAAAGAGAACACGGGAAACTTTGTTTCGTATGTGTTGCAAAGTTGCTTTTTGTTTCAAAAGGTCGATAAAGCCGAAAAGGTTTTTTTGCTTCACTAAGCTAAAGGGTTTTGTCACTTCGGGCTCGTCGGAAACTATAAACAGATGGCGCCCGAGTCAAGAGCGGCTCCGTGCCGGGCGGAGAGTGTGGTGGTGGCGGGTGTAGCCGCCGCGACAGAGTGGGTTCAGCGAGGACTACTCGTCTACGACGAACGATATAAACTTAGGAAAGTCGCATTGATTGTACCTCTAGTGCGGGACGCAGGTGAGGCGTGAGAGAACGCGGCGCAGTTGAGGTGGTGTGAGTTCGCGGCGTTGTGATGCATCGAGTGAGTTCGTGAGTTGGTCCGCGACTGAATGCTCTCCCTTCTTCCTCCCCCTCCCGCTGAATCCTAAAATTATTACAATGCTTTGATTCTTGTTTTTTTCATTTGACTATCTTTAATGGAGAGGTTAAGTTGACTCGGTAAAAAGTGAATTGCAGGAAATTCCACGTAAAACTGCAATAACTCATTAAAACAAGTATTGGTAGTCCCGTTGAACACCCGCGCCCGTCACGATGTGCTCCCTACTCGGCGTGGAACCACTTCATTAAAACTATTACAAGTAAACAAATATAGCGAACGCACAGGACTCATCTGCTTTGTCTTCACGCGGATAAGTGATTAAAGTAAATTTCGTTTTTAAAAATCTCTCCAATAGTAAAACAAAAGGGAGAACCATTATGTGTGAGATGGGAGTTAGATACACACACACACACACACACACACACACAGAGAGAGAAAAGTTTTTGCTGAAAATACATCTGTCCGCTTTCGTTCGTTCTAATCCATACGTCATTCGCGCGGAGTAATTTCCTCGCAACGGGCTAACGAACCCCGCATTATGGCAACCCTTTTAATTTATTACTTGCCGACACAATGAGCGGTGGCCACAATGGCATTTTGTTAGCGGAGACAATGCTCGCTGCCGATGGCGATTCAGGAGAGGTTCTCACAGCGACCAGTAGGGACGAGTGAGCCTTGAGGTTTTTTTTTTTGGTAAAAAAGAATATATAATATAATAGCATAAAAAGTTGTTATAGTGCACCTAAGTTAGAAGTACAGCTAAGATTTTTTTTAAAGTAATCAACTGTATTTATTTTAGGTAGGTATAAAGATTATTTCAAATTTGAAAATTCTTCATAGGAATGAAAGTGCTTCCGCTATAAGTGAATAACTCCAGCCAGTGTCCATGCCATGAGTCCAGCCCCAGCGTACACAGTCCTCCCACAGTGACGCGGCACGGGTCACGCTGGACTGACGGACTGACTGGACTGACGGCAGACGCTGGCTGCGTCCTTACTGCTACAGATGTAGGTCGCGAAGACTCGTGAAAACCTTCCGAGACTGCGCCCGAAGTGACCGTCTAAGTTCCCAACAATTCTTTTGAATGGAAAAGTTCAATTTCATCCGTCATCTTTTTTAATTCAGCTAAATCTTTCCAATTTTACATAATAGTTATATAATGTCTTATAATCATTGTTATTGTGCAAATTTGGAAAAGCTTGAAATACGTTTTTGACCTAAAAGAGGGATATTAATGGAGATAGGTACTTACGTAGTATAAGTTGAACTGTACTAGTTCAAGCTGTTCTGGAGCCACCCTCGGGCCCGAAGTAGGGCACTAACCGCCCCTTTAATATAAACTCAGTAAACTGTAATCATCCAACTGGCCACATAAATCGGCCTATTCACAAACTTCTGACCAATCTTCATTACGGTCGAGACCCACTGAGCACTATTTGCAGGATCTCCAGAATTATCTCCTGTAGGTATAGGATGTGAAATTTTATTCAGCTGTATGTGTACGCTTTGTAAGACGAAAACAGTCTTAGTAACAGTTATTCCCTACTCTTGAGTTATCATAATAATATTATGCCTCTTTTTTGTTCTTTAGTTTCGTTCTATGTTACCATATTTATTTACCACGACCGTGCGTGCAATTTTCCTAAAAGGGATCGGGCAGACGGTCCGCCTTTCCAAGGGAAGCCGAAATAGTTGAACATTCCTATGCACGGTTAGTAGACGCGGGTCTAATGTCTGTGTGGTCGTCTGTCGCGGAGCGAGCGAGTAGTTGTGTTGCGAGCCATCAGGCATGCCGACGAGGATTGCATCCGGTCCGCGGATAAATGGTTAAAAGGGTGACCGGAAGCGCGTCGGAGCCGTAAAATGGTGAAGGCGGGCCGAGAATGGCGCTAGATAAATCCGTATTTCGCCTTCGACCGTCGGGCGGGGCGCGTCGGCCGTCGCGTCGGTCGGCCGGCAGCCGAGCCGAGGCTGACAATATTTTTTTAGAGGAGCTTCGGTTTGGACGCGGAGATAAAATAATAAAGCGTCGAAAGATTCTCGCGAACTGCTCTCGCCGAGTGTATTTTGGCTGATTTAAGCGCTTCATTTGAATTTTAGAAATACGCGGTTATTTTAACAACTTAAACTGGAATTAATGGACACGATTTTTGCAGGTTACTCTAACTATTTTGCTATTATTGTAAAATGTTTCAAACATAATAATTAGATTAGTACTTATTTAATAATATGAAGAGATAGTTTTAATTATTTTGCAAGGAACGACAACTACACCTTCGTATGAGAAGTGAAAGTACGGAAAATCAAATCAACTCAACTGGTTTCATTCAATTGGGTATCAAAATAAAAATGACTCTACTGCCTTGTTTGGAAAAAGAACCACTTTCCAGAAAAACAGTCAAGAAACTAAGGTTAGGCTGGAAAAAGAGAGAGGCATGGATTTTGGTCGACCGATAAACTAGCGTTTAAAATTTTGCCGAGCTGAAATGTTAGTTTAAAATAGATCGACAATGAACCGTACTTGCACTGCACCTGCTGTTCCGAGATTACCTCCATCTCTGAACTCAGAGTAATGTACTTATTCTTATGTAACACATATTGTATATAATCTTGTGTAACGTACACCTAAATTGTGTGTTATTTATTTTTCCCTAATGCCCAAGCTGTGAGTAAAAAATAAAACAGAATTATTTTCATAACCACCTCGATAAAATATAAGCACCGTTTTCTACTGCCATGAATTATTTTAATGACCAACGTGTAAATTTTAAACCAAATAAGTACTAAGTACATAAATGAAATCTTCTGACGAGAACATTAGTGTTTAGCTCAGAGAGATAGACCCCAATACAGCTCGTTGAGGGCCCGAGCGTCGAGTCGTCCGCGCGAGGCGCGTGCTCGAGTGCCGCGCCGGCCCCCACGAGGAGCTACGACGCTGCTAGCTCGACGTTCGCTAGCCCTCTCGGGCAAACTCAGCTTTCGCCTATTGTAGCCTCATACCACTCACGTCCAGGCAAGAGCCGTTCAAATGTGATTGTGAACCACAGCGGCAAAAACAATTTATAGATGTGTACCAAAAACACAACGGCGTAAAAAAATACAGATTGCTGCATTATTATTTTGTTTCTGCCAAATCAAACCTTGTAATAATTTACATCAGCAGCGCGGATAATTTATACCTTGGCGTCGGGAATAAAACCGCTGTAAAACAAAATAATTCATTTATCTGCTGATAAAAAATGGAGTTAACTCGGCGCTGCGTGCCGGCCGTCGGCCTAACGAACGGCACCTGAGGGAGCCGCCGCCGCCGCGCCGGTCAGCTTGTTTACAATATTACCATGTAAAAAGTTGCCAAATTATGGACACAGGCTGCTTGATTGTTTGACCGGCTCGTTTGCCGGTTACAAATTTGTTGTACTACCTTTAACCCGGTAGGCATCATGGAACACCTCTGCGGTAAAGCCGACCACGGAGCACAGTCATTAAACATACATACATAATATATTATTTTCCGGTAATTTGCGGTATTTGCCGGAAACTTTTCTAACCCCTAATAAAAGTCCCGTCAATGTGGCGCGTCACTCGTGACAAATAATGATGGAATGGAATCGTAAAGTATTCCCGATGATATTGACAATTTGCGGACTAGTACCTGTTACCGGGCTTCCGTTTTATACGTTTTGGGGCTGAGTTTTATTAACATATTCCAGGGTTCAATTGGTAGTTTTATAAGTATGGTTCAGTGGTAAAATTGAGCTGGAATTCAGAATTATTCGGTAGCATCTGGATCACGTATGATTTACTGATGAAACGAATTAAAGTTTCACAGAATTCTGTAATAGTCGGGTTTTAAGTGTACGTTTGTGTCCTAGTTTTAGAATTAAATTTAAGTTTCGTAGATTTTTATTAAATTTAGCAGACAGGTATCTAACCAAATTAAATAAATTTAAGTTTTATTATGAAAAATTGATCAAAGGGTTGTAAACATCAAACTTTGAATCAACTTCGGATTCGCGACGCCTCAGTTTGGGGCCAACTACACAGTCCTCAACCAATATTTTTTTTAAAACAAACACTAACAATGTACTCATCCGGGTATGAAGATAAGCTCGAAACTGCAATAGTATTGCAGTACAGTACAGGCTTCCGACCACTTACCGCCTTATTCTGTAAGTGGTGTCGATGTAATTCCAATCCCGGTCCGATATCGAGTTGACGGAATTGTCCGCGCGTGACCGCACTGCGAGAGTGCTTCCATAAGCGGGGGACCATTGGACGGCGGTGGGGAAGTGGAAATAAGAACATTGTTTTACAAACGAAACACATCCCGTCTATGATGATCTACCTTAATATTTATAGAGCATCCCTTCGTTTTCGACTTAAATTCACTCCCTGGAATAATGTAAAATGAACAATATTATTTATTAATCGTGTTAGTGTCTGAGTGTAATTAATAACATGAATTGAATGGTTGGATAACATAGTAGTAAAATAAGTAAATCCTATATTAACTAAAACTACAAATACGAAAGTGAGTTTGTTCGTTCGCTTATTTATTTGTTTGTTACTATTTCACGCCTTAACTACTCAACCATGCAATTTTGCTCATACCTTTCAAGGGGTACAGAAAAGCAAATAGGGTACTTTTTAATCTGTAAAATAAAGGTTCCTGTGGCACCGTGGGTAAAACCGCGGAGCGCAGCTAGTAATATTATAATTATTATGTTACTTGTATCAAATTGGAAAAAAGTAACCGAAATTGATGGATCTGTTCATAAAATCACATCGATTCTTGAACGATCCTTTTGTTAATAAGATAGCGCTGTTTACTGCGCACACCTAATTCCGAGACAGCATCTTGCCGTCGTCCCGAGCGTCGCACCACCCCACGCCCCGGGACGATGCCACCGGGACGTGGGACCGCCACCAAGATCAAGCGGCAAGCCGGCCCGCATCGTAGCGTACTAGGCAGACACCAGGGCCGCACCGCTGGGCCGCACCGGGTGGTGACATTACGCCTTCGCGATCCAGTCTCTATTCCATTACTATTTGCTAAGTAATATGGACGCTGCAATGAATACCAAATGCGTTGTAAACCGCCCACGAAAACAGTACCCCAGCTTGCACACCTTCGTTACTACAAACAAACTTTCTTAGTGTTAAGAAGATACTCGTAGGTGATCCTAGGTAAGATTTAATTGGTTTAATGGATGGATGATGTTGATGAAGGGTGCTCTTAGACCGGCCATATTTTTACCGCAATACTTACTGGCTCTGCGATATTGCGACAATATTTTGATTGTAGCCCAGTTGTTTAGTTTACATTTCTAGTATAGCTGATGGTGGTCGGGCTACAGCTAGCGATGTTGCCAGACCAGTGGACTGGGTGTGAGTGGAGTGGAATGGGGACCAGTATTGCACTAAAAATATGGCCCGTCTAAGAGTTATCTGGCTCGCACCCTTTTAAACATCATCCATCCATTAAATTAATGAAACCTTTGAATTGTTTTTAAACAATGTACTCGACATAGTTTGCAAAACTCAATCAATATGGGACTTACTCGTAATTCATGACGACAAAAAATAAAAGTTGTCTAAAGAATAATTGTGATGTCATTTAATATCCGCTCGGGCAGACGGTTTGTATGGTTGGTTTTGAATTTGTATGGTTTTTTGGTTGTACTACGAAACCTTTATGTATTGGCAGACATGCAATAGTTTACAGGTTAGCACACACAACGCAAAACTACGACACACGGTCAGTTAGGATCGTCACTTGTGCCACGTGATACTTTGACTTGTTCGTAAACGTATGACAATTTACACATATGAAAACTTAATTAGACATAACATACACACACATGGACAACACACATAACATGGACATATTACATTAACTTTACTTTACTTATAATAACATTACATAACACGCTCAGCACGGACTTCCGTCACAGTCCCAAGTCTTCAGTTCAAACAGCTGCGGTGCGAATCAAGTGTACTGTCGTCGCGGTGTACCGTCGCGCACACACGGAGCACACGCATCGGGCCATCTGCGCTCCGTTTAATAAAAGGCGCGTTCAATTTATTTTATGTTTATTTAATTGGTGCGGTCCCGACGTGGCCGGTTGTCCCGATTTTTATGGGATGATCCGTTTTTATCGGGACATCTTTGGGAAATTGGTTGTGAGTGTTTATTTTCGCTTGTTTTGGTTACGGACAGCGGTTTGGATGACAGTTATGGTTTTATGTGAAACGAGCCTGTGCTAGATTTTTTGATGGGCATTTTTTTTTTTCGCTGGACAAATGAATGTAAATGAGCCACAGAATACTTATATGCTAATACTAATATGACAAGAATGCTGTTTTTTGCTAATGTATTGAGTAAGTACCTAAGAATGTCATATTATTAAGTTACACGGTGAAACAAACTTCGATAAGCAGTGTGACAAACGACAAAAGTAATCTAGACAAGAGGAACACATAATTAAGTAATATCGAAGTTAAAACCCAACTGTCACTTGTTAAGTTCAACTCTAGCCGGCATGAATGTAAGGATTGTTTTTGGGGTTTTTGGAGGAGAACCGATAAGGTGGCATCGTGATTCTGTATTTTCTTCTAAAACTTCTGGTTCTTCGAGTGTTAAAGTTAATAATAGTGCATTATTAACCTATTACGAATTAACGAATGTGGTAGTAGTAGTAACAACACTGACAAGGTTCGAATAGTAGTCACCCATACACAACGACTTACACATTCATTTAATACAAGACCATCTTTATTATAAGCAATATAGAGGGCGCCTGTAGTTGACACACCGAGTGGTGTGTGATACGAGTAAAAATAACATCTACAAGTACGCTATTTACAAAACTTATTAAACGTATAGTAGGAAAAATGTCTGAGAATATCTTAGAAATGCCTCAAACTGTACGTGGGCAGATCAAGGAGGAAACTGAACGAAGCCTAAAACAGGTGGAAGAAAATTTAACACTTAGAATTTTATGAAAAAATTTAAGAAAAATTTAGCAAGTTTGAAACAGACATAACCGAAATTAAGAAAACACAAGAAGAACAGGAAAGAAGACTGGATGATCTGGATAAGAAGCAACGGCATTGAAACTCGATTTTCTTTAGCATTGCAGACGAAGAAAATAATTATTCGGAGCTTGAGGACCTGATGATCGGACAACATGGAGGTGGAATGCAATAAGAACGATATCGAGTTTGTAGGCAGAATGGGAAAGAAGAATGCAAACCAGCTAGCTAGCAGGCTAACTCTGACTCAGCATAAGGCTAGCTCTGACAACATATGGCAAAAAATTGCCATATTGAAACAAAATCCAAAAGAAAACACACAGTGGTACATTAAAGAAGATTTCCCGCCAGAAAATCTACAAAAGAGGAAACAACTCCAAGTCTAGTGGGCTCCTTTTTACTTTTACCCACGTTACAGCCATCATTCATCACGATATTTCATTATTTTCACACAAATATCGGTGTGCCAATAAACGATTGTGTCGTCATTTATGTTTCGAGATTCGTCTTTTAACAACACACATCGATACCTTCAGCATCTCCGAGTAAAGAATAAAATGTAATTTCCTTCCACAATATACCAAAATATACCGAGTTCATTATCAGCTGACAGTATCATTATAAGGTAACGTAATGCAATTTAAAAGGTACCTACGAGTAACACAATTTGTGATGTTTACGATAAACAACTGATTAAAAAAAAAATTCAGGACAAGTTATTATCCGCGTTTTCTTTTGCGTTCATTCAGAGTATCGTATCCTAAAACCTCCCTCGTGATATACCATAATTAATAATCAAATTTCATGAAGACTCGTTCAGCCGTTTAGCTGTAAAAAGTCTACAAATAGACAGACAGACAGCGTCACTTTTGATTTTATAATATTCTAATAATAAATTAATATAGTGTGGATGTTTCAAAACTGCACATCAACGTTAAATGTTTCATGACTACCTATTTTATAAATGAGCTTCGTTAGCAAGTGCATGTACCTTCTCAACAGATGGACCTGGATTTGATGTCCACTCAGGCAGAATTTTTTCCTTGAAATGACAAATTTAAATAACTATCTGCTCGAGCCGGGCTCCGTTTGTTAGTTGTATATGTAACGCATTTCAACACAAGGAAATCTAATCGGGATACATTACTTTATTACATAGTTGAAGAAATACATGATTAAACAAAAAGTTTACCTCATTAGAACCGCCTCCTTGTATAACAAGCCGTCACATCAAGAAAGCCGCCGCAATAAAGTGTAATTTACATTCACCTTGTAACGGCGAGTTTACGAACTTAGAGAATTAATTAAGACAATGATAACAGTTTTAATTAAATGTAAATGGCGCATAAAAGTGATGTAAAATAAAATTCAGTGCCCCTGAGGCTGTTATGATAGCTAAGGGGCTTTTAACGCTGCGAGTGTATTAATGTAGACAGTAGGGCAACCGCGACGGTGGAAGTACATGTTTCATTCTCATTAAATATAAGTATGGAAGAGGAAGACTGAAATGCAACAATAGATTGGCGAATACTAAATAATGCTGCTATTAGATATGTTAATTTGATGTAAGTAATAGTAAGCCGGGACCCGTGTTGGCCGAGTGGATGAACCGTGCCTTTCGATCATGTAGTCATGGGTTCGATCCTGGCCGAGCACCAATGAAATTTTCTGTTATATATATATATAAGTAGTACTAGTAGAAAGGTTAATGTAAATAAATAATAATTAAATAAATAAATTCGGGACACTTCCACACACGGTCGCCTGACCCCAAACTAAGCAAAGCTTGTACTATGGCTGCCAGAGACTGATATACATACTTAGATATTTTTAAATACATACTTAAATAGATATTAACACCCAGACATAGAACAAACACAAATGTTCATCACATAAATGTTTGCCCTAGGTGGGAATCGAACCCACGCCCCCAAGCTCAGAAGGCAGGTTCACTACCAACTGAGCCATCGAGGCAGTCGATGCATTTAAATGTGCATTTAAATTTGAAATGCGCTCTTACGATGAAGAAAACATTGAGAAGAAACCGGCTTGCCCTAAAATTAATACATAATTCGATAGATTTGTGACATCCACCAACCTGCATTGAGCCAGCGTGGTGGTTGACGGTTCAATCACCCGCGATGTAGGGTAGGTCGGTGTCCCTGCAATGGGACATAGAAGACTGTAATTGTGATGGAATAGTGTGTAGTTGTCCTACTGGTGTGTAAAATTTAGTGTGTCAGATTTAGTGGTAGTTAAATGGTAGAGGCGTCCCGATGACTTGTCGTAGCCGTCACGAGTCGCGTCGCGTCGCGTCGCGCCGTCGCTCGGCAGCCCTCGTGGCCTCGCATGACATGTTATTGCCACGCTGGTTACGTTTTGTTTTCGACTGTGCGCGACCGCGAGTCGTGTCGCCGCGCAGTGAGGTCCGTGGTAGCGCAGCGTCGACAACAAAACGTAACCGTCATGGCAATAAGATATCATGGTAGGCCCCCTGCGAGCAACTAGTATCGGCCTACCCACAGAAGTCACCAGCTACGTACTTTACTTAACTTAGGGTGCTTCTAAACAGGCCATGTTTGACGGCAATACTGGCAATATTGCCGACTGTGGCCCGGCCATTATCAGCCACGCTAGATATGACTAAATGGTCGGGCTACACCCAAAGTATTGCCGAACCACACTCAACACTTTGGTGCGCCCATGTAGCAGTAAAATGTGAGCCGTGTTGGAGCACCCTCGCTGTAGTATCAAATGACTTCATTCAATCGGGATTGATGATACACTTGTGCACGTCAAAATATTGATGATAGCTTCAGGACCCGCTCTCCTCTAGTGGTTGCTACCGAGTATCTAGTTTCTCACTAGCTTCGCTCCGCGATTTGACCCGTAGCCTCACAGGAACCGTCTAATTTTCCGGAATTAGAAGTACCTTATGTCTTTATCTTTACCCCTGACAACGTGTATAAACATTTCATGATTATCGGTTGGGTGTGAAAGCGTCACAAACAAACAGACTCTCTTTTGCATTTCGAATATTAGTTAGGCTGAGGATTCTACAAGATTAAATATTATAAAATGGAAGCTTAAAAACCGCCTTCCCGTCATCCATGTAAACAATTTTTAGGCTTATGTTCATATTTTTAAAACTGCTTGACTAAATTCGATAAAATGTAAATGGGACTACTTTCAGAACTCGGTTAAAAATATTATAATTATAAAAATAGATAAATTTCAAGTTTCAAACATTCTGTAGGATATACATATCGCAAGTCTCTACACCGCGCGGTGTAATTTACACACAATTCTATAAAAGCCGTTACCGTTTCGGGATAAAATATTGCTTTTCTGTTAACCCAAGGTTTAAGCTACCAAATTGCATTTAAATCCATTCAGCCATAATGGAGTTGGATGGGAACAAATGAACACCCGTTTCCATAAGTCTATACATTAATAATATTTTAGTATGGTTACGCTGGTGTATGTGAACACAAATTGCAAGCTTTATTAATGACTAGCTGCGGCCCGCGGTTTCACCCGCGGCTAAAAAGTATTCTATGTGCTATTCTAGACTATAATCTATCTCTGTGCCAAATTTCATCCAGTTCTGTTCAGCCGTTCTGGCGTGAAAGAGTAACAAACATCCATCCATCCATACATACAAACTTTCGCGTTTATAATATTAGTAGGAAGTAGGATAGGACATTATCGTTGCGTAAAAAATTGGCGGGATGGGCAGAAGTAATCATTAAGATTATTTCTGCCCAGCCCGCCAATTTTTTTAATACGACTCATGTCAGAAATTCTCTCTATCAAAATAGCCATAATTATGTATACACATTTAGGAGAAGCCCGAGAGTAACTTATCATAAAAAAAAAAAAAACATTTTTAAATTACAAAACGTTATCAAAAAATTGAATCATCTCCACGCGACCGAAAAACATATTCTGTTTAAACTAATGTGTTCGCGAACTGAAGGGAAAAACTCTTATTATCTGTTATTTTCTTCTGCGGAGCTTCGAGCATGAGATCGAGCGATTTGTTTTAATATCATGCAATTTTTGTTCTTAGAACTTGTAAAAGCCATCAGAATGGAATGACGGCAATCTAACGTAAGGTATTTTTTGCGCAAATTTCAAGATGCTGCGTCGAAATAATGAAAATTGATGTATAACAAGAAGAAGAAGAATCTAAATAGTGTCACTTATTCCATACTAGCTGCTACCCGCGACTTCGTTTGCGTTTATTCAGAAAATAGAACCGACCCAAAAACCTTAGTCGCATTATACTGTAACTGATTATCAAATTTCATCAAGATCCGTGCAGCCGCTGAGCCGTGAAAAGACAACAAACAGACAGACAGACAAGGTTTCTTTCGATTTTATAATATCAGCTTGGATCTACATCTACATGTCACTACAAACGTGGGATTTAACGAACTAAATTTCTTAAGGGTCAGCCACATAATATTATCTGAGATATCAGTATCTGTGGTGATACAGGTTTTCATAGGCGATGGTGCTCACTTACCATCATGAGGCCTGTAAGCTTGTTTTCCGCCTTCAGCAAAAAAAAAAGTGTAAGCATCGCATGTCGTTAAGGATAGTAGTATCATCATCAACTAGTTGCCGTTTGCGTGATTTCCTCATAGATTTGCGAGATTTCCTAGAACAGCTATTCCATATCTATCCTTGTGATGCGTACTACCTACTTGTCTTGTAATGTTAACAGATAAAAGGATGATTTATGCTACACCGTGCCGAGCGCGAGCCGCGCACGAGCCGAGCACGGGCCCCGGACGAGGCGTGGGCTGAGGGTGTACGGTGAGGCACGGCAGCTGTCCAACTCGCTCGCGAATGTATTTAAGATAAATTTGCCTCTATTAATGCATTGAACACAGTATTATGTTCTACTTAGAAAAACGTAACCACGTAAAAAAATACGTGTTTACGTTTCTCTTAGTACTAATTATAAATATCAACATGCAAAATTATTCTGAATAATACTGTTTTCAATGCATTGATAGAGGCAAATTTATCAAAAATACATTCTATAATTTTGTAATTATTATTGGTCACTCTCACTCCTATGACGTTTGAAACGAGAGAGACAATGACAAAAAATATCTCGACTTGTAAGAATAGCCTCCCTGCAATAGATAAACGAATGGCCCGAGTTCTGGCTCTGCTCCCAAAACTCAACTTTTTAAGGAATGAGTTATAGCGGCGTGCTTGCAGCAATTCATTTCAAGATAGCTCATTATACTCGTAGTTTACTCATAGTCGTCGTTTTTTTTTACTTTATATTTATGTCTTAATCTCGTAGAAGTAAGGAAATTATCTGATTTTATACTACTATTTTATAGATCATAAAACAATAATAATATAACATTACCTAAACCAAATGCACCATAGTATTTTTACCCGACTGCGCAAGAAAGAGAATTATATTTTTCGATTGTATGTTTGTATGCAAGTATGCATGCATAAATAATAAATAAAAACGTTTTTAATAGACTCTACCGCCTTGTTCGGAAAAAGAGCCATTACTAGAAGAACAGGCAAGAAATTGAGGCATTTTTTTTCTTAAAAAAAAAATGCTGTCCCACAAATTTTGGCTTACAACTAGGTAATATCTATCTACTTGGCGGAAGTGGAAGGCTCTAGACATCTTTGTCTTCTAAATAATTGTTAACCTTATAACATCCTCTTTAATATATTGCAGCCAGATTTTTTATTTTTCTTCTCATAATGAACCCGAGAGACGTCCACTGCTGGACAAAGGCCTCCTCCAATGATCTCCGCAGCGAGCGATCTTGCGCATAATTAAACTCCCACACTGTTATTGTAACACTTTAACCGACCGAGCAAGGTCAGCGAGCGAAACGTCTCTGCGTCAGCTTCCACAAATCTCTTTCGGTAGTTTGAATTCTGTCTGGATCTCGCTCTTCTAAGAGAATATTTAATTTCCTTTTCTAAAAAAAATTTCCGCAGTTTCGAAAAATTTTCAAAACTGACACGGCAAAAGAAAAATATCAAACCGAATCTACTCACAAAATTTCAAGAGATTCGGTTTAGCAATGCGACTTGTAGAGGAGGACAAACGTTAGCTCGCTCTACACTCTACAGCTCACAGTCACTAGTTAAGTATAAGTATAGGTGTTATATAAATAATCTCTACACGTTATAAGATAAACGGATTGTACCAGATTGGCATAAATCTAAATTAATATCAACGCTGCATTAAGTCCCGTAATACTAATTTACTCCAGAAGATAGTGAGCGCAGTCTCGGGAGGCAGTTACTTGTACTACTTTTATTATGAAAGCAAAAGTTTATGCGCGTGTAAAAAAATAAATATTCGGAACATTACAGCACACACGTTCGCCTGACCCTGAACTAAGCAAAACTTGTACTATGAGTGTCAGAGACATATATACTCGTACGTACATATATATTTTTAATAGATACTTAAATATGAACAGCCCAGACAGCACAAACATAAATGATTATAACAAAAATGTTTGCCCGGGTGGTAGTCGAGTCCAGGCCCCATGGCTCAGAAGAGTGTGTGTGTTTGTTTGCTACTTTCTTTGTGCTAAAACGGATGGATGGTTTTTGAGGGGGTTATTCCCAAAGTAGTCCATTCTTTTGTTCAAAGGAAAGAATTTCAAACATTCGTTCGCAAAAAACTCTACAGTTTTTTAAATACTGTTTGTATGTTATGTTCTACTCCACGGCTATCTGAGACCATCATCAAATTACTGCAGTATCTACATATTTTCAAATTGCTCCATCAAAAAATATTTCATAGCTTTTGCCCTGGGTTATCACAGTCTACTTCAGGTAACACCACGGGGCACAGCTATTAATTAGCAATAATGTAGTTTTATCAGAGTCCCGACACACCGCGAGCGGTTGCTGAGTGACGCCGTTTCCAAACAATTTGTCGCGCTCGGAGCGTAATGACGCGCTGCTTACTGCGCTGACTGGGGAGCTTCCGCCGCGCGCCCACGGCTGCGGGCGGCGGCTCGTGGGCGGCGGGAAGCTAGCGAAGTCGGAGCTAGAAACGCACAGATACCTTATCAATCCGAGGGAAAGAGCCCAAACTAGTACATCGAACCGGGAGTTTCTGCAGCTAAACCATTAAACTTTATTATTCCACGCTTCTCTTTTTCACTAACTTTAAAAACGGAAGTTTTCAATTCGATTGTATCTTTTTTTTATACTCACATGTCATTCCGCCAATTATGAATCGATTTTGATGAGTTTATTTGTTTGGTTCCTATTTCATACTTCAGTCAGGTCACATATTAATTTTATATCGGTAGAGCGGTTTTTTTAAATCGACGGAAAAACCGAACAAAAACAACAACGGATGATGGGAAGTCGGTTTTTTAGATTTAAAGTATTACTTTACATTTTTACATTTTGAGCTCATTGTAGCCTCGCTTACCTCGGTAGTGGCACACCTGCCTAGCTACTGATAGCTTTTTTGCTAATGACTTGGACGGTCAGTTGAGATAGCATGGCGATAGGATTGTGTAAATTGTTTATTTTGGTTCATACTTGGTATGCGGGAACTATTTGCGGGCTATATCTTCCAACAGCTAGGTGTAGTAAACTAAGCTAATCCCGGTACATTTGATACATTCAGAAGCCAATAAGGCAACAGCTGTGTAATGCTGAGCGCATCGATACAAGATGGCCACAGGTTATTGTGTTTAGTCAGTGGATCACCTCTAGCCTAACGGCTAGACGGCTAACCCGACCAAGCATTCCTTACATCTGATTGTGTTTAATAAGCCAATGAGACAGTCGTCTGCGAACCAAACACTACAGAATAATTACAAGTACCTATAAAATAGATGGTGACACTCGGAGGGTCACAATAACGAATTCCATGGCATAATTGCGTTCCAAAATCCTTTACCCCGTTTAGTACTCGTGGGCTTCAGCATGTTCATCAGTGTGTGAGAAGCGTGTCGTATCTCAGCACTTCGCATTACCACGAGTCGAGCGCCATTCCGGCGTCGAGACTGAAACTAGACAGAAACGCGTTCTTTATAGTACTACCGTCCTGTACTCTGTGGTCTACTCACCATGCCGTTGACACGGGGGGCAGGGGAGGGAAGGGGAAGGCTCTAGATGGGGTTAACTTAATTAGACACGATGACAACTCTAGCAGCACGCAAAAAACGATCCTATAGCTAAAAGGTTAAGCTTAAATTCGTGCGGAGCTAGCGTGAGGGTGCTTTAATCCGAGGCAACGCATGACGAAGGTTGGAGGAGTGGTTGAAAGCCTTTTGAGTTAAAATGGTTAGTGTTTTATGATGTGAGAACGAATGAATGAGAATTTAATAGAGGGGAGTGAAATCTACGTCGGAACCGTAATGTTTAAACTATTTACGAAACCCTTTGGTTCAACCACATTACTAAACTTACAAAATACAAGCTGTGCCCCGCGGTTTCACTCGCGGCCCTAAAGAAACCGTTATGAATATCGGGATAAAAACTCTATTATACCACAGACAACGTACTTGTTTACCTATGTTCAAAATTTTATGACGATCGGTTAAGTAGCTGAGGCGTGAAACCGTAACGAACAAAGTCACCTTCTCATTTATTTATTGTACATTACTTGTTTCGATTTCACTCTTATTTAAATTTATAATAATATACTAGCTGTCACCCCGCGACTTCGTTCGCGTTTATTATTTATATATATATAAATGTGAGCTATCCTATCTGTTAAGTTAGATCGAACTGCACACGGTGTGCAAATTTGATTGAAATCGGTTAAGTAGTTTAGGAGTATATAGCGGACAAACAACGTGACACGTAATTTATATATATGTATTAAGATTTACAAAATAAATATTTGAAAAAATACTGATAAAATAAAATAATTCTATTTAAAACATCACAAGAGTCGACTCAAAGGTTGCTTCTATATCTAGCAGCTACTTGTCGCAACATGCCAATATAAAAGGTGTGCAAATTTTGCGAGTCCAGTAAAGTGCAGGCGCACGCAGCACACAAACAATAATTAATAGCACTTATACGAGTTGATACAGCCACGTTTTCGTTACTCAAGACGTTAAGAGTACTTACCTAAAATACAAGTGCTTTCACTCAAAAAGTGCCCGTTACGCCTTTGCCTTTAGTCTACTCTCATACTCGATACTAAGGCGTATTCAGACAAGTTTGAGTTGCGGGTCTTCAAAAATAAATCAAACCAAAATTATTTTATTTCAGATACAAAAATGTATTGATCTAAAACTATTTATATTTAATATTTTTTTAAACTAAGCTACTATGCTTGGGTATTAATAATAATGTATGTCAAAAAAGGCATTTTATTTTATTTTTATTTTATTTATTAAACAACATTCACAGCCCTTAAAAAACAAAATACAACAGTAACAAACTAAACTTACAGCCAATAAAGAATGTATATTATATTAATGAATTAAATAATATGTGCAGTCGTGTGTGTGTGTGTGTATGTGTGAGAGAGAGAGTGTGTGTGAGGATGTGTAAAAGTGTGAGAGTGGGATATATGAATATGATTATAATTATGAAATATCTGTGCCATGGATTAATTTGGTTATATCAAGTTTAAAAGCTCCTTTTTTTAAGTGAAAGATATCGGTATAGTTACAAAATTTTAGGTTATAGGTTCTATGTAGACGATTGATTATTGAATTTTGTGCATAGTTGGTATGAGTTTGTGCGACAGCAAATAATTTTATATTTCTAGTTCGTTTTTGAGGTGCACGAAAGCTGAGAATACTACTGATCAGGGCAGGGCAATCAATGCACCCGTTACACAAGCCGTGCAGAAATACCATGTCTAAGATCATGCGTCTGTTCTCAAGACTAGTTAGATGGTGGTACTTACATGAATCTTCATAACTCAGCTTGTATGTACGTGCCCTGTAGTTGAGATGTTTTATAAATTTGTATTGAATGTTCTCAATATCTCTTATGTATGTAATGTAAGAGGGGTTCCATATCGTACTACAGTATTCCAAAATGCTTCGAACATATGAGTAATACAGTAGTTTAATACACTTTGCGTCCGAGAAAGGTTTACAGACTCGCATGATAAAACCAAGGCTTTTATATGATTTTTTAATAATAGCTTCAATATGTTCAGAATAGGTTAATTTGGAGTCAAGTAAAATTCCTAAGTCACGCACTGTTTGGACCTTTGATATGCTGACACTAGAAAGCTGATAGTCAAATGAAATAGTATTTCTTTTACGCGTGAAGGAGACATAGTGACACTTACCAACATTAACGCCTACTCGGTTGTCAGAATAGTAGTCACTAAGACGATTAAGATCAGCCTGTAGCTTAATGCAGTCAGATTGATTATTTATTTTCATAAAAATTTTCATGTCATCCGCATACATAAGAAATTTAGCATTATGAATACATTTACCTACATCATATAGATAGCACGCATAGAGTAACGGGCCTAAAATAGATCCTTGAGGGACGCCTGATGTTATGCCTATATAGTCAGAGCAATACCCACCAATAACAACTGCTTGAAAGCGTTTATGTAAATAAGATTCGAACCATCTTAGGAGGTTACCCCGAATACCTAGATCATAGAGCTTTTGTAATAGGATTACGTGATCAACTCGGTCGAAGGCTTTCTCAAAATCCGTGTAGACCACATCTACCTGCGACCCTCCGTCCATGTTAGTAGCCACATATTCCGTGAACGAGCCTAAATTAGTAACCGTGGAGCGACCTGTCATGAAGCCGTGTTGTTGAGGCGGTATTGATAGCGCTATTATAGGGTATACATAAGTATGGACTATACGCTCCATTATCTTACTGAGAACATTCAAAATTGAAATGGGACGGTAGTTTTCGACTTCTGTTTTTAGGCCCTTCTTGTGAATAGGAATGACCTGTGCTTCTTTCCAAGTGTTCACAACGACACCTTCTCGAAAACACCTGTTGAAGATCAAAGTTATCGGGTGCGACAGAGTATCAACACATTTAACAAATATAATTGGCGGCAAATTATCATTACCAGCACCTTTATTACAATCTAGCTTATTAATAATTTTTTGAACCGCATCAACACTAACCTCGATATCAGAAATTACATTAAAATTTGATAGCAACGTATCTTCAAGCGAACAGTGAGCTAAGTAATTATCACTGTATGAGGAGTTATTAAAATTTCGCTGAAAGAATTCATTGAAGGCAGAACATATATTTACCGGAGCGTCCAATTGAGTGTCGCCATATGTCATTGACTGTGGGTAGTCGGTAGCATTCTTCCGCTTAGATTTTATAAAAGTCCAAAAAGCTTTCGGATTTAGTTTAATTTTTTCTTGCGAAAATGTAAGAAAAGATGCATAACATTCATCTTGAAGTACTTTTTGTCTTTTTCTAAGCAATGAAAAGGCCTGATAGTCGTTATGATTCCTGTACTTTTTCCAGTTACGGTGAAATTTAGTCTTTTCTTTAATGAGCTGAATAAGAGATTTGCTATACCAACAGGGATACAAGTACTTACCACCGCAACGAACTTTTGGGACAAACTCATTCAATACGTTATTGAGTATCAAGTAAAATTTGTTCACCGCATCATCTAAGTTTCTACATGAGGTTATGAACGACCAGTCCTGTTTAAGAAATGAATCGTTCATAGCGCGATAATCAGCTTTTTTGTACTGAAATTTAGACTTGATACAGGGCTTGAGCGGAGGAATCAACACGTCAGTTGCAGTCAATGATAAAGCAGGATGATATATGTCTTCTTTAACTAAAGGAAATTCAGATTTCTTGATCTTTAGTGGAAATGTGGAAAAAATTAAATCTAGAGTATTATAGCTACTATTCTGAAAGTAATTGTATTGTGAAAGGCCTGAATATGCAAAATATGACAAAAGATCAGTAGCAGTAGATTGTACTTCTACAGCTCCCTTTTTTATAACAATAGGCTCCCCAGACGACCAGTCAATGCAAGGTAAGTTGAAATCACCTGCAACCACTAAGTCACTTTCCGGGCAGTTATCGCGAATAGTTGACACTACATCTATTAATATCTGTATGCGAGATGAAATTAGAGAATTAGGTGGTATGTAAGCGACAGCTAGGTGTATATCGTTAGACGATCCGACACTTACTGCCTGTATGGTAATCCAGACACATTCAAGATCGTCACGTTCCCATTCAGGACGCAGTCTAGCGTGCAGCCCAGAACGACACAAAACCATAACACCGCCGCCTAAGGATACACGATCATTTCGAAATACTCTATAATTATCGTCACACAATTCAGTATCAAGAACACCATCGTGAAGCCACGTTTCGGTGACCATAATAACATCACTGTCACATAACAGTACGTTATTGCAGAACGTATTAGTTTTTGTCCGCAAACCCCTGACGTTTTGATAAAACAGTTTTAATTTTTTGAAAGTACTATTCATTTTTAATAGTAAGAGTTATATCTAAACAAATTAGTATTCGATACATAGATAACAAAAATACAAATAAGATCATAATCAACGCATTTCAAGCTGCACAAAGTTCGCGTAATACAATTTTGTACATAAGCTAATAGTTTGACTTGGTTTGACATGGCTAGTATGCAATACAGGTTTTTGACTCTGCTAGAACAATATAAGTGGTAATAATAAATAAATAAATAATATATGAATTTATATGTGTATTTTATATGTGAGTTGGGTACGTGTGAAGTGTGCTGTGCTACATGTAAGTGACAAAGAGTTACATGGGTAGGAGATGACATCATACAATCTTTGAGAGGTCGGCCGAACAGGAAATAAGTATGGGAGGGGATGTTTCGTTCCGTCTCATATAAATACGGCAGTTTTTTGTCCAGACGTATTTGAAACTAACTTCCTTGGCTTTTTGTTTACTAGCATTTAGCAGCATCTTATTTTCTTTTGTAAGGTGGTCGTTAATGTAAATACGATTATCGTCCCCTCCGATACCCAGGTCCTTTGCTCTTAAAACGCGGTACTTCCGGGCCGCGGCAACGATATGATCCTTGAGAGAGCGCTGCTTCAAACGCACTACGAAAGCGCGAGCACGCGCATCTCCACCACCACGCCGTGGCTGCACCCGGTGTGCAAATTCAATGTCGCTGGCTTGAATAGGGACTCCAACGTGATTTATGACTCTCGTGATAATATCCAAAGCGTTCTCATCCTTATCTTCTGGAATTCCAATGACCTCAATGTTTTGTATTCTCGACCATTGTTGTTGCCTCATGTTTTCCTCTTCTAGGAATTTAATTTTTGCCGAGTGTGTTTGCAAGGTATCCTTGAGAGCTTTATTTTCTTCTTTAACGGCTTTTAAATCTGTAGCAGAGCTTCCTAGTAGCTTCTTTAATACTATGATTTCTTTACGTAACTCTTCATATTGAGTACTCATAAACGATAAAGACTCGTGATATCCAGCGCACTCAATTTTAATTGCCTCGAGCTGGTCAGATAAACCTTTAGTGCATGTTTCGATTATGTCCCGTATATCTTGCTTCTCAGTCTTTAAAAACTCCTTCAACCTGTCCTCCGTGATGTAATTACCAGTAGGTGACTGGCCTCTACGCAACGTAACATTACTGGCTGCCGTTAAGTACTCTACATCAGACTCGGTCCTTCCAGATGTTTTGGGCAGGCCAGACGAACGGACAGGTGTGTTAGTGTTGTCTGACTTCGGCACCTTACTATGACACTCTAGGCATCTCCAGTCACGCTTGACTTCTTCATTCATCGCCTTATATTTCTTCGGAGAAAGATTAGCGCATTGTAAATCGTACTTTTGACTGCATCCATGACAAACCATAAACTTTTTGCCTTGTATGCCCGCTCTACAACCGGCACACATTTGCTTATCCATGTTGTCTTGAAATTATTTGCGAGTAACAGTGATCAAAAATGACAAGTGAGTCCTGCGAGAAATATGATAGAAATCGCTAAGACTCGACTTCACAGCGATGACAATGTTGTGGCAGGCAATCCGTGAGTCGATCGCGCGGCGCCGCGGTGGGGGCGGCAGCGGGCGTATGAAGGACAAACACGCGGCCTGCGTGCTCGCTGCGAGTTGTCGTAGGTCAGGACAGCGATGATTTTAATTGATATTTTAGTAAATTACTCACTGGGTGCGCGATGTATTGTGATGTAAATACACAGTTTAGAAGCCTTTGTCACTAGCTTTACACTGATATATATAACTGGGCAAAAAATCTACTTTAAACTATGAATTTTGAATATTATTGTAAGACCAAATTGTAAATAGTGTTAAGTATTCGACTGCGAAGTATAGAATGATTATGACCATGCCGTTATTGACTGGATCAGATGTTGCATAGTAACATCTGATCCAGTCATCTGAACAGTCCATTAGGATGTTAAAGCCGAAAACATTAGAGAATCTTCAACGGAACAGTTTTTACGATCATGCCGTGTTAAAAGACTATCAAAAATACTACTGATATTAGTGATCGCATACGGTGAGAGGGTGAAATTTGTCACAAGAAAATGGTCCAGGTTATTATTTTGCTGGCGACACTAAAACGTTATCTAGTGTCGTTAGTGCAACTCGCCCGCGCGACCACTAACAAGCGTCGCATTGTCGTAAGATTTGTCACAAGGCGTGAACGCGTAACAGAACCTTACCTCACATACTCGTAGAAATAAACAACTTAAAACTTTTAAATGGCAACATACGAAAGTTGTTAGACTGCACGTAGTAGTGTTTTGAATACATTTTCTTATGACACATTTCGTTAGCTAAAACAAAACGAAGGAAGTAAATCTGTGCAGATCGCGTGTTGTTAAGGCGCCTTTCTTTGCTAAGACTCTTAGCGGTTATTGTTGTTTTACACAAATACTTACGTAACAATAGGTATCAAATAGAATGCTTATTGAACGTTTTATTGTAACTACATTGTTGAAATGTCCAAATAAAATCGTACATGCCGAAAGTTTGAAATGCACATCGAGTTCAATCCAGTATCGATACGCCGGGCGCGCCGGTGAATCTGCGGCTGCCCGCATCTGGACGCGGGATTTGGAACGGACCATTATTATACCTCCGCCGATACTGAAATACAAATATTACGCTCGAATTGAGCGCCGAATTTCTGTGCCTTACTATTATTCAAATTTATAAGAAAATTCTCAGCATGTAAAGTACTTACTAAGTAAACTAACTAGGATCTTGAATAGGTTTTTGAACTCTTGCACCATTTTACAACAATTCTATTTATACACATGGGTATTATAAACGAAATAAGAGGACACATTTCTATACATACAAACGTATTTGTTTAGTAGAACACACGCATATTCATGCGTCCGGAACTCTCGGAGTATATTCAGGGCTGGAGACAAACACAAGCTAATTGAATCGGCGCGGGAGGGCGCGGCGGTCGCGAGCCGACCGGACGTGACGCGCGTCACAACGCGGGACGACACGGCGCGCGGCGGGGACACACCGAGGGACAATACGACGTGCGGCGGGGACACACCGAGGGACAATACGACGTGCGGCGGGGACACACCGAGGGACAATACGACGTGCAGCGGGGACACATCGAGGGACTATCAACCGCGCTAACATAGTTCCCTACTGAGGGCGATACGCCACACGCATCGAGCCTTTACTTACACCTACAGTAGACGGCATAGTCATGATCTCATCAGTCAAGATTTTTTCACATGCCCTTCGATGTAGTTGTTTGATCGGAGTCTAGTATTTCTTCTGTGACGGAGCGACTAAAAAAGTTAAAGGTACTACTGAATAAAATTAAACTACTGTACATTCATAAATAAAAATGCAGAGTTGTAAGTAGTTTTGCAAGTGAGCTTTATCTGTGATCTGCGAGTATCAACTTGTAGTAAGTACTAATTTATTGCAACATTGTATGTATTGTTGCGATCAAATCGCAACAATAAATCTTCAGCTGAAATATCTTTACCACAAGTTAACAGTAGAGCTATTTCCCATCGCAATAATACACCAAGTACCTATTGTCACCACTGCTTCTAACTCAAGTGATAATATCACGAAACGCCTCTTGCGTTCGATACGCACAATTTTCCCCCGTGTATCCGAGACGTTGGTTCGGAGGCAATCAGCCGGAGTATATTAATAGGCAATAATGAGCGGGCATTTCTATTCTGTTACGAAGGACCTGATTGGTCGATCGGCATGCGAGTCGCGTCGGCGGCCACTCGGCCGAGCGACGCCGGCACGTGGGCGGCCGACCAGGAAAACTCATGGGAATGTGGCGAAGCCATCCAATTAAGTGTGAAGAAGTGACCATTGAACTTAGCAAAAGTATTTGTTGTGCTCCAAATAGGCGTAAACAAACTCGTTGCACTGATATGCGGTTTAATCTCCTCGTCACGCACCAACGAAACAAGCGAAGCACTCTGCCAAGAGTTCAAATTACTGAAACAAAAAAAAAAATACTAACCAGTCATAAATGCAGTTTTTCTAGCAGTTTTCAGGATATTTTTTGTGCAAAAATGTTATAGAATGAATGAGTTCGATGTTAGCTCGCGGCTGTAGGCGACTGGAAATATATCGTGTAAAGACGAAAGACTCCAATTTTTAGGTCGATTGCTTTATCGGACAAACTTCGACGATTGGTATCTTTGGATGAAACAGGAAAATTTGCAAGAAAGTGTCTCATGCCAGGCGGTTGTAGTATCGTTTAATCTGTGGGCGGCGGAGGCAGGTGGCGAGACACTCGCCTTATCGGTATTCGATACATTACGCTATAAATAACGAGCCGATGTTATTCAGCAGTTACGGAAAATCAGATTTTGGCCAATTTTGCAGATGCTGCTGGCGCTTTGGAAAACCGGACGTAGTTAAAATAATTTACCACTTTAAAAGGCACATTGTGCACAGTTAAATTACTTGTAATGAGGTGAAAATGAAGTGACGTCAGCGTAAAGTTGTTCAGGCTCGTACGTTTCATTCACCATAAATATACTCACTGAAACGCTAGCAGTTTCCCATAAAACTAAACGCTGGCACTTTTAATTCCGTAGAGCGTAAATCACCGCTGTCTGCGAACTCTAATTTAGTTCAAACGGTTTCATTAAAAGCTAGAGATGGAGACCCGAACTTGCAGCTCAAAGCTTAAAAGGTTTTTTAACAAGGAAGCTCCAAAAAACGAGTAAGTACCGACGTCGAGACGCAGACTAGGTACACCACGGACTAGAGATGAGACTGTTCCGAAAACGCTGCGTCTGGTGGATGAGACTTGTCATTCGTCACACGACCGACAGAATTTATATTTCACTTGTTCGCTTTACGCTCGTAAAGTTGGAAAGATTTTATTTACTTAGAGAGGGGGAGTGGCTTTGTTTGGTCGGATAAGTATTACGATAGGAATTTTATTACAGACAGACATGACATGTGTACGATGTTTGTCTGGTTGCAAGTATTTGTTTTCGTATCGAAGTGAAAAGAAAAAATGGTCGTATGGAAATGAAAAATACATAAATACTATTATTTGAGTAATTATGGAAAATTGATTTCTTAGATTATAAAAGTAAAAAAATATGTTTAATGTCAGAAAGTAAAAATGTGGATCCACATGTGGAGCCTAGGTGTGAATCCAAGGAAGGAGGGGAGACTTGGTTGTAATCGTTTTTTAAGATTTTCCTACAACATTAAACGAATGTGTCCGGACTTATTTGACCGGATTAGGTATTCGTCGTCGTCTCATTCAAGTCAAGCATTTCCTTCGCTCACTTTTTCTATTTGTCCAAAACAGAATGAGTCCGTGCTCTTACTGTGAGTAGATGGCACGTGACGCCACGACTGGTAAATTTCATGAATTTTCTTCATTTAAACATTTTCTTTTTCTTTATTTTATTTATCGTATTGGTTCAAGTATTCAATATACAAACGAAGATCTTGACAGATTTATTTTTAGAATGTGCTCGTGAAATACGGTTATAGAATGAATTCCAGATGGATCGAAGGTTTTCCTCGCGTGTTTATTGTGATGAGAGGCTCTCATGTTAAAATAACCCCTTGCTCATTTAGGGCGCGTATAATGGGTGAGTTGTCCGGCGGCCAGTCGAGTGGCGCTCGTCCCGCTCGCTCGTCGCATTTGTCCCGTTTGTGCCGTATGTCCCGAGAGCTCGTTGACTGCGGGACATTTGCCGGATAACTCTCCTTATGAGGGGTTCCGTCGAGTGTGTAGTTATTATGCGAAGCGTTGAGGTTTTTAAGCATTAAATTTGCCTTTTAACTTTTAATGATATATTTTTTGCTTGTGCCCACAGGATATTCCGTTGTATTAATTGTGTTATAAGGAATATAATAAAAACAGTTTTCCTTTACGTGTTCGGCTGCGGGGATCTTAATAATTATGCCAAAAAAAATAAAACGCATTTCTTCTTTCGGTAGGAAAAAAAAAAGTGTTCGTCAGCGGAATATTGAATTACCTGTAGAAAATATTTTCCGATAAACATTTACAATGATTCAAATTTACTTCAGTAAAAAATTGCCGAAAAATAAACTGTCTCCGACATTTTGTAAAAATATAAACGAGAGATTTGCCCGAAAATTTGGTGTATCGACGTGAAACGACTGAAGTCCTCCCGATTTTATTTTTTACATATTTAAAATTAAATGCTTATTCTTGAGTATTTAGTGCAAAGAGTAAAATAATATTTCGAGCTCTGTATATTTGTCTAAAGGTTTAAATGATAATTTTGATAGCTTATTGCACAAAATAATTGCTTTAATTTGGTTTATTGCTTTTTTATTGTATAGTTTTGTCATTTTATTTTATTGTATACCTAATTTCTTCATTGTATTTAATTTTTGATTAAAAAAATGTTGTTGTAAGTTCCATTAGTTCTGTTAAATTCTTCATTAAATTAGCTTCAATATCAAATTGTATATAAGTTCAAATTAGCTTAAAAAATCAAATTGTATAAAGTTTGTATTTTTTTTAAAAGTAAATTTCAATCAATTAATTCCAAGATAGAATAAAAAAAAAACATATTCCTTGACGTACTTAATGCAGCGTTAGAGCGGAAATACACTACAGATTGGTTCAAGAAACAGTTTTGAAGATGAACTTTTGCGAAAGTTCATCTTCAAGTAACGCCTGATTCAATCGACTAATCTGGGTGTAACTAAAACACCACGAAGTCTTTTTAAATCTTGCCTTAACGAATATTATAAACATTTGAACTGAAGCAAAGACTTCGATATCAAAGACTAGTTGAAAAGGAATCACAAAATAATCAACCTCTTCAGTTATCAGATTAATTGCTATAAGTGCTGATTTACACAAAGCGAATTATTATTCTCTCTGGAAATTAACGAAAATATTAAATACAGCACACGCCAACAAGTGTAGCACACGTGCGAGTAAATGGGTTCGAACATTATATTATGGAAGCTGCCGCTAGTTTTTTTTATCAAAGTTTCCGCGCACAAGAAAAGTAGTATATATGGATGTATGTATATGGATAGAGGACTCTTTGTTCAAATACATACAAAATGGGACATGGTCAA
The DNA here is from genome assembly GCA_911728515.1 of Peribatodes rhomboidaria. NCBI lineage: Eukaryota > Metazoa > Arthropoda > Insecta > Lepidoptera > Geometridae > Peribatodes > Peribatodes rhomboidaria. Next base: position 15,467,065 of record OU452187.1, on the reverse strand, counting down.
AGTCAAAGTCAAAGTCAAAGTCAAAATGTTTTTATTCAATTTAGGCATCAAAGATACACTTATGAACGTCAAAGTTATTTAAATAGACTCGACCGCCTTGTTTGGATAAAGAGCCTCTACTCAGAAGAACAGGCAAGAAACTGAGGGGCATTATTTTTTCAAATAATAAATAATTTACAGTCTCACAAATTTTGGCTTACAACTACGAGTAGGTAATATCTATAAATACTAGTGACTACTTTGCGGAAGTGGAAGGCTCCAGACATATTATTTGTCTTTTAAATAATCCTTAATCTTATAGTATCCTCTTTTCATTAATGTGGTTTTTACATGTGATTTGAATTTAACCTCGGTGAGCCCTGTTATATTTTTTGGGATTTTATTGTGCAAACGATCGCAGTTGCCTAAAAATGACTTATTTGACTTAGTCAGTCTAAATCTCGGTACAGCTATCCTATCGTTATTTCTAGTGTTATTATTGTGATAGTCACAGTTCAATTTAAATTTATGTAGATTTTTACGAACGTACATAATATTTTCAAAGATACACAAAGAAGGTAAAGTTAATATATTTATTTCTTTAAATAAATCTCTCAATGATTCGCGGCGACCCATCCCGTAGATAGCGCGGACCGCTCGCTTTTGCAAAACAAAAATGCCCTCTACTTCAGCAGCTGATCTCCACAGCAAAATGCCATATGACATTATGCTGTGGAAATAAGCAAAGTAAACCATGCGAGCTGTAGCTATATCCGTCAGTTGCCTAATCTTACGAACTGCATAAGCAGCAAAACTAGACAGACAGACTAGTCTCCCAGACAGAGCACTAATATGCGGACCCCATTGCAGTTCGGAATCAATGCTTATACCCAGGAACACCGTCGTCTTGTATATTTTAAGTTTATCGCCCTCAAGAATTACGTTAGGTTCTATAAATCTAACATTAGGCTTGGAAAACTTTAAACACTTAGTTTTTTTTTTGCATTTTAGTAACATATTGTTCGCAGCGAACCATCTCGAAATAATAGTCAGTACGTTGTTCACATGCACAAGCTCACTATCTTTCCTATCTGTTCTAAAAATAAGAGATGTATCATCAGCAAATAGAACTATGTCTGTAAGGTCCTTAACCATATACTGCAAATCATTTATACAACGTGCTGGTTTTGGGTGTAGTAATACTGAAACGGCACATGCCGAGACTGATTTAGAATTAAACCTGCAAGGTCTCCTTGTCCTGAACACGATAGATTTTAAGTTATCACAACTTAAACTTTTACCTAAATTTGACCTGCAGCAACCCTAATAAGCTCACAAACAGCTGTTCGGTTGATGACCGGTCTTGCCGACAAAGACTACTAAGTGCGCAGAAAGAATATTATCTTTACCTACAAAACACAGAATGGAGTAAATGTCCCTTTTTTTAAGAACTATTTTAAACAGAAACAAAAGCAAGATATCTTTTAGATACTTAAATGGTTACATACATATCTAGTCAACGACATGAATAAAGTGAACGTAAACTCGCCGAAAACGAAACGAAAACCCTGAGTTTAGCAGCCATATCATGATGGAGTTTAGAACAGGCTATTACCATTAAATGCATTAGCAAAATTTTGAGTCTGTGCTGTTCCCCGTTGAAGAGTCCCCTTGCCGGAAGTCATCCCTGGGTGTAGCAGCTGTGTCATGATGGCGTTGAGAACAGGCTATTACAATTAAATAGATTTACAAAATTTCGAGTCTGTGCTGTTCGCCGTTGAAGAGTTCCTCTACCCACCTCCTGACTCCATCATCTCCATCAGATCATCTCGGTGGCACCAGGTTGTTGCATAGTCACTCAACTTACATAAGTACATAAAACATTTAAGTTCAATCGGAAACCAAAGAGTAGGCATTTAACGTGAAAGATTTAATTAAGTACTGACAGACACCATAGGTACATGCGAAAATAAAATAAAAGCTCGTCAAAAGATAAATTGTGCATACTGCATAATAAAATTTATTCTTTGCCATTTCGCGAAAACATCAAAACATTTGTCGGCAAAAGACAAAGAGCTTACAGAGAGCCGCCAAAGCGTACCGCGGGACAATTGGCAACAAGCGGTGTTTTAAACAAAATAGGCAAGGAACTACCATGAGTTCGGTATTAAAGTGTATTTATGCAAGTACGACAAAATTCTTCTCGTCACTTTTTGTCAAGCGAGAACGTGAGAAGACTATGTGTAAACATAATATGTCTGTCTCGATAATAAGAGACGACATACCCTTGGCGCGTTGCGCATGGTAGGCCAGCAAGACACTTGTTGTATTAGGAGTTATTATTGTAATTTTAGTTTTTTTTAATTATCATGGCACACATTTTCCAACGCTCACATGCTTAGAAAACCGGATTCGTCACTTCGCTGTTAGCAAAATTCTTTATTTGGTTTAAGATTTTGACATTTCAAGCACGTTGTGAGTATTAAAAAGTTAAGCCGATTCCGATTTATCAGCCAATATGTCGATGATTGTCCGTTGTTTAACTTTGATGATCATTACGGTTTTCGGAACTCTTTAAACAGAGAGATTTGATTTTTAGAACCAAGACTTTTGATACTTTCCTCCGACGGTCGAAAATAAAACGAGAAAAGAGAAAAAATGAGAAAAGGTTTCGATACTATGTAAACTCATGGTTACCCCTACTAGCCGCAAAAAAATAATTTAATAAAATTTTTAAAGTTTCGTCTAGTTGCTCTCTATCCATCCCGGTGTGAAGTCATAAAATTCCTTCTTTATTGTTTGATTGCGTAAATTATAATACGATGTCATATTCAAAGCTGAATATTACGAGATGATATTTTAATGTGTTGGTGCTGCGGTCGGAAACTGCCTTGTGGCGCGTGAGGTCTACCGTAAACGTTTTGTGGACGGAAGGTCGTCTCTGCAACAGTCTTTGGACTTTTTTCTGTGGGGTTTCGTCAAAAATGCCGTGTATGCCGTGCTATGCAATACCACGGAGGAAATGGTGGCGCGTATTACACCGGCATTCATCACGATTGCTCCCGAAATGCTCCGGAATGTCATGGCTTCAGTGTCTCGTCGAGTGGGGTTGTGCATTGAGAGGGGAGGACAGCACTTCGAACCTCTTCTGTGATCTGTGCGATAAGTGTGTTGTGTTGAGGTAGTTCTTGGATTGTTGTGAATGTTGTAAAACACGCAACTTCGTGTTACCTATGTGAAAAAGTGACCCCAAAAGAGCAGTAATCACAATGTTAACTCACGGACAAGGAAGGATAATAATTAGGTAAGATAAGAACCTACTACGTACATTTTTGTGTAGTACTAATATGTGGTTATTAGCAAAGTAATTAGTGAAACACTAGCGAAATACAAAAAAAAACCTTAATACCTATCTAACATCTTATAAATCTACCTACTTCCACTGCAACGTAAACAATAAACATTGTTTCTTAGCGAATTAAGTTTAAGCCGTGTGCGCCGCCGTCGGCGGCGGGGCGCGGGCTGAAGAACGGGGAAGACGATCGCATGCGTGTTGAGTGTTGTTTGACAAACGCCGCGTTCAGCGATCGCTTTAAGGGCTGTCCAAAATAATTGTAAAAAATAGTTTTTTAAACTTAGTATGGAAAAATAAAGGTTTGATTTGGATTTTGTTATTCTGGCAAATGATTCAAAATGTCATACAGATACACACCTTTGAATATTACTACACCTCAAACCAGCACGTTGTATAAGCTAAAAATAAGAACGGGCCTAAGATAGAACCTTGTGCTACTCCCATTGTAACTAAAAATCTTTTTATATCAGTTAAATATGACTCTACAAGATCTAGAGCGATTCCACGAATTCCGCAGTGGTATAATTTACGGATCAAGGTACGGTGTTCTACACAATCAAACGCTTTGGAAAGATCACAAAAGACATCGATGGCATCCTGTGAACTCTCCCAAGCTTCCATCACATGCGTGACAAATCGAACTCCCGCATCTGTTGTTGATCTGCTTTTCGTGAAACCGAACTGATTTTCGTTTAAAATACTGTGCATGTTAAAGCGAGACAACAGTTGATTAAGTATAATCTTTTCAAATATTCTGCTCAAAACCGGAAGCATAGAGACGGGTCTGTAATTCGAGGCATCTGACTTACTACCCGATTTGAAGATAGGGGTAATTTTGCTGTTTTTCATTATATCGGGAAATGTGCCTCTGTCAATACTCAGGTTAAATATGATCATGAAGTGCACGCCGATGACATCGAAGACGATGCCATCAGCCGGTTTTTACGGCGAGCATCGGCTGCGTCACCAAAGACCATCAAGGAATATAACCTGCAGATGGCCGTCAGTGATCGGAACGCGGTGGTGATGGAGGCTTTGAGTCGGGAGGAGGCCATGATGTTATGTTAATAAAAATTGTAATAATTTCGCGTTTATAGAAATTGTGGGTCCATCTCGAGCATTCATGCTCACTATCGAAGGCACCTTCTTGCGGCGGCGTCATGCGTCGGGTCGTTCTCTTCCCTCATATATGGCTGAGGAGAGCGATGGCTGGCACATGCGTCATACTCGTGATCGGGTGCTGCTTGCGGGTCGCTGGTCTGCTCGTGGTGTACTTACAATGAAATAATTAAATCTGAAAACCTTTAACATAACCTTAGATTAAGACTTAATAACTAACCCCCCTCTACCTGTATTCCAATTAAATAATAATTAATGATTATTGTTAACAAAAGTCACGGTCCCCGGAGTCCGTGGAGTGTAATTTTAAATAAAAAAAGTGCAATAATTTCTATTTAAGACTAACACTTTTATTGATAATCCCCACAAATCTTCACTAGATTTAACTCTTAAGCTTTTAAAAGTTTTGATAATTTCAGAGATGGAAGTGTATCTGAACCGAAAGTCTGGTATATCCCGCGGGAAGTGTTCTTTTAGAAAAGCACCTGCATCATCTGGAGACGAGTTAAGCGTTTTGGTGGCGTCAAAGTGTATGCTAGAGAAGAAATGTTCAAAAGAGTTGGCTACCGATTTTGCATCAGAAACCGGCTGATTCTCAACTACCAGTGTATATTCAGAATCCCTCGACTTACTTTTCCCGTCTCTGTGTTGATGGTCTTCCAGACAGCTTTTATTTTATTATCGGATTTAAGAATTTTATCTTTTATAAACAAAGCTTTAGCGCGAATGCAAACCTACTTAAAAGTTTTCGAGTAGTTTCTTACATAGTCATGAAAATCCTTACTGGATGTCAAAGATTGTGGTACATTCAGTGTCAAGTTTTTGAAATATTTGGAGGTCAATATTACCATATGAGAAAAAAAGCATTTGAATACAATGGAATGCATACATACACACACGTAATTAATGCATTTTAAATGTTTTTTTCCAAAATTAAACGTAAATTACAAACGAACGTAAACAAAGCACAAAGAAAGTTTATTGCTAATTAATGTTAAGTAACTGTATCTTGTACGACATTTCTTTTATCATACTGAACACAAATAAAGAGGTCTGTTTCCTAACCTCACCTCAGTAAACGTCACTACATCGTTCCTACTCGTATAATTTATAGCAAGTGAACGTAGAAGAGCTGTAAGTGCTCGGTGTAACGACTCATTAACGACATGCTCGTTATTAATGACATTGTCATTGTGAATAACGCTGGCACCGTCTCGTTACACACTTGCTGCCTTGTGTACAGATAGATGATATAGTACACTAAGATATGAGTTTGTCATCAACAGTTTTAGTCCACACTCAGTGTACTTAGACAGATGTAAAGATTGACAGCTGATAGAAGTAGAAATAGTAGCACTTGAAAGAGCTACTATTTGTGTCTTAAAAGTGTAAAGAATGAAACTAGTTTTTTTGGTTTTTCAAAGTCAAAGTCAAATGTTTTTATTCAATTTAGGTATCAAAGATACATTTACGAATTTCATGATTTTTTTTCTTTCTACACGTCATATTTCGGGCGTGCCAATCTATTCTACAGTCACTGTAAAAACCTTGATCTCGAGGAGATAAAGTAATATTTCATTAAAACATAATTCTACAATTTGGAAACACAAATGAGAGTAATGAAACAAAAATATTGTACGAGCGAGTTTTAATTTATTTGCACGGAACATATCGCGCTTGATCCTCTGTGTGCCGACTGCCGATACTTGTGATGTAATGTGATGTCATGTTTGAACAGCGTCCGGGACGGACGAAAGGATAATCTCGCGTATATACTACAGACATATTACATTTTTGCTATTTGTATCGAATTATTCAATATTTATCGTAATAAATTATGTAAGTACAATTTTGTACCAGTTCGTATGAAAGAACCAGTACATTTTGTTTTTCTACGAAATAACGAAAGGCTACGCTAGCTAGATATGATAAAAATATAAACAGTCTTTAAAGCATTGTTATATGTACTAGATGTCATTATTCGAACACTTTCGTCAACTGTTCTATTCTGCAATCCGTACACCTTAGTGTCGCTACGCTTGCAGTGTGGTTGTATACGGGGCGAGAAAACTATGGCTGCATGTTTTAATAGTTCGGTTCGACGACGAGAGACTTAACCAAAGACTATAACACCTGTTGACTTATGATACAGTTTCCTCTCGTGCGAAAATAAGCAGTTGAAATCCACTGCTTGCTACTGCGAGTACGTCAGTTTGGTTTTGGCTTTCGGCGGAGAAGTTGCGGAAGAAAACAAGCAAAAAAATATCCAAAAAACTGTTCAGTTAAACTTTTTGGAAAGCACAGTAAGACATCCGGCTGTGAAAAGGAAGGCATATCGTTCCACAAGGAAGTTATTTTCTTACAGTAATTAAAGAAAACTTAGTAAATTATTTTCGGAATTCAAAACAAACATTAAAAAAAAAAGGAACGCGTTGATGTCTTTCGTTCCGGTCTGTCATGTGTTTTCTTGTATCACTGTGTCTCGTTTTACCCCTCTAGTTTATCGCTCGCGAGGAATTAGTGCTATACCCTCAGACTATCGATATACTCGTATATCGGTATAACTTATCGATTTTTAATTTTGATTCAAAAAATATTATGTAAGTATGTAAATGTATTATGGAAACTGCCGTGGTTTTCTCACATTATGATTTAATGATGATAAATGATATAATAAAGGAATTACTTACGTACGTATTAAGTCAGTTATTCCGACTATAGTTTCACCGCATTCGGCGGTCTTTTTAGCGGTCTTGTCTCTCGCTTAGCACTACCCTTAGGTAGTGCTAAGCGAGAGACAGCCGCGCGCGCACTCTATAACTCTCACGTATAATTTGTACCTAGTCTTTAAGATTATTTCATTTCTTAACAGATCAGACAAAGTAAATACTTAAATTGTATTGTCTAGGTTTTTCATCTTACTATTTGTTATTAATTTGATGTCGTAAATTATGAACACGAAAGGAGGTATTCAATTTATCGATATATTATTTTGTTTGTTAGTCGTCGTGTCAATCACTAAATTCAAGCTCAGATTGCGTCATCCAAAGGATCGGCCAATTGCAAGTGTGTAGTGCTACCTCGCCCCCCGCCCGCGCTGGTGAGCCGCGTTTTAGGAGACATTTTGTTTATGATCCATCAACGGTTTATCTGTGGACTTTACGAATGTTTTAGCGCTGCAGACCTGTTACTAGACCACGGCAGCAGGCCACACTGTTAAAAACTTGCGTGACATTTTTTGTTTGGAGCAGCTTCTCTAGATCATAGTATTTATATTAACGCATTGAAAATCACAGTATCGATACCGGAGCACCGTTACAGTAACTAGTAGCTACTGTAGCGATATAGGAGCTCCAACGAAGATACACATAGTTGTGAGCTGATCCGCTGATCCGAGAGCGCTAGCCCGCGCTCCCCGGGTCCGCTCGCGGTGCCTGGTTCCGGCGTCTCGACTCTATCCGATCCATGAATAAAACATTGTTACTCTCATTACTTATTCAATGCGATACCAATTTGTACACTACATTGTCTCGTTACATTTGAATTTGATGTCGACATTGAGCCACATTGTGTGCAGCGACATAGTTACATGACGAGGAGAATATTGAAGGCGAAGTCATAACAATCATTATAATCCTTAAATCCTAATTCCTATTATCCTAACTTCCTAATCCTAACTATCCTAATCCTAGCTTCGAATCCTTATTTTAACTAATATTATAAATGTAAAAAATAAGTGAGTTTATCGTTTGTTTCTTTATTTGTTTGTTACGCTTTCATACATTTAACTACTCAAGCGATTGTCATGAAATTTTGCATACACGTTGTCAGGGGTACAGAAAAGGACATAATTTATTTTAATTCGATGATTTTTATGTAATTTTAAATTTGTATACGGACTTTGATTCTGAAATAAACGAATTGAATTGAATTGATTGATTGAAACCGCAGGGCGCAGCTAGTAGTTACATATAATTCTAAAGTTAAAGAGACTAACGAAGCTTTCTCAAACTTAACAGTGAGTGTGTAGCGCATGTAAGTACAAAAGGCCAAAAGATTTCTCTCTTGCATTTAAAAAGTCTCTAGTCTGAGGAGGGATTTCCCGAAACTAGAGAGAAGTCGCCGCCTTCAGTCTTGCAAAGTAATACCCACAGCAGATAAGATTTGTCTATTTCATAGAGCGGTTGAACATCTTCCTTTTAGTCAGTGTAGCGAATAAAATTCAGGAAAATTCTATTCGCTTTTGAAAGTCTCAAATGAAAGAGAACAGATTAAACGAGATAAGGTATTATTCCTGAATGATATTGAAAGCGAGGCAATCTGTGCGTGATTATAAGGGGGCCTACCTGAGATCTTATTGCTATGATGGTTTTGTTGTCTAAGCTGAGAAACCATGAATCGTATCGTTGCGCAATAAGGTTCATGGTCGCGCAGCGTCAAAAACGAAACGTAACCATCATGGCTATAAGATGTCGTAATAGGCCCGAGTTAGTGAGTCGTCATCGGGCATTGAAGGTGCGAGCCGGGGCGGGCGGCGGGAGCCAGTCCGGCCGGCGGCGAGCGGCGAGTGACTCATTGAAGATGCGAGCCGGGGCCGGCGGCGGGAGCCAGTCCGGCCGGCGGCGAGCGGCGAGTGACTCATTGAAGGTGCGAGCCGGGGCCGGCGGCGGGAGCCAGTCCGGCCGGCGGCGAGCGGCGAGTGACTCATTGAAGGTGCGAGCCGGGGCCGGCGGCGGGAGCCAGTCCGGCCGGCGGCGAGCGGCGAGTGACTTATTGAAGGTGCGAGCCGGGGCCGGCGGCGGGAGCCAGTCCGGCCGGCTGCGAGCGGCGAGTGACTTATTGAAGGTGCGAGCCGGGGCCGGCGGCGGGAGCCAGTCCGGCCGGCGGCGCGCGGCGAGTGACTCATTGAAGGTGCGAGCCGGGGCCGGCGGCGGGAGCCAGTCCGGCCGGCTGCGAGCGGCGAGTGACTTATTGAAGGTGCGAGCCGGGGCCGGCGGCGGGAGCCAGTCCGGCCGGCTGCGAGCGGCGAGTGACTTATTGAAGGTGCGAGCCGGGGCCGGCGGCGGGAGCCAGTCCGGCCGGCTGCGAGCGGCGAGTGACTCGCAGAAGATGCCGCATTCAGGCGGCGTGACCGTTACGTCTTAATGAACGAGGTAAAGGTACACCGTGCCTCGTTCCGAGCGTTCCATCTACTGGGGCTAAGGACTTGCTAGAATGGCATGTGTACAGTTTTGTGCCAAACCTGGATGTGGCTAACTTACACGCCTGAATGGTGCCAGTATCTATAAAAAGTTCTTTTAACAGTAATTTAAGAGGTATCGTATGATTAGCATCGCAGACAGAGTAGAACAATTTCTTTTGGCTTACAATCAGTAAAAATACAACTAAAGAGCATGTTAATAACATGTTATTTGATTTTCAGACATGAATATCAATCAATGTCTAGACAAAGCAATGCCTAATTATCTAATAATACTCGTATTAGATAAGGTATTAGTGCAATCTATAGTCAATTACATTACGGAGCGCTAGAACCTGAACTCTGACACCGAGTAACACTGGATCGCCACAAATGGAGCTTAATGGCTGAACTAAAGACGCGTTTAAACTGAATAGATTACCCAAGATGGGTGATACCGGCCGTTAAGACCTAGTAAGGCTCCGTTCACACTGCATTAGGGAAAAAAGAAAATTATCTAACGCTTTTCCAGTCAGATAAACAGGGAACACAAATTAGTACATTCTTTTGTCGTAGGTACTACAGATGCTTGCTGATTCAATATAAATTATTATTGCACTTACGTTGTCGTGTCTTTTTGTAGTTTATTGTATAAGTAATCTTATCATGCAATCTGGCTTTTGCTTTTGTTCGAATTTTTCGTACTCAATTTTCTTATGCGATCTATTTTAAATGTTTAGCTCGTATCTCAACTGAGTAGAAGATACGTCTTCTTTTGGTTAGGTGGAGATTAATCCTAAGCGGCTAGCCAGACAAAAAGACGTAAGACGAGGCCGAGACACGGACGGAATGCAGGTGCGGCGTCCCTTCAATGTCCTTTCATACATATATATAAAATGTATGGATGAGACGCGACGCAACACATACAGAGAAGACGAGTGGCAACGCGACGCTTCTGGTTTCGTATGAAGTTCTGTCTATATCCTCCGTCGTTTCTGTCTGGCTGGCGCCTCGGACGGGCAGGTCGGGGCGCGCCGGCCGGCGGCGGGCGGCTAATGCTCGTCCGGCCGTTTGTGTACAAAATCAATTAAATGTTTTAATCGAATTCCTTCACTCGCAGGCCGCGGCGTGACTCACTCACTCTATTCATTCCTAATTAACTCTCTACTATTGGGTTGCTTTAATTTTTTTGCTAGTACTTGTGTGACAATTTAAAATTTGGTTGTTGATAATTCCAGTCATCAACTCTTTTTGCTCTCAATTTATTCTTAGGCATTCTAAGCACCAAGGTCGACATGATGTCGGCGACTGTTTTAGCGGACCACCGACTTTGGTGTGTAGACTTCCTTATAAACGCTTGAAAGCAAATTTTTTTAGTCTGGCGCCATGACATGGCAGTGACAAGTGTCACCTACGAGTAGCTCTAAAGTGTATCGATAGAGAAATCGGTAAACATGACGTACTAGATTTTTTTCATCCAAACACAAACTTTGTCCACTCAGTGTACTGAAATCCTTGCACTTTGCATTAGTGTGGTCCCAACACACGTGCAGTGTGGTTGTGTACGGAAGGCGCTAAGTCACTGGAATCAAAGGTTCTCACTCTGGACGTACATACATTCGTAAATTAGCTATTCAGTAGTCTCCGTGTTTATCATTGTCGTTCACACCATGAACGATAATGATGAACACGGAGAGTGTAACACAAACAATCGACTAAGGAATCAGACGTCTTTGTTTTGTGACACCCCTTAGAGATGATGTACGTGACATTATCGCGGTCACCCTCCTTCTTATGACTTTTCTAACTAGAAAGACAGTGACCGAGGTAATGTGGTTTGAGCCAGAATGGTGTATCCGGGCTCGCAACCGCCCACCCGTAGACACCAGGGGCCGCGACTCGCTGTTGACTCGCGCGTAATTGACTCGGCGTCCTGAGTCAACACGACTGAGTACACACACATGTAAATGATCAAATTAACCCCATGTCTATAACCGTTTCTGTTAATTATTTGATGAATAAATAAATGAGTGTAAGGCGAGTTTGTTAGGATGTGAACGTTGGATTACTCATCATTTAGAATTCGGAATGAACCTGGACAAGCCATTTCCTAAACTAAAATGAAGCCACTATCAAAATTTTAACGTGGCCATCCTTTTTTAAATTAATGGAATGAAAAGAAATATGAAAATAATCTTTCCCAAATTATTCCAATTCTACGTATTATTTGTATTGGCTAGTTTTTTAACGGGCGCTGGCTAAAAGCTCCTCGCGTCAGCCCGACGTACTCGTATGGGTGATAAATTTCCAAGTGGTACAAAAAGCGACGTCGACCCGAGGATGGAAGTGCGAGTGAGCTGTACACTTGTACAGTGTGCACGGCACGCCCGGGCGGAGTGCGCGCGACTAGCACTGCGACTCTATCGATTGAAAACTGCAACAATAAAAATACTCCAGTCGAGAATTTCTGAGCACAAGCTTTTGAGTTTTAATTCAGTTCTTTCGTCATAAAGACTCGTTAACGCGCAGGTTATTTTGGAGCTAAAGTTGGTGACAGCCGCCGACATTGTCTAATCTTAATATATATAAATCTCGTGTCACGATGTTTGGCCTCAATGAACTCCTAAACCACTTAACCGATTAAATAAAATTCGCACACCATGTGCAGTTCGATCCAACTTGAGAGATAGGATAGTTTAAATCTCAAATTATAGTCGCAATTTTAATTTATTGCTAATTAAACGCGAACGAAGTCGCGGGTTGACAGCTAGTATTATTATAAATGAAGCCGCTCACGTCATAAAATGATGTCAGCGGCTTGATTTCTTGTGAAATAAAGCCACCAACATCATTGCGTCACAAAGTACCGGCGACTGTCGCCAACTTTGATGTGTAGACTAGATTTCCTTAAACTCATCTATGGCTGAGCTTTACTATTAGTTATTGTTTTCATGCTTAGGAAAAAGTTAGGAAACAAACAATTATTTTATTTGCTATACGTCACTACTTTGGTAAAATTATGGATAGTTTTTAATCGACTTTCAAATAAGATGATTTTCTTAATTCGACCGTGATATCTTTTTGTGTGTATGTTGCGTGATTGCTTCGCCAATTGGTAATCAATTTTAGTAATTATAATTTTGTTTAGTAGATCCTATTGTAGAGGTCCATTTAAATTATATCGAAATCGGTAAAGAGGTTTTCAAATTATCAACAAAAATCTAAAAATTGTTTAAATTAATGACGGCCTGAGAGGAAGTCAATTTTTTAAGCTTTGCTTTTAATATTATTCACCAGTCGTTTGGGAGGAACCAGAACGTGAAACAAACATATTCTAGCTTACTTGTGTGCATGATCCAAAATAAAACTTGATAACGCCAACACTTGATAATGTCACTCTTCATCTTTTCTTTCGTACTATTCGTAACATATTTCGGTCTTGCTTAAGCAGCGATTCTCGTCAATGCGTGTTGCTCACGTGACCATTTTTGACTGTGAACGCTATACCTGGCGAAGTATATTATTATTCCATGCTTGTGTGCATATAGACAGTCAAGTACTGGCTGCATAGACTGCATAGTCGGAGAGCCGCGACGTAACTGAATTACGAGTTGCAGCACTCCGCCCTAATGGCGTGCCCCGCCACCAGCCGGTGCAGCGCGGCTCTCGCTAGCTACCGTGCGACACTTTGAGTTGATACACTCGAATCGACTGAGTGCACTCACTTAAACTCTTTGATCTTTGATTTGATTTGTTTTGAATGTTTATGAAGTAAGTAGCTGCGCCCGCGGTTTCATCCGCGGTTAAAAATAATTCTAAGCCCTGATCTAGACTATAATCTATTCCTGTGCCAAGTTTCATCCAGATCCGCTTAGCCATTTTGGCGTGATTGAGTAACAAACATCCGTTCATCCATCCACCTAACCATCCAAACTTTCGCACTTATAATATTAGTGTGATTTTATGATGATGATGACGATAGTGTTATAGGTTATAGGTACAGTTTATTAACCGACTTCCAAAAAAAGAGAAGGTTACCTCTGTTAGTAACATTCAATATTATTAGGGAAAATTAATATGTTAAGCTTTCGAAATCAGAACATAGAATTTATTTATAACTTTAACACGACTACAATTCAACAAATGTAAAGAAAATAATGAGTAGAATGTGTCGCAAGCTCTCTTCCTCGGCAGTGATATCTTCGAACCTCCAAAGCATCAGACCGCGCGTCGACAAAAACGCAGAGGTACTTCAATACAATTTTAGTACCACCCGTGTACTTTCTCTTTGATTATATTATTGTATAAACCACTTCTCTACTTTGATGAAAAATGTTGCGACATCCTTCAACGAACATAAACAAAGCTCGGATTTGATTCAACGTCTTTCAGAAACTTTTTTCCATATATCTTACACAAAGCACTACACATCCTCGCAAAATATTCGTAGAATATATTCATCACACCCGGGACGGGAAGAAGCGAAATATAGCCATTTGTATATAAAGGTGCCCATTTATATAAAAACGAATGGAATATGAATAAAATTACACCACCTTCAGATAACAAATGCAAATAACATCCCTCGAAATGACAAATAGCACTTTTCCATAAAAGGGGTACAATGAAAAAATGTTGGCAACGACTGAGCGGAAGTATCTCTGGAGCAGTTCCGCTACCCTTCCGCCGCCTCGGCCGCGCGGCTGATTTATCGCGCGGACGGATTAACCGCCGATAGTGACGCGCCGCGAACGATCGCAGGGCTGCGGAGTGCGGCGCTTGAGCGACACTGGATGAGAATTAGACGCTTTCAAAACAATGTTAAGTAAACTTGTAAACAAATAACACTATTTCGAATAAAACATTAGTTTTGCATAAACATTATGTGAAGGAATGCGATTGTTGATTGTTTTGGTTGTGTGGCATGTGTCTTTCAGAAATCTCCCTTATTGCATAATTTAGCAGGGTTTTTAAAGGAAACTTACATTTAATTGTTATTTACATTGTTTTTGCACAATATAGAGCGTCGATACTACAGTGCATTAATTATTAATGCGCATTAAAGCACTCAATTAGCAACTGCGTAGCTGCATGCTACGCCGTAGCTATACGATGTAACCGTAGCACCATAGTTACGTTTCTTTTTTATCTCGTAAAAAAGTTAGGGATTTTTGTCAGAACTGGTGTGCTAATCCCATCATACCCAGTACATCCATTACATTATCTATACACATAACTGTACACTTCAACGAAAACGAAAATATAACTAAAAACCTCGCAGCGCCTACACGGCGGAGACGGTCACTGATGCCGAGTCGATCAGTGCTCAGTAGCTCGCAGACCGGCCCCGCACGGCCGCGACGAGATCTAGTCGGATACACTACGCCCCTTGGAAACTAATAAATTAAGTATGACGAAATGTATCATACACTTTAATAACCATACATTTAAAAGACTCGTCTGTAAACTTTTTTTTGTTACAAGGATGCAGACGCGAAACTTAACGTTTTAAAAACTTGACTGGGTCGGTTTAGTATACCAAGCGTTTTACAGAATCACCGGTGTAACACAGGTCAGACAGAAATCAGCCTAGTTTATCTTAAAGGTTCCTTTTTTACCATCTCGGTACAAAGCTCTAAACAAAAGTCACAGTTTAACTTGAGCGTATTACCTACATAGATTCAAGATTAAATCCACTCAAGGCAAAATATAGTCATAAATACGCAAGCACTACTTATCACGCGTAACATCATAGACTCAGCCATTCTTTTAGGATCTGGCTTCATTGTGAAAAATGAGATGATAAACAAGTATAAATCATAGGAGCCATTCGTCTTGGAGATAAAACCAGTGATTATAGGAACGGGCGAGTGAGGAGGCTTTATCTAAAGAGGCATCCCTAGACAGCCGGAAGATGGAAGACTGACCGAGTTGTTATTGACCGCCTCAATAATACATATTGCATTTTTTGGACTACTCTGGAGAAAATATAGAACAGCAGTGACTATACGAGCATACGATAATTTTTGAAATAAATATAACTATAGTATTAGGAATTAGTTTAATATTCGCTTAACTACATGGCGACGCGACGGAAAAATCGACTAGAATGAGAAAAATGTCAATGAACTGAAGACTTGATATATGTAGGCAGCCGAATGCGGTTAATACTACATATAGTCGGAGTAACTGATTCAAATCATACGCAAGGAATTCCGTTTTATAAAAGGATAATGCCTAACCCTATATTAAAGCACAGCTTAGTTTATATCCAAAAAAACAACGATGTATATCGCACAGCGGATAAAACCGCGGGGCGCGACTAGTATTATTATTTCTTAGAAACATCAAGTAAAAACATCGTAAATGTCAAACTGAAGAGTGACAGAGAGAGGGATACTTTACACGAGGCCGGAGTTGCGACACGAAGTCCATAATTTAATAAAACCGCGTAAAAAATTGCCTTTTCTTTTATCTTGTGAAAAAGTCTATTTAATAATGAAAGCCTGAGTGTTTAAAAGCCATGATGATGGAAAATAAAGCTATGGCATTATTGATGAGATTTTATAAAAAGCTGAAACTTACTATGTTGCATTATGCGACAAGGCGCCCAGTAGTGGGACTAGCCTTTGGGACAGCGTGGATGATCTATTTGTTAAAAAAAATATCTTTGGTTAGTTATTGAAATTTGAATTTTTTTTCTTAACACTGAAATAATATTACAGGCATAGTCAATCATAAATATTTTGACAACAAAATTTATGTCCTACTCGATGATGGCAAATATTGTTATGTTGTCAGTCCAGCTACTGATTCATCTCCTTAGGCAGTGCCGGTAGCTTACTTGGAGCTCTGACCTGAAGGGCAATTTAGCTAACCAAAACCGAAACGTAACTGGAACATTGACGTTGCGGTTGGCATTAAAAAAAAAAAACGGATGACGAACGAACTGTTCAGTATCACTAGTGTTTCTCAAACGTGTCAGCGCTAGTTAAGCTGGAGCCCTATCTCTACCAATCGAGATATTTTTTGGTCATTGCTTCTCTCGTTTGAAAAATCATAGGAGTTAGAGTGACAAAGAAACATCTCGAGCGACAAGAATACGGGCCTAGCACGTTTGTGTGACAAGATACTGAGACGTTCCTCGTCCGTTTTTGGGGTTCCGTACCCAAAGATTAAAACGTGGCCCTATTACTAGGACTCCGCTATCCGTCCATCTGTCTGTATGTTACCAAGCTGTATCTCATGAACCGTGATAGTTAGACACCATTAGACAGGTAAAATTTTCACAGATGATATATTTCTGTTGCCGCCTTAACAACAAATAAAATACTAAAAAACAGAATAAACTAAATATTTAAGAGGGCTCCCATACAACAAACGTGATTTTTTGACGTTTTTATAGATAATGGTACGGAAACCTTCGTGCGCGAATCCAATTCTCACTTAGTCAGATTTTGTAATGTTTGTTTATACTTTTACATAACGTTACACTGGACAACATGCAACAGACCCGGATTATAGTTGGTTCAACATTGATACATATCCAATACATAGGTGTCCATGTCCATTTTGAAATGTCAATAAAAGTATGAATATGAATAGCGATGTTCTAGCTTGAGTAGAACCGCTAATAGTCAAACGTAGCGTGGAACGTCTTATAAATAGAAGAAGTGATCATGTGTGGCAGATATGTAGTGTTTGGAAATATAGAACCATGAAGAAGCATAGACATAAGCTTAGACTTATTTCTATAGACATTGAAAGAAGTAGGCTTCACCAGTGTGTGTTGGCTGATGTCAGCCAACACACACTGGTGAAGCCTAGATACGTTTTATTAAGATGTAGTTTATTAAGTAAGAACGATATGTTTTGTTAAGTAATCCACATGGATTACTTAACAAAACATATCGTCACGCCTTTCCCCCGGAGGGGTTGGCAGAGGTGAAATGCTACACCCACACTTTGCCGGACTATATGCAGTCCCAAATGTGACAGGAGGCCTGTAAGCCTGTCGCCATCCACTGGGCTCGAGTCATGTAGTAGATGATATCCAATACGCACAAATATTAATTATATTCAAACAATGAATAAATTGGTGCGTGCCATCGCGTCGGCTGATGTCGAACCCGCTCCCTCTGGCTTGAGAGGCGAGCTTTCTCCAACTAGGCTATCACCGCTACTAATAATGATGTAGATGATGTGGATTAATGATATAGAAAAGGCAATACTAGACTTTCAGTACAAGTTGTGGTTTTCCACAGTTTTATGCATTTTTTTTAATTGGCTGTAATGAATCGCCCTAATTAAACAAAGTCAGTGGCGCGTACTCACGATGCGCTGTTCGGACACTCCATTTAAAATATAAAGGCTGACGAACTGGAGGCAAACAGCCGCTTACAGTTTGCTATAGTTGGAACGAAACCGAGGCAAACTTTTTGTAAACAAATATAATTTATTACGCTTTCACGAATCCTTTTTTATAAAATATAATATATTAACAACCACATCTCTATATATATTTGAAATCTGCAAATTCGTTAGAAAACACCCAGAATTCTTTAAAAAATTGGGTGACACAACTCGAAAATACCCATCACGATTCCAATTTAAACTAACAATCCCAAAATCTAGACTGAAAATGCATAGGTCTGGCCCAAATGCAATGGCCATTGTATATATTATATTAAACTACCAGATAAATTAAAAGAAATAAATAAAGAAAACTGTTTTGAAAATAAATTAAAATGCTTATTAATACATAAATGCTATTATAAATTAGAAGAATATCTCAAAGATAAAAACTTAAATATTAAAGAATAAGCCGGCCCACTCCACATGACATTGCAATACCCTAATAGGGTCCATTATGAGATACTTATGTATATTTTAACTTTCAGATCTTGTGAACTAATGTAACAACCACCATAATGCGCAATAAATACTTTGACTTTGAAAAAAAAATGTACAAAACCACCGACACCGATTTTCATCATCACCTCTTTTCATAGCCAAGAACAAACATATGTAGCTAAGAACACTTTCGACTAGTTCACCTTTCAAACAAAAATAAAACAAAATTAAAAATCGGTTCATCCGATCAGGAGCTACGATGTTACAGACACACACACACACACACACACAGCACATCAAACTTATAACACCATAGTTTTTGCGTCGTGAGTTAATGAGTAGAGTAGTATATCAATATTAAATAGAGACTTCTGAGTTGATTGTAAAATAGCGTGTTCTTTGAAACACGATAGCTGATAGCGAGACACACACGTGTAATGTGATTAGTGTGTCATTACAGTAATGAGCGCGGCCATTAGCGCCGGCTGTATGGCTAACTAGGTGCCTACAGTTGTAGTAGCGTTGATTGATGTCTTCATACCTTCACCTGAAATTGTCGTTAACAAGTAACATTATTAAAAGAAAAACAAAAAACCCGGCTGCAAAAATATTGTACCTTATGTGACTTCCACTATCGAGACGATTCATATGACACCTCACATGTCAAAATCCATGAAGCTGTTTAAGTTGTAGGGCGTGCCAAAGAAACCTCATACGTACATACATACCCACATAAATACATACACACACTTGAAAAACATAACCCTCCTTCCGGCGCAGTCGGGTAAAAGCAACGTTCGTAAAGCTATGAATAAAACATTTTTTTACACAAAAATGTGTAGGTGGTAATAATATTAAATGACATTATCTTATTAATCTAATTGTTGAAATGATAATTAAATTGGCGATATTATTAATTTATCTCTGTTAGAGTAATGCCCGAGAATTCCTCATCATATTAATTTTACTTCATATTCAATCAAGACTACAGGACGTTATGACTGATCAATAAAAAAAATTACAAAACTATCTGCACTTCTCAGTTTCACCCGTAATCCTACAGGAACGGTTAAATTTTTTCGGGATAAAAAGTACCCAGTATACTTTTCTGTACCCCAGACAACATGTATGCTAAATTTCAAGACGACCTGTTGAGTAGTTGAGACGTGAAAGCGTTACAAACAAACAAACTTACTTTCGTTCGCATTTATAATATTAGTTAGGATTAGGATAGTGAGGATTTATTAAAGCATATGCGTCGAAAAAAAGCCTCCTTTTTCTGTTCCAGTTGTAAACCAATGAGGAATTGAAGCTCATTTTCGTATCGTCAGATTTTTCATTTCATTTTGTTCCCGTAGGTCCCACAGGAGGCCTAATTTCGTTCACTAAGCCTTTTTCACTCGGGTTTATTAAAACGACCTTTCGAGGAGCAAAGCACGATATGCGAGCCACCGCCCGCCCTCCGCCGCAAGACTTTCGAACAAACAGCTCAATTAGCTACCTACAGATAGCAAATTACTTCGAACAAATACATTATGTAAATAGGATCAACTCGAACCTGCCACGCAAGATTCAACTCTACCGTAACTGAATAAAGTTCAAGCTGAGTATAAAACACGATTTGCTATGTTAGTATGTACATTTCCTCGGCGAATTAAACTTTTTGTCGTCGGCATAAATCCTTTGTACGCTCGCTAACCGAATACTGGGGTAGTGGGCGCCGCCGCCGCCAGCGGCGAGGGAATGGACGCGCGACAAACTAAAGAAGAAATTGCAACATTATTATTTCCTAAAAGTAAAGTAAAAAGTTAAAAATGCGGCCAAGAGCGATTCGGACTCGTGCACGACGGGTTCGGTGCCATTATATATCCGGCAAAAAATCATGTCTATTGTTTGGGAGCTTTATTCTGGTTTTCAGTATTTGTTGTTATAGCGGCAAAAGAAATACATCATCTGTGAAAATCAATTAAAAAATTGTCTAACTATCACGATTGATGAGATACAGCCTGGTGACAGAAGGACAGACAGACATACGGACAGCGGAGTCTTAGAAACATGAACCCAAAAAAGTAAAGTAAAAAGCTTATACTTCGTTTTTCAGACAAACACACAAATAGACCAGTCCTCGTGGTTACACTAGTAGACAGACAACCAAATTGACAAAAAAATATGAGCGAATAATGCACGGTATCATAATATATACTCCGCCAGGTATAGCAGTCCGGTCACGTGGGCAACACATCGTGACATCAATCGATGATAAGCAAAGAAAAGAAAGATGACGACGAAGAATGACGTCATTATGTGTTTGCTCCCGAAATGCTGGACCTTGTTTTTTGGATCATGAGCGAGTGAACTACGAGTGTGTCTGCAGAATGTTTGAAACAGAAGGATGGTCAAAAAAGTTACGATAAAAGTACATATTATAGCAAATAGGCGGTAATTTTCGGCGGATCGAACAAAATGTACAACGCGCTGATTTTGGGTATAGTAATGTTGTATGAAGCCCTTTTTTCTCGAAGCAAATTTGTGTTCTAAAAGTTGTTCAATTTGGCGGGTAGAACAACACTCCTAAGTGTTACCACACCCCAAACCAGCACCTTGTGTACAGTGTATGTGGTCGTGTTTTAAGATAGTTACAAATAAAATAGGTACTTACTGTTAACAAAATTAAGACCAATTTAAAATATCATACCCGCTCTTGAGACAATAGGCACGTGCCTAGGTGTCGTCGGTCTCACCGCGCCTGTAGTACCATCGTGCCGAGGAAGAGTTCATTTCCGCTGACACATTTTTACAATCCGCATTTCCCGTGTAGCCGGGATTTGACCAGCACGTCCACGGCGCTTTCACACGATCCGACACGACGAGACTCGACGACATGACTATAGGAATGTCCTAAAGTGTTAGAGAGTCAATACATTATCCAATTTGTAGTACGCTAGGTGAGCTAGCGTACTAAATTTGGATGGTGTAGTGACAGTCAGACAGTTAGCAATCCAATTTTCCCGGGCACTGCCACGACATGTTAGCATACTGCAATTTGGATAATGTAATGACCGATTTACCCAAGAAAAATCATATCAACGGCGATTAATTAAATAAAAAATAATAGACGATTAACGACTATGGTTTTTATGTAATTTGCGCAGCTTCGCTACGCCTTAGGCCCCCGCCTTTCACTGCGAGCGGAGCGGGTTTCGTATGGACTCTAACACTAAGTCCAATCACTCAGCCAATATTAAACGGAGTCCGTAAGAAGCCGCTCCGCTAACTAGAATGATCGAATAGGATTCCTTTCGAATTTTTTAATTCTTTATATTTCATGAGAAAATCATAGTTGTCTAAAACTGTGTCGAACTAGGTTTAAAAGTCTAAGCCAGACGTCGTGCTATGTAGGAGTTGCGTGATATCAGCACACGCGGCCCACGACACGCTACGACACGCGTCGACGCGACGCGCGTGTCTCGTCGCTGCTATCTTGGGACTGAGACAAATGATCCACAGAAAAAGGCTCTCCTTCCGGGAATAGACAACTTTCAACGTGTTTTATTACACGAATGAAAGGGTAACGACGTAGATGTGCCTTACACATGACACTCTCACTTACAACGTAAAATAATGGTTTTGTTACCATCGTAAACTTTAATTTAAATCTAACTGTCTGCGCCCCGCGGTTTCACTCGCGGTCCCTGCTCCCACAGAGACTGTTATTTTTTTCCTGATGAAAAGTACCCCATGTTATTTTCTGTATCCCTGACAACGTGTACGCAAAATTTCATGATGATCAGTTGAGTAGCTAGGGCGTGAAAGCGTATTTCCCCTTCAAAAAGAATAAGCTTATGAAGCGAAATTAACTATAGAGATTGGTTGAAAAACAGTTTTGAAGATGAACTTCCGCAAAGTAACGCCTGATTCGATCAACTATAATGCCTCTAGTTTACCCAATGTCTGGGCGTGAATCTGCCCGCCAGGTGTTTGTTCCCAGAATAGTAAGTACATACAGTATGTAGTACCTAGAGGAATGTCTTCAACTCCAGATTAAACAGATTCCTTTTAGGTTAATGTGCTTCACATTAGCGGGCTGTGGTTCCAGCAAACCTAGTTTTACGAAATACAAATATTGTTGCAGATAAAAGAACGTTTGAAGACCGTTAACCTTAATAAGTATTCACTTTACAAACATTTCATCATCATCACGTCAGCCCGTAAGGGCCTCCCCCAACGATCTCCACAACGACCGGTTATCCAGCGGTTTCTCGCGACCCTCACGAGGTCGTCAGTCCACCTTGCGGGAGTCCTGGCCACGCTGCGTCTTCCGGTTCGTGGTCGCCACTCGAGAATGTTTCTGCCCCATCGGCCGTCGGCTAAAACATTTGTAATTTGTCAACCCAAAAACCTTAATTGCCAGCGATAAAATCAATTAATTTAAAAAATAATAAAAGAAAACAACTGAGTCATCCAAAATCCATGAAATTAATTTTAGGTCGTAATCAGCACGTCACGCGACCCGTCAATAATTTTATTGACCAGCGGGTCGCGGGCCACGAGCCACGGGCCGCGGTTTGTGTGCCGCGGTCCTTAGCCACTTTTATTAAAAATTCAATTAATCCTGTAAAGAAAGTCCTCATTTTATTAGGAGCTAGTGGCGAGTCCCCTCGATCGGCGCGGGGTCCAGCCGCGGGACCGTACGGGAATAAACCCTGTTCAAAATGGTATCAAAGTGAAGCTCTTAATTTCAAATGAATTTTTACAATCAGCCAAGAAGATATAAATAATATTAAATTGTTATTATGTGAAGGTCTAGTCTAGTGCCTTAATTTGACAATAAATATGTAGATAGGTACACCAAATATAATTACATGCATTTTTTTTGCTTAAAAGCCGATTATTGGTGCTTTTTTGTGTTAAAATTGCAAACTTACCACCACCTTTTCACCAAATCAACGTTTGAAACTTTACTATGATTTCCACCATTATTATTGTTTTTGTAAAATAGCGCAAACACTCCGAACGCAGCCTCGTGTTCCCTCGGCAGCTTGACTCCATGACTTGCACATTATTAAACAATACTCTTTTGTGGTCGCGCTAAGTTCGCTGAGAGATTAGTGCGGCGCGACACAGAAACACATTCAATGGGCGGGAGTTCAGGCGCTGCGCAAACGTGGGAGCGTGCCTTGTGTGGGACACGACTCACTAGCACCCACTATTTTTAATAAAAGCCCAAGTTTTATACTAAGATATTTTTATATTTTACTAAGCTTGCACTGATCAACCATTTGTAGCCAACCATTTGTTGTTTGTAGCCTTGTTACCATTTCTGAAAACAATAATGCTTACTAGCACAAATATGTATAATATATGAGAATTGCCCAAGTCCTTGTTTAACAATTTTAAACCACTCCTAGCAACATATTCGCTAGAAGAATTCTAGCTTAGATTTTATTATAGCTATATTTGAACCATAAGCTAATTCGAATAGAATGCGTTAAAAATGTATATAGGTAGGAGCTAGCTAGAGGTAGTTTAAACTAGTTAAGCAAGGATTTAGGCAATTATTCATATAATTAATGCAAGTGGGCATAAATCTTAAGTTTTTCCATTGTCGCGCGTTTGCGCTTCGCCTTATAACATAAAAAGGGACCATTTTCTACGTCAGTTCACAACCAGTAAGTAAATAATTTGTACGAGTTTTTTTTTGTGAAACAAAATTAGACGCGTATAATCTAGCATCACGTCGTGAGAAGATACTTAATGAACAGTTTTTTTTGTGAAACAAAATTAGACGCGTATAATCTAGCATCACGTCGTGAGAAGATACTTAATGAACAGTTTTTTTTGTTAAACAAAATTAGACGCGTATAATCTAGCATCACGTCGCGAGAAGATACTTAATGAACAGTTTTTTTTGTTAAACAAAATTAGACGCGTATAATCTAGCATCACGTCGTGAGAAGATACTTAATGAACAGTTTTTTTTGTTAAACAAAATTAGACGCGTATAATCTAGCATCACGTCGCGAGAAGATACTTAATGAACAGTTTTTTTTGTGAAACAAAATTAGACGCGTATAATCTAGCATCACGTCGTGAGAAGATACTTAATGAACAGTTTTTTTTGTTAAACAAAATTAGACGCGTATAATCTAGCATCACGTCGCGAGAAGATACTTAATGAACAGTTTTTTTTGTGAAACAAAATTAGACGCGTATAATCTAGCATCACGTCGTGAGAAGATACTTAATGAACAGTTTTTTTTGTTAAACAAAATTAGACGCATATAATCTAGCACCACGTCGCGAGAAGATACTTAATGAACAGTTTTTTTTGTGAAACAAAATTAGACGCGTATAATCTAGCATCACGTCGCGAGAAGATACTTAATGAACAGTTTTTTTTGTGAAACAAAATTAGACGCGTATAATCTAGCATCACGTCGCGAGAAGATACTTAATGAACAGTTTTTTTTGTGAAACAAAATTAGACGCGTATAATCTAGCATCACGTCGCGAGAAGATACTTAATGAACAGTTTTTTTTGTTAAACAAAATTAGACGCGTATAATCTAGCATCACGTCGCGAGAAGATACTTAATGAACAGTTTTTTTTTCTTAAAATGTACTGTCAGGCTATTCTGGAGTCTCTAGGCTTCCAGATGTTATCGAGGAACATTAATCACGGTGAGATTGTAGCGTCACAAAAACGGGCGCGGTCGGGCGAACTTGTCCCGCCGAGGAAATGAGTTCATGTTAATCAATCAACATAATAATTTAAGAAGTTGAACACAATAGAAAAATGGCAAGTTCCATTACAATGGTGACGAGGTATTTTTGAAGGTAGCTAATGGACGGGAAAGGAGCATGGGCGACTTCGGCTCTACTATTTATACAAGCCAATTAGGATGGGTTCTAATATCAAACCAAAATGTGTTTCTTTAATTTGTTCAGAAACTATATTTTTAAGTTAATTTACAATTATCTGTCTATTCCATGAAATCTTGGAAACTAAAATTATTTTCTCTTCTGAAAATCCAAACCCAACCTTGGCAGTTGTCTTGTCCAATCACACTTGTAGCTTGACAGCTCAACAATAAGACTGAACAAAATAACTAGAATCTCTAAAAATTTAAACCTACGTGAATCTTACTCTTGAACTTTTGAACTTAGCTCTTGAAGATTTTCAAACCTGTTCCTAAGTACTTATTTTTTTACATCTTCACAAGTCGATCACACGTCCCAGATCTTGTGAAAATTGGTCTTGTAATTTTACAAATAAAAATATATATTGGAACAAAAAACTTCAAAATCATACATTATTTTCTTATATTGGAACGGAATCTTAAAACTAAATTTTCAAACCAGAAGTACATAACTAAGTATGATAAAGGTTTGGTTTTACTTTAAGATGCCGGAAACCTTTTTTTTTCTTTAGAAACATTTTGATGTACATCATGAGATATTTTATGTTACTATGTATGTTTAAATTAATTTCAAATATTTTTAGCTTCTTTTTGTTGTATAAATAGTATTAATAGTGTTTATTTTTAAAATGTAGTAGTAGATATTATAGTAGTTTTGTATTTTAATTTTTAGGTTCACTGCTTTAGGAATTGTACAAACTGTTATTAGTTTATAGTTATTAGTCCATAGTCTAGAATATAGTATAATTCTGTTAGTGAACTAAATAAAAAAAAAAAAAAAAAAAAAAAAAAAATGAGCAGAACCATTTGTTATGATTTTAAACTATTATTTGGGTAGTAGGCTACATATTGTAAAACACAAAAAAAACAAATGGGGTAGACAGAATGACGATATCGTAAGGGCATGACGCAATTGAAATCTTAGCAAGATCGTAAGGAATAGAGTGCTAAAAAGAGTGCAGTAAATAAAATATTGAATCTATACAGTCTGAAACGACAATCTACTTCCCTACTCCAGTGTCCCACTCCGCGCTGTCTGTCCTCGCTGGCCGCTGTGTGTCCGCCTCACCCGCGTCTCCCCGCGGTCGTCTCTCACGACAATTTAATTGTGAACTCCCGAAGAAGCTCTCATCGGGCTGTACCGCGCCGCCTGGCGGCCGCCATGTTTATAATTCGTGCAGGGCCGTGCTCGCTCGTTCTCTTCTTTTGACGGTATTGTTATGTTTTCATTTACCGACAATTACCTTCAGGAAGGTCTTAAAATGTAGCCTTGTTACGAATGTTTTGCTCGTTAAATTAATGCGTTTGCCTACTTGCAGAGGGCCTGAACACTTTGAATGTTACACACACTAGCTGCGCCCTGCGGTGTTATTTGTCGTTTAGAATTAGTCTACGTGTAAATCTATCTAAGAAGTAACATAGAAACACACTCGGGCGCACACACATTTTTCTCTTTAAAATGTGAGTAGGATTGTTGGTAACAGTAGGTAAGTACTTACAAGCTCCTCAAAGACCAAATTCTGCTTTGACATGAAGAATTTCTTTCAAACTTGGTAATAATAATTGGCGTCAGAAGAAAATCTTTGAGTATGACTAAAGTGACTTGTAAAATCAAATGTGAGTAAACCGCTTACCTCTACCTTACCTTCATAAATATGTACTGAAAAAACACAAACAACATTTATTTTATTGTAAGTAAATCAAAGTGTGCCTACATAAAAACCCCAAAATACGTTAAAGCGAGGTCAATAAGACTCGAGGGGAGCGTAAAAATCTTCAAAGAAAGTATAAAGTGTTCTGTAAAGGGAGAGCGCTGACCCCGCGTCTATTTGAGAAATAATTGTGATCTCGGTCACAGTGACGGTTCCACCGTCGCGTCATTAAAACACGCGCGCGTCGCGAGCCTCCAGCCGCGGGCCGCAAGCCTTCAGCCGCAAGCCGCAAGCCGCGAGCCTCCAGCCGCGGGCCGCAAGCCTTCAGCCGCAAGCCGCAAGCCGCAAGCCTCCAGCCGCAAGCCGCGAGCCTCCAGCCGCGGGCCGCGAGCCTTCAGCCGCGGGCCGCAAGACTCCAGCTGCGGGCTACGAGCCTCCAACCGCAACCGCAAGCCTCCAGCCGCAAGCCGCGAGCCTCCAGCCGCGGGCCGCGAGCCTTCAGCTGCGGGCCGCAAGACTCCAGCTGCGGGCCACGAGCCTCCAACCGCAAGCCGCAAGCCTCCAGCCGCGGGCCGTGGCTCGGCTTATCGACTGGCTCCTTTTACTGGTCCCAGTATACGTGGAATCGACAATTGATTAGTGTAATAATTTGTCTTAGAAATAACTATGAGTGTATTTCTTAGTAATAAAGATTGCTTAGAAATACATCAGTAGTTTTAAAATAATGTTTTTATTGTTTTATTCGGCACAGTGTGGGTGTTGTATTACACCTCTGTCAGCCCCCTCGGGGGAAAGGCGTGATGATATGTTGTATTTTATTCGTGTTAAAAGATTTAATTTTGATGTACTTAACATAAATAATCATTTTATAAGTATCAGACTAGCTCTCCTAGCCTTGGAATAGTTTTACAGTGTTTTCTTTCATTTAATTTAAATTTTAAAAGTAGATCGAAAAAAGACAAAACTCTGTATTCCAAGGCTATAAAACGTAACTTACACTCATACTATAAATGTCTGTAATGCTGTAATTATTATTTTTACACCTAATAAAGAGAAGTAATGCGTATTTTATACGCACCTATCTATAGGTAATTTCTTATCAAGCAAAAAGTTTCGCAAAAATAGACAATTTCCTTACAAAAGCTTTACCTGATGAACATCTGTATAAGGCGCAAATTATACAAGCCGGACGCTAAGCGAGGATGCAGTGTGAACAAAACTTATTCATATACGTGTGTATATATGTATAATACATTTTCATCAAACATAGGTCAGAACACTCCCGACTAAATGATCTTTCAAACAAAAAAAATCAAATCGGTTCATCTGTGCGAGAGCTACGATGCCGCAGACAGACACACACACACACACACACAGGCACGTCAAACTTACAACACCCCGTCGTTTTTGGGTCGGGGGTTAAAAATGTATGATAGCGACGTGTTTTGAGTTACTTATCTTAAGCGACACGAAGGCTTCACAGTTATCACGCCTGAACCATCCCCGGGCGCCCTCCGGTCGAGTTGGTCCACTGCCTTACTTGGTCCATTTCCCGCATCATCGCCTAACGTCCGGCCTGTATAATTTGCGCCTAAGGCTCGATAACACCGTAATGAGCGCTTCCATTTCAAGCGTCGATAGCAGCTAATGACGGACGCCCACATAATTGCTATCCTTCCAATCACTTTGAGAGAAAATATTTTCTTGAAAATCCTCAATATGAGGGCGATATCACAGCGAGGCGATCTCGATCGACAGTGACCGATGTGATTGATCGTTAAAATAATGAGCTTCACAATATGTAGGGATTATTAATTATCTATTGCCGAAGTATCTACCGTTTTGACACTATCATAAATACTTATTAATGCTTATGGTAGTGCTAAGTATCAAAAATATCTAATCTTCAATTTTTATGTTGCAAATATGTGTATCTTTTTTTTATCACGAATAAGTCCGCCTTTGACCACCAACTCGCCTGTTGGTAAACGACGGTGTAGTCGAGGATGAAGCACGCAGACTTAAACTAGCCGCGTCCCGCGGTATTACTTGGGGTTGGAAAGTAGTTTAAACGTCAATAGGTAAATGCCATCCCAGTTTCAAATAAATAGGATAGCTGTACGTAGATATAGACTGACTAAGTCAAATAAGTTTTTTTTAAGCAACTGCGTTCGTTTTTATAATAAAAAAATCCAAAAATTTAAGAGAGCTGACTGAGGGAAAATTCTAATCACATGTAAAAACTACATTATTGTAAAGAGGATATTACATGGTTATCAATTATTTAAAATACAAAAATGTCTAGAACCTTCCACTTCCGCGAAGTGGCCACTAGTACTTGTTTCTTGCCTGTTCTTCTGAGTAGTGAATCTTTTTCCGAACAAGGCGATCGAGTCTATTTTGAAAATTTGACGTTCACAAGAGTATCTTCGATACCCAATTAAGTAAAAACATTTCGACTATGAGTTTGACTTTGAAATTTCATCCAAATCCGTCCATTTGATTCAGTCAGAAAAAGAAAAAAAAAGTAAGAATAGTGTATTAACAAAGGTATTAAAGTAATCCCTACACAGAGACAACATTTCAGTTTGTTTAATAAGTATTTATATGGTAACTACTATACAATCTTTGCAGCCTGGCTCTCTTCAAGAATCAAACGGCACCTCACAGGCAAGCGAGCTTCATCGTACAACACCTAATAGATAAGATCTGCTATAAATTATCAGATGCAGTTGCCGATAACAAAATATTTAAAACAATTTAATTATTTAATTATATTTTGACGATGCTTTTGCAGATCCATACTTTTATATTTTACTAGCTGCGCCCCGCGGTTTCACCCGCGGTTCAAAAGTGATCCTATGTGTTATTCTAGACTATAATCTATCTCTGTGCCAAATTTCATCCAGATCTGTTCAGCCGTTTTGGCGTGAAAGAGTAACAAACATCCATCCATCCACCCATCCACTCTTACAACTTTCGCGTTTATAATATTAGTAGGAAGTAGGATTAAATAAAATGATGATTATTAATGATATTTAATTTAAGTATAGATTTGGAATTAAATTGTGAATGAACTTATTGTAAAAGCTGACGATACAAAGTGCATATAATTATGTCTAAAGAATAAAGAATTTTGAATTTAAAATTGATTGTCGCGTCATCACGCATCGTCACTTGCAAGTGAGTTGCTGTCAATAGTAGGCCTGTCCTAAACTGCCTACGGATATGTATATTATTATAAATACGAAAGTTTTTCTGTGTGTTTTCTTTGTTACTTCTTCACGCTTTAACGAATGGATGGATTTGGATGAAATTTGGTATTGAGGCAGCTTATAATCTGGATTAACATATTTTATAAGTAACATATTGTAAGTGCAGCTGTGACCTAAATTTAAAATAAACATTTTTATTATTATTATAGGCTACTAGAGCCTGGTGTATGACAACAGGCTCGCCCCCTGTCACATTTGGAACTGAATATCGTCCGGTAAAGTGTGGGTGTTGTATATGTGTACCTAGTTTTGGGAAGACACTGGCTGCTGCAACACAGCTCACGCTACGGCAGCAGACAGGGTCCTAATTTAAAATTGTGTAAATGTATTGAAACAAATAAACATTTTGTATTTTATTTTGTATTACAACTCTACCAGCCCCTTCTTCTGGGGATTAGCGTAACGATATGTTTTTTTAAATGTTTATGCTACTTTTTAACCACGAGTAAAACCGCGGGGCGGTTTGTGTTCCTCAACCATAAACGGGTCATTGCGACACATTTTCAAGGAACTGTCTGAAGCAGCGCATTCCATGTTATTTCGTTTTGTTCAAGTTTGCGATGTGGTAAAGAATAGTTGTTCGCGGCGCGCAGGACTGCAGGCGATACATGGCCGCTGCTCGCGCATATCGAGCACGTGACGTCACAGTGCGAGAACATGCAGTAGGCCATGATCCGAAAAAACAAGTGTGACTTCCTCTTGGCACAACCGCTTCGCACAACCAGGTGCTAAAGGGAAAAATAATTTTCCCAATGACGCAACTACTCGATCCAGTTCCAGGACCCAACACCTGATGCCGTCACACGCAATCGTCATCGTTTCTTTCGAGCTGTAAATTACTTATTTAGGTCTTGCTTAAGCATGGGTTGACGTCACTGTGTGTTGCCCACGTGATAATTTTTGACTTGGATTGTGGCGGAGTATTATACTCGTATTATACCATGCATGCAGTGATAGAGTATGTCTGTCGTAATGTTTGTGACGTGATGTGGTTGTGCATTCCGATCCGATTTCAGTAACGGCGATTTGTTGCTGGGTGGGTGGTAATTGGTGCATCCTCACAAGACAGCACTCCTACCATTTTTCATTGATACGAAAACTTTTTTCGTTTACGTTTTTAATAAAGCGCCCCTGGCGGAAACGTTAAGGAACTAGGTTGAATGTATGGAGCCAAGCAAAAACGAAATAAGTTTTTGTCAACTATATTAATCCTCGTGGTAGTACTCGTAGTATCAGGGGCTCCCTGATACCTAGATAAGTAGATACCCAATGATTGCAGTAAATGTTCGGAACAGTAGCAACACGCTATTTACGTGAGTCGTGTGTTTGTACTTCTTGCTTGTTACTTCTTCCCGCTAAAATGGATCGACGGATTTGGAAGAAATTCGGAATGGAGATAGCTCTAGTTGAGGCGCTATATTATATTATATGACGTTGGACCCTAACAATCATGAGATGACGCTAGCGTACACCTCGTGTAATAATTTAGAAATTCCGAAAGTTTTAAGACTTATAAATAACCTTACTCATACAACAGTTTGAAACACCGCGGGTAATGGACTTTTAGTCTGCAATTTCTCTTTTCCGCTTTTAGTGACGCACAAATATTTTCTTGTCGCTTTTAATTTTGAAAAGTTTTTATGTGTCTGCAAATTGTGAATAATGGGTACATAAAAATATGAAATGCTTAGAAAAAAAATTGTCAAGTTGAAACTTATAGAGTATTATTACATTACATTAATGTTAATGTACCTACTATTTTACTTGACATTTATTTGACATTTATTTTTATTGATTTTTAATTTTAATTGACACATAAGTTTTTATTATTATTCATAATATTTAATTGTTACAATTAAGAAGTCCCCATTTTTAATATTATGTATTACCTGCAATTTTATTTTAATTAATCGAATGTAATGTTATATTTATAATTTAAACAATGTGTGCTATTACGTATGATGGGTGTCATGCGTGAAATAAATTAGTTTTGAATTTTGAATTTGAATTATGTTTAAACAACGTATTGTTATGCATTCCCGCAAATTTTTTACAGGTAATAATACCTCCATAAGTAGAGCACGAAAAAACTTTCGGGGCAACCTAAAGTCGAAAAAAAAAACAGCTGTTCAATACATTTTGTCGATAATCAAAGTTCTTTTTATATGATTTTGTGTTGTTAATAGTTTTTTTTCTCGATTTCAAGGTTGCCTTAGTCATAGATCATTGCTCTGCTAGCGGAGTATACCTACCTCAACACATTCTGCGGGAATACAAAACAACACATTGTATGGCAACGTTTTTATATTTTATACTTTATGACCGTTTTTAAAGGTGTTTTTTTAAATGATTAGACTATCTTACTGGTATAAAATTACCTGTGGTTTAAGCACAGCTGCATCTAAGAAAACTTGGTGCAAGTTATCGAGTCCGCAGGTCCCGCCGCGGCCCGCTGCGACCGCAATCAACATCGCTGTTTCCGTTTATTTGTACATTATTTACGTTTCTTCTCCAAGTTTTGCTAGAAACATCGTATCTTGCTTTTCTTGAAACGAAAAATAAAGTTATATATTATGCAGTGTAAGTTTTTACTGCTCCGTGATTGTTCATCGCTGCTGTGATATTATCAGATTCTGACGTAGTTTTGACGGCTGATTCTAGAGTAGTAGACATTTGTATCTGTTCTCGATTAGGTGACAATAATGTCCCTTAAGCACTTATTTTTGATTACTTAGGCTGAGTTGCACCAACTAACTTTAACTATAACCAAAGCTTACCTGCCTGATTATCTTTGGTTTACCAGAGACTATACGGCTAGTTTCGTTTTGGTACGCTTTCGTAATGTTTTTTACGATAATCAAATTGTGAAAGTAACATAATAAGCCGTAAAATCTCACGTGAACCAGAGGTTTTAGGTCCGGTTAAGCTTTGGTTATAATTAAAGTTAGTTGCAACTCAGCTTTTAACTTGCAGAATTTTAACAGTTTTTTTGTTTTGAACTAGCAGCCCGTGGTAGCTGCGGTTATTTCGCTGAGTTGTCTGTTGCAATGATTTGCAAAACTAATATCTATAAAATTTTATTTTTTTACTTGTATGTTTGAATAATGGTGCAAATATAACCTAACTTAGTGTTTGGAGCCATTTCTGTGTTTAACAAGCTTCCATCGACCCTTAAAGACCTACCCTACGGAATCTTCCGGAGAAAATTAAAAACATGGTAATTAGACAAATGCTTCTATTGTATTAAAGACTTTTTAAAATAATGTTGTTACCTAATTTAAGATTTAATTTAGAATATTATAGATAAACTAAATAAATTTAATAAAATAATATAATTTTTAAATTTGACTTGAATTAACTGATATAACTTAAATAATTTATTATACTAATATTTCGATTGTAATTATATTAATTGTAACATATTCACATCTCTATTGTAATTTTATTAATTGTAACATATTCACATGTCAGGTTATCTGACAAATAGGCAGAACTAAATTATCTATTGAAGATCTGTATGTACTTACCCTATTTAAGTGAATAAATATTTTGACTTTGACTTTGATTTATTGTGTTAGTTAGTTTTAGCGCTTCAGGGCACGCTCGCTTCGCTCGTCCAGCTCGCGGCGTGTGTTATCGCGGTTCAAACCTAACCTAGCTACAAGTGTTTCACATTAGCTACTCTTTAGCGCTCGCGGCTTATGCATTTACTTATGCATTACTTTTTTGAACGATGCCGAATGTTACGCTAAATAAGTATTAGATCAAGCATGTTTTTGTCAAATGACTAATCGATCAAACAATATTATTCAAAGTGAAAATTATTTTAAATGAATTTATGTCAAATGAATGTTTTTTCAAAATGATATTATAGTAAATAACTATTATATTGCATGAATGGTTATGACAACTGATTTTATATGAAATGAAATTATAAACTGTGAAATTATGTTAAAAGTGGTTATGTGAAACCAGGGAGGACTGTAAGTATTGGAATTATCAATAAATTCTGATTTCTGATTTCTAATAATCAGGGCTCGTCGTCATTAGTAATGATTAATTGTACTGAAGTATTTATTTATGTTAGGAATAGTAATTTACTTTAAAGTTAAATAGTATATTTCTGTAGTTACGAGTACGTTGAGTTATTTTCAAATAAATACTCGTCAGTTTTGTAGTAATTCAGATGTTTATCTTTGGGAAAGTGATTACATTACATAACTTATTGCCTCACCCTTTCTCCGATGGGGCCGGCAAAGGTGTATTGTAACACCCACACTTCGCCGGACGATATTCAGTACCAACTGTGACAGCGGGCTCCAGTCAAATAGCAAATCACATGACGTTGCTATATTATTGTAGGTAGTTGATTTTTAAATTACTAACTAACTAACTACTTAATATTCTTTTGTTATCTATAATTTTAGAATCCATTAAATGCCTGAAATTGTTATCAAAAAAAACCCACGATACAAATTTTCATCATAGTTAAGAACTCTGTCGACTTATTCACCTTTCAAACAAAAAAAAATACAAATGGGTTTATCCTTTGGGAGCTACGATACCACTGACACACACACACACACACACACACACATACACACACACACACACACACACACACAAACACACACACAAACACACACATACACACACACACACACACTAACACGCACACAGACACGTCAAACTTATAACACCCCGTCGTTTTCATTAATAAACGTGATCCGTCGATAACAGACACGCTCTCACTTTTCTCTCTCAAATCCTCGAACTAATTTTATAAAGCCGCAGTTTTTGCGACAAAGTTTTAAGTTACAAACATGAGAGGCTCTCGTCGAGGAAAACTTCAGCAAAACGGTCCTCACTCGTTGTTTTAGTTTGACAAACAAAATAGAACCCACGAAGTTCTGCACGACCTGGTAACAGCCAAATATAAATAAAAAATAAACACTAGTGGCTCTTTGAGCTGAACACGTCGCGAGTCTGAGACCTCATATCTTTGCTATTTCGAAAATTTCCAAAAACTAAATCGACCAAAGAAATGTATCGATCCTTCGCACAAAATTTCACTAGAATCGGTTGAGGAATGCGACCTATAGAGAAATACAGTCGGATAGACGCTCGCCGGTCGGACATACGATTTTTATTGCCGAAGCTTAAAGCAGAGACGCTTCGCTCGCTAACTCCCAGTTAATAATACAGATACGCTATTAATTAGCGTGGAAAATGGAACAAGCTATCTCGTGAAAATTGTAAGACTTTTTTTTCCAGAATATCAAATTAACTGTAAGAGGAGTGGAAGCCTCCCACGTGGTTAATTCCGACGTTATTTTTAATACTTTATTTATTATTGCTCACCCTTTAAATAATATTCATAAAAAAATTCTGAAACTATTCTATTTAAAATGTGAAGTGAAAATGAAAAATTAGCAGTATCTGCGTAGGATTAA
Source organism: Peribatodes rhomboidaria (assembly GCA_911728515.1). Classification (NCBI taxonomy): domain Eukaryota; kingdom Metazoa; phylum Arthropoda; class Insecta; order Lepidoptera; family Geometridae; genus Peribatodes; species Peribatodes rhomboidaria. The sequence goes on along the minus strand of OU452187.1, from coordinate 15,431,280 downwards.
GTATTATTTTGATAACATATATTTAAAACAGTTATTATTAAAATACTTATAATTATTGTGAAAAATATTTTATACTAGCTGCTACCTGCGACTTTGTACGCGTTTATTCAGAAAATAATCTAAAATCCTTACTCGTAATATACTGTAACGGATTATCAAATTTCATCAAGATTCGTTCAGCCGGTTAGCCGAGAAAAGCCTTCAAACAGAGAAGAGATACTTACTTTCGATTTTATAATATTATTATATAAAAAAATTGTATAAATAGCTGCGTCCCGAGAACTTCCTTGCGGTTACGCTACTTTTACACATATTTTCATCAAAATCCATCCATCCGTTTAAACATGAAGAAATAACAAATAAGCCTACACACATACACACACACACACAAACATTCAAAGTCAAAGTCAACATGTTTTTATTCAGTTTAGGTATCAACGATACACTTATGAACGTCAAAGTTTTTTGAATAGACAGCACGCTTTTGCAAAATAAAAATGGCCACTACTTCAGCGGCTGATCTTTACAGCAAAATGCCATATTAGACATAGACATTATGCTGTGGAAATAAGCAAAGTAAACCATCCGAGCTGTAGCTATATCCGTCAGTTGCCTAATCTTGCGAACCGCATAAGCAGCAGAACTAATTCTCCCAGACAGAGCACTAATATGCGGACCCCATTATTATTATTATTATTATTATTATTATTAAACACTTAGTTTTTTTTTTGCATTTTAGTAACATATTGTTCGCAGCGAACCATCTCGAAATAATAGTCAGTACGTTGTTCACATGCACAAGCTCACTATCTTTCCTATCTGTTCTAAAAATAAGAGATGTATCATCAGCAAATAGAACTGTGTCTGTAAGGTCCTTAACCATATACGACAAATCATTTATATACGCTAAAAATAAGAACGGGCCTAAGATATTTTATGCTACTTTATGATACCTTGTGCTACTCCCATTGTAACTAAAGATCCAGAAGATGTGACGCCATTAATTCCCACTTTTTGTTGTCTATCAGTTAAATATGACTCGACAAGATCTAGAGCGAAAGTTTTAAGACTTATAAATAACCTTACTCATACAACAGTTTGAAACACCGCGGGTAATGGACTTTTAGTCTGCAATTTCTCTTTTCCGCTTTTAGTGACGCACAAATATTTTCTTGTCGCTTTTAATTTTGAAAAGTTTTTATGTGTCTGCAAATTGTGAATAATGGGTACATAAAAATATGAAATGCTTAGAAAAAAAATTGTCAAGTTGAAACTTATAGAGTATTATTACATTACATTAATGTTAATGTACCTACTATTTTACTTGACATTTATTTGACATTTATTTTTATTGATTTTTAATTTTAATTGACACATAAGTTTTTATTATTATTCATAATATTTAATTGTTACAATTAAGAAGTCCCCATTTTTAATATTATGTATTACCTGCAATTTTATTTTAATTAATCGAATGTAATGTTATATATAATTTAAACAATGTGTGCTATTACGTATGATGGGTGTCATGCGTGAAATAAATTAGTTTTGAATTTTGAATTTGAATTATGTTTAAACAACGTATTGTTATGCATTCCCGCAAATTTTTTACAGGTAATAATACCTCCATAAGTAGAGCACGAAAAAACTTTCGGGGCAACCTAAAGTCGAAAAAAAAAACAGCTGTTCAATACATTTTGTCGATAATCAAAGTTCTTTTTATATGATTTTGTGTTGTTAATAGTTTTTTTTCTCGATTTCAAGGTTGCCTTAGTCATAGATCATTGCTCTGCTAGCGGAGTATACCTACCTCAACACATTCTGCGGGAATACAAAACAACACATTGTATGGCAACGTTTTTATATTTTATACTTTATGACCGTTTTTAAAGGTGTTTTTTTAAATGATTAGACTATCTTACTGGTATAAAATTACCTGTGGTTTAAGCACAGCTGCATCTAAGAAAACTTGGTGCAAGTTATCGAGTCCGCAGGTCCCGCCGCGGCCCGCTGCGACCGCAATCAACATCGCTGTTTCCGTTTATTTGTACATTATTTACGTTTCTTCTCCAAGTTTTGCTAGAAACATCGTATCTTGCTTTTCTTGAAACGAAAAATAAAGTTATATATTATGCAGTGTAAGTTTTTACTGCTCCGTGATTGTTCATCGCTGCTGTGATATTATCAGATTCTGACGTAGTTTTGACGGCTGATTCTAGAGTAGTAGACATTTGTATCTGTTCTCGATTAGGTGACAATAATGTCCCTTAAGCACTTATTTTTGATTACTTAGGCTGAGTTGCACCAACTAACTTTAACTATAACCAAAGCTTACCTGCCTGATTATCTTTGGTTTACCAGAGACTATACGGCTAGTTTCGTTTTGGTACGCTTTCGTAATGTTTTTTACGATAATCAAATTGTGAAAGTAACATAATAAGCCGTAAAATCTCACGTGAACCAGAGGTTTTAGGTCCGGTTAAGCTTTGGTTATAATTAAAGTTAGTTGCAACTCAGCTTTTAACTTGCAGAATTTTAACAGTTTTTTTGTTTTGAACTAGCAGCCCGTGGTAGCTGCGGTTATTTCGCTGAGTTGTCTGTTGCAATGATTTGCAAAACTAATATCTATAAAATTTTATTTTTTTACTTGTATGTTTGAATAATGGTGCAAATATAACCTAACTTAGTGTTTGGAGCCATTTCTGTGTTTAACAAGCTTCCATCGACCCTTAAAGACCTACCCTACGGAATCTTCCGGAGAAAATTAAAAACATGGTAATTAGACAAATGCTTCTATTGTATTAAAGACTTTTTAAAATAATGTTGTTACCTAATTTAAGATTTAATTTAGAATATTATAGATAAACTAAATAAATTTAATAAAATAATATAATTTTTAAATTTGACTTGAATTAACTGATATAACTTAAATAATTTATTATACTAATATTTCGATTGTAATTATATTAATTGTAACATATTCACATCTCTATTGTAATTTTATTAATTGTAACATATTCACATGTCAGGTTATCTGACAAATAGGCAGAACTAAATTATCTATTGAAGATCTGTATGTACTTACCCTATTTAAGTGAATAAATATTTTGACTTTGACTTTGATTTATTGTGTTAGTTAGTTTTAGCGCTTCAGGGCACGCTCGCTTCGCTCGTCCAGCTCGCGGCGTGTGTTATCGCGGTTCAAACCTAACCTAGCTACAAGTGTTTCACATTAGCTACTCTTTAGCGCTCGCGGCTTATGCATTTACTTATGCATTACTTTTTTGAACGATGCCGAATGTTACGCTAAATAAGTATTAGATCAAGCATGTTTTTGTCAAATGACTAATCGATCAAACAATATTATTCAAAGTGAAAATTATTTTAAATGAATTTATGTCAAATGAATGTTTTTTCAAAATGATATTATAGTAAATAACTATTATATTGCATGAATGGTTATGACAACTGATTTTATATGAAATGAAATTATAAACTGTGAAATTATGTTAAAAGTGGTTATGTGAAACCAGGGAGGACTGTAAGTATTGGAATTATCAATAAATTCTGATTTCTGATTTCTAATAATCAGGGCTCGTCGTCATTAGTAATGATTAATTGTACTGAAGTATTTATTTATGTTAGGAATAGTAATTTACTTTAAAGTTAAATAGTATATTTCTGTAGTTACGAGTACGTTGAGTTATTTTCAAATAAATACTCGTCAGTTTTGTAGTAATTCAGATGTTTATCTTTGGGAAAGTGATTACATTACATAACTTATTGCCTCACCCTTTCTCCGATGGGGCCGGCAAAGGTGTATTGTAACACCCACACTTCGCCGGACGATATTCAGTACCAACTGTGACAGCGGGCTCCAGTCAAATAGCAAATCACATGACGTTGCTATATTATTGTAGGTAGTTGATTTTTAAATTACTAACTAACTAACTACTTAATATTCTTTTGTTATCTATAATTTTAGAATCCATTAAATGCCTGAAATTGTTATCAAAAAAAACCCACGATACAAATTTTCATCATAGTTAAGAACTCTGCCGACTTATTCACCTTTCAAACAAAAAAAAATACAAATGGGTTTATCCTTTGGGAGCTACGATACCACTGACACACACACACACACACACACACACACATACACACACACACACACACACACAAACACACACACAAACACACACATACACACACACACACACTAACACGCACACAGACACGTCAAACTTATAACACCCCGTCGTTTTCATTAATAAACGTGATCCGTCGATAACAGACACGCTCTCACTTTTCTCTCTCAAATCCTCGAACTAATTTTATAAAGCCGCAGTTTTTGCGACAAAGTTTTAAGTTACAAACATGAGAGGCTCTCGTCGAGGAAAACTTCAGCAAAACGGTCCTCACTCGTTGTTTTAGTTTGACAAACAAAATAGAACCCACGAAGTTCTGCACGACCTGGTAACAGCCAAATATAAATAAAAAATAAACACTAGTGGCTCTTTGAGCTGAACACGTCGCGAGTCTGAGACCTCATATCTTTGCTATTTCGAAAATTTCCAAAAACTAAATCGACCAAAGAAATGTATCGATCCTTCGCACAAAATTTCACTAGAATCGGTTGAGGAATGCGACCTATAGAGAAATACAGTCGGATAGACGCTCGCCGGTCGGACATACGATTTTTATTGCCGAAGCTTAAAGCAGAGACGCTTCGCTCGCTAACTCCCAGTTAATAATACAGATACGCTATTAATTAGCGTGGAAAATGGAACAAGCTATCTCGTGAAAATTGTAAGACTTTTTTTTCCAGAATATTAAATTAACTGTAAGAGGAGTGGAAGCCTCCCACGTGGTTAATTCCGACGTTATTTTTAATACTTTATTTATTATTGCTCACCCTTTAAATAATATTCATAAAAAAATTCTGAAACTATTCTATTTAAAATGTGAAGTGAAAATGAAAAATTAGCAGTATCTGCGTAGGATTAAGTATTATTTTGATAACATATATTTAAAACAGTTATTATTAAAATACTTATAATTATTGTGAAAAATATTTTATACTAGCTGCTACCTGCGACTTTGTACGCGTTTATTCAGAAAATAATCTAAAATCCTTACTCGTAATATACTGTAACGGATTATCAAATTTCATCAAGATTCGTTCAGCCGGTTAGCCGAGAAAAGCCTTCAAACAGAGAAGAGATACTTACTTTCGATTTTATAATATTATTATATAAAAAAATTGTATAAATAGCTGCGTCCCGAGAACTTCCTTGCGGTTACGCTACTTTTACACATATTTTCATCAAAATCCATCCATCCGTTTAAACATGAAGAAATAACAAATAAGCCTACACACATACACACACACACACAAACATTCAAAGTCAAAGTCAACATGTTTTTATTCAGTTTAGGTATCAACGATACACTTATGAACGTCAAAGTTTTTTGAATAGACAGCACGCTTTTGCAAAATAAAAATGGCCACTACTTCAGCGGCTGATCTTTACAGCAAAATGCCATATTAGACATAGACATTATGCTGTGGAAATAAGCAAAGTAAACCATCCGAGCTGTAGCTATATCCGTCAGTTGCCTAATCTTGCGAACCGCATAAGCAGCAGAACTAATTCTCCCAGACAGAGCACTAATATGCGGACCCCATTATTATTATTATTATTATTATTATTAAACACTTAGTTTTTTTTTTGCATTTTAGTAACATATTGTTCGCAGCGAACCATCTCGAAATAATAGTCAGTACGTTGTTCACATGCACAAGCTCACTATCTTTCCTATCTGTTCTAAAAATAAGAGATGTATCATCAGCAAATAGAACTGTGTCTGTAAGGTCCTTAACCATATACGACAAATCATTTATATACGCTAAAAATAAGAACGGGCCTAAGATATTTTATGCTACTTTATGATACCTTGTGGTACTCCCATTGTAACTAAAGATCCAGAAGATGTGACGCCATTAATTCCCACTTTTTGTTGTCTATCAGTTAAATATGACTCGACAAGATCTAGAGCGATTCCACGAATTCCGTAGTGGTGTAATTTACGGATCAAGGTACGGTGTTCTACACAATCAAACGCTTTGGAAAGATCACAAAAGACATCGATGGCATCCTGTGAACTTTTTCTTTGTTTCTAATCTTTCTATTTTCTCATAGAGGTAGTAATGGTGAAATGGGAGAGCATAACGTGGCATGACCTCATTGGAAAAAGACAAGAACAAAGAGAAGCTGAATGTAAAACTAGTACCTTTAGGTATCCATTACTTTACAGAATATGTATTACGGACGGTATAAATATTAGTCCGGTCAAATTAGACCAAAAAATAAGAGTAAAGTTACCTAAATTCCCACCAAGCTGAAAATCGGTATGATAGTTTATGATAGTTTTCATAAAATATCATTAAAAATAAAATTTGAAAATTCCCCATCTTTCCCCTGTCTGGAAAATTTTTTATTCAAGATCAGAGGTCAAAAAAATGAGTTTTTCGCGATTTTCCCTCTTAGGTTGGATATTCTGCCAAAGCGCATTAAGCGTTTCAAGTCAACTTTTCTCGTAAGAACTGCAGAGGTGTGGAACTCGTTGCTTGCGTCTGTGTTTCCACATAAATACAATCCGGGGGTGTTCAAGAGCAAAGTGGATAGGTATTTCCTCGGCTATGTATTAATAGGTATTTCGGTTGACATGTTTGTCCGACACCTTACAGCGCCGACCGTAGACGCTTCACCTGCTAACGCTCGCTAGATCGATTTAAATGATACTCCGCCAGGTACAGCGTTCAGAGTCAAAAATGGTCAAGTGGGCAACATGGAGTGACATGAATCGATGCATACATGAGCAAGACCGAAATAAGTAATTCACAACAAGTTCGAAAGAGACAAATTCAATGACGAGTGGCGTCATGGGCTGTGTTGTGTTGGCTCCCGCACGGAAGGATAAGCTTTATTTTTTTGGGTCATGGCTTTTACATAACATGTCGTCACGCCTTTCCCCCTAAGAGGCTGGCAGAGGTGTAAACAATAGCCACACTTCTCCGGACGACATTCAGTCCAAAATGTGACAGGGGGCGAGCTTGTCGACATTTACTTGGCGTCATGGCTTCTCTGGTGTATAAACTCCTCTAATGACATACACGGCTCAGAGAACATTTGTATTATCTTATACCTTTAAATGAGCAATTCTTGTATATATATATATATATATAATTGGAATCTCGGAATCGGCTCCAACGATTTTCATACAAATTAGTATATAGGGGGTTTCGGGGGCGATAAATCGATCTAGCTAGGAATCATTTTTAGAAAATGTAATTTTATTCGTGTTTTATCGATAATCAATCTCAACTGAAAAATATGACTCTTCCTGACATCTATTGGCGAATAATAATACTACTATTTTTTGTGGGCAACTAATTGCTTTAACGACACAACAGCAGATGGCGTTGTTAAGTAACACGAAGTCAATGAGTGTTTGCTTTGAGGTTAGACTAAAATCAATTGTTTATTATCCAAAAAACACAATTAAAAAATAAAAAAAAATACCGAGCAAAGCTCGGCCATCCAGGTACTGGCATCTAATCTGATGATTGTTCCGTTTCAATAGTTTTGTTCGCTGCGTTTAAAATCGGTTTGTTTTGTGCGTTTGAAGCTTAATCACACATAATGCATTGAATTTATTAGCTCTGAATTATTAATTACTTGAATGGTTTGTATTATCTAGGGTAATTACTAACGTTCTATTGATTTAAATATTCAATGCAATTTTGGTATTAATTTAGTTTTGACGTCACCGAAATAGGTTTATTTTGTTTTAGTTAGCTTATTGGTGCTTGTCATTAATTTTGAATATCTCATCAGCGTTTGCTTGGCAGTTAATGTTTGATCGTATCTCTTTGAATGCTCTATGAATGCTAATGCGATTATGATTAAGAGCCTCAATTTTAGTAATTACTGATATCTAAGTATTGCAAGCTATTTGCAACGAACAGTAATTTTCATTATAATGAAAAGACTAGCTGCACCACACCGAGGGGCGCAACTAGTCTTTTAGACCTTAAGGCGTGGAAGCGTAACAAATAAACAAATAAACAAACTCACGTCCGCATTTATCGAGTGAGCGTGCGCTACTGAGCGAAGCGTCTATGCTTTAGTTTCAACAAAAATGCTTTCGTATTTCCGAATTCTGTCTGCACATCTGTCCGGATGTCTGTCTTACTCTATTTTGCAAATTTTGAAAATTTTCCAAAAACTCACTCGGCGAAAACATTCTGTACAATTTTCAAACCTGCTCGCAAAATTTCACGTAAATTGGTTGAGGAATGTGACCTGTAGAGGAGAACAGGCGTCGGTCGCGAGGTCTCCAGCTCACAGAGCCAGTAGTAATACTCAGATCAACCTCGAGTAAAAGATGGAACACTGCGTTATTTCTCGCTGAAGCCACTTCTATAATAAACTTGTGTGCATGGTAATGTTGTCATGAAAAACATTTACAATTGCACGAAAACTAATATTAATTTCCAAACTCTACGTTAGCCATTTCCGTTCCAATATACAACCTTAGTAGATTTAATATTTTAAAACTGCACATATTTGTAAGAGTTACGGCTTTTTCAAAATTGACTTGTAAAAAAACTCCACAGTTTTTAAAAAGAACCTCAAAATGTAGTCCTGGCCACACTTTTATAATACACTGTGTATATTTTTGTATACGAAATTATACTATAAACCAATGCACATAATGTCGAGGTAAGAAAGACCAATCGAGTAGCGTAGTTTTTTTTGCGTCAATGTGTGCGTGTTGTGTACATATACGACAGTAGCGTAGTTTTTGGATGGTTTTTGGCTTCACTTAAAACATACGTTGTGCGCCATCTTATTCTCTAGGTTGATCTGAGTAGTTATATTACTTATATAGGAAAAGGTTTTCAATCGCTAAAGAATAAGTTTGATTATGTTAGTCGTTACCACTTGTGGCAAAAAAATAATTTGTCCACGTTTAGCGTTGTGGCCCTTATTTCGAAACGCTAATTTACCTACTCTGTTAAATCCACCCAAAATACCATTAGCCTCCGTCTGGTAAATAATTACCGACTTTAGCGCTCAATGTTAATTCTAAAGCCACGATGGTTACTTGAATTTAAATCACGAAATAAAGATTAAAGAAACTCCCAAAATGAAAGTATTCTCACAATCCAGTAGCTCATGAACCTAACAAAAGCAATAATTAGGGCGCCATTTGGGAAGCAATTATAGCACATAATCGTATTGAATCGATTCTAATTGTCGATAATAACCGATCCATTACTCGGCTTTGAAATCTCGAGAAGACTTTTGTAAATTATCGAGTGAAGAGTAAATTGGAGCGCGGAGCGGTCGAGCGAATCCTTTATTTTCAGAGAGTAATTGAGGAACGCTCCGACGACGAGTTTCGACTAAAATCTGTCGAAACAGGCTTAGTCGGATGTCGGCGCGTGAGAACTGATATTTACCCGACTGCGCAAGAAGGAGGGTTATGTTAATCGAGTGTATGTATGTTTGCATGAGGTTTCTTTGACACGCCCTACATCCCAAACAGCTCAATGGATTTCAACATGTGAGGTGTCATTTGAACCATCTTGATAGTGGAAGTAACATAGGGTACAATATTTTGCAGCCGGGTTTTATTTTATTTAATAATGTTACTTGTTATAAACGGACTACGCAATGTCGCTAGCTCCTAATGTTTCACAAAAGGTACTTTAAATGTGTCAAAAACGAATTCATAAAGTTCAAAACGCCCTGGGGGCTTACTACAACCTCTTAAAACATCATTAATTAAGCCTTACTTCGTAATTTCGTACCATGACCACCCTAAAAGTATTCCTGTTACGTTTTGATATCGCTTAGCAGTTTTGATGACGTCACTCGATTTCGTTCATTCAATCCAAGGAACATTTGTCTAAAAACCGTACCATGACCTCTAAAGTATTCCTGCCGATCTGTCAAAATAGCAGGAATGATACAAATTACAACGATTGTTAAAAAGTTGCTCTCCGTGTAACTTTTTCTATTAATAAGTGAGTTTTTGCTGTGTTTCTGAGGTTCTATTTGTAATATTTAGCAAGATGGCCGATGATTTGGAAACTTTCGAGTTTCTCGAAGCAGATATTAGAAGCTCCGTACAACGAAGGACGCCTTCGGACGGGCTCCAGAATAAACTTCAACCCTTTTTCACATAGATTTTTTTTTGGCTAAGTCCGCTCCTTTTGATGAACTTGTTACTTCTTAGAGTGATGAGCCTTCGCCTGCAGACTCCTATTTTAAGCCCGCAGCGATTTCACTGTGGGTTTTTAAAAAGTCTCACATGATATCGAACTGCTTCGCTGAGACTCTGCGGCCTCTGTGACAAATTATTCTAAGCATTAAATTCTAGATATCACCAAAATAATTTTCACAAACTTTAATTGTATACAGCAATTGAATTTTAATTTACCTTAATGATCATAATAATGTAGATTTAATTTACGTTTTTGAGGGGAACCGAAAAGATGGTGTCATGATTTTGTATTATTTTCTAAAACGAAAACTCGCCTTTACTGAAAGAGGGAAAGAGGAGTGGGATTTATCTCATTTATCATCATCTTCATCAGAGATTTATTGAAAAATATTATGACAAACATACGGATGACTAGGTGGTATGGCTATGTTGCCTCTAGCCTGCCCTATGGGACCAAACAAAAAAAAAAAATTGACATTGTTCATACAACCAAGTGTCGCCAGATGTTTCTTAGGAGCGATTGTACGTCGGTGAGGAAAATAAAAATTCTTAGGGAAGAAAATAATAAGAAACCGTAGTGTTTTTACTTGCAACTTGTAAAAACCGTAAGTGTAATTTCCCTGTATCGGTAGGATATTGTAGGCACGATTTCGCTATGCGGCCGTACTATTGTACGACTCCGATTGTCCGATTTTTACACGGCAAAAATCGTATAATTACGATTGACATATATACATCTGGCAACACCATACTCGAAAATACTGGATTTAAGATTGATAGATGACATTCACACTGATAATGACAGTTCGTAACGCAAAAATACCACAGAGTGTGTAGAAGCACTTGTATCGTACATTCTTTTCCCATCACTATAGCAGGAGTAAAAACGTTTTAAAACATTATTGTTTTCAATGCTTGTGGTATGATACAAAACAATACTTATTAAGGAATGTAACAAAACGTTCCTGCGCAATGATGTTTTTGTAAAAGTTCATGGTAAGCCCCCTGTTCATATTTAGACAGAATAAATATGTTTGTACCGCTTGGGGTCGAGACTTTAGGACCATGGGGACTCTCGAACTATACTAGGGGCCTGGCCAAACGTTTGGTGTGTCTGGTGACCGGAATGCTGGCGCCTACTTTGGCCAAACAATTTACGTTGCCATCCAACGTGGCAATACTGCCAGTATACTGGCCACTTTTCTATCCACCAATGGGCTTTTAGGTTTGGTTTTTTAGTTCTAAAATTGCAAAAATATTACTAAATATTAATTTTTATTATTGCCGTTCGTGTGTGTCTTAAAGTCAAAAATATAATTCCACTGTTGATTTATGCATCTCGATTCCAGACATTTTTATTCTAATACTTTCGAATCAACTTGGTTTTCTGTGAAACAGATAGTGTACAACAGTAGCTGCTTCATTGGTATTCATTCGGTCAAAGGTCCACATTCACGAGTTTTATTTCAAACGTCCGCCGTGAGCGACCGTCGGCGGCTGCACGGCGCAGGAGGCCTATTCTGGCGTAAGTGATATTATATCGATCGCTTTCTTGCTCGTTAGAAAAGTCATGAGAGCGAGAGCGACCTAGATAATATCGCACGTGTCAGAAGTGGGGCCCAGGTCCGTCACAAACGGCGCTATAACCTCAGGTTCTGTTCTCTGATAGTAACGTACAATTGGAAATGTAATATCCGTGGGAGTGCAACGACTGCCTTCTTCTCAGACACCTGCATCGGATTTGTCGAGCAGTTTTAGTCAACACATTGGTGCGCATTGTGCCTATAAAACTATATGGTACGAGATGGTATAACTAGAGAAAAGCTTTACCCGACAGTAGAATAATTACGACTGTTTTTAGTTTTTGGGGTTCTGTACTCAAAAGGTAAAACGGGACCCTATTACTAAGACTCCGCTGTCCGTCCGTCTGTCTGTCTGTCTGTCCGTCTGTCGCTAGGCTGTATCTCATGAACCGTGATAGTTCGACAGTTTAAATTTTCATAGATGATATATTTTTGTTGCCGCTACTAAAAAACATAATGAATGAACAGAAGGAGGCCCCTATATAACAAATATGTTTTTTTTACTGTTTTTATAGATAATGGTACGGAACCCTTCGTGCGTTGTGAGTCTGACTCGCCATTGGCCGGTTTTTAAGTATTTTTTTTTAATATTCTGTGGTTCATGTGCCTTCAAAACTGACACGCGACTATTAACGCCGGTCATGCTCAGTATGTTGCGTTCCTAAGACTAGTTTTTGTAAAGCAAACAAGTTTGATGTCCTGTCTATATACCTCCAAGTCGTTGTAGAGCGTCTTTGTGCCGCTTCCGGTGACCAGCAGTTTAATCTCGTCGCTGGCAAACGAGCCGCCGCCGCGCCCTTTGACGACTACAACTCAATCCGGAACGTCCGGACACAAAATAAAAGATGCTCGTTTACTACGCCCGTAGTTTTATTGTCCGAAAAAGAGCTCATGATCCAAATTCTTTGTCTCGCTGCAGGGTGTCAGGGTGCAGGACGTCTCTCTCTGGCTGTGCCGTCTACAGTGATTTAGTCTATGGTATAAGTAATAATATACCCCGTCAGGCGTTCAGAGCCAAAAATGGTTTCGTGGGCAACTAGCAACTAATTGATGCATGAGCAAGTCCGAAATAAGTCATGTATAAGAAGTTCGAAAAATACGATGATGATGGCGAGTGAAGTCATCAGATGTTGGCTCCCAGAACACTAGATCTTGTTTTTTTACCTGATACTGTGCAAGAAGGAGGGTTATGTTTTTCGAGTGTATAGACATAGGTACATATTATGTATGTTTATAATATTTACATGTACCTATCTACATATGTATGTATGAGGTTTCTTTGGCACACTCTACAGTCTAAACAGCTTGATGAATTTCAACATGGGAGGTGTCATTCAAATTGTCTTGATAGTGGAAGTGACATGGGGTATAATATTTTAATTATATCCAGAGTGTCATAATGTCAGACCATTTCTCGGCGGGAGTTCAACTCCCACCTAGTTTTAAACATTTATGTGATAAGCATTTGTGTTTTGTTGTGTGAACATTTATGTATTGTCTGGGTGTTAATTACTATTTATTTAAGTATGCGTTTAAAAATACATAAGTATGTATTATATCACACAACCTCTGCAGAGCTTGTACTATGGTTGCCAGAGACTTAGTTTGGGGTCAGACGACCGTGCCTGAAAAATGTCCCAAATTTATTTATTTCTTCAGCAAAAAGCGCTATTAGTCATTAAGGACCCATCTCGGTCGTCTAACCGCAGTCTTGTTACTTGTTAGCAAATTGCTCGTTTCTCTCCGGCGCGAGTACAGCGAGTGTTTGTAGACTTGTAATTACGGAGCTCCCCGCTGACCGACATTATGCATCGACGGTACATGACCGGAGTGTGGAAGTAGCTGTGCTGTGCGTTGTCTAAGAATTAGTTGTCTATTATGTAAATAGTAGTATGAAAGCACAATTTGGCACTTAACGTCGTAAATACATGCATCTTTAGCTTGTTATAGAGAAGATTTTTCCAAAAAGGAGGAGCTTTTATTTTTTTAAGCATTTGTTTTGGCATAACTCCGTTACTTACTATGAAATTTTTTAATATAAAGAATATTAGGTTTAAAGAATGGTCCCATTTTTAAAAATAAATCTAATGCGGTTGGTTGAAGTAGGTTTATTATTTTTAAAGATTTTCTAAAATTACCGTTTGTCTTAGATACTTGAAATAAAAACATTTATTTTGACTGCCTCGGTGGCTCAGTTGGTAGTGAACCTGTCTTCTGAGCTTGGGGGCGTGGGTTCGATTCCCACCTAGGGCAAACATTTATGCGATGAACATTTGTGTTTGTTCTATGTCTGGGTGTAAATATCTATTTAAGTATGTATTTAAAAGTATCTAAGTATGTATATCAGTCTCTGGCACCCATAGGACAAGCTTTGCTTAGTTTGGGGTCAAGCGCCTGTGTGTGGAAGTGTCCCGAATTTATTATTTAAAAAAAGGAATAGTTGTTTTTTTTTTAGGTTTTTTATTAGTTACTTACCATCCTTCTACTAAACTATGGGTCACCTACTGCGATTCAGTTTCAAAGATAGTCTCGTAACGAGCGCGGCCCGAGGCTCGCGGACTATCAGCAGTACTGTAGTTGCGGGTAAGGAAGTAAGTTTAATGGCAGGTGCGCGACTCGAGTAATTAACCCCCCGGTAATGACCACGCCCCGCCACTCTACTGCTAGGGATGCTACCTTGCTGCCTAGGGCTCCATAAATACGGCTAATTTAGATCGATGGCCATTTTGTTACAAATGGGAAGCTATCCGATGTGAAGAGCAATGTTGAAAAGAAAGAAAAAAGTTTATTTGTGACCAATTAACGTTTTGAAAATTACAAGGACATTGATAAATAAACTCCCCTCTACCTGTATTCCTCTTAAATATAAATAATTAAGATACCAGTTAACAAAAGTCACCGTCCCCGGAGTTTGTTGAGTGTAATTTAAAAAAAAAAAAGAACCACTAAGCCAAAAAAATTTTATACTCGTACTAAAGTCACAAATCGATCCCAACTCAGCATAATATCGGCTGTTAACCAGCGCTGGTCATCCGTTGGAGCCATTTGATGATGTACAATAAAATAAAACAGTTATAAGTACAATTTTCAATGGTAGGTAAATGCAATTTAATGCACTTAATTGCACTTCTAAATATAACTACGATGCGATGTGGTGAGTAACTCTGAAGAGTTTACTTTCAAAGAACATAACAATTACTTATGTTCTCTCAAAAGTCCGATTCATTTTCAATTGTTCTATCGATAAAATACCCGATTGTTATTCTACGTC
Organism: Peribatodes rhomboidaria; assembly: GCA_911728515.1. Classification (NCBI taxonomy): domain Eukaryota; kingdom Metazoa; phylum Arthropoda; class Insecta; order Lepidoptera; family Geometridae; genus Peribatodes; species Peribatodes rhomboidaria. The sequence continues at coordinate 15,416,127 of OU452187.1, read as the reverse complement.
ACATCTCTACTGTCGGCTAGTGGACCAAGCAAGCAACCGCGAGCAGTAATTGCACCACACTTCTAGTTCTTCACTTAATGACGAAGGAAAAATTTAAAGAAGCCTATTAATTGGAGTGTTTATGGAGTCACAGCGCGAGGACGCGCGAGGGCGGGCGGCGCGCGGGGGCGGGCGGGATTATTAGAACAGGCGTTTGCTGGAATTGCTCATTTGCTGATTTATATGGAGAAGTGATCTTTCTAAATCACAACCAATAAACCAACCAATTAATTAGGTTTAAACAATATGTTTTGTGTTTCTTTTTCAGAAGGTCTACGAGTACGGACTAAATAACACTCTTAAAAAAACGTCAAAAGCTTATCAGTAATAACGAAGAGAGGGTAACAGACAGACAGACTGGCAGCAGTTTAGATGATGGCAGGTCACTGTTGCCTATTAACAACACACAGCATTGCCAGTGTATTGCACACTTTAAACTATGTGGAAGTTTTCATTTCAAAAAGTAAAACAATGTAGAGAAAATAATTATTAAAAAACATACTTACCTCCTTTTCGGAAGTTAAAATTTTAAAATAGGCGCTGTAAGTCGCTGCATGCCTCGTGAGGGGAGTACATGGGCGTCTACAGCCGCACATTTTTCTTTTCGCTTTGGAAATCAACCGTCTGAATTGCAATTCATCTAGGTTGCAAGTGACTGCAAACAAGTGATTTGTGAAATGACTAGCCGCACGGAGAAACCCAAGTAAAAAAAAAAATAACTTGTTAATTTTTTATAATTTCAATGAATCAATTTTTTTTTTTTATGTACAATAGGCCAGCGTTTGACCACCAACTCGCCTGATGTTAAGCGACGTTGTGGTCTAAGATGGAGCACGACGACCTATAAGGTACTTATTCACTCTAGCCTTGAAGTTTTATAGAGTGAAGAAGTACAAAGACGCTACAAGTGCGCTACTGCTCAGACCCGTCTTCGGAACGGAAATTAACAATAACACTATTTGTCAATAACTTTTATAAGAACACTAAAACTTTTCTATTGTCAGCTGATCTAGATGCAGTAACTATTATAGAATCTATGTAATGTTTGTACATCGTCCACCGACTGTATACAACGATTAGGTGAAAAATATTTTTATTGCTCAGCTTTTGTGTTACACAATGTGTATACAAAATTACACATGTAACAAAACTTTATTGCTAAGACTGTCACAAACATTAAGATAACGGGCGCTTTCAAAAACCTGTCTCTAAGAAGTTTCTAACGCTCTGTCGTAATGAGTCGCAACAACGTCAGAAGTTCCGAGTGAGTCGTGCGTCGCTGTCGGCCGCTTCACACGTCAAACTTGACGTTTAAACGACGACGCTTATTACTTCACTAACTGTCAGCCGTTTTCACGCTCAAGGTGAAAATGTTATGTTATTTCAATAATATGTCTTACTAGCTGCGTCTTACGGTGTTACCGTACCGTACGCCCGCGGTTGAAAAGTCGGTCTAGCGCGCGCTGCACGTATTTTTCGTGCGCTTTTTTTTTTTGCAAATTTTGTAAACTATATAACTACTTAATGTGTTAATCCAGGATAGTATAAACTACCTTTATACCTAGTTTCATCAAAACACGTCCATTCGTTTGAGCGTCAAGACTAATAATCAAGTACAGATACTTTTTTGTTATGTAAATAATATTAACGAAAACTTTTTATCTTATGTGTATTATCCGATACGGTATTGTATGGGTGCAGCCGCGAAGATGAGTCCCTCTCATTTGTGTTCATTACTAATACTAGTGGCTCCGTGAGCTAGACCTTCAATAACTACACATTTTTTTAATACGGAAATTTTACAAAATGATGGGGGTATGATAATTTCAACGCAAGGCGAATAAATCGTGTCTTTACCACACGGCTTAGTTGAGTACGCGCAGGCCTCAGTTAAATACGCAGTACGCACAGTAAAAATTGTGGTGAAACTTGTGCATGTGGCAAGCCTATTTAAAACGCGTTTAAGCTAGCAAGAACACTCCCGCAAGAAATGTCCGCCAGTCTGTTCGACAGCACTTGCTGGTGGAAATGAGGTCTAGCCGTAGTTCGCCTGGGACTATGAACTCATAATTACCTATTACAACAATTCCCTTACCAATTTGGCTCATAATTGAACCTACATAGAATAGTATTGTAATAAACTACTTGCCAGCTAAATTTTATGGACATCAGATCAACGGTACCTACTCATGATATCGTTGGATAACGTGTATGTATAGGTACATACATAATATTTAAACATACCTATAATTGAAATGCCGAGTTGTTGACTCGAAAACCGTCTCTTCGCTCGGTATAATTGCAAACAAAAATATGAAAGGGAACACAATACAAAACACCTTCAATTTTAACAACAACAAGCATTTGTTAGAGCTCATTTTAATAATGAAACTTTTATGAAACATACACAATTACCGAAAGCAATAATGCTCAGGAAAGTGGTTCCCGACTAACTTTTTCCATTTAACGGTTTACCATCGCCACTTTACAACCTATTGCAATTTTAACTTACAACATTAAAAAACTTATTGCAGTAAAGTTATAAAAGGCTTCATAACTTTCATGACTCGACTCTATGGAACTATAAAATAAAGGCTGCTATAGCTGCGCCGCGCGGATTCATCTTCTATACTTAATAATTAAAATAGAAAACTAGAAAACCATTTTTTCATCTTCACAAAATAAAATCTAATAGAAAAAAAGGGTTATCGGGTACTTACGAGTATGTTTATGGACAATTCTGAAATAGTGAAAAATAAAGTTTCATACATTCTGTCGACGATCAATAAACCCTTTCTCATCATCATCATCATTTCAGTCACAAGACGTCCACTGCTGGTCAAAGGCAGCAATGATCTCCACAAGGACCGGTCCTGCGCTGCCCGCATCCAGCGGCTTTCCGCGACCCTCACTAGGTCGTCAGTCCTAGAGTCGTCAGTTAGGGATGTAGTCCGGTGTAACCGTTCCGAAGACAGGTCTGAGCAGTAGCGCACTTGTAGCGCCTCACTCAACTGCCGTCTTTGTACTTCTTCACTCTACAAAACTTCAAGGCTAGAGTGAATAAGTACGTCGTGCTCCATCTTAGACCACAACGTCGCTTAACATCAGGCGAGTTGGTGGTCAAAAGCCGACCTATTCTACATTAAAAAAAAAACTTTCCTCCGCTGCATCTTCCGGTTCGTGGTCGCCACTCGAGTACTTTTCTGCCCCATCGGCCGCCGGTTCTGAGAGTCTGGTCATGTGTTACTGAACTATTTTCATAGAATAGATTTTTTTTCCCGATATCAGGATTGTTTCTATAGTAAAAGTTGTTAATTATGATTAAAGTTGAATAAAGACAAATATGCATACATACACACACGCATTCATTTACAGTATTATTGTAGTTTAATATTGACATAAGAGCTATACCAGCGCTGAGTATCAGCAGACTCCGCCAGAGCCTTTAAGATTACTTTTTCCAACGACGTGTAGGTAATAACTATTTCAGACGTTTTTCTTCTTTAGGAATAATCTTTAATAAATGACAAAAAAATCTCGATTAAGTTTTATAAAAACAGTAAGAAGAACAGTAAGAAGAAAGAAACGTAGAAACTCACACCAAATGCTTGGATTAAAAAAAAAAAAAATAATAATAATAATAATAAATAAATTCGGGACACTTCCACACAAATGCCACAGAAATCTAAAATACCTAATAGCAAGTCTGCCTGTACGTGTAATCTACACGCAACTCGTCGAACACATGACGTAACATCATACAACGAGCACACAATACCGGCGCAGAATAGTTACTAGTTTAGAGGCAAATTATCCTCAACATCGATATCAATATTCAACAACAAAGTAACTTCCTGGTTTCCGTATCCTATTAAATTAGTTACTCAGTTAACCGCGTCACAAGTTTGACGGCCCTCCGTTCAGCGCTCGTCCGTTGATCGTCGGTCCGTTCGTGCGACAGTTTGGTACCTACGCGCTATGCGGTTAGCAATCCGATTGACCGCAGTCAAAAATAGTATAAATAATGATTAAATATACGCGACGTTTATTTCACACAACGGTCCTCTGATCTCAATCTAAGCTAATCTCTAGATGTAGTGGTATGCGAAAGACTGATACACATAGTTTTATATTTTAATTACATAAACATATCGCCACGCCTTTCCCCAAAAGGGCTGGCAGAGGTGTAATACTACACCCACACTTCGCCGGACGATATGCAGTCCTAAATATGACAGGGGCGAGCCTGTCGCCATTAAACGGGCTCCAGTCGTGTGTTATATTTTAAATACGAACTTAAATAGATAATAAACATGTACTTACTAGAAAATAGTTTTTATTCGCACTATTACGCGGTGCCGCTTGTTGGTACATATATTCAACCGCAAAGCTGACCGTTTCGCGGTCGAGCTATAACCGCACAGTGCACCTACCCTTAGTCTGTCGGTCCGTCAGTTTGTCCGTCCAAGTTGGTCCATTGTCCGATTCTCCGAGTTGTGTCGGACAGCCGCCGGGCAATTGAACAGCGTGGCGGCGGACGGGGCGAGCAACAAACTTGGGTACTGAAGTCGGACCTGTACAGTACAATGTACATTAATTTCATAATTATTAGAGCAGTTACTGACTGTAAGGCTTACTGAGAATGAATACATTTAGGTAATAATTATGTTCTCTACATAGTATAAAACAAAGTCGCTTGCCGCGTCTGTCCCTCTGTATTGCTGTATACCTGTTAACTCCTAATCCACGTAACGGATTTTGATGCGGTTTTCACCATCAGTTAGATAATTTTTCCGGTACTTTGGCCGGTAGCTAGTAGTAAATGTTTTATGAAGTCAATAAAAAATCAAATCAGCAACCCTGTATAACAGACATTTATTATTTAGATGCTTGAAATAGAGATTTCAATTTCAAAAGAATTATAACAATTTAGGAGTTTTTGTTCTGGAGGGCTCGTTAATTAATCAGCCTCAGACAATCAACGTCGGCGAGATGAAAGTTAATCACAACTCCCGTATTTCTTTGATCATCCGACATCTTTATGCGAATCATTAGAATATTTTCTGTTCATTTCCGCTGCGAAACAAAATCGCTCCGCCCATCACTGCGAGCTAATTCTGCTTTAGAGTATTAGCTTGAATCCAGGTTATTACTACGGTTACTACCCTTTGGGAGTTATAGACGAAGAAGGTAAGCTAGGTACATTTCAAGTATTACAACTCACTTTCTGTGTAATATAGTATTCTGTGCTCACGCGCTGTGATTGTGGTGAGTAAGCAAGTATAGTAATACAGTAGAACCTCGATAACGTAATAACCTCTATAAATTCATAAAAAATTGTGTTCCCTTGCCCTCGGAGTACAAAACCTCTTTTACTCAAAATACGAACCCTTTATAGCTTAGGAGTTCCGCGACGCTCTGAATTTTCCATACAAACGCGCTTGTAAAATTTCTTGGAAACCATTTGTCAGATTATGATGAAATTTGGCATATACAGTTAAATGAACCTATATCTACGCCCCTATGCTCTTGTTTTTTTTTAAAAAAAACGTCCCCAAGTTCAAATAGAGCTACGAAAAAAAAACGGTATTTGAAAGGGGTCACTTTTGACAGATTTATTTAATAGATTGACAAAGCAAATCGAAAATCGTTTTACATAGGGAGATTGCATACATCATTAGCTTTTAAATCTTATACCTCTAAATGAGCAATTCTTGTATATATATATATATATATATAATTGGAATCTCGGAATCGGCTCCAACGATTTTCATACAAATTAGTATATAGGGGGTTTCGGGGGCGATAAATCGATCTAGCTAGGAATCATTTTTAGAAAATATCATTTTATTCGTGTTTTATCGATAATCAATCTCAACTGAAAAATATGACTCTTCCTGACATCTATTGGCGAATAATAATACTACTATTTTTTGTGAGCAACTAATTGCTTTAACGACACAACAGCAGATGGCGTTGTTAAGAACACGAAGTCAATGAGTGTTTGCTTTGAGGTTAGACTAAAATCAATTGTTTATTATCCAAAAAACACAATTAAAAAATAAAAAAAAATACCGAGCAAAGCTCGGCCATCCAGGTACTAAATCCATAATACAAGGTACATTTTTTGTCGTTTCTGAATTATTACAGGAGTGCAAAAGTCATAAAAAATAATTGAAATTGTCACTCTTGCACTTTGTCACTCTGTAGATAACTTTAGAGGCTCGACAGTATCTTTATTTGGTCTCTTTGCGCGTCGTCTTCTTCTAGACGAAATGGCAATAGAAAACCTTTAGCCAATGCGAAGTTAGTCTAAAGCGGTCGCCGGACTCTTAAACAAATAATTTGGGCATCGCACCTCAGTAATTCAAAGTAGTAACGACGACGACCTTTGTAACTTCGATCATCTATCAATGAGTCATTTGAAATGAATTTGCAAACAAGAAAGGTTCCCTGTAGACCATTATTATTGCTTACATGTGTTTATCAAATGACTTCAAATGTAAACAATACTCTAAGAATAAAATAAACTTCATTTGCATTTAACCTAGCTCGTCTCTCTCTATAATTCTTAAACAAAGCTTAACTTAAACCCTTAGTACGAGTAAGTAAAAACCTCAATAACTCAAATTATTGAAAGTCTCCCTTGTTCTTTTTCTTATCGAAGTTCTACTGTAGGTACTACTATATTTCAGAGGGAAGGATGCATTTAGTTCATCACTAATTCTTGTTCCCTAGTACGAGTATACATGAAATATGCTAGACTTAGTGATAAGAACATCAGTTGTGTACTGGCTGTTAGGCTTTGTTCGTAATTTGAAGCGACGATAGCCTAGTTGGAGAAGCCCCGCCTCTCAAGGGTTTAATTCCAGCCGACAGCACGCACCAATTTGTTCATTGTGTGAACATAATATGTGAGTATTGTACGAGTATGTCATCTGCTACATGACTGAAGTCCCGTATATGGCGACAGGCTTACCCCCTGTCACACTTGGGACTGAATATTGTGCGGTGAAGTGTGGGTCTTCTATTACACTTCTGCCAGCTCCCTCGGGGAAAGGCGTGACGATGTATTTATTAATGATAACAAAAAAAAGGCTTTCCATTAAAAGTGAGACATACCGGGAGTTACGTAAACCCTGTTGTATAATTGATGGGCAGGTGCACACACTTATGTTCATGCAAAAATACCAAAAAAAATGCACGTTAAAAGTAGCAAGAGTTATGACAGGTTTTAAGAACGCAAGAAAAAATAAATTACAGAAACGTTAACAAATTTGTATCATATTATATTGGCGGCTTTTATTTTAAGAAAGTAGCGCCACGATGCGAATAGTTTACAAATGAAACCGACGCGATTTGTGTCTGCGTTCGCGCTTTTAGGAGAGCGGAGCGCGATGTGTGTTAAATTTATTTTTAGTCAATATTAAATTTTACTGTAAGTAATTGCATTTCCAGTTGATACTGGTTGCCCACGTCGTGGATGCAAAAGGGTTTTGTATCACCCTGTATAAGTATCGCTATCCGTGTCACCCTGTATAAGTATCGCTATCCGTGAAAAGCAGGGTCGGGTTTTAACTCTCTTGTTACGGTTACATTGATATTTCAAGAGATAATTCAGTCTAAGTTCAAACGAGTGCAATCAATTATTGAAACTGGAAACTGCAAGTTCAAGCGTGAAACACCTCGCTTATACAAGTGGTAAATAATATAAGTAAATAACTAATTTTAATTTTATTTATTCCCAAATTATCATACTGCAGCGCATTATTCTAAACCGACTCAAGGCGTCGAGTCTCGTGTGGTCGTGTAAGCTCCGCGGCTCAGAAATACGAATATTTCTTCAGAGCAGCCCGCACGCCTCTGATAAAACCACTTAACATTATTTAGCCGAGCGGCTTTATCTCCCGTTTAGTATTATCAGCTTCTACGTGAAATATGTTGGGACTCCACTCTATAAAGATTACGTGGATAATATAAAAATACGATGTCTTGGAAAGCATCGTTTACTTGCTCACATATTGTGATATTTATTAGAGGCGCGTCCAATGTCAGCTCGTCGCATACATCGTCTATATTTTAGTTATAAATACGAGTAAATGTAATAAGCTAAGAATCAAATAACATTCGAACTCGATTTTGAGCCTCATTTCAATATAAACTTCTGAGGATGACCTCTATGCATAGGTCGGTAAACTAGCTCCACTTGTCAATGTCAAGCTCCGAATTGGCTGAATTATATTAATTTTGTTTATTATCAGCTAACTTGAATACAACGCGTAATTGCCAAAATATCATCAAATTAAAATACGCAGACAGTAGAGTATTTCAAATTACAAATAGCCACTATGCAGTGCTAAACTCGTGCTCCCTGTCAAGTTGTCAGGTTTCATTACAAAAGCCGCGAACATTAAGCTCGTAACATTTCTCACGATCTCACATTTACTCAGTTACTCGTGGCTATTGTACGACTGGCTGAAGCGTAACAACAAGCTCCATCTCAGTTGGAAAGGAACGTTAAAACATTGGCGTCGACGAACTCGAACGAAGTCCGGGCCGCAGTCGCGCCGCGGAACAATGGACCGGGGCGAGGCGGCCGCCGCGACCAGGACGCTACGTGGCCGTGACCCTTGTTGCGCAGCGATACGATGCGCTGTCGCTCAGCATCGACAAGAAAACGTAACCATCATGGCAATCAGATGTCGTGGTAGGCCCCCTCGGGCCCTATTTTCGCGCGTAAGATATTACCTTGGTTACTCTCACTCCCATGGCTTTTCTTACGAGAGAGACATAGATCGTGTTAATATCGTATGCGCCAGAATAGAGCCTACGATAGATTATGATACCGTACTACGAATTACTGACATACCTATACTACACTAGTGGCTTTGTAATTCAATTCAATTTAATTCAAATATTTATTCATATAGGTCCATCAGAGTACACTAAACTTATGAAATATCAAAGAACTAAACTGTATAAAAATAATGCCTTTCAGTTTCTTGCCTGTTCTTCTGAGTATTTGTGGCTCTTTTTCCGAACAAGGCGGTCGAGTATATTACAAAACTTTGACGTTCATAAGTGTATCTTTGATACCTAATTAAATAAAAACATTTCGACTTTGACCTCAGAACGAAATTTGCCAAAATTATGATACTAACATAACAAACCATCACGCCTTTTCCCCAAAGGGAATGGTAGAGATTTAGTACAACACTCACACTGTGCCGGAATCCGTCTTTGCATATTTCGAAATAGCTGAAATATGACTTTTTTACACTTTCGAACCCTATGACTTCGTCATTTTGAAAAATTTCAAAAATTTTAATCAACAAAAAAATTCATAAATATTTATGTACCTACTAAGTAATAATAATCGAACCTGCCCACTAAATTTCACTCTGAATTTTACGAGAATCGGTTCAGAAAATAAAATGACCTGCAGAGGAGAACAGTCGGACATCCGCCAGACATACGAAAGTATTTTTGTTCAAGCTGAATCGGAGACGCTTGACGTTTGCTTTGTCAAACTCCGTATGGTAGTCAAGTCCTAACCTTCTTAGCAATAAACATTTTATAGCCTCGGAACCACAGATCTAGGATGTAAAAGATCGACAGTGACAATTCGATAGTGATACAAAAAAACATTTGCGCATGCGTGAGTAAATTAGTGTTGTGAAAAGTACTTATTAATTTATCGATTGACCAAAAATGGTCCTCCGGGTGCTTGTCGATAAATATAATCTTTCGCATATCAATTGAGTTGTTTTTTGTTCCAAGTATAACACCGCTGCTGAGCTAAAATGAATATTAATCACTAAACGGGTGTTAAGCTAGGCGGAAGAGTTAGATGTCAGTGTCACCATGTATCTAAATTAACATAAGAAAAGTAAATAATACGATCAACATAATACTATCCTAGTAATTCGCTTCGAATTGTGACCCTTGACCAAATTTACTCGTATATGGATTAGGATAAGTAATAATACTTATCTCATTGGTTTTGTACATTTATTTATAATTTACATTTATATTATTTAATTAAATTAAATATAATTAAATTAGACTTGGATGTAAGACACCCAAAATGTGTAAATTGAATTAAAAATGATGATCAGAAATTGAAGGTACATACTTATATATAATACAAAAATGTTTTACGCCTCATCATTCAGTACAAACTCGGAAGAATGTCAATTTACTTTTGATGGCATTGATTCAAAAATGTATGCTTTGTTTATGTATTGCACCCATCGCCTACCTAATGAACTTTGATAAAAAACTATCGATAATAATGACGTCATCTTTTTATCCATCTCTAGTGAAAATCGAGCGTAAACTAACTAATATTTTAATGCTGAATTTCATCACCAATTCTGCTTTCATCTAGGAAATATAGATGTTACGAAGAAACGACAACAACATACCGCTGGTAAATCGGTTTTTGGAACCAATTTATGTTATGTTTTAGACAAAATTTAGACAAAAACATCACAATGGAATTTTCATATTTACCCATGAAACGACAAATTTTGTGGGTTACATCTTGGATTCACATCACAATTGCTAAACTCACAAGATGACATAACTGCATTTAGTTACAATTGCTCTCTTTTGAGTCTATTTATAATTATTTTAGTAAAAATATAAATCATAGGAATTTTCGCGTGTTCCCAGGTGGCGCGCTGTCATTAATGACAAAAGAAAAATTGACTAACATTTTATTTGTAGGCGACCTCTTTCTCTCTTGTGGAGTTTACATTTCGATGGAGACTTCTCTGTCCCACGCTTCGTTGGTCTTTTGCGAAGCAAAAAAAATCTTAGGTCTGTGCTCGGAACAATTAACAGTTTGTCTAATTTTTTTAACTTGATCGAATAAGACGAAACACTGTATAACTAGTCCGAGGCTATACAACGCTTATTGCTCAGAGGTAAGTCTGGGCGTAAAGCCCGCAGCTACAATTATTTGGACCAGCGCCGTCTTACTTCAGTCACGATTACTTTCAAAGGGATGCACATCTATACAATTTAGATAGTTACTATTAACTTATAAAATATAATTATAGTAAAGATAAGTCTTAGACGGTTTAAGAGATAAGTAGGTAGGTACTTATTTTCACTTTATGTTTTTGACGTGACAACGTCTTATAATTCGACAGAGGCACGCACGAAAAAATGCGGCGTTACCTCGCTCTGAGGCGTTCCATGCAAGGCTTGAAGTGCAAGCGAGAGCGCGGAACGAGCGACAAAGAAGCACAATCGGCCTTTGCGTTCGGCAGCGTTCGACATCCGTCTCTCTCCTACTTGAGTGAGCACGTTGTCACGTTCAACTATCGTCAGTAAACCGACTTTACAGACAACCAATTTTTAAATAGGTTATGTACTTGATTAATAACCAAATTTGGACAGCGACTTAGAAACCTTAAATTTTTATTTAAACGGTAGGTAACTAAGTGAGTAAATAAGTGAGTATACTTAATCTTAATCTTTTATGTGATTTCTTTCCCGATAGAAGGGTGTATGTGCACCCCCTTCCACCCTGCTGCCGGCGTCCATGAGTAGAAAACAAATAAAATAATAAAAACAAAAAACCGTCTTTTTTTTTTTACTACATAATAGGCTTACGTTTGGCCGCCAACATGCCTGATGATAAGCAGTGATGCGGCCTACGATGGAGCACGCTTACCTAGAAGAAACCGATTCACTCGAGACTTGAAGACACCCAGATTATAAGTGTCAGGGAACACACAGTCTGGCAGAGTATTCCACACTAGCGGTCCGTATGAGAAATGAGGAACCAAAGCGTTTCGTGCGTGTTGTAGGTATGTCAACCATAAAACGATGCCGCTTTTTCGTACTCTTGGTTGTTTTATAGAAGAACGGGCTAGGGAGAATAAGGTCATGCAAACCAGATGCACACTTCCCGAAATGTATCCGATAAAAAACCGATAGACTAGCAACCTTGCGCCGATGATCCATAACTTGAAGTTTGGCCTGGACAAGAGTGTCGTTGCCAATGAGCTTCTTCGCACGTTTCTCGATGGACTCCAACGCCTCGAGCTGGTACTTGGCCGATCCATCCCAAAGGTGCGAACAGTACTCCATGCACGACCGAACCTGTGCCTTATATAATGAAAGCAACTGTTCCGGCGTGAAGTACCGTCGCACCTTCGAGAGGACACCCGTCTGCAAAATGTTGTACCCTATGTCACTTTCAAACGATTCAAATTTGATCAAAAAATTTCATAATAAAAGAAAATTTTTCAAATTTGATTCAAGACGATTCAAATGACACCTCACACTCACATACATATGTACATACACTCGAAAAACATAACCCTTCCTCTTGCGTAGTCAGGTAAATATTAATGAGTCACTCTATTTATATAAGACTATTACTTAAAAAAACGATGATACTCGTAACGCGACCCAAGACAAGCTCATTGTTCTCTTCCTATCTTTTTGAACAACTTTCACTAAACATGGGAGCGACCTTGAACTCCCTGGCCCACGCGTGCTCTCTCCGCCCACACAGACCCACGCTGAACGAACTAAACGAATAATGGAATGAATCTGCAATAACTACTTAATAAATACATAATTCAATTATGTCGAAGCACTGCCAATAAGCTGTAGATAAACGTATTACGTATCGTCTATTCATCGCTTCTTTTATGTTCAATCGATGCTCGGCAAAAAAAATATTTTTGTATAACTTTTACTTAGCACACACCACCGTGCATGCCTAATCTTAATGTTTTTATTCCATCCAAAGGTTGTTTGGAAGAGTTCGCTTTTAAGCGATAAGACCGCCCTTTTCACCTTAATGAATGCTTCCTTTAGTTTTTTTTAAATTTTAATTTGGGATGAGTTTGGTATTGTAGGTATTTTAGAACTGCAACGTAGACAACTAGCTAGGGGTTCGCCTCGCACGGAGACCTCGCACACCTCTGTACCTTCTCGTCTCATTTCGCTCATATTCAAAATAAAACAATGTATTTGCATGAACTACTTGCCTGCAATATTTTATAAAGATCGGATCAGCGATACTCATGTTATCGTCGGACAAACGAATGCAGAGATCATTGCTTCGCTCGGTTAACTTACGATTATTTTTAACCGACTTCCAAAAAGAAGGAGGTTCTATGTTCGTAAATGTTTTTTTTGGTGTATGCTTCTCCTATACTTTAATTACACTAATCATTATACACCAATTGTGGACCAATTAAAAAAAAATTAGTTCCAAAGAGTATGCTCCCAAGCTGGTCCCATTTAAATGTTATCAAAATCGGTCAAACAGTTTTTAAAGTATCAACAAATGTCAAAAAATTGTTCACAAGGTTGACGGAAATAAGTTTTTTTTTAAATTTAAACTTTACTTTTTAAATTATTATATGCTGAAAAAAAATCCAGTATCTATAAAATAGTAGGTAATATTTCAACTGAGACCCAAATAGTTACAAGATTGACAATTATTTGATAACATACACCTACATTGTATGTGCTATAAGCTGATTAAGACATTCCTAAGCCTCATGACGTCACCACCGGCCTTCGAACATCGAGAGTACATGAGTAAGGTAAACACACACTCTAGACCGTTTAGACTGCGATGAATAATTACCTATCTGGGCTTATTCTATGACTCGTGCAATACTATCTCGACCACTCTCACTCTTACAACCTTTCTAAAGAAAGAACAATGTGCGAGATAATATCGCACGCGTGAGAATAAGGCTCCTGTAAGCCAGCGAGGCTAGTTTTTATCGTGCCGCTCTGTAGCCGCGTGTGTCGTGTAGGTATGGCACTTCCCTTTCCTGCGGCGTCCGTAAGCCGCTTTTTGCAGTTGTCTCTGAGAGACAAAGCAACCGAACTGCTGTGCAGTGTGCAGAGTACAGGGCAGCGGCAGCAGAATGTAAACTAAGGACCACTCAGTCATTAAAAAAAAAAAACAATGAAAAATGAAACGAAATTAGTCAGGAATCTCGATTTAAAACTATACTTTAAAACATTCTAAGTACTACGTAGGTGGTTGGTACATTAATTTGTAATAGGAAAGCGTGGCGCTTACCATCACAGAAACTTAATTCAATTTCTCAAAATAAATTGTATTCTAAAATATATTGTATTCTAAAAAAATGAAACAAAATTAAAAACTAGTGCAAAATACACGCCCCCGGGTGGACTCGAACCACCAACCTTTCGGTTAACAGCCGAACGCGCTAACCAATTGCGCCACGAAGGCGGTGATGAGTCTTCCGAAATACCCACTCAGTACACCCGAGAATATTTTTAGAGCTTGTTATCAGCTGTGACGTCATTATTTAGCTTATCTAATACCGATAAGTGGTCAATATGTTTGTTTCGAGCAATGTCATTATTATTGAGTATATTATTTAATTCACGATACTAAGAAAAAATACACGTTAAGAAAATATTATAAATTCTATGGTAAATACATATAGCGGTAGTCCATGAAATCACGACTAAATTGTAAATAAATATCCACAATTTTATTTAAGTGTAAATAAATTGGAAATGTTTTTCGAGGAAAATTCTGATGGACGAAATTAGTCGTTCCGACTTTGACGTTGTAATAATAACCGCCACCAGATGGCGTCTGCGACAATTTATTTCGTTCAGTTTAGTCTGTATTTATACTGTATTTAATACTGTGATGTTATTACGAGAATGTACCTTAAAACTTAAAACATAAAATAACTATTACTACTCGGTGTTTTGTACGCTTCTTGTACAAGACACCCGAGTCACAATTGATATGAAAGAAGATAAATTTAATAATAGTTTGCATTATATGTATATTTAAGAACCTACTCGCACCTACAACTGTGTTAGTAAAATCGTTTAGGCCACTCTAAAAACCGCTTTCGAGAACGTTGCAGATAATAATGTGAAAGATAGAAAGGCGATGTATCGGACCGGATGTGACCAGACCTGTGCGAGAAAACACAGGTGCACAAGGATCATCGAAATCTACCAATAGGATCGCTTCACTGCGTGAAGAAAGTGCTTCTAGTGGTGGATTTGTGTTGTGCTTGTGGGTTTTTCTCGCGCATCGTACATCTGCCTCGCACATCTCGTGGACACGCCGGCTAATACAAGTTTCCTTACTGTGAATGCATGCGCTACGCTCAACTGGATGGCCGCAGGAGTTCCTACAAAGAGTTCCACGCTCGTATTGAGGTGGCGCTGTGTGTCGCGTTGTTTTGTGCTCACTCCTGCCGATCGGGACTACTTGTCCCAGTCGGGATTGAATTAGGACCGAGCGCGCAGCTGACTGGGGACGCGAGGACTTGAACCCAATTTAAAGCGTACTATTCTTGTGTTGACTCGGTTATTTTTGTACCAGTTCTATTTGTATATTGGGACTGTGACATTTCTATGACAAAGTTGATTTAGTTCTGGCAAAATTCTGCTTGCGTCCCCATTTCATTTTGTTTTTAATTAAAATATATTTTTAGTATCGGAGTACGAAGAGAAGCCATCGCTCATTAGACCCACACAGCATGTAGCTAAATTGTTACTTGAACTAATATCTAGTGTAATTCCGCTTTAACTTTGACATTTTTAATTTTGAAGATGAACTTTCGCAAAGTAACGCCTGATTCAATCAACTATGAAGCTAAATGTTGAAAATACGTAGTGCCTCATATTAGACAATGCATGACGCGCTAAACACTTTTAACTGTGTTCGTGCCCAAGCTTTGATTTTAAATGTTGAGGTCACTTCTGTCTAATGGATAATAGAGTGTTCATTGCGGACAACGCACTAAACATCCTCTCTCCGAATGAGCTGAAATTCAGTGAAGTATCATGAAATCAGAGAGAATGAAGTGCTTCCTGCTGGTAGTAGAATAGTTTCAGGCACAAGTAGCGGAGTGTTAAGACGGCGTGCTCGCTGCGCGCCGCACGCTCCGCTACCGCAAACACACCGACGGAGTTTGCTCATAGGGTGTGGTCAGACAGACCGCGGGATGTTCAATTTACACTAAACATTCTCCCTGAAACAGCGGACAATTCAGCTAACTGTTCCCGATGCGTAACTGAACCGTAGATGTTGCATTTATTATAAAAAACGGACATAAAACGACTCAGTAGCACTAACGTTCCACAAATGTGTCACCGGATGTGTAGGTAGCACGTTTGTGTGACATAACTGAGCCGTTCCCTGCATTCATGGTTCAGTTAAGCAACGGCTTACTCGGCTAACTTAACGGCTCCTGGAGATGATAATACATATATCTAACGAACTAATAAAATAGTCTCTCACAGCGATATCTAAATATGTGACCCATATTTTTAATTTAAAAAAATAACTACTAAACAAATACCCATTCAATGGACGAAATCAACCATCATCCTACTACACAAAAAAAGTGACAAAAATGAAATAAATAATTATAGACCTATAAGCCTTATTTTTTTAATATGACATTGAATGAATGTAATAATATAATGTGATATGTTCACTTAATGATAACAATTTATAAAAAATGCATGCCCTGGTGCTAGAGCACGGTGAGACCAAACATTGTTAAATTATAATCTATACCAACCCTTGTTTCTGCATTAAAATATTTTGAATTTGAATTTTGAATTTGAATTTGAATTATGTCTGATCTATACAAAATATTTTCTAAATTAATAATACTCGGACGAATATCGAAACACCTGAAAGAAAACCAACCGAGAGAGCAAGCTGTATTTCGCGCCGATCATTCTACCAGCGACCATATTCATGTTGTGAAGCAAGTAATTGAAAAGCTAAATAAATACGGGCAACTGTATTATATGACATTCGTTGATTACAATAAGGCTTTTGATTTGCTGAGTCATACCTACATTTGGAAAACGCTAGAAAACCAAGGAGTAGAAGGAAAATATAAAAAAATCATAAAAGAAATGTACAAAAACACCACAGCAACAGTTCAACTTGAACAACAAAGTGAAGAATTTAGAGTTTAAAAACGAGTTAGGCAAGGCGATCCACTTTCCCCAAAACTCTTCACAGCAGTGTTAGAAAATATATTCAGGAACTTAGAGTGGGGACATTTAGGAATCAAAATTAACGGAAAAAGTATCTGAATTTATGAGAGCAAAATGTCGCAGTAATAAACAGCTGTTTCGTTCAAAAAAAGGAATCCACACGTAAAAAGCCGTTAAGACGCATAAATTGCCTTTGATACTTTTTTTAAACTAAATTGTTTTGTCGCGAACTTCGTTTTGCAGCTCTTTGAATGCGGCAATGAACCATCACCTCGACATGTGCGGCCCCGCCCCGCTACCTGTAGTACCCACGTCCTGACGCAGGCTTAGAACATGTTATTTATCTAGAACTTAGGTCGGGAAGGTCGGCGGAAATACGCTCTATCGGCGGAGTCAGTGACTTACTGATTACGGTGCCTGCTGAGGCAAAAGTTGGGGTTACAATGGTAAGGTAGGTTTGTATTAGACAAAAAGTTTAGCGGTCGAATGCCCTTTTTTGACGAATCTGTATTTTTTATAACCCCCGACGCAAAAACAATGGGGTTTTATAAGTATGACGTGTCTGTGCGTCGGTGTATGTCTGTCTGTGTCATCGTTGCTCGCGAATGAATGAATCTATTTTGATTTTTTTTTTTTTGTTTTAAAAGGTGAATTAGTGGGGAGTCTGATAGAAATCGGTGTTGATGAAAATCGGTGTTAGGGGTTTTTTTTTTTTACTAACCTAGGTCTAAAACATAAACGAACATAAAGTCAAAAGTCAAAGTCAAAATGTTTTTATTCAATTTAGGTATCAAAGATACACTTATGAACGTCAAAGTTATTTAAATTGACTCGACCGCCTTGTTCGGATAGAGAGCCTCTAGTCAGAAAAACAGGCAAGAAACTGAGGGGCATTATTTTTTCAAATAATAAATAAATTACAGTCTCACAAATTTTGGCTTACAACTAGGTAATATCTATAAATACTAGTGGCTACTTGGCGGAAGTGGAAGGCTCCAGACATCTTTATCTTCTAAATAATTCTTAACCTTATAGTATCCTCTTTTCATTAATGTAGTTTTTACATGGGATTTGAATTTTCCCTCGGTGAGCCCTGTTTTATTTTTCGGGATTTTATTATAAAAACGAACGCAGTTGCCTAAAAATGACTTATTTGACTTAGTCAGTCTAAATCTCGGCTATCCTATCCTTATTTCTAGTGTTATAATTGTGATAGTCACAGTTCAATTTAAATTTATGTAGATTTTTGCGAACGTGCATAATATTTTCAAAGATATACAAAGAAGGTAAAGTTAATATATTTATTCCTTTAAATAAATCTCTCAATGATTCACGGGGACCCATTCCGTAAATAGCGTCCTATACCTATCGTCACGCCCCCGTCACGTCCCCGTAAGGACTGACAGAAGTGTAATACAACACCCACACTTTGCCGGGCGATATTCTGTCCCAAATGTGACCGTGGTCGAGCCTGTCGTCATACACCAGGCTCCAGTCATGTAGCGGATGACATATTATAATACGCACATTTGTTCACACAATGAACAAATTGGTGCATGCCGTCGGTTGGGTTCGAACCCGCTCCCTCTGGCTTGAGAGGCGGGCCTTCATCTATAACTAGGCTGTTATCACTATCAGGCTATCATCAAAGGTCTAAAAATGGTTTACAAAACCCAATTCGGATGACGGGCAGTCTGTTTTATTGGCTTTGATTGTTCTGATTATATTATATTTCTATAATCGTGGAAGTACTTCTGCACTACGTTTAGTTTATACAAAACCCGAGCAACATTTTATGAAATACTTGTTCATGAAGTATGTCTGCTGCTCTCTACACACGCTCCGGAGGAACTTCCCCGAGGGAAGCGCTCCCCTAGATTAAAGATAGGGTAACTTACGGAATTGTTATTATGATTCCGAACTTTAAAATCCGTACGATGTAATAAATTCCCGCTGTTGTTTTAGGTTAACGAAGGTGTATTTAGGATACGACCCGAGCGATAATAGGTGCGTTAATTCAGATCGATTACGAGAAAGTTTTCAGTTTAGCATAATTCACTTTTTGTTATGATGACATTAAAGTGTTTGACTGTTTATTTACAAATCTTATATTTCCGCTTTATCGTCGTTATAATAGTATAAATAAATACCCAAAATTTAGATATTAAAAAACTAAATTCAACCAAGCTTTTCTACAGAAATGAACAGTAAAAGCCAAATTCACCTTAAACCTATCTATTACAAAATGACGCCAGAAAGGGTCCACAAACAACAGCTTAATCTAACTTCCGACCCATAAGGGATAAATCTGTAGCTCCTAAATTAAACCAGCGCCTCCAACCTCAATATATTCAACCTTTGAAATTTTACACCTCTCTAAAACAGAGCCTAAACACAACGATGTAATAAAAATAAACTTAAAACAGAACTCCCGTACAAAATAAGCAGAAGTCGTTAAACGTACTGCGTGTTACTTCCACGCTCTGACCAAGTTACACGCAGCGGCGAATTTGAACTCCGATCAAATTTGGTATTTCATGCCTTGATAATAAAGTGTAAAGTATTTGGCAGGATTTATGCATGTTTAAGCGATCCAATCTTAAAATAGAAAGGTAGAGCAATAACAAACCCTCTCTTTCTCGGTGATTGTAATGTAGCGGTGTTTGTAGCGGGCTGTATATCTTTGACCGCGCGTGGTCAGAGGTAAAATGTCGGATTAGGAGGATACTCGATAAGCCGTTTCAAATTCGATATTCAACGTGATAGAGACGCAAGCTGTGGGCATGGTGGAGGAGAGAGCAGTTCTATGAAAGTTCGAGTAATCGTGGCCCGAAAAGGGCACCCAGTCAGTGCAATCCTAGTTACCCATACTTAGTTACCTACTCATACAATGTGCTGTTTTGCATTCCCGCAGAATTTGTAAAAATAGGTGTACCTACTTCACTAGCAGAGTACGAATAAACTATGAGGCAAACTTGAAATCGAGAAAAATAAACAGCTGTACCATACGAAAATTTCGTTGTAATAAAATGTATGGAACAGCTGGTTCTTTTTCCTCGATTTCAAGGTACATATGAACATAGTTTGTTCATGCTCTCCTAGTGGAGTATACCTACCACTACAATTTCTGCGGGAATGCAAAACAACACGTAGTATACAAAATCAAAGAGTTTATTTAAAAAAAAAAAAATAGCACATTCACGCACAAATTTTCGCATCTCTAATAAAATAATAGTATTATCGCAATCCGAATGGAAAGTAGCGAAAACCTCTATTTTGAAACTTATTTATATGTAAATGTCCCCAGTTTCGATAGTGTCATATCAGAAGGTCGCCGCTCTGTATTCGAGACACACCTGAGCAAATATGTTTGTTCAATACTCACGTAATGATATTTTTGTTTTAGAAGTTTCTTTAGTTGGGTTGTTGTGTTAGTTTTTTTTTTCATTTATTTAATAATAGGGTTGCGTTTGGCCAGGCCCGGGTCTACGATTTTTGTTAGGCGGGACAGAAAAAAAATAAAAAAGTTGCGCGCCACCCCGCGCTAGTAGTATATTATTATTGGTAAATCATTTTTGCTCAACAGACATTTATCTTTGCGAGCGAAGCGTCTCTGCTTCAGCTTCGACAAAATAGCTTTTGCATGTCCGGATCTCTGTCTTCGTCTACAGGTCGCATTTCTTAACCGATTCTCTGGAAACTTTGTGAGTAGGTCCAATAATTATATACTTTTTTTCCACACAGTTTTTGGAAACCTTCGCCATTTTGAAACATTAATTTTCGAAACTTTTCTCAAAATTTCGCGAGAATCGGTTAAGGAATGCGATGATGCGACCTGTAGAGGAGGAAAGACGCCGGTCGCGAGGTCTCCAGCTCACAGCCACTAGTGTTACTAGTTCTATTTCAAATAAAACTCGAACTCGAAATAAACATAAGCGACGGAAATAGTTTGCTTCGTAAGTCGAGCACTTTTAATTTAGTGCCTTAGTCAGAAGTTGGCCGTTCAAATCATTATGTAAGTTCTGAACTGGCTCCTTATTAAATAGAATGGAGTTTCGATTAGCACTTTGAATGCAGAAACTGCAGGGGCTTGCTTTCCAATAAAATTGAACTATGGACGAGTAGTTAGCACTCATTTGATATTGAATATTAAATATACATATTTAAGGACTAAATTTTAGTTCTTAATTGTTTCGTTATACTGGAGTTCAAAATGGCCAAAGTTTCAAGGACTTTTTTAGATTAAACCGTAGGTATCAGTTTAATTTTTAACCCCTGACGCCAAAACGACGACGCGACGGGGTGTTATAAGTTTGACGTGTCTGTGGCATCGTAGTACTGTACTGATTTTGATTTTGTTTTTTTCTTTTGTTTGAAAGCTGATTTGGTCGATAGTGTTCTTAGCTATATTTGGTGAAAATGGGTGTCGGGGGGTTTTCAATATTTAAATTTATACTTGTTATAAATATCAGAATGCTTCAATAAATCTATTTATTTTTAGCACTTAACTTGTTCTACTTTAAATTAAAGTTCTAATTAGAAAATACTTGCAGCGGCCCGCGATTTATCCCGCGGTCCACTGGAAGCGTTAATTTTTCTAAATAAAAAAATTCCTATGTCCTTTTGCGAGGGTGAGGGCCGGGCTGAGTACGCAAAATGTCATGATGATCTGTGTAAGTAAGTTAAATCTTAGTTAAAGCGTTACGCTTTCACGCTTTAACTACTCCACCGGTTGTCATCAACCAAATTAACAAACTCACTTTACTATTTATGTTAGAAACACAGAATACCTACTATGGTTATACAGTTCGGATTTATCATTAATTTGTTATCTCATTTTGATACAATAACGTGTAAAAGAAGTTAAAGTCGTCTTGGTAGCTGCGTTCTATGTCAGATCGTAAAAACAGGCAGCAAAAAAACATAAAAAAACTAACTCACGTTATTGGTCTGTTTCAATTTTAAACAACCACAACGACTTATCTTTATTGTTGCTATCAAATTGCTATCTGGCCAACAAGTAGGCAATATAATACGAGTGTTTTCCTCGTTACAAAACTATTGCACTTCAGGGAATATTCTTCCGGCAGTCGGAAGCCATCAAACAGTCGTTGGAACCGAGGAGCCAGTAGCTCGCGTGCTAGTCGTGGAAGCCAGCTACTTGCCCCAGCCACTCGCCTGTTGCTAACTGCACTAACTTATAATTGAGTTGGGAGGAGAGCTGAGGGATGTAATTAAGGAGGTTTTGATTTAAATGAGTATTATTGTTATATGGCCCACTTGTGGGATACTTTGAGTAGTTTGTCTTACGAAGTTTCCTATTAGACTATTGTTTCTTTCAGTATTCGATTCAGTAGGTTGTTATGCAGCGTTATCAATTTTAAGCTTTAGGTTTAAAGTCAATAAGTTTCAAAACTGCATGAGGCCGCGTAAGTAGGTGATAGATGGTGTATTCTCAGTACGTAATTTATAAATTTTTGTTTTTTTTTTGGGAAAAAATAATAATTTTAGCGTAGGCGTACCACACATACATACTCAATTGTTTCGTGCGTTGTTCGGCTTCGTTCTAACTAAGCAAACTGTTAGCGGCTGACTGTTTGCTCACAGGTAGCCACCGTACAATTTAAATGGAGTGCCCAAACAGCGCGTACTATACGCAGTTTGCGGCGTAGTGTTCTCTGACTCATTCACTAAGCAGCCGATTTGAATTTTGTTTGCAACAGTTTGCCATTCACTCAGCATTGAGTTTATAAAATACGCGACTCAGAAACAGGCAGCGGCTCACAGTTCGCCTAGTCCGGACAAAGCCTTACTTAATAATTATTCTTTCAGAGACTTAATTTTAAATCCAAATGTTTATATCATTAACTTACCATCAAATGTACAAATTACCTATTACATAACAAGTATACATTGAACATTTGAAAAACCCCCGACACTGATTTTCATCAAATATAGCTAAGAATACTCCCGACTAATTTTATTCTCCTTTGAAACAGAAAAAATTGGTTGTCTGTAACGTCGGTTTACCGACGATAGTTGAACGTGATAACGTGCTCACTCAAGTAGGAGAGAGACGGATGTCGAACGCTGCCGAACGCAAAGGCCGATTGTGCTTCTTTGTCGCTCGTTCCGCGCTCTCGCTTGCCCTTCAAGCCTTACATGGAACGCCTCAGAGCGAGGTAACGCCGCATTTTTTCGTGCGTGCAGCCGGCTCTATCGAATTATAAGACGTTGTCACGTCAAAAAATATATCTAAATCGGTTCATCCGTTCGGGAGCTACGACGCCACAAACACACACTCACACACACACTCACATACCAGACTACAAAGACCTCTAAATCCTATTGAATGACACATACGTCAGGGGTAAAACAACACCGGTCGGACGGAGTACACGCGTCAACATAACGTTCGACAATGAGTTGAAGGCTCACTGGGCGGCGATCGCTTGGCTCAATACGATGCAAATGAAACGACCGCTTTTAGTTTCATGACTTTGTAATTGCGGTTTCAATCGTTTGACAACGTTATTAATGATACTAATCACATGCTCCGGTCTAATAACTTCATTTAGGACCATATTATGCAGAAGCTGCACTGGTTATCTTTTTAACGGAGTTAACTGCTCATTTTAGGTTAACTGGTAACGTGGTCGTCTTTCGCTACTATGAGTTAGAAGCTAACCTTGAGTTTTTATTTTATTTTATTTTCTTAGGAAAACTTACAGCTAGGTACAAAATTATAAATAGAAGATAGAGACAGAAGGCCAATTAAAAGTTTTCACAAATATAAAGGATATGAGTTAGCAGAATATTAGAGTGACATTTATAAAATTTTAACTGTACATTAATTTAGCATGCGTTTAAGAATTTCACTCTGTAGTCTGTAACCTCCGCAAACAAGCCTTAGATAAACTGGTATTTAGTTTAATAACTTCTTAAGCAGGTACCCCCTTGCTAATAAACGTTGTATAGCCTCGGAATAGTTATACAATTTTTGTCTTTTTAGATCAAGTCAAAAAATCGAAAGAAAGAAAAAGGCAAATCTATTCTGAGTCTATACAACGCTTATTACTAAGGGATGTAGCTAAGTATAACCATTCCGAGGTTATACAACGTTTATCAGTAAGGAGCTTATAATAATCTATTCTGAGGCTATACATGGTTATTAACTACTTAGCGGCTCTGTTAGCTGTAGCCCTCGCGGCCGACGCTCGTCCACTACTACAGGTCGCATTCCTCAACCAGTTCTCGTGAAATTTCGTGAGCGGGTCCGATAATTAAACAGTTTTTTTGCGGAGTCAAATTTTGGGTCTTATCCAAATGACAGAGATAACCGGAAAAATCCAAAAACTGCGTCGACAAAAACATTCTACAAAATGATCGAACCTGTACCAAATTTCAAGAGAATCGGTTAATGAATACGACTTGTAGAAAAAGACAAAGATCCGGACAGAGATCGGACATACGAAAGCATTTTTGTCGAAACTGAAAAAGAGACGCTAAGCAGAGAGGCTCCCTCGCACTCGCTTGGTCGGAAAAAGGGTGAATTTGAAATATTTATAATTGGAGAAAATCGTATTTTAGAGAAATCTGAGAGAAACTAGCCTAATCTGTGTTTTATCGTTAGTGTGGTGTGAATGACGTCCGCTGCCGAGCTGGGACGACTCCGTAAAGGCTTTTCGGATTGAAATTAAAATTGCAGTGGAAATGGGTCGTACCCTAGATTAACTTTATGTTCCGTGAAATCATAATACACTGAAAAATGTTGAGCTAGCATTCAGCTTGGCAATTTGTTAACATATTTTTAAAGACATTTTAAAAATTTCATTTTTAATTTGCGTTGGTCGCCATTATTGTTGATTTTTTTAATTTGAAGGATTATCTCAAAACTATTAAATGCAGGTGGATTTTGGGGAATCATTAATCAACAAATAAAAATTAAAAAAATCCCGGCATCGATTTTCGTCACATATAACTGAGAACACTTCACACCTTATCACCTAGATCACCTTTAAAACGAAAAAAAAACAAAATCAAAATCGGTTCATTCGTTCGGGAGCTACGATGCCATAGTTACAAATACACACACACACACACACACACACACACACACACACACACACACACACACACACACACTAACGAACACACACATACACACACACACGCAAACTTATAACACCCCGTCATTTTTGCGTCGGGGGCTAAAACAAATGGTGCTCTACGGGCCGTAATCAGAATCAGCGCTCGGTCATGAACCTCGATTAAAAACTGTTTTCATGTATGGTTGTAAATCGAGATTAAAGACTGGGCGTGGTTTTAGCATGCGGGCCTAAATAGATTGAACTCGACGATTTAGTCCTGTATTCATTTTAAACTCCTTAGGTGTCGCTACACTACCCTACATCTAGTGCACTAGTTTGGGTATCAGCTAGGGCTGTTTACACTGCACTACATAGAAACCTTAACTCAGTTATTGTGCAAACGGCGACCACGGCGAACGTATATTTTTTTTTTACATGAACATTTTAGACGTCGTAGGCCCCGAACGTTTTAGGAAGTACGTTTTAAGAATTAATTACACAACTGAAACTACACAATTTGATCACTAACTACGGATCAAACTTTTTGAATATTTTGAGTGTTACCACAGAATAAAGACTAGTACTAGGTGCAGTACCTACTATAAACCCTTGTGACGTAAACATTCTCTCGTTTGAATCCAAATTATTTTTGTTATAACGTTTATTGGTCTATAGGTAGTCATGGTTGTCGTCTTACCCGTTTTAACACTCGCGCTCCTTCGCTTCGGCTGGCACGGCAAGACTGAGTGCTTAATTTGTAGGCGCCCTACATACTTGTTATTATACTGCAATAAGTGTATATAATATTATTATGTTGTGAGTTAGGCCATGTAGGGCGGTCGGGCTCTCCGTATTGCCCTAAGTTGGGGGCAAACATCCCTGCATGTATTTGCACAATATTTCTTCTAGAGCCCTATAAATGTAACGCACTAGATGTGGTGTGGTGTAGTCGACGCTTTACACTACCTTTTAGGGGGTCTACTAACATTTTGTTGGAACATATTTCTTTTAACGTTATTATTATAATCATCGCCATGAAAAAAAAATTGCAGCGATGATATAGCCTAGTTGAAGAAGGCCCACCTCTCAAGTCAGAGGGAGTGGGTACGAAGCCAGCTGACAACGTGCGCCGTATGAGCGTATGTGATCCACTAGCCCCTTCGAGACAAAGGCGTGGTAAAATATTTTAGGTCTCATTCTATCTTCTCATCGATAAATTCTCGGTATGATACACAACGAGAGAAATAAAGATAAAAATAAAATCAAAATGTTTAATGAGTTCATGGTAGGCCTCGTATTCTCTAATCCGATTAAGGATACGGAACCAATATCGCCCGAGGCAAGGTTATTTCACCTCACCTCACCTCACCTCACTTCACCTCGCCTCGTCTCGTCTCACCTCATCGTATGCATATTAGACTCCATTACTAATAGACAAGGGAGACAGACTTGTAATGCACCGCGGTTATACTCTCTAGCCAATAGGAACGGAATTTCATGAAAAATTAGTGGAGAAGTCAAGAAGTATTTTGTTAAGTAGTCAAGTTTTGGTAAGTCCAGAGTCACGTTTAGAGGATAGGCCCGGAGCGCATCCAGAGCAACTTTGCCGTTAAAAAATCAGTGTTGAATACCGAAGTTGCACTCTGGGTGCGCTCCGTTGAATCCTTTGAACGCATCTCTGTTAGATAGTTAAATAAACGATATTTTACACAGCACATACATAATAAAACGTCGTCACGTCTTTTTCCCCAGTTGGCAGAGGTACGACAACACCTACACTGCGCTACTGTTTTTTATGAGAGTACCGTTACCGAATTTTAATTAAATCTATTCAGCCGTTTTGAGTGACGCAAATGTACTTAGGTACTCAACATTAGTGTGATTAATGCGATGAGGGTACGTCTGGCTTTGACACATACCTTGTTTATGAAAACAGAAAACTTCTAGCTTCTAACATGTTTTTAAAAAACAATGACTGATTTATGCTATAAATTAAACTTTACTCAGCCAATAAAATATTCTACAAGCAGAAATAACACGCCATAAATTATGATAACGCCAGAAGTTGACGTGAAAAACGTCGAGTTTTAACTAGTTTTATTTGAGAGTCGAGAGCTGAGAGCCAGAAAAATAAGGGAGAGAATCGCAATAGTCGCTCCGTTCGCGCCAAACGCGCCGCCGTTGAGGGTAATTGCGAATTTCGCAAATTTTGCAAATTTCGCGAAAAGTTGCGAATAAAGTTCGGACTCATTCCACGCGAGTGTTTCTGTAATACGAGCACACCTAGAGGCATGCGTTTTGTTCATTTTCGTTAATTTCGCTAATTTTCATTTGCTACGAAAATTGAAGTACTGAATTTTGAATTTTGGTATTAGCTCGAACATTATTTATGCGCACGATATTTTTTTCTGTTATTGGTTGATTAATAATATTTAGATAAATAAATTAAAAGTAAAAATCCGAACTAATATCATGAATGTGAAAGTGAGTTTGTTTCTTTGTTAAGCTTTCAAGCCTTAAAACTCTTCCGAACATCACACAATTTTGCGCAAGCATTTTCAGGGGTACGCAAAAAGATATAGAGTACTTTTCATTCTAAAAAAAATAACAGTTCCTGTGGGACCGCGGGTGAAACTCCGGGGCGCAGCGAGTAAAAATAATTTCCCTAAAAGTTTCTCGAGTTTTCTTTTGACAAAACTAATCCTAACTAATATTATAAATACGAAAGTAAGTTTGTTCATTAGTTTATTATTGTTTACGTTTTCACGCCTTAACTACTCAACAGATCATCATGAAATTGCATACACGTTGTCCGGAGTACAGAAAAGGACATAGGGTACTTTTTATTTAGAAAAAAATAACGGGTTCTGTAGTACCGCGGGAGAAACTGTGAGGCACAGCTAGTATTGTTATATACTTTTTATGTATAGTAAAGCTTAGTGTAGTGACTAGTGAGTTAATAATAATAATTTTAATTCGGAAAGCATGTCGGGCTCACTCCGCCGCCGCCCGGCCCGTGGGACTCGGGCTCACACCGCCGCCGCCCGGCCCGTGGGACTCGGGCTCACATCGCCGCGTACAGGCGATTTCTAGCCTATATTAATGAAGATTAGTTTAGCTGCTAATTATTGTTAAGCTAGAATAAAGTGGAATAGCCTAGAAACTCTGGAATCTTCGGCTTCTGCGTTTATTTTTGTCTGAGTTCTTTTTCAAACCCAGCCGGTGAAATGCTTTCGTATGTTCTTCATCTGTCTGGCTGTTCTTTCCCATTGGTCGCATTTCTCAACCGATTTTCGTGAATTTTGTGAGCAGCACCACTGGCACGTGCGCACAAAGTGGCGGGACCGTGACAAGGCTATGTGTATACATACGTCTATCTCAATAAAAAGAGTCGAAACACCTTTGCCGAGTTTCGTATGCTATGCCTGCAGGTTCGCAAATTAAATGGAAAAAAAATGTAGATTTAATCTTTGGAAATTTTTCAATATGACGGTGATTTGGGGAAGATAATAATATGATACAGACTCGCGAGGTCTCCAACTCAGAGGTCAACGTTCACTAAGTCGAGTTACTGCCACATTCGTAAACTAATACAATGAGCCATTGTCTCCTTTCCTCGGATACCGTAGATGGTGTGTATATCTACCTCCATACCTACAAACACAAACATGCAAACCGAGGTACGGCATTGATGGATTGAGTACATGTTGTACATATTTGGGCCAATATTGAAATAGCTCAGACCGGAGGGAGATCATAATTGGTTTATATCAACATGATGTTCGTATTTGGAAACAAATTACTCGTAAATTGAGTTATTTTCCGGGAAATCGTGCTTTTCAAATAACTTCATTATCCAGTTACAATTTGATCACGTAACGTTTACTGAGGAATCTGTAATGGCTTTTAAGTTTTTTTTTTGCGTCAAAAGGAAATATTTGTAAAAAATATTAATCTCTTTGATTGAAAATAAAAATTAACAAACTTCAAAATAAGTAATTCAGATCTAGAGTTTTTTTCTGATTGAACGCTAAGAGAAAATCATTATAAACGGAATAATATTTGAGGTAAGCAATAAAGGATACTTAAATACTATTTAGTAAGTTACGACTCAAGTTAAAGTCGCATGCCTAATCCGTGGTTTAAGTTAATCTCACCCGGAAATCAAATCCGCTACCCGCACCCCTTCGTCCCGCCCCGTCCCCCTCCCCTGCTGCGGATTGATTAAGAGATTTATCGCCCTCTAAATGCGAGTTATCAAAACAGACGCTAACCGGAGCCGATCTATCAGCGTGTTACCTTTTATTGAGATAGGCGAGTGGTACATATACAAGGCGATGATAGTATAGTCGGTGAAGACTCGCCTTTCAAGCCAGAGGGAGCGATTTCCGACCCATAGCTGAAAGCTGGGGCTCTCTCTGCTTCGGCCATGGCTAGTTACCACCCACCGGACCAAGCCATGCCATGAAATGACCTAGTCGTGTTTCGGGATGTAGTCCGGTGTAATCGTTCCGAAGACGGGTCTGAGCAGTAGCGCACTTGTAGCGCCTCACTCAACTGCCGTCTTTGTACTTCTTCACTCTACGAAACTTCAAGGCTAGACTGAATAAGTACCTTATAGGTCGTCGTGCTCCATCTTAGACCACAACGTCGCTCAACATCAGGCGAGTTGGTGGTCAAACGCCGACCTATTACTACATAAAAAAAAAAAAAATGTCATTGTGTGAACATATATGCGTATTTAATGCCATCTGCTACATAACTATGGAGCCCGATGTATGGCGACAGGTTCGCCCCCTGTCACATTTGGGACTGAATATCGCGCGGTGAACTGTGGGTGCTTCACTTCACCTCTGCCAGTCCCTTCAGGGTAAAGGCGTGATATGTACAAATACAGTTGCATATCTTTTGAGGTACGTTGTACAGTTATTCTCGGCTAACACTGGACACTCCTCCAAGCTATGACTTCTTCAGTTCAGCGATGCGATACTACAAATATTAGTTCAGCGGTTGCTACAGTGGGTTCTGCGGAACCAAGGGGTTAAGAAAACACAAGTAACAGGGGTTCCGCGTAATATTTATTTTTTCTGCTGTTAAATAACGTATCTTCACGCCTTTCTCCCGAAGGGGCTTGCTGAGGTATAATACAACAACCACACTTCGCCGGACGATATTTAGTCTTGTATTCAAGATCATTTTCACACACCATTCCAGTCATGTATATAGCAGATGATATACAATACGCACATATTATTATGTTCACACAATGAACAAATTGGTGCGTGCCGTCGGCTGGGTTCGTACCCGTTCCCTCTGGCCTGAGAGGCGGGCTTTCTCCAACTAGGCTATCATCGCTTAATAATACAACAGTTAAGTACAAATAATTATTTTGAAATAAAGCAAAATATAAAAGTAGGTAAGTATTATTAGTAGGTTGATAAGATTTTTGTTCTTATTTAAATTGCACAGTCTTCTATCTTCTATATATATAAAATTCAAAGTCCTGACTGACTGACTGACTGACTTACTGATATATCAACGCACAGCCTAAACCGCTGGTCCTAGAAACATGAAATTTGGAGGATATGTTCTTTGTACAGTGTAGGCATCCACTAAGAAAGGGTTTTTCGAAATACTACCCCTAAGGGGGGGAAATGGGGGGTTCAAATTTCTATGAAACTTTTTTTTCTCTGGGTCGATTGACTCAAAAATTGGTACAAATACTCTTCAATTAAAATTATGAGACACGTGTATCACAGTTTTTTCAAAATCATCATCATCATCATTCACCGACAAAGTCTAATAGGGCTTCTTTTTACTCCGAAAACTTTGTTGCGAAAGCTATAAACCCACTACAAACGACGCTGTTATCATTCTTAGGGTTCTGTACTAAAATGGTGAAAGGAACCTTATCATGAAACTCCGATGTCTGTCTGTCTGTATGTCTGTGAGCTGATTATTTTGGAAACTGTAATAGCCAGCAACTTGGAATTTCTTACAGATCACACAAATCTAGATAACAGTAGTAGCTACGTATAGTAAAACATCACGCCTTTACCCTAAGAGGTGTATTACAACACCCTCACTTCGCCGGACGATATTCAGTCCAAAATGTAATAAGTAGCGAGCCTATCGCCATACACCGGACTCCAGTCATGTAGCAGATGACATTTAATACGAAGCTATCATTGCTTTTCCCTATGAATCTCCGTGTAAAATATGTGAACTATATTGCTGACATTCTATCAGAGTTCAAACCTACTTAATCAGAAAGGGAAAAATACAAGAATTAAGTCCAAGTCTGTCAGAAGATTACAGACAGCAAGTGAAGAGATTTTCTGCCAATAAAGATCAGGTAGATGAGCTAGGAGATGAAATTTATAATTATATCTGTCTGATCTTAGAAGCAGTATTTAGTAAAAATAGACGAAGTCAATAGAAGAAGCTGCTTTTGTATTAGAAAGACAAAACCTACTACGGGTTGTCTTTGCTTCGAAGGTCTTAACTAAAGGTCTGCCAGCACACTGACTGGTGTAGTTTCCGAATGAGTCTGTGTTTATGCTAAGGATTCCTCTAATATCTCTAACACCACCGAACTACCCCTTCGAGTTAAAAAGAGTGCAGTTTCCCCTCAAAGTCTGCTTTGCCATGACCATATAAATCTCAAGCCAAACTCATAACTGACTAAAATGCTTTTCACACGGTTAGTTATACGTAGCCTGCTACAAAGTAAGCTCATGGAGCAGCCAAGTGTTTCTAAAAAAGATAAAAATTATAATTTGGTTTTCGTTGTAAACCTTATTAATTGTCAATTATTTACTTCCGGTTGACTTCTAATTTTATCTTTTCACACACGCTTTAAGTTCTGTTGATACTACTACTATTATTACTACTACTACATTTCATTTACAATTTCATTTCAATTTCATTTCATTTCATTTCATTTCATTACTACTACTACTACTTTTCTCATTCCAGAGATAGTTTATTTAACTAAAGGACTTAGTCCATATTACTCTGCTTGGGATATTATCAGTTTATGTATTCAATTGAGAGCGAGTGTGACCGCTTATAATATTTATTTCTGAAGATAAAAACGTCATACATTTTCTGTAAGCCACGCGGGCGAAGCCGCGGGCAGAAGCTAGTTTGTAATAATTTGATAGAAGGTTCCATAAAAAAAAAGTTAGGTATTTGGTTGATGTTCCGTTACCTTAAAAGTTAAGGAACCCCTGCTAATTCACCAAAGCTACGTGGAGCGAGGCACGTATGAATGCTACGTTTGTTGAAAAATTGCCTTCGTTATGTTGCTCACTTGCAGATTGTCATACCTTTTTATCCAACTTCAAAAAAAGAGGAGGTTCTTAATTCGATAGTTTGTTTTTTTTGTATGTCTGTTACGTGATTACTCAGCCAACAATTATGAATTGACTTTGATATTTTAGTTGTGATAGTTGATCAATCAAGCGATACTTTGCGGTATTTTTTTCTTTTTTACTTTAGCAAATCTCTTTATTATTATTATCACTTTTAAGGAAAAGCTTTAAAAAAGCGCAAATACATTAGAGATTTGTTAAAGAAACAGGTTTGATTATTCTTTGATTATGTTTTTTAAACATAAAATCGGTTGCACCATTTATAAAAAAAAGTAAACACACAAGCCGAAAGAGACATGGATTTTTTGTGGTTTAAAGTGTTTTTGTAATCAACTTGAGTTTCTACAGATAATGTAATTAAGTTTGTCAGTCGGTCACTTATCAATTTTATTGGCATGTTTCGCTTGTTCCCAAAGCCTGGGCTCAGACCCTTCTCATAATGACGTCAATTCAATTGCTAAATATCCGAATTCATCGAATCCAACGCTCGCTGTCGGTGTAAATGTATAAAGGCATGTTTTAAATCTGGTCTTTATTCAAGAGGTTGCCGTATCGGCGGCAGTGGGACGCACCATTTGCAATAACTTATTGCCTTTTATTCGGTTATGCTTCGCCCGGCCCCGCCCGCCCTGCGCTCCTTCCGCCCAGGGACGGGACGGGACGCCAGCGCCCGCAGTAGATCAACTCCAAACCTAATGATGGGAGGTAATTTATGTGCCATGGGAACATGACAGATATCTGATTGTATGGGATTCAGCTGGATCGGTCAGAGGAAAGATTAATTCGGGTACGTACAGATGGATAAATACCGATGGGTAAAGTATGATTAAAGCTGATTGACAGTCGTTGTGTAGAAATCTCATTTTTTTTCTTTAATTAATATAATTACATGAGATACTAGCTTAATACAACTTGTATTAAGCTAATTACATGTCTGTTATTCTTGCGAGACGATACTTGTAATTTGATTAGAAGTTTTTAACAAGAAAACTTTGAAAACTTTTGCTTTCAAAAGAACCTTATAATTAATAAATAAAATATAATACTTTATTGAAACTACACTATTATTAGTCATGTAGTGCTTCAAACTTTGCCTATGAAATAAAATAAATGAGATCGAATCAAGATTAGTTTCACGTCTGGCTCCGCGGCTTCAGCACTGGAGGCTCCAGCCTACTCGCATTTACTTCGTAGCTACTCTATTGGCCACTCACGCTGAATATAAGAACTGCCTAAATCTTTGCTCAACTAGTTTAAACTACTCTAGCTAGTTCCTACCAGAATTTTTTTACACGAACTTTATGGCATTCTTTAGGAGACACTTAATTGTATGTGCCCGAGAAGCGAATATTCCGCTAAGAGTCGATTAGACACTACTTATATTCAGTGCAAGTGGCCGAATTTATACAATCGCTCTCGCTGGAACGTTAGTTTTTTTTTTTTTTTTTTTTTAATGTAAAATAGTTCGGCTTTTGACCACCAACTCGCCTGATGTTAAGCGACGTTGTGGTCTAAGATGGAGCACGACGACCTATAGGGTACTTATTCGCTCTAGCATTTAAGTTTTGTAGAGTGAAGAAGTACAAAGACGGCAGTTGAGTGAGGCGCTACAAGCGCGCTACTGCTCAGACCCGTCTTCGGAACGGTTACACCGGACTACATCCCGAAACATGACTAGGTCATTTCACGGCATGGCGTGGTCCGGTGGGTGGTAACTAGCCACGGCCGAAGCCTCCCACCAGAGTTTGCTACCCGGTTAGCACTACCCGGGGACCACGTGTAGGGGATCAGAATGGAGTACACTCCTACGGACGTGGGTAGCTCAGCCCCCACGTTAGTTAGTTAGGTAGTCAGGGTTAGTTGCTGATTAGAAGAATTAAAAGCTATAGACTGTGTTTTAATAATATACTCCGCCAGGTATAGCATTCCAGTCACGTGGGCAACAAGTAGTGACGTCAATCGATGCTTAAACATCATCTTAAAGGAGACCAAAATATGTCATTTACAAATAGTTTGAAAGAGACGATAACGAGTGACGTCATTATGTGTTTGCTTCCGGAGTGCTAGACCTTATTTGGCTGAGTCTATTAATACGGGTACTGTACGAACAATTTATCATTATTCGTACAGAAGTCGGACGAATAATTTTATTTCATCAATTAGTGTGCAAATGTAAAAAAAAAAACTCAATCCGAATTCCTCTCCTTAAACTTATTTCCTTGCCAACCTCGAAGTTATGGACAGGTGCAGACGTACCCTATAGCGTTACGCCTTTCCTTCTTCTCTTACCACTTCCTTTAATAAAAAAAACCTAACAACCTAACCTAACTTAACTTTTGTACGGGTACTGGTCCAGTACCCGTACAAATAGTCACTTCGTATACTAATCATCCAGTACCCGTACAAATAGTCACTTCGTATTTTTTTTGGATCATGCTATAGACTACGTAAAGTGATCTTGTTACCAACCTAGCCAATTAGCAGCCAACGCTTCGATAGCGTAGCGTAGATGTAGCGACGTAGAAGTAGAATCGCTTCGAGACGAATACAACTTGGCTGGAGGCCAACATCCTGCAACGTGTTCCTCACTACAGTATTTAATAAGTCGATGTATAACCAGTTACTCGTATATTTCAATGCAATTTAGCAACAAATTGCAAGTGCATTGACAGTTTCTTTTCGAAACTTGCTGTCATTGTATGATGTATAAATGATACTTGTCAAAAATATTTTATATAGAAATCAAGACGCGCCAGTTTAGTAAAAAGTTCCGTACTGTGTATACTATGGCCAGGAGTGTCGTTCAAGGGTCCCGATCACATGCTATAACTCCGAGTAACGCGGATAACTCGATGCTTAATGTTTATTCAATACGGCGAGTGTCGGGGCGGCGGAGAGGGCGTGAGATACTGCGGGCGGTGGAACTGCTTGTCTGGCGCTGATCGGAGAAACTGCGAGTGGAGTTTACAGGATTAGATAAATAACGTCTTACACAAAACAAGGCCAGGTCAGGAGTATCCGTAACCGACGAGCATGTACCAAGGGACTCATGGAAGTAGACGATGCTAAAGATGTATACCAAGATTGTAGAAAGTGGAGAGAAGTGGTCTCTGCCTACCCCTACGGGAAAAAGACGTGGCTATATATTTATGTATGTAACGCCCACAGCTTCCTGTAGGATTCCCTGTTTTGGGGATACCATGGAACACTCACAAAGACATAGACAGTATTGGACAGCTTACACCCAGACACAGCACAGATATTTAAAATCATAATTTAAGCATCTGCTCGGCCTGGAGTCGAACCCGGGACCCCCTGTTTATAACACACGTTATTGTATAAAATAAAAATTAAAGGTGGCATCTCGACCACACACCAAAGTCAAAGTCAAAGTCAAAATGTTTTTATTCAATTTAGGTATCAAAGATACACTTATGAACGTCAAAGTTATTTAAATAGACTCGACCGCCTTGTTCGGAGCCGAGACCGAATTGATTCTGAGTCCATCTCGTTTCCTGACGTTATGGAAAAACTTGAAATCGAAAAATAGCAGCTGTTCCATACATTTTGTCGATGATCAACGAATTTTTTATGGAACAGCTGTTTTTTTCGTAGCTCCATAGTACATTCGTGCTATGCTAGTGGAGTATAACTATCTCTACAAATTCTGCGGGTTTTCAAAGCAACGCGTGGTATGTCATTGGGTCAGTCTTCCGTACTTTAGCAGATGAACCAAATTGGATAATGTTCAAGTCTAAATTTAGTTTATATCCTGGATTAACAGATACACATTCATTCCGGATAAATAAACGGTTTCTATAGGATAGCGGGAAACCCGCGG
Organism: Peribatodes rhomboidaria; assembly: GCA_911728515.1. Lineage (NCBI taxonomy): Eukaryota > Metazoa > Arthropoda > Insecta > Lepidoptera > Geometridae > Peribatodes > Peribatodes rhomboidaria. The sequence continues at coordinate 15,379,774 of OU452187.1, read as the reverse complement.
ACCGAAAGTAGTTCAATGATAATTGCGTCCCAAATTCCTTATTTTGGTTCTGTGATCAAAATGATATTTGACGAAACGGTATTGAATGAAAGGATCCAATAACACGCGGGCGTACGTGCCGCGCCGAGAGAACGGCTCGCGGTGCACGACTAGCTGCCCCGGCGGGTTCACCACTTGGTTTACCGCTTTTATACTTTTACGGGATCAGAAAACACCAAGACGAGAATTACGAATATCATATACTACTCCTACTTCACACTAATATTATAAATGCGACAGTTTCGATGGATGGATGGATGTTTGTTACTCAATCCCGCCAGATAAGACCAGCTGAACGGATCTAGATGAAATTAGACACAGAGAGAGATTATAATATCGTCTGGAATCACACTAATATTATAATAATAGTCTGGAATCACACTAATATTATAATATAGTCTGGAATCACACTAATATTATAATATAGTCTGGAATCACACTAATATTATAAAGGCGAAAGTTTGTGAGTGGAACGAATTTTGATAAAATTTGTTGTGGAGGTAGCTTATGCCTTGGATTAACACATACGAGTACATAGGCTACTTTCTAGATGAAATTAGGCACAGAGAGAGATCTGGAATCACACTTCACTCTAATACTATAAAGGTGAAAGTATGTGAGTGTGTATGTTTGTTACTTCTTCACGTTCAAGCGGATGGACCAATTTTGATGAAATTTGGTGTGGAAGCTTATACCTTGGATTAACACAGAGGCTACTTTCTAACGCTGGTAAAATTGCGGGGTGCAGCTATTTTTTATTACCAAACCAAAAGTTTGTATGTGTGTGTGTTTGTTATGACTGCACACTCAAACGGGTCGACAGATATAAATAAATTAAGAATAAATAAATGAAGTTTATGCTTTGAATTAACACATAAACTACTTTTTAACCGCGGGTAACACCGCGGGACTGTTAGTCAAATAATACATTTTACTGTGAAATAAAGTTCATTCAACCTTACCAACCTAGTAGCTACACAATTTTCAACTTTAATTTTTAATTTCCGGACAACAAAGAGTCTCAGCACTTGATGCCGTCAATCATAATTGGCTATCAAAGTGGCTTTCTAAACCGTCTCTTTTTTACAACGGACTAGGCATGCGTTTGACCACTGATTTTCCTGATGGGAAGTGTCGATATGATTAAAGAAGGATATACCTATTCACATTTCTTTTGAACACCACGGGACTGTATTTGGGTGGCAAGACCGACGGAGGCAACGAGTTGCACACCTCTGCAGTTTTTATATAAAAAGTTGACTGGAAACGCTTAGAGCTCTTTGACGAAATTTTTACCATGAGAGGTTGTCTCTTAATATTGCGTCCGGTACAATTGTAGAAGAACGTTGATAGCAGCATTCGGTTTGGCAGTTTTTGTCCACACTCAAATTTCTCTGAACAGTGCATTGAAAGTGAGCATTCTCTGTCAAAGTATTCGCAGCATGTATTTGTATCGGCAAATGATCTAGCCAAGAGACGCACAGACTCTCGTATTTATAATATCAATACGAGTTCGCCGTATCATGGCCATATTACAGAAGTAGGCCCATATCGCGCTCTTATTGCGCCCTTTATGATATCCACCGCACTTCCTGAACCGTTACAAATGTAATATTACGCGTATGTTTGCTCCATGTATCAATAAAATGTCTAAAGTAGAGTAAACAGAAAAAGATTACTTTGATCTTCGGACAGGAAAGAGTTTTTGACTGAGTTGTTCTGTCGTTTTGTTCATATTTAGTTGAGCAGAAAGGATATATGTAGGTATACAATACAAACTGATATATATTTATTACAAGACATTGTTACTTTGTACACTTAAAGATACATACTCGTACTTGCAAGCAACTCTGCCCCGCTACAGCGCCACACAGGATTTGTCCATCTGGATTTCGATAGGAATTGTACTAAGTTCGGCATTATGAGATCGTCAAGGCATATAATAAATAAATAAATTCGGGACACTTCCACACACGGTCGCCTGACCCCAAACTAAGCCAGGCTTGTACTATGGCTGCCAGAGACTGATATACATACTTAAATTAAATAGATATTTTTAAATACATATCAACACCCAGACATATAACAAACACATATGTTCATCACATAAAAGTTTGCCCTAGGTGGGAATCGAACCCACGCTCCCAAGTTCAGAAGGCAGGTTCACTACCAACTGAGCCACCGAGGCAGTGAATATTTTGGCATGTGTGACTTTGTGTAGGTCACTTTCTTTCTTACTAAAAAGTCACGAGACTGAAAGTGACAGACATAACATTACACGCGCCAGAATAGAGCTACAGTTGCTTAATTTAGTTCAGTCGTGTAGTTTGACAGGGAACTTTGCCCTTCGAACTGGATCAACCGGTACACTGTAGGTACCTATAGTCAAACGTAGCATTACAACTGTAGCCAAAGATTCGCTTTTCAGTTTGTTTGTCATTAATATGTAACATCGTGTATGTTTGTGTATAGTTTTGCAGATATCAAACAGGTTGGAGTTGATATGTAACTTGGCAGCAGTAAGGTTGTTTTGTCACAGTTCAACGTTAGCTTGTGACAACTTGTGTTTGATTACACAACTGGCTGCCAAACTTTGCTGCGGTTCCTTAACTTAGAGAACTTTGATCTCGTTCTTAAAAATAGTAGGTTTGTTTATTTTTTCGTGGTAGCTGAGGGATTTCTAAATTCAACGCATGCACCAAAGTCGCCGAATGTCGGTGGAGTCGGCGGCTGTGTTTCTTGATGTCGGAGGCTATATTTCAAAGGAAATCAAGTCACTCATGTCATGTCGGCGGTCTGTGTCGGCGAGTCGGCAACTTTGGTGTGTAGACTCCTTAACATGATTTTTTTAGGGTTTCGTACCTCGAAAGGAAAAAACGGAAACCTTATGGGATCACTTTGTTGTCCGTCTGTCTGTCTGTCAAGACCCTTTTTCTCAGGAATACGTCGAGGTTTCAAGCTTAAGTTCATATCAAATACCCAGGTCTACTGTCCCTTCGGGCTGTGAAAAAATCAAACTTCTAAGTCATAGCATGACTTAGAAAAGTCATCGCAACCAAAAGATACAGCCATTTATACCGAAAAATTTCGACACTCGCAAGGGAATCAAAACCCACAGGGTACTTCCGTGAACTCAGAATCTTGTAATTTAATACGAAACAACGTTTTATAACATAGATAAAGGAAAAATTGCGAAAAGCGTGCATTTTTAGTTCCATCATTTTGTAAGATATTTTGAAAATTTTTAAACATAACTCTTTCCTCATGAACGCGTAGAGGTATTAAATTGAAATTCATATCGAAAACTCAAGTCTAAAATACCTTTAAGCTGTAAAAAAATCAATGGTACTTCTACAGGATTGTAAGGAACCCTTGGTGCGCGAGTTCGACTTGCAATTGGCTGTTTTTTTTACATTTGGTTAAATGAGAGACAAATGAAGTCATGAACTAGCAACGCTTGTTCATGACTTCTTCAAATACTTTGCTTTGCTTTGCTTTTGTTGCTTTTTTAAATAAAATGCTGAATGTTATTGCAGTTTCATTTAACTGAGTTTAAGTAATAAATAATAATAAATTCGGGACATTTTCACACACAGGTTGCCTGGAAGAGATCGCTCTGAGCGATAAGGCCGCCCATTAAAAACTTAGTTAAGCCTTATTTAAGTACTATTGTAATTATTTTATGTTTTTAATAAAGAGTTGTTGTTGTTGTTGTTGCCTGATCCCAAACTAAGCAGAGCTTGTACTATGGCTGCCAGAGATATGATATATAAACATACATTATTTGTTTTTAAATGTAAACACAAATAGATATTAACACCCAGACATAGAACAAGCACAAATGTTCATCACATAAATGTTTGCCCCAGGTGGCAAATCTAACCCACGCCCTCAAGTTCAGCAGGCAGGTTCACTACCAACTGAGCCACTGAGGCAGTAAATGCCAAATAAATATAAAAACCAATTAAGCCTTGAATATTCGCCAAACGCGTCTATTCAACTCGTAATTGTGAAGAAGCTACTGACCCTACCGATATGAAAAAAATATCACCAATAAGATCATTCTGTTACCTATTAATTAGTCTGATTAAAATATTATATTACTTACTAGATTGCGAGTAAAAAAATATTAAATGAACGTTGTTTTCGTTCTCATGGCGTGCAATACCGTGCTTACGGAGATTACGTTACTATATATTTTTACACCTTCGGATAGGAAATTAAAAATATGATTGATCGTCCTTTTACCATATTTTTAGAGCTAAAATTGAGTTAGTTTAGTAATATTTTGTGTTATTTTGAAGTATTTCGTCAGATCACGTGACCACTGACACCCGCGAGCTCCTTTGCGGGGGACGGGCCAGTCGGCGCTAGCGCCTCACGAAGGAGGGACGTACTCGCCTTGCCGAAAAATATTTTCGCATTTTTTTTCTATTTGTACGTAAATCATCAATTAAACAGTGCTTAATTATCCAGAGACAATAAAAAAAAATACTTTTTCAAGACATTTGATAAGTTTTTAGTGACTTTACTACTAGTGAAATTATTTGGACAATAATTGATCGCGTTGTGAGTAGAGGGTACAGAAGGTTGATCCGATGAAAATGGGAGATGTCACCAAGGCAGCTAGACGTAAGAAAAAAATTGGACTCCAACTAGCTAAGTGGTAAGTACCTACCTACCTATTAATATTTAATTACCACATAAATATTTTTACCCGTTTGTTCTTATTGTGTAGACTGAAGTGACTAACCCTAGTGTCTGAGTTTTTAGTGGCATATGATTCGGTCTGACGTTTGTTTTCCTAATAAAAATAATAGAAAACGACAGACGTGTCCTCCGACCTATGTTAACTCTCAGGGCTTCACCGTCCATTGCACCTTATTGCGATGATTGTTGGATTTACCCGCCGACGCTGTGCGACCATGAACCTTATTTTGCTGTGATACGAGCCGCGGTCGCGCAGCGTCGTGCTGTACTACAATCATCACGCCACGGCACGGGCCCCATTGTACATGTTGCTCATGATAATTATCCAAGTGCAAGACTTGTCAGAACTGTGTTTTTGTTTTGTTATGTACAAATGTACCTTTATGTGTCATATTTGTACATTGCACAGGGTTATCGGTATAGGGTGTACTAAGCCAAAAAGCATCTGCTTACATTTTGTCGACGATCGATGAGCTTTTTGTATGAAACAGCTGTTTTTTTTCTCGTGATTTCATTTGATTCAATTATTCACAAAATTATACTAAGGTCAATATACCTAAGCCATTTCAAATTGAAGCTGTGGCATACTTGCTGATGCCCCAACACCTAGTTAATAACATAGAAATGGGGAGTATTCTATAGTTAATAATAATAAATAATCCTTCTTGAACAATCGGGTAAAAATAAAATAATGATAATTATTATGTGTACTTACGATGTCAATATCGGAAAGCGGTCGTTGCGTGCGAACGGTGTAAATGACTAATACTAATTTTTGTTTTTGGTATAGCACATTTCCTAAACTAACCTACCTAAACTAGAAACAATCACATTTTTATGTTATAGCTGACCAACCACGGTCCGCAATACATTATTATTTTTAGCAGTGTATTGAGCATATTTTTCTAACTTATCCTGGTTTGTTAACCGACTTCAAAAATTAGGACGCACTCAATTACATTGTATAAATTTTACTAAATGTTTGTTGCAGCATAACTTCGTTATTTACTCATTTATTTTTTATTTGAAAGAATATGCTTACTAACACTCTGATCAGTCACTTTGATCAAAATAAAGTATTTTTTAGTAAAAAATAGTATTTAATACAAAAAGTCAAGCATTTGCATTCAGAAAGTAGTGTTCCGAGTCATGGCCATTGAATTCGATAGAAAAGTTATTACATTTTCTTACAACAATAACCGAGCGAGAGATCGTTAGCGAGCGAAGCGTCTATGCTTCAGATTCGACGAAAATGCTTTCGTATGTCCGAACTCCGTCTGGATTTCTGTCCGGATCTCTGTCCAGACCTGTCTTAATCTACAGGTCGCATTTCTTAACCTATTCTCTTGAAACTTTGTGAGTAAGTCCGATATTTAAAAAGAATTTTCTTGTCTAGGCGGTTATTGGAAATTTTTCAAAATGGCAGAATGTGATTTAAAAAAAGATATATCTCCGCATAATTGGAAAATTTCCAAAAAACCTTTTTGACGAGATCACCAGCTCACAGAGTCACTATCGTATGTATTGTTATTTATTTATATTTATTATATACAACGATTTCTTTGGTAACTGATACCAACCTGCATCTAGTCTTAATAGTTATTTTAATTTAGTCTATTGCATGAAGACTAGAATAATAATATATTTTAAACTGGGATTATAGATTGGTAATTGTTTTATATTTTATGGTATCATGGAAAGAGACAAACGAGACGCTTTGAGTAATATGAATATTGTGTAATTAATATCTTTAAATTGCTCTATTTCATTTTTTCAGAAACAGAGATCAACGAAATTATCAAAATTTAAACACAAGCGTTCAGCCAACAACAAATGCGAGTACTGAACTAAGGTGAGTTAAAAGACATTTAACATCTTATATTATTAGGGTGACAAGCATAGTGCATAGTCAGAGCTATGCCAAATGAAAATGCTATTGCTGAAGTTGTCGTATGTCCGGCGTCCAGCGTCTGATTGCACGGATGTCCGATTGTTTTCCTCTACAGATCGCATTTCTCAACCGATATTTGTGAAATTTTGTAAATTTAGGTTTTATTTAAAATAGCGGATATATGTAATTTGTGAGACGTTGCTCATAGAGCCACTACTTGTAATCAGAGTGGCGCTGAACTGCTATGGGCATGCGTGACGCCAGTACAACCATTCACTCAGCGAGCGCGAAGCGCGAGTGAAGAACTTCCGTTTCAGTTAATAAAAATACTAAAAACTTATCCTATATTTTTATCTACAGATGCCTAGTTCAAAATCTGCCAAAGGGTATCAGAGCATCCGAGGAACAGGGACTTTTTCACCTTCGAATAAACTGGTAATCTTTTTTTATTTTTTTGTGTACACAATGTACATAAATAAATTATTGATATTGATGATAGCGTTCGGACTTGGTATGATTGCAAATTAATTATCATTTAATATTGTTTTTAGGAACAACAATATCAGTCTTCATTGCCGAATCTCATCGTCGAAGAAGAAGCAGAACAAGAACAGAAAGACAAAAGTTATTGGCGTATTATAACATTAGCTTCTTCTTCGTAAAATTGAAGGAAATATCAAGACACAATAGATTTGGTTGCGACAAACAATCGATAGGAGACTTGATTGGAGAAAAGCAAACAGGTCTTGCTTCTAAATTCACCTTTTTGTGAATAAAGAGTAACAATAGTAGATTATGTACCGAGGGCACAAAGCAGTGCCTTACGTCGCGGGCGCCTTATTGTATCCTGAGCGTAACGAGGGAATCTAGAGTTAACTCCCGAATGCAGCAAGGGAAGATGAGTCCTGAGGGCAGCGAGGGGTTCAAGCCGCCCAAGACAAAAACACTGCTTTATCCTAGAAGCGAATTCTCTACTAAAAATTCTGTCTAATATTATACTCTCTCATAACTAATAAAAAGGTACTAGTAAGGTACAGTCTTTTATTTTAAATTTCGTGCTGCTCGTGGAGCACGTGCTCGTATTTTTTTCTTGGTAGCTAGTTCAATTTTCAAATAAACTCTTCTTACAGTGCTTATTCTGAGTTTTCATTTAATGTTAACCTCTTTGCTTGGAAACTCCCAACTACAAGCTTCGCTCGAATTTATGTTTCATCTATAAAACCAACATTTGAGTTTCATGTGTTAGATTAAGGATGTGTTAATCTGAGCGATTACTGCCTTCAAAGCATTTGATTTATTGATATTTTTTGAATCTCGGTTTATTTTGATTATTTTTTTGGTGTTTGCTAAAATCTAAGCACTATACATGTATTTCAGCTACAAAAGGTTTTTCAATATCCAATCTAAGACCCCTTTAGTCCAGCTATAGAGGATTTTTTTTCTATATTAACTACTAGCTGTTGCTCACGATTTCGTACGCGTAGATAAAATAAAGCTCGTTCCGTTAGTTTCTTGTATTTGTCATTCACTCGAGGAGGTATTATAGCGCGAGCCGTATGCGAGCCCACTAATGGAGCCAATAGTGTAATTATTAACGCACACGCGTTTCATGTGACGTTTTTCATCACACAAGCGAGGGGAAAAAACACAGACTTGCATTAGTCAATACATTTTTCTGAAAATGTATGCGCATTTTGCTGCTTTTCCACCTATAAAAATTTTCCTAGGCAAAATAATAAAGCGAATACTTTGTTTAAATTATCATACCTAATTAATTGTCAATATTTTGATAAAAAAATAATGTTTATTTACTGTTATTACGTAGTTATGATACTTTAAATCAAGAATTTAAGAAAAGTAAAAAAAAACTCTTGTTGATTTATTTTAAAAAAAGTCTAGTTTAGTTACTAGTGCGATAATGGTAAAGTAACAGCACACGTGCTTAATAGCTCGGATTATGAGCTAAAACTGATGTAATAAAGTCCTTTTTACGAGCGAGAGTGATGAAAAAGATATTAAACACAAACGCGTTTCTAACTTCAAGTAGGAACATTTCAGCAAAATCAGGCAAGAAACTATCGAGAAAATAATGAGGTTGTAAGTTCTGGGTCCACTATATTTTCAACAATTTTAGTCATTTTTATACTACCTACTAATTATATAAAACAGATTAGTACTATCAACTCGTAGAATACATTTTTAAAGCGGGCCGTCGATTGAACAGCTCTGCTAGTCCTAGTCAATATTTTTTTTGTTATGAGATTTTTGAAATGTTGTAAGCATTGGTTTAAGATAGGTTGAGTGATTTATCCCTGGTACCGGAGTTCTTAGAATGCCCATCAGGAGCCCTATTCTTGCTAAAAATATTTTCTGATCAATGTCTCTCTCGTTTTAAAAGTCATAGTGAGAGTGACCAAGAAACATCTAACGCGTCAAGAATAGCCCTCCAGAGCTATTCTTACGATATTATATTATTCCCCCTATTCCTACGCACGAGATATGTTTTGGTCAATGTCTCTCTCGTTTGAAAAATCATAAAAGTGAGAGGGACCAAGATCCGATGAACCAAGATATCTCACACTTCAGAGAGTCCGTGGTCTACGATTGTTTTTTTAGATTTTACACGCACGACCAAAGGGAATCAAAACCTTTAGATGCGGGATATTTGTGAGTACATACTTAATCTACCTATACTTATAATAAAACTACCGCGCTCATGCTGCTTAAAAGGCTCAAGTCTTTAAAACGCCGTTGGCTTCAAATAATTTAGTCACAAAACATTACAATAAAGCATAACATCACAGAGGGCATTCATTTTTAGGCAAAAATATTTTTTTCACGGTGTTTCGTCTGAATTTGTTTAGTCTTTGAGAAATGCTAGCTCAATGTTCAAAAGCTTCGAGCGTTGATCACTAGAGGCGCTAAAACCAGCTGAGCGCCGAATGGCAAATGTCATTGGCGTATCTTAACCTCTTAACACGTAATTTAAATTATTTCGTAAAACAGACAAAATGTGTTGCAACCTCGCTAGTTCTAAAACTAAGTTGAAATAAAGCTGCTTATAAAATGTTCGATAAAACCACATAGGAGCGATCTGACTTCCGCCACAGGTCATCAAAGCAGACATTCCATCGATATGTCGTCAGCTTTAATAAAGCCCGCACGAAGCGCTTTCAAAACTCCTTCCTAATCAGAACTGCCAAGGAGTGGAACGCGCTTCCTGCCTCGGTGTTCCCCAGCAATGGATACAACCTGGGTCTCTTCAAGACAAGAGTGAATAGGCACCTCTTGGGCAAGCGTGCTCCATCTTAGACCGCATCCTCACTTTCCATCAGGTGTGTTGTGGTCAAACGTGGGCCCATTCAATCATAAAAAAAAAGTCATCACAGCTCCGCCATGTCCTTGTTTAGAGAATGTACTAAAGCGATCCACAAACGAGCCGGCGCGGCGGCCACACACACACACACACCCCGTGTACTCACTAATGGCGCCTACTGACGCCGTACTGCGGCAGGTGTGAACATTCTCCCCGGCTCTAATTACCCGCGCTCAACGCTCGGGAACCGAACCGAGACGCGAATCTCGACCGCCGAGAATAGGACCCTAAATCACGGCGCTAATGTAAACGTCAAAAGCTTTTATTTCCTTCCTTATATTCACTTTATGCAGGATGTTTTATTAAAATAAGTGTGTTACTAAATAATGTTCATGTTTATTTTTCATCTTCTTTCGCGTTTTTTCGAGAATTTTTACGTCCTTGTTTATTATGTGCATTTTTTAGATCCTTGCTGAATTCAATCAAGATTGGTTTAGTCGTTATAAAATATAGCTCTTTTGCCCGCGGCTTCACTCGCGTTTCATAGCCTATGTTACTCAGGGACAGTGTAGCTCTCTAATGGTGAAAGATCTTTTGAAAGCGGAACAGTAGTTTTTAAGGTAAACTCAAAATTTATTCGTTACAAACATACAAAGATACAAATATTTATTCTTTATCGATGCGAGCGTTAGCAAGCGAAGCGTCTCTGCTTCAGCTTCGACAAAAATGCTTCCGTATGTCAGATTTCTGTCCGGATCCTTAATCGGATCTCCGTCTGGATCTTTATCTATCTCCACACCTCGCATTCCGTAACCAATGCTCTTGAAATTTTGTGAGTAAGTTCGATAATTATATAGAAATTTGCTGTAGAGTTCGTTTTGGAAAATTTTCAAAATAGCGGAGATACTCGTATGATTAAAAAAAAAAAAATCTCCGACGTTAAAAAAAAACAACAAAACGTCTCAGTAAAAAATCTGTAAAATTATCTCACAAACTTCACGAGGATCAGTTGAGCAAAGCGGCCTCTACAGGAGGACAAACGTCGGCCGCAAGCTCTACAGATCACAGAGGCATTAGTATTATGCATAGTAAAAATTAACATAACAAATCATCACGCCTTTCCCCCGAGGGGGCCGGTAGAGGTGTACAACACCCACACTTCGCCGGACAACATTCAGTCCCAAATGTGACAGGGGGTGAGCCTACATATAAAATGCACATAATTATGTTGTATTATATGTACAATGAACAAATTTGTGCGTGTCTTCGACTGGGTCCGAACCCGCTCCCTGGCTTGAGTGGCGGGTTTTCTCCGGCTAGACTATCATCGCTATGTGATACTGCGATAGTATGGTGTAAATGAGTGTAGACAGAAAAAAATAACAAGCAGATAAATAGTGTTGTAAAGTTAATAGACAAATGAAAATAAAGAATGTAAATTGAATTGAATGAGGCTTTAAAAAAATACTGATAATCTGAGTCTTACTTTAAAAGTTAACACTCAAGTTCGTCCCTCAACTGTAAGACGCTCTCATGAATACTTCACTATTTTGTTGTCCTAAAAATTATTGCACTTAAAAATTCATATGCAATTTCCCTCCATACAAAACGTGAATCGCAGTGAGCGTCCACTCGTACTGCCTTTTAAGCACTCGTTAACTGCAACATCACATTGTAACCCTTATCACTGCCGCATAAAGCTCATTTTACCGATGACAAATTGTAAAAGTGATAGATGTTTTTCGCTTGAGCGGGTACGTTTTAAGTCAACGTGATAGAGTTCAGTTTAGGACGGCGTGTTGTGCAAAATAGGGAACGGTCGGTTGCCTTTTGAAGTGGTAATTTGGTCGCGAGGACACTCTTTGCAGCGAATCTGGCGAAAAACAAGTCCGCCTGGACGGAGCTAATTTGAACTAGCTCGTGCAGTCTGATGGCTTCGTACTTCGCACGATGCAGTACATTATATACTTATGTATGTAATACAGTGCACAATGGACACGCCAGAACATGGTATATTTAATACTAGATGTTTTAAGTACTATTGTAATTATTTTATGTTTTTAATAAAGAGTTGTTGTTGTTGTTGTTGTTGTTGTTACTGACGCGACTTTTTTCGTGTTTTTTCAGAAAGTAGTATCCAAATTTTCCTCGTGAAATACTGTAACTGACTATCAAATTTGATCAAGATCCGTTCATCCGTTTAGCCGTGAAAATTCTACAAACAGACAGTACTTTCTTCAAGTATTTTCTACTACTACTACTACTAAGTTTGAAAGTACTTTCGATGTTATAATATCAGTATGAAAGTATGGATTAGAAAGTAGCTGATCTATGTCTATCAGAGAAGAGTTACATCCGTTCTATAGATCTAATGGCTACCAAATTTTACGGGACACTGGCTGGCCTAATTGCTTGAAGGTTTCATTAAAATCGCTCCAGTCATTTTGTCATAACATATCACTGTGCAACTATTCCGATAATAGCGCGATAGATAGATAGATTTTTATCTAAAAACCACAAAGTCATGAAAAATACCTCCCCAACAAATAATGCTTATCGAAAATAGCAAAACAAAATTGTAATTAGAGTTTGCGCCATTCCTGCGGGTTCTTTCGGTTAATTTTTGTCGAGTTTTCCTTCTTCGAGTTTCCATATTAAAGTTGATTTGCGCAAACATCCGAACTAATCAAAATAAAGATTGCTTCCAAACATCATCTCGGCGGATCGTACAAGTTATATTTAAAACCGAGGTAAGGCGGGAGTTATTCGAAACTAGGGGTCGAGTATCGGCACAACTTTGATGAGAGAATTTCGAGATCTGCTGAGAGCGTTAATGTACTTTGAAGCAGGTATTTGCTTTTAACATCAGTTTATTTATGTAGCTCGTAGTGTTTATTTTTTTGAGCCGCAGAAAAGTGTAGGTACCGATAAACGGTAATAGTTACGGTAATATTACCGTCTGCCCCCATTCTTCATATGTGGAGGCAGATAGTCGTAAGTGTTACCGACTGCCACCATGTGAGGGCAGACAGTAACATAATCTTAAATTTGAGTGTGTTGGACTGGAATTATTTATAAGGCCTTGACTATAATCTAATCCTAACTATCCTAATCCTAACTGATATTATAAATGCAAGAATGTTTTTCTTTGTTTGTTACACTTTAATGCCTTAACTACTCAACTGACAGATTTGAAATTTTGCAAACACGTAATCAGGCGTACAGTAAAGGATGTAGGGTACTTTTAGCCTTGGGTAGAACCGCGAGGCGCAACTAGATGAGAATAAAAAAAAATGCTGTGAAGATTCCTTGTAGTTTATATTAAACGTTGACTTAAAAAATTTGACACAGTCATTGCGCTCCGCCCTCCTAAAAGCGTGAACGCAGCCACTAATCGCCTCGGTTTTATATGTAAACTATTCGCGTCGTGTCGCTTCTTTCTTAGAAAAAAAGCCGGCAACATATAATACAGATTTGTTAACATTTTTGTTTTTTTTTTCTTGCATATATACCAGTCATATTAAAAAATATTATTTGCAATTATTATTATTTTTTATTTATAATTTACTCATATTTAGACATTTACTATTTTTAAAGTTTTTTTGTATTTTTGCATTAACACTTATAAGTGTGTGTACATGCCCTTCAATTATACTATAGGGTTTTTGTAACAAGCTGAATATAGGTGTAGAATATTTTTTCAATAAGGCTTACGAGGCTTTAATGAAATTACACGGAATCAACGCAAACAAGTATTTTCTTTGCGCCTAGTTTGAAATGAAGAATTGTAATAATTGTATAATTGAAGTGTGGGTTTTGTACACCTCTACGAGCCACTTTGGGGGAAAGGCGTGACGGTATGTTATGTTATGCTATAACATAATTTCTAAGTTAATATAGCGTTTAATCTACCTAAGCAACAAATTTTATTCAAATCTGTTGAGCTGGCCAGAGAAATAAGGGTGTGTTTCCACTCAAACGGGGCTGAGTGGAGCATGGCACAGCAGTATGTGAATTAACCAATCACGGAGTTAAAATCTTCGTTCCGTGCCAGGAATCGAATCCCAGTCCTCCCGTTACTGCCGTCAAGCTACCCACTAGGTCAGCCATACCAGTGGGTAACACTAGTAAATAACAATCAAAATGATAATGTTATAAAATTTATTGCTTTGACAAAATCAATTTATAAACCAAATATCAATAAGCTCCATTACCCAGAGAGCTTTGATAAATAAATTATAGGTAATTTTAGTCAGTTCGAATTTAGTATCGATATTTTATGAAAACACGCGCAACATTAAAGTTATAAATATTCACAATTCATAACCAACTTTGATTTCATTTGTAAATAATGTCATTTACAATTAATTTTATTGAAATGTTTTGATGTTTTCGGATGACGGATGTTTTCGGAAATAGCACTTTATTTTTATTTTAACCACAACGAAATTTTGAAATGAAATTTTGTAGGCATATCAATTTTTTTTCATAAAAATATGAATATAAAGCGATATAAAAAGCGATGATAGCCTAGTGGAAGAACACACGCATCTCAAGCTAGAGGGAGCGACTTCAAACTCGACGGCATACACCAACTTGTTGATTGTGTGAACATATTATGTGCGTATTGTATGTCATCTGCTACATGACTGGAGCCCGGTGTATGGCGACAGGCAAATGTGACAGGGGTATCAACTTTGGGAATGAATATCGTTCGGAAAAGTATGGGTGTTGTATTACACTTCTGCCCGCTCCTTTCGGGGAAAGGCGTTGACGTTATGTTATGTTTTAAAAGCAAAACCGATAGAAGGCAAGTATAGAAGACATGAGATCACAGTGTGGGGCGAATAATTAAACAGTAGTAGTAGTAGCTGGCCCCGTGGTGTTACCTGCGGTTTAAACGTAGCCTGTGCGTTATTACAGATTATAATCTATTTCTCTGCCAAATTTCATCCAAATCCATTCAGCTGTTCTGGAGTAATTGATCGATACAAACTTTTGCATTTATATTAATATTAGTGGGGTAATGTGATTAAATAAAATAAAAGTAACCAATTTAGTTGACTTGGTCCCATTTCGGACACAAGATTTTCGGACACTATGTCCGAAATTCATCGTTACCTACGTTTTGTCACTACAGAAGTCAAAGTCAAAGTCAAAATGTTTTTAATCAATTTAGGTATCGAAGATACACTTATGAACGTAAAAGTTTTTTAAATAGACTAGACCGCCTTGTTCGAATAAATAGCCTCTACTCAGAAGAACAGGCAAGAAACTGAGGGGCATTATTTTTTCAAATAGTAAATAAATTACAATCTCACAAATTTTGGCTTACAACTAGGTAATATTTATACATACTAGTGGCTACTTGGCGGAAGTGGAAGGCTCCAGACATCTTTGTCTTCTAAATAATTCTTAACCTTATAAAACCCACTTTTCATTAATGTAGTTTTTACATATGATTTGAATTTTCCCTCGGTGAGCACTGTTATATTTTTCAGGATTTTATTGTAGAAACGAACGTAGTTGCCTAAAAATGACTTATTTGCCTTGGTCAGTCTTAATCTCGCTACAGCTATCCTATCCTTATTTCTAGTGTTATTATTATGATGGTCACAGTTCAATTTAAATTTATTTGCGAACGTACATCATATTTTCAAAGATATACAAAGAAGATAAAGTTAATATATGTATTTCTTTAAATAAATCTCTCAATGATTCGCGGGGACCTATCCCGTAGATAGCGCGGACCGCTCGCTTTGCAAAATAAAAATGACCTCTTGTTGGATCTCTTAAATAGAGTTTTATTGTTGTTCTGTTCCAAACAAGGTCTACGAGCTTTGATTCCGTTATTACTAAAGCTAATGACGGAATTAAAACATAAACATATCTAACTATGGAGCGTGTAGCGTCATATTCGTAGAAATTTACAATGTACTTGGCTGCAACATTATAGCACTGTGCTACAACTGACGCTACGCAGGTGCTACGGATTACCAGACGCGTAGACCTTGCGAAGCTGCTACAGAGCTACATTGTAGCTATATAGTTATTATTAGTCAAAAAATATGATCGTATTTTACGTCTTCACTTTCACTTTTGCGTGACTAGCATGTACATAAATAGCAAACTACTCATAGTAGAAAAATATATAGAACTCGTAATCTACTCGTAGCTCTACGATACTACGATACGATACTACGATACTACGCTGCGTAGGTGTCGTAGAGATTCTACGGAGCTCGTAGAGATGCTACAAAATAAGGGTGCCGGATGTAACATAAGCCGTTCGGCTCAACTTATTAAAGCGGCTGGCAGATGAACGCATAACGGCGGCGGCGTTACGAGAGTTTCTAACGCTGTCTTAGCTTTGCACGTGGTTCCGGAAAATTATGTACTTTGTTTGAAGTGAAGTTCTTAGATTAAGAAAGCTTGTTAGGAAGCTTAGCGAGTGTCATTAACAGTCTGATAATTATGTTTCAGAGATTATTTATTGAGAGATATAAGAAATATTTCCTAACACGTCTACTAGTAAAGCATAATGTGTTTTAGCTCTTGTTTAATTAAAATTAATATCGTTTGCTCGTCGATGAGCGCAAAAATATAATTAAATACAAAAGCTTCGATTTTCCAAGTAAATGAGCAGAATATAATCGAAAATGAAAAATGCTCACCCCTAGTAGCGTGCAAACGACGTGTTCAGTCATTCATAACTCGTAGATAATTGAATAAATGTCGTACTTAAAATATTACCATATTATTTTAAATTTTAAAGTTATGTCACCGTTGCGCGGTCATTCGCAATTTACATAAACGAAACACTTCACAAAGTGCGTGCGTTTAAATTATATTCATGTCATTTAACTGTCTAGTGTTTACGAGTGCCATTACCGCGAGCGCAACGAGCGAAACGAGCGCATCGAGCGTGATGAGCGAAACGAGCGAAATGTAAAATGTACGCTCTCAGCGACACTGATGTAATCGGCGGCAATTAAAACACTCCCGCGGCCTGTTTGTGACAGTTTACTACTTTATTGAAAGTCGGGTGAGTGCAGTACGGACCACTGTGCGGTCGCAGTGTTGATCGTTATGTACATGAGACGGAGGATTTTGTACAAATTCTGAATTTTGTTTATTACAAAACTTTTTAGAGAATGAAAAAAAAAACTCTGTTATAAATTTACACGGCTGCTTACGTTTATTTGTAAAATCAACAAGAATCCCAAATGCCCGTACTAGACTATTGACGCAAACGCCCGCCAAAGTGTTCCTATTGGTTATTACAACACACAAAAATTAAGAATAAAATAAGAAGTCAAAGTCAAAATGTTTTTATTCAATTTGGGTATTATGAACGTCAAAGTTTTTTTTAAAAGACTTGACCGCCTTTTTCGGATAAACAGCCTCTACTCAGAAGAACAGGCAAGAAACTGAGGGACATTATTTATTTAGAAGAATACTGAAGAATAAATAAATATAATATAGTAAAAATCACACTATACTACATATTAACGCGATAGTTTGTAAGAATGAATGGATGGATAGAAGGATGGATGTTGGTTTCTCTTTTACGCCAGAACGATCTGGATGAAATTTGGCACAGAGATAGATTACAGTCTAGAAAAGCACATAGTACTTGTTAACCGCGGGTGAAACCATGGGGCGCAGCTAGTATAGTATACTGAAGTACTTACTGCGCTAATGTCAGTCGGCAATAGTCTGGTAGAGACACAATGTCGGTTAATATTTTATTGTTTGCTGTAAATTGTGATAATTATTACAAAAAAAACTTAAGAAATGAAAACTTCAAGTATCTTATTTCATTCAGGCTGATAACGTCTTATTTCATTAAGGCTGTCCTAGAACGTCTAGTTTGCTAATATGTCAATTTTTCTAGTACTTAACAATGTCCAGTAGCTCATACTGACTAGTATCCAAAAATTTCCAAATTGACATCACATTTCCAAAGCAATGAATCCAAAGAGTTTCGACATAAAGTCATATTTTGTAAGTACTCAGTCTCCAAGAATTCTCCAAAAAGGATTCTCCAGGAAGTTGTATTGTAAGACCAACATACCTGAAGAAATCGTCAAATGAGGAACGAAAAAGTTTTGCACGACTGGCTTTCTGTTGTGTTCAGAAAATACGACGGTAGCTCCCCCTCATAGCTGTTTGTATAAGTCCGTCGGTCTAACTAGGTATCAGCTGCAGCGCTGTTCGCGGCGAGGCAATAAAGCCTTCATATAAAATGTACCGACATTTTGCGTAAAGTGAACGTGTAAGAACACCTTTGCGAACAACTTTGGTTTTATTTTGGTGCATTTGCGGCGCTCTGCCGCCTCTGGCCGCCTGCTACATTGCCGCATTTTGCCGCACTTTGCCGCTTTTTGCTCTAATAATCTCTCGCCGGCAACAAAACGCTTTTGCATGCAAAAAGATTCTGCTCGAGGCGGAGTGCTTTGCACTCGTCTGAGAAGAGATCGACGCGTAAAAATAAAACTCACTTCGAAGTAGGTAAATAAAACTGACGTTAGTGCAGAGAAGGTGAGTTTTAGTGCTCAGGGTGCCTACCATGACATTCCATTGCCAGGACGGCTACGTTTTGTTTTCGACGTTGTGCGACCGCGAACTGTATCACCGCGCAACAAGGTCCACGGTCGCGCAGCGTCGGAACATCATGGTAATAAGATGTCATGGTAGGCCCCCACATCCTTAGTACTTGCCACAAAATCAGATTTGACGAACGAAAAACATATCGTATTTATTTCGCCTTTCCCCCGAGGGGGCTGGCAGAGGTGTATAACATCCACATTTCGCCGGATGATGTTCAGCCCCAAATGTGACAGGGGGCGAGGCTGTCACTATACACCGAGCTCCAGTCATGTAGCAGATGGCATACAATACGCACATATGGTCATACATTGAACAAATTGGTACGTGCCGTCGGCTGGGTTTGAACCCGCTCCCTCTGGTTTGAGAGGTGGCCCTTCTCCAACTAGGCTATCACCGCTTTTCAAATCAGATTTGGATCAGAATCAGAATCAGAATGGATAAATTTTATTTTACCTGCTGTTATCCATGTTTATTCAGAAAATTGTATCCAAAACCCTTCCTCGTGATATCGTGTAATGTAACTAATTATCAAATTTCACAAGATCCGTTTAGCCGTGAAAAGCCTACACCATAATTAAAAAAAATTAAAAGCCCCTGACACCGATTTTCATCAAACATGGCCAAGGGCTAATTCACCTTACAACTAAAAAAAAATCAGAATCAAAATCGGTTCATTCAATCGGGAGCTACGATGCCACAGACACATATACAAACACACAGACACTTCAAACTTACAACACCCCGTCGTTTTTTCGTCGGAGGTTAAAAAAAAAAGTTTTTTTTTTACAACAGACTTGGCATGCGTTTGACCACTAACTCGCCTGAGTTACTTTCGATTTAATATTATTAGTATGATAGACTTGATCCGTGGGTGACGTCACAGCCGGTTCCAACGGAAGACCAGCGCTGGCTGCTATAGCCGGCATTACGCTGAGTTGGAATCGGTTTGTGGCAAAAAACATTGTTTGTATAGTTTTTAGTTTTTATTGTTATATTTCGTTTATATTTGTTTTTTGTATACTTACTTGTTTTTTGCTCACAAAATAAAATTGTCTATTGTCTATTGTATGTATGGATAATAGGCTTCTAAGTATGGTTGATTCTATCCACAAAGCTCTTTGATGCTGGCTCTGCAACGATGCAACGTTATGCTAGTTTTAATTACATTCACACTAAGGTTAATTAGCTGGTCATGAGCAGAAAATTGCACACTTGCGTTCATTCCCATCAAGTAACAGTCAGGTAACAGTGTTACTGGTTGTTTTTTTTAATGTCCCATTGAGTACCAGTGTTACAGTTGAGGATGTAAAACGTTGGGAACAAACCTCAGGATTAGAGAAAGTTTTTATTAAACCACGTTTATCTTCGCTGAAAATCTAGTAACAGCGAGAGGAAAGCTGAACAATTAAAGATTTCGCAAGTCTAGAAAGTTGTCTGGAAGAACAACACACGTTACATGAAGTTCTAAGAACTAATCAGGCGACCGTATCGACTAATTGGGGCTTGGTTTCTTAAGTTTCCAGCTTTCTTAGCTTCATTTAAGCTTAGTTTCCCAGGTAACAGCGCAACGAAGTCTAACCCCATAGACACTCACTTAGAGCAAACAAAGAAAGTCAGCCACTACATTAGCATAAAAAAATAAAATGCAAGCCAGTTTTAAAGTACCAATCAGTATTCAGTATTCAATCTCGGACTCTTCAGCTGTTTGTCTGAATTGTTAGGATTGAGGATTTGCTGCAATGTGTTTGTAAACATACACAAACACGTAAAAACACACAGCACCCAGTAGTAGCCTAGAGTCAGTCCCCGTTGGAAAGTCCGCTGCTATCGTAAATCAGTCTTGGTCTCTTTTCTCGTGTTCCTTGCATAGAACTGCGGACTGAGCGGTTCTTTCCACTATCCACGGAGTATTGGATGTAGTTGGAATGAGCATTTGTGTCGACTGAGTGTCATCACATAGCCTGAATAGCCAGGCAAAGAGTGTGCTATCTTAACTCACTAGAATTTTCTTTAAAGCTTGTCGGATATTGAGTGCTTAATAAATGCATACTATAGAGAGACTATAGAGTTGTTATCAGAGGCCTTCATGCATCCGAAGATATCTCGTTAATTAAATCAGAACTCCAAGCAAAGGGGCATGAAGTGAGACAAATTGTTAATGTGCTACATCGATCAACGAAGGAAAAACTCCCACTCTACTTTGTGGATCTAGAACAGCGACCCAACAACAGAGACATATTCAGCATTAAACAAATCAGCCACTTAAAAGTCACAATTGAGGCACCATACAAAAAAAGAGAGGTCCTGCAATGTAAGAGGTGTCAAAGATTTGGACACTCTAAAAACCAATGCTTCCGCCCATTTAGATGCGTCAAATGCGGGAATGATCACTCAACAGCCACATGTACTAAATCTCCTGAGACTGATGCCACTTGCGCAAACTGCCAAGGCAAGCATCCAGCGAGCTACAGGGGGTGCCTGAAATACAAGGAATATAAGGAAAGGATTCTTAAAATCAAACCAAACCCAGCCACCAACCAAGCAAAACCAACAAGTAGTGTATTCAACCCATCACAAAAAAACCTAGAAGATCCTAAACCAAGTCGCCATTCAAAAAGCTATTCAGAGGCTTTAAAGAACAAACCCAAATACCCTACAGACCGACCTTTTAACCTGCGTCCAGAAAATCAGTCACATGACACCAAGATAGAACAAGGACAAAACATTAATATACCAAATTAATGGATGTTATGTTTACCAGATTCGAAACAATCATGACAAACATGATGAACAGCATGATGGATCGGATGATCCAACTAATCACAGGTCTGGTCTCACAGAGACCCTAAACCTTTGCATACTCACCTGGAACGCCAATGGATTAACTGATAGACGTCAGGAGCTTGAACTATTTATGACAACTGAGAAAATCGATGTAGCTCTGATATCAGAAACTAGATTAACCCAGCGCTCACACATTCAATTTCAGAACTATGAAATCTTTCGGACTGATCATCCTTCTGGCAGATCACATGGAGGGACTGCAGTAATCCTGAAAAATAACATTAAACATCATGTCCTCAACTTTTACAAAACAGAAAAACTCCAAGCAACATCAATAAAAATACATCATAAAAACTCGGAAACAACAGTTGCTGCTGTATATTGCCCACCAAAACACTCAGTCAGTGCGGGGGAATTCAAAGAATTCTTCAATGACCTAGGGTCCACTTTTCTTTGTGGAGGTGATTGGAATTCCAAGCACACTCATTGGGGATCAAGACTGATCAACCCAAAGGGTAGGCAACTCTACAGAGCCACACTAGATCTCAATCTTAATTGCATATCACATGGGGAGCCAACATACTGGCCAACAGATCAAAATAAAATACCTGACCTGTTAGATTTCTACATCACAAAAAACATTGGGCAAAACTACACAAAAATAGAAAAATGCGAAGATCTATCGTCAGATCATTCTCCAGTCGTCGTGGGGTTCTTCTCCCTCCCTTTTCGGGGGAGTAAGGTTTCGGACTCGAGGGATACCCTCTTTTCCGAGGCTGGACGCTGGGGGACACTGCCCCCAGGGCAATTGCGAGTGCGGCGCCAGGCCCGGCTTGCGCCGGCGGCAGCTCGCACTGGCGTCGAAGTGTGTAGTGTGGACTACACACTTCGCAGGTTTCAGTGGTCCCGCACCCGTCGCAGCTAACGGGCGGCATCTCCACCGAAGGATAGACTCTCGCCGTCTCGCTCGACGTCTCGCTCGGGGTCTCCGGCGCGTAAGGCCGGGCGGGCCCTAGCGGACGGAGCGGTGATTACGGACGGCGAGAAGGGCGCGGGCACGCTTAGCCGGCGTGAGCCAGCTGTCACGGCTCTAGCAGCCCTTTAGAATGCGATGCGGTCGCCTTGCGGCGGCAATGGACGGCCGGCCAGGCGCCGCTGGTGCGGCGCCGGCCTGGCCATATGCAGCGTCTAGCGGTCCGCGCCTCCGACGGCTGTCGGAGGGGACCGCCCGCTGTGTGGAAACCGCCTAGGGAGCCTCGCTCGACCTTAGGCGGCTGTTTCACCTCGCACCGAGGCGCGGAGGTGTGGCACGCCTTCGGAGCATCGCTCACGAAGGCGGGGTCGTCATATCACGGCCCGCGCGCAGGGGGCGACGGGCGGTGTGTTTGTGACGTCACTGTCACTATGCCGGCGAACCGGCGGTGGTTTGGTTGAGGCGGACCGACGCACCCTCTAGGCCGGCGGCCGAGGGGTCGTGTCCGCAGGGTGGTGCGGCCGGGGAGCGTACTCACCCGGCCGCGGTGTAGAGGCTTGCAGTGTTGTGGAGGGCCGGCCTGCAGTCCCATTCTACAGGGGCCCTCCGTCGGTGAGGCGCCCCGCATGACGTAGCGCTACGGGGCAGTGGGCGGTGTCCAAGTGCTGCTTGGACAGCGGGTTCGGTGATGCTGGCGGGCCGTGCCTCGAGCCGGGTGGCGAGGGGCCCGCCAGATGGTGGCGAGTCGGATCTTTAGCCGAGCGCTAGGCTTCGGCGTTGTGTCGCTGGGCGCCCTTAGGCGCTCCGAGTGACGGTGGCTGGGCGCTGAGTCGGCTCACACCCAAACCGGCTCAGGATTCTCGTCCAATGACGTCCGGCGCATCCCGCTCTCGAACCGGTGGTCCGCGGCGGCTCGACGTTCCCCCAAGAACGGAACCGCGGCAGACCCAAACGAGAGGGAGACCCGGTGAGATGCGGGTGCCGCGCCGTCGTCGGGTGCGCGCGCGCTTGCAGCGCGCGCGGGTATCAGTTGGGGTAAGTCAGGATGTGAGGGCAGTTCACGCTGCCCTCGGTGTCTGGTCCGGTGTGGTGAGGCGGGGGGAGGCAAGCTCACCCCTGCGGTCTTGATATGGGGCTAGCGCCGGGTGCGCCTGGGCCGGGTGCGGGAGGCGGGGGGAATATCAACCCCCGCTCCGCGTAGAATCAATGGGGCTAGCGCCGTGTGCGCCTGGGCCGGGCCGGCGCCGGGGAGAATTCTCGATCCCCGGCCTCCGGGTCTTGATGTAGGCTTGACCGCTGTACGGGTCGGGGCCTGGTGCGGGCGGGGCGAGCGAACTCGGCCGCCGTCCTTCGGGGGTGGTCAGTCGGATGGGCGGAGGGAGCAGAGAGCTCAACCTCCGCGGTGGTGGCAAGTCCGGCCGGCGCAAGGGGCGCCGGGGCCGGGCGTGTGTGGCTCGGTGCGAGTTGGCGGAGCGCCGCGTGTGCGGCCGCGCCTGTTCTCAGCACCGAGGGTTGCACGGCGTCGCGCTTGCCGTCGCGGTCCGTCCGCCGGGCGGCACCGGAGGGATTCGCGACCGTGTTGAGCTCAGCTCAACCGTCGGCGAACCTTGCGGGGCGTCGGCGGGCTTGACCGGTGATGGCGGTGCGCGATGCGGCCGAGCGAGCGAGGTGCGCTGCGAGCTCGGCAAGTTCGTGGTGTGAGCGGTGTGTGCGGAGGGGCGGTCGATGACCGTCGCCGCTCCGCTTGATGATGGACTTCAGTTGGAAGGACGACGCTTTCCAGGTTCAGTCGCGCTTCCGGCGATACAGGGCTAGTGCGGGTGAGACCCCCGGCGTACCGGGTGAGGCCCACCTAACCCGATCGGCGACAGGAAAGCGCGCTGCGAACCCGGTCTAAGCGTCGTCGACTTCGTGGTATGGCCCGCGGTGGTCGGCGGCTAGCCGGACGTTCCCGCGGGAACGCCCCGGTAGCAGGCGGACGAGCGCGGGTGCGCGATTTCTTCGAAATCGCGCTTGAAAAGCGTGACTCGGCGGGCGGTCCGCCACTTCGCCGCTTGATGGCGCAGCTGGCGGACTCGCACTCGGCTGAGTCATCGTGGCAATCTTTTTCGCCGTGCGCCGCTGTAGTACGGGGGTGGGGGTGCTCGACGCTCGCGGGCGGAGCAGCAACCCCACCCCTAACGACGGGGTGCGAAAAATGTAGTCGCGCGCGAAGGTGGCCGGAGGCGGACGTGCGCACTCGACGGCACCGGGCGGGACTCGCGCGCCGCGCCCATTCTCCAGTCATCTTGTGTTTAACCAAACTAGCTCTCTTCTCCGACCCACCACCTAGAATATACAACAATAATACCAACTGGAACACGTTTAAGAAAATTCTCTCTTCCAACTTAGATTTAAACATCAAATTGAAATCAGAAGATAATATAAAAAATGCCATGGAAAAATTTAACTCAACAGTCCACTTGGCAGCCAACGAATCAACAACCTCAAGCAAAAAAGCCTGGACCAAACTAAAAGAATATCCAAGAAACATTATGGAGAAAGTCTGGGAACGGCGCAGACTTAGAAAAGAATGGCACAGGTCTAGATATCCCTCTGACAAAACTAGTCTTAACAGAGCAACTGGGGAACTAAAGAACATGATCAAAGAACATGAAAACCTTTGCCTACAGAATAATTTGGCTCGTCTCACTCCACATAAAGATACAAACTACTCACTCTGGCGCGCAACTAAAAATCTCAAGCGACCCAAGGAACATATTCCGCCAATAAGAAAACAAGACCGTAGCTGGGCCAGAACAGACTATGATAAATCTACCGCTTTTGCTGAACACCTCCAAGGAGTCTTCACACCCCTACCTTGTTCTAATCTAGAAAATGACAAAGGAATAATGGAATTTCTACAATCGCCAAACCAGTTATGCATTCCGCTAAGGGTGGTAACCCCCAGAGAAATCTCCAGAGAAATAAAAGCACTCCAACTCAAAAAATCACCTGGTTATGACCAACTTGACTCTACTCTGCTAATGAACCTACCGAGAAAAGGAATAATGTACCTAGTAATCGCTTTTAATGCCTGTCTAAGACTAAACTATTACCCATGTCAATGGAAGATTGCTCAAGTTGTAATGATCTTGAAACCAGGCAAAGCAGCAGAGGAACCTTCATCCTACAGACCTATTAGTCTTCTGCCCCTGGTTGGTAAACTCTTTGAAAAAATTATACTCAACAGAATGCGGCCTCACCTGAATGACATACTCCCTGGGCACCAATTCGGCTTCAGGCAAAAACACGGTACTATCGAACAAGTACATAGATTGTCCATAAGCCAAACACTGGAAAGCAAAAAATATTGTTCAGCCGTCTTCCTAGACATAAGTCAAGCGTTCGATAGAGTATGGCATACAGGTCTCTTATTTAAGATAAAAAAGTACTTACCACACTCATTCTACTTCATCCTAAAGAGCTACCTAGACAAAAGATGTTTTGAAGTCAAATTCAACGGAGAAACCTCGAAATTATATGAGATCCACTCAGGTGTACCGCAAGGCAGCATCCTAGGGCCGGTGTTATATCTCATCTTCACAGCTGATATCCCTGAAACTGACAATACAATAATAGCTACATATGCTGATGATACAGCTGTAATGTCGATAAATTCTGACGCAGCGTCCGCATCCGCTAACCTTCAAAAACACCTTTCTGAAATTGAATCTTGGCTTAAATCATGGAGGATAAAAGTGAACAATGATAAATCTGTCCACGTCACATTCACTCTTAGGAAAGGTGACTGCCCGCCTGTCACGCTAAATGGTGACCAAATACCGCAATCTGACAGTGCCAAATACCTCGGTATGCATCTGGATAAGAGATTGACGTGGCAAAAACACATTTGGAACAAACGTAAACAACTAGACTTAAAGTCAAGAACCTTGCACTGGCTAATTGGGAGGAAATCGCACTTATCTAATGAAAGCAAAATCGTTATCTACAAGACAATACTCAAACCAGTTTGGACATACGGAATTGAACTCTGGGGCACAGCCTCCAACAGCAACATTGAGATCCTGGAAAGATTCCAAACAAAAACCATGAGATCCATGTTCAACATCCCGAAATGTATCAGCAACAAATACATCCTACAAGATTTAAAGCTTGCATCCGTAAAACAAGAAATAGCCATCAGAAGTCTCAAATACCAGAACAAACTATCAAAACATGTTAATGTGTTAGCAACAAACCTAACAGGCACTGGTAGTGTTACATATAAAAGACTAAGGAGGAATAGCGTTCCAAGCCTTAACAACCGATTTAACATTCAGTAAGAGAGGTCAATGGACACTCCTTACAGCTTAATGACATAAACAGACTCTGGTCGGCAAAACTAGCAGCTAAATGTTTTTAAACAGATCGCTGTGCTAAGCAGGATATAATAAAAAAAAATAAAAACAAAATAAATGCATACATTTTTTATTATGTACTTATTGTTATTCAAATAATGTATAGCCTTTATAATATTTTAAATAGCAACCTCGTAAGTATCAATAGATAATTATTTTGTAAACGAAGGAACGCATGACTGAGCGTCGTTTAATGCGACCCTAAGGCCCGCATGCTAAAATGACGCTCAGTTATGAATCTCGATCTCTGAAATCTCTCGATCGATGAAATCTGTTTTTATGAATGAAAACCTAAAGTTTTAAATCGAGATTTATAACCGAGCGTCGTTTTACAGGCGACCCTCAGTGGTCTTTCTAGTATTGAGTGATATTCCGTGGTTCCCACCGGTCGTAGTAGCGGCGGTCAGATGCGATTTTATCGGTCGCTGGAGGAGGCAATGGAGCGGACGCGCTGGTCGAGCTCTCGTGACGCGCCGCGCCGTGTCCTGCGCCGCCGCCGACCGGCAATGTGCTCGGTAGCATCGGGGCTTGGACAACGAACATGTTGCTCATTCTTCCTAATCCTAATCCTAACTCCTTCATATTATAAATGCGAAACAGAGTTTGTTTGTTTATTTGTTTGTTTGTAACACTTTCACGTCTTATCTACTGAACCGACCGTCATGACATTTTGCAAATACATTGTCAGAGGTACAGAGAAGGATATAGGGTATTTATTTATTACGGAACTGCGGGGGAAGCCGTGAGGCACAGCTAGTAATATATAAAGCAAAGCTTTGAAAACCGACTTCTCGTCATTTGAATTGGATTTTGTCAACTATTTTTTTTTTTTTTTTTTTTTTAATTTTAAAAACAACTTGACCGATTTCGATAAAATTTATATGGGACCTCTAAAATTATGATCTATCAGAGAAAAAAAGAATCGACCAAATCAATTTATAATAGACATACATACATTAAGAAAACATACAGACCTCCTCCTTTTTTGAAGTCAGTTAAAAATGAATCAAATAGTTTTGTTTATTACCAAAACAGAGTAGGATATACAAAAATTATCAACCGTATCATAACATTTTATCGTCACGCCTATGCCCCCGAAGGGGTTAGCAGAGGTGTATTACAATACCCATATTTCGCCGTACGATATTCAGTCCCAAGTGTGACAGGGGGTCACCACATACCGGGCGCAAGGTATTTTAACATAACAAGGCAAAACACTGTATAACTATTCCAAAGCTATACAACGTTTGTTGCTGAGGGAGTGTCTAGTGATCATCCAAATGTTTAAGCCCCCTTGGAATATAACAAACTAATCACTCGAGCATTCAGTAAACAACAAATCCCATTTTGTAATTACTTTCTCGTTTTGTGAATCGAAATGTACCCATACGTAAACGTGTAGAACACATATCAACCCATAGGTGTAGCGTTCAGAGAGCTAACACTTACCTAATGACGTCACTCGTTATCGTCATCATCCTTTCAAGCTGGTTGCAAATGACTTATTTCGGTCTTGCTTATGCATCGTTTGACGCCACTGCGAATTACCCCACGTGTCCGTTTTTTGACTCAGACCTGGTGGAGTTTAATATTATACCATGTATTAACCCAAACTGAAAATAGCGTAACTAACTTAATTAATTAAAACTTAATTACTTTTATACCTAGCTTTGCCCTGCGGTTTCACCCGCGGTCCTATAGGACCCGTTCATTATTTTCGGGATGAAATGTACCCATGTCCTTTTCTGTATTGCAGATAATGCGTACACAAAATATCACAGTGATCGATTCAGTATTTTAAGCGTAACAATTAAACAAACGAATTAACTTTCGCATTTATGATATTAGTTAGGATCTACCTAGAATTGGTTATCCTCGTTTAATCACGCACATTCTTATGCTTTACCAATTCGAAATTAAACATGAAAGCTTATTTAAAATAATTCAGTGCTTCCCAAACTGCGCGTCTAGACGCCCTGGGGCGTCTGGTGGAGCGAGGCGATCCACATAGATTGCCTGTCTGTACCGACGCAACCGCGTTGAACATGTGTATCATACATTTGATTCTAACTGCACCAAAGCCGAATCGAGAATATTCCTGAGGCGGAAAGATTCTCGAGTGGTGACTACGAACTGGAAGACACGGCGTGAGAAGGCCTTCCACAAAGTGGACTGACGATCTGGTGAGGGTGACTTGCCCGGGCCGCGACGACCTCCCCTCAAAACGGAAGTAGATACTCATACAAAATATGACGACCGATATTGGAAGGTACTTTTTGGTCAGTGAGACGGGAAGGGTGCGTCGCAAAAAAATTGCAAACTTCCAAAGGCGTCACTGTAAAAATAAGTTTGGGAAGCTCTGGAATAACTAATTCAAAATCATGCATTAGCTTCTCTGTTCAAACGTAAAAATCAACGTGGCTCGATTCCGATTAACTAGCAAAGGCTTTTTTTTCAAAGGTAAACTCTAGAACGTTCGCTCAAAGAGAAACCGGGCTAAATAGACGTACAAAAGCTGGTTTAATCAACACATTAAGCTCGAATTTACGCGAAACTTTTCGCAATCAAGCACGGAGAAGCTAACCATGTTCGTATAATTTAGAAGTAGAGTGTGAACGGAACTACAAAATACTACAGCTGATGGTTAAAGAATGTTACCGGCTTTGTCGCATAGAGTTTTCCGGTAGCTACTTTCGATTAATTAAGGCTAATTTCAATCGACAATTGTTTCTATGAATCAGACAGGCTGTCAAATCATCTAAATGAAAGTAGGAGGTGATAAGCGGTATGCTTACTCAAAAGTCGCATTTCGGTCACTTAATGCGAAAGGGAGATAGAAGTCTCGAAAAACTGGTCATTGTTGGCAATACCGAAGGGAAAAGAGCACGAGGCCGGTCGCCAACACGATGGTCTGACCAAGTGAAAGAAGCTACGTCTTCAAGCAAATTCCAGCAGGTGGTGATGGCAACTTTGGACCGGAATCGATGGAGGCAGATTGTCCGCTTAACGGGGTCCAGTGACCACGATCCTCAGTAATGAGGGAACGATTGAAGA
This sequence comes from Peribatodes rhomboidaria, assembly GCA_911728515.1. NCBI lineage: Eukaryota > Metazoa > Arthropoda > Insecta > Lepidoptera > Geometridae > Peribatodes > Peribatodes rhomboidaria. Next base: position 15,349,994 of record OU452187.1, on the reverse strand, counting down.
AGAAGAAGTCGCATTGAAGTACTACTAAAGCATACACATGCAATCTTCTGTGTTGAAAGGTTTTATCTAGGTAGGTATTACTCCTTAATAAAATACTTATAAGTTAAAATTATAAGAAATTTCTACTATCTTACTCTTAGGTCCGCAAGCTAAAACGACGCTCAGTCATGAATCTCGATTTAAAACTGGTTTACCTTACATAAAAACAGTTTGAAATCGATTTCCATGACTGAGCGTCAATTTATCATACGGCCCTTTGACCTTACTTCCTACTTATATCCTAAATGCGAAAGTGTGTGTGTGTTTGCTTCTAACTTCTTCAAGCTCAAACGGATCAACAGATTCTGATGAAATTTGGTATAGAGGTCGCTAATACTTACCCTGAATCAAAGTTAGGCTATTTTTAAACGCGGAATACAATAGCTAATAATATCATAGTTTTGATACGTTCTTTTTTGCCTTAAATTAAAACTTAGACGAATTTTAAATAGGACTTTAGAACAAAGTAAGAACATATAATGTGACATCTCGAAAATTCCCGACCGCATAACTTTATCTTCCTCTCTCGATAATTCCTGAAGCATCTGCAGTAATCCACATTAGTCGCGTATTCCACGCGCGTGTGAGGCGTGCACACGGCACGCGCGACTCCGCGCATACTAAACGTTGGTGGAGACGGCGCCATTAGCGTCGGCTTACAGGATAAACGATAGATCGCTCGCTTCTACGAATATTGGATAAGTGTTATCGTAGTGTTCGGCTAACGTTGATCGGGTTTCACTATTCAAAGACTAGCTAACAAGGTTTTGGTTAAACGCTCTACTTCGACGGTTACTATCAATAGAGTCGATTTTCATATCTGAGATACGTTAACTTACATACAATAAATGCATTTAAAAATGTGTATACAATACACATTTTTATATGCATTTATTTTACATTTATTACATAAATTACTAACTATTTTATTAGGATTTTTCATGGTTAAACCCGCATTTATCGCGAAATATTAGGTATGTGGTGGTGCTGTTTGGCACAGAAAATTGGGACTACACTATGTGCAAACTGTACAGTCCGGACTGGCAGATGGGCTTTGCATACATGGAGCTTTTGAATGTGTAGGTACCTACTTCACTTCCAAGTAGAAACATCTCGAGAAATAATAGTTGCCCCCACTTCCCTCTTTTCTATCCCGAAATACGGTTTTCTTGGATTTTCATTAGAATAGTACTCGTTACGCGCTGCTCTGGATTTTCCATACAAACACGCTTGTCAAATTTCTTGGAAACCATTTGTCAGATTATGATGAAATTTGGCATGTACAATTAAATTAATCATATATCGGCCCCTAAGTTCTTGTTTTAAAACAAAAAAGTTCTCAAAAGAAAATAGAGCAATGAAAAATATCCGCATTTGTAAGGGGTAATTTTTACTTATTTATTTAATAGACAAAGCAAAATAAAAATCTCTTTACGTAGGGAGGTTGTCCACATCATTAGCTTGTACATAAATCCATAATACAAGTTATTTTTTAGTTATTTAAGAATGATTAAAGAAGTGCAAAAGTCATAAAAGTTATTCAAATTGCACTTTCTCACTCTGTAGATAACTTTGGAGGCTCGTCAGTACCTTTACTTGCTCTCTTCCCTTGTTGTCTTTTACTAGACGAAATGCAAATAGAAACCTTTAGCCAATGCGAAGTTAGTCTAAAGTGGTATAAATGATGTTATCAACAAATATTTCTTTGGATGAATCTTGAAAACTGGTGGTTTTCAAGATATGCTAATAACATTTGCAGACCAGACTACGCACATGACAACTGACTTCACACCTTTCTACTAAATAGTTTTCATTATAATATGTAGCTTAGAACAGACGTTAGCTGTGCTTGTATCGTGAACGTGAAGGTGAAACGAAGGTGTCTGATTGTACAAGGAGGGCTCAATATTTAGTCAGTAAACAGCGCCTGATCCAGGCTTCAATCCCAGCACAAAGCGCCGCGAGACTGCGGGCTCTAATTAAATTTCAACAATAATACCCCCGCGCCATTGTAGTCTAAACTAACGTGATTTAGCGCTATCAGCAGCCGAGCAATTAATAACAATTTCAGCAACTGATGCGGTTCAGGAGCTAACGCAGCGTATCCGGTGCGTATCCGGCGCGGGCCGCTGCGGCCGCCGCCGGCTGAGATTGTACGCGGCCACAGTGAACTGAGAAACAGCTGCGGCGCTTTTGACTTCCTCGGTGGCTCAGTTGGTAGTGACCCTGTTCACTGAGCTTAGGGGCGTGGGTTCGATTCCCAACTAATGCAACCATTTGTTTATTTTTTTATTTATTTTAAAACACAACACAAATTACAATAATTACAAAATATAAAACCAATAAAAAAAAAACTTATGATCTACGAGTAGATTGTAATTCAAGACATGTGACATTTATGTTACCTATGTGATGAACATTTACTTGTGCTTATTCTACATGTCTGGGTGTTGATATCTATATTTAAGTATGTATTTTAAAATAAATATGTATGTACTTTAGTCTCTGGTAGCCATAATACAAGCTTTGCTTAGTTTGGGGTCAGGTGACCGTGTGTGCAAGTGTCCCGAATATTTATTTATTTTGCATTGAACTAAGCCTCCTTTACAAACGTTGAACAGACTCAGAAGAATAGTAAAGTGCTCATTACACTATCTAATTTGCTGTATGCTAACTTAGTGTGGTAGTACGCGTGAGATAGAAAATGAAATTAAAATGATAACTGCAATTACGCCAATCAAATTTAGCACGCTAGATCACCTAGAATACTGCAAATTGGATAATGTAATGACCGCTTAACTCATCTTACTTGTACATCTTTTAATGCTATGGCTACATTGACGGCCTTCGGCGATAATTCGGGCTATCGCGACAATTATAGCCGGTTAGTTCGTCACTCGGCGATGTGTCGGGCAAGTTATCGCCCACGTCAACTTTTCAGAAAGGCGACGACTTGATCGCTAATGTAAACAAGAGCATCGCCGATAACGATAATCCTAGCGCGAGAACGCGACATGAATTATCGCGCGCTAAGAGTTTACAATATTAAGCAACATTGCAAAGGTAATAATTAATTTAATTTAATTGATCAAGATAAAACTTTACAAGCTTAGTTATTTAATTTTAAAAAGTGCTAACGTACAATAATTTCAATAGAATTTACCATCTTAATTTATTGATAAATTCTCGAGTTGCGACCACGAACCGGAAGAAGCAGCGTGGGAAGGCCTTCAACAAGGTGGACTGACGACCTGGAGAAGGTTGCGAGAAGCCACTGGATGCGAGCAGAGTAGGATCGTTCGTTGTGGAGATCGTTGGGGGAGGCTATTGTTCAGCAATTGACGTATTGCGGTCCAAATGATGGTGACACCGTTTCGTTTGCTTACGTTGTGAAAATTACATAATAAGTGTGTAATCTGTAATGTAGTTTCCCTGTGGTTCCGTCAAAGTGCGAAGCGATGACTCGGCGCAACTATTATCCGCGCGCTGAATGCCGCGCCCATCAATTTCAAAGTAATTTCGGCCGGCTTTGTACACGCTCCCAAAGAATTTGCCCACTAGGTGACAAAGAAAACCCTCGCTCGGGAATTTAATAATTAATCCTGTTATTCATGGTCTTAAGGTACTTTACAGTCGTGCTTCTAATTATTATTATAGTACTTAACATTTTCTTTTCTTTTGGACTGACGTGGTTTACACACATTACGATTTTGTAAAACGGGAATTACTCAAACGGGAATAATTTCATAAAATCATTCATCAACCTCTTTTAAATTGAAGTCAGCTAAATCGCAAGAACGGGTATATAACTCGCACTTGGCTGTAGTCCGCCCATTGCTTCGAGTGTTATGTTTACAGACGGCTTGGCTCTAGAATATTCTAGAGGATCTTGTACCACATTCAAGCTTCAGAGCACAATGGAGCTAAACCCAGGCGCGTTCATAAACCAAAACTACCGGCCTCGGTTGGCAGTTGAAGTATAAGCTGCGCCATTATTTGCACAACCATTATCTATACGGTGGAGTAGAATATCAACAGAGAGACAGCTGAACTACATTGTGGAGACTGACGTGGTTTTCACACATTATGATTTTATGAATCGGGAATTACTCACGTACGATTAAGTTATATGTATACGCATAGTACACATAACATGGTGCTAAGCGAGACGCAGTTGCGCGCGCGCACTCGCCTTGATAAAGACCGCCGAATGCGGTTTAAACTATAGTTGGAATTATCAAATAAATCGTACGTGAGTAATTCCCGTTTCATAAAATCATAATGCGCTTCATGTGCAAATTTTAATTCTGACTAATTGAGTTTGTTCGTTTTTTTGTTTGTTACGCTTTCACGCCCTCGCTACTAAACCCATCATCTTGAAATGTTGTATACACGATGTCAGGGGTACAGAAAGGAATACGAGTATAGGGTACCTATCATCCCAAGAAAATTAACGGTTCTTATGGGACCACGGGTGAAACCGCGAGGCGCAGATACTATGTATATTATTTCTTCCCCCAAGGGAGTCTGTTGGGAAGCCAACGCCAAGAAGCTGTACAGCGTTCAAGAATACTGCGAGCGACGAGGAACTAGATTATCAATATGACTAACTGGGCCCCAAGGTTTTACCCGAGTTTAAAAAGTAGCAGTAGTAGTACCTCTGGCAATGTGTTTGTAAAAATTCATGATGATTCACTGAGTAGTGAAGGCGTGAAAGTGTAATAAGCAAAGAAGCGAACAAACTAACTTTTTTTTTTGCATTTTATAATATTAGTTAGGAAATTAGGATAGAACTCAAGAACTACACTTCCTACATAATTACGAGTAAGTACCTATTACTGTTTTTCAGAGCCGAGCAAATTACTATATCTACCTTTGCTAGTTCTTCAATCGTTATACAGTAGTGTGCAAATATCACAGCGTGCCAGGTGGAAGGGCAATATTTTCAATATAATGATAAAATTCATAGGTGAAGGCCAAAATCTGACCTAATATTACAACCGTTATGAGTTCGCGTGGAGTTAATATCAGGGTTGCGTGGAGCTACTATCAAGTTCGCGTGGAGTTACTATCAGGGTTGCGTGGAGCTACTATCGAGTTCGCGTAGAGTTACTATCAGAGTTGCGTGGAGCTACTATCAAGTTCGCGTGGAGTTACTATCAGGGTTGCGTGGAGCTACTATCCATTTCGCGTGGAGTTACTATCAGGGTTGCGTGGAGCTACTATCAAGTTCGCGTAGAGTTACTATCAGAGTTGCGTGGAGCTACTATCAAGTTCGCGTGGAGTTACTATCAGGGTTGCGTGGAGCTACTATCCATTTCACGTGGAGTTACTATCAGGGTTGCGTTGAGCTACTATCAAGTTCGCGTGGAGTTACTATAAAAGAGTTACTCTCAGTGGAGGCCTGAAGGCAAGGCATCAGGACCGCGAAATGCTTCTTTGCCTTGTCACTTAGCTGTGCACCAATAGTTGTGCACTTCTATACATATTTATTTATATATTTTCTACTCGGTACCTAAACTAAGTCTCGATCAACACATTACGCGGCAGGCGCAGTATGCACTGAAAACGCGCATGCGCATGCAAGAATTTGCGCTAATCCGAACTAATCCTAGCCTCCAACATACATACAAAACAAATATAACTGAACATTCCGCGCAGATTCTATATCAAGCGCATAAAGTTGAGTTTCACGTGAACTGACTGCTCAGTTAGTTGTGCAGTAGTCGGTGTCATAACAGCGTAGGACGGTGATGGATGCATCGAATCCATGATCGGAGGAAAATCCGCAGAAGCTCGATTAAAATCGATAAATCGTGAAGTTGTGACGTCATTGACATTCTGATCTGGAAAATTCAAAATCAATTGAAAGATACACTGTATGTGCATATCAAAAATTTACCGAACGAGCGTTAGCGAGCGAAGCGTCTACTTCAGCTTCGACAAAAATTGCTTTCGTATGTCCGAATTCTGTTCGGATCTGTCTTCCTCTACAGGCCGCATTTCTTAACCGAGCTTCTTGAATATTTCTGAATAGGTTCAATAATTATAAAGTTTTGACGTGACAACGTCTTATAATTCGATAGAGCCGGCTGCACGCACGAAAAAATGCGGCGTTACCTCGCTCTGAGGCGTTCCATGTAAGGCTTGAAGTGCAAGCGAGAGCGCGGAACGAGCGACAAAGAAGCACAATCGGCCTTTGCGTTCGGCAGCGTTCGACATCCGTCTCTCTCCTACTTCAGTGAGTACGTTGTCACGTTCAACTATCGTCAGTTAACCGACTTTACAGACAACCTATTTTTTTGTTGAGTCAACTTTTGTTTTTTTTTTAAATTGTGGAGATATGATTTTTCTTTAAAAAAAAAACATATATCTGCCATTTTCAACAGTTATTGAACCTACTCAAAAAGTTTCACGAATCTGTTGAGTTATGCGACCTGCAGAGGAGAACAGAAGTCGCCCGCGAGGTCTACAGCTCACAGCCACTAGTATAGCAGGGGCCGACTAACAGCGACCTACAACTTGTTCCCACAGAGTGCACAATTCAAGATCCCCAAAATCCCCACCTCTCTCCCCACGGGACACCCCATCAAATCCCCACCTCTCTCCCCACGGGACGCCCCATCAAATGAAAATTAAATGACTCTAACGGTGTATAAAGTGTGCTTCCAAATTCATGTTTGTTTGGCAAAAGCGATGGAACATGTAAAATTCAAACTAACGAATGCAGCGAAACCAGCTAAAATCGAGAAAACGTTAACATTTTTTAAAATAGTGATTGCCAATTAAGGCCCATGTTCACCGAACTTTGATTGGGCAATTGTTTGTTTAACTGTCCATTGTTGAGATTTAACTTTTTGAAGAGCTGTCAAAAACAGTCGGCTAAAAAGTAATCGTTTGCCAAGAGACACGGTACGAGAACCTAATCATGGACCGCACAAGTTTGGTGCAAGCACAATTCACCGCAGTCACAGACATACGCAACAAGTCGCAACAGTGATAACTATTGTTGTCTCGTTCTCGCTACAGCCTCTTGTACGTCTCACTATCTTTGTTATTGATACACGTAACATAATACTGTCAATAGAGCTTTCTAGTGTCCGTTTGCTTGTAGTTTGCTCGTATTTGGTCCACGCGCTGTATACTAGAAAAAGACTCGTACTGCTTTTTCGAAGTTTGCCATAGATTTAATAATAATAATAATAATATTATATAGTAGGTAACGACGGTTGGATCAAGGGCCAGATACAAAAGGCAGTGATCCTAGACACGTGCCGTATTGTCAGGAGGTTCCTCACTCTGCAGCCCTAACCACCGGTAGCTTGGGCCTCGCCCCGCTGCCGGCGGCACCCTAGTTTTTAAGTTTTTTATAGTATTTGTTTTTATATTCATGTATTGTAAAAAACTTAGAAATTAAGAGGAAAAATAAATATCTTGAAATAATAATGTAAAATTTATTTGACACGAAAAAATTTTGTACAGTGTTTGATACTACCTACCTAGCTACCACGGTAGATAATATAATAACAATACTACTATGTATTTCAAACTGGACTTTTAACATTTCAAACTGACACAGTAGTACATCGCGAAGAAGCTGGCCAGCATCCTTTCACTTAAAACATGTAGACGTTCAAAAAGATAACTCGCGCTTTGTGATACAATGCGTTATTCAAAATGAATTAGTCGAGAAAAATAAACAAAAATTGACAGAGTCACTCTTCACTATTTTTTGGAGTAAGTTTAGATTTTGGTTAATAAAACTCGTGAAAATAGCCGTTCGACAAAATGTGTATGCAATAGAAACTCTATTTTTTAAGCTCACTGTCTTTTGTAGTTTTGGTGGACTTTGGTCTAAGGCATCGCATCACTCTAGCTCAAAGGGCTCACCACCATTGTGGCGATAATTCATTGAACAGTCTGTTTGGGCCAAGCCGTCCTTAAAACGGGCCGAAACGAGACATTACCGCCTCTGCGAGTGACGTCTTTTATATATTCTAGCCACTCTTTTATTTATTCTAGGCACCAGTTAAGCGCTAAAGGGACATAAAATATTTGACTAACAGCCATTAAGCTTTTCCACAAATATCAAACGGGGTTTTAAGGCCAGCTGAGAACTTTTACCTAACTTTTGTATTATTTTGTTGGTATAAGCCGAGCTTACTCACACCGGGACAAGCTTTCATTTTTGCTGCGAAAATTTAAGCTGATAGATGTTTTATCTCTTAATGCGGTTCCGGGAAGAACTGAGGGAATTGAATTTGAAAAATTGAATTTTTGACTTCTGGTCTAAGCTTTTAAGAAGTTTAGTACAATTGTAAAGCTGCTCAGAGTGATGTTGTCGGAATTAATCCGTATTTCCTATTTAACACACTTCCCCCTTTACTAATAAACCTTGCGTTGTATAGTCTGGGAATAGTTATGCTACAGTGTTTTGTATTTTTCTTTTTTTTTAATTGTTACTCGCGCTATTCAATTTTCAGTATGCTAACTTAGCCCGCTAACGTGCCCGTGCAATTGAAGTAAATGGATTGCTAATTGTATAACAGTCATTGTACCATTTAAATTTAGCACGCTAGCTCACCTAGCGTACTGAAAATTGGATAATGTAATGACAGTTTAACTAATCATAAGCTAAGCAACGTTTATTTGCGAGCGGGCTGTCTGTACTAATCTATAGTAATATTATAAAGAGGTAACATTTGTAAGTTTGTTTGTCAGGGTAATCTCCGAAGCCTCTGAACCGATTCTAAAACATAGTTCACTACTAGAAAGCTACATTTTCCCTGAGTGCCATAGACTTGACCATAGACCATAAAATGCGGGCGAAGTCGCGGGAAAAAAGCTAGTAGTATGAGAAAATGCGTAGAGGCAGAGTGTCCCGTCCGGTTTTATTACCGTACCAAATATGCCCGAAGAGGTCCGATATTGTGACGAGTAACAAACGCAAAGAAGTGTTTATTTTTTACCCGACTGCGCAAGAAAAAGGGTTATTTTTTCGAGTATATGTATTTATGTGTGTGGGTATGTAAGTTTGTATGTGAGGTTTCTATGGCACGCCCTGCAGCCTAAACAGCTTTATGAATTTCGACATGTGAGGTGTCATTTGAATCGTCTTGATAGTGGAAGTGACATAGGGTACAATATTTTGCAGCCGGGTTTTTGTTTTTCTTTTAATAATGTTACTTGTTGGTTTATCTTTTTGAATGTAGTCTTTATTACAGGGCAGAGTTCCAAATTATTTTACACGAAAAAGGTTCAAGTGTGACGTCAGACTACCTTGATCGCTATTAAATTTAATGATTACATTAGATTAGTCTCGTGATGGGTGAAATCCGAGGGCATTGCTAGTACATCGGCTCTGTGAATAGAGTATTAACCCTTTATGATCTGTGGTATTAACGTAAACTCCAGTGTTACCTTGTACCATCTCTTCAATTTTCTTTGTTATTTTAGACTACAAAGTCCTTAACATTATCAAGTCTTCCCATTGTCAAAAAACACAGATACTTGGCACTCCTCCAACGACTGAGGATGGACTTTCTTCATCAAATTTCCCTCGAGATTAATTTACACGATCACCTTAACTTCTCTGGAATTTTAATAAACTCGGAATTCAAATGTTTCTTATTGCTTTTGGAGGCACTTAATAAATAAACAGGTGAAAACAGGACACTGAAGATATGCTAATAAACTCGACTAGCTGCTTCACGCATCTCCGCTCCAGTTCGGAAGAAAGTGTTTCTACAAAAACCTTATCTAATGCGCGAAAAATTGTCTCCATTCGCATGGCACCCCTAATGCCACAGAAATCTCTTTCTTGCCTAATACAACTCTCTTGGAGAATTTATTTGGATTGGAAGATAAAAAAAAAGCTTTTCTTGTTTCGTTTTTATTTCTAAAATAGAAAAACAAAAACATCATTACTTTGATCTGTTCCATTCAAAGAGAAACTTCCGAAGTGAAAGTGTAGAGCAACACAGAAACACACTCCCATGTAATAAGTCAAGTTTGATATGATAGCACTCCAGTAAATAGAAATAAAATGAGAACTCAATAAGGAAAGAAAACTTCCCAGAGGAGGTTGTTTGGGAAGAATTTTAATATTTGTGGGGCGGGCGGCGGCGGGCGGGCGGCAGCGGCGGCGGGCGGTCGCGGCCAAATATTGTTCTATCATCGCGCGCGGAGCCCGCGCTCTCATACACTAGACGAGAGTAAGGCTTCCTCCTCACTAAGCGGTTGACTAGTTGCCTCCAGGGACAAGTCGGATAACCATAGTCGATGCTTAAAGCCGTTAATGTAGCGTTTTTCATATTCAAGTACAAATTAAACATTAAAAAAACCCCTGACACCGATTTTCATCAACACTGATTTTCATCAAACATAGCTAAGGACACTCCCGACTAATGATCGATGCATCCGTTCAGGAGCTACGATGCCAATGAGAGACACACACAGACATTATTTCCACAGTTCTGCCCGTACTCAACTAAGCATTAGTGATGCTGATCAGTTCCTCGTTAGTTTATTTATGAACGTCAATGGTTTAGTTAAGCATCGGCTATGGTTTGATGTATTGTCTCCAAGTTCGCCAGAATTATATATTTTAAATGGAGTCCGGACAGTGCGTACTGGGTACGCGCGTACTCAGATTGCAGCGTATGGCTTGACGAGCAGCTGAATTGCATATTTAACCACCGACGCAAACGACGGGATGTTATAAGTTTGATGTGTCTGAGTGTGTGTGTGTGTGTGTGTAGCTAGTATGTTTGATGAAAATCGGTGTTTAAGAAAATCGGTGTCGGGGTCTTTTAAAATGTTTAATTTGTTAGCTACAGCTCGTCGCTTGCTCGAGATTGAGTTTGCCCACTACGCGACTCAAAATCAGCCGACGGACAGTCAGCCCTTCACAGTTTGCTTAGTTAGGACGAAGCCTAATACGGAAGATGTGGCATAAAGAACAGGAATAACTAGGAAAGTATAGCTTATCTTTTCTGCTATATAAGGAAATGTGAAAGTTTGTGTTTTTGGTGTTTGTTATTCAATCAAGCAAAAACGACTGAATTTGTAGCGTAGCTACTTACTTACAATACATTTTTTAGTTGCACGACACTTAAACATTCATTTTTGCATTTTTAGTTGATATTTAATTGTCTTCGACATTAAATAACAAATATGATTTTGTTTTTATTTACGTTATTGAGCAATGACTTTGAAGTCATGTAAGTTATTAGACACTGACAGTGACAGTTAGCATGTTGCTGTCATCCGTTTCACATTTCCGTCCGACGGATCAAGTCAAATAATAAAAAAAAAAAGATAGGAGAATAAAATTATCTATTTTCTATCTATTTTTTATCTGGATTATTTTACATAACCTTGTTGGGAAAATGGAACGTAAATAAAAATAGTTTTGCGTACAAGACGTATTGGATTAAGTGTGGTGACGTCATACGTGGATGCGTGAGTCGAAACGGTTCCAAAGTGACAGAATGATTTTGCTTTTTTGAAGGGCATTCTATTGTGATAGCTCGAGTTGAGTTTTCTGGTCTTTTCTGGTCGAGACAGACAAGGTGAAAGACATGGTGCTCCGGAACTTCGTCTGCCTTAGGGCAGAAGCATTTAGAAAGAGGCGTAAAAGGTTAGTTTTGTGATGGAATGAAACAATCATTTCAAATTGTTGTGATAAAAGTTGATCTCAGAATTTTCCCGATAAAGAAGACATGTGATTCTGATTCTGTCGTCTTTTTTGTCCATAGCCTCTTCTGCCCGGATTGATCAATTCCCCACTGACGAACTGGCAACGACTACGGCACCCCGATTCCTGCAGATGTAACTGCACTGCATGTCATTTTTTTTCTTCCCACTTGCGGACCCAAGCCACGTTGCTTACCGGCAAGCATACACCATTGTATCCACTTGCGGATGTTAACCTCCAAGCGTACCTGCTGCGTCGTGAAAGCAAGTACCACACGCAACTTATCCATGGATTCACAAGTAACCCCTTTATTTTGTTCAAAAGTCATAGCCACAAGGTTACTTTCTCTATGACAGGTATGGTCATATTATTCTACTAATTTTCACAATTTCAAGCCTTCTGGACAGAGTGTAGACGTATGAGACAGTCCTCGTTTTCACTGTATGATCTGCGCTTTAGTGAACATAAGTTTTGAATAGAAATACCTTTTGTTGTTCTAGTAAATCGCTTAGCTACCGATTTACTAGCATTGATTGTGAATTAACATTTAGAATCACATTAGTTTATATTACTTTAATATTACAGACAGTATTAGCACCAGAGCTGTAATTTCATAACTACATTCTAAGCGATTTGGTTTTAATAGGTTCGCTTCAATTTAAGTGTGTTAAAATATAGTATTAAATAGTATTTAACTCTATAACGATTAAGGTTGTAGAATTTTCAGCTTAAGACCCTTCTGGTCATTACAGGGTAAGAATACTCGCTTTAAATTTAAGAAAATTGCATGTACTTTAAGTAATTATGGTTCCGACCAATAAATAGTTTTGATTTAACCTTAAAAACAAATCTTTTAATTTTGTTCTCACACAGCAACTCACAGATAAACAACAATACGGTCTTTGGTAACAGAGGTCTTTGTTCTTATCGACTTAAGCTTATCCAGGTTTAATTTTGTTTTTGTTCGCTTAGGTAGCTGCGACACCTTCCTCAAAGGTACAGTTAGCTTCAGCTCTTCAAGCTCTTTAATACAGGTGCAAAAGTTTCATTTGCCACCATTTCTCCTTTTGTCCCATCTCCCCCCCGATAACGTGGACCACTTTTCACCACAACCTAACTTTAACCAATATTAAATATTAAATATTAAATTAAATTTTTTATTTTTTTTTCTCCACCACGTTACAAATTACAAATCTACTCTAGATACATAAACTACTGAAACAAGTAATATTATTAAAAGAAGAAAAAAACCGGCTGCAAAATATTGTACCCGATGTCACTTCCACTATCATGACGGTTGAAATGACACCTCACATGTCGAAATCCATCAAGCTGTTTAGGCTGTAGGCCGTGCCAAAGAAACTTCATACATACATGGAAACCCACATACAAACAGTAGGTTGAAAATAGGCTACTCTCGAAAAAATTTACGGTTCTTGTAGGGTGGCGAGTGAAACCGCGTGGTGCAGCTAGTAGACACTACTTTACTTTTTAGACGTGTGCTGTGCAGTGACCTAGCAGAGGAACAAGGTCACTGACATAGCTTTTAGAGCTAGTGAAGTGAAGTAGCAGAGAACTGGCTCATTGAAGAATTACGATGACTTACGTACGAACGAGGGGTTACGTAAAGCCCGTACAGTTACAGGGCGCGAATTATACAGACCCTACGTAAGGCGGACATCACACTGCCGCCGCATCTCGCTGCAGTGTGCGGAGCGACGGAAATTCGCATGCGCTTTTCCGTAGGGAGACGCGCTATCAGTCAGTCAGTGTTATACCGTGCAGTTTTGGTATAAAATTCGAGATTTTACAATCAAAGTTAAATTCCGCATCACCGCATACCGGAGCGGTGTCCGGTGTTGTGTGTTTTAGCGAAGAAGCGGCGCTGACATGGTCTAGGTGAGAAAACTTTGACACGGCGTCCGTGCGCTACAGTGCTCGTGTATAATTCAAAACGTACACTGAAAACGTCCGGCCTGTGTAATTAGCACCTCAGATACGACTATGCGCTAGAAGATCATGGAAGATTATAGAAGAGATCGCTTTTAGTGATAAGGCCGCCAGTTGTTACACTATAGACTAAATATTATTATAAATTATTTTCTTGTTTTTTGTTACTTGTGGTGTGAACCATAAAGAGTTTATCTATCTATCTATCTATCTATCTAGTGGCGCCCACTTCTCGAACAAAATATTCGTTAAACTGAAAATTAACATAGGCTTAGATATAGTTCAATAGCAACACAACTAACTATTAGTCATAAGAACTGTGTATAAAGTGTGTTGTATTATATTAAAATGGTAATCCATATTGTACAGCACAAATAAAAAATAAAATAAAAATAAGCAAACCTCCACCATAAATTGGCCTCTGGTCACAACAAAACTTTCTCTGTTCCGTTCTGTGCGAAAGATCTATCGTTAGTGGTCGTCGTGCGCTATCCGTCTTCGTCCCGGTGTGACGTGACACGTCAATGGGGGAGTGTGACGGGAGTCGTATTGATGACGTTGTAGCTGCGGCGTTTTACAGCGGACGGGGCAGCGGGCGAGAGAGGAAATGCGATGAGCCTAACTGTAGTGTTGTAGAACTATCAAAAGTTGCCTCATCGATAGTTGACATTGAAAACAATAACGTATCGATAACTATTAACAAAAACCATTTGACAATTTATTGACAAAAACTTGTAACGGTTACTTATTCCAGGCTCTTCAGAATATAAGACAAGAAAGAGTAAACGATATTTGTAAATTGCATATAATTTAAAATCTTAGGAAATCGCCCATAGAAGGTGTAATCGTCTATCTATTTTGAGAGAGTGGTGTAATGTGCGTTGCGTATGCTCGATTAAACTATGGTATTGATAAGTATCGATCCTATCGATAGTTTTGCTAGGACTATCGATCGGCAACACTACCTAAACAAAATAGCATGAAGGATGGTGTCAGCGCGGTTATACTCTAATGTTATTTGAGTGTCTGAGGACAGGGTATATCTAACTTTTCTTTGTGTTTGTTTCTTTTGATAACAAAACTTCTGTCCAGGTCTTATTGTTTTGTGAAGAAGTAATTTGCATGAAGATGTTTTCCTTACTGGAAAGTTGTGGATAAGAACAGCTCCCACGGGAACTGGTGGGAATGACAAATTTCATCAAAATCCGTCAATAAGTTTGAGCGTGAAGAAATAACAAACACACGCGCACACACACACACACATGCACAAACTTTCGCATATATCACAATAATATTATAAATGCAAAAGCTTGCATAGATAGATTGGATGTTTGTTACTCAATCGCGCCAGAACGGCTGAATGGATCTGGATGAATTTGGGACAGAGACAGATTATGGTTTGGAATAGCGCATATAGGCTACATTTTAACAGCGGACAACACTACGGGACGCAGCTAGTCAAACAACAGAGTCACGAGACCCATTCGATCTTTCAGGTGTCGTGACGTCAGCCAAGTTGATGTCGTTATGATACTCGGCAAAAGTCTCCATGCGAAGTTGGCCCACCACGACCCGCGATGCGCCATCACTACATAGTGTAAAACAAAAAGTCGCTTTCTCTGTCCCTATGTCCCTTTGTATGCTTAAATCTTTAAAACTACGCAACGGATTTTGATGCGGTTTTATTAAATAGATAGATTGATTTATGAGGAAGGTTTATATGTATAATAACATCCATTAAATAGTGGAGAAATACTGTTATTTTTGAGGTTTCGAATTAATTATCATTTTTTTTCCGCTTACATTGCAAACGCAGGACGCGAAAGTTTGTAAGAATGGATGGATGGATGGATGGATGTTTGTTACTCTTTCACGCCAGAACTGCTGAATAGATCTGGCAAAGAGATAGATATCTAGGATGTATCTAGAATAGCACATATAGGATACTTTTTTAACCGCGAGTGAAACCGCGGGGCGCAGCTAGTTGTTAATATTAGGAAGACGGCGTGGTCGTCGCGTAGTACGGGTCGTTATTTATCACGAATTGCAAGTAACATTGATGACAGTGACAAACTATGATTTGGTAATTCATTTAACATTTTTTACCACTCTATTTTACATGGAATTAATTTTGTATTGCTTAAAAACGTTTAAACATTTAAAACGCGCACAATGCTTTCCGTTTGACCGTGAGGTGATCGTGGTCCAACAAAAGCAACATTCTATAATTTAGTTATTTTCGTTTGTGTGAAAAAGGGTTAATCTTAATGGATTTGCAACTATGCTTAGCATAAATAGAGATCATAAGAAATATAACTTAATCAACCTCAACATTTGATAGCCATGATGGTTACGTGTTGTTTTCGACGCTGCGCGACCGCCGAGTCGTACCGCCGCGCGCCGCAGAATAAGGTCCATCGTCGACAACGAAACAAAACGTTACCATCATATTAATAATATGTCAAGGCCTCATGGTCGTAAAGTTATGAGGTCCATCCGTAGCATAGACTCAAGAGACTGTGATCCATAGCAACCTTCCCCTAAGTAGCATTGCCGTTTCGTTCTACTCACCTATTGTATTTGTTTTGTAACGAACTTGTTTCCGATAATTAAATTATTGGGATAAATTGTTCTAATTTGTAAACTCATATCCCCCGACCCCGCCCGCTAGCCTTTCAAGAAGGAATCGTGTTTAATTCGATACCTCACCGTGATAGACTATTTTGAAAATTGTTAATGAATTGTTATGAAAGTTTTTTACAAGCTTTTATTTAACTTTCCATTTTAGTTAGTATGTATGTTTGGGTCTAATCTTGGAAGCTAAATTATCGCCACTTTCTGATATTCGATTTGACTCAAATTTCTGGTCTGATGATGGAGTCGGAAGGTAGCCATAGGAACTCCTCGACAGTTAATAGTAGACTGGCCGTGTTTAAGCTTATTTTGATCAGCTCACTGTTCTGCTACTAACTTCATCAGTCAGATGTACAATTTTTAAAAGCTTGTTTTAAAACATGCTTTTTCAAAATAAGTATGGATTTAAAAAGAAAAAAAAAAAAAACCCCAACACCGGTTTTCAACAAGCCTAGCTAAGAATACTCCCGACTAATGCACCTTTCAAACAAAAAAATCAAAATCAAAATCAGTTCATCCGTTTCAGAGCTACTATGCCACACACACACACTCTCTGTCGTTTTTGTAAAAATAAACTTATTTACATAACTTTTTTTTATATTTTGTGTATACTAAAGTTATGGACTAGTCTATGCTTTTAAAGTCGCTAGCTTTTACATTTTCTGAGATAATCGGTTGTTTCATACAGTCAAAGTTAAGTTAGTCAAAGTAGTGTTGTTTCTTTGTATCAATCTTATGTTTATTTTTGTTATTTTTTGCACACCCTGTCCCATACTCATTTGTCGTATCCTCTCCATCCTAAGGTTGCCTGGAAGAGATCGCTTTTAGTGATAAGGCCGCCAGTTGTTACACTATTTAATAAGTTTTATCATTATTTTTCTCTCGTTGTTTTGTTATCTGTGGTGTGAACAATAAAGAGTTTATCTATCTATCTATCTATCTATCAAAAAGACAAACAGATATCGGAGTTTTACCATTAGGGTTTTCCCCCGTATTGGTACAGAACCCAACTTCCCATAGGCTATCGAGTTTAATTCAACCCGTTCTCATGGTTGGGGCAACTCAACGAGACAAGCTGACATTTTGCAAAACGACGTCGTCTTATTTAAATGGATAACATTGAATTTGAATTAATTAATACGGCAACTCCTCCATTCTGTGTACCTAACCGGAGCTGTTCAGAATAATAATTACTGTAGGTTTGACAGTTAAATTCAATATTTATTGTCATTAATATTAATAAGTTGATTAATAATAATGGGTCGTAGTAATTCCTTGTAACATAACATAACATATCGCCACGCCTTACTGGCAGAGAAGTTATACAACACCCACACTTTGCATTACGATATTCAGTCCCAAATGTGGCTGGGGCGGTGGCAGACTGCCACCGCTCCAGTCATGTAGCCGACGACATACAATTTGAACATAATTACATTCACACAATGAACAGGTTCGTATGTGCCGTCGGCTGGGAACTCGCCGGGCTTGAGAGGCCGGCCTTCTCCAACTAGACTATCATTGCTTTATTGAGCGTAATTAACTCTGAATTAAAATATTAAAAATGTCAATCACTCCAAGTTAAACAAGACAAGCCGAGCTTCTACAATAAATCCTAAAACGTAAGACTCCTATTTTTGACCAGTCCTTTACTAACTCAATGTTAGTCAGAAACAAATAAAAATGCGCCATACTTTACCGTACAGGTGTAATGCGGGCCAATATAACAAGGCTTATATGCAGCATGAAGCTATGACATCCTGAAAGGCATAAAGAATGAAGCAATCTAGAAACTTCTGTGTGGCAACACTTTATACCGGGATTTGGTTACAATCCGAGCCAAATTTTACGTCCGCTCCACAGACATATAATACAGTAGCAGACGAAACATAAATTGCTAGTTATTATTATACATATAGATAATCAGTTTATCCTTTTCATTCCTCAGTAACAATTCAGTAATGGTATCTCTTTCATTTACCTATTGCAACATGATCTCACACATACACAAGAGACCATCCGTAGCCATGCCGCCATGTATATCTTAGGATGGTTGTCATGACAACAGCACGTGAAAGTTTGGTTGGTTTGATGACATTTATTTTAGTAACAAAATATAGCTTTTTTGATGATTTTATTGCAAGAAAATCGGTGAACATGGTAGAGTGCAGTGCATACCGATGTGAAAGTGCTTCATACAGCAAATCATCCATTGGATTTTCTTTCTATCGGTGAGTTTGATGGTTGCATTTTTGCTCTTAGAATTCTATTCGTTTTCTCCAAGAAATTTAAATATATGTTCAAACCAAAGGGTTTCTTTCGCGGATAATCTATCTTAGATGCTATTTGTTAGTGTTTTTTTATTTGAATTAGAGTAATAAGAGCGTAATAAGTAAAATTAATGGGGGTGGGACAAAATTTGACAGCTCAAGTACCATTTACAAAAACAGGGAGCGGATTGTGAATCTATAGGAATAAAGTTGATAACATAGACGAATAACGAACGAATGACGAATAACGAATAAATAAAAGGATTGCTTAACTTTTCCTTTGTCCATTGGTCAGTATCAGCCATGCCAGAGGCCACTGGGCGGCCTAGAAACTCTGACATCAGGACTTGCCACTCGGGTTATACGAACTTGCTTGCTTAGTGTCAAACCTTTACCTTGGATAGAGTAAATATAGGTTGAAAGATGTCTAATTGAAAGATATTGACTGAGTCACATACGAGTATAACCTTTGTTCCAGATATTCAACGAATAAAAGTAGTGGAATGCCTGAATAAAAAAAAAACATGAAGATCCAGGATTGACAACCCAGTTTGGCTAGTGTACTGTATTCAAAGCACTGGCTTGATTTCAGTAATTTTCGTACAAGATTCCGTTCTGGAACAATTCCTACTTTGTTTGAATTGCCTATAGCTGCAGAAGGAAGTAAGTAACCATATATAAAAGTATTTAGTCACTCCCCTTTTAAGTAGGTGTAACAGTTTTGTCTAATTATGACCTAAGATAATACAATTGTATTATTCCAAAACAAATAAACGAGTGTTGTATGTGTACTTTAAATTTAATTTCTACGTTACCTATAACTTGATAGGTGTTATTTAAACCTATAACCGCCTAAAAACCAGTGGGCAATTATTAGACTTAGGCTTACTTGGAGAACATAAAATCTTCACAGATCACCAGTCTTATAATTTGGATTACAAACAAGGAACAACGAACATCCTTAATGCGGCCCCTTCTAAGCTACATGTCTATGTGTGTTTTCATACCACGCTGATAAATACCTAATGTTTAGTCTGCTACTGTATTATATGTCTGTGGTCCGCTCCTAAAATAATGTGCAACTTGACCAAAAAGGTGTCTTCTTGCTCTCGATCTTCTTCGGAGTATTTATGTTGACAAGATAGGTTTAATTGTGAATAAATTGCTCAAATTATTGATGTCCTTTTAATATATTTCAAAATGGCGAAGATTGATTTAAAATTAAAAAAAAAAAAACAAATCTCCCAATTTTGACAGATTGTAGAGCCGAGTTTGGGGCTCTCAGCGTATACAACTTGCCTTTGTACTATTCGCTAAATAAAGGAATTTGATTTGATTTGATTTGACCTGTAGAGGAGGACAGACGTCGGCCGCGAGGTCTATAGCTCACAGCCACTAGTTTATTATGCTGCAATAACAAAGACAGTTTCAGTTTAGTAAGAATGGTACTACACTAACAAGTAAATTAAAGTAAAGATCGTAAGAGAGAGAGTAATTGGAGGTGGTGGTCACGACCCTCAGACATGAGGAATGCGACTTGAGGAGGAGGAACAAGTAAATTATTCAGAATTGGCCCTAAGTACTATCTATCTATGTCTATCTATCACGCGCTCTTGCAGCGAAAAAACAGCGTGAGGAAACCAGTATGACTTAGAGTCTTAATTCGAGTAACTTGTGACCCACCGACCCGCACTGAGTCAGCGTGGTGCGTAACAACTCAATCAACCTCGACGTAGAGTAGGTCGGTGTCCTTGCAATGGAACATAAAAGACTGTAACGATCAATGACGACTTAACAAGTTAAGAGATGTAGGTTCTGGGGTGAGAGAAATGAAGTAATTTACAAGTTTTTTTTTGGAGTGTCCAAATTTTTTACGATTTTACTGCAAAAACAACTATATTATTTTTTTGTCAATCTTGCTCAAACTGTAGGAATTAATATCCACCCTGTGTTAACGGTGTGCAGCTGGTAAAATAGGGTAACCATGAGTACCGGTTTTTTTTCAGCTCAAGTTATTTTGATTTTTTGTATCAAAGTGTAAACTAAAGAATGTGACTTTTTCAACTTCAAATAATCTATACGCACATACAATTTGGGCACTGCATAAAAATACCTTGGACAAAATTACAGATAAGAGCGATCAAAATGTTGTCCCGCGCTGCAGCAAGGCGCCGCGCCGGTCGGTGGTAGCCGCCGAAAACCGACAATATCCGGCTTGCGCCGGTCGGCGGCGGCTTGGACGGGTTTTTATTTGAGTTGCCCTCGTTACGCCGTGTCGGCCAACTTCGTGCTACGATTTATAGACAAAAAGAATTATGGACGCTGTTGCTTGTGGCGAGTAGATACTGGTCACTAGCATACTACTGTCCTGCAGTATTTTTTGTGTTTCATTAGTATTTAGTAAGTAGGTAAGTCCAGGCATGTTTATCATCGTAATTTTAATCAAATTTGTTTTTATTATTTTTACCCAAATGGTTTGGTTTGAACCCTGTTTCAAGAGTTTATACGAAGAACAAACTTCTGAGGCACTTAGAACAACAAACAACATGATTTTATGCTCGAATCCTGATTTACATGTGAACCGCAAATCATGCTCGATTTCAGCGTTTAGCCAGCGAGTGTAAAAAGTAGAAAGGTTTCCTCCATCAGGCGGTAACGGCCCTGAACAGTGACGTGATCCCAGACGGACCCCTCCTGAAACTTGCAAGTTGTTAGTCATTTCACTCTTGACCGAACTCTATAGTTCAGGCTTTAAGTAAAGAAATCCTATTAAATATAAGAAGTGCCTAAATCCTTGCTGAGCTAGTTTTAAACTACTCGTAGCGAAATATTCACTTATCGGGCGCATGAAGTTAAGATCTTGTAGCGTCTCACTCAACTGCCGTCTTTGTACTTCTTTACTCTAGTAAATTTCAAGGCTAGAGTGAATATGTACCTTATAGGTCATCGTGCTCCATCTTAGACCACAACGTCGCTTAACATCAGGCGAGTTGGTGGTCAAACGCCGACCGATTCTACATAAAAAAAAAACCTTTTAAGTAACTTTTAAGTACGTATAAAAATACTCAGGAGCTAGCTAGGAGTAGATTAAACTAGTTAAGCAAGGACTTAGGCATTTTTTATATTTGTTGCAAGTGGCCGGTAGAGTAAACTACAGGACTAAAGCAGTGACCCTTAATTTAATATATGGCCGTATTCAGAAACGGCGCTTGGTCATGAATCTCGATTTAAAACAGTTTATAAGTTGGTAAAACCAGATTAAATCGAGCTCCAAGACTGAGCGTGGTTTAAGCATGCGGGCCTTAGAGTCTAAGTAATGGTTACTGCTTTAGTTAGTGGCTAACCTATAGACATTAGAAATTACATCGCAGATGACTAAGGCCTCGTCCAGGGAGACGTGTATGCGCGGCGCGTACACCGGTGCGTCAAAAAGAAAACAAAACAGGCCCCGTACCGTGACATCTTATTGCGATGATTTTTAAGTTCAGCCAGCAACGCTGCATGACTATGAACCTTATTGCGCGGCAATACGATTCGCGGTTGAGCAGCGTCAGCGGCTGAACCTAAAAATTATGGCAATAAGAGGTCACGGTACGCCCCCAGAACGTGCATGAACCCGCTTCCACTTGAACGCTATCATGCATTCGCATGTCTGAGTTGCGCGCGACACATGACGCTGCACGCGCCGCTTATAGCCTTGCGTCTCCCTTAACGAGTCCTTAGTACAAAATACCTATGTTTAACGCATAGTGCTCTCAATTTCTTGTTGCACCATTTTATTACTTAGCTAAATAAATTAAGTATACAAATACAAAGTGTTAAAATAAATCAGCTAAGTATCTTTTAATTTTCATTAACCGAGCGAGCGTTAGCGAGCGAAGCGTCTATGCTTTAGTGTCGACAAAAATGCCTGATTACCGTATGTCCGAATTCTTACTGTATTTCTGTCCGGATCTCTGTCCGGATCTCTATTTGGGTCTGTCCGAATCTCGTCTTCTTCTACAGGTCGCATTCCTTAACCATTTCTTTCGAAATTTTGTAAGTAATTTCAATAATTATACAGATTTTTTCAGAATTTAGGAGAATTTTGAAAAATCCAACATCTGCCATTTTGAAAAATTATCGAATTGCTAACAACATCTTACGACAATCGATTGAAAAAAGCGACCTGTGGAGGAGGACAAACATAGGCCGCGAGGTTGACAGGTCAGAGAGAATTATCTGGATGAATAATAATTAAGTGATGTCAAATTTAGTCTAGAAAAAATACTGTCAATACAGGGATTATACGACCGTAACAACGATGACGTCTACTCCGGCTGACGGTAGCTGCGTGAGAAGGCTGACTCAGTGATTTTTTTGAAAAACTAAAGTCACTGAAGCTTCTACAGCGTACCTGGCATAGTCTTTATTTACCTGGCGCAAGGTCTTTAGAATGCTTATAACTATGGGCGACGAGCGCAAGGGCACCTCTATTTATATTGACTGCCTCGGTGGCTCAGTTGGTAGTGAACCTGCCTTCTGAGCTTGGGGGCGTGGGTTCGATTCCCACCTAGGGCAAACATTTATGCGATGAACATTTTGTGTTTGTTCTATGTCTGGGTGTAAATATCTATTTAAGTGTGTATTTTAAAAATATATATGTATTTATATCAGTCTCTGGCAGCCATAGTAGAGCCATAGCTTTGCTTAGTTTGGGGTCAGACGACCGTTTGTGTAAGTGTCCTGATTTATTTATTTATTATTTATTTGTCCCCGGCTTGGGCTGTTACCGAAGGAGGGGAGTCGAATTGCCCTAGCAGCCTAGAAGAGGCTTGCTCTAAAGCCTTGTTTGGGACGGTTATAGTTAAACTTTAACAATGACTCTACCGCCTTGATCGGAAAGGGAGCCTCACCTCAGAAGAACTGGCAAGAAACTGAGGGGTGGGCCCGGCTCGACCATTGTGTGCCGTTTATATTATAACCGCGGGAAGGTAGATGTTGTTAACAATAGTTATTTTGTGGATAGTACCGGTTAATATAAATAGCCCCAATAATTTATAAAGAAGTTGTTGTTGAAATACAGACATATAAGAATGCCAACCGTTCTTAAACCGACTAAATTTGTACTTAGCCTTGATTTTCCAGAAAAAAATATAATTAACATAAAAGTAAAAGTTAAAACATAAGTAAGTTAAATAATAACGACGAAAAGCTTCTGGTTAGCATGAAATATGAAACGCTTTGAGTTGGCAGGTATTGTATTCTGTGTTGCTTGTGAAAGGATTCATAATCGTACTTAGAGGGCTCTTTTGAGTCCTAGTAGCGCTATTTACTTTGTGCTACTCTCAAATCGCATTATGCAAAGAACAGCTGCTATTTTATGATTCTTAAAGTATCACTTAAAAACTTTTAAAAGTTGAACGGTTTTAATATTATAATGTTATATTGTCACGAGAACTTAACGTGTGCGCAAAGTTAGTGTCATAAATTCCGTGCACCTCACAAATAAAACTAGATTTTCAATCCAGTCCAGTCCGAATGTTTTCACTCTTCGCACAAACATTCCGGGTTATTTTAATAAATATTGAAAACTAGCTGCGCCCCACGTCTTTGCCCTCGGTCCCGCTGGAATCGTTTATATTTTTTTTAATTAAATATTTTCTTTTTTGTATCCCTGTGTATGCAAAATTGAGTAGTTAGGACGTGAAAGCGTCACGAGAGCGAAATAAAAAAAATATAAATGGAAAACTCCGCAGCAGCACCCCGCGGAAGCACCTGCGGATAAAAAGTACCCTACGTGCTATTACAGAGTATAATCTATCTTTGTTTCAAATTTCATACGTATCCCTCTAGCTCGTTCTCGTGATTGAGTAACAAACATCCGTACGTTCATCCAAACTGTCGCATTTATGGTATTTGTGTGATTCTCTAGAAGCCAAGATTTTCAATATCTGAAGAGTTATTTGGCGACTGTATTTTCAATGACAAAATGGAGTTGAAGTTCCGCTGTATCCGTGCCGTGAACAGTTTGCTTGAATTATTCAATTCGTGAAGGATTAAAGCCAAGATTTATTTAAGAGTCCACTTTCCGGCACAGCTGTCTCGCTCGCTCACTTTTTATATTTCTAAAGATGTAAATTGACAGAATGGTAATTTAATAAAGTTAAGGCTTAAGTAATTATGAAATGAAATCAAATGGCTATTATCGACTGCAGCCCACCAACTTCATTATTATGCATTTTAAACTTATATCGGTACTCTAAATAGAAGTAAATATAGTTCTTAATTAGTTTATTTAATTATCTAATGGTACGAACATGATATTCACACATTTAATTAAACACCAGAGAATCTGATATCAATATTTGTTTACTAAAATCCCGAAAGCTATTCGAACAATTTATTAACCCACGACTAACTCATCTAACCACTGAAATACAATAACCGAGTTTTAATCCGTTATTTGGTCTGGCTTCGTGGGTCTGTGGTCTCGTAGGCCCGTAGCCTCGTAGACCTATGATCTCGTAGACCCGCGGTTTCATAGACCGGTAGTCTCGTAGACCTACGATTTTGTAGACACGCGGTTTCGTAGGCCGGCTGTTATGTAGACCCATGATCTTGTAGACCCCAGTCTCGTAGACTGGCAGTCTCGTAGACAAGGGCCTCGTAGGCCGTGGTCCATAGTCTAAGACGGTCTAGTATTTATTATAGACCAAACAACCAGCGGTCGACAATCGAGTTTGAATATAACATCATAGATTGATAAATATATTTTATACCTACATATTGTAATCAGCTTAAAATTTAAATACCTACCTTTTCAAAATGTAATTTAATGAACAAGTTTCATCACACTTTTATCAATGTTAAACATACATTTTTGTCTCTGAACTTATAATTATTTCTCAATAATAACTGAACAGAACTCGGTTCCCTTGTATCTCTATTTGCGTAATTGACTTCGTTAGTTCTGCTCACTGACATTTCTTCAATTTTCCTTTTCATTTGTTAACTACTCATTGTAAAATAAAACAGTTAAAACTCATATAAATTAAAAAAATAAGATAATTTTTTGAACCTTCATAAATCATTCTGATATACTGCAACTAATTATCAATTTTACCAAGATCCGTTAAGCCGTTATCAGCCGTTTAGCCACGAAAAGCCTACAAACAGACAAAGTTAGTTTCGATTTTTTTTTATAAGTGTGAATTAGTGTGATATCTTTCTAATTGATATCGGACTAGTTTATACACTATCCGTCTTTGGAGCAACTGAAGGACAATTCAGCAAACTAGACCGACTGTTTTTGAAGGCCCACGCAACGTCAACGGTTCCGTTGAACATCGGAAATAGTAAAGAAACATAAAGTAACCGAATGTTTGATGTTAGTATTCATTCATATCCCGCCGTGTAATATTGCTATAAACACCAGTATCACAAGTTCAATCGCGCGATATTGGCTCCGTATTTACAAAGAGCCGCTGCGAGCGATTCATTCTCTGTTAAAAGCCATTTTTATGCTCCGAGAAATTTCCAATAAAGGTTAATACAAAGAGCCTGAAGGGTTGAGAAGTTTCCAGATCTCCCTGCAATTTGTTCCCATCGTGACGTCAGAACTTCTTTTGTTTCCCTAATTTTTTCCAAGATTAATTTCATAAGCTCCTAATTAATGAGTTCATTTTTCTCGTTTAATTTTAAGTTGTAATTTTTTCGTCTTCTCGATAACAAAGCGGGCATAGCTCTGGCCGGCTGGGCTCGTTTCTGATTACATTTTATTCGGATATTTTCATGTCGGCTTAATTAATTTGTAACAAGGTATTTGTGTTTTGAAGTTTTTGTTGTCGGAGTTCGGTGCTGGTTCTGACAAATGGTAAATTAAATTAAAGCTTATCCGTAATTTTACTTTCATCCACTTTTATTCAACGGCCAATCTTTTGGACTCATTAAAACTGAGTAACCCTTTCAGGTACTCAGCGCGGCTTACCAAAAAAGTTAAGCAACATTTTTAAATAAGCCGCGTCAGTAAAAGAAACTGGAAACTGGTAACTTTCTTTTCCTCGCACTAATGCTGTCCTAAAATTGTGCGAACGAGATGACATGATTAGCACCGTAGCGTTAAAATAGTTTCTTTGAAATTTGAATATCATGGGGTGTATGCGAAACTAAATCTAACATTGTCATTATCTTGACTTTCTTTTCCCAGTTTTTTACCCGACTGCGCAAGAAGGACGGTTTTATCTTATAACCTTCCTTTCCTTTTATAAACTCCTTGAGTGTATGTATGTATGTAAGTATGTATATAATTATGTGGGTAGGTATATATGTATGAGGTTTCTTTGGCACGCCCTACAGCCTAAACATTTGATGGATTCCGACATGTGAGGTGTCATTTGAATCGTCTTGATAGGTAGTGGAAGCAACACAGGGTACAATATTGTGCAGCCGTGTGTTGTTTTTTTTTTTTAAATTGATCTCGTTGTACAAACATATCAATCGCCTTGGGTTTTTCCGGTCATTTTTACATCCTTGTTATTTTCTTTCATGATACGAGTATGTTATAAACTGCGTACTCAGCTGAGCCGACACTCGACCAAATCGTTTGTCTTTACTGGTGGCAGTAAAAAGCTGATTGACCACGTACGCGTGGACATTTTACTGTTTAACTTAATAGCCGTTTGAAAAACATAAAAAATGGTTTGATGTAATGGGTTTAGTACAAAAAGATGTTTAGAAAAATATTATGTATTATTTTGATTGAGCATAAAATACAGTTGTCCCCTTCATTAAATAAGCTAAATAAATTCAGGGATGATTCATCCAGTTTGATTATTTTGAGCCTTGTAGAATATGGTACTAAGGAGCATTCTATGATTCTAACTTTACATCGAGAAGAACTTAGAGGTAGTGTGGGTTAATAGTGAGTGAGCGAAAAGCAGATGACCCATTAAAATTATTTAGGTTTAAATTCGGATGCAAACAAATAACATTATTAAAAGAAAAACAAACAAATTGGCTAACAAATGTTGTACCCTATGTCACATACACTATCAAGACCGAGACCCCTCACATGTCGAAATCCATTAAGCTGTTTAGGCTGTAGGGCGTGCTAAATAAACCTCAAACATACACACCTACATACATACATACAGACACACATACATAAATACATACTTACAAACCCAAACTTGAAAAACATAACCCTCCTTCTTGCACAGTCAGGTAAAAAAAAAACTTGACGATATGTTATGCTAAGTTATGTTGGTTCCTACCATAACTTAGCATAACATATCGTCAAGCTTTTCCCACGCGGGGGCTC
Organism: Peribatodes rhomboidaria; assembly: GCA_911728515.1. NCBI lineage: Eukaryota > Metazoa > Arthropoda > Insecta > Lepidoptera > Geometridae > Peribatodes > Peribatodes rhomboidaria. Next base: position 15,322,102 of record OU452187.1, on the reverse strand, counting down.
GTAGAGGTGTAATACAACATCCACACTTCGCCGGACGATATTCAGTCCCAAATGTGACAGGGGGCAAACCTGTCGCTATACACCGGGCTCCAGTTATAGCAGATGATATTATACAATACGCACATATGTTCACACAATGAACAAATTGGTGCTTGCCGCCAGTTGAGTTTGAACCTGCTCCCTCTGGTTTGAGAGGCGGCCTACCACAACTAGGCTATCATCGCTTCGCTTCACTATTTCCTAACGTACGTCTTCGTATGCAACTTTTTATAGAACATTTTGTCTGCATTCAAAACATTTTGCGACTGTCGCCAACAAAGTTATCCACCTCAGTACTGGGTTCACCATAATCGTTCGATTAAAGTTGCCGGTAACTAGATTGCGTGCAATTTGTCGTGACTAATGCGTTTACCTCGTGCCGGCGCCGGAAGCTGAGTTTAAACGCTAAGTGACCGTCTGCACGGACGATAGTTCTGACCAATTTAGATAGGCTTTAATAACGGTCCCACAATTTTCTTTATTCCACTGAGATAGGTTGAGAGCATATTAGTTAGCACACAATAAAATTAGTTATTACCAACGAAACGAAAAACTAATCAAATGAAGCAGAGATTTTCATGTCATCTCTCTCGCACAATCACAAAATATTGCTAATACGAGTGAGAAGGCACGATTAGCGGTGTTCTGTTTAGTTTAGTTTCTGTATGACGCAGCTTATATTTTCCTCTCTTTCTTCTGTTCTGCAATACATTCGGGTAGAAGCCATGCACACTTCAGTTTCTTCTGGTCTTTTAAGCAGTGTCAGTATTTGTCCAGCTCGACAAGCAAAGCTAGTACTGCTAAGCCCCACTAATAGGCGGTTTTCCACTCTTTTTTTTTTATACAGAATAGGTCGGCATTTGACCACCAACTCTCCTGATGTTAAGCGATGTTGTGGTCTAGGGCGGAGCACGACGGCCTATGAGGTACTTATTCACTCTAGGCTTGAAGTTTTGTAGAGTGAAGAAATACGAAGACGGCAGTTGAGGGAGGCGCTACAAGTGCGCTACTGCTCAGACCCGTCTCGGCACGGCACGGTCATATCAGGGACGCAAAAAATTATGTAATATTATATTACGATTTATCACCTAACGACACGGCGGCCTTGATCCCACCGGCGCCGTGCCGTACTGAGCCGATCAGCACCTTGCCGGCAAACGGTAAAACAAGCAATGTCTGCGACAATCGTTTGCTCGTTTTAAAGTGACCACTAACGGCATTTAATTTAACAAACTGTAGTTAGGCTTAGTTTGATTTATTAAATATTGTGTCTATAGTGAAAAAACCTACCAAGTACTTGTATTTATGTGGTCGAAGTAGAATACAAAAGTAAAATAAGAATTACCCGCCACCTTATATTATTATATTATAGTACCTGGATGACCGAGCTTTGCTCGGTATTTTTTTTTTTGTGTTTTTTGGAAAATTATCAATTGATTTTAGTCTAACCTCAAAGCAAACACTCATTGACTTCGTGTTACTTAACAACGCCATCTGCTGTTGTGTCGTTAAAGCAATTAGGTGCTCACAAAAAATAGTATTATTATTCGCCAATAGATGTCAGGAAGAGTCATATTTTTCAGTTGAGACTACTCAAACGCCTCCTTTTTGTTATTTTTCTTCCAAGTTTATGTTTAAGTTGATTATCGATAAAACACGAATAAAATGACATTTTCTAAAAATGATTCCTAGCTAGATCGATTTATCGCCCCCGAAACCCCCTATATACTAAATTGTATGAAAATCGTTGGAGCCGATTCCGAGATTCCAATTATATATAAATATATATATACAAGAATTGCTCATTTAAAGATAAAAGATTATTTTGTCCATTCAAAGGTTACCTGGAAGAAATCGCTTTAGGCGATAAGTTCGCCCTTGTACTGCCGAAAAATGTATTTTAGTTTTTAAGTTTTTCATGTAGTTTTTGGTGTGCAATAAAGATGTATTGTATTGTATTGTACCTTACTTCCGCTTGCCCTAGTTGTAGAAATATACATTTCCCCAAAATCACATCCACACTACTGCAGTTGAGCAATCTTGGTGGAGTAAAGTTATTTACGGATGTCAATCAGGTCAAAATCTCTTAAATCTGTACATCAATACAGAATAGTACTGAGTTAACTTGCCATCCTGGCAAGTTGAGATGCTATGCGCGTTTGGACCCTACAAGCGAGCTAAAGCCTGGTATTATCACGAAATCAACGAAAACAAGTATTTTGTTTACGCCTGGTTTGATATGAAGGATTGTGATTATCAGGTGCAAAAAAATCCATCTGGTAGAAAGAATTTTAAAAGTATTTAGATTTTAGTTTTCACGAAACATCTACTTATAATTTAACCCGCTCGCTGATGTTTGGACGGCACTAACTACTTGTTACATAATTTTTTTAATTATTGAATGGGTCTACGTTTGACCACAACACTCCTGATGGAAAGTGACGATGTGGTCTAAGACGGAGCACGCTTGCCCATGAGGTGCCTATTCACTCTTGTCTTGAAGAGACCCAGGTTGTATCTATTGCTGGGGAACACCGAGGCAGGAAGTGTGTTCCACTCCTTGGCAGTTCTTATTAGGACGGAGTTCTGAAAGCGCTTCGTGCGGGCTTTTTTTTAATACTTATCTGTCAGATTTTTAAACTCGCCGCAGACTTTTCGACGTGTAGAGCAGTCTTTGCAGAGCTTAATTTCGGAAGGAATGATAAAATAAAGCGTCATACTCGGAGCATCATAACTCTGATGTACGGGAGCATAACTTTGCTTTCAGAAGTTAGGGGGCGCGGGGGCGTCGGGGGTGCGGGGCGCGGGGGCGGAGAGGGCGTCCATTTAACATTAACGTGTCAATTTAACTTCGCGCCGAATTATTGCGTAAATGTATTACTCGCGTCGGACTCGATTATCTGACCGGAAGGGGCAGTTTTGATTGAAATTTGCTGCAATAAGGCGGTTCAGACTTGTTTAGGCATTTTCAATCGTTTTCAAAAAAGAAGGGAAAAAGAAGGAGAATTAAATGTTGTTTTTTTTCTCATACTTTAGAGGTGGTCCCATTTACAATTTTTCGAAATCGGTCAAGTAGTTTTAAAAAATATCAACAAAAGTCTAAAAGTTGAATACATGGATGACGGAAAGTCGGTTTTTTCAGCTTTGCTTTTTACCCTACTGCGCAAGAAGGAGGGTTATATTTTTCGAGTATATATTTGTGCATGAGGTTTCTTTGGCACGCCCTACAGCTTAAATATCTTGATGGATTTTGACATGCAAGGTGTCATTTGAAACGTCTTTATAGTGGGAGTGAAATAGGGTACAACATTTTACAACAGGTTTTTTGTTCTTTTTTTAATAATGTTATTAGTTTAAGCCTTGCTTTTTATATTTTTGAATGACTGAATTAAAAAAAAAATGATATGCTTAACACCAACCTACTTAGGCCTATGTTCACTAAAATTTAACATGGCGATTATTTGATTAACCGTACATTGTTGTCACGACGTTATTGAATAGCTGTCAAAAACAAGACTATTAAAAATTAAATCACCTTTTCGAGTTTCGGTGCACTATGATCTTAACGGAGTTTTTGTTTTTAAAATCTTTCGTGGAATTTGTGGAAAAAAACAAGTTCCATTTACTTTACACTCAAAAAAAAGCGTAATTTACTTCTGTCTGTGGCTTAAATTCTATAGTTTATCCTGTTTTTTTTTATTTATTTGAGATTTCTATTTTTTTCCGTTCCTCGAATAACGTTGTCTAGAGTCTAATGGCCACTTGCACTAAGTATAACAATTGCCTAAGTCATTGCTCAACTAGTATAATCTACTCCTAGTTAGCTTTTACTTACATTTTTTTACATGAACCTTAAGCCATTCCTTAGGGAAATCTTAACTTTGTATGTTGTATGTTTTAATATGTGCCCGATAAGCAGATATTTCGCTAGGAGTAGTTTAAAACTAGTTGAGCTAGGAAAGGCAGTTCTTTGTCGGGGCCGCGGAAGAGTGCAGCAGCGCGCCCGTAGTCTCGACCAATGGCGCAAAGGTAGAGCACTTACAGGGATTTTGGCAACCAAAAAAAAACATGTATCTAAAAATCAAAATACCATTTTGACTTTGACTTTGACTTAATCTTTTTATATTTAGAGCAAGTTGCCATAAGCCAATTTTCGGTAGCCCTCCAGAGACTATATAAAAGTAAGTTATAACTAAAGTAAATTATGAAAGACAGCAAAGTATAAAAGCTCATAATAATTACAGTCCCCTAAGATCGCATTAATGGCGCGGATTGAAAACGTGCAGAGACTCGCATTATGAGGGCTTGTGGTCATGGCGCACTAGACTGACTTAGCACCGGACTATAACCGAAATAAAGAAGGACTAAAGTTTTAAAATTACAAGATTCTATCGTGTAGCGTACAGTAAAATTGTGCAAGATGATATACAGGGTTATATGTAGGTAACTCTCCAAAAACCCCATAAGGGTTCATAGTACTCATCAATTTGAACAACTTTTACTTTGAAGCCAATCCTGAACTCGCGAAAAAAAAACAGCTGTTCCATGCAAAAAGTTCATTGGCCTGAGACAAATTGTTTGGGACAGTTGATTTCTTTTTCGTGATTTCAAAGTTTGCCCCATATAGTAAACGTTCCCTATAACCCTGAATTTACATCTTTCACAAATTTTGCACATCTCGTATCGTCATCACGCCTTTCCCCAATGGGGTTGGCAGAGGTGTACAGCAGACATACTTTGGCGGGCGATATTTAGTCCCAAATGTCCCAATTGTGTAAGATAAAGCAACAAATGCAATATCGACACGAGACAGGGTGATGAGAAAACAATCGATTAGCACTTGATGTTTATTGTTACAAAGTTTAATCCACCTACGTGACTATATAAGATAAGGTGTCGACTAGTGTCGATAGTTTATACGACTTATCATAATATAAAACGTGGCAATTTGGAACTTTTGGTCTGTAATGTACTTACTTTGAAGTTTGAAATAATTGTAAAAATCCTTCCTAGTAACTAATAGTTTACTTGAAACTGCGACTTTGTATCTTGACATCTTCACAGCCACTTGCTTAATTCAGCTTAATTCAGATTTAAACTTAAAAATTGTATGGACATTAAATGACTTCTATGCAAATTTTCATGAAGATCGAATAATCTAACGATCTAACGACAGTCGAGGTTATTGTCGGACAAAAATATAAATATACATACACGTACAAAAACCGAGGTGTCCCGTAGACTCTGAGACTTTTGTTTCATTCGGTCTATCAGACCGCAGGCCACATTGTACCTAACTGATTAAATGGTCACGGCAGCCAATTACCAATTATCGGACCAATAAACAATTAATAATAATTGTTGGAGATATTGTTGGATAGTTATTGGAGTTGAGCCGCCGTAGTGTGCTAGGACCCTCTGGAACGTTTTATTAGCATTTATTATTCACGCGCCGGCTCAGTCTGACTCTAACTAGCTGTCTACATTCGTTTTGAAGACAGTTCATAAAAGAAGCTGGAAGTATTTCATTTTAGGCATACTCACGTACTCCTCACTTGATAATTTAGGATATTATCCTAAATGCGAAAGTGAGCTTGTTCGTTCGTTCGTCTTAACTACTCAACCGATTGTAATGAAATTGTACATACACGTTATCAGGGGTATAAAGAAGGACATAGGGATTTTTGTTGTTGACGGGGTGGAACTATTTACAAAGACGCCTGGTTGCATTCGGGAGCATCCGGGTTTTGTGGGGGTTAACCCACTAAAACCCTCTCGGTGGCCAGCCTCTGTACTCGACAGAGGGCGCCGGGATCTTCATAGGGATGCACCAGTGCCTGCCCTCTTAGCACCGTTGGTTGAAGCACCTATCCCGGACGTTGGTCTCTCAGAAGGTCAGCAACGCGAGCCACGCCGCGCCTTGGTCTTCCCTGGGCTCGTTTCAGAGGGTGGTCAGACCCTCAAATCTGCAGACACACAAGCCCAAAACCCACTTTTAGTCGCCTTTTATGACGGGCAGGGAATGCTGAAGCCGTAGTCTAAGAACCCGGCTAAAGAGCTAAGAACATGGGGTACCTTCCATTCTAAGCAAGCAAGTTCGTATGGGTCGAGTGGCTAGATGTCAGAGAGAGATGTCAAAGATTTCTAGGCCATCTGACGACCTCTGACATGGTTGACAGTTGCTATTATTGAATAAAAAACTGGGGCCTAGAATGCCATTGGAGCTACGGTAACGTTCAGTTGTAAATGCCACCCGCGCTCACCCTTCCTAGGACTTACCGACCTTCCATTCTAATAAAATAAATACTTCTTGCGAGACCGCGTGTGAAACCACAGCGCTTAAATTACTAAAACAATAGGATGATAACATTTAAAACTAGTATAACAACGCTAAGAGCAATTTTTTCAGGTCACTTTTAGATTGAGAGGATCAATCAAATAAGTATAAAACGAGAGTGAGTGAAATGGTCTGAGCAAGCGAGTACTCTCCGGCATGTTTGTTCTATTTCCTCAAATTAGCTCGGGTTTATGCTTCAGCTTTATTTACCCGACTACGGCGAAGCAAAAAGCAGGGTTATGTTATTTAAAGTGTAGTTTTTAGCCCCCGACGCAAAAACGACGGGGTGTTATAAGTTCTCTCTATCTCTCCGTGTGCGGTGTGTATGTCACGAACGGATGAACCGTTTCTGATTTTGTTTTTTCTTGTTTGAAAGGTGAATTAGTCGGAAGTGTTCTTAGCTTCGTTTGATTAAAATCGATGTCAGGGCTAAATAAAAAAAAATGATATTTTTAGGGTTCCGTACCCAAAAGGTAAAATGGGACTATTGTTAGACTCCGCTGTCCGTCTGTCGCCAAGCTGTATCCCATGAACTGTGGTAGTTAGACAGTTGAAATTATCATAGGTGATGTACTCGTATTTCTGTTGCCACAAATACTAAAAAAATAAAATAAAATGAATATATTATAATGGTCGACCTCCCATTCAACAAAGGTCATTTTTTGCCGTTTTTAAAGATAATTGTGCGGAACCCTTCGTGCGCGAGTCCGACTCGCACTTGGACGGTTTTCACTAGGCTTGCTTGGTCAATTTCAAAACAAATACAATGTTCTCATACTGTCTAAAGTAAAGAATCAATACGACTAGTACAGTTGATGCAGCGCTGTCTATGTGCGATCGAACGAGCGCCTCGTCCCACAGTCCGGGATAACAAGCGGGACAAACAGCCCGGGGAAACACCCGGGAAATGGGACAACCGGGACAGTAGCCGAATTTCTTGGAACTACTGAGAGATGTGTGAACATGTGGAATTGGGAATTTAGGTTTTTTGGTTTGACAAATAAATAAACAAACAAATAAATATTGTTATTTGAGTTTGTGTTTTCGTTTTTTTTTTCGTTCTACAATGAAAATAGTATGTTATTCATAATTTATCTAACCAACTTAGCGGAAATAAAAGAAAAAATGTTGTCTTGGCTGCTATAATAATATTAGATTTTGTGCAACCATTAGTCTTTATCTATAGGTACCCAAAGTGTCTATCTCCTAATACAGGTTTTTTACTTACCAGAAGTGACCAAAACCATGTAATCTGAATTGTGCCGTCCATTTTAATACCAACAGATAACTAGGCGAATGCAGTAAAAAACTGAACTGAAGACTATTATTCGTTTTCTGCAGGTCTATTGTCATTATTGTGTAAGAATTAAAGTTGGCCGTGGCTTCTATTCGTGTTGTTGCTTATCTGTTCCCGTTAAACGCTGAATTCAGTTGCATTTTGAGTTTTATGTAGTGAGTAGTTAAACTCATGTTTGTATTTATCAAGACTTGACGCAGTGGGACCCATACTTTGCGTTAAATATTTATCTGGCCAATATTTTAATGGTTCTCGTTTGGAAATATAACTTGAGACTTAACTGAGCTATTGACTAAAATGGCTATTATTGATTTTAATAAATATTATTTAAAAATATATGTAGTGCTATTATTAACCATAAAATAGTAAATAGCTCAGTTAGATCTCAAGCTAAATTTCCAAATGGAAGTCATAACACAATAAACTATGAAGCTAAGGGCGGCGAGTGAAGGCGGGCGGCGTTCGTTTTCAATTTCAATATTTCGGCCGCCTTGTGTAGCGCAAACAATCCTCGATAAATATTCAGTGTTGACTCGGCGCGCGCCGCTCGCTGCCCTCGGCACTCGCCCGCCGCGGAGATGTTGACTAAACCACTTAATAAAGCTTATTTTGATCGCGTTTGACTGTTGACGGCTTTACGAACTCAAACAGAAAGTTTTCCGCGTATTTATGAAGTCGATGATTCTCGGTTTTGGTATAAACTTTATTTATGCGCTCTATTTATTCATTAAAAAAAATCGAGAAATTACTATGCAAAGCTTGTACTTTAATTGCCAGAGACATACATAGTGATAAACATACATATATTTATATTTTCAAATACATACTTGTCATCAAACCAATGTTGGTTTCTAGGTGGTAATCGAATTCACGCCCCCAAGATCAGAAGACAGGTCCACTATAAACTAAGCCATCGAGGCAGTCATTTGATTAGGAATAGTCAGAGATTAAAAAATGTTACACATGTCATGTTAACATTTTCAAATGCATCAGCATAAGGTAAGCGTGACATGTAAATGACTGTATTTGTACAAAATCAAAACAAAGGTGAACCTAAGTTTTCGTCCTAACTAAGCAAACTGTGACCGACTGACTGTTGTCTCCAAGTATAGCCACTAACATTATTGAAGCAATTTTGTTCATGGCTCTAATCCATAGCAGCACTAATGTCACTGCTCAAGCTCCGACCGGCATGCTGCATCACGCGCCGTCATTTCTTATTGAGCTGCAGCGAACGGCGTCGCTATATTTTGAACAGCAACGAGTGAAACGTGTGTGTGTCCTAAACTGCATAATTTTGTTTTTTGTTTTGATTTTGGTGCATGGTTATTGGTTATATAATAATAAGTAGAATTATTAAAAGAAAAACAAAAAACTTGGCTGCATATAATATTATACTCTAGGTATTTAGGCGATAAGGTCGCCCTTGTAATGCCGAAAAATGTATTTTAGTTTTTAAGATTTTCATGTAGTTTTTGGTGTGCAATAAAGTAATATTGTATTGTCACTTCTGCTATCAAGACGATTCAAATGACACCATGTCGAAATCCATCAAGTTGTTTAGGCTGTAGACCGTGCCACAGAAACCTCATGCATACATAATTGTATAAATACATACACTCGAAAAACATAACCCTCCTTCTTGCGCAGTCGGGTAAAAAGGTCTATGATATTGCTACTTTTTGTCGCTAAATATTATGGTATGGTAATACATATTAACATTAATAGCGGTAGATAGTTATAGCATTAAGCAGCAACAAATAATGTACCTACAGGGTTAAATTTTAATTACGTCGTAACTTTTTAACGAGTGATATTTTTTAAATACTATCTTCTTAATTAATATAAATTACGTGTCACGTTGTTTGTCCGCTATAGACTCCTAAACTACTTAACCGATTTCAATCAAATTTGCACACCGTGTGCAGTTTGATCTAACTTAACAGATAGGATAGCTCAAAACGCGAACGAAGTCGCGGGGTGACAGCTAGTAATCTATAAATACTTTTTATGTCATAGGCGGCAAACAAGCTAACGGGCCGATGGTAAGCGATCACCGTTGCCTATGGATACGCGAGCGAGCCTGTCGCCATACACCGGACATACAATACGCACATATGTTTACACAATGAACAAATTGTTGCGTGCCGTCGGCTGGGTTTGAATCTCCTCCCTCTGGCTTGAGAGGCAGACCTTCTCTAACTAGGCTATCATCGCTCCATTCGCAATTCTTCGAAATGCTGACATTAAAGTGCCGTCAAACTTAATATCATAGATAAAACAAAGACCAAACTTTCCTACAAAAAAAATCAAGCGCTTTATGAAATGGTCTTTTGTTAGACGTCTCAAGTACTTTTATCTTCTTCACATACGCTCTCTCCCGGTGGAAACTCCGTTTGATGGATGATCCCTTCACTCCTTTTAACCAGACATACTCGTATAAAACTTAAAGTAACCGCTACTGCTGTAAAAGCGCTTTCCCCATTGAGCGGGCAATTGCCTACTGAAAACTGGCCAGTCAGCGGATATCGAATTTCTGCAATAATTCGACCCATATGGGAGATTAAGCTTATTGCATGTCCCAATTCGTCCTAGAACATCTAAAGTTTCTAAGAATCTACCTTTTTGTATGTAATGCAATGAACCCCATATCAAATGATTACCAATCAATGACAAATAATTTATATGGGAAAAAAATATTACCCACCTGCTAATAATACCTATCTACTTGCTTAACAGTATTGAGACCTCATCACATATTTTGCGCAAAAGCAATATAGTATTTAAGGTGTTATTATTTATAAGCAGAAATGAAATAATTTTGCGAAACCCTGTTAAGTTTTTAACAGACGAAACGGAAGAGGTTTACAACTCGACGAGTGTATAAATTTTAATAAATAATTTTTTTTATGTATAGGCGTGTTTTTATGTATGAGAGGCGAGCATAATCGCATTGCAAGAGCATTGTTTGTTGCCACATGATGTGCCGGTGCTGTACACGGTAGATGATGATTTCGCTGGCGTCGGGACGTCAGCGGTTGATACGTCTGCGGGTGTCTTAAAAGGTCGACCACACGGAGGAGTGGCCTTGCTATGGAACAAACGTGTCTTTCAGTCAGTGTCGGTTATTAATATCTCCCTAAGTTTGGCGCCGACTCAAAATTATTAAGTTAAACTTACATTAGTTAATGAACTTAGTTACTAATTATTTTTTACTTCTAAGTATTTTCGCCGGTTTAATTTTTTGTAAAAAGTTATTTCTACGAAACCCGCAGGTTCCGCGGAACCACTCTAGGAATCTTTGCCTAGCCATAGAAAAGCAACGATGTTGTTTATCGCCACTAGCGTTAACAACGCATACCTTACAGCTGTTTACTTGTACTATGACTGTATCGTGAACATGGTATCTCGCTTGAGCTTTAATCCACGTCATAATAACTTCGAAAGAAACCTTGGTTAAGATCATGGCACACTGTGTCGACTCGACGACGAAGAAACGATTGAACGCGTACAAAGACTTTTAGTGAGAAGGCGGCTTAAAAATTCTACAAGAGTGACAATGACAGGACAAAGTTCTGCGTAAGATAGAGCAAGAGAGAAAGATTATTTGCTGACTAAAACTCCATTACATGAGCTGACTTTAAAAAAAAGCATTTAAACTATGACTCGTACCATATCGTGTCCATGGTAACTCTACAGGTTTGTCACAGTTTTGATCTACGCGTTCCATTGATTGTTACATTTGATTGTCATTCGAAACTGTGCTTTACATGCTAAATATAACGTTCCTATTTCAATGCTTTACTTTTCGGTCCAACGTCGAGTCTATGCAGTATGTAATGTCGATAAGGAAACCTATTCACATAATATTGCGGAAAGTTGGGAACAAGTCGCGTAACTCAATCGATCTCGAAGCGTCGCTCGGGAGCAATCCCCGCTAATGTCTCAATATCGTAAGTTTATCTGGCGGCCAGAATACGTAAGAGTGAGGTGGTCCAGATAACACTGCAGGAGTGTTATCTCGACTACCTTACTCTTGCAAGACTCTTATGAGCTCGGATAGTAAGCCAGCTGCAGTTTAGCATCAATTGTTGACTATTGTTTTAGTACGCTGAAATGGTGGTCACCATTACTTAAATGTTAAAAAAAAAATACTTTTTGACTTTTGAATTTTGAAATAAGTAGGTAAGTAATGGGGACGTTAAGTTCAGTTCAATTATTATTCAACTAGCTGTGCCCTGCGGTTTCACCCGTGGTACAAAAAACCGGTTATTTTTTTCGGGCCAGAAAGTAACCTATGTCCTTTCTTGTACCCCAACAACGTGTATGCAAAATTTAATGATGATTATCGATTGAATAAGTTTAAGGCGTGAAAGCGTCAAAATCAAACCCACTTTCACATTCAGTATTAGTTAGGATGATAATAAAATTAGGATAGGATGACACTACATAAGATTAATTTTTGGTGCCAGTGTTATGCTAGGAAAAACTTGTGTTCCAGGCGTTTCTTAATTACTATTATGACATGTCAAATCTAAGCAATTCGTTAAAGAAAATAAAATTATAATATATTCTACTTTGGAAAGAGTCTGGTTTTGATCAACGTGGCTACAATGGAACTAAGTGAAGAAAGTCTCCTCTCGTAGAGTGTCTACGACGAGGGCTACGCGGCGTAGATATGAACTATTTACTACTACGAGTAACATGAGCGCATGAGCTATCTACTTGCTAGCAAAATTTCCTGAAGATTAAATCAAGGATACTTAAGGCCCGGTATTACACGATTTCAACGAAAACAAGTATTTTTTGCGCCTAGTTTGTTACGAAGAATTGCGATGATTAAAAAAAAACAACAATGCAAGAAAAGCAGTTAAAAAGCAAAGTAAAAAAAAAAAAAAAAACAAAATTAGTAAAACCGAAGTAAAATTTTGAAAATCATTCTCATGGTGAAAAAAAATCACAAAAAGTTTTGTCTAATAAATACTTACTGTTTGAGCGTAGTTTTCTAAATTTTCAAATTTCTCAAAATTCGATTCCTACACATTTTTTTAAATACCAGATTAGTACTCTAAAGTTTAACCGAGTAACTTATTCTTATTTGTGTTCTTATTACGATTAATACTAATAAAAACAAAAAAAAAATTAAGTCTAGGCGCCGACCTCATTTTACCATCAAATATGATATACGATTTTCAACTTTAAATGAAGCGATTTACGTAAACGTGTATGTAAGTAAAAAATCGTGGTATGACCAAGCCTTAACTTCTCGTTGAACGAATGCCGAGGCGAGACAGAAAGACTGATACCTCGCTTCACTAACTTGGTCGACAACATCACAACGGGCCATTCCTAGTGGTGTTACTATTTCGTAGTTTGTACTAAGACCCGCAAACAAGCATAAAATAAAACTCTCTTTACCTGCAATATAAAACTGTACAGACGTGAAAGTTTGCAGATTTGTGACTTTGTTTGTAGAAGGTAATGTCTAGCACTAACTAACGAACAGATTCTGAAAACCCGGCCAAGTGCGAGTCGGGCTCGCGCACCGTAGGGATTTGCTTAATGAAATCCATTTCCGATGACATAGAAATTTGATTTGTTACAGCTTAAAGGTATTATAGACCTAAGTATTTGATATGAATTTCAATTTAATACCTCTACACGTTCATCAAGAAAGGGGTAGTAAGTTTGAAATCAAAAATATTTTTTATTAAATGATGCAACTAAAAATTTATGCTTTTCGCAATTATTCCTATGTTTGTACTATAAGACGTTGCTGTGTCCCAAAATTAAAGATGCTAAGTTCACGGGAAGTACCATGCAGGTTTTGATTCATCTGAATTGGATATTGTAAAAAACGACTCTACCAATTTCGATAAAATTTAAATAAATCCACCTGGGAAGTATGTATTTAACATTTGAAATAAGAATTTTCTAAATTCGTTTCAGGAGTCTTCGAGTAATCGGGGAACATACATTACATAATGATTCCGACGATTGCGAACCTTCTGAAGTCGGTTAAAAATATGTTAGAGTTTAGAATTAGAGTTTGTGGAATACTCTGTCAGAGTGTCCTCCACACTTATAATCTGGGTGTCTTCAAGTCTCGAGTGAATCGGTTTCTTCTAGGCAAGCGTGCTCCATCGTGGGCCGCATCACTGCTTATCATCAGGCATGTTGGCGGCCAAACGCAACAAACAAAAAAAAAACAAAATCAAACTCGGATCATTCGTTCGGAAGCTACGATGCCACAGCAGACACACACATACGCACAGAGAGAGAGAGAGAGAGAGAGAGAGAGAGAGAGAAAGAGAGAGAGATAGAGTCAAACTTGTAACCCCCGTCGTTTCTGCGTCGGGGGTTTTGAATGTGAGTCGAATCGGTTTAAGAATTGAAGGTACAAGTGTCGTGACTCTACGGAATGGGTCCCCGCGAATCATTGAGAGATTTATTTAAAGAAATGAATAAATTAACTTTACCTTCTGTGTATATCTTTGAAAATATTATGCACGTTCGCAAAAATCTACATACATTAAAATTGAACAGTGACTATCACAATTATAACACTAGAAATATGGATAGGATAGCTGTAAGCTCAGAAGCTCAGAATGCAGGTTCACTACCAACTAAGCCATCGAAGCTGTTAAACTACCTCGGGAAAGACCACAGAACGCAGCTAGCTATAGATAAAACTCTCAAGTAAGCCTCATTCCAATAAAACGCGTACGTCAGCGTCACGCCAGCACACAGGGAACAGACAAGCGCGGGTCTCGCTCCCCGCTCCACTTGACACGAACTTTACATTCGGTAGAATTACGTCACTCTGGCTGTCTCACGAGCTGCTCAGTATATTTTACGAGAATTATCTGCGATACAATCACAAATAAATAATAAATAAATAAATTCGGGACACTTCCACACACGGTCGCCTGACCCCAAACTAAGCAAAGCTTGTACTATGGCTGCCAGGGACTGATATACATACTTAGATATTTTTAAATACATACTTAAATACATATTAACACCCAGACATAGAACAAACACAAATGTTCATCACATTAATGTTTGCCCTAGGTGGGAATCGAACCCACGCCGCCAAGCTCAGAAGGCAGGTTCACTACCAACTGAGCCACCGAGGCAGTCAATTGAGCAGCGAATTCAACACCAACCTGACTGTAAATAAAAGTAAGTATACATTTGAGCATTTGAATTAATCTAATCTATTTATTGTTATAACTATAAGATAGGTGCGGTATTAATCTATGGTATAAGGTTTTGTTTATTTAGTTTTATGTTTGGTTTAATCTAATTTTGTTTTATCTGTAATTAGTATATCTTGTAAATATGTGCAATAAGGACTTCATAATTTTATGAAACAGGAATTGTTGTCGCAGTGCGCGGTAGACGACGATAATCTATCAGTGAAATAGGATTAAGCTCAAGTTAGGCAAGTTTTTTTTTGACTCTATGCTGTTGGCCACTGAGGCCTCGATAGCGTACCGGGCATTAGGCAAGCGCAGATGGCGCAGGGCCTCAAAAATGCTTACAAACTATGGGCGACGAGCGACCTCTGAGGTACGGCCTCGGCTTAGGCTGTCGCCGAGGGAGGGGCGTCGAAAAGCCCTGGCAACCCAGAAGGGGCTTGCTCTAGGGCCCTAACGGGGACGGTTGATGTTAAGGTTAAAAACAAAATCAATTATTATTAACAATGACTCGACCGCCTTGTTCGGAAAGGGAACCTCACCTCAGAAGAACAGGCAAGAAACTGAGGGACAAGTTACGCAAGAATTTTCTGTTTACTTTTATCGGTTGTTAACACTTGTCATATTTCAAGACTTCTAGACAGACAACAACTGCCAATATAAAATAACACTCTTTTTTCTATTTCATAAAGTCAAAGTCAAAGTCAAAGTCAAAGTCAAAGTCAAAGTCAAAATGTTTTTATTCAATTTAGGTATCAAAGATACACTTATGAATGATTTTTGCGAACGTGCATAATATTTTCAAAGATATATT
Organism: Peribatodes rhomboidaria; assembly: GCA_911728515.1. Taxonomy (NCBI): domain Eukaryota; kingdom Metazoa; phylum Arthropoda; class Insecta; order Lepidoptera; family Geometridae; genus Peribatodes; species Peribatodes rhomboidaria. The sequence continues at coordinate 15,306,413 of OU452187.1, read as the reverse complement.
TATTTCTTTAATTAATTATTTCTTTAAATAAATCTCTCAATGATTCACGGGGACCCATTCCGTAGATAGCGCGGACCGCTCGCTTTTGCAAAATAAAAATGGCCTCTACTTCAGCAGCTGATCCCCACAGCAAAATGCCATATGACATTATGCTGTGGAAGTAAGCAAAGTAAACCATCCGAGCTGTAGCTATATCCGTCAGTTGCCTAATCTTGCGAACCGCATAAGCAGCAGAACTAAGTCTCCCAGACAGAGCACTAATATGTGGACCCCATTGCAGTTTGGAATCAATGCTTATACCCAGGAACACCGTCGCCTTGTCTATGTTAAGACAACAGAGTTCCGAGTATAATTTCAACCGCATTAGGCGGTCTTTATCAAGGCGAGTGCGCGAGCGCGGCTGCGTCTCGCATAGCACCCGAATAAACCACCACCAATATGGCACCAATCATAGTGTGTGAAAACCACGCCAGTTTCTTCCATAAAAAAAAACATATTAATCCGTTTGAATGTGAAGAAGTGACAAACAAGCACACACATACATTTTTACCTTTATAATATAAAAAATAGGACTACTACGCATATACTCAGTCATCTTTGTTACACATTTGCACGTTGAGAGTTGCAAAGACGCATAATACTTTAGTTGACAAAAACCTAAGACAGTGACGACTGGTTATGATTTTGATACTGCTTAGTAGATTTGCGACGAGCTTATTGTTAAAAAAGTAGTATCAACAATCTACAATAACGCTACTTCATATTGTATTGCTCTTTTTCTCAAATAATCTGAACAAAATACCCCAAAATGCTCCTCTATACAAACCACAATATCTCGTTCAAAAACGTTATTACATAGCTAAATGCATTTCATAGAAGCGAAGCTACGTAATGAAGTAACGTGGAAATATGTTCCTCTGAATCAGATTTCCTTTGTGGGAGGGAGAAGGGGAAAGCGAAGACGAGAGATGAGAACGGGAGACATGATTCATTAAGACGATTGCCATTAAGGTAATGTTTTGCACAAATGCCAGGAGCTTGCAGCTGATGCATATTTCATAGTGCTAGTATAAGATTATGATAAAGTCTTCATTTCGTTACAAAACCTTTGAGAACTTAAGTTCAAGTTAAAAGCTGTTTTAATGTTTGTTTTAAGTTTTAATGCATTTTATAAGCTAAGAGCTAAGGAAAGTTAAGCTAAGTTTATTTTATATAGTAGTAGGTTTTGGTTTGTTCCTAGGCAACGCTCGCTACGCAACTCAAATAGCCGGCTTCTACAGACCAGGCAAAGTATAAAACTCTCGAGTCTATTTGTTGGGTGGGTGATGCTTGAGTGGCAGTTACAACCAAGTGTTTTCATGGAATTGCTTGTTTTGTATAAAATACTATTCTTCTAGGCAAGCGTACTGCATCTTACTCTGCGCGGCTCGCCACGGAATCGCCACGTAATCGCGTCGACTCGTAGCATCATGGTTTTGTTGACCAGAGTTCAGTTAGATGAGAGATTGGCTTGAGAGCGCGGTCGCCGCGCTCCCGCTACGAGACCACTGCGTGAGGCGACAGGCGCGCAACGATACGTTGGCATTTTGGTCGCATTCAGCCACTCATCGTATCGTCGCGATACAATCGCTCGTGGAGGTGGGGCCTTAACATCAGAAAGACGGCGGCCAAACGCAAACTTATTATTGAATTTAAAAAACGAAGCTATCATTGTACCGACAAGGCAAGCCCGTAAATTATAAACGAAAACCTTTTATTTTAATTTATTGTTTGTATTCCACTATTTGTTTCAGTGTACGTGTAATAACTATGCTTTAACTAAGCGTCTAACTCGCGAGCACTCGCTCCGCGGTCGACGTGTTTGTCTTCAATTTAATCTGCGAGAAAGCTTACGCTGTTTCATATTTTACAGGCACCTGAAGGCTGGAGTGAGGCAAACAGTAGCTCTAGTTTATTGCATCACTAGCTGCGCCACGCGGTTTCACCCGCGGTCCGGCAGGAACCGTTATTGTTTTCGGGATAAAAATAATCCTATGTCCTTTTCTGTACCCCCGAAAACGTGTATGCAAAATTTCAAGATGATCGGTTGAACAGTTGAAACGTGAAAGCGTACAAACAAACAAACAATAGTTAGGATTAGGAGAGGATTAGACTACTACTATTTTGTTTCATGTTAATGTTATTATTTTGTAGCCTAAGCAAGCATTGTGCGTTTTAAGCAATCTTTTTTGCCACACACCTGCAATCTGAGGAATGAGCTATTGAGATATTTTCAAGTAAGTATGAAATGGGGTTCTTTAAAAGAACTGTCAATAGAGTCCCTAAGGGTCAGCAGCGTATCTATGATGCCCTTTTTATTACAGGTATTCATCGGAAATGGTGATCGCTTACGATCAGGCGGCCTGTTATCTTGTATGAGATTCATAGCAGAAGAAACTAAATTAATAAATTGATTTTTATTTGTACAAGTACCTGTGGCGAAGAGTGGGTGTTGCAATACACATCTGCTATCCCCTTTGCTTTGGAGGGAAATGCCTGACGACACTATGTTTGGTACTTACATACTCACTAACACTTAATTCGCTTGAAAATTCTTGCTATTTTGAATGCCAGTTGGTGACTTAGAGCAGACTCTTTTTTTTGATTGATTGAATGGGCCCACGTTTGACAACATCACACCTGATGAGAAGTGACGATGCGGTCTAAGATGGAGCACGCTTACCCATGAAGTGCCTATTCACTCTTGTCTTGAAGAGACCCAGTTTGTCTCTATTGCTGGGGAACACCGAGACAGGAAGTGCGTTCCACTCCTTGGCAGTTCTGATTAGGAAGGAGTTTTGAAAATGCTTCGTGCGGGCTTTATTAAAGCTGACGACATTTTGATGGAATGTCTGCCTCGATGACCTGTGGCGGAAGTCAGATGACGGAATCAGCTCGAAAAAAATTGACAAACTAGCTCCACGCCGTCTGTGCTAGAGACTGTGTGCCATCTTCCTCTTTACCAGCGCCTGGTCATTGATTAATTTAATGGCGCGTCGTTCAATTGCTTGCAGCTAGTATTTCGCAGAGCCATCCCACAAGTGGCTGCAGTATTCCAAGCAGGACCGCACCTGCGCTTGGTCGAGGTTAAGCAGTTGAGCGGGTGTAAAAAACTGCCTGACCTTAGACAAAATGCCAAGTTTTTTTGCTGCTGTTTTGGATCTGGACTCAGTAAAGCGACCGAAGTTGTGGGAAGAAGATATTTGTAGTCCAAGGAGTTATACTCTCTATAAATTGTCATATTATGAAATTAAAATATGATAAATTTAAGGAGTAAATCCTTACGGATGTCTCAAATTATCATACGTCATATCGTATCATATCGTTAAAATTATCGTACCTTATTTCGACTTATTTCTTATTGTAATTTATACAACACCTGCGGTTGTTTGTAGGTACACGAATGCAAGTCCTGGCTGGCCGGACGCACGTACATACATACATGCATGCATACTAGATAAGTATACACTATACAATCGTAGCGACTCCGCAGTTCGAAGTCATTCCATAAAACATGCATAGACATAAAGGGTGTTCAGCTAGATATCAGAAGTGAGATATTATATTCAGAAGATACATTATTCGAAGCGCAAACGCGTAAACATAAGAAAGTAATATCTTATAGAGTCAATCTAATGACATAACTATGAAGCACATTTGTTGAGGTAATCTGCTAGTTAAAAGAATTATGAGTACTCAGAGAATCTCATGAGGAGATAGTCACTTAGCTTTAGCGAGGACACGATTCATGATTTAGCCTGCGCTACGTCGCTTGTGTATGATTTAAAACACGTCGCTTTCATACATTTTATATGAACAAGTTTATTATTGAAGCGGAACAGCGGTTGAACGTCCTCCGCATCCTCGTCTTACGTCCGGCCTGTATACTTCAGGCCTTAAATGTTAATGGAACCGATGATAGCCAAGATAGATGATAGTACGAGAAGGCCCAGCCCGAGCGAGCGTTAGCGAGCGAACCGTCTATGTTTCAGGTTCGACAAAAATGCTTTCTTATGTCCGAATTATGACTGAATTTCTGTCCAGATCTCTGTTTTCCTCTACTGGTTGCATTTCCCAGCCCATTCTCGTAAAAAAATCCAAATACTGACTCGTCGAAAATTGTATGTATGTATAGATTATTGTGAGTATTATGTATGTGTATATTATTGTGAGTTATTCAACTTCGTCAGCTTCAACTGTAGGAGTGTGAAGAAGTCAGTTGGCGATGTAAGGCGGTTATGCCGTACGACGCACGTTATCGCACTGCAGGAGCACTGGCTACTACCGCATGATATCGACTTCCTGAGTTGTGTAGACGATGAGTTCGCGTACACGGGTACTTCAGCGGTGGACACGGCGGAAGGGATGTTGCGCGGCCGGCCCTACGGGGGCGTTGCGTTACTCTGGAGAAAAAGCATTTTTCAGAGCGTCTCGGTTGTGCAGTGCGACAATAAAAGAATATGTGCTATAAAAGTTGATTTAGGTCAAAGGTCATTCTTAGTGATAAGTGTGTATATGCCGACCGATGCGGCGCGGAATCAGCCTGAGTTCACGGATTGTCTTGGCGCACTGAGCGCGTTGGTTAGTAGCGAAGGTGTCGAGAGTGTTTACATGCTCGGGGACTTCAACGCGCATCCGGGTGAGCCTTTTTACAATGAACTGACAAACTTTTGTAGTGAGATGGAGTGGTCATGTGCGGATATAAATAAACTCGGTTTATCTTCCGATACTTACAGTTATTTAAGTGACAGTAACGGATGTTTAAGCTGGTTGGATCACTGCGTGGTGACCAAGTCGGCTTCCCTGACTGTACATAATGCTTATATTGATTACGATTACGTGTGTTCTGATCACTGGCCGTTAGTGATACAATGTAAATTAGATGTAATCATTCCAAAAAGATTATTTACTGAGGCGAATAGCAAAAGTTGTAACGTAAAATGGGGTGATCGTAACCCGGCTCAAATAGAACGTTATAGTAAATTGTGTCACGAGAAGTTGAGACTTATAGACTTTCCCTCTCAATTAAGTTCTTGTTGTGATAATTACTGTACGGAGTTACATCACCGCCATATAATCGATAACTTGTACCATAATATTATTGACGCTTTATCTAACGCTGCTGTTGAAAGTAGTAGTGTAAAAGTAGGTAAGAAAAGAAAGAAGAGACCTGTTGTAGGTTGGAATAAGCATGTTCGCGATGCTCACGGGCTGGCTAGGTGTAAGTTTCGAATGTGGGTGCAGTGTGGGAAACCTAGGCAAGGCCGTGCGTGGGATGAAATGCGGGAAACTCGACGGGACTTTAAAGCTCGCTTGAGGTGGTGCCTAAATAACACAGAGCAAATAAAAATGGACATTATCGCTTCACAACATTCCAAGCACGATTTCCGTAGTTTTTGGAAGACTACAAGTAAGCTAAACCATCAGCCGAGCCTACCTGTGAGTGTCAGTGGACTCAATGACTCTAAGCATATTGCCAACATGTTTAAGAATCATTTTACCGTGACTTCGCTTTTGGGTCCATCCCAGCCTGTCAATGTGGACGGATGTTGTGGACAGGAAATTTGCGTTAAGTTCAAGGCGAATGATGTCAAAAACGCTATTACATCTATGTCGCGAGGCAAGTCTCCTGGCCATGACAGCCTAAGCATTGAGCATCTAAAGTATGCTGGTGTTCACTTACCTAGAGTACTTGCAATGTTATATACTTTATGTATAGGACATTCATACCTACCAGCGGAGATGATGAGGACTGTGGTGGTTCCAATTGCAAAAAGTAAGACCGGAGATATAAGTGACCACAATAACTATAGGCCGATTTCATTAGCCACTATACTGGCAAAAGTACTTGATAGTTTGCTTAACACCCAGCTTGATAGATACCTAAACATTCATGATAACCAATTCGGTTTTAAATCTGGTCTTTCTACTGAAACAGCTATCTTGTGTCTAAAGCAAACTGTCAAGTACTACACAGACCGAAGCACTCCTGTTTACGCGGTGTTCCTCGACTTATCAAGGGCATTTGACCTGGTATGCTATGATATCCTGTGGCAAAAGCTTAATGATATCTCTATGCCTACAGAACTTGTACAAATTTTAAAGTATTGGTATTTGAACCAGGTCAATGTTGTTCGGTGGGCTGGGGAGCTGTCGGAGCCGTACAAGTTGGAGTGCGGGGTCGGGCAGGGGGGGTTAACATCGCCAAGGCTCTTCAACTTGTACGTCAACGGCCTGATACAGCAGCTCAGCAACACTCGTGTCGGCTGCCATATTGATGACGTCAGTGTCAACAATATTAGCTACGCGGACGACATGGTCCTGCTGAGTGCTTCGGTCTGTGGCCTGAGGAGGCTGTTGGCGATATGCGAGGAGTATGCGCGTGCACATGGCTTGTTGTACAACACGAGGAAGACCGAATACATGGTTTTTCAAGCCAGGGGAAATAAATGCCCCGATACCATCCCATGTATTAAGCTGAACGGAACTGCTATTGCAAGGGTAGAACGGTTTAAGTATCTCGGGCATATAGTAACCTCTGACTTGAAAGATGATGTAGATATTGAAAGGGAGCGGAGGGCGTTATCTGTGAGGGCTAATATGATAGCCCGCAGATTTGCTCGGTGTTCGGAGGACGTCAAAATAACTCTTTTCAAGGCATTTTGTACGTCCTTCTACACTTGCAGCCTGTGGGTTTCGTACACGCAAAAGCAGTATAGCGCCCTCCGTGTGCAATATAAAAACGCTTTTAGGGTGGTGTTGGGGTTGCCCGGGCGCTGCAGCGCATCAGGGATGTTCGCAGGATGGTGCGTTGATTGCTTTTATGCCACTATCCGCAAGCGATGCACGTCCCTGGTGCGCAGAGTCCGGGCCAGCCCTAACAGCATCCTAAAAGCTTTCTCGAATCGCTTTGACTGTCAGTACATGAATCATTGTCACATGGTTCATGTACTGACTAATAAATTGTATTGTAAATGTTCGTGATTATTATTATTATTATTATTTTTATTTATTTTTTTTGTTTGTTTTAATTTTGTACATTTTGTGTTTTTATTTTATATTATGAAAAATGATTTTCTATATTACCTAAATTGCTTTGATATGACTTGAAAAATTAGTCGAAATAAATTGATTTGATTTGATTTGATTTGTATAATATATAATAATATACTTGCTCACAAAATTTCACGACAATCGGTTGAGGGATACGACCTGGATAAGAGGAGAGACGCAAACCGCGAGGTCTCTAGCTCACAGAGCCACTAGTTTAGTAGTAAGTATTAATTACTGTCGTACTCGTAATGAATGTCGCACGTATTATGTTTGAATAAAAATTGCCTGTCGTCAATCCAAACACCCTGTAGAGAGCGCCATCTAAAAATACTCCATATTTCCTTCTTGCAATATATCGAGTGTAATTCCTGAAATAACATTCGGCAGTTTTCCTCTTTGGCCGTTTTATTGTGTTATAACAAGTTACCGTCCGACTGCAGAGGAACAACTTCGGAACTAATATTAACATAAGTCGGGCAAATATTTACACGGCGCGCGATAGATTCGTTGTATGTTGGAAATGTGTATCAATAACTAGTTTCTTGTATGGTTACATAACAGTTAAATTGTTAGTTATGAGGTTTGTAATTGGTTACTAAATAGAAAAATATGTAGGAGGGGCTAGGATTTAAATAGATTACATTTTACAGTCGGTAACTACATCTAAAAAAAGTATATATAATGCAGATTTATGCTTGCGGGTCGCTGGTCTGCTCGTGGTGTACTCACAATGCAATAAGCGATAACCTTTAACCTAACCTTAGATTAAGACTTAACAAATAACCCTCCTCTACCTGCATTCCCCTTAAATAATAATAATTAAGAGTCCGTGGAGTGTAATTTTTATTGAATAATAAAAAAAGTAGATTTATACTTCCTTTAGATTTATATCTAAGCAATATGTCACCGCGTATTTTGTGACCCGTTGTCAGGGACCTTACATACCTTGCCATTTGCATGTCACAAGTCTCATTTTAGAGAGCAAAATAGTCAAAAAAGTCAGAAAACGACACATGAATTGACATGGGACTAATTATTTGATTTTTTAAACTGTAATTAAAATAAAAAATCAGTGGTTCAAATCTGCAATTGCAAGATTTGAACTAAATATCCTATACTAATTTTCTATATCTAACTTTTATGTTTTTATATTTTGAATATTAAAAATGCCAAAGTGAGTATTTTTTTTAAATTTTGATGTGTTTATTAAGGAATACCAACAGTATACAAATTAAACAATTTAAGTTTTCTTACAGCTATTTGGTACAGTTTTGATAAGTAAACCCATATTACGTGATCACAACATTCGCAATAAGGGAGGTGGTAGGATTTTTTGTTATTTCTATATATCATAATTATCTTTGAAAATATACAAATACGTTAATTATGAGTGAGTTTGTTCGGTTGTTTGTTTGTTACGCTTTCACGCCGTAAAAACTCAACCGATACATACACGTTGTCAGGGATACAGAAGAGGACATCATAAGGGAAATGGAACGGTTCTTTAGGGAACGCGGCTGAAATCGCGGGCGCGGCTAGTATTATACATATACAAACATACGAAAGTGGAAAAATATATCTTGTAATAAAAATAACCTCATTAGTAAAAACATTGTACATGTACAATGTATATAACAGAAAGAACTCAGCAAAATACAAAACAAATCTTACTCGATGACAAGATTAGCGATCTGTACAAATAATACATGTAAGTATTGTTTTAGTACAATAAATATAATTCATTATAGCAAATAGAGTTATGAAGATATTACAGTTATTTATAGCAATAGCTATAACGGAGAGCAAGCTTATTATCTCAATAAATCCGATAGTTATTGGTTGGTAAATACTATTACAGAGAGAGTTGATCTGAAAATCTTATGGCCGAGTCGGTAGCGCGATTGCTTTAAGAGCAGGAGGTCCGGTTCGACTTCCGAAAGGGCAGATGTATTTTGATTCATTTTTACGTCCATGGATTGATGAATTTAATTTTTTTTTCTGGATCTGTTTGTTACTTTTGTATGTTTTTATGTGAGTGCCATGACATCTCTAACACAGGGGAAACAAGCCTAGATGAAACAACATTTCTGAGTGTCAAACATTTTTGACGTGACAACGTCTAATAAATCGATGAACGCCGGCTGCACGCACAAAAAAAAGATGACTCATTGTCCCGTTACGGTCGGTCGATTGGAGCGAGCGCTACATGAGCAAGCGAAAGGCACCATCGGTTTGAGCATTCGGCTTCCGCCACATCTCTTCCACTCGATTTGCCTATGCGTCCGAGGAGAAGATTTCATCAATGTTTTGTTATGATGTTGTCACGTTAAACTATCGTCCGTGAACCAAATTTACAGGCAACCAATGTTTTTTTAAATCTTTTTACTGGCTGCGAAATAAATTCACGATACTATTGTACCCACGAGACTGCAAACGACTTCCTGGACGGCTCAGAAGAAGATGAATAGTAGAAATGCAAAATTTTATTTCGCATTTCTACTATTCATTATGAAGTTAGGATGATAATTATACTGATACAACATCATCATTACAGTCTTTAACGTCCACCTGCAGAGACACCGACCTACCCTACGTCGAGGGTGACTGCGCCGTCCACTACGCTGGCTCAGTGCGATTTGGTGGATGACACATATCTTTGGAATTATTCTAGTAGGACATGCTGTCCTCCCTATGTTTTTTAACCTTAAAGTGTTAAGTGTCAAAATTTAAATCCACATAAACGTTTAACTAGAAAAAAGTTAATTGACGTACGGCCAGGATCGAACCCAAGACCTCCGCATAGGATATAGTGTTTAAAGTTTCGAAAGTAGCAAAACTAGTCTACCATCAAATTTGAAAGGTACAAAGGTTCGTTCACCTACTCTGCTATTCCACGCTCTCGGCTTTAGTCATGCCTAAACATACATCGTAAAAACAATTACCTCCATCCAGCAACCCTTCCCTCCTAATGACTTCGTACATTTTTTGCTCGCGCACCTTCGCCGGTGTCCGGGGCAACGTGGGGTCCTGAAAGTCCCGGGGTAACACGGGTTTTTGCTAGGACTTATGAAGAGTGGGACGTATACAGGACTGTGAGTGTATCCTGGAGGACAATTTAACTAACTATACATATAAAACCAATGCATCTGAATTTTCCATTCAAACGCGCTTATCGAATTTCTTGGAAACTAATCGTCGGATTGTGATGAAATTTGGCATGTACAGTTAAGTGAACTATAGCTGTGCGTTTTGAGCACAGCACCAACATTAAGCTAATGAGTACTATAATAATAATAAATAAAAAGTAGAGGCACCTAAATATAAGAATCAAATATTTGACTGCCTCGGTGGCTCAGTCGGTAGTGAACCTGCCCTCTGAGCTTGGGGGCGTGGGTTCGATTCCCACCTAGGGCAAACATTCATGTGATGAACATTTCTGTTTGTTCTATGTCTGGGTGTTAATATCTATTTATGTATGTATTTAAAATATTTACGTACGTATATCAGTCTCTGGCAGCCATAGTACAAGCTTTGCTTAGTTTGGGGTCAGGCGACCGTGTGTGAAAATGTCCCGAATTTATTTATTTATTATTTATTTAAAAAGTGTTACTCGACGTTTTTTTTACAACAGACTAGGTATGTGTTTGACCACTGACTCGCCTGATGAGAAGCTTCGACGAGATCGAAGGTGTACCACGCTTGCCTAGGGGATGCCTACTCAATTTACCTACTCTTGAACACCCCCGGATTGTATTTAGTTGGAAAGACAGACGCAGGCAACGATTTCCACACCTCTGCAGTTCTTACAAGAAAAGTTGACTTGAAACGCTTAGTGCGCTTTGGCGGAATTTCCACCATTACCACTTTCCACTCTTACTGGTGCGCCTGGTACAATTATAAAAGAACAATAATAATTTATAAAATGTAAGTATATTATAATAATGTATCATTAATATTTGATTGATTATTATCATAATATATTATTGACTAGCTGAGCAGCGCGGTTTCACCCGTTTCAAAATGTATCCTATATGCTATTCTAAACTATAATCTATCTCTGTGGCAAATTTCATCCAGATCTGTTCAGCCGTTCTGGCGTGAAAGAGTAACAAACATCCATCCATCCATCCATACATTCTTACAAACTTTTGCGTTTATAATATTAGTAGGAAGTAGGATTATTAGGATAGGATATATTACTATGTATATTAATTGTTAATATATTATTATTATTTAATTTTGAAATCGGTGTTTTATCAAGTTCTTTCCGTATTAAGTTCTCAGTGTAAGTATTTTCATTCATGATAAGATAATAATAGCCTCCTGTTTGAAGACAAGCAAGTGTCATGTCCCAGCGCTATATTCATCCCAGAATCCTGAAAATAAAATTAAACCCCTCCCTACCTGCCTGCTTCGTCATTAAACAACACAATATGTAAGGATATCGCGTTACGTTGTTTATTTACGAAATCCTTTTATTTTTATTTTGCACGTGTTCGGGACGACAGCCACTGATGTATATTGCTTTTCGAATATCAGTCGTATCGTACTTCCAATTCGTTTTAAATTTATTTATATTTTTTTGATCATTGAAATTTGTATTGTCATGTCATGATGGCTTCGGGCTCAATTAAAACGAGCCACAATGAGATTTGCAAGCAACGTTTTACGTAATAAGTCAGGTGCTCGTGAAATATATGTTATTTGCTTCAATTTCCTATTTGTAGACATTTATGGAATGAAATTGGATATACTCGTATTGTGCGTTCCCTTTTATGTAGAAATCTATCACAGGTCACGTGCTACTGACTACATCAGACTAATATCGAAATGCGTGTGAAAGGATGTCGACTTGTATGATGTGACGTTACGTGATTCTACGTGACTTTCTTTTTGCTCTATACAAATGCTTTGAATGTTGAGACACCTGGCATGCGTGCGGCCACGTGCCTGACAAGTTGTCAAATTATTATGATTTTTACATACTGCACCACGCTATATTGGTTAGGGAGACTGCCCACAATCACATTTTGAACCTCATTTTATGAACACGCGTCTGTGGCACGGTAATGGTATCTATGTAGACAGGATTCTGTAATTATACAAACGGGTCGGAATGCGAATTATACCTACTTGACTCGTGATTCGGCACACACTCGGTACTCAACAGTAGGAGAGTTGTCGCAGATCAGTAAGCAGGCGATTTTACGTAGCACGTACTACCCTATCCCGTAACCGACGAGCGTGTATGAAAGACTCATGGAAGTAGAAGAAGCGAAAGATGTATGCCAGGATCATAGCAATTGGAGAGAAGTGGTCTCTACCTACCCCTATGGGAAACAGGCGTGACTATATGTACTCGTATGTATGTATGTATAACCCTAGCGTGTTTACATACCACGTGGCCTGCAGGTGTTTATTTCAAGGACAGAGCCGAGTTGCAATTTTGCAGAGATTTAATTACCGCGTTTGTGGTGATGCTAACGCGAGGTAACACATAGAAGCGATGCAAACGCGCGATAGCAGCGCTAACGCGATGCTCGAGGGCGATGTTATATGATTCATTAGTTTCGCGTTTGTATCGCTATAAAGAGTGGTCGTAGAAGCTGTCTTTTAGATAGACATCGCAGCTTAGTGGAAACATTTATTGCTTGTAAAGCAGATTACTTAGGTAATCTTTTTGCATGTAAAATAGCCTCGAGTTACACCTTTCTCTGAAATGCTGACATGGTCTAAGTTAGCTTTATTCAAAAAGTTTTCTGCTTAGATAAAAACTTGAGTATTTTTTTTTTTTTTTTTTTATTTATTTATCTAAGTTACTAACATACATATGCATCAATACACAACTCTGCCAAACTGCGTAGCAGTTTGTAGGCAGAAATATACTCTCATTTCATATTTACATTATATTTTAGTTACAACGCAGCATCATGAGGTTACATTACATACAAATGAGTTTGTCAAAAACCAATAAATTATAAATAATAACAATAATAACTTTCACATTTTAAGAGTGAAGTTGACTGCAAGAGTTTTAAACCTTAATACCTACTATGTACGTATTGTAAAACAGTGTATTGACAATCTTATTTTTTATTACGTCATTCTTTCTAACAGTAGCTTCTTTAATGCAATCTTAAATCCACTTCTGGTCCTAAACCCATCCTCAAAGTCCGCCGGCAGATCATTGCACAATCTTGGCACTATCCACCGTCTAGTACGCGTCCCATAATAATTATTTTTTCTATGGTGTACTTTCAGTTTTGGCCTAGTTGCTCTCGGTTCGTTACAGTAGTTTTTGATTTCTTTATATGTGTTACTTTTGAATTGTTCTAATAATATTAAATAGTCGACTTTAGTTTTAACTGGCAATATTTTGCATATTTTAAACAGCTTATCATATTCTTTATTAACTGATTTTTTAATTTGTTTACTGACTAATCTCTTCAATATTCTAAGTTGCTGGTTTTGAACTAGTTGTAGGTACGTCGGGAACGTGAGCACGTAGCAACTAAGCCCGTAACTGATAACCGCCTCGACCAATGCGTGATAGACAACATACAGGGTGCCGCGGCTTAATATTTTATCTAGTTGAAAAAATTTACCTAATAAAGTTCTAAGTTTGTTACAAACATTATTTATATGAATTTTCCATGAGAAATTGTTGTCTATAGTAAGACCTAAATATTTAACTTGGGTTGCTTTTTCTAAATATGCACAATCACATTGAACGTTTAAATATGTTTTGAGCCTTGATGAAATATGTTTTGAGCCTTGTTACTAAACGGCGCCGTTCAACTAGCTTCCTGATGATATTTAGCCATTCTATCAAACGGCTAGGCAAAATGGCTTTGTTGGTGGCTTAGAAGTGTTACTTTGCTGTTACAAGGTTACAACCCGTATCCTCATCTACTTCATATTCTAATCAACAACGTTGACTACTTGCCTAGCCAACTCATTTAAGTAGATGAAGATACGGGTTGTAACAAAAAATTAACACTTACCTATACCCAATCCAACTTGGATTTGTCTTGTTAAACGAGTCGGGCAGGAATTGTTTTAACATAGCATAGCATATCGTCACGCCTTTCCTCCGAGGGGGCTGGCAGAGGTGTAATACAAGTCTCACAGTTCGCCGGACGATATCCGTTCCAAGTGTGACAGGGGGCGACCCTGTTACCAGGCTCCAGTAAAGTAGCAGATTTTGGGGGCTGAGCTACCCAGGAGTCCGTAGGAGTGTACTCTATTCTGATTCCCTACACGTGGTCCCCGGGTAGTGCTAACCGGGTAGCAAACTCTGGTGGGAGGTTTCGACCGTGGCTAGTTACCACCCACCGGACCAAGCCATGCCGTGAAATGACCTAGTCGTGTTTCGGGATGTAGTCCGGTGGAACCGTTCCGAAGACGGGTCTGAGCAGTGGCGCACTTGTAGCGTCTCACGCAACTGCCGTCTTTGTACATCTTTACTCTACAAAACTTCAAGGCTAGAGTGAATAAGTACTTTATAGGTCGTCGTGCTCCATCTTAGACCGCAACGTCGCTTAACATTTTACGTTAAAAAAAAATATATATTTATATGCTCACGCAGTGAAAAAATAGCAATTTTGGCAACTAATCACCATATTCTTTGAATGGCCTGAGCATTAACCAGGCACTTTATTAAATGTTGTATTAGACGCTACGGCTGAATATCTTTCAGGAAGCTAGTTGAAGAGCGCCATTTAGTAAAATGGCAACATTTACACTGAAAATCAAGTAAGTTTTTTATCCCGGAAAATTGCGGAAAACTGGAAAATCTTACCCAATCTAAGGCAGCATGTACCTCATCAATACAGCGTCGCGTGCGGATGGCATTGTGATAATGGCCAGCTTTTTATAACCTTCTAGGACAGGCCAAAATCGCCTCTATCACCAGAGCACAGCGTCGTCAGCAGCCGCGTGAGCTGGCAGCCGATAATTGAGTAAATGAGTGTCGTTGACAGTTTATCGAGGCGTTCATGCTGCGATACGACGAGCGACAGTATCTTAGATTGGGTCGAAAGTACCCATTTTTGGACTTAATGCTTGTTGATAAATTAAAGCAGCACCGTTTATAAGGCAGTAAAATACTTTTGAAAAAAAAAAAACAATATGTTAACTCTGTTGAAAGGTGTACGCACACTATCCGTACGGCACGCACAAACCGTTAGTGGCTATTTTAATGTATATCTTCTTAGTAAGTAGTAGACAATTAATTTTATTTATTGCGGTACCAGCCGCGCGTGCACTGCAGATTGCATGCGGATAAAATGTACATTCGCCTTAAGCTACTGACAAAAATTAAATAGGCTTCCGTCAAAGCACAATTTTACCAACTTACATACAATAATAACAATGACTTATAGCAGAGAAAAGGTCTCTCGTTTGAAACCAATAAAATGTAGGTCGATACTCGACATCAACCATTGTTTTGTTCGATCGTTACTGGGGTGAGTGAATTTTATAAATAAATACCTAAGTATACCTACTTAAATTTCCATGTTGAAAATTTTAATGAACTTATTAAGTCTTTATACTAAACATTCTGAAACTTTAACGAAAATCGGTTGATAAATGTGAACTGTAGAATGTAGATGAGAACATAGTTAACAACTGGACAAACGAAAATATTTTTTGCTCAAATTAAAACGGAGACGCTTAGTTAATTATAGCTGAATACAAATTATTGAATAGAAAGTTATGGTACTGTTCGGATATTGTACGTAGTTGCGGGTAGATCGAGTTTGGCGCTAATGTGGGCGGTAATCGCGCGACATCGCCGCCAGGTGGCGCACGACATTAGCGCCGCTGATTGATAGCTTACACACTGCAGTGCGTTTTGTGTCGCACCTCAAATTGTTACAAACTAGACATTTACTAAAATACCAAACTAATAATAACTTCCTAACAGTTATAATTTAATTTCTCGTGATACATCTATTTGCTTCATCATCATCATTATCAGCCCGTATCGACCCACTGCTGGGTGTAGGCCTCCTCCACCCCGCGCCATTGTTCCTTTTGCTGTGCCAATCTCATCCACGCATGACCCGCGATGGGTCTGATGTCGTCGACCCATCGTGCTGGTTGTCTGCCGACGGACCGCTTGTCTGCTAACGGTAACCACTCTGTCAGGGCTCTACTCCACCTGCCATCACCACACCTAGCCACGTGTCCTGCCCAAAAATGCTTAAATTTGCTCAAATATTTATAACTTAAAGTTACTTTCATACAAACTGAATATAAATACTTACTTAGTAAAATGTAAACTTTAATCTTCAAATCTTGAGAATCTGTAATTAGCTCTCTGATATGATAAGTTAGTAATAAGATTTAGCTGTTGATTTTCCTTAAGATAAATAAATAAATACTTCCTAACTCACTATTATAAATGCGAAAGTGAGTTTGTTCATTTGTTTGTTTGTTGTGGGTTCACACCGTAACTGCTCAACTGATTATCGTGAAATTTTGCATACATAAATTTTGCATACATACATAGTCATTGGTACATCAAAACTATCAAGTATTCTGATAGGATATGGAACTGGGCAGGACATTACATGTATGTTAATGGACAATTGAAGATGGACGAAGAAGATAATAGAATGGGTACCGAGAGGAGAATGGAGAAATAGAGGAAGACCACATAGACGCTGGTAAGATATCTTCAACCAAAGACTGGGAATAGAGTGGAGAAGAAAAGCAATAGACAGAAAACACTGGACAAAACTGGGGGAGGCCTACGCCAAGGAGGCGACATTTACACATGACTGCATTATGTGTCAATGGACATAATAATTAATTAATTGAATTCAAGTGTTATTGAAATAAAGGCTTTCTCACTTTTACTTTTACGTGTCAGGTGCAGAAAAGGACATAGAGTACTTTATAGCTGCAAGTAAAACCGCGGGGCGCAACTAGTTTCTAATAAATGCGAAAGTGTGCTTGGTTGTTTATTCGATACTTTCACGCTCGGCTTTCATTTCTACGCTTTCACACCCAACCGATTATCATGAAATTTAGCATACATGTTGTCAGAGATACAGAAAAGAACATACATACATAGGATACTTTTCATCCCAAAAAAATATGGTTTATGTGGGACCGTGAGTGAAACTAGGTTGTAGTTGTTAATATTTTGGAAACAATGTGAAAATGTTTAAAATTTCTTTCTAATAGATCAAACTTCTAACATTTTTTTTTTAAATTATACTGTTTGCTATATAATCTTAATATATATAAATCTCGTGTCACAATGTTTGTCCTCAATGAACTCCTAAACCACTTAACCGATTATAATAAAATTCGCACACCATGTGCAGTTCGATCCAACTTGAGAGATAGGATAGCTGAAAACGCGAACGAAGTCGCGGGGTGACAGCTAGTATATATATATATATATTGCTAGTCTATCGGTTAAAGGAAAACCTTATTAATAGCCAAATGCAGAAGATAAGTTTAGTAATTTTTTATTACCATCTTGTTTGCCACCTATGGCATCTAAAAAAAAATCTTTAAGAAGCAAATTTTTAGAGTTCCATAAGAGCAACAAGTTTAGTAGTTTAGCAGTTTGGACACCTAACATATTTTTGTCCACAATATTGTACTTAACATCTAATAAAATATGATAAGACTTACCTAGTCGATACTTACCTATTAAGTTTGATATACTCGGGTACCTGAACGGAACGGTCTAATTTACAAGACGATCCTAGCGTCGGCTCCCAATCAACCCGCTCTATTGGTAGTACAGCATATCTTGCGGCATTTTAATTGGATACAGAATCTGCCTTCGAACATGATAATCCGTATCCACATATTGCAGATCACCCTGCACAATACAATTTCGTCAGACATTCCTGCCATTCTACACGTTACGTTCCAGTAGCTTACCGACTTAGGACAACGTCAAAGAGAAAGCTTCTATTCGTCAGCAGCAATGGATGCTGTGTATCGGTGAAGCACCGCTTGATTTCACATCACAGTCGAATTTTACAGTAAAGGCAGAGCTGGGAGCTTCTAAATCGCTCGATACCTACCTAACGGCTATTAATCCCTGGAACTGGCCAATATGGAGTAAAGCTTTGTGATCCGTTTCGTCTGACGCTATCTGAATAATCCCTATTCTGTTTTTGCCTTTGCCTATTTCAAAGCGAAAATATATTCTTTTCAATATTTGGCTGTATTCTTTTGTTGTCTAAATCTAATGCCACCATCAATCATACTAATCTAATCTAATATTCCTATTTCAATGTCAGACATAAAGTATCTACAGTTTGGAGTAATAAAACGAAAAGTACGAAAAATGTATTTTATTATGTAACAAACCGTGTCCAAACCAACATATCTATAGCTAGAGGTCACATAAACACATCGTCCTGTAGCGGGGTGGGCGCGGCGGGCGCGCGATCGTCTTCGAACGTCACCATTTTGTCTCGATTCCGTGCGCTTGCTTTATCAGGTTTAGTTCGCTCGGACAAAACGGAAAGGTCCCCGAGCCCAGTACCGGCACCACTCAAGTCAAACTCGCTTAAACTCCGCGGTACGAAGTACTCCAAACAGCGGTCTGAAGTGGCGTGACCGGCGGAACGACGCGCCGGCGTTCCGCGTTGGAACGACTCTTCTCCAAGCGCAGCCGACTTTCGTCGGGGCAAGCTGTTAAACTTGGTCGGGTTGAGACTGTCCACTTTGAAGGTCACTTGCGGCCGCCGGTCCAGAGCTATCGAGCTGGACGCGACCGCGGACCGTGGTCAAGAAACTGCTGACACACCGAGGTCGTCTCCCGAGTGCACCACGCGACCTCCTCCCGCGCACAGCGCCGCCACCCCTCTCACTACCCAACTCATATCCTCCTGTATGAGGTTAAAGCACATCGCTATCACTACAATACCCACTAATATGTACATACAGCACACTCCTATCGCCACGTCTTCCGCCTTAGCGGACACTGTGCTTGCGTGCAGTCCAGGCCTCAAGTCCCCGAACCCGATCGTGGCGAGACTTGAGAAGGAAAAGTAACAACCGTCCACGATAGGCCACTTTTCTGTCGTACGAAACACTAAGGTCCCAAGCGCAATGTACAAAACTATCAGAAATAAACTAAGCACAATAGGGACACGTGTATGGTCACGACACGTCCAATGGTAGCCTCCGTTGAAGGTGTTCAGATTCAAAGCAGCCTCAAATGGTGTCATTCTTTTTTTCTCTTGTTTCTCACAGTCGTCGCCCTTTTGTCTTCGCAGGCAGTCAGTCCCGGTGTGGAAGCCGTCCGTCTGGAAGCGCGCGGGACACATGCGCGAGTAGAGCGCGCGAAAGTTTCTTGCAAGCGCCTCGCCGATAGTGGACAGGTACAGCATTATGATAGGAATGCCGATGCATGAGTACGCGATGGCGACCATCTTGCCCACTGATGACTTTGGGATGACGTTACCGTGACCTGTGGAGAAAAAATGTGGTTGATAAATGACTAACAAACGAAATAACCATAAGATAACACACAAATTTGCATGTTCTGGATTCAGTTAACTTTATGTTGTGTCGTTCGGAAGTCTAGACAATTCTAGTATTTTAAGGAGCTGCATAGCACTGCATATTCTGTAAAAAACTTGGTCTTATTGTCTAGAAATACAAAAAAATAACCAAAGTTTAGGTCGTGATTACCTATGGTAGTGATAAGTGTTAACGCATACAGGAAACTACTCGAGAACGTCCACCGGTAGTCCCCTTCATGTTCGAAACTGACTCTGCTCCCAAATGTTACTTCCCCCTTCATATTCTTAATCAGAACCTTCTGAAAATCCATAAGCTCTTTAGCAGCTAGTTTTGTCCAGTTCTCTTTGTACAAAATATTTAAATCT
The DNA here is from genome assembly GCA_911728515.1 of Peribatodes rhomboidaria. Classification (NCBI taxonomy): domain Eukaryota; kingdom Metazoa; phylum Arthropoda; class Insecta; order Lepidoptera; family Geometridae; genus Peribatodes; species Peribatodes rhomboidaria. The sequence continues at coordinate 15,286,446 of OU452187.1, read as the reverse complement.
TCAGTAATAGACCAGAGTCTTTCGACTGTTCGCGATCGTATGTCAGTGCTGGTTTCTGGTGTTTGGCTTAGGTTTGGCTTGGAAGCTGCTACAGCTGTTTCTTCGGTGGTGTTTCCCTCGATCGCAAGGAAAAGAAAGCCCCCGAGGAGGTTGTACGTGAGGACGAGGAAGCATATCGTGAGGCAGGTTAGAGGAGACGCTCTCCGCTTGTGAGCGCATCGGCAGCAGAACAGGCGCGTGTCGTCCGGTCGATGCGAGGCGAAGCAGCATCTAGGGTCCTGAAACGAAATTACTTCTTTTAAAACCCACCAGAGAGGTAAAAATGTAACTACATAATTCAATTTAGGATTAAAATCATCATTATTATCATCTTGGCTGAGTGGCAGTGAAGTGAGTTGTTAGAAGTATCATCAAGGTCATCATCAAAGCTTTAAATGGTAACTGCCACAGTTGATAACTTTTGGTTTGAAAAACAACTAGGTACTTAGCAAATGTTTTTTTAAATTAGTTTTCTTCTTAAATTGTTTACCATTATGATAAATGGCTAATAAGACACGCATGTTGTTAGGTGCAATGGTTTACTATAAGTTAATGCACAACTGACCTCTGTGTAGTGTTCGCTCTTGCAGTAGCTGTGGGACAGGTCGCGGCTGCCGTCCTCGAGCATGGTGCGGCTTACAGCATGGCTGCAGCTTCATCGGACCCCGCAATCGAGCTTCCTCTTGCCGCGAGCCATGCTACGGGCTATCTGAAACAAACGTGAACGTTTCGTGAGCACATGCTACAAAAATTTTAGCAGTTACAAATATTGTTAGCACAAGCATACGAATGTGCTGTCGGCAACAACCAGACATGTTGGCGAGCATATGCTACGAGTATGCTAGCTGCAACTATAAGAGTCAAATTCGTGAGAATATGCTTCAAGTGTGTAAACTGCAGAAGACATGTTCATGAGCAAATGCTACGATTGTGCTGTCTGCAACAAACAGCAACAGGTGGAAATATGATAAAATTATGTACACACGTTCATGATTTGATCGTTTGTGGAGCTTTACATTTAACATCAGCATCACATACGAGTACACTGTCTAAATAAAGCTATTTTTGTATGCTCGAGGCATGTTTCATGAGTAAAAATATTATTACTAAAATTTGATTTAACAACTTGGCTGTATTTCGAAGTCTCATGGCTATATTTTTACTTGTGCTCGATTGAGTTGTTATAAAATAGCAATCAAAACTACGCTATACATATTATAAGATGATGATGATAAGATGATGAAAATAAAGATGATGAGTAGATAAAAAATACTTTAACTATCACAAAGTTCATTAAATTAGGAAAAAAAGAAGCGCGCATCAATATAACGACATTCATTTGTACAAATTACTTTTCACCTTAAACTTTTCGAAATAAAACCAGGGGGGTTTTATTTCGAAAAGTTTCGCTTCAGTCATTAACTAATATTTTAGTAAACTACGACAAAATAAAAGCTCTATCACTTCAAAGTAACAGGTATCTTGCACATTTGCGTAACAAAACAGAGCTACACACCGTCAGTTTAGTGCGGACTAGTTAATATTCATTGCGTAGTTTACGAGCCTGTGAATACTCGCGCTCAGATTAAAACCTACTCCGGCTTTACGTCCCGCTTTATCATACAAATGTATTCTGCTTTGGCTGTAAAAAAGACATTTCACTTGTTTGTGGAAGTATCGTCAGGCGTGAGTAGATAAAGCGCTGCGTACACCGTCAATCTCGATGTGTATGGCTCAGTGGATCATGTACGGTATCTAAACGTGGCTTGACGTGCGTTGCAAACATAATGATAAAGTAGCTGATGCAGTGCGCATCCAAGCTAAGTAGTTTTTTTATGAGGAAAATTCAATTTTTACGGCCAATATTATTATATAGAAAACTTTAATACTGAAGCATCAGTGACAAGAAGGAGGGTTATGTTTTTAATGATCCTTTTTACCGTAAAAGACTTATCATTAATTTTTATAACCTTATCGAGATGTTTTGTACAGCAAAGCTGATAGTGTAGAGAGCACTTTACAAAGCAACTTTGTTCAGTAGTGGAGCGATAAACGCCAAACAACTATCCCTTGTGGTTTTACTGTTCTGTAGTTTTAAAGAAATTACATTTTCTTTATCTTCAATGTTTCTTTCTTGACAGTTACCGCTTGAATTTTCTCGCTTTGTTTGTTACTTTGTTTGAATTTGAATATAATTAAAAAGCTTGTGGGGAATCGTAGCTTGTTTCAAAAATACTTTAAGCTTTTTTGTCACCGACTTGTAAAATTGGAAATGTAAAGTAGTTTTGTTGATTCAACACAGATTAAGTTTAGTTAGAACATATTTTGAGGCCTTCTGCACAATCTCTCGGAAACGTTTCCGTTCGGTTTCCGAGAAAATTAAACCCAAATTATTCGAATCTCAGTCCACATTCATGCGTTTTTGACCGTGATTAATTCATTTTCCGATCGGATTAATATTCGATTACCTGTTCTAAAATGTATAAAAGTAGACTGAGATTAGAACAATTTGAGTTTGAGATTTGTAGGATCCGATCGGAAATGTTTCCGAATGTGTTGATCAGCATAAAAGTCTCCGACGTGGCCTAATCAATCGTCCTGAAGCAAACCACCGGAACTAGTTGCCCGAGCGAGTCTAGTTGGGGCATCTCGGCATTTGCTTGTTTGAAAATAACATGAGCATCGTAGATGAACTTCATGAAATTTAGTTGGCAAGTAGTTCATGCAAATACAATTTTGAAGTTCGGATATTGTTTCCGTTGAAGGCGACCTACTATCTAATACTTTATAATACTATTAGTTCAAAATACGGCAGAGTTTTTAATAAATGTCGCTACTACTAGTATCCATAAAACACTAATATGACAGAATTGTATAACTTCACAGACCTATAACGACAGTTTAATTGAACTAACTGCACCATTGAAACTGGTAAAGTGTAAGCTTGAGTCCAAAGTACAATAATTGAATAGTGCTAATGCTACCTAAGTGCTAGTGCTAAATGCTAAATGCTAAACGCTAAACTGTGTGTAGCGTCGGATCCACTCTGCTAATGCTAATACGAGTTCTTGGTAGTCTCTGGAGACGCAGGATAATACGAATGTAAACCAGCTTAGCTGGACACTTGGAGCAGCTGCGGATGGTGGCTATGTGCTCTGCTATTTTAGGAACTCTAAAGCGCGAATTATACAGGCTGGATGTAAAGCGAAGATGCGTGCGGACACTGTTCAGGCGTGAAAATTGTGTGATCGAAACGCGTCGCTTGCATATATTTTCTAACTAAGTTCTAAGTTTGAAGAAGCACCGTGTCTGAACCTTGCACGCGCCGCATCTTCGCCTTACGTTCGGCTTGTAAAATTCACGTCTAAATCGACGCTCGTCAGAACTCTTTCTCGTTTATTGAATGTTGTTTCATGATTTGCACTTTACTCTTGTCATTAAGCAAATGTTATAATAAGCTATTACTAATAATAATACAAAACATGTGTTGTTCAAGTGTTTTGGATACCTTACTCGTACATTGGATTGAAACAAGTTTTTTCTGAGTACTGACATGCTTTTTGTGTCTACTTACTAAGTTGTATAAAATTATGACTTTATGAGATGGGAATTACTCACGTACGATTTAGTCGATTATTCCGACAATAGTTTCAACCGCATTCGGCGATCTTTACCAAGGCGTCTCGCATAGCATTGATTTGTGTAATTATGACAAACATAATTATGTTTGTTAAAATTTTTCACAAATAACAATAATGACAATCGACTAACATTATAAATGCGAAAGTTAGGATAGATGGCTAAATGGAAATTTGTTGCTCAATGGATCGGCTGAGCAGTTCTGGATGAATATTTGGCACAGAGATAGATTCTAGTCTGGATTAGAACATATTATACTACTATTTAAAAAATAAACAAACGAACGAACAAACCCACTTTCGACTAATACTAGTTAGGACTAGTTGGGAAGTTAGGATTTATACAAAAATCCCAGTATTCAAATCAAATCCCGCTAGTTCTAACTCTCCCCGTATCCGGCGAGTGCTCCGGGACACACGATTAGCTTAAACTAGTATCTCGTCTGTACAGTACTGTAGAGCCGGTCGCAAAGCGAACACCTTCAGCAACTTTACTCTGCAGCAACAGAATGCGTGATGGAGTTTCAAAACAGATTATGTAGTCGTTTGTACTAGTTTGTTGCTAGCTAGTTCCGCCAAGCTACCAGTTAGTTTTAATAACATTCTTTTTTTGTACTGTTAGAGGATAGATTCACCTAATTGTTTTTCAAAAAAATAGACGCTGTGTGACTGTAGAGTACATTGGGATGTATTTCATGGAAAACATCGAGTAATTATCAGATATTCAGTGAGGCGCGGCTCACTGAATATCTGAAATTCTTCGCGGCGTACTTCTTCTCTCTCTCGTATACGGGAGCAAGCGTAGTGATGTCCCCCGCACTAGTACAGTGCAGATCGCGAACCCTTAGTCGATTTTCGAGGAATCGCCCAACAGTGCCTACTAACGCACGGGCGAATATGTCTAAACCTTCGTCCTGAGGAAGCAAACTGTGAGTGGCTGACACTGAATCACGCATTGGGCAAAGTCAAAGTCGAACAAGCGGCGAACTTAGCAAACAAACTGCGAATCAGCCGCTCCTCAGTGAGCGATACCCCGCAAACTAAGTACGCCCGCAAACAGTTCGTGCTGTTTCACGCTCCATATTTTAAAATAAATGTAAAGGATGGCAAGCTGGAGGCAAACAGTCAGCCGCTTACAGTTTGCTCAGTTAGGATGAAGCCTAAATCGCGTCTGTTTTCATAATCAAAACATAATTATATGTTTTCAAAATGTAGAGAGAGAGAGAGAGAGAGAGATAAATATTATTATATAATTGTATTATTGGTTCACACAATCAATGATATGTATGACGAACACACGAATGAGTGTGTTCGTTCAATTTTAAGCGTGGAATGATAGCTACAAAGTTGTATACATTCATGTTTATTTGTTTCTAGAGATTTTTCACTATGCGAGCTCGAGGCACGGGTGATGCTTTTCCGTTTCAGCATGGGTAGAAAGCGAATGTCCTTTACAGCCTACAAGTCGCATTTCTCAACAGATTTTCATGACATTTCGTGAGCAGGTTTGATAATTAATAATAACGTTTTTTTTTCAATCAAATGTATGGATTTTTTTTTAAATACGGAGCTGAGGATTGATGTAAAAAAAATTCAGCCATTTCGGAACATGCAAAGAATGACTCGGATGGCCTTCAGCTTACAGAACCACTAGCTATTTCCCTACAACATGCATAGGTAAAGATTTTCCATTCAACAATGAGCCTCTAAATCTCGCTCGTAAATGACACGAAATGTACTTCGTAACGACGTGTGCCGTCAGTCGAGCGGCGACCGCAACCGCGACCGAGCTCGGCACTCGCTAACACTGCTAATGCAGCGAGTGAAGCGGCGCGCGAGTACGTGTGATAGTAGTTAGTGCTAGCTAGTTTAGTAGTATTGTTGGCGAGTAAGCTACACCTGAATAGTGAGTAGTTAAGAGCCTTTAACGGACGTTATTGTTTTTCGCTCACACTATTCAGGGATGATAGCCTTTTCGGAGAAGACTCACCTCTCAAGCTAGAAAGAGCTGGTTCGGACCCAGCTGAAGGCACACACCAATTTGTTCGTTGTGTGAAATAATGTGCGTGTATAATGTCATCTGCTATATAACTCGAGACCGGGTTATGGCGACAGGCTCGCCCCCTGTACCATTCGGAACTGAGTATCGTCCGGTGAAGTGTGGATGTTGTATACTTATGCGAGCCACTATGGGAGAAAAACGTGACCATTTATGTTATGTTAATTTTTTTCATATAATTAGTTAAAGAGAAAGATTATCCCATTTTTTAAATGTATGATGTTCGATCTCTTCATTTTAATAACTAACTTGAGTTTTTGACCGTTGTATTATTGACTAAAAAGTTATCAGAAAACATTTTTCGACTGCACTCCCAATATTTTGTTTGTCTTTAAATAAAAAAAGCCAAAGTTAAAATCTCTTCAAGTACAATTAAACAAACAACAACACAAAAATTCGATTGTCTCGGTGGTTCAGTTGTAATTAACCTGCCTTATAAGCTTGGGGGCGTGGGTTCGATTCTTATATAGAGCTAACATTCATGTGATGAACATTTTGTGTTCTATGTCTGGGTGTTAATATCTATTTATGTATTTGTATGACCATGTTGTCATGATGAATATGGCCTTGTTAAATTTAATTGGAAATCAAAGTCCTGAATATTTATTTATAATTTCAAATCCTAAAAAAGATAAAGAGCTTAGAGACAAAGTATTACAATACACAAGTTTTATAAGACCGAATATTTAATTAACCATTCCAGTGGTATTAAGCAGCCGAGATAGTGTAGTAGCTGTGCAAACTTTGTTGCACTTCAATATGATAATATACGCTGCTCAAGTGGTAATGCATGCTTAGTGAACTAGCTAACACTACAGTCGAGAGTGCTAATATCGCTACATTACTGTCTTCATGATATTAGTGTGGTGCAGAATATAGCAGTTCTCTATGAAGCCCAAACTGACACACAAGTACACACAGAGAGAGAGCGAGAGAGAGACTCACTCTCACACATTTTTTCATTACTTGATGGGCTTGCGTTTGGTCACCAACACGCCTGATGATAAGCAGACATTACATATACACCTGTCAAAGTGGAAATTTCATCTACTTTGTATCCATAAACTACTCACTCGTATTAGGCGTCTCCCAGACAGACGCGGCCGGCGGTGGCGGCCAATTGACTTTTGCGTTGGCCGCCACCGCGGGGCGCGTCTGTTTGCGAGACGCCTTATTAGTAAACGCTTATTAGTACGCTCTATAGAGCGACCGCGAGCGTACTTCTGATAGATGCCACTTCATACGCACAGAAATAACACGTAAGTATACGCGTTTAAATTCTCCAACTACCGCTATGATTACAGCTGCGTCGTCCAAAGTAATTCCATTTAATTTACAATGGCTTTCCCCAAAATCACAAAGAGCACAAAGAGAATCAAGACATTCAGAGTCAGAGTGCTGCGGTCCAGACGCAAAGCTTTACAAACTGGACCGAGCTTTGAGGTGAGAGGTGGACCGACTCTAATTTATCACGCAACCCGGAAAGTAATCTCGAGACTTAAGTAAAATCGCGGGGCGTAATTAGTGTTGTGAAATGTGGTTGGCACCCTACCACATTAAATGAAAATCTAATGAACCTTTGTAAAACAAAGCAGTCTGTTAAAATCTCAAAATTGGTCAACGATTGCGTCTAAAATACTATGCTTAAAATATTGTAAAGAAAGGAAACCTCAAAAGACATACAAATTAAACGATTCACAATTTAAATGACATCAATTATTCCCGCCTGCCAGATTCGTAGATTCGTAGGTTTTTAACCTATCTTTAAATATCAAAGTCAGAATGTTAAGAAACAAATGACTAACCTTCTAGCCCCGGATCCAATAAGTCGATTATCAGCTTATGTAAGCTTTACTGTTATGTATAAGTAGGTAAATTACGTTTAGATAAACAAAATATTTTGACCATATCAACACTATACTAGAGACTAGACTGTAGTAACAATATCTAGACAAGTTCCACGCAATCACTGTAAAAGACATTGGCTTAAAACCACCTGCAAAATTTATTTTGACAACGCAAAATACTTTCTGCAAAACTCAGTGAAACATTGTCTGTTAGTACATTTTCTGGTAAATAAATTACAATATTTTAGCATAAAATAACTCTAAACTTAGAGACTTGTCAAACAATGTTGGTAGACTGTATAACCGCTTTATTTATATATCGTGAGGACCGAGACGGATGCTGAAGCGGTACCGTACAAACATGACATTACCCACACGCGTCATAAAAGAATCCATCCAATTTGGCTGGTAAAACTATTAGGGCGGCAAAATGCGACGGCTTTGAGGCGGCAAGGTGCCTGTCCCACCGCAGCGCGACATTAAGCTAACATTCCGTCATTGGCTTCAGTGACGTCACGTTACTAAATACATATACATTTATAAATACATATGAATTGTATATATGTATAATCGTATATTATGCATCAGTAGCACAGAATAAATTTGAAAATAGTAGGTAATATTTTCGTTAAATTGACACGGCCTCGCTGTTGCCGGCGACACTACATATATTTCGCTCGGCTTATCAGATATCTAAATAAACTCTTTATTGTAATTAATTAATAATCTCTTATTAATTTTAACGTCTTTTATAATTTGTCTCTGACTTGTGTCGGAGAAGGTTCAAATAATAAAAACCTTCAGGAAGTTCTCGCTCTACTAGCTGGTTTTAGTTGTGCTCTCAAATGCAAGTACAACGATATTCATTCAGCACGATGCGTACTTTTTTTACAAACTGCTAAAGTGAGTATGGCCCATCCCGTAACTCTCGAATTTGTAGCTTGTCTAGAAGAGCATCATTGCTGCATACTGCTCCTCATTAGGCAGTTCTCCAACCGGCGGCGATGAACGAGTAGTAAGTAAATGAATGTATGTAAAACACTCGCTCGCTGATGCTCGGCAACTCGCCAAGCGAGTGTTTTACATACATTTATTTACTCGTTACTCGTTCATCGCCGGGGTTGGACAACTGCCTAAGTTACTAGCTCGTTCCTCCTAGTCAGCGGTGGGACAGGTGCCTCGAGAGGCGCCGCAAACAGCCTACGACCCGAATTAAGATTAACCTCTCGATAACGGTATCAGAGTCAAGTGTGTCGCCAGGTGCGGCGCTGCGGCCCTCCCGGTTATGTGGGATGTCCCATTTTTATTGGGACGTCCCGACTATGAATGGTTTGTAAAGAAGCGATCCAATTTCATAAGATCCGATTTGTGAAAGATAGGATATACTTTTTTTGTGAAGATTTATCTGCCACTGATTTGTGAGATATCCTGGAGAAAAGCAAAAATAGTTCACAGGGTATTAGAGTGTTTGAAATAAATAATAAAATTATTGATATGTTAACATAAATTATTTTGTGCACACCGGAAAAATAGAGTTCTTATTGTGTGTTTATTTGACACTGTTCTTCTAAGTGGCGGATTTATTGCTAAGAATAATCTCTTTGTATTAATGATCGATGTAAAAAAAATACATACTATTCAATCCTATGGTTACGAAGACGTCTAATTATGTAAAAAAATGTGCAATTAGTGATAAGTAGATATGTTTAAAAAAAATCAAATATTAATAAAATGGAAAACGTTAGATTTATTAACCGTTTAGAAGCCAAACATGATTTTCATGCGTAATTATTATAATAAATTTTACATTATGATCCATTACATTTCCTTAATGGCCCTTTAGCCCGATTTTCCGGCCCATGCCGCCCTCTGCTGCCTCTTGCCGCCCCTGTATTAGGGCGCGTTCACACGATATTTACGGCAGGTGTGATAGCGCCCTTACACGTGTACGCACATAAATGGCCCGGGAATAGGATTACTCGCACTCCTACAGGGACCGAGTAACCGGTAAAAGTTGTTTGCGATACGTACTGTGACATATGTTATATTGTGATGTTTTTTTAGATTCAGCGTCAGCGGTTGACCCTAAAAATCATCGCAACAAGATATCACGGTACAGGCCATGTAAAAATAAACATACATAATTATGAAGTGCATAGTATTATTGCAAGCAATGTTATCAATCACGCTGTATTTGTAGACTAGCTACGCCTTGCAGTTTCACCCTCGGTCCCACAAGAATCAATATTTTTTTAAAGATGAAAGGTGCCCAATGTCCCTTTCTGTACTTCTGATATCGTGCATGCAAAATGTCATGATGATCAGTTGAGCATGAGCAGTTATGGCTTAAAACCGTAACAAACAAACGAACAAACTCACTTTCGTAAATTATTACAAAAAACTAGTAAGGATTTTACAACACATTTACTTAATTCTTTTACATTATGTATCCTGGAAATTACAAGTTATTTCAAGCATTTCCGACAACATGTTTTAGAAAGAAATATGTTACTGTGTTAACAAAATTTTAAGTTGGCTTTTCAAGTAACAGGACTATCTAAGCCTTAAAAAAGCCGATAGTAAGAGACTCCGCTCTCCATATCCAGCATAACACTCAAATTTAAATTCAAACTACGTTACTTACTGTATTACTCACTGTTTTAAATTTACTGTGTTTTTCAATCAACATAACCCATATTAGTAATTTTAAATTCCTCAAATTTATTAAAAGATGATGAAAATCACAACCTAATATTGTAACCGGTACATCTTACGTCGTCCGTCCCGTTTTTGACCCTTTTTTATTTACCCCGCCTTCGGTCCCCAATCAAAGGTATCTCTCTCGTTTCGCCTCCTCCGGATGAAATGTCTTTACGGCGCCGACGGCGCTCGCATTCAATTGTACACTGCTACCGACTTACCTTTACAATTGAATGAGGGAGCCACCGTCGTAGTTTCGCAACAAAGCTGACAGCTATCCGTGCAAAAGTTTTAGTTCTCGTTTTAGCGAGTTTTAAAGCTAACTTGGTCGGTTATAGGGGATGGTTCGTTTAGTTTTTACGATCTTTAAAGTTAACGCCAAGTTCGTGCGTTGTTTATACCGAGTTAGGAGTCGGGCTTTGTTTAAAGGAATGTCTGTTTGTTTAACAGCTAATGGCAGTTTGGGGATTTGTGGATATGGCCTCGTAAAATTATGTCTCTTTCAGTGGCGCGGTGGGTTTAGTAATGTGTGATTTTACTGAGAAACTTATGGCCACTTGTACTGAATAAGTATAAGGATTACCTAAGTCGTTGCTCAACTAGTTTTAAACTACTTCTAGCGAAGTATTCGCAACTCGGGCACATAAAATTAAGAGTCTCCTAAGAAATGGCATAAGGTTCGTAAAAGAAAATGTTAATGGTGCTGGCGAAAATGATAATGATGCTTATACACATAAGCATCATTATCATTTTGCGCCTTGACAGATTTTTTAATAGCTGATTTGTACATCACCAAGTACAGTAGCGAATTAAGTTGCCGTCTGGTTGTCATACGCGTCTAAATATTGAAGTTCACTGTTTACTGTAACGGATTCTGGGGGCTAGGGGAGCTCAAGCCTGCCAAAATTATTTGGGTTCAGTGGTCAACATTTTAGACCTTTGTGGTCTAAAATAAATTAAAGTCTAAATTGTGATTTAATCTTGACAAAGTTACAAAATTCTCCTGATAAAACCTAGTCAGCTAGTGGCGCTCTGTGTCAAGCCCCGCGCTCAAAACATAATCCTAAATCTGCCACTGACTCCATGTATAGGTAGTTTTATATGATATTTTGGCACATTTTATTTCGGGCGAATACAATAGAACTGAAAGACTAACTAACTACAGTCACAGTTTTCATTGAACTGTACAAGCGGAAATAACAAACTGCTTGTGTTTCCGTCCACACGCCACGCCACGCCACAGCATCCTAATTCGCGTTGACAACTCCGCATTAGCACCCGCGTCACACCCGCGATACTAACACGCGTCGTGTCGCGTCGCGTCGCGTCGGGCTATCGGTCGCCGGATCACGTGTGTGTCCGCGTTTTTCGGCTAATAGCGACGCGGGCCGTAATAGCTCTGAGTCGCGTTTGGAATAACGAAATGGATTGAGTTCCCAATAGAGAGCAGTAGCGCAATCTTATACGACTTTTGAAACTTTCAGAGCGCGTATCAGAATTATTTTGATCCAGACATATTACTATAATATATTTATAAAGACCAAGCCATGCCGTGAAATGACCTAGTCGTGTTTCGGGACGTAGGCCGGTGTAACCGTTCCGAAGACGGGTCTGAGCAGTAGCGTGCTTGTAGCGCCTCACTCAACTGCCGCCTTTGTACTTCTTCACTCCACAAAACTTCAAGGCTAGAGTGAATAAGTACCTTATAGGTCGTCGTGCTCCATCTTAGACCACAACGTCGCTTAACATCAGGCGAGTTGGTGGTCAAACGCCGACCTATTCTACATAAAAAAAAAAATAGTCTGCGATCGACCCGTAATTTTATATAATATATTAAACACTAGCTACGACGCGCGGTTTCACTTGCGGTACCGGGTGTATAAAAAGTCTTTTCTGTGTCCTTGACAATGTATATACAAAATTTCATGATGTTCGATTAAGTAGCTAAGGCGTAAAAGTTTTGCAAACAAATAAAGAAACGAACAAACACACTTTCGTATTTATTATGTCAGCTATAAATGTAATTATTTTTCCCTAAAATTCTTAACCTCATTATTTTATCCTACTAATATTAGAATTAGAAATGGATGGATGGATGTTTGGTACTCTTTCACGCCAGAACGGCTTAACAGATATAGATGAAATTTGGCACAGAGATAGATTATAGTCTAGAATAGCATATAGGATACTTTTTAAGCGAAAGTGAAACCGCGGGCCGCAGCTAGTGTTCCTCATAGTTACCTGCTGTGGTACATACTTTGCATTTTTGACAATTTCAAAACTGTTCACATTTTGTTTACTTCAAGTAAATACTTATTTTCACTGTAGATAACCTACTGTAGCTAACCTGTACAGTTAATGATCACCGAGAATCGCGAGTTTGCGGTAAAACACAGGTGCTTCTATTAGAGGCAATAAAGTTTACTAGTGAGTGATACTTGCAGGGGGCGTGCGGGGAACCTTACCCGGCGTCATGTTGCATGGAGTGTGCGGGAACCTTACCCGGCGTCATGTTGCATGTAGTGTGCGGGAACCTTACCCGGCGTCATGTTGCATGGAGTGTGCGGGAACCTTACCCGGCGTCATGTTGCATGTAGTGTGCGGGAACCTTACCCGGCGTCATGTTGCATGGAGTGTGCGGGAACCTGACGCTATAGCCTTACCTTGTTATGTTTAATATTACGAATATAGCCTTGAATCATTTTAAATAATTGTTATAATTACCGCTACGTAATAACGAGTATTCTGTGAGAGCATACAGTGTTAAGAGTCCGGCGACTTAACTAATTTCGACCTAGGCGACCTAGACTAACTTCGCATTGGCTTAAGGTATTCTATCGCCATTTCGTCTAGAAGAAGATGACGAGTCAAGAGAGCGAGTAATGATACTGACGAGCCTCTAAACTTACCTACAGAGTGACAAAGTGCAATTTCATTTTTTTTATGACTTTTGCACTACCATAATCATTCTTAAGTAACTAAGAATTTCCCTTGTATTATTGATTCATTTAACAGCTAATGATGTAGACAACCTCCCTATGTAATGGAATTTTTGATTTGCTTTGTCTAGCTATTGAATAAACCAGTCAAAAGTGACCCCTTAAAAGGCGGATATTTTTCATAGCTCTATTTTCGCTTGAGAACGTTTTTAAAAAAACCAAGAACATAGGGGCGAAGATATTGTTAATTTAATTGTATATGCTAAATTTCATCATAATCTGACAAACGGTTTTCAAGAAATTTTAGTAGTGCGTTTATATGGAAATTTCAGAACGTCGCGGCCCTCTTAAGTGCTGATAATCATAAATAACTTATGTTATTGGCCAAAAATCAAATTGTGAACAAAAAACGACCCTAATGACCCTGTTCTCGTATAGGTAGGTATTTCATTGAGTGTCAATCTAATTTTCCAGCGAAACAGTTAAAGGCGTGAAGAAAGATACAAAATAACTACAATAGGATCCCAAATAATTAAATGTAGATTTGATAGATAAGGTTATTGAGAGCAGTCAAACAGCTCAGATAAACCTAGAGGAATTAATAATTATTTAGAACATAGGTTGATCTGAGTCAAACAGTAACTTCTTACTTATAAACGATGTATAGCCTCGGAACAGTTAAGCAGTGTTTTGTTTATATCGATCGAACCCAAAAATTTAAAAGAAAGAAAAAACAAAACACTGTATAACTATTCCGAGGCTATACAACGTCTTTTTGTAAGGAGCCAGAGTTACAAAATGAATTTGCTTTTACCATTTTGAGATGAACACAACATTACATGAAGCCTGTTACATCTTACAACTCAATATGTTCGCCCGCATAACCAACATAAACTCACAAATTAGGAAAATGAGCAAACTTATGTTTTTAAAATACACACAAAAAACCTGCTTACTGAAAACAAGAACAGCCATATTAGACTGCTATTTCCATAAAAAGAAGAATATGAATAAATATAGAAGGATAAAAACTCGTCCAATAAAATAACGAGAAGCATAAAAAGTACCTAAAGCTTTATATTCCTCGTTTTCATAACCGATCGACAATCGACAAAGGAACGTATCTCCGAGATCTCACGATATCGTAAAATGTTAAATAAGGGTACGGGAGCACTAAAATAATGTGTTATGACGTCAAAATGACATGAGAAATACGACTGTAGTAGGTTCAACTTTTACTGACCACTTGGCTGTTAACTGCAGATCGCAGATGCGGTGGGATAGCAGTTTGAGGTTTGCGATTTGATTAAATCAGTAGACAGTATATAATTAATAAATAAATTCAGGACACTTTCACACACGGTCGCCTGACCCCAAACTAAGCAAAGCTTGTACTATGGCTGCCAGAGACCGATATACATACTTAGATATTTTTAAATACATACTTAAATAGATATTAACACCCAGACATAGGACAAACACAAATGTTCATCACATGAATGTTTGCCCTAGGTGGGAATCGAACACACGCCCCCACGCTCCGAAGGCAGGTTCACTACCAACTGAGCCACCGAGGCAGTCAAGTAAGGTTTTGTAGTTGCTTCATAGCGTGTCATAAAGGCTTACCACACGCATCAGCTTTTCCAGACTTTTAACTTGAACCCGGACTTGCCCACGCAAGTCAAAAAGATGGCGGCGTTACCGCACGACTCAGTTAAGTACGCGCAGGCCTCAGTTAAGTACGCACACTTAAGAGTGTGGTTAAGCTTTTGCATGTGGTAAGGCTATTAGAGTCTGTTAATGTAAGACACCACTCTTGACACTGTGTGTGCCATCGACCAAAAAAAATTACGCAAACAAGATTACATTAATAATTTTCATACTTTCGTCTTAAATTGTGTCGCAGTGCGATTTTACCTTCAGCTGTGCAGAGAAAGCCTTCTGTTGTTGTTTATTCTATGACAGCATAAAATATGAAAATATCGCTGCGAATGTCGACGAGATCTACAAACGGGCTGGACACAGTGTGGGAACATGCAGTAAGACGACTTTTTGCAGCGCGTTTTGTGAACGCGCCTCTTCATCGCGTTAGCATCGCTGCTTTTGACCGTTGTTGGTCACATTATTTGCAATACGCATCTGTAGTGACTAGCGATGCAGTCACGATACAGCCGCAAGACAAATGAAAAACATCCGTTTAAAAAAACGTGATACAGTCGCAGGTCATAATACCATCGCCCATATTTTATGTCGCGTTTTTTTTTAGTGGCTGTTTTTCATTTGTTTTGCGATTGTATCGCGTCTGCATCGCCGCAAAAAGTCGTCGTAGGCCATGTCCTCGACATGATTCTGTGGTGTCATTTAACAATATAATTAAATTACAATTGATCAAACAAAATATTTTCAAAACTCTCCAACTGCTTATAAAACCATTTTTCTTGGAAACTCAAAGTTAATGTGTTCCAATTTTTTAAGTTAAGTTATTACTCTAACTAGTGCATGAATAAAAAAGGAAAAAAAAACTTTATGAAATTCCCCCGTGAGAGACTTTGAGCTGTATTCGTTTTCTGTGGCAAATGCGGCCTAGTTTACCCTTTGCGCGGTTTTCTAGATTTTCATTAGCCCGGAGTCGAGGCCGCCTACCGCACCGGCACTGCCACGAGGCACTGCCACGAGGCACTGCCACTGAGCACTGCCACGAGGCACTGCCACGAGGCACTGCCACTGAGCACTGCCGGCGGCATTCTGTATTGCATTCTTCTGTTTGCTAACAGTTGTGAACTATGGCGAGCGTTTAAGCGATTGGTTCAGACGAGCATTCCACTGCACAGTTTGAATGCAATCTGAGGGTCGCATTGAGGTTTTATTCACAATTCTGAATTAGAGAAAAGTATAAGATTTTTTTAAGAAAAAATATGTTGAGACGAATGGGAGGTATTTATTTAGGTCGGATGGAGAACTGTACTTGACATTCTAGGCTCATAGATAGCTCTTCGACATCGTTAGTTATTGGAGGTTTGTTATCATAACCGCGAGTCTAGTTATAGTTCATACTCAACTATATTATGATATGGGCCGCATTCAGATATTTTATTTACATTTGATTCATTAGGTATAGCGATATTATAGTCGTTTAATTAATAGCTTGGGGGCTCAGTTGGTAGTGAACTTGCCTTCTGCGCCTGAAGACGTGAATTCGATTTCCACCTAGGGTAAACCATTCATACGACGAATTTTTATGTTTGTTCTGTCTAGATGTTAAGCATGTATTTTAAAATATACGTGTACAATGTACAAAAATAGAGCCGCTGGGCGCCTTTCCAGGGTTTCTTAAACTTTTGGCCGCGGACCACTTTCACAATTCAAACAATTCCACGGACCCCTTTCAAAAATTTTTTTTGGAAGCCGAGCCGAGCCGAGTGGTTTACGCATTGAATACTATTAAACTCACCATCCGACAATGTCAATGCATCTCATCGAGCTTACAATTTCCTAATAATTATGTTTACAGACTGACCAACTGCGGTCCCTGATACACATGCTACGGACCCCTAAGGGTCCGTGGATCCCCTGCTGTACAGGGACCTGGCTAAACGTTTGGTGGCGGCGTCTGGTGCTCAGAATGCTGGCCTTTATTTCGGCCAGAAATTTATTACTGCCGTCCAGCGTGGCAATGCTGCTTGCATTCTAGGCACATTTTACTCTACCAACAGTCTTCTAGATTAGGTTTTAATTTTTAAGAATTAGTTTTAGTTTAGATTCATAATATGTTTAGTTATTTTGAATGTTTTTATATTTATAAAGTTCCTAATAAACACATATTTTTAAATGTACGAGTATACCAGTCTCTGGCAGCCATAGTACAAGTTTTGCTCAGTTTGAGGTCAAATTTAAAGATAAGTTATGGATATCTAATTACATGAAACTCAAAGATTTCATAATGAAAAGAAAATTAATATGAACCACAAAGTACATGTTTTTTTTTACAATATATTTGCGAAATGTGAACGCATCAGAGCGGCTCGCGGCCCTAGCTGGCAATCTAATTGAGTGCTACTGTGGAACTGTGTACGTAAATATTTAGAAATCGGAGTAGGGAAACTGCAAACAGTACAGTAGACTGCTATTTAGAGTTCCGTACCCAAAGGGTAAAACAGGAGCCTATTACTTAGACTGCGCTGTCCGTCCGTCTGTCTATCTGTCCGTCTGTCACCAGGCTGTATCTCATGAACCGTGATAGTGAGACAGTTGAGATTTTCACAGATGATATATTACTATTGCCGCTATTACTACAAATACTAAAAAAATGAATAAAATAAACATTCCAAGTCAAAGTCAAAGTCAAAATGTTTTTATTCAATATAGGTATCAAAGATACACTATGAACGTCAAAGTTATTTAAATAGACTCGACCGCCTTGTTCGGACAAAAAGCCTCTACTCAGAAGAACAGGCAAGAAACTGAGGGGCATTCAATGGGGCTCCCATACAACAAACGTGATTTTTTGCCGGTTTTACACACTTCACACTAATATTATAAAGGCGAAAGTTTGTGAGTGTGTATGATTGTTAGTTCTTCATGCTCAAACGACTGGACCAATTTAAATGAAATTTGGTATGGAGGTAGCTCACACCCTGGATACTACATAGGCTACTTTTTATCCCTTTAAAATGTAATTATACACCAGTAATGTATACTTTTTACCCACGGGTAGCACCGCCGGGCGCAGCTAGTGTAATTTATACGAAACCCTTCGTGCGCGAGTCCGATTCGCACTTGGTCAGTTTTTGCTCAGTACGAAACGAGATCGACTGTGACGAAACGAGTTAAGTTTGGAAATAGTATTCAGTAGCACCGCTAGTGTTGCAGGTGTCCAGGCGGCGGCTACCTTTTACCATCAGGCGGGCCGTTTGCTTGTTTGGCACTCCACAAAACAAAACGCTTTGAACTATCTGATATCTGAAAGACTGTGTAGCCATAGTTGGCTGAGCGAGCGTCAGCGAGCGAAGCGTCTGTGCTTCAGCTTCGAGAAAAATTATTTCGCAAATATCCAAATTCTGTCTAGATTTCTGTCCAGATCTTCATCTGGATCTCTGTCTTCCTCTACAGGCCGCATTTTTAAACCGATTCTCTTAAAATTTTGTAAGCAGATTCAATAATTTTACGAAATTTTTTTTTCGAGTCAGTATTTTAATACACAAATCAAATATCCGCCATTTTGAAAAAAATCCAAAAATGGCTTACGCAGAAATCTGTTTAATAATCCTCACAAACCAGCTCACAAAACTTCACGAGAATCGATTGAGGTGCGAAACTGTTAAGTAGACAGACGTCGGCCGCGAGCTCTACAGCTCACAGAGTCAATAGTTTATTTAAAGTCCTGTATTGCGAGTATGTGCTGACGTTTTTAGGGTTCCGTACCCAAAGAGTAAAACGGGACCCTATTTCTAAGACTCCGCTGTCAGTTCTGTCTGTCTGTCTGTTTGTCCGTCTGTCATCAGACTTCTCATGAAATGTGATAGACAGTTGATCACTGATGACGTATTTCTGTTGCCGCTAATTAACAACAAATTGTAAAAAGCACTAAGCCATTTTTCGTGTCCTGTCAAAGTAACACCAAACTATAATTCCATACCTTATTATGCCTACCCATGTATGCAGCCACAATGTACACATTATACATTGTACATTTGTTACAAAAAACCACTGAAGACGAGTCTCGCTTCTCACGTCCAGAGAAGGAGCAAAACGTAATGCGAGCCCGTAGTCCTTATTTTTCTCTTGTTGTTTTGTTATCTGTGGTGTGCACAATAAAGAGTTTATTTATCTGGATAAACTCGAAGACCATCTCAGTTCGAGCATTGGTATATTCTGAAAACCAGCTCTGCGTAGGCTTCAGCTTACTCAGTACATAGCTGAGAATATCCCAATTGCCTAACTAAAAAATATTGTACCCAGCATTAATATGTAACTTGTTTTTTTAATTTTAGGCAATAAATACTTTTTTATTTTATTATCTATCTAGTCCCTTTGATCAGCTTCAAAAATACGCTTCTTGTGGGTTCATTGTGTAAAAGAGCATCAAATAAGCTGAATCTAAATCAAGTAAGTAACAAGTAAGCACATATTAATTTGAACCACTAAAAGGGATGACAAGTACACAGCGCATTGATTGATGTCAGTCAGTCAGTGACGCAGTTTACACACGACTTTAAAGAACCTACAAAATAAATCTTTTCAGTGTAAACCCGACGCAAATCGCTCAATGTTTGTCGACCTTTGGAAACGTAAAAGCTGAGCAAACACGGGATAACGTTCCCATCGGCTTTCCTGACTCGTCCGAGGTTACCCAACTCGCCCGAGGGTTTCCCGACTCGCCCGAGGTTTCCCGACCCGGCGCTCACCGTTCCCGATGCGCTACTCGTCATTCCCGACACGTTACTCATCGTTCCCGGCGCGGTATCAATATCGCGGGTAATTTTACACTTCATTGGCTTGTCGAGTCGACCGCCACACAGCGTTTGTTCTATGGAACCTTGTCGTGGATGACTTTACAAAATAGTTAAAGAAAAGTTATTTTACATCCTAGTATGATATCAGTGAGAGAACTAAATTTAAAAAAAACAAGATTCTGGTGACGTACGTACTACGTACCGTACCACCCCATAGGATAAGGATAGGAAGAAGTGGTCTTACTATCGTTATTTACAAACTCCCTTAGTAACAAACGTTGTATAGCCTCAGAATAGTTGTTCAGTGTTTTGTCTTTTCGATCGAGTTAAAGGAAAATATGAAAAAAAAAAAACATTCAATTACTTACTATTCCCGACGTTTGTTGATAAGATTTTTCTTTAATCATTTTTGAACTTATAATACGAACTAACTATAACTTTTATTTTTAAATAATCATGTTCATATTAGTTCATTGTGTGTGAACATATTTTGTGCGTATTTAACGCATTTGCTACATAACATACATACTCGTAACTGGAGCTCGGTGTATGGCGACAGGCTCACCCTTGTCACATTTGGGACTGAATATCGTCCGTTAAGCGTGGGTGTAGTCACCTCTACTAGCTTCTTCGGGGGAAAAGGGCGTGCGTGTGTGCGTAAAAAAATTGATGTAAATAAAAGTGCCTACGGCACTTGATTGGTGTATTTCTCACCGGATCACGATATTAAAATGCCATCACTAAAATGTACTTATCACTGATTATTTCTTGCGAAGAATTACAAGATAAAATAATTTAACATCCAAAAAACCTGATTTATTTCATTCTATTGCCAAAGTAAAGTTTAGATACCTTCCTATTACTTTTGTTACATCTTGTTTACCGAAGCCTATAAGTACACACAGGAAACAACAAGGAAAAGCACTCCCTCAAATTCTTAAACAAGCATTACCATGCGCCAGCTTATTCAATATTGAAGTTGACTCCATACGTTTCGTCAAGCCACTGGCGCGTCTTCAAACTTCGTCGTCAAGCAATTTCCTCGTCGAGTAATCAGGCCAATTTTACAACCAAACGAGTTAACCCGCACTTGACTCGGCGTTGCTTCATTTAGTGCCACCGCACATTGGGGCGGATCGCTGCCACAATAGCTTTTGGTGGACGCGACAAACTGTGGAACTGTGAAACTTTTCATACATTTTGTGTGGTATCGAAGCACACTGAGCGTACGAGTCGCAGAGTACTATAATGTTCGTTTGGCCGCGTTCTAGCTACTGCCTGCGGGAGTAAGCGCGTTATGTCGCCAACCTCGGGTGCAATCGACGTAGTCACCGGATTCTCCTCAATCGCGTAGTTACTATATTGGCCGCGTCTAATGGCTTGACTTAGTAGACAATAAGTTTTTTGTTGAAAAACATAATTTACAAAATATAGCGCGAAAAATTTATTTTAAAAATAATATTTTTCGAGCTTCTCTCGATTCTCTATTCGAGCTACTCTCAGCAAGTCCTTTCGTTTGGTAACCATATTGTAGGAAAGCAATAAAAATAATTTGTCCGCCATTTTCGGTGTTCCGCCATGTTCGATTTAGATCGACGTCACTTTGTTTTTTGAGTTACTCTCAGCAAACCCTTGCATTTGATACCTATATTGTAGAAGTGAATTAGAAAATGGAAGCAGATATCATTCACAACTTCAGCTCAAGATATAGTATATAGATATCTGCTTTAATGTTGAAGAAGATTTTCAACCATTTGAGCTGAAATTGTGTATGTACGTTTACTTTGGATGGCAATGCATCGTTAGTTGTATTACGTTGCAAGATTCCACCCGAACAAATATAGTTCCAGATATACGAGTATATATTACACATACATTGCAAGTTAAATAAAAGCTTATAATAGTAAACGTATTTGGTACCCAATGTGCGACGGCTCTAAATATTCGTAGGTGATCGACTAAACTATACTTCCGTGGGGTTACGGCTTCATTAAACGCCGGGAATAATTGACTGGAAGAAATCGCTCATACGAGTACGTTTACGTACGTTATTTCAGCAATATGGGCCTTGAAATACATTATAGATTTAACGGGTCGGTTCAATTGAGGACAATATAGAGTCCCGAAGGTGAGTGAAGCGACCGGTTATGGTAATGAATGTCACTTATAGCCGAGTGTGGTTATTATTAACCCCCGACGCAAAAACGATGGGGTGTTTTGAGTTTGACGTGTCTTCTGTCTGGGTGTGTGAGTGTGTGTGTGTGTGGCTCCCGAGTGGATGAACCGATTTTGAGTTTTTTGTTTGAAAGGTGAATTCATCAACGCGTACTCAATGACTGCTAACGCTATGAACATTTATTTTGCACGTAGACATAATGATCAGATTAGTATTAAAATGATACTGTATACTATGAATAGTAGACTAGCGGTTATCCGCGACTTTGTTTGT
This sequence comes from Peribatodes rhomboidaria, assembly GCA_911728515.1. Taxonomy (NCBI): domain Eukaryota; kingdom Metazoa; phylum Arthropoda; class Insecta; order Lepidoptera; family Geometridae; genus Peribatodes; species Peribatodes rhomboidaria. Next base: position 15,264,323 of record OU452187.1, on the reverse strand, counting down.
GTCTATTTAGAAAATAGTATCCAAAAACTTTCCTTTCCTTTACTGCAACTAGTTCTCAAATTTCAGCAATACCCGTTCAGCCATTTTGCTGTCCAAAGTCTACAAACAGACAGACATGCAGAGTTATTTTAGATTATAAAAAACTAATATGGATGTATGCTATAATGTATACCTATCCTACCTATCGTTCCAAAAAATCACAGATAAGCCTTCCGTGTCACCTTCTTCTACTCTACCTTTCTATTACTCTATTGCATAATACGTAGCGTAGAAAATCTTTACTCAGTAAGTTAGTACCATATATGTATAAAATATTTGTTCTGTTATCACAAACTTGTGTTTGTTTTTAGTACAAACAATATCGAAACACAGTGAACAGTGAAACAAAGCTGATTATTATTCACGTATTCTAAAAACCACGTTCGCCACAAACTGTACCGCGAGTTAGGAACCGGCGCTCAAACTTCAACGCAATTTGTCCCGAACTGTTGCCAATAGCGGAACTAACTACGATATGGAGAATAAAGGTGGGCGCACACCGTAACGACTTACTATTGACTCGACTCAAGACACCATTGGCCACTTGCACTAATTGCACTAAATATAAGAATTGCCTAACTAAAGGGTCTAACTAAAGTCTAACTAAAGTCCTTGCTTAACTAAAGGGTCTCTCAACAAGGACGGGCCGATGTCGACAGCTTGTAGCGGCCATGTTGTTTTTGTTACGGCTGTCAATTCTGTTGTTTTTTTCAGTGATTGATACCAAATCACCATGGCAAGTTACACGATTGAGCAGCATGTCAAAATGATAAAACTTTATTATAAAATGAGTGTTCGTTAGTGCACGCATTGCGTCCATTTTACGACAGACGCGGTGGCCCTTCGAAGTCGACTCTCCAACGTTTGGTGGCCAAATTCAAGACGAACGGTTCGTTTACTTAAGTAAAGACCAACCAACATCCTCACGTCAAATGAATGCCAGATTGGACAAAAACATCACCGCTGTCCGTGAGAGTGTGAAGGAGGCTCCAAGGCAGTTAATTTCTTGCCGTGTACAAGAACTAGACCTTTCGCAGACTTCAACTTAGCGAACTCTGCGCTTAGAGAGCTTTGAGCTTATACCCGTACAAGATCTAACTGACCCAGGAGCTCAAAGTGAATTACCGCTAACTGGGCTTTATAACGTCTGGAAGAGACTCTGATTTCGGTCAAAAAATCATGTTTAGCGAATCGTGCGATTCGTGCGTATATGTTTTTTATGTACCTCTAGCAATGTGATTACGAAATTTAATGATAATCGCTTGAGTAGTTAAAGTTTAGCTTAAAAGCTTAAACTTTAAGTAATACTTAGAGACATATTTAAAAAATCTAATCAGTAGTTCCGGAGATTGATAATAATAATACAAATATATCTTTAAAAAACTATGATACAGAAAAAACAAAATTGAGTTAATGCGATGTGCGACGACCTTTACAGAGATAACTGCAATAGATAGGAATACAGATACAGAAAACTACGCTCGTTTGTTTGTGATGCAAACACACTCGTTATGTTACCCTGTTTCACTTGCATAGAGACAAGAGGGGGGGAACTAGCGCGTGAGGGGAGAGCAAACTACGAGTAGTTCTGGACCACGATTCTGGCACGATCAAGATTATTTCGATAGCGGTTTCATTGTCGTTTCTCTCATCGACCGAGTAAGCCTTAGTGAGCTGAGCATCTATAGCTAGCTATATCTAGCTAGCTGCAAAAAAATGCTTTCGTGTGTCCGAATTTTGTCTGGATTTCTGTACGGATCTCTGCCTTCCTTCCGTAATTCTAAGAAAATTCCAAAAACTGACTCGGCAGAAAAAACTGTATAGTTACATATTGAAACTGCTCGCAAAATTTCACGACAATCGGTTGAGGAATGCGACATTTAGAGAAGGATGTCTTGAAACTAAAAGTGAAGGAATTGTGGCAGTTCAATTTAAGAATTTGCCGTACTTACGAGTATCATACATAGTAGCTATAGACTGGTTCCGAAATAAATGATTTTTAATTAAATTAAATTAATAAACATTAAATAAACAACAGTGACTTTTTTAATTGAGTACTATGTACTAACGTCCTCACATTGTGACATTATATAGGTTTAAAAAAAAGTTAAAAAATATTCCGTACATTTTGCACACACAGTCGTCTGGCGCCAAACTGAGCAAAGCTTGTAATATGGCTGCCAGAGACTGTTAAACAAACTTTTAAATACATTCACAAATACATATTATAACTCAGTCATAGAAATAATACAAATGTTCATCACATGAATGTTTGCCATAGGTAGGAATCAATCCCACGCCCCCAAGCTCAGAAGGGAGGTTCACTACGAACTGAGCCACTGAGGCAGTGATAGTAAATTATGTGATTTTTTTCATATTGAATGCCAGCACATTAAATTTTTAGTGTCGCATCAAATCGAATCCACCAAGAACCAGCAAGATAATACCAAACCAAACAACCCTTGATTTTCTATAAGCCAATTAGAGTTTAGTATAATTTTGAAACAACTATTCAATGAGCGACCTAGTTATGATATTCTAGGCTCGAAGGCACGCGTTTGCAAAACAAATTACAAGTTGTCGATTTGATTCGTTTCGGGGAAGGTCCCTCGGCGGCCTGAGTCCTCCGCTGTCTGGGACTCGGACCGGGCTACGGTCATAGTAACTATTATCTGATCTGTGCTACGGTCGTAGCAACTATTGTTTGATCTGTGCTACGGTCGTAGCAACTATTGTTTGATCTGTGCTACGGTCGTAGCAACTATTGTTTGATCTGTGCTACGGTCGTAGCAACTATTGTTTGATCTGTGCTACGGTCGTAGCAACTATTGTCTGATCTGTGCTACGGCCGTATTAACTATTACCTAATCTGTGCTACGTTCGTAGTAACTATTACCTGATCTGTGCTGCGGTTGCTACTTGGACACAGATTACTCAGCGAGTAGTAGTTCTGAACTAGTATGTCTTCTGTGACTGTGTTACTGTTTCTCCTTGTGTGACTGATACTGATTGCTTAGTACTAACATAATCTTTATAAGCCATTGAAAAACTTTATTCACAATTTTTAGCTAATTAACCGACTTCAAAAATTCGAAATTCGTTTTTTTTAATTTGTTTGTTACTGCATAACTCCGTTATTTATACCGATTCAAACAAAAAGCAATACAAACTTCAATTCAGATGACAGGAAAGCAGTTTTTGTAAGATTACTTCATGACCTACAAAATAATAATGTAGGAGCCTTATTTTATAAGCGTAATGACAACGGTCTTTGCTTGTCATCCCGCTCGTGCCAAAGAACCACGTCATACGAGAGAGCGGGAGAGCACACGATTACCACTTTATTTTTGATTGCCATTACGCTTACGAAATAGTTTTCGGACTTATAAGTAAAAAAACTAAGGGAACATAATCAAAATTTAAAAATCTAATTTCAGTAAGTTTTATAAATAAAAAAAAGAGACAAAAGAAAAGTCAAAGTGGACAAAAATTAGGTTATATCAAGGCTGTTTTAAGAGGTTGCCTCGTAAAGAAACCAGAGGAGAAAACATCGCCCATACGAGTGCCTCAGAGTAAATAAATACCCAACTAAAGTTAGTTCACACAGAGTGTCTGACACTTTTGCGTAGATACTTCGTCTTTGACACTCCTACATCGCATTGTTTTAAATAACTATGAAATAACTTTGACTATTATACTATTTAAATAACTTTGACGTTCATAAGTGTATCTTTGATACCTAAATTGAATAAAAACATTTTGACTTTGACTTTGACTTTGTTGAAATTTGATTAATTTAAGATTGAAATCTGATTCACTGCACATTCCTCTAATATAAATCACGTGTCTGAAACATGAGAGACAGACACTCGTACACTCTCTACAGTACTGTAGCTATAGTTGTCGCAATTTAAGAGCTTACGCGGTATTTTTACGAGTAATTTTTAACCTACTTCAAAAAAGAGGAGGTTCTCAATTTGACTGTTATTTTTCTATGTATGTTACGCGATCATTCCGCCAATTATGAAATAATTTTGGTTTTTTTTTTGGTAGATCATATTTCAGAGGTAGCTCGATATAATATTATCAAAATCGGTCTAGTAGTTTTCAAAATATCAATAAAAGTCTAAATAATGCTTACAAACTCCAATTCGAATGACGGGAAGTCGCTTTTGAAGCTTTGTTTTTCTTATTTTGACAAAAAACTTTAAACTAAAAATATTATAATGTATGCGCATAGATGTGTACAATAGATAGTACAGACTAAGACAAATAAACTGTGTGCATTAATACAAATACATTATATATCTAAACACATAATGTCGCTTCGCGCTCGTAAATTGCAACAATTCTCTAGAGAGGATATTGACGTAGATTAACGTTTGTCGACGAAATGAGCGCTGTGTCTTGTACCGGAGAGTGTCTGACACCGAGTGCCTGGCGTGTGGTGTAACGAGAGCTGCGGTGTCTGACACCGGCTGTCGGGCGTGTGGTGTAACGAGACCAGCGGGACGGTGACACCCGCGGAGTTTCGACAGCTCTCGCGGGGCGTTATTGATGCGTTCTTTTAAGAGGACCCTGTACTTTAACCATTTTGATTTTTGTTTTCGATAATAGACTTACGTTTGGACGCCATCTTGCCTGTAGGCATGTAGTATTCCAATTATTGTAACAGATTCGGGTTTTTTTTGGAAATTTTTGATAGGAAATTCGCAAGGTAAAACGTATTTTACCAAAAAGCTTGACATCTTTATTCAACGTAGCCAAATGACAGTTACTTTTAGCAGACATGTGATAGCATTCAGGTGCACAATAGAATTAACTATTTGAGATTAATTCACATTTCTAAAAAAAATCGCAATAAATGCTCTCAAGCTTTTAAATCAGACCAGATTCTGATTCAGAAAATCAGATTTCGTATAAATACTAACTAAGTTCACAGAATTGATACTACACTATTTATAGTTTTAATATTACCCTCCTCTCCGACAGTTGTAGTCGGTTAAAAATGACCAAAGTTGAGCGATGGTTGAGCGCCCTCTTAACTTCCCGCCCGCGGCCGCCCTGCCCCCTCCCGCCCTACAAGTCAAATTAATGCGCACCGAGAACAAGCAAACACAAGTTTTAACGACGCCGCGAGTAATTAAAACAGGAGACGGAGAAAAATTGGACTTTGGGTAATATTAAAGTGTTAGCGAAGTATTATTTGAAATGCTTTCTGAAAAAATGTTGGAAACAATTACGCTTCTTTGCAAGGTTGGTTTTAAAAGCGTCTTCTTTTGTTTTTCGGCTATTGGTGTGAAAATTTGATAAGCTGAAGAACTTGGAATTTTTGTTTTCGTCCTTGTGTTTCCATTTGGAAGTCGATCGTGTTGTTTATTGATGAATCTAAAGTGTAAAAAGCTTTTATTAAACGCTATAGGAAGGAATTGTTTAATTTTTTTTGTACGTTACTTACATTATTTATATTTCGTTATTGTAACACGTGTAGTGTTTCAAACTATAGGCCAATTTTGATTGTAAGACTGTCAGTGCTTTTGTAAGGTTTATAAGGGAGTTTATACGCCAAGGAAAGACGGAAACAGTCGCCGACATGATGTCGGCAACTAAGTTTTTTGAAGTCGGCAGCTACATCCTACTAATATTATAAACGCAAAAGTTTGTAGGAATAGATGGATGGATGGATGTTTGTTACTCTTTCACACCAGAACGGCTGAACAGATCTGGATGAAATTTGGCACAGAGATAGATTATAGTCTAGAATAGCACATAGGATTTTATTATAATTATATACAAATAAGCATATTTTATAATTTTTAACCGTGGGTGAAACCGCGGGGCGCAGCTGGTATTTCAAATTTGAGGGTAACATGAGGTCGGCGCCTAGAAATAGAAGAAGAGAATAGAAATTAATAATCGGAAAAAGAAATGTGTTGTAAACCACGCTCAACAGTTCTCTAAGATGATACTTTTTGTGTTTTTTTTCCAAAATCAGATTTTTTTTTCAAAACTCCCTCTAAACTGATTTTGGTTATTTTTTCTGCTAGCAGTATTTTTTTGCACCAGATCACCACTATTCTTCATATCAAAGTAGGCGTAAACAAAATTTGTTCGTTGATTTCGTAATAATACCGGGCCTTAAACTGCCTCGGTGGCTCAGTTGGTATGGAACCTGCCTTCTGAGCATGGGGGCGTGGGTTCGATTCCCACCTAGGGCAAACATTTATGCGATGAACATTTGTGTTTGTTCTATGTCTGGTTGTAATATGTATTTAAGTATGTATTTAAAATATCTAAGTATGTATATCAGTCTCTGGCAGCCATAGTACAAGCTTTGCTTAGTTTGGGGTCAGGCGACCGTGTGTGGAAGTGTTCCGAATTTATTTTATTTAATTATTTTACCATCAATATCAACCGTCTCGCTACAAACCCTTTATGTATTTCCTAGCTCTCAACACTTCAGGCATTCGGTGTAGAGTTTTCCAATTAGAATCAACTTCAAGCACTTCAGACTTTGTTAAAATGAAAACGGAGAAATTTGATTTTGTTAATCGACGACGAGCAAAGTGCCCTAGTATCTAAAAGTGTAGCTAAAGAATTGTCGTTCACGTGAAAACCTTTTTAACAGATATTTGTCTGCTTTGGAATTGATTTCATATTAAAATCACCCGTATTCTATACGAGTAACAATTACATTTTTTAGAACCATTTTTAACACATCAAGTAGAAAAAAATTAAAACTATATTATACCTAATCTCAAAAAAAAAAATCTTTTTCAGCTCAACTGTTTTAGTCTCGGAAAAATCAAACAATCTGACAAAAAAATCTGACCTATAAGTTTGTTTAATTTTTTACCAAAAAAATATATTGAACTTGTTCGAAAACTGTATTCTTTGAAGTTATTCAGTGGCTCGGTAATTTATTCTTGACTACAGTAGAAGTAGGCCCACTAACTGACATTCTTCAGACCTTTGTAGTTGTTTGTCAAGCGTCCCCGCGAGCTAAGACTATTTACAAAAGCCTTGTATTTCAAATAAAATAAGCCACCACAGAAATATAGCTTTATCCTATTTATTAACTTAACAAATGACAAACATTAAGGTGGTATTTCAATGCGTGCGATATGGTAGCGCGATTTTCCTATTTTATTACTCTTAAAACACTTCTCACTACGCAATATCCGAATCCCGTTTTATTGTATTCACGGAAACCAGATTTGATACGATCAAATTAACACTGAATAATCGAACGAGAAAGTAAAGGAAATATGTTTAATCTTTGAATACCGTAATCTACTTTGACCCTGCAACTAAATTATCTAGTTTGCGAAACTCAATTTATATGCCTAACCTTGTGATTTCAATAATGTTAGAACTCATTTAAGATCATCTCGTACCAAACCAATGTTTAATTAAACACATCACATTAGTCTCAACCGAGTTAGTTCAAACATAACTAATGACTTCACCAGGGATTCTATTCAAAAGCCTGAAACCCATTTACTTCGATTGCGGTTATCGGACTTCAAGCAGCTTGCTTTTGTATTGTATCTGAAACACTCTAAATGAATTTTGTCTTAAATTTCAGATTGTACTCGCATTTGGAATAACATTTCGGGAATGGGGTTACGCGACAATTGTTTGGTGTTGAAATAAATCTTGTCGACGCGACGTGCTGTCGCAGTGGAACTCACCCTGTAGTCGATTGATAATAATCTAGTATAGTGAAAGGCGCAGCCAGGCGGCCGCGGGCGCTGTTGAGCCTTGAGTATTCTTATCCTTCGTAGAGCCGATACGAGCCGAGATGTTATGCTACTTATCTATGCAGGATAGCGCTTCGCGTATGTAGCTAGGTCTTTCTATAACTTAGTCATGAGCGATCTGATTGTTCGGGAACCAGGTGTAAATATATTTTTTGTAAAATTCAAAGCTTTTATTAGTTATTAAACGGTTTTATTTAGCTTGCCTAGTTTATTTGTTTAGGTCAAATTTAGTAATTGGCATTTGATTATGATTGTAAATCCAGGATGGGCGCCGCCACAAAATGGCGGATCATTTTTTACAACTGCCACAATCTGGTATCAAATGAAAAGGCTTGATTGGTAATTCATTCTTAGTAAAAATGAAATCATTTAGACAGTGTAAGTACTCGTATTTTACTAATCTAAACCAAGAACTTCAACTTTTTTATTTTTGTCTGAGTATTAAGAACGATTTTATAATATATGTCTGATGATTTTGCCGTGGCTAGTTACCACCCACCGGACCAAGCCATGCCGTGAAATGACCTAGTCGTGTTTCGGGATGTAGTCCGGTGTAACCGTTCCGAAGACGGGTCTGAGCAGTAGCGCACTTGTAGCGCCTCACTCAACTGCCGTCTTAGTACTTCTTCACTCTGCAAAACTTCAAGGCTAGAGTGAATAAGTACCTTATTGGTCGTCGTGCTCCATCTTAGACCACAACGTCGCTTAACATCAGACGAGTTGGTGGTCAAACGTCGACCTATTCTATTTATAAAATATATAACAATACCCCAAATTAATAAGAAGATTAGTGCGATCTAGTAGCTAGGACTTACCAAATTATTTTTTAGCTTTTAGTACATAACCTACTTATATCATTTTAATTGTAATAAAACCGTTTAATTTTGTTTTTAAAGTGATATTAATATTTTTTGTCATTTTTGAATGGAGATAATAAATTTCTTGCTGTAAGCAGAGCAAGCATTTGAAGTAAATAACACACATATTAATGAAGTGATTTTATGAATTGACAATTTGAGTTCGACAATTGTACAGATCATTGCGGAACTTCTACATAGTATAAATCAAAGCAGCTTCCCGCGTCTGTCTGTCGCGCAGTCTATCTGTATACCTGCTCGTATTCGCTAACTCCTCCGCTAACTCCTCCGCTAACCACGCAACCAATTTTCATGCGGTTTTCACTTCGAGTTTTCACCATCTGTTAGATAATTTTTCACGGAAGGTTGATAAGTACCGTGTGAAGCCGGGTCGGGTCGCTTGTGACATTCAAACATTGTTATTGTTTGTTGATTCAATGCAACAAACAATAAGAATACAAAACTAATTTTAACTTTTTTATCATATTTTTTACCAACCACGCGTATTTTTAAAAGCGTGTCTCTTTTTACCTGACTGCGCGAGGATGGTTATGTTTTTCGAGTGTGTGTATAAATGTATGTAAGTATGTACATTTATGTATGTACTCGTATGAGGTTTCTTTGTCACGGCTTACAGCCTAAACAGCTTGATGGATTTTGACATATGAGGTGTCAATTGAATCTTCTTGACTGTGGAAGTGACATAGAGTAAAACATTTTGCAGCCGGATTTTTGATTTTATTTCATATATTTATTGGTGGCGTAATGTCCAAGCTAGGTGACATTTAGTCAAATTTGGATCAAGTATTTATGTAGACTATTAATATTATAGTGTTCAAGAAGCAAATGTGACTTGTTCTACTCACTTAATAATTTATCTTTCTCATTTCTGATGAATGAATGTAACTCGTGGAACATTGAAGCCTTACGTGGGAGGATGAAAGACTTGCGTACATCACTAGCTCCATTTTTTAATAATTTATGTTTAATACGATGAGCTAGAAATTTCGTAAGAACCTTAATTGGTTACCGTGTAACTTTATAGCAGCTATTACTTTTTAGGCTCTGGAAGGTTTCTGATATCGTACTTTGTTGTATCGGGTCAAATGGAGCTTTTACATTTATTATGAACCACTTATAGGAGTAAAAATTAAAGTATGTTTTGCGAATACAAATCAATTATCTCATTGCGAAATCTCAATATGCGAAAACAGATAAATGGTGCCCAATTATTTAATTTATTAGTAATCTTGGTACATAACACTACGAAATATACATACTTATTGAATGGCTGTTTTTTTTATTTCAGTGTTTATTTTTGAGTAACTTTTAGAGTACCAGAAGGCTGCAGATATTGCAGGTCGAGTTGGGTTGTAAGTGCTAGTTTGATCAAACTTTTTTATCGACCGATACTGAATCGCGATTTCTAAATATGCTCATTTACATATTATACACCTTTTTATACTAATTAATTAACAAGCCGACCAAACCACCGGCCAAGAGAAAGTCTGCTTTCTGTGGGGAATCTGAAGTCTCTGAAAACAGTAATAAAGAAAAAAATCAGCTATTATAAAAACTAGGTAAATTTCGTGTTAATTGTATTTTTTTCTATGGAACAGTTTTTTTTGAAACAACTACTAATAGGATCACTTCGTTGTGTGCATGAAGTGGTCCGATTGGTGAATTTATACCTCGTGCACCGTTCACTTTACTCACACATATCTGCTGGATAAGCAGCACCCACCACCGCCTTACGCATAGCAGGTGTGCTTAAGGAACGACATATGAAAAGCAACTCTAAACTGCAAACATAAAGGTCGATCTATTTTGATTTTTGAAAATTCAAGGTTATTTTCCGGACATGCGATGCAAAATGTAATACTAGGGAGTAGTTTACATTCAAAATGTTATATGGGTATAGAACAGACGCGAAGCGACGAAACAATACAGAGAAGGCGAAAAGCGAACGCTGCGCTTCTGAGCTTATTTCTGAGCTTGAGGGCGTGGGTTCGATTCCCACCTAGGGCAAACATTTATGTGATGAACATTTGTGTTTGTTCTATGTCTGGGTGTTAATATGTATTTAAGTATGTATTTTAAAATATCTAAGTATGTATATCAGTCTCTGGCAGCCATAGTACAAGCTTTGCTTAGTTTGGGGTCAGGCGACCGTGTGTGGAAGTGTCCAAAATCTATTTATTTATTTATCGTATGAAGGTGTCATGTCTTCGCTCCGTCCGTGCTCGGCCTCGTGCTCTACGTCTTTTCTGTCTGGCCAGCGCCAATACTGTCTTGCTATAAATCCATCTGTCACTATTTCAAACTTCAAAGTTCAGTATTAACAAGGAATTTTTAGTATCTTTTCTGTCTGGCCAGTTCCTAGAAGTCATATAGCACGATGAGCTAATAAGTTCAGTTTACCCTAGTACCATCGTTCGGTGTAACAAAATAGAACGTTAGTGAAAATTTACTTTCCGGACAGCTTGTTTATTTCCCATTCTCCCCCGAGCGGCGATATCTATCGCTTTGTTGCAAATTGGCCCGGCTCGAACAAGCGCCGGGTGAATGATGCTCCAATCGGAACACTCAATCCTAAAACTAACTGACATAACTACTGACATGAATTGCTGCAATCTAAAGCGCCGTTTCGAACTAACCTAACGATACTATTTCGCGGATGAATAAAGTTGATAGTTGTTAGCTATCCTATCGCTGTATCTGCACAGCTATTTCGTCTAAATTTCATGTCAAAACTAACTACGCTCCGCTGTTTTGTTGTATAGATAAGTTACCTCCATACCGTATATCATACTCGTACATAATCCGTCTACCCTTTTGAGCGTAAATAAGTAAAAAAAAACACACATGCACACACATACTTTCACCTTTACAATTTTGCTTGTATTGGAATAAACTTTTATCTATGCAATTTCATGACGATCGTATCAACGATACACAATTTATAAAACGGAGAAACATTAAAACGACGACGATGTGTCTTTGTAGTTAGACTCAGACCTCTTGCTTTTAAAAGCCTTGGAATAGTTATGTTAGACCTTCTTTTAAGTTTTAAGCTCGTGTAACATTGTTAAAACAAAAACAAAAAAACCGGCTGCAAAATATTGCAGCCTATGTCACTTCCACTATCAAGACGATTCAAATGACACCTCACATGTCGAAAATATTAAGCTGTAGGGCGTGCCAAAGAAACCTCAAACATACATACCCACATACATACAAACATACATACACTCGTAAAACATTTAACCCTTATTCTTCGGGTCGCGGTCGGGCTAAAACATGATACATTTTTAAGCTATTTCGAGGCCATACAACGTTTGCTAGTAGCACCTTCAATGTCGACACTTTTTGAAGGAGCAATATTCCAACATTATTCATAGTGTAAAATACTACAATGCCGTGTAAACCTAGCCTAACGGAGCACCCTCATGAATTTAGAGATACGGTCGTGATACCGGCAATATTCAGAGGAATTCGTCCGATGGTATGTAGGGCAGGAAATGTGCCTACCAACTGACACAGTGTAACCTGGCTTGGAGATCTCAGGCTAGGGTACGCAATAGTATAATATAATCTACGAGTACATAGGTAACAAGATACATTAAAAACTAAAAAAAAAACCCCGACTAGCTAAAAGCACTCCACTGATTCAACTTTCAAACAAAAAAAAACTTAGTCAAAATCGGTTCATCCATTCTGGAGCTACGATGCCACAGACACACAAACATAGGGAGAGAGAGAAAGACAGAGAAGGGAGAGAGAGAGACATCAAACTCATAACACCCCGTCGTTTTTGCGTCGGAGGTTAAAAAGGTAGTAAGTTAGCTGATTAAATCGTGAAATAATCCTGTTAATGTTTGTTATATTGATAAATTACTAGTGACTTTGTGAGCTGTAAACTTTGCGGCCAACATTTGTCATCTTCACAGGTCGCATTTGCAGAAATCGTACATGCGAAAGCATTGTATTGTATTGTAAGCATTTGACTGCCTCGGTGGCTCAGTTAGTAGTAAACCTGCTGTCTGAGCTTGGGGGCGTGGGTTCGATTCCCACCTAGGGCAAACATTTATGTGGTGAACATTTGTGTTTGTTCTATGTCTGGGTGTTATTATCTATTTGAGTATGTATTTAAAAAATCTAAGTATGTATATCAGTCTCTGGCAGCCATAGTACAAGCTTTGCTTAGTTTGGGGTCAGGCGACCGTGTGTGGAAGTGTCCCAAATTTATTTATTATTTATTTATTTATTTATTTTGTCGAAGCTGAAGAAGAGACGTTCGCTAACGCTCGCTCGGCCGATTATTTAAACATGTAGATATTATTGTTGTTATATTTATGCAGTGCCTATTCTTTTGAGTTGTAGCTCTTTTCCGAACAATTCGGTTGAGTCATTTTTCTTACTTTTACGTTCGTAAGAGTATCTCATTCAATTCTTGGTTTATGGCTCATAAGTCAGTGTATCTTCGATACCCACATGAATAAAAGACATTTTGACTTGACTTTGACTTTGATATAAAATAAATTGTTTTATATTATAACTGAGGTATAACTGTAGCTGCAAATTTGACGAACGTGTAGGTTTAACACTTTTCCTCAAAAACAATCGATAGAAGATGCAGGGAAGAAGGAAGCCTACATATCTACTGAGGCTAAATGGATTCAGTTTGTTGGAGACCTTGGGGTCGTCAACGATCCTGGCGGCTCGTCTTTGTATCTCTAAGTCTCTGTCCAGAGGCTGAAGCTGATATTTAGGTGCTCTAAAATACATGCTTCAAATTTTATGTGACTTACTTAGTCTTGTCCTACTCAAAGTACGTGTGCCCTCTCAAATCGACAGCACTATACAAATGTCTATCATTTGTATGTAAGAACGTAACCCGCCGCTCTAAATAATTCCCAGAACCTAGGCTTTATTGGGCTTTATTGTGTTCAGCACCTTACAAAAGGCTTGTCGTTGCTCGAGTTGGTTACAAATGTCTCTGAGTAAATGCCCACGGGGAAAATCCTTTACCACGAAACTTATAAAAAGGAAAAAGTGTAAAACAACACGACCCTAAATTATATTTATTGCCTTTACTCAAATTGGTGGAGCAAAGTTTTTGTTTTACTTTGAAAGTTATTAAAGTAAACTAACTAAGTAACCCTTTAAAATGAATTGTGCTGTGAGGTATAATATTGTATGGACGTAAAGTTTTCGTTAGGTGTTAAGCGCGGGTCATGACGAGCCGGCGGGCTCACGGGTCAACCGAATCTTAGGTCACGGTGAGTCAAGTCGGGTCACGAGTAACTTGGGTCTGCTTCTACGCAAGACTTCATAATGTGAATAAGTTACGCGCAATTTGCTTGCAAATTGCGTTATTCACGGGACAAAGCTGTGTTTAAATATTCCTAACGAGCGCTTGGCCGCTTTTGTGTGGTGTTAAGGTGAGACCGTGCTTTATACTGCGCTTACTGCGACAGTATTTGCGTTACACTAGAGAACATATTTTACAGAGAACATATTTTACAGTTTTTACATTATAAACATTTTTATATACTTATTGTATGTGAAAATGGAATTTGCGGTTATCTTGGACTATTCTTCTCGTTATTAACCGACTTTCAAAAAGGAGAAGGTTCTATGTTCGTGTTTGTATTTTTTTTACAGACATATTTGACAAATATGGCCCTGATTACTCATGTAAACTAGACTTGTCAGTTTATCAGTTAATTTGCTTATTTGACTGTCTTATTGTTCAACATCTCTACAAAATATTGGAAGTTGAATATGCAGTAAATGATTTACGATGGCCGCAAATTCCTTTATTACTGAAATAAGCTTCCCAGTCTAGTTCTCAAAACAAAAAACTATTTGAAATTTAAATTTCTCGCCTTGATTAAGACGTTGAGGCTTAAACTGTTAGCTAGCCCTTTTGCTCTGATAGCAGACAGACAAGAACTATGATAAATATGTATTGTACTAAGTGCTTGTAAGTTAGAGGGAATACGTGTAAGACATATTGTATTGTGTACGCAAATCACGCTCACAAATACCTAATCACTTAAAGCGCCCGTTTTAGACCTTTTAGAGCTTTACTTGTTACCGTTAAAGTTAAGTGCCTAAATGTACTTTGACTTTGTCTTTGTGTTGGCTATAATAGACTTTTGAAGTGTGTATTACAAATACAGACTTAAAATGTCAAGGTAGGTCTTACTCTAAATGCATCAACAAGAAAAAATGCGTTGAAACTCAAAACCTGCGGTTAAGGTTATCACTCATTGAAGCGACTCGGGACTGCCTCGACTGGTGGTCAACTGGTGGGCCACTCGCCTTCCGCGCGTTGACAGCTTACGCCGAGGCGATCCGGAGTTGATGTAGTGAGCACAAGTCCATAGAAGTTCATTTAAAGAATGCTTAACCGCACGAGGTGAGGCGGTGCATGTCAGGTACCGGGCGGCTCAAATGAGAGAGAGAAAAAAACCTACCAAGTGCGAGTCGGACTCGCGCATTGAGGGTTCCGTACAATCATGTTCATAAGGGAAGGGATAGAAAACTTAAAATTATTAAAAATATATCTACTTGATGTAACCAAAAGTTTATGCTTTTCTCAATTTTTCCATTATCTGTACTATAAGACGTTGTTTTGTTCAAAATTTCAAAATTCTGAGTTCACGGAAAGTACCTGTAGATTTTGATTCCCTTGTGAGTGTCGAAAATTTGCAGCATCAACGGCTGTATCTTTTGATTGTGTTGACTTATAAGTTTGATTTTTCTCAGCTCCAAGGGACAGTAGACCTGAGTATTTAATATGAATTTCAGCTTGATACCTTCACGCATTCCTGAGAGAAAGGGTCTTGACAGACAGATAGACAGACGGACACAACAAAGTGATCTTAGAAGAGTCCCGTTTTTTTCTTTTATGGTACGGAACCCTAATTTTTTTTTAAGTCCGGTTAAATTAGCTTATATTATTTATATTAATATTATTAGATATTATTTCTAAACAGAGTCCCGACCTTGTCTCGACTCGAGACCGTATTGTGACACTTGTTTGCAATCTCGACATGTCAGAGGCAGGCTGAGGAATTTTGAATGGAGCTGTTTTCTAAATGTATTCTTGGCAATAAACAACTTGGTGATAAAAATGCAGAAAAGATATATTGCAATTGATATTTAGTTTTTCTTTAAGGTCTTTCCGCCGAGGTATTTAAAAGTGTGTCAACAAATACCCTTCGGGTGGGCAGAGCATCAACAGCATCGCTTGTTGCAGTTGTCCAAAGGTAGCGGTTTTCGTTTACAATTTGTTTGCCGTGAAATGACCTACTCGTGTTTCGGGATGTGGTCCGGTGTAACCGTTCCGAAGACGGGTCTGAGCAGTAGCGCACTTGTAGCGCCTCACTCTACTGTCGTCTTTGTACTTCTTCTCTACAAAACTTCAAGGCTAGAGTGAATAAGTACCTTATAGGTCGTCGTGCTCCATCTCAGACCACAACGCCGCTTAACATCAGGCGAGTTGGTGGTCAAACGCCGACCTATTCTACATAAAAAAAAAAAAAAACTATCAGACGGGCCATCTGCTTCTTTGCCACTCTGAGATTTGAAGAATTTCAGTTTGAAATTTGAGAGATCCGATCAAAAACGTTTCTGTTTGATTGTGAATCAAGAATCAAGCAGTGAATCCACAGGTCACGTTTCGTTTCTTAAACGATTCTCGGAAATAAAATTAAATTTGTTTGTCGACTCAGTTTTTGGATTATCGTTTTAATTTTAGTTTGGATCCAAACTAAATTAAAATTCTGCCATGGGGTAAGCATAACGCACAATTCGCACAAAAGTTTTTCTGCATTCATTAATTAAGTACCAACTATTGAAACACATAACTTAAACTGTGACATTTAAACTAAAAGGCTGGTTTGAAGCTCTACCTTGTTGATTAGTACTCATTTTAATTCGTTAGTAAGAATATTTGAATAGATAACTATTTCTTCGAATGATTTTAATCTAAGCCAAAAAAAAACTCGATACTGCCTGATCTTCGCTTGATAAGTAAATACATACAAAACATAATATATCGTCACGTCTTTCCCCCGAAGAGGCTGGCAGAGGTGTAATACATCACCCACACTTCACTCTGTGGGTAGGTTGAGTATAAATGATAAAACCGACCAAGTGCGTGTCGGACTAGCGCACGAAGGGTTCCGTATATTTTTATAACTATAAAAACGGCAAAAAAGTCAATATCACTTAGAACTACGTGTAACAAATGGCGGACTTATGACTAATAGCGGCTTTAACATTAGAAAAGATTGCTTCCAGGCAACAATACAAAAACTCTATATTGACACCAAATACAAAATAAATCTAAACTAAACACTCAAAAATATAGGCGCAATGGGTGGTCTTATCGCTTAAGAGCGATCTCTTCCAGGCAACCTTTGGATGGAATAAAAACATTATGTGTGAAACACATGGATTATAATGTGTGCTAAAGAAAAAAAAAGGGTTACAAAAATTATAATTCATGTGTTTCGATCACTCTCACTCTTATGACTTTTCAAACGAGAGAGACAATGACAAGATAATATATCACGCATCAGAACAGGGCCCCATATCTGAGTACACTGAGTACACTCCTGTCTACTTTAGTGCATTCCTAAAAATGGTTTTACGCGAAAATTGTACGTGAAACGACATTCGTTAAAAAATGTGTGACTTGAGCACAAAAAACTTTTAAAAACCCTACAAGCTAGAAACACTCCTCACTAACTCAAACAAAATCAAAATCGGTTAATCTGTTATGGAGCTCGCACACGCACACACACATACAATCACATCAAACTTGTTCCAGCCCGTCGTTTTTTCGTCGGGGGTTACAAACACTTTACATGCCTCATCTCATTCCATACCTCGGGGTGAAAACGAAAGTTCTCTCATTTCTATCCGATAAGACGACAACAAACAAGGTCGCGTGTCTCGACAAATAACAATTTTCTAGAAATCGGATCCCATTTAGATGGTTTCGTGCTCCAATAAACTTTGAGGAATTCCTAACTCGAACTGGCTGAGAGTTGAGATATAAAATGACGGAGCAGCGAGATGCCTTTAAGGCTTGTTTACACGAAGCCATCGCTGGCCAGTTTTGGCCTCATATAAGTTTTTGAAACCAGCGAGATATAATTTTATTTTATTTTATTCGGGAAATGTAACAGTGCGAACAAACTAAATAAATTTAACATTTGTATAACTATGCACCAATTACACATTTCCGCTTATAGATAACTATTTTACAACTTGTCTAATTATAAAATACAATTTAAAAGAGATGTCAACAAGAGAAAGTAATAATAAGCAAGGTTTAGACGAAGCCAGTGTTAGTTGTCAGTTTTTGGCAGTCAGCGTTGACCTCGTATAAACAGTACCTGGGGGGCGATTCAGTTAATCATAGCCGATGCTTAACTGAACCGTTGACGTTGCGTTTGTCAAAAAAAAGACGGCTGGTGAACGGCTCAGCATCATTAATGGTTCACAAGCGTGTGAGCTAGAGCTCGACCGCTGCTCCACCCGGTTAAAAACGACTGACGTCACTGCTACGTAGCTAGGATGTTACTGCGGGGCGTTTAACTGGGGCCACCTCAATTTCATAAAATTGTATCTAGCTCTTTGCATCTTCATACAATTGCAATATTACCTACACCAAAGACTTACTATTGTATGTGCTAATTATTTAGTATAAGGCTTTAAGCATACTGACGCAAATCGTGAATAGTTGCGTCTGTATTCGTCTTGTATTCTACGAACAGATTCGCAACAATTCCAGCATCTCGAGTCAATCTGTTTGAAGCTTAAATGATAAATTAGTAGGTTCAAGCATGTACTTAGTAAAAGTACTTACTTATTTTATTTGTATACTTACTGAAAAACTTATTTTCGCATTTTATATAATCATTAGGTATCATCAGCCTATCTAATGTTTGTCCATTCCACTTGACTGCATGCAGGGCGCCTCTAACCTAACCGTAGGGTTAGTAATTAACTTATTCTATGACTCGATGAGTATTTTAAAACCCTATGAACTGGCTTTACTGTGTTTTCGTTTCGGAATAAATAACAGTACAAGTAGGTAGGTACAGAAGAATCATGCTGACACAGTAAGTATGCGAATTTAAACCTACTCATAGCGTTTACCGATTCTCTTTCTAGAATCGCTAACGCTATAAGACTAGTTGTTGATTGGACGAGTTAACGTGACATTTTTAAAGCTCGTATTTCGTCCGATCACCAGCACCTCTAGCATGCGCGCGCTGCAAAATTCTTCTCGTCACTTTGTCATGTGAGAACGTGACAAGGCTATGTCTAAATATACGTCTGTCTTCGATAAAAAGAGTCAACTTACCGTTGTCGCGTTGCGCATGCTAGGTCTGCTGGTGACGTTAGAGCTTTACTGATTCTAGAAACCGAATCGCTTGGAAACGATTTCAACCTATCAAACATTTAGAAAACATTAGCAATGCCAGAAATTTAAATTATAAATGTTAAAGTTGTCTAGGGCCCTTTGTCACTCAAGTCTGTATTATCGGGTTAATATATTAAGTGAGTCTGTATTATCGAGTTGTGAGAAAGCAAAATATTATAGGTAGTAGAATGCCCTAAAGGTGTAGTGTATAAGTACGTTGTTGTTTAATATGGAGGTAAGTATAAACTAAGTACCTACTATTATTCTTTATTTCGTTTTTTTTTATGTATTTGTGCTATGCAGCACTTTTTCGCTTTTCCAGTGACTACTCTTTAATAAAAATCTGCAAAAGAATTACATTTCTACTAGCGTTAGCCCCGCGCCAGGTCCTACGCGCGAGTAACTCTTAGCTGAGTTCCATGCAGAGGGCAAACCTATATTATTGGCGCTGTGTACAACGCAGAGTGCGCTAGGCCTGGAGGGCTATTCCTGCGCGTGAGATGAGATGAAATTTTATTTTGGTCACTCTCACACCTATGACGTTTCAAACGAGAGCAACAAGGACGAAAAAAAGTGAGATGAAAATATCAAATCTCCGAATAGGGCCCCTGGTTTCAGGTCTGCGGATTAAAATGGCTTGATTCAACCACTATCTCAGACATTTTTATCTGAGTAAAAATAAAGCAGACTCATATTGCAGAGGAAGAGGCCCCCTACCCCTATCTTTACCTGAATACATCACTGATTTATTTGACACAAGAACTTCTTTCCCTTAGCGAAAGCGCACACTATGCAACAGCTTGACGACTAAACGCAATGATAGATTGCAGCCGACAACATTCTTACTTTTTGTTCAAAATTCTACGCAGTTGGCATTTGAGTCGCAGAGTGCCAAGAACAGAGTAGTTGGTCATCGGCCACGGACATGGTGCGTGGACATACGGTGCATTTGCGAAGACACGCGCATGCAAGACGATTAGATCCAAACGACAGCTATGCGTCTAGTCGCAGCGACAAGATACGTGCCCGCGCAAGCTGTGAATTTGCACTGGCACTTATGTTATACCTACTTACTTTTCATTTCTAATGTCATTTTCAAGTATGCTGTCAATTTTGACTGATAAACCCGAAATTTTTCAAATTACATCGAAAGAGCTAAACGTTGCTCATGGATGGCACGTTCTTCTTGTGCAGCTACGGAACGGCATAGGTACACCATGCATGGTATAATAATACACTTCGCCAGATGCAAGACCGACATATGTTATTAACAAATAGTTCGAAAGAGATGGATGACGATGACGAGTGACGTCATTACGTGTTTGCTCCCGGAATGCTAGATCCATGATCCAAAAAAACAAGGTCTAGCATTCCAGGCGCAAACACGTATGACGTCACTCGTCATCGTCACCCGTCTCTTTCATACTATTTGTAAATTTCTTATTTCGGCATTGATTGACGTCACCACGACTGGAATGCTACCATGGCTAAATCTTGTTTTCTTTTTTGGATCACGACGTATACAAACTATGTAGAGTAGTTACTACTAAAAATTGATAGTATGCTTAAAATAAGTACGCTGCTTTTTTTCCATGTCAATAACAAATCTAACAGTGACATAAATATGTCTTTTAAGGCCTACCTACAAGTTTAATAAAATGCACAGTTATTTTAAAATTAAGTACGATAAGTATGTATATTTTATTATTAAATAGGTACGAGTAAGTATATTAAAAATTAAAATTTACACAATTAACTCACTAAACATACAGTCAAACTTATTAAAACATGTACCTAGCCATAAGTTTCGGAAATATGACCACTGCCAACCTCTTCGAGGAAAAGGCGTGACGTCCCCCTTCCTTATCAGAGGGCAGGGTGTGGCGATAAAACAGACCTATTTTTTTTCTGACGACATGTTACGTTCACAGATCTAGGATGTAAAAGCGAAGCAAAAAAAATCTTAGGTCTGTGGTTACGTTATCTCTTAGGCCACTTAGATCCACCCAGGCTCCGCCGGTAGAGCAAAAGCAATTTTTTCTGCAAACGTGAGTCTGTTAGAACATGAAGCAGTAGTTATTAGTTATTATTGCTTTAGTTATTATTCTGAGGGACTGGTCATTGATAAAGTCAATCAATCATGAAGTTTCAAAGAAGTTTAGCTATCAGGCTATTAGCACGCTATCCGCTATTGGAACCGGCAACGATAAATTATTGGGACGGCCGGTTGCGAAAAAATGCTTAGACCTAACCAAATGGGATGTCAATGTACTTAACAAATTAATATTACAGTAAAGTTGTACTGGTCACAGCTTAATTCTACTAGGTACTGGGCGCTCATAACTGATCACCGATTTTATACAACAGACGACATCGTGAGTTCGAATGGGTCGCAAGTGGCATTTACAACAGAGTGCTACTGTAGCTCAGACGTAGGTCTCGGCTGTTTGCTCTAGTAGACAAAGTAACAACAATAATAATAAAGCCATGTCAGAAGCCAATATTGCACCGGCTACGGCATTGCAACCACAGACTTTTAAACCGTAATTCAGGTATTTAAATATTTATGGAATCTATGTTGTCTATGACGTGAATGAAAAAGTAGAGTTTGAACGTTCCTCTTTTAACTTGATACTGGCAAATGCACAAGACGTGCGACGCCAAATTCCCCTATGCGGGAGAACAAAAAAAAACGCTACTCTAGTTTCTTTAAAAATAAAACCTACCCATAGATTCAAACGCTTCAGCAACGTGTCACTAACGTGTCACCAACGTGTCACTAACGTGTCACCAACGTGTCACCTACACCAACATTCAGAAATAAATCTAATATTCTCTCTCACTCTTAACCTCGCTCGTACCCATTATATGTCCTACTCCCTCATGGTGACGTCAGCCTAGTCTCCTATTCTTGACGCGTGAGATGAAATCTGGTCACCTTCACTCTCGACTTTTCAAGCGAGATAGACAAAGACCAGAAAATATCTCGAATGGTAGGAATAGGTACCCTGTATACTTACTTTTCTCCTTCACTTGGTTCTATCTTCGACATTGTCTTAAAACAATACCTACTAAAACAATAGTTTAATAGCTTTAAATAATGTCTAAAGTTTAATAAATAGCTCTACATCAACTTATGGTTTATTTGGAAAAACTATGTAAAAACCTATTTATGCTTCTTTCTTTTGCTCATTGTACGTTTCATATTTCTTGCTAAAAATAAAACTAGTACTTTATTTGTTTCTTCCTTTTCTGTTTTTTTCTCCTACATAACCTGAAAACCTGTAAAATAAATAGGTAATTAGAAATCTATTACTATTTTCCATGGACGTATGCTATTTTTCTAGGAACAAATTTTCCTTGCCTATTTGACATAAATCAAGTCAAATTGTTAAAATACATCATACCAAAGAGTATGTAATATAGATACATAATACCAACATGAAAGTTTAATTGATTTACCTATATCTTCTATGATATTGACAAAATGCAACAATATGAACGAAAGTAGATATGTGTTTAGCATAGAATAACGGAATGTAACAAGGAGAGATGAGAGTGGGCACTGGAACAGTTTCTTGGGAATAAACAGTCCTATTTTATATAATAATTTATCATTAGCATTCTCAAAGGTTTAGTGAGAGTAGGAACAAAGTATACTCAGTTGTGGCCCTAGTTAACGTACTATCTCTTTACCACTTTACCTTTACCATTCCATATACCTACGCGGCGCTAATTCGACCGGGCCGACTGATTATAACAAACTCTCTAGGCTGACACAATATGTGCACTTCAGTAATTTACTATAAAAAATTCTTTACTGGATTCACTGGATTACTTATCGGGTTCTGGACTTTTCGCGTCGATGTTTGTCCTCTTGTAGAGGACTTGTATTTTTGTTCAATGAGTCACTTGTTTCCTGCAGAAAAATTAGAAGACCACACATTCAACAAAATCACTACTTTGTTTGGCAAAAAAGTAAAAGTTGCGTTACTAATTTTGTATCAATTGCGGACAATCGTGCATTTTAACAAATCGATAAAGGTTATTACACCACCATTATTTTAGTTGAATACTCAAAGAAACACAGTTTAATAAAATAAACAAAAATTGCCTTTTTCTGATTCCCGGCAAAAATACTCAAGTTTTTTTTTTAAAAGCTTTCATGACCATGGAAACAAAATCCTTCAGTACTGTATATGGTGATGATGTAAATAAATTCCGGAGTATTGAAATTTTTGAAGTTCCTTTCAATAAATTATTTCCCGTATATTTGCGTCTCTCAACTGTATAGTGTCGCTTAGTTACTGTGGTTCATCGCGTTGCCGCGTCGCTCGGTCTGAAAATAAATCACGTCACTAGTTAACAATACAGAAAGAGGAAGGCTTTAAACTTAATAAAATTACACAGAATAATTTAAAATTTGGTTGTGAACTAGAAACAATAAAACAATACAATTAATGTATGTATGAATTTAATGTCTTTTTTGTTCTTACCTCTTATTATTACCCGACTGCGCAAGAAAGAGGGTTATGTTTTTTCTAAAGAGTATTGGGGATTACACTAAAAATTCAGAATTCAAACTAAACTTAACGTCTCCAATTCCTAGCAAACCTTTTTCGTTTGCAAATAAATGCTCATGAAAACAACAATTAATAAAATATTATGTTCAAATTTAAATTTATATTAATTTCTTAATCGCGCAGCAGATGGTGTTTTAAAACGCGCATAACTTTAATTTATAACATAAGACCGCAACTTGACAGACTGCAGTTTTCAGGGTTTTTTGGGTTCTGGATACAGTATACTTACACTACCTATCTATAATAGGTAATAGGGGTAATCCGCGATAATTAAATATAAAAAAACTTTTAGGGACCTTTAAGAAACTTTTAGCCAGATGGGAGTGGTTTCGATCCCAGCTTACAGCACGCATTAATTTGTTCATTGTGTGAATATTGTGTGCGTATTGTATGTCATCTGCTACATGACCGGAGCCCGTTGTATGGCCACAAGCTCACCCCTAGTCACATTCATAGGACTGAATATCGACCGACGAAGTGTGGGTGTTGTAATATACCTCTGCCATCTCCTTTGGGAGAAAGGTGTGGTGATAATATATGTTAAAAACTTACATTGAAACATTTTTTTTGTTATAAGTAAATAATAAAGCTCGAAATCCATATCATACTTTACTTATAATATTAAACGAAAGTAACTCTATCTGTATTTCTGTCTGTATGTTTGTAGGCTTTTCACGGCTAAAACGGCTGAACAGATCTTTATGAAATTTGAAAATTAGTAACAGTATTTTACGAGGAGGTTATTGGATACTATTTTCTGAATTCTGAAGTCGTGGGTCAGACTATAAAGTATTTGCAAATTGGTTTTCATTAAAAACTAGCTGTTAGCAGTAAATAGTATCCAATAACCTTCCTCGTCAAATGCTGTAACTAATTATCAAATTTCATCAAGATCAGTTTGGCCATTTAGCCGCGAAAAGCCTAAAAACTGGCAGAGCTACTATCGATTTTTTATTTATAATAATATTCGGGACACTTGCAGACACGGTGACACTTGTCGTCTGACCCCAAACTAAGCAAAGTTTGTACTATGGTGGCCAGAGACTGATATACATACATATATTTTTAAATACGCACTTAAATTAAAAATTAACACCCAGACATAGAAAAAAACACAAATGTTCATCTAACGAATGTTTGCCCTAGGTGGGAATCGAACTCGCGCCCCCTAGCTTAGAAGGCATGTTCACTACCGACTGATCCATCGAGACAGTGTATAATATCAGTAAGTATGGGCCGTTAGGATATATTTTTTGCAACACAACCCTTACTCATAAAATACCATGTTATTGGCTGTCCCACGTATCGAGATAGGGAGCAGATATTCTATGGTATCAAGCTATGTGTTTCAAACACTATTTTATCAAGCTATTGTGTTTCATACTAAGTATGGTGGAAAATTCATTATAATAAGTTGACAACACTGGGCTACAGAAGCTACTGATAAGTAATCACAATACTCATCAAAATCGCAAAAACCAGTTGTTGACATATTTGAAATTAAATTTTATATGTTTGTGAATGTTTGTATACAATTTTTGGGTTAATTTTTTATATAGTTATTGTTTGACATTTTTCTAAAATTTTTGTATTTTAATTGTGATTCTAATAGTACCGTAGTTTGATTTTTGACCATTTGATTGTTATACTATTTATTTTATTGTTGGACATTTTTTTTTTTTCTATAGTTATTTATTTTAATTTGATTTAATTTTTAAATAATGAATTCTATAATTTGACTAGGTACTTATATGTAATTATTATTTTTAATTGCTATGTGTAAATTGATTTAATTTTTTTTTATTTATTTTTATAATCATTAGCTCATCACATGCCTTGGCATTGCTGTTAGTGTGATAAGTATTTGTCAATAAATGAAATGAAATGAAATTAAATACTACACTATCACTACATAGTATAAAACAAAGTCGCTTTCTCTGTCCCTATCTCTGTCGCTTTGTATGCTTAAATCTTTAAAACTTCGCAACGGAATTTGATGCGGTTTATTTTTAATAGATAGAGTGATTCAAGAGGAAGGTTTATATGTAAAATAACATCCATTAAAAAGTGGATAAATACTGTTATTTTTGAGGTTTCTAATGTGATGTCGTTAATTATCAATTTTTTTTCCGCTTAAATTGCAAACGCAGGCTGAACCCTACGAGATTTATCAAAATAATGTACTCGTACTAATTATTTGTACACATTCAAAAGGTCTACAGAAAACTCCTCGATGGTATACATATGTCTATATCTTATGGATATCCCACAACAACGTTTTTTTTGTTTATAATACCCGTGCGAAGCCAGAGCGGGCCGCATGTTTTTATATACAACGTTCACAGTTTTTCTGTAGTGTATTTAGTATCAGCATTGCATCCGTGCGAAGCCGGGGCGGGTCGCTAGTAATATTATAAAATCGAAAGTTTGTGACTGTGTAAGTGTGTATGTTTGTTACATCTTCACGCTCTAACGGATGGACGCATTTTGATGAAACTTGATAATAAGGTAGCTCATACCCTGGATCACTTTTTAACCGCGAGTAACACCGCGGGGCGCGGCTAGTATTACATAATGTAGATGCAATGGAGTGGCAATATGATTCTGACACTATTTGCCTCGATCGGAGCGCACGTCGCACCATGGAATGACCATGGAATAACCACGGATGAGCGCACCTTTTTTTACTGTTAAGGAGTTTTTGGCGGGAACCGAAAAGATGGTGTCATGAATTTAAATTATTTACTAAAACTTGTGATTCTCCGAGGAATAATAATAGTGGATTATTAACCTTTACCGGTTTGCTATACCTAGTGCATGAGCGTGGGTAAATTAAACAAGCATTATTAAATACTACTTTGCGTGTTTCCTACAAAACTCGGCTTTTTTTTTTTTGTTTGTAGTGGCCTCTGCCCCTTAGGGTTTTGGGGCAATTTTGCCATCAACAGTGAGGGAGGCGATAGTAATTGATATAAAAAGAAAAGAAGAGAAATAATCCTGATGAGGTAGATAGTACTATAGAAGAAATGAAAGGAAAAAGAAAAAAAACTATAAGTAGACGAAATTTATTGGACTGAATAAAATTAGCTAATGAAAAAATGATTTTTTTGTTTGGGAATGAGAGCAGAGAAGAAATGTGTATTGGAAGCGGAACTTTACAATTAGTGATGGTAGAATAAAGGGATGATTTACTACGAAGTGGGCAGCTAAAAAATATATAATTTACCGAACCAATATCCAAACTACAAGAGCAATTAGGAGAGTCTGCAATTTTGAATTTAAATAATTGAATAGGACTATAGTTGGCCCTTACCTTGAGTTTTGATCGTTAAGAAAACTTTTTTTGTTTTCAGTTTTAGCTCTAAACATTTCAATAGAGCGCTACTGGCGGAAACGTTAAAGAACCACAGACATCCAATACAGTAGTATTTTGTAGACGAAGTCTGTATAAGGAACTAAGTTAAATGTATGGAGCCAAACGAAAACAAAAAAAGTTTTCGCCAACCATCAAAACTCGCGGAAAGCCCACAGCTTTTCTCAGCTGTCGAGATTTTTGTTTTGTATTTGAATGACAACTCATGACAACTGAAGAAAACACCAATAGATTTAATTACTTACAAAAATAATATTTATATATTTAATAGTTCAATAGTTCTTAATAAAGTTATTCCTAATCGTAGAATGTAGTACGTAATTATTTTACAGGGTGAAAGTAAGGAAAGTGACTGGCATCATTCGCACATCTACATGCATGACAGCTTGAATAGCTAAGTACAGACCAGAAACCAAAAAAAAAAGTGTGACACTTTGTTCCCACGAAGGGAACCACCGGAGATTTTCGAGGAAAAACTCCACCAAAATGATAAGTAACTATACATTTCTTCACCTACACCACTCATTCGCACCGCAAATTTTTAGCACATTTCTGCTGGATAGAAAACCTCCCCCTCGCTAGTTTGCCTTAGTTCTTGATGGAGGGTCCCGGCTTTTCCAGAGGAACTCATCAGACTCCTCAGCACCGCACGTCAACTTTTCCCGGGACAGCTACGTGATGTTGTGTTTAGTCAAATCGGACAAGGGTTGTGTGTGTTATGAAGTTACGTAAGATAAAAGATCTCAGTACGCAGCCAACTTCATTACATTGCTTAGCTTTTAAAAATATCAATTATGTAATGATATTATCATGACAATTATGAAAATGATAATATAATCTTTGCGACTTAAGGCGATTATAAAAGCGAAGTGAGGCAAAAGATATTTTTATGAAAAATAGGACTAAATGAGGCACTGGTGGCGGTACGAGTGCCTATATCAATAAAGTCAAAGTCACAATGTTTTTATTCAATTTGGGTATCAAAGATATACTTATGAACATCAAAGTTTTATAATAGACTCGACCGCCTTATTCGGAAAAAGAGCCACTACTCAGAAGAACAGGCAAGAAACTAAAGGGCAGTTTTTAAAAAAAATATAAATAGATAACTGTCTCACAAATATTGACTTACAACTAGGTAATACCATTTTATATTTATGTGCTAGTGGCTATTTGGTGGAAATGGAATGTAACTCCTCTGGAAGACAGGTTGGCCGAGATAATGGGCCATGCCATGACGTAGGTCCGTTACCATACGCGCGAATAAGCCAGCGTGGTCCAGGTGGATATTCCATTAATACTGCACGTGCTAATTGACCGAGCCAAGCGAGTTCTCAGAGGCAAGTATCTTGCTTAAATTTTTTTTTTTTTAGTTTGAACAAATTAAAAGTAAAAATACATTTTCAAAAACAAGCTTTTTATTTAATGCACTAAAAAGAAATTAATAATCTTTCTTTTCCTATAAAACTTTTACTAATAAAAATAGCTTAGAACGTCATTTCGTCATTAGCTTAGAACGAACACAATTTATATTCTATGTTGCTAGTAAAAGTTATAAGTAGTAGCAAAAGGTTGTTTTATTCTTTAAACGCATTTAAATAAAAGCTTGTTTTTTTTAAAAAAAAATATTTAATTTTTTTGCTGTTAGTTTTCACTCGACAGGTTTCTTAGTCTGTTTATCTCACTAAACGCAAAATTGTTGCAAGATTGTTTGCCGGTCACATTCAAATTTAACTCGCATTCGTATTCTCATTAAATTCTTTGATTTGATACCCATATTGTATGAAAGTTTCAAATGCTTAGTCCGCCAGCTTTAGAAGACCTACATATTGGATTTAGAGTGACGTCACTTTATTTTTCGAGTAATATTCAGCAAGCCCTTTCATTTTATACCCATGTTATTACAAGAGTGAAAGAGATGATAGCCTAGTTGGAGAAGGCCCGCTTCTCAACCCAGAGAGAGCGGGTTGGAACCCAGCCGACGGCACGCACCAAT
This sequence comes from Peribatodes rhomboidaria, assembly GCA_911728515.1. Lineage (NCBI taxonomy): Eukaryota > Metazoa > Arthropoda > Insecta > Lepidoptera > Geometridae > Peribatodes > Peribatodes rhomboidaria. The sequence goes on along the minus strand of OU452187.1, from coordinate 15,235,259 downwards.
TTGTTCATTGTGTGAACAAATATGCGTATTGTATGTCATCTGCTACATGACTGAAGCCAGGTGTTTGGTTGCCACCAGCCCAGGCTTGCCACATTGGGACTGAATATCATCCGGCGAAATGTGGGTGTTGTATTACACCTCTGCTAGCCCTCTCGGGGGAAAGGCGTGACGATATGTATGTATGAATGTATGTATGTTATACGGGTGCATAGAAAATAACTTGTCCGCCATTGAGGGTGTTCCGCCATCTGGGATTTAGAATGACATCATAATTATAGCTAACCATGCATTTTCATCTAAACTAAACGTGTTTACAAAATTTCAGCTCAATCGATTCGAGATATCTGCTTCAAAATTGAGTTGCCAGATTCCACCCGAACAAACATAGTTACATACACATATACATACATACATGCATACATACATACATTGCAAATTAAATAAAAGCTTGTTATAATTACAATAAAAATGTAAACTATTAATATCACCCTCACCTGTAGTCTAGTTGGCCACGTTTTAGTACTCATAAACGTGGCCAACTAGACTACAGGTGACACGTGTGTGAAGCGCTAGTGGTACTGACCCGTTGCTCGTCCGATGATTAACTGAGCTGATGCTTAAATGGACCGTTGATGTGCCTATTATCATAAGAAGCAGACGGGCAACAGCTTGGTGCCATCAACGCTTCACAAACGTGTCATGTTTGTGAAGCATTGATGGTACCAAGCTGATACGTTTAAGAGACAGTGGTAATGAGCCGATCCTCGTCTTTTTTACGTTGATTGCTTGGTTCCATCAACGCTTCACAAACGTGTCATGTTTGTGAAGCATTGATGGTACCAAGCTGATACGTTTAGGAGACAGTGGTAATGAGCCGATCCTTGTCCTTTTTACGTCGATTGCTTGGTGCCATCAACGCTTCACAAACGTGTCATGTTTGTGAAGCATTGATGGTACCAAGCTGATACGTTTAAGAGACAGTGATACTGAGCCGATCATCGTCCTCTTTTTTATGGTTAATGCAACATCGATTGTTTGGTGCCATCAACGCTTCACAAACGTGTTATGTTTGTGAAGCATTGATGGTACCAAGCTGGTACGTTTATGAGACAGTGATATTGCCCCGAACCTAATTTTTTTTTAATGGACACTTAAACAAATGACTACTAAAATTGAAATACATACTTAAATAGATATTAACACCCAGACATAGAACAAACACAAAAGTTCATCACATAAATGGTTGCCCCAGCTGGGAATCGAACCCGCGCCCCCGAGCTCAGAAGGCAGGTCCACTACTGACTGAGCCACCGACGCAGTCAAATTCAACGTCGATGGCTCAGTTTAGTAGCGACTGATAGACGAGTTGCTCCCATGCTATGATGATCACTATTATTTGTTACGAGCTGCACCTTGCGGTATTACTTGCGCTCAAAAAGTGACCTATGTATACCTATGTTTAAACCATCTAGGGAACCAACTAAAAAATTATGTACATTTATGAACTAATCCATTTTTTTCTCATATTTCAGATGATCGTTTTCGTTTTATTTAAAATGAAATGATTAAGTACACGACTTTCACGAAAATTACCCTAGAAGTGATAACATACGGAGCGACTTCAATAAATACCATAGATTTCGATGTTATTAAAGCTTTTAAAGCAGACAAAACTGAATAAAAACGGAGCAGAAGCTATGAAAAAACGCTAAGGCTGTCGCTTAGGCATGCGAGTTCTGCTAAGCCTAGAGCACAACAATAGAGCGAGTACATAAAAAAAAGACTATAAGTGTGTTATCGATAATATAATGATTGATATTCCTTGCTGCACCTTGCGGTGTTCCTCACGGTTAAAAAGTAACCTATACTGTTAAATGAAAGCTTTATTCGGACTTTGTTATAGCTAGTGAGCTTTGTGATTTATTTATTTAATGTATTAAACAATTTAAAATGTAGATTTTTGGTGTGTGTTAATTTTGTAGGTAGGTGTCCAAATAATATATAGCCTTCTATATACCTTCTATATTCGTGTAAGTAGGTCCTAGGATCCTGAGATAGAAAAAGTAATATTTCCGTCTATTTATTGATCGAGCGAAAGCAAAAGTTGGCATTACCTGTTTGATCGATGACAACTTGAGTATGTCCCTTTGATCAATCCGATTTTTATATGAAATTTTGCAGGCAAGTAGTTCGTGCAAACAATTTTTAAGTTCGAATGTGAGACAAAATTGGTCCAGAGGTGCTATTCAGAATCAGATTCGAAAACTTTTCCGATCGGATCCCTACTTTTATACATTTTGGAATAGGGAATCGAGTATAAATGCGATCGGAAGAATGAATTGCGTTTAAAAACTTATGAAAACAGCTAAGATTCGAATAATTTGAGTTTAAAATTTTTGGTATTCAAACGGAAACGTTCCTGAATGATTGTGAATACCTATGCAGGAGTTACGATGAGACGAATTACTACTAGTAGTAGCTGATTCCTAGTCTGTCTAGATCTAGCCTATGTAGCTTAGAAAATTACTGGCACAGAAAACTATGTAGGTACGAGAGCCGTTTCGTTACCGCACATCTTAGCGGCACATGAACGGTCAGCGCTTTCGTTTCTTTTTTTGTTTTCGAAGAAGGAATTCGGTTTTGTCACTTAAAATTGACAGACACTTTGTTAATGACAAAGGAACCATATGAATGAATGACGTTGTGCTAAATAAATCAGTGGTGTATTTAGGTACAGTTAGGGGGAGAGGGCTTTTTCTCTATGAGATATAAGTAGGTTCTTGCTTCGTTCTCCATATCAATGTTGAGCTAATTAAATTACAGCACCGAAACGAAGACACTAACCAATAAAGCTAGTTCATAGGTTTAAAACACTGCGAGCATTGTTTTTTTTAAAGATAAAATCCAAAATGAGGTTATCCGTCGTAGAACTAAGACAATTAACCAACATAGCAAAGGTTTAGCAAGTTGAAGTGGCAAATATGAAAATGAAATGGTGGTGCTCGTAGAAAGACCGATATCCGTTATTATTTTAAGAGTGGATACCGAGAATCACCAGACGTAGATTGGAGCACCCTGCCATCGAGTAGAGCGACAAACTGCGCCAAACAGCTGCATAGGTGGACGCTTAAAGCAGAAGATCGTGTCATGTATCGTTCAGTAGAACGCTCACGCTCTGAAATGGATCAACATTAGATATGCCGATGCTCATGATGATACTAAATGTAAAAATAATAGGTTTTCACCACACTAATACCTTTATTAACTACCTACATCCTTGAGATTACTATCTTATAATTTAAACAGCAAATCATAATATAGTAAATCTTTGGTGTAGGTAATATTGCAATTGTAATAAGATGCATCCATCTAGATACAATTTTATGGAATTGAGGTGGCCCCATCTAAACGCCCCGCAGAAACATCCTAGCTACGTAACAGTGACGTCAGTCGTTTTCAGTCGGGTAGAGCAGCGGTCGAGCTCTAGCTCACACGCTTGTGAACCATTAGTGATGCTGAGCCGTTCACCAGCCGTTTTTTTTTTGACAAACGCAACGTCAACGGTTCAGTTAAGCATCGGCTATGATTAACTGAATCGCCCCCCTGGTTAGGTAGTACCTGGATGACCGAGCTTTGCTCGGTATTTTTTTTTTTAATTGTATTTTTTGGAGAATAAACCATTGATTTTAGTCTAACCTCAAAGCAAACACTCATTGACTTCGTGTTACTTAACAACGCCATCTGCTGTTGTGTCGTTAAAGCAATTAGTTGCTCACAAAAAATAGTATTATTATTCGCCAATAGATGTCAGGAAGAGTCATATTTTTCAGTTGAGACTACTCAAACGCCTCCTTTTTGTTATTTTTCTTCCAAGTTTATGTTTAAGTTGATTATCGATAAAACACGAATGAAATGACAATTTCTAAAAATGATTCCTAGCTAGATCGATTTATCGCCCCCGAAAGCCCCTATATACTAAATTGTATGAAAATCGTTGGAGCCGATTCCGACATTCCAATTATATATATGTATATATTTATACAAGAATTGCTCATCTAAAGATATAAGATAAGATTAAAGACAGCTCTATTCCTGCCAGTGCTAATTTTTGTGTGATCTCTGCGCGCATGCCCGCAGCAGCGTGAGAACGTTCAGCTCACATGTGATGACGTCATACTCACCCGCCGCTTTCGAACTTGTTGTAATTGACTTTTTCGGTCTTGCTTAAGCATCGAATGACGTCACTACGCGTTGCTGAAAGCTATACCTGGCGGAGGATATTATTAAACCATGCATCGCACCAGCCGCTGGCGCTTATTTGTAGACTAAGACACTACAAGAATAATCCAGGAATTAAATTAATCCATTGGCCTCATTTAAAGAACACGTAACCAAACCACTGCTGGCTTGGTTGAGGAGTGGCGCCAGCGTTAGTGGTTTCGTCTAGCCCTGGCTCTACTCCCTCAAGGAGTGGCTGCCAGCACTGGCGTGAATACGACAGCATGAATGACGTGAATACAGGGCCGACAGATCTATTTTTTTTTTCTGGAAACTGGGACAGGGACTGGTGCCAGTCCACCGTCTTCGTGTAAACCCTGCCTTACATATAATATAAATATTGGGCTTCGGATCTACCAACTCAAGTGTTCTAACCCTAAAAGAATTTCATCAGATTGAGTTTCTTTGCTTTTCCTTGTTTACGTCTTATACAAATTATAAAACGATTGTTTGAATGATTTTTTTTTTCAATCTGCTTCAAGGCGGCTGATAAGTTGTTTATATTTCGATTGTTGGATTTTTAATATAAAAACACGGAACAATTAAAAAACCCATACTTCCTTCAACATATAAACTTTGAAGTTTGACCAGAAAAGATACTTCAGTACTTCGTATTATTGCTCTTCAATGAGCTGACAAAGTGGCTGATAGACAGATCAGACGACCTAAGGGCTGGTGCTTACCTCGGTCAGAGCATTAGCATTGCTATTCAACGAGGTAATGTTACTCCAGCTAGGCTTTACCCGCGGATACTGGATACTGGCGGATACTACCTTATTATTTGTGATTTGTTATGTTTGTTTATATAGGCTTATTTCATAAAAACTTTCATAATACGCCTTCGTGACGGTGTCAAAGTCAACTAATAGGTATAAAAATGGGCGGTAAGGCTTGTCGCACACTCTTTCTTTGACGCCTTAGCAGCAAGTCAGACAGAAAAGACGTATGACGAGCACACTGGACGCAGACGTGGCGTCCCTTCATTGTAGGTATGTACTTTTTTAAAAAATGTATGGAAGAGACGCGACGCAACATACAGAGACGACGAGCGCAGACGGGACGCGGAAGCAACGCTTCTCGTTTTGTAGGAAAGTGTGTCGACCGTCGGTATCTCGTCCACCGCCATACGTCTTTTCTAACTGGCCAGCGCCTTACGCGGGCGAGGAGTCATAAAATATTCATACTTAGCATATCGTCCCGCTTTTCCCCCGAAGGGACTAACAAAGGTGTAATACAACACCCACACTTCGCCGAACGATATTCAGTCCCAAACGTGACACGGGGCGAGCCCGTTGCCATACACCGGGCTCCAATCATGTAGCAGATGACATACAACAAATTGTTGCGCGCCGTCGGCTGGGTTCTGAGGCGAGCCTTCTCCAACTAGGCTAGTGAGTACAAGAATAAAGCGAGTCATTTAAGCGGTACAACTATATGTACAACTATTGTTCTACATTGCTGCCTACAACATTGAATAGTTTGTAAGTAATCCATCGCAAGGAGCCCTAAGGACCGTTTCGTCTCCGTCCCTCAGCTCGTAACAAACGGCCGCCCGATAACTACAAGGATAGTTTTTCCATCAAATAAATTCAGGGAAGTCGCGCGAGACAACATGCGTATTCATTCGGAGCTGAGTCGTCGTTTCCACGGACGATAGGAACGCAGCGTTTTTCACGTTAATTTTGAGTGCACTTCATATTAAGTATAGCAGAGTTCAAGTGAATTGAATAAAAAAAATTACAACCAAAAAAAGTAAATAGTAATAAGTAATAGTAATAGCATAAATATAGAGACGAATCTAGCCAAAGAGCCAACAACAAGTCAAAATCGGTCGGCCGTAGGGAACAGACAAAGATAGTTACCTGAAAAGTGTTACCTTGCTTGTGTGTTGACATTCGGGTAAGAAATTGTTGCAATTGCTTATTGCAATGGCCTTTCCCCTGAAAGGGCTGGCAGAGGTGTAATACAACACCCACACTTCGCCAGACGATATTCAGTCCTAAATGTGACAAGGGGCGAGTCTGTCGCCATACACCGGGCTCCAGTTATGTAGCAGATGACATACAAAATGCACATATGCACACACAACGAATAAATTGGTGCGTGCCGTCGGCTGGGATCGAACCCGCTCCCTCTGGCTTGAGAGGCGAGCCTTCTCCGACTACGCTTTCATCGCGCAACTAGTTTACTAAAATAATTATGATTAGTATAGTTAATGCAACGAAAATTAAAAGTCGCCTGAACTTCTATAAGACTTTTAACAAAAGTAACGTTGTGATTTTTAACCCAGCCAAACCTACTCCCTAACCTACCCACCTAATACACTCAATTCCTCCGGACTACTATTAATTCTTATCTATTCTTTGACTCGAGTGAGTATTGAGTAACTACCACATGTTCTGTGCCCGGGCCTCCTGAATTCGAGTGAATAACTACCAGCTATTCTGTGTCGGGTCTCGTCCTATCTGCCAAGTCGAGGCTATTACTCCTCGCAGTCTCGGTTGATCGGAGCGACACGGACATGGGTATACCTACCTAGGTACGACTTTTAATCTTGTTAGCGATACAATCAGGCGATTGGTACGCTTTCTAGATTAGCTGCTTCCCTGGTAACTGCTGGCTTATTTATTAACTAGCGGAAAAGAAATGAGAGAGGTGGTTAATTGAAACTTACTCGGGGGAAGCAAGTTTGGTAATATTATTATAACAAAAACTAAAACTCCACAGTATAATGCTGTACTCTATGTCACTTTAAGCGATGATAGCCTGGTTGAGAGCGGGTTCAAACCCAGCCGACGGCACGCATCAATTTGTTAAATGTGTGAATATTTTTATTTATTTTTGGAAAACATACAGTGTTATTTTATTTTATTTATTTAAACAAAATCTTTTTATTTATCTATACAGTAATAGTAAATTAGAAAAATAGATTTACTAATTTACTATTACAGTACGCACCATTAATTAGTTTTCACATTTAGAATCTACTTAGATTCTATATGTGAAATATTGTAATATACGAGTAAATAGTGTAATTTGTGTACTTACACAACTTGTTTACAATCAATGTATTAAATCAACACCAGTCCTTTAAGGGGTTATATATAAGAAGCTAAGAGCCGCCGTCAAACCAAATATTACTCATGGAATTGCGAACTTTGTATACCGGTGAGTTGAAAAGGTAAAATTCAGACAAGTCCATGCTTTTTATAGTGGAAGTGGATCTGACAAAGAAATAATTTCTTCTATAGTTGGTAGCACATTGGAGGACATTTAAAAGTTTTTGGTGCCTACGAGAGCGTGAGGGTGTTATTATACCTATCTTGGAGAGGAATTCAGGTGAATCAATTTCAGACTGCGCTATTTTTATTAACATTACTACATCTGTAATCTCGTCTTTTCCGTAGGGGTAGCATATATGTGCGTATTGTACGTCATCTGCTACATGACTGGAGTCCGGTGTATGGCGACAGGCTCGCCCCCTGTCACATTTGGGAATGAATATCGCTCGGCGAAGTGTGGGTGTTGTATTACCCCCTCGGGAGAAAGGCGTGGCGATGTAACTTTCACTCTCAAGGCGATTCGAATGACACCTCACATGTCACCGTCATCCGTGTCTTTCGAACTGTTTGTGAATGACTTATTTCGGTCTTGCTTAAGTATCGATTGACGTCACTATGTGTTGCTCACTGTGACCATTTTTGACTCGGAATGCTATACCTGGCGGAGAATATTATTATGCCATGAGTTTACCAATTTAGAGCCAATAAGTAAACAGCCAAATTCTGTTTACTTATTATTTCACTTTCTAACAGTGATAAAGAAACAGCATATTAACTGCATTTCTAAAGTAACACACACGATGACACCTACATTAAAATCCACTTTACGCTAAATATAAGAATTGCCTAAGTCCTTGCTCAACTATTTAAAACTACTATTAGCGAAATATTTGCTCATCTGGCACACAGGTCTCCAGGTATCACTGGTAAGGAATGGTTTAAAGTTCGTGTGAAAACATTTAGGTAAGAGCTAGCTAGGAGTAGCTTAAACTAGTTAAGCAATGACTTAGGCAATTATTTTTTTAGTGCATGTGGGCCAATCTGAACAAACAAGAGGCTTATTTCAAATATCTTTGGTAATATCAAATTTCGTTGCTCAAAGGAAGCGAAGTGTTCGAAAGAGGAAATTGAGGAATGCGCCGAGGTCGAGATTATGATACGAGAACATACATCTACGTACGAGTATGTATGTATGGTATGTCTGTATGTGTGAGCTCGAAGGAAAGTTTGGTTTAATATTTGAGGAATCCATACCCATTCCCTCAGACGGAGGTTCAACAATGAGGGGTAATGAATAAAAGAGTCCATGGACAAATAAAAAATAGGCCTGCAATGAAACATGAACCTACAATAAACCTTGAACCTACAATGAACCTCAAACCTTAGTTTAGTAATTTTTGTAGGTGAGCTGTGTTGAAAGTTATTGTCAAGTCTACTTGTATCATTCTTTAAAGTAAAAAAGTAAGCTACTTTTTCAGAGTAGGTAATTTATCTAATGATATTTTTTTTTTAATTTAGATTAATCATAGTTAATCTCATCTTATTTTGATAAAAAGATTTATCAGATTATCTTCAAGACCGCTAAGTTCAACAGAATAAAACTGGCAAATAATACTATCTGCCCCCATTGTGTGGTGGCAGATAGCCATAAGTGTTACCTTAGCCCCACTGTGTGACCTTTGCGGGGGCAGACGGACATTATCAGTTATATCTGTAAACTAGCAATAATATTTTAATTAGATAATTTGTACAAGAATTAAGCCAGAAGCAGCTGGCATGTCCCTAACGTTTATTAGTCCAAGAAGCACCTTCATTGATGCGTCTCCTATTCATGTAGACCTTAGGGTGAGAGGAGAGCGGGCTAAACCGACCACCGACTCAACTATACAATCGGCCGAACGATGGAACTAAAAATATTCTCCAGATGATCGTCACGTTTCTTTAGAACATCCGACAGTGGCTCCCACACTCAACTGCACAGATATCTCGTTCCATGCTGTATAATCCAAACATTAGGCCTTGACCTTGCGGTCACGCTAATGTGAGATTTATTACGTGTAATTTGGGAATAGATTTGTGGATTCCTCTGTCAGAGTGGAATCGCAATGTCAGCGTGAGGGGACAGAATCTGCTTGCGGGTGAGAGCTGTATGATTAGACTAGCTACGCCCCGCGGTCTCACCTGCTGTTAATTCTTTCGGGATAAAAGTAACCCTATGTCCTTTTCTGTATGTTTGACAAAGTGTTTGTATATTTAAATTTCGTTATGATCGGTTGAGTAGTTAAGGCTTGAACGCGTAACAAACAAACAAATAAACAAACGAACAAACTCATATTCGCATTTAAAATATTAGGATAGGAAGTTAGGATAAGGATGACCAGGTAGATATAGACCACATAAATAAGGAAAAGTTTTAGTGGCTCGAATAACACGCCAAATCGTTTGCTTCGGTTGTTTGTTAATAACAACTGTCAAGCCTTGGCCTGTTAGTAGGGCTTTTGACTGCTATTAGGGCTTATAACCAGTCTTCAATAACCGCTTGCTTAGACTGTGAGCCAGGGACAGTTCGCTGTGTCGTGGCTGCATGAAGGAGAAAGAAACTGAAGGTGCATGTGCTGTGGCATTGTGTGTGCATTCCAAAATTTACCGGAGTTAATTTGATCGACTAGTTATCATCTACATTGATAGACATTGTGCTTATGTGAGAACTGTCCGAACTAAACGTTGCTTAACATTGAACTAGAGGGAAATTCAGCTAACCAAAGCTGATGTTTACGTTTAGCAAACTGTTGACGTTGTGTTAGCCTTAAAAAACGGACGGGGAATGGCTAAATATCACTTATGTCTCAGTTGTCTCACAAACGTGCCACCTGTACTACTAGTGACACGCTTGTGAAACTTTGGTGGTACTAAGACATTCTCTGTTCATTTTTGAAGTCTAACTCGCAACGTCGTTTAACGTTAAGCATCGGCTATAGTTAACTGAATTACCCCTCTGGTCGAAAATCCCTCCACATAAATGAATGATGTTTAACCCCTCTAATGGTCATTTTCAGTGCTATACTTATATTAGAAACTACTATTATTCTGTATCTTCATAGCACTATCTTGAAGAATAATGAGCGTAAGAACATTAATTATTTAAGGTCGAGTTTTTCGTGTTCCGCGAGCGAGCGATCCGCTGAGAATACAATAGTTGCTAGCCTCAAGAGATGTATTGTTAAGGCACCTACGGACTATGAGGTTAGTCGCAATGCAGTCGCAGCTACCTAGTTAACCATAATTAGCAATATATACAAGATAATAATTATAAAAAGCAAAGCTTAAAAAACCAACTTCTCGTCATTCATATAAACAGTTTTAGGCATTTGTTGAAATTTTTAGAAACTGATTAACCGATTTTAATACATGATAATATGGGACCCCACGGGAAGCGTTAGCTTTCTAATAAAAAAAAGAATCATCAAAATCGATTCACCCAGTCAAAAGTTACGAGGTAACAAAAAAAACATACAGTCGAATTGAGAACCTTCTCCTTTTTTGAAGTCCGTTAAAATTGTTTTTATAGCTGCGACTAGTGGTATTAAAAAGTAGCCTATATGTTATTCTAAATTATATCTAGTCAGAATATCATCAAAAAGCGTCGATTCGCTTGACAGTCAAGAATTAACAAACACACACACAAATTTTCCCCATTATACTTCTTATAAGTAGGATTTGCACTGCTATGCGGTGCACTTCGTACAGTACATGTTTTCAACGGCTGACCGCGTTGCGGTTAATCGCACACTGTGTAGTACCCTTAATCTTTCTCAAAGGACGGTCTCATTGGAGCGGGACAGGTTTATATGAAACTATGTCCTTTAAGTTAAATAATAGACGCTGTCTCCTCGTAGAACACAACGAGGTTTCTAGCTAGACGAATGTATGTACGTGGCTATCGCTAGGACTTGTAACCGGTTTATAAATACCGGGTTTTTTTTAATTCTTAAAACTAGTTGATTAGCGATCATTGATATACTTCTTAACACGTTCATAGAGCATGTCCTGTCGGTGGTGCATTTAGAGTTTCTTAAATAACATATAGTCACACCTTTCCCCTGAGGGGGCTGGTAGAAGTGTACAACACCCACATTTCGCTGGATGACATTCAGTCCCAAATGTGACAGGGGGCGAGCCTGTCGCCATACACCAGGCTCCAGTCATGTAGCTAAATAGATAAGAAATTCTAAAACTTGGATTATCCGGTTTATTACGTTGAACTAATCCGACATGTACATAATTATTATACTATGGTTATTATTATTTATTTACTAAGCTGGTTGTATTCTCTGCGACAACTGGTTATCAATTGACAAGAATCATTCCCACCGGGGTCACGACAATGTAGCCGGTAAAAAAACACCGGTTTTCAGTCCCTACCTATTCCACTGCAATGTGCATGAAGGTAGGCATTGTTAAGTTAACTAGGTACGAGTGGTGAGGTGCTTACGTTTGTTTTATTACAGGCTGGGTTGATGACAGCTCACCTGGAAAGATAGAATGGGAAGATTAGCCAACTTTAAAACAGGCTTTACAATTTTAAAATTGTCAACAAAATAAATTAAGGGTAAAAATAGGAACAACAAGCTTTTAAATTCTGTTGTTAAAACATCTCTTTATTACATAGACCCTTTGTACATATGTGTCATACATAAATACATTATAATGAAAAAAAAACTTTAATGATATAAGAGTTGAACACTCCACCCCTCTCTTTTACTTGTAGTCTCCCTTCAAACTGAAAAAGAGTAAACTCATCCGAACATCTAATTTAAGATATATCTTTTTGTTTTCATACAGTCAACATTGCAAAATTACGTTTATTTATGCAAAATAAACAATTAACTGAATATCATTATAAATTATAACGAATACGGATAAAGTTCACAAAACAAAATAATGTTGTATTTTTAGCTAACCCGTGCTGCATTATTTAATGTGAGCTTCATAAACTCATTTAAATATCATTCGTCCGTAATTACCCGTTTAATATTAAATCTCATTCCGTCAGTACATTACCCCACGTTTCCCTTTACCCCAGCCTCCCCTCGCCCCCGCCTGGGGAGCACTTTTGTACAAAAACGCTATGATTAACCCAAATAATGTTCTGTTATACTCGTATTTTGTGATGGTTAATGACATAATGGCATAAAACGTCTTCTTCTTTAATAATAAATCTTTGCATGTTGTAAGTATTCTGTTTTTTGTAATAAATATAATGCAGAATATTGTAGTACTTAGTATTGTTTTGTTTTTTGTTGGATTAGAATATAAAAACGATTCATAAACTCATTTTTAATTGCCTCATCAATGATATCCCGATTCAATGAAATACGGTAAGAACCAAACTTTGTTTCTTCTGAACTTGTCGTGCAGTAGAAGAAAAATATTTATTCAAAACTCTATCGTCTACTCTACTATCTACTCTTCGTCAGTTTACTACGGAACCCTAAAAAGTGTTGAAATTTACCAAATTTTCTAATGAAACGTTTAACTCACAATGTCACAACGACGGTCGGAGGAGAGCGGGGAAAACGAGCATACTTCACATTACGTATAATTTACGAACCGTAATGAGCGCCCAGTATTCTGTGGCCGAGATATAAACGCTGTACGGAGCCTACACGCCAGGTTGTTGCGATGTAAATTGTTGTAGACTACTGCTTTTAACGAGGCAAAAGGTGCCTAGTACGGCAACAGAAACAGAGCGTCGAGAACACTTTCTGTCATTTCAAAATATGTTCCTAGTTAAAACTTATTTATCAGCAATTACTTTTCAGATTATATTGGATTTTAAGCGCGGTGCCTACTCTGTATTTTAATGTTTTGATGCTGCATGCCTAAAACATTAAAATACAGAATTAAAATTAGAAGCGTAGAAAGTTACGCGTCTGTAACATGTTACGTGTAACGTTGCTTTGTCTACTACAAGGATCTCACAAAAGATTGCAAAATCTCAAAGAATAATCTCTCAAACATGAAACTCCAACAATCTACAATCTAACCGAGTAACTAATTTTACGTGTTCGCATAACGAGTGCAGAGTCCTTAATGTTAATACACTCTCATAAAAACTTTAAAAAGCTTAGCTCGCACATGTTGCCAGAATTACCCGCTCTGCCTCCGTCACGATCGTAAAACCAAAATAAACGGTGTTTTTATTCGTTAAAAATAAAGCAGCGTTCAAAGTAGCTCGTGTACTGAAGCAGTGTGTGATGCTAGCTGGCGAGCAGTGGTGACAGTAAACGTACAAGTAATGATAACATTCCGTCATTGGCTTCAGCCTCGCTCGCGTAAGAGAAGCCGCGTCAGTTTCGCCGTAATCGGAATGTATCTTCCAACAAATTCAAAGAAAATGTATAGGAACCTGCAGTGTCGTTTGTCACAGTCACTGTGACAGTGTCGCCAACGACAGTGAAGCCAGTTGGAATAGAGCCTTGACTTGAATTGGCGGTAATCGCAACGTAGACTAGAAAAGAACACACTGAAGATAGAGATGATGGCAATTTGTATTTTTTTTTATCTTCCATAAGAGAAGTGTAATAGGCGAAAACAAGACAGCACAATTAGTTAACCTGCTGATTATAAAAGACCGATAGATTTTTAATCTTATTTCTCAAACGGTAGTCATTTCATGATAGCCTAGTGAATTTCATTGAATGTCAATAAAATTAAGTTAGTACGAGTAAGATAAGCAATCTATATAGTACTGGAAACTTCAATAGGTAACTGTAAAGACGTAGTTTGGCAACAGATGGCGTCAAGAGAGTAACCAAATCTTGCTTTTGTGTCACTGTAGTTACCCCACCTGCCTCTAGTCTGTGACCGTAATTGAGTGTACGAGTGTACGAGTCGTACGAGTCTCAGCAAGCGGCGGTATTTAGCAATTCTAAGAGGTATTACAAACGTGTGGTTTCAGCCATTTGTCGGCGCTGGGTTTCCCTAGGGAAGCCATTTTAATGCAAAAAGCGCATATTGCGCGTCGCACACCAGGGAGTATATTCTGGAGCGAGCAATATTATACCGGTCACTTTCACTCTAATAACTTTTGTGACAAGAGCAACAGTGACGAGAAATAATATCGCTGGAGCCGGGAACAGAACTCGATTGGGAGCAAAGGTGAGCGAGTAATGATAGCAAATCGATGCTTTCTGTGCTACGGATATATTCCCCCTTTAATTTGATTCTACGAGTATATTTCTTACTTGCTTACTGTTATCTAACTATGCTGTTGCTACTATCAGTGATTTTTTATCTGATATTTATTTTCATTTTCTATGTTTAGCTTTTATGTCGAATTTCCCTAGAATGAATTAGTTAAATAAATAAAGAAGATTACAAATGGTTAAGCCGGTTTAAAAAAATGAGGGGGAGGAAGATTAAAGTGGACCTTGCAAAGTCGTCTTTTGATTTCGGAAAATCTCAATACTTAATTATATTCCGGGTATTATTATATTTAGCTTCGTAATGAAGGATTTACCCGGGTGACTATTTTGATAATGACTATTGTGATGATTTTTGCTGTTCAGCGAAAATTGACTGTCTAAATGGCAATTTGGCTAGGTCACAAGTGACTAAAACTATATATATATAGTGATAGGACGCAAGCTTCGATCAAATACAAGGAAGTATCTCCCTTATATTTGATCGAATCGGGTATGATAACCTAATAATGGACCGCATAAATTAGGTGCTGCACACCATTCACTGTAGCGACAAACAAACGCAAGCAGTCTCAACAGTGATAATTATTGTTGTTTCGTTATTGTTGTTTCTCTTTTACGTGTCTCTATCTTTGTTCGTAACATAATACAATCAATCAACAGAGCTGTGTAGTGTCCGTTTGCTTGTAGTTGTATTCAGTCCACGCGCTGTGTATTATAAATTAGACTCGTGCCACTTCTTCCTTAGATTATTTCGATGATCGCAAGTGATTTGTGAAACGACTACCCGCATGGCGAAAATCGACCCGTGGAAACCTTTCCTAACGTAGCTAGCCTGTGTCGGTTTTGTTTCAACTCCAAGATCTTTGCGCCAGAATTAATATTCTGAACTCAACAGTCCGTTATCAAAAGCAGCCATCGTCACACGTAGGTACCTACCGCAGTACCGCTGAATATAACATCTACATATAAACAGCTCCAACTGAATACTCTAGAAACTTTAATACAAACGCAATATCTGTCACTATTCTGTATGCAGTCAGCGCATACTTAATTAATTATTTTTTGCGATGATCTAGATATGTTTTAAAAACCGCGAAGTCACGAGATTACTACGACATGATCATAGAAATGATCATCATGACATATGATAATGACCATTCTTAATTCCTGAAGCTTATGAAGAATTTACTTGATACTTGTAATCGGTAGCGTATTGATTAAAATGCTAAATGAATCTACGGCAGTACAAAACGATAATTCATTCTATTTAATTTTAGGATTTCATTTTATCCACCTAACTAAATTGGTTGCTCTGTGAGCTGGAGACCTCGCGACCAGTCGCGATCAGCGTTGGATAATTATGCAGTTTTATTTTTAATAATATCTCCGCCATTTTGAAAAAAATCCAAAAAATGCCTCGACAAATAAATTTTAAATAATTATCGAACCAACCGACAAAAACTCAAGAGATTCGGTTAAGAAATGCGACCTGTACACGAAGACAAAGACCCGGACATACAAAAGCATTTTATTCGAAGCTAAAGCCGAGATGCTTCGCTCGATAACGCTCATTCAGTCGAAAAGTGAAACTTTTTTTTTTATTTTTATGTAGAATAGGTCTGCGTTTGACCACCAACTCGCCTGATGTTAAGCGACGGTGTGGTCTAAGATGGAGCACGACGACCAACTACTAATTCACTCTAGCCTTGAAGTTTTGTAGAGTGAAGAAGTACAAAGTCGGTAGTTGAGTGAGGCGCTACAAGTGCGCTACTGCTCAGACCCGTCTTCGGAACGAATTAAACGAACGATTATTAAACGAATGATTTGTAGTAATTTTAATTACTTATTATTTTAAACAGTATTTTGTTTCAAAAAGCTATCTCTCTGTGCATTTTCTCCTCTGCGTCGCTCGCAGGTACCTATCGCAAACTGTACCGTTCTGAGTGAAGGTACCTCTGAAGGTAGAGATAGTAACGTCTAGATATTATTTTTCTCGGACAGCTTGTCTCCGGCAGTGGACGTCCTTTGTAGATAGAGCACAATGTCGCCGCGGGCGCGGAGGGCCACATTCTACCCGCAAGTCGTTCGGAAGTTACAATGAAGATGGCGCTGTTGTGTCGTGGAATGGGGGTGTGGAGGGGATTTTCGGGATGCATAATTGGTCGGATTTGTAGAGTAGTATCGAAAATTATGAAGAGGAAAGATTTGTATCTTTATATCCTAACAAACTGACAAGCTAACAGTATAACTATTTGCTCGTGGTTGTCGGCTCGCGTTGGTGATCCATTGGCGGTGTATATAGGCGACTGTCGACCGCAGTCATGGCGTGTTCCAAGTCGGAGTTACCTGTTTTCTGGACATAGAAGTTCAATAACAAACTTACAAAACTACACTATCCTTGAGTGACATAGGCCTATGAAACGCGAGCGAAGCCGTGAGCAAAAGAGCAAGGATCATACATAAGAGCCTTATTGCCATCCTAATAAACCCGTTTTCATGACGTGATATTTCTTAATTTCAATTAGTCCCAAAGAAGTTGGAATATGATTGTTTTCAGGATTCTGTATCAAAACAGAAAACAGTTTTGTTAATAAAAATCAAATGAGCATGTTTGTTTTCCACTCGTCTACGTAACAGCCAAGACTATGTTCCAATTAAAATTAACCCGCTTTGGCCGTTTTCGAAACTAAATTTCGAAACTAGTTTCGAATAACGAAAAATGATTCTGCTTCTGAGCTGGTAGGCAAATACGAATTATCCAGTTTGAAAGGTTGATTGGTATTTTGAAACAACTGTGTAATTAGTATAATTAATAGTGTCTCAGGGCTGGTGAGTAACGTAGTGGGTGGTGGGAGGGGGTTCGGAAGGACATCATCCCGGATTACCGCCCCAGGAGCACTCCAACTTGCCTCATGTAGCCCTGTCCCGGGGCGACGGACCCCGTTTTTTGGCGTTCAGCCTTAAGAATCCGAAGACTATCGAATTGTCCATACAAGAGTAATACCAAAATAATTTTAGAACTTGTACATATTTTCACCATATTTTATATTATTCGGAATCGGATAGTGATTATCTAACTCCCTATATTAGTTTTCTTTCAAAATACTTACTCTTGTCGAAATGTAAGCCAATCGCGTTTTACGTATTTTAACCTTATTTAGGACATGTTTTCACCTTATTTGTTTCTTAATAAAAACAAAGAAATATTCAATCATATAATTATAGGGCCGTAGCTTATATTATCAAATAACGGAATAACAACAAGATATGCATAAAACGTTAACTTTTCATTCATACTTTTTGGTATTACGAATGACAAGAACAATTCAAACAAATTCTGAACGAATACTCGCGCTATCGCACGCTACCGCGCCCTACACACACAAAGACAGTGCTGATATGCGTGCGTGTGAGCGCGGCCGCCTCCATACAATTTGGACAACTTCAGTGATTTCTATGAGGACCACTATGTCAAACGTAGCCAAGCAACTTAGCTGCTAGGATTTTTGGTTCAACTTAAATATTTAAAAAAGTTATACTAGGTGCGCCCGCAGTTTTACCCGTTATTTTACAGAGGAGCTAAAACCGGGTGAAAAAGTATTTAGGCTATGTATTAATCAAGGGTATAAGTTATTTCTATTCCATTCATATTATTACAGTGTGATTACTGATTAAACCTTTTTATTTGTAATTTTATCCATGTAATAGATTTCCACAAGATAAAGATAAATAGATCTAAAGATAGCTATGGAGGAAGCCATCAAAAGAAGTAACGGAAAATATGGGCCTGTAAACTGAATACCTAGGTACCTTTTTAAAGCAGACTTTTTGAAGCAGTAACCCTCGAACTTATAAAATCCTTCTTTTACGTCGAGTGTTGATTAAAAAACCAGGTAGGTAATATTTTTTCTACGCTCCGTTAACGATTATGAACTGTTTCAATAAATAAATAAAATATGACGTTTAATAATAAATAAAAAAATAATAGGTTTTTTTAATCATTGATACAGCTACAAAATCTTATCCAATTATTTGCATTGCACCTTATGAATAAAACCTTCCGGTGGCGCGACGACGATAGCAAGAGAGAGACAAAGTTCATAGGACCTGTAATATCACTCGGATAAATACAACCCAATCTCTTTGGAATAAGGTTCACTTTAATATTTGATAGACGTTAACAGATCGAACAAGGGCCGATATCCGAATACTTCCGAGTACATAGTTCCGGCTTCCGATAAAGCGGGAGTTTTTTCGGATCTTAGTGTCAAGAGATCGTTCGTAAGTAATATCACTCGGATAAATTCAGCCCAATTGCTTATGACTGACTGATCTGATAGGCATTTATAACTCAAACAAGAGCCGATATCCAAGTGGCGAGTCCGTTCCTACTTGCGATGAACCGAGAGTTTTTTTCGGAACTTTGTGTCTAAGACTTCAAGAGTCACGAGAAAAAATACCTACATACCTACCTACTTCTATGTTTTTATCGTTCACCGCTTATACTGCTGTGTGCTTGTGTTTGAATACCTATTTCTATTTAGTTTGGTTTCCGAAATTTTGGAGTACCTACTTAATTTAATAAATTTTTGGTACCTACGTAAGTAATTATTGTAATATACGGCGGCGCCGTAGAGATACTGATAGGTGATAGTGATAGGCACCGTTTGGGAGTTATGATGGCCTAGACAGACACACCATGTTCTGGGGGTCTACCATAGCATCTTATTGCCATGATTGTTACGTTTTGTGTTCGATGCTACTCGACCGCGAACCTTATTGCGCAGCGATATGACTCACAGGCGCTCAGCGTCGGCAACAAAACGTAACCAAAACCATCATGGTAGACCCCTGTACTTTGCGCGCTGATTACCTACCAGCCGCCCGCCCATCGCAGGTGTCCGGTCTCAGCTGATTACCGAAAGCCGTGTAACAGATTACCAAATAGTTAGTACACGCGGCGGGCGGCACGGCGCGAAACTCACTTTACGCTATAATTACTTGTTCTATGCTTTACGGTCGTAGGTTAGCTTTCTTTTTGGTTCACAGCGTCTAGTGATTCAAAAGAATAGGCTATTACAACAATAGGTATTGACAATTTCTGACGAAATGATTTACCTATACTAGGTATCTTACGTAGAAACTTTAGTAAGTACCTAGGTATCCGTGGTACCTACCACGGATTACTAACTAAAGTACGAGTACCTAGTACCTAGGTAGGTACTACTCGGCGTACTGACATAAAAAAATAATGTTTTAAAATAAACGATGTTCATCAGTAAAACTCTGATCGCGAGTACGAAAAAAAAAACAGGGAGTAGGTATAACACGGCACTTAGCTCATTATCAAAAATATATACCTAAGTAATAGGTTTATACCTATTTACATATGCTTGGACTTGTAACCGTTTCGTCGGTTTCCGTTCAACTGTTTTGGCCTTAGAAACGCTACAAATAGAATAGAGAGATAGAAGTTAGGTACTTACCTACTATTGTTTTTAATACTTTTTAGGGTTAGGTACCTTTGCCAAAAGGATTGGAAGGAGGACTGATCAATTCGCGATGTTCGTTTCGTGATTAGTATTTTTGAATAGATTGTGTCAATTTGTGTCAATAGTCAATTTTTTACCTTATGATAACAGGTAAATAATTATGTACATACCTACTAGGTAGGTATTTGCTTTGAAAGCCATAACTCTACGTGTGCTGAAATTATAAGTAACTAGCTGCGCCCCGCGGTTTCCCTGTGTTCTAGACTATAATCTATCTCTGTGCCAAATTTCATTCAGTTCTGTTCAGCCGTTCTGGCGTGAAAGAGTAACAAACATCCTTCCATCCATCCATTCTTACAAATTTTCGCGTTTATACTCGTAATATTAGTAGGATACATTGTAGATTAGATACCTACCTATAAGATATCTTGAGATGTAGGCCTTAGAGATAAATATCCTAAAAACGCATTACTAATCTGTACATATCCTCCTCATTCAACAACAAAAAAATAAAATACGCGAAAAATGCGAGATATCCTTCTACGCTCACACGTAAGTAGGTATAGGTATTTCGCTATTGATGACTATCTGTATAGCGGCGCGTATACGTTATTTATACGTGTTGCGTTATCGTCAGACAGCAAACATACCTAGGTAGTCGACCGAGCGAGCGTTAGCGAGCGAAGCGTCTGTGCTTCATATGTCCGGATCTGTCGAATATACCTAAAAGTCGCATTTTTTGAAAAATAAAATCATATAGGTATGTACCTAGATTTCCGCCATTTTGAAAAATTTCCGAAACCTGACAGCTAAAAATTTTGAATAATTATCGAAGCTGTTCACAAAATTTCACGGGATTCGGTTGAGAAATGTAACCAGTAGAAGGAGGACAGACGCCGGCCGCAAAGTCTTAGCTCACAGAGCCACTAGCTAAGTAGGTGTAGGTATAAAAAAGCCGATTCATCTATTTTTATTGAGAGACCGCTTCGCTTGGTCAGTTAGTTGGTTTAGGACCTACTTTAGTACTAAAATAGTACCGAACGGAAAAATGCTCGAGAAATTTTTTACTTCATTGACAAATGACTATGCAGCTATAGCATAAAATACGAGTACAAAATAGGTAGTAGGTATATTTTCAACAGAGAAATCGGCGGCGCCTCGATATTATACGATATTGGATTTTAGACTATGGTGATATGGTTCATTTTTCAATGACGTCGAAAGTTGCTCGGGCATTTTCCACTTTGTTTCTAGTAGGTAGTTGCTACTGACTGAAGTCATGAAATTATGTTTTAAAGTATAGTATACTTAGTACCTATGTCCTCTCCCAAATATGTAACGTAAAGATCCGTTCAGCCGTTTGGCCGTGAAAACGCTACAAGGGGACACAGAGATAGACTTTAGTGTCTTATATTTAGGAGTTATATTTCGCTATGAATGACTGTACTGTATGTATAGGGGCGCACGCACACCACCGCACCTCTTCACACTAGGTTGCGTGTAATGCGTATCCATATACGCAGCAGAGACGGCAATATCTAGGCACATTTTTGCAGTCGACTCGAATCGGAGTTGCTAGTTCACTTCGCCGCCTTCTTAATGAGCGCTTTCGGCGACCGGACAGTACCACGCTCGGAAAATATATGAAACTAGCAAATTCTCTTTTGCAAGAACTCTATAGCATCCCTCTGTAAGGATATTAGTATGTGCTTACTAGCTGAGTTCCGCGGTTTTACCCGCCACTAAAAAGTACCATAACTCTCTTTCTGTGCAACGCATATGCAAATTTCATGACGATCGGTTGAGTAGTTAAGGTGTGAAAGCAAACAAAATAAACGAAGAAACAACCTCACTTTCGCATTTATAATATTGAAAATTAGCTTAGGAAGTTAGGATTAAAATGAAAAGTACATTTGATATATTTTTTTTGTAATATTGATCAGAACTAATATTACTAGTGGCCTTGTGGGCTGTAGTCCTCGCGGCCGAGGTCTGTCCCCTACAGCTCTCTGTCTTCCTCCACAGAAATCTAGAGAGACTCGGACAGTAATTCAGACAGAATGTAGACATACGGAAGCAGTTTTACAAAACTGAAGCAGAAATGCTTCGCTCCCTAACGCTTTTTAAAAATGATTTATTTTTTCTAGCTCGGTTTTTAAAAAGGAATCCCTCTATTTTATTTAAAAACATAAATTATGGGCGTACGATTAAGTGCCATCTTGTAAAATACCAAGTAATAAATTCACATTCAATTAACGGTTATTGTAATAAGTAAGACGAACGGAGGTCTTTGAGGGCTTAAAAACAAAAGCAGGCTAACTAACGGCTTGGCATTCAGCCTCCATGATTCACTTGAACTTACCTACCTACCTTGTTACAAGCTTTTATTTAATTTACTGTCTGAGTTAGTAATCCCCTTAGCAATAAACATTGAATTGCTCCGGAATAGTTAGACAGTGTTTTGTCTTTTTCAATCTAGTTCAAAATTTAAAATAAATAAAAAGACAAAACACTGTGTAACTATTCCTAGACTAGTCTGCTATACAACGTTTATTGATAATTGGGTTAGTAGGTACATACGAGTATATGGTAGAATGTAGAATGTTTCTGTCAAAGCTTGGATGTAAATTACAATCCTGACGTTCGATTTTACTCAAATTTGTGATACTTGCGCATCTTCGGTGACAATGCAATAATAGGGTACCATGGAGCTGGTCTGATGATAGAGTCGGAAGGTAAGGTAAGGTAAATCGGAGGTTGAAACTTCTCGACAGTTAAAATCAGACTGGCCGTGTTTGGGCTCGTTTTGATCAGCTCACGGTTCTGCTGCTAACTTCATCATCATTGGTCAGAAGTACACTTCTCAAAAGCTTGTTTTGAAAAATATTTTTTCAAGAAAATAAACTTATGTCTTGCTTTTTTTGTTTTTCCTTATTCTGTTTAATTCAATCTCAATAACATTAAATAGCAACATGATTCACAATCAAAACAATACTCGGTACAGAACAACACTCATCTCGAAATTCTCCTCTTATGAATCGCTTGAAACAGAAGAGCCTCGCTATGAAAATATTGTTGCTATGCGAGCCCTCACAAAGGCACCCAAATATTGAAATAAAACATTCATTGCTATATTTGGGGGAAAGAAACAGAATCAATGTAATAAAATGTTGAAGAATGTTGATTTGGTCTACTTTTACATCGGAGTGTGGGTCTGATTGTTTGCATAGATAGTGGGGAGGGCTACGGAAGTTGACTCTGACTCTCTGACTGTCTAAACCACGGTCTTGTATAAATGTCATAATATACTGACTCTGTGAGCTGAAAATATCGCAAAAATATTTTCTTATGTCAGTCTGTCCAGCGTCCAGCTATCTTCCTCTACAGGTGCATTTAGAACAGCCGGACAGACGGACAAAGGCATTTTTGCGAGGTCTTCAGCTCAAAGAGAAAGCAGATAGATAGATAAACTCTTTATTGTTCACACCACAGATAACAAAACAACAAGATAAAAATAATAATAAAACTTATTAAATAGTGTAACAACTGGCGGCCTTATCACTAAAAGCGATCTCTTCCAGGCAACCTTAGGATGGAGAGGATACGACAAATGAGTATGGGACAGGGTGTGCAAAAATAACTAAAATAAACATAAGATTGATACAAAGAAACAACAAAACATCGAGTATTATACCTATACACCTACATAAACTATTTACATAAAACTTACATAAAAGTACATCATAGTAATATAATACATTCTAGTACTTAAAATACCTATAGTTAATAAAATATACTAATTATTACATACATATATCACTATATACTCGTACATATCATTATTACATACATACAACACTGATACATAAAACAATCAAGGCAATTTTGATAAATACAGAGCAAAGCAAAGCATTTTTGCTGAAGACGCAGAGACACTTCGCTTGCTAATACTTCTCGAGTATCTTTAATAGGAGACCAATCAAAGAAGAGATAGTGTTTACATAATTTTATTTATCTGAAGCAATCAATTAAAATCTTGGATTCTTATTTATTTCTTTGGAGGTAAGTAACTTATTTTTTTGAAACCATAAACCGTTGAAACTTTGGCCGCTTCAAAGCAAAACGTCTTTACAGCAAACTTTTTATTCAGGCTGTCTCGAGCTACACGAAGGAGAAATGTAGCGCAGGTGCAGGTGTTAAATATTTTTACTGGTGAAAAAATATGATCCTATGTAGGTGAACGTATTTGTTGCTACTAAACTCTTACAAGCTGAAAGGATGTACTTAGAGATGGATTGAAGGTATACAATAATACTATTTAACTGCCTCGGAGGCTGAGTTAGTAGTGAACTTGCATACTGAACTTTAGGGCATGGGTTCGATTCCCATGTAAGGCGTGAACACATGCTATATGTTGAACATTTGTGTTAATTCTAAGTATGTGTGTTAATATCTATTTAAGTTTACGAGTAGCTTGTACTCTGGCAGCCATAGTAGCTTAGTTCGAGGCCAGACGATGTGTGCAAAAAATCCCGAATATTTATTGTAAGAAATAAAAGACGATCTCAGATTACAAGCAGAACCACGTCCCCCCACTAGTTTCGTAACGAAACCTTTCAATGATACTCCTCGCATCGCAAACGAAACGAGGTCGAGTACAAGGAACGAAGAAGCCGAACGACGCTTGCTGGGGCTTTTTAGCTAATTTACAAGTGGCGACAAACCGCCGGCGACGAGAGCGACAAGCTACGCGACAAGCGATCGAAACGTAACAAAAACGAAATCATACTATATAATTACGTTGATCTTTTTAGGAGCCACAATTTGACGTGCGTTTCACACTTTGGCTTAATTATAAGTAAAAATATATTTTACTAAGAACACTTGTAACAAATTAGAAATTAAATAATAAACAGAGCTCAAGTTAGTATCCGCGGGTAAAGTTCCCAAAAGACTGGAAAAGTTGTAAATTCATTTATTCAGACCATAGGTTATTAACAACACAATTATTAACACACATTTTACAATAATCTAATAAAATAATAGGTAATAAAAATAAAATTTGATTAGTAGCGACTACAATGCCTTGTCAATTTGAAGAAGCTGTAAAGAGGCCTTGTCCCTCGAAAGTTACCTCGTTGAATAACAATGCTAAGTCTCTGACCAAGGTAAGTACCAACACCACCACTTTGGCATAATAACAAAGTATCTAACTAACTACAAATCAATCACCTACCAATCAATCCAACTAACTATCTACTAACGATTTATCTAACCCTAAAAAAAATAAGATATTAATATTACAGTTGCTCAGTAATAAATTAATTATCATTAAAAAAAAATTCGAGACATTTTCACACACGTCGTCTGACCCCAGAACAGAGACTGATATTTATACATATATGTTTTTAAACGCATACATAAATAGATATTAACACCCAGCCATAGAAAAAAAAAAAACAAATGTTCTGTTCATATCACATAAATGTTAGCCCTAGGTGGGAATCGAACCCACGCCCCAAGTTCAGCAAGCAGGTTCACTACTAACTGAGCCACCGAGTCAGTCAGTGAGCTTTGAACCTTGCGACCGTAGTCTGTTCCTCATCCGACAAGACAGAGATCCAGACAGAGATCCGCGTACAGAAATTTAGTCAGCAAATTTAGTCAGCATTCGGACATCCGAAAGAATTTTTGTCGGTATACTCAAGAGACTCAAATGTATGACAAAGCCCCATCAGCATCGCCATTAGTCGTCAAAAATGAGAATGATTCTCGTATATGTCTGATATCGCATGTTCCCACAGCCCTTGCGGCTCTCTAGCGCCCTCTTGCGCCCTCTTGCGGCCTGATTGCGGCCCTCACACCGTGTCAACTGATTTCCGACAATTTAGGGGAGCCACGTTCCACGCCTGACAAGGAAATGGGGTGCGTTCCAATTTGAAATTCATGAGAACATACCAAAATTAGCAGCGGAAAATTCTTATTTTATTAAGGTTGTTTTTGGAAATGAAAATATGTTTATTTGAACAACATTTTTTGATTTCCGTGACTTGCTGATTCTAATGGATTGGAGTACTCAACTTTTTAAGTGCTTGCAACTGTCCCATGCTACTAGCTATGTCTGTGTAAATTAAGGAAATACTACTTGTTTTTTGAGGAAGCCTTCATTGTTTGTGAAATAAATGTTCGTCTCTTAGAATCTCCATGAAATGTGCAAGGATTCTATCCATACTCGTATGTATTTTTATTTTAGGAATTTGCGAGTACATTTTAACGGCCAAAGTTTAGGTAAGTTTAGGTATTTGTGCAAAAAGCAGATTTTTGGAGGCTTATACTTAATTTGATTTGATTTGATTCTCTAGTTTTTTTTTTCTCTACTTTTTGGTTACTTATCTACAACCATAGATTAAACACAATGATCATGTACGCTTTATATTTAGTTCCACGCAAAGTTGCCAACTTGTGTACGTATGCAGTTATGCAGGAAGTTACTACTTCCTGTGCCGGGTATGCGCGTAGAATTAAAAACACTTATATACAAACTTTCGTTCCTTACACAACATTGTGTTAACAATACAAACACCTTCGATCACGTCGACGCTTCCCATCAGGCGAGTCAGTGGTCAAACGCATGCCTAGTCTTCTGTTGTAAAAAAAAAAAACAAAATGAACAATATTAACACGTACTCTGTGCATGGTGTGCATGACCTACATTCTGTGGGACATTCTGAGTTTCTTATCGTCCGTGTAGGTATATCCCATGCGTAGAGCATAAGATTGAACATGTCTAAAGGCGATTCAATTTGCGTTTCCACGTATGAGGTCATAGCCCTATGGGTATGACCTTATACTCGTACGTGTAAAACACGTTCCCTGTGTAGCTACGACTATTCCTAGCTATAAAGGAAACCTGTTAATTAAACTAGCTTGTAAAATTTAGGAACGAATTTACTGTAATTAGTATTTTAAATGTAAAGTTTTCTCTCCGCCTGACTAATTAAACCGACCTCGTTTCAGTCACGACTCCCAATATACTATAAGACGTGGCACTATTTGTAAAGGAGTTAATCATAATCTCTTTCAATCTGGTTACGCTGGCGGCAATTAGCCGTTGGATCAAAGGCCTATTTGTCTGTAGGAACTAACGAGTTCCCTTTGAGGACCGCCAGGAGGCGTCGACGGCGATGGAATTAACTCGCCTATGAAGGCTTTCAGACTAAAGCTGATTTGGGGGGAATTTCAAAATTATGTTTACTTATGAAATTTTATTAAAATTATGAATATTTTTAATGGTGACAACCGTAGTGCTAACCGGGTAGTGCTAACCGGGTAGTGCTAACCGGGTAGCAAACTCTTTTGGGAGGCTTCGGCCGTGGCTAGTTACCACCCACCGGACCAAGCCATGCTGTGAAATGACCTAGTCGTGTTTCGGGATGTAGTCCGGTGTAACCGTTCCGAAGACGGGTCTGAGCAGTAGCGTACTTGTAGCGCCTCACTCAACTGCCGTCTTTGTACTTCTTCACTCTACAAAACTTCAAGGCTAGAGTGAATAAGTACCTTATAGGTCGTCGTGCTCCATCTTAGACCACAACGTCGCTTAACATCAGGCGAGTTGGTGGTCAAGCGTCGACCTATTCCACATAAAAAAAAAAACAACAACTAGAGCAGATAATATGGTTGGGCAGTCGGATCTAACTGAGGCCCGCATGCTAAAACGACGCTCAGTCATGAATCTCGATTTATAACTGGTTTTACCATACATAGAAACAACTTTAAATCGAGATTTATAATGAGCGTCGTTTTAGCGTACGGGCCAGACTGGACTGAGTGAGTAAGTGATGATAGTCTATTTGAAGGGTGCGGATCCGATCTCAGACGAAGATTCGCATCAATTTACTCGCTCGGTCGATTAGTGTCAAGATGGACAAGTCTGTCGCCTGATCGTACACGCTACGCCTATTAATAAAATTATTGCGCTTGAAAAAACATGTGGAAGCATGTAGTTTATACCCACAACAATCCAACAAAATCTAAATCTCTTCTCGCATTTTTACTACGTAATGAAACCAAGCATTTTCTTTTTTACTTGTCATCCGACAATGTCTTAAAGAGGTCCATAGTGACATGAAATTACATCGCGTATTCAGGAAATATTCAGCAGCAGGTTGTAAGTGACACCGGCAGTGACGTCACGGTGCTCGGGGGAGCAACCTCTGCAAACATGTCGGCGTCGCCGCCCGAAGGGGAGTTACACACGGGACATGCTTCACGACCCTTGAGGAGTATACACAAACTTTATACACAAGGTAGCACTCCGGGGTGAAACACGTAATGACTTCACTCGTTATCGTCAATCATATATTATGTATATCGAACTACATTTTTTAACGTTTAAAAACGCTTGCTCGACGCAGCTTACGACAGAGCGGCATAGTTCCGCTGCTTTTAGAGGTAGCTTTCGCTATGCTGCGTCAAAATGTTGGAACAACATCCCGCCACCGATCAGGAACCTGCAAAGTCTGTATACATTCAGAGTTCAACTTAAAAAAATTATGTACAAACACCAAAAAAGCGAGGAACCTTTAGTTCATGATACTAGTGCCATATAATAAACTTTATTATTATTATTATAGTTATTTATGATCTTGTAAAAAAAAAAAAAAAATTGCCCGTCACATAGCTATTGCTACTATTGTTTTATTATTTGTCAAATACTTACTTATTTTTATATTGTTATATATTTAATTTTTGCCTTGCCTGTGACGTGTGTGACGTCACTCGCCGGTTCCAACGGAAGATCAGCGCTGGTTAACCACCATTAGCCAGCATTATGCTGAGTTGGAGCCGGTTTGTGGCAGGAAACCTGTTTTTTGTTTTCTGTCTTTATTTTTTGTTATGTGTTTTTTTTTCTCCTATGTTTCCTGTTGCAAATAAATTATATTCTATTCTATTCTACATATTTCGACCTAGCATCGCTTGACGTCACTACGAGTTGTTCACGTGCCCGGAATGCTATGCCTGGCGGAGTATTATACCATGCTTCACACATCTGTTGGTGGCCTGTGTCAGTGGATTGGTGACTTAGGTGTTATTGCATACTCCGTTAGTTGTAGTTGCTCTCAAAGCTTTTTGCTCAAACTAGGCAATTTTAAGTTTCTACTATGATATACTCGTCGTATACACATGTTAGTCGTGACTACTACAGATAGTACTTAGGATAATTATATACACTTATTATATTTTTCGTATGTTCAGTGTCTGTCTGAATTCTGAACGGCTGCCTTCCTGTACAAGTCACATTTCAAAACCGATTCCTGTTCTTCTGAGTAGAGACTTTTTGTCCGAACAAGGCGGTCGAGTCTATTTAAATAACTTTGACGTTCATAAGTGTATCTTTGATACCTAAATTGAATAAAAACATTTTGACTTTTGACTTTGATTCTCTTGATTGAAAAAAAAATCTATATAAATAATTATATAGATTTTTTTTTCAATCGAACCTGTTCACAAAATTTCATGAGAGTCGTTTGAGAAATGCTACTTGTAAAGGAAGACGAACACCGGCCGCGAGGCCTTCAGCTCACAGAGTCACTAGTCTTAAAAAAAAAATGTGTCTGTTTATTTGAGCTATCATGTCCCGCCATAAATACGTCCGCGCACAGCCCGCTCTGTGTCACGCAAAGAATACGCAAACTGCTATCTTCCTCCCAACTACAAATAAACTTTATTTCTAAAGCGTCCGCGTTGTGCAAGTTTCTACACTTTTTGTTTGGACATAACAATATTTTGTACGACACAAATAATTTATTTGAAATACGAGTAGCAACTGCGACACATATCTGTATTTCAAGCTTTCTATGCAAGCATTAAAAGTTTTTGACTTTTCTCTAAGAAGCACTAAACAGTTTGCTATTTTTGTGCTAGTGTTTTTTCTGGCTTTCGACTTTGCTAAATTTATCATGAAAAAGTTTTAGGTTTGAGACCCTAGTAAAAGTATTTAAACGAGTTTTTGGTTTGGTACATTTGAAGTTTTGACCCTTGTACAAAGACAAGTGTTTTCCCATCCCATCCTATTCCTATTTAGTCCCAAATGTGACGGGGCGAGCCTGTCACCATACACAAGTTCCAGGTCCGTAGCAGATGACAATACATATATGTTCACGTAATGAACAAATCTCTGGCTTGAGAGGCGACTTTTCTCCGACTAGACTATCATCGCTTTAAAAAAAACTACGCGGATTATTATCGCGGAAAATTATGATCTACTCTATTGATAGTTCCAACCTAGGTCCTATCCAATATTGCGTCCCGTAATTTTACTCGGTCCCACAGGAACCGTTATTTTTTCAAGATGATAAGAATTCTAGATCATTTTGTGATCCGCAAACAACGTGTAGGTACGGAAAATTTCATAACGACCGGTTGAGCAGTTAGAGCGTAAAAGCGCAAAATACATATAAACTCGCTTTTTCTTTTATAATATTTAGTAGGAAGAATAAGACTGTTTGGACCAATCGTTAAATCATTTTTTGAAATCAAACTTTAAATCACGATAGTTAATTGATTTCTGCATATTTTAACGTGTTTGTTTCTGATAGGTTTCATTCTAATCATCAACTTCAACAATATCAACTAACAACTAACTAACACGTTTTTTTATGTTTGTTACTATTTTTTATAAATTGATATGGTACAGCAGTAAGTAATGTTATAGACCTTTGTTTATGGTTTTATGTAGATTTTTTTTTCAATTTATGTTATTAGTTCATTTCAATTCTTACGTTTTTTTGATATTTAAGTAGCACTTTCTTTCATCAATTTATTAATCATATTTTGTTAGTGAAAACTATTTAGGCTTTTTATTTGTGTATTTAGTTTACTGTTAAACAGCTGTTCGTTTTCCTACCGATAAAAATAAAACTACCAAAAAAAATCTATCACAATTTCTCCACAGTAAAATCAAAGCATATTTCCGCATTATGTTCGCGAAAACTACGCACCGTATTGTCACAGCATTGCTTCCCCGATCGAGCGATATTTGTGAGGGATGGCTTGTCTTCGAGCAAACAATATTTTTTATTGGCGGCACTAAAACACGAGCAAGGTCGGGATTAAGGGCTAGCAATATAGACATTTTACTGGGTTTATGACGTCATTAAACGGGTCCGATATCCCTGAGATAATCAGTACGCGGATTGTTATGATCGTAGCGAGATGGATATCGCTTCAGGAGGAAAGGGATTGTTGTTGGAAATAAAATTATGTGACAAGCAGGAAACGTCACTATACAAAGCCTACGCCCTGCGATTTCATTCGGGGTTAAAAAGTCGTTTTAACCGACTTCCAAACAAAAAGGAGGTTCTCAATTCGACTGTATGGTTTTTTATTTATGTTACGCGATTGCTCCGCCAATTGTAAATCGATTTTATTTGGTTCGTAGATTATTTATACTTTAGAGGTGGTCTCATTCAAATTTTATCGAAATCGGTCAAGCAGTTTTTTTAAATGTCATTTTTTTTCTTTTTTTTCATGGATGACGGCTTGACTGAAAGTCGGTTTTTAAAGCCATGCTTTTTTTACTATCTCTAGATCATCTTTATGTCTAAACAATAATATACCAGTTCTAACAGAGCACTAACACTATTTAGTCCGCGGATGGGTAATCAAACCACAAGTGGCGCTAACAACTCAGTAATAATAATAATAATATAAGCCTTTATTCAGACAATTGAAGTTGCATACTGCATGCTAAACCTTTAATCTGCCACCGAGCTTCCGTCTGTTTGCCTTTTGGCAAAGGCCTCTTCCAGCTGCTTCCATATCCTTCTGTCCCAAGCTTTTCTAGTCCATGTCTTCCCAGCTACATCTATGATTTCATCGACCCATCTTTTAAAAAAACAACTCAGTACCTACATATAAATAGAGACACGTCTGTCTCTATTTATAGTATAACCCAATGTAACATAATCTCCACGCCTTTTCCTCGAAGGGGTTGGCAAAGTTGCATTACAATACCTACACTTCACCGGATGATATCAGTCGTAAATGTGACACGCGGGAGCGAGCCTGTCGCAATACCTGTAGCACAGGGGCGAGCCTGTCGCCATACGATATTTTTATAAATATAAATGTACAGAACTGTACCAACTAAGATTTATATAAATGTACAGCTGCCCTCTGACATACAGTTTTGCAAGTTCTGAGGGTAGGGTTAATAGCATTACTGTACTTACTTGTATTCACATTGTTTTGTTCTAAGATAAAACTACATATATCGAGGGATGAGTAACACAACCCGGTAAATACATAAAAGTGAGTTGCGAGATATTCCATGTTAAAGTTTCTTGCCAACAAAAAAATGGTTTCCTGTGAAAACCATGTGCAAATTATTAACTACTAATGAAGATTACATATTTATGATTACCAAAATCAGTACCTAATTTAACTTTTATTAAAAAAACTGATTTTAGTAAATTGAAGGATGAGCTTATTGGAATATATCACAAAATAAAATCGACAATATTACAATTATGCGGTATATTAGTATGAAAATCAAACTTGAAATCTACTTTGTAAATGCTTAAAAAACCGGCCAAGTGCAAGTCAGACTAATGCACTGAGGGTTCCGAACATACTAAGAATATTTATAGTAAATAGGCATGTATGATTGTAATTTTTAACTCTGATTTTTTGAACAATATTTGTATTTGTATACACCGGGCTCAAGTTTGTATAGCAGGTGATACACACATAATTTTGAACAAATGAAGCAATTTTTGCGTGCCTTAGGCTGGCATCAAACCAACACCCGAAATTCATATAGACGAACCTACTTCTTACTAAGCTGTCATAACTTTTTAGCTACAACAAATAGTATCTCTAGATATTATCTAGATTTTTTCAGCACTAGGTAAAGTAATTATTTAGGGGCTTTTGGTATTGGGAGTACAAAACCAAAAGGGGGTCATTGTACTCATTATTATGAACAACTTTTACTATTGAGCCAACCCAAAATATCGGAAAAAAAACAGCTGCTGTTTCATACTAAAAGTTTTCTTTTCCTAAAAACCCTGTAGTTGAATTTATTGACTGCGTCGTTGGCTCAGTTGGTAGTGAACCTGCCTTCTGAGCCTGGGAGCGTGGGTTCGATTCCCACCTAGGGCAAACATTTTTGTCATGAACAACTGTGTTTGTTCTATGTCAGGGTATTACTATGTATTTAAGTATGTATTTAAAAAAATATGTATATGTATGTATATCAGTCACTGGCCGCCATAGTACAAGCTTTGCATAGTTTGGGGTCAGACGACAGTGTGTACTAGTGTCCCGAATATTTGCATTGTCCAATATTTTCACCTTTTGTTTTTTTAAGCCTCGTTATTGTCATGACACACAAAGCCTAGCCATAATCCAGTATAGATTCTAAACCACAACCTAAAAAATGTAAAATTCTTAATACTAACGCACCTTAGGGATAATTTAGTGGCTGGCAATAAATAAGGGGCCACAAAAAGTAAGCCTTTATCTCTAACCTAGCGTGTAATGAAATTTATCGCAAGACTGTTTTTTATACTTATCATGCTTACGTGAGGTTACGTTAATAGTATATTTATTGAAGCTGTTCATACATACATATCATACATATCGTCACGCCTTTCTTCTGAGGGCTGGCAGAAATGTGATACAAGATCCATACTTCGCCGGGCGATATTCAGTCCAAAATGTGACAGGGAGCGAGCCTGATGCCATACACCGGGCTCTAGTCATGTAGCAGTTGACATACAAAAAATATACAGGGTTACTGGTAATTAATTAGCATCCTTTTAAGAGCATATTCTATTCATTAAAAAAAACTTGTATGATAGAAAGTGAATACGATTTTTTAAAAGTCGTGGAACAAAAGATGTTTGTTTTGATGTACAACATGAAAGGATGCTAATTGATTACCAGTATCCCTGTATGAATGTATATATTTAAGCTGTTTATACGTACTCTGAATCTGATTTCCAAATTTATTTTATTACAGACAAAGTTTTTGTATCTAAATTTAAGTACTTATGTAGATACATCTTTATATTATAAACAAAAGTCGCTTTTCTCGTCTGTCTGTATATCCGCTAACTCCTTCTAAGCCACGCAACGGATTTTGATGCGGGTTTTATTCATCAGTTAGATATTTTTCACAAAAGGCTTATAGCAAACGGGCGAAGCTGGGGCGAGTCACTAGTAAATCATTATAAGCTAAGATATTAAAATAATATAATATTAGGCAGTAAAATAAGGTCCCGAGAAAGTCGGTAAGTTTGATGTTTGAGAAATATGTTTTACGAAAAGTATTGTTGAAAATAATATGTTTACGTAATTTTTGGTAAACTGAAGCCCATGCAGTGGTTGAAATTAACTTCATCGAACACCGACTGAAATATACAGTGTACAACGTGTTGGTTTTGGGTGTAGTTACTTAGGTTTTTTTTATTACTTAATAGGCTTGCGTTTGGCCGCCAACATGCCTGGTGATAAGCAGTGATGCGGCCTACGATGGAGCACGCTTGCCTAGACGAAACCGATTCACTTGAGACTTGACCACACCCAGATTTTAAGTGTCAGGGAACACACACTCTGGCAGGGTATTCCACATATATATAAATATATATATTCCACACAGGATAAACTTATTCCTGGGCTAAACAACGGTGAGTGTAAGTTTATTATTGCGTACCTATGCAAGGTGCTAGTTTTGGGTGTAGTAAAGGATATTTCTTAAGGATATTTCTCTACGTCTCTTTGACTCTCTCAAATTTTAAAATACAAGTTTCCAAATTTGATAAAAAAATCAAGCTTCAAACAAAATTGATCACGTGACTAGTTATTTTGTACGTAGACTCCATTACATGTTTTTTGAATTTTGCAAACGTATGTTTCAAAAGTTGTTCACTTTGAGGTAGAACAAAACTTTAAGTACACCCAAAACCAGCACCCTGTATAGGTACACAATAATATACTTACACCTATACTAATAAACGTTGTATAGCATAGGAATAGTAAGGGCACTAATGTGTGTTTCAGTTCATGCCACAATCCTACTTGATTCTATTATTCATTCATTCATTCATGTGAAAGTTTTTGTTTCTGTCTGCATAAGTTAGTTACTTCTTGAATCTCAAACGGATCAACAGATTTTGATGAAATTGAGTATGGAGGTAAAACACTGCAGTAAAACATACAGCTTACTTTTTGACCGCGGGAAGAACCGCGGTCGGCGGTAAAAGTACCTCAGTATGTAGCGCAGGCAGCATTTTTTTACAATTCAAGTGAGATTGTTCCTAATAGATGTTAACCCCAAGCCCGCCAGTAAACGTATCCAAGCACACATTAGCACCGCCTCGGGCCTTAGCAATAAAACCTTAAATATTTAGCGCACGCACTCTCAACCTGTTGGGAAAGGAATTCATTTCTATTGTGAGAGGAATAAAAGGAACGCGCGGAGTCAGCTCGCGGGTGAGAGGTGGCTTTTTAATCCTGCCTAGGGAAGCGAGAGCTCCGTACGTGGAACGTGCAGTAACGCAACTGCAAATATACCGACTTGAAAAGTGATGATAGCCTAGTCGGAGAAGGCTCGCCTCTCAAGGAGTGGGTTCGATCTCAGCCGAAGGCACGCACCAATTTGTTCATTGTGTGGGTATTTGTACGTAGGCTTTGAGTTAATTTTTGGAGCCCGGTGTATGGAGACGAAGCTCGTTCCCTCACATTTGGGGCTAAATACCGTCAAGCAAAGTGTGGATGTTGGACAATTCGCCAGTCGGTTTGGGGGATAATTATGTAATATAAATATACTTAATAACTAACTGACACGGTCTTTGTTGGCGTATTTTTGTTTACAAACTGCGCCTCGTGTTAACCGCGGTTGAAAAATAGCCCAAGAAAGATAACTATCTCCGTTTTGAAAGTCATCCAAATATGTCTATCTATTTAAGCGTAAAAAAGTAACAAAATAAAACACGTACTCACTCATGTTTGCATGTAAAATACCCTGTTTGGGATCAGTACATATCGACATAGCAGCGATCGTAAGCAGTTTTGGCACTAAAAATGACTTGTTACAAAAACAATATGTCGTACTGTTGCTATCGTACCGTAGTGTAGTGTACGTGTTTGAAAGCGTAACGTGGTAACGGCTAAATGCGCCGTACGGCTCTCGTTAGCGGGCGGATGCGGGCCGCTACAGGGCGGGATCGCGCTCTCAGCACATTCGCCTCATACACGGAAACATTGCCTAATTGTATTACTTGCATGATTTTATAGTGCGCATGCTTGTAGGGCACATGTTTGTAGCACACATGCCTATAGCATAAAGGTGTGTAGCACACATGCTTGTAGCACACAAGGCTGTAGCACACAGGCTTGTAGCACACATGATTATAACACATAGGCTTGTAGCATGCATGCTTAAGGAGCATATACTTGTAACACATGTGCTTGTGGTACACAAACTTGTAGCCAGTATGCCAACAGCACACATACTTGTCGCTCAAATGCTTGTACCACACACATGCTCGTAGCACATATGCTTGCAACACAGTGCTTGTAACGTAAATGCTTGAGGCACACGGGTTTGTGATTATATTGTAAAAATAAATGAAGACTGTAATGTAATTGAAATGTAAATACATTTTGTGATGTGATTTAGTCGTGAATTGGTCTAACTAAGGCTTACGCTGAGGCGCGAGGCGAGAAAACAAACAATCTCAGTTGTTTGTTATAGAACAACAATATTGAGACCTTCGGGCGGTCTGAGTTTCGATACAAATATTTGCCACTCCGCTTATAATGAATTTACTGTATTTTAGTTACTATGTCAAGTCAATAAGAAATATGAGATGAGCTATTTATTCAATTCAATTGATTAATTCTTTAAATTTTTATTTTACAGTAGAATTATTAATGCGAAAGTTTATGTCATAGTCATTTTAGTCATAGTATATGTGCGTGCCAGTGAGGGTGTGTGTTTTATACTTTCTGCGCTGAAACGGTTCTAAAGATCTAGTTCAAAAACTTGTTAAGGTTAGGTATTTATTTTATAATTTTTATAAACTAAACTTTAACAAAAAATATTTACATGGAATCATTTTAAATTAATTTCTCTGAAACAATTATTCTCTATAAATAAATACTTAAAATTAATATGTATTTATCCTGCAGTGTCATAGATGGATAAAGGTAATTATTATGTAAATGATGTTGGTCAAACTGTATCCGTAGTTGATGACAATTTCAATTTATTCATTGTTCTGTCATGCAATGTTTCGATTCGCAATTCATTTTATTCGATAACCTTACAAACTACAGGTTTTGTATCAGTTTGTACGATTTTTTGTGTAAATATTCGGATTGTCACAAAATTTTATTTCGATAAACATGATTTTATGTTTCGAAATGTATTTTTTGTTGAATTGAATTTTGTAAAAAACTGAACTTGCATACCAATAAATTATTGCTATAACTTAACTGTTATTGATGCAGTTCTACTGCTTAGCTTTGAAGTCCTAAAACGCTGGAAACTATGTAGGTGAGTAAGCATTACATTTTATAGTTTTATAAAGGGTATTTTATTTAGATGTCCTAAAACACGGTAGGACTCAGGTGTGAATTGCACTATGTTCCGTAGAAAGTTGTCATTCTTGCTCGACGAGACGCGTGGAACAACATTTTTTTCGTGTGATGTGAAGCAATGATGCGGCCTACTACGGAGAACGCTTATCTTGAACATATCGGTTAAGTCAATACTTGAAGATACTTACATTACCCTACTCTTCCTTCTTACTAATATTAGCGAAAGTTTGCATGGATGTTTGTTCCTTATTCCCACTCGAACGGCTGAACGGATCCAATTGTAGTTAGGCACCTAGATAGATAATTATAGCCTGGAATAGCACATAAGCTACTTTTTCCCGACTGCGCAAGAAAAAGGGCTATGTTTTTCGAGTGTATAAACGTATGAGGTTTCTTTGGCATGCCCTACAGCCTAAACAGCTTCATGGGTTTCGACATGTGAGATTTCATTTGATTCGTGTTGATAGTAAAAGTGACATAAGGTACGAGTACAATATTTTGCTGCATTTTTTAAAATAAAATTACTTGTTAAGAATCCGGCGACCACTTTAGACTAACTTCGCATTGGCTTAAGGTATTCTATAGCCATTTCGTCTAGAAGAAGAAGACGAGCGAGTAGTGATACTGACGAGCCTCTAAAGTTACCTACAGAGTGACAAAGTGCAATTTTTTTTTTATGACTTTTGCACTTCTGTAATAATTCTTAAGTAACCAAGAATTTCTCTTGTAATATGGATTCATTTAACAGCTAATGATGTAGACAGCCTCCCTATGTAATGGAATTTACGATTTGCTTTGTCTATCTATTGAATAAATCAGTCAAAATGGACCCCTTAAAATGCGGATATTTTTCATAGCTCTATTTCCGATTGAGAACGTTTTTGAAAAAAAACCAAGAACATACGGGCGCATATATTGGTTATTTAATTGTACATGCTAAATTTAATCATAATCTGAAAAATAGTTTTCAAGAAATTTGAGAAGCGCGTTTGTATGGAAATTTCAGAGCGTCGCAGCCCTCGTAGCTGCGGAGTGCAGTTAGTACATTATAAATGCGAAAGTTTGTAAGTGTGTAAGTGTGTATGTTTGTTCTTTCTTCTTCACGCTCAAACAGGTGAACGGATTTGATGAATTCGGTATGGAGGGAGCTTATAGCCAGGATTGAAACATAGGCTACTTTTTAACCGCGGGTAACACCGCGGGGCGCAGCTAGTTATTATATACGAATAAACAGACAGATGGAGGTGGATAGAATTTTGTTTGGAGATCGCTTAGACCTTGATTGACTCTCGCAACTTGTAGCTACATTATTACAAGGGGATCACCGACTCAAGCAGAACATTCCAAGCTCTAACTACAATAAACTCGCCTTCCGAGTAGACTACAAAAAAAAAACAATTAAAACTGTGACACCAGCCACTTCAGTCAGCATCTAGTCACTACTACCAACCAATTGACATGCAAAACACCCCTATAGTGACGCGAGTAATTATTTTATTTTGGCAACAAACCCGTAGCAGGAACAGACTACTTCACTCGGATCAATACACGTGTCATGTCACATACACACTGATCGCTGCCACCCGCAGCGAACTATCGGCGGATTGTCAATTACACAAACAATGTGCTTGTATGCTTGCTCCTTCCAGCTTACTGAGCTTAAATAATATAACTGGTAACTGTAATGTTGGCTGCAACACGGCTACACGATGGTAATCACCTTTATTATAGCTAGTGATTCGACCTCACGAAATCGTATCTCCACCATTTTGAAAAATATCCACAAGCTGATAGTTGATCGAATCAAAGTCAAAGTAACAAGGAAAAAAGAAAAAGAATCAGCAATTACTATGCGAAAGTTAGGGTTCAAAGAAATACTTTAACAGATTACTGGACTCAAGTGGAGGTGGGTGCGACACTTGGCCAGAATGGATGACGGTCGGTGGACCAAAGCAGTCAAAGAATGGTGGACGCGGAACGGAAAGCCAACACCGGGCAGATCTTCAGCTCGGTGATGGGACGACATTGGGTCAGAAATGCAGTGGATACGACTAGTATTGATTTTGACCTCACGGAACAAAAATTCTATACTATTATTTGAAATGTACAACATTGACAACATCTGCCTACAGCGAGTGGCAATGTAAGATTTGTAATGTGAATTCAGTCTAGATTTCTGTCTGGATCTCTGTCTTCATCGACAGGTTGCATTTATTAATCGATTCTCTTGAAATTTTGTGAGTCAATGATTATAGGCAAACGTGTTACACCTTCGATCACGTCTGGCTTCCCATCAGGCAAGTCTATGGTTAAACGTATGCCTAGTCCGATGTGAAAAATAATATTTCAGTCAGAGAGTCAGAGAGTAAGTTTTTGGAAATTTCAAAATAAATTTATTTTTATTTTTTAGAATTGGTTAAGAAATACGACCTACAGAGGACAGACGCCGGTCGCGAGGTCTCCAGCTCACAGAACCACTAGTGTAATGTATTAATAATCTTAATATATACAAATTACGTGTCACGTTGTTTGTCCGCTATAGACTCCTAAACTACTTAACCGATTTCAATCAAATTTGCACACCGTGTGCAGTTCGATCTAACTTAACAGATAGGATAGCTCACATTTATATATATATAAATAATAAACGAACGAACGAACGAAGTCGCGGTGTGACAGCTAGTGTGTATAAAAATATTGTATGTATATAATACGTCAATTTTTAAACTACAATCGTATTACAATAGCAATGAATGAGCTAAAAAATGTGAAATCCAAAAATAGGCTTCGATTCAATAAACTTCGATAGGTACGGAATGCTCGTTTTAGCACTTCTGCCTTTTTTACAATTTCCCGATAAATGTTTGTTTTTTCTTTGTTCTTTCCAAATGATTGCATCAATTGCTCTGGATTGTTTTTTTTTTTGGTGTAATTTGAATCAATAATGTTTTAAGCAATTTGGAGCTGTTGGAAGTTTTTCTCATTATAACATAATTATTTAATAGTTATTTTTTTGTCAAAACTTTATAATGTAAACTATTTCTGAAGGGAGGGTATTCAAAACCACCTTAATGTAAATGTAAACAACTAATACTTCTAATAATCCAAACCATGTACAATTTATGTTTAAATAACTTCAGTAAGAATCGAATGGACACCAAGATCAATACGAGATCCGTCCTCTTCCGTGGTCCAGCCAAGAGTGCCAGTTGGGCGGGGCGGGCGACTCAGGCGCTACTCCTTCATTCCTTACGCTACATTCATTCATTCAATCGTTCGCTACATTCCTTTGACTGTTCGCTCGCAAAACGTCACACAGCAGACCATAGCCTGCATTCTTTTGTATGTGTTGCTAACAATAATGAAACAAGTTTTACAAATCTAAAAAGAAACGTCGATTACCGTAACTGAGACCATTTCCATCACTTCAACTTTCAAACAGAGAAACCGCATCAAAATCGGTCCATTAGTTTCGGAATTATACGCTCTACAGTTACACTAGTCAAACTTATAACACGTCTCTTTTTGCGTCGGCGGTAAAATAAATTTGAACACGAAAGTCTACGAATAAAAATACCTTTTATTCCGCAATACTGAGTCTAAAAATATGGCAAATAAGGTTCAATTAAAATCGGTTTCGTACATTTAAAATAAATTGAATAGTGCGTTCATTTGAAAATGTCCCAATATCCATGGCACCGCCACATTTCACCACCTAATATGTATGTATGTAAATGTGTTACCCGGGACTTTGTTCACTTTCATTCAGAAAATAGTATCCAAAAGCCTTCCTCTTGAAATACTGTAACTAATTATCAAACTGCATTCAAATATCAAAAGATCCGCTCAGTACAGCTCCGATACGTTTAGCCGTGAAAAGTCGTAAAAGCCGTAAAAAGACTGACAGAATTACTTTAGTTTTTTATGATATTAGTATGAATGTAGCTATGTGTTGTGTGTGTCGTGTCATTTGACACGTGTATTCGCACATCGTGGATTCAATCTGAATAAGACTCAGGGCCTTATTCTGGCGTGTACAATATTACCACGGTCACTCTCACTCATAAGACTGTTGTAGCGAGAAAGAAAGAGACAGAATTAATATCGCATGTCAGATTAAAGCTTCAGAGCCTCGTAAATACTAACAATACTCTTGATCCGACTCCAGTTACTGCTCACGAACATTATTATCTATGAGAATAAACATTATGCGCTCAATTTGACACTTGATTTACCGTATTATGCCATTGTAATATGAGTCTTATTGTAACATGTTAGAGTATACCTGCTGGATTCACATAATTCAAGGTAAGGTTATGTAGTGCTACGCTTGAATGACCGTAGGTCTACAGCGTAGAGGGCGCTACGCACTATTTGCTACGGTCAGTTGCTACGGATACAATATAGCCAGTGACCGAGACGACAATCTTGTATTATGACAAAGTACTAACTGTAAATTAATGTTTATTTACATGTTTTATGTTATTGTTGCGACGTAAATTTAGAGACCTTGTCTAAATAACTAACTTTATAAGGAAACATTTTAAAGTTCCATTAAAAATAATTGAAGCAATTACGAAAATTGACTGTTTTATCGTTAAAAACGATCTCTTTGAATAATTTAATTTTACTTACTCGTTTGATATTAAGACAAGTTTCATTTGTTAAACAAAGTTTTCAACGACCGTTAAAAGTAATTAGACGGTATGTTTTGTTAGAGTTAGTTTGTAAATAATAACGAATTCGTCACGCAAACGCACCGTTACCACTAATGTCCCTATTAGCTGCTATCACCGGGCTAACTGGGTCAGTTATTAGCGTTTAGCTCTAAATACTGTTTATTAGTTATTTAGCATTGATTAGCGTTTAGCTTGAAACTCCGCATTAATTAGTCAACTTAATTGCTACTGATTCATTTGCTATTGATTTGTATCGGTTTTTGAGTGTAGCGTAGTTGGCCGTTCTCGTTATGCTGGGTTGGGGCCGGTTTGTGAAAATTGTCAACTGTCTTAGCGATTTTAAATAGTTTATTGGTCGCTAATAAACTTTTTTTCTAGTTTTACTGTAAACAGTGGTTTTTAGCATTCTAGAAACGCTTAGTAGGTATATACTCGACTAGCTGTTACCCGCGACTTCGTTTGCGTTTATTCAGAAAATATTATCTAAATATCTTTCTCGTAATTTATTGTAACTAATTATATTTAAGATGCGTTTTACCGTTTAGCCGTGACAAACCTAAAAAAAGACAGACAGAAGTACTTTCGGTTTTATAGTACCCAAATTAGGAAGTATGGATGGATTTAAGTACTGAAAACTCCTACTTACATAGGATATAAGCTAGACTATGGTGATAAACATAAGCTAATGAAATTTTAGTGAGTTTAGAAAATTTAGTGTCAAATCACACTTTTTCACATCACACATAAATTTAAAATGAGATAGTTTGAATTGATCATGGATGTTTGTTACTCAATTACGCCAATTAACAAATCTGAATGAAATTTGACACAGAGATAGATTATACGAGTAGTCTAGAATAGCCCATAAGACTTTTTAATCGTAAGTAAAACCACAGTAGCAGCTGGTTTATAAAATGGCTTCTAAATCAATAATGTTTTAACCTAATTTATGAAAAAAAAATAAAAGTCTGCATTTTTCATTGAAAAAACTGTTTTTAATTTTTTACAAAAATGTCATGCTATTTATTTTTTTGAAATTGCATTTATATTAAGTATAAAAAATTTTTTTAGGTCGACTATTTAAGCGTTCAATTAATTTGGCATGCAGCTCTAGATTCTGTTTATTCATTAAAGTATGCAAATTGCAAATATCAGCTGTGACGAATGGAACTATTTACATTAATGTTCGGGAAAGTGTGCCAAAATACATGACATTAATCACAGGCCGAATGTTATGATCTGGGATTCAAACTCATTAAAATAAATCTGAATAATCCTGAACCTCACTATCCTTATCCTAACTAATATTATTAAAAGCGAATGTGAGTGTGTTTTCATTTGTTGCTTGCTTAGCAGTTAAGACGTGAAATCGTAACAAATACGATTTCACGTCTTAGTTGCTAAGCCGATCATCATGAAATTTAGCAGACATGTTGTCAAAGGTACAGAAAAGGATATAGGGCAACCTTCATGCCCAAAAAACAATCGTACTGTGGGACGGCGTGAGTGAAACTACAATTAGTGTTGCATTATACGAGTATTCTCTTAAGTTCCTAGCTGCGCCCCGCGGTGTTACCGGCGTTTAAAAAGCACCCTATCTGTAAATCAACAACAACAACAACAACAACAACTCTTTATTAAAAACATAAAATAATTACAATAGTACTTAAATAAGGCTTAACTAAGGTTCTAAGGTTAATCTAGGGTATAACCTGTTCGTACCAAATTTCATTAAATGCCGTCCATAGGTTTAAGCGTGAAGAAGTAACAAACATACACACTTACACATTCCCAGACTCTTGCCTATATAATATTAGCGTGATGTGATAGTATAATAGATAGGTACATATTGCATGAACAATAATTCCGAATTCCGCATGAACCAGTTATTTGCAGTCCTCAAAATACCTATTTCCTTTACAATACAGACAGTCTCAGTTAGAGCCTAACATTATCCGCCCCTTCCCTCTATAACGCCCGGTGTAATAGCGCCCTTACAACCGGGGTAATAAGCCAGTTGGTTTATAATTAAACGATACGGAAAAGGCCTAATTAGGGCCTTCATTTTCTCTTTAGCTATAATATAAGTAAATTACCTACTAACTTTTAACTAACTTTTTTACTATGTTTTATTTTTAACTCCCGACGCAATAAAGATTATAAATTTGATGTGACTGTGTGTGTGTGTGT
Source organism: Peribatodes rhomboidaria (assembly GCA_911728515.1). Taxonomy (NCBI): domain Eukaryota; kingdom Metazoa; phylum Arthropoda; class Insecta; order Lepidoptera; family Geometridae; genus Peribatodes; species Peribatodes rhomboidaria. Next base: position 15,190,740 of record OU452187.1, on the reverse strand, counting down.
GTGTGTGTACAGTACGCGCTGTCCGGATACTTCCAACCTGTTACTGTTGAAAGCAAACAGTCAGTCAGTTTGCATAGTTAAAACTTACCCCTGTTTCCACAAACATTAATTAAAAAAGCAAATGCTAAGTGCGAACTTTGTCCTGGCCTTTCACTATACATTGACGTGACAGCTTCTTCTTGGATATTTAAGTCAAACAAAGGGAGTCTAATTGCTTCCAATTGTGTTTTGATAAATGTGTATTATGTGTATGTATGTGTATTATGCCAGTCCCATAGACTGGCATAATCAGTACTGACTGAATGTCCCAAAAATAAATTAGATTTAGTAAAATAGCCAACAACCGTCGACTCGTCTACGAAACTACTAAAAAAAATCACCATCGAAGCAACGTAATTCTTCCAAACCAAGATATAGGTACTTCGTTTAACTTATGTTCGTAACCGCGGGACTTTCGGATAGCTTACATACTCGTACGTAGTTGGAGATTTAGTTCGCGCCTTTGATGTTTCTACTCGTTTTAATAGCAAAACAGTGCAGAAGAAAATTTAAGAGAGATACAGTTTACGACGCTCGTTTCAGTTGAGACCTCGTTTCGATCCCACAAGGGATCGCACTCTCTATTCCAAAAACACTCGACATTCCACCACGATTCCGTAAGTTAGGGATTTAATCAGTACTACAGTACTAGCACAGTCTAAAATTATGAACTCTAAGTTTTGTACGAAGACTCGATTATTTTTATTTCGAATTTCGCAAAATGATGTTCAAAGTTTGCTCACTTTGACGGGTACAACAACAACCAAAACCAGGGGGCCTACCATTGATAATAATAACCATATGTTGGTTTCGTTTTGTTTTCAACGCGGCGCGACCGCGAACCGTATCACCGCGCAAGAAGGTCCATGGTCGCGCAGCGTGGAAACAAAACGTAACAAGATGTCATGGTAGGCCCCCAGCACGTTGTTCAATATAATATATTGACCACTTGACACTCTTAAGTCCGCTCGCTGAAAAGCCACTCAGTCTTGAATTTCAATCTAAAAGTAGCTAGCTTTACTTTACTTAAAAACAGCTTTATATCGAGAAATCACGCCTGAGCGTCGTTTTATAAACGTTTTAAAAACGACGCTCAGTCAGTCACGAATCTCGATTTAAAGCTGTTTTTATGTATGAGAAAACCAATTTTAAATATATAGGTCCTTACGTATGAAATTAGCGTTTTGTCGTACTGATCAATTTGATCTGAAATATCTCCTCTTTGGTTAAGAATTCGAAATTCAAATTAATAAATTCATTTAGCTGGTTTTTTTTTCTTTGGAATACAGTCATTCATTTGTTATTTTCCTCATTATTTTTTCTTTGGCGTCGCTTATTACCGCGCAATGGAAAACATGAAATATCGGTATATTTACGAGTACGAGTTCTACTGTGGCACCAGTGCTGCAGAAACAGCTCGAAGAATTAATGATGTGTACGGCGCTGGTGTCACTAAAGACAGCATGGTACGTTTTTGGTTTCAACGTTTTCGTTCTGGAAATTTCGACCTTAAGAACCAACCCCGTGGACGGCCGGAGATCAAAGTGAAAAACGAAGAATTAAAGGCTATTGTGGAAGCGGATCCATCACAAAGCACTTCAGAGATAGCAGCAGGCTTCGGGGTAAGTGACAAAACTGTATTAATCCACTTGAAGCAAATCGGGAAAGTAAAAAAACTCGAACGATGGGTACCTCATGAATTGAGTGAATCGAACTTGCAAACACGGGTCGCCTGCTGTGTTACTTTGCTCAACCGACACAATAATGAAGGGATTTTAAATCGAATCATTACTTGTGATGAAAAGTGGATATTGTACAATATTCGAAAGCGCTCATCGCAATGGCTGAACCCTGGAGACCCAGCCAAATCCTGCCCTAAACGAAAATTGACTCAGAAAAAGTTACTTGTAAGTGTTTGGTGGACTAGCGCCGGTGTCGTTCACTACAGCTTTCTTAAATCTGGCCAAACGATTACGGCAGATATCTATTGTCAGCAACTGCAAACCATGAAGAAAGAACTAGCTGTTAAACAACCGAGATTGGTCAATCGCTCTAGGCCACTGCTGCTTCACGACAACGCAAGACCACACACTGCATAACAAACAACCACTAAGTTAGCTGAGCTACAATTGGAATTGGATTTGTCTGCGACATCCACCGTACTCCCCGGACCTTGCTCCAACAGATTACCATTTCTTCCTGAAATTGGACAACTTCTTACAAGGAAAAAAATTCCACTCCGATGCAGCAGTCCAAACCGCCTTCAAAGAGTTTATTGATTCTCGCCCCCATGGTTTTTATAGTAAAGGGATCAATGAACTACCCATAAGATGGCAAAAGTGCATAGATAACAACGGTGCATACTTTGATTAATTAAATATATTTTACAAAAAAAAATCGACTTTTTATTCCTCCCGTACAAAACGCCAATTTCATACGTAAGGACCTAATACAATACAATACAATACAATACAATAACTCTTTAGTGACACCAAATACAAATAAATCTAAACTAAACACTCAAATATAAGAGCGCAATTGGTGGTCTTATCGCTTAAAAGCGATCTCTCCCAGACAACCTTTGGTTGGAATAAAAACATTATGATTAAGCATGGACGGTGGTGTGTGCTAAAGAAAAAAATAATAATAATTAAGTAATGTACTTACAAATTTGAGAATTATAATAAACTTACATACTAATACCTACATAAATAATGACTAAATTTACATACAAATAAACTACCCAGTCATAAACATACACAAGTACCTACATCAATAAATATACTAATATATACATTGAAGTATGACAAATATTAAAAAGGAATCGAGTCTACTTATAATTATATATATAATTAGATTATAGCCAGTTTGGAAAAGTAGAACACTTTGAGCTGCGTTTTAAAACTATGAAGTGATTGAGCACGTCTAATATTAACTGGGAGTGAGTCCCAGAGACGCACGGCTTCACATTCAATACTTGAGCGTTGTTTTTGCATACGGGCCTTAAAGGTTACAAAAAAGCCGAATTTCTGTAAGTATTTTCTACTCAGTGTTGTAATAGCGAAATACGGCGAGTTTTCAACTTGATGCTCAGTGAATGGCGCGGAGCGATAAAACTTTGCTTACCGCGTAAATACGGACTTTATCGTCGAAGAGCCTACATTACATAAATATACGACTGTATATACATCAGTATGTATACAGCTTGATAGCGAAAACCATACGAATAATAAATAGTAGCGTATTATGCTTACGACAAAATTATGCGACAGATTTTCTAGGAAATCGAGATTTACTTTTTCCAAGGCTCGAAATGAACGAAATATTTTTATGCGAATGTATTGTTTTTGTACTACTCGTATTGCTCATAAATATTTTGTTAGTTGATTCTGTTTTTTTTTAAAATCAGGACGTACGATGCAGGAGTACTAGAAATAATAAGTAACCGACTGAGCTAGCTTTAGCGAGCGAAGCGTCTAAGCCTCAGTTTCGACAAAAATGATTTCGTAAGTCCGGATTTCCGTCCGGTCTGTTCTTCTTCTACAGGTCGCATTTCTTAACCGATTTACTTGAAAACTAGTGAAAAAAAAATCTGAATAATTATCAGGATTGTACACAAAGTTCGCGAGAATCAGAAATCAGAATTTATTGATAACTAGCTGCGCCCCGCGGTTTCACCCGCGGTTAAAAAGTATACTATGTGCTAGTTCTAGATTATAATCTATCTCTGTGTCAAATTTCATCCAGATCTGTTCAGCCGTTCTGGCGTGAAAGAGTAACAAACATCCATCCATCCATCCATACAAACTTTCGCGTTTATAATATTAGTAGGATTCCGATAGTTACACGTCACAGTTGAAAAAATGTCAAACGATACAAGAGTTTATAAATGTCAAAACATTCGTTACATTATGTCAAATAAAAAATAAATCATTGTTTTGTATTTGGTGTAATAAAGAGTTTTTGTATTGTATTGTTCTGTCAACAAAATAAACTGCACACTTATGAATAATACAACTATAATTAATTAGAATAATAATAGTTTAAAAGCCTCTTAGTTAAAATAAGAAAATCGGTTAAGAATTGGTATAATAATATAATACTCCGCCAGGTATGGCATTCAGCAACACGTAGTGACGTCAATCGATGCTTAAGCTAGACCGAAATAAGTTATTTACAAAAAGTTCGAAAGAGACGGATGACTATGACGTCATTACGTGTTTGCTGAGTGCTAGACCTTGTGTTGAAACTGTAAAAGCTTTGCCACGCTGCCGCCGCCGTCCGCTAGATGGGGTGGGAGTCGAGATACATCGCGGTATCGTTGCGTTTTCGACGTTGAGGAGCGTGAGCTGTGAGTTTGAGAACAGTCACTATTAGCTTAAGGTTGTAGCTTTTATATATTAATACTTGTTATCTAGGTATGTAGGTAATTAAGTATAATACATAAGCTTGATCAATTCCTAATGTGTCTTTTTTGAAGTCACGTACTAAGTACGGAGACTATAGTGAAAATATAGTGTAGTCACGATTCATGAAAAGAATTGTATGACAATCATGTCATACATCGTCATAAAAATTACATGCATCAGCGTAGGCTGAGAATGAATAAAATAAACATGGTAAAAAAACACTATGTTCGATCGGGATGGTTAAATACAGTACTCAATAAGAGTGACAGAGATGAAAATGTATTTTTTTGTCTTTGTCGTAGTATGCATATTTTTCATTTGTTGGGCACAAAGTCAGTATTCGTTTAAGTGCCCAGAAAAGCGTCGTTTATGTGAAGTACCTTGACTATTAGCTATTTCATTTTTTCATTTGCATACGTTACTGACTTGTCTAATTGCTTATTCTCATGTCTCAGTCTACTCATGTTATTGTAAAACCGAAAATCTAAATGAAACAAGGTCTAGCTTTCCGGGAGCCAACACATAATGACGTCATTCGTCATCGTCTCTCTCGAACTATTTGTAAATTTAACATATTTCGGTTTTTGCTTAAGCATCGACTGACGTCACTACGTGTTGCCCACGTGACCCCTTTTGCTATACCTGGCGAAGTATTTTGTTATGCCAAGGTAAAACATAACCCAATAAGGCCTACTTGCTTAAAATATCTTCATCAGTTGGCTTTTTAGCCAACGAAACGGAGGTGCACAAGTCGACACGTGTATATTTTTTTTTAACTCCTAGTTATCACTCGTAGTTATTAGCATTCACAGGATAAAATAAATAATTTCTATTCAGAAAAAGTTTATTTTGTTTTATTTATTTATTTGAGGAATACCAACAGTTTACACATTAAAAAAAAAAGTTTTTTTAGAGCTACTAGGTACAGTTCTGATATGTATACCCACAATAGGTATTCACAACATTTGCAATGAGGAAGATGGTAAGAATTTTTAGTTCTGTGTCCCTAAAGCATTCATGCAAAAATACCAAAAATGCACGTTAAAGACAGCAATAGTTATGACCGCTTTAAGAACACAAGCAAAAAAGGTCATTTTACAGAAATATCAACAAATGTATTTCATTTGTCGATGGCTTTTATTTTATTTTAGTAGCGGCTCGACGCGAATAGTTTACAAATAACATTGACGTGATTAGTGGCTTCGTTCGCATTTTTAGAAGGGCAGAGCGCGATGTGTGTTAAATTTTTAAAGTCAATATTTAATTTAATGTGGCACACACCACATACACGCACACACCCCATACACGCAAATACACACAACGCAAATCTTGAAATGTATTATAAATAAAAATTGTTCAATTTGATAATTTAGATGTTTAAAAATAGGCACCTGCAACTATGTTGATGAAGAAAACCCGCTATAGCCACATGTTCACCACGCTTGACAAACATCTTAGCTCAAGCAATGGGGTAGGCTGAAAACCAGCTCTGCGTGGACCTCGTCTACTCAGAACAGTGCTGAGCCTACTCCAATTGCCAAAACAATTTATATAAATTTTTAAATTATACTTAGTTTAGGTGTAATGATATAAGTACTTTTCTTTAATGTGTTTTTAACTCATAGGTTTTGGCAATAAATACATTTTTTATTTTATTTATTTAATTACATCCACCAGCCAATACTGAATGCGCATTTGCAGATACAACATGGTTTATATAACCCCCTGGATACATACCTACTTACTAACTTTAAGGGCGCAGCGACCCAAACCGTATCTTGGCCTCCGATACTAAGAAACGCAACTCTTCTCTGTTTTGTGCAAAATCATGCCCGAGGCTAGTTTTGTTTTCGACGCTGCATGACGTATAATACGATCGCGGTCACCCAGCGTCATCGACAAAACGCAACCATCATGGCAATGAGATATCATGGTAGGCCCACTGACCTCAACTTCAGGTTCTTGGCAGCGTTACCTCAAACTTGTGCAATTTCAACAAATCTGTCTCTGATTCTCCGATACAATCTGTATCCGTGACTTCCGGCCGTTGAGTTATGTAGTGCTTCCTGTTTACTATTCCTCAACGATTAATTTCTGCTGTGTACGTCAGTTTGCGCCAAGTATGTGTTAGATAGCTTACAATGAGTCAATATAAGGCTTCTAAATAGGTGAGATAGAGCTTGTGTTTATGTAATAAATACATTTTACAATATATTCGCTCCAGTGTTATTCGCGGTTAAAAAGTAGCCTTTGTGCTAAAAAGTAGTCAAAGATATTTTTTAATAAATATTCTTTTTCAAGTCAAATGGAAAATCCTGTTGTAAACAATAGTTTACTGCTATTATATAGCACTGTACTTTTTGGCTATATATTCATAGCAAAAGCTCCTAGAAGAGCCAAATTTTTACTGCAAAACTGGCCCGGGAATACTGGCAATATCGCCGACTGTAGCCCGGCCATCATCAACCATGCTAGAATTGTATGAATAAAATGGCCGGGCCACACTCAAAAATATTGTCGTAATATTGCCATTTTAAATTTAAAAGTATTGCAGTCATAATAATAAAAAGTTTAGCTGAAAGAACCGACTTCCCGTTAGACCGTCATGTCATCCAAATAAAACATTTTTAGATTTTTGTTGACTTTTGTAAAAACTGCTAGACCGATTTCAATAAAAAACTTATGGTAATACCTCTAAAGTATAATCTACCAAACAAAAAAAGAACCATTAAAATTTATATTTACATACAAAAAAAAGTACAGTCGAATTGTAAACCTCCTCTTTTTTGGATGTCGGTTAAAAGGCCCGTCAACTAGCACTCTAAGAAAACGGGTTATTCGAGTTGAGTACCATTATTAAATAAGCGGGTCAAGCCGCAGGGTGCAGTTAGTACGATGTACGGCGAGCAAGTCGGTATTTATTAATTATGTATATCGTATCCGCATGCCAAAACCGTGGTGTAAATCACGGGGATATTATACGGCATTACCTCTCTCGGTGAGTCGGTACACGGCGGTACATGACTTCATGATTTGAATAAACCTACCTATACATGGTTCAATAATACATAATACTAGCTGTTGCCCGCAACGTTCGCGTTTATTCAGAAAATAGTATCCATAAACCTTCCTCCTGATATCCTGTAACTAATTATCAAATTATGAATAATAATCCGTTACCGAAGAGATCAGAGTCCAACATTTCAAAAAACACTGTCTGGTTTTGTGCGGAGTTTTAATTTTAGTACCAACTACGTACTATTCTGTGATGTTGTCTGACGCATTTGGTAAACGGCGCGTTATTTTTTTATTAATTTACAGAATTTCATGACAAAAATATTTAATTATTTCAAAAAAAATAATCCAAAAACCTTCTCTGTGACATACTGCAGCTATTTATCAAATTCCATCAAGAAAGGTTCAGCCGTTTAGCCGTGAAAAGTCTACAAACAAACAGACAGAGTTACTTTCGATTTTATAATTAGTAAGGATACTCCGCCAATTATAGCATTCCGGGTCGAGGATGGTCACGTGAGCAACTCGCAGTGACGTCAATCGATGCTTATGCAGGACCGATATATGTAATTTACAACAAGTTCGAAAGAGACGGATGACGATGACGACCTAATAGTTTTGATTGGTTGATTGGTAAAATCTGTTCCATAAATTTATTAAGGATATGTACGGGACTTAGCGTCGTACGATGCTGTTTCCGGCATCATTTTAACGGCATACATTTAGCGAGTGCTTGGAGTGCTTGGTTTCTATAGGTAGGTATTTATGCTAGGGCTTCCCGACGTTTGACGTTTCTTTGTGTGTGTGTGTGTGTGTGTGTGTGTGTGTGTGTGTGGCATCGTAGCTCCCGAACGGATGAACCGTTTTTGATTATGTATTTTTTTTTGTTTGAAAGGTGAATTTTTCGGAAGTGTTCTTAGCTATGTTTGATGAAAAATGATGTTGACAAGAATCGGTGTCGGGGTTTTTATTTATATTTTATTTATACTTGTGTTATATTATGATACCATCAGATCTAGCTGATCTGCATGTATTGTGATGAAATTATAATGTAATTTGAATACTTATTCTAAAAAATGCTTTATATAATTAAAACTGATTATTTTCTTTTGCGGGTGTAGTCTTCGACGATTTAGAGTTTATACAGACTAGTTGCATTCGCTTAACGATTCTACTACTACAGTTGCTATTGCTCGACGCCAGCTGCTGATTGGATGAAATAGGAGCCATTCAGATATCAAGTGATCTTATATTGTCAACTCGTCCAATTAACAACTTAATCTGTAGCGTTAACAATTGAAAAATATAATCACTTGAAAGCGATTGCAAGTTGTCTAGAGCCTCTCTCTAATTGACCTCAAAAACGCCTATGAAATAAAAGCTTCCACTAAAACGGCAAAGTTAAGGTACTGTTTACACTTTCAACAGCGGTATTAGGCAGTTCAGCGCAATGTAGCGAACTACCGCCTCTGATTTATTAGTGCAATAAAGCGAAATACCGTGCGTTGATCTGTCTCCAGTCGCGGCGCGTGGCGTGGGTCATGTCGCGGAGAGTTGCGTTGCGTGCACTTGGTAACGTGCACATGTTTTGTATCACTTACCAACATGCGCGTGTGTCAAAGTCAAAGTCAAAATAAGTCAAAAAGTATTATTAAAGAAATAGTCGTTATGTATGTATATCATTGCTATGTATCTACGTTTTTTTTTAACCTTCAAAAAAGGAGGAGGTTCTGAATTTGTCTGTATGTTTTTTTTTTGTATGTATGTTACTCCGCTAATTATGAATTGATTTTAATGATTTTTTTGTGTAGATCATACTTCATAGGTAGCCCCAAATAAGTTTTATTAAAATCGATCGACCAGTTTTTAAAATATTAACAAAATTCTAAAAATTGTTTACATAATGGATGACGAATTACAGGATGGAAAGTCGGTTTTTAAGCTTTGCTTTTTATATAAAACATAGCCAATTTTTATATAAAACATAGCCAATTTTTATATAAAACATAGCCAATTTTTATATAAAACATAGCCAATTTTTATATAAAACATAGCCAATTTCGAGAAACGGTACCTTTTTTCTCGTTTATATGAGTTCAATCGGTCAATTGTTGTTTTTTCATAAACCCAAAAAAATGTTCATTCTTTAATGGTAATTTTTTAAGGTCACTTGCCTATGCGTATTTTTTGGGAATACATAAAATTGATTTAAATTGGAGTATTGTTTTTCATAAAAAAATCTCGTCAAATTAAAATGCTTCTATGCCTCTGAAAAGCGATGGAAGATAAGATAATAAAGTAAGTAAGACAAATGTAGCGTAATTCCAGTAGACAAAGTACACAAAAAAAATCTCAGCCGCAGTTAACAGCAGCAAATCTCCCCACAAATGTCGACAACTCCCGAATCCTTATCTCCAGCCATCCGGCCCAATAAACAAGTGCTCTCGACACCGCCGTCATTTCCTCAGCAAACAACATAAATTCAGCTAGCGTTAACTCGAGAAATTCCTCGCGCGACAATCTTAATTGTTTCCTTCACAATCTTCTTAAGAACTTAATTGAAAAGTTTTGGGTTTCGAATGCACGCCTTCAACCCCATTGTACTTACTTCGCCCCTGGCAACACTCGACAAACATTCGACCACTCGGCGATAATCTCAGCCTTGGATCTTGTCAGTATTCGAAACATTTGGACAGGGATGTAGCTAGTGTAGGGGAGATAGGGTATTCTTTCTTAATTATCTACCGCGACTTCTAGTGTTGCCAGCCAAAAAAGAAAAACCTCACACTGACAGACCTATTCTGACGTGCGAAATAATTATCTTGGACATTGTCTCTCTCTTTTGAAAAGACAAAAGAATAAAAGTGACTAATATAATATCCACGCGTCAGTACAGAGTTCTTGCTCTCTTTTGGATCAAGCTAGTCAATAAAAAAGCATGATTTATGAAACTGCCTCACTTCTAATAGTCAATGGATAATATTTACATTTATTTTTGTTTTTGACGACACTCTTATAAACAAGCTAAGCCTTCGTATGACTGAACGAAAAATCTTTAAATATGTAATGTTCTGTCTTTTAAAGCTTTTCCCCTGACCTTAGTACGTCCTCGCGAGCCCTTTCTGTTGTTATCTCATCCTGAGTAGTCCCAACATGTTTGCGGATCGGATGCCTGCAAACTTACGAGTTGTTCAAACTTAGCATGTGTGAGCCCTTTAGGACGAATTATACGGGCGCTGCCGACAGGCCGCCTTAAAACTTTGTAAAGATCGCGCGAAAAACGACTGTGAAACAATGCGCATACGGTATCTGTTTCGTCGCAGTTGAATCTAATATTTAACATCACGTGACACTTCACGCTAATTTTATAAAGGAAGTTTGTGAGAGTGTCAAAGGGTAAGTGTGTTTGGAACTTCTCGCGGAAATGGCTCAACAGATGTAAAAAAACCGGCCAAGTGCGAGTGGACTCGTTCACGAAGGGTTCCGTACCATCCTTCCTACTAATATAATTATAAACGCGAAAGTTTGTAAGAATGGATGGATGGATGGATGTTTGTTACTCTTTCACGCCAGAACGGCTGAAGAGATCTGAATGAAATTTGGCACAGAGATAGGTAGAATACAATATAGAATACAATACAATCTAGATATAGTATAGAATAGCATACAGGATACTTTTTAACCGCGGGTGAAACCGCAGGGCACAGCTAGTTATCTATAAAAACGAGCAACAAAATCACGTTTGTGGTATGGGGGTCCCCTTAAATATTAATTTAATTCTGGTTTTTAGTATTTGTTGTGATAGCGGCAACAGAAATGCATCAACTGCAACTGTCTAACTATCACGGTTCATGAGATACAACCTGGTGACAAACGGACAGACGGACGGACAGAAGAGTCTTAATAATAGGGTCCCGTTTACCATAAAAATAGTATCCTTAAGTACCTACCTTAGAGCGGCTGGCCTATTGCGGCATCCGGAGAGGCTACACACGTGTCTAGCTTTGCTTTGCAAGATACTGTATGCAAGAACGTCCACTGCAACCCACAAATGTAGTCATGGCAAATGCGCCACGATGAGCCACCGGCTTAAGTCCTCGAGTAACTCAAAATCTCTTTTCACCCTTAAAAAATAAGAGTATTTTTTAGAAAAGCGGAGGAACTACGGAGTGAAACTAAATAAATATACGAGTAAAAGCTTTCTTTTACACAACAATCAAATACGTTTTTATCCATCCACTTAACGTAACATAACGTCACGCCTTCCCCCGAGGGGGCTGGCAGAGGTGGAATACAAAACCCAAACTTCGCTGGACGATATACAGTCCCAAATGTGACAGGGGGCGAGCCTATCGCCATACACCAGGCTCCAGTCATATAGCAGATGACAAACAATACGCACATACGAGTATGTTCACACAATGAACAAATTGGTGCGTGCCGTCAGCTGAGTTCGAACCTGCTCCTTCTGGCCTGAGAGGCGGGTCTTCTAGACAAGAATCATCGCTTTTGCTATTTATCTATCCAATAGAACATAATAGACAAGCTAAATTACTTTACCCACTTTAATTACTTACTAACTCACTTAGCTAAGTTAAACTTCTTAATTATTGAGTTTGATATCCCCTAACTTGTTTTGTGACGTACAAACACATACATACGAGTAGGTAAGTATGTTTGTGGTGGGAAGTGAGTGATGGAGACAAGTGGACGGTCATAAAGGGTGGATGAGCTTATCTCTGTGACAAACGACGAGCCGCCCTTCACCGCGCCGCCCGCCCTGACCAGCCTTGAGTGCTGTGAGAAGCTTTTAAGAAGATACTTGGTCGAAACTATTTGAGGATCAGTTGTCACTGTGATGTAATAGAAACGGGTAGTGTTTAAGTTAAATTCTTCTTGGTTGCTACGCTCTTGACAGAGCGGTCGTGGTCGTCATGTAGTATTGCTACGAGTATAGGCAGAGGCGTGGTATAATATACTCCACCAAGTATAGCATTCCGAGTCAAAAATGGTCACGTGAGCAACACGTAGTGACGTCAGTCGATGCTTAAGCGAGGCCGAATTATGTGATTTACAAGTAGTTCGAAAGAGACGAGTGACGTCAACACGTGTTGGCTCCTGGAATGCTAGACCTTGTGTTTTTGGATCATGGACAGGAACAGATGTTATACGCCTCACAGTGTCCCGCTATCTCTCTGTATTTAGATTAAATTAAATAAATAAATAAATTCGGGACTTTTCCACACGCGGTCGCCTGACCCCAAACTAAGCAAAGCTTGTACTATGGCTTCCAGAGACTGATACACACATATACATATATTATGTTTAAACACATACTTTAATAGATACCTATTTAACACCCAGACATGGAACAAACACAAATATTCACCGCATAAATGTTTGCCCTAGGTGGGAATCGAACCCACGCCCCCAAGCTCAGAAGCGATGTTTTTATTATTTCTGTGTTAATTAACCTTTGGTAACTTTTTTGTACCTATAAGGTATCTATTATAAAACACACTGTAACAACGAGTTTCGTAGAAACGCTCGTTTTCTCTAGCGACTATTCCACGAAACCACTTAAGCAAAGGCCAGCAAGGTCTAGGACTCTAGTGATGCATCTGTTAGTCCGACGATTTATTTGACGAGTGTCGTTGATCCGATCATCGTGAAGTTTTCCAGACTAGTTCACTAAAATATAATTTTTAAGCTTAATTTCAAATTAATAATATTCAAGTTTTACATTTTAAAGCTTGTTTTGAGTTCTTAATTGCCTAAGTTTATGACGTCACAATTTCGGAGCAAACAACGAGTTATCAATTTAAATCAAAAACATACGAAATCATTTTTGTCGAAACTGAAGCATATTAGACGCTTGCCTCTATCATAAATAACTGATAAGGTATTTTACAGTTATTTATGATAGAGGCAAGCGTCTATGCTTTAGTTTCGACAAAAATGCTTTCGTATGTCCGAATTTTCTGGACGTCACAAACAGATTTTCCGGATTTCGGTATACCTCTACAGGTCGGATTCCTCAACTGATTCTTGTAAAATTTTGTGAGTACGTTCGATGAATTCATACAATTTTTTTTTTGCTGAGTCAGTTTTTGGGAATATTTCAAAATGGCTGAGATACGACTTTAAAACACTCTCCGCCATTTTGAAAATTTTCTAAAAATGACTCGACAAAAAAGCTGTAAAATTATCGAACCTGCTCACAAAATTTCACGAGAATCGCTTGAGGAAGGCGACCTGCAGAGGAGGACAGATTTCGGCCTCAAGTCCTACAGCTCACAGAGTCACTAGTGTTTATAAATCCTACAACCAGAGAATAACGTTAATTTAAACACAATAGCTGTGCGTGCCAGCCGGCGAGGCGGACACAATTAACGCCCGCATCGCTCGCGCGGGCCAGCGTCGAGTGCAATGCGACAGCGACGCGGTTCAATTTATTACGCCTGTTTCATTTCATTGTGCTACATGTTTATTTAATTTACATGGTTTATTTAGGGTTCTGTACCCAAACAGTAAATCGGAACACTATTACGAACCGTGATAGTCAGTTAAAATTTTCAACTACGATGTATTTCTTTTGCCACACAATAACAACAAATACTAAAAAACAGAATAAAATAAATATTTAAGGGGGCTCCCATACAACAGACATGTTTCTTTTTTGCCATTTTTATTGATGGTACGGAATCTTTCGTGCGCGAGTTCGACTCGCACTTGGCCGGTTTATCTCTTAATTGACTGCACACGATGGTTGGATGGCGTTGTGACGGGAGCAATGAATGAGAACACCTTTTCTGTACACAGTTTTAGCAATAAAATAATAAAATGATATTCTGATTTAAAATAATAGGTTCTGTTCTGTTTTGTTCTGTTCTGTTCTGTTCTGTTCTTTTCTGTTCTGTTCTGTTCTGTTCGGTTCTGTTCTGTTCTATTATTTAGCTAAGGATGAGATGGACTGCTAACCTATACTAAGCATTGTGGGTGGAAAATGGTTGCATGATGATAATGGTGGTGAGTTGGCTACATACGTTGATTGACCGAGCAAACCGTTTGCATACACTTAGGTATTTCGCTGACAATATCTTGAGTGAGTATCGTTAATCTGCTCTTCACGATTTTTCAGTCAATATCAATAAGTAGTCGATTTCAATAAAACTTTTATATTCATATATGTATGAGTTAAATCTGTCAAGAGGTTGTGGAAGTATGAAGGTCTCAGTTTCAGTTTTATTATTGTTTTTAGTTATAGCATAAAACATTGTTTATATCTTTGTAAAGCTCGCATAAATTGCTACTTTCCATGAAGCATCTCTCAGTCTGCGTCAATATCTCTTTTAAAATACCTCTTTCCGCTTCATTAATCCGTCGATACGACTATAAATCATCGTTCGGCCGTAATGACGTCATCGCGCTGAATGACGTCATCACGCTGCCATTGGCCCGCGATGAATGGGACCTCGTCCGTCTTCAATCGCGTAATTAATGAATGTCGGGAGAGAGGATGAAAAGAAATGGTCAACTACAAAGAAATGTTGAAAACTTGAGTCAATATTTTTCTAAATTTTATATTTTTATGTTTTATTTTTATCTATCCATAAGTATATTATTATTATATATAGGTTAGTATGTAAGGGTAATACCCCCCTATATAGGGGTAATAATACCCCTAATAGGGGTATACCCCTATATACTAATCCATAAAATGATAATAATTCCCGGAACTATTGGTCAAATGTCTAAAATTATATTATTTAATATAAAAGAGAACTACAATGACCACTGAGACTGAGTGACACAGGCTATGAAACGTGAGCAACACTGCGGTCACAACAGAGTCGCTTTTTACCTCTGTCTGTCTGTATACCCGCTATCTCTTGAACCATGCAACGTTTGAAACAGTTTCCACAATCATCATAAGAAGTATAATTCAAATTATTGTTTTATTTTAAATAATTATAATATAGGCTGACTAAGGCTAAGCTTGACTTTGCGGCGTCTTGACTCTCTGAGACCCGCGTAAACCTTCGTTTTCGTAAACCTTCGTTTTCGCAAACCTTCGTTTTCGCTACTGAGCAGCGTTTTGCGCCTAACTTCATAGCAGCCATTAAGTTTGAATCGGCCTGTACAAAGAAAATAAAAAAAAACCGGTAAATATTTTCAAAACTTTCTCATGTTCATGTTGTACAAAGTTATTCTTCTGTCTAGTCTAATCTGTGTGTGGAAAGTGGCTCAGCGGGAACAGATTTGTAAAAGGTGACTAATTATATCTTTATCGGATCGCTGTCAATGACTAGCTCACTAGCCTTAGTAGCTGGGTTGCTGTCAATGACTAGCTCGGTAGCCTTACTAGCTGACAAAGAACGCGAGACTGGAAGCTTTCATAGTAGCGATGGACTAGGAACTAAAGGCGAACTTTAGTAACTAGTTGACGTAGTTGGCGCGTGATGAAACACGAACTATTTTCTGTTTTGTTGCTGTATTATTAAATAAACAAGTAACAATATTAAAAGAAAAATAAAAAACCGGCTGCAAAATGTGGTACCGTATGTCACTTCCACTATGAAGACAATTCAAATGACACCTCACGTCTCGAAATACATGATGCTGTTTAGGCTTTAGAGCATGCCAAAGATACCTCATACATACACACACTTGACAAACATAATCCTCCTTCCTGCACAGTCGGGTAAAAGTAAATTTACGACTATTTGTTAATTAAAATAATATGACAACCCGCTTAAATAGCCAAGTTGGAGTTTAATTTCTTTTAACAGGAGGCCCCGGGTTCGTTTCCCGGCTGGGTAGATGTTTGAATGATGTATTTAAATATCTGTGCTGCATCCCACGATATGTGAAACGTTAAAAAATGTTTGTATTTTTAGAAGTGCTACCAAGTACGAGTATAATACGAGTATGTTTTTAAGTACTTTCACCGGAGGCTCAGCAACTAAAAATATGGGAATGTGCAAAGATTGAAATTAGTTAAATTGTAATATTAATAAAAAAAAAATAAAAAAAAAACTTCTCATCAGACCTGGATTTTGACAATAGGACCAATCTATGTGTTAAAAAACCGCTGGATCGATTTTGGTGAAATTTTAATGTGACTTGGGTAATATTCCCTTTACATATTTTTTTTCATGGATTTAGGCGTCTTCGAGTTTGGGAAAAAAAAAAAAAAACAACCGACAAATTGAGAAGCTCCTTCTGAAGTCGGTTAATTAGCTTAACTATAATTAGCATAGCTAACTTTCTAACTTCTTGATCAAATGCAAACCGGCAATGTGATCAAGACAACATCAAACTGAATAAGTTTAAACGAATCAAACTGGATAATAGCCGAAAGCCTTCATGGTGGTAGGATTGCCCTAAAGCGATTCGCACACAGCTTTTCGTTACGCGACGTCGCGCGGAAGATTGGGAGCTAAGTCTCTCGCACGCAGAGACGTCGCCAGCGTGTCCACTTGTACCACTTGTGCTTTATTGATCGAGGGAGGGAGTGAGTTCAGAATCAACAGGGAAAATAATTAAGCATTTATTATTTTAGGGAATTAATTTGCTTGTCTTTGTTTTGAAGCGATGATAGCCTAGTTGGAGAAGACCCGCCTCTCACATAACGGGTCCAAACTTGGCCGACGGCGCGCACCAATTTGTTCATTCGTTAAATATTATGGACGTATTGTATGTCATCTGCTCCATAACAGGAGCCCGGTGTATGGCTACAGGCTCTCCCCCTGTCTTATTTGAAACTGATTATCGTCCGGCAAAGTATGGGTGTTGTATTACACCTCTGCCAGCCCCCTCGGTGGAAAGTCGTGACAATAAATTTTGTTGTGTAATGTTTTATTTTGGTAACGGTGATAAATTTTCAAAAAAGGTGCCCGTCTTTATTGGGGTGCAGTTGTGGAACTTTAGTGGGAATTGACTCACTAAAACCCACTTGGTGGCCATCATTTGTGCATAACAGGGGGCACCGAGATCTCCATAGGAACGCACCGGTGCCCCCCTAGCACGTTGCCTAAAGCAGCGACTCTCATGGGACATTGGTCCCTGCTCCCGCCCCAAGCATTTGTTTGTCCTAGGACAACTTAAGTGTCGTTGATCCGATCTGTATGAAATTTTGCAGACTTGTAGTTCATCTCAATAGAATTTTAAATTTTGTATAATAGCTAAATTGGATGAGGGGTTGTTAAGATATAATGCGAGGTGTCCGTTCGAGACAAACTACTACAAGGTACTTTTTTTCAAATTCAAATTCAAATTTTCTTTACTTCAGGCCTTTTACCCGTAAACATTGTAAAATATAATATAATTAAATTGAATAAATTAAAATTAAAATGAGGTATTAACAATTACATTAAAAAGATAATGAAATTAAAAAAGTCACATAAATAAAATAAATGAAAATAAAATAATAATAGTAAAATATCACAAAACATATCATCACTTTGGCATTACAAAATAGCGCTCACGTAGCGCTAACAGCGTAGCTCGACTAGGTGTTCGTAACTGATCACCGATGTTAAGCAACGGACGACGTGGTCAGTCCTAGGATGGGTGACCGCGGGTGGCATTTATGACTGAGCGCTACCGTGGCTTGGATGACACGTCAAATTGAAGGCTCCAGTTTTTTGTTCCATAACAACAATCGTCAAGCCATGTCAGAGGCCTTCGGGCGGCCTAGTAACTCTGACATCTGGGCTAGCCACTCAGCCTATACGAACTTGCTTGCTATTACAAAATGCGCTCTCATGCACCGTCGCAAGCGCGGACCAGTGTGAGCACAGCCTAAGCGAGCAGCGGGTGCAGGGCGGGCGGAATTTCCGCCAGATTAGCGCCTAATTAAGGCGCCGCTTTTTCCTGTTTTATCATCGAGATTAACAAGAACAACGGCTGTTTCGAGATTATGTCCTCCGAAGGCTGTAATTGGCTCTTAAAATATGGGAAAAGTTACTATCTTTCTTGTGAAATTAGAAGATAATAAAAGTTTAACAGAAACAACGAAGTGTTTGTTGGTCTTGCTGATGGTAAAACTTTACATGAAAAAGTACCTGCCTATAATAATAATTCTAACATAACATACATAATAATATATCGTCTTACTAATGATAAAATATTTTATATTTTTATTAATATACCTCACAATCTGAACTAAGGCCGAAAATTTTGACTAAAACAAAGGAAACGCAGTTGCCTGTAACACTGGTTTTCTTAACCCAGCACAGGCACCTCAGCAAAAATAACTCTATTATAGTCATAGGTTTCTTTACTTTAATCAGTAATTTGTTAAACTTATATTTATGAATAGTGGTAATAAATAATATTTGATTTGATTAGAGCTTGTCTTGCATAACATATAGTCAAGCCTTTCCCCAAAGGGGCTTGCAGAGGTGTATCCACACTTCGACGGACGATATTTAGTCCCAAATGTTGCTGAGAACGAGCTTGTCGCCATTACCAGACTCCAGATGGATGGATAGATGGATGTTTGTTACTCATTCACGCCAGAACGGCTGAACAGATCTGGATGAAATTTGGCGCAGAGATAGAGTATAATAAAGAATAGCACATAGTATACTTTTTAACCACGGGTGAAACCGCGGGGCGCAGCTAGTAATTAATATATTGGTGCGTGCCTTCAGCTGGGATCGAACCCGCTCCCTTTGGCTTGAGAGGCATGATGTAGGATTGCCTCTCAATCCAGAAAGCTTTAGCTTGTCTAGAGTATCTGAAATTTCTTATATCTAATTAAAATATAAAATATTTAGTGCGCTGAATTCAAATTTAGTTATAGTTTGCCAGAGAGCTAAGTACGTACTTAGCTTTTACAAAGTTTAAATTTTATAAACTTAGTAAGTATAATAATTAGTTTTTAAACTACAGACTGAAGTTAACTACAAAAACTTTGAAACATAGCTTTTGAACTGTAAATTTACTAATTTAAATTGCTAATAGGGCTGTAAGTTAAATTCAATTTACAAGACTAAAGCCTAAGTTACACAAGAAGAGTTTATCGGATGCGCCCGGCTGTTTCTTGCTGTGCAATAATTTGTCGCGTAGTGTAAACAATCAGTGCGACATTTGCCTCTTGAAAGGATTTATTGCAGAATTTTTACAAACACTTTCACTGTTGATTTGATTGATTAGATTTGGTTGCTGCGAGGTTTTGTCATAATATAAGCAAACACAGGAGCGAATCGCAAGGAGAGTTTTTGCATACGATAATCACTTTTGAGTTTTCGCTGCTCCCTTTTGGGGCTCTTGTGTAACTTTTGCTTTATACTTTTTGCTACATAACATAACATATAGTCACGCCCCGAAAGGGCTGGCAGAGGTGTAATACCTAATAAAAAAGGATCCTATGCGCTATTCTAGACTTGAATCTATCTCTTTGCCAAATTTCATCGAGATCGAGATGAAAGGTGACAAATAAGCAGCCATACTTTCGCATTTTTTGTTTAGTATGATTTAAAAACTTTAAAGTGAAACTTATTTTACGAACGAATTTATCATATCAAGATCAGCCAACCACTGCTTAACGACCAAACTAAACAAAGCAGATCTAGTGAACAAATTGCCCTGGATGTCGTACAATTGCTTTACACATTAATTGGTCTTTCCATTCAGCTTTTATTCCGCGAAAATATAACGTTATCTTTGCTCAATTAGGGGAAATGAAGTCCGTACAAAAGATACGCGTCTTGTTGATAATACGGTTCCTATTATCTTTGGGAGAATACGATTTTTCTTATTAGGTTTTTTTTGGATAAAAGCAGTTTTTTCAGTCGCTTACAATTTAAATAATTGGGCATTGACCAATTTTATGTTTTCATTTAGTACTTTTATATTCATGAAAATATCAAGAATTACAAAAAAAAAAAACTTAATAGCATGGATGACGAGTTGCTGAAATGAAATATTTTAAATTTCATTTAATTAAGTAATTAATTATTTTGACTTACTAGTTTTCAATTTTTTATTTCCTACCTAAGCCCCGTGGTGTTACCCGCAGTTAAAAAGTAACTTGTATGTTATTACAAGATTTATATGCTACTTCTAAGTAAGTTAGTACATCAAATTTGATGAACAGTGGCTCTGTGAGCTGTAGATCTCACGGCTAAAGCCTGTCCTCCTCTACAGCTCCCTGGTATGGTCTGGTATATGATACGTTTTTTGGATTAAAAAAAAATAGTTCCGCAATTTTGAAAATTTCCAGAAACTGACGCGGCAAAAAAAAACGGTATAATTATCGAACCTGCTCACATATTTCATAAGAATAGGTTGAGGAGTTGAAGGTTGCATCCAGAATAGAACAGAAATCCAGACATAATTTAGACATAAGATAGCATTTTTTCAAAGCCGAAGCAAAGACGCTTTGCTCGCTGACGCTTGCTCGGTATAAAATCCGTATGAATTTTTATACCAATCCGTTTCCGTCCAATGTTTAAACTATAAATTTACAATATATTGGAATTGCGCCATTTTTTTCTCACAAGAACTGAATTGAAACTTTTATAAAGAAAGCCAGGATAGGAGGAAAGAGGACGGAAATTACCAAGAAAACTAAGAAAAACAGTCTTTGAATTCGGACCTGACAAAACAGTCCACAAGACAATTTGTAACAATAAGGATATATATTAACAACTAGCTGCGCCCCGCGGTTTCACCCGCGATTAAAAAGTATCCTATGTGCTATTCTAGACTATAATCTATCGCAGTGCCAAATTTTATCCTGGTCTGTTCAGCCGTTCTGGCGTGAATGAGTAACAAACATCCATCCATCCATTCTTACAAACTTTCGCGTTTATATATGTTAGTTGGATAGGGATATTGTTAATACAACTTCCTAAGAAGGTACCCGCCACATAATTCCAAAAAACTTGTGCGACTCGCGTCGTAACGCGGATTACTCTCAGCTAAGCGGAAACCATAACACGCCGTGATGTTTGTGGGATCGTCTGAAACGTCGCGAAGCGCCGCCGGCTGTAGGACTTTCATACGGAAAGTTGGTCGTCTGGTTTACGATCACAGCCAGGCATGTGGCGACAAATATGTGCTGTACGAATGGCTTTTAAGTGTTCTTTTAGAGTGTACATTGTTTTGCGTTAGTTAAATTACTATACTAGCTACGTTTCGCAGTTTCACCCTCAATACAACAGTAACCTTTAAAGGTTCCGCGGCCTTCTGAATTATCCAACAAACGCGCTTGTCAAATTTCTTGGAAAGCATTTGTCAGATTATGACAAAATTTGGCATATACAATTACTTGAACTAAATCTCCACCCCTACGTTCTTGTTTCTTTTTTAAAAACGTTCTCAAAAAAAAAATAAAGCTACGAGAAGTATCCGTATTTGTAAGGGGTTATCCGCACTTTTTATTAATAACAAAAAAGATAGACAAAGCAAACCAAAAATCTCTTTATACATATAGAAAGGCTGTCTACATCATTAGCTTTAAATTAATTTATAATTAATAATACAATAGATTATTTTGCCGTTGCGACGTTAGTCTAAAGTGGTCGCCGGACCCTTAATAGCCCCATGATAAATAGTAGATTATACGTGTTAAGTATTGATACAGTCACCCTCGTACCGAATTTTATTCATATCAGTTTTAGCATTATTTATTTATTTATTCAAGTAGCACCGGTTACCCGACTTACGCTAATGATAATAATTAATTACAATAAATTCAATAAACAACAAATTAAATTAATCTCATAAATCAAATTATCAAATAAAAATAAAAACATGTCATGGTAATAAAAAGAGAATTAAATAAAATATAACAAACAAATGACATCAGCATGAAAATAATAATAATAATGTGAATGTCATAATAGTACAAGTCAAAATATCAAATGTCAAAATGTAAGAAAAAAAAATGTAAGTCATTATTTAAAAATACTTGATTGTTTTTGGGATGCTATGCCCTCACAATACGTCAAACATTGATTCATAACAGCTGTCCATGCGCCCGCCAATATATCACATTGTGGTTGGGCGTCCAAAAGTGAGTTTAGCGCGGCAAGGGATCGCGGTTTCGGAGACATCTTGTGAGCGACAGTTAGACAGAGCGTAGCATGAAGAAGTTACGAACATACACACCCACTTATAAACGTTCGCAAAATTATAAGCATCAATATTATATTCAAACTGCTCATATCTTCGATAGAGAACCGAAAACCGAATCGCATAAATTAGGTGCTGCACACAATTCACCGTAGTCACAAACAGACGTAACCAGTCGTAACAGTGATAATTATTGTTGTCTTGTTCTCGCTACAGTCTCTTGTACGTCTCTCTATCTTTGTAATTGATACACGTAACATAATACAATCAATCAACATAATATAATAAATCAATCAACAGAGCTGTGTAGTGTCCGTTTGCTTGTAGTTGTATTAGGTCCACGCGCTATGTACTACAAATTAGACTCAAATTATAAAACAAAGTAGCTTTCTGCGTCTGTCTGTATATCCGCTAACTCCTTCTAAACATCGCAACGGATTTTAATCGGGGGGCACGGCAGTGCCCCCGCCAAGTCGAGCGCGAAGCAAACACTGCGCTACCATCATTTACTAGAACCATTTCGCCGAATTTTCATATTTGAGAATTTTCATATTTGAGAACCTCAGGATAAGATCAGAACGCAGAAATTTACGTCATCCAGTAAGCTATAATCACATACTTAAAATTCAAAATTTCAAGTCATTGAGTTCCGAAGTTAAGCGAAAGCATTTATGACACTCACTTACTCACTCACTCATGATCATCAGAATAGAACTAGTACTTCCCATAAACTCAGAGAGCTGAAATTTGGTACAGAGTTAGGGTTTAATGGCTACATAAAGGGAAAACTATAAAACTAGGATAATCGAAGATCTGGAGTACCTGGTGAGCCTTATGTGAAAACACAATAGCCCAACCAAACTATTAAAGATCGACATACCGCCTTTACAAAAAATATTTGGCCTTCGGTAACATCAAATGAACAGGTTCTTTTGATGTTACCTAGTTGGGAGAGGCCAGACTCTCAAGCCAGAGGGAGCGGGTTCGTACCCAGCCGATGGCACAAACATTAAATATAATAATAAAGAAATCGCAGTAAGAAACCTTAGACTTGGCACGACTTTGTCTAGATTTCATTACTTTTTAGAGATAAACAAGCAGCTCCATCGAGACTTGGCTTGGTTTTTACAGAATGTTTTTGGTGGGATACGGTTTACACTATCATTCATATAAATACTTCCGGGTGGTTTATAGGTATCATGTAAAGGGTTATTAGTTAATAAAAATATTATCTTGAACAAACCTTTATAAAGATACTATTCCGAATCAAGTAAACTCATTATTCCCAATAAATAACTTTTTATCTCAAGATCCTTTATTGCAGACAACATCAATTAGCAATATAATAAACAACATCTAATTGGCGGCCTTATCGCTCAAAGTGATGTCACGGCATCAAATTCTCGCCGACAGTAAATTATTCACTAATTACTTACCCAACTTAATAACTTGAAAACCGCTAATTTTATAAGCTTGTCTTTGTATCTCAAATTTAATCGTAGAACTTTAGTTATTTATTTTGACAAAGAATATCTCTAAACCTTTGTGACCATAAAAAGCTTTATTCTATTACTTTGTAATTCTCGGTATTACTTTGGAGTGCTAATAATGTT
This sequence comes from Peribatodes rhomboidaria, assembly GCA_911728515.1. Classification (NCBI taxonomy): domain Eukaryota; kingdom Metazoa; phylum Arthropoda; class Insecta; order Lepidoptera; family Geometridae; genus Peribatodes; species Peribatodes rhomboidaria. The sequence continues at coordinate 15,166,574 of OU452187.1, read as the reverse complement.
GTTTAGATTTGTTACTGCTAAAATTAGCTTAGATTAAATTAATAAATGACGCTAAGTTAGCTAAGAATAGTTTAATTTCAATATGATTTACGAGGTATTGTTATTTGTATTTCCAACTAAAGTGGTAAAATACAAACCAATCAATTCATTTATTTGTTACTATAGTTAATAATAATATTATTTTTAAAACAACAGCCCAAGCCCATGTTTTATTTGTGAACTAAAATGCATTTTTTACTACATTTATTTATTTTTAATTTCCTTCTTTTATTTCTTTCTATTATTTTTAATTAGGTACATATTGCTACGGTTTCTTAACAAACACTTTCCTATTTTCTCGCTCTCTGTGCCTATATACTTACACAGTTGTAACTTACGACAAATGTAAAAGAAATACAGAATGCTATCCTTATATCAAGCAACAGTAGGCCTTCAGATCCTTTTTACGCCTAAAACCAAAAAATCTGCTTTATATTTATTGGGCGGTAAGCAGCGGCTCAGTCCGTCCCAACCTTCAAATCCCGTGCAAATCCTCGTGTAACGATTCCGAGTCAATATTTAAGTTATTCCGATCGCTCGTTACGCCGCCGGCGAGAATAATAATCGAGTGCTACTGACAGAGCGATTAAATCGAGTAAGAAGGGTCTGCAGATCGGTAGTTGTTCGTTACTCAGCGCAGCGTAACTCGCTGTCCTGTGCAGCGACCGCGCGACTTGCGAATTAGCAAATTATGAAAAGAAGATAGCTCTTTGTAGGTATGGTAATGTAGCTCTGCCAACCTCTTCAGGGGAAAGCGTGACGGTATTATGTGTGTATGTAGAAAAGCTATCTTTATCAAAGTTTAATTGCAACGGACACGCAAAATTTAATAAATATTTACAGCTACTCGTATTTACTAAACGCGTAAACCAGTTGAGTTCCTATTAATCGCTATTTCGATCCCGCAGAGAATTGAAAAAGACTCACTAATATACCACGATACCCTAATTTGGGGATTCAGACGGTATTTAAACTAGTAGTCGTTTTTAGAAGTTTTTTTTAAATGGCCATCTCCAAATCAAAATCAAATCTCCGCCATATTAAAAGATTTCCAAAAACTGACTTGGTAAAAAATTATGAATAATTATCGAACCTACTTACAAGGTTTCAAAAGAAACGGTTAAGAAATGGGATCTGTAGACGAGGACAGAATTCGGACATACGAAAGCATTTTCAAAGCTGAAGCATAGACGCTTCGCTCGCTGACGCTCACTCGGTCGATTATTAATCCACTATATAGGCACCTGTCGTCTCGTGGAGTAGACAAACTTCATCCTTTATTCTCGTTTTACCAAAGTATCATAAATTACTTTACACTATTTGGCCCAATAAATATTATTTATCTCATGTTACTCATCGAAATACTAAAGTCAGCCCTTTGCGTCGGCTGACAGGGACAGGTTACTCTAGAATTACCAGCTGTATCATCATCATCATCTCATCTGGAAGACGTTCACTGCTGTACAAAAGCCTTTCCGAAGATATCCACAATGGTAGGTCCTTCCTGTACCCACATTCAGAAGCCCAACAATCTCCAGGCCACTACAATAAAAATCGCAACTAAGTACACCACTTGAAGCTTTGCAACTAATTCCGGAGGCCAAAGCTACCAGTTTCTGATACCTCCAATATGATCTGATATAAGTTTGCCACTTGTCCCTGCGAAGCATTTTGAGTGACCTATATCATAGCGTGGGGCCTACTATGATATTTTAATGCCATGATGGTTACGTTTTGCAGTCAACGCTGAGCAACCATGAACCTTATTGCGCAGCGATAAGATCCGCGGTCGCTCAGCGTCGCCAAAGAAACGTAACCGTCGTGGCAGTAAGATGTCATGGTAGGCTCCCAGTACTAGCTGCTAATTGGCGCCGCGCTGGAGATCGCTTGGCTAGTTGCCATGCTATTGTTAAGTCTCCACACTCCGACGCTTCACGTTTACATTAGTTCTACCAGTCGACCAGTTTATTAGACACTTCTACGAGTATGTTGTTAATTAAAAACATTGTTGACAATGTCGCCGGGCAGGTCTCGGGGAAAGAAATTAACACATTTTGGGACGATGTGACTGTTACGTAACAGAACGATTGTTAAAGCTTACAAAGAGAAGATGGTTTTCTCACACTAGCTTATACGAGTATGTATAGGTACACTACTGGCTCTGTGAGGTGTAGACCTCGCGGTCGACGTTTGTCCTCCTTTACATTTAGCATTCCTCAACTGATTCTTGTGAAATATTGTGATCAGGTTCGATAGTTTTTCTCGAGTCAGCAGTTTTTGGAATATTTTCAAAATAAAGAAAATCCCAAAAAAAAAAAACGTAACTTCGATATTTTGAAAAAAATCCAAAAACTAAGTCGACAAAAATAATCTATCTATATAATTATCGAACCCACTCACACAATTTCCAGAAAATCGATTACGAAATTAATGTGACCTGTAGAGAAAGACTACAACTTCTTAATATGAAACTTCCCCAGTTTAAATACGTTTTCTCCCAATACTATCGTATTTCATTAGGTCTAGATAATCCTACCGCCTTAAAACATCAGAATCAAGCTACAGACGCCACTACAGTTACCAGATCGCTGTGGAGTACTGTACCGATCCACTGGAGTGTTAGGGTAGCTCGAGAGTACCCTTGATCCGAGGTAACTGTGTTAGGTCCGTGTACATTGCGTCAATTCTCCGTATTTGCCAGACGCCTGTCCAATGCCGCTTAGGTTTCTAGCGTCTTCCTACAATATCTATTTACGGGCAAGGTTTTGATGTTTGAAGGTCCGGCGACCACTTTGGACTAACTTCGCATTGGAGAAAAATTAAAAAACTGACTTCTCGTTATCCCAATCAGATTTTGTAAACCATTTTTAGCTTTTGTAGATTTCTTAAAAACTGTTAAACCGAAATTGATAAAATTCAAATGGAAACACCTGGGAAGTACCCTTTGAAACAAAATAAGACTTTTCCAAATCTGTTCAGGCATCTTCGAGTGGTTGCGGAACATAGTTAAAAAAGGATTGCTACGAATTGAGAACCTCCACCTTTTTTGAAGCCGGTTAAAAACAAAAGCTGGATAAAAGCGATGATAGTCTAATTAGAGAAGGCCCGCCTCTCAAGCCAGAGGAAGTGGGTTCAAACCGAGCCGACGCCGACGGCACGCACCAATTTGTTCATTGTGTAAACATACATATGTGGGATTTTTATGTCATCTGCTACATGACTGGAGCCCGGTGTATGGCGACAAGCTCGCCCTCTGTCACATTTGGGACTGAATATCGTCCGGCAAAGTGTAGGTGTAGTATCAAACCTTTGCCAGCCCCCTCGGGGGAAAGGACGATACTTTAAAAACAAAATGTTACTAAGTCAATACTCTCCATCCTACGGTTGCGTGGAAGAGATCGCTCTTAGCGATAAGGCCGCCAGTTTTAACACTACAGTTTAAGTTTTTTCTGTTCCTTTGTTTTGTTATTTCTGGTGTGAACAGTGAAGTGTTTATCTATCTATCTAAAGTCAAAATGTGGAATAAGCATTTAAACTACATCGTGGCCAGCCTCTCGTTCACATCGCCAAGTGGCAACCGAGTGGCCGGGACACCCGTTGTGTGTACGACACGACACATATCGCTGACATTTATTTATCGACGCCGTGTACGGAGCTCCATTCAAGCGCGCTGCGTGTCGCTTCCTGTACGAATGGCCGTAGCATTTGAAAAGACACTGAAATTTACGACGACATGAACTGAGACGAGTAATATAAAATACGCCCCTTTAACAGGTAAATACCTTCTAATGGGGGGTAAGAATGAACGTTCAAATAACATTTTCATTAAATAAATAAATAAATTCGGGACACTTTGACACACGATCGCCTGGCCCTAAACTAAGCAATGCTTGTACTATGGCTGCCAGAGACTGATATACTTATAAACTTATATGCTTATTAACTGTGGATCAAATTTTATCATAATGGGTTTGTCAATAATCAAATGGGTCCAAAATGATCCCTAACCAAAAAAATTAAAGGGTTAACAAACTTTCTTAGGGTTCATTCTGTATACCCATTTATTTAAAAACTTGTCGCGCCTTAGAGATGAAATGTGAATAGAAAATCTTTAGCCAAGGCGAAGTTAGTATCTACTGTTCTTGTGAGCCTTTGATATTGTTATTTAAAACTCTGCGGCTTTGCTACTGCCATAAGGTTTACATTTCATTGTCCTGTTTACGGTCGGTCTCGAGTTGTGACAGTTCGCTCGAGTGTATCACTGGACTGAGGTAAACGTATTACAGACAAGATACACCTCACGTTCGACGGACGTGAGATTTGATACCAAGATACAACGGAGTAGTTAGCTAACTAGTCTGGTATGATACAAGTGGAATATTGAAGGAGTATGAAGAAAGACTAGCGCTTTGTTTTAATTCTTCAGTATTCTGTTTTTTAGCGTACTTTTTTTGAATAGTCACAAGAGTAGTCACAAGAAAAATTATGTGCGTATATTTGGAGGGACGTACAAAATGTGAACAGGCTCCCTATTTTTGGCGCGTGAGGTTTTTCTTGGTCATTCTTGACAAATGAGAGATACAATGACCAAAAAATCTCTCGACTGGTAAGAATAGGCTCCTGTTCTTTTCAACGATAAAGACTAAGGGCCACATTCTAAATCGATGCTCAGTCATGTTACGGCATGTTTACTAGTAAAACAAAAAAAAGCTTTTAAATTGAGATTTACGACTAAGCATCGTTTTAGCATGAGCCTGTGCGGTACTTAGTGAGATTGATCACAACATTGACCATCTTGCTCAAGCTTCTCACAATAGATTTTCTCATTAAATTAGATGTGAGTAAATAAAATAATCTTGTAATAACAAGTAAGTAACAGTATTAGAAGAAAAAAAACCTGACTGCAAAACGTAGTCCGAGGCCCGCATGCTAAAATGATGTCAGTCATGAATCTCGATTTAAAACTGGTTTTAAGTATGGTAAAAACATTTAAACCAACATTCATAACTGAGTGTCGTTTTAGCACGCGGCCCTGATGGTCCGGGTATAATAAATAATCATGTTGTACCCTATGTCACTTCCACTATCAAGACGATTCAAATGACACCTCACATGTCGGAGTCATGTACATAATATGCTGTTTTCCTCATACACACACACGTACATACTCGTACATACACTCGCAAACATGGCTCACCGAGGGAAAATTCAAATCACATGTAAAAACTACATTAATGAAAAGAGGATATTATAAGGTTAAGAATTATTTAGAAGATAAAGAATTACTGATGTCTGGAGCCTTCCACTTCCGTCAAGTAGCCACTAGTATTTATTGAGCCAAAATTTGTAAGACTGTAATTGATTTATTATTTAAAAAAATAATGCCCCTCAGTTTCTTTCCTGTTCTTCTGAGTAGAGGCCCTTTATCCGAACAAGGCGGTCGAGTCTATTTAAATAACTTTGACGTTCATAAGTGTATTTTTGAAACCTAAATTGAATAAAAACATTTTGACTTTGACTTTGACTTTGAACATCACCCTCCTTCTTGCGCATTCGGGCAAAAAGGAAGAAATCAAGGTTTTTTTACTACCGTTTTCGTAGTTCACTACGATCATCCGACAGCTGCAAGACTACAATAAAATCATTTAGAAATGAATGTTTACTCGTGAATAAGAATAATATGGCCGTGAAAACTGTAAAGGAATAAATTATGAACAATCTATCTGCGTCATACTCGTGATAGGGTGCTGCTTGCGGGTCGCTGGTCTGCTCGTGGCGTACTCACAATGTAATAAGTGATAACCTCTAACCTAACCTTAGGTTAAGACTTAACAAATAACCACCCTCTACTTGTATTCTCTTTAAATAATAATAATAATTATTATTATTAAGATACCAGTTAACAAAAGTCACGGTCACCGAAATCTGTGATGTGTAATTAAAAAAAAAAAAAAGAAAAGAAAATAATCTTAAAGAGTAAAGTGGCTCGTTAGTGTGGGTGTCCCTTTTTACTGGCTTTATTGGCCCCTTTTTCTTGACGCTCGAGATATTTCGTGATCACTATCACTCCTATGACTTTTGAAACAAGAGAGACAATGACAAAAAATGACTCGAATTGTAAGAATAGCCCTTTTGGAGATGTGCAAGAAAGACGAATGAAAAAATCTACCAATAGGATCACTTCGCTGTATGTATTTCTTTTGTGCTGTGTTGTGTGCCTGGAAGAGATAGTTTTAGTAATAAGGCCGTTGGGTTTTTACATTCTAATTTTAAGCGATACTTTTTGTTTTGGTATTTCTGGTGTTCCCAATAACCCTCTTAGTAATAACATATAAATATACATACATTGTATAGCCTCGGAATAGTAATCCAGTGTATTGTCTTATCCGATTGAGTTAAAAAAATTACAAAACAAATAAAAACAAAATACTGGATATAACTATCCCAACGTTTATAAGTAGAGGGGGGGATAGAGTTTATATATCTATCAGTCTATCTGTGTAAATCATTAATGATCTTATTGGTGGATTTTTTTTTCGTGCAACGCTCTTCTTGTTCGTATATCTCCGGTGGGACACAGCCTTAGTCGCGACGCGACAGTCCCGGTTCGTAATCCGAGGTGTAAATGGGGCACCTGAACCTGCCGGCAGGATTACAGCTGTGGACCACTTTTGTTTAAGTGCTGGATCGCTTTGTGACTGTCACGTTTTTAAACTAAACGGTTGACGATTTATGAAGAAATCGTAAATTATTCGTTTTAAGTTGAAAAAAAAAACCGTATGTGTCATAGACAGACAGATATTAGAATCTCACCATAAGGGGTTGTGTTTACCATCATGGTATATGATCAATATCATGGAACCCTAAAAACGTTTGCCCTATTTTGCCCTGTAGGGCAGGCTAGAGCCAATATGGTCATCCTGTCTAGTCATCAGTATGTACTTTAGTCTTTAAATCTATGATGAAGATGATTGTAACAGTACAGACTTCGTACGCTCACAAAATATAAATAAATTTATTTATACAGTAACTAAAATAAACATAAATAAATGGTAGTTTCCTAGTAAGTACATAAATATTTCTAAACTAAATAATAGATTAATTCATTTTCTAATCGTTCAATATCACAGTAGTTGCAATCAGTAGATTAAACAGTGCAAAACATTAACCTCTTTATTTTGTAGTGGTCGTAGTAATATTCGAGTTGCAAGAGGATCACGTCCTTGGGCCCTATTCGGAGATTTGAGATTTTCATCTCACCTTTTTTTGTCCTTGTTGCTCTCCTTTGAAACATCATAGGTGTGAGAGTGACCAAGATAAATCTCATCTCATCTCACGCGTAGGAATAGCCCTCCTGGAGGGCGCTGGCGATGCGCTTGTGTGCGTCAGCTGGGCTTGTGCGCTTGTGTGCGTGCGCTCTCCTGGAGTGCAGGTGCAAGAGAAGCAGCTTGGCGTAGGGTAAGCATGTGTGCGTGATTGGAGAAAAAGCCATATAAGGGGGTGCGAGTACAAAGAGGGGAGTTCACCTTTGGGCGGTCTTTTAAAAACGGTGGATATCACGAGCAATATGTAAATATTAGTCAAGATTTGAATTAGAAAGTTAGAATTAATATTTTTGATCAGTTCAAATTTCATCCGGCAAGGATTGAGTTGCTTCTAGCCGTTTGTTTGAACTAAAATTTGATATGTATATTTGTTTGAATATAATAATCCTGCATTTTGTGCAAATTTAAAAGCTTGTTCTTAAAATAAAATGTATTTATGTTTGTCTGCTTGCTGAGTGGTGACGATTTTGTATGGATTTAAAATCCTTGTAACATATTTACTTGTTCGTTTAGAAATGAGTCGTATTTCAATAGGAACTAGTAAGCAAATGTTGTCTTGGGAGGTAAGGAAACTGAGTTAGGTCGTTATAAGAGCTCATGACTTAAGGACTGACTTTAGGAATGTGGACCGGTTTTTAGTATTAGTAGATAAAATGTACATATTAGAGTGTCTTTATTACAAAGATTAGAAGGAACAACTTAACATGAACTTAGAGCTTTGTTAGATTTCACAGGTCAGATCCGAAATAAAACTAAGAAGGTGGGAATAGCTATGTAATTAGTAGGGACGTACGTTTGATGAGTTTAAGATTCCATATAAATTGGGTGTTGTGTGACTTTCACATAACATTATGTCCTCAAACAGTGTTATTAAATTGATTGAAATTGAGAGAGATTGAAGACGAAGGATTATTAGCTGTCTGGTGTCGTAACCGATTGTCAAGCACGGAAGGCGGGGTGCTGACCATAGCTTTCCAATTGTCTATGTGTATTAACATGGTTTAGAGTAGTTTAAGTTATTTCACATGATGACCCAAGTAAGTTGAAGTAAAAGACGTGAAATTCACTCTGGCAATCTGTTCCCTATGACTAAATTCATAGCGCACTTTCACTTATATACTTAACTTCTTTCCTCAAGATTTATAGACAAAAGTATTTAGGCTTTAGTTGTAAATATTTTTTGTACAAGCTCGTAGCATCGACATACTCGTAGTTATTACGCTAGGGAAATTTTAGGAAAACTGATTGCATATACTCGTACTTATTCTAAAACTTAGTAATTCGTTTATTCTTAGTCCTTAATAATTAGCAGTAAGACAAATTATAACAAATTAAAATAATAAATACACATTTCAGTAAAGCCGTTGATACTTTCTGAAACTTTAAGTCGAGTTTTGTAGATAGCACGAAAAGTAGCATTTCCTAATGTTTGGATCATTTGTCCACACTCGTGCACGTTATCGAACCGGTAAAGAGGTTAATAATCCACCTTTATTACACTTTAACACTCGGAAAATCATAAATTGTAGTTAATAATACAAAATCACGACACTATCTTTTCGGTTCCCGCCAAAAAACTCCTAAAAAACTAAGGACAATCAGAAGCGTACGTCAGCTAACCTAAATACAAACCTTCTTACTAATAAACCTCGTATAGCCGTAACTTGTATAGCCTCAGATCAGTTATACATCCTATTTGCTGTCCTTATCGATGGAATTAAAAATGTGAAAGAAAGAAAAAGACAAAACACTGTGCAAATATTATATTATTCCGAGATATTGCTTGCTACTACTAAGTACTAGCAATAATAATTATGATTGTTCGAGAGGAATAAAGAGAAGTGAAGTGGGCATACCTGACATCTTAATCCAACTTGTAAACCGGTCCACCTGAACCTTGGCTGTAGGATTAGAGCGGAACAGCTAGCTTTGTGCTTTTAATTCTTAAGGCGGAGACTTAAGCCGAACTTCGTAACATTACACGTATCACAAGTACACGTATCATTTTCCTTAGCAGTTCGCCGTATCAATTCATAGAGTCAAGTCGCTCGCGGCGAGAACGTGGGCTTGTCGGTATATTGGCTCCAGGCTCCCGAGCGCGCCTCAAAGGTTTATAAAATAAAGTTCGGACGTAAGGCGAGCATACGCCGTGGACAAGGTTCAGGCGCGGTGGCTTCAATACTTGTTCAAATATAATTTAAAAAGCAATGCTTAACAAACCAACTTCCCGTCACACGAATTGGATTTTAAAACATATTATGGACTATTGTTGATATTTTAAAAATGGCTTGACCGATTTCGATAAATCGTACTTCAGTAATCCGCGTTTCATAAAATCAGAATGATAAAAATGTAAATGGTCAGAGGTAGTCACCTCTGAAGTATGCTCTACCAAAAAAAAAAAAAACGATTAATAATTGGCGGAATGGTCGGGTAACATACATACAAAAAGAAACACACACACCCACAGTCGAATTGAGAACCTCCATTTTGAACCAAAATGGTTTGCAAAAAAGCCGACAAGCTCGCGTGCTCGCGGCGGTCAGCCCCTATTGGAATTGATACGCGAACACGATACGTTACGAAGAAGTGTTATCGGTCAGTCTCCACCTTAATGCCGTGTTTTTGTCCGGTCAAGTTGCTTGTAACTAATTAGGTCAACAGAGCACCAGCCAATTGGTTTAAAGGTCTTACATAGCATTACTTTATTGTACTGCAGAAATAATTTTTTACTCTGTACTTCTGCTATTGTTTTGTTAAATTTTCTTATTTTTCTTTCTAAGAATGTTAGGAAAAAACAATACCTGCTCGAGTTTTTGTGTCAATTCACAATTGCCAGAGTTTATTATGAATTACATATATACAAAAAATACATTCGATTGAACCTTCTCTTTTTTAAAGTCGATTAATAAGTAACAACAGATCACATTTAAGTTTCAGTTTTATTTGTTAAGTTTATTATTATTTATTTGATGGGTATTTTATGTTGCAACTCATGCATTTTTTTTATCATTTTTGGGATCATGATTAAAATTTTATCAATATGAGTTCAACCGTTAAAACTACTCAGATCAGAATTCCAAAAAAACTTAGGTCGATTAGAATAGGTAGTGATTTAGGAAACTAATTTCCTTTTTACTATCTGCGCCAGAAGGAGGATTATGTTTTTCGAGTGTATGTTTGTATGTAAGTATGTGTGTATGTATTTAAGTATGTATGAGGTTTCTTTGGCACGCCCTACAGCCTAAACAGCTAGATGAATGTGAGGTGTCATTTGAATCGTCCTGATTGTGGAAGTGACATAGGGTACACAACATTTTAGTTATAAGTATCAGGAGTACCTACTATATTTTGCAGGCGGGTTTTTTGTTTCCATTTTTAAATCGAAATTTGTTAATTTTATAATTTCCTCAACCCGCGATTGCGTAATGATAATTATACCAATTCATTAATTTCAGTTTTCATTTTATTAACCTTCTCATTGCCACGCGGTGTACATTCAATTGCTCAGTCATTAGCCGCCGCCAATTCTATTGCTCCAATTGAGATTATAGCGCGATTCCCAATTGCAGAGTAAAGGTTTCATATTGCTTATAGGATATATATTTAGAACATTTATGTGTATAGTACATTTTACATAGTACTTTAGAGTACATTATAGTCTACATGGAATCAGATGGCTGGCATCAATGTAATTTGAGTCTATTTTAAAATTACTAAAAAAAACAGCTTATCAAGCTAAGCTATATGATTTTCACGACGTTACCTATTATCTTTTTTAACCGACTTCCAAAAAGGAAGAGGTTCTCAATTCGATTGCTTTTTTTATGCATGTTACGCAATTACTCCGCCAATTGGGAATCGATTTATTTTTAGAGGTGGTCTATATAAACTTTATCGAAATGAGTCAAGCAGTTTTTTTAAAAAATCATCAAAAATCTAAAAATTGTTTACATGGATAACATTCTAACGGGAAGGCAGTTTTTTAATCTCTGCTTTTTAGGTGTTGCTAGTTCGCTTGTGTTGCTAGTGTTCGCTTGCCTAGGAGATACCTATTCACTCTTGAACATCCCTGTATTGTATTTGGGTAGAAAAATAGACGCAGACAACGAGTTCCACACCTCTGCAGTTCTTATAAGAAAAGTAGATTTGAAACGCTTACTGCGCTTAGACAGAATTTCTACCTTAAGGATGTCTCTAATTGGTGCGCCAGGCACTAGAACAAAGAAGAACGGGGATGGCTGGATAAGGTAACGTAGTTGTTGTGCACGCTCACCGAAGTATCCTACTATCCTACTAATATTGTAAACGCGAAAGTTTGTAAGATGTCGTTTAGCCGTGAAAAGCCTACAAACAGACAGACAGGCAGAGTTACTTCCGATTTTATTATTTTAGTATGGATGCTAAAGTTTGGATGGGTGTTTGTTACTCAATCACGTCAGACTGGCTAAACGGATCTAGATGAGGTTCAGAGGTACAGTATCTGTTTAGTCTGGAATAGTGCTGCATAGGCTACTTTTGAAGCGCGGGTAATATTAGCGCAGCTAGTCATAAAAGTTAGGTACAGGCTGAAGTCCTATTCTGCAACGTAAGATCCATGACTGTGTTCGTTAGTTCGAAAGTACAGGCATTTAAAAGTACAGGTATTTGAAAGTACAGGCATTTGAAAGTAGGTACAGGAGTTCGAACATCACTCTCATTCTCACGACATTAAAACTAGAAAGACAGTGACAGCGATAATGCACCAAAATACGGCTACTGGGCCTACCGTAGCTGTTCATTAGGTTATTATTTTTTATTATTTCATTAATATAAGTAGTTTAACTCCACTTTATTACATTATTATATTTACATTACACATTTTGAAACTAAATATTAATTTAGTTTCAATTTTTTTCTTTATAGAATGCGAAGACTATTTACCATCAGCTGTACAGTTAAATTGTACATCACTTATTTGTAACTAAACGATACAAATTTATTATAGGACGGTGCGAGTGATTTTAGTCAAATCGTATTTTTGACCTTTCAAAGTTGCCGTGATTTGCAAATCATAACCTAAAACAGCCCATTTAGGGCTAAAATTTTAGCAGCAGTAAAACAAACAACAGTAAAATAAACAATAAACGAAATAGATACAGCTCTCATTCGCACCATGCTACAGTAAATAGAGTTTATAGATTTATAAAAAAAAAAACATGGTTCACCGATTTTCTTTAAGAGGGCCGCGACGTTCTGAAATTTCCATACATACGCACTACTCAAATTTCTTGAAAACCGTTTGTCAGATTATGATGAAATTTAGCATGTACAATTAAATTAACAATATCTTCGTCCCTATGTTCTTGGTTTTTTTTAAAACGTTCTCAAGCGAAAATTGAGCTATGAAAAATATCCGCATTTTAAGGGGTCACTTTTGACTGATTTGCCAATGCGAAGTTAGTCTAGGTCGCCTAGGTCGAAATTAGTTAGGTCGCCGGACTCTTAAGACACGTTCAACTTATAACACTCAATTGTTTTCGCGTCGAGGCTAAAAAAAACATTTTCTTTCGTAAGTTTGAACTGTGGAAGAAAGAAAAATGTCGAAACACTATTTCCGAACTTCCACAAAAAACCGTCAAACGTTTATTTTCTCCACATTTCCACACATTCGAGTAATATTTCCGCATGGTTAACAAATAAGGTGTGATTGTCCAACGGCACGCGAATCGCGATCACTTCTATCGAACACGTTGCTTCAAGGAGGGGATAAAAAGGGGATAAAGGGGGTAACGAGGGGCAATAAGGGGCGAGGGGAGGGTTGATTTATACCGCGCAATCAGGATACCTGTCTCGAGGCGAGAACTGTTTGCTAAAAACTCTTTGGTTTGAAAATGGAACGAGAAAATGCAATTCGATATCTTGTAGAAACGAACGAACTGAATTATTGAATGTACTCGTAGTGCTTGTAGCTTATAAGTAGTTGGATTCATCCCTACTTACTAATATTAGTAAATCTGACTGTCTGTTTTGTAGGCCACAGAATATGCTCCATTACATAGGTCCAGAAGGATAGTCTTCATACAAAACACGATTTCGAAACGTGTCAAATTTATTTTGGTACCTTAATAAAACCTTTTTGTCTATACGTGATGAACTTGCCATTAAAAGAGGTTACCCGATTTAGTTGGGTAAATTATAATATATAACGATCAGAGTTTAAAGAAATCACAAGACCGGAAACAAAGTATTAGGCCAGCTTAGGCCAGAGCTAAACTACACACAAAGCCTTACCCAGATCCATTCATGACACTATTCTACAAACTAATATTATTGATTGTATGTAAACCTTAACTAAAATCAGAGTAGGTAAAAGGTAAGAATTTAAGTAAAAATCAAGAGTACGAATTTGCGTTAAAATCAATAGTAAAGGGATTACTATTGATTTTAACTATTGATTTTATCTTATTTACACATAAATTTACACACTATCAATATTTACATCCTACATTTAAGTTATTTTTTCGGCAATAAAATAACATTACATTTACATAAAAAATATATAAAAAAATATATAAAATATACGAAAAAAATATATAAAATATACGAAAAATATAACAGGGCTCACCGAGGGAAAATTCAAATCACATGTAAAAACTACATTAATGAAAAGAGGATATTATAAGGTTAAGAATTATTTAGAAGATAAAGATGTCTGGAGCCTTCCACTTCCGCCAAGTAGCCACTAATATATATAGATATTACCTAGTTGTAAGCCAAAATTTGTGAGACTAATTTATTTATTATTTGAAAAAATAATGCCCCTCAGTTTCTTGCCTGTTCTTCTGAGTAGAGGCTTTTTATCCGAACAAGGCGGTCGAGTCTATTTAAATAACTTTGACGTTCATAAGTGTATCTTTGATACCTAAATTGAATAAAAACATTTTGACTTTGACTTTGACTTTGACATAAAAATAAAACTGACGCCTGCTTGTCAGGATATTTCACTGTTACGTATATTTCTTTCTTGCGAAGGTGCACAGAGCAAATTGTTATAATAGGGGCGACGAAGTTTTTCACTAATTTTCATTTTTACTTTGTCGAATTATTTTTGTCCACTGATCGGCTAAACTGGCTTCTTAAGAAACCTAAAGTTTATTGAAGGGAAAATATAAAAATACCTTGTGGCAACACTTTTTTCAGCAACTTTTCGCTCTGTTGACATTAAGAATTAATTACAATTATTAGCTTTTTAAAGCACATAAAAATATATTTAAGATTTACGGATGATATGTGACGTTGCCTTTTTTTACTGTTTTGGATATTCTGAAATTTCGGCATGAGTGGACTACACAGTTCACCATATTTATTGGTTAGTGGGGAGACGTAACCGCTACTGGATGACATCGAAGACTGACTAGTGAATTGGTTGACTTTCAATGGTTTGGTTTACTTTTTTTGGAATCATTATTTTTGACCGATTAGGGTTCTTTACTCTATGTCTATGTTGTAGGCTTTTCACGGCTTATGTCAGTGGCTGTCGGTGACTGTGAAGTGGAGACTCACAAGCAACCGAGCTGAGAGCTTGGTGACAAGGTTATGTTTTATGACATTGAAGCTTATTTTAAAACAAGAGATTCTTGAAGTATTATTATTTTGTATAAGAATAGCTATATAAGTACGTAATATACTATACGTAATTTACTACAATTATTTTTACATTTGACATAATTATCAATTATAATATCATTGTTCTGATATTTATTTTTAATTATAAAAATTCAACTGTGACGTGTAGGAGTTATCAATTAATTCTGATTTCTGATTTTTCCCTTAGACAGGCTAAAAAAAGAATGTGGTTTTTTCATCAGAGTTAACCACTTAGCGTAAGAAGGTATACGAATTTAATTACGATATCAGCAAAATTAAATAATTCGGTGAGTCAGCTTTGGGGCGATGACAGCCGTGGACCCAGTGGCATTTTTAGTAATTTACAGTAAAGTCAAATTTTTAAGCTAGCTTTTTTTAATTAGACTGAAAAGTCCACTCCTAGCAAGATTTGGAAGGTTTTCACATTTAAATTTTAAATTAATGCAATAATTGGAGCTAAGCTAACACTTAATCAATAATCTTGACTTAATCAGACCGATGACTCGCAATGCTGGTAACTAAGACTCACCAGTTGATTAGATCAAGTGACTTACGCTGATTTCACACCGACGCGGCGAACCATGTCAATGTAGCGATACTATACAGACAGAGATGCAGTTATAGGGAAATCACAGACAGATAGAGCGGCATGCAACATACCCGAATGTCACTACCGCGTCCCGCCGGTGGCGGTGTGGTAAAGGCGCAAGTAAAAAAAAAATATGATCACAAAAAAATACATAAAAGCGACCATAGAACCTTCTTCTTTTTACTCGACTGCGCAAGAAAGAGGGTTTTATTTTTGGAGTGTATGTGTATGTGAGGTTTCTTTGGCACGCCCTGCAGCCCTAACAGCTTGATGGATTTCGACATGTGAGGTGTCATTTGAATCGTCTTGATAGCGGAAGTGACATACTCGTAGGGTACAAGCCGGGTTTTTGATTTTCTTTTAATAATGTTACTTGTTTATTGGAACCTAAATTTATTTTATTTTATTGCCGTGTTAGTTAGTATGCATAGTTGGGTGAAATCATGGAAGCTGAATTAGGATTACTTCCTAACGTTCGATTTTGGTCTCAAATTTGGTAAATTTACGTATCCTTGGGTACAAGTAACAATACAATAATATGGTACTATGTAGCTGGTTTGTTTAATGAAGTAAGAAGGTGGCCATAGGCATTCCTTGATAGATAATAGTTTAGCAACAGACTTTTTTTGGGTTAGTTTTAAACAGCTCACAGTTCTGCTACTAACTTTATCATATTCATCATCATCATCATCGACAGATGTATAATTCCATTATTTATGTCATAAGGGAAAAAAAAACAAAGGTCACTTAGTTGTCCGTCCGTCTGTCTGTCAAGACCCTTTTTCTCAGGAGAGGTGGAGGTACGGTACGTGGAGGTATCAAGCTGAAATTCATTTCAAATACTCGGTCTACTTGTTGAAGCTCCTAAGCCAACGCAATCAAAAGATACAGCCGTTTATGCTGCAAATTTTTGACACTTGCAAAGGAATCAATACCTACAGGGTACTTCCCGTGAACTCACAATCTTGAAATTTGGTACGAAGCAACGTCTTTTATGGAAGATTGCGAAAAGCATACATTTATAGTTACATTAAAAAATAAAAATATTTTAAATAATTTTAATTAAATGAATTTTTATAATTTTAATTAAAAACATTTGTTACTAAATTAGGTTTATACGGAACCCTCGGTTCTCGACTCCAAGTCGCACCTGACCGTTTTTTTTAAAGCTTGTTTCAAAAAAAAATTTTGAAATAAAAAAAAACTTACTTTTTCGTTAAATATATGCTAGAACAAGCATGAATTCATAAAACCAACATTATACAAAAAAATTGCACAGAGCACAGTCTCGCGGTCATTAAACTTTTTTATTCCCACATGTAGGTAATGCTCATAATTACGAGCTCGCCGTCTGGTCTGCAAACGACCTGAGCCCTAATTCTGGCACGTTTGAGACTGCCAAGGTCTCTGTGGGTACCGTTGGAAAAGACATCAGAGTGAGAGTGACGGAGAAAATGTCGTATGGGTCAGAATGAGGCTGTTGGTCGTGATGATAACGGACTTTTTAATGGGATATTAGTGGTGTTATTTTAGAGGTGAAATAAAATTTTTAGGTGGACATGCTCGGGTGATTGTTTCTTACTGTTGTAGTATTTTTTGTGCACTTGTTTCGTTTAATTATTTGACCGTTCATTCATACTAAAATATTATAAAATCGAAAATAACTCTGTCTGTCCGTCTGTCTGTAGACTTTTCACGACTGAACGGATCTTGACGAAATTTGATAATTAGTTTCAGTATGTCAAGTGAGAGGTTTTTGTGAAAAAAATGCAAAAGCTTATCCATCCAATATTATCTTATTATTTATTTATTTTGACATGCCACCTTTGACTCTATATTATTTTTGATTAATTTTGACAACACATTAATATTTAATTGTACTTACCCATTTTATTTTTATAACTTTTCATGATTTTATTTTATTTTTAGATGTGACCAAATTCACTTGCCGAAAAACGGCAAAATACGAGAACATATTTTAAATAACTCAGACCATTGTACCCTGCCCTATTTTTAGTGAATAAATTTCATTTCATTTCATTTCAATATGATAGAAGTAACGGTAGCGTAACGTTAGGATAATGTGAGAGGAATGTTAGAGTAACGTTATAGTAATTAGAGGAACGTTAGAGTCACGTTAGACCCCTGCAGTACGCGTGACGTGGGCGGAATGCGGCAAACTCGCATCCCTCGGCGGGAGAAATAGATAGCGAAGATACGAATGGAGTTATTAAAACCCCGCGTCATTGACCTTCGCCGAACCTTCGCTAATGGACAAGTTGCCGCGAATTTCGTAAGTTGGCGCGAATTTCGCAACTCGTGATCTGCCAATCACGGCGTCTCCGCCCTTCGCTGAACTTGACACGATAGATTAATTGTGACGTCATTCAGTTTATGGGGAACGAAGAACATCGGAGATATTGTACGGATCTTCGTCACAGAAACTTGGTGTTGTAATGGTAAGCCGAAGAAACACGTTGCCATGGCACAATTACGATTTGTATATTTGATTGGTAGAGGTTGGTTACAACACCCCCACTTCGCTAGATGATAATCAGTCCCAAAATGTGACAGGGCGCAAACCTGTCACCATACACCGGGCTCCAATCATGTATGACATACAATACGCACATAATATAATTATTACGAGTATGTTGCATAAATTATTATGTACCGACGGCTGGGACCGAACCCAATCCGTCTGGCTTATCTATGCTCTGCTGTGTGACGTTGCGAGCGACCTGTCAAAGGAATGTCAGTGGAGTAGCGCCTGAGTCGCCCGCCCCGCTCAACAGGCACTTTTCGCTGGAGCACGGAAGAGGACGGATCTCGGATTGTTTTTCTTTGGCGTCTTTCTGTAGTATTGATCTTGGTGTCCATTCGATTCATACTGAAGTTACCTACATATTGTACATGATGTTATGTATGCTTAGTTTATAATACTACCCTATATATTTGAGTTTCATATCTGCATATCGGCTACCTACCTTCGGAATGTAAAATAAATGTCAGTCTCGATACAATGGCCGTTTTAATACGCATCGCGCGCTTCCTTAATTCCTAGATAAAACACATGGTTTGGATTATTAGAAGTATTCGTTGTTTTTGAATACCCTCCCTTCAGAAATAGTTTACACTAATTGAGATATCTCCTTTTTTTTAAAGTGGTTTAAAACAGTTCTCGACTGAGCGAGCGATAGCGAGAGAAGCGTCTGTGCTTCAGCTTTGACGAAAATACTTTCGTATGTCCTATTTCTGTCCGGATCTCTGTCTGGATCTTTGTCTTCCACTACAGGTCGCATTTCTTAACTGATGAAATTTTGTATGTAAATTTTATTTTACAATGTTTTTGTCGAGGCAGATTTTGGATTTTTGTCAAAATGGCGGAGATATTACTTAGGAGAATCGGCCCAGGAATGCTATCTGTAGAAGAAGACAAACGTCAGCCGCGAGGTCCAAAGCTCAGAGAGCCACTACTTATAGTTAGTTCAAATCCTAAGTAAAACCTAAGATAGCAATCACTGAGACTTAAACGTAGTAAAACCGATTCATTTCTCAATTGAAGATGTTTTCAATGATGTTTATGCTACATAAATTTGGATTTACACTTCATCAGGCACATAAGTACTGTGACACTAAATTTTCCAAATAAATAAATGCAAATTACTTAAGACGTATATTTGAAAAGATAATAATTTACAGCATTTATTACGAATTGCATTTTTTTTTACTGACAATCATTATTAAAAAATATTTATTTTTCTTCTTATTTTCTAAGTTTTTTACAATAAATGAATTTAAAAACAAATACTTTAAGAAACTTAAAAACTAGGGTGCCGCCGGCAGCAGGGCGAGGCCCAAGCTACCGGTGGTGGCTGCAGAGTGACAACCTCCTAACAATACGGCACGTGTCTAGGAGCACTGCCGACTGTATCTGGTCCTTAATCCAACCGTCTAACGAGAGCCTCTTCAGGTGTTGGTCGAGGCTTAATAATATTATTATTAGAATGCACTGTCTCACTGCTAGGCAAGGGCCTCTTGTCCCTCCTTCCATTCCTCCCTGTTTTGTGCAACCCGGATCCAATCCTTCAAATCAAATTTCTTTATTTAGCAAATGGTACAACAGGAGTCCAGTTCGTCCCTTCATCTCCTTCTGGGCCATCCAGGGAGTCGTTTGCAGTCTCGTGGGTACCACTGTGTCGTGGTTTGGCCCATTGGCCCAGCAATGTTCTGATACCTGAAGGCCAACATGGCTACTCACAATAAATTTCAAAAAGTGATACAATATTTTCCTTTGCCCCTTCACAGCTGGATTCCTTTTAGAATGGCTGTTTCTATAGATTAAAAAGTACTTTGAATATGTATCATACTCATACAGTGCTACAAGGATCAGATTCAGATTATTTATTGCCACAAGCCGTACAGTACACATGATGTTTCAAAACACAATATTGCATTACGTACTTAGTTCAACGGACCTCGTCGGACACAGCAACTTAGAGGAGAGGAGGACGCTTAATTATTTAAAGAGTCGTTATGTATTTATGCCAAGAATAATAATTTTGTCAAAAACGATAGTTTGACACTTGAGTGAGATGTCATTTGGTAGGATAATAGAGGATATAAGGATATGGGGGCTGCGCTACCCACTTTTTACTACTATTCTGATTCCCTGCACGTGGTCCCCGGGTAGTGCTAACCGGGTAGCAAACTCTGGGAGGCTTCGGCCGTGGCTAGTTACCACCCACCGGACCAAGCCATGCCGTGAAATGACCTAGTCGTGTTTCGGGATGTAGTCCGGTGTAACCGTTCCGAAGACGGGTCGGAGCAGTAGCGCACTTGTAGCGCCTCACTCAACTGCCGTCTTTGTACTTCTTCACTCGGCAAAACTTTAAGGCTAGAGTGAATAAGTACCTTTTAGGTCGTTGTGCTCCATCTTAGACCACAACGTCGCTTAACATCAGGCGAGTTGGTGGTCAAACGCCGACCTATTTTACATTAAAAAAAACCTTCCTTGTGAAATACTGGGGCTCTGTTCGGAGATTTGAGATTTTCATCTCACCTTTTTTCGTCCTTGATGCTCCCGTTTGAAACGTCGTTTGAAATGTGATCAAGATATAATCTCATCTCATCTCACGCGTAGGAATAGCCCTCCTGTAACTAACTATCTAATTTCATCAAAGTCCGTTCAGCCGCTAAGCCGTGAAGCCTACAAACAGACATACAGACAGAGTTACTTTCGATTTTATAATATTAGTAAGTAAGTATGGATCATAGGATTTACAGGGAATAGAGATTAAGCTTGGGGTTAGGTATTATTGTATAGTATATATTCTAGTATATAGTTGATGTATATAGTATATAGTTCAATACATCAAAATTCTTAATTTCAATCGTTTAGTTCCGTTATCGTCCACGATCTAAAATATTCTTGCAGGTCTGTAAAATACTCTGACATTTTACTCAAACGTATCCAAACAGCATCGCCAATACTCTTTACAAAATATCGAACTCACTTGGTACTCAAGATTCATTGTCAAATTGTTGTCGCGACAGACAGGCGAGAGCGTCAAATGTCGCGCGACACACTGACATAGTGTCGCGTGTCGCTGACGGCTGACAGCCTTTTAGGGATGTCTCTCGGCTCAGGGAGAACGGAAAAATCCTCGCGCGCATTTTGACGACATTGAAAACGAACCATATCGTAATAGCCTAAAATACTAAATCGAATAAGATCGTGGCGACGCTGACTTCTTTGTTGAAAACATACGATTTTGTTCATTAGATTATGGTGATATGGTTCATTTTTATTTCATTACAGTCTTAAATACAAAATCACACAATATTGAGGTAACGCTGACTCCTCTGTTGATATCATACGATTTTGTTTATTAGGTTATGGTGACATGGTTCATTTTTCATTGCCATCAAACAGCCATTCCATTAAATTTGAGCTGAAACTTAGGGTTGTCTCTCAGCCTTACGGAGGTATTCGTTTCGTAAGTTCGCGGCGTAGATGTACTTGTATTGTATTTGGTGATTAATTGTTTTCTTTGACATACAGTTGGAAGTAGAATCATTTATGTAAGGTCTATTTTTGGCTGATATTGTGGGTGTTGCCTTTGAATGAGTGTGTAGTGTTAGGTTCGATAAGCTATGGCCGATAGCACCAATATTGATTGATATGGCTCCGTGGTAGCGCGTCTGTTGTTCTGTTGTGTTGGGTTTAATTAACGGGGATGAAAGTGTCTGTTTAATAAAGTTAATATAATTATAACTGTTCTGCTGATAACAATAGAAAAAATTTTGCTGATCCTTTTACCTGAAATTTTCTAAGCGCCCAAAGCTTTTCATTAAAAACCCTTAACCTAGCTAATATTATAATACGAACGAAAAAAGTGAGTTTGTTCATTGTTTGTTTGCGCTTCCACGCTTAATCTACTTAACCGATCATCATGTAGTTTTGCAAAGATCAGGATTTCAGAAAAGGATATAGAGAATTTTCATCTCGGAAAAAGTAATGATTCTTGTGGCACTGCGAGTGAAACCGCGTGGCGCAGCTAGTTATGAATGGATCATTTTTCAAACAATGCAATAAATAGTAGTCTTTCTTTCACTCGAGAGTAGCTACTATATAATCTGTGACTTGAATCTATGATGTAACAAAATCACTTTACTACATACTATTTGTCATATCAGTTACTAGCTATTACCCGCGACTTCGTTCGCGTTCACTCAGAAAATGGTATCCAAAAACTTTCTTCGTGGTTTACTGTAACTAATTATGAAATTTCATCAAGATTTGTTTAGCTATTTAGCCGTGAAAAGCTTACACACAGACAGATAAAGATGTCTGGAGCCTTCCACTTCCGCCAAGTAGCCACTAGTATTTATGGATATTACCTAGTTGTAAGCCAAAATTTGTGAGACTGTCATTTATTTATTATTTGAAAAAATAATGCCCCTCAGTTTCTTGCCTGTTCTTCTGAGTAGAGGCTCTTTATCCGAACAAGGCGGTCGAGTCTATTTAAATAACTTTGACGTTCATAAGTGTATCTTTGATATCTAAATTGAATAGAAACATTTTGACTTTGACTTTGATTTTGATAGGCGGTGTTACTTTCGAGTTGATTGATAGAGTGAGCGTTAGCGAGCGCAGCCTCTATGCTTCATCTTTGACAAAAACACTTTCGTACATCCAAATTCAGTCTGGATCTCTTTTATTAAAAAAATAATCATGTATCCGCTCCGATCATTTTGATACAATTCCAAAAACTGTCTCGAAAAAAAAATCTATCCCTAAAAATTATTCTTTATTATTCTCAGATACTAAAAAAAAGGCCTAAATAATATTTTGGTACCTACTAATGATTACCAGAGCTAAGACGTACAACTCGGCTACTCTACCGGCCGACAAACTATTTGTTAATTTGACCAAACGTCGGAACTAATATTTTCTACATTCATCATTTAGCTTTACTCAGAAAACGCGATAGTGGCTCGCTCACTTAACTCACTCACTTATTAATTATTAAGAAACTATACTTTGTAATCGAACCTTGTCACAAAATTTCACGAGAACCGGTTGAGGAATGAGACCTGTAGAGGGCGACAGGTGTCACCCGCGAGGTCTACAGCCCACCCGAGCCTCTAGCAATATAGTAATATTAGTGCGGATTGTTACAAGACAAACAAGCAACTGATGTATGGTTCTATTGTCATGTGATCAAATTACGATATCGACGTCACGAGACTACTCGACTCGTGACTAACGACGCGCCATGACTTGCGATCTGCCGCCCAGCACTGCCAAGGGCGGGCGGATGGAAAGCTTGGGAGGATAGCGGGAAGTTAGGGCGGTTGTCCAACCACGACTATTTACCAGACCGAGCTAAGTTTTCAGAGTCCACTGCGACAAGTTTGACATTCTTATGTATATTTGAATCTTTCTCCGATGACAAATCCCATCGCCCGCATCGTTAATAAGATCCTCTTGAAAATTTGCGAGCAAGTAGTTCACTTCAATAATTCTTGTTTGTTTAAATATAAGCCAAAGGGTTGTAGATGTGGTGGTTGCAAAGTTTAGGTTCGAGGCAAACTACTAGAGCTTCAAAAAACTTAACGGTGCACATAAACAAAATAAAATAGGTGCAAATATTTTTGAATGTTTAGTTTAGATTTATTTTGTATTTGGTGTGAATAAAGAGTTTTTTTTTTTGTATAAACGGCCAAGTATTAAACTATACTCGTTTTGTATTTTTTCTGTCACATATTTTCTTTGATATAATTTGTACATATTAGGTCCTTACGTATGAAATTAGCGTTTTGTTGTACTGATCAATTTGATCTGAAATATCTCCTCTTTGGTTAAGAATTCGAAATTCAAATTAATAAATTCATTTAGCTGGTTTTTTTTTCTTTGGAATACAGTCATTCTTTTGTTATTTTCCTCATTATTTTTTCTTTGGCGTCGCTTATTACCGCGCAATGGAAAACATGAAATATCGGTATATTTACGAGTACGAGTTCTACCGTGGCACCAGTGCTGCAGAAACAGCTCGAAGAATTAATGATGTGTACGGCGCTGGTGTCGCTAAAGATAGCATGGTACGTTTTTGGTTTCAACGTTTTCGTTCTGGAAATTTCGACCTTAAGAACCAACCCCGTGGACGGCCGGAGATCAAAGTGAAAAACGAAGAATTAAAGGCTATTGTGGAAGCGGATCCATCACAAAGCACTTCAGAGATAGCAGCAGGCTTCGGGGTAAGTGACAAAACTGTATTAATCCACTTGAAGCAAATCGGGAAAGTAAAAAAACTCGAACGATGGGTACCTCATGAATTGAGTGAATCGAACTTGCAAACACGGGTCGCCTGCTGTGTTACTTTGCTCAACCGACACAATAATGAAGGGATTTTAAATCGAATCATTACTTGTGATGAAAAGTGGATATTGTACGATAATCCAAAGCGCTCATCGCAATGGCTGAACCCTGGAGACCCAGCCAAATCCTGCCCTAAACGAAAATTGACTCAGAAAAAGTTACTTGTAAGTGTTTGGTGGACTAGCGCCGGTGTCGTTCACTACAGCTTTCTTAAATCTGGCCAAACGATTACGGCAGATATCTATTGTCAGCAACTGCAAACCATGAAGGAAGAACTAGCTGTTAAACAACCGAGATTGGTCAATCGCTCTAGGCCACTGCTGCTTCACGACAACGCAAGACCACACACTGCACAACAAACAACCACTAAGTTAGCTGAGCTACAATTGGAATGTCTGCGACATCCACCGTACTCCCCGGACTTTGCTCCAACAGATTACCATTTCTTCCGGAATTTGGACAACTTCTTACAAGGAAAAAAATTCCACTCCGATGCAGTAGTCCAAACCGCCTTCAAAGAGTTTATTGATTCTCGCCCCCATGATTTTTATAGTAAAGGGATCAATGAACTACCCATAAGATGGCAAAAGTGCATAGATAACAACGGTGCATACTTTGATTAATTAAATATATTTTACAAAAAAAAATCGACTGTTTTATTCCTCCCGTACAAAACGCCAATTTCATACGTAAGGACCTAATATTTTCTGTAAAACTTACTAAAATTATTGATGCCCTTGTCTAATAAATAAATAATAAATTCGGGACACTTGCACACACGGTCGCCTGGCCCCAAACTAAGCAAAGCTTGTACTGTGGCTGCCAGAGACTGATTATACATACTTAGATATTTTTAAATAAATACTTAAATAGACACCCAGACATAGAACAAACACTAATGTTCATCACATAAATGTTTGCTCTAGGTGGCAATAGAACCCACGCCCCCAAGCTCAGAAGCCAGGTTCACTACCAACTGAGCCACCGAGGCAGTCAATAATAAGGCAATAACAAGAATAGATAGCAATAACAAGGATAGCTCAATTTTATTATTCACAGATTTATCAACTAACTTTTTCAGGCTTTAAATTTTCCAATTGCAGCTGAATTTTTTTGTAGATAATCCTTAGCAGTGTGACGCTGGTCTAAAGCGTGAGGCCGGGTGACCGTGACCTTTGCCAACAACACTCACGAGATTTCTCAACAAAACTCGACGCGGGCAAGAAAATAATAAGTCAGTCTTAGTTCATGTTGCGAGATTGATGGTCTCGGCTTTCTATTATAATACGATTTCACAAACACACGTAGTAAGTACCATTCACAATAAGGACTTTACTTAAATGCCGTGGCTTTACATTCGTTTAATTATTTGTCTAAGCTTGGCTCCAATTTGAAATTGCCAATATTGAACCTTATTACACATTGGCTTCAAATTAAACCTTGTTACAGCGTGACGCATTAGCTTAATATCAAATTTATGTCCAAAGACTGATACGCACATTGGTGTCTTGGCCCAAGACTTAGATTGGGGAAATTTGATCGATGTGCTATATTATATAGTACATCGGTCAAATATAGTCGTGGTATAATAGACATAATAACTAGACTACTTTCGATGGCTTATGAGTGATTTATTGTACAACTAGCTGCACCTTGCGGTTAAAAAGTAGCCTGAATGTTAATCTAAACTATGAGCTATCTCCGTTTGAATTTCATCCAAACCAGTCTATCTGTTTAAGCGTAAATATGAAAAAGGTGTGATACTAAAAAGAATGGTAGCAAAAAGTAGAAGCGTAGTGTTTGCTACAGCGCTACGTCGTGTCGTAGCGGCCTACGACGTAGCTCGTCTGTAGCACCAGTATCATACTTCACTCTATTACAAAATGCAAGAGGGGAAGAATGTGTGTGTGTTTGTCACTTACTTACGTGGAATAAGATGAAATTCGTTATAGAAGTAGCTTATATTACCACTCTAGATTAACCTAAATAAAGCTATAAGAAAAGAAATATACGTTAAATCTAGGAAAGTGGATAAAATCGCTGACAAAATTAGTTACGAATAAGCCGAAGGGTTATTTTAGCATACTATACCAGCAATAGCGGTGGCAGCTCCATTCATAAACGCTGAAAGCAATTATCGTCACTTTCCAGAACAATTACGCGAGTTATATAATTCCACCCGACGCTAGTTGGGGCCGACATCCAGACGCCTCTGGCCACAGTTTGTTTCATTCTAAGAGAATTCTGGCATTTATATAGATTTACTTGGATATACTTTTGTATTTTGTAATTTCAATTAACACCATCCTCTTTTTAACCGATTTCAAAAAAGAGTTTCTTAATTCACTTGCATTTTATGAACCCCCGACGCACAATGGCCCAATCAAGTGGCTAAGTGCGGAAAATGCCCGTAAAACAAACAAACAAACCCCCGACGCAAAAACGATGAGGTATTATAAGTTTGACGTGTCTGTGTGTATGTGTGTCTGTCTGTTGCATCGTAGCTTCCGAACGGACTAACCGATTTTGATTTTGTTTTTTTTTTTTTCGATGAGGTTTCTTTGGCACGCTCTACAGCCTAAACAGGTTCATGGATTTCGACATGTGAGATACTCGTATCACTTGAATCGCCTTGATAGTGGTAGTGACATAGAGTACAACATTTTACAGCCGGTTTTTCGTTTTTCTTCCAATAATGTTACTTGTTAACTAAATGCTTCAATGTCCGTGGCACCGTCAAATCTCCCTTAAACCGTCAAATCTAATACGACGGGCGTTAGAGAGGGAGAGTTTATAAGAAAGCCCGTTCAGAGTTATTTGAGTGCTATTCGAGCGTCGGATCAAAACCACGCCAGACGTAATGTTTCTCCGGACCAGTGCTTCTCAAAGTGGACTGGGCCGCGACCCACCTACATACACTTCTGAATTCGGGATTCAATTAAAAACATAAAACGAAGGCATTCAAGGAGTACTATTTTTATGAGCTTTTGTAAACTAAAATAAAAAGGAGGTTTTTAATTCGGTCGTAATTGTTTAATGATCAGATTTTGAAAACATATTTATTTTAATTGAAGAGATTTGCTTACGAAAAGGTCCCATCATTTACAAAATTCGATTCAGTCGATGGAAAGTCAGTTTTATTATTGTTAAAGATTATAAATTATACACTAACATGTTTTGAAGCAATAGTCTAGTCGGAGAAGACTCGCCTCTTAAGCCAGGGGGAGCGGGTTCGGACCCAACGGATGGCACGCACCAATTTGTTCATTGTGCGAACCTATGTGCGTATTGAATGTTATGTGCTATAAAACTGGAGCCCGATGTATGGTTCGCCCCCTGTCACATTTGGAATAGAATATCGTCCGGCAAAGTGTGGGTATTGAAAGCCCCTTCGGGGGAAAGACGTGACGATATGTATTGTAACATGTTTTGCACAAACCTTTGCCAACAAGATTTATAACTTAACAAAAGCCTTTTTAAGAAAAATATTATATTAAAATTTATTTAATGAAAATTATACCTGCGTCGATGATGTAAGGGTGATTTTTAGAGCTTATCTTATTCACTCGCGCCCCGCCGTAGAATCGCGACTCTAAAGGAGTCTACACACATAAATAGCCAACAAACGCCGACATTTGTCGGTTAGACGTCTATATTCTTGACAGCTGTGTCCCGCGGTTTCACCCGCGGTACCCCAGGGACCATTCATTTTCGGGATAAAAGTACCATATATCCTTTTCTGTACCTCTGGCAACGTATTTGCAAAATTTCATGTTGATCGGTTAGCGTTACAAACAAACAAATACATAAACAAAAGAAACGAAGAAACTCTCTTTTAAATTTATAATATAATATTAGTTAGCATGTCGACGGCCATAATTATTTCAAAGGAATTCAAGCCGCACATGTCATGTCGATGAACTGTGTCGGTGGGTCAGCGACTTTGGTGTCTATAGACTCCCGTTTGAGAACCGTTTTCAAGACAATGTAGAAGACTGTGGAAGACGGTAGAAATATGATATTACCCTCCGAGAGAAGGAAATAAATAAGGGACTGTCTGAGATTACAAACTGAAGTTTTCTTGAAAGCGACAGTTGTGTAAAATATAAACAACAAGCGAAATGACGGACCAACACAAGCAATTCCAGGATTACAAAAATGAACTATGGGTTCCTTACTCTGTAAATAAATACATGTTCTAATCATTTTTACACACGATCATCTGACCCCGAACTGTGCAAAGCTTGTACTATGGCTACCTGAGACTGATATACGTTCAATGTCATAGAACAAACACAAATCTTCATCACATTAATGTTTGTTCTAAGTGAGAATCGAACCCACTCCCCCAAGCTTAGAAGCTAGATTCGCTAGCAACTGAGCCATCGAAGCTGTCACTTTACTACGGAACACTAAACAAGTATCAAACAAGAACTTTGAAGTTAAAGGGTTTTCATTACAAACGGTTACCATAATGCTGTAATATTTTGCTCTGGCTCTTAAAACCGTGTTTCTTGTGTTAATTTCTCAGAGAAAGGATAAAAGTACCTATTGTTTGAAGTACAAGTATTTAATAACTAGATGCCCTAATAAAATTATGACAAACTTCTATTTACTTGTTTATTTTATAGCAACTTATTAACGTTGTAATTATACGTTATCTTAATGAGTCCTCCATGACCGACTTAAGACGACACTTTGCTCAGTTCTAGGGTCCCGTGGCGAAAGAAGAAACCATTACTAGTTTTGTCGCGGACTTATATGTTACGCGGACGTGAATGAGCGGGTTCTATTTTAAAGGTTATTTTATTAAATTACTATAGCGCCATAGTAAAATAGTAATAAGTACAGATTAATACTTGCAACTAAAATACATAATCATGTTATTTATGAATATTTTTGTCAACTAATTGTCATAAAACTTCGTTTACATGCTGTCAGTGGTACAAAAAAGACATAGGATACTTTTTACCCGCGGGTAAGACCTCGGGTCTCAGCTAGTATTATTTATTTATTTTACTAAAAGTCTATTACAACTCTAACAAAAAGTGAATAATTTTGGATCTACATAAACTAAAAGCAAACAAATGTCACGGTAAAACAAAAAACACTACGATGACTAACGGCCACGATATTTTCTAACATAGCCGTATACGGAACCGCGATGACAACAAATAATAGTACCACGACACGCACTTAGCAATATTTTCCCTCCGTTTTTCCAATAAAGTAAACCAACTCGCAGACAACTAAATCTTATTTACGAGGCAAATGTTATTAGCCAGTATTATCTCGCTGACAAATTGGTCATACTGATAACTAAGGCTGATTCATCGCTAGACGAAGTCACCATTGCTGTTTTTGTATTGCAGCGTTTGTGGAACGAGACGCATGGTAAGTAATGGATAGTTGATTATGCGTTTTTGTTTGAGGACGATGTTGTTGGGATTGATGAACTGGCATGAGCAGTCATCATTGCTTGCTATGAATTACATCTGTCTTATGATTTAGAGTCCAGCGAGTAACTTAAATCTTTTCGTCTGTGATTTGATGTGCGTACATACCACTTTATTTAAAAAAATCTTACTTGATCTAAATTTTTTTACCAGCTACTCCCCGCGATGTTACTCGCAGTCAAAAAGTAGCATTTGTACTTTTACAGACTACTCTATCACTCTGCCAATTGCATTGTGATTTAGTAACAAACAGCTATTCATCCAAACTTTAGCATTTTTAATATTAGTGTGATTTTTTTCCGAAGCTACTCCAATAACTTGCAGCAACTTTCATGGTCACTTGCACTGGAAAATGAATTATCTGAGCCCTTGTTTAACAAGTTTAAACTACTCCTTCCTACATTTTCTTGCACGAACCTTAAGAGGGCCGCGACGTTCTGAAATTTCCATACAAACGCACTACTCAAATTTCTTGAAAACCGTTTGTCAGATTATGATGAAATTTAGCATGTACAATTAAATTAACAATATTTTTGCCCCTATGTTCTTGTTTTTTTTTTTAAAAAAACGTTCTCAAGCGAAAATAGAGCTATAAAGCATTTTAAGGGGTCACTTTTGACTGATTTATTCAATAGGTAGACAAAGCAAATCAAAAATTCCACTACATAGGGAAGTTGTCTACATCATTAGCTGTTAAATGAATCAATAATACAAGGGAAATTCTTAGTTACTTAAGAATGATTACAGTAGTGCAAAAGTCATAAAAAAAAATTAAATTGCACTTTGTCACTCTGTAGGTAAGTTTAGAGGCTCGTCAGTATCATTACTCGCTCTCTTCGCTCGTCTTCTTCTTCTAGACGAAATGGCGATAGAATACCTTAAGCCAATGCGAAGTTAGTCTAGGTCGCCTAGGTCTAAATTAGTTAGGTCGCCGGACTCTTAAGTAATTTCCTAAGCGGCTCTTAATTTTATGTTACTGATAAGCAAATGTTTCGCTACGAGTCTACAACTAGTTAAGCAAGGTCTTAGGCAATTCTTATATTCAGTGCAAGTGGACACTAGAGCGTACTATAAGCATCTGTACTACTAATACTTTAAGTGACGCTTATAAGTGTATCTTTGATACCCAAATTGAATAAAAACATTTTGACTTTGACTTTGAGTGTCTTTAAGTATTTAAGTAACGGGTTCTGCATAGGTATTTACAATCACTCGGAAACGTTTCCGTTCGGATTCTAAAAACTGTGAAACTCAAGTTCTTCAAATCTCAGTCCATACTCGTAACTTTTTAAACGTTATTAATTCTTCGGTCGGATTTACACTCCGATTCCCTGGTCCAAATTTTTTAAAAGAAGACTCGCAAAAATCGCAAAAATTTCAAATTCAAATTGTTTGAATCTGAAATTTTAAACGCTTCTGAATCATTGTGAATAGCACCACTGGTCATGTTGATCATTGGTGCTTTAGAATTGACACTAAGCATGAGGGATAAAACAGTGAATAGAGGCTTAGATACTCATCAAGGATGTCAATACCAATCTTAGCAGCGACTAATTAAGTATTGTTTTTCCTCGATATCTATTTACTTTCATCCCTACATTATGATCAGAAGGGTGGCTAGCAATTAAAGGCTAATGATCGCGATGTTATCGCGACCCTCGTCATGAGACGTCCATTGCCCGTCGACTATCCGACGTCGGTATCGGGCTCATTAAAAACACGACTTGGATTACGATATTGTTGTTCGAAACAATGAATGGATTTTTGGGGTTCTGTACTGAAATTGTAATAAGAGACCCTTGTGACGTCTGGAATTTAGTGTTGGTCTGCGGATGATAGCAGATTTTCCTTAAAACTTTAAAAGCTGTGTCTTTATAAATTGAAAAGCTTTGGTATGTATTGCGAGCTAGTGTCGCCCCGCGGTTATACCCGTATACCCGTAGTTAATAGTGGTCTGTGTGTCAGCGTCAATTCAGGGTTCAAGCTACCTCTACACCAAAATTTAACAAAATTCATTTATCCGTTTCAGCGTGAAGAATAAATGTTTTGAACATATTTTCTGTCTAACCCCACACTAAGGACAGCTTGTACTATGCGTACCAGAGACTGATTTACATACATATTTATATTTTTAAATACATACTTGAATAGATAATAATATGAACACCCAGAAGTATCAAACAAACACAGGTACGAGTATAAACATAAACTTTCGCTTTTCTATAAAATAAGTTTTTTTTTTTATTTTTTATTGAAATGGCTCACGTTTGACCACGACACACCTGATAGAAAGTGACGATGTGGTCTAAGAAGAGCAAGCTTGCCCAGGAGGTGCCTATTCACTATTGTAGAGTAAAATTTGAAAAAATAAAAATAAAATTTAGAAATAAGTGAGTCAAGTTCAAAATATTTTTCGAATACCCAGCTGCGTAATTGTATTTAAACATTTTGTAAAATCTAAAAAAAAAAATGAAAATTTATTTACAGGATGTACGGAACCTTCAACCTTTACTCGCATGTTGTCAAAATTAAGTTTATTTTTGCTTTGATATATCAGTGGTCGCCACTACGGTGGGTAGGGTAGGGTAAGGTAAATATTGTTAGTTTACCGACGAGTACATGTCCCTATGTAAACTACAACTATGAAGTTTAGGGAAAGGTAATCGTCGTAAGAACTACACACTACGGTGTGTAGGTGTAGGCACTAGTAGTACTATTCGTAGTACTAACGAGTAGGTACATATTTCCGTGGCACGTAGGAATAACTGAACAACTCGACTTGCATGATTTTTTTTTTATTGGCTTAAACGCTTCCTTCGTATGCGCTTTACCATGTATAAAAAAATCAGCCCGAAATATACAATAGTTTTAGAGCAATCGCGTTTTGTACATCTCGACACCCTTGCATTTTATGGTGTTTTACTTGATAAAACGACTTATCAAGTGTGTGTTTGCTTACTAATATTGACATCTTGAATTATCAACATCAACACATGTTCAAAATATTGAAGATCTCGACTTATACACCTAAGCCTTTTCTGCAAAAAATAATTTTAACTTGACAAATTGAGATGTCAAGCATAAGTTTGTGTATGAATAATTGTCATCTTGATTTGTCAACTTACACTCACATCCAAAATACTGGATATCTCGACTTATACACATAGCCTGTTTCTGCCTCCATTGATAAATCGAGATGTCAAGTTATGGCAAGCCAAATATTTTTGTTTAAAAAGTGACATTATCACATGTTCACTTTTACCTTTGCCGTGGTGATTTAGTTTTCATCTGCAATAGCAAGATATCAAGTTGTTATCTACCAGAGCTGGATATTTTTTATGTACCTACTGGAGCCTAAACGCCAACAAACATGCCATGCAACAACGTGAAGTAAATATAAAAAATATATTATAATGCTGTACATTATTGGTGACTATTACTATCATTGGTGTACTATGTACCTACCTACATGCATACTTACACAAAAGATTCAAATCAATACAGGGTTGATTGATAGCGGGGTGCAAAGCCGTAAAGAGACGCTAGCATAGATCATTTAGACCCTCTAGAGCCATGGTTGTCTAAGATGAAGTCTGACAATTTTTTAAATCTGTGTTTTAAGGTTTTTGGGGAAAAACACCAATGATGGCCAATCAGAATAAGAAGTTCCTTTTTTTTCACTTTATTTAATTAAAATAATAGTTATAGCACCGCGAGAATCCAACTAGAAAAGAAAGGTAAACCATTTAGAGTAGGAAAGGGTGTCAGACATGGAGACCCTCTACCTCCAAAACTATTCGCAGCGGTTGTCGAAACAATCTTTAGGAGACTTAACTGGGAAAACCTCGGAATCACTGTCGACCGAGTCTCTCTAACACAATCGAGGTACACAGACGATATATATATATAATGTTATTTGCTGAAACACCTAAAAACATATAGCAAATGATACTTGAACTAGCGGATGAAAGTGAGAAGAATGGTTTAAAGTTGAACCCAGAGAAAACAAAGGTATGGACAAATGGGAAGAAAACCACCGTATATCTAGGAAATAACCAAATTGATTACACTGATGAATATAATTATCTACCTGAGACAGCTAATAACACAAGAGGTCCCTATACGCAAAGAAGTTGACAGAAGAATAACAAATGGCTGAAAGAGATACTGGAGTCTGAGAGAAGCCATGGAAGATAAAACTCTTCACATTAATGTAAAGAAAAAACTTTTCAACACCTGCGTACTACCTGTTTTAATGTAAAATCAGAAGACTCAAATGGCAATGGGCAGGGCATATGATAAGAGGCCAAGAGAAATGGAGCAAAATTGTGACACGATGGTGCCCTAGGAAAAGGAAAAGGGGCAGACCACAGAAAAGGTGGGATGATGACATTAGACAGGTAGCAGGAGTAACTTGGAATAGAGTGGCCCAAGATAGACAGGAATGAAAAAGGTTGCAGGAGATCTTTGCCGATTGGCAAACAGACCTACAAAAAATAATTAAGTATTAGAATAGATTAAGATTAGTTTAACTACCAAAATATACTTGTAAATCCACACTCCATAGTTTTTAGTTCTTAATACTTTGTAAATAGATACTAACTTGGTCTGAATAAAGGGTTTTATTATTATTTATTAGTAATATTATTGATCGAAGTAATGTGTAAGCAATCTAACAAAACATGTATTAAGCATGTGTGTCATCAGACATTTTTACAGATTTTTTACAGCCACTTAAGATTACGAAAATTTTCAAAGATTTTTTAAAACGGTTTTTTGAAGTCGTTTAAAATAATAATTAGAAAAGCTTTTTTAAATAAGACCTTTTATAGGTAAGTATTTATGTCTTGTAGTGTGTTTGATTAATATTTTCTTATTTGTAGAACTCAACGATTGCCAACTGTTGATTTCTCGGGATAATAAGTCTAGCCTATGTGTTAATTTAGTGTTTACTCTAAATAATTCATTTTAATTAGACACAAATGCGTTTCCATTGTGTTTTTCCCATATGTTTTAAAAATAATTTTATTAAGTTAGTGAAAATAGTTTTTAGATTATGTAAATGAGCGTATAATTCTAAAAAAAATATATTTTAAATACTAAGACTTTTTTTAACATTTTGCATTATATGCTGAAAAGTAAGATATTTCTTGTAAAGTAGTAATAATTACTTGACAAACTATATCTGTTTGAAGTTGTCATTGGTTTGCTAATTAGAAATAATGCTTTTTCCATTGAAATAACTAAGGTAACCGATAAAAATGATCAGTACTCAGATGGTGAATAACTGGATAAATGTCCTTAAAAGCCAAAACTTGGTCTACAAGTCGAGTTATCAACTTATTCAAGGCATTTCAGCTGTTTGACAAGTCTATTATTATGTAAACTATAAGTTGTTTCGTAAAATTCTTGAAACCATACGAAAGAGGGCCTCAAGTAACCCTCAAAATAACTTTGACATCATCGTTTAACTAACTTACCGACTCAACAGAAAATGTCAAACTTTAAAATGGCTGCCCTGAAAAATTGACGTTTTTGCGATGTTCAGTTATTCCTGCGTGCCACGGATTTATAATAGTACGCTATAAGAACAAACATTGAAAGTCTTCGTAATTGGCCTTCGTTTTCGCGAACACGTGATGATTTTCCGAATGTATCGCGGGAAATCGACTTGTGAATCTCACCATCGTCTGTCGGAATTCTTATCTCTCATATTTTTCTCTAGTTAGGATTAAATTGTTAATCCTTCTTTAAAATAGTTTATTTTTTTAAATTGATTCGAAAATTATTTTAATAATTAAGCTGATTTTGAAATTCAGATGGCGGTTATTTTTTACGATTATTTTTATTGAATTTCATTTCATTTATTTATAATGTGGGTAATTTTAATTTCAATTGTAATATTAACTGTAATGTTGATTACTTTTAATTTTTATCAATTTTCTTATCATTAGTATCGATTTATGATTGAAATAAATTTGTTTAAATTTGAATTGAAACGAATGTAACGATGCTAATTTAGTAACGCAAAATAAATACTCGTACTTTTGAAATATGTAGCGATCACTATTTCAAAAATTCCAAATGACATTTAGAACGTCACAATATTCAGCTCTCTGTTACGTACTCAAATTAATTAAGCACGTATGCCAAAAAACGCTTTAACCAATTCCGTGGCACCGCCAAAAGCCGGTCATAAATATGCCCGCTCCAATCTCAATTACTAATTTATTCAATAAACATAGCTTACATAAAGAACCTTCGGAGCCGGCTGGCGTGTTGGGCGCTGGTTGTCGCCAAATGTTGGCCACTGGTTTCTTTTTACGGCCACTGGTTTGGGCCAGCTAGACTGACAGCTAGCAGAGCAGTCTTGGCTCGGAATCGTTTCACCAAAGCTAGTCACCGTCACTCGTCACTAGAATGTAAGCTGCAATAAAACACTTTCATCCGGCTAATATCATTAGCAATTTTTAAAAGTATCACTATAATCGCGTCCACTTTTCAAACGACTGAAACAAATGCGACGCGTTATCTAAATTTAACTTGAAATATAGGCAACGCTAGGTGTGTGGAAAATCTCGCATTCGCTTTTAAAAATTCTGAAAGCAACGGAATGTTACGATCGGTAGTCGTGTTGCGCGTCTGGGCGGCCCCGACGCGTCGCTGGCTCGGCCTCTAGCACACTGGCGGAGGAGCCAGATGGCGCGACTTGGGCTCTCTCGGCGGTTGGCTCTGCGCGCGCAATTCCCAACGCTTTTCGCTTTAAAACTTGAATGATGGATTAGAAGCCCTTTGATATCGAACTTTGGATATTGTTAAAAGTTTGACTTTTTTAATAATAGTGTAAGAAGTTTGTGAGAAGTCTGAAGCTTAACATTTTAACAGCGGTCTGTCTGCTTTTCTCCTAGACTTATTCGGTAGATTAAACACATATCTACCTTCTATTATTTGTGAAGGAATAATTTGCATCTAAATAGAGAGGTAAAGCGTTGCTAATAGGGGCTGATAGAATTTCAAATTGACAAGACCATTTCTTGGGTATTATTTTTGGTATGTAGTATAAGGGTCTAGCTATATAAGCATTCGGGGAGAGCGGTAAGGCTGCCAGCATCCCCGATGTGACTTCGAATGTACATTTCAAAAACTACATACTCATGTGCGTACTCAGCTGCATCTGCAGCTGCGTACATGCATGAGTACAAAGAGTTTTCAAATCCTGTTAACACTTTTTATCGCTTTATAATTTTATTGGCAAAAAGGGATGGCAGGTGGCTAATAACATTGACGGATTGCTGGCCGCGTAAGTACTAGTTAACTGGGCGTTGGTCGGCCACCAACTAGTTGGGTAGACAAAATTGTTTTAACATTATGAGGCGAACCTGGAGTTGTAGGCAAGGGACAATCGCTTCCAAGGGATTCTTTTTCTACTATTGTTAATGCTCGTATGCAGCTGCTGTTTGATCGAGTTGACAATGAGATCACGTGACAATTACACAGGGCTATAGGTAACTCACCAAAAACCTCTTAAAGGTTCATTGTACTCATCAATATGAACAACTTTTAGTATGAAACCAATCCTGAAATCACAAGAAAAAAACAACTATTCCATACAAAAAATTAATTAGCCTGAGACAAAATGTATGGAACAACTTACATTTTGTCGTTACATTACTTACTTACATTACCTAGTCGTGTTTCGGGATGTAGTCCGGTGTAACCGTTCCGAAGACGGGTCTGAGCAGTAGCGCACTTGTAGCGCCTCACTCAACTGCCGTCTTTGTACTTCTTCACACGACAAAACTTCAAGCGAGTGAATAAGTACCTTATAGGTCGTCGTGCTCCATCTTAGACCACAACGTCGCTTAACATCAGGCGAGTTGGTGGTCAAACGCCGACCTATTCTACATTTAAAAAAAAAAAAAAAAATAAACTGATTTTTGCGTGTTCATATTGAGAGTTCACCCTATAGTAATAGTTGTTCATATTGATGAGTACAATAAACCCATAAGAGTTACCTATAACCCTGTATAGCTTGTATTTATCGTGCATGAGCAGCTACATTAGATTACAGCTTTTTAGGGTCCCTGGATGAGATAAGTGATGACTGATGATGATGATAATGAAAATTAATTGCGTCTAGCTACAAGTAGAAATTCCATTGAGTTACTAACCTAGAGATGTTCTCAGTACTTCCACAGCCACTGTCTTTGAGATCCGTGTAATAAATTCAATCTGCACGGCCTTGCTCGGCGAACTTGATTTAATTATATTAGGTCCTTACGTATGAAATTGGCGTTTTGTCGTACTGATCAATTGGATCTGAAATATCTCCTCTTTGGTTAAGAATTCGAAATTCAAATTAATAAATTCATTTAGCTGGTTTTTTTTTCTTTGGAATACAGTCATTCATTTGTTATTTTCCTCATTATTTTTTCTTTGGCGTCGCTTATTACCGCGCAATGGAAAACATGAAATATCGGTATATTTACGAGTACGAGTTCTACCGTGGCACCAGTGCTGCAGAAACAGCTCGAAGAATTAATTATGTGTACGGCGCTGGTGTCGCTAAAGATAGCATGGTACGTTTTTGGTTTCAACGTTTTCGTTCTGGAAATTTCGACCTTAAGAACCAACCCCGTGGACGGCCGGAGATCAAAGTGAAAAACGAAGAATTAAAGGCTATTGTGGAAGCGGATCCATCACAAAGCACTTCAGAGATAGCAGCAGGCTTCGGGGTAAGTGACAAAACTGTATTAATCCACTTGAAGCAAATCGGGAAAGTAAAAAAACTCGAACGATGGGTACCTCATGAATTGAGTGAATCGAACTTGCAAACACGGGTCGCCTGTTGTGTTACTTTGCTCAACCGACACAATAATGAAGGGATTTTAAATCGAATCATTACTTGTGATGATAAGTGGATATTGTACGATAATCGAAAGCGCTCATCGCAATGGCTGAACCCTGGAGACCCAGCCAAATCCTGCCCTAAACGAAAATTGACTCAGAAAAAGTTACTTGTAAGTGTTTGGTGGACTAGCGCCGGTGTCGTTCACTACAGCTTTCTTAAATCTGGCCAAACGATTACGGCAGATATCTATTGTCAGCAACTGCAAACCATGAAGGAAGAACTAGCTGTTAAACAACCGAGATTGGTCAATCGCTCTAGGCCACTGCTGCTTCACGACAACGCAAGACCACACACTGCATAACAAACAACCACTAAGTTAGCTGAGCTACAATTGGAATGTCTGCGACATCCACCGTACTCCCCGGACCTTGCTCCAACAGATTACCATTTCTTCCGGAATTTGGACAACTTCTTACAAGGAAAAAAATTCCACTCCGATGCAGCAGTCCAAACCGCCTTCAAAGAGTTTATTGATTCTCGCCCCCATGGTTTTTATAGTAAAGGGATCAATGAACTACCCATAAGATGGCAAAAGTGCATAGATAACAACGGTGCATACTTTAATTAATTAAATATATTTTACAAAAAAAAAACGACTTTTTATTCCTCCCGTACAAAACGCCAATTTCATACGTAAGGACCTAATAAAATCCGGCTGAATTCGGTTAGCTGACCTTTCTGATTCGGGTGTTTTAACTAAGGCTTTGTCATTTTGAAGCAGGTTACCTGGAGACTGTAGACCGGCTTGATGAATTTATTTTCACAGTTTCCCTTTGATCTTATTTGGAAACTTTTGTGGGGTTTTGTGGAGTGCTCGTGGGATTTCACGAGTTCGCGTAATAATATTTTTTTGTACTGTGATGTTATTGTTTGTTGTTGCTTTTTTGTTCTTTTATTGTTCTTCTAGCTGCGCTCTGCGATATTACTGGGGGTGTAAAAGTGGCTTATGTTCATATATTCAAGGCATATGCTACTTACCTTAATACTACAACAATACTTAATACAATTTCATCCACATCCATGCACCCGTTCGAGCGTGCAGGGGGTCTATCATGACATCTCATTGCCAAGACGGTTACATTTTGCTTTCGGCACTGAGCGACCACGGACCTTATTGCGTGGAGATACGATTCACGATCGCACAGCAACGAAAAGAAAACGTAACCATCGTGGCAATAAGATGTCATGGCAGGCCCTCTAAATTAACAAAACAAAAGCTATGGCAGCCTAGTTTGGAGAAGGTCCGCCTCTCAAGCCAGAGGGAGCGGGTTCGAGCAGCCGACGGCACGCACCAATTTGTTCATTGTGTGCGTATTGTGTGTCATCTGCTACATGACTGGAACCCGGTGTATGGCGATAGGCTCACCCCCTGTCACATTTGGGACTGAATATCGTCCGGCGAAGTGTGGGTGTTGTATAACACATCTGCCAGCCCCCTCGGGGGAAAGGCGTGACGATATGTTATGTTCTGTCGTAATTGAGTAACAAGCGTCTATCCATCCATCCAAATATTCTTATTTATTTGTTTGAAAGTATAAACTCTAAAGCGTAATGATGTCAAAAATAAGATTTCAAAATGACATACGTTTATATTACTCGTAATATCCACACCGCACCTCTTTTCAGGGCACTAGGTATTCTAGTACGTAAAATATTACCTCGGTCAATTTCATGGCTTTTTTTATGATAGAAACGGTGAAAATCAGACAAATAATAGTAAAAACTCGTTCTTTATACGCACATTTATTAAATTCAACCGGAACTACGAGTATTTAGAAAACTTTGGCTTATTTATGACGAGCCATATTACATTTTTATTAATTTAATTTTTAAACAGCTCTTTGATTCTACAAAAGATAATATGAAAAAAAAAAATTCAAATAGACGTGTTTTTAAAATATAAAATAATTTTGTAAGTAGGTATATGTAGTTGTTTGTATGTGGTATTCAGGTACACGAGTTTATAATTTTAAATAGTGTTTTTTACTTGCAACTATTTAAGTTTTTAACCCCCGACGCAAAAACAACGGGGTGTTACAAGTTTGATGTGTCTGTGTGTGTGTGGGTCTGTCTGTGGCGTCGTAGCTCCCAAACGGATGAACCGATTTTGATTTTGTTTGAAAGTTGAATTAGTCGGAAGTGTTGTTTGAGCAAATCGGTGTTGAAGAAAATCGGTGACAGGGTTTTTTTTTAATTTTTAATTTATACTAGTAAAAGTGAAAACTTCTTTGGCTAATTTTTATCATCTATCCACTGTATAAAATAGCAGCCGTCTGTTTTCAGTGAACAATAAAAATAAGGCAAAATATCACATTCGCCCAAAGACTTTTTGTGTAAACAATTCTTTTCCAAATAAAAATAAAAAAAAAAACAATTTTTATCTGTGATGATTCCAAGAATAACTTCAAAGGGTAAGTTCGAAAGCGCAAAATCTGGAATTTCATAAAATCCACGAACACAGAATATGACATGATAGATAAACGAATAGTAAACATTTCACAATATCGTTAAAAATTGAGTCCAATTTACTTAGTTTACATTAATATTTTTTTTCTTATTTGACATATTGAACTACTGTTTTGACATTCTTAAAAAATGTTAAATTTCTGACATTATATTGAACTGCACCGTGTAATGTTGGAGTTTTCAATAAATTCTAATTTCTGATTATTAAACTAAACCATAACCTAGAGGTGTTTCCCACTAAGTAGACCCAATTAGTTCAACTGTTAATGAAGAAGGACATCTTTGTCACTAAATTGATCCCACAACGTCGACTCCCACGATACCGCTCCGCTCTTCAGGCGGTATTCCACCACGCCACTCCACGCTTTGCGCCTTGTCCCGCCACACTGCTTGATGAAATTCCATACATTTAGTCCCGCCACGCCGCTCCTCGCTTGCTACGTAATTCCACCTCGTCGAACCTTCTTTTTAGGGGTGCCTATTCCGAATACCTAACCTTACGAAACAGCTAGAGTTCAGTGAAAGTTCGGTTTTCTCGCTTTTCCTAAGAGTCCCAAAGTGGTAACGAATTAGTTTAGGGACGGTGAAAATTACCTATGTACGTTGGAGCCGCGAGGCCAAAGTTTAAGCCTATCCTACTAGCAATTTTATTAATTAATTAATCATTCATTATTAGTTTTATTTGTTGGCGGGAAGCCGCTGGATGTGGGCAACTCAAGGCCGTCAGTTGTGGAGATAACGATTTCTGGAAATTAATTCCGGGCTGACATGATGATACATTGCAGTATAAATAAAATATCGATGAACATACATTATGCGATGAACCTACACAAAAAAGACATAAATCGATACACATACACAAAAAAAATCATGGTTACAGCCCAACATAAAACCTCCTCCTTTTTGCAAGTGAGTTAATAATGATCAAAACCCCGTGTCTTGTACGGCACCAAACATTCAATAAAGCCGCTGACAGCGCTCGTAATCATTCGAGGCGTATTTCGTTTGTCCGCGTGAAGCGCTGTCCGCTGCGATTGTTCATAAAACAAGACGCGTAAACCCGTCGTCATATAAAACGGGACTTTTTTATGGAACCAAATTAAGTGAGGGATGGGAGATTAAACATTTATGGGAATAAATCTGGGTTAAAGTTAATAAC
This sequence comes from Peribatodes rhomboidaria, assembly GCA_911728515.1. Lineage (NCBI taxonomy): Eukaryota > Metazoa > Arthropoda > Insecta > Lepidoptera > Geometridae > Peribatodes > Peribatodes rhomboidaria. The sequence continues at coordinate 15,124,116 of OU452187.1, read as the reverse complement.
ATATTACTAGCTGCGCCCTGTTGTGTTACTTGCGGTTAAAAAGTAACTGATTTCCTTTTCTATACCCTTGTAGCAACTTAGTTTGTAATATTTTATTTCATCATTTTTATAAATTTTATTACAAGCGAAGCCACGGCGCGAGCTTGTATCTCAGCGTGCGCGCAGCCTATTGTATTATTTTACTTAAAACAATGTGCGCTCGGCCCGGAGCGACAGTCAACACCGCGACCCGACGGCGAATGCACGCAAATTTTGACCAAAACTAATTACCAAAAATAACTCGTAAAAATTATATAAATTTCCAAATTTTTCAAACATTATTATCTTCCTTGTTTTAATCTTCGTATTCGGCCTTGCTTAACTTTTGTAAATAATATAAATAAGTGCGTTGTTGTTTGTAGAGGAATAAAAAGTGATTTAAATATTGAACTCTGGACTATTTCTTTTAATAATAACCACATTGGTGACCCCGACTTAGAAGAAAAGAAGCATGGCGAGAAGGCAAGACGCAGGGAAGATTCTAGAAGAAGGTTCTGGAAGCCAGTCGACGTCGACGGCCGGCGGCACAAGTGCAGCTGTGGGCGTATTTAAGGTCGGCGTAAAAATACCACCCTTCTGGCCCGAGGAACCAGGATTATGGTTTGCGCAAATAGAAGGTCAGTTTATGATAGCGGGAATAACATCGGATGCGACAAAATTTTACCATGTCATTGCTCAGTTGGATCAACAGTACGCAGCGGAGGTGAAAGATATAATAGTCTCACCGCCGGAAGACGGCAAGTATGTAAAATTGAAAGACGAGTTGATAAAAAGGTTGTCGGCTTCTCAAGAGAAAAAAATGAAGCAATTACTCATGCACGAGGAGCTCGGGGACAGGAAACCCTCGCAGTTTCTTAGACATTTAAAGACGCTGGCAGGGGATAACGTTCCAGATTCGTTTATTCGCACCATATGGTCGAGTAGACTACCTCACGGCATACAGACCGTTATCGCATCGCAGACGAACGCAAGCCTGGATACCGTGGCGGATTTAGCGGACCGGGTACACGAGATCGTACCAGCACCACCAGCGCCTGTGGTGGCATCGGCTGAATTTTCTTTTCACGACATGGCCAAGCAGATCGCAGAGCTGACACGCGAGGTAGCATCGCTACGGGGGCAAGTACACGTATCGCGCTCTCGTGGTGACGATAGGTCCGACACACAGCACGGAAGAGGGAGACAGCAGTACAATAACAGAAGTCGTTCCCGCTCCAAACAGCGTAACCCAGATTTCTGCTTCTATCATAATAGATTTGGCAGCCGAGCTAACCGCTGCACGACCCCATGCAAGTTTAATATGTCGGAAAACGCCAGCGGCAGCCGGAATTAGCGGCTAACGACTGCCCCCCTATGCTAGGTCGCTTATTCGTCACAGACCGGTCGACAAAAATATAATTTCTGGTCGACACAGGCTCTGATCTGTGTGTGTACCCACGGTGTGCTCTGAATCAAGTTCGCGCTAAGACGGACTACCAATTTCATGCGGCTAACGGGTCTGCTATAGCTACATACGGCTGGATCCACATGCAGCTCGACATAGGTCTACGCCGCACTTTTAGGTGGCGTTTTGTGGTAGCCGACGTTTCGAAGGCGATAATTGGAGCAGATTTTCTCAGATTTTATAATTTGCTTGTAGATGTGAGAAACCACCGCTTAGTCGACGGGCTAACGTCACTCTCCACAACAGCAGCACCAGATAAAGAAGCAAAGGACATAGCATCAATAAAGGCAGTAACTGGAGACACCGAGTACCACCAGATTCTACGTGAGTACCCCACCATAACATGCCCAGCTGGTACTCAACGGGAAGTGAAACACGGAACCGAGCATCACATCCGCACGACACCAGGTCCGCCAGTCTCTAGCCGACCCAGAAGACTTCCGCCGGACAGGTTGAAAATCGCAAAACAAGAGTTTGACGAAATGCTATCGAATGGTACTACGCGCAGGTCTGAAAGTTCGTGGGCGTCACCGCTGCATCTGGCACCAAAGAAGGACGGCGGCTGGCGACCCTGCGGAGATTACCGTGCACTCAACTCACGAACAATTCCTGATAAGTACCCAATCCGGCACATTCAGGATTTCTCGCAGCAGCTGGCAGGTACTAAAATTTATTCAAAAATCGACTTGGTTAAAGCGTATAACCAGATTCCAATTAATTCGTCAGATATACAGAAGGCCGCAATCACCACGCCGTTCGGTCTATTCGAATTCCCTTTCATGACGTTTGGTCTTCGCAATGCGGCGCAGACTTTTCAACGTTTCGTAGACGAAATGCTCAAGGATCTTCCATTTTGCTATGGATTTTTGGATGATATCTTAGTAGCATCTGAAAACAAGGTTCTCCACTTCCAGCAGCTCAGACAGCTGTTCCAGCGCTTGTCAGATTATGGTATGCTCATAAATACCAATAAATGCGAGTTCGGTAAGACGCGTATTACTTTTCTGGGACACGATGTCAGCGCAGAGGGCATCAGACCGCTTACAGATAAAGTGCAGGCGATCCAAGACTACCCGACACCTGCAACGGTCAAAGAATTGCGCCGATTTTTGGGTATGTACAACTTCTACCGCCGTTTTATACCAGGAGCAGCCAAAACTCAAGCACCGCTCAATGTTGTACTATCGGGGCCTAAGACGAGAGGTTCGCAGAAAATCTCGATGACTCCGGAAATGTTGGAAGCCTTCAAGAGCTGCAAGACCAGTCTCGCTGATGCTGTTATGCTGTCTCATCCGGAACCTGACGCACAGCTAGCAGTTTATACAGACGCATCAGATTCATCTATTGGAGCAGCACTTCAGCAATATTGCGGCAACAGTTGGAAACCACTAGCGTTTTTCTCACGGCGCTTATCTTCAGCCCAGAAAAAGTACAGCCCGTACGACCGAGAACTTTTGGCTATCTACGACGCAATACGTCATTTCAGACATATGGTGGAGGCTAGACCATTCACAGTGTTTACGGACCACAAACCGTTAACGTTCGCGTTCTCATATAACCGCGAGAAGTGTTCTCCAAGACAATTTCGGTACCTAGACTATATTTCGCAATTTACTACAGATTTACAGTATGTCAAAGGAAGCCAGAATGTCGTAGCTGACGCACTCTCACGTATTGAAGAGATAAGCTCACCTTTAGACTACCACGCACTCGCAAAATCTCAAGACTCAGATCTAGAACTACAAGAGCTGTTACAGAAAGGTTCAGCACTAGACCTGAGAAAAATTAAAGCACCTGACTCGGATAGAGACATTTACTGCGACGTCTCTACTACAAACCCACGTCCATATGTCACAGAAGCCTTCCGGAGACCAGTTTTCAACGCGTTACATCGGTTGAGCCACCCTGATGCAAAGGCAACAGCAAGGCTTGTTACAAAAAGATTTATTTGGCCTGGAGCGCAGAAAGATTGCCGGCAGTGGGCCAATGAATGCACGGATTGCCAGAAAAACAAAATACACCGGCACACCCATTCACCCACCTCTTCTTTCCCTGTTCCTTCCCAACGCTTCTCCCATGTCCACATGGACATTGTAGGGCCATTACCTATTTCTTGTGGTTACAAATACTGCCTTACGGTCATCGATCGTTTCACTCGTTGGCCTGAGGCATACCCGCTTCCTGACATCACAGCGGAGACATGCGCCCGCGCCTTCATCGCTGGCTGGGTGTCTCGTTTCGGGACTCCGCATCGCATTACAACCGATAGAGGACGCCAGTTCCAGTGCACTCTCTTCAGTACCATGGCCGACATCCTGGGTATGCAGTACCGTCCTACCACTGCATATCATCCTGCTTGCAATGGGATGGTGGAGCGGCTACACCGCCAACTAAAGGCGGCGATAATGTGCCACTCGAATGCCAGCTGGACTGAAACCCTGCCACTCGTACTCCTGGGGATCCGTAGTTCCTGGAAGGAAGACATCAAGGCTTCGTCTGCAGAGCTCGTGTACGGCGAACCACTGAGGCTGCCGGGAGAATTCTTCGCACCTTCCAACTCGACCCATGACGTCACAGACTTCGCATCGAGACTCCGTCATCACATGGCAAAGTTGTCACCAGAACCTGCAAGTAGACATGGACAGAGAACATTCTACGTACCTAAAGACCTGGCTACAGCAGACTACGTGTTTCTTCGGCAAGACGGCAGCAAGCGGTCTCTGGAACCTCCATACACTGGCCCCTATAAAGTCCTAGAAAGAGGGAACAAAACTTTTAAGCTGGTGATTAACGAGAGAGACGCGACGGTTTCCATAGACCGACTGAAAGCAGCTCACATGACTCGAGACGACAACAAGACTGGGACCTCGAGCACCAGCTTCACTCCTCCTGCAGAACACCTCGCTACCGATGATCCTGTTCCTGAGAGGAAGACCAGATCCGGCCGAACTGTCCGCTTCCCCGATTACTATCGACCTCAGTGACCTTCAGTCTCAGCGGGGGAGTAATGTAGCAACTTAGTTTGTAATATTTTATTTCATCATTTTTATAAATTTTATTACAAGCGAAGCCACGGCGCGAGCTTGTATCTCAGCGTGCGCGCAGCCTATTGTATTATTTTACTTAAAACAATGTGCGCTCGGCCCGGAGCGACAGTCAACACCGCGACCCGACGGCGAATGCACGCAAATTTTGACCAAAACTAATTACCAAAAATAACTCGTAAAAATTATATAAATTTCCAAATTTTTCAAACATTATTATCTTCCTTGTTTTAATCTTCGTATTCGGCCTTGCTTAACTTTTGTAAATAATATAAATAAGTGCGTTGTTGTTTGTAGAGGAATAAAAAGTGATTTAAATATTGAACTCTGGACTATTTCTTTTAATAATAACCACACTCTTGACAATTATGTTTTAAAAATTTCGTCTTCATCGGTTGAGTTTTTAAGGCGTGATAGCTTTTTTTTATAGAATAGTCAGGCGCTATAAGCGCGCTACTACTCAGACCCGTCTTCGGAACAGTTACACCGGAGTACATCCCGAAATAGGACTAGGTCATTTCACGGCATGGCTTGGTCCGGTCCGGTGGGTGGTAACTAGCTACGGCCGAAGTCTCCCACCAGAGTTTGCTACCCAGTTAGCACTACCCGGGGACCACGTGTAGGGAATCAGAATAGAGTACACTCCTACGGACGTGGGTAGCTCAGCCCCCAAAAAGCGGCACAAGCAAACAAACTTACTTTTGCATTTACGAGTATAATATAATTATTAGTTAGTTACTCTGTCTCTCTCTCTCTCTCTCCCTATACACCCGCTCCAGTTATGTAGTGGATGTCAATAAATACATACTTATGTTCACACAATCAACAAATTGGTGCGTGCCATCGGCTGGGTCCGAACCCGCTCCCTCTGGCTTGAAAAGCGGGCCTGGTCCGACTAGACTAGACATCGTCATTCGACTCTTTCGAACTATTTGCATATTACTTATTTCGGTCTTGCTTAAGCATCGGTTGACGTCACGACGTGTTGTTTAATGCTATACCTGGTGTAGTATATTGTTATACCATGAGTGGCATAAGAAACCAAAAATTGTATATCTTCGGTCCAAATAAATTATAAGTCTACATAACGTCAAATAAACAAACTTACTGATTGAAACTAACTGTTGCTGATCTATTGAGACTAGCAGAGCTGTTGAGCTGTGCGTTCATAAGCCAAGTGAATGAATACAATCTTCATCCAAAAGCTTCTCAAACATAATATTGTTTTCTCATCTCCAACTTGAAACTTCTCTGCAATATTCCAAATGAAACAAAACCAAACTTTGAGAACGCAGTTATTTGAAAACCGCAGGCTATCCGGAAATATTTCTCGAAGGCATTTTAGATAATGTTTATTTGTAAATTCGTTTGATCTTTCAGTTGCATCGTTAGGAAATTGTTGTACAGGTTGTTGAAAAAATGCTGTCAAATTCCCTCAATCTGAAGGTGTGGGGCGCGGCGCTGTCACGTCTAATTTGCTATATACATACTTCTGTGTAATGTAACAGTAAAACATAAAATTGAACATATTTAAATAATTGTAAACTTTTTAAACTTGTCAAAAATTCTTATCTAAGTACATAATCTTTTGAATATTTTATTTATGTTGCATATAAAATCATTAGAAGGACACCAATTTAAAAAAAGTCTTAAGAAATGGCTTGTAGAAAAAACTTTTTATGACATGAAAGAATTTTATGCCTCTACACATGGATCAGGTCCATATTTATATTATAGAAGGTAAATTTCTTACCTTACTTACCTAATCTAATTAGCCTCTACTCTAAAATCTGATCTCAATTTAATTTATAACTAACTTTTAATTTAATTTATAACTTTTTTACATAATAATTAAAAATAAGCCATTTTATGTGTAAGTAGTGTTTGTTCGTTAAATTGTTTTGTTTGATATTAATTTTATTGAAGTGTGAATTAGATGTAAATATCTAGTTTAGTAAATATTACATAATTTTCTAAACTGTTAAATATTGCATGTCCGCTAGGACAAACTGTTGAAACTTACTTTAACATACTTCACCTTTATATGTACACAGTTTTGAGCAATAAAATTTTACTTTACTTTACTTTACAAATAACCCATTTAAGTAAATGGCGCCGTTCAACAAGCTCCCTAAATAATATTCAGGCGTTGAGTCGAATACAACATTTAATAAACCGGCTGACTGATGCTCAGGCCATTCATACACTAGGGTACACAAGCTGCCCGTCGCTACTAGACATGCTCCCTCACTTGCTATTGTTGAAGACGCCGTAAAAAAGCTGTATTTATCAAAATTGCCTCGATTGTTTTATTTTTTTACCAGTTGTTACACTATTTAATAAGTTTTATCATTATTTTTCTCTTGTTGTTTTGTTATCTGTGGTGTGAACAATAAAGAGTTTATCTATCTATCTATCTAGGGTAATTATTTGCCAAAATAACTATTTTTGACCAAAGAAATGTGTTTTGAATTAATTATGATAAAAAATAGAGGTACAATCCGTGAATTATAGTGACACGAACCGCAATTCTGATAAACATGAAATTAAAATAACCTAAAAACTTTCCTGTCTGACTCCTTTATCGGGACAAATCTGACTTGGATTGCTTAGTTAAAAGGAGATTAAAAGGAGTTCCGCTTCGCTTCGCTCCCGCCTTAGTCTTTGTAGTTGTTTTTTATAACAATCCGTAACCTCCCCTACTTATATGACTTGGCTGGGCAAGTAGTCAACGTTGTTGATCTAAGTAATTTTGCCTAACCGTTTATTGAATGGTTGAATATCATTAGGAAGCTAGTTGAACGGCGCCGTGTATTAAAAGGCTAGGCTGTTAATTGAACGGCGAATGAAGCTAGTTGACTGCGACATTAACACGAATATATTATTATTGTGTGCCTTTTAGGGTCGATAAATTTTTGTTGTACTCGCACATGCAAAAAATTCAAAATTATAGCACACTTGCGGAAGCCATTTTCTAAGAAAATTATAACAGGCCCACGGGTGTTTTCATAAACTTGTTCGCCGCTCCCTCGAGCTACAATACAGTAAAATTATGATAAACTAGCTCGTAAGTAACTGCACAGTTTTATGCAAACTTTAACACTTCAACAACACTGAAATTGCATAGAAATGGAGGTCAACATTCGTATCTATTCTAGAACAGTCGAGTGACCTATAAACACAGTCGGCATCAACGCAAAGCAAAGGGTAAGCACTCACCGCGATGCAGTGCGTGGCTTTTTATTTAGCACATTCGAGACCAAATTGAGTTTAAAAAGGTTATTTAAATTTTATTTTTTTCAAGTCGATTATTCCGACTATAGTTTCAACTGCATTCGGCGGTCTTTAGCTGTCATCGCGTGCGCGCTGCCCGGCGCGGCGGTCCGCAGTGCTATGCGAGAGACCTGTTCTTCTTTAAAACTTTGACGTTCATAAGTGTTTCTTCGATACCCAATTGCATAAAGTATTTTGACTTTGACTAAGACTTTTAACATTACAAAATTCAAAAGTCCCATTTCGGACACAGTGTCCGAATTTTTTTGTGTCCCAAATGCGACCAACTCACAATACGACCACTGACTGTGACTGGTTGAATAGGGTGGGTTTTGTATACCTTTATTTCTTTCTATCGCTTTCAATCGATGAAAAGATATACAAGCTCAACTCGGCAAAAAATAAATCACATTAACCTTCAATACCTATACACATACTAGCGGCTCACACCGGCCTTGCACGGTGACTATAAACCAATTGGAATGAATCATCTGAATAAAAGTAAAACCGCATTAAAATATGTTATATGGCTTAGGAGGAATATTAAGCGGCTATACAGACAGACATTCGGAAAACGATTTTGTTTTATACTATGTTAAATAAAAATAGAGAATAAAAGTACTGAAGAAACCACACCACTAAAATATATATAGAAAATAAAACCCAATGCTCAATTGCATGTTCAACTGGTTTTAACTGCTCTATAAAGACGTGAGACAGACAGAGATGATACTACAAATAAAAACTCTCTACAAAACCCAAGTTTGTTAATTTAAACTGCACATTCCTACTCGACGTGCCAATTAAAATTCTCCTACTGTACCACACACACTCATGCAATATACAAAGGGTAGTATAACCGCGCGTTGCATACAAAATGCTGGCGCGGCGGGAAACTGTCGCCGGCGCGTGACCTCGCTGCAACCTAGAACAAACCAGCTACCTACAACCACACAGCTACAACCACATAGTTACAACCACACAGCTGCAACCACAGACCTATACCGCACTATGACCACGCAACCTTGTTTCTCTGTAGCCGGCGGCAAGGGCGCGCGGTACTTGAATGTCGCCGCTTGTCTACACTGGAAATTGCTGTTTTTTGACGCGTTTGACCATTGCTTATGAAGTTGGTTTTAAAGTTAATGTTATGTAAGTTAGCGGAACTTTTTTGTAAATTTTAAAGAAATTGGAGTCTTACTTAAATGTTAAGTGAATTGTTTGTTAGTGAATTTTTGAACTGAGTTTTTTTATGAATTTAGAAGTTAACAATATATTTATTTGTGACTTTTTCTGTATCTCTTTATTTAAGAAAATCGAAGTCTAACTGAGTTTTAAGAGTGAGTTATTTGTTTTAAGGCTAACATTGTTTACTTACCTCGAATAGTCTCATTCAGCTCACTAATGATATTATTTCCTTGGAATAACCGAAAAAGGTACAAAACCTCGTAAAAATCTCATAAAATAAAATCTCTTATATTGGAAAAAATGGTTAGGTAGGTACTTACTTTGTCGGTGAAACGAACCAAACGAATTTAAGCCTCAGAGACGCTTTTACCCGGCCCAATATAGGGTATGCTATTAAAAAATAAAAACTAAACTTGCCTACAGTTAATTTAAAATAACAATAAAAATTAAGTAAGAAAATTCAAGCTCAATCCAACTTTCCATGAATAACAAATTTTTAAAAACCTGAAGTTTTCTTCAAGTTTCAATTTAAAACGATACCAGCACACTAAGCCAGCTTTGGAAATAAATACCGAGCCACGGCGAAGGGTTGCCGAGCGGTATTAAGCGAAGTGGGTGCAAGTTTGATCCTGGCTCGGTAATCGCCGAGCCGATCCTCTAAGCCGCGACTCCAGCTCGGAGCCGGATCTGAAGACGTTTTAGGGCTGGAGTACACAGAATTCAGTTGCAGTTCGGTTTAGAGCAGGCACATTTATTCAGAGCTTTTAAGGCGCTGGCCAGATGGAAAAGAAGTAGGACGAGGACGAACGAAACACAGACGAGACGCAGTCACGGCATCCCTTCAATGTATTTAATTACAAAAGGTACAGAAGAGACGCAAAGCAACACATTCAGAGAAGACATGGCGCAGAAGGGGCGCGAATGCAACGCTGTATGAATGTGTCACCTATACTTGAATCATTATTTAGTTTCGTTTTATATTTTACTGGCTGCGCCTCGCGGTTAAAAGCAGTCTATGTGTTAATCCAAGGTTTAAGCTCCGTCAAATCCGTCCATCCGTTTGAGCGTGAAGAAGTAATAAACATCCACAGTCACCAACTTTCGCCTTAATAATATTGTAGTGTGAAATATGATTTGAAGTCAATTAATATTATTGTATTGAAAATTGTGTTGTATTGACATGTCTCCGCTCCGTCCGTGACGCATCCTCGTCTTACATTCTTTCTGTCTGACTTGCCGTTAAAGATCAAATTCTATTAATCACACTGTATGCAGTCCGTCTTAGGAGAAAAATGAACTGCACTCCATTGGACTGAACCGCAACTGGATTTGGTGTGCTCCAGCCTTTATAATATTCTCTTGCAGTTGCAATTGTTTCAAAAAGTTTTTCAACGATACTATGGTATCACTGCGCAACCGTTTCGACTATTGCAAACTTTTAACACAATATTATGAATCTCGATTTTAAGTAAACTAAAAGTTTTTGCAGCTTCGCAGATCAAATCGCTGTTATATAAATGTTGATGAATGGAGATGAGCAAGCTGCTTGTTTGGTAGTGAGTGCCATTCTGAATAGTTCAAAATTATACTCGAAATCAAACCGCACTCGTCGCGAAGTCAAACATTAAGTTACTAGCTGCGCCTAGCGGTTCCACCTGCGTGGGATGAAAGACCCTTTTTGTACCTCTGATAACATGTGCAAAATTTAATGATGATCGGTTAAGTAGTTAAGGCGTGACAGCGTAACAAACAAACTTACTTTCGCATCCTAACTTATATTAAAAATGCAAAAGTGCCTTTGTTCGTTTGTTTATTTTTTTTGTTTGTTTGTAAAGGTCGATTTACATCAAACGAATATAAAGCTAGAGCTAGAACAAGAGCATTCTTTCGTAATCTTTTAGTGTAAACGAAAGCTAGACGTATCCATTTACATCAAACAAACACATATTCTATAGAATCTTTGCGAACGCACTAACAACAACGAAAAAATGCTCTACTTACGCCTGTTTACACCTGAAGAATTTTATGTAGTGGGGATAGAATTAGCATTCGCTCGTTTGGTGTAAATCGACCTTAACGCTTTTACGCCCTAACTAGTCAACAGATCATCATGAAATTTTGCGTACACGTTGTCTGAGATACAGAAAAGAACTTTATCCTTTTTATCCCGAAAAAATAAACTGTTCCTGTGGGACCGCGGGTGAAACCGTGGGGCGCAGCTAGTTTATAATATTAGTTAGAATACAATGTAAAAGAAAAGCCTTTATTGCCACCAAATACAAAATAAAACTAAACTAAGCACACACGCATGGATGTAATGGACGATTTTATCGCTTGAGAGCGATCTCTTCCTGACAACCTTTGGATGTAATAAAAACATAATCTTTAATTACGATTAGGATGTAAATATGTCAAATTCAACTAAACGGAACTATCCAATTTTTGACATCACTGCTGCTTTTCATTAAACCCAAAATGGTCACGTTTATTCATGAAAACTGTACTTACCTACTTCCAACCTATACTAAATCATAAAGCATGTCTCTTATACCATGGTCACTAAAAGCAATGTATCAACGTTGTAAGAAATGCAAACTATCTTTCAAGAGAAAATATCGCGGGTTCATCTCTCGGCCCCGGTGATAGATGATCGAGAAAATCCCGCAACGGAGACGCGTTACACCGCGTCTGCCTTTAGCACACCGTGAAACTGCGAACGTTTTTAAGGAGCTGATCTGCAAATGCTCTCGCAAAGTGTGCAAATCCAAACCTATTTGTATACTCGAGTGTCTCCGACGTCTACGATATACTTTACATACTCGTAGTTCAGCCAACAAAAAGTTCGTCGAAAATCAGGAAAATCCTCACACACGTTGCACCATGCAATCATAAGTGTAAGTATTGACTTAGTAAAAGCTTATACACAAAGAGCCGCCAGTGGCCGCCAATGCAAAAGTCCTTTGGCTGCCACCGCATGCTACGTCTGTCTAGGAGAATCCTATTGTTTCAGTTGAATAAAATTGAGTGAAATTAGACTACCCTAACCAAGCATGCAACAGGTGTGTTGTGGTCATTGCAACGTGGGCTCATTTAATCATAAAAAATACTGTCACATAGTGAACGTTCGGAAAAATCGCATCGCTAAAAAACACGCTTGCAAGCTGCCGCCAGTGTGATAACGCCTCACGTCGCCGTCGTCATGTCACGCCGTCACGTCATGTCACTTCGTCACATCAACACGCTGACACGTCGCCCGACGTGCTTTTGTTATTACATACAAATTTTCGTTTGGTTTTTGTTAAAGTACACTACATTACATTGGGCTCAGTTGTAAAAGATACGGAGTTAAATCCTTAAACGCAGGGTTAATAAAATATTATAATTATCACTCAATATGTGCTAACTCAAGATTAGCTTCTAACTCTTGATGGCGGAATACGGGTTTATCAGTTTACCCTATGGTGAGCAGTTAACTGCGAGTTAAAAAGATAACCTGAGCTTCTGCAAGTGGCAATCAATTTTATAATTAGCAACGTTTCAGGCCCCTATTCTAGCCCGTAAGATATTATCTTGGTCACTCTCACTTCTATGACTTTTCAAACGAGACAGAAAATGACCACAAAATATGTATCTCATGAAAAAAAAAAAGAACCCCAGATCAATTTTATTATAAGCTTCTTCGTAAACTCCTCAGATAAAATATTACGTCAGTTCCGCCTAATTGGTAAGTTATACTTTACGTCTTGTCTTATAGTTTACGTCTTGTAATATCAAAGAATCCGACAATTTCTTATCTCACGCAGCTCAATGCCGTCTAAGGCGAAAATGAGCACTAAGCTTTAATTAAATAATTTCGCGTCAATGTCTCAGTTTACGAGCTCTCAGCGGCCCTGCATTATGGTTTACGTCGCCTTTACGTCGGCCGACGGTCGACGGTCGACGTAAAAATTTCATGGACTTGGACGCTTTGCGTTATGACCTGCTAAATAAAGACTACGGAGAATGTAGCGGATGATGATGTTTCCTCTTATAGAGACTTTCTTTGGGCAGACTTTTTAATAGGACTTTTTCTACCTCCGACGCAAAACGACGGGCTATAACGATAAGTTCGACTAAGTGTGTGTGTGTGTGTGTTTTTTTTCTACAGAGGTTTGGAAAATACACTTACGTATCATCAGGCCTTGCCTGGGTATGTCGGACTCGATAAGTATCCCTACCGACCAAAACCTTCCTCTGGCACCAACCTCTACTTCCCCCGCGGGACCGCCGGTAGGCATTACTTCGCGGGGGGAGGCTCTAGCTATTGCTCTTCCTTCTGAATTTTCCTAGCTTCTATCTAGCTGTCTTATTTCAGCCCGCTTCCTTTCTATACTTCGTAGTTCCTGGAGAACTTGCGTCGCGAAACAACTTGAGGCCTGCCAGGCTTCCTCCGAGGAAAGCATAGCTTGTGTGTGTGTGTGTGTGTGTGTGTGTATGTGTGTGTGTGGGTGGGTAGGTGGCTTTGTGTGGGTGGGTGTCTGTCTCTCTGTAGCACCGTAGCTCTCGATCAGATATACCGATTTTGATGTTGTTTTAGTTTTGTTTGAAAGGTGAATTAGTTGGGAGTGTTCTCTCCTGTGTTTGATGAAAATCGGTGTTGATTAAAATCATTATCGGTGTTTTTTTTAATTTTTTAATTATACTTGTTTCACTGTAAGATGATGCAAGTAATATTTTTACAATGGATTGGGCATGCATTTGACCTCTGCCTCGCCTGGTGGGAAACGAGCGACGACGTGATCGAAAGTGACCCTTGCCAAAGAGACAACTATTTCTTTTTCTCCTAGATGACTTAAAACCATCGAACAACTTATATGGGAGAAGCGGCACGAGTCTAATTTCTAGTACATAGCGTGTGGACCCAATACAACTACAAGCAAACAGACACTACACAGCTCCGTTGACAGTATTATATTACGTGTACCAATAACAAAGATAGAGAGACGTACAATTGACTGGAACGAGACAACAATAATTATCACTGTTACGTCACTGTTATCACTGTTATCGTCTGTTTGTGACTACGGTGAATTGTGTGCAGCACCTAATTTATGCGGTCCATTTTTAAGTTTTCGTAGCGAATCTCTCTTATACATATATGATCGAAGCTTAAAACTGCACTAAATCTTTAGCAAGATCCTCAATATCACTACACTAAAATACAGAATGATCCAAAACTGTTCTAAATTACAGGTCGACTGAAGATACGAGTAAGTTCATAAGCTTTACAGGTTTTGGTATCAGGTTTACTTTGTAGAGGAGTAAAAACAGTGGTCTGAATATTTCTAGCATTTTAAGTGAAAATTAACTAACACATTGTAATGCTATAAATTTCCAAAAATCACACTTATCCTAACTAATATTTTAAATGTGAAAGTGAGTTTGTTTGTTTGTTTGTAACGCTTTCACGTCTCAACTACTCAACCGATCGTCTTGAAATTTTGGATAAATAAAACAAATAAATAAAAAATGTATTTATTTCCAAAACCTACGAGTTAAAAACACATTAAAGAAAAGTACTTATATCATTACACCTAAACTAAGTATAATTTAAAAATTTATATAAATTGTTTTGGCAATTGGAGTAGGCTCAGCACTGTTCTGAGTAGACGAGGTCCACGCAGAGCTGGTTTTCAGCCTACCCCATTGCTTGAGCTAAGATGTTTGTCAAGCGTGGTGAACATGTGTCTATAGCGGGTTTTCTTCATCAACATAGTTGCAGGTGCCTATTTTTAAACATCTAAATTATCAAATTGAACAATTTTTACACATAAACATAAAAGGACCTATGGTACTGTATATCTTAAAAAAATTAACGATTCCCGTGGGACCGAGGGTAAGCCGCGGGGCGCAGCTAGTAATATCACAAATGCGAAAGTTAGGATGGATGTAAGGGGGTTTGATGCGAAAGTTAGGATGGATGTAAGGGGGTTTGTTCCTCAAATACGCAAGAACGGCTGAACAGCTCCGGTTGAAATTTGGCACAGCGATAAATTATAGTCTGAATTAGCACATAGGATACTTTTAAAACCGCGGGTGAAAACTACGAAGCGCAGTTAGTGAGGTATAAAAATGTCCAAAGTTTACACTGCAAGTCACACTGCACTGGACTATAAACCTTATTGCCATATCATATGAAAGAAGACTATACATACATATAAATAGTCATGCCTTTTTCACGTAGGCAGAGACCACTTCTCTCTACTTGCTACGATCCTGGCACACATCTTTCGCTTCTTCCATACTTGAGTCCCTTCATACATGCTCGTCGGTTACTGACCTGACCTTTTTTCAAGCCTAAAAAGTTAACCAAAATCCGTAACCTCAAACTGAAACAGTATCCGTGGCCTACTGCCCCACAGAGACAGCGCATTCCGTACTCTTTACAGTCTAGTCTAGCCCACATTCCTCGTGTGTGCTTTTAAGGCGGTGAAAAGGGATGTGAATAAATAACCACGGAGCGGCGCGCTGTCACTCTCGTCTCTCTAACACGCGCTTACTGTGCACAGCTGAAAGCGCTGAAACTCTGAATTAAAATTGAATTAAATTCTCTTAGTTAAACGGCACAGACTAGCAATGTGTAAAGATATCTTACTCATTTAAAAATCTGCGTTATTTATAAGCATCCTAACCAATATTATAAATGAGAAAGTGGGTTTGTTTGTTTGTTTGTAACGCTTTCACGCCCTAGCGTTGTCTGGGATACAGAAAAGGACATAGGGTACTTTTTATCCCGAAAAACGGTTCCTGTGGGACCGCGGGTGAAACCGTAAGGCGCAGTTAGTAATTTATAAGCTGAACTTTCAACTGCTTAATTATGAAGTGTTAATTTGTCAAGTTTGCTGTTAATTTGTTATTAACTAGTGGCTCTATAAAGACCTCGCGAGCCCCATTTTTCCGCATTTTGAAAAAAAAACTCAAGGAACTAAAAGGTTCCTTAATACCAAAACTACCAAATCTTCTCACCTAACCAGCATAGGTATTCTTAATCGGAAACGTTTTCGTTCGGACTCCAAGATTTTTAGACTCAAATTATTTGAATCTCAGTCTGTATTTATAAGTTTCTGAACGTGATTCATTCTTCTGGTCGGATTTACACTCGATTACCTATTCCAACATTTATAAAAGTAGACTGAGATTCGAACAACTTAGGTTTGAAATTTGTGGGATCCGATCGGACACATTTGCGAATGATCGTAAATACCACCGTTACTCTAAAAATTTCACGACAATCGGTTGAGAAATGCGATTTGCAGATAAGAATAGCTGAACAACCGAACGCCGAACGCCGGACAAACGAAAGCATTTTTTCCGAAGCTGAAATGGAGAAGTCGGTCAATTAGCTGTTATACATGTGTACGTACTTCAGGTAAGAGCTCAGCGAGTCGATCATAGGATTTTATGTTACAAAGTAGGTACAACTTCGTTTTCATTTTATGTCATTGTGAGGCGGTGGCGGCGTTTGGCGCTGAACGCTAAATGACCTACGAACTTTAAACGCGAACTGTGAACTAACGACTTAGCACGTCAGGTATTCGCTTGATAATTATGTCCGCTGAGAGCGGTTTAACGGTAAATCCGCTTGCTGACTGTTGCGATTGACTGCACTCAAAATCAAAATCATTTAATTCAGATAAAATTCCATAAGTGCATCATTGAAAATTCATCAAAACTTTTAACAGAAGTCAAATACATAAAAAATTAAAATAAAATAAGATAATAGTCAACTTTATCCAATTTAAATGTCACAAAAATATATAAAGTCAACTGAGGCAAATGCGACTATAGGGCAATTGCGTCTTTCAGGAATTACTGACAACACTTCATAAGTTAGGCAATCAAAACTGAAAATTAAATTAAAATTCAATCAAAATTAAATCAGAATTAAATCAAAATTAAAATTAAAATCGCACTTGTTGGAGTGTAATTGGTAATTTTGCTCGTTTATGTTCTCCCGACTGCGCAAGAATGTTGTATGCACTCGTATGTGTGTATGTATGTATGAGGTTTCTTTGGCACGCCCTACAGCCTAAACAGCTGGATAGATTTCGACATGTGAGGAATCATTTGAATCGTCTTGATAGTGAAAGTGACATAGGGTACAATATTTTGCAGCTGGGTTTTACTTTTTCTTTTTATAGGGTTACTTGTTACCTTATGGTCTACCACTATTATTAATATACTAGCAAATTCTTAAAGGCCGATTTTCTATAATCATAACAAACAACTTTTAGTATGGGACCAACCCTGAAATTGTAAAACGAAAAATCAGCTGTTCCATAATATTTTGTCGCCAGTCAATAAAGTTTTTGTTAGGAACAGCTGATTTTCGTTTTGGGATTTCAGGGTTGGTCCCATAGTAAAAGTTGTTGGTTAAGTTGTAGACAATCAGCCCTTAAATTTTGCTAGTAGGTTTATTAAATACAGCTGTGTGTAGCTGTATATAATACACATATAAGTATACAACTTATATGTGTGGGTTAAATCAAACCCAGTAGATGGCACTCACCAGTTTGTATGTTGTGTGAACAAATGTGCGCATCTGCTACATGACTGGAACCCGGTGAATAGCGAAAGGCTCGCCTCTTGTCATATTTGGGACTGAAAGCCGTCCGGCGAATTGTGGGCGTTGTGTTACACCTCTGCCAGCCCCTGGGGGGAAAGGCGTGACGATATGTTATGTACACCTAACTAGTCATTTCAAATACGAGCGTCTTCACAAATGTCCTTCCGTGTTCGGTTTCCCTATAAATCTATAAGACTAGAATGAATATCTCTTTGGACATGGCACTCTAAATAGGCCTATCCATTCTTGTTTTTTAACCGAGCGCCAAAAAGGAGGAAGGTCTCAATTTGACTCTGTTTTTTTTGTATGTACGTTACGCGATAACTCCGCCAATTGTGAATCGATTTTAATGATTTTTTTTTGTTTGGTATATTATATTTCAGAGGTGAAGTCTCATTTGAATTTTATCGAAATCGGTTAAGCAGTTTTCAAATTATCAACTAAACTCTAAAAAATTGTTTGCGTGGATGAAGAATTAACAGGATGGGAAGTCGGTTTTCAAGCTTTGCTTTTAAAATTATTATTTTGTCTTAGCACTTTACTTGCAAAGCAGTTAGACTATAGGTTTAAATTTTAAGCAACAATTACATTATGGAAACTGACGTGGTTTTCACACATCATGATTTTATGACACGGGAATTACTCACGTACGATTTAGTCGATTATTCCGACTATAGTTTCAACCGCATTCGACGGTCTTTACCAAGGCGAGTGCGCGCGCGCGGCTGCGTCTCGCATAGCTCTGATAAATAAATGATCAAGTAATTCCCGTATCATAAATTATTACTCTACCCTACGCTTTGTAAAAAGTATTTTAATTCTATGTTTTTATCTACCACGCGTAAATTTAAACTAACTAAAGCACTTTACCTTCTGAAAATAATTTATTACCCGCTTTCTAAAAAAGAAGATGTTTTATATAACAAGAAGAATGTCTGCGGCCAGTCTAATTATATTCGTATGTCTGTTGGTACGTATTTATAACATTAATTTTTTGATCCTATTTTCTATCCTACTCTCTACTAATATTATAAGCGCGAAAGTTTGTTTGTTACTCTTTCACGCCAGGACGGCTGAAAAGATCTAGATGAAATTTAGCACAGAGATAGATTATAGTCTAGAATAGTACATAGGATACTTTTAACCGCGGGTGAAACCACGGGGCGCAGCTAGTAATTTCATAAAACGAAAATTAGGTATATACTTACATACGATGTGAGTCGATTAATCCGACAACAATTTTAATCGCATTCGACAGTATTTATCAAGGAGAATGCGTATCGCTTTGTTCTGATTTTTAGGGTTTCATACCCAAAGGGTAAAACAGGACCCAATTACAATTACTCCGCTGTCCGTCCGTCTGTCTATCTGTCCATCTGTCACCAGGCTGTACAATACGATACAATACAAAAACTCTTTATTGACACCAAATACAAAATAAATCTAAATCTAAATGATGTATTTCTGTTGCCGCTATAACAACAAATACTAATTACAATAGATTACTTAATATACTAATTACAATTAGATTAGTCTTCCATATAATAGACGTGATTTATTTGCCTTTTTATATATGTACCTACGGAACCCTTTCGTGCGCGTGTCCGACTCGCACTTGGCCGATATTTTTTTTGTTATATTCCATGTCCCACAGTTTTGTCCAAGCAATATCTATCGTAGTTACCCAGCGCCGATGGGCGGTCGTTAAATATCGCTAAGCGATGTTGTATTGTGTTGTGGAGACGCCGCTCCTCTCCCGTGGAACTGGCCGATAGTTGAGACATTAGGTCAACGTGACTTAACAGTTAGGACATTACTACAACATGACGAGCTTTGTTGCTAAGAAGGAGACTGGGGTTGGACAGCCATCTTTTTACCATTCACCCTCATCATGTCGGCCCGGAAGACATCCCTTGCTGGACAAAAGCCTCCCAATGATCGTCGCAACGACCGGTCTTGGACTGCCCGCGACCATACCTAAATCGCATACCTAAAAAGCGAAAAGCTAAAAGCGAATGGCTAAAGCTAAAAACCAATCTCCTTCAGGAACTATTATAAGTCTATAAAAATACCTAGCACAGATCTTAAATTAAAACTCCTAGAAGGTTAACTATTACTCTATTATGACTCTATTAAGCTTTTAAGATCCCCATATTTTCGACCAAGCGAACATTGGCGAGCGAAGCGTCTCTGCTTCAAGCTTCAACAAATAATATTTCGTATTGATGACCGAATTCTGTCCAGATCTTTGCAGAGAAAATGACTTCTATTGAAATAATATCACCATTTAAAAGTTCATAAATGTTGACTCGACAAAAAAATCTACATTATTATCGAACCTGCTCACAAAATTTCGGGAGAATCGGTTGAGGAATGCGACCTGCAGAAGAGGACAAACGTCGGCTGCGAGGTCTATGGCTCACAAAGCCACTATTTAATATGTATAATAATCTACTTAGTCTCCCTATTTAAACTGTCTACTGAAGTTTTGAACTAATAATCTTTCATTATGTATTATATTCATTATATTTTATTATGTAGCGCAATAACGATGTACGAGAACGATGTACCATATGGGTACACAAAGATAAACAAGTAACATTATTAGTATCTTGTTCAAGTTACTTACCTACATGTTAAACATAGCTTAAACTTACTTTATAGCTTGTACAGTATAAAAACCGAATAATAAAAACTGTACATTAGCGTTCCGTAATAAATACGGCTGGTTTCAGGTCCCAGCACTTTGGCCTCTCGTATGCGATCGTAAATTACCTGAAATACGGACATAAATCCACCAATATTTTCTATCTCTGGGGAATAAATGTTGGCTGCTAACCTGCAGGTGAAAGGGTATTACGTCGACCTTGTACTAAATTGTACTAAACGCATGAAAATGTTACTAAAGTCGCCGTGTTACTAAAATACACTGTGTTCTTGCCAATGCATTTGCATTGGCAAGAACACAGTGTATTTTGATGAATAAGTTAGTAGGTAAGTAAGTAGTAGCAGAAATGCAGAAATGCTATAAAAACGCTGGTTGTTTTCGATTATAGCGCGAAATTTAAATCAAGCACTTTTTGTCTTTGACGCTAGCTAATAAATAAATTAAATAATATTGAGATTTGTAACCATTGTAAACCATTTACGAAGTTTACCTCACAACATTTTGTAGAGATAATAAATAGTAGGTGATGCGCCACATTGCTTTAATAAGCAAATTAACTGATTAACTGACGATTGAATTGAATTGAATTTTAATTTTCCTACTTGAGTAATCAGGTGCTAAATTGGTCAACATATTTATTATCTAAAAAATTACGACAAACATAGTCTAAGATAATCCTAAATTTCATTATCTTTTACAATAATTACCTTGTCTAGCTCCAAAAACAACAAAACTGTTTGCAATTTAAATTTCGCGCAAATACACGCCTGAAAGAGCTGTACCATTTTTGGGATACAATTATTCTATTATTTGCTAAAACATTCCAATTTATTGAACTGTTACAGAGTAACAACATATTATATCGCCTCACGCCTTTGCCCTGAAGGGCCTGGCAGAGCTGTAATACAACACCCACACTTAGCCAGACGATATTCTGTCCCAAAATGTGACATAGGTGAGCCAGTCGCCATACACCCGACTCCAGTCATGTAGCAGAGTAACCAACTTATAATTATAGACGAACGTTTGCATTTTTAAAAATAGAAGAGAAAAATAATGCAGCCATAATCGACGCAGTTGCTACGAGTAAAAACACGAACCATTCCCAAAGAAATACGAATAGGAACTATTTTTACAGGCCGTTCCATGTGGGTCACGTCTCGCAAGCCGATCGTTCCTAAAATTGCTAGTTTGCCACCCGAGGGCTTTCGGGAATTCCCGGCTGACCCGACTCGGCATTGCTTGTCCTGTCTAGCCATTCGTGAGATTTTTAAACAAATAAATGGTAATTTTCTGCGTTTGCTGCATTTTTTTGTAAAAACTTGGTCTGTTTACACTGGCAAAAGATTTTGTGAAAGTTTGTCTTTATCCGACTTTCAAAAGGAGGAGGTTCTATGTTCTCCTGTTCGTATATATTTTTTGTGTATGTTCATCGATATTTTATTAGTAACAGTTTCTATCTGTCTGTGTGTCGTGATTATGACTTTGAAAGCTAGAATTTAGTATAGGTCATTATTCTTGTAAAGGTATTTAATTACAAAATTTGCTACCAAAAGTTCTAGAATGTAGTTTAGAATTAAATTAATTTTGTTGATATTAAGGATCAAATTGGAACAACATCACAAAAAACATTTGCAATTTTTTTCAACTTAGACTTGCTCTCATTCTAACTAATATTATAGATGCGAAAGTGAGTTTGTTTATTTGTAACGCTTTCAGGTCTCAACTACTGAACCGAAAGTCTTGAAATTTTGCATACATGTTGTCTGGGGTACAGAAAAAAAAAAATAAGGTACTTTTTGTCACGAAAAAATTTACGGTTGCTGTAGTACCGCGGGTGAAACCGGGGGGTGTGGCTAGTTTACTATAAATTGCGGATAGTTCTTGCCAGTCTAAGCTCAACTGACATAGATATAGGCTTGCCTCTACTCGAGGGAATTCACGTAAATTCCCAGCGGGGACGTCGCGAACGCGCTTGTCTACATTTCGTTTTGTTCACAATATTCAGTTCTTGCAGTGCCATAGGTTTTTATTGCAGACTTCGAATCGAGCGGATTGTTACATTTTCGTATCGTTACCACTTCTATTTTTAGCAAGAACTGATTGAAATACAACGTTCTCATTGGAAATTGCAAGAATACGTCTAACTACGTCAAACAATGTGATTCAGTTTTTGTGAATAGAAATTTCTTCTGATATTTTTTTTTTATTTTCGAGATTTTTGTAAGTTTGTATTTAAGCGAGCGTTTTATATTTTCTTTAATTTAAAACGATCTAAAAATATCTTTTATCTTAAGAATCATAAGCACTAAAACCCAATAGAGAAAAAAATTCAAAGTCAGAAAAGCTAATATCTGAGGTTCATTTTAACCATTTGGATGTCATCTGCTACATGACTGGGGTCCGGTGTATGGTGACAGGCTAGCCCCCTGAATATCGTCCAGCGAATTTTGGATGTTGTATTACACCTCTGCCAGCCCCCTGGGGGAAAGGCGTGATGATATTTTATTTTAACCAATACGCGCTGCGCTTTGATCGTCCTGAATCCGGAATCTGTAGCAAGCAATTTATGGTTGCAAGAAAACACTAGCAATGCCAAATCATTTAGAAACGTCCAACTGTAACAATAATTGAATCCGCTCCAACAAAGCAACAACCCTACAGCGGACCAGCAGGTGAAACAATCACAACAGTGTGCCGCTGCAGTATTGGAATTCAATTAAGTCGCTACTGCGTGGTGGGATGTGAGGAATCTTGGCTGTTTGGAAAACATAAACCGTACCTAGTTTGTACGAGTAAAAAAACTTATAAAAAGTTTTTTGGCTCGACTAGGTTATCGATCTCAAATGTTGTGGCAAGCTGCAGTAATATAGTGTGTAATCCGAAATCAGAGAAGCAAAAAATCGTAGAAAAACAAGTAACATTATTAAAAGAAAAACAAAAAACCCGACTGCAAAATGTTGCACTCTATGTCACTTTCACTATCAAGAAGATTTAAATGACACCTCAAATTTTGAAATCCATGAACCTGTTATATCCTTATTAAGGCTGTAGGGCGTGTCAATTAAACCTTCATACATACATACAAACATATATACATACATACAGACGAACAACATAACCCACCTTCCTGCGCCGTCGGGTAAAAAACACACAAATTCTATATTATAGTTATTAAGGTAGAATTCCTTTTTTAGTTAGCAATTTGTGTTTTTATTTTCGACTAGCGCCCCCTGGTTCTTATTTATACCTCTGACAAAAGGTATACAACATTTTGTTCATGGTGATCGGTTGATTTGAGGCGTGAAAGCGTAACACACAATCTTACTTTTATCTTTCTTTTTAATATAAAGTAGGATATTACTCTGACTAGGCGGTTGGCCACTACTGGCTTGATGCATAACCTAGTTTCGGCTCAGTACTTAACATAGAAACATATATAATATTTACACCAGAAAAACGTTATGAACCATCTTTCCTTGGCAGTCGCGTAAAATGTAATATTTCCCTTGAATCCTTTACATTTCCAGGGGGGAATTCAGCTAACCTTTGCCGATGCTTAATTGAAGCGTTGATCTTGCGTTTGTCATGAAAAATAGGACGGGGAACCGTAGTACGAGTATCATCAGTAAAAACGTACTTAGCATCATTAAATTCCCACAAAAGTGTCGGCTGGACCGGTGAAGCATAACCGATGACGTGGCCGTTTGTGAAACATTAGTGACACACAGTCGCTGTCTGTCCGATGTCTAATGACAAATGCAGCATCAACGGCTCAGTTAAGCATCGGCTTAAGTGTTAGCCAGACAGAAAAACGTAGGACGAGAACAACACACGGACGGAGAGGAAACATGACACCTTCATTTAAAATCGAGAAGCGTCGCGTCTGCGCCAACCTTTCCTGTATGTTTTGCGTGGCGTCTATTCAATACATTTTGTATGAAAGTACATTGAAGGGACGCCGCGTCTGCGTCGCGTCCATTGCCGTCAATGTCTTGTCTTGCAACTTTTTTTTCTTACTTGTCGCAAGGTTAGCTGAATTCTCCCCTTGGCAACCCTACCCGCCCGCACTTTGCCCCAAAATGAAATATCGTTCCGCATCTGACTTGATTATAGGATTTTTATAAATCCAAATTGATAATGGATTTCGCGAATTAATCCAACGATTAGAACAGCAACCGAACTTATTTCAGAAGATTTATACAGGAGTTTAATCATTGGGTTTTATTTTCAAACGAGTATTTTTTTTGTTACAGTACTAGATGGTAGGCAAATAAGGTGCAGAATAGAAAAGTACAGATGGTTAAGTGTTTAACCGACTTCATTATAAGGTTAAGACTTATTTAGAAGACAAAAATGTCTGGAGCCTCCACTTCCGCCAAGTAGCCACTAGGACGTATAGATATTAACTAGTTGTAAGCCAAAATTTGTGAGACAGTAATTTATTTATTCTTTGAAAATATAATGCCCCTCAATTTCTTACCTGTTCTTCTGAGTAGAGGCTCTTTATCCGAACAAGGCGTCGAAACTAGTCACGCCTGTTTCCCATAGGAGTAGGCGGAAACCACTTCTCTCCACTTGCTACGATCCTGCCATACACCTTTCACTTCTTCCTTTCATACACGCTCGTTGGTTTTTCATTGTGTCTTCCCATTTAGGATAATTTTATCAAAATCGGTCAAAGTCAAAGTCAAAGTCAAAATGTTTTTATTCAATTTAGGTATCAAAGATACACTTATGAACGTCAAAGTTATTTAAATTGACTCGACCGCCTTGTTCGGACAAAAAGCCTCTACTCAGAAGAACAGGCAAGAAACTGAGGGGCATTATTTTTTCAAATAATAAATAAATTACAGTCTCACAAATTTTGGCTTACAACTAGGTAATATCTATAAATACTAGTGGCTACTTGGCGGAAGTGAAAGGCTCCAGACATCTTTATCTTCTAAATAATTCTTAACCTTATAATATCCTCTTTTCATACATGTAGTTTTTACATGTGATTTGAATTTTCCCTCGGTGAGCCCTGTTATATTTTTCGGGATTTTATTGTAAAAACTAACGCAGTTGCCTAAAAATGACTTTTTTGACTTAGTCAGTCTAAATCTCTGTACAGCTATCCTATCCTTATTTCTAGTGTTATAATTGTGATAGTCACTGTTCAATTTAAATTTATGTAGATTTTTGCGAACGTGCATAATATTTTCGAAGATATACAAAGAAGATAAAGTTAATATATTTATTTCTTTAAATAAATCTCTCAATGATTCACGGGGACCCATTCCGTAGATAGCGCGGACCGCTCGCTTTTGCAAAATAAAAATGGCCTCCACTTCAGCAGCTGATCCTCACAGCAAAATGCCATATGACATTATGCTGTGGAAGTAAGCAAAGTAAACCATCCGAGCTGTAGCTATATCCGTCAGTTGCCTAATCTTGCGAACCGCATAAGCAGCACAACTAAGTCTCCCAGACAGAGCACTAATATGTGGACCCCATTGCAGTTTGGAATCAATGCTTATACCCAGGAACACCGTCGCCTTGTCTATAAAGACGGTCACGTGATTTACTCACAACATCCGATTCGGATGACTGGTAGTCGTGTTTTTTATATTGAAAGATTTTTGGCTTATTATTTTAATTAGACACCGAGAAGACATATGCGGGACCATTACTCGTAATTCATCAAGAAAGAATGTCCAGACGGGGTAAATCACAAAATTATTGTAACATAATTAAAATAATTAATCAAATTATCAAAAAACTCGACTGTGCTGTTAAAAGTAGGTATACATGACTGAAAAGCAGAAACACAGTCAAAAGCAAGCCATAAAACTTATTAACTACTTTACTACTACTTACTTTGTACTCTAGGAACTGTACTGTACTAAAGGAAAATTTATGACAAAAAATGGTATGGCAGGCAGGAAAAGAATTAAGACCACTACTAAACTGTTTCTCCCGCCAATCAAACCAAACACATCAATGTACACATAACAATAGAAAACTATAAACAAAAGAACAACAAAGAATCAGCTGTCATTTAAGTTTAAAAATTTAATTGCACTTACAACGGAGTGGACTGTGGTAAGTCTTACATTTAGCTCTAAGTAAGCCGCAGCACCTCGCCTCCTAAAAGCTTTTATAGACGATTCTTTGTTCGAACCCAATTATTGTTCGCCGGCTCTCTTTTGTCTTGACTTACCAATAAAGAGAGTTCCATCGCTTAACTCGATAAACTTCCAAGCCTTTTAGCACGGCTTACAATCGATACTGTACGGGGAAGCTTTACTTTGTTCTGGGTTAAGCAATGGGTTTTTTAAGCAAGTGCTTAAAATTAATCTAAGGATTTAAAAATTCGATTGCATCCAAAATTAAAATGATAAAGAACCAGCTTTGGCTGTGATTGGCGCATTACTTTCCATGGTTCAACTTGAATTAGGGAAGATAAAATATCGTTTTTCGGTTTTGCTTGCGTATTTATAATTATTGTTACAAATAGAAAGTTTTTTTTATAATAAAATGATCATCATCATCATGCCAGCCTGGAAGACGTCCACTGCTAATCAAAGGCCACTCCAATGATCTAAACCACGATTAGTCTTGCACTGCCAAACAACCAGCGTCATCCCGCGACCCTCACTAGATCGTCAGTAGGTAGGTCCACCTTGTGGGAAGCTTACCACGCTGCGTCTTCCGGTTCGTGCTCCCCGCTCGAAAATTTTTCTGCGCCTTTGGTTCTATGATCGATGTCCCTTGCCTTGCACTTCAATTTCGCAACTATTGCTCAAAATAGTAGATTAGGCACCGAGGGGACAAAGCAGTGACTCACGTCGCGGGCGGTTTATTGAACCCTGAGCGTAGCGAGGGACTCTAGAGTTAACTCCCGAGCGCAGCTAGGGAGTTATTTAAAGTCCGGAGTAAAGCGTGGGGCTTAATCCGCCCAAGACAAAGATTACTGCTTTACCCCAGAGGTGAAAACACTACTTTTCACACCTTTTGCGAGGCAATAATAACGAACTGAAAAAATATGTATGTTACACCAAACACCGCCTTTGTTTTAAACTTCATGGACCTCATGGTCCAACTGCGTTCTTTTTTTCTTAGTGGTCAATTTCATTTTCGAATACCTCTTCTGACAGTGTTCGTATGCTGAGATTTCATTCAATTTAACCTCTTTGCTCGAAAACTCCCTTTGGGATTTTCATACTACTGTATCTCCCTAGAGAGGCAATGCCTTGCTTTACGTTGAGACTATGTAATTATGTAATTGGTATTGTCGAATACCTGCTCGACAATACCAATTACTTGTGAAAATACTTTTGTATCAGAGAAATTTTCAATGAAACTCCTTACACACAAAACTAAAAAGTCTTTGTTATACACATAATGTCTTCCACCTTCGCGATATAATGACTAATACATTCACAAACAATCAGAAGAACTTCAAGACACGATGTCCTAAAGCCCCATAATACACTTGTACATATTTATATACTTACACGAAACAAGATGATTAATTGTGTAGAGACGTAATGGATATAATTTTATTTGTATGTTTAGGTAGGTGTGAAAATGTGAGTTTAATAAGAGTAAATTGGGATAAATTAGTGGCTATAAGAAAATAGGTTCGTAAATTTAAGGCTAGGTTATGTCAAGGTTAAGGTTAATGAGGTTAGGTTAAGTTGTCATAACAAGTAACATTATTAAAAGAGAAACAAAAAACTTCAAAATGTTGTACCCCATATCACTCCCACTATCAAGACGATTCAAATGACACCTCACATGTCGAAATACATCAAGCTGTTTAGGCTGTAGGGCGTGTCAAAGAAACCTCATACCTACACACATACATACCCGAAAGACAAAAACCCTCCTACTTGCGCAGTCGGGTAAAAATATTTATCAGACATTAAAAACTGGCCTCGTGCACTAAAATATATGAATAAACTAAGTCTTTACTTAACTAGTTTTAAACTACTTCTAGCAAAGTATTCACTTACTAGCGCTACTTACGGGATAGGTCCCCTCGAATCACTGAGAGATTTATTTAAAGAAATAAATATACCTTCTTTGTATATCTTTGAAAATATTATGTACATTCGCAATAACATACTCGTACATAAATTTAAATTGAACTGTGACTATCACAATAATAATACTAGAAATCAGGATAGGATAGCTACCGAGTACCGATAGTACCGAGATTTAGACTGACTAAGTCAAATGAGTCATTTTAGGCAACTGAACAAAATCCCAAAAAATATAGCACGGATCACTGAAATCACATGTAAAAACTACATCAATGAAAAGAGGTTATTAAGGTATATATAAGGTTTATTATTTAGGGTTATTATAAGGTTAATTATTTAGATGACAAAGATGTCTGGAGCCTTCCACTTCCGCCAAGTAGCCACTAGTATTTATAGATATTACCTAGTTGTGAGCCAAAATTTGTGAGACTGTAATTTATTTATTCTTTGAAAAAATAATGCCCCTCAGTTTCTTTGTGTTCTTCTGAGTAGAGGCTCTTTATCCGAACAAGGCGGTCGAGACTATTAAAAAAAATAGTTACGTTCATAATTGTATATTTGATACCCAAATTGAATTAAAACATTTTGACTTTGACTTATCGGGCAAATAAAGTTAAGAGTTTCCTATAGAATGGCTTAAGATTCGTTTGAAAGATTAACTAACAGAAACTAGTTAAGCAAGAACTTAGGCAATTCTTTTAGAAATGTAGTGCAAATTGTCATGGAATGTTACAGGCAAGTTACAACATAAATCATTCTTTTTACAGGCTTATAGGTAATCTATTTTTAAAGTAAAACTAACAAAATTGAAAAAGTAGTTCTGGGTGTTGGTCTGTCTGTTTGTAAGCTTTTTACGGCCAAGCGGCTGGACGGATCTTAATAAAATTAGATTATTAGTTACAGTATTTTACGAGGTATTTTATAAGCAATAATAGACTAGTTGGAAAAGGCCCGCCTCTCAAGCCAGAGGGAGCGGGTTCGAACCCAGCCGACGGCACGCACCCATTTGTTCATTGTGGGAACATGTACGAGTATGTGCGTTTACTCGTAGCATGTCATCTGCTTCATATGACTGCAGGCCGGTGTATGGGCGACAGTCGTGGGATACATATCGTCACGCCTTTCCCCGAAGGAGCTGGCAGAGGTGTAGTACAACACCCACATTTCGCGGACGATATTCAGTCCCAAATGTGACAGTGGCGAGCCTGTCGCCATACACCGGGCTCCGGGTTATTCTGAACAAATTCACGAGTAACAGCTAGTTATCCGTAAAAAGATTTACTAGTTACCCATATTTGTTACTCTACCTATGTTCACTAATTTAGATTAGAAACCTATAAGTACTCTCCAAAACAATCTTTTTTTTTATAAACAATAGGTCAACATTTGACCACCAACTCGCCTGGGACCCTTTTCGGAGATTTGAGATTTTCATCTCACTTTTTTTCGTCCTTGTTGCTCTCGTTTGAAACGTCATAGGTTGAGAGTGACCAAGATCAAATCTCATCTCATCTCACGCGCAGCAATAGCCCCCCTGATGTGAAGCGATATTGTGGCCTAAGATGGAGCACGAAGACCTAGTAGGTACTTATTCACTCTGGTCTTGAAGATACCTAGGTTGTAGTTAGTGTTTTAGGCTGTAGTAACCTTTTCAATCAAATTATTTCACCGAAGCCGATTCTAAAATCATGTTTTTCTGTTCACAATTATTCCAAACTAACTTTAGCAATCGGACTCAGCGAAACTAATTCTAACTTGTAGCCAAAAAATGAAAAATGTATCGAAGTTCTAACTCGAAATTCTAATCGAATGACGCCCCGGTTTTCAGGCAGGTAACCGAATTATAGTTGAAATATAATTCCATTGGAAAAAGCGGTGTAGACTCGCAAGAACTCGCAATTTATGGAAGTGGCTCGCTGAGATTGATACAGCTGTCAAAGCTTGCATATGAGAGATTGTTACGTTTGGTTGTTTGTTAAAGAAGTAGCTGTTACCCGCGACTTCGTTAGCCTTTATTAAAAATTTTATACAAAAACCTTTCGTGATATAAGTACTGTAACTAATTATCAGATTTCATCAAGATTTGTTCTGCAGTTTAGCCGTGAAAAGTCTACAAACAAGTGTAGTCCGGTGTAACCGTTCCGAATACGGGTCTGAGTAATATCGCACTTGTAGCGCCTCACTCAACTGCCGTCTTTGTACTTCTTCACTCTAGTAAACTTCAAGGCTAGAGTGAATAAGTACCGTATAGGTCGTCGTGCTCCATCTTAGACCACAACGTCGCTTAACGTCAGGCGAGTTGGTGGTCAAACGCCGACCTATTATACTTAAAAAAAAGCAGACAGACGGATAGGCACATTACTTTCGATTTTATAATATTATTAGTGTGCAAGAACTTACACAAATTTGAGCAAGTTCTTGCAAACGCAAACAGCTTTAATCTAGACCTCCAATGAGGTCAGACGTCTGCTTTTAAAAATAGAAAATAAATATTGGTCTGGTTATTTTATGAACTAGCGACTGAATTTGTATCGACGGATCGTTGACCAATCGGACCGGTGACTGCTGAGCTATTATTTCATAATTTATGAGTCGAGCTGATAACATTACTCCGACTTCGACTTTCGGCATTAATATTCATTGCGCATTTGAATAAACTTGCCGTAAAAATAAAAGTACGAGTTACATCTCAGCGAATATTTTGGTACTGGACAAGTATAACTTTAAACTGATTTTCATCAAACATATTATGTAGTTGAGAACACTCTCGAGTAATTCATCTTTCAAACATCAACATCGGTTTATCTGTTCGGGAGCTACGATGCCACAGACAAACACAGACAAACATTCACACACACAGATGAGTCAAACTTATAGCACCCCGTCGTTTTCGCGTCAGGGGTTAAAAAAGGGACTTAATAAAACTAATTATGTATTTACTTATGACCATTAAAACAATACAGATATTAATGATAATAAAATAAATCCGTGGCACGCAGGAATAACTGAACATCGCAAAAACGTCAATTTTTCAGGGCAGCCATTTTAAAGTTTGACATTTTCTGTTTAGTCGGTAAGTTAGTTAAACGATGATGTCAAAGTTATTTTGAGGGTTACTTGAGGCCCTCTTTCGTATGGTTTCAAGAATTTAACGAAACAACTTATAGTTTACATAATAATAGACTTGTCAAACAGCTGAAATGCCTTGAATAAGTTGATAACTCGACTTGTAGACCAAGTTTTGGCTTTTAAGGACATTTATCCAGTTATTCACCATCTGAGTACGGATCATTTTTATCGGTTACCCTATTTATTTCAATGGAAAAAGCATTATTTCTCATTAGTAAACCAATGACAACTTCAAACAGATATAGTTTGTCAAGTAATTATTACTACTTTACAAGATATATCTTACTTTTCAGCATATAATGCAAAATGTAAAAAAAGTCTTAGTATTCAAAATATATTTTTTTTAGAATTATACGCTCATTTACATAATCTAAAAACTGTTTTCACTAACTTATTAAAATTATTTTTTAAACATATGGGAAAAACACAATGGAAACGCATTTGTTTCTAATTAAAATGAATTTATTTAGAGTATACACTAAATTAACACATAGGCTAGACTTATTATCCCGAGAAATCAACAGTTGGCAATCGTTGAGTTCTACAAATAAGAAAATATTAATCAAACACACTACAAGACATAAATACCTACTTATAAAAGGTCTTATTTAAAAAGCTTTTCTAATTATTATTTTAAACGACTTCAAAAAACCGTTTTAAAAAAATCTTTGAAAATTTTCGTAATCTTAAGTGGCTGTAAAAAATCTGTAAAAATGTCTGATGACACACATGCTTAATACATGTTTTGTTAGATTGCTTACACATTACTTCGATCAATAATAATACTAATGAATAATAATAAAACCCTTTATTCAGACCAACTTAGTATCTATTTACAAAGTATTCAGAACTAAAAACTATGAGTGTGGATTTACAAGTATATTTTGGTAGTAAATCTTAATCTATTCTAATATTTAATTATTTTTTGTAGGTCTGTTTGCCAATCGGCAAAGATCTCCTCCAACCTTTTTCATTCCTGTCTATCTTGGGCCACTCTATTCCAAGTTACTCCTGCTACCTGTCTAATGTCATCATCCCACCATTTCTGTGGTCTGCCCCTTTTCCGTCTCCTAGGGCACCATCGTGTCACAATTTTGCTCCATTTCTCTTGGCCTCTTATCATATGCCCTACCCATTGCCATTTGAGTCTTCTGATTTTACATTAAAACAGGTAGTACGCAGGTGTTGAAAAGTTTTTTCTTTACATTAATGTGAAGAGTTTTATCTTCCATGGCTTCTCTCAGACTCCAGTATCTCTTTCAGCCATTTGTTATTCTTCTGTCAACTTCTTTGCGTATAGGGACCTCTTGTGTTATTAGCTGTCTCAGGTAGATATATTTATCAGTGTAATCAATTTGGTTATTTCCTAGATGTATGGTGGTTTTCTTCCCATTTGTCCTTACCTTTGTTTTCTCTGGGTTCAACTTTAAACCTTTCTTCTCACTTTCATCCGCTAGTTCAAGTATCATTTGCTACATGTTTTAGGTGTTTCAGCAAATAACATTATAAATATATATCGTCTGCGAACCTCGATTGTGTTAGGGAGACTCGGTCGACAGTGATTCCGATGTTTTCCCAGTTAAGTCTCCTAAAGATTGTTTCGACAACCGCTGAGAATAGTTTTGGAGGTAGAGGGTCTCCATGTCTGACACCCTTTCCTACTCTAAATGGTTTACCTTTCTTTTCTAGTTGGATTCTCGCGGTGCTATGACTATTGTTTTAATTAAATAAAGTGAAAAAAAGGAACTTCTTATTCTGATTGGCCATCATTGGTGTTTTTCCCCAAAAACCTTAAAACACAGATTTAAAAAATTGTCAGACTTCGTCTTAGACAACCATGGCTCTAAAGGGTCTAAATGATCTATGCTAGCGTCTCTTTACGGCTTTGCACCCCGCTATCAATCAACCCTGTATTGATTTGAATCTTTTGTGTAAGTATGAATGTGGGTAGGTACATACTTAGTACACCAATGATAGTAATAGTCACCAATAATGTACAGCATTATAATATATTTTTTATATTTACTTCACGTTGTTGCATGGCATGTTTGTTGGCGTTTAGGCTCCAGTAGGTACATAAAAAATATCCAGCTCGGGTAGATAACAACTTGATATCTTGCTATTGCAGATGAAAACTAAATCACCACGGCAAAGGTAAAAGTGAACATGTGATAATGTCACTTTTTAAACAAAAATATTTGGCTTGCCTTAACTTGACATCTCGATTTGTCAATGGAGGCAGAAACAGGCTATGTGTATAAGTCGAGATATCCAGTATTTTGGATGTGAGTGTAAGTTGATAAATCAAGATGACAATTATTCATACACAAACTTATGCTTGACATCTCAATTTGTCAAGTTAAAATTAATTTTTGCAGAAAAGGCTTAGGTGTATAAGTCGAGATCTTCAATATTTTGAACATGTGTTGATGTTGATAATTCAAGATGTCAATATTAGTAAGCAAACACACACTTGATAAGTCGTTTTATCAAGTAAAACACCATAAAATGCAAGGGTGTCGAGATGTACAAAACGCGATTGCTCTAAAACTATTGTATATTTCGGGCTGATTTTTTTATACATAGTAAAACGCATACGAAGGAAGCGTTTAAGCCAATAAAAAAAAAATCATGCAAGTCGAGTTGTTCAGTTATTCCTACGTGCCACGGAAATATAACATGTAAAAATGTTAATGTATCATGAATAATAAACTGGCTACATTTTCATATTTTTCTACTACAATGTTTCTTCAAATCAAATAGAAACACGTTTAAATGAGTTAGTTTGGTAAGACTATTATAATAATTTAGAATAAAGCTGATGGAATTTTCAGGTAAATTATTTGAGAGCCGCAATTTTCTAAAGTGCTTTTGAGAAATATTTTTGTGAACCAATGAAACTGACTCATCATTTCGAGCCGGCGATTTGATAGGCTATGGACGTTACATCAACCTTATTTGCAGGACTCAATAATATTCTTGAGCTTTCGTAATGGGAGAGGCAGTGGCCAAGATAATCGTCAATATCGTACGCGTCGCACTCAACAATGAACGTTGTATAGCCTAGTTATAGTTATACGGTGTTTTGTCTTTTTCTTTCTTTTAAATGTTTGAACTTGATCGAACAAAACAATTACTAGACTGTTACTATTCTGAGGCTATACAACGTTTATTTGTACAAAGCCAAAACATAAATATTTTTGACCAGTAAGAGGTGAACAATAAACTGATCCCTGATTGGTTGAAGTTCGCTATAAGCTCAATAGTCCGGCTCGGACGGTGTGCAATAATAACATGCCGCGTAGTATTGATGAACGGAACATTCGCATAGGCACGCTTTGCGCCAACTGTACTGACCAAATCTGCTTTGTCTAGGTAAGGCGAGTCTATGAAATAAAACGTCGTTGTTTAGCGACTTGTTAAAATCACTCCACGTCAAAGCAAATTGGATCTCATTTATAATTATTACAAAATTTTGATCAAATCAAAGCTTCCATCGGCTTGTGGCAGCCGTTAATATTGAATTAAAGGTACAATCTCAAATGCGAGAGATTGATCTATCGAATTGGATTATGTTTTTTTAAAACTTGTGCTAAGCTAATTTGTGGATTAAGAAGTTGATTTCGTTGTGAAGGTTTGAAGTTTAATGAATGAAAATAAAATTAGAAATATTATTTTCATTTTCCACACTTATATTATGAAATAGAAAGAAACTCTGTCTGTTTGTCTATTTGTAGGCTTTTCACAGCTAAACGGCTGAACGGATCTTGATAAAATTTGATAATTAGTTACAGGACACAGAATAAATCATATTACTATCGTCACTGACATGACATGCCTATAATGTATGTAATATGTCACAAATAATTCGTATTACAATTATTAATCTGTAAATTGTTAATTTTAAGAAATTGCTTATATCTTAGCTCTCACTTTAATCCAGCCTTCATACCTTATTTTAACCTCTTTTATCCTCTCATTTTATCATACCTTTTTTTCAAGCATCGTGTGTCCTCCCACTCGCTCATCCGTCGCGAGTGGTTAGTGCAAGCGTGACGACCCGCGATGACCCTTGTCATTACGCTTGTAAAATAAAGCCCCAGCAGACAAAATTCTTCTTGTCACTTTTGTCGTGTGGGAACGTGACAATGCTATTTCTAAGCATACGTCTGTCTCGATAAAAAGAGTCGACATACCGTTGTTGCGTTGTTCACGCTAGGCCTGCAGATCCATGGTATAATAATATACTCCGCCAGGTATAGCATTCAGCAACATGTAGTTTTGATAATCGATGGTTAAGCAAGACCGAAATAAGTCATTTACAACAAGTTAGAAAGAGACGGATGACGATGACGTCATTACGTGTTTGCTGAGTGCCAGACCATGTTTTTTTGGATCATGTGCGGATCTTTGTTTTATTATCATATTAAACCTGACAGAAAATCCTAAGGTCTCTCTTCATTAAACTACTTAGTGACAACTGACAAAGACCTTATTCTGGCGAGTGTTACAATTCCGTCACTCCCTCTCTTGTTAGAAAAGTCATTAGAGTAAAAGTGACAGAGGTAGCACACACCAAAATAAGGCCCCTGGAAAGGCCAAACTGTCTGTTTGTCCGATCGACGCTAATTCATGTAAATGATTTATCACCTCATTGTTATGCCCATAACTTTGGACATAAATCCGGACATTAGCCGGGGCGGGTGAAACCGGGTGAAGCATGTTAATTGAAATTAGTTTGGGCCATCCATCAATCAGCCTTTATTAGGTTCTCAAGTTATGTAAAGGCGGTTTCACATGGGAATCTGTACAAACTTTGTTTACTAGCTGCGCCCCACGGTTTTACCTGCAATTATAAAGTAGCTTATTTGCAATTCAAAGTCATTTTCCATCTTTGTGCCAAGTTATATACAGATCCGTACAACCGTTCCGACGTGATTGAGTAACAATCACATCCAAACTTTCGCATTAAAATATTAGTGTGAAGTGTGATTTGCTAAAGTAAGATTTGTTTTATGATTACTTACACTTGTTTCATGATTACTTTCTGATTACTTACTTAAGTCGTTGCTCAAGGCTTAACTTTTATACTGGTTTTCAATGACTCAAATAACTTTGCGTTCTGTCACGTTTCCGTCACTCCAATAGAAAGTTAAAGCAAAGGAAAGCTAAAACTTTAACTATTATAATACTCTAATATTTGGTAAACACAATGTCTCTACTCTGGCTCGACCAATATTGTCTTGGTCACTGTTTCTATTGTTAGAAAAAGCATGAGAGTAAAAGTGGCGGAAATAGGATCTTATAAACATACATACGCCTTTTTTCTATAGGGGTTGGTAGAGACTACTTCCCTTAACTTGCTACGATCCTGGCATACATATTTTACTTCTTCTACTTCTATGATTCTTTTCATACATGATCGATAACATCTCATGCGCTGTAACAGGCTCAA
The DNA here is from genome assembly GCA_911728515.1 of Peribatodes rhomboidaria. NCBI lineage: Eukaryota > Metazoa > Arthropoda > Insecta > Lepidoptera > Geometridae > Peribatodes > Peribatodes rhomboidaria. Next base: position 15,087,238 of record OU452187.1, on the reverse strand, counting down.
ACATGTTACACCATGGGCCCGTCATTATCTTTCCACCAGAACCCTCGGTCCGCTAAAATCCACTAGGAAGACCTTGGAAGATGCACCTTTATGTCCACTTTATTAAGATAAGGATTACTTCCTGCTATATTAATAGCGATGATAACCTAGTCGGAGAAGGCTCGCCTCTCAATCCAGAGGGAGCGGGTTTGGACCCAGCCGAAGGCACGCACCTATTTGGTCATATTTAATGTCATCTGCTACATAACAGGATTCGGAGATTTGAGATTTTCATCTCACTTTTTTTCGTCCTTGTTGCTCTCGTTTGGAACGTCATAGGTGTGAAAGTGGCCAAAGTAAAATCCTATTTCATCTCACGCGTAGGAATAGCTCCACTGGAGTCCAACGTATGGCGACAGGTTCACCCCTGTCACATTTGCAACTGAATATTGTCCGGCGAAGTGTGGATTTTGTACACCTCTGCCAGCCCCTTCGGGGGAAAGCCGTCACAATATGTTATGTATGTATTAAATGCTTTTCATTTAACATCATCGCATCCACCCGACCTCTAGAAGTTCAACTAAATATTCTTATATTCTAAATCCACTTAGCCCCGAAACTACCAATTCCAATTACTTATCTCAAACTAAACATGACGTTGCCTCATTCAAATTCAGGAGATCTGAATGCGGAGACACAATAACATCTTAATTATAGCCTCCGCAAACAGAACTGTTTATCAACACCTGCACGCAACGACTCGATACTCTGTAGACGTCACATATCTTTCAGTTATCACAATTCGAAACAATTTTCTCAAAGCAAACAGTTGGAATTATCTAGAAAAAAAGTATAAATATTTTTAATGAAATTTAAAAAAGAGATGGTCACCATCCAAAAAAATTTGACAGTCATATAAATACTATGAACACTCATAACTTTGGAACCGTTGGAGATAGGTGGGTGTGTTTGAGCTAATATGAACAACTGAAATATGCGAGGGTAAAATAGGTGGCGAAATGAGAGATAATCACGTTTACACCAATGTGTTGACTGAAATATTTTGCTTTATTTCAAGTGCTTACACGATAAGGGATTTGTTAGCAGAGCTCGTGGCTTAGTGATTGGTTCGATTGGGTTTAACGCATCAAGACACGAGTTCAAATCCCAGCAATCAGCTTAAACATGAAGCAAAACTATAGCATGGTGGGTATCGGCGGTAAGGGTACTTTTTAGTATTCTGTTGACTAGCTAGCATGGTTCAAGTTGAAAACTTGTCACCGAGCAACTGACAGTATGTTGAGAGTTTCACTTGAAGCCAGTTTCATTCTAAGTGACACAGTTCTACAATTTCCAAACAAAACGCGCTTGTGAATTTCTTGGAATCTATTCATCAGATTGTGATGAAACATGTTCATTCGAATGGGCTATATATCTCTTTGCGTAATCTCTAGTTTTTTTTTAACCTTCAAGAGAAAATAGAACTATGAAAATTTTCCGCATTTGTAAGAGATCATTAATGTTGTAACGTAATGCGTTACAGCATTAATGATTCCAGCCAGCCAGCTGTTGAAAGATACGAGTATGTCTATGGGGGTAGTAGTCGTTGCCTCAGTGTAGACGAAACTCGCGAGCTGCCTAATTAGCTCTTTCGCCAAACTTCCGCAAGCTACCATTTTGTCGCTTTAAGCTTTTGAGTGCCTTAAATTACTTTTGGTAATGGGGAAAAGTTGAGTGTGACGTGTTGTTTAAAAATTGACACAATTTCGACATTAAAGTTTTGGTAATTGTTTTTTGTGAGTACAAAATTTCATAAACATTGATGTTTTTTTTTGTGATTTATGTGTATTTAATTTTATTGCCAAGAGCATACAATACAGTTTTTTTTTTCATAAAATGACTCCTACTTACAAAGAAAGATGCGAAACTTAAAAAATCTTGGCCAAACTATAGTAGAATTATTCCATACACCTTGTTATACATTTGTGCAAACCTAGATTTGCACAAGTATATATCGCAAGGTGTGTGGCTAGCTTTAGGTGTCTTATGATGGAACTGAACTCTGTAACCATGAAGGCACTCAATCCTCGCCAATATTTACAACTATGAACATGACGCGAATGTTGATCATGTAAATGGATAGTCCGTCCCTATATTTACCCTGCGCCAGCCAATTTGTTTGAGTCAACGCAGCGGCAGTCCGGCCCTGTCAACAACTATTCGAAGCTACAAGTGTATGAAAAGATAAAGAGCATCAGTAATTGACCGCGCGAAGCAAGGTCTCACACTCCACTCGGTAAATAGGCACTTTTTAATTATATGAATTTACACATTTTTAACGTAACGAATCGTCACGCCAATTGTATAATAAGGTATATTAGGTATATAGGTATATTATTAGGTTGTATAATACTACACCAGGTATGGCTTTCAGAGCCAAAAATTTTCAAAACGAAATATATGCCATGTAAAACTAGTCCCAAACGATGTCGAATGAAACGAGACGATGAAGATGACGAGTGAGGTCATTACGTGTTTGCATGGTTTTTTTTTTTGAAAGAAAGAAAAAGTGTTTATTTATGACCACTACATTTAAAATTAAAAACATTAAGTCAATTGTACTATCTACATGGTCACAAATCGTCCAACTCAGCATAATGCCCTCATAGTCATTTTTCATAGTAGCTCATTTTTGGATCATAGTCACCCCTTTCCCCCAAAGAGGCTTTTGCCAAATGATAAGCTGAGTACTGTTCATCCAATCTTCAAAAAACTTAGCAGGCAAGTGTTGCAAAGCGAACATTTACCCATAGGTACAAAGGAAATATTGTCAGTCTCATATTCTGCAAAATCGGTCAAAGACGCTGGTCAGACAGAAGAGAAGCAAGACATGGACAAGAACACAGCCGGAACAAAGACATGACACATTAAGGGCGTTTGTCCACCGCCACCGTCACCGGGACGTCACCGATGACGAGATGACAGCGCCGATTAAGCGATACATATATTTATTGTGGACGTGTGTCCACCGCACGCCCGTCTACCAAGCGCCGTCATCCCATCCGCCGAGACATCGCTTAGTTCGGCGCTCCCGCTATAGTCCAGTCGGGATAGACATAAAAATAGCCTTAAATGAAAAAAAATAGGGGACGTGATTTTTTTAAACGTCTCGGACGTGGCTGGAAGTTTACATTTCGATTTTCGGGGCAATCCCACCATTAGATCCGCGGCAATCTTAATTTGAAGTTTTGCATTTTGCAACTTTGGAGCAAAAATGGTAAAAATGGTAGTATCCAAAGTTGCTGTCCAAAGTTGTTGGAAATTTAATTTCCCATAAGTTTGGTCATGATAATTTTTACGCTCGGATCAATAATTGCAGAGTTATACATCCCAGGGACAGGTACATAAATACAAAAGCAGAAGGAGAAGTGGTCGTCGGTTGAAGTCAAAGTCAAAGTCAAAATGTTTTTATTCAATTTGGATTTCAAAGATACACTTATGAACGCAGCCATTCCCTAATTTATTTTATTTCTACGGACTACCACGCATGACAACTACAACAAACTAACTCGAGATCATCGCGGTGGACAAAATATGATCACCGTCACGTGAACGTAATCTCGGCCAGAAATAATCTCGTTCTCGTTGACGTCCCGGTGACGGTGGCGGTAAACAAACGTAAGGCCTTAAGATAAAGATCTTTTGTTACCATGTTGTATGTAAATTAACTGTCTTTATATCTTAATGGAAAACGAAACGTCACGTCCGCATCCCGTCCACGTCTTCATTGTATGTGCTGCGTCGCATTTCTTCCATACATTTTGTGTAAAAGTACATTGAAGGGACGTCGCCCTTACATCCTGTCCGTATCTCGTCCTCGTCTTGCGTCTTTTCTGTCTGGCTTGCCGCTTCGATTGGCTTGTAAATGAGGAAGGATGACATTGTACAAGTTCACAAGTTTTGCGAGTTTATCTTTTGTAAAACTACGTCTCAATATCCCGCAGATATTAAAGTTTGGCTTGAACGGGATTGCTTATTGAACTGTCCAAGTTGCGTTCCCGACGTCCATTTTGAACGGTCTCGTTAATGTTCTCTAAAGGTTTCTACTTGATTGATTGACTAGATTTAAGTGAGTAGTTTGACCTTTTCTAAAACTTCAATGTCTAAACAATTACTTCTTATACAGTGTTATTTTTAATTCACTAAAAATCTCTCACAAGCTGCTTTGCTAATATATTTCCAACATTTCGTTCAATGATTTTTAGCAAAATTCTAGTTACTTACGCAACTTATCAAAAAAATATCGAGGTTTAAGGTAATTTAAAAATAGCCCTGTATAGATTATTTAATTATTTACAGACACTCAAAGCTCTAACTTTCATGGTTTAACGTTAATACCACACTTATAGGCATTTATTGAGATTAAAACAATTTGATTTGGCAATTTGATTGCTAAATCAAATTACGTCTTACGAACAATTTGTTTAGATCATCCATTGTGCCTTTTCTAATGAATAAATACAACTACAATAATTGTAGTGTGGTGTTGCTTTTGCATAGGATTCAGGTGCGGGTAAAAAAGTGTGAACCAATATTTCTTCGTCACTTAATTTGAAAGGATTCCACAAGATGACGACTATTGACGAGGTCTTCCAAATTTTCTAAATCTGTAATTATAAATCGTGTTAAGATCTATTTTCAACTATTTGTAAATAATACCATATTTGTAAAGACACCAAAAAAAAATTACACCCTCAAATTCTAATAGCACTAAAGTAACCCCCTAACTAGGGGTCTCGGAGGTTTAACTTAGTACTCATCATAGATAATCCGTGGCTTAGTTAAAAACTTCGTTTTATAATAACGTTTATGTTTAAAACCTGGTACTAATCCTATTATACTATAGGTAATTAAACTGTGTTTTGAAATAATAGCGATTATGTTCATTCATTAATAAATTGGTACGTGGCTTATCCTAGGATTGAACCCGCACTCTGTGGCTTGAGAAGCGAACCTTCTTCTATAAGCTATCATCGCTTACTCTCTCCATTTTAGGGTATTTTTAATATTATTTATTTTTTGGGACTTTTGTTTCAGCATGACATTTGACACATGAAAATAATAAAAACAAGAAACTTTATTTAAAAAAAAACAAAAAACTCGGATGCAAAATGTTGTACCCTATGTCATTTTCACTATCAAGACGGTCCAAATGACACCTCACATGTCGAAATACATCACGCTGATTAGACTGTAGGGCATGCCAAAGAAACCTCATACATACATACATAGTCACATCCATACATACTTACATCCATACACTCTAAAAACATAACTCTCTCGCACAATCGGGTAAAAAACAAACATAAACAATTACTTGAGGTGACTCACACATTTGAGCAGATCTTTGGTTGCATCGGAGTCGGGTTCCGCTAACAATTTATTAAAACGCCCAACATCCAGTCTGTTCAAATGATAAGTCACCTCAAGGGCCCGCCTCTCCTGCAGAGGGCGCGTACACTCAGTGAGGAGGTGATACACGTCCTCCACCACTCCACATGCTTCACAATGTGGTGACTTAGCTCTGTCCCATCTTACGGTTGTTAATGATGTTATGAAGCGATGATAGCCTAGTTGGAGAAGGCCTGCCTCTCAGGCCAGAGAGAGCGGGTTCAAGCCCAGCCAACGGCATGCACCAATTTATTCATTGTTTGAACATAATAATGCGGACTGTATGTCATCTGCTACATGACTGGAGCCCGGTGTATGGCGACAAGCTCGCCCCCCGTCACATTTAGGACTAAATATCATCCGACGAAGTGTGGGTGTTGTATTAAACTTTTGCCAGCCCCCTCAGGGGAAAGGACGATACGTTAAAAACAAAATGTTACTAAGTCAAAACAACACAATACTCTCCATCCTACGGTTGCGTGGAAGAGATCGCTCTTAGCGATAAGGCCGCCAGTTTTAACACTACAGTTTAAGTTTTTTCTGTTCCTTTGTTTTGTTATTTCTGGTGTGAACAGTGAAGTGTTTATCTATCTATCTAAATTCAAAATGTGGAATGACTAAATATCATCTGGTGAAGTGAGTGAGTTGTATCTCCTCTGCCAGCCCCTTCGAGGGAAAGGCGTGACGATATGTTATGTTAATGATGTTATTAGTTTACTGAATTTCTAGTTAAGTAAGTCTGGTATTATTTTAATTTTAGGATTATCTAATACCTACGACATTTGGCCTAGCGTAACTTATTTGTTATTTTCAAATAGAAACGAACAATAAAAAAAACACTGGTTTATTTTTAATTATTTTTAATAATAACAACAATACCAATATAAACATTATCACAATAATCCTAAGCCATTATTATTATCATTTACTTAACAACATTATGATTATACTCATTGGTATAATTGAGTGAGTACCTAGACTTAAAAAAAGGAGCAGGGAATATGTATGTGTATAATATGATCTGCCTATGTCAGATTGTCTGTGTGTCATTTTCAGTTGACGCGTTGCAGACATGAAATTGCATCCTGTTTGCATCACAGTCATTACTTTTGTAATCTACAACTTCACTGACATGCGCCTAATTCTATGAACTCCAATATCATCTTCTTGCAGTCTCCTCTCTTCAGCTTTCCGCTGTGAGTGTGAGGGAGAGAGGGGACAAACACGATGCCGCCGTGAAGACGCTTGTGTTCACTTAAATTTGCTGTAAAATAGAAAAAAAACATTGTGTAGGACTGCAGAACACAGGTAAATAAATCTTGACCTTTTGATTGAGTTGCCATGATAGCGAGACGATACAAATAAATCTAAAGCGTATTCAATGGGAGCGGGGTATTGGTCCGCGAGCCGCGAGTGTTCACGCGCAGATTCGTCCGAGGATTGGGACACGTCTGAATGTGGACAGAAAATACAATTTATTTAATTATACTTTAATTATTATTAAATTTAATTTAACGAGTGAACTGCCTACACAGGCAGTTCACTCGTTGAAGCTAGGTGAAATGATTCTTTATTTCTTTAAACAAATTAGACATTTAAATGTAATTGCGCTATCTACGGGATGGGTCTCCGCGAATCATTGAGAGATTTGTATAAAGAAATAAATATATTAACTTTGCCTTCTTGGTACATCTTTGAAAATATTATATTATGTACGTTCGCAAAAATCTACATAAATTTAAATTGAACTGTGACTATCATAATAATAACACTATAAATAAGGATAGGTTAGCTGTACCGAGATTTAGATTGACTAAGTCAAATAAGTCATTTTTAGGCAACTGCGTTCGTTTTTACAATAAAATCCGGAAAAATATAACAGGGCTCACTGAGGGAAAATTCAAATCATATGTAAAAACTACATTAATGAAAAGAGGGTATTATAAGGTTAAGAATTATTTAGAAGACAAAGATGTCTGGAACCCTTCTACTTTCGCCAAGTAGCCACTAGTATTTATAGATATTACCTAGTTGTAAGCCAAAATTTGTGAGACTGTAATTTATTTATTCTTTGAAAAAATAATGCCCCTCAGTTTCTGCCTGTTCTTCTGAGTAGAGGCTCTTTATCCGAACAAGGCTGTCGAGTCTATTATAAAACTTTGACGTTCATAAGTGTATCTTTGATACCAAAATTGAATAAAAACATTTTGACTTTGACTTTGATATTGCGCAAGTTATTTAGGCAAATTTCCTAGAGCTTTTAATAAGTTAACAAAATTCATGAGCACAAATGTCATTCAAATGCCAGAAATAGAAAACAAAAGATAATAATACGATCATTTGTTTTTATCCGAAGATAATTGACTTTCTTTTAAAAACTTGATACAATTATTGATGTCCTTATCTGAAAAATAGCAAAATTAAAGGCAGTTAAATTTTAGGTAAGTATTTATCTGTCCTAAGAATTCATATTTCAAAAGACATAAAATCCGACCTGCACTGAGCCAGCGTGGTGGATCACGGCTCCATCACCCTCAATGTAGGATAGGTCATTGTTCTCGCAGTGGGCGTTAAAAGACTGTAATAACTACGATATTAAATCAGGCAACGAAATCCTTCACAAATTAGCTTAATGTAAGCTGTAATTTAATCCTAGCCTTAATTAATATCCTTCTTATATAGGTAGCCCTACCGTCAACAGCCTTGTGTATCTGCCTGGTCGTGACGTCCCGGCCCGGTCGTAAGACCACGGCGGCCGCGGCGCCGAACTCCGTCCCGCACACCACGCACTCCTGCACGCCTTCCACTGAGCTGATGACGGCTTCCACTTCCTCGGGAGACACCTGAGAAAAACCGAGCATGAATCTTTATGCGTGATTTTTTATCATTGACTCTTAGGATTGCATTCTAAAACGATGCTCAGTCATGAAATTCGATTTGTAAACACGTAGTTTTACTCTACTGAGAACTAGTTTCAAATCGGGATTTATGACTGAGCGTCGTTTAAGAATGCGGCCTTTATTGTGTAAGCGTTCTGGCGATGATCATAGCGTGTAATTCAACCCATTTTACTTGCCCTGTTTGAACGAGGATTTCCTAGCCCGGGTGGTCGAGTAGTTTAGCAAACAAGTAGACTGTCTCGCTAACGTAGTGGACACTTACTACAAAAAATCGCAATTTGTAACACACACAGTTACAAAGTTTAGATTACAATAGTTTTTTTGTGGAAAAAAAACATAATTATTATCATAAGACGATGCCGTGAGCTGTAGACCTCGCGGCCAACGTTTGTCTTCCTCTAAAAGTTTCATTCCTCAACCGATTCTCATGAAATCTTATGAATAGGTTTATGTATAAGTAAATGGTTTTTTTTTTAAGAAAGTAAGTTTTTTTTTTCAAAATTGCGACCTTTTCGAAAATTTCCAAAAACGGACTCGATAAAAAGTTTTACATAAGTAATTATTATCGAACCTACTAACACAATTTGAAGAGAATCGATTAAGAAATGCAACCTGTAGAGGAAGACAAATATCCGGACAGAGATCCGGACAGAGATCTGGACAGAAATCCAGACAGAGTTCGGACAAACGAAAAGATTTATGTAAAAGCAGAGACGCTTCGTTCGCTAACGCTCGCTCCGTCGATAAAGAAAAAAAATATTAAGATTTTTTTTATATTTTTTTGCCCAAATCCGACCCCAACTCAGCATGATGCCGGCTGTAGACAATCCTTGCTGATCTTCCGTTGGTACCGGTACATGACAGACTAATAGAACTTGTAAGTTATTAGGCTAAATGCATTTCTTTCTAAGGAAACATTCATGTGATTAACATTTTGTGTTTGTACTATGTCTGGCCGTTATTGTTTATTTTAGCATTTACTTCGTTTGAGGTCAGAAGACCGTGTGTGCAACAATGTCTCGAATATTATTTATGTATTATTAATTACTTAAGTACTAAAAAGAATAAAATAATAATAAAACTAAACTAAAATTAAAACACCTAATCTAATGAACCGCTACCAGTGGGCAGCGTTCCGAAAATGCTGGCAGCATTGCCACGTTGTATCCCAATGCTTAATCTTTGTGTAAGATATAGGCCAGCATTCTGGGCACGTGTTGCTTCGCCCTTATGTATATATATAAGTGCTTATTGCAGTAACTTACTTGACACCCGTTGAACTTGAAGCTGAACTTGATCCGCTCCAAGTAGTAGAGACGCTCGTTCTCGTCGATGTAGAACGAGTCTCCCGTCTTCAGCCAGCCGTCGATGAACGTTTCCTCGTAAGCTTCCTGGTTCTTGTAGTAACTCTGCACGGTTAGATTGCACATTGAGTACTGATTCAAACTTAATGGTGGGTGTGAAGTGCGCCGCAAGTGAGAGCCTGGTGTACGGCAACAGGCTCGCCCCCTGTCACTTTCGGGACTGAATATCGTCCGGAGAAGTGTGGGTATTGTACACCAATGCTAGTTCCTACGGGGGAAAGGCGTGATGATATGTATGTTTTAATTTTATCGAGTAATTATTTTGTTTATGGTTATACAACGCTTTTACATTCAAAGAAAATAAATTGTATCATACCTGTATGCAAGAATCGCCTTTCACATAAAGTTCTCCGTTCTGACACAGGCCTACTTCTTTACCATCCGAATCCACAATCTGTAACATAAACCGATTAAACTTTAAATACGAGCAATAATTATTAAGACGCTGGCCCACGCCGGCGCACGGAGAGTCTACGCAAGTGTGTTAAGCTTCGCTTTGCAAGAAAATGTATGTGATTATGTCCACCGTTACCCACGGACACGCTAATACATAAATATGAGATTAGTGACGTCATTCATTTATTTATTTAATTAAATTCAAAATGGTTTACAGTCTAGACACCAAAACACCATATTGTCATACAATAGCTACATGTATAAATAATTATACATTGAAATCAAAAATACAAAATATGTAATATTAGGTACTTAGAGTCAAAATCCTAGTAAAATAGGTTGCCATTGCTACAAGCGTGGTGTGTACGAAGGTCAACGCTGTCCACGCTGTACACGAAAGCGGAACGAAGCTTTACTGCGGGAAGTGGGAAGCAGCGTAACTTCACTGCGGAAGAATATATAGTTGGTAATTACGACGTTATACCTTATAATGCAGTATGTTGAGAACCCTGCCATTGGACTTGAGCGGAGCCTCTCTGTCCGGGATGGCGATGTAGCCCTGCGCCTCTGTGGTTCCGTACCCGTCACACAGGTGGGCGGATTTCGGGAGCTTGTCCTGGAAAGTTCGAAAAATTAAGACCGGTTTACACAATTGTTAAAAATGGTACAAGTATCAAAAACACTTCGCTGGGCGAATCTTTAAAAAACAGTTTTTTCTTATTTTTGTCTCTATATTTTTATTTTTCTAAAATTTAACTACTCAATAAACATACAATATATTTGTGTTCACACAGTAAACAGTCAACTTGTAACGTCAGACCTTGTTTTTTTGATAATGCAATCTTTAACTTTATGCGGTTTGCGCATAAAGTTAAAGATACCTACCTGTATAGCAGCCAGTAGGTCCATCGACGTGGCTGCGCCGAGTAGCGTGAGTGTTTTTATGGAAGAGAAGTGGTCAGCCGTGATCTCAGGGAGCAGAGTCTTCACAAAGGCTGGGCCGAAGAACGTCCACGTTGGCTAGATAATTAGATATTAAATAAAGTATAAATAATATAGTGTCAACTGGGCCCCAGTTGCGTCTTTAACTCGTCTTTCGTCGAAGTTACAGACAAACCCTTCACAAATTAGGCAACTAACGCCATCTTGTACAGGTTGTTGCAACTAAAGATTGAAAAAAGACGTAGGTGGCACCTAATTTGTAAGGGTTTGTCAGTAATTCTCGAAGGACGCATTTACTCCACAGACGCATCTGTCCCAGTTGACCCTAACTGAACTACGGTCAATCTATCAATTTTAATTCTTGCTATGCTATCTGCCTCGGTCTTGTGCAAATAGAATATATAAAAGAAAATAAGTTCGCTTATACTTATTGGATGACTCTAATGGCAGTATTTTTAAACCGCTTGAAGGCTTAAAAACGTAAGGTAAGTAAATTTGTTTCCTATTGGTTGTTATAAAACTTTTTGATCAATGAGAACGGCGTATCAGCACTTTTGATGATGTTCGCGGCAATAGCTTAGAGCCGGCCAATACCACAAAGAGGTTCGTCTCAGTTTTAGTTTTTGACCTAACTTACTCGGAACTTAATCAGCATATCTTTGACAATCTTCACTGAGGTCGGTTTTGGTGAGATCAGAAGGGGAATTTGGTAGGTGATTCCGCTGGTGATGGTCATCGTGAACGTCATCCACTGCAGCGTCGTCAGCACCATCATCAGCTCGGTTGGTTTTGGGAAATCTGTGTGATATAACCTGGGCACAAGAAATAATCCTTGTTAGATAATATCTACATATGTGTTAATACAGGGTATAAGGTAACTAAGGTTGGACGAGAAATCCGTCCAATTGTTTTTCGAAGTAAAAAACACTGTATGGAGTAGGTACATGGGATGTACTTCACATTAACCGCCTAAGAGTAATGAATATATATTATAATTATGTGACAGTAAGTAATTGTGAACCGCGCCATCTGGACCACGGCGTCCCTTCCTCTCTCTCGCTCATACGCGAACGGGCGTAAGGACATCCTCGCGCGGTAGTGCAGTCCTGATAGCGAACCCTTGGTCGACTCTCGAGAGATCGCCCAACAGTATATCCCAAAAATCATCAAAATCGTTCATAGGTACATAACTTCATGCCCTTGAACATGAAGAAGTGACAAACAAATACACAGATTTTCACATTCATAATGTGAGATACAGTGGATGAGAAAAAATGTTTTTGACATAATCGACCGAGCGAGTTAGCGAGCAAAGCGTCTATGCTTCAGCTTGACAAAAATGCTTTCGTGTCCGAATTCTGTCTATGTCTTCGTCTAAAGGTCGCATTTCTTAAACGATTATTTTGATACTGTGTGAGTAGGTTCGAAAATTCTGTATGATCATCGAACCTGCTCACAAAATTTTACGAGAATCGGTTGAGGGACGCGACATGTAGAGGAGGAGAGACACAAAGAGCCACTATTTAAACCATTTAATCACACCAATACCTAGTTGTAACCATTGGTGTGATCAATTTTTTTTTTTAAATAAATGATTTGTAAAAAACGGTGTGCTAAAAAGAGACCTCTAATGAGCGGTGGAATGTAAATTTATCTTCATGTAGGTAAAAGAGTAATTCTTTCTTGGCACGCATAATCTTCGCTCTGGAATTTCAGAGCACACCCGAATTCATGATTTAGGTTATTATTTTCCATATTTTTAATAATCAGATTTTCTCGTAGATTTGACTGAAATAACTCAAAACGACATACACATACGAGTACATAACATATCGTCACGCCTTTCCCCTGAGAGGGCTGGCAGAGGTGTACAACGTCCACATTTCGCCGGACGATATTCAGTCAAGTCAAAAGTCAAAGTCAAAATGTTTTTATTCAATTTAGGTATCAAAGATACACTTATGAACGTCAAAGTTATTTAAATAGACTCGACCGCAAGTCCCAAATGTAACAGGGGGCGAGCCTGATGCCCACCTGATGACACCGGGCTCCAGTCATGTAGCAGATGACATACAATACGCACATATGTTCACACAATGAAAAAACTAGTGCGTGCCTTCGGCTGAGTCCGAACCCGCTCCCTCTGGCTTGAGAAGCGGGCCTTCTCCGGCTAGGCTATCATCGCTCTTTCGAAAGAAAAACTCAAAAGCTCAAAAGTCGAAACGTTATACTCGTAAAATGTATACACGTAGGTAAATAGCTTGCAAAATATTTAATACCTACTTAATTTTCAGGGTATAGTCTGATTTAAAAAAATATTTTACTAATTAGAAGCCAGAATTACACAATCACGTAGTACTATAGACTAATAAGAAACGCTTAATGTTCTTCCTGAGTTGGTGTGCCGCGATAGTTATAGTCTGGGTGTCTTCCAAGTCTCAAGACATGTCACAAATAAACTATTTTTACCGACGACGTAACGAAGAAGGTATATCCGTTTGGGGTGAGAGGAGGTTTGTTTGTGCCAATCCATTTTTCTCCAAAACTACTAGTCCGTTTTTGATCCAGATTTTATTCATTTTCAATTACTTTTTAACGGTCTTGGGTTTTTCAACGTACTTTCTTTCTTTCTTTGTGAATCAGTTTCAAGTCAAGAGTGATCATAGGCCGCAGCATTGCTTTACATCCAGGCAAGATGAATAAGTACGAATAAATGAACTTGAATAATAGCTTAGTTATTTATACTTATGGCTCTGTGAGCTAAAGACCTCGCGGCCGGCGTCTGTCCTCCCCTGCAGGTCGAGGCTGTCTAGTTAGTTTTTGTTTTTTTTTTTTAAATGGCGGATATATGATTTTTTTGAGAATCGGTTAAGAAATGCGACCTGAAGAGGAAGACAGCCGGACAGAAATCCGGAAATACGAAAGCATTTTTGCCAAACCTGAAGCATAAACGCTTCGCTCGCTAGTGCTTGCACTATACTAACACTAACCATAATGTTCAATCAGCCTCGACGTCAGGTAGGTCGGTGTCCCTGCAGTGGGACCTTAAAATATTATATTATGAAGAATTATGATGATGATGATGACTAACCAGACGCCGGGCAGTTGAGCGATCAGTCCCTTCTCGGTCATGGGGGTCGCCTTCGGAAGTCCGGTGGAGCCACTCGTGGGAAGCATCATCACCGGAGAATCTGGATCTCTGGTCGGGATTCTACAAAATAATATTATATGACAGCAAGGAATAGTGTTTATTTTTAGTAATCACGTGATAATAATGGGTTCCCCACAGTGACTTTCCTGTGTCCAGAAGTCCATAAGTGGATATGCTTGTCACAAATGTTTTTTTGTTGATTTGTATCAGTGTATTACTAAGATGGACGTGGATGTCGCCAGACAGCAACATCAAAAATGAAATTGATTTCATAGCAACAAATATCCCTCGAATAGTTGAGAATTGTAGCGTACTTAGTCAGTTCAAACACCCAAGTGATCATCGCTTAGTAAGAGTTACAATTAATACCAGTTATAGAAGTAAAACACGAGCAAACTACTCATTGAAGCCATACAACCATTTAGATTTCAATAAATACATTACAGAACTGTCTAAATACGACAAATTAGCAAGCAGTGAAGGAAAATGTGTACAAGGATACTACAACAGTATTGAACATCATATTCTGGAAAGCTCCAGTCACGCTATCCTTCCACAGAAATCAACAAGAAAACAAGAAATAATTACAGAAGAAACTAGTAAACTCAAAGATGAATTGCATATGCTAAAAAATAAACCAAACAAAACTAGAGAAGAAAAAAATCAACTCAGTAAACTCTACAAAAGAGTTAGCAAACAAATAAAAAACAATACTAAAAAATTTAGACTAAAAGTTATAGAAGCATATTAAAAAAAATCAGGAGCAGTTAGAAGAGCTTACAAACACCTACAAAACTCGAAGCAATTAATGAGTCAATTACAGAACCAAGCGGGCGAAGTAGCGACAAACAGAGAAGAACTCATGAAAATAGCAACTAACTTTTACAAATCCCTCTATGATAGTAAAGACTGCTATACCCAGAGTGGGACCATCATGTCCAGAAATAATGAGCCAGTTCCAGAATTCAACGAAAATGAAATATATGAATCTTTAAACAAACTGAAATCAGAAAAATGTCCAGGACCAGATGGGATTACTAACGAAATGCTAATAGCAGGTAAAGACTGCTTAGTAAAACCACTAACATCCCTATTCAATCTTATACTTACGAAGAAAGAAATACCTAACCAATGGACACTCTCAAATATTGTTCTACTCTACAAAAAAGGGGATGCGAAACTAGTTTCCAACTACAGACCCATCAGTCTTACGTCTTGCTTATACAAAGTTTTCGCCACTACTCTACTGCGAAGACTGACCAAAATCATAGACGAAAATCAGCCCATCGAACAAGCTGGGTTTGTAAAAAGTTTCTCAACAGTAGACCACATTCACGCCTCGAAACAGATTATCGAAAAATATAATGAATACAGTAAACCGCTCTACCTATGTTTCATTGACTATTGCAAAGCCTTCGACTCCATATATCATAACTCCATATGGCAAGCTCTATCGGCACAAGGCATACTATATAAAATAAATAAAAAATATATATATAAACAGCAAATCCAGGATATCTCTAGAAAAAACAGGACCTAGCTTCCAGATAAAAAGGGGGGTAAAACAAGGGGACCCCCTCTCCCCAAAAATATTCATTGCTGTGTTAGAACAAGTTTTCAGAAACCTGGACTGGGAAAACAAAGGTCTAAACATTTATGGGAAATATTTATCGCATCTGAGATTTGCAGATGACATTGTATTGCTTTCAGAAGACCCAGAAGAATTGCAACTGATGATAGAATCGCTCTGCAAAGAAAGCAAAAAAGTCGGGCTTGAAGTGAATCTGGAAAAGTCGAAAATTATGACAAACAGACAAAAAATACCGATGACTATCCAATCTGCAAAACTAGAGTATGTTAAAGACTACATTTACTTAGGGAATCTGATTTCGTTTCATACATGCACTGAGAAAGAAATTGAACGTAGAACCAAAAACACATGGAACAAATATTGGGCGATGAAGGAGATATTTAAAAGTAACATACCAACAACACTTAAAACCAAAGCTATGGAAATCTGCTTACTACGTGGGCACTAACTGAACAATCTCTTGAAAAGATAAGAGTATGCCAAAGAGGTGTAGAGAGAGTTATTTGGGCTATAAATTAAAACACAAAATTAAAAACAGTTTGATAAGAGCGAAAACAAAATCAAAAGATGCAGCAACCCACGTATTAAAACTAAAATGGAAGTGGGCTGGTCACGTTCAAAGAGCGGGCGACGAGAGATGGTCCAAGACGATAACGAACTGGCACCCACTTGATGCTAAACGTAGACCAGGTAGACCACACAAACGCTGGAGTGACGATATCACCAAACTGGCAGGCAGGACGTGGAGCAGAGTAGCAAAAGAAAGAGCGAAATGGAAGCTAATGGAGGAGGCTTTTGTCGCGGAATGCGACTCTAACACAAGATACTCTGAAGATAGTAACTAAAAACTGAAAAGATTTATAAAATTATACATATAAATATATTTACTACTTGTAATAATTATTTAGAATGTGTTAGAAAATAAAGCTTTATTATTATTTTATTATTATTATTATCAGTGTATTTATTTATTAAGACAGTTCAGGTGTAGCGTGTTTCAATTTCAAGTATGTCTCAGTGTTTAATTAAGCAAATAGTTCACGGATGTTATTTATTTACAAAAACACTTGCTCAAACAAAAAACAATATTTTGGAGCTTATAATTCTAACAAGTCTCATTATTAAAAAACCAACAAAAATGAGACATCAAAAATCGCTTCAGCCACTTTTTAGTATCCAAAAGGGAACACAGAAACGGACATAAGACATACATATACAGGTCAAACACAACCCTCCCATTTTTAGCGTTGTCGCAGTCGAGTAAAAATATCCAACGCAATTTTCAAAAAGTACTTTCTATTTGATATCGTTTGCGTTTTAAATTCTCAAGTGCGGTGACCCTTCTAAACCCCCTTCCACACGATACAATTTTGTGACCAGTTTGACTAGATTGGCAATTGATTTGTATCGTTTTAATAGAAAGTTATGAGATTTAAGGTACGTGTTAACGGGATCAATCAATGACCTTGAAAATGATCAATCTGATAGGCAAATAAAATTGTATGGTGTGGAAGGGGTTTAATACAATTTCTTTGGCAGTAACAATCAATACAACTTACTCAAATTCTTCCACGTCTTTGCTGTATCCTCTAGCGAAAGTCTGCAGATGTTCCTCCGTCTGCATCAGCACCACCTCCGTGTCGAGGGTCGGCAGGCCTCCCAGCGCGCTGATGAGAGGCTCTTCATGTTCCTCGTCACAGAACACGAAGCGAGGTTTGACCAGCTTAAGGAAGTGGGTCAGCTCGACTGGGTAGAATCACACTACATGTCTGACTTATGCCAAAATGCATTTTGTGAGGAAGAGGAAAATTGAGTCGGAACAGATCAATGGATTATAGAAGTAAAGTTACTGCGATACCTAGTTTATATACTAGATTAACATAAGATAAGCGTAGATCATTAATCTAGTCTGATAAAACGAACAGATAAATAAATAAATTTAGGACATTTTTCACACATGGTCGCCTGACCCTAAACTAACCAAAGATTGTACTATGGCTACCAGAGACTGATATACGTACAATGTCATAAATACATACAATATATAACACCCATACATAGAACAAACACAAATCTGCGTCACATGAATGTTTGACCCAAGTGGGAATCGAGCCCACGTCCCCACGCTCAGAAGGGGGACATTAACAACTTTTTTATTTTATTTAGTTCACTAACAGAATTATACTATATTCTAGACTATGGACTAAAAACTATAAACTAATAACAGTTTGTACAATTCCTGAAACAGTGAACCTAAAAATTAAAATACAAAACTAAATAAATAAATAAATTCGGGACACTTCCACACACGGTCGCCTGACTCCAAACTAAGCAAAGCTTGTATTATGGCTGCCAGAGACTGATATACATACTTAGATATTTTTAAATACATACTTAAATACATATTAACACCCAGACATAGAACAAACACAAATGTTCATCACATAAATGTTTGCCCTAGGTGGGAATCGAACCCACGCCCCCAAGCTCAGAAGGCAGGTTCACTACCAACTGAGCCACAGAGGCAGTCAAATATATAAAACTACTATAATATCTACTACTACATTTTAAAAATAAACACTATTAATACTATTTATAGAACAAAAACAAGTTAAAAATATTTGAAATTAATTTAAACATACATAGCAACACAATATATTAATAAATATTTGTATAGCCAAAAAAGCCAGAAATTACTTGACACAAATAAAAATACCAATAAGTCTACTCTACTTGAATCTGAACTTAAAATCTTTCACTGCGTCTATAAATATCAAAAGAGTAGGGCGGGCTACCCATGAAACATTTGGTTTGTTTATATTAAATAATACATACTGATAATCAAGTAATATAGGGCGCAGCCACCACTAATAGTAACTATCAACAGTTTTGTGGCATACGGCGCTGTCACGCGCGTTTATGTGTGCACGTGTGCGTGCATGCTACATTAAGAGTCCGGCGACCTAACTAATTTCGACCTAGGCGACCTAGACTAACTTCGTATTGGCTTAAGGTATTCTATCGCCATTTCGTCTAAAAGAAGAAGACGAGTGAAGAGAGCAAGTAATGATACTGACGAGCCTCTAAACTTACCTACAGAGTGACAAAGTGCAATTTCAATTTTTTTATGACTTTTGCACTACTGTAATCATTCTTGAGTGACTAAGAATTTCCCTTGTATTATTGATTCATTTAACAGCTAATGATGTAGACAACCTCCCTATGTAATGGAATTTTTGATTTGCTTTGTCTACCTATTGAATAAATCAGTCAAAAGTGACCCCTTAAAATGCGGATATTTTGCATTGCTCTATTTTCCCTTGAGAACGTTTTAAAAAAAAACCAAGATCATAGGGGCGAAGATATTGCTAATTTAATTGTACATGCTAAATTTAATCATAATCTGACAAACCGTTTTCAAGAAATTTGAGTAGCGCGTTTGTATGGAAATTTCAGAACGTTGCGGCCCTCTTAAGGCTTACGCTGGTCAAACGATAAAAGTCCACGCAGGCTCGACCAACAACGCCAGTATGATAGCAACTTTAGGCGCAATTATAAATACACACCAGCCAGACGTAAGGCTAGGATGCGGCGCGGACAAGGCTCAGGCGTTTCGCCGCTTAGAGCTTGTTGTTGAAATGTATGAAAGCGATTTAACGCCTGAACCGTGTGCGCGCCGCACACTTGCCTTACGTTCTGCCTTTATAATTTGCGCCATAAATGTGGATAGTAAAATTTAGATTTCATAACTACTTACAAACAGTGGTACTAGGATCCTGCATAAACGGCAAAGTTTGAGCAAACAAGACGGCCAGGAACATGGCTGTCATGCGTTGGTGGTTCCTCATCAAAAGAATGATTGTCTTCCCTCTTGCGCCCTTGGCGATCAGGGTACGTGCGAGCGAGAGAGCATCCTTCAGAATCTGGCCGTTGGTTATAACTTCTCCAGTGCACCCATTAATCTGTAGGCAATTGAGATTGTTATATCATAATATAGATTGAGACTGCTATAACATTAACTTTGCTCGTTTAGTTAACTAGTGGCTCTGTGTTCTGGAGACCTCGCGAGCGGCGTCTATTCTTCCCTGCAAGTCGAATGCCACAACCGTAAAAAAAATCATTTCTTCGTAAATTTGTTTTTTTTTTTTAAACTAACGCGGCAATCAAAAATATCTGTACTTATACTCGTAATTATCGAACCTGCTCACAAAATTCCACGAGAATCGGTTGAGGAATGCGACTTGAAGACGAAGACAAAGATCCAGACAGAGATCCAGACAGGATTCGGCAATAGGAAATATTTTTGTCAAAGCTGAAACATAGACGCTTCGCTCGTATACGCTCGCTCGGTATAGACCGAGCGAGCTATATAATTATACTGAGCTGTTATATATGACGGCGCGAGATATCATTGGATAAAGAAAATCAGTTTATTTTGAGAGTTGTTAATCGATAGTATTATTGTTCTGTTATTTTTGACGATGAATCGATTTGTTTATGGTAATTTAGAGCGGTTAACACCGAATGGAGTTGCGTTTGGGATTTCGGGCGAACGTCATGTCTGTCAGTCAGTGGTTGACAGGACTGGGCTGAAAGCGGTCGCACGCAATGGTCATTCGTAAACCCATTACTCTAAATCTCCAATTATCTTTGTGATCATTCACTAAATAAGTAGTCTAAATGACTGTATAATTAAAATAGTGAAAAGCCTTCAATGCTGTCCCCTTATTTCAACGTTCCTGAAGTTTGACGCCGACCATAAATGATAGCGAGTTCACGGATGAGAAATCAGACACAACACCTCGGCCTACTAGATTTTCTCCGTCACCAAAAGTGGAAGGTTACAGCGCGGCGGCCTTTCCTATGTTTCTCCGACATCAATGGGATCAGATGCGACGGCGTGGCTCCTCTTTCCTACATTACCCCGATATCAGGAGTGAGATGTGAAGGCTCGGCCTCCTATTTCTCTATGTTTCCCCGACATATATACTGCCCAAATTGGGCAGTATATAACAACATCATATCGCCTTTCCCCCCGAAGGGCTTGGCAGAGGCTGTGTAGAGGTGTGTTTTACAACACCCATTTGGACAGTCAGTTATTTTGCAGTGTTTTAATCACACTAATCATTACAGACGCTAAAGCTTGTAAGTGAATAAGTAAAAAATATGCACACTAGTGTTTGTACTACAATAGTGTTTGTTTAGAGCCACCCGGGACACGACACGCACCGCTTCGCCTCCTGCGGTTAGGTATTCTTTACATGAATTTATATGCGCTCACTACATCAGCTCCAGATCGCCTCGGCGTAAGCTTTTAACGCGCGGACGGCCAGTGGCCCACTCGGTGACCACCCGCCGCCTGCGACTGATTCACGGGAGGACAAGTGGCAACCGCTGACGGACTCGGAAATTCGTGGGCCACAGGACGGTCACTCGTAGACCACGTTTTTTTTTTGTAACATCTTTATGTCGACAGAGGATCATTATGTGTATAAAAACTTTTTGGTAACAGGATTCCTCGACACAGGCTTGCCTAGTGAGGAAACTGTTGTTAATTTACTTCTTTTTCAAAAACTACTCTGCATGTACGTATATTACTACCAAGTTTTATAATTTTTGTGTATGTATATTGCAGCTAATGAATTTTTTTTTCATGTTTACTGGTTGACCACCCGTTGAACAACAGTTGGCCACCAGTCGAGGCGTTCCCGAGTCGCTCTAATGAGTACCTGTAGAAAACGGCGCAGGGTTGTTGCGAGGGCACCACCGGGCTTTTCAAAATAAAAGCAATTTTCTCATTTTAGTCTTTTAATCCCAAAGAAAATAGTTTTAAACAATTGACACGAGCCGCTCGCGACGCGGCGGCTTCTCTCACAAGACTAATAACAAAATGGCGGTCGCGCCGCTTGCTGGTGGAAGCACGCGGATCGGGATGCCGACATATATCTCGCTCACTTTTACTGCGCGCGGTGCGACAACAAATGCGTTCGACCGAACTTCGCCCGATCGCGGCCGAGTGCTCCCGATCGGCGCGTCTCCACTACATCATCCCGGTTGCATCGCTTACTAAATTAGGCTGGGTTGTTCACGGGCCGTTGGGTATTCCTGAGTCCACCCCTGACTCCGTAAACTTTGTTGCGGAAAAATGTGATGATTTGTACGAACTAGTAAGGCAGCAGTTTGAGCTCGAGTCGTTAGGTATTTTAGAGACGTCGCGTAGGAATATCGAGCACGACCGGGCGTATGAGATTTTAGAGCGGACTAGCCGTCGAGTCGACGGTGGTTGGGAAGTCGGATTATTGTGGGCGCGGGACGACGTACACCTACCCGATAACTACAAGAATCATGGTCAGTTACAATATGGCCACTCGCACTAATAATCTTAAGCGGTAATTTTACTCCGTTCGCTTTAACACATAAACTACTGTCTATTAACGACACTGTGGCTCCGTCGTCAAGGAGCGCGTAACACGCACGATCAACATTGTTCATTGTTATAATGACAGGTAAAACCTTTAAAAGTGACTTTGTGCAACGCTCACCGCTCACGCTGGTTACCGATTCGGCGTCATAGCACACAGCTGATCCGAGCGGCTGGCGTCCGTCCGCCGCGCGCGATCCGTAGCGCGGCGCTGCAGCGCGCGCGGTGTCGAGCGCGGCGCGGGGGGCGGGCGGCGGACCGGCCGCGCTCTCCGGCGCAGCGCGCGTCGCGCGGGCAGCCGCCGGCCGGGGCCTACCGCTCGCGTTGTCCGACTTAGGGTACACACGGGAACCCGTCTCCGTCGACGTGTCGACGGGTGCACTCGAATTAAAGTGAAGCAGTTCGTGGTGCGAAGCACGACAGTGTGTACAACGCTTAGCTTGACACTGAAAACGCAAATGTTGTTTCACTAAACACTTGAAACATAGTTTGTTTTGTTTCACGAAGTCCCATTTTTGGTCACTACTCTTATCTAACAAAATAGTTTTGAACAATTGACACGAGCCGCTCGCGACGCGGCGGATTCTCTCACAAGACTCATAACAAAATGGCGGTCGCGCCGCTTGCTGGTGGAAGCACGCGGATCGGGATGCCGACATATATCTCGCTCACTTTTACTGCGCGCGGTGCGACAACAAATGCGTTCGACCGAACTTCGCCCGATCGCGGCCGAGTGCTCCCGATCGGCGCGTCTCCACTACATCGGTTGCCTACAGTACCTAACCAACCTTTAAACTAAAACATTGAAGACAATCAATAGATTTGGATCAAATTTGAAATTCCTACTGTATCGCAACGCTCGAGCTTGTCGTCAATTCGACAAGTGTGTTTGTATGGAAATTTCAGAGCTCTTTAACATCAAGACTTTTTGATTCCGAAAAATTAACGTTTCTCGTAGGACAGCAGGTCAAAATGCGGAGCTAGATAATAAAACAAGTGTTACCTAACCAATATTTAAAGAGACCTTCCTAAGCGACACGACACATGAAATATCACAGAATCTTGCTTTCTATGGCCTTGGGTAATTTTAGCATGAAGTGCATTTTTCTGTAATCTTATCTTTCACTAACTAAATCACCCGACCGTGCGGTCCTTACCTTTTGAGTCAGAGGTTTCATAATCTTTTGCTTATCATTAAATGCATAATTTTATATTATAAAACAATAAAACTTTATGATGATGATAAAACATTGCAGGTGTTTAGTAGCGGGTGGTAGCAGTCACCATAGATACCTGTCGATGTATTTATACAGCATGTTACAAAAAACCCTGTTATCGAATTGAAGTGCATGAATACTTATAAATGTGTATAGGTACACACTTATAAATTTTCAGGCAAAAATAAAAATAAAAATGTTAAAAACAGCAAAAGTTATGACCGGTTTAAGAACGCAAAAAAAAGGAAATTTATAGAAATGTTAACAAATCTGTATTATTTATTGGCGATTTTTATTCTAAGAAGCGGCACAACGCGACTTGTTCACAAATAAAACGGACGCAATTAGTGGCCGTGTTCGCGCTTTTAGGAGGGCGGAGCGCGATGTGTGTAAAAAAATTGTATAGTCAATAATTAATATTTTAAACTAGCATTATTGCATCCTCTAGTCCATACTGCATGCACATTTCGCGGATAAAACAGAGTTTTTGGTACACCCTATATACATATGTACTTGCAGAAATCATCTACTTGTTAATCAGCTTAATTATTAACATATAACACCTCGTAACAAGTACTGCGGATACATGTTTATTTTGAAACAGGCTATTTACCATAAAAATTAAGATAAAGGGATGAAACGCGGCAGCAGCGGTCAAGTAGACGACCGCCAAGCCTGCACGTCTTTATTTTTGAGTGTTTAGTTTAGATTTATTTGTATTTGGTGTCAATAAAGAGTTTTTGTATTGTATTGTTACTCCATCAACAAGAGCAACGCTCTTAGGTGATAAACAATTTTTACCCGACCCAGCCATCGGGCGGCCTAGAAACTCTGTTATCAGGGTTAGCCACTCGGCCTATACGAGCTTGCTTACTTTTTACCCGACCGCGCAAGAAGGAGGGTTATGTTTTTCGAGTTTATGTACCTATGTGTGTATGTATGAGGTTTCTTTGGCACGCCCTACAGCCCAAACAGTTTGATGGACTACGACATGTGAGGTGTCGTTTGAATCGTCTTGATAGTGGAAGTGATAAAATTTTAACAGTTTCATAAAATTAGTATAATATACCCGGAGTGTCAGACTACATTTTGCAGTTGGGTTTTTGTGTTTTTCTTTTAATAACGTTACTTGTTTTGGTTTTGGAGCTAGACCAGGTAACTATTGTTCTAGTTAATGAGATTTGCGGTTATCTGAGACTATTCTTCTCGTTATTTGTGTGTTCAATATCTGTTTAAAATTTTAATTTCGCGCTATGAGCAAAACGTTGAGCCATAAATAAAATGAGTACCCTCTAGTCCAGTCTTACTTAGTCAGTATCCCGGATGTTTTATGAGCAAGAACTCCCAGGTTCGATTTCCGGCCGGGCATTCGTTTTTATGATGAAATGTAACTAAAATGTAAATAGAGCTACGAATTTAAAATGATATGTTACCCATGGCTAAGCTTCTGTCCGTACCAAATTTCATCAAAATCTGTCTATCCGTTTAAGCGCGAAGAAGTGATTAACAAACACACACACCCATACCAACTTTCGCCTATATAACAATATGGTATGGTAGAATGAGTTTACCATGAACACCTCCTGAGGGTGGCTCTTCAGAGAATGATACAAGATGTGCGCCAGGTTGACTCCCTTCCTCCCGGAGACGTTGAGGGGCTGGCCCTGGGCTGCGAGGATCTCATCCAGGACCCTGTCGAGGTACAACTGGGCCGGAAGCGGCTGCCCGCGTACTACTGTGTGTGACATTCTGAAAAAAACTGATAAATATTGGATCTATCGATTTATCGTGTGCGTTACCTATCCCTGCTCACAATTATTCTAAAAGAGTATACTCGAAAATTGTACTGGCTATGCTTCAAAATAACAAGGTCTTATATTCCGAGAGCAAACACATAATGACGTCACTAGTCATTGTCATCCGTCTCTTTCGGACTATTTGTAAATGACTTATTTCGGTCTTGCTTATGCATCTACTGACGTCCCTACGTATTGTCCACGTGACCGAAGTATATTATTATACCATGGAACTGGCCACTACAAAAAATAAGAAGGCAGCTGGTGCATGAGCTGCACGAAATTTAAAACAAAAAACATTGTTTCGCATAACAAAATTTTCAAACTTCTTTTTATTGCCTCGCGGAAGGTGTGAAAAGTAGAGCATTCACCTCTAAGAAATCTAGGATAGAGCACTAGTGTTTTTGTCGTTCGTTACGCACAGTGTTCAATAATACGCTCGCGACGTAAGACACTGATTTGTCCCCTCGGTGCATAATCTACTAATAATGTGTACATGACACGACGGTAATATCGTCTCGATGCACTCGCTCGTGGAGATAGCTCCAGCCGTCATCTCGCTACGATTAGGCGTTTTCCCACTTGCCAGCACGGCCCGGCACAGCGCCCTTGATATCACTGGTGCCAGTTCTTACAGTCAATATTTAATTTAAAGTAGTATAATTGCATCCTCCAGTCGATACTGGATGCACACCTTGCGGATACAACCTGGTTTTTGTAACACCCTGTATACATGCAAATAATCACGGCTCTTTCCTATAGCGGTAGGCAGAGACCACTTCTCTCCCCTTGCTACGGTTCTGGCACACTTTCCCTTCTACTTCCATAAGTCATTTCATACAGGAAGACAGAGACTGAGATAATGTCGCACGCGCTAGAACAAGGTAGTTACGTACCTATTAACTAGTTTGGCCGGATGCCCAGTACCAGTTACCTAAGCACTTACCTACCAGGTAGTAAACAGATGTATTCATTTTCAATGCTACGTGCTCATGTACTTTGCAAGGTTACTTAAAATTGTAAGCAAACTCAGCAGGCCTAGCATAAACCATGAACAAATTGTTTCTACACAGGTTTAACCTGCGAGAAAGAAACAAACATATCTGTATTCTAGCTTTGTCACGTTTTAGCGCGGATAAAAACGGTCGAAAGACAATTTGTCTCTGACCCGTGCTAGCCCGTAAGGCAATGTTTCATTTAATACTAGCTGCTATTAATCTGCTATTCTCAATCCACACCAATTTAAAAAAATCGAAAGTAACTCTGTCTGTCTGTTTGCAGATATTTCATGGCTGAACGGATCTTGGTAAATTTTGTTACAGTATACTTATAACTAGCTTCTGCCCGCGGCTTCGCCCGCGTGGCCTACATAAAATGTATGACTTTTTAACTTCAGAAATAAATATTAAAAGCGGTCACACTCGTTCTCAATTGACTACACAAACTGACAATATCCCAAGCAGAGCAATATGGACAAAGTTCTTTAGTTAACTAAACTATCTCTGGAATGAGAAAAGTAGTAGTGGTATGGTATCAACAGAACTTAAAGCGTGTGTGAAAAGATAAGACAACCGAAAGTAGATAATTAACAATTAAGAATGTTTACAACGAAAACCAAATTTTTTTTTCTTTTTTAGAAACACCAGGCTGCTCCATGAGCTTATTCTGGAGCAGGCCACATGTAACTAAGGTTTTTGAACACTATTTGCTGAATAAAGGCGATCGAAATTAGTAGTAGTACTAGTAGTAGTAGTAGTAGTAGTACTACTACTACTAGTAGTAGTACTAGTATTCAACAAGTTTATGTAGGGGTAAAAATGCGTAGTTCGTATTTAAGAGTACCCATAGCAAAACATTGCTCAATTATTTAAAATGCCGTTTTTATATTAAATCATCATTAGGGTCCAATATTACGTATATTCATTTTGTAATTTAAAAAAATTTACTCACCTGTCCTATTTTGAACAGCCAACAAAATTTACTGACATTCGCCGACTATAAACGTTTAAATAATATATTATTTTTAATTCAGATCAAAAAAATATATAACGTCTCTTATTGTTGTTCCAATTGTAGAAATATAGCGTATGAATAACAATGAAATTACTTTTTGTCAGAATAATTTCCACCAGATAAAAATATGTTTTTAAATTCACACACTTTTTATTAAAAAATATTTTGTATGAATTTGATCGTAAAATTAAATTCAAGGTTCTATTATTATCAATTATTTTTAGTGTATAACATAACTTTAACGCACTTTAGAGTTAACAGTACACTAACGTTTTTTTTCAGTTCACAGCACACTTTTTATGATTATTACAAGTTGTTATTTTTCGTTCATTTATTAATTTGCGATGTTAATCTTCAAGCAGCGTGTTCATAGCGACTGAGGTTTGTGAGTGAGTTTGATTTCATTATCTCTCAAGATAAGTGGGCGGGGGTCAGGACTTCAATTTGATATTTTTGACTATCTCGGTGGCTCAGTTGGTAGTGACTTGCCTCCAGAGTTTGTGACGTGGGTTCGGTCTAGGGCAAACATTCTTTATAATAAATTTATTTGAACCAAGATTTTAACAGCACATCTTATTTAATTTTTATGCAAAATAGACAGTTAAAATATTAATTGATTTATCTACTCGTAGCTAATTTTTGTACGAAAAGTAGTAATAAAAAAATAAATATCACTAAATATGAATAATAATTTCAAATAAAATAACCTGTTTGGAGGCCCTAGCTTCCACAGTAGGATACCCTGTGCTTGTGGGAGCTATATTATCATAATTATTCTTGGAATAACTGTTTGTGTTTGTTCTGCGTCGAAGTGTTAATAATATTATCTGTTTAAGATATGCATTTAAAAATATATTATTATGTGTGTATGTACGTTTAACAGTCTCGGGTAGCAATGGTACTAGTTCTTCTTAGTTTTGGGTCAGATGACCGTGTCTCTGCGCAAAATGATCTGGTGAAAAAATAATAAGTTATGATTAGCATTATGCATTATGCTAATCATAACTAAATATTATATACGCTTTCACGCTCTAACTACTCACCCGACAGTCATGAAATAATTCCTACGCGTTGTTAGGGGTACAGAAAAGGATCTCAAAGAAATGAACGGTCCCTGTGAGATCGCGGGTCAAACCGCGGGCCACAGCCGGTTCATTAACAAACAAGTAACATCATTAAAAGAAAAACCGGAACCCGGCTGCAAAATATCGTACCCTATGTCATTTTCACTATCAAGACGATGCAAATGGCACCTCACATGTCGAAATACATCAAGCTGTTTAGGCTGTAGGGCGTGTTAAAGAAACCTCATACATATTTACATACACTCGAAAAACATAACCCTCGTTCTTGCGCAGTCGGCTAAAATACACGACTGCAAAATATAGTACGACAATCCTGATAATTTTAATTAAATCGTGTACCATATGTCACTTGCACTATTAAAACGATACAAATGACTCCTCGTATGTCGAAATACATCAAGCTGTTCAGGCTGTAGGGCGTGCCAATGAAACCTCGTACATGCTCACATACATACATCCACACACACTTACATACACTCGAAAAAAAACGCTCCTTCTTGCATAGTCAGGTAGCAATATTATATACAGGTCACATTTATCATGATTTTGTTCTAATATCCTGATTTGATCTCACCGAACCTTGATCTCTAGGTTAAAGTTAACTAATCTTTTCCGCCGTTTAGATAATATTATAGCATAATATAATAGATAATCATGATAATTATGATTACATACATATTATCTAGTAACCATGGCGTGATTACTAGATTGATCTATTATGTTACATACGACAAAAATTTTTATAATAATAGGTAAGTATATCTACTTCCAGTTTTTGGCTTTTTGATTGATGATGCAGTGATTGTATCGGGTGTGTCATTCTTGATCGAGTTACTCTTGTAAAAAATATTTCATACTAGCTGCGCCCCGCGGTTTCACTCGCGGTTAAAAAGTATCCTATGTGCTATTCAGTATTCAGTATTCAGTAGGGTCAGACGACCGTGTGTGCAAGTATCCCGAATATATAATATATATATTACTAGCTGCGCCCCGCGGTGTCACCCACGGTGAATCTAAAACTACTAAAACTATAATCTATCTCTGTGCCAAATTTTATCCAGATCTGTCCAGCCGTTCTGGCGTGAAAGAGTAACAAACATCCATCCATTCTTACAAACTTTCGCGTTTATAAGTTAAGACCTTTCAAATGATATCCCACATGACTATATTGCAAGGGTTTTTTTTTAAATCCCTCTTTCAGACCCCAACTACCTACATACAATTTTTTACCTACACACATTTTACCTACTATACGTAGCTACTACTGTGATCTAGATCTGTGCCAAATTCCAAGTTACTGGCTATTACATTTTACAAAATAATCAGCTCACAGACATACAGACAGACAGACATCGGAGTTTCATGATAAGGTTCCTTTCACCATTTTAGTACGGAACCCTAAGAATGATAACAGCGTCGTTTGTAGTGGGTTAATAACTTTCTCAGCAAAGTTTTCGGAGTAAAAAGAAGCCCTATTAGACTCTGTCGGTGGATAATGATGATGATGATGATTTTGGAAAAACTGTGATACACGTGTCTCATGATTTTAATTGAAGAGTATTTGTTCCAATTTTTAAGTCAATCGACCCAGAGAATAAACAGTTTCATAGAAATTTAAACCCCCCATTTCCCCCCCTTAGGGGTAATATTTCGAAAAACCCTTTCTTAGTGGATGCCTACACTGTACAAAGAACATATCCTCCAAGTTGCATGTCTCTAGGACCAGCGGTTTAGGTTGTGCGTTGATATATCAGTCAGTCAGTCAGTCAGTCAGTCAGGACTTTGAATTTTATATATATAGACTAGCTTCTGCCCGCGGCGTCGCCCGCGTGGCTTACAGAAAATGTATGACGTTTTTAACTTCAGAAATAAATATTATAAGCGGTCACACTCGCTCTCAATTGAATACACAAACTGACAATATCCCAAGCAGAGCAATATGGACGAAGTTCTTTAGTTAACTAAACTATCTCTGGAATGAGAAAAGTAGAAGTAGTAGTATTGTATCAACAGAACTTAAAGCGTGTGTGAGAAGATAAAATTAGAAGACAACCGAAAGTAGATAATTGGAAATTAATAATGTTTACAACGAAATCTTATTTTTTTTTTTCTTTTTTAGAAAAACCAGGCTGCTCCATGAGCTTACTCTGTAGCAGGCCACGTATAACTAACCGTGTGAAAAGCATTTTAGTCAATTATGAGTTTGGTTTGAGATTTATTTATGGTCATGGCAAAGCAGACTTTGAGGGGAAATTGCACTCTTTTTAACTCGAAGGGGTAGTTCGGTGGTGTTAGAGATATTAGAGGAATCCTCAGCATAAACACAGACTCATTCAGAAACTACACCAGTCAGTGTGCTGGCAGACCTTTAGTTAAGACCTTCGTAGCAAAGACAACCCGTAGTAGGTTTTGTCTTCCTAATACTAAAGCAGCTTCTTCTATTGACTTCGTCTATTTTTTGCTAAATACTGCTTCTAAGATCAGACAGACATAATTATAAATTTCATCTCCTAGCTCATCTACCTGATTTTTATTGACAGAAAATCTCTTCACTTGCCGTTTGTAATCTTCTGACAGGCTTGGACTTAATTCTTGTATTTTTCCCTTACTGATTAAGTAGGTTTCAAATTTGATAGAATGTCAGCAATATAGTTCACATATTTTACACGGAGATTCATATTAAATTCAATTATAGCTTCGGTATTTAATGTCATCTGCTACATGACTGGAGCCCGGTGTACGTATGGCGATAGGCTCGCTACTTATTACATTTTGGACTGAATATCGTCCGGCGAAGTGAGGGTATTGTAATACACCTCTTAGGGTAATGACGTGACGTTTTACCTACTATACGTAGCTACGAGTACTACCGTTATCTAGATCTGTACCAAATTCCAAGTTGCTAGCTATTACAGTTTCCAAGATAATCAGCTCACAGACATACAGACAGACAGACATCGGAGTTTCATGATAAGGTTCCTTTCACCATTTTAGTACGGAACCCTAAGAATGATAACAGCGTCGTTGGTAGTGGGTTAATAACTTTCTCAACAAAGTTTTCGGAGTAAAAAGAAGCCCTATTAGACTCTGTCGGTGGATGATGATGATGATGATTTTGGAAAAACTGTGATATACGTGTCTCATACTTTTAATTGAAGAGTATTTGTATCAATTTTTGAGTCAATCGACCCAGAGAATAAAAAGTTTCATAGAAATTTGAACCCCCCATTTCCGTCCCTTAGGGGTAGTATTTCGAAAAACCCTTTCTTAGTGGATGCCTACACTGTACAAAGAACATATCCTCCAAATTTCATGTTTCTAGGACCAGCGGTTTAGGCTGTGCGTTGATATATAAGTCAGTCAGTCAGTCAGTCAGTCAGGACTTTGAATTTTATATATATAGAAGATTATTATTTAAATATCCAGACCTGATCATATAAGAGAACAAATAAGACCCCAAATAAACCTCTGATAGGCATAAATTAGCTAAAAAAGTCTCTACAATAAAGAATAAAGTGACTGCGTATTAAAAAAATAATACTTCAAGTTAGTTAAAGTTAGTTTGTAAATGTATGTGAAAAATTTACCGGCCTCATTTAGTTTTTGGGAACCTAAATAATTAAAGGAAACACATAGTTATGTAAAATAGTAAATTAATTTGTTTATAAACCATCTGTTGGTAAATCTGATGAAGGAAAAGAACAGACAAGAAAGACCTTCGCCTTGTTACAATAAAAGCTTATTCTAAAACATTATCAAGAAATAGTTAGGCCAAGAAAGTGAGCTTATGGTAAAGACGCTAGACATTTTGAGTCCGCAGTAGTAAAGTTCTAAGTTAGTTACCCACGCTTTTAGGATACAGATTTACATAAAGATTTCACAAAAGATTACACATATTCTACACCTTAAGCTTAACGTAAATTTGCCCTCCCCTTAAATTATTTTACGCGTTAACGATTGAAGTGAAATGCCTATCCTTAAGTATAAAACCAGACAAGCTTTTAGAATTCAAGAATGCAAATAATAAACTAAAATTCATCATCTGTAAAAACAAACTCTGTACTCTGAATCTTCAGACCGATTGCTGCTTTATGTGAGTCTAAATGACTGCCTCGGTAGCTCAGATGGTAGTAAACCTGCCTTCTGTTCTGTAGAGCGTGGGTTCGATTCCCACCTAAGACAAACATTCACGTGATAAACATTTGTGTTTGTCCTATGTCTCGTTGTTCTTATCTATTTAAGTATGTATTTAAAAATATACATGTATGGATATCAGTCTCTGGCAGCCATAGTACAAGCTTTGCTTAGTTTGGTGTCAAAATGTCACAAATTACCGTGTGTGCTAAATGTCTAGTGTACTGAGTGTTCTAGATGCAAAAATCTACTAGTGTAATACTCATACATTTTATTAGGCCGGGTATCAAAAACAGGCACGGCAATGGCTTGTCTTTAATAGATAGTTACGGACTAGAACAACAATAAGGCTTAATAACAATAAGATAATAAAAGAGGCTTATGTATATTAAAAGGATTAAAATAAGACGGTTGAGTAATACGCGCTAGCAAATATTTCTCATTGTAGAAAACCTAAAGTCATAAAAGGATATCGCTATTGATTCAA
This sequence comes from Peribatodes rhomboidaria, assembly GCA_911728515.1. NCBI lineage: Eukaryota > Metazoa > Arthropoda > Insecta > Lepidoptera > Geometridae > Peribatodes > Peribatodes rhomboidaria. The sequence continues at coordinate 15,054,311 of OU452187.1, read as the reverse complement.
CACTTAGAATATTTAGTGTAATTTTTTAAGATTCAACATGGCGGTGTATCCGTGTAGCCATAGAGCAGAAAACAATTTCAATTTGAATAAACTAAAGTCAGAACCACGTCAGAACACAAGACTTCCAATACAGTAGAAGTATTGAAAATGAATTGGAAGTCTGTGAATGAGAAGCAAACTATCACACACCAACATGTTCCATCAACTTACGAGTTGACAATAACATTCGATAACTAGACTACAAATGTTTCCCAAATCCAATCCATTAAATGGATAACTTTGATGGGGGCATCAAAGTTATCAAAATATCAAAGTTGTTTTCAAGCAAACCAGCGATAAATGTGAGCGTTAATTAAGAAAACCAGCTATAAATGTTTACATCCAAGTGGCTCGAATTGTGATTATTATTCATCTATAAAATACATGATTATAAGTGAACGATGAACTAAAATATTTGTGGTATGCGGCGAGGAACTCTAAACTGTTACACGTTGCAGACATGGCATCATTGCATTGCATTCTGATATCGATCACAAAAGTATTGTGATCGAAATTGATGTGATCCATCGATACTACTATCATTAGTCTATGCTAGAACGTGTGAGAGTACACCGAACATAACAAAACATTGCTCAATTATTTGAAGATAGGTAACTCTGCGAAGTTTGTACCGCCTAACTGTCGAATTTTAATATTTTTTAGACCATCCTCATACTTCAAGAAATATTCTAAAAAAATAATTAGCAAAATCGGTTCAGCTGTTCTCGAGATTTGCGCTTAGCAACACATTCAGGGATTCATTTTTTTACTAAAGAAAAAGAAGATAGAAGAAGATGCCATTTGTCTTATAATAAGGACTTTGTTATATAACAATCTATACTGACCTACTAAAACCGTTTAAGTAATTATTTTAATTCAGATCATTTAAATTTATGACGTTTTTTAATGCATTGCAATTTGATTACATAATTTATTACATTGCTTTTAATGCAAATTTATGACATCTTTTATTGTATTGTTATTGAGAACGAAGAAATATAGCGTTAGTAATTAAATCACTTGTTTGTCAGAGTAATTTGCGTCACTAAATATTTTTTTAATTCACACATTTTACCTAAAACACTCACACTGTAGATTTTTTTATTTAAACTTGTTATCAATATTTTTTAAGTGAGTAACTATAGTAATCATGGTGTAAATACTGGATTGATCTATTATGTTAAGACAAAAAGTATAATACCTACTGTTTTTGCCTTATTTAGGTAGCTGGCACAATCATGTTAACCAAAATTGGTAATGCGGTGATTATAATTAATGTTATTATCATTCTTCAACTGACTCGAAGTAGTTGACGATTATGTCTTCCTAGGACAGACCATTGAACAAGGTAGGTCCAACTTCGAGAAAGCGGTCAACGGTCGAATCCAACTGGTTGGGCAGCGTTTGAGAAGCTGCTGAACATCTTCTCGTCCCAAATACTGCAGTGTCTTAAGTTGAAAGTCTTCGAGCAGTGTGTGTTGCCATTGATGACTTATGGAACTAAGACATGGTCGCATACGATGGGCCTCTTAAGGAGGCTCCAGGTCACTCAAAGGGCACATTTGTTCAGCAGTGAACGTCTCCCGGACTAATTTTTTTTTATGATTGTATGTGCCCACGTTTGACCACAACACACCTGATGGAAAGTGACGATGCGGTCTAAGATCGAGCACGCTTTTCCATGAGGTGCCTATTCACTCTTGTCTTGAAAAGACCCAGGTGATACAACCTGGGTCTCTATTGTTATTGTTATGTTGCTGGGGAATTATAATACCGAGGCAGGAAGTGCGTTCCACTCCTCGGCAGTTTTGATTAGGAAGGAGTTTTGAAAGCGCTTCGTGCGTGATGACCATGATGAACATGATGAAGATGATAATGACGGGCCCACAAGAAGCGCATTTGTGAGGATTAATTAATTGTATCATCCATCCATCCATCAGCCATAGGACGTCCACTGCTGGACATAGGACGCCCCCAATTAAACCGGTTGGTAGCGGCATCCAGCGCGATCCTGCGGTCTTGACAAGATCATCTGTCCACCTTGTGGGTGGACGTCCTACGCTGCGCTTGCCGGTACGTGGTGTCCATTCGAGAACCTTATGACCCCATCGGTCATCAGTCCTTCGTGCTATGTGCCCTGCCCACTGCCATTTTAACTTAAAATTAATAGTATATAGGCTCGCATTACGTCTCTACTTCTTCTCAGGACGTAAGGATGAACCTAGACGGGCCTTATTTTTACTGCAATTTTGGCCTGGCAATACTAGCCCGGCAATATTGCAATAATATTTTGAGTGTGGCCCAGCCATGAATTCTACATGTCGAGCATGGATGATGATGGCCGGATTACAGTCGGCAATATTGCGAGGACTGCCGGGCACGTATTGCAGTATCCCATTTTGGACACAGTATCGGAAGTTCTAGTGTCCGAAATGGGCTCAAATAAAAATAGGGTTCATCTAAAAGCGCCCCCTAATAAGCGCGACATGTCTTTGGTGGTTCTTTTTAGGGTTCCGTACTCCAAAAGTGAAAAAAAAAGGAACCCTTATAGAATCACTTTGTTGTCCATCTGTCTGTCATGACTCAGGAACGCGTGAAGGCATCAAGCTGAAATACATTTCAAATAATAATCAAGTCTAACTGTCCTTTAGAGCGGTGAAAAAAACAAAATTCTAAGCCAACGCAATCAAAAGATACAGCTTTTTATGCTGCAAGCTTTCGACACTCGCAAGGGAATCAAAACCTACAGGGTACTTCCCGTGAACTCAGAACAGATAAAGAAAAAGTTGCAAATAGCATAAATGTTTAGTTGTTTAATAAAAATATTTTAAGTAATTTTACCCCTTTCCTCATGAACATGGTTGTACGAAACCCTCGGCGCGCGAGTCCTACTCGCACTTGGCCGGATTTTTGGTATAGTAATTGGTATTTCCTAACTCTTTTTTGTATAATGCATGCACACATGAATATAAATCGGTATTGAAGTTAGTCTGATAATTTTGACCAAGGTATAACAATATACTCCGCTAGGTATAGCATTCCAGTCGCGTGGGCAACACGTAGTGACGTCAATCGATGATAAGCAAGACCGAAATATGTCATTTACAAATAGTGCGAAAGAGACGGATGACGAGTGACGTCATACGTGTTTGCTACTGAAATGCTAGACCTTGTTTTTTTTTACTTTGACTGAACACAATCAACGGCTCAGGACAAGCATCCATTTATTTTATTTTGGTCGAAGTCATTATTTTGTTTTCCGTCCGTTGTAGATATTCAGCTGTTGGAACTGGGTCTGATTAATAATTATGATGAAATAAATTTATTTGATGCTGTATCCTTCTCTGATAGCGATGATGGCCTAGTAGAGAAGGCCCGCCTCTCAAGCCAGAGGGAGCGGGTTCAAACCCAGCCGATGGCACGCATCAATTTCTTCATTGTGTGAACAATTGAACATAATATCTGCGTATTGTATGTCATCATCTGCTATAAGACTGGAGCCCGGTGAATGGCGATAAGTTCGCCACCTATCACATTCGGGACTGAATATCGTCCGGAAAATTGTGGGTGTTGTATTACACCTCTGCCAACCCCTTCGGGGGAAAGGCGTGACGGTATGTATGTATCTATCTCTAGTAATTACAAGTAAGATGGCAGGTATTTCTTATCACTGCTATTATTGAACGGCGTAGAATAGATAACAATGACATTATCAATCTTGTTGCTGCAGAGATTTTAACGAGTAGCCGTGACAGGTCTGACGTCACAAAACAAAGAATTAAGAATTTTGCTGACACATTAAATGGCGGCGAATATTCTCACATCATACTTTCTGAATACTTATCAATATCAAAGTACTAATAAGTAACAACAGATACATCGCAATCCTTAAATCAAAATCCTTTGACCGATTTGTGTTTTATTGAAATGAACTACTTACCTACATAATATCGTCACGCCTTTCCCCCGAGGGGGCTGGCAGAGGTGTAATACAACACCAACATTTCGCTGGACGATATTCAGTCCCAAATGTGACAGGGGGCGAGCCTGTCGCCATACACCGGGCTCCAGTCATGTAGCAGATGACATAAAATACGCACATATGATCACACAATGAACAAATTGGTGCGTGCCGTCGGCTGGGTTCGAACCCGCTCCCTCTGGCTTGAGAGGCGGACCTTCTCCCAACTAGGCTGCCATTTTCCATACTATTTACCTATCTTGCTGACAATTCCAGTACGATCGAATCAACGACTTACCTGATTAATAAAATTGTAGGTACTTACGTACTAAAGTTGTCATTGGACGAACAAAATAAATGTCGGCTTGTCCCAGTGGACTCTGGAGCTTACACTCGGTCAATAGCACTGATACTATCGTCAATGTAGCTAGGATACGATTCTCGATCACCCTTACTTTTAAAACTTTTCTGACAAGAGGGTCCAGGGGGCCTACCAAGATATCTTATTGCCATGATGTCTACGTTTTGTTTCCGACGCTGCGCGACCGTGGACTTTGTTGCGCGGCGACACGATTAGTGGTCGCGCAGCGTCGACAACAAAACGTAACCATCAAGGCATTAAGATGTCATATTGGTTCCCAAGCCCTCTATTCTTAACGCTTAAGATGTTCTTGGTTACTCTGCCCTTCAGTTTCTTGCCTGTTCTTCTGAGCAGGGGCTCTTTTTCCGAACAAGGCGGTCGAGTCTATGAAAAAACTTTGACGTTCATAAGTTCATACCCAATTGATTAAAAACATTTTGACTTTGACTCTCACTTCTATGACATTTAAAACGAGAGAAACAATGACAAAAAATATCTTGAAATCTATCTATATAAAAAATATATCTCTGTTGTAAAAATAGCCCTCCAGTGGCCAAGATAATGCCCGATGCACCAGAATAAGGTCTTTGTCTGGCCATGACGTATGACTACGTCACCGAGTTATCAAGAGGAATTCTACTCAGTACGATTATGTGGTAATACGAGTATATACTGAATTATGATCACAAAAAAATCATCAGTCATGCGATCATGACATCGTAACTTTTCAAGTGTTTGTTAGGTATTAATTTCAACAAAAAAATATGTACATACACTTATACAGCCTTAGAAATAAAAAAATGCATAAACATCTGCTAAACCAATGTTCAGTTAGACATTGAGTAGTCAGTAAATAGCGCTACACAAACGTGTAACTATTGTTTGAGCAATAAAGTGTGAATCGTCATTGGGTATTTACACACATGCTTAACACTTTTTTCTTTTTCGTCTGGCAACTTTTGGTAAATTCGTTTAGAAACTTTTTCGTCCAAATAGTTTTTTAGTAATTATTTTTTAAGAAAGCTCCCTCATTTTTAATATTGCACGTACAATTTACGTTTTAGGAAAGGAATATTAATAAACTATGTTGTTTTTTGAATATCTTGTCCAAAATTCGTCGATATAAACTATTTTAGAGGAAAACATTTTCTTTTGGATATAGCGGGAAACTTACAACAAATTTCTGAACGGAACAATCAATGTCAACACTACAATGTCACACTACCGCTAAACGTTTTTATTTTGACATTATAAAAACATTACACAGTTTCTATCATAGTTACTGAGTCTAGATCAGCTGTTATAGTGAAATCCGCCATCTTGACCCCGTACACACCCGCTAAACAAGGGTACCCGGCCGTGTAACGAATGTTTATTTTCCTTTGATTTTGTTACATCTGTACACGAACTCTACACAACGGTTAAGTCAAAAATATTTTTATTTTTCAGCTTTTGTGTTACACAATGTTTTAAAACTTTATTTCTAAGGCTGTTAAAATACAGATGAATGCTACTGACTTAATTCTGACAATTCATCACTCTAATATTATCACACTGATCACATCAAACTATTACACTAATCACACTAATATTATCAAGGCGAAAGTTTGTGGGTGTGTGTGTTTGTTTGTTTTTCACGCTCATACGGCTGAATGGATTTTGATGATATTTTTTATGAAGGTAGCTTATACCCCGAATGAACACAGGCTACTCTTTAACCGCTGGTAAAACAGCGGGGCGCAGCTAGTCACACTAATCTCACGAATCTCACATATCACACTAATAATATTATAAAGGCGAAAGTTTGTGAGTGTGTGTATGTTTGTTACTTCTTCACGCTCAAACGGATGAATGGATTTTGATGTTATTCGGTAAGGAGGTTGCTTATACCCCGAATACTACTTTTTATTATACATACATAATTTTTTACAGAGGCTACTTCTTAACCGCAGATAAAACCGCGGGGCGCAGCTAGTTGCCATATAATTAACAAAGATAAATCCTGATAAAATATCTGGAGATGGCTACCTACTATTGAAAATGTTTGGAAACATTTTAATGAAACACGTCAATGAGAGAGTGAAGAGGAAGGGCCCGAGGATGCTCCCTTGTGGCAGGCTTCAATGATTCCATCGAAGTTTTGAAGATCGCTTACTTAGTTCTTAGCTGTTACAGAATTATGTACAAAATCAATAGAAAAGTTTGTTTCAATTGTGATTTTCTAAATACATGCTCTTGCTTTGTAGAGCCTAATTTCGTTGATACATATTACAATTTTCTTTCGAAAGAGATTTTTCTTAACCACTTTTTTCTTAACTCTCTTCTCTTTTCTGGTACTTCGGGTATTATCTTTGTCTTTCTTCCTCTTATAAGTCTTGGAACGAGAAAGACAGTGAGCCTCAGAAACGCAACCACGCAACTAATTGCGATGAGATGAAGACATGTAAACACTAATGTTTACATGTATTGTTTTTAAATTCTTAATGTTTCTCGGTTGGTAGTTCCACACGGTTTCAGTTTATCACATGTCATGATTATGATTCTTTTAGAGGTCAGTTGTTTATCTTCATGAATTTGCACACGCCCTGTAGTATTACGATAAAAACTACTTACTCGATGACGATTCAGGGCTTGATGACGGAGGCCAAACTAAGGGGGAGATAATAAATATAAAAAAAAACTGGATACTTTTCACACACGGTCGCCTGAGCCCGAACTAAACAATGCTTGTACTATGGCTGCCAGAGTCCTGATATACATACATATTTGTATATTCTTAGATGCATTTATAAATAGATTAAAGATCCAGATTATAGAACAAACACATTACAAGTTCATAACATAAATGTTTGCCCTAGGTGGGAATCGATCCCACGTCCACTACCACTACCAACTGAGCCACCGAGGCAGTCAGAGAGCAGATCGGTAACTGATATTGACAAAATTAGATAGGTATTGAAAGACCATCGAGCCTGGGCATTACTTTACCGAGACAGGCGGAGAAGGAGCTCTCTTAAATTATCCCTAAATGAAGATATCGATAATCGGATAGATCTTGTAGGTGTGAGTTATGTTAGCGCTCTATCACACTAGCTATTTGTAAGCGATTTTTTTTTAATAAAGAATAGGTCACCGTTTGACCACCAACTCGCCTGATGTGAAGCGACATTGTGGCCTAAGATGAAGCACGAAGACCTAGTAGGTACTTATTCACTCTGGCTTTGAAGATACCTAGGTTGTAGTTAGTCGGAAATCAGATGGTGGCAAACGATTCCAGTCCCTAGCCGTTCGTATTAAGAAGGTGGAGGCGAACCGCTTAGTACGAGTAGGAGTATTTCAAAGCAAGGCGATTGCGCAGCGTGGTTGTTGCAAGCTCTTCACAACTGTCGCTGCAAACGAACTCTATTTACTTAGGGCCACTTCATTTGCTCGGGAACAAAGTCAAAGTCAAAGTCAAAATGATTTTATTCAATTTTATTAAAAAAAATATTCAGTTTTAATTCACTTATGAACGTCAAAGTTATTTAAATAGACTCGACCGCCTTGTTCGGATAAAGAGCCTCTACTCAGAAGAACAGGCAAGAAACTGAGGGGCATTATTTTTTCAAATAATAAATAAATTAAACAGAAGCTCGGATTATCTTTTTTATCTCGGAATTTACTGCTCATCTGAGGTTCAACTTACAAAGCGCCTTGCGCCACCAAGAGTTAGAAAATAACCTTTATAACATTAAAGTGACATTTATAACATTTAAATAACTCTGAAGCGATGATAGCCTAGTTAGAGAAGGCCCGCCTCTTAAGTCAGAGGGAGCGGGTTCAAACCCAGCCGACGGCACGCACCAATTTGTTCATTGTGTGAACATATGTGAATACTGTATGTCATCTGCCACATGATTGGAGCCCGGTGTTTGGCGACAGGTTCGCTTCCTGTCACACTTGGGACTGAATATCGTCCGGCGAAGTGTGGGTGTTGTATTCCACCTCTGCCAGCCCCCAAGGGGGAAAGTCGTGACGATATGTTAGGTAATAACTCTGAACTAATTAGCCCTGTACGTAAGAACTTAACTCCGTATCTGCTGTAAGTTTTAGTTGGCAGACAAACCAATTACGAGCAATTCCATCAATTATCTCAGCAAGACGAACCTGATCCTTTACAACTAGTCTCATTTATACCCCAGGTGCTTCCACGGTCCGAGACAGATGGAGACAAACTTCTTAAAGCAATTGAACTCGGCCCAGTCGATTCACAACTGTATCCCGTATCGGAAACTTAATGCTTTGCAGAACGATCAACCTACCAGGAAACTTAGATGACGGAGCCACCGTGGTATTCTCTGAGCAGAAGTGACAGTTGCTTGTACAAAATTTAAGTCTGTCTTTTAGCCAACTGCAAGATAAGTCGGTCGATCTGTAGAGCACGGTCTTAACGAGTTGTAAGTTTAAAGAAAAGCTTGTATTGCAATAGTAGCTGGGGATAGTGACTTGCTCGTCATTTAGGCTGAGTGGTTAGTCTTAGTGTCACACCAAACAGAAGAAGAGATAGCTCTTGCTTGGTATGATACAAGAGCAAGTAAATTCGTTATAAATTTGGAAGTACGTACTAGTAGATTATGCACCGAGGGATTTAAGCAGTGTCTTATGTTACGGGCCCTGAGCCCTGAGCGCAACGAGGGACTCTAGAGTTAGCCCCCGAGCGCAGCGAGCGAGCTATAATATAACGCTCGAGCGAAGCGAGGGAGATATGTAGAGTCTTGAGTGAAGCGAGAGGTTCAAGCTGCCCCAGACGAAGACACTGCTTTATCCCAGAGGTACTCTACTTTTCACACCTTCTGCGAGGCAATAAAAAGGTACTGAGAAAATATATTATGTTATTTATCAAACACCGTTTTTTAGAGTTTTGGCTGGAAACCAAAAAGGCATCGTGGCTTTGTATCTACCTATTTAGTTTTCTAAAACTTGTGATTCTTCGAGCATTAAAGTGCAATTATGTATGTTGGATTATTAACAATATATCGGTTCGTTAACGTACGCGAGTGTGGACAAAATTAAATGGTGCAAACATTGCGGACGTGACTTTTCGTGTTACAAAATTCCATTCGATAGGAGAGTAATTTATCGTTGCAATCAATCAATTCAATTTCAAAGATCTTTATTAGCTTAAAATCATAAAACTAGTACAAATGCCAGTGTTTAAACAAATCCTTAGCAGTACGTAAACAATGGGTTATTTAGTCCGTTTTTCAAGTAGGTATTTACTCTAATAAAACACTTATAGAAAAAATTCATAAACACAATAATAAACATAAACAATACTTAATTATAATGAAAACCTAACATTGCAATCACTTAGTTATCAATACAACTAAGAAATTCGTAATTTACTAGACACTGGTTACTAATACTAATTTACTACATTCTGCAACTTTTTATCAAATTTTTTTCAAGATACGTTCAGCCGTTAAGCCGTGAAAAGCCTACAAACAGACAGACAGACAGAGTTTCTTTGGATTTTATAATTATTAAGGATAAGGATTATAATAGCCTATAGCCTCGTTTACATCTGCGACAAAAGTCCGACAGTCTGTCCTACACAGCAGCTTAAATTTATTTAAATGTAAGTGTATCTTAAAATTCCCAATTGGATCATTGTCAAAGTCATTTTGACTTTGACATTGTCTTTGACTTTCTCTAGTACAGTGCTAGCTCAATCTAAACCAACTCCCGTAGGTTCCAGTACAACTCGCTACATTGTATCATTGCTATCTCTCGATCGTAGTTCGACCTGCTCTGAGCCGGCCGAACTAACGATACCGGTGCTTATTGCGTTTGTTCGCAACTTTTACTGACGATACAGAATACTTTGGGAAGTCCAGTGTAGGAAATGTAAGTGCAACAAAGGTTAGATAGTAAGTAATACTGCGGTCTAGATTATAGTTGCTATCCTACTAACAAGAATTAATAAAAATAAAAAAATAAATCTCTGACACCGATTTTGAAAGATAGCTAAGAATACTTCCGACTAATTCACCTTAAAAAAGTCAAACATTAAAATCGATGCAATACGATGCCACAGACACACACACACAAACACACACACACACACACAAACAAACACACGAACACACACACAAACACACACACACACAGACACGTCAAATTTATAACACTCCGTCTTTTTTGCGTCAGGGGTTAAAACCATCTGTCAATTTCTATGATCTGTGTATCTGTGTATAACAAAGTCGCTTCTGACGTCTGTCCGTATATCCGCTAAAACCTCCTAAACTACGAAACTGATTTTGATGTGGCTTTTACCATCATTTTATTAACTTTTCATAAAAGGTTTAAGTACCGTGTGAAACCGGGGCGGGTCGCTAGTCATTATCCTACTAACATTATAAGGCGAAAGTTTGTGTGTGTGCGTGCGTGTTTGTATATGTTTGTTTGTTACTTGTCCACGGTCATACGGAAGGACTGATTTTGATGAAATTTGGTATGGAGGTAGCTTATACGCTGGATTTAAACATAGATTACTTTTTGATCGTGCGGTGCAACTAGTATAAATTATTCTTATACTCTGAATTACACATATACATAGGAAATATAGCCTATAATTTTATTTTATATTTATAAAAAGATCAACTGAACCATTCCTTTGGGATAGCAGGTAAAACCGCGGGGCATAGCTAGTAGTTTCTAAATGGTACGAGTATACTAGTGACTGTGAGCTAAAGACTTCGCGGCTGATGTCTGTCCTCCTTTCAAGGTTTCATTCCTTAACCGATTTTCGTGAAATTTTGTGAGCAGGTTCAATAATTATACAGATACTTTTACAGCGTCAGTTTCTGAAAATTTTCAAAATTGAGATATAATATGATTTTATTTCCGACAGATTCGGACCAAGATGCAGATAAAATTTGGACATACGGAAGCATTTTTGTCGAGGCCGAAGACGCTTCGCTCGCTAGTGTTCGCTTGGTCGAAAATGTATCATGATGTCGCTTTAATAAGGATTAAAGGCTAGTCAAAACAATATAGGATACTAGCTGCGCCCCGTGGTTTCACCCGCGATTAAAAAGTATCCTATGTGCTATTCTAGACTATAATCTATCTCTGTGCCAAATTTCATCCAGATCTGTTCAGCCGTTCTGGCGTGAAAGAGTAACAAACATCCATCCATCCATCCATACAAACTTTCGCGTTTATAATATTAGTAGAATCTTTATCCGCGGGGTTAGATTACAGTTACCAAGTGATGCCAGAGATTAGGTTTGTGTGGTTCCGATTTTATCACATTCTGATAAGATAAATACTTACCTAGTGTAAAAAAAAACGTAGCTGCACCTTTATTATGAAAAATAATTATTGCCCGATTGTGTAAGAAGGAGGATTATGTTTTTAGAGTGTATGTTTACATATGTATTTCTTTGGCACGCTCTACAGTCTAAACAGCTTGATGTATTTCGACATGTGAGGTGTCATTTGAATCGTATTGACTCTTGATGCCAGTGACATAGAATACAACATTTTGCAGCCGAGTTAAATGTTTTTCTTTTGATAATTTTACTGATTGTTGTTACTATTTTGGGATGTTTTGAATATAGTCCGATTCAAAAAAATAAAAATAAATAAATAAAAAGAAATGATAATAAATAAAATAAATTAACTGTACATAAGTTGAGTGTCAATAATATAGCTCGTTTCCGCTGGGTTTACGCCGTAGCTTCACTTCGGACGTGGTTCGAGTCAGGACTTTGACTGTAGTTTATCCCCTGAGGAAAGCCCGCGATTGCATCCTTCTGCCTCCGATACGACTTTGAAACTCTTGAATTTTCAAATAAACTACGTTTCTAGATTTTTAGCTGACTAAAAAAACGGAAGAGGTTCTGAAGCCGATGCGTATGAATATATTTTATGTATGACCACGCATAACTTTAACAGAGTCCGATTGCAAGAAATCTTTTTTGTAAGTAATTTTTTCGCTTTTCAGATGGTTCTTAGCCGACTTCAGGAGGAGGTTGTACTATCAGAAATCAGAAACCAGAATTTAATGAGCACGCAACCACGACCACTGCCAAGAGTGCACGACTAAGAAGGGAGTAGCTCGTAAAAATAAATGTACTAGGGCATAGTTCCTAGTTTGCTTAATTCGAAAAAAGCCGAGTCTCCACACAAACGAACTGATCACGTGATCAATTTTGTAAAGAGATTCTATTTTTAACCCTTCGACGCAAAATTTACGGGGTGTTGGGGGGAGGGGGGGTATAAGTTTGACGTGTCTGTATGTTCCCTGTCCGTTTTCAACCTCCGACACAAGAACGACAGGGATGATAATATAAGTTTGACGTGTCTGTATGTGTGTCTCTCTCACTGTGTGTGTGTGTGTGTGTGTGTGTGTGTGTGTGTGTGTGTGTGTTTGTGTGCCTGTCTGTGACATCGTAGCTCCCGAACGGATGAACCGATTATGATTTTGTTTTTTTTTTGTTTGAAATGTGAATTAGTCGGGAGTGCTCTTAAGCTATGATAGACAAAAATCGGTGTTGATGATAATTGCTGTCGGGGGTTTTATAATTTTTACCCTCAGTTTCTTGCCTGTTCTTCTGAGTAGAGGCTGTTTATCCGAACAAGGCGGTCGAGTCTATTTAAATAACTTTGACGTTTATAAGTGTATATTTGATACCTAAATTGAATTAAAACATTTTGACTTTGACTTTGACTTTTAATTTATGTTGTATGACGGTTTCCGAGAACCAGAACGGTCCCAAATGAACTTCAATGAACTTCAGTTACTGCTTCAATGGACTGCCATTTGCTTCTCTTTAAGAAATTAACAGTGACCGAGCTTAAATATAATTGAATTTAATTCCGTGTCGTTTCCAGCAATAATCGTTGACTTTACTGACGTGAAGGTCGCCGTTTGGGAAATTGCTTGAGTTTTTGTGTCAACCTTTTTCAGATTTGCCATTTTTGATCTGAGTGGTTACGAGTTAATTCGACCATTGATAATTTTATATTTATTACTAGCAGAGCCCCGTGGTTTCGCTTGTGTTGTCCCATACGAACTGTTTTTTTTTTTGAGACAAAAGTTATCTACCCTGTCTTAATGCTGTTCCCGGAGAACAAAATGACAATTTCAAAAAGTGTACTTTTCAGGAAAAATAAAAAACTGAATTTTGTTGTTTGCTGCTGAATCACTGGACATTATCAGCAGTGAGATAGTTCAGATTAAAGTTAATTTTTTAAGTAAATATTCTTTTTATTTTAGAACCTAGATGATTAATAACATTAGCAATTAAATAGATACTAACAAAATAAGATAATACGTAAAAATTAATCAGCGTCAACAGTTTTATTGTCCCTTATCCTTTTATTCTCGGTTAGTCCAAGCGCGGAATAAAAATTGTAACATTACCTTATAACTTTCTTCTATGATTAGTAAGGTCTCAAGTAACGAATATTATGGTAACTTATCATTATATTCTGGTAAATATTCAATATTGTTTGTATGATAATAAAACTTTAGACTGCTATTCCTGCTTTCAAATAAAATTACAATATACATTACGCTATTTAACAGACTTCATTGAACGGGAATATTATGGCAAATTATTTTACCATTTTGAAAATTGTTGAGAAATGTTGACCACACAGTCTGGTAATTTTGTTCGTGTAATTTTACGTGTTATAAAAAACTTCGAATTACATTGTTTTACAACTTCACAAGTAACTGCAAGAAAAATATGAAAAAAATTATATAGATGTACTTAATATATTTTTTTTCATATTTTTCTTGCAGTTACTTGTGAAGTTGTAAAACAATGTAATAATATTCGAAGTTTTTTATAACACGTAAAATTACACGAACAAAATTACCAGACTGTGTGGTCAACATTTCTCAACAATTTAATTGATTTTAATTTAATTTAATTGAATTAAGCTTCACAAAAGTCAAATATGGCATAGCATTAAAAACAAGACAATAGCGATTGTTATTTTGTTCTCCGGGGACAGCGTATGTTTTCTGTACTTACCCCTGACAAAATATATCGTGTTCATAAAAATTTGCATGATGATAAGGGCGTGAAAGTGTAACAAAACCAACAAACAGAGACACACTTCGCATTTATAATACCAGCAGCTCTGTGAGTTGTAAACTTCGCGGCCGCCGTCTGTCCACTTCCACAGGTCGCATTCCTCAACCAATTCTCGTGAAATTTTGTGAGCAGATTCCATAATTGTACAGAATGTTATTGCCAAGTCAGATTTTTTTTTTAATCTCAAGAATATTGGTTAAGAAATGCTACATTTTTCGAAGCTCGATAGCAAGCAAAGTGTTGTTGCAGGAACATTCCGCACCATGTTAATTTCGTTTCCATGTATTATAGAATCCTTTAGATCGTTGGAGGCTGCGTCTTTTTCAGTCCTGGCAGCGATCGTAGACATCAGAACCTTGTAAAAGAGAGTAGAAACTTTTCAGAAACACAAGTTCGCTCGGTCGTTTAAAGTTCCAGAACATCGCTTCTGTAGTACTGGGATCCGCCGTCGAGACTCACGTTAGGTATTCGCCGTCGTATATTAGTTAATAGTAGCCTTGTTCCTTTATTTTTCTCCCAATTTACCCAGGAATTTAGTCTCCCCTTGTTTGTTTACGTTCGATTTGATATTTGTGTTGACGGTGACACTTCACGCGTCACTGACATTGACATCCGATTGGGATCAACGAGAATGTCGGTCAATAATCAATCGATTAGTCGTTTTCTTTGCTCGCATCACTAGAATCGACTGTCAAAAAGAGAGGATCTCCGCCTCCGGCCTCCTCACTACATCTGTCATTCAGAATCAGAATACTGAGAATCCAGTCGCAGAAAAGAATTTCGAAATAAGAATTTTTATCGCAGAAAAGTCGTAAGTGTTCACTCTGTTTCGCTATATTTTGGCCGTACGGGCCTGTGTCACGTTGCTCACGAAACGGATTGTCCTAGCAGGAGTCGCTGAGTTGTCGAGCACATGGCCCTCAGACCACGACGATGTCGGTGGAAGGGCGTGTCACCGCACCGCGGTAACCTCCCAGCCCCGCACCTCTAATAGCGGCGATTCCACAATGGTATTTATCCGTTTCTTTTCCATATCGCTGCTACAGAAATCTAGAATCAGAATTACAACGTCACTTGTTCTTTTACAGGTGATCGCCGCTTAGTTTTAATCTAGAACTAGAACTAGAATTTTGCCACTCTCATCGATGTCCTAGTTGTGGCGCACTTGTCTCCATTGCGGACAATGTCGTAACAGAGAAGCCCTCTTCAGGTTTGACTCCAGGTCGCCGGTAGGTGTACTTCCTTACTTGAACGACCTCGTGCCCGTGATGCCTGCATAGTGCGTTCGTCCTTAGAATACATATCTAGAATCATAGAAACTTAACTGCGTCTAGTAAAGCCGGCCACTTTACTCAGACATGCCATTGTAATGTAGGATAATTATAACCTAGAAATAACTTAACAGCTTCAAGGAGGTGCTATGTGAGTTCCCCTTGCTTAACTTCAACAGAACCTTGTAGAATAATGTACTAACTTAATTTAACAAAGAAAGCAGAAATTGTAAGAACTGCGTAAAGCAATAATGTGTTTAATGTAACGTGAGAGAACACCATTACATTGATAAGATTGGCATATGTTTGTTTCATTATTTTCTAGCGCTTAGCGCTAGTGGCGCCCATATACTTGCAGAACTTAATTTAGGATGCACTAACATACTTAATTACCCAGTGGAACAGCCACCAGTGTAAAAACGAACCCACTACCGCCAGAGCTAGCCCGTTGCACGGAGCCGTCGGACACGCTCCTGCGGAGTCGTGTAATATAAATTGGCGCACCCAACGTTGGCACAGGGTCGCAGTCGCTTCCTTGGTATCTTCGGGTGAGTGTAGTTAGTGTCTCTTTATTTTGTCCCGCAGAATCTTTGTAGCCGACATGGCTAATATCAGAATGAACTTCTATCACTTATTAAGTGATGAGTTGAAGTATGAACTCCTCATACGGGGTCATACCGACATCAGAACAGTAGAAGCAATGAGGTGTAAACTCGCTTCATTGTTAAAATCCTCACGCATGAATGTGACGATTAACCCCTCAGAATTAGACATCAATTCAGAAGTTGAGATTTGTGAAAACAAAATCAACGACCTACTCCAGGTGATAGCGGGTGAAACCATCACTTCACTCCGCAAGGATAGGCTTGTTTCTAGGATCTTACATGTCCAACTTAGGTTGTTAAGAATTTCTCCTCGTGATGAGGAAACTGTAGAAACAATAAAAGAATTAAAGAAAGAATGTGAGAATGCGTTTAAACTTTTGGACGTTCAAATTCCAGGTGACGCGGAGACCTGCTTTGCTGAGGAACCAGCCAGCGCGAGCACGCAGCCCGGGACATCGGAGACGGGGACAGTGTCGGCTTCGTCTGTTGCGACCGCCGCTTCAGGCTTCACAGGTGAGCAACAGATCATCATTGATACCGATAGGAGCGTCTCAAAGTGGAATGTTAGATATAGTGGCAAGAATAGCCATATTAGCTTACACGCATTTTTAGAAAGAATCGAAGAACTCCGGGTAGCGAAGAATGTTTCCGTTACTGAATTGCTTAGAAGCATGACTGAATTACTAGAAGGAGAAGCATTAGAATGGTATCGCTTCTATGGAAGAAAGTGTGTGACGTGGGAACTGTTTGTGCGAAGCCTGAAAGACGAGTTCTTACCCATAGCTTATAATAGGAAAACCTTGAAAGAAATTTACAACAGAACACAGCACACGTCAGAAAGCGTCACGTCGTACATCTACGTCATGAAAGCCTACTTCCAGCGTTTAGACACGCCTCTGCCAGAAACTGAACAGGTTGCAATTATCAAAGACAACCTGGCACCTTTCTATAAATCCAAACTTTACCACAAAACATTTGGAAGTGTAGACGAACTTAGAATGCGTTGTAAAGAACTAGAAGACATGAGGGCAGAATGTACCGCCCATGTCAACCCCACTACTTCCACACAAGGCTTTACACACGCCGACTTAGGGTATAAGTCTAAGAACTTTTATAGTAACAACTACTCAAAAGAACAAAGAAAGAAAGTAGAAGCCTTCGAACAAAGGGACATCAACCCAACGGTTTGTACTAAATGTAAGAAAGTAGGTCACGCCGGAAAGGATTGCAAGTTCAATGGCACCATGCACTGCTATGGTTGCGGCAAACTCGGTGTCACCCGACCTAGGTGCGGACAATGCAATCCGCAGTGTTTTAAACTCACGAGAAGCCTCGAGCGACGACAACACTTAACACAGAAACAAGTCACAGAAAACAGAATCCCGGTCGAGTTAGTCAACACCACCACCAATCCAGAATCAAAGCTTGTAGAACCTCAAAGAATCCAAGAAGTTTACTTTAATCCCTTGCCTGGGGAAACGAGGCCCTTTCTAAAAGTTTCAATACTAGGTAGAGAATGTAGAGGTCTTTTAGATTCGGGCGCAGCTTGTAACACCATAAGCGGACACGCGTTTCGCACGTTTACTCAACTCGGCGCGACGCTAGACACATCGGAGCGCGCACCCATTATGACCGCCAATGGTTCGACCAGCGTGGCCGCCGGTTTTACACGTTTGTTGGTAGAGTACAACAACTTAGTGCACGAGATAACCTTTTTGGTCATAGAAGAGGTCAGAACCCCTATAATATTTGGTATAGAGTTCTGGCATTTGTATAGAATAGGCCCCGACGTATTACGCCTAATAGAAATTGGTTCGTTAACCAACCAAAATTTTGTAGAGCCAGGTGCCCTACAAGCGCATGAGAATTTGACTCCAAGACAAAGAAAACTACTCGACATTAGAATAGAGAAATTTAAGAAGTTAACCCTGTCGGGCAGCTTGAACAAAACTGATCTGGTACAACACACAATAAATACAGGCGACCATCCGCCGGTCAGACAGAAAGGCCATCAGTTTTCTCCTGCTGTCCTACAGCTCATACATAAAGAAGTAGATAAGATGTTAGAAATGGGAGTGATAGAGCCATCCAATTCGCCATGGAACAGCCCCCTAGTTGTGGTCAGAAAGTCTAACGGAGAACCTAGAGTCTGTTTAGACTGTAGAAAACTGAACTCTATCACTAAGTTTGATAGCTACCCCCTCCCTAACATCGACTATATCTTAAACAGCCTCAGAGGCGCCACCTACCTCACGTCCATCGACTTAAAATCTGCTTACTGGCTTATAGAGCTTAGCTCTACATCTAGAGAAAAAACGGCATTTAGCGTTCCCGGTCGCGGATTGTTCCAGTTTAAGAGAATGTGTTTCGGACTGAGTACGGCAGCGCAGACTCTACAGAGACTGATGGATAGGTTGTTTACCGCAGAATTTCAGAACGCAGACCTGACTCTATCTGTTTTTACCTATTTAGATGACATTGTCCTAATAAGTAGAGGCAGCTTTTCAGAGCACCTAGAGCTCCTAGATAGAGTCTACGACAAGTTAGAGAAGGCTAAACTAACGGTGAACTTGGAAAAATCTCAATTCTGTAGAGGCGAGTTAGATTACCTCGGCTACAGAGTCGATAGAGAAGGTTTAAGAACCAATCCAGAGAAAACCCGTGCGATAATTAATTTAGCGCACCCTAAATCGCCCAAAGAGGTCAAAAGTTTCCTAGGAATGGTAGGGTGGTACCGCCGTTTCATCCCAAATTTTTCTACTGTCGCAGCACCTTTAAATAGCTTGACGAGTAAGAAGCTGAAAAAATTTGAATGGAGCGCCGAGGCCCAAGAAGCTTTTGAGAAACTTAAGAAGTGTCTGATAACATCTCCTGTGTTATCCTGCCCTGATTTTACCCAAGAATTTTTCATTCAGTGTGACGCGAGCGATAAAGGGATCGGAAGTGTGCTCACACAGAACATAGACGGCACAGAAAAAGTCATAGCCTACGCCTCACGTAGCCTAACGGCGGCCGAGAGGAACTATTCCGTGACCGAGAAAGAATGTCTGGCGGCTCTATTCAGCGTAGAGAAATTCAGATGCTACATAGAAAATCTGAAGTTTACCGTAATCACGGACCATGCCTCGCTGCAATGGCTACTGAGCATAAAATCGCCTAGCGGAAGACTAGCGAGGTGGGCCATGCGCCTGATGCAGTTTCAGTTCCAGGTAAAACACAGAAAAGGACATCTCCACGTAGTACCTGATGCGCTCAGGGGGCTTACCACAACCTCTTAAAACATCATTAATTAAGCCTTACTTCGTAATTTCGTACCATGACCACCCTAAAAGTATTCCTGTTAAGTTTTGATATCGCTTAGCAGTTTTGATGACGTCACTCGATTTCGTTCATTCAATCCAAGGAACATTTGTTTAAAAACCGTACTACGACCTCTAAAGTATTCCTGCCGAGCTGTCAAAATAGCAGGAATGATGCAAATGACAACGATTGTTAAAAAGTTGCTCTCCGTGTAACTTTTTCTATTTATAAGTGAGTTTTTGCTGTGTTTCTGAGGTTCTATTTGTAATATTTAGCAAGATGGTCGATGATTTGGAAACTTTCGAGTTTCTCGAAGCAGATAATAGAAGCTCCGTACTACGAAGGACGCCTTCGGACGGGCTCCAGAATAAATTTCAACCCGTTTTCACATAGATTTTTTGTTGGCTAAGTCAGCTCCTTTTGATGCACTTGCTTCTTCTTAGAGTGAGCCTTCGCCTGCAAACTCCAATTAAAGCCCGCAGCGATTTCACTGTGTGTTTTTAAAAAGTCTCACATGATATCGAACTGCTTCGCTGAGACTCTGCGGCCGCTGTGACAAATTATTCTGAGCATTAAATTCTAGATATCACCAAAATAATTTTCACAAACTTTAATTGGATACAGCAATTGAATTTTAATTTACCTTCATGATCATAGGTAGATTTAATTTACGGTTTTGAGGGGAACCGAAAAGATGGTGTCATGATTTTGTATTATTTTCTAAAACGAAAACTCGCCTTTACTGAAAGAGGGAAAGAGGAGCGAGATTTATCTCATTTATCATCATCTTCATCAGAGATTTAATGAAAAATGTTATGACAAACATACGGAAGACTATGGTGGTATGGCTATGTTGCCTCTAGCCTGCCCTATGAGACAAAACAAAAAAAAAATCGTTTTTGGACATTGTTCATACAACCAAGTGTCGCCAGATGTTTCTTAGGAGCGATTGTACGCGGGTGAGGAAAATAAAAATTCTTAGGGAAGAAAATAATAAGAAATCATAGTGTTTTTACTTGCAACTTGTAAAAACCGTAAGTGTAATTTCCCTGTATCGATAGGATATTGTAGGCACGATTTCGCTATGCGGTCGTACTATTGTACGACCCCGATTGTACGATTTTTACATGGCAAAAATCGTATAATTACGATTGACATCGTACATCTGGCAACACCATACTCCAAAATACGCAAAAGTACCACAGAGTGTCTAAAGGCACTTGTATCGTACATTCTTTTGACATCACTATAACAGGAGTAATAACGTTTTAAAACATTATTGTTTTCAATGCTTGTGGTAGGGTACAAAACAATACTTATTAAGGAATGTAACAAAACGTTCCTGCGCAATGATGTTTTTGTAAAAGTTCATGGTAAGCCCCCAGTAGACTCAACATAGAATCAGTGACAGGAGCGTCATACCCGTCCGGTGACGAATGGTACGACAAACTTTTTGAGAATTGTGAGAAGACCCCACACCGTTTCCCGAAGTTCCACATAGCAGACGGCAAGCTCTACAAGTTCATTAAAAGCAAGTACGCCCTAGAAGCGGATTCTTCGTGGAAAATCGTGGTACCATTGCACAAAAGAACAGAAGTCCTATCAGAAAATCATGACAAGCCAACGGCTGGACATTTCGGCATCAATAAAACAACAAGAAGAATTGCACTGCGTTACTACTGGCCTAAGTTACTTAGAGATGTTAAGAATTATGTGAAGGTATGCGAGACATGTTTGGCGAATAAGTCTTCCAACAAGCCAAGACCCGGTCTAATGGGTCAGCCCAAAAGAGTACATCTCCCTTTTGAGACTGTCTCGATAGACCTACACGGCCCTTTACCCAGGTCTAAGAAAGGGAATACTTTTGTCTTGGTAGTGTCGGACTACTTCTCTAAGTATACTCACATTTTCCCTATTCGTCGAGCAGTAGCCTCCACGATTGTACAGAAGTTAGAAGAGTGTGTGTTCCTGGTACACGCTGTACCAAGAACCATCATATGCGATAATGGAAGTGTGTTCACTTCCAAAGAATTCAAAGAACTGATAGGTAGGTATAAAGTACCAAATCTCTTTTATACCACCGTCTATACACCGCAGGTAAACCCTGTGGAACGAGTCAATAGGGTAATAGGCGACGCCATCTCCTCGTTCCTTAAGAACGACCATAGGGAGTGGGACGTTCATCTACCACACATACAGTCGGCGATAAATAATAGTGTACACGAGGCCACTGGCTTCACCCCATATTTCATTGTCCACGGTAGAGAAATTATCCTAGACACAGAACACTACAAGTCCGATCCGACCTGTGAACAGGAAATGAATTTTCCTGAACAAAGGAAAGATTATGTAGAGTCCCTGAAAGAACTCAAAGAAATATTTACAGAAGTTAAACAGAAGCTGAACGCAGCATATGAGAGAGGAAAGAAAGTGTATAACAGAAATAAAAGAAGCCTTCAGTTAAGAGTAGGGCAAGTAGTCTGGAAAAAGGACTACAATTTATCCAAGGCGAGTGATAATTTTGCCAATAAATTAGCCCCCAGAAATATTAAGTGTGTAGTAGAGGAAAGGGTTAGCCCCCTCGTATACCGCTTACGCGCTCTTAACGGCAAAAAGTTGGGCTTAACCCACATTAAAGACATAATACATGTCGAACCATAGTGTCTAAGATACTTATTAAGTAGTAAGAATGTAAGCAATTAGAATACCTAAATCTTAAAAACTATCTATTATTTAAGCTACCTATGTATATTTTAAGCTTTATGCAAGTTAGGGTAAGGTAGGGAAATGTAAGGATAAATAAAAGTAAGAAAATAAATTAAAAATAGAAATAGTACATTAGTTTATAACTCTTGCATGTTAGTATTAAGTACAGCGCAGGGATAGTAGGGACAAGTGTGTGAAAGTATGAAAGGCAAGTAGGAGCAGTGTATGAACATGTACTTTGGAAGAGACCGCATGACTGACTGATGAATGAGTGTTGGGTTGTAGACGGATGTATGAATGTAGCTGCAGCCAGAAGACAGAATGTACGGTTTGCATGGTATGAGTAAAAGGTGAAGTGAAAGTCTTTATGTATGTAACAGCCCATAACTCTCCCCCGCTATAGTTATTAGGCAACCAGCTGGTTAGGATTTAGTACATAGTAGGTATAAAACTTTTCCAAAACTCTTATGAGTTATTCCTGACTTATGATTAGTCTTGAGAGATATTTCTCTTACACCCATAGTGGGAAGTTGGTATTTACACACCACAGAACAGAATATAGGTAAGGAATATTGTTCCTACTTATCTAGAATGGGAAAAAGGATGTTGTTCCTCTTCCTACAACTATAGAATAGAATAGAAATCAGGATATTGTTCCAACACTTGTAGAATAATAGTTTTTGAGTAATTAAACTGCCAGTAAACATGTAGGTACCACAGAGAGACATTCCTATACAGTGATTTGTTGCTTATCATGTGCCTTAGAATTAAAATTACACAGAACTTTTTTTAAATAACTTCACTTTATTTTAGAACAGAACTGACACTGTCGCCTACTCTGAAACGTCCGATACGGTATACGAGCTTGACGGTCCTCGCAAAACAGTTTTCCGTGTGTCACCCTTGTTTCGCTCTTGGTGGGGGGATGTTGTTGCAGGAACATTCCGCACCATGTTAATTTCGTTTCCATGTATTATAGAATCCTTTAGATCGTTGGAGGCTGCGTCTTTTTCAGTCCTGGCAGCGATCGTAGACATCAGAACCTTGTAAAAGAGAGTAGAAACTTTTCAGAAACACAAGTTCGCTCGGTCGTTTAAAGTTCAAGAACATCGCTTCTGTAGTACTGGGATCCGCCGTCGAGACTCACGTTAGGTATTCGCCGTCGTATATTAGTTAATAGTAGCCTTGTTCCTTTATTTTTCTCCCAATTTACCCAGGAATTTAGTCTCCCCTTGTTTGTTTACGTTCGATTTGATATTTGTGTTGACGGTGACACTTCACGCGTCACTGACATTGACATCCGATTGGGATCAACGAGAATGTCGGTCAATAATCAATCGATTAGTCGTTTTCTTTGCTCGCATCACTAGAATCGACTGTCAAAAAGAGAGGATCTCCGCCTCCGGCCTCCTCACTACATCTGTCATTCAGAATCAGAATACTGAGAATCCAGTCGCAGAAAAGAATTTCGAAATAAGAATTTTTATCGCAGAAAAGTCGTAAGTGTTCACTCTGTTTCGCTATATTTTGGCCGTACGGGCCTGTGTCACGTTGCTCACGAAACGGATTGTCCTAGCAGGAGTCGCTGAGTTGTCGAGCACATGGCCCTCAGACCACGACGATGTCGGTGGAAGGGCGTGTCACCGCACCGCGGTAACCTCCCAGCCCCGCACCTCTAATAGCGGCGATTCCACAATGGTATTTATCCGTTTCTTTTCCATATCGCTGCTACAGAAATCTAGAATCAGAATTACAACGTCACTTGTTCTTTTACAGGTGATCGCCGCTTAGTTTTAATCTAGAACTAGAACTAGAATTTTGCCACTCTCATCGATGTCCTAGTTGTGGCGCACTTGTCTCCATTGCGGACAATGTCGTAACAGAGAAGCCCTCTTCAGGTTTGACTCCAGGTCGCCGGTAGGTGTACTTCCTTACTTGAACGACCTCGTGCCCGTGATGCCTGCATAGTGCGTTCGTCCTTAGAATACATATCTAGAATCATAGAAACTTAACTGCGTCTAGTAAAGCCGGCCACTTTACTCAGACATGCCATTGTAATGTAGGATAATTATAACCTAGAAATAACTTAACAGCTTCAAGGAGGTGCTATGTGAGTTCCCCTTGCTTAACTTCAACAGAACCTTGTAGAATAATGTACTAACTTAATTTAACAAAGAAAGCAGAAATTGTAAGAACTGCGTAAAGCAATAATGTGTTTAATGTAACGTGAGAGAACACCATTACATTGATAAGATTGGCATATGTTTGTTTCATTATTTTCTAGCGCTTAGCGCTAGTGGCGCCCATATACTTGCAGAACTTAATTTAGGATGCACTAACATACTTAATTACCCAGTGGAACAGCCACCAGTGTAAAAACGAACCCACTACCGCCAGAGCTAGCCCGTTGCACGGAGCCGTCGGACACGCTCCTGCGGAGTCGTGTAACAGTGTTTATGCTTCAGCGTCGGAGTTAAGCAACTCAAAAGCTGGAGTCAACTGTACGTGAGACTTATTTCAAGTCTTACTTACTACGGGTTCCAGCGAAACACAAGGCAGCACTACTCTCGCCTGAGTTCTGGCCAAAAGGGCTAGTGTTCCGGCGCTACTGGGAGACCGCACAGGGAGCAAAAGCCCAGAAGATTTAGTTAATTTTATTGATGTTATTTATATGTATGTTAGTCTGTAAGGTATTTATTTTCTATGGGCCTCTGTAACTGGCATTGTATGCAAGTTATATTGCCTGCAATAAATGGATTATTATTATTATTATTATTAAGCATAGACGCTTCCTTCGCTGACGCTCACTCGGTCGATTAGGATCTAAGTTTAACCTTTACCCTATAAATGTTAAAAGAATTAGAAGTTTTATCCGAAAAAAAAACATTTTTATTCTTTAAAGGATAAACTCAACTACGCCAAAGTCAAATAACTAAAAAAAAACTAAAACGGAGACGAAAATTTTAGGTGCGGATCGACTGACTTACTTGTGCAAGTGGTCAAGTTGTGGAACTATAATCTTGCAGCGGAAACTCTCAGTGTTGTTTGTAAACTACGATAGTGGCTCCCCCAGTCAACAGTAAAGTTACAGAGGTAGTAGGGTAATAGTCTAAATTATCTAGTGAATGCGAAAGCACCTATGTGTAGGGGGCCTACCATGAAATCCTTATTGCCATGATGGTTACGTTTTTTTTACGCTGTACAACCATGAACCTTACTGCGCGGCGATACTTTCTACTCTGGCGATACGGTTCACGGTCGCGCAGCGTCGACAACAAAACGCTTTTTCATTATTAAATCTTATTGCTATGATGGCTCATGGCAGTAAGAAGTCTTGGTAGGCCCTCTGAAGACACATTTCTATGTTTCGTTGGTTCTATTGTCTAAGTTATGGGCTCATATTTCGCGGTATGCGACATTGGCTGTACCTACACTGTACAGGTAATTTAGTGAATCTCATTTCGTGGATCTTCTAGTAACAGGGAATGTGCTGGAAATGTGTAGTGAAATATTAGTTTTTGTAATATCTATTGCTCATTTTATTTTACTATGGTTATATATTATCTAAATACTAGTTGCGCCCCGCGGTTTCATCCGAGGTCCCTTGGGAATTGTTAATTTTTCGGGGTTTTTTTCTATGCCCTTTCCTGCCCTGACAACTTACTCATACATGTTGGCGCAGCGACCCAAACCGTGTCTTGACCTTTTTTTCTTGTTAATCTGGTGTAAACTAATCCAATGTTAAATATTTTTTTACTTTACTTTACTCCTTTATTCTACTTTATTCCTCCGATACTAAACAGCTTTAAATCGAGATTCATGACTGAACGTCGTGTTAGCATGCGGGCCTAAGACGCGCTACTCTCCTCTCTTTTGAGTAACGAAACAAAACAAAAGTAGGTATGTGGTTTTGATCTAGTCTCTGATAACGTAGATGCAAAACTTCATGATGATCGATTGAGAAGTTAAGGTGTGAAAGTGGAACAAACAAACCCTTCTTTGCATTTAAAATATCATTCAGGATTAGGATTAGGAGTTGGATGTTTATCCAATCACAGCTTGTCTTTCTTTTTGTTTGTTACGAAACATATTTTCGATCGAGCTAGCGTTAGCAAGCGAAGCGTCTCTGCTTCAGCTTTGAAAAAATGCTTGCGTATGTCCGGATTCTGTCTGGATCTCTGTCCTGATTTTGGTCTTTTTCAACAGGTCGCACTTCTTTACCGATTTTCGTAAAGTTTTGTTAGCAGGTTCGATAATGAGGCAGTTTTTTGGAGAGTCAGTTTTTGGAAAATTTTAAAACGGCGGCGATAATTTAATTAAAATTAAAAATTAATTTTATCACAAAATTTTATGGAAATCGGCTGAGGAATGCGACATGTAGAGAAAGACAATCGTCAGTCGCGAGGTATAGGTACTTACAGCCTCTTACAGCTCACAGAGCCGCTAGCTTAATCTAAATAACGGTATTACTTACTTACATCTAATATCTACCTTTCATCGACATTCGAAGATCAGAGACCATAATTAGTCCCTATCACAACTTTTCTTATGAAATACTTGCTGTGCCCCGCTGTTTCACCCGAGGTCCCACAGAAACCGTTTTTTTTTTTCGGGATAAAAAGAACCCTATGTTTTTTTCTGTATCTCAGACAACGTGTATGCAAAATTTCATGATAATCGTTTGGTTAGGGCGTGGAAGCGTTGCAAACAAACAAACAAACAAACTCTATTTCGCATTTATAATATTAGTTAGGATACAACAAAAAGGTGATGCTTGTAAGTTTGTAAGTCACGGTAACTCTCCAGCAACACTGTTCCAATTTAAAAACCTTGTACATCAATAAGCTACACAAATCACTGAGTGCCATTGGCAATGAAACGTGAACAGCTTACAATAACTAGTATCTACCAGATAACATCGCAGAACACAGCTAGCTGGTCAAACTATAACTAACACCAGCCTCCTGTCATTCTCTAATTGCACGCGGCCGGCCGCGGTTCCATCACACGCGGTTTCATTATGGAACCGCGCCATAACACACACACACACACACCGGTCGACATCTAAACTGTAATTAAACGTCACTTGCATCAAAACACACGCTGCGCTGTGAATACTCGTGTCATTAATGTCAAAAACGCAATACGTATTTGAAAGAGCCAATTTTCGCGCTTTAGAAAAAGAAAAGTTTATTGTCATAAAGTCACACTCATAATAATTTATTACAATGTATTAGGAATGCTCCTGTCATGTACTCGTCATTTTACATACATTGGTTTTTGTTTTCTAAATTTTAACAAAGTTTCAATTATTAGTCCATGCTTATTCTACTTAGGTACTTTATTTAATAATGATTTATGATTTTACTAGTTGCATCCCACGGCTTTACCGGGTTTCCCCGCTTCCCCGCTTGAGTGGTGTGCACAATCTTTTTAGTAGAAGATGATTTAGTTTGACTTGTGAGCTTGTGTATACCAAGTATAACAATGTCGATTTCTGAATCTTTATTCTGGTGCGTGCTATAGTCTCGTGTACGCTCGGCTAACGTGTCTCCCAGACAGACGCGGTCAGTGGTGGCGGCCAATGAGCCACCATGGCCGCCAATGCAAAATTCCATTGGCCGCCACCGCAGGCCGCGTCTGTCTAGAGACGCCTGACGAGAATGCAGACAATAGGGAACAATGTCACTTCCCTATTCTCTGTGAGAATGATAGTAACTGAAATGATTGGTATCGCGCGCCAGAATAAATAGTAATAAAAAAATATTTGGGAGACTTTTTGCACACACGGTCATCTGATCCCAAACTAAGCAAAGCTTATAAACATACATAATTTATATTTAAGTACATACTTCAATAGATAATAACACCCAGACATAGAACAAACACAAATGGTCATCACATGAATGTTTGCCCTAGGTGGGAATCGAACCCACGCCCCCAAGCTTAGAAGGCAGGTTCACTACCGACTGAGCCACCGAGGCAGTCAATAAGGGCCCAAGTACGAAAGATTACTGCTTTTGGAGACATCATTACCGACTAGTGGTTCTGTGGACAGCCGGACATATAGAAGCATTATCAGTGATTTCGCTCACTGACGCTCGCTCGGTCGGCTAAAAAGACAAATTCATACTAATTAAGTAAAATAAACTAAAAAAGTAAATAAATAAAGTAATTTGAATACCTATGACCTCGTAAAAATAGTTCTCGCTAAAATAATCACTCAAATCATTTCCCTCAAATGCGATCTCTAGTTTATTAAGCCCACAATCACCAGCAAAAATTTCCAATCATAATTCTTACCGCTTTGAAACTACTGAATATCTCACAAATCTACGTTTAAAAGAAGATACCTAAATAATTTGCAAGCCTGCGGTTGTCCTCTGTATTGACAAACATTACTTGTAGTAACAGGTGCCATAAATTTAATACACCCTGTGCGTTCGAGCGCGCTGTGAGACCTCATAGTAATGTTCGTAAATACGGGGGAAGGAAGTTCATCTGCACGAACTGCATCGCACGAATGTGTAAAGAAACCCGCAGTAGCTAAGGGGTCGTCTATTAATTACGTGAGATAATTTTGGCGATGCTTTTACCCCCTGCCCCACCCCAAAGCTCATGTGATTTTTTTTTAAATTACGTGTTTTCAGTGTAAATGCGTTAAATATCATTAGTCAAAAAGCGTTCGTGAAGTCGCGCGCTTGGCTCATGGGTGTACCTAAACGAGCGAGAGTCTATTGTGCTAAATCTAGTTTTCGTCCGTTAAAGTATGGGTGCAAAATACATGTCCCTTTTCGGGGGAAAGGCGTGATGATATGTTATATTAGTTCTTTCACATTTTTTTCTTGCGACAAAAAGACAATATCGTCACGCCTTTCTCCCGAAGGGGCTGGCAGAGGTGTGCAACACCCAATCTTCACCGGACGATAATCAGTCCCAAATATGACAGGGGGTGAGTCTGTTGGTGGTGCCTTCGGCTGGGTCTGAACCCGCTCTCTCTGGCTTGAGAGGTGAGGCTCGTGGGGGCTGAGCTACTCACGTCCGTAGGAGTGTACTCTATTCTGATTCCCTACACGTGGTCCCCGAGTAGTGCTAACCGGGTAACAAACTCTGGTGGGAGGCTTCGACCGTGTCTAGTTACCACCCACCGGACCAAGCCATGCCGTGAAATGACCTAGTCGTGTTTCGGGATGTAGTCCGGCGTAACCGTTCCGAAGACGGTCTGAGCAGTAGCGCACTTGTAGCGCCTCACTCAACTGCCGTCTTTGTACTTCTTCACTCTACAAAACTTCAAGACTAGAGTGAATAAGTACCTTATAGGTCGTCGTGCTTCATTATTTTCGTCGCTTTACATCAGGCGACTTGGTGGTCAAACGCCGACCTATTCTACATTAAAAAAAAAAGTCTTCTCCGACTAGGCTAACATCGCTATAATTATCATCGGCAAAAAGACAATCTTCATTATAAGATAATTATGCTAACCCTTCCTCCCAGTCTCTCACGGAAAAAGTTGGGTAAGATTCAGCTCGACCCCTCCCTTCTCTATATAAGCGACTTTATAATAAATGGACGACCCCTAGTAGGTACTCTTCAGTACACAAATATTAGTAGTACCGACGTGTTCGCCCGTTAAAATGTAACAGAAAATGCCAATTTTCCAAAGATATGAAAATGACTGGAGGCACAGCGCGCCATTATGCAGCTCGGCTGCCAACTCGTTGAAATTCGAGGAACCTAGTGGGGCCAGCTGGTGGCTGCAGGTTGGCGCTTGGTTTTGCGAAAACCGCAAAAACTAATGTGGATTAAAATAGTTCTCCGTCCTAATTTAGTGCATATGATAGCCTAGTTGGAGAAGGCCCGCGTCTCTAGCCAGAGGGAGCGGGTTCAAACCGAGTCGACGGCACGCATCAATTCGTTCATTGTTTGAACATATTATGTGCGTATTGTATGTCATCTGCTACATGACTGAAGCTCGGTGTATGGTGACAGGCTCAATATAATACTCTTTATTGACACTAAATACAAAATAAATCTAAACTAAACTCTCAAAAATCTAGGCGCAATGGGCGGTCTTATCGCTTAAGCGATCTCTTCCAGACAACCCTTTGGGCCTGAATATCATGCAGTGAGGGGTGGGTGTTGTATTACATCTCTGTCAGCCTCCTCGGGGGAAAGGCGTGACGATATGTTATACTATCCTGCAGTGTGTTGCGCTGGCGTGCAGTCAAACTTCGGTGTTTTGCAGTTCAGGAGGGCTATTTTGACATTTGAGATGATATTTTGTTACCCTTACTTCTATGACATTTGAAACGAAGGAGACAGTGACAGAAAATGTCTCGATTTGTAGAAATAGCTCTCCAGATAATTATGTCGCACTCGCGCTATTCGCACTTCTATTTGTCGCGCTCACGTGGTGGACTCATTTTCATTTTTTCAACTTAGCGAACGTTAGCGAACGAAGCGTCTTTGCATCAGCAAAAATTCTTGCATATATACGCAAGAATTTTTCAATTCATGAAGACAGACATCCGGACGTATGTCCGGAGGTCCGGATGTCTGTCTTCATGAATAGGTCGCATTTCGTAACCGATTCTGTAGAATTATCGAACCTGCCTATTTATTTTTTCACGAGAATCGGTAGAGGAATGCGACCTGAAGAGGAGTATTTAGAAACACCAACAGTTTAAATCATATAGAAATTAAAAGAAAATACTTCCCTACTTTAATAAATACTCGTAATTCTGAAATGTAAATCTACCGTAGGTAAATATTAACTGCATTCGTGATGCTCTGAATTTTCCATACAAACGTGCTCGTCAAATTTCTTGGAAACCAGCTGTCCAATTATGATGAAATTCGGCATGTACAATTAAATGAACTATATCTCCGCCTCTATATTCTTGTTTTTTAAAAAAACGTATCAGGATAAAATATAGCTATGAAAAATATCCGCATTTGTTAGGGTCACTTTTGACTGATTTATTTAACAGATAGACAGAGCAAATTGCGGTGTAAGACTCAGATGAACGTATCTACAAAAAAACCGCAAAACGTTTTTTTTCATATAACGGTACACAATATAAACCTTTATGAAATGCCAAAACGTCGTAACGGTATAGCCAATATTTAACAAATTCCGAAAAAGCTTAAGAATCACTTTCAATGGAAACAGAAAAACGTATTATGAGTATCGTTTCATTAGTTCCAATTATCTTCCTACCTTGTTAGAGCTATAGGAACGTATTTTTAAAAACAATATTTTTATTCGTAGAATATAGTTTGTTTGGCAATATTATACGAAAGACCATATCAATGTAAAAGCTTATACGTTGTTTTGGGCGTTACAAAATTTTGTTTCGATGCTTAGTTTAAAGAGCCAGAACAACATTTATCTATTTACGTTTCATTGGCACAAACATTTTTGTTAGATAACAACTTAAGCTTGGAAATAATTAAGGACAACACATGTCGACATTCAGTTCGGTTAACTTAAGTTATGTCAACCGAATTTAAAAATAACATAAATAAATAAATAATTTCTAACTTTTCCAAAGCTCTACAAGTACACCATAATACAGAAGAAAAATATTTTTTCTTTACTTTTATATATTTTCGGTATTAAAAAGCTGGTATAGTTTAAAGTGCCGAATTTTCGCAATATTTTTGCTCTCCTGTAAAATTGAGAAAATGTAGATACGTTCATCTGACTCTTACACCGCGAAATAAAAATCCCTTTACACGGGGAGGCTGTCTACATCATAATCGATAATACAAGGAACATTTTTGGTTATTTAAGAATGGTAAAAGAAGTGCAAAAGTCAAAAAAAATAATTGAAATTGCACTTTTTCACGCTGTTAATAACTTTAGTGGCTCGTCAGTATCTGTACTTGCTCTCTTCAGTCGTAGTCTTCTTCTAGAGGAAATGCTTGAAATGAAACCTTTAGCTAGTTAGTCTAACTAGTACTAAGTTAGTCTAAAATGGTTGTCGGACTCTCAAAACAGCACTAAAACTTCAGCAGCATCCTAAATCTCACTACACTAAAATACGGAATCAATAGCTCAAGTACAAGTACTTGAGCAATAAACGAAATAAATAACGCTGTCAAACTTACCATGATTAATAGAGTACTACCTAGTTACAGGCATGGGTTTTAAATGGTTTCTACTCACATATCTGTATTATAATCTGTATCCTACTAATATTATAAACGCGAAAGTTTGTATGGATGGATGGATGTTTGTTATTCTTTCACGCCAGAACGGCTGAACAGATCTGGATGAAATTTGGCACAGAGATAGTTTATAGTCTAGAATAGCACATAGGATACTTTTTAACCGCGGATGAAACCGCGGGGTGCAGCTAATTATAAATAATTTACACCGGCTCTACATCATTGCCGCGAATGCGCCTGTTAGCCGTTTCCATTGACCAAAAACGGCTCTCGCGGGCTATTGCGGCAATGTAGACCGGGGTTTATGGCTAGGCGTTTGAGAACAACTCTCCAATTTGTTTTATACGACGGCGTATGGTAAAGTGCTTAGCTGCCTCGCTCGCTAGCGACACTTTTATATTACATTTAAAATATACCAATAATGTTTTTTTGATAAATTTGCCTCTATCAGTGCATTGGAAACAGCATTACGAAGTACTCGTATTCAGAATAATTGTCATGTTGATATTTATAATGAGTGCTCAGAGAAACGTATAAAACACGTAATTAACGTGGTTACGTTTTTCTAAGCCCCGCAAGCTAAGGGGTCATCCATTAATTACGTGAGATAATTTTAGCGAGTCTACCCCTTCCCCACCCCCACTCAAATAAGATTTCTCAAAATGCGTGTTTTCAGTATAAAAACGTTAAATACGTTAATCATTGGTCAAAAATCATTCGTCAAGTCGCCGGTTTGCTGACTAGTGGTAGCTAAACGAGCGAGAGTCTATTGTGCTAAATCTAGTTTTCGTCTATCGAAGTGTGGGTGTTCCATACATTTCCCCTTTCGCGGGAAAGGCGTGACGGTATGTAATTTTAGTTTTCTCACATTTTTTTCTTGCGGCAAAAAGACATACATATTATATCGTCCAAAAACCGCCAACAAGGTTTGTTAACATTTTGTAAAAAAATCCTTTTTTCTTGCGTTCTTAAACCGACCATAACTGCGTGCATTTTTTTGGTATTTTGCATGAATGCTTACAAGTGTTTGTACATGCCCTTCAATTATATAACAGGGTTTTTGCAACATGCTGTATATAAGGTGGCGAACAGAAATCAAACAGTCAGCCGCTCACAGGTTGCAGTTAGGACGAAGCCTAAGATTTATTATCTAAGTATCATCAGCGCCCAACGAGCACTGCGAACAAGCTTGCCGGCATCACACGAACACTTGCAAAGTCGGCCAAACTTACTCATGTCATGGGCCCCGATGTGTATAACCGCCTACCAAAACACATCACAGAAGCCCCTAGCCTGGTAGGTTTTAGGAGCCTGCTACAACGCTGGCTTGTTGAGCAAACGTTCTATCATTATGACGAATATTGTAAGCTCGTGATTTAATTACTTGCAAGTAATTGTAATTTTTATGTACTTATAATTTGATAATAATGTAATTATTTGAACTTTATTTTAAATTATTATTCATACCTATTTGACTTGTAAATTGGCTTTACAAAATAAATGACTATGACTATGACTATTACTATTTTTTTCTGAAATGTTCCATAGTGTGTACTTGCTGTATTATATGCGGCATTAAGTACAATACGATGCTGTTCCTGATTGAAAAGTTTCAGCAAGACATGACGTATACCTAATAATGCCTATACGTGCATTATTTATTAACCAGAGTTTAAGCGAGCCTAAAAAAAGCTTCGCAAAAATGTTGCAACCAAATTGACCTACAATAACATCCTACCAGTAGTTGGAAAACTTTGATTGTTTTTTTCCTTTGGCCAATGAAACCATATCTCAAACGATTTCTTGCTGTCTCTTTATTAGAATCTACAGCTGTTTATTATCTTATATCTTTAAATGAGCAATTCTTGTATATATATATATATATATATATATATATATAAATATAATTGGAATCTCGGAATCGGCTCCAACGATTTTCATACAATTTAGTATATAGGGGGTTTCGGGGGCGATAAATCGATCTAGCTAGGAATCATTTTTAGAAAATGTCATTTTATTCGTGTTTTATCGATAATCAACTTAAACATAAACTTGGAAGAAAAATAACAAAAAGGAGGCGTTTGAGTAGTCTCAACTGAAAAATATGACTCTTCCTGACATCTATTGGCGAATAATAATACTATTTTTTGTGAGCAACTAATTGCTTTAACGACACAACAGCAGATGGCGTTGTTAAGTAACACGAAGTCAATGAGTGTTTGCTTTGAGGTTAGACTAAAATCAAAGGTACTACGTATAATATGAAAAAGTGAGCCTTTGTTCATTTTCTTTGTTTCTTTGTAACGCTTTCACGTCTGAACTACTCAACCGATCGTCTTAAAATTTTGCATACATGTTGTTTAGGGTACAGAAAAGGACATAGGGTACTTTTTATCCCGGAAAAATCAACGGTTCCTGTGGGACCGTGGGTGAAACCACGGGTCGCAGCTAGTACCTATTTATATCGGGAATCTCTTGAAACGATAGACATGTTTTAGGATAATCAATAAGCAAAAACTGATAAATGGTGTCTAATCACACTAATATTATACAGGTGAAAGTTTGTGAGTGTGTATGTTTGTTACTTCTTCACGCTCAAACGGATAGATTTGATGAAATTTGGTATGGAGGTAGCTTATACCCTAGATTGATACATAGGCTACTTTTTAACCGCGGGTAACACCGCGGGGCGCATCTAGTTATTAATATATTAGTAATATTGTTACTCATCATTCATGTTTTCCAAATAAATAAAAAAGAATTATGGCGACCAAACGAACGCCTATCAAACAATTAGAAAAAAAACACTGTACTCGTTATTATACGCACGCCTTCCACTGCGAGCGCAGCGGGCTTGGTACGGACTCCGTTTATTATAGGCTGAGTTGTTGGACCTTAAATCAATGCTCTGAAATTAAGGCCCACCACACGCAGTGGAAGGCGTGCATACTATAGGGTCAACCCTAGAAGAAAAAAACTGTCGACGATCAATTTTTACACATATTTTTATATATAATGTATAATGTGTATATATGTATATAAATAATGTATATAATAATATGTATGTACATGTAATGTACATAAAATATTTTTTTTGTCCCGAACAGCTGTTTTTTTTTGCCATTATAGGGTTGACTCTATAGTAAAAGTTGGTTGTTATGACAAGTACGATTACATCCCAAAATATTAAGTCCTACTTTAATAAAACAGCATGTTTAATATGGCTACCTAGATTTCTTCGTATTTGATATGCTTTTTCTCATCTATTACAAAAACCTCACACTTCTTTGGTTACCAGGATTCCGAAGAATTCGCAGTTCCGTACATTCCGCTTTCGCTATCTCCTTGATTTACGGCTCCCAATAAAAACAAAAGAAACGCCGTACCTTAACACCAGAATATCTTGAACCTTATCATCTGTAAAGCAAGGTTTCAAATGACAAAAGCAAGATCCGTCTTGAAAAGTTCTGAATCAAATATGAGAGGGAGAAAAATAATGCTTTGTGCAGCAGAATTTGTTTCCAACAGTCTAATGAGACTGCAATGTTTCTTTGAATCTCGTGTTTTGAGAAATCTTGCCTCAATAATAAAATAGGTTGCATTATTTGTTTTTCTGCCTTAGAACTTTAACCGCTTCCCACGGTGGAATACTAAAAAAATCTTCGTTCTTACTGAGCTTCGAAGTTTGAAATAGCGAAAGATGTGTTTTTATTTGGACATTATAGGCGCTGGTCAGAGAGTAAAGACGTCGGACGAGGACGAGACTCTGACGGAGAGGAGACATGACACCTTACAAACAACAAGATAAATTTTAAAATTTAAAAACCCACAAGCTAAGAACACTCCCCACTAATTCATCTTTAAAACAAAATAAGTAATATTATGAAAAGAAAAACAAAAAATCCGGCTTCAAAATATTGTTCCCTATGTCATTTCCAGTATCAAGACGATTCAAAGGACACTTCACAATGCCTCACATGTCGAAAAACACACATACATACATATATGTCACGCACATTTGTACATGCTTACGTAGCATGGCGCAGTAGGATAAAAAAAATAAAATCGGTTCATCCGTTCGAGAGCTACGATACCACAAACTGTGACAGACACACACACACACACACATATTTAAACCAAATTCATTAGCTTTGATCCTTTCATTTCGTTGTGACTGGATTCGTAATAAAATACAGTTGCTTTTTTCAGTTCTCTACGTTAGTAGGCCCTTTGCAGAACGCTAAATTGCTAAATCAAAAATACGCATAAAATATACCTGTATGCTTTTACTGCGTATTAGAAAAGGACACCAATACTTCTAGTTGATTTACACTTAGCAATTCGGCGGTCCGAATAGGACATAGTGAAGGTACGAGTATATATAATCTAGACTTACTCGTATTTAGTACCCTGGCGTTGTTGCTTTACAACATTGATTACATATCGTCACGCCTTTCCCCCGAGGAGGCTGGCAGAGGTGTACAACACTCACACTTCGCCGGACGATATTCAGTCCCTAATGTGAGAGGGGGCGAGCCTGTCGCCATACATCGGACTCCAGTCATGTGGCAGATGACATACAATACGCACATATGTTCACACAACGAACAAATTGGTGCGTGCCTTCGGCTGGGTACGAAGCTGCTATTTCTGGCTTGAGATGCGGACCTTCTAGGCTATCATCGCTTATACACTATAAATTTAACCTCAGTATTTTACATATTCAATTCTATTTCGAATTTGGCATACAAAATCCATAAGTTTTATTCAAACTTCTCAATAAAAACAATATCTAATGCAGCATGTATCCCTCGTAACTTGCTGAAGACCCTTTTAGTTTTGGACGCAAAAAGCTCATCTTTTGCCATTCTAAGGCTCGTACCCACCGGAGATTTGCGAGGTAGATGAGTCGTGTGCGAAGTAAACATCTACTACTTATTCTTATTCGAGATGGGGGCGATATGACCTGCACTAACGTCACTGACGTCCACTGACGTGCACTGACGTCCCGCTTGGGGTGTATCAATTGTGCATTTCCCCTTAAAAACGCGCACCCAAGCCAGCCCAGTTCCTTAAAATATCGGAGTGAGGCTCTGGGGCGCTGGCATAGTTGCTCCAGTGGTGTAGTTGCTCCAGTATCGTAAACAACAACTACTACAAAATAGGAATGCAAGCAAAACAGTTGCGAAACGTTAACGATTTGATTGCGTTTCAGTGGTAACTTTTAGTGCTATTATGCCCAGGTCACTTAGTCTGATCCTAGGCTTCTCTGGTATATGCGGTCTTTTCCAATATATAGTCGCAAGGCTTTCTAAGATTTCTAAGATTCAAATTCGCTCGCGAAGAATGCTCGCTTCTCAAATTAGAAAGGCGAGTTCAGTCCCAGCTGGTTTATTTTGTACAATACTATAATCGTATTTAGTGTCATGTTCTGCAAAAGTTGTGCCCGGTGCATGGTGACAGACTCGCCCCCTGTTACATTGAGACTCAATATCGTCACGCAAAGTGTGGGTGTTGTAATACACTTCGGGAAACTCATAGGGAAAAGGTGTTAGGTACGATGTTCCTGTGTAAATAAAGCTTAAAGATCTTATTGGTGGGATTTTGCATCAGTCACGGTTCATCTTCCTCGCACAGTCCCAGTGGATACACAGCCTTAGAGGCGTACGATATAAAAATTATGAAGGGCAAAGAGGGTAGAGTTCAAGAGTTCCGTATGTTCAAACACGAAGGAACCGTGCAACTGTTAGCTGAGTTTATTCGTGGAACCCTGATTTGCATATTGAGAAGGGACGATAGAGGAAAATCTTTGAACATGCTTACTTAAATAGTTTGACTGTTGACTTTGCTAGGGTTCTTAGATTGTTGATGTTGATCGTGTTAGGGGTATTTCACATTTACCACAACTGCACACCCCACAACGACACCATGTGAGCGCGTGCTAATTTTGATAATGATTTTAACGCCATTGTTTTTTTTTCGATACCTGCTAAAATTAAGTAGTACCTAGTTAGTGGTGTCAAAAATCAGTGTCAAATGATGATGATGATAAAAATTTAGTTTTTAATATCAAAATATTTTTAATTTTTTTTACTACACATATTTTTTTAATCAAAAGTGGAGATAAAGCTTCATAGCTTAGGGCTCTACATCTCTACAGAACTAGTTTGCTGAATGACTAAAATGCTTCATGAATCGAAAAACTCGAATTTCAATATGGCCACATCGCTTTAGGACTAAAAAGCTGTCTATCCTAATTCTATCCTAATCCTAACACTAGTAACACCCTAACTAGACTATCCTAAGTCTAATCTTTGTTAAAGTTTCACGCTTCAACTACTTCAACCAATCATTATGAAATTGTCAGAGGGACTTACAGAAAAAGACATAGGGTACCTTTCACCTTGAAAAAATTCACGGTTCCTTTGGGACCGCGGGTAAAACAGCATAGCGCACCTAGTATGTATAACTTATACATTTCTACGAATATATACATAGCTTTAAATATCTCGGCAAGTATTTAAAAGCAGCAATACTGCTGTTTAAAAAGCACGATACATAACTGGTAAAAAAGGAGCTATTTGTGTTTCAGAAGGGCAACAAAATTGCTATTAAGTTCATGTTGATACTATCGACGTAGAGGCGGCCGGAATGGGCTCGCACCGCAAATTTTACTTTTTGAAATTGACTTTCCAACGAGTTGGTCTGTGGCGGTGCAACGATACGACAGTTACATACTTTTTTATATAGCTTTTCGAAAGAGTGGAAAGCTTTTTACCCGGCTGCGCAAGAAGGATGGTTGCATTTTTCGTGTGTATGTTTGTATGTGGGTATGTATTTATCACAGAGTATGCCCTATTACATAGGTCATGTCTATGGTATTTATGTATGAGGTTTCTATGACACGCTCAACTGCTAAGCCCTATAACCTAAACAGCTTGATAATTTTCGACATGTGAGGTTGGACGAGTGTCATTTGAATCGTCTTGATAGTGGAAGTGACTTATGGTAAATACAACATGATAATTATATTCGGAGCATCAGATTACATTTTGCAGTCGGGTTTTTGTTTTTCTTTTAGTAATGTTACTTGCATGATGAGACTATTAGACATACTGGGAATTGCTTGAAAATTGTTGAAGGATTGTCTATTTTTGATCATTTCTTTTTACAAAAAGTTTCAATGAGAGGCAATTATTCATACACAATTAAAAAAAAAAAGGGTTAGTAGAATAAGAGGGCTGTCTAGACCACGATCTAAGAAAAACAAGGTCTAACATTCCGGGAGCAAACACGTAATGACGTCACTCGTCATTGTCATCGTCTCTTTCGGACTACATGTATTTGTAAGTGACATATTTCGGTCTTGTTTATGCATCGATTGACGTCACTACGTGTGTCGTCCTGTCAGACCTGGCAGAGTTATTATTAAATCATGGTTTAGACCAGCGGTTCTCAAACTTTTTTGGTGACGGAACCCTTTTAGGAAAGATAGTGAACTTGTGCATGTGAACAACGTACTGACTATTATTTCGAGATGGTTCGCTGCGAACAATTTGTTACTAAATGCAAAAAAAACTAAGTGTTTAAAGTTTTCCATGCCTAATGTTAGATATATAGAACCAAACGTAATGCTTGAGGGCGATAAACTTAACATAGACAAGGCGACGGTGTTCCTGGGTATAAGCATTGATTCCAAACTGCAATGGGGTCCACTTATTAGTGCTCTGTCTGGGAGACTTAGTTCTGCTGCTTATGCGGTTCGCAAGATTAGGCAACTGACGGATATAGCTACAGCTCGGATGGTTTACTTTGCTTACTTCCACAGCATAATGTCATATGGCATTTTGCTGTGGGGATCAGCTGCTGAAGTGGAGGCCATTTTTATTTTGCAAAAGCGAGCGGTCCGCGCTATCTACGGAATGGGTCCCCGTGAATCATTGAGAGAAATATTTAAAGAAATAAATATATTAACTTTACCTTCTTTATATATCTTTGAAAATATTATGCACGTTCGCAAAAATCTACATAAATTTAAATTGAACAGTGACTATCACAATTATAACACTAGAAATAAGGATAGGATAGCTGTACAGAGATTTAGACTGACTAAGTCAAGAAAGTCATTTTTAGGCAACTGCGTTCGTTTTTACAATAAAATCCCGAAAAATATAACAGGGCTCACCGAGGGAAAATTCAAATCACATGTAAAAACTACATTAATGAAAAGAGGATATTATTTGAGTTATAAACATCCATCCAATCAAACTACATATTAGTGTGAAGTGTGACTAACTGAGACTCGTGGTTTCACCTGCTGTCCTTTGCGGTAACTGGTCATTATTTCGGGATAAAATGTAACTTTTGTTTCAGCCAAGCCAAATGCAACCCAAATCTGTTTAGCGATTACGATCTATATGCTTCGTACGGACCATGTATAGTTTCAATCCACATAAAACATTCTGTCAGCATGAAAATGTAACAAACATAGACATGGGGTGTATGACTGTAGTGGCTATCTCACACACTTAATTATAGTAAAACGTATATTTTAGAAGTATAACTTTATTTATCATAACATCATTAAATATCATAACTTTATTTTATCATATATTTCAGTACTCACATTACAGAATGCCGATTTCGAGCCCAGATTGGTTGTTATCTATTCGTACCCGTCTTACTACTAGTTTCGTTGCTCGCTCTGCAGCGCGACCGTCCTTTCTTCCTGTTTTTCGTTTCCAATCCCCCTTTTTGTTTTTTTCTCTTAAAACGTCAACCGTCCCATAGATAATAATTATTTCGTTTAAAAACCTATGAAAATATTTAAATTTGATTCGGAATCTAACATAATAAA
This sequence comes from Peribatodes rhomboidaria, assembly GCA_911728515.1. NCBI lineage: Eukaryota > Metazoa > Arthropoda > Insecta > Lepidoptera > Geometridae > Peribatodes > Peribatodes rhomboidaria. Next base: position 15,012,944 of record OU452187.1, on the reverse strand, counting down.
TAAATGTTATCATTGACAGAGCGAGCGCGAAGCGCGAGTAAAGCGTCTCCGTTTCAGCTTAGACAAAATGCTTTCGTGTGTCCAGATGTTAGGCTGTTCTCCTCTACAGCATAGGTATCTACAATCATTCGGACACAGAATACGCCCTATTACATAGGTCCAGAAGGATAGTCTTCATACAAAACACGATTTTGAAACGTGTCAAATTTATTTTGGTACCTTAATAAAACCTTTTTTTCTATACGTGATGAACTTGCCATTAAAAAGTGGTTACCCGATTTAGTTGGGTAAATTATACAACGATCAGAGTTATTTCAAAGAAATCACAAGACCGGAAACAAAGTATTAGGCCAGCTTAGGCCAGAGCTAAACTACACACAAAGGCTTACCCAGATCTATTCATGACACTGTACTACAAACTAATATTATCTAATATATATAAATCTCGTGTCACAATGTTTGTCCTCAATGAACTCCTAAACCACTTAACCGATTATAATAAAATTCGCACACCATGTGCAGTTCGATCCAACTTGAGAGATAGGATAGTTTAAAACGCGAACGAAGTCGCGGGGTGACAGCTAGTAGATTGTATGTAAACCTTAACTAAAATCAGAATAGGTAAAAGGTAAGAATTCAAGTAAAAATCATGAGTACGAATTTGAGTTAAAATCAATAGTAATCCCTTTAATCCTATTTACACATAAATTTACACATTATCATTATTTACATCATACATTTAAGTTATTTTTTCGGCAATAAAATAATGCTGCCTGCTTGTCATGATATGTCTCTGTTACGTATCTTTCTTTCTTGCGAAGGTGCGAAGAGCGAATTGTTGAAAGGCGATGAGGTTTCCACTAATTTTCATATTTACTTTGGTGATTTTTTTTTAAATTACCTATATTAAATTCATTTAGGTATTTCAAATTAGAAAGATTCATATTTAAAAAAAAAAAAACAGTCAGTCAAATTACAAAATATTTTAAAAAATTAACTAGAACTCATTTAAGTACTAAAAATTGAGCTCACTGCTGAAAATCACACGGGATGCACAGCGACAACGTGAGCTTGCAACAGTGAGCTATTTGTCCACTGATCGGCTAAAACTGGATCCTTAAGAAACCTAAAGATAATTTATTGGGAAAATATAAAAATACCTTGTGGCAACACTTTTTTCAGCAACTATTCGCTCTGTTGACATTAAGAATTAATTACAATTATCTTATATCTTTAAATGAGCAATTCTTGTATATATGTATATATATAATTGGAATCTCGGAATCGGCTCCAACGATTTTCATACAATTTATTTTATAGGGGGTTTCGGGGGCGATAAATCGATCTAGCTAGGAATCATTTTTAGAAAATGTCATTTTATTCGTGTTTTATCGATAAACTTGGAAGAAAAATAACAAAAAGGAGGCGTTTGAGTAGTCTCAACTGAAAAATATGACTCTTCCTGACATCTATTGGCGAATAATAATACTATTTTTTGTGAGCAACTAATTGCTTTAACGATACAACAGCAGATGGCGTTGTTAAGTAACACGAAGTCAATGAGTGTTTGCTTTGAGGTTAGACTAAAATCAATTGTTTATTTTACAAAAAACACAATTAAAAAAAAAAAATACCGAGCAAAGCTCGGTCATCCAGGTACTTAGCTTTTAAAGCACATAAAAATATATTTAAGACTTACGAGTGATATGTGACGTTTCCTTTTTTTACTGTTTTGGATATTCTGAAATTTTGGCATGAATGGACTACACAGTTCACCATACTTATTGGTTAGTAGGGAGACGTAACCGCTACTGGATGACATCGAAGACTGACTATGAATTGGTTGACTTTCAATGGTTTGGTTGACTTTTTTTGGAATCATTATTTTTGACCGATTAGGGGTCTTTCCTCTATGTCTATGCATTCGGAAACCCTTCCGTTTAGATTCAAAAAAATGTAAACTCAAATTATTTGATCATAGTCCGCTTTAGAAGTTTTCACACGTTATTCATTCTTCAGATCAGATTTCTTCGATTCTCTATTCCAAAATTTATAAGAGTAGACTGATATTCGAACAATTTGAGTTTTAAATTGTGGGATCGAAAACGACCGGAAACGTTCCCGAATGATTGTGAATAGCCGTCGCATTTCTCAAACAATTCTCAAAATATATTATACTAGCTGCGCCCCGCGGTTTCAACCGCGGTTAAAAGTATCCTATGTGCTATTCTAGATTATAATCTATCTCTGTGCCAAATTTCATCTAGATCTGCTCAGCCGTTCTGGCGTGAAAGAGTAACAAACATCCATCCATCCATTCTTACAAACTTTCGCGTTTATAATATTATATAAACATATATATATAAATATATTATATTGTACGTTTTTGCGAGGTGTCAGCTCACAGAGCCGTTAGGTATATTTGCGAGAAGAAAAAATCTGTAAGAAAAAACATATTTGAAAACATTCATTCAAACAAGTTTATCTATTATTTACATTACCAACAACTTTATCAAATTGATTGATTTATCAATTGAAACTTTATCATCTTACCCTAACATCGCGAACAAAATCACCTGAACAACACAAGTAAAGAACCAAAGTACGAGTAAGAGTTCCGAAAACAATACTATTCAATTCATTATTAAATATCAACGCCAGCGTTAAACATTGAATCAAAACAATCGTTCCAGGAACTTTCGAGCTTCCAAAACAGAAACCACCGGAACTTTACACCCTTCGGATGAAAAGCCACTGAATAAATTGTGTTAAGAATCAGAGGGGCAGTAATTTAAATAGAATTTTTAGGTTTGAAGATCTTTTTATCTTTACTTTACTAATGTAGGACTAATATTAAAGACTGGTGCTAAGTACGTGTTTGTCCGACCTCACTTTTAACTGACTTCATTAAAGGAGGAGGTTCTCAATGCAATTGTTTTTTATGTTTGTTACTTCATAACTTGCACTAAATATAAGTAAAATCCCAGAATCCTTGCTTAATTAGTTCATTTTACTTCTATAGCTAGTTTCTACCTAAGTTTTTTTCACAAACCTTAATCCTTACATTAGGAGAATCTTTACTTTATGCGCCCTAAAAGCGAATATTTCGCTAGGAGTAGTTCAAAACTAGTTAAGCAAGAAGTTAGGCAATTCTTATATTTAGTACAAGTGGCCATTAGTTGTGTACTTAAACTTATGTTAAAATGGTTAGAATCAAGACCTGTAACTAAGCACAGGTCACGAATTGATTTTCATTTGCTAAAAAAACTACCAACTAAGTAAGCTTTGCTTAATTTGACCCTAGCTAAGCAAACTTTGCTCAGTTTGGGGTCCAGTTGTGTGAAAAATTCCCGAATTTATTTATTATTTAAGCTCAAATAATAATCTGATATCTACGTCTGAAAGTAGGTTTTAATCAGCCAAGCCTGTTTTATTTGACCTGGTTTCGGCATAAAAATTTAGTAAGTACGACACATGCTTTTGCTTTTAGATAAGCGCTTTGAAAGTTGAAAGTTCATTGTGCCATGCCTGAAAAAGATCATGACTATTGCTTAGATGGACATCGGGCCTTATTTTATCTTAACTATCAGTTAAAGCTTACTTACTAACCTCCTGCTATCACAAATATGAGAGCGTTCCAATTAAGCGCCACAAAGAAGTTGTCTTTACCTTTGCAAATATTATGAGCAACCGTGAAAAGTGCTGGATTTAAATTACGCCAGGCGTCTTAAGAAAGCTGTAAGGTTAGCGATTTCAAGCTTTGAAGCGAACGTCATAAGGTTGATAATTTATAGTGACATGCTAAAAGGTTTTGTTGGAAGGCTGGGCAGGGCAGACGGGTGATGTTTTTGAAAACAATGTTGAACAATTGGAAAACGCGTCTTTTCTTTATGATTTTGTTAAAACTTTATATATTTATATTATAATTAATATTATGTAGGATCAATCAATTTCTAAAATTGCTAATGTAACTGGTTTTAATCGTGTTAGTAATAATAATAAATAAATAAATAACTAATACTAGCTGCGCACCGCGGTTTCACCTGCGGCTAAAAAGTATTGCTATGTGCTATTCTAGACTATAATCTATCTCTGTGCCAAATTTCATCCAGATCTGTTCAGCCGTTCTGGCGTGAAAGAGTAACAAACATCCATCCATTCTTATAAACTTTCGCGTTTATAATATTAGTAGGAGTAGGATAATAGTGTCGCTTACCATACACCTTGATAGAATCTCACCAAAACTCAATTGAACTTGATCAAAATATAGAAATTCCTCGCTCGTCTACAAAGGCCTTACGTAAAATTTTAAATTAACACCTCTGGAGCGCAATTAATTTAGCTATTTTGTATGAATTTAGCTGGAGGTTTTGTATAGAACATTCTTGCTTTGGATCACACCTGAAGATTGCAGGATTATAATATCGGGTAGAGTTTAATATTACATTGACATTGGTTAAATATTTGATTTCTTATCTAATCCACAGAGCGAGCGTTAGCGAACGAAGCGTTTTTGCTTCAGCTTGCACAAAAATGCTTTCGTATGTCCGGATTCCAGATCATTGCCTTCGTTTATAGCTCGCATTCCTAACCGATTCTTTTAAAACTTTGTGAGTAGGTTCGATTATTAAATAGATTGTTTTTCGTTGAGGCAGTTAAAAATTAATCGGCAAAAACAATATGTTCAATTTTTTTTTTCGGGACACTTGAACACACGGTCGTCTGACCACAAACTAAGCAAAGCTTGTACTATGGCGGCCAGAGACTGATATACATACTTATATACTTTTAAATACATACTTAAATAGATATTAACACCCAGACACAGAACAAACACAAATGTTTACCACATGAATGTTTGCGCTAGGTGGGAATCGAACCCACGCCCCCTAGCTCAGAAGGCAGGTCAACTACCGACTGAGCCACCGAGGCAGTCTAGCCTTATTATCGAACCTGCTCATAAAATTTCACGAGAATCCGTTGAGAAATGCGTCCTGTAGAGGAGACAGACGTTGGCCGCGAGGTCTACAGCTAAAGAGTTACTAGTTTTATAAAGGCGAAAGTGAGTGTGTTTGTTCGTTTTTTGTTACGTTTTCACGCTGTAACTACTTAACTGGTCATCATGAAATGTTGCTTACACGTTGTCAGGGGTACAGAAAAGGAGATAACCCTATCTCCTTTTCTGTATCCCTGACAACGCGTAAGCAACATTCATTCATGATGACCAGAATATTTATATTAGCTGCGCCCTACGAAAGGTGAGCCTCGCCTTTCACTTTTCACTTTGTGTCAGAGTCGCTTTGTATGTTTGTTTTTACGCTAACACGCTCTAACTACTCCTCCGATTATTTTGAAATGTTGCTTACATGTTGTCAGGGGTACAAAAAAGACATGGGTTACCTAAATTCAGGTAACAGCGCGGGGAGCAGCTAGTTAATATTTATAACAAAACTTTTTTCGATCTATTACATGTGGCACTTGCAGCAAGTCTGGTTCTTGCATAAGAAATCTTGTCCAAATTTTGTAGCCACATAGTTATTTTTTTATTTAATAGTGATAAGTAAGTAAACTCATGATCGTAATTTGCATGAACTAGTTGCCTGCAAAATTTTATAACGAATAAAACAACATACTCAAATTGTTATCGAGCAAACAATGTCGAGAAGTCAAAGTCAAAGTCAAAATATTTTTAGTAAATTGGGTATACAAAGATACACTTATGAACGTCTAAGTTTTATAATAGACTCAACCGACTTATTGGAAAAAGAACCACTACTCAGAAAAAACAGGCAAGAAACTCAGGAGCCTTTTTTTTAAAGTCGAGATCTCCCAATAAGCTCAGAGCCCTCGCTGTGCTCTGTCAAATAGAAGCCAAATTTCCTATTTATTTAATTCCTAGATCCGTCTACATAACATAGAACCTTACTTAAAATCCCGACTTGAACCTATTTACTTTTTTCAACGGCAGCTTAGAAGGAAATTAGTTTTTAAATGGCGGGGAAAATTGTGGGAAATTGCGGAAAAGCCGGTCGTTGCTTTGGGGAAGTCATTCTTTATTCTGGTGTTTTTTAATGTTTTCGGGAAACCTTCTTGATGGCGGTTAGTGCATGTGATTTTTTATGTTGCCTTTCTTCAGAGAGGAAATAAGGTCAAAAATAAGGTACAACTTTTAAGGGTTTCAATGAAGTACTTCCTTAATAACTTTCGAGGAAGATGTACTAAAGTTAAAGTAAATTAAGTGTTCTTTTTACCCGACTGCGTAAGAAGGGGTTATATTTTCGAATGAATGTATACCAATGACTATGAAACTTGTGATCTGTGTTGTATACTTATGTATGTTTGTGGGCGTGTATGAGGTTTCTTTGGCACGCCCCACAGCCTAAACAGCTTGATGGATTTCGACATGTGAGCTGTCATTAGAATCGTCTTGATAGTGGAAGTGACATAGGATACAACATTTTGCAGCCGGGTTTTTTGTTTTTCTTTTAATAATGTTACTTGTTCCACGTAGTAGCTTTGACGCAGTTGTATTAAAACTGATGTGAAATAGAAATAGGTATTATAGGTGAAAAGTAACAAACATAACAGTATCTGATAAAAGTAAAAAGATTTCAGCGGAGTAAAAAGGAAAGCTTTAGCGTATTGATTTATTTGACTGGCCAGAAAAATTGTAGTTTTGTCTTGGTTTATGTAAGTTTTTGTTTACGAAATGTGGGAAGGCTGCTGACGAGGTAGACTGGAGATCTGGTGAGGGTTGTGGGAAGCCACTGGATGCGGGCAGCGCAAGGCCGGTCTTTGGTCTTTGGTAGTAGTTTGGTAGTAGCCTTTGTCCAGCAGTGGACGTCTTCCGGGCTCTCATGATGGTGATGAAAATTTATATTTAGAATAGTTATGTAAGTGTCCATGTATGTTTATATTTTACTTTCCTTTCTATAAAACAGCTTGACAAATTTGATCTATGCTTCCTACGGACCATGTATAGTTTTGGAGCATATCAAAAATTCTGCATTCGGTTTAGATTGTTTGCCGAATTCGGGTCAAAAATGATTTATAATTAATTTTGGATTACAGAAGTTGCAGTGCAGTTTTAAGCATGTTTTTTTTTTGTATGTTTAAATTTTAATCTTGAGCGCCATCATAATTTATTATGCTCCATATAATTTTAGCAGTCGTGTTCTCGTTTTTTCTATTTTTTTGTATTCTATTGAACTCGAAGGTCTCCATTTCAGTGTAGATACAGCTACGTAGGTACGTATAGATTCCCACGTCGTTTCGTCGGGGTCCCGTATAAACCGTAAGTGTATTGCGAACAATATAAGAGATTCCGACCCGCAACTAATTCTATTGTGGCAGGAAACTGCCATCAGTGGTCGGGGGATTCTGACGGACGGCATTACAGCAGTTTGCTGCTGAAAATTTAAAAAAAAATCCACCGCCGTACGATACGTACGTATTTTTTTTTAAATTTAGTAATAGAGTTTCGTTTTGCCGCCATCTTAAATGATGTTCTACGATAGAACACCTTTTCTACGAAGGAACCATTAAAGTCGAGTCTTGGAGACATACTGATTAAAACTATCTGATTAAAAATAAAAAACAAAGTCTTGTATAGTTATTTTTTTTGTGAAATTATATGCAAGTTGTTCTGATGATGTTAAGGGTCACACGATGCTACTCAGATGCGTGGTATCGATGGCAAGTGTGTGTGTACGTGTGAAGACAGGTACAGCTTGAAATCTTGTGTGACAATGCACTTTCTTCAAAATTCACAGTAGCTTTTTAAAATATCTTAAAACATTTTTTTTTTTGTTTTTCCTTTTTTCTTACTTATGCCAACTAACTTTTTAGTTAACTACTTCTGGGCAAAGATCTACCCCTCTTTTCTTGAAAAACAACCCTGTAATTTACACGGTAATATTATCGGATTGAACGATCCCTAACACAGTAATGTTAGCACAAAACAGTGAGCCCCAGTTACTTGATTAAGAATAACAACCTGGTGATTTCTGGAATAGCTGTGACCTTATATTCTAGCTAAAGTTCACTCTTATCCGTTTCCTTTCTTATCCTTTAAGTTGGTAGTCATTAGGCCCTATTCAGATAGCTAAATTGCTAGATCTAAACAAGCAAAAAATATACCTTTCTTTGTTATTGCTGCGTATTAGATAAGGACATCAATACTCTTAGATAGTTAAGATTTAGCCTTTTAGGGCCGATGAATGAATCTCGATTTAAAGAGCGTAAAATTAGTTTTACCATTAGTTATTTTGTCTAAGGACCGCATGCTAAAACGACGTTAGTATTCTGAATTGGAAGTATTATTTACCTAATATATATACATTATACATACGAGTACTAAGTTTCTTCGACAAAGGTTCAAGTATCACACAAATTCAAGATTAAGGGAAAGTTCAATTAAATTTCGAAATAAGATTACACAGAAATGAGAGATGAGAGATGAGAGAGATTAGAGAAACTTCCGCGTGCTCTGATAAATAGGTCAAATGCAGCAAAGAGAAATCGAAACAACAACTCTTAATCCTCAGTTTTTAATTAAAGTGCAAGGAAATGGTAAAATTCCAAGATTCAATCGGGAAAATTCTTAAGAAACTGGATTTTTCTCAGATTCTCTGCTATTGGAGGTAAACCAGCATTAGGACAAAACACCAGGAGCGGCCTCCAAACAGCTGTCCGAGGAGCTGTCCTCACTTGGCACCACTCTTCTGCTCCTTTCTCGTCATTACTGAAGCTCACGCCCGTCTTGAAATGCCTTCAGCGTCCACCAGCTGCTTCCACAAAAATCGAAATGTCTTTATTAGCTTATTTATGTAGTTTACATGGTTTTGGCTTCTCCTGGTAGTTAAAAACCTGTTTCAAGAGAACTACACCACTCTATTTTCGTAATGTAGTGACGGAAAGTCCTGTAATTTCATTTATTTAGACCATCAGGTAGATGATCGACCGCGCATACCAGACCCCTTAACATCACAGCAACCTCATATTTTTCAGGCTGACGTTCTGAAGAACCGCTCTAAGGCGATTCTGAAACTGCTACGCGGCACACAACAGTGGTTAAGACTGCGTTTTAGAACATGATCAGTGATGGCAGCCTAGTTTGGAGAAGGCCCGCCTCTCGTACCAGAGGAAACGGGTTCAATCCCAGCCGACAGCACGTCATTATTGCGTATTGCATGTCATTTGCTACATGACTGGAGCCCGATGTATGGCGACAGGCTCGCCCCCTGTCACATTTGGGACTGAATATCGTCCAGCGAAGTGTGGGTGTTGTATTACACGTCTGCCAGTCCTCTCGGGGGAAAGGTGTGACGATATGTTTAGAACATTGTACCGTAGTACCTCAGTATGAAAAGGAAACTTGCGCCACACTGACAACGTTTCTCCGCGTGGAAGACGCGTCAGCGTGTCGCGTCGTCGGTCAGTGTCTGTGTAAGAACCGCCTAAACGCTATAAAAGCTTGTCTGCTATCCATCACTGTTAACCCCCAAATAAAACCGTACTCGCGCCAGATTTGATAAAACTCTCTCCATCAATATCGACGCTCTCAAACAAAACATACTACATCCATTTTGATCCAATACTCTCGTTTCCGCATCATTTACCTAAAACACCACTTTGCTGGGAGAATTTCCTGATAAATATTATACCTATTCGTTTTATTTCTACTTAGAGGAAGTATTAGAGTGAAAATGAATGACAAATTTTTTGGGCGATTGCTCAAGAAGAGGTTAATGATTTATGGGTATAAATGGAATACATGCGTAAGAAGGCATATGTATGTTTCTCTGTGTCTATGTGATTTCGCGATGCACGTTGGAATATTGATGTATGATACTTGACTTAATTAAATTAAATGACGTGAGACTTGAGTGAAAAATGATGAAAGAGAGAGTGTAGAGTTAAGATTCATGATTCATTCAAGTGCCTTACAGCTGATCTCTTTGATGTATTTTTTTAGTTTAATATGAGTGCATACATAAATATGATTCATGATAAATGACTTATCAACTAGGTTTGTGTTTTAGTTTGGACCGTATGAAACTAGATGGCGTTTTTCATAATTGCCTAAAGTTACATTGCTCATGGTCAACGCCCTACGCAAAATACTCATCGTCATGAAGTGTCATCGTCATACTTACTAAAGTTTAGAAGTCTCTAAGATAAACTTTTTGCCAATCCCATGCTGCGCTTTTTCCACTTTGATGCCAGTTTGCGGATACCGCAAAAAACTAGTAACGTTATATTATCGTTTCTCCACCTTTGTGCCAGTTGACCGTCACGCACCGATCCCGTGATACGTTAAATGTTTACATCCCAACATGCTAGCGTTACTCGGTCGGGTCGCGATCCGGTTATATCGGGGTATATCTGGTTAGAGCTGGTTATGTGAGGGCCCGCGTTATCAAGGGAGATTGGAGATTGGAAAAGGTTTCTTTTAAAGTTAGGTGTTCAATTTTTAAATACATGGTTGAAAAACCATCACTTAAATTAGATGAAATTTTGATATAGTCTTCATAATTTTAACATAATATTTATAATTGTTAAATACCTGTAAAAATTTTGATTGCCAGAAGAACTTAACCCCTTTTTTATATTTAAAAATGTTAGAAGAGCTAATATACCTTAGCACTCTACTACTTACTAACTCAATAAATGAAATGTCAACTTCTCGCTGACAGAAAATTATCACAGATACATTTGTATTGGTACAAATCTAAAAATTTGTATTGGTATACAGATATCATTTTGTATTGGTAAAATACGCCAGTAAGAAGTTTATGAATAATACCATAAGGCCTCGTGCAGGGAGACGCGGAGCGTACAGCGTCGCATGGAGCAGCGGAAAAACAAAACAAAACAGAACGCGCATGAACACGCTTCTGTCTGAACGCTCTCATAGAGCGTAGAAGCTTAAAGCCTGAGCAGCCTTCGGCGATAATTCTGGCTATCGCGACAAGTGTAGCTGGTTAATTCAACACTCGGTGATGTATCGAGCCAATGGTCGCCCACGTCTACTCTACAGAAAGGCGACGAGTTGATCGCTAATTTATACAAGAACATCGCCGATAACCGATAACTATGATATTAGCGCGACAACGCAACTCAAATTATCGCGCGCTGATGTAGCCCTAGCAAACATTGGCAGCATGGTATAATAAAATACTCCGCCAGATATAGCATTCAGCAACACGTAGTGTTGAATCAACAATCGATGCTTAAGCAAGACCAAGATAAGTCATTTACAACAAGTTCGAAAGAGACGGATGACGAAGACGTCACTACGTGTTTGCTCAATGCTAGATCTTGTTTTTTTTATCATGATTGGCATTAATTTTCATTTGCCTGTACAATACGAAACCGCATGCACTGCGCAATGTCTCGCGTCTCCCCGAAACCTTTTTAGTATAATCGCATTCAGGAAACCGGTATTCTACATTCAGAATCAAGAATGGCTTGTGACTGACTAAATCATTCAAAAGATTCTGTATTTAGATGACTAAATTCAGCCAAGTGTAATAAGCGCTTTAGGCCTAACTTTATTTACCTGCCTATATTTATATTTAGTAGTCTTTTCAGTATTTTTCCGCAATAATTAAATTGTACAGTACTGTATTTAACCAATACTTAACCTTATTTCGCGGGTAGGCTGTTTCCTTGAATCCTATTATCTCACAAAGAAACTCAAGAACCGCCTTAATAAATATGACCTTACAAAGAGTAGAAAAATAATTCGCGGCAGAAAAAGTCATTCCAGGCACTTCCATAAGCTTATTTGCCTCGCCCTAGAAACCTTAAAGCAATAAGAAATCTAAAGCAATGAACGAACCTTTCCACTTTCCAAGAAAACTTCGTTCTACAGCCTTCGAGCCTTTTTTTTTTTTTTTTTTTTTTTTTATGTATAATAGGTCGGCGTTTGACCACCAACTCGCCTGATGTTAAGCGACGTTGTGGTCTAAGATGGAGCACGACGACCTATAAGATACTTATTCACTCTAGCCTTGGAGTTTTGTAGAGTGAAGAAGTACAAAGACGGCAGTTGAGTGAGGCGCTACAAGTGCGCTACTGCTCAGACCCGTCTTCGGAACGGTTACACCGGACTACATCCCGAAACACGACTAGGTCATTTCACGGCATGGCTTGGTCCGGTGGGTGGTAACTAGCCACGGCCGAAGCCTCCCACCAGAGTTTGCTACCCAGTTAGCACTACCCGGGGACCACGTGTAGGGAATCAGAATAGAGTACACTCCTACGGACGTGGGTAGCTCAGCCCCTTATTTCCCATTCAAACTGATAAAGAAGTGAATCAGACGGAACCTTCGAACGTTTTTAAAATGTGGCGAGCCACTAAGGTTTGAGTAAACTGGGAACTATCAAGCATACTGTGGTTAGGGTTGCCAGAAAGTTGAACGTTCCAAGTTTAGTGAAGAATGTATTGTTTTTCCGGTCAGTAAGTAGATTTATGGGTTGTTTTGTCTGTATTTTGGAGGTGTGCATTTTGTAAATTGAATAGTTTGTTGATAATATTTAGAGCTGTTAAGAAATCCTAATCGAAACTAATACAATATGCATTGTTTATATGCATTTATTTGTTACGCGTTCATGCTCTAACTACTCATCCGATCGTCATGTAATTTTGCATACACGTTGTCAAAGTTACAGAATAGTCACGAGGTGCGTTTCATCCCGAACAAAATAACGGTTTTTGTGGGGTCGTGGATGAAATCGCCGGCGCAGCTAGTAAAATAAACCGGCCAAGTGCGAGTCGGACTCGCGCACCGAGGGTTCCATACAAACATGTTTATGAGGAAAGGGGTAGTAAGTTTAAAATAATTAAAAATATTTTTATTTCTATTTGATGCAACTAAACATTTATACTTCTCGTCATTTTTCATTTATCTGTGCTATAAGATGTTGCTTTGTACCAAATTGCAAGATTCTGAGTTAACAAGAATTACCCTGTAGGTTTTAATTCCCTTGCGAGTGTCGAAAGTTTGTGATTTTTTCACAAATACACAGACAGTAATACAAGTAATTCAGGGTGTGTAGACTGAGTTTTTGATATGAATTTTAGCTTAATACCTCCATGCGTTCCTGAGAAAAAGGGTCTTGACAAACAGACAGACAGATAACAAAGTGATCCTATAAGGGTTCCGTTTTTTCCTCCTGAGGTACGAACCCCTAAAAAGATAGAAAAGTAGCGACGAATAGTTTTCATATGACCTACCAGCTACCTACACCTCACCTGATGATGAAAATAAATCACTAACTTTGCTATTTTTAGATTTATAACGTCATAAACTACCCGCGCTAAACCCAAAGTCCCACAAAAATACCCTAAAACCCGACTCGTGCGCCACAAAATCCGCCCGATTTGCGGCAAAGCTCCGCATGCTGGTATCACCGACCGGAAGTGACGTAATAAAATCAAACCGGCTGCCAGCGGCGGGAAATGGCGTCGAATCGAATTCCTTGACGGCGCATTCAAAGGAAATTAGGTTGAAGTAACATCGGGAAAACGACAGCGTTTAATTTGTAAAAGTCGGCAACTTCTCTAATCGTTAGGAAAATCAGAAATTACGTCTTATCGTAGTGATTTCCTTTTTTTCTAAATTAATTTCTGGAAACAACATTCTGGATATTTATCAAAGAAAATTAGTTCTCATTCTTAGCTTGCGTGACTTATACAGTTGCATTTTATAGGGTTCCGTGTTAAAACAACGAACCCAGATTTGTTGTGTAACTTCGTGCATCTGTCTATAATTACGTTCGTTCTAGATCGCTACAGCATCATAACTTCTTTTACATTTATAAACTTAAAAGTACAAACCAACAACAAAATCATAACAACATTTTTTTAAATTTTCGTCCATCAGACATGGTTGATCAAAATTTATTGAAAAGACACAAAAGTGATTTTTGTAGAGGCTTGCATCCAAAGACAATTTAGAAAAACACATGGATTTCATAGAAAATTCACTCTTTATTTTGATATGCACTGATTAACTACATTTTATATTATCTACATTCTACACCCGATTTAACGACATCTTTCCATTCATTGAGAATCTTAGTAAACAATATGAGTACGAATAACTTTAAAATAAAAAATAATTCAGTAAGTACGTATCTTACAAATTAAAGTAAGACCTAAATTCATTTGGTGAAAATATCGACAGAAATTGGTAAACATTCGTATGGCACAATTATTTTACAATTATCGATAATAATTAAGGCACTTAGACCAGCTCTGGGCTAGATTATTTGGTTATTTAACTAAAATGGAATGTTTAAAATAATTCGAATACAACTATTAATGGATAAATCAATTAAAATAAAACTGAAACTACTGCGTTATGTTGAAAAACACATCAATCGTATGTTAGATCTGCTCATACACAAGGTGACATAAATATCTGATTTGATGGCCACTTGCACTAACTATAAGCATTGCCTAGGACCTTGCTTAGTTAGTTTAAACTACTTCAAACTAACGAAATATTTGCTTATCGGGCACATAAAGTTAAGATTATCCTAAAGAATAGCTTAAGGTTCGCGTAAAAAAATTTAGGTAGGACCTAGCTAGGAGTAGGTTAAACTAATTGAGCAAGGATATAGGCAATTCTTATAATTTAGTGCAAGTAACCATTAGATTAATAAGCGATGAGCTGTGTCGCATATGGAACTTCGTACACAAATCAACGTAATGACAACTACAGCACGCGCTGTACGAACGCACGATGATCAATTATCGCGCGCTCGTACAGCGAACCCAATTTAAGTTGCCAAATGTACGAACGACCTAAATGGCATTGAAGATCTTTTTTAGATATTTAATTTACTATTAACTGCTTTATTTTTACATAGACTAGCTCTAGTGTCCATAGACCCCTGTCTAACTAAGTACATTTAAGATTCTGAATTTGACTTAAAACTTCTACTTTTTCTACTATTTCTCTTCAGATCAATATTACGCGTAATCCTTGAGCGGGGCCAGTTCAACCACCATTGGTAGTGGTGGCGCGGATGGTGTCACCAGCAGCGGGCTGCCGACCTGGCCCTTCGTCTCCATGACGGCCAGAGTCGGCTGAAGCAGCATCGTCTGCCGCTTGCCGACGCGGAGCAACCCTCGCTTGGCTGCAATGAGGAGGAGCAAGGAGGCCGACACGACGAAGGACAGGACCTGGAATGAAAAGCGTTTTGGTGAGCAATTGTTTTTCAATATATCTCGTATTACCTAGCATATAGGCTCATTTTCATTGGTCGTTTTAGCCAAAATTCCGGGTGCGGACTCTCGCATGCCATAAAGCCTGCACGCAAATGCAATTTTCATTAGTCGAGAAGACCCGTAAGTAGCGTGCCAAAGATTTTCTGATCTCACAATCAATGTAATGATAAATTGTACTCGTAATGATATGGGCAATGCCCGTATGCCGTATTTAATAGTATATCAACCAAGCTATAGAGCTTTTACTAGTAGGTACCCCGCAAGCGGTGAGTCTCCCGAATGCCGGCTAACGACCGAGTAATCGACTAATGAAATTGACCATTAGCCCTGTGGTTTTTGTACTATACTACAAGAACTGTTATCTATTGCAGAATAAAAAAATTGCTATGTATTTTGCAGTGTTAGGCTGTGTTCCCATTTTGGCTAGATGAACGCCTATGCTTTCAGAGATAGAGACAAATAAGTAAAGGCACGTTTCAATGTCAGGCTGTAGGAAGTCACATAGAAACCTACACTTTCTTTCTTTGCAGTCAAGCAATGAACATCACGAGAAAAGCTTATTCATACCTACCTACGAATTATAGTAATATTCACACAGAGCTTTTCAAGTTGGCTATACAATCACTTCTATGTCTATGTCGTTACAGTTTCTGTTTGCAATCACTGTGTCGATACGTGCGTCATACACATCGCCACCGACATTTTTATCCCGTCCTAGAACGTTAAAAATTCAGTAAATGATCCACATATCTATTTTAATAATAAATACTCTTAGTTGACGCAAACTTTAGAAGAATATAAAAATTATGGGAATATAGGCAATGCCCTTGAAGGATACATTTTGTCGGTCTGACACCACCCAATGTCGGGCCTCGGAACGAACGCTGCATGTAAATGAGTTTGTTAATATTAGAAACCTATGTATGAGTTACAAAATCATAAATTACATTTTACATAAGTAACGTCTAGCGCCCTCTTTTGAGCATTGAGCACAATTTTGTAAAGTTTTACATTATTATCCATATAGTTTATGGCGCTTTAGCCACAGACTTACACACTTTTTTTAAATCTGTGGCTTAATACGTACATTATTATAGTCACGCTTTTGTTTCGTAGGTGTAGGCAGATACCACTTCACTGCACTCTAATGAACTCTAACTTCTATGAGTTCCTTCATACATGCTCGTCGGTTAAGGGTACTCCTGACCTGGCCTTTTTCAAAACGTCTGTGGCTTAAGCCTAAAATATATCTTCTAAATCCGTAATTAAATTGCACTGTCCACAGTCCACACTCTGACTGATACGCCTGCCATCTTCGCAAGCTGATATTTCGACTACTATTGATAAACAACTCAATATTTACTGATAGTGCAACATGTTATCGTCATTCAGCCAATGAGAATGCAATATTTAGTATGCTAGCGATAGCGTGATAGTGAATCAACTGCGGGCTCGCCAGCTCCCGCCGAACTCCAGCTGAGTGCCCACGCATTTAATTATACCTCCTTATCTAAACACATTGGCCAATATTAAACAGAAAAATATCCTACACTACTTTATGTTTATCTAATGTGCCTTGTTTATCCAATATTGGGGTTCACTCGCACATGTGGTTTGGCAGTTACTTGTCTGGTTTTCTCGCTCCCATTTAGCTTTTGATAATGTTTTTGTTGAAACATATTACAGATTCATCAGATTTGCTGTTCAAGGGTACTTTCACTCTTCCCATAGACAGCAAATCCAATCAAATCAACTCACTTTGCTTGCCTATCATGTCAAATACGACATGATGATCATCACGAAAATGAAAAATCGAACAAACAACTATCAGACTTTGCATAAAAAAAACTCTCGGTCTACCGACGCTGAATGATGATTTGTTTCTATCAGAGCTACGGAACACACATAATACCTACATATGTAGTGACATGTGCTTAGATATTGTACCTATTCGTTTAATTGCGTTAATAATACTTAATTCGTTTTGTTGGTAACTTTATGAATAATTATTATTATGCTTATATGTACTATAATTATACCATTTTCTATTTTCTAGGTAGGTACTAAGGTAAAAGCCTAATGGATAAATAGGAAAAATAATAGTGCGTCAACTTTGGAATAAAATAACCAGATGGTGAATTATATTTGAAATTATTTAATTATTTTATTGTATAAATATTATATTCTTTGTTTAGGTATCAAGTTTTGGTAAAAAAATTACAGTATAATAAAAAAAAATCTTTTAGTCTGCCCACTCTCTGTAAGAACTCCCTTCCACTTGCCACCGTATGACCTCTCGGCCTCTTGACTGGCGCCTTGCTGGCTGCCGCCCCCCTACTGCTACCCTCCGACTGATGCCTCTTGCCTGCCGCCCCCGTGTGACACCCCTGATTGCCACCCTCGGCTGCTGCCTAGAAACTGTTATCCGATTGCGGGCCACTGGTCGGCGTGCTCGACTGGGGCGAGCCCTGGCTGCTGGCCTAACACGTCGTGCCTGGTTGCCGTCTGATGACCGCCGCCTTCTGACTACTGCTCCCCGACTACTGCCTCTGGTGGCCGCCCCCCGACTGTGGGCCCTGGGCTGTCGCCCCCCAACTGCCGCCGTTCGACTGTGGGCCCTGGGCTGTCGCCCCCCAACTGCCGCCCTCGCTTGCCGCCTTATATTGCCGCCACCCCTAACAGCGATCGTCCTTGCGCCTCGCACCTAGAAAAATGTTTCAAAAATAGATGATAATCAGTGCACTTTCAGCATAACAATTGTGTGGTAACTGTGTTGACACTGTCATCACACTTTGTGTCGATACAGAGCCTTGAACACATGGTTGTCAGACTCTTACACACAAAGTTGTATCAATGTGTCGACTCATTACTTACTTCACATAGTTACAGAGTTACAAATCCAGAGTAATAGCAATGATAGCAATGTTTTGAAGCTATTACTACAATTTGTTGCGAAAGTTACAGTTACTCGTGTTAATTAGTATAATATCATAACTAAAAATCAACTAGATAAACATTAAACCTAACGATTGTAACATTAATGACTAATTGAGAATCAATCGAGCTTACCTGTTAAGTGAAGATTGATGATAATTATTTGAACTTCCTTGAAGAGAGATTACATACTCGTAGTGTTTTACATATGCAGCACTGCGTTCCTGTGGTCACTTTTCACACTATTTTAAAGTGTTTTTGTTTTATAACCTGGTAACCCTATCCTTTTCCACCATTCAAGTTTAAAGTCCCCATTTCACAACCTATGGCAACCTTAGTTATGTAATTATTATTACATGTACAAGTACATGTATTATACATATGTACATCTACCCTTAAAAGTTAAAGTTATTATTTCTTACTTACTTATAATTTTATTGTAAGTCAATATTTACTTGAAGAATTAAATTAAAGTAACCAACACTAGGTAATGAATACTTGTAGGTATAGGCATTATTATGGCAATGTTAACCTTTAATACCTATCTTCCTTGCAGATAGATCGGGGTCAGTAAGGATCTGCATATTTCACAATTTTGCACATACCTGAGTTATAAGTCAGTACACTAATACCTATCTTATGAGCAGTACTAACTGCATCATATCTTGCAAAGTGAATAATAAATACTTTTTTTTTTAAATTATTATTATTTTAAGTGAATGTCTAAAATGTACCAACAATTCCCTTATGTTCTGTTCAATATCTAAGTAAAGTTTTGTCTAAGTATTCTAACAGGCGTTAAGTATCTCTGGTTTCCTCTGAAAAACGAGGGTAACACTAACAGCTGTTATTTGCTCTCAGGGCCAGAAGTTTTAACCCGTTGGGTTATATTAATTGTTTTCTTATAATCTAATAATACTATCAATTGACATCAATGCTAGGCCTTTACACTCTGTGTGAACTGTGAAGTAACAAGTTAAAGTGTTAATTGTTAAAGATTTACTTAATTGGGATATAGGGAAAAGTTATTTCATCAAGGCTATTTGTCCGAACAAGGCGGTCGAGTCAATTTAAATAACTTTGACGTTCATAAGTGTATCTTTGATACCTAAATTGAATAAAAATATTTTGACTTTGACTTTGACTTTGACTTTGACTTTGACATTGAATACAGTGGGTACTTATTTGGAATCTATGTAAAGTTATATATATGTTTCAGCATTCATACTCCAAATATGCCCTTAGCGGACCTTCTGATTTGTTCAATACTACCTATTTGAACACCCCTTACGGTGACAAGGCTGATTTCTGGCAGAGTAGCCATATCAGCTAAGAACTTCAAAAAATCCAAAATCATATTACTTAATTGCAAAGGCGATAGTAGAAAGACCTGGTCCACGCTAAAGAAGATATGTGGTATAGGTAGCACAAAAATGACTAGCTCCGAACTGCTGCAAGCCAACCCCAATCCCAAAGAATCTCTAAATTCAGTAAATGCCTATTTCAGCTCTGTGGGTGAAAACCTAGCTAGCGAAATCTTACACAAAGTTGGTAAAACTGAAACTCAATTAGCAGCTGATTTAAAAAGTTACCGTTGTCTAATTGTAATTCTGACTCTTTCTTTTTTAACCCTACTAATGAAAAAGAAATCCAAAAAATTTTGGAAGCTTAAAAACTAGATCATCACCTGGCCATGATGGCATAAGTAATGAGATTCTCATTAAGGCAAAGGAATTCTTATCTGGGCCTATTACGTTCTTATGCAATATGAGTCTGACTAGTGGCATAGTGCCGGATAGTTTTAAAAAAGCAAATGTGACACCAATCTTTAAAGACGGTGATAAAAATGTAGCTTCCAATTACAGGTCAATTTCTCTCCTAAGTTGCCTTTCTAAGATTATTGAGAAAGTAGTTAACTCCAGACTCCTCAAATACTTAGAATTACGGAAACTCTTATCGGAACAACAGTTTGGTTTTCGTGCCAAAAAATCCACAGAAGATGCGATGACCTCCTTAATCGACTTTGTGGCTAAAAAGATCGATGAAGGTTACAGATGTGCTGGAGTCTTCCTCGATCTTGCCAAAGCGTTTGACACAGTATCGCGACCAATTCTACTTAAGAAACTGGAGCTGATGGGGATTCGCGGAATACCTCTTCTGTAGTTTACATCTTATCTCAATAATAGAATCCAAAAGTATGCATGGGCGACCTAAGCAGCGACGCCAAATGCATAAATTTCGGGGTGCCTCAAGGAAGCGTATTAGGTCCAACCCTGTTTTTAGCGTATATTAACGACCTATGCTCAATAAACCTTCGCCTTGGACGCATTTTTACTTTCGCGGACGATACTGCCATGGTGTTTTATGGTGATTCTTGGAAATCCGTGCAAGATATTGTTCAGGTAGGTGTGGATACCATTGGTATCTGGCTTGAACAAAACTTCCTAACGTTAAATGCAACAAAAACCAAAGTTATTGCTTTTAACATCACAATACGTACTGCACCACCAAGCCCCTTAGTAGTAAAATTTTACAAGTGCCAGCCATCTCGATCCGAAAAATGTAATTGCAGCATGCTGGAACAAGTTCAGTCTCTAAAATATTTAGGAGTGGTGCTGGATGAGCATCTCACCTGGAAGCCACACATTAACACACTCGCTGGCAGAGTTAGGAAACTTATGTATGTTTAAGAGACTCAAAGTGTCAGATTCTGTAGAAGTTATTGACATGGTGTACAACTCTCTCTGTAAATCGATTCTCAGTTATTGCATCGTAGCATGGGGTGGCGCGGCTAAAACTCATCTCATAAAACTCGAACGTGCTCAACGTGCAGTTCTGAAGGTGGCATTTAGAAAACCATTTCTTTACTCCACTGAGGTTCTTAGAGTAATAGAGTAGAGTAATAGAGTGCTTTATTGGCCTTATAACAGAACATTACACTGGGCAAGTCAATTACAGATTTTTAAATGTGTACATAATATTTTTGAAATGTTTAATATAATTTATTCTAATTTAATCAATTTTTAAGAATGAAGATTCAGTCAGTCGCATATTCATACATTCATTTCATTCTTTACAGAGAGTGTGGACATCTGCAAGTGAGGCAACTCTACATATTCTCTGTCATATTGAAGTTCCACAAAATAGCACCTACCACTCTCATAATTTCTCACAGGCATATTAGGTGGAAGCTTCCTGCCAGGAATACCGAGTTCTACAAAAGAACTTTTACATGGGCAGGACCCTACCTTTACAGCAAAACTAATTCTTTCCTAAATATTTTACCCTTACTAAGAAACCGGTGTAAAACAAAACTCCACAATTGGTTACTTAGTATGTCGAGCGAAGAAACCGAGAACTTCTTTCAGATCGTCAAGTAGTTAGTTAGAATTATCTTCAAACGAAACTTATATCCTCTTTTGCCAATCTCTTACTTCAATTTCTCTCACTTCTATTACAACGAGCATCTACCCGTTAAGTTGTAAGTGACAATGATCTCCATAGAACAGGGTATCCTAGTATGGAGATCATAGTCCACCCTACATACATTTTAATGTGTAATGTGTACTAGCTGTAAACTTAGAATATAAATAATAATGTATTGTAAATGTAATTAATTTTTTGGGAAATAAAGTATTATTATTATTATTATATCGGATAGCACGCGCACGTGTCCCGGCCTCCGGCGTATTTTCTTATTTTCCATTATAGTAATTCTTCAATTCTTCTATTTCTCCAATCTACTATAAAGTGTTTTAACTCTATCTTCGATCTTCTGATCTATCCCTTTTCGTTGTCCCATTGTACCTATTTGATGTAAATATTTTTGTCGCGGAAAAAATGTGTATTTCGTAATGCACAAAAAACACAGAATGGCGGAAAAGGGTTACCAGGTTATATAACAAAAAAACTTTAAAATAGTGTGAAAAGTGACCATAGGATCGCAGTGCTGCATGTGTGAAACACTATGTAATCTCTCGAAATGAAGGAAAATAACTACACTCATCCAGCTCATCTCAGTTTCAATCCATAAAAAAAGAACCACGGCCTCGATTCTACTAAGCAATTGTTTTTAAGTTGTTAATGAACTGCCTATTTTTGACACTTCTGGCATACGAAGAGTATCAATTTAAGACAAAAAAAAGGTTTCTTTGTAGATTCCCCAATCTACTTTTCTTTCAAATGGCAGTTTTGTATGGAGACGTAAGTACGCATTTTTTTAATGCTGATAAGGCTTACATTTAGCCACCAACACGCCTGATGGCAATGACGCGGTCTGCGATGCAGCACGCTTGCCTAGGAGAATCTGATTCACTCGAGACTTGAAGACACCCAGTGTCAGGGAATACACATTCTTGCAAAGTATTCCACACTCTAGCGGTCCGTACAAGAAAATAGTTGTTTACCTGGTTATTTCTTTAGACTAAGTTTCTTAAAAATAACAAAGAGAGGGTCTAAAAAAGACCAAAAGACATTGAAAAGAGCTCAGTGTACCATGTACACATTATTAGGTACAAAGAACCTTATTTACTACGGGACAAATTCAGAAATTGCAAAAAAAAAACAGCTTTTCTCCTGTTTTCATCAAATCTCACCTACTAGGTATCATCTCTTTATCTCAAAAAAAGGCAAGGCAAACAACGGCAAGGTTAACTTTGACAACTCGATGTGTCTCATTAAAAATTGAATCACAGCTGTAACAATCCAAAATCTTTGAACACCATAACCTAAACAGCCTTCAAAAAATATCCCGCATAAAAAATAGTTTCAAAATACACTTGACTCACCGCCGCGATCCCGAAAGCAGCTATAACTTCGTAATTTTCAAACATTTTGACACTAGGCTATTAGAAAACTACATATAAACCAGAATCAAAACAAATTGCGCTTCTTTTTTGTCCCGCTACTATCAGAATAACTGGAGGAATGAATGAACGCGCATACTATGAGACTCGGTCGTCTACACAGACTAGCACTGTGTCAAGGTAAACGGATAAATTATACAACACACTTGACACAGAGCCGACTGTGTCTCTTGTCGGAAAGCCAAAACGCTGCACGGAACGGCAACGCCTCGCACAAACGTCAGCTTGAACTCGTTTTGTATTTGCGCACGCGCATTCCGCAGACCCGGCGTTATCTATGGAATTAATCATTGTTCAAATATAGGATCAAAACTAGAGTTTGATAAAAACATTAACGGCAGTTACCTTGACCGTTAGAGCTGCATGAAAACTTTTTAATGAGACATGGCTTTTTAGTGCAATATTTTACAGACAGGTGTCAAGATTTACAAAAAAATAGGTACCTAAGTACTTAGTCAACGAAAAAAATTAGATTCAAAAAAATATTTTTTGAGAACAACCTTATTAATTTTTATAAAGATCTTAATTCTCTATTGGAACAACATACCTAAACTAGAATATCTACTGGATACTTCAGAGTTCGCAAAATACTTTTTCCACACATTTCCGAAATACAATCAAATAGAGGTCGTCTCCGCAAAGTATTTTGCTTCGTATTCGAATCATTGCGATTTCTGAAAAGCTTTATAAAATGTTATTAGAAACTTCAGAAATCGCAAACATTTGCAATTGTTTTGTTTGCTTTTCTTCTTAAATTGTTAACCCAGCTAGCCCATAATACTAGCTGCGCCCCGCGATGTTACCCGCGGTCAAAAGGTAGCTTATGTGCCATCTATCTCTGCGCCAAATGTCATCTAGATCCGTTCAGCCGTTCTGGCGTGATTGAGGAACAAATATTTAACCATCAAAACTTTCGCATCTATAAAATCACTGTGAAGTAGGATTCTACGCTTTAAGCCTGTACCAGACTATTGCTCCGAACGCCTGCGAAAGTGTTCCCATTGGTTGTTGGCTTTTTAACCACCGCGCGACGCTGAAACGACGGGGTGTTATAATTTTGACGTATGTGTGTGTGTGTGTGTGTGTGTGTGTGTGTGGGTGTGTGAGTGGATGTGTGTGTGGGTGTGCGTCGTAGCTCCCGAACGGGTGAACCGATTTTACTTTTTTTTATTCGAAAGGTAGTTTAGTCGGGATTGTTCCTAGTTACGTTTGATGAAAATTGGTGTTAAGGGTTTTTTTAATATTTAATTTATACTTGTTGACCAATAGGAATGGTATATCGGTGCTGTCGCAAGCGTTTACGGCTATAGTCTGGTTCGGGCTATAAATGATGTTTTGTATGCAAAGTATTCTATTCAATGATGCGTCCATCCGTTCGTTGCTTATTATTGTGCCAGGTACTTAGTTGCCATCGCCTTTTTAGGGTTCCGTGCTAATTTATTGAGATATGAGTCACGGCCTTTTTATTGAGGTAAATATGAGAGTATTCCGACGTTTGTCTTGTATCTTTAATTAATTGTTCGCCGATATCTACTTCCTGCTAGCTTTATAAACTAATACAACCCTATAGCTAAGTAGTAACCACATTTTTTTATAATAAAAAAAACAAAGGCTTTCTACGCCATTTTTTAAAATAATTTTACTTGTAATGTAATTTTACAATTACACAAACCAAAATTAAAGAAATCAAGAAATTATAATAGGAAAGAGTCTCGACCAACACCTGAAGAGGCTCTCGTTAGACAGGTCAAGGGTCAGATACAGTCGGCAGTGATCCTAGACTCGTGCCATATTGTCAGGAGGTTCTTCACTCTACAGCCCTAACCACCGGTAGCTTGGGTCTCGTCTAATAATATTTGTTTTTATTATTCATTTATTGTAAAAAAAACGTTATTAATAAATACTTCGTCATAACAATAATAATAAATTCGGGACATTTTCACATACGGTCGCCTGTCCCCTTCTAAGTAAAGCTTTTAATAAAAATAATAATCTTTATTTATTTCTGATTTCTAACCATTCTAAAAAGAGGAAAAATATCAAAGAAACGCCTCCAATCAACATTCCCGTTTTATCACAATTATTTTTCAAAAAGGCCACCTTTACAAAGGCTTGTGTTCATCTGACGACATATACGTGACCGGCGTCACAAGTCGTCCTAAAACTCCACACAAATCACAACCATATCGCAATAATAAATCTACTAATGTTTCGCCAGCCACTGTGGAAACTTTATGAAAATGCATTGCGACATGGTTTGAAATGAGGCTTATTGTTACAGAACCTGATAGCGGACCAGCCTACCAGATGTTGTCATAAATTGACTGCTTGCACTTAGATACAACCTTATCGCTGTTAGTATTGTCAAACCAGGAATGAATAGTAAAGTAATGTCTGGATTATTTATTATGATAAGGTTGTTTATTGGTTATAACAATTATTGCTTACGTGATTTTGCAACTATACTTCCAGACGTCAAAGCGCTTCCTGCTTTTTTAACCAGCATTTGCAGCGTAAAACCTTAAAAAAAAATATGTAGTTATAAAAAAGCATGAATGTGTGTTTATAGCTTCGTGTGTCTGATGACTATATGTACGGAGCTTCCGAAATGTCAGTGGTAAAACTCAATACCTATTAAAATTAAATAGAAAGTTTTTGGATACTATTTTTTGAATAAATACGAACCAAGTCGCAGGTAACAGCTAGTATCTAATAAATGTTAAAGTGGTTTCGAATCCCATGTTAACAACAAAAGAAAATATGGGTGGATTACAAATATTGGCTCTAGTTTTTTTTTTTTTATTCTCACATTGTAAATGATAGCACAAAGTTCCAAGGCAGAGGGTCCCCTCTGCTTTGGAATTATTATAGCTATTATTTCTATTGTTATGTTATGTTTCTCTCCAGAAAGCAGGAGTTTTAATTTATGGAACCAAACCAGTACTTTCATGAATGAATTCGAAAATTGGCCACTTGAAAGCATAGAAATCCGCAAAAATATCCAAGGCAACAAAAAAAAAAGGTTTTTTGTTGAGCTGTGTAATCTATTCTGTGACATTCATATAATTATTCATTCAAGCATTTTTCACGCTCTGCTGAGTACAGGTCTCTTTTTGTAGCGCGCCATCTTTTCCTACATTAGGTACTAGAAAGGGTCCTAGTTTTTCCTTCCCGTTGCCTACATCAGGTGGGTATTCGTCGATAAGGGCCCATCGGGCCATGCCCCATCCGGCCCATGGGCCATTGCTCCTAACGGTCCGTATCATCGCGAGCGGTAAATTAAGGTGCAAGACGAGGGTCCGGACGCCTGATGAAGGGCGGAGGAAATTATGCTGGGCGGGCTTTGTTCGGACTAATGAAACGCTTTCAGTATTCGGACAAAGTTGGAAAAACTACTGTTTGCTCTGATAAGTTGCTTAAAGAGGACTATGGAAAGGAGGACAGATGGTATCAAAGGTAGACTTTGCTCTCTACAATAAATAATATAAACAAGCATGGAGTTCTTCAAAAGACCTGTAAATAGTCTTTTCACACCGCGGACCCGACAATGACCAATTACAAATCACATAATCTCAACGTAAAGCAAGGCATTGCCTCTCTAGGGAGAGAAAGTTGTGTGAAAATCCCATGGGAGCTTCCGAGCAAAGAGGTTAAAATTGAATAGAAATTCACGCATACGGGCTCCATAAGAAGAGTTTATTACTGAGACCTGGCCTCCATAAAAAAAATAACGCTGCTGCTCCAAATTTGAAAGAAGAAACGGTGTTTGCTGTAACATAATTATTTTCATAGTTCCTTTCTATTGCCTCGCATGATAAAGCAGTGTCTTTGTTTTGGGCGGCTTGAACCCCTCGCTTCACTCAGGATTCTACATAACTCCCTCGCTGCGCTGGGGAGTTGACTCTAGAGTCCTTCTTACGCTCAGGGTTCATTTAGCCGCCCGCGACGTAAGACACTGCTTTGTCCCCTCTCGGTGCATAATCTACTACAAAAGGTCGGCGACGTATTCTTGCTGACAGCGATTTTAGGTGACGGTAATCGCTTACCATTAGGCAGATTTTCTATTTATAAATGTCACGTATGACAAAAAAGTGATAAATACATTACTAAAAATACATAAACTTTCCAATTTGTTTATTGTGGGAGCATATGCCCGGTGTATGGCGACAGGATTGCCCCCTATCACATTTGAGACTGAATGTCGTCCGGCGAATTGTGGGTGTTGTACATCTCTGCCAGCGTCTTCGGGTAAAAGGCGTGACGATTTATATGTTTATGTGTTAAACTTTTCAAAACAACATTACTTTTTGGGTGTTTAAATAAGTGGTTAAAGCAACGTTAGTTGTCCATCAAGTATACGAGTACCTTGAATAATCAGGAAACTTTCCGTACGTCGGGAATTTAGGGTTGTGCGTCGGGAATTCGTGTCCGCTGGGATGTGAATTCGTTACTAAGGGCAATGGCTCGTAATCGAGTGTAGAGTATTTATTGAGTCCCATCGATTGGACCTAAACAAATTTGATTTTACTTACGTACCTATTATATACAAACTTATATGTATATATAGGTACGTAGAGAATGTTCAAATTCTAACTTATAACTAGTATTTACTCTTTCCTAATTCGTCAATTTTTGAACAACTTTGTCAAAAAAAAATTGATGAAGTCAAAACCTTTTGTTGATACGTGATATTTCCATTTAAAAGAAATAAATCCACGAAAACTTGCTTGCCGAGAGTTCCTATCGGATTACAAAAACACACAACCCTAAAATCGTTCCAAAGAAAAAAAATATCAACAAAACAAAAACATTTTAAATCTGAAAATAGCAAACAACATGATTCGAACAGTAAATTTATTTGTAATAGATTCTAACATAATAGTATTATGTTTTGATAAATTGAATATTTCTTGTTTTCTTTTTTTGGAGAAAGCATCCAATATTAATTTATTTAGCTTTCTTTGAATTTATGTTTGCTGTAAATAAATAAATATTTACGTAGGTACTTGATTTACCCCACGTAGTCAGGGGGGCCATTCAGTTAACCAAAACCGACCGTTGAGGTTACGTTAGCGTTTTAAAAAATTAACGGCAAAAATATCAGTATCACTGATGTTTCACAAACGTGTCACCGATAGTATAGCTGGCACGTTTGTGAGACATTAGCCACTATAATACTTAGTAATACTTAGCCGTTCCCCGTCCATTTTTTTAAGGCTGAAGCAACGTCAACGGTTCAGTTTAGCATCGGATTGATAAGCTGAATTACCCCGCAGGTCGTGCGAGGTTACAGTTCTGAAAGCCAATTTGCCGGTCGATTACCGATCGTACACCTTCAGCCTTAAGTTCATTAACTCTCATGCTTCGATCACTGATCGAAGCTCTTGTCGCTTAATGCTCTACTACAAATAAATACGTACTTTACCATGTCTCCCCTTTTACTTACGATAATTGAGTATTAAGGTCTCAATATCTATTAACCTTTATTTATAAATTAAATTTTGTTTTGGTTATTTATTTAATTACTTATTATTAATATTACTTATTATTATCTTTTAAATTTTAATTTCGTTTTATGTACACCACCTACCCTTTTTCGTATTTCTGTAAGTTCCTGTCCATCCAAAGGTTACCTGGAGAAATCGCTTTAGGCGATAAGGTCGCCCTTGTACTGCCGAAAAATGTATTTTAGTTTTTAAGTTTTTCATGTAGTTTTTGGTGTGCAATAAAGATGTATTGTATTGTATTGTATTGTAACCTTTTGACTGCCTAAGACCGAATTCACTGAAGATTTTCGAGTCCATTCCGTCACGTCCAAAGTCAAAGTCTAAATGTTTTTATTCAATTTGGTTACCAAAGATACACTAATAAACGACTGACTGACTGTGACCAATAGTTTAAACTTTTAAGTGAGACAACAGAGAAGTGTGTGGACATTTCACTTTTTTATCAAAACATAAACCGCTTCTCTGGCAAAATTTTAGAAATAGAACTTTTATTAGATAAGTATAATTTTGATATTTTATGTTTCACTGAAACTTGGTTAAAATCAAATAAAATGCTATTTAATGTTACAAATTTTCAGGTGGCCAGTGCGTTTAACAGAGTATCCGCTGAAGGAGGAGGCTGTATTATTCTTTTTAAAAATAACATGAAATATAAGGAACGCTCTGACATAAGGGGCTATTCTGTTGAACGTGTCTGTGAAATTGCTTGTGCGGAAATGGACAGGCACATAATATTATGTGTTTATCGACCACCAGCATCTAACTTCAATCATTTTATGTCAACAATGGAGTGCGTACTAAAGAAACTTTCTAAATCAAATAGATCTATTTTGGTTTGCGGAGACTTCAATATAGATATTTTAGTCAATTCTACGGATAAAATTAATCTAATTTCTTTATTTAAAGCATTTAATTTAAACTATCTTTTCTGCGAGCCAACTAGAGTAACGGAGACCTCATCTACTTGCATAGACAATATTTTCTCAAGTTGTAAAACAAAAGATTTATCACTTTTTAACGGAGTCAGGTCAGATCACAAGGGCCTTGCAATTAAATTTGAAATTGATAAAATAAAGAAACCATCTTTAGTTGAGTGTAGACCATTAACGAAAGGTAGGTTAAAACGACTAAATAATTGCATAGAGTCGAAACTTATTTTAACTGATTTTTCTGTCAATAACCCTAATGACAGTTATGAAAATTTTTTTTAAATAGTTAGCAATGAATTTAATGAAATTTGTCCAAAGAAGAAGATTCAATTCAACCAAAAAATACAGTTTAGTGACTGGGCGACCAGAGGTATACGAAAAAGTAGAGATGTTATGTATGATTTATATAACAAGAAATGTGACATCTAGTAAGGATTTTCATGACTATGTTAGAAAATACTCGAAAACTTTTAAGTCGGTTTGCATTCGCGCTAAAGCTTTGTTTATAAAAGATAAAATTCAAAAATCCGATAATAAAATAAAAGCTGTCTGGAAGACCATCAACACAGAGACGGGAAAAAGTAAGTCGAGGGATTCAGAATTTACGCTGGTAGTTGAGAATCAGCCGGTTTCTGATGCAAAATCGGTAGCCAACTCTTTTGAACATTTCTTCTCTAGCATACCCTTTGATGCCACCAAAACGCTTAACTCGTCTCCAGATGATGCAGGTGCTTTTCTAAAAGAACACTTCTCGCGGGATATACCAGACTTTCGGTTCAGATACACTTCCATCTCTGAAATTATCAAAACTTTCAAAAGCTTAAGAGTTAAATCTAGTGAAGATTTATGGGGATTATCAGTAAAAGTGTTAGAGTCTTTAATAGAAACTATTGCACCACACCTCATGGTCATATTTAACATGTGTATTGACAGAGGCACATTTCCCGATTTAATGAAAAACAGCAAAATTACCCCTATCTTCAAATCGGGTAGTAAGTCAGATCCCTCGAATTACAGACCCATCTCTGTGCTTCCGGCTTTGAGTAAAATATTTGAAAAGATTATACTTAATCAACTGTTGTGTCACTTTAACATACACAGTATATTAAACGAAAATCAGTTCGGTTTCACGAAAAGTAGATCAACAACAGATGCGGGAGTTCGATTAGTTACGCATGTGATGGAAGCTTGGGAGAGTTCACAGGATGCCATCGGTGTCTTTTGTGATCTTTCCAAAGCGTTTGATTGTGTAGAACACCGCACCTTGATCCGTAAATTACACCACTACGGAATTCGTGGAATCGCTCTAGATCTTGTCGAGTCATATTTAACTGATAGACAACAAAAAGTGGGAATTAATGGCGTCACATCTTCCGGATCTTTAGTTACAATGGGAGTACCACAAGGTTCTATCTTAGGCCCGTTCTTATTTTTGGCGTATATAAATGATTTGCCGTATATGGTTAAGGACCTTACAGACATAGTTCTATTTGCTGATGATACATCTCTTATTTTTAGAACAGATAGGAAAGATAGTGAACTTGTGCATGTGAACAACGTACTGACTATTATTTCGAGATGGTTCGCTGCGAACAATTTGTTACTAAATGCAAAAAAAACTAAGTGTTTAAAGTTTTCCATGCCTAATGTTAGATATATAGAACCAAACGTAATGCTTGAGGGCGATAAACTTAACATAGACAAGGCGACGGTGTTCCTGGGTATAAGCATTGATTCCAAACTGCAATGGGGTCCACATATTAGTGCTCTGTCTGGGAGACTTAGTTCTGCTGCTTATGCGGTTCGCAAGATTAGGCAACTGACGGATATAGCTACAGCTCGGATGGTTTACTTTGCTTACTTCCACAGCATAATGTCATATGGCATTTTGCTGTGGGGATCAGCTGCTGAAGTGGAGGCCATTTTTATTTTGCAAAAGCGAGCGGTCCGCGCTATCTACGGAATGGGTCCCCGTGAATCATTGAGAGATTTATTTAAAGAAATAAATATTTTAACTTTACCTTCTTTATATATCTTTGAAAATATTATGCACGTTCGCAAAAATCTACATAAATTTAAATTGAACAGTGACTATCACAATTATAACACTAGAAATAAGGATAGGATAGCTGTACAGAGATTTAGACTGACTAAGTCAAGAAAGTCATTTTTAGGCAACTGCGTTAGTTTTTACAATAAAATCCCGAAAAATATAACAGGGCTCACCGAGGGAAAATTCAAATCACATGTAAAAACTACATTAATGAAAAGAGGATATTATAAGGTTAAGAATTATTTAGAAGATAAAGATGTCTGGAGCCTTCCACTTCCGCCAAGTAGCCACTAATATTTATAGATATTACCTAGTTGTAAGCCAAAATTTGTGAGACTAATTTATTTATTATTTGAAAAAATAATGCCCCTCAGTTTCTTGCCTGTTCTTCTGAGTAGAGGCTTTTTATCCGAACAAGGCGGTCGAGTCTATTTAAATAACTTTGACGTTCATAAGTGTATCTTTGATACCTAAATTGAATAAAAACATTTTGACTTTGACTTTGACTTTGACTTTGACTTTGACTGACAGGATTGTTCGCTAAAAGTCGAATATTCGGCATGTCACAGGCTTAGGATGCGAGCGCGACAAAATTCTACTTGTCACTTTTTGTCGTGTGAGAACGTGATAAAGCTATGTGCCTGCATACGTCTGTCTCGATAAATAGAGTCGACATACCGTTGTCGTGTTTCGCATGCTAGGCCTGCCGTACAACGAGCCGAGCAGGCCCATGACGAGTGCCGAGCACCCAAGCGCGTTCCATCCGGTTGTCGATTTTTTGGCGAATACCTTTGAATGTTACACGAACAAGTCAGTTGCTAGCACGAGCAGCTTCGAGTGCGCACGCGCTTAGACTACAACTGCGGGTCACAGTCGAGCAATTCGTCGCAAAGATTCAAGCATCATGAGCGATACCTCACAATGAAAAAAATCTCGATACGAATATTCACATCGAGCAATGCTCAAACCAGTCTTCGGCTACGTGTCAAAATCTTTGTCGGTCGCAGACGGTGAAAGGGTTAAATACAAAAATGAATTAAAATGTTTTAAGGAAACTGACGTGTTTTTCAACACATTATGATTTTATGAAGCGAGAATTAATCACGTACGATTGAGTCGATTAATCTGACTATAGTTTCAACCGCATTCGACGGTCTTTATGATGGCGTGTGCACGCGCGGCTGAGTCTCGTATAGCACTAGGTAGTGCAATGACTATGACTCAATCGACTATTGACTATCGACATAAAGTAAAATGGATGAAAAATTGCGAAACAGAGAAAGCTCTTGAAAATGGCTACCTCCAACCGAATTTATTGTAAGTACTAAACCTGAAATGGCACCAATACACCGAAGCACCATAAATCCGAGCCACCAATAACTAGAGTCCGATACAAATCAGGAGTAATGTCCTTGGTAATGTACTGAATGGCCTCGGAATGTACAATACTGAATGTCCTCGGCGGTACAACAGTAGTGGTTTCCGTCCACCTGCCAGCTCAGACTCCAAACGCCTTACAATAGTATTCATGATAATATAAAAAACAAAACTTAAAAAACCGACTTCCCATTCTGTAACTCGTCATCCAACAATTTTTTGACTTTTGTTGAAATTTTAAAAACTGCTTAAACGATTTCGATAAAATTTATATGGGACTATCTCTGAAGTATGATCAACCAAACAAAAGAAGAATTATTTAAATCAATCCTCAATTGGCAGAGTAATCGCGTAACGTACATAAAAAAAAACAAAGTCGAATTAAGAATGAGAATTAATGCTGTATGAAAACAAAATCATTAATTTTAGATTGTCTATTTTAGGCACAAATTATACAAGCAAGACGGATACGGCGCTGACACGATTCAGGCGTGAGATCTGTGATGCGGCGTGCCTGCTCCGCATCGCTTGTGTATAATTTAAAAACATCGCTTTAATACATTTTATTTAAACAAGTTTCAGAGCGGCACTACACCTGAACCTTGTAGGTACGCGCTGCATCCTTGCCTTACGTCGGGCCTGTATAGCTCGGGTATTAGAGCGGGCCGGGTGTGGACTACACTCACCGCTCGCTAACAACTCTAAAAAAATCGAATCAATCTAAAAAAGGCTCTAAGTCACAAAGTTAAAGTTCATTTTTAACCCCAGACGCAAAAACGACTTGGCATCGTAGTAACGGATGAACCAATTCTGATTTATTTATTTTTTTTGTTTAAAGAGTGAATGAGTCGGGCGTGTTCTTAGCTATGTTTGATGAAAATCTGTGTCGGGGGTTTTTATATTTTTTTATTTATACTTGTCACAAATACAATAACAAGGCGGTCGGACGCTCAGTTTGTAGGTAGACGGACACCTAATGTACACTATAGTAAACATGCCCCTAATGTGAGGTACGGAGTGTGTAATGAAGGTGTGATGTGTTGTAGGCGTGCATTCGACTATTTATAGACCATTGCCAGAGGCAGTATTGTTTTCCTCACCTCTATTTTGCTTCTGTTACTTCTAGGCAAGCGTGCTTCATCGTAGGCATCCACGGACGAGATGGCGATCACTCCTACCTACACAACGGCTTATTTCATCAAATAACAAGTAACATTATTAAAAGAAAAACAAAAACCCGGCTGCAAAATGTTGTACCCTATATGTCACTTCAACTATTAAAGGCGATTCAAATGACATCTCACATGTAGAAATCCATCATCAGAATCATAAAGAATCATCAGAATGTTCATCAGAACTCTATCTTCTATTTATAATTTTGTACCTAGCTGTAAGTTTTCCTAAGAAAATAAAATAAAATAAATCAAGCTGTTTAGGCTGTAGAGCGTGCCAAAGAAACCTCATACATACATACCCAAGTACATGCATACACTCAAACAAGTAACATTAATAAAACAAAAAAAAAACCCGCCTGCAAAATGTTGTACCCTATGTCACTTCCACTATCAAGAAGATTCAAATGACATCTCACATGTAAAAATCCATCAAGCTGTTTAGGCTGTAAGTCGTGCCAAAGAAACCTTATACATACATACCCACATACACTCGAAAAACACAACCCTCCTTCTTGCGCAAACAAAACTTTTACGAAGTTTTTACATTTACGCAAGTTAATGCAATTCATAATAATCTTTGAACAAACTGAGCCATCATGAAAATCGTAACGCTAAACGGTGGAAAGAAAAAAAGAAAAACAAAAAAAAAACACAAAAGTTAAGAAGTTACATCGAGCCACACTAAAAATAAACAAAAAGTTAGTGTACCAAAAAAATGTTGAGACGAACTTTTTTCACCGCGGAAGGGTAAAAAGCCTCAAAGACTTTACCCTAACAAATTGATGTTGAGCCTTAACTTGGTCATAACTACCCGCAGGCTTCACCAAATTTCACTAAATTTCACCAACTTCCCGCCAAGTTTCACCCACCTTCACTGTAACTTCGTTCACCTCGAAAAACTAACGATCCCGAAAAAGTTTCAATTGTACAAGTTTTTTTAGGAAACTGCGTACAGTCGCCAGTCAGTGGTACTGGTCGATTAAGTAAGTACTTTGTGTCATTTTTAGGGTTCCTTACCTCAATAGGAAAAACGGAACCCTTATATGATTACTTTGTTGTCCGTCTGTCTGTCTGTCTGTCAAGACCCTTTTTCTCAGGGACGTGTGGAGGTATCAAGCGGAAATTCTTATCGAATACTCAAGTTTACTGTCCCTTGGAGCTGTGAAAAAAACAAACTTCTAAGCCAACGCAATCGAAAGATACAGCCGTTTATGCTGCAAATTTTCAACACTCGCATGGAAATAAAAATCTGCAGAGTGAACTCAGAATCTTGAAATTTGATACGAAACAATGTCTTATAGACAGATAAAGGAAAATTGCGAAAAGCATACATTTATAGTTACATCATAATATAATAAAAATAAATTTTAATAATTAGTACGGCTTTCCTCATGAATACAATACAACACAAAACTCTTGAAATGATCAAAAAAAATACAAAATTACTTAAATAAGGCTAAACTAAGTTTTTAACAGGCGGCCTTCTCGCTCAAAGCGATCTCTTCCAGGCATCCTGAATACCTACAGGTTTGTACAGAACCCTCGGTGCGCAATTCCGGCTCGCACTTGGCTGGTGTTTTAAGGCTTTTCGAGCGAGTGAGAGTCAGCGAGCGAAGCGCCTATGCTTCCAGTTTTGATAAAATGGTTTCGTATTTCCGAATCTCTGTCTTTCTTCACAAGTCGCATTTTTAACCGATGTAATGAAATTTTGTGAGTAGGTTCAATAATTAGGAGCTGAATGATGATAATGAATGGGAGTATTTGTGTCAGTGTGATTTTGATTTTTGGTAACAGATATTATTATTATTATTTTCTTTTTTGGACATGTATACTGTTATTTCTATCGCATTTTTGACATGTATACCACCATTAACATAATTGTGTTTTGTTGCAATGTTTGTGTTGTAATTGCATTGTGACATTATTTTTATTTTGACATCATATAATATTTCTGACATTAATTTATACCACTATTTTTATTTTATAATTGAATTACAATATTTTTATTTCGTTATACTGTTATATTTTTAAATTATGATTAATTAATGTTATATAAAATCAATCAATTTCTAATATTGCTAATGTAACTGGTTTTTAATCGTGCTAGTAATAAATAAATAAATAAAATTACTTAGACATTTTTTCTCACGTCAATTTTTGGAAATATTTACAAAAAAGCTCAGCTCAAACTCAGCTATCAGGACAGACGCCGGCCGCGACATCTCCAGCGCATAGAGCCCCTTGTAAGTAGGAGAGAACGTTCGTGAGTGCGTTTTTTTTTGAGGAAGTCAACTTTAAAAATAAAACTGTAATGTTATAAACTTTGGAAGTAAAACATGACATTAATTATAATAGCTTTAATTCAGGCTCAGACTGTTATGAAATAACAACACGGTACCATATTACAAATACCTTACAGACTAACATCCATATTCTCTTATACTTACAAACATTCTGGCTGGGATTTCCTCGCTGTGTCGCTTCCCAGTAGCGCTAGAACACCAGCCTTTTGAGACATTAAAATTATTTTACTTTGAAATCACATATCGTCACGTCTTTCCCCGAGGGGGCTGGCTGAGTTGCAATACAACTCCCACACTTCACCGGACGATATTCAGTCCCAAATGTGACAGGGGGCGAGCCTCTCACCATACACCGGACTCCAGTCGTGTACCAGATGTCATACAATACGCGTATATGTTCACACAATGAACATATACGCTGGCTGGGCTTGAACCCGCCCCCTCTGGCTTGAGAGGCGTACCTTCTCCCAACTGGTTTATCATGGCGACTTTGAAATCAAATTAAATATAGGTATC
The DNA here is from genome assembly GCA_911728515.1 of Peribatodes rhomboidaria. Taxonomy (NCBI): domain Eukaryota; kingdom Metazoa; phylum Arthropoda; class Insecta; order Lepidoptera; family Geometridae; genus Peribatodes; species Peribatodes rhomboidaria. Next base: position 14,976,041 of record OU452187.1, on the reverse strand, counting down.
CAAATAATCAATTGGAAACCGAAGATAACACTTAAGAACGTCAAAGATACAAATATCACCGCCACCTTGTACAGAAAAGAGGCACTACGCAGAAGAATAAGCTTAAGGCGCCGTATGATCACGAAATCAAGGAAAACAAGTATTATGTTTGCACCTAGTTTGATATGAAGAACTATGATGATCAGGTGCAAAAAAATACAGCTGGTAGAAAAAACAACCAACTAAATTTTAACCGAAGAACAATTTTGAAAATCATTCTCATTTTGGAAAAAAAAAATCACAAAAGTATGTTCCTAAAAAAAACTGTTTGCGCGTAGTTCTCCAAATTTTCAGCGATTACAACGCCTTTTTTTTCGATAATTAAATAGCCAGATTAGTCCTCTAAATTTTAACCGAGCAACTTTTTCGTATTTGTGTTCTTTTTACGATTAAATACCAATAGAAACGGCAAGAAAATTTAATTCTAGGCACCGATTCCATTTTACCATAAATATGATATGCGATTTTCAACATTAAATGAAGCTGCTTAGGTAAGAAATTGACGTGAAAGGTCGTTCCCGGCCGCTCTGTGGCACGATCCGGCGTATAATTTGATCACATAATTATACATCGTATATTAATTATAATAGAAAATTATAAATAACTTGAATATAGCAGATTGTAGGTCGTTGTAAATAGTGACTTTATTTTACATTTTACCAGTATGAATATTTTAAATATTCATACTGACTTTGCACTTTAAAATGACTTTGCACTTTAACACGCTATAAATAGAGTCCACATTGATTGTTTCAAAAGCATGAGCCCTCGCGTTGAGCAGGTCGAGCGCCGCCGCCGACAGTATACGGTATGACAGTACCTTATATGCTACACTTTCAGATACATTATGATGACGTTATGTACCTCGTTGTTATTACCCAAGCTATGTTTTTTAGTTCGGAGAAGCGAAAAATGACGGTACCAAATACTGATATTAGCCAACCAAGTACCTCAGAAGAATTAATGTATAGACCAATGTAATGTATAGACCTACGAGCCCAGACGGGCTAGCATTTATGAGCCTTGAAAATAATCCGTCAGCAATGTTATTGCTCTGATTGCTTGCTTATCTAACCTTCAGGGGTGATCCTTGTTAGTCTACATTCAAAGTGGCAACCAAAGACTGCCGGTGCGGTAGCCGCCATCTTGAATTTAATGGGAAATATTTTTTTATCGGATCGTTTTCAACAAAAAACAGGACTGAGTTGTTATAAATTTGATTCTTTCTACAGCTTTAGTTTTATTAACCATTTTTATCGTGCGATCGTTATTTTTCAAATAAAGCCAAAAAAATAATACGTTGATCATTCATTTTAGGGCATGTTCAAAGTTGTGTAAAATAAACTAGATAGAGACACACTGCAACGTAAAATTTGTATCTGAATTTCTTTCGTTCGTCTTTAGTTACCTTTTTTGTTGGGACTAAATTATAATGATTCAAATTTACAACGACTTAAGACCTCACGCATTTAACAAAAAAATAACTTTTTACATAATTTTAGGTCAAGCAATCAAGACTTAAGTTAAATGACGCCAGTGGAACCAATTGTTGCTTATAATAATAATAAGTAAGTTTACGTTTTACATATTGAATTAAAAGTTCCCATTTAACCAATTTATATTAGAGTACTAGAAATTGCAAAAAGACAGTACACATCTCTATGTATCAAACGCGCGCCGGCCCCGTCAAAGAAGCTACTACGTCGTTGTGAAGTCAAAGAAGCCGCCGCGGCCCGCTGCAGCTGTACTTTGCTTGTGTACGTACGCGACTTCGTACAACATATGGTTTTCCTAATTAGAAATATATTTTCTAAAATTTAAATTTTTTTTGGTGATGATTTTTATAATGAAACGCGCTCTGTTGGTAAAGTACACCTACTTTTGTAAATTTGGCGGAAATGCAAAACAACAGATTATAGAAAACTTCCTTGTGCTTGCACATAATAGGAATACTCAGTACAAGTACCTGCTAAGGGATGCTTTTTTTTTGCTAAGGGATGCTAGGCGTAAATACTTATGAAGCACACCTTTGCGTAGTCGGATAGTTTGGCTTAATAATAATAATATCTCAATGTATTATACTTGTGTAGCGTAAGCATCGAGCTCCCACCTGAAATAGTTAATTCGATAATCCCAGATGGTCCTACAAATCTTATCTGCAGTGAGTGAGTTTGCTTTATATAATATGTACATATCTATACTCCTATCTGTATCTCCTACATACATTTATTTATTTATTTATATAATTTATGATGACATAAAGTCGAGTTCTTCCAACTCTCATCAGCGTATACATTGATTATTGGTAATTTACTTTCTATTCTGCTACATTTATAACTGTGTCTAAATCTATTTCATATTCTATATTAGGTTGAAGTAAAATAATGAAAAATATTAGTGACGATAATTCCCGAAATCCCCATTGGAGTAAGTAGTGAGGAATTCGGGAATGGCCCATTTTATCCTCTATCCTGCAAGAACGGTTATTGATTATGAAATCAATCAAAAGATTTATCTGTCTGTTTCACATGTACTGTATGCAACGTTCCTTGTGAATAAATGTGAGTATAAGTGTGGACCTTATTGCGCGGCGATACGATTAGCGGTCGCGCAGCGTCGACAACAAAACGTAAGCATAAGATATCGTGGTAGGTCTCCAGATAGCTGTTGCACTACGTACGCGCACCGTCGTCCGTGCGTTTCGCCAGTTCTATCCGCGTATGCGCAGGTAGAAAATGAAATTCGAGTCGCGATTATACGGGGCCTTAAACTGACGAGCGTATTTTTCAAAAATACACCAAAAACCAAATGATGATTTAAGATGAACATCATAATAATATGCCAGTTTGCAATAAAGTTAATCTAAGTTTATCTAGTTTAAAATTCATCTAAGTATTTAAACAAAAGGGTTTTCTTCAAAAAAAGTCATGTGGATACGAAAAACTGGGTTAATTTAAAACGAGACAAGCCACAGTTTTTGTGCAGCAAGACCCTGCTCAATCTCTGTCGCGCTGTACAGCCAGTTCCACCGTGTCTTACCCTGAAGAGTGCGGGAGCGAGGTGATAGGCGCTAGCGACAGCGGGAATTGAGATGAGATTTTATCTTGGTTACTCTCACACCTATGACGTATCAAACGAGAGCAACAAGGACGAAAAAAAGTGAGATGAAAATCTCCAAATAGGGCCACTGGGGTGGATGACAGATTAATTTTCGCTTCCGGTTGTTTGATCTATTAGGACGTTTACTCACCAAGGTTGCACACGATGTCGTCGACTGTTCTTTTTGACGCCAGTGGCCATACTTCAAAAAAAAAAAAAAAAGGTTCCGCGACGGAACAGGTCTTGTTTTCCATACAATATTTTTGGAGGCTTGTCAGTCAGTATCTTTACTTGCTCTCTTTGTTTATCGTTTTCTTCTAGATGAAATGGCAATAGAAGACCTTTAGCCAATGCAAAGTTAGTCTAAAGTGGTCACCGGACACACGTCATGTCGGCGGGCTGAGAAGGCGAGCCGCCAATTTTGTTGTGATGACTACTATACTCGTAAAACAAAATCATCGAGTCATGTCAGTAGCGTTTAGGCGGCCTAAAAAGTTTTGTCACTAGGGCTGACCCTTCTCTCTCTCTCTCTCCCTCTCTCTGTTTATGATCTATTTATTTTTTATTTATTTATCTGTAGTTCATCTGCTACGTAATAAGAGCCTGGTGTATGGCAACAGGCTCGCCACTTTCACATTCGGGACCAAATATCGTCCGGGAAAGTGTGGGTATTGTACACCTCTGCCAGCCCCTTCGGGGGAAAGGCGTGACGATATGTTGACACGTCCAGTGTCCTAGCACGTCTAATTTCCCTGACGTAGCGTGACTTTAGATAGACAGTCCGCTATCTCTCGTCACGTCACGTGCTCCCCGCTAAGCCGCCTGCACGGTCTAATAAAGTGTCACGCAGTAATCTCGCACTCACACTTCGTAATCTCGCCCTCTCACTTGCGCGATAGAATTAGCCCGCCTGAGTCTTCCACCAGCCGAGTTTATATCGTTCCACCGTGTCTTCAGGATCTCAACGAAGGCTTTGTTGAACGTTGCTTCTTCTTAGCTCTACATGTTGGAACTATTACTTGATTAATCCTATAAAAGTAGATTGCATTTTATCAATACCTACACAAAATCCTTTAACTGTTTTGATGTTATTACATTATGTGACCGTTTGTATTAAAACCGTTATTAGTTGAGAACCTTTTTTTTTCTTCAATTTAGAATACCAACCAACTCACCAACTCGCCTGATGTTTATCGTTCTAAGTTGATCTAAGATAGAGCACGAAGACCTAGAAGGGACTTATTCACTCTAGCCTTGAAGATGCCCAGGCTGTTGTTAGTCGGAAATACACATGATGGCAAGGCGTTCCATTCCCTAGCGGTTCGTATTAGAAAGGTGGAGGCAAACCGTATAATACGAGCTAGTAGAATGTCGACTAAGTAGGGATAGATTTGATTTGGATATTAATGCTAACTTCAGCTTTACCGTAGTCTTTATAAAGTTAACATTCGTAATCAAATTGTTCAAGAATTAACAGAATTGGAGCACTGATTAAAATCCGTTCATTACCCGACTGGCATCTAAGCCACACGTTTCGTTCCGCGTCCCGCGTCCCGTCAGACCGTAGTAAACTGTCACGCTGTAATACCACCCTCCTGTCACACTTGGGCTGGGTATCCACTGGATATGTGCCACTAAGATGAGTGGAGATGGACAAAACAAATCCACCAGTACGATCACTTGAGTTACACAGCGATATGATTACAATGAAACCAAACAAAACAGTGAAACACAAAAACATTTGTGGGAAAACGTTTTGCCTTAAACTCGTTACCGGCCGCAAGCTCCAAACTAGGCGTAAAGCCTGTGTCTTGGGGCTCTGGGATGCGGATTTTCCTACTAGAAATATTATTTTTACATTTACAGCCCCGTATTATCCGAAATCACCAAAAACAAGTTTTTGTTTGCACCTACTTTGGTATGAACAATTGTTATGATCAAGTGCAAAAAAAACAGCTGGTAGACAAAATAAATAACTAAAGTTTAACCGAAGTTCAATTTTGAAAATCATTCTCATTTTGGAAAAAAAATCACAAAATTATCTTCTTAAAAAAATATAGGAACATAGATTTTCAGCGATTACACCACATTTTTTATTATTATTAAATATCTACATAGATTAGTAAGTTAGTCTGTAAAGTTTAACCGAGCAACTTATTCTTATTACGATTAATGTCAATGAAAACGGCAAAAAAAAAATATTTCTAGTTGCCGATCTCATTTTACCATCAAATATGATTTACGATTTTCAACTCTAAATAAAGCGGGTTACGTAAACGAATGTGTGGGTAGATAATCGTGGAATGACCAAAATTATAAGTAACGCGGACTTCTCTTTTTCCTCGCTCATCTTCTGTGGGCACTCACCCTTACGCTCTTCAGCTGAATTAGCGGAACGAAATGAACCTTTAATCCTGTTTTTGTCGAGCAAAAGACGGATGAAAATACAGAGTAAAGACACATGTGACATGCTCTGAAGCTACGTTGAGAATTTCAATTTCAATTTATCAAGTCAGTCTGTCTGTGTGTCCTTTACGACGCGAGTGCATGTAGAGTGTTCGTTGAATGGTGTAAAAATTTACAATATTATGGTGTTGAAACACATTTGTAAATTTTCACACCATTGACACTGCAAAACGTCAGTTTTTTTTAAAGTAGATAAAGCAAGCAAGCGAGTTCGTAAAGGCCGAGTGGCTAGCCCTGCTGTGAGAGTTTCAAGGCCACCCGATAGCCCGAAGTAGGTACTTCCTACTAATATGAAATGTTTCGTGATTAAGTCTACCCGTGATCAAAATGATTAGTGGCCTACTTGAACTGAATATAAGAACTGCCTGGTTCTTTGCTTAACTAGTTTAAGGTACTTCTTGCTAGCTCCTACTTAAATTTTCTTGCACGAACCTTATGACATTTTTTAGGAGACTCTTAATTGTATGTGCCCGAGAAGCGGATATTTTGCTAGGGGTAGATTTAACTAGTTAAGCAAAGATTTAGGCAATTCTTATATTCATCGCAAGAAAATAAGTGTTTTCTTGGACGTTGCTTTAAAAAAATTACTTTCGTTTTTTGATTTAAAACAATTTGTATGAATTTACTTGGCTGTGGACAGCCATACTCGTTTTGCAGAGAATGAACTATCAAATGACCAAAAATAATAATAAAATTAAAAACGATCGTATAAGGATACAAAAAATAACATTATTAAAAGAAAAACCCGGCTGCATGTTGTACCCTATGTCACCTCCACTATCAAGACAATTCAAATGACACCTCACATGTCGAAACTGAAACTCATCAAGCTGTTAAGCTGTAGGCCGTGCACAAAGAAACCTCATACATACATACCCACATCCATACTTGCACTCGAAAAACATAACCCTTTTAACGCAAGAGCGCAGAAAAAGTTGAAAATTCTATCTATTTGAATTACAAAAGGTTTATGGGTTAGTTAGCAAGACCGCGAATAATGAAATTAATAGTATAATTGAATAGGCTGTCTCAAAATGAATATATTAGGAGAGCACCGTTATTGCATGTCACGTCAGACCGTAATAAAGTGTCACGCCGTTACGCCGCCCATTTCCCGTCGCTTGCATTACATGGCCCTGTAATGAGATAGCTGTGTTTGCTTTGTGCCTCTAGTTTGGGGTCTCATTTTGAGAGCCCCCGTGGCTTAGCAGTCAAGAGAGGGGTGAGTTTAGTTCTCGTGAGGAAATCGAACAAACACAAAATCTACGAAACCCAGAGTTTCTTTATTTGTGCTATAAGTCACTAATTTGGTGGAAACCATATTTACTATTTTCATTACAACAGATTTGGTCAGCTGGATTAACCCGTCGAAAGTAAAGACTCCGTCGCCGAATGTTCCTTTCGCAAATGCACGTTATCTCAAATAAGACCTCTTTCACAGAAACAGGACTAGCAGTGCTGTTAATGTAGAGCTAACCTTACCGTGCCGTGGCTAACATGCCTAATTTGTAAAAAAAATGCCCCTCAGTTTCTTGCTTGTTTTTCTGAGTAGAGGCTCTTTATGCGAACAAGGCGGTCGAATCTATTTAAAAAAACTTTAACATTCATAAGTGTATGTTTGATACCTAAATTGAATAGAAACATTTTGACTTTGACTTTGAACGCTACCTTGTGAAAACTCGAATGGGTTAGTTTTATTGAAGTTTAATCGAATAGGTTTAGTTCCTGTATTCATAAAATTATACTCAAATTTTCTTTCCGATTTCTATTTCAAGGGAAAAATCTAATATGCCTACAAAAAAGCTAACCTAACGATACACTCAAAAACTCACCTTCCAACAAATTTTCAATTTTGTATGAAAAATAAAACATGGCAAAAAATAAAAGGCTCTCAAAAAAGTTAAACCGGGAAAAAGGTTCACAATCTCGCCAAAATGTGCGAATAATTACGGCGAAACTTTTCCTTGACACAGGACATCTTGGATTCGGGGAAAAATGCGGCAAACATGGCAAGTTTAATAAAATTTAATTTCCAAATTTCGTTCGAACTTTCGAATTGAGGAGTTTTGTTTGTGACCGGTGATTGTTTGCGGGTCTTTCGTGATTTTTCATCTACATATTTTTTAATGGCGGTCGGAAGCTGACGACTTTTGAGGCGAGGGTTATGTTTATGTAACCTCAATTGGTTTTCGATTACTAAACTTTTATTTAACAACATATTTGTATGTGTTTGCATTGTTTAGTTCATATAATATAACAAGCAAGATTTTAACCATTTTTCGATATCAGATGAAGCTTGGATACCTCCGTAACTCTGGTTATCTAAATAACTTCAATGTAATAAATTATTAGTGAGTCGTGGACCTCGAGCTGACGTCAGCCCTCCTCTACAAGTTGCATTCCTTAACCGATCGTAAAGTATTTTTTTTTTTTAAAAGAACCTGATTTCCATTATTTTCAGAAATTACCAAAACTGTGTCGAAATCGACAAAAAAAATTAACCTACACACAACAGTTCAATAATCGGTTAATAAATGCAAACTGTAGAGGAAGACAGAGATTTGGACAGAGATCCGGATAGAAATCCAGACAGAATTCGGACATTTAAGAGCAATTTTATCGAATCCCAAGCATAGAAGCTTCCCTCGCTAACGTTCACTCAGTCATAAATTGTAAAACTTCATAGAATAACTACCTAAAGAAACCAAGTATTCGCAAAATGTAAGTTAAATAATTGGTGATATTAATAACATCTCCGTACGACGCTACGTGCGGGCATATACATACTTACTATCATACCAATTTATAGAACTTCATTTTCCAATCAACCAATTATTCAACTTTTAGTGAGGAAACATTTTAACTAACCACATTGTACCTATTTACATTTGTGTGCGTGACGAGGCAAGTAAATACAGCACACGTAGGGAATTTGTGGTTTGCGTTTTGAGAAGGCGTGGTTTGGAAACCTACCTTCTAATAGGTATTTATTCTAAGTGAAGTTTGTTTCTTTAAGGTTCGGTTATTCCACGATTATCCACCCACACATACGTTTACGTAAACCGCTTTATTTACAGATGAAAATCGTAAATCATATTTTTATGGTAAAATGAGATCGGTGCCTAGAAATGTTTTTTTTGCCGTTTTTCTTCAAGGGTAGAGTGAAAAAGTACCTTCTAGGTCGTCGAGCTCCATCTTAGACCACAACGCTGCTTAACATCAGACGAGTTGGTGATCAAAGGTCGAATCTTATACATTTAAAAAAAACGTTATAAGAACACAAATAAGAATAAGTTGCTCGGTTAAACTTTAGAGAACTAATCTGGCTATTTAATAATCGAAAAATATGTGGTGTAATCGCTGAAAATGTTGAGTACTACGTTCCGATACTTTTTATAAGAATTTTATTGTGATTTTTATTTTCCAAAATGAGAATGATTTTCAAAATTGTACTTCGGTTAAACTTTGGTTGGTTGTTTCTTCTACCTCAATCATCAAAATTCTTCATTTTAAACTAGGCACAAACAAAATACTTCATGCACAGATTAAGTGATTTCGTGTAATACGGGGCCATAAATGTTTTTTTTTTCCTATTGTAACCCACTGATTTAATATTTCACTAAGTATTATCTAGTTATCCACCCACATATCCAAAAATAACAATGAGTCAATAATGCAACTGATGTTATGTATATGGACTTGGATTCTGAAATAAATAAATTGAATTGAATTGAAATTGAATAATTGACCGACTGAGTGTTAGCGAGCAAGACCTCTATGCTTCAGCTTCGATAAAATTGCTTTTATATAATTATGTACATAAAATTATGTTCGAATTCTGTCTGGGTTTCTCTTCCAAAAAGAAAAGTCATATCTCCGTCAATTTGAATAAAATCCAAAAACTGACAAAAAAAGCTGTATAATTATCGAACTTGCTCACAAAATGTCACGAGAATCAGTTGAGGAATGCGACCTGTGGAGGACAGACGTCGGCCGCGAGGTCTACAGATCACAGATTTACTCTGACTTTGACTTTGACAGAGCCACTAGTTGTAGAAAATAGTACCTACAAATAATTTAAGTCGATCGACACCGCTCTTCCCTACCTGGGGGCCTACATTTATCGCCATGATGGTTACGTTTTGTTTCCGACGCTGGGCGACCGCGAATCGTAACACCGCGGAATAAGGTCCATGGTTGAGCAGCGTTGAAAGTAAAACGTAGCCATCATGGCAATGAGACGTCATGGTAGACCCCCTGTAGAGATTTGACAATATACTGAACTGACTCAACTGAACAGTCGAACAAACGCTGTATGTAGTAAATCTGTTTACTCAATCGATATGTTTGTGCCATCGATTCGCGGTGAAAATGAACATTCCGCGTTGCTAAACAATTACTTCCGCAGAATTGTTGATTTTGTTCAACAACTCACTCTGTTTGTTTTGTTGCACGTTAGATCTGTTGGTTTTGTTCGTTATGCCGGATGGAGCTATTGGTTTTTAACCCCCGACGCAAAAAGAGGGGTGTTCACACAGAGATACAGACACGCAGATACTCACGTCAAACTTATTAAGTTTGACCACAGAATGAATGATAGCACTGTTTGAAGTGAGTATATGTGTGTCAGTATTTCGTTCTTCTGTCGTTCGTTCTGTCTTTGGCATCATCACTTCTTATCGGATAAACCGATTGTGGTTTATTTTTTTTGTCCAAAAGTGATAGGTAACTTTATCAAGAGAGTTCTTAGTTAATTGTCAGGGGTTTGAATTCGTTTTGACGCCTTACCATGAGTAAATGTTATACATCCACATATTATACCGATCACATATTTGAGGCATAAGAGGACGGTATTCATTCACTTCGCCGGACGGTATTCAGTCCCAAATGTGATAGGGGGCGAGTCTGTCGCCAAACACCGGGCTCCAGTCATGTAGCAGATGACATAAAATACGCACATAATTATGTTCACACAATGAACAAATTGGTGCGTGCCGTCGGCTGGGTTCGAACCCGCTCCCTCTGGCTTGAGAGGCGGGCCTTTTCCGACTAGGCTATCATTACTATTAAATTATGCTAACAATATTGCTATAAATCATTATTATGAAATTATGTGGGTAAGATAAATACTTAACTACCCTTATTTTGATTGTTTTCTCAAGCGCAGATGGCCGGTGTCCACTTTGGTGGACAGCCGCCTAATTACATTGTAGAGGCATCTTGTCGACGACAACAGCGCCCATCGATCATCGGCTTCTCTTAATCAAGGAGACAGGATAGAAGAACGAGTGGATAAAAAGGACTCCGCCCACGGCCGGTTGTTACACGAACACTTGAGGTGGGTTCCGGGACGTCGAGCTGGGAATTGTGGGTTGGATGCGGTTTAGTTTGCACGCAGATTAAATGAGGAGTAAATTAAAAAAAAATTGCATTGGCTTATTTTGCTCCATTGTTGAGCAAACGCTAAGCTGGAAATTGTAGGTTGGTTGTGATTAAGTTTGAACGTATATCAAAAGAGGACTTATCGCAAAAAAATACTTACTCATTTTGTCCAATTTCTGAGCAAATAAATACATTAATGGTCAATGAATAAATTCGGGACACTTGCACACGCGGTCGCCTGACCTCAAACTAAGCAAAGCTTGTACTATGTCTGCCAAAGACTGATATACATATGTACTTGGATATTTTTAAATACATATTAAATAAATATTATCACCCAGACACAGATCAAACAAAAATTTTAATGTTCATCACATAAATTTTTGCCCTACGTGGGAATCGAATCCACATCCCCAAGCTCAGAAGGCAGGCAACTGAGCCACCGAGGGAGTCAGCAAATGCTTCTCTCTTTTCCTTCCGTGGCTCTCTGTTTCTTGCAATCAAGGGCCAATCTTTCAATTAAGCGTCTAGTTCTCCAATTCATCCCTAAAAAACAGAAAGTTACCCAAAGTGGGTAGTGAGTTGCGTGGTATAATAATATACTCCTTCTGGTATAGTATTCCGGTCACGTGGGCAACACGTAGTGACGTCAATCGGTGCTTAAGAGTCCGGCGACCAAACTAACTTTGACCTAGGCGACCTAGACTAACTTCGCATTGGCTTAAGGTATTCTATAGCCATTTCGTCTAGAAGAAGAAGACGAGCGAAGAGTTACCTACAGAGTGACAAAGTGCAATTTCAGTTTGTTTTTTTATGACTTTTGCACTTCTGTAATCATTCTTAAATAACTAAGAATTTCCCTTGTATTATGGATTCATTTAACAACTAATGATGTTTACAACCTCCCTATGTAATGGAATTTTTGATTTGCTTTGTCTACCTATTGAACAAATCAGTCAAAAGTGACCCCGTAAAAATGCGAATTTTCATAGCTCTATTTTCGCTTGAGAACGTTTTTAAAAAAAACCAAGAACATAGGGGCGAAGATATTGTTAATATAATTGTACATGCTAAATTTCATCATAATCTGAAAAATCTTCGCAGCTCGCGTACAGTCCAGTGACACTGATCGATGTGAGCGGCGCAATCTCTCCGAGAGGCAGTCGGAGTTGACTCCGCCGGCCGCGGACCTACTACGATATGTATGGATTTATCAGAGGAATGGACACGCGATCCCTGCTATTTATATGGTTTATTTTTTATGGTTTGCTTGAAGGTAAGCGTGTGCTGTTGTAGCATCATGGCAAACGAGATAAGTTAATACATTCCCGCAACTTTGTTGACGTATTAGACAGCCTGCATTTGAAACGGAAGCGATGCCACGATGTTTAATAACAATTATATCGTCACGCGTTTCTCTGAAGGGGCTGGCAGTGGTGTACATCACATCGCTGGAAGGTTCAATTCAGTTCCAAATGTGTCAGGGGGCGAGCCTGTTGCCATACACCGGGCTCCAGTTACGTAGCAGATGACATTAGTGATGATTGAATTAATGATGACATTACAAATGTGAAATCATAGTATGAAAAGCAAAGCTTTAAAAACCAATTTTTCATCACCCGAATTTGATTTTGAACACATTTTTTTGACTTTTATTGATATTTTAAAAACCGCTTGACCGTGATACATAGAAAAAAAAAATGCGATGATAGCCTAGTTGGAGAAGGCCCGCCTCTCAAGCCAGAGGGAGCGGGCTTGAATCCAGCCGACGGCATGCACCAATTTGTTCTTTGTGTTAACATATTATGTGCGTATTGTATGTCATCTGCCACATGACTGGAGCCCGGTGTATTGCGATAGGCTCGCCCCCTGTCACATTTGGGATTGAATATCGTCCGACGAAGTGTGGGTTTTGTATTATATCTCGGCTAGGCCCTTCGAGGGAAAGGAATGGCGATGCACGAAAGATTCATTCGAAAATAGAAACTCCACCTATTTTGAAGTCGGTTAAATTTTTGCTCTAGTATTGTGAAAGGTTTTTATTACTCTCCGGAACAACACTTTTAAAATTTCCTATACTATTAGAAGCCTACACAATTACTAAGTGACATGGGCTATGAAACGCAAACAAAGTCACGGGTAAATTAATTATTATTAGTAAATAAAACTAAACAACCATTAACGGATTTTATCACGTGTATTTTCTATAACAATATTTAAATCTTAAAATTGTAATGTTGTTGAAAGCAATGAAGAAAACAAACTTTGGCACGGAACCCTTACAATCTATAAATGCATTGCATTAATTAATTTTCTTTAGAACCAATTTCAACTTTAAACTCTCTTACCTTATGGATGAAGTTTGACAGCTCAGAGTGACTCGTTCAAAATTTTCTTAATCGAGAAAATGTAGAAAATTTAACGAAAGCTACACTTTACAAGTTCGACGTTCACATATAATACACAATGGAATGGAAATATTGATTTAAGTGCCACTAACGTTAATTCCTGTCCAATTTTATTTGCAGCTAAATTTAGTCATAAAATCCATACAAGCTGGATATTTTACAGGGCATTTTGTTTATAGGAAAATATAAAAGCTCCATCTTTTTTCATTGGCTTTGAATAAAAACGTACAGCTGGTTGGTAATTTCACACCAACTGCTTAAATAAATATGATACAATGTGTTTCATCTGGTGTAGTAATAATGTTGTATTGAAAGGTAAAAAATTGAGTCTCCGTACAAAATAACTAGCCACGTGATTAATTTTGCTCGAGGATTCGATTGTTCAACTTGTTCACTTCTATGATGTGTTCTAAAGCTTGTTCACTTTGACACGTAGACCTGTACCCTTAAATATTACTACACCCATCTGAAATACATTTTACTTATCTGTATTGTGTTAAAATATATTTCGCTAGTATTAGAGAGCAAAAAACTCATCCTTTAAAAAGATTCGGCTTATATCTGAACAACGAATGATCACATATAAAGTGTCGGCTTGTATCTGAGCGTGAGCAATTAATGGTCTAGAAAATGTCGGTTTAAATCTGAGCAATGAATGATCCCTAATGAAGTGTCAGCATATACTCGTATTTGAGCATTGAATGATCCTTTAAAATGTGACGGCTAATATCTGAATAATGAATCTATTTTATGTGTGTCGGCTTGTATCTGAGCAATTAATGATCCCTTATAAAGTGTCAGCTTGTATCTGAGCAATGGATGATCCTTTGTAAAGTGTCGGCTTGTAGCTGAGCAATGAATGATCCGTCATAAAGTGCGGTTTGTATCTGAGCATTGTGTGATCCTTTATAAAGTGCCGTGCTATATCTGGTACTCGGTGTAGTTCCAGTTCCATGTCTTGCTGACGGTGTTGTCGTTCCTCTTCGGTACCATCGGCGGCTTCATCAGGATGTTGTCCCGCTGGAGCAATGAGATGTTTTTAGGTTAGATTAAAGTCGAAAGTTTTGAGAAGAGATGGGCAAATAACCCTAGACAAATAAATAACAATAATGCACAAGACAAGTCGTTTGCTACTGTTATTTGTTTATTATTCACTAGCTGCGCCCCGCGGTTTCACCCGCGGTGTAAAAGTATCCCATGTGCTATTCTAGACTATAATCTATTACTGTGCAAAATTTCATCCAGATCTGTTCAGCCGTTCTGGCGTGAAAGAGTAACAAACATCCATCCATCCATTCTTACAAACTTTCGCGTTTAAAATATTAGTAGGATTTGCGTGTATGTATGTTTGAGTATTCTGTTGATTATTTAAGCCAAAAAGGGGTAAAGAGATTTGTATTACATTTGTTAGAAATACAATAAGCTTACATCGTAGATTAGACACGTGCTATTAAAATGATTTTAAAAGTAACACAAAATATACAAAAAATCGAAGTTTGCGAAAATATCTGAATTGACATAAAACTCACGTCCTACAATAAAATACATGTAAGACACGAAACTGTTTACGAAACAAAACCGAAAATGCATTTCAAAATCAAATTAAAACCAGACATGAAAACGAGTTAAATATTTTTAAATTAAAACTGAACCACAACAAAAGAGTAGGTACTCAATTGAAATTCCTCCTTATTACAACCAGTCAAAGGTCAAAGAGAACCATAACACATGCCTTGCAAACAACAATGGTCACGCGAAGCGAGAATTCTCATTAACCCTAAAGCACATAATTATCAGATTCATAAAGCCCCGGGATTTGTCAAAGCGGCCGGTGAGCCTTGAAATTAACAATTTGTACGTGGTGCCCACATAATCATTGTCTTGATTAGGAATGTGCAGAGTTGTAACTATAAGTTAGCATTCCTATCACAGAAGCGATGGCAGCCTAGTTGGGAGAAGGTCCGCCTCTCAAGCCAGAGGGAGCGGGTTTGAACCCAGCCGACGGCACGCACCAATTTGTTCATTGTGTAATCATATGTGCGTATTGTATGTTATCTGCTACATGACTGGAGCCCGGTGTATGGCGACAGGCTCGCCCTTTGTTACATTTGGGACTGAATATGGTTCGGCGAAATGTGGGTGTTGTATTACACCTCTGTCAGCCCCCTCGGGGGAAAGGCGTGACGATATGCCATCACATTACCTGCAATTTACGATCATAATACCTGCACAGTGTACACTGTAATAATTACTAACTGACGCGTCGCGATGTTACCCGCTGTTAAAAAATAGCCTATATACTTGCTATTCCAGACTATAATCTGTCTCCTTGCCATTTTCATTTAGATCCGTTCAACCGTTCTAGCGTAATTAAGTAACAAGCATCCATACATCCGTCCAAACTTTTGAATTTATAATATTAGTGTGATTGCGTATAGAATCCAGTAACATAAAAAAAATCCATTATGAAGTCCTACACAATAATATTTGATAATTAGCACTATCTTCTTCAGCCCTACTTCAGCCCTACTTCAGACTTCAGCCCTATTCTCACGTAAATTTATTTCTTCACCTATGAATAAGTTAACTTAAAAAATATGGGAAAATTCAAGAAAACGCGGAGAGCAAAGATAAAGTCTAAAAACCAATACGAAAAACGTAGCTGCGCCGTTACTATAGTCAACATTTTTCCTCTCACCCTCTGTCATTTCCTAATCTGCGACCGTGAAGAAGATTATCTATGAAAGCTACGGGATTATTACAATTCTTGTTTCTTTGTAACATACACTCGTAAAATAAGATGGACTCGCATCCTTTATGTACTTAGTTGATAATTATCGTTACATTAGGGATAATAACATGCTTCTAGGCTATGAGAAAAGCTAAAGCCCACCATTCACACGCGTACCAATCCGCAGCATTTGTAGCTGGCTACAAGTCCGCGGAAGAATCTGCGTGTGAATGCTATGCTATGCTAATGTGAATGCTTACGGTCCCCAGTGGCCGTGGAGCGTAGATTCTCAAAAAATAAATTAAAAAAAAGACGTTCACGCTGCGCCGAGCCTTTGCCGCCTAGCGCACCTGAGCGCTCGTGTAGTGTATGGGCGATGACGGTTTTGTCCACCGATTCGTACGGCGCGGCGTACGGCTCGTGGCTCGTCTGATGAATGGCGGGCTTCAAGGAAATTACAAGCTAAGTAGAAATTGTTCAGAAAGAGAATCATTGTGGCGAAAACGGGAACTAACCTCTCAAACAAAACAAAATAAATACTCGTTGAACGAAACAAAGGATTAAGTACAGCGGTGTCCTCAATTCCACAATAGTTCTCTTTCCGAACACACTATTAATGGTACGTATGTACATTACTTGTGCCTGTGTAATTGTGGGCACTCGGATAATTGTACATACGAAAGTGGCTTTCTCTGTTTCCTTGTATGTATTTTCATTGTATTGTAAAATGTGTAACATTTAGATTATATCTCAAAAATAATTTAGTCTGCCTTTAATTTAATGTGTCGTTCAAGTGGACGCCCACGATACTGGTTTTTCCAAGTGTGGGGTCCACAGTGCTTGTGTATTGTGCAAATGGTTGGCTAATAAAGATATTTGTATTTGTATTTGTATTTGTATTTGTATGTTAGATGCCTGTTCACGACTTAACAACCTATTCATTACGTAACGGCTGAACAACAGACTAAGCCCCATTTATTTAAGAGTAGTAAAATAACAAGTAACATCATTAAAACGAAAACAAAACCCTGCAAAATGTTGTACCCTATGTCACTTTCGCTATTAAGACGACTCAAATGACACCTCACATGTCGAAACCCATCAAGCTTTTTAGGCTGTAGACTGTGACAAAGAAACCTTACATACATACATACATACATACATACATACATACGCATATACGCACAGACTCGAAAAACGTAACCCTCCTTCTTGCGCAGTCAGGTAAAAAAATAATATGAATAAAAACACTTGACACATTTTAGGGTTAAAGAATTTGTGTTATTTATTCTTCTAACAGCGAATCAAAGATTTATGATTGCAAATGAACCGCAATACGTTTTCACCGAACAGTTCATTGTTTTCATTGTTGCTTTTACGAAAAATAAAGCTCTTTCACCCAAAATAAAACACAATAGCATTATACAAAACAATCAAACCCCTATTCAAATGGCTCGAAGGTTTCCAATAGTTTTCAGAACATTATTTAGTTTGCTAATGTTAGAGAAACCTTAGCAAGCCTTTTTACGGCGTTTCAAAATTTGAAATTCAAATGCTTTAGAAAATATTAGCTCCTAATGGCCGCAGAGTTGGGGAATCGGCCTCAAAGCAACTGACTTAATTCTAGATAAACCCAGTAATTTTGTAACACTTTAGAGGGATTCCAAAGACGAAAGTATTTTAGGGTTAAGTAATTCCTTTGACTTTTAAAATAAAAGGAAAAGTTGAGGAGTCATTTTTTAACCCCCGACATAAAACGACAGGGTGTTTTAAATTTGACGTGTCTCTGTGTGTGTGTTTGCCTGTCTGTGGCATCGTAGCTCCCGAACTGATAAACCGATTTTGATGTTGTTCTTTTCTGTTTGAAAGGTAAGTTAGTCGGGAGTACTCTAAGCTATGTTTGATAAAAATCGGTATCGGGTTTTTTATTTTATTTTATTTTATAATTTAAATACTTGTTAACGTCATTGGACGATTCTGAGTCTAGCGACATGCCTTTCTTTTAACCGTCTTTCTCGAATGTTTTAGGCTATTAGGCTTCATCCCGATTGAGCTAACTATGAGCAGCTGACTTAGGGTTACTCCAGTTAGTCATCCTATGTATTTTAAATGGAATGACCAAACAGTGCGTACTGTGCGGCGTGTAGCTTTCTGACTAATTCAATGAACGGCCGATTCGCATTTTGTTTGCTATAGTTCGCCGCTTCCACAACATTAAGTTTGCCCGATTCGCAACTCAAGTCAGTCGACGAACACTCAGTCGCTCACAGTTTGCTTGGTTAGGACGAAGCATTACACTCCTTATCTTCCAACCCAGCTGATTCAAGTTAAAACAGATTCTGTGTAAAAAAAAATTTAAAAACCACCACCTTCCTATCATTGGTTAATTCTGCGAAAAGATACGGTCCCGAATTCTTAATGATCAAGAAATTAAAGTCCCAATAATCAACAAATTAATCAGTCGGCTAGTAGCTGAAATTAAGTGTTTGGTAAGTAAACTGAAATTGTTGAAAACCGACTTTAATGTTGTTTTTCAAATAAAATTTTGTTGCTGGTACTTCAAAAACTCTGAATAAACTTAATTAGTAGTTTAGTATTCAAGTATACAAACAGCTTTTGCATTTTCATTAGCATAAAATTCGTGTTATTTGCAAGTGAGTTAATTTGGTTAAATACTAAACTTACAATTATGTAATTATGTATGTTATTTAAATTTAGTCGAAAAGTAAAAATGACATCTATTGCTTTTTGTTTGTTGTTGTTCGACCGCTAGCTAAACGAAGAGGCTGACATCAGCTAACAAGGTCTACCTGTAAGCGTATACTCGTATATCGGTTCATACTCGTTGGACAGTCCACTGATCGGGTGACTCGGGCAACCTGTTAGCGTACACGGTTAGCCTGTTCCAAGTCTGCATGTAGGATTCTCAAGATCATACTAAAACCTTACAGCTACAAAAATAGGATACCGATTACCGACCTCAATAGGCACAGGTCCATTGCTCTCCATCTTTTGCCTGACTGCCGGCGGTTCGTGCATCGGTTCGTACTCGTCGGACAGTCCGCTGTCGGGTGACTCGGGCAACCTGTTAGCGTACACGGTCGGCCCGTTGCGACTCTTGTGCACGCAGTAGTCGCCAGTGAACGGGTTCCGGTACGCGACTACTGTTCTGGAATTAGATGGTTTGGTGGGATAATAGAATTGGTGATGCTGGCATGAGTCACAAAGACTTTGGAAGCGACTTAACGAGGTGCTGGGTTACTTATTATAACCTAGAAATTTTATAAGTTCATAATCGATCGAATCATTGTTTACCATTTAATTTTGTAGCCCTATAGCATAATAATTATAAGCATAATATTGATTTTTTATTTGAAATTTATAAAATTATGAATTATGAAATTTATAAAAAAAAATTGTCGAATAAATCTAGTATGCACTTATTCGATAGAAAAAAAAGCGGATTTAAAGTAATTATGTGTGTATGTGGTTTTTTTTAAAGAAGTTGATAATCTTACCTAAGTTCCTCTTCCGTCTCTCCTTCCTTCTTGTGTGAGAATAGAACCTTTGTAGGTCTTAGTAAAATTGCCACCTGAAACAGTGCAAAGGATAATGTGAATTTGTATTACAATAAACAAATTGTGGAGCAAAAATAATAATAATACGTGTACAAAATTAAAACAACAACGAACAACAACTAGCTCTTCTGCCCGCGGCTTCGCTCGCGTTTCATAGCCTATAGCATCCAGAAATAATGTAGCTTTTTTAATGAAAGTTGTTTTTTCAATTAGTTCAGTAGTTTCGGAGATTACCCCTTGCAAAAAAACTTAAAACTTACAAAATGTGTTATTAACTCTTTATAAAATTAGTATAAAACTCGTATATACCTGGCCATCTCTTTGCAATGTGTAAACCCTGTACACACAGTACACGCATGTAGATACTGTTAGACATAACTGAAACAACCACACCATTTAATATAAGCTAACTATTAATGCTAACTTAGTATTTTTTTTTTACTTTGTCGCTTAGCGACCACGTCACCCTGTGAGTCAAAACAGAAACAAAGTAATAATAAAACAAATTAAAAACCAATTAAACTAAAACTCTTACTTTTTAAAACCTACATCTACAAGTTTGTATAAAATAGTTGCTTTATGGGACTTTGGGCAGAATAAAATGCTTTTACAAAATCCAACATCAGTAACTTCTTCCTGTTTAAACCACAAACTTCTCAAGGTATCGTTACGTCCACACTCCATCAAAATGTGTATAATGTCTTCAAAAACGCAACACTCATTGCAATTCGGAGATGGTGTATAGCTAACTTATTTGATGGAATTTGTCCAGAACGGAGCCTGAGGGCTGTCACCAGAAAATCACGTTTTAGAAGACTGTGGCTTAGCCATGGGTATTTGGAGATCTCAGGCTGAAGAGCCTTGTACAAAATGCCTATCTCCTTGGACCTCTCCATTTTAAACCCATCTAGAATAATCCGACTGTTCTGCAATTTATATTTCGGTATGAGGTAAAAAAGTACACTATAATATTCCTGTTTTAGGTGGACGTTGAGTTATTTTAACCATATTTCTACTCCAATTTAAATTTAATGAGCTTATAATTATTCTAAAAGATTCGGTATATACGAAAATACCTACATTTAACAATGTAGAATCTGTTCATAAATATAAGTATCGTGGCGGAAAACGGAAACTAACGTCTTGAACAAAACATTTTATTTTTGTCAAATAAAATAAGGGACACACAAACACAAACAGAGGCACAGGGGTACAGAGCCGTCCTAAAGTTTCAGAACAATCCCTTTTTCGAACGGGCTCTTCATTGAAAAATGCATCACAAGCTCAAATTCACTTACCAATATCACTAAAAGTATGATATCAATGTAAATAATAATCATATTATTATTTTCACTCTAGCACTCAGAAAGGAAATATTTTCCACAGATTTCTACATTTTTTCACTGAAATATCACAGAATGCGAAGCTTTAAGTTGCTTCTTGGAGAAAAATCATATTTTGGTGGGTCTCTTTCCAGCAGGATCTATGTTCTGATTGGTCGAAATGTCAGGAGCGTCTTTGTGATTGGTGGATGTTGCAAGAAAAACAAAATTAACCAATTGGCAGTAGCTACAGCGGGGGATGAGCTTCTGCATGGACAGTCAAAGAGTAAGCGATTGACAGATGGCTAAGGTTTATAGTTTATCATGCCTAAAATAAAAGTAGTTTAAATGCTGACTCAACATCGACTTTACAAGCTGCTTCTAAGTACCAAAGCTTTACATAGTCACTCGCAAAAATAAAATATTCCACAAAAAATCGTTACAATAAAATAATTTATTATTTGTAATTTATTAATTACTAGCTGCGACCCGCGGTTTCACGCGCGGTCCCACAGGAACCGTTTATTTTTCAGGATAAAAAGTATGTCTTTTTCTGTACCCCAAACAACATGTATGCAAAATTTCAAGACGGTTGGTTAAGTAGTTGAGACGTGAAAGCATTACAAACAAACAAACAACGAACAAACTAACTTTCGCATTTATAATATTAGTTAGGATGTAAGGTTTATTTTAGGCTCATTTTGGTATGTACTTATTTAACAATAAATATTAATGCTTATCAGTCTCTGGCAGCCACATAAAAATACCTTCAAAATATTAATTACCTTTTCAAACCTTTATTAGAAGTTGTACATCCCAATAAAGTAGTTTTTATAGCACGATAGCATGTTTAATATACGTAAACTGCGTAAGTATAATTATGTGAGTGAGTATTATCTAAATGCAAGTTCCTTCAACTCACTTCCCTGCTTACATTCTGCGTGATACTCTTTGCCTCGCCTCTCCAAGCGCTGGCGCCAGGGGTGTCGCGCCGTCTGTCTGCCGACCTACATACATACCCACAACACCACCTTAGCAGCTATACTGACTACGTGTTACATTCAGATAGACTTTAAAACTAAGGGATTTATTAAACCTAGCTCTTTTTCCCGCGGCCTCGTTCGCGTTTCATAGCCTATGTCACTCAAGGATAATGCACCTTTCTAATGGTGAAAGAATTTTTGAAATCGGACCTGAAGTTTTGAGTTTATTCGATACAAAAATACAACTCTCTCCTCTTTATAATATTAGTGTAGATATTTCAATTTATATTATTACTAAAATGGAAAGGTATTTGTCATTTACTTGTCTTTTTGAAGTATGCCGGGCTTGGGACAAGCACTGGTAAATACTGATAGTGACCTTGTGCACATTTTTCAAAGAATATTTACGCTTATGCCGCGGCCTCACATTGGCTAACTTTAGGTCCATGCTTTACTTCAATTTGAAATGACCAATATTGAACCTTGTTACTTTTTGTTTTGCCATAAGTGGCAAAAAAGCTAACGGGCCGCCTGATGGTAAGCGATTACCGTTGCCTATGGATACCTGTAATAGCAAAGGCATCACAGATTCGTTGCCGCCCTTTAAGCACTCTATTGACAGCCTTTTTGAAGAACCTCATGTTGTAGTTACTCGGAAGTACTGCGGAAGTGACATATTGGCTTCAATATTTACTTTGTGTCCAAAGAATTGTACAAGCATTGGTGTCTTGGCCCCATGAAATAGATTGGTGCAAATATTATGACCAAGTTTGGCCGCAGCATTAGACCTAACTTACACATGTAGGTATAGGCTGATCCAAACTGAATGACGGCTGTGAAGTGCGCCGGAAGGGAAACTTTGCGACGTCTTGCCTCTCTGACGTCCGCGCGTACCTTCGTTTTCGCTACTGCGCAGCGTTTCGCGCCCAACTCCACAGCTCCAATAAGTTTGAATCGTTTGTAACTACATTATAAGCGTTTATTTAAAAGTCTAGTTTTGAATTCATGAACTGTTATTAGTTTGGAAACGTAGTGGACCTGTGAGAAACATAACACAAACAGTTTTTTTTGCAGAACTTTTCCAGTTACTTTAATGTAGCAGGTAAAACCGTGGAACGAAGAGCAGATACAATCTCCATAGAAATTCGCGCTTTCTTGTTTAATGAACTTATTTTAAAAGCTTCCACAGCGAAGCAACTAATAAACTTTAAAGTTTTACGTAGCTGAACTTCCGATCCGTCGTACCCGAGCCGTATCGCTGTCAGATCTGGTCCTTCCAGCTACACTCTGTAGTTTAAACTTGATACTTTAAAACTGCACTTCAGCGTCTTGATCCTTTAGAGTTTGGATAACTTTAAGCTAAAGTAGAGTTTGGTGAAATTTCTCGTCTTATTGTTATTATTTGATTATTATACAACTAAAGACGCTTACCTTACCACTTTTTGGGGTTCCGCGCCCAAAATTTTAAAATGGTGAGGCTTCGATGTCTTTCTGTGTGTGAATGTCCAAGCCGTTTTTTTTTTTTCTATACCAATACCTATGTTTAATCTTTGTAAATTTGTATGTAAGTAAATTAGTAATCTCCAAAACTAAATATGTATATATTTATTTTTATATGTTAAAACTACAGGTCTGGTTTTAAAAAAAACAATTGTAGTCTATCAGTGATTGTGTTATATTTATTGGTAAATAGGTTTTTTGGTAATGTAAAATGCGAGCAAAACAGCTGGCAGGTGAGCTTGACATTTTGACTTTGACTTTGACTTGAACGATTACTAAGATCAACTGGTACAAATGCGTCTGTGGAGCAATTGCGTCTTTCGAGAATTACTGACAAAAAGCCTTCACTAATTAAGCAACTAAAGCCATCTAGTCCAGATAATATTGTAAAGGAAAAAGTATAGGAAAAAGTTGTAGATGCCGCCTAATTTGTGAAGGGTTTGTCAGTAATAATAATTCTCGAAAGACGCAATTGCCCCACGCATTTGTACCAGTTGACCATGTAGCGTGATTGTTACAGACATTAAATTATGCAAGACTTCCTAACGTCCCAAACAAAGGTAAATCAGCTAAGATAATTAGAAAACTTACTATAGAATTAATGAATTGAAGGTAACACTTCGACCAAACTAAACAATAAGTAAATTGCGAACATTTGCATTGAATATTGCAAACTAAAATTAATTTTAAGCAACTGGACTCTGCTCTAGCGCCTGCGATGAATAAAGCGCAGGATATTCCTCTCGTCTATACATAATTTTAAACATGTAGTTAAATGCTCGACCACGATTATTCATTTTAATATTCATTTATTTCGTAAGTATTATTTACATGTCAAGTAATTATAACATAGTAACATTGGTCCTATTAAGTACATATACAATAGAATAGTAATAATAATCATAAAGTGAGTCATTGTACAGATGTAAAATTACATCTACACTAATATTTTAGAGAGAAAAGATTTGTATGTTTGTAACGAATTGACTCAAAAACTACTGGTCCATTTTTTTTTAATTATTTATTCATTTGAGAGCTACATTATCCCTGAGTGATTTAAGTTACAAAACACGAGCTAAGCCGCTGGCAAAAGAGCTAGTTGACAATAAAAGTAACAATTTTAAATTGCTAAGCCGTTCTTTGTTAACATCAGTTACAAAGTAAACAATTAAAGCAAAGCTTAAGCTTATAAAGCCGACTTCCCGTCAGCCATGTAAACAGTTTTTATACGTTTGTTGATATTTAAAAACTGCTTGACCGATTTTGATAAAAAATATATGGGACCACATCCATACCATATCCATACGTCGATTGGTATGATCTACCAATCGATTAATGAAGAATCATTAAAATCGATTCGTAATTGGTGGAGTAATCGCGTTACATAAATAAATAAAAACATACTGACGCACTCAGAACCTCCTTTTTGGAAATTAATTGAAAAAACATACAGTCGAATTGAGAAACTCCTCCGTTTTAGTCAGTTAAAAATTTTCAAAGAGAAAGAGTAATTTGAGCGCTTCCTCAGGAGGCTTAACACGGAGTTTTGATAGTTAACGAAAACTTTTTTGCGTTTGGCTCCATACATTTAACTTAGTTCCTTATCGTTACCGCCAGGGGCGCTTTATTGAAATGTATGGAGCCAAACGAAAACGAAAAAAATATTCGTAACTACCAAAACTTATGGTGAGGGTGCAAACATGAGGAACACAAATTGAGGAGGAGGTGGATCCCGTCAAGAACACTAAGCCACATCCCGAGCTCTATTCGTCCTTGTTTGCAGCCAATTCTTCATCCAATTGCCGAGTTAGACGTCCACAAGTCCAGATGCAGTGCGAACTTCCTCGGAAGTTCCTTTAACAATTTACTGCACAGATTAACAGAGGGAAGTTTTAGCTAAGACAATAACCGGTACTGTCTTTGTTGAGGACGTATTCTGCTATTGAATGCAGCATTTTCCATTTGGGTAGCGACCGTGACTCACTAATGTGGTGGGTCGCTAGCGAATATTAGGTTCATAGACACTTAAAAATTAAAACTAACCAAGCATGCATTTTTAACCCTAGCAGCAATAACGACGGGGTGTTCTAAGTTTGACGTGTCTGTGTGTGTCGTGGTTGTTTGTGTGTGTGTGTGGGAGAGAGAGAGAGAGTGTCTGTCTGTGGCATCGTAGCTCCCAAACGGATGAACCGGTATTGTTTTTATTTTTTGGATGAAAGGTGAATTAGTCGAGAGTGTTACTAGCTATGTTCTTGATGAAAATCGATGTTGATGAAAATTGGTGTTGATGAAAATCGGTGTTGATTAAAATCGGTGTCGGGGTTTTTTTTTTAAATTTCAGCTTGGTAATAGGAAAGTTCTTATTAATGAAAGTACAGTCATTTAGCTTACTAAACTAAACTTAGTAAATTACTCCAATTTTAACATTTGTCACGGGCTAACTTCAATAATACGCGTAATACGAGTACCTAGGGATTAGTTTGATATCAAAATCCTGGAAAAGCTCAACCGTAAATGATACCTTTTCCCAATCATTGACAGTTGAATGAAGGAGGCTATGCTTTTCAGAGCGTAATATTTTCGTAAAAGGAGAACCTTAATCCCAACTAATAACATAAATGCGAAAGTGAGTTTGTTCGTTTGTTTGTTTGTTTCTTTGTTTGTAACACTTTCACGTCTCAACTACTCAACCAATCGTCTTGAAATGTTGCATACATAGAGTACTTTTTGATCCCGAAAAAATAAACGGTTCCTGTGGGAACGCGGGTGAAACCACGGGGCGCAGCTAGTCATAATATAAATGGGAAAGTGAGTATGTTTATTTGATACGATTTTATGTCTTAACTACTCAACCGATTATCATGAAATCATGATGCATACACATTGTCAGAAGTACAAAAACGGACAAAAGGTACTCGTACTTTTTGACCCAAAAAAAATTACGGTTCCTCTGCGGATGAGACCGCGGGTGCGCTAGACCTAACTAATATTATATGAATGCCAAAGCAAATTAGTCTGTTTGTCACACATTCGCACCTCAACTACTCAATCGATCATCTTGAAATTTTGCATACGCGTTGTCAGGGACACAGAAAAGGACATAGGGTACTTTCTATCCCGAAAGAATTTACGGATCCTGTGGGACCGCGGGTAAAAACGCGGGTCACAGCTAGTAGGTATATTCTCCTTTTAGGAAATGTATTATAGAAAAAATAATGTTTCTGTAAAGTATAAACAGAATGCTGGTTTTGGGTGTAGTAATACAAAAAAGGGTGTTGTCCTACACAAAGTCAACAACTTTTAGAACATCATTTTCGAAATTCGAAGCTAAAATAGTCGAGTCTCTATACAAAGTAGGTAAATAGTTACGTGATCAATTCTGTATGAAGATTTTATTTCCTCGAATTTTGTGATCTTGTGTTCTAAATGTACACACTCTTAAGTATTACAGCCAAAAACAGCACGTTGTATTGTATAATATTATTATAGTCTTCGATCAGTTTCGAGGCTGACGTCAAATTCTTCGGACTTCAGCCCTCTGACTTGAACTCGTTCAGCGAGGGTAAACTAGGGCAAACCCTACCTGCAACTTCGCTTCTCATGATGCCGGCTAATTTAGATTTTAATCTATTTTATTGTCTTAGTTCGCTCCATCTCGGGGCAAGTTTTAATTGATTATTCTAATGAAGTTGTAATAAGCTGTATTCTGTTGCAATGTGGCTGTTTATTTTAGTGTAAAGAGCTTCAAAGTTTCACTCTTTCTTTAGTTGCGTTTCCTTAGTTTTCCAATTGAAATAAATTGATATTTAATAAAAGTTAGGTGAATAAATATTTGACTTTGACTTTAACGCTACTTCAATTATCAAATATTTTACAAAATATATACTTAATATTTGACTTTACAATGGTATACCATGAAACTATGGTACCTAATAGGGAGTATTCTGTGCATAAAACCTTAAAAAAATCTTTTTCATCTACTAATATATATTCAAGCCTTAACTTTTTTTCATAAGTGTATATTACCTATTATTGTAACTATACCCATTTGATTTAATAAACTGAATCTAAAACTAGCCTATAGCTTTTTGCCAGAAATAGTCAGTCGGTCAGTCAGTAGGGTCGTAAAGGTAACCATTCACCATCCTGCCTTGCAGTACTGCTTGCAGAACTGCCGCTTCATTCAGGATGGTCAATGTTGTCGAAACCTGCATCGCGTCTGGCAACAACGTGCAGGATGTACGTGCAGGTCGCTAGGCAGAGCGATGTGTGAGCTACTCGTACATCCTGCTTCGCAGTCCTGCAAGGCAGGATGGTGTATGGCACCTTTTAGTCAACTCACCCGCGAAGAACGTTACTCCGTGCTTTGTATTTTTTAGAAAACATTTAGTAGGAAGAGAAAGACAAAACGCGAAAAAATTATCCAGCTCTTGGTACCTTAAAAATTTTTCTTCGCAGGCGTTAATTTTTAAATGCACTTTATATCTTATATATATATCTTTATATGAGCAATTCTTGTATACATATATATATATATAATTGGAATCTCGGAATCGGCTCCAACGATTTTCATACAATTTAGTATATAGGATGTTTCGGGGGCGATAAATCGATCTAGCTAGTAATCATTTTTAGAAAATGTCATTTTATTCGTGTTTTATCGATAATCAACATATACATAAACTTGGAAGAAAAATAACAAAAAGGAGGCGTTTGAGTAGTCTCAACTGAAAAATATGACTCTTCCTGACATCTATTGGCGAATAATAATACTATTTTTTGTGAGCAACTAATTGCTTTAACGACACAACAGCAGATGGCGTTGTTAAGTAACACGAAGTCAATGAGTGTTTGCTTTGAGATTAGACTAAAATCAATTGTTTATTTTCCAAAAAACACAATTAAAAAAAAAAAACCGTCATCCAGGTACTTTTTGTTAAAGTCCCATGTTTACCTGTGATCATAAATCCTGATTCATGGCCACATTGGTAGCGGGTACTTCCGGGTTAAAATGCCATGGGTCCCAGCAAATACGGGTTGTAAATATGATAGTTTCCCTAACGACTTCCGGTGGGACCCTCTCGAGTATTTTATCATTTGACCTACTTTTTAGTACTGCAGGTAATTTAATGTTGTTTTAGCTATTAGCAGATAAAAAGTACAAGAAGCACTATTTGTAATTTCATTCTATTTTTTTTTCAATAAGACAAAAATCATACAGCCTGCCTGATGTTTAATGGTAGCTGCCTATACTATGGACGCCTGCAACACTAGCGAGGCCGTTGTTTTTACCCGACTTACAAGAAGGAGGGTTATGTTTTTCGAGTGTATGTATGTATGTAAGTATGAGGTTTCTGTAGCACGCTCTACAGCCTAAACAGCTTTATGGATTTCGACATGTGAGGTGTCATTTGAATCGTCTTGATAGTGGAGGTGACATAAGGTACAACATTTTGCAGCAAGGTTTTTTTTTTTCTTTTAATAATGTTACTTGTTGGTAATAGATATTAATTAGTTCTTTTCGTTTTTTTTAATTTGATATAAATACTAATCGAAGCGTCTAGTATAATGCCAAGATACTTTTAGTTGTGTATTTATCATTTTAAAATTAACCGTTCAAACAAAATTAACGTTTGTCTTAGAAATTAGTTTTCTTTAGAATATTTTTATAATAGTAGGTACCTTTTAATTTTTAAAGAATAAAAACAATATGAATTGTTTCATCAATCAAGTTTATTTCATATTTAACTGAGCCATATAAAACTCATTTAACAACTCCTCCTTGAACAACCCGAAGCCTAATTCGAATTTCTAATCCGAAAAAAACGAATTCCTACAACAACCCCTCCTAAATCAACCCGAAGCCAAAATAAATTTTAGCCGAAATCAAATATAAATTTACTTTAAATTTTTGATAAAATCTCTGCTTAACCATTTAGTCGATACAATTCACAAGTATTCATTAAAATTAAAAAAACCCGCGACACCGATTTCCATCAATAGCAATTTTCATCAAACATAGCTTTTAAACAAAATCAAAATCGGTTCATCCATTTGAGAGCTGCCGTGCTAACAATAACCGCCGTAACCAACATTTTTGTCATAATTGAGTTAGTAACTTTTTCGGAATCTGCGTAACAAAATCTACGACTTTGTCTTTGACAGTTTTTAGAAAAAAAGCCTCTAAGAGTGATTTCTTTTAAGGTATAAGCGCGGTAACTACATATTTTTTCTTCTGTTACTTCAAAAATCCGCCGTAAGCGCCTATACTGCTGTTATTTTATCAATGCTCTAAACATTCCAATGCTCTAAATATTCAATTTTTAAAAAATAACAGCGGTAACTTCATAGGATGCTTTTAAAATAAAGAAATTTCTAGATTCAGGTACCAACTTCCACATAATAAGCGCTCTAACTACCGTTTACGGCGGTTACATCAAGGAACTAAATTGATCTATTTTAAGGGATAGCAAATATAAGAGCCATGTCAGCCGTATACGACGCAGATGATAAGTTATTTAACTCCTTTTACTAAAAAAAAATATTAAAAAAAGAGTGGTTATTGTCAATTGCGGCGTTCATATTAAGGAAAATAATGAGTTTCTTTGCCTAAAGTTATATCGTATCAGTCTTATAAGACTCTTAATGTAAGCTATTAGAACATAAATTACGCGAACACGGGTGTTACGCGCGGTGTCTGGCGAATGTTGTCTGACAAGTGCGGCATGCGAAGGGTGAGGGGAAGTCGCGAGTGCACGAACGGTGCGCATGAGTGAGTCATTAGCTCAGTCATAGCCAGTCGAAAGACCGAAGAGTTTGACGTTAGAACAGAGACGCGCGCTCAATTACGCGGCGGCTATTCATTGCTGTTGGCAGCAAAATATTTTTTAGTAAGTACATACTTAAATAGTTTTCACAAAAAATAAAGTTCCTATTTCTTATTGCACTTTTATGTAAACTTAATCTCGTAGTCCACTTTTCAACTCCACCAGTGCTGCCTCGACTTACAGTCGTGTGAATAAGAAAAGAACTAATACTCTGTGCGACAAAGTATTAGTAGATTCATAAGTATACTTATATAAGTATATTAGTATCTACGTATTTAATTTTATCTTTTGTGTCTTATTCATTGCAGGAAAAAATGGCATGTGGAGCTACACGTAATAAAATATTGGCTATGGCAGCAAGTATCGAAGCCAGCAACATAAACACTAATACTAGTGAAATATGCCTAAATCCTAAACCAAAAACTATAATAGCAGAACCTAAAATTACCAACTAAGCCAACTATTAAGCCAACTAATAAGTAAAATATTTCAAAGATTATTGGATTTTAATGATTTTAAAGTTATTTTTGACTACAGCAATGAATATGAAAATTTATCAAGACATGCTATCAAAATTAAATTCGTGTTTCACTTGTCACGAAACAGACGCAATAAATGATTCAGTGGATTTGAATTTTTTCAAAGAGTTTCATAAAAAGATACCAAAAGCATGTCGTGTTCTGGCTTGTCAATTGCTCTGCGCAAAATATGTTCTTGTCGAATGTGTTCAGATGTCAAACAAAGGAAAAAACACAACAAAAGTCATGAATGTCGAAGATTTCGTGGCATATGAAGACGTATCGTAGACGTAGACGTATTCTTCTGAGTAGAGGCTCTTTATCCAAACAAGGCGGTCGAGTCTATTTGAAAACAACTTTGACGTTCTTATGTGTATCTTTGATACCCAAATTGAATAAAAATTTGACTTCCACACTTAATTGTTTTAGTTCCTACCTATTTTTTTAGTGCACCTGTTACCAATTTTAACAAAGATATGCAATTTAAAGACTGAATAGTACAACTTAGATTAAAACAAACTGAAATTATAAAATAATTACAGGTGTTGTGATCTCAAGAGTGCCATAATTTGATTGTGACAGTGATTTTAAATGAAATTAATAATTTAACTAAAAAGCATGAATGACTTGAGGATGTTTCATTTATTATCGTCATATTTTAGTCAGTTCGTTTTAATTACATACTTCAACTTTTATTTTCAATTACATTTGAAATGTACGAGTATATAGGTACATTGTACGAGTTCCTAAACATAAGAGCCCCAAAGAACATTGTTACGGCTGTTGTCACTATTAACAAATATTAGAATTATTAGTTATTCTTTGTCAATAGCGCATTTACATAATTTGCTTATTATAAGCGCTCTAACTGTGTCGGTTACTGCGCTAATTTTAAGTATTTATCTTCCAAAATACATCGTAGTCCTCTAGCATATAAATATTTTGTAATTTATTTACTAAAATATTAATATGCCAAGAATTTCTTTTTCACTATTACAAACTACAACAGTTGTTTTACAGTTACACATTTATCAAAAGTGAAAATAAAAAAGATTTTCAGTATTAAACAAAGAAATTCAATCTCAAACTTTAGGCGCCATTTTCTCTAAACTTGCTAGTATACACATAGCGCTCTTATAATTAGCACGGCAGAGCTACGATGTCACAGACAGACACACACACACACGTCAAACTTATAACACCCCGTCGTTTTTGCGTCGGAGGTTAAAAGTAGAGCCGAATCAGCTGAATTTAAATAAAGATATCTTAGATAAAATTCAGTTTTTATACCTACTTTATAGCAATTTTTCATAAAAATAAATCTTCACAAAGATGTCGCTTAGACCCTTTCTAGAGTATAGACAAAGACGCAATTTTGCATTCGAAGAGGCTATCAAGGGTGTCCATTCACCTACAAGCTCAGCTCCAGACAGCTTCGCAGTGGTACTAATAATAATAATAAGAATAATATTCGGGACACTTACACACAGTCGTCTGACCCCAAACTAAGCGAAGCTTGTACTATGGCGGCCAGGGACTGATATACATACACAAATATTTTTATAAACATACTTAAATAGATAATTAACACCCAGACATAGAACAAACACAAACGTTCATCACATGAATGTTTGCCCTAGGTGGGAATCGAACCCACGCCTCCTAGCTCAGAAGGCAGGTTCACTACCGACTGAGCCACCGAGGCAGTCTAATTAGTAAAAAATGAACTTAATTTCCTATAACACCAAGTCTTTTTTAAATTGACTCACCGAGTGATCGCGGGTAGTCCGTGCGGCTCGGTCTTAAAAAACGATCTGCAAGCCCCATCTAAATTTCCGCCAAATCGAGTTGAATTTAAACGAAATTGTGCGTAGTAAAATGAGCTTTAAATCAATCGTGTAACGTACAAAATCCGAGTAAAAATCAAAAGGCACGAGTTAGGCATGGTAGCGTCGAAATACAATTGGCGTAAAGCTCATTTTACTATGTACAATAACGTTAAATTCTACTTCCATTCGCTGGCAAAATAAATTAGGACTAAGGTCTTTATGTCACATACTATTAAGTTAATTTTTAACCGACTAAAAAAAAGGAAGAGGTTCTCAATTGAACTGTGTCTTTTTTTGTTGATATGTTACGCGATTGTGAATTATTTTAATGTTTTTTTGAAGTTATACTTCTTTTGGCGCGATAGAGAAAAATGATGAGAGTGATTTTTTACGAAGCGCGCGCACACCGACACCTAAATTCTACATCGTGAAGTTAGTTCTAGGTGGCATGAAAATTGATAACTATTTTCAAGTTTTTTTTTGTTTTCAACAATTTCAATTTGTATATTCTAGTATTTTTATATTTAGAACACGTGTTTCGTAATTCAAGAGTACAATTAAACAGTGAATAAATAAATATTATATTATTTTGGTGTTTTTATTAAATCAATTTCAAATACGACGGTGATAGTATTTACTAATAATTTATAATTTATTTTAATTTTAATATTTATCGTTAATCACTACTGCATTTTGGTTTTTTTTTTCCATACGCCAAAGAAGTATAACTTCTAACTCGTGTACATATTAAGTACACACATTCTTTTTTTTTGTTTGGTAGTAGGTAGACCATACTTTGGAGGTAGTCCCAAATAATTTTATCGCAATCGAGCAAGTAGTTTTTAAAATAACAACAAAAGTTTAAAAAATGTTTAATGGATAAATGTTGTTTGGATGGTTTAGTCGGTTTTTAAGCTTTTCTTTTTATTTTATCCATAAATACCATTTCGAGGCGGTCGGGCGCTGTCCTAGGCTTGCAGGGGGACGGACACCGTTACTCTGAAATACTATTTTATAGTTCAGAAACAAAGAGTTACTCCCAAAACAATGGCGCTTCTTTCATGCGATGATTTGCATAGGTCTCTTTATTGTTTTGTCTAGACGGTCAGAACAATCTCGAAGGGCTAAAAGGGTTTATAGGCTTATTAAACTTTCGTAGCATCTTTGAATTGAATACATTTGCTAGATTGCGCCTGTGTTGTAAAAAACTATGCGTGAATATTTTTATCGAGGTTTATGTTTCAGCCTGAGTCATGGCCACAGAATAGTATCTACTACCAGTGGTCTATCTGACCTATAGTGACCTGTAGTCGGATAGATAGATGTATCAAATTGTTAACCAAAATTGGCTTAATTTTTTTTCTGAAAATAAGCTCTAAATACTGCAAAGAAGTGCATTAATAAGTGCATTAAATGTTTGTCATACATCTTTGTAATATTCATTTACAAAGATGTATGACAAACATGTCATCTTTATGGCTGTCCCGTGATTAAACTATGTTTAATCATGATTTATACTCCGCCAGGTATAGCATTCCTAGTCAAAAATGGTCACTTGGACAACACGTAGTGACGTCAGAGTCATTTACAAATAGTTCGAAAGAGATGACAATGACGAGTGACGTCATCACGTGTTAGCTTCCGTAATTCTAGAACGTGTTTTTTAGATCTTGTGTTTAACCATTGCTTAACGAACCATATTCAGATACCTATCACAGCCGCTGCAGACATTCATTTTCTTAAAACAGATTTCAGATTTATTTATTGCTTCTTCCGTACCGTACATGATGGTATAACACAAATTGTATTAGTTGTACATAAGTCTAACGGACCCCGTCGGGCACGGCAAGTTAGAAGCGAGGAGGACGATGTGATAACGTATTTGAAGCAAAAGTCGAGGTCAGAAATAATAATGATTAATATAACATTTATTTGCATGCATTATTGTCATTTATATATTCGTCAATAGTTTAGTAAGCTTTGTCAATTAGGAAATATTTTGATTTACGAATTTAAAAAATATAAAAAATGACATAAACATTTTATGTCATTTTTTATATTTTTTAAATTCTCGGAAACGAAACTGTAGTATTTCGTTATTTTTGTACGATCAAGACCTACAACTAATTCGAATAAAATAATCCTACTTAAAATTTCCTAACTATGATAATACCTAGTGGCTCTGTCAGCTGCTGACCTCATGGCTGGCGTATGTCCGGCCGTCCTTCTCTATACAGGTCACATTTCTCAACCCATTTCCGTGAAATTTTTGGAGCAAGTTCGATAATTAGATGAAATTTCGAGAGAATGGGTTGAGGAATGCGACCTGTAGAGAAAGGTCGTAGCACATATTTCAACTCGGAAAGGGATCGTCACCGTATCGCCTCACCTCACCAAGGCGATTACGTTACGATTCCGATTAGTGTGCGTTGCAGTAGAGAGTTTCATACAAAGAATATTGCACGGCTCGAGTTGATACGGTGACGATTCCTTTCCGAGTCGAAATGTGTGCTACGACCTGTGGGGCTATTCCTACGCGTAAGATGAGATGAGATTTTATCTTGGTCACTTTCACACCTATGACGTTTCAAACGAGAGAAACAAGGACGAAAAAATGTGAGATGAAAATCTCAAATCTCCGAATAGGGCCCCTGAAGGCAGCCGGACAGACCCCGGAAAGAACGGACATACGAAAATATTTTTGCAGAAGCATAGTCATTCAGTCGGTCAATTATAAATGCGAATGAATTATTTGATTGATTATGGCGCTTTCACGCTTCCTACTCAACCAATCGATACGAAATTTCACATTCAATTTGTCAGGGGTACAGAAAAAGACTTAGGTACTTTTCATCCTCAAAACAATAAAGGTTGATAACAGCGGGTGAAATCGCGGGGCGCAGCTAGTTAAGCCGTTAGTTAACTTAGCCCTTAATCTTTTCTCAGTGATAAACGATAACAATCTGTTTACAGTTTGTAAACGAATCTCTACGCCATTAAATTAAGTTGTTGTGATATTTCATCTTACTAATTGGACATCTATTTACTTGCAACCAATTAAATGGGTATCAATTGCATTGTTTTACAAATTAATGGCAAGCTGACTAAATTACTAACTATTCTAAGAATTACGATTTCATTTAGGAATAAGGATAGGAAAACGAGGATCCTATAGATTTTAAGTGCAAGAAAAAGGAGTCAAACTGTGTGTTTTATTAATACTGTGTGTTTTATTAATTAAACGAAAAATTTCAAAACGTTGTACGGATTTTAGATTACATTCGAACTTAAACAGACCCGAACGACAATCACAATAATAATTGTTAATTTTTTGGTATTTTCAATTGCCGTCGATTCCCACCTAGGCCAACCATTCATGTGATGAACATTTGTGTTTGTTCTATGTCTGGGTATAATTATCTATTTGAGTACGTTTTTCAAAACTTGTATGTATTTCAGTCTCTGGCCACCATAGTACAAGCTTTGCTTAGTTTGGGTTCAGACGACCGTGTGTGCAAGTGTCCCGAATATTATTTATTAGTGAAAATCGGAAATTAGAATTTATTGATAATTCCAATAGATACACGTCACAGTTCAATAAATGTCAAACAAAACAAGAGCGTAAAAATGTCAAAATAGTAATTCCATATCTCAAATAAAAAATAAATAATTAATGTCAACAAAATACATTGCACATAATAGAATAAATCCAGTCCGAACAATATATACCATACCATACCCTATCAGAGTCATTATGTGATACAATTTGATGTGATTTACCTTTAAGAACTGCATATACCATAATGGAAGCAATAAATTATTGAGTATTGAGCACACTTATTAGTAATATAACTATCATAATTAAATTACGTAAATTAGTGTAAATCCTGAAACCTAAAAAGCTTCTGATCTGTTGTTCACAAAACCCTGACTAGCCCCCGGCGAGCCGTTTCGAGATTTATGACGTAGTTTCCGCCTCGGCAGGCGAATCCGCAGGATGTACTTAGTAAGCGTTTGTTGGATATACGATATGCTTGAAAAACATGAGTCCTTTTATTGTGTTTTATATTTTATAAGGAAAGGAAAACTCATTGACAAAAAATAAAGTAAAGCTTTTTTAGCGTGAAGAAGTAAGAAACGTTTCTATTCACACTTAGAAACATTCACATACAAATAGGTTAATTTATTGTGATAGTGTGATTGTGATAGAAGGTGATGAATGATGAAGATGATGATATGATGTAAAGTTTGATTAACCTAGCTAAAGCAAGAGTGCGTTTTTCTACTATATTACAAAAACCGTGTAATTTTTGCAAGAAAAAAATTAACTTACATAAATTCTAATTAAACTCTGATACTATTAATTCTGTGATCTGGAGACTTCGCGGCTGACGTCTATGCTTTTCTGATGGTCGCATTTCTTAACCGATTCTCGTAAAATGTTGTGAGCAAGTTTGATAATTATACAGATTTATATGTAGAGGAAGACAGAGATCCAGACAGAATCTAGACTAAGAACATAAGAAAGCCTTTTTGTCGAAGCTGCTGCATACGCTTCGCTGGCTAACGCTCGCTCGGCCGATTATGGATGTTACATTGTGATATAACATTATAAATGCGAAAATGAGTTTGCTTGTCCGTTCGTTTGTTTATTTATTTGTTACTAGCTGCGCCCCGCGGTTTCACCCGCGGTTAAAAAGTATCCTATGTGTTATTCTAGACTATAATCTATCTCTGTACCAAATTTCATCCAGATCTGTTCAGCCGTTCTGGCGTGAAAGAGTAACAAACATCCATCCATCCATACATACAAACTTTCGCGTTTATAATATTAGTAGGATGCTTTCAAGCTTTAACTACTTAACAGATCATGATGTTTTGCTTAAATGTTATCCGGGGTACATAAAAAGACGTACCTTTACCTACCTTGACGTACCTTTAAGGGTACCTTTTGGCAGCGGGTAACACCGCGGGACGTAAATAGTTGTAACTATTAAATTCCTATACCTTCTCCTAGAGTTGGCCGCGAACAAATCTTAATTATTATGGAAACTGACGTGGTTTACACACATGTATGATTTTATTATACTATAGTCGGAATTATCGACTAAAACGTACGTGAATACTTCCCGTTTCTTAAAATCATATATATTAAATAGCTGTTTATTTTAATTACTTTTTTTTATTATTTTCATTAAAAAAACCTATAAATTATGTTTTACACCTTTAATGTAAAGTGTTATAAAGCTAGCCTAATAAATCTTTCAAGCCGACACCGAAATTTCGAATAAAATTAACCCAAATTAGCAGCGCTGAAAATCTCCATAATAATGCCTTCACACGTACATTCTTTACACTTCACGCCTGCGAGCTTGTTTTATAATTCTCTTAAAATGCTTTCAAAATTATTATTGCTGGGAGAAACGAGTGCAATGCAGTTTTCGATAGGACTTTTCACTAAATATCTACTTTGACACACACGGTCGTCTGGCCCCAAACTAAGCAAAGATTGCACTATGAGACCACCAGATGAGAGACTGATGTACACACGCACATTAAAATTTAAAAGTCCTTGCTTAAATTGATATTAACACGCAGACGTAGAACAAACACGTGTATTCATCACATTAAAATGTTTGTCCTAGGTGGGAATCGAACGCACGCCCCAAAGCTCAGAAGGCAGGTTAACTACCAACTGAGCCACTGAGACCGTCAAATCAATACAAGTATCAATAGTAATCTAACCTACTCGTACCATGGAGCGAAAAATTAAAAATGTAGAACTGATCTTCGAAAATTCCACGAGAAATGCTTACGAATTTGTCGTAGACACCCTACGACAACCTCACTACAAATGTTTGTCGCTTCTACGACAAGCCGCCTACGGCAAATCTACTATTAGCCTACGAATAATCTACGAAAGAATGCCTACGCGTCTACGATGGGTCTACGCTGAGTCTACAGCATTGTCTACAACGTGGCTACGAAGGGCCTACGACATAACTTTGGTACCACACATAGTAGACCGGACCATTTGTCCCACTAGCCACGGGACCGAAAGAAACAGGCCTAAGCCAAAATCATCTCCAAACAACGCTCATATCTCCAGAGGATAAGTCAAAAGATTAATGTCACAGTATTTCACGAGGACTACTCCCTTACATTTGTTCGCCTGAAATCTTCACTATGGACTAGAGAAAGGCAGATGTACAACTTAACAATTGTATAAATATTGAACTGTGACGTGTAACTATAAGAGTAATCGATAAATTCTGATTTCTGGTTTCAGTTTCAAGTAGCAAAGTGGAGTGTCTCAAGAAAGCAAGCAGACTGTATGTACGTATGTATTCTGTAAGAAAATCGACCGAGCAAGCGTTAGTGAGTGAAGTGTCTCTGCTTCAGTTTCGTATATCCGAATTTTGTCCGGATCTCTGTCTTCCTCTACAGGTCTCATTTCTTTAGCGATTCCCTTGAAATTTTGTGAGTAAGTTCGATAATTATATGGACTTTTTTTGTCGAGTCAGTTTTGGAAATATCTCAAAAGGGCGGAGATATGTTTTCTTTTGTTGAAAAAATCATATCTATCTATTGTCAATGAGTAATTTCTAGGTAACCAACGATATCTTCCAAGTATCTATCTTTTTTTATAGTATAGTTCTAAGGTTGCAATGCAAGTGTATTGCAATTAGTTATAGGTAGTTGCCGGGAGAAGACAGAGTTATTTATAGTGTTTCTAGTATTCCTAGCATCTACCAATCTAGTATCTACAATTCTATATGCTATCTACGCTTCCAAACTATCCACACTAAACTTATATTAAACTGAAACTTATAACACCCCATCGTTTTTGCGTCGGGGGTTAAAAAGAAAATCTTTTCAAATGATTGAGTTGTAAGTTGTCCATCTGCGTCTCAAGGCGTCCACCGTCACCCTTGAACTTGCTACAAGATGCGCATTGTGTTGAGTAATGGCGTTCCTTCCGGGCACACAGCCGCACACAGCCGCACTCTGCCGATCTGTCATGGCGATATTACTTGTACGACACTACTCATACTTATGTTGCCTTTAGAGGATTCAACTACAAGCTCAGCTTGTGAGGCCGGGGCCTTTCTACTTGAGTTGTGCGGGGAAGATGAGCGGTGCGAGGATGTGTGTGACTCTATTCAGCTGTCAGTAGTCCAGTAGCGCCAGCTCGCACACATTGCTCTCTCGGGTCATTATTGCGGTCTTTACGTCCCACTGCAGGGACATTGACTTAGACTACATAATATAATATAATTATCGGGACATTTGCACTCACGGTAGTCTGACCCCAAACTAAGCAAAGCTTATACTATCGTGGCCAGAGACTGAAATACGAGTACATACATATATATAATATTTTTAAACACATACTTAAATAAATAATTAACACCCAGACATAGAACAAATACAGATATTCATAATGATACATGAATGAATTGATGAATCAATAAATACATGAATGTTTGCCCTAGGTGGGAATCGAACCCATGCCTCCTAGCACAGAAGGCAGGTTCACTACCGACTGAGTCACCCAGGCAGTCGAGAGTGATTAAGCCGTTATCCACCAGGATGGCTTAGTGTGATGGCACATGTCTTTCAAATTTTTAATTCTAGGACTTTTCGGTTTTCTCACAATGTTTTCCTTTACCATAAAGAGCAGATGACAAATTTTAAAATGCACATAGTTATTTTATCAAGAGAAAAGTTTATTGGTGCACGGCCAGGATCGAACACACGACCCCCGGATCGGAAAGCGCGGTCCATCGCACTCGGCCAATACGACTCTCTCTGGTCATTTGCACACATTTCTCGCTGGTTTTATTTGTTGCTTCTTTTCTCTCGATGACAGAGTTTTTTCCTATTAGTTCTATCAGTTTGGTTTACGAGGTGACACGGCTTATAAAAATGAACCATTTTTTTATTTATTTATTGTCCCTTAAAAAAAATACATGTTTATATTTAGGTGTTGCGCCAAAAAATCAAATGGTTTTGGTGCTCACATCCACGACTCGCCTAAACTAAAAGAAAATATAAACAAAAGTGTTATGTACTAATTACTTTTAACTTCGCTGTATTAAAAGTTTGGCTAGTATACAGCTGTTTGCCGTATTATTTTAGACTATTTGTCGCTGCGACGAGTTCGGGCGCTAACTCACTGTCGAACCGATTCCGTTTCTAGCGCGGCGCAAACTACAATCTAATGAAGATGATCAACGAACTGATCTTCTTGGCAGATACGGTCCTCGCTCCGCTCATCTTCTGGTGTAAAAGCAGCCTTATAATAAGGATGGAGTTCTGTTTAATATGTGGTCGGCTTAAGGCACAGATTAATGTCTACTAACATCATTCATGACATCACGCTGATATGTTAATTGCGAAAGTTTGTGAGTGAGAGTGGATGTTAGTTACTTCTGTAATGAAATTTGAGTGAAATTTGGAATTGTATTTATCAAATATATATTCAAAATTAAATAACCCCCTTGACATCGGTTTGTTTGATATTTTATCAAACGTAGCCAAGAACACTCCCGACTAATTTCCGTTTCGAACAAAAAAAAAACAAATCAAAATCGGTTCATCCTTTCGGGAGCTACGATGCCACAGACAGGCATACACACACACAGACACATCAAACTTATAGCACCCGTCATTTTTTGACAGGGTTCCCAAGCTCCCAAGCAATTCTGTCACTCGAAGCTAGCTGCTGATTGGACGAAAACAAACTTTAAAAATGTGACGTGATCACTTCTCGACTCATCCAATCAGCAGCTAGCGCCTGACTGTTAGCGATTGTTTAAGCAGAATCACGTGGAAGCGATTGCTTAAAGTCTAGAGCCCCAGGCGTTTTAAGTCGGAAACAACTACGGTTTCTGTAAGCTGTAGGATAGCACACCCACTGAAGACAGGCAAGCCACTGCAGGCCAGTGGAACGAAGTTTCCTGTTTTAGCTTCGATTAGATATACTTACTTATATATCAAGTCCCAATACGAAAAACGGCACCTTGAAAACTAGGCTTAGATCAAGGTGTAAGCCTTATTCCGCTGTCAGTCGCTCTGTGATCGCGTCGGTGTCACGAAATGTGCTAAAACACTTTTGCTAATGTCATCAACGTTATTGCGGAATTATAAGGCTTAGATTCGAATGAAGTTGTTTATATTTGAGTATTTTTAATAGATAAGATAAGTGAAAAGATAAGTGTCGATGCGATGTCATTACGAGCCTAATTTTTAAAGACAAGACTTCTATATAAATCTGATCGAAGAAATCAGAAATTGTTAATAGTAACTCCTATACATTGAGACCTATCCTATACTATTACTATCCTATATGTTGAGTATTATAAATATACAACCAAGAGTACGAAAAAGCGGCATCGTTTTATGGTTGACATACCTACAACACGCACGAAACGCTTTGGTTCCTCATTTCTCATACGGACCGCTAGAGTGTGGAATACTCTGCCAGACTGTGTGTTCCCTGACACTTATAATCTGGGTGTCTTCAAGTCTCGAGTGAATCGGTTTCTTCTAGGCAAGCGTGCTCCATCGTAGGCCGCATCACTGCTTATCATCAGGCATGTTGGCGGCCAAACGCAAGCCTATTATGTAATAAAAAATAAAAAAAATATTAATAGATATTATTAATAGTAACTCCTATACATAATAATTATGTATAGGAGTTACTATTAATAATTTCTGATTTCTTCGATCAGTCACACGTCACAGTTGAATATTTATAATTAAAAACGAATGTCATACCAATAATAATTGATCATTATGTCAAATATAAAAATTATTCATTGATGTCATTTTACATTTAAGTAAAGTAAAAATAGTTAAATATTATGTATTGCTATTTTTATTCAAAATAATAATGGTTCAATAATCTCTTATTTTAAAATAAGCTTTTTGTCTTAAAACATATTTTCTAGTAAACAAGCTGAGAGCTGGGTTACTAGAAAATAGATACTTTGAAGCACGCGGTAGAAGGCGCATTCCGAACGGAAGTTGGTATACGGTTATAGACCACCGGCCCTAAAATATACACTGACCTCTTCGATTTGATGAGATGATATGAGGGGATTACCAGTTGGTCCTTCAATTTATTGTAAGTATTTGAGAACATCAAAAATGACATGTAAAATTAAGATACGCATGTGTTATTAGCCCATATAAGATTTTGCTAGAGCTCGTGTCTAAGTGATACAAAACCAGTTGTCTGTTAAATCCCTTCCTCATAAAGAATCCCCTAAGTGCCTGTTCAGTGGTTCCATTCCATTGCCACTATTTCCTTTGATATTTCAGTAATCGAGGCTGGGCACGAAATTCCCCAGTTAATCCTAGTAACTGGTATTTAAACTGCGATTATACTAGTAGTTACTATTACTTGGCCTGTAGCTATGTTCGTAGTAACTATTAGTCTAATCTTTGGTTATTATCGTGATAACTGCTAAATGTACGTAGTTTTACTAAATTTGTCGCTGGAAACGTATATAAGCTTGTTAAATGATAGAGAAGGCTACAAAAATAAGAATGTTTTTTTTTAGATTTTATGGTATGGGAATTACTCATATACCATGCATATCTTTAAGTCAGTTATTCCGGCTATAGTTTTTTTATGTTTTTTTTTATTCGCAGAGTTTTTGGCTGCCTACTTGTTGCGGCCTACGCTGGAGCACGTTTGATTAGGAGAAAGTAGTGCCTCATCAATTAATAAACCCCGCGTTATTAATTTAGCTCCGTATCTTCTGCAAGTGGCTCTAAATTTAGTAATTTTGTAAACCTAAGCCCACAGAATAAATACTCACAGTTTGGCTAGCTTACACAGTGCGAGCTGTTGCCTGGCCCGCAGACCTTTTGTTTGTGTTTCTCCAACGCCATCTTTAAAAATGGTAAGCACAAATTATTTTTTTAATGCGCCTCAATAAAAACACGTTCACTCGATATCGTGACCACTTGCAAGACAGTGCAGCCACTACTATTTGGTTTAGTAAGGCGAGCCGAACTACTGGCGTACAAGCAGACAAGCCGAGTAGCTGTCTGCTGTCTGGTCAGCAGCTCGCACTGTGTAAACTAGGCTTTACGTGCAGTTGCTCGGCAGGCTGACTTGTACGATAGCTCGCACTGTGCAAACTAGCCATAAGCCGAAGTAATTTTAAGCACCTGTGCTGATTCATAAAGCCAAGATAAAGATAAAGCAAGAGTTTTTGTCCCCGTCTTCCTCATGTTTATCTTATTAGGAGTGACACTGACAGGTGACAAAAATATTTTTAGAAATGTGAGCTCACTTCTCTGAACAATTAAGTATGTCTCACAAACCTTCATCTTCTAAACGATGAATTCCTCAAGACATCTGTCAACTTCCTTGAATAATTCATCAATTTTTCAAAAATAGGTCACATCTTATATCTGTCCTCTGACAAAACCTTTCCCAAACCATTTTCCAGCTGATTATGTACGAAATTGTGAATATGACAGGAGAA
This sequence comes from Peribatodes rhomboidaria, assembly GCA_911728515.1. Taxonomy (NCBI): domain Eukaryota; kingdom Metazoa; phylum Arthropoda; class Insecta; order Lepidoptera; family Geometridae; genus Peribatodes; species Peribatodes rhomboidaria. Next base: position 14,931,852 of record OU452187.1, on the reverse strand, counting down.
ATATGTCAAAGTCAGTTATCGGCTCCCGAAGGTGCCCGAAAATAGCCGAAGTTGAAATGACCGGCTCACAAAAGGGTTGTGGTCGGCCGCACACAATACAATGCTTATCGGAAAAATTGACTTTTCTTTTCCGTGTCACGGTGAGTTTTCCCCAAGGAAATTAGAATTAGGGAACGTGAAACGTGAATATTTTGAAGCACTACATACAGTCCGACAAAAAATACTTTATTGAATTACTAAACTCAACTCGCTGGTCTGAACAGATAAAAAAAAGAAACATAATTTAAAATAAGTATCGCATCTGACGGTCCGGCTAGTTTTTAGAGGCCATAAAATGGAATATAATACCACAATTTTTTGTTTCAAAATGACACTTAATATTATAAAGGCAAAAATTTGCGAGTGCGTAAGTGTGTATTTTTGCTACTTCTTCACGCTCAAACGGATGGGCGGATTTTGATGATATTTGGTGAGGGAAATTGGTCGGGGTTGGTCAGTTTCACATTGGGACTAGCCACCCAGCCTTTCCTAACCAGCCAAAGCACTAAATGAGTACAAACTCAAAATGACAGCTGAAATTCCTCGTTCGAATATCCGGCCACTAGATTTTGGGATCGGAACTTATTGGCAGTTTAATTTTATGTTCGGTAATGTTTTTGGGTTAGTCCGACTGAAGCAAACTGAACTGAGTAGGTAAGCATCTTACCTACTTATCTAAGTTGTATTTATAAATTGTAAAAACAAAAGAAACTGTTTGGGCAGAACACTCGGTCAGTGAGGGAGTGTCTTCCAAACATTTTTAACACCACCTGCTCCACTATAACCAATAACATGTCACGTAGTCTCAATGTAAAGCAAAGCATAGCCTCCTTAGGGAAATGAAGTTGTACAAAAATGCCGAGGGAGTTTTCGAGCAAAGAGGTTAAAATTAAATGATAACTCAGCAAACGGGCACTGTAAGAAGAGTTTTTTCTAAAATAGAACTGGCCACCAAAAAAAAAGAACAGTTAGACCATGAGCTCCACGAAATTTAAAACAAAAGACAGTGTTTGGTGTAACCACAGAATAATAACTAAAGCAATAGAAGGAGGGTTATAAAACAACTAAACTCAATATATTTGGCCTGTTTTGTCTTATGGCACCGTTATGATGTTGGAAAAGGACAAATATACAAAAAACGTTTCGAAATTTCGTAGGTGGTCACTAATTTTATTTTGACTAGTGATGTGACCCCCTACATTTCAACGTCGATAAATTTACAATGACATGCATTGTCCTAACTTGTACCGCTAAAACGAATCCATAAATCGGTGTGCGTGTGCGCGTGCGCGTGCTCGGAGACGGCCGGTTGAATATAACTTTCGCGATTCACGCGGTTTTAACCGCTGCCCTGTTTCGGTCGCTATGGACTCCCAGCGAGTCAACGAGCTGCTGGCGTAAATATAATACGCCATCAACACCATGGATAAAGTCAGCATTCTGCAGATCTGCAAGTCGAACTTTATCCAGGAGGATGTTGCCAGTAGTGGCAAGAAAATACTCTACGAGTCGCTTGATCAACTCGACGCAATGCCTGCCCGCCGACGAGACGGTTCTGAAAAGAGCATACATCATCGTTCGCGTTCGTGGTGTAGCAACTGCCCCTGGAAATGTTTCCGAATGAATTAGAATACCGGTGCTGGCCTCGAGAAGTTTCGGACGTTCAGGGGAAAAATGCGTGGTTCACTGAACGACGTAGTGTAATTAATGATTAAACGTAATAATGCATTTTTTATAATTATTTATTTTGGTTACCTACGAGTATAAGGTAGGTATTTATTTGAATGTTATATGGGCCTTGTTACCTTAAGTTGTTTGAAATAAATTATTATTATTATAAACTAGCTGACCCTGCGAACTTTGTACCGCCTAACAGTCGATTCTTTAATTATTTTTTTCAGGCAATTTGTAATTTTTTCTCTGCGTAAGAGCCATCCTCGTATTTCAAGGAATATTCTAAAAAAAGAATTAGCAAAATCGATTCAGCTGTTTTCGAAATTTGCGCTTAGCAACACATTCAGCGATACATTTTTATAATAGGTATAGAAGATTACTAAGCATAGTTACCTTAGAGAGAATGAAAACATAATGATCGATCGATCGATTCGGGAAATCGATAATCTTTAAAGAAAGACAGATAAATAGATAGACACTTTATTGATTGCACACCATACAATTAAATAACACTAATGCTACTTGACTATGTTCTTATTCGACTTCCTTACATACTTCCTGTACCCAATGTAATAAATCAAGTTTTAATTTGAACGGGATATCATTTATTGCAAATGAAATTCCTATTCCAACCATTTCATCTGTTCCATTCATAATAAAAATGTAGGAACAGTATTTTCTCTATGTCTTCTCCATTTCATAGCTTCATTACATACAAATGAATTCAAAGTAAAATGCTTGGAGCATATGTGACTCTGCATTTTTGGAGTCAAATTTCGTCACGAATTCAATTTATCTATTCTTTTTTTTCACATCGTCTTCAAGAAATCTGTAAAATCAAAGTTTCGACCATGTATCGACAATTATATTTACGTCACTATGTATGATAAAGGTAACCTAAAACTGTTTCCGAATATTCGCTAAAAACTTCTATTGGAATAGATATAACGCCTGGTTTCTGCTACAAAGTGATTCAGCAACATTTGTTACGTATTTATGTTTGTTTATCGGCTCACATTCAACAATAAATTGTCCAAAAACTAAACGATTTAAGGTCAATATTTCTAGACTATTTTATGATCGTGTTAGATGGGACGTGCAGCCTACAACCACACAAGACATTGCTCCACTGCGTCCGCACACTCACTATTTAGAATTATACAAATATTTCATGCAGTCTAACAGTAAAAATAATATTAAATCATTGCAAAACCATTGAAGATTACGACAAACGCGTAAACAATGAGCACGCGAATAAGTTAAGTAGTCTAATGAACAAACTGTCAGACATTAGAGCAAAGTACTATCAAATTTGGGCGGGTTGAATTAGAACCAATATAACCAAATGACAGTTCATCTTGTGAACTTCCAAAAAAGTAAAACAAAGAGTAAATCATTTATCTCTTTTCCTCAACCGTTTTCGTGCCATAAGATAGAATAGGAACAAAGGTAGTTACTGAGCTCTTTTTTTAACCCTCCTTCTATTGCTTTAGTTATTATTCTGAGGGTGTAACATCATTTCACAGTTCTGTGCTATGCGAGACGCAACCGCGCGCGCGCACTTGCCCCGATAAAGATCGCCGAATGCGGTTGAAACTATAGTCGGAATAATCGACTAAATCGTACGTGAGTAATTCCCGTCTCATAAACCATAATGTAATTTCACAGTTCCTTTTTATTGCCTCGCAGAAGGTGTGAAAAGTAGAGTGTTCACCTCTGGGATAAAGCAATGTCTTTGTCTTTGTCAATAAGCCGCCCGCGACGTAAGACACTACTTTGGCCTCTCAGTGCATAATCTACTATTATTTACTCGCTTATCGCCGGTGGTCGAACAACTACTTATTTTCATGCTAATCATTGGTCGTTGGAGCCCGCATTAGCTAGGCGGGCACTCGCATGCACTAGCGAATGTGAGAGCCATTTTCATTAACCATTTTCATTATGTCATATGGCATTTTGCTGTGGGGTTCAGCAGCTGATGTACCGGTGATTTTTATTTGCAAAAGCAAGCGGTCCGCGCTAGTGCATAGACGTAATATGATATTACCTAGTTGTAAGCCAACGTTTGTGAGAGAGTCATTTATTTTAAATTGAAAATAAGCAAATAATGCAGATCAGTTTTTTGCCTGTTCTTCTGAGCTCTTTTTCCGAACAAGGAGGTCGAGTCAATTATAAAACTTTAACGTTCATAAGTGTAGGTATCTTTGATATCCAATTGAATAAGATTTTGACTTTGACTTAGACTCGATGAGTCGATGGGGCCCGCGTGCGGCGTGCGAGAGATTTTATTTTCTGGCATGCAATGCTAGCAATTAAATCGTTCATCCGGGCTCATTTAGTTTGGGAGCTACAATGCCATAGATACACAGACACACGTTCAATTTATAACAGTTCTCTATTTTGCATCGGGTAAAAACTAAAATGGTATGTCAAGCCACTGAAAATTAATCTGTTTGCGCTTAACACAAAATATCAATATCCAAAGTACAACAGATTGAACGAACATCAGTTTACCCCATCCTCAACAAAAAGGCACTGAAATTAGTTTAACAAATTCATTACCCGTTCAAGTCATTACATTCCACAAGTTTATCATTCCTCGCCCGTACTGAAACGATCTGCTATTAAGTCGAGCATCATTAGGCTCATTTTATTCCGATATTAATATTTATTCCATCTGCTTGGGGCGAGTTATTCAGGGGCCGTTATTCAAATGAGGCTCCGTCGAACAGGCGAACAAATGTCACGATTAATCTTCGGATGGGAATGAAGAGTGCAGTAAGGGTATCGACATGAAACAAAACATTGGGTTGTACAAAAAAATTACCCATGATCCATCATAGGTTTAGTCATTAGTTATAGACACATGTACATATGTATGTTATTGTACAAAATATAATAATATGTATAATCATACAAAAATTTGAAAATTTCCAGATTTCCAAAAATTATAAAATGAAAATTTATCCATGAACCATCATGGGTATTTTTTTTATTTTTTTAAATGTATTTGTTACAAAATTTAGAACACAAAGATGCTTGGAACCTTCAATTTGCGACAAATAGCCACTATTACATAAAAGTGGCTATTTGTGGCTTTTATGTATATTACATAAAAGAAATATATTATGTTACTAAATAGCTATAAGTCAAAGAATGTGATAATTTTTGAAAAAAATATATGATTAAAAAAATAACTTGTATGTTCTTCTGGGTGGTGGGTCTTTTCCAACTAAGTAGGAGAGTCATTTTATAACTTTGACGTTCATTTAAATGCATCTTCATTATTCAATTGAATAAAGACATTTCATTCGATTAGGGAAAAATTAAATTAAAAAATCAACTAAAGCTTACAAAGATTTATCTTACTCTATCGTCCATAAAATCTGTCACCAACAGTGGTTTCTTAGGCAATCATGCTAAGGTTGTATGGAAGAGATAAAAGTAGTTGTATGATAGAGTAAAAATGTTGCGAGAGTCGTTTTTTTTTTTTTTTTTTATTTAAAAAATTACACTCCACGGACTCCGGGTACCGTGACTTTTTTTAACATAAATCTTAAATTTTTATTTAAGGGAAATACAGGTAGAGGGGGTTAGTTATTAAGTCTTAATCTAAGGTTAGGTTAAAGGTTTTCAGATTTACTTAATGCATTGTGAGTACACCACGAGCAGACCAGCGACCCGCAAGCAGCACCCGATCACGAGTATGACGCATGTGCCAGCCATCGCTCTCCTCAACCATATTTGAGGGAAGAGAACGACCCGACACACGACGCCGCCGCAAGAAGGTGCCTTCGATAGTGAGCATGAATGCTCGAGATGGACCCACAATTTATATAAAACGATAACAAAATAAAAACTATAACGAGAACTATAGCGAGAGTCGTTTGGTGTACAAAAGTTAAAAAAAAATTGACACATAATTATTTTACTGCATGTATGAACGGTTTTGTAAAACCATATAGTAAAACTAGTACCGAAATAATACGAAATAATCAATGGTTTTCAATTTCTGGTAGAGCGAAGCTGCGTAAGAATTATGCGTCGAGATGCCCTACATAATCGGTACAATTCAGTGACTTCGCCCTTTGAAAATAGTTTTTTTCTAACTTCATTGAACTGCTAGAAATATCTATTCGATATCACGGGTAGTGGCCTTTGCCCCACCAAGTGTCCTCGCATCGCGAACTTTCTTAGCTATTGTATTTCTTTAACTATCTCTACATACCTAGTGTGAAACAAAGTCGATTTTCACGTCTGTCTCTCTTTTTACACGACTACGCAAGAAGGAGGGTTATGTTTTTCGAGTGTATGAATGTGGTTATGTATGTATGTAATTTATAAGTACATTAATTTATTTTTAACCTAATTTTCTTTCTTCTTTTGCACACACCACCGTCCATGCTTGATCATATTGTTCTTATCGCATCCAAAGGTTGTCTGGAAGAGATCGCTCTTAAGCGATAAGACCGCCCATTGCGCCGATATTTTTTAGTATTTAGTTTAGATTCATTTTGTATTTGGTGTCAATAGTCTTTGTATTGTATTGTACGTATGAGGTTTCTGTGTCACGCTCTACAGCCTAAACAGCTTCAAGGATTTCGACATGTGAGGTGTCATTTGAATCTTCTTGATAGTGGAAGTGACATAGGGTACAAAATTTTGCAGCCGGGTTTTTGTTTTTCTTTTAATAATGTTACTTGTTTTCTGTTTATTTCAGAAACTCCTCCTCAACCACGCATCGGATTTAATGCGGTTTTACCATCAATTAGATAATTTTTCAAGGAAGGTTTATAGGTACCGTGCGAAGTCAGAGCGGGTCGCTAGTTGACATAGAAAGACAGGTTTGTTCATGTTCTCAAAGACTTCTCAAAAGCCCTTACTGTAAGTTGACCGCTTTAAATGCTAATGATTAGCCACTGAAGAGGTAGAACATAAATTCAAGCACAATACAGCCGGGAAGGCTGGCGGATGCTTGACAATGCCTAACGACATTTAAGGCTGATCTCGACATTGACAGCCTAATTTTGGATACAGGGGTCTGCCTTTCGCAGGCGTCGGTTCTTAGGTCAAATTTACGGGCAAGAGAAGTAATTTACATGCATTTCGTGTTTCTCGACCGACCGAGTGTTAGTGAGCGAAGCGTCTCTGCTTCAGCTTTGACAAAATGATTTCGTACGTCCGATTTCTGACCGGACCTCTGTCCTGATCTTTGTCTTCCTCTACAGGACGCATTTCTTAACCGATTCTCTTGAAATTTTCTGAGTAGATTCGATAATTATATAGTTTTTTTTTACCATGGCAGGTTTTGGGTTTTTAAATAGCGGATATATTTATAATATTTTTTAATCATATCTCCACCATTACAAAAAAATTCCAAAAACGGATTTAGCAGAACAAATCTGTGAGTATCATTATCGAACCAGCTTACAAAATTTCACGATAATCGGTTGAGGAATGCGACTTGTTGGGGAGACACACGTCGGCCGCCAGGTCCGCAGCTCACAGAGCTACAAGTTAGGTATGTTCAGATTCCTCAGTGTCTCAGGCGAAAGTTTAACGGTCAATAAACATTGATATCTGCGGCTGTTTATTCCATTTCGTAATCCTAACCACAGATCTAGGATGTAAAAGATCGACAGTGACAATTCGATAGTGATACAAAAAAACATTTGCGCATGCGTGAGTAAATTAGTGTTGTGAAAAGTACTTATTAATTTATCGATTGACCAAAAATGGTCCTCCGGGTGCTTGTCGATAAATATAATCTTTCGCATACCAATTGAGTTGTTTTTTGTTCCAAGTATAACACCGCTGCTGAGCTAAAATGAATATTAATCACTAAACGGGTGTTAAGCTAGGCGGAAGAGTTAGATATCAGTGTCACCATGTATCTAAATTAAGTAACATAAGAAAAGTAAATAATATGATCAACATAATACTATCCTAGTAATTCGCTTCGAATTGTGACCCTTGACCAAATTTACTCGTATATGGATTAGGATAAGTAATAATACTTATCTCATTGGTTTTGTACATTTATTTATAATTTACATATATATTATTTAATTTAATTAAATATAATTAAATTAGACTTGGATGTAAGACACCCAAAATGTGTAAATTGAATTAAAAATGATGATCAGAAATTGAAGGTACATACTTATATATAATACAAAAATGTTTTACGCCTCATCATTCAGTACAAACTCATAAGAATATCAATTTACTTTTGATGGCATTGATTCAAAAATGTATGCTTTGTTTATGTATTGCACCCATCGCCTACCTAATGAGCTTTGATAAAAACTATCGATAATAATGACGTCATCTTTTTATCCATCTCTAGTGAAAATCGAGCGTAAACTAACTAATATTTTAATGCTGAATTTTATCACCAATTCTGCTTTCATCTAGGAAATATAGATCTTACGAAGAAACGACAACAACATACCGCTGGTAAATCGGTTTTTGGAACCAATTTATGTTATGTTTTAGACAAAATTTAGACAAAAACATCACAATGGAATTTTCATATTTACCCATGAAACGACAAATTTTGTGGGTTGAATCTTGAATTCACATCACAATCGCTAAACGCACAAGATGGCATAACTGCATACAATTTTAATTGCTCTCTTTTCATTCAATTTATAATGATACTAGTAAAAAATAATAATCATAGGAATTTTCGCGTGCTCAAAGGTGGCGCGCTGTCATTAATGACAAAAGAAAAATTGACTAAGATTTTATTTGTAGGCGACCTCTTTCTCTCTTGTGGAGTTTACATTTCGATGGAGACTTCTCTGTCCCACGCTTCGTTGGTCTTTTGCGAAGCAAAAAAAATCTTAGGTCTGTGATCCTAACTAATATTATAAATGCGAAAGTGAGTTGTTTGATTGTAATGCTTTCACGCCCTAACTACTCAACCCGTCGCCATGAAATTTTGCATACACGTTGTCTGGGTTACAGAAAAGGACTGGTATTTTATCCCGAAAAAAAAGGTTTCTGAGGGACCGCGGGCAAAACACAGCTAGTAGGTATTTACTTAGCGTGTAACTGATGTACTGATCATTATCTGACCTAGCCATGATCATGATTAATTTATGTGTAGCCTTCGAAGCGCTTTCGAACTGCAAATTCAAGTTGTCATTTCTTACGATTCAATATGTATTTTAAGTAAGTACACGGTATTTTATTTTTTATTTTTTTAATTTACATTTTTGCCATTAAAGCTAAATAAGACGTATTCATGAAATCTAATTACTTATCTACATATTAAATCGGTTTTTACTTCTCACGTTTATATTTAATAGCCAGTCCGTCTCTTTTACAAATAAAAAATAACAACAATTTTAGCATAATCTTGGCGCGGGCTCCTAAAAACCTCCTTTGAGCCAGCTGGGAGCAACATCTGGCTCGAAAAGCACTTAGCCGTTCGAGGAAAAATGAATAAGTATCTCTTTGGACAGGAAATCAGATTTTTCATAGATCTAGATTGCCCTCGTTATGTGAAACTGTTAGAGTAATTCTGAGATAAATTCACTTAAATCTAGTGCACACAGGAACATAAGAGTGAAAATTTCTTCCATCATTAATCAACACATTTGCATTCATAATCATAATAATTTATTTCATAAAGCCGATTTTCATGTCAGCATGCAAAAATGTAAGTAGTCATATAAGCGATGATATTCTAGTTGAATGCAAACCCAGCCGACGGTATGCACTAATTTGTTCATTGTGTAAACATACATAAGTGCGTATTGTATGTCATCTGCTACATGACTGGAGCCCGGTGTATGGCGACAGACTCGCCCCCTGTCGCATTTGGGACTGAATATCGTCCGGCGAAGAGTGGGTGTTGTATCACACCTCTGCTAGGCCCTTTTGGGGGAAAGGCGTGATGCAATGTTGTTATAAAATAAGAAATTAAAATAAGTGGTCAGTAGTAATCAAATTACGAACTTTTAATATTCATCGAAATAGTAAAACGATTGCTCATTATGCCACCGTTGTATCCTAAATCTGAAGCTTTGTAAGCTAGTGGCTTCTGTGAGTGTAGGTGGTTGTATACGTCGGGGCCCATCACATGAGTGAGTCTGGTCGACTTCCTGAGCATACGCTTGGTACCGGCTAGCTTGTTCGCAGTTCTTGTGGGGCGCTGATGGTTCTTACCATAATTCAAAAAAACAAAGTCTAGCATTCAGCAAACACATAATGATGCATCGTCATCCGTCTCTTTCGAACTTGTTGTAAATGACTTATTCCGGTCTTGCTTAACCATCGATTGACCTCACTACGTGTTTCAGAATGCTATATCCGACGGAGTATACCATGGTTCTTACCAAGCAGGTCATAAGAGTCTATGTTCTATTGCGAGTATACATACTCGTACATACATTGCTACTTGTAATATAATTATTGATGGCAGAGTAAGAATGCCTAAGGTCTTAAAATATGATTATTTCTTTAGATGCTTGGAGCTGTTAGTTAAATGCCTAGCGAATTAAAGACACTATATTAGGGTCTCTGTTTAATTTTATTGCAATGAGAGAGAAGCAAGACATTCTCTTATTAGTTTGTCAGTTGTAAACACTCCGCTAAATAATGCTCGCAATGAATCTCCTCCCACGGCGCTCAAACTTCCCTCTAATGTATGACGGTAGTTCAACTGCAGTTCTTCTAGCATTCAAGAACTCACTAATTCACCCACTTCGAGCTTAGTTCCATCGTACGTCTGGGAATGGATTACAGGTCGGGTGGAACTTATGAGCCTCGGATTGCTTCAATCCTAAAGAAAAAACTTGGGTTGAAGCGAGTTTTTTGCAAGTTTTTATTGTTGATCGAGTGAAAACGAGTGCAAACGGACACGACGGAACGACGCTCATAAGCCCAGCTTTAAATCGAGATTCATGACTGCACGAGTTTTAGCATACGGGTCTAAGAGTACTCTACTAGTACAAATCAGCATTTGCTTGTCTAACAATTATTGTTGATGAAATCTTCATGAAAGTTTTCAGGCTAGTAGTTTATGAATATTTATAGTCTATTTTAAGTGAGCAAGCAAGTTAATATAAGCCGAGTGCGTAGCCCTGATGTCAGAGTTCCTAGGCCGCCCGAAAGCCTCTGACATGGCTTGACGATTATTTTCCTAGCACAAACAACCGGGTCCTAGAATGTAACGTGTCATCTGAGCCGCGGTAGTGCTCAGTTGTAAATGCCACCCGCGATCACCCATCCTAGGACTGACCGTGTCGTTCGTTGCTTATCGCAATATAATTAGCAATGTTCTGATGAAGATAATTTGTCCGTTTCTAAATTTGCAAACAAATCCCTCGTCCGGTTTCACAGTCCGGTTTAGTCCACTTTACCATCGAACAGATCTGATGTCGATGAGATTGTTACTGAACTAATAAAAATAAAATAAATGAAAACTTTATTTTGTTTAGTAAATCTTTGAAACTGATTGCAATTGGAATTGAAAAAACAGCCTGTTCAGTATTCATAGGCTCCAGTTCCAGTTGCATTGGATTTAATCAAAGTTAATTAAAGGTACAACCAGTTTTTCTCGTTTTTCGTCTGATTTATCAGCTTTCCCGAAAGTGTCTTAAATCTATATTCAAGCATGTTCTGTCACATTTGGACCTTATTCAAGTTAGTGATTTGGTTGAGAATAGGTTTACAAACCGACAAAAAATGAGCAAAGCGTTTGTGTGTAGTGAAGTATTATTTTGTTATCTTAAAATGTATGTAGGCGCATTACTTGCAAACGACTGCACTAAATTGGATAATTGATTGGATTAGGAATATATTTCGATAATACTTTGTTTTGCATTCGTTATTGTCAGGACAAGGTTAGCGTTCTCCACTAAGAAGACTGTCCCTGACTGTCTGAGTCAATAAATCATATCATCAATCATAAATCGAATCAGTCGCTCTTCAGCAAGCGATACGCCGCAAACTAAGTACGCACTGATGCACGCCAGTTTCAGCCGGTTTCAAACAGCAAGCAGATCACAGTTTTCTTATCAATCAGGAGGTCTTATTCTGCTTGTGATACCAACTGTATCTCTGATTAAATTAAAAATGGTATCTCATTTTAATATCGTTATCATCATTTCAGCTCGTAAGCCGTCCACTGCTGCACAAAGACCCCAATGATCTCTCAATCCACAACGTCCGGTCCTGCGCTGCCCGCATCTAGCGGTTTCCCGCAACCCTCACAAGGTCGCTAATCCACCATGCATTTTAATAATGTAGATGTGGAAATTTAAAGTAAATAGAACTTTAGTTGTAATTGCATGATGTCTAATTGTCGCTTGACAATATTAAGACGATGAGGCAATCATTGATTAGGAACTTGTCCATCTTAAGGCTAAACCAAAGTAAAAAGCTAATGACTCCAACAAATCGCATCACTAACAAGTTGTGCATTCTGCAAGAGAGCCCAACTCCAACGAGTCTCCGCGGAGCGAGCGGAGTGCATTTTTAAGCATCTAATGTAGGTAAGTGGCAGGAACAGGAATGAGTGTTTCACAACTACTGACTTGGGATATACAGCAGTAGGTGAGCTCGTGCGGGTTGGGTGTAGTTAGGTTATGTTTGTGTTAGATCCTTCGATCTCAGTCAAACATAACATATCGTCACGCCTTTCCCTCGAAGGGGCTGGCAGAGGTGTATTTAACACACATACTTCACTGCATGATATTCGATCTAAAATATATATAAAAACAAGGTCTACTGTTCCGTGAGTTGACACCCGACTACGTAACTCGTCATCGTTCCTCTTGAAATCGTTGTAAATGACTCATTTCGGTATTGCTTACTTATACATTGATTCACGTCACTGCAGCACTGAACACTAAAGGCTAGCATAGGCCAGTGACAAATTGAACTTTAGACAAATTGTACTTCATACAGATTTATCCCGTGTAAAAGCGGTGCGGAGCGGAGCGCATTAAAACGGTGGACAGACACTTTGTCTCCGGCCCGTGCTAGCCCTGCAGCGCTGTATAAAAATGTGACCCGGTGTATAATTAAAATTCAAAACAAACCCCCGACACCGCTCTCATCAGCACCAATTTGCATCAAACATAGTTAAGACTCCCCACTCCCGACCTTCACCTTTCAAAGGAAAAAAAAACAAAATCAAATCGGTTCATCCGTTCGGGAGCTGCGATGCCACAGACACACACACAGATACACACACACACACACACACACACACACACACACACACACACACACACACGCGCGCGCACACACAGAGATACGTCAAACTTATAACACCCCGTGGTTTTTGGTGTCGGGGGTTAAAACAATACCTTTGATTTTTTACCTTTTTTTTTACCTTTGATTTGTGCAGTGGCGTGAGTTGCACAGCTGCGCTCCACGGCCACGTGCAAGGCAGAGCTCTTTGCAGATTGCCCGGAGACGTCCCGAATGAATGTTTCAAGCTGCTTCGACAATGGACGCGGTTTTTAACCGAACTGAACGAGCCTTTGACGCAGATTCCGCTGCCGAGCGCTCGTTGCGACCATAGAGAATACGTTAGTGCGGCTTTTGTCTCGTTTTGTTCTACACTTACAAGAATTTTATTTATACTCGACAGTACAAGGAGGAGGGTTTTGTTTTGGAGTGTGTATGTATGAGGTTTCTATACAGCTTAAACGGCTTGACTGATTTTTGCAATGTGTTATTAGATTAGTTTTTGTATCCGGAGTGTTTTACAGGGAGTGCTTGTTATAGGTTTTTTCGTATGAGCAAGTGCATTTTCACAACCTCTTAATTTTGTATTTTGAGCTCATGTTACCTCTAGATACTCAGCTGTTGAAAGTTTCTTAAAATTCTTTCTACAGCAGCTGTAATCATCCAATTGGTGTGTAATCTTGCAAAATAAATAAATTGTATATTTCTATAAATAAGTCTTTATTGAATTTTACTTAATTATTATAAGTCTGACGCAGCCCTCAGTAAGGAATAGATGAATTGTCTAACGCTACGTGAACATCATCTTTTGCATCGGCAGATGCGTTTGAGAGCTCGCTTGATCCCAGCAAAGTAATGTATCACTTGTTCCTGAAACGAGGGAGAACAAAATTTAAAATCAGATATTTTTTTGAAGTTTGTTTATAGCGTAAAGGCTCGATTTCTTCTCGATTCAGGCTTCAGTGTCACCGGCGACAGTGCAGCCGCGTCAGTTACTGATGCTGGCGAGACTGAAGCCAATCACGGAATGTTAGGTTTAGATTTAGAATTTTGTTAATGTAAAATAACATAAATCAATCACATAATCGCATTATCATCGCTTGTACGAATACAAATTGACTTCAGGTTTTGTAATCAAATTATGAGTAAGATTCGACCTCACGATTCAGATCAAACTTTTAAAGAGGCCGATTCGACCCCACTTCGATGAAGTTACATTATTGACGTTACGTTTGTGACATAAAATGACGCTTGTGACAAAATGAGACCAAATCGAGCTGTCATGAGGAGTCACCTGCATGAGGTTGAAGCACATGGCGACGAGCGCCATGCCCAGCATGAGGTACATGGAGCACACGATGAAGGAGGTCTCGATGCGCTCCGAGTACACGCGCTCGCCCGGGACGAAGTCGCCGAAACCGATACTGGGGGAACACGTTACTCTTATACAGGCTTATTTTTTATTCACCTAAAAACTCTTGCAGACAGATTTCCTGCGTCATGCCTAACAATTTTTATTGCATGCTTTTTCAGAAAACGGTATGTATTACCAGAAAAATAAAAAATATTTAAGGTTTCAATGAAAACGCTTTTGTATTGTAAGCGTTTGGCCGGTCAAATCTGACCGACCGTAAGCAAGGTCTTAAAGAGTCCACTAAACAAAATTAAATAAATTTGTTTGGTTTATCCGACAACTTGAGCACTATTAATCCGATATTCATAAAATTTTATAGGCAACAAATTTAAGAAAAGTACAATTTAAAGTTTAAATCAGGTTTCGGAGATATTATGAGGCTTGCGAAGTCTCAATTTGAGGCAAACTAGTAGTGTAAGTGTAGCAACAGACTTACCTACTGAGCGATATGAAGCAGAAGTATGCTCCATCAAGCTGGTTCCACTTCTCCCACATGCCGAATATCATTGAGCCGAACATTATGTACCTGAAAGTGAGCAAAACTGCATGTGTTACCAGTTGTGGGATTGGATTTATGAGATCTGGGCCCGGATCATGACGTCATATCCCCATTTAAGTTACGTTTTGAGCACGCTGAGCGACCATGGACCTTATTGCACGGCGATAGGACTCGCCGTCGTGTGCAGTATTGAAGGCAAAACTTAATCATCACGGCAATTAGATGTCATGGTAGACCTCCTGATGAAAGTCGTATTAGCATTAGTATAGAAACTTGCTCTTTAAGTTCTTAATTTTCCTCTTCTTCTCTTTTTTTCCTGCAGCTCGATATCTTTACTTTTTCATTATTATCATAATATTACACATTTAAATCTTTCAAAAGTTCAAAATTATGGCTATGGTGGTGTCGATGCTGATCTGATGATTGTGATATTGAAGATGATAATTATGACACAAATTAAGATCATCGTAAAATTGAAGATAATATTAGTCATGATCCAAAAAAAACATGGTCCAGAGTTCCGGGAGTTGACACTTGACTACACCATTCGTCAGTGCCACCGTCTCTTTCGAACCTATTGTAAATTAATTAATCCACACATAAATACATAACATATCGTTTTCCCCCGAGGGGCTGGCAGAGGTGTAATACAACACCCACACTTCGCCGGATGATATTCAGTCCAAAATGTGACAGGGGGCGAGCCTGTCGCCATACACCGGGCTCCAATCATGCAGCAGATGACATACAATACGCACATATGCTCACACAATTAACAAATTGGTGCGTGCCGTCGGCTGGGTTCGAACCCACTCCCTCTGGCTTGAGAGGCGGGCCTTCTCCCAACTAGGCTGCCATCGCTTAATTACTTAATCCAGTCTTATATAAGCATCGATTGACGTCACTAGGTGTTGACAACGTGACCGTTTTGTCTCGGAACGCAATACCTGGCGAAGTATATTATTATCCCATGATATTAGTAAAACCTACTCACCCCACCATAATGATGACGCAGACGCTAATCGGCACAGTGATGGTCTGCGCGTCGAATGTAACGTAGCTGAACTCGCTGGACACCTCACTCGCGGCGCGCGGCGCGAGCGAGCCCGCGCGCGGCGCCGGCGCGGGGCGCGGGGCGGGCGGCTGCGGCACAGAGACGGAGCGGAGGTACTCTGCCCGCCTGGGAACGTACATCAAATTGGCTGAAATCGACGTTGATAAGAATGTAGTGGCTCTCATTTTTCGTCTTCAATTCCAATCAAAACTAGTAAGATATTTGATTGAGTTGATTGAATCAGGCGTTACTTTGCGTTGATGTACTTAATGCGACGTTAAAGCGGAATAACACTAGATATTGTCCAAATAGTAAGATATTATTGTTTCCTACTATTATTATTTTGGTACAGTCCTTTTGCAACAACGTGCTTTGATTCATTGGGTTTCCACATATTCTGGTGTCTTATGGCCAGTTGCACTAAATATAAGATTTACCTAAGTCCTTGCTTAACCAGTTCAATCTACTTCTTGCCAGCTTCTACCTAAATATTTTTCCACGAACCTTAAGAGGAATTCCTGAAGAGAATCTTTATTTTATGTGCCCAGAGAAAATTTCATGTCGCTAGGAGTAGTCTAAAACTAGTTAAGAAAGAACTTAGGCAATTCGATTAAGTGCAAGTAGCTATAAGACACTAGAATATGCGGAACGCTAATGCATCAAAGCAGGTGGTTGCAAAAAAAACTGTTCAAAAATGTTAATAACGTAACATAACACATCGTCACACCTTTCCCCAAAGGGGCTGGCAGAGGTATATTACAACACCCACACTTCGCCGGACGATATTCAGTACTAAATGTGACAGGGGGCGAACCTGTCGTTATGCACCGAATAAAAATGTTATTAGTTGTAAATAATAGCGTCTTACTAGTTTTTATTGTTATTATAGACGAAAAATTAAAATCATGTGATAAACACGATCATCTCTTAACATTATCAAATGTATATCAAACGTTATACTTCATTCTACTTTGTATTCTTATCATATCTTTCTATAAATTTAAAATTATTTAACAGCAAATAACAGTTAGTGGTACAAGAAATTAAAAAATGTTTGAATAGTTCGAGACATCCATTGCTTCTGGCGGCTCTATGCAATCCATTTCAGACTTTCATGTAGGGGTCCTCCCCACTCTTTTACACTCTACATCTTCCAGTTCATATAGCCAACATTTTTTTTGGAAACAGCTCTGACAAAACATATTTTTCAAACGCGCAAGTAAATTCCTACCACACTTTACCGTGGCATCCTATGCGGGTAGTCTGCGCAGGGCGCGGCGCCGCGCTCCGGCGTGACGTCACACTCCGAGTAGCGCGACCTCCAGCCCGGCGGCCGCTCTATGCTCTCTGCTTCGCTCACTTCTAACTGAAACAAGGCAATACTAGAATTACTTACTAAAATTACATAATTATGATTTGATCGCAGGAAAGTGGCACACAGCCAAAAGAGTTCGCAAAACCAGCAGAAGAACTCACCTCAGGCAGCGACTTAACGTGGCCCACGTGGGTTAAGTCCCTAAACCGACACCGGATCCAAGTGGGCCGCCGCAAGTCCAACATGAA
Organism: Peribatodes rhomboidaria; assembly: GCA_911728515.1. Classification (NCBI taxonomy): domain Eukaryota; kingdom Metazoa; phylum Arthropoda; class Insecta; order Lepidoptera; family Geometridae; genus Peribatodes; species Peribatodes rhomboidaria. Next base: position 14,914,398 of record OU452187.1, on the reverse strand, counting down.
CACGTGGTGTTTCTCTGACACAGGTTCTGAGTGCAGCTGTGTGCTTTTTTGATTTTTTAAATTTTTGAACTCGATCGAAAAAGACATAATACTGGATAACCTAAGATTTTTTTGATCCCAGATCTGTGACATAATTAGTCCGAGGCTAAATAACGTTTATTGCTAAGGAGGAAAGTAAATGCGAATCCCTTGCCTTAGGAAGGTTGACTACATCATTAGCTTTTAAATGAATCCACGATACAAGAGAGATTCCTAGTTATTTAAGAATGATTAGAAATGAGACTCACAGGTCTTAACCGTCCGCGGCGGCGGAAGCCCGGGCAGCCGCGGCACAGACACGCGAGCGCGTAGAGGCACTTGAACCAGCGCGCGAGCAGCTCGCCCACCGTGCTGAGGTACAGCAGGAACAGCGGCATGCCCAGCAGCGCGTACACCATCGTGCACACCTTGCCCCAGCGCGTGCGCGGCGACAGGTGCCCGTAGCCTGCCGCACATGCGCACATGGACTCATTTGAATAACATTATTTTCACACCACCTGCTCGGCAATGACCAATTACAAATCACGTAGTCTCAACGTAAAACATGGCTTTGCCTCTCTAGGAAGATAACGTTGTATGAAAGTTCCAAAAGAGTTTCCAAGCAAAGAGGTTGGAATTAAATAAAAGCCCAGCTTACGGGCACTGTAAGATGAGAAGAGAAGAGTTAATTCAAAAATTGAACTGGCCACCAAGAAAAAAAATGCGGCTGGTGGTATCCACGAAATGTGAAACAAAAGACGGTGTTTGACGTAACATATTTATTCAGTTCCTTATTTTGCCTCCCAGAAAGTGTGAAAAGTAAAGTATTCACCTCAAGGATAAAGCAGTGTCTTTACTATGAGCAGCTTCAAAACTTCACTCAGGACTCTACATAACTCCCTTGCTTCGCTCGAGAGTTAACTCTAGAGCCCGTCGTTGCGCTCAGGGTTCAATAAGCCGCCCGCGACGTAAGACACTGCTTTGTTCGCTCGGTACATAGCTTACTATTCTTTGAGAAATAAGTACTACTTATACTAGAGAAGCTATTCCCAACAAAAAGCGTAGGCTTCCACACTGCTTGCGTGTCAAAACCACACTAATGTAGGGTGTACGAATTGCAGCACAGAGCAGTCGAAGAAAGTCAGGTGATTAAATCTAGTACGCAATACACATGGACGTAGAAGACGTACACATGATTATATCGATTAATTACTTAATGTCCATATTTTCCAACTAATAATCAAACTAGTTTTAGTAAGTAGGCACTTATTAATTGTAAGAATACTAGGAATGAAACAGCAATAAAGGCTATTTTATTTATTGTTATAATAATCAAACTCACCTATAGTAGTAATAACAGTGAGCGAGTAGAGGAAGGCGGAGGAAAAGCTCCAGTGCCTGGACGAGCGGCCGCCGTCCCAGCCGCGCTTCACAGCTCCGACCACTTTCACCTGGTACTCGAACAAGTCCTCGCTTATCCTGGAACAGACGATCGCTGTATGGGTACCGAGAATACGGGATTTTTGGTTCAAAAACAGTATAATAAAGCTTAGTTTTTGACTGCTTTATAAACAGGTGATCCTGGGTCGGATTCCCGGGCAGGGAGATGTTTGAGTGATGAATTTTAATATCCGTTCGGGTTTGGGTGTTAGTTGTTCGATGTTCGTGTCTTTTTGTGAGTTCTAAGGCATGCCTGATACAGGAACATCTAGAGTAATGAGTGTAAAACGTTGATGATGCAGTCCGAGCCGATTTCGGCTACGGCGACCAATTGCTGTTGCTGGGAGGCTACTGATTGTGCGTCCTCACATGGCTGATATACCCAATTATTAGTAAAATGGGTATATTAGCTATGTGAGAGAACAGAAGCAACATGTGAGGACGTTATTGACATAATTTTAGGTAATATCACAAGGCGATTGTTACTCAGTTATTTTCGCTTGGAATCAAGATTGCACCTTGTTTTGTTTTTAAATGTAAATACATTTGCATTCATTTTTTAAAGCCCATCTAAGCGACTGGTAGCTTCAGACTCCCACGAGAGAGAATGTGCTTTTTCAGCACATTCTTATACCTCAGAAACTGACCTACACATTTAGAACGCTATTTATTTATCGACCGAGTGAGTCGCAGCTGAAGCAGAGACAAACGAGCGAATCGTATCTGCTTCTAACGTCTGCGTCTGCTTTCGTATATCTTTCTGTCCGGTTGTCTGTCTCTTGAGAAAATGCGACCTGTAGGACAGCCGGATGGACACACGAAAACATTTTCGTGAGGTCTTCAGGTCACAGAGCCACTAACTAGTATTTTATGTTTGTCCAAAATTGTGATCTTCTTTGCTCATACTGGTCAAACTTAAAAATGGCAAGTATGTCCATAAGCTGTCCAAGTATGATCATATCAACTAAACAAAAATGGTTATCAGACAAAGTTACAAAATTTAGTTTTACTGTGAGTTATATTTAACTTTGTTCAACGATTGGTTTATGTTTACACGTATTTTTTCAAACTGAGACTAGATTTGCTCGGTTAAAATCTTTCTTTACCGTACCATGCAACATTCATCAAAATTATTGTATCTTCCATAAAATCCAAAGACAATAACAACGCCAGCAAAAAAAGTAGGAAAGATTTGTGTGTGTATTAAATTCACAGCTGAACATTTCGCGACCTTGAATCAATGTAAAATTTTAAATGAATCAATCTTTCATAAACATTTTCGTCTTTGTTTCCGGGAAGTCGCTGTCGGCGCCGGAAATGAAGACAACGATTTATCTAGAGACACTAATTAGAAAATCATACAAAATGTTATATTTTCTTTGATTTACTAACTGTGAAATTGGTGTACGAATCTTGGCAGACGCACTGATAGAGAATTTAGATGGGAATTCTGGGTGGCATTTCTACTGCACAGTTAGTATGGTGAATTGGGTCAGCGTGACCTTCTCGTATTTCTAAAGGTAACCATTTACCATCCTTCCTGTCATCCTGCACGTTGAAAGTCATAAGACCCTATTCTGGTAATTTTATCCTTATCAATTTCATTCCTATGAATTTTCTAACAAGAACGGCAGAATCCAAGAGAATATCACACAGAATAAACCTGATGCTCGTCTTAGAAATCGAACAATTTGAGAAATGCCAATCAAATCTGATGATGGCATTTTCTAGCTGCCAATCTTGAGTTGAAAATCTGTTGCTAAGCGCCTAATGATCTCACTGAAAGCGAACTTTCAAGTTCTCAGAATGTATGTGGACAAATCATTGCAAAGACATTCAATAGCAAATCTTACAACGCGAACTAATGCGATGTCGTCGAAATTTTGTCTTGTAGGTAATAAAAAAAACCTGCCAAGTGAGAGTGTGACTCGTACACACAAGATATGGACGACACCCAGACCCAGAATAGCTATTTAAACCCATCATTTAAACATCTGTCTGTCCGGGAATCAAACCCGAAACCCCGTACTTGTAAAGCAGTCTAACTCCGACTAGGCTAAGAGGGTCGTCCAGTTGTAATGGTAGTACATGAAACAGGAATACTAACCCTCTTAGCAATAAACGTTGTGTAGCCTCAAAAGAGTTGTACAGTCTTTCCTCTTTTTCTTTCTTTTAAAATTTTTGACTCGATCGAAAAAGACAAAACAGTGTATTTCTATTCCGAGGGTATACAACGTTTAGTCATAGTTATAGCCTTAGTCATTTATGTCGTAAAACAAGTAAAAAAAGAACGATAAATAATAATAGCTATCAGATCACTATTATGTAAATAATTATGTTAAGAAATTAAAACAGAATAAAAATAAATAGTAATTAATTTTTTTTTTAAATATACAAAATTACGATTACATAATTAATTCACGAACTTATAATATTCGTGATATCATAATGATAAACGTTTGCTCAATAAACCAGCATTGTAGCAGACTCCTAAAACTAAGCAGGTTAGGTGCTGAGAAGGAAAGTGTTATAGTTGAATTCCTAATCTAAGCTTAGCATTACACCGTTGTTAATATAGGGGATGGGCTGTGGTCAAGCGCCAAGCTTGTCAATCTATGAAAAAATCTTACTTCTCTCTGAGCGCAGTTTCATTGAACAAATTCAGCGCCAGCGTGACATTGTGCCACAGGTACTGTGTGAAGTTTTCTCTTTCCCACGTCATGTTGTTCGCGCGCTCCATCTCACTCGCACCTTCTATTGCCTGGAACATGAAGGCACCTGGAAAAGACAGGCATTGCATGTAGAAGATGCAGGTATTATTTGAATCTAGGAAATGGTACTTTTGGCGTTACTCTTTTTTTTATTTTAAGATGTTTTGATCAGCGTATTTCGGCGGACGGCCGAGAATGAAATTATAAATTTGTTAATGTGTCTCTTAATGAGGGTCTGGCGATCTTTTCAGGCTAACTTCGCATTGGCTAAGGATTTCCTATAGCCATTTCGTCTAGAAGAAGACGATGAGCGAAGAGAGCAAGTAAGGATACTGATGAGCCTCTAAAGTTATCTACAGAGTGACAAATTGCAATTTGAATATTTTTATGACTTTTGAATTTCTCTAATCACTCTTAAATAACTGAGAATTTTCCTTGTATTCAGGATTAATTTAAAAGCTAATGATGTAGACAACCTGCCTATGTAAAGGATTTTTTTATTAGTTTTGTCTATAAATGAATCAGTAAAAAGTGACCCCTTACGAATGCGGATTTTTTTTTTTTAAATCAAGAACATAAACGTTTTCTAAAAAAACCAAGAACATAAAAGCGGAGACATACTCGTAGTTTATTTAATTGTACATACCAAGTTTCACCTTAATCTGACGAATAGTTTGCAATAAATTTGGCAAGCGCGCCTGTAAGGAAAATTCAGAGCGTTGCGGAACCCTTAATTGAAATCACATCACACTAACATTGGAAACGCGAAAGTTTTGATACGTGGATGAACGTATGTTTGTTACTCAATCACGCCAGAACAGCTCAACGGATCTGGATGAAATTTGGCACGGAGATAGATTGTAGTCTAAAATATCACTTTTTAACCGCGGGTAACACCGCGGGGCACAGCTAGTAAAGTATATCTTATATCTTTAAATGAGCAATTCTTGTATAAATATATAATTGGAATCTCGGAATCGGCTCCAACGATTTTCATACAATTTAGTATATAGGGGGTTTCGGGGGCGATAAATCGATCTAGCTAGGAATCATTTTTAGAAAATGACATTTTATTCGTGTTTTATCGATAATCAACTTAAACATAAACTTGGAGGAAAAATAACAAAAAGGAGGCGTTTGAGTAGTCTCAACTGAAAAATATGACTCTTCCTGACATCTATTGGCGAACAATAATACTATTTTTTGTGAGCAACTAATTGCTATAACGACACAACAGCAGATGGCGTTGTTAAGTAACACGAAGTCATTGAGTGTTTGCTTTGAGGCTAGACTAAAATCAATTGTTTATTTTCCAAAAAACACAATAAAAAAAAAAATACCGAGCAAAGCTCGTTCATCCAGGTACTGTTTAAATAAACGAAGACTGACCTTGGAGTATCACAGTAGATTTTTTTCAAATTCCGAGGTCGGTCATCGATCATATTCATACCTTTACAGTTCTATGAACCACTGAGGCCTACTTTCCCCTCGCCTGACAAAAATTCTAAGAACAATCCAATCAAAAGAACATACAATCATCTACCAAGATAACTGCACAATAAAACCGAAGCTTAGAGATATAGACTGTACTCGTAAATCAGATCATTACGACATTATCTTTGATTACGACTTTTAAAATGACACCGCGTTTGATCTACCAAGTGTTCTGATGAAGTCTTTGAAGAGGTCTCTGGGGCGGGAATTATTGTTTTAATGATTCTCAGAACGGTACGCGTTTCATGTTGATGCTATTGAGACGGTGTGTTGGTAGATACTTGTTCTCTATCGTTTTGACGATTTCAAAATAGGATGCAGAGGAATGAAAGTAAGTTTTGGAATAGGGAAAATTTTTGAAAACAAGCTAGGTACTTCCTGAATGATGTTATTATATACTCATCATCTTCTGAACAACTCGATGATACCGTAATACCAACTGCATTTTCATTCAAACATTCATTCAGTATTGCATATTGCATTTCATTGCAATAATTTTAACCAAAAAAACGCGATGATAGCCTAGTCGGAGAAGACCCACCTATCAAGCCCTGTGTCCACAAATAAACAAATAAATTACATAGAACTACGTAGCATGCCAAACAGCTCAATCGGATATCAGAATGCTGGGGCTACATTAGCGCGCGATTTGTGTCGCGTTGTCGCGCTAAAATCATCGTTATCGGTTATCGGCGATGTTCTTATCTACATTAGCGGTCAACTCGTCGCCTTTCTGCGGAGTTGGCGTGGGCGTTAATTAGCCCGATACATCGCCAAATGACACTTGTCGCGTTAGTCCGAAATATCACCGAAGGCCGCTAATGTAGCCGTTGCATAAGTGATTGGAAATAGTTTGCAAATTTTAAAACGAAGAACATACATACACAAGCAAGTCAAATAAAAGCTTGTAAAAATATTCAGCTATGGAAAAAAGGTCTAAAATTAACATTCCTGGAAGGGCTAGCAACAAAATGTCACATATTTCATTGTACACACGCTCAAGCGTATCAACGGAAACCGCGGCGCCGTAAACCAGAGACAGATTGTCAAATAAATTAGGAAACGGGGCCTCCCACGAATCCAGAGTGATAGGGTTTCTAGCTAATAATTTAAAGTTTTGCCAAAGATTAGCATTTTTCTGGTTAAAACATGGAAACTTGAAATCGAAACGAAAGTTATGATGTTATAACACGGGAATTCCAGACGTACAATTTGAGTCGGTCACTCCTATTAAAGTTTAGTTGGGTGCGTCTCGCTACTAGCAGTGCAAAGTGAGATGCAGCCGCTCGCGCGCACTCTCCGTGATAAAGGGGTCTCCCAGATAGACGCGGCCTGCGGTGGCAGCCGATGCGATGGGATGCCAATGGACTTTACATTGGTTTCCCATTGGCCACCATGTGACCACCAACTGTGAGACCCTTAAAGGCAGCCGAATGCGGTAGAAACTACAGTCGGAATAACCGACTCAAATCGTATGTGAGTAATGCCCGTGTTACAACATCAAATCTCATATCTCTGCCAGCCTCTCGGGGAAAAGGCGTGACGAAATGTTATGTTATGTCATAACATTATTACTTTCGTTTTGAGTTTGGAAGGTTTCATATCTTAATGAGTCACGTCAAAAACACGTCAGTTTCCATAACAAGTAAATTCAAAATTCAAAAAAACCTTGACTTCGATTTTCATCAAACAGCTAATAACACTCCGGGACTAGTTCACATTTCAAACAAAAAAAAACAACAAAATCAAAATCGGTTCATCTGTTCGGGAGCTACGATGCCGCCGACACCGCCGGGTTAGTAAAACTGAAACTAAAGCTTTGCGAAGAACTGCAAAATCCTGAAGGTATCAGAAAACGAATAGCACAACTGTTAAGGGATATATTACGCGTAAAATCATAAAATCCCTACATCTTTATCAGATCAGTGTGATCGGTGTAAAGCCAGGGTTGCCACACGCTGCCGTTTCGAGGTTTCACGGCGTTTTCACAGCGTTTTCACAACGATTTCACAGCCCAACATGACAAAGAAAGCGGCATGTTAAGTTAAAAGGAGGCAGCCGAGCGTAAACGCTTACGCTTCCATTCTGCTTTCGCTTTTGCCTTCGCTCCCTTCGCTCGCTAATGATGTGGAGCGACACCCAAATTCAATTATTGTTACGCGGCATGGATGCCGAAAAGACGTTCTGAAGGTCTCCATTATTGGGACTTGATTACTGGGAACTGGTAATGTTATCTTGATTCGCGAGTTAGTACAATTATGGAAAAAATAATAGGAGAGAAAATAAGTAAAACATAATGTTCTTTGTGTCTTTGTACGTTCGCTAACATGATTTTGAATCGTATTCCTAAGCCAATAGTGCAAAAATTGTGCTAGCTGCCTATTTACTATGAGCTGGAGAGCTCGCGACCGGCGTCTGTCCTCCCTACAGGTCGCGTTCCTCAACCGATTCTCGTGAAAATTAGCAGGTTCGAAAATAAAAATAAAATTGCCAAGTTAGGTTTTTTTTTTTTTATATCGCTGAAATATGTTTTTTTTTATAATTATCGAACCTAATCTCAAAGTTCGCGACCTGTAGACGACGACAAAGACCCGGACAGAAGTCGGACATACGAAAGCATTTTTGTCAAAACTGAAGCAGAGACGCTTCGCTCGCTAACGCTCGGTCGACTAACGTTCTTATATCAAGATTTAAAATAGCTTGCATTGACGGTAGTGGACACTGGCAAAGAGAAATGCGTGTAATTTTGACAAGTCAGTGTAAAACTAATATCAATCCTAGCTATCCTAATCCTTCCTATCCTAACTTATATTTTAAACGCGAAAGTGAGTTTGTCTCTTTGTTTGTTTATTTGTATGTTTGTTTGTTCCGCTTTCACGCTCTAACTACTCAACCCATCATCATGAAATTTTACACATACACGTTGTCGAGGGTACAGAAAAGGACATACAGGATACTTTTTAACCGCGAGGAACACAGTGGGGCACAGCTGGCTAGGAATATTATCGAACTATATTGATTAACTGCCAGCAAATCAATTCATTATTAGGTACTTATTGAGTAAATAACCTCAGCTTCCGTTAATAAAGCAGAGAAGCCATTCGTTGAGTTTATCTCGTTTATACAGTAAATACATCAATTATGTTGATTTAAAGCCCATTAAATGGATTTTTAAAGGAACCAATTAATCAAGCGCTTTAAAAGGGGATAAAACCATTGAAATTATTTGCCATTACAAATACGCACCATGTGTTTTAAAAGCTGGATTACAGATACAATGTACAGGGTTATTTTTAATTCACCTAAAATTTCTTCATCAGCTACTGAGGGAGTTTATCTACATGATACCCAACAATTTTAGTTCAATGAGTGTTCTTTTTTTTTTGACCAAAACAAAAGCAAGTACTGTAGTAAAATTATATAAAATAATGCTCTAAAAAAAACTTCATGCGCTTTCACATGAGATAGAACGTGAACCCCGTTCGGGGTTTCTTTGTCCGGGGTAGACAAAATTAAAAAGTGATTTTCATAAAAACCGTGACATTTTCGGCCAATGCATAATGTTTTGTACATAATCATGGCACAAAAGTTGATTTTATGTAGAAAATCTTTTTTATGATTAGACAGGCCGGACGTACCGTTTGACCGCCACTCACGCACACACTCACACTCTCTCGCTTGCGAAAGATTTTAGGTGAACTCAAAATAACCCTGTACACGCAGTCTGCTAAGCTTTGATTATGTTTATTGTTGTTCATACGAGTACAGCTATATCGGGCTATTGAAACGATTACCTCGTCGCAACAATACGGGGGGGGGTGGTGTGCGGTCCGCTTACTTTTATCCGCAATAAAGTGAAGTTACGTCCCATTTTATTGTTGGAACGACGTGTTGCCGACTCCTTGTTTGCTTTTTGTGAAATATGGAGCTGAAATGTGAAATTCCGCTGAAAGAGGCCGGGGAAATTAAATTGAGGCATTAAATTCTTGATGGCAGCAAGATCTTGTAGTTAGTGTTGTTTGGGTATTTAGAAGCGAATTTCAGTGAATTTGATCTATTTATTGTGATATACGAGTGGCACTGTTAGGACTGCGCGAAAACGTGAAATAAAATCAAAATGTATCCGGGATTTTGAAAGTTTTCCAAAAACTGAATCGACGAAAAAATATATATTTTACAAAGAATTGGTTATGAAATACAGAACTGTGGAGGAGAAAATACTTGAAGGCATACGAAAGCATTCTTGCCTAAGATGAAACGAAGACGCTTTGTCTTTTATTAGTGTCGATTAATATTTGAAAACTGTTCACATTAAAAAGCAACAGATTATAGACATATGCAAGACGCAATTTTGCAATGCTGTGCAATTTTTTTCGGTTTTTTAACCACTTCAGGAGGAGATTCTCAATTCTTCTGAATATGTGTTGTTTATTTATGTTCCTCGATTACTTTAAGATGCCTGAACCGATTTCTAAAACTCCGATTTTTTTTTTTTTTTTTTTGTTTGAATGGAATCCCATTATATTTTATCGAAATTGATCAAGCTGTTTTTTAATACTTACAGATTGGTCCCATCAAAATCCAGTTACGATGAGAAGTCAGTTTTTTAATTTAGAACATTATCATTTTAATGAATAGGTATCATAAACAACTAAACAACAAACTCGTGTACGCTCTTTGCACGAAAAATCCTTCTTCTCTCTTGCACTGATCCTCTTTGGAGGGCCGGCGATGTGCTGCATCTCGTTTTATTTTATTGAAACGAAACAGGACGCTGCGCGTTCGTTGGCATTCGTTGGCTTGGTGTGTGTGTACCCAGCATTCATTTGTAATTTGATTTTTAATTTTTAGTTTTTATTTTTAATCAATAAATACTGTTTTAATTTTATTTTTTATTCTTAGTTACCTAAATGACAAGGATAGTACTTACCAAAAGTTTTTCAATACCATAGATCTACTTTAGGGGTTCATTTTCCCGCCTACGTTTCCCTAAACGTGTCCTATCAAAAAGCACTTTATTCAAAATTGTTGTCTCGAAAACCATGAAGAATTGCTAATTCGCGGCTTTAACAAATTCGAAACGATCCAGTAAGTTATTCACCGAGGTTTCTGTTATAAACCTTGATATAATAACCGCAAAATGTGGCGACATTAACGACATCAATTTCCTTTCGGCTCAGCTATTTAGGTTTATGAGCTAACAAATAAAGTACAGATTGTCGATAAATAACGACGAAATACTAAAATAAGGTATTGAATAATTAGCAGAGCAATTCAACCGTGATATATAGTTTTATGTGGTCAAGCTCTTTATATGACTTAGTACTTGGTGAGACAAAGTTAGTAACGATGTCCTCTCTCAGTCTTTATGGTAGATTGTTCTCTGAAAAGTCAATGTCAAAATGATTTTAATCAATCGGGTATCAAAGATACACTTTCGAATCTTACGCTTACGTATCGGGCTAGAAAGTTTCAGCAATACTTTTTAAAAACTAGTGATAAATGGTGACAATGTGTCAGAAAACTCTGACATTAGGCCTAGTACTCGTATTACGAACGAACTTACGTTATTTTTGTAAGTGAACCTTTGCTTGCTACATTTTCACGGTTAAATGAATATTCGCAGATCTTTATAGGTATGTTTTGAAAAACCCGGCCAAGTGCGACCGGATTCGTGCACGAAGGGTTCCGTGCCGTTATCTATAAAAAAAGGCAAAAAAATCACGTTTGTTGTATGGGAGCCTCCTTAAATATTTATTTTATTCCGTTTTTTGTTTCTGTTGCTATAGCGGCAACAGAAATAAATATATAATCTGTGAAAAATTCAACTGTCTAACTATCACGGTTCATGAGATACAGCCTGAAGACAGACGGATAGACGGACTAACAGCGGAGTCAATATGGTCCTGTTTTACCCTTTGGGTAAGGGACCCTAAAAAGCGATAATGCATGAAGACGGATATAGGAATCTTTTATCCCATTTTCTGATCTTCAGTGGACTGCCTCCAAAACAACAGTAGAACTCACAAGCAATATTATAACCAACGACGAGCGCGATGACTCCAACATTGCTAAACAGGTAGGCCAGTTGCGCGACGCGAGTCGCCGCCGACGACGCGCCATTATACATCCTCACTCCATCCTTACTCCATCTTTACTCCTCAGCTTTACCCTTAGTAAACTAGATAAGCGTCAGTAGACTCACCAGCGATAGTATAACCAACGACGAGCATGATGACTCCAACATTGCTGAAGAGGGAGGAATGCCAGTAGACCGCGCAAATACGGCCGGATGCGCGACGCGAGCCGCCACCGACAACGCGACATCATACGCCATCTTTACTCCTCAGCTTTACTCTTAGTAAACTAGATAAGCGTCAGTAGACTCACCAGCGATAGTATAACCAACGACGAGCATGATGACTCCAACATTGCTGAAGAGGGAGGAATGCCAGTAGACCGCGCAAATACGGCCGGATGCGCGACGCGAGCCGCCACCGACAACGCGACATCATACGCCATCTTTACTCCTCAGCTTTACTCTTAGTAAACTAGATAAGCGTCAGTAGACTCACCAGCGATAGTATAACCAACGACGAGCACGATGACTCCAACATTGCTGAAGAGGAAGGCCAGTAGACCGCGCACGTACGCCCGGATGCGCGACGCGAGCCGCCGCCGACGACGCGGCATCATGCGCACGACATCGCGACGCGCGACGCACCGCCTTTACGCCATGGCTGTGTGCTGGAACAACGATAAAAACAGTCTTAATAAGAAGCCTTAGCATTAAATGAATTAAATTGAATCAACTTATCTTCCCTTAAGGTAAAACGTTTTGAAATGGCGGGAAATTTAAATTTCAAACTTTAAATTATAATATAATGATGGAATTTGCGCCAATCGTAGACCATTCGTTCATCGCACCATAAGTGAAACGTTTACCATTAAGCCTTTTTTTCAGGGGTTGAAGAATGATCTATACAAAGTAACACTCAAAATGTTTTTATTCAATTGGGTATCAAAGATACTTATGAACGTCAACGTTTTATAATAGACTCGACCGCCTTGTTCGAAAAAGAGCCACTACTCAGAAGAGCAGGCAAAAAGCTGAAGGGCATTTTTATTTTCCAAAAATGGCTCACAATTTTGACTTCCAACCAGTTAATATCATATTGTATCTACGAATATGTACTAGTGGCTACTTGGCGAAAGAGGAAGGCTCCAGACATCTTTGTCTTCTAAATCTTCTAAATAATGGTTCTTACTAAATATTCAATTATTTACATGTAGACTTTTACAAGACCGTTCATGTTGAATACCAGGTAGAGCACTTTGTTGTATCTTTGTTAAGATAACAGTACCGTTCCCCCATATTCAGAGATAAGCGCAACGTGTACCCTTGTACCGGGAACTTATTGTACAGCGTGACATCGGAATTACCCATAGATACCGGAACAGCTTAGAACCCGCTGCAATCAATCATCGGGAACTGGGTCAAGATATTTACTTTACCTTTGGATTTGAATCAAAGGCTTGAAGCAAGCAAGGGCTTGACGTTTCAATAGGTAGATTTGATTAGCTTCGTAGTCGTTTCTGTTAAGTCAATTCACTGCACAGATTAATTTTCTTTGACATAAAATAGATCAACATTTGCATCGTCTTTTGTCCTTCTAAGTTGGCATTTTGTTATACTATGGAATACATTTTTGTGTCACTCCGACGTTTTTTTTCCGCACTTCGACCAAATTTTCCAATCTATTTACAGTGATCAGTCAAGATCGAAGACCACTTTAGACTAACTTCGCATTGGCTTAAGGTTTTCCATAACCATTTCGTCTAGAAGAAGACTACGAGCGAAGAGAGCAAGTTAAGATACTGACGAGCCTTTAAAGTTACCTACAAAGTGACAAAGTGGATTTTTTTTAATGACTTTTGCACGTCTCTGATCATTCTTAAATAACTAAGATTGTATTGTTGTAAGATTGTATTGTTGTATTATGGATGCATTTAACAGCTAATGATGTAGACAACCTCCCTATGTAATGGAATTTTTTATTTACTTTGTCTACCTATTGAATAAATCAGTCAAAAGTGACCCCTTAAAAATGCGGATATTTTTCATAGCTCTATTTTCGCTTGAGAACGTTTTTGAAAAAAACCAAGAACATAGGGGCGGAGATACTGTTAATTTAATTGTACATGTTAAATTTCATCATAATCTGACAAATGATTGAAAACCATTTGAGAAATTTGAGAAGCGCGTTTGTATGGAAATTTCAGAGCGTCGCGGCCCTCTTAAGGCGTAGGTATTTAAGCGAAAACATGTAAAATTACTTACTCATAGTTCCGAAGGAAAACGTTACCGCATGTCAGGGCTGACAATTTTAATTATAACATCATCATCAGAACCCACGTTCTGCTTGTTCTATTGCTAGTTTTTGATAAACCGGTCTCTGTTTGCCGACGCAAAAACAACGGGGTGTTATAAGTTTGACGTGCCGTGACGTGACGTGTGTGTGTCTGTGTGTGCGTGTGTGTGTTATGTGTCTATCTGAGGCATCGTAGCTCCCGAATGGATGAACCGATTTAATTTTCTTTTTTTTGTACGAAAGAGTTGAATAATTTGTCGGCTTAATTAGTATTCTTAGCTATTTTTGATGAAAAGCGGTGTCAGTGGTTTAAAAAATATATAAATTTGTACTGTACCATTTGCTTCATGGAATACATGCTAACAAGATTTAATGAAGATTGAATCTGAAGCAAGCTATAGATAGGTAATCAATCGAACATGCAAACAAAAGTCAATACGTTCCTACATCCAAGACCGATCCCTCAGTCAATAATTCCCGAGACAGCCTAAACTACGCAATAACAATGACATAACACGCGAGTAGAGTTATTTAGATCACTGGTCGAATTAATCATGAGCTTTCAATGCCTCGTAAACAACTCCCACGCAGCTTCTCACCTGCGATCGTGGCGGCGTTATTTACCTGCTATATTAACCTAGTCGCTAGACTAGGCATTGCCAACAGTTCCATATACTCAGCTAGATGAAGAACTAGAGATGAACTTATATATAAATATATGGCTGGTGCTTACCTCGGTCAGCGAATTAGCATTGCTATTCAGCGAGGTAACGTTGCCAGCCTTTTGGGTACTTTACCTGCGGATACTGACTTGAGCTCTGTTTATTATTTGTGATTTGTTATTTTGTTTATTTTAGGCTTATATTGTTATTTAAGTGATTGAATAAGAATTAAATGTACTTATAAATATGATACTTCTTTAATTGGGGACTGAGCTACCCACGTCCGTAGGAGTGTACTCTATTCTGATTCCCTACACGTGGTCCCCGGGTAGTGCTAACCGGGTAGCAAACTCTGGTGGGAGGCTTCGGCCGTGGCTAGTTACCACCCACCGGACCAAGCCATGCCGTGAAATGACCTAGTCGTGTTTCGGGATGTAGTCCGGTGTAACCGTTCCGAAGACGGGTCTGAGCAGCGCCCACTTGTAGCGCCTCACTCAACTGCCGTCTTTGTGCTTCTTTGCTCTACAAATATTTAAGGCTAGAGTGAATAAGTACTTTATAGGTCGTCGTGCTCCATCTTAGACCACAACGTCGCTTAACATCAGGCGAGTTGGTGGTCAAACGCCGACTTATTCTACAAAAAAAAAAAAAAAAATTGAGATCTCACAATCCCCGTTATCTCCCTAAGTAGATGGGACACGACTAAAACATGACGTAGAGCCATGGTCACATCACATTAGTACCTAATGTTGTGATCTTGAGACCGGGGTTTATTTTCGAAAGTGACTCTGCACCTTTATATTTTTAATTATTTTCTACGACTGCATTAATCAATTGATCATGCATGTATTATAACTATTTGAACGCAAATAGTGTATCTAGCTACAGATACACTATTTGCGAAACTAACAGAGCGCTGGTAGCCTAGTTGGGTGAAGGTCCGCCTCTCAAGCCAGAGGGAGCGGGTTCGAAGCCAGCCGACGGCACGCACCAATTTGTTCATTGTATGACCATATATGCGTATTGTATGTCATCTGCTACATGACTGGAGCCCGGTGTATGGCGACAGGCTCGCCCCTGTCACATTTGGGACTGAATATCGTCCGGCGAAGTGTGGGTGTTGTATCACACCTCTGCCAGCCCCCTCGGGGGAAAGGCGTGACGACAATATGTTTAATAATATGAATATTATAGGGCGTGACCGTTGACATTATTAATATATTTTCCCAAAAAGGAGGAAAAACTTGAAAATTCAACGTATTACGTACGCGCAATATACGTGCAGAAAAAGTTCGCGGCAAGAATTTTCGCTGAAAAGCAAATTCCAAGAGGAAATGATTCCATATAGAAATGTTTGCAATCAGTCGATCACTTCACTCAATCGAGTAGAACGTAATGTCGAAATCTCGCGGCATTTGATTGATTCCAAGATAGTATTGCGGAAGTATTGTTTATAGCCTCAATGGCTCGTGTTTATGTTTGGATTCTGACTATCGAGTGAAGATATCATTCGGATCAGAGTCTAAAACGTCGGACGGTGTTTGATCACACATACTGAAGCAGACGCAAGGTGTTCATAGCTCGCTCGTGTAATACACAAGTCAGTATCTTGCGCTTTTGTCTGTAAGTTTTTCTTGCTAAAACAAGGAATCACACTAGTGAAAACGAACCCTTATAGTGGGTTCCTTTGTGTAATAAATGATTTGATTTTTTTTGTCTGTCTAAAGTTATTAAGAGGGCCGCGACGTTCTGAAATTTCCATACAAACGCACTACTCAAATTTCTTGAAAACCATTTGTCAGATTATGATGAAATTTAGCATGTACAATTAAATTAACAATATCTTCGGCCCTGTGTTCTTGGTTTTTTTTAAAAACGTTCTCAAGCTAAAATAGAGCTATGAAAAATATCCGCATTTTAAGGGGTCACTTTTGACTGATTTATTCAATAGGTAGACAAAGCAAATCAAAAATTCCATTACATAGGGAGCTTGTCTACATCATTAGCTGTTAAATGAATCAATAATACAAGGGAAATTCTTAATTACTTAAGAATGATTTCAGTAGTGCAAAAGTCATAAAAAAAAAAAATCGCACTTTGTCACTCTGTAGGTAAGTTTAGAGGCTCGTCAGTATCATTACTCGTTCTCTTCACTCGTCTTCTTCTTCTAGACGAAATGGCTATAGAATACCTTAAGCCAATGCGAAGTTAGTCTAGGTCGCCTAGGTCGAAATTAGTTAGGTCGCCGGACTCTTAAGATCACACTTTATAAATGCAAAAGTATGGATGGAACAATCACTCAATTACGGCAGAAAGGCTGAATGGATCAAGAAGAAATAATATAAATTTTAGCCTGTAATAGCACATAGGCTACTTTCTAACCGCGGGCAGCACCGCGGGGCACAGCTAGTATTATTATAGATGTGACAGTTTGTAGGTGAGTGCGTATGTTTTTACTTCTTCCCGCTGAAAGCATTTGATGCATAAGCAAGACCGGAATATGTCATTTACTACAAGTCCAAAAGAGGCGATGACGAGTGACGTAATCAGGTGTTGGCTCCCGGGACTGGGTTGGCTGTCATTCCCTGGTTTCACTATATAATAAGTCTTTCGTTGCGATTAATTTGTCATTGTCAATAGGATAACAGGGAAAGCCGTTGCCCGCAGCTAGTCGAAAATAATCCAAAAAGACAGCTGTGGATGTGAACCACCGGAACAGGATCTATAAAATTTAACATCACAATAAAATTAAAAACCACCCGCTCGGAAACTTTGGGACATTATCAAAACCAACACAATAAAACTAAAAAATGGTCTAGAATAACATTAACCAGGTGGCAGGGTTTGCTTGCAAATACAACTATGAGCAATTTACTTACTACGACTTTGATATAAGTATAGTTATCGCTAAGCAGTAGTGTGGAGATGCTGCTGTGTAGGCTCCAACAGTTTTTTAAGAGTAAACTAGTGAATCAGCAAAAGAATTACAGCAGAATAGGAAAATATACCTAATTAATTACAAGTACTAAACTACATACTAATCGACCGAGCGACCGTCAGCAAGCGGAGCGGAGCAGTTTTAACAATAATGCTTTCGTATGACCGAATTCTGTCTGGATTTTCATCCGGATGTCTGTCCGGATTTGTGTCTACAGATCACATTCTGTCAGGTATCTTCTAAGTCTGCGTGCTTCATGTTCGACCACATCGTCGCTTGCCAACAGGCGAGTTGAAGGTCAAACGCAGACTTATTTGCGATAAAAAAAACTTTACAAAAAAAAGTCAGCCGCACTTGATAATGCCACTTTTTAAACGAAGAAAACTATTTAAAACTAAATAAATGGATTCATCTGTTTAGGAGTTTATACTTCTTATATAATCTCCTGTTTGCCTCGGGGGTTAAAAACCAACAATAAAATAAATGTAGTTTTCTATTTTTTTAAATCGGTAAAAAAAACGGGACACTTGCAACTATGGTTGCCAGAGATTGATATACAAACATAATATTACATTTTTAATTAAATACATATATACTTGAATAGATAATAACACCCAGACAAAAGAAACACAAAAATTCATTAAGTACAATAATGTTTACCCTAGGTGGGAATCGAATCCACTCCAGGCTCAAAAAGCAGCTCATTACCAACTGAGCCACCGCGCAGTCTAAAATCATTCCTGTATAGCGGATGTAACCGCGAAACACAGCACGTCTAGTATCCTATACAATGATCATAATACTTAGGTACGTACTAGGTATTTTAGTGTACTTCGCCTCAAGTGTTCTGGATAACGTCGGTTCTAGATTGTTCTATATTCTAGGAGCGAACTAGCCATTAATTTTATATCACTGCAGGCCGGAGTTTATCAAGAGATCTAGGCTAGTCGTTCATATAATATACCTGCTAGACGCTAGACAGGATTGTTTAGACCTATCTAGAAATATTTGGAACGCGGGCGTGGTATGGTGGGTTTTGATTGGTCAATGATCTTATCGAAGGTCATGTACGAATATGTGATTTGTTATCAATTCTAATGCGTAGCGTAATATAAGGGACAAGCTTGCAAGTGATGGTCCCAGTAAATACATCGTTTGGTACAATCAAGTATGTCATTATCAACTAGTGGGCCTATTCGGAGATTTGAGATTTTCATCTCACCAGTTGTCGTCCTTGTTGCTCTCGTTTGAAACGTCATAGGTGTGAGAGTAATCAAGATAAAATCTCATCTCATCTCACGCGTATTAGGAATAGCCCTCCAGGCCTCTATTCTGAAACGAGCGATGTTATCGACCAAACGAGCGTTAGCAAGCGAAGCATTAATGCTTCAGCTTCGACAAAAATGCTTTAATATGTACGAATTCTGTCCAGATCTCGGTCTTCCTTTATAAGTCGCATTCATCCTCCTCTCCGATTCTCGTGAAATTTCATGAGCTGGTTCGATAATTATACAGTTTTTATTGCCGAGTCAGTTTTTGGAAACTTTTGGAAGTCGCGGAGGTATGATTTTTTCTATCCAATGTATCGTTGAGGAATGCGAACTGTAGACGAGGAACGTCGGTAGCTAGGTCTCACACAGAGCCAATAGTCTTAGTCACTCACAGCTATGACTTTTCAAACGAGAGAGGACAGACAATGATCAGAAAGTATCTTACACGCAAGAATAGGGTACTCAGTTAAGCGCTTACCGCTGGCGACTTGGTGGTCAAACAAACATTCTGTAATTGGTTTCAGTGTCGCCGGCGACAGTGATGCCAACGACGGAATTAAGGCAACTTTATAGGCAACAAAAAAACTTGCACTTTCCAATAGACTTCAGCTGGTTAGTACACCGAAAGCACTCTACCTCTATGCAACGAGTTCTCTCAAAGAAAAACTCTGAATACAGTACTTCACAGGTTTAAATACGGAAGCTCTACCATATAAAGTTTAAACCAAATCATATTTTTCTTTGTTGCTAAGAAGTAGAAATACTTTGATCAAGAGTGGGTGCCTCGGAGCTCTGGATTTTCCATATAAACGCGCTTTTTAAATTTCTTGAAAACTATTCGTCAGATTGTGATAAAATTTGGCATGTGCAGTTAAATGGGCTATAAAATTCGACTGCCTCGGTGGCTCAGTTGGTTGTGAACCTGTCTTCTGAGCTTGGGGGCGTGGGTTCGATTCCCACCTAGGGCAAACATTTATGTGGTGAACATTTGTGTTTGTTCTATGTCTGGGTGTTAAATATCTATTTAAGTATGTATTTAAAAATATATATGTATGTATATCAGTCTCTGGCAGCCATAGTACAAGCTTTGCTTAGTTTGGGGTCAGGCGACTGTGTGCGGAAATGTCCTGAATTTATAAAAAAAAAAAAAACTCCTTTCCTCTGCACTTCTAGCATGCGGGCGCAACAATATTCGTCTCGCCACTTTTTGTCATGCGAGAACGTGACAAGGCTATGTGTTAACATACGTCTGTCTCGATAAAAACCATCGACATACCTTTGTTGCGTCGCGCATGCTATGCTGCTTTGTTCTTAAAAAAAAACTCCTCAAAATAAAATAAAGCTTTGACGCATTCGTAAGGCTACATTAGCGGCCTTCGGCGATAATTTGGGCTATCATGACAAGTGTAGCCAGTTAGTTCGTCACTCACCGATGTATCGAGCGAATTATCGCCCACGTCAACTCCGCAGAAAGGCGACGAGTTCACCGCTAATGTAGACAAGAACAACGCCGATAACCGAAATCGATGATTTTATCGCGCGCTGAAGTAGCCGTAGCAAAAGGGATCACTTTGAACGAAATTTGATCCATCTCGATACGTATTGGTATAGTTTATAAAATTATGATATACTAGCTCCGCCCCGCGGTTTCACTCGCAGTTAATAAGTATCCTATGTGCTATTCTATACTATAATATATCTCTGTGCCAAATTTCATCCCGATCTGTTCAGCCGTTCTGGCGTGAAAGCGTAACAAACATCCATCGATCCATTCTTACAAACTTTCGCGTTTATAATATTAGTAGGATAGGATTTACCGCTAATGCTCGTGCGATGGCCTCACCTCAACTATAAGAACTATGGACAACAAGATGGAATGCCCTCGGTACCTTGTAAGTGCAGTTACGTGTTATGCCAAATGGCAGCGTAAATCTCGTTCGGAACAGAGAAAAGAAAACCACAACACACTTCACATTCTTTATGAAATCAAAACAAAGAAAAACGAATGGCCACTTCCATTTTCAGTTTTGTTTATTATATTATTATTATTATGTACTTAAATGTCTTATTTATTTTTAATTCAAATAATTTTCATGTAGATGAGCACATTGCTCGACGTCCGTGCGTGACGTCACCTGTCGGTCCCAACGGAAGACCAGCGCCGGTTGTCTACAGAAGCCGGCATTATGCTGAGTTGGAGCGGGGTTGTGGTAAAAAAAACATACATTACTTTGTTTTCATACTTCTTATTTTTGTACTGACTGTCTGTTTTTGTGTTTTTTTGCGACAAATAAATAATTGTCTACGAGTATCATCTATTATCTAAATATAAGAAATGCCTAAGTCCTTTCTTAACTAGTTTAAACTACTTATTAGAGACTCTTAATTTTATGTTCACGATAAGCTAATATTTCGCTAAAAGTAGATTAAACTAGTAAGGCAAGGACTTATGCAAAATCCTATATTCATTGCAAGTGGCTATGAGATGTTTACCGGTTAAAATAAATATATCTCCAAAGGAAAACATTACAATATAACCAGCTATAACTTAGGCAAGCTTAGCACTTGAAAGTTGTATATGTCCCTTTCGTACTACCTAAATTACTAGCTTACCCTACTGATAAACGTTGTATAGCCTCGAAATAGTTATACAGTGTTTTATCTGTTTCGATCGAGTTAAAGATTTAAAAGAAAGAAAAAGACACCATGTTATGACGCTTTCTTGAAAAAGGGGCTGGCAGAGGTGTACAACGCCCTCACTTCGCCGGACGATATTCAGTCCCAAATGTGACAGGGGGCGAGCCTGTCGCCGTACACTGGGCTCCAGTCATGTAGCAGATGAAATACAAAAGACTATACAACTATTCCGAGGCTATACAAACTCTAATATTAAGGGGATAATATGAAAACTCATCGCTAACTCATCTATACAAAAATTTTAGCCGACTTCCAAAAAGGAGGAGGTTATGCGATATTTCCGCCAATTATTATGAATCGATTTTGATGATTATTTTTTTGTTTGCTAGATCATACTTCAGAGGTGGCCTTATTTATTTTTACCAAAATCGGTTAAGCTGTTTTTAAAGTCTAAAAGTAAAAAAAGAAACTAAACCCTATTTTGAAGTCGCTTTTTTATGCTTTGCTAATTTAAATTGCTTAATATTTTAAATTATTACAATCAACAGTTTTATCATTACGTAAGTAACCATTAATTTATCAACATTAAATAAATACAAAGGCCGGTTCTACAACAAACTAACGGTCTCGTTAAAAACGATAGACATCCGCCATTTGTTCCACAACATGACAGTTGTTTTCATTAATCGTCTCATGTGATATGTTTATACATCCTAATAACATCTGTTTTAAATAATTGTGTTGTAATTTTTACATTCAACATTTTTCTTGCTAGATTATACTTGATTTCATGATAAATTCGATTAAAGTACTAACACTTTTGATGCCAAAATATTGTTAAAAACGACGGGGTGTTATAAGTTTGACGTGTCTGTATGGCATCGTAGCTCCCGAACGAATGAACCGATTTTAATTTTGTTTTTTTTTTTCTAAAGGTGAATTAGTCGGGAGTGTTCTTAGTTATGTTCGGTTGTAACTCTGAGTTGAATTGTTATATGACACTCCAATTTTATGGTGTTTACTCTAGTTAGCTTAAATCAAGCTCAAGGTTAGGGTAACCAATCGCCATCCTGCCTTGCATTCCGCCGTGCAGTACTGCCGCTTCGTGCAGAATGGTTAATGTTGTCGCAGCCTGCATAGCGTCCGGATCGACGTGCAGCTAGCCAGAATAGTGTGTAAGCTACATCCTGCTTCGCAGTCCTGCCCAGCGGACTGCAAGGCAGGATAGTGAATGGTTACTTTTAGCATAACTCTTGGTAGTGATTTACCAGCTAACCTCTAAATTGAACAGTTAAGTTCTGATGAGCAGTAAGATAACACGAGCTTCTGTGAGTAGCCTTTCAATAGAGCGCATCTATTGAAAAGCATATTCTAGTAGAAGGATGCAAGGTTTTTCCGTGTCAAATGCGATACTGAAAACTAGATTTTCCGACAGAAGAAATACCTACCTGCCCACTCACTGTCTTCTGAAACGTATTTCAAATATGACAGCTACATCACTTTGCCCGTCATTAGGGTAGGGCCACGCAATCAGCGTTTGACGAGCGACTTCACGACGGCATAAAACGAGAGAGCCGTTGTAATTATTGTGTTTGACAGCTCAAACTTGATTTATGACGCAGCGAAGTAGACAATGAGCTTTATGGCTAGTTATTACGGTTTACGGTTCGTCAAAATGACGAACTATTGTACTTATAGTCGTTTGAGGTACGAATTGAGTGAAATGATTGTAATTATTAATCTTTTAAAAGAAACTGACATCCCTTCATACGAATTGAATTTAAAAAAAAATATTGCAATCTGTACTTCCTAGTAAAAAAATAATTTTAATAATAACGGAGTTCAGAAATAGCGGAGTTATGCGGTAACAAAACAAATTACACAGGTCAAATTTTTGAGCACTAAATCACATTTAGGTAAGCATCGCCTGTTACTCCACATAAACTTCTATATTGTTATACGAGGTAATTTTTTGTGGAAATAAATTTTTGGGATTTTTTTTGTGTGGAGACGAAACTGTATGGTCTCCTCGGTTATTTATAAAAAAGGCGATTTTCTTTAAAAAAAACTTGGGACGATGAAAACATAAAATCATAACTGTTGAAAATGAAGATTTATTCGAGTAAATATTATGTACATGTTCATAAAATTTCTTAGGCGGGCATTGCCATAAGTCATAAAATGGGCATTATGCCAACTTTTGACATTATTCATGACATGTCTTAACTGTTGTCAAATGGACAAGATTTGACTGGTACTAGTGTAAAGGAATGGTCGTAAACTGATCAACAGTGGGCTTTACGGAATTAACGTAATACATTTAATAAATTTATTTCATGAATGAATGATTAGCTGATGACTATTATTAATTCATCGTCAGTAAATCAAATTTTGTCTGTGTCAAAAAATTAAAATACTTTTTTTGATACAACATATCGTCACGCTTTCTCCGAAGGTGCTGACAAATGTGTATTACAATACCCAAACTTCGCTGGACGATATTCAGTCCCAAAAGTGAAAGGCTGTGACACCACACACACAAGTGACACCAGGCTCCAGTAGGCTTGAGAAGCGACCGGCGCGAGCTGGGCCGGCACTCGCACCTGCCAACTCCCCTGGAACAGTGTCCCCCAGCGACCAGCCATGGTAAAGGGGATTGCATTGTGACCACTACCTTACCTCTCCCACACACCAGGACATTATTAGACGAAGATCCCGAAGTGAAGGAAACTTCAGTTATTTTTCATTTTATGACTTTCATTGACATGTCATTAAATCAAACTGACAGTAATGACAAAGATTTAAAAAAAATACTTGCGGTGACTTTTTAACTTCTATTTGACTGAGTATTTTTTTACCCAAAAATAGATTTGACATTTCTTTTCGACATCCAATTTCTATAGTAACAGATTGTTAATGAGCCAAAACGTCAGTCGAGTGGAGTAGGTACTAGTAAGCCACTACGATACGGTCATCCATCACTCTTAATGTATTGTTTTAAGAGTGCTCTCGTCTCGATGACCTCGGTCATGCTTTGCTAGATTTTTCTTTTTCTTTATGATACTTTTGTGACATTTTTATATAATGAACTGTTTATGGTGTTGTTGGCTTTCGTGCAATTATTATCAGCAGCTTCTAGCTAAAATACAAACTTGTTTAGTCTTTTTCGATTGGGTAAAAAATTTAAAAGAAAGAAAAAGACAAAAGACTGACTCACTGCCTGAGACCAAACAACTACTCCGTGGCAACTAAACGTTTTTCAGTGGAGGGTATATCTATTGATTTTACTATCTATGACAACAGCTGAAACCTCCAATGAATAGTTTTTTAACCAGCTTCCAAGGAGGCGGTTTCAATTCCACTCTTATGTTTTTTTTATTGTATGTATGTTTCGCGGTTAGTCCGCGAATTGTGAATTGATTTTAATGTTTTTTTTTGTCAGGTAGATCGTACTTTAGAGGTACGTAGTAATTTAGAGGTTTCCATATAAAGTGTATTGAAATCGGTCAAGCAGTTTTTAAAATATCAACAAATGTCTAAAAATTATTTACGGGAAGTCAGTTTTTTAAGCTTTGCTTTTTATATTATTTAATTGAAAATTTTGCACAGCGGCTTCCAAGTACTTATCCACATTATAGTTTATACAATACAATACAGAGGTACTTTGGCCACAAAAATGGTTGATTTTACCTACTATGGTTCTTAAAACCCTTTGCTTTTTTCTTCACCTGTAGCCACATTCAAATTCATATTGCCCAAAAAATCAACCGACTAAATATTCATTTAGGTTCAAAAAGATCAATGAACTGCGAAAACTAAAAGCAAAAGAATACTTACTCAATGTGAACCGAGTTGGCAATCATCCAACCTCTATGCAATATTATTAATTTATACTTTCCTTTATTAATCGAAACTAACTTTTCTTAGAAACCATGTGGTTTAATTGGAACATAGTGTAATGTTTTATTTTTACTGACGTTGTGTATTTTTCTTATGTTAGTTTAAACAACTTGCTAATATTGTTAGTGACCAACTGGACTTCGATTCATCTAAGCAATTGTTATTAGATGTTTAATGAATTGTCTAGTTTTGACACTTCTGACTTTCAAAAAGTGTCAATTGGAGGCAATTCATAAACAATTTAAGGAAAAACTGATTAATAGAATCGAGACCTTTGAGCTCTGGGCTATTTATTATTACAAGTCGAGATATTTTTTGGTCATTGTATATCTCGTTTGAAAAGTCATAGGAGTGCTCTCACTCCTATGACTTTTAAGCGTTCACGCTTCATCATAGGGGGGCTGAACATACTCATTTTTGTTAAAGTCACGTTGAATTATTATTAGATCCAAAACAAAATAAATAAGCAATTATCTGACCTTCTAATAGTCAAACAGGACTTAAATGTTTGTGTTTACAAAACATGTCGTGTTGGATTTTCAGGCAAAAAAATTTGAATTCTGAGTAGAGCTTTAATATTGATTTGGAGTAGTTTCAATTCTGCGATTTATGCTTCAATTACGTAGTTTATTACGTACGAATTGGATTCCTGTAATGGTACCTTTTTTAACTGCATCGGTGATTATCAGTTGATAGTAAACTCGCCTTTTGAGCTTGAGGGAGAGGCGCGGGTTTGATTCTCACTCAGGGCAAGCATTCACGTGATAAAACATTTGTTTTTATTTAATGTCTGGGAGATAATGTCTATTTAAACATAAATTGCATGTATATAAGTCTCTGGCCGTCATAGTCATAGTACAAGCTTTGCTAGTCTGGGGTTCACACGAACGTGTGTGCAAAAATGTCCCGAACATTTGTTTTATTTTTGACGTCAGATTTTATGAACAATACTTATTTCAGCCATAGTTTATTACGAAAATGACCAATAACGATGAGAAGTCTTATTTCCTCTTTAGTTTTAGGAGTGATGTAATTTACAAATGTAGCAACAGCACGCTTGGCGTCCTTTTCCAATTTCCTGCGCTATATACGGCGTGATGAGGCCACTAAAACATATTAGTAGAACAAAAAAAAAACAAGAAATAAAATAATAAGTAAAGCTTTAAAAACCGACCTCCTTCATCCATCTTAACAGTTTTTAGACTTTTAATTATATTTTAAAAACTGCTTGAGCGATTTCGTTAAAATTTAAATGGGATCACCTCTAAAGTATAATCTATCAAACAAAAAAAGAAGTAACACACATACAAAAAAAGAAAACACCCAGTCGAATTGAAAACCTTTTTTGGAAGTCGTATAAAAAAGAAGAAAATGTATGATCTTCACTGTAAAGCGAGTAAAGTCAGAAGTTATTACGTATTATAATTGTAAAATTAAATCATTGAGCTTTGATGTGTAACGTCATTCGCCCACGCATCGTTAACGCTAAGATACGGTGATGAGGGCAGGCTATAAGACTGGCGGGATGAGACTGCCCTAAAATATTGGACAGAAAAATTGGACTGCACTTATATTTTACACCCTGTATAATGTGGAATTCACACGACGGCAACTTGCATGCGCAAAGGGTAAAATGCGCATGCGCAAAACAGTGTAGCTAGCTCCTGGCCCAGCTTTACGCATAGCCTCCAACATAATATTTCGTCATGCTTTTCCCCCAAAGGGACTGGCAGAGGTGTACAACACCCATACTTCGCAGGATGATATTCAGCCCCAAATGTGACAGGGACTAATTAATATCTTCACACAGTGAACAAATTGCTGCGTGCCGTCGGCTAGGTTTGAACCCGCTCCCTCTGACTTGACAGGCGGGCCTCCTCCTCAATCATTTCCTCCCGGACGGAAACTTATACAAAGGTTAAGATAGATTTATCATGAAACTTAGTGTTCGTCAGCTGCGGGTACGTTGGTGGGTTTAGCAGCAGTAGCCTTCCAAACATGTATAATTTTTTTTTTGTCATTTCCTCTCAATTGAAAATAGTATTAAAATAAAGCTCACCCAATATCTTGAAAGAAGCAAAAAGTCAGCTAAAAAAATATTTTTTCAGTCATTTCCTCGCGATTGCAAATAACTATTCCACATTACTATTATTGCGTTCTATTGCAAATTACTAGTCCACTATTCCGAAGCTATTCAACATTTATTGCTAATGGGGTAAAAAAGTAACATTATTAAAAGAAAAACAAAAAACTCGGCTGCCAAATGTTGTACACTATGTCACTTCCGCTATCAAGAAGATTCAAATGACACCTCACATGTCGAAATCCATCAAGCTGTTTAGGCTGTAGGGCGTGCCAAAGAAACCTCATACATACATACATACACTCGAATATACACAAAAAAAATAACCCTCTTTCTTGCGCAGTCGGATAAAAATCCGCGTTCTTGCCATAGTTCGCTAAAGGCGCGACGCTGTCGCTTATGCTCTGGCCACGCGATGACATCACGGATGATGACTACACATTTGATTTCATTATTGATCTAACGCACTACACGGCAGCAGTGACGTTTGACTACGCTTATAGCACAGTGCTGTAAAAATAGTTATACCTTGAAAACGGTTTGAACATTAGCCACCTTACTAATAAGCGTTGTATAACCTCGGAATAGTTATACAGTGTTTTGTTTTATTCAAGTTTATGAGATAAAAATGTATGAAAGAAATAAAATGACAAAACCGTAAATAACTATTCCGAGGCAACGTTTATTAGTAGGTAAAGGAGTTAATGTAATCTCAAGTACACATTATTTAAGCAAGTCCCCCAAAATTTCTCTGACAATGGTCTTAATAGGCTAGGTATGTATATTTGTTAGCCAATATCCATTTTATCTGCACAGGCTGAAATGTCTAATGTTTGCCTACAGCTGGAGGAAAAATTTCAAAATCGCGTTATCTTACAGATAAGTAAGTAGTGATCTAGAGTTCCAAATTCATCGTTTATTTGATTCAATTGGTTAAGACTCAGGCAAACCTCATTTCAAATCATCGTATTCTATCTGGTATTTCGTAAGTAAAAATCCAAGCCGTGATCACAAAACAAGGCCTCGCGTTCCGGGAGTTGACACCCAACTACGTCATCCTTAGTGTATCATCATGGTCTCGAACTTGTTGTAAATTACTATTTTCAGTCTTGCTTAAGTAAGACCGGAGAGTAAGTGCTTGCCACGTGAAATTTTTGTTTCGCATCGCTACAGTGTACCTGGCTATGTTTAATTATTAGTATGTTTAATCTACCATGATCTAAACATCCCACAGACTACTCAATGACGACGAGTCACCTAGTTACCAGTACCGTCAAAGAATTTATCTTCAGCCGCAACTGGTTACGAGCCTCCAGTTTCATACGCGACTGGAAGGGTCACAGCTCTCCAAAGATACCTATAGTAAACACGAAACTAAGTAGTAAATATCTATGAACTCAGTGTCAAGCTTACTCGCTACTGCGATCGTCAAACGCTGTTTTCATGGCCCTACTTTTATCCCTAGTAACAATGACGTTTGCATACGTGCCACGTGGCCGCGCAGTAACAGGGATTTATGTGGTCGAACCAAGGCGAAGCGTAGCCCAGTATTGTCGCGGTCCGTCGTTACTCATAGTACTACTGTTTATAGCGCACGCAGTTTTATCCCGTGGTATGTGGTAATTTAGTACTGCGTAGAGTCGGATTGGTACTATTGTTGATCATTTTTACACTGTAACACAGCTTAGCTAAACAATAATAGTAATAGTATTAACGGTCACCACTGGTGGCTGTGATTGAAGGTTTTTTTTTCGACCGAGCGAGAGTTAGCCTGTGAAGCGTCTATGCTTCTGCTTCGAAAAAAGGATGTCCGGATTCTGCCTGGATAGTGTCCAGTGGGGCTATTCCTACGCATGAGATGAGATGAGATTTTATCTTGGTCACTTTCACACCTATGACGTTTCAAACGAGAGCAACAAGGACGAAAAAAGGTGAGATGAAAATCTCCGAATAGGGGCCCTGATCTCTGTCTTCTTCTATAGGTCGGCGCATCTCTTACAGAATTCTCGTGAAATTTTGTGAATAGGTTTTTTTTTTTTTTTTTGGAATCAGCTATTGTTTTTTTATATTTCCAAAAAACTTACTCGGCAAAAAAAACTGTATCATGAACCTGCTCATAAAATTTCACGAGAATCGTTGGAAGAATGCAACCTGTATAGGAGACAGACGTCGGCCGCGAGGTCTCCAGCTCACAGAGTCACTGGATTTATTAACCGACGAAACGGAGGAGGTTTACAAGTCGACGCGTATTTTTATTTTTTAATATTTTTTTTGCTTGATACGTTTGCTTTTGGCCGCAGACACGCCTGATGATAAGCAGTAATGCGGTCTACGATGGAGCACGCTTGCCTATGAGAAACCGATTCACTGAAGATTTGAAGACAACCAGATTATAAGGGTCAGGGAACACACACTTTGTCATCAGGTATTGGCTCCCGGAACGCTAGATCTGGGAGAAACAAGGTGTGAGCACGGATATTTAAGCTTACATTTGAGCTGTCGATTTGAAACGTCAGTTTAAATGTCCGTGACGCTCGTACTAGTCAATTGATGCTTAAGAGTCCTGCGACCACTTTACTTTACTAACCACTTTACTAACTTCGCATTGGCTTAAGGTTTTCCATAACCATTTCGTCTAGAAGAAGATGACGAGGGAAGAGAGCAAGTAAAGATACTGACGAGCCTTTAAAGTTACTTACAGAGTGACAAAGTGTTTTTCTTTTTTTTAATGACTTTTGCACTTCTCTAATCTTTCTTAAATAACTAAGAATGTTCCTTGTTTTATGGATTCATTTAAAAGCTAATGATGTAGACAACCTCCTTAAGTAAAGGGTTTTTTGATTTGCTTTGTCTGTCTATTAAATAAAACAGTCAAAAATGACCCCTTACAAATGCGGACATTTTTCATAGCTCTATTTTAGCTTGAGAACGTTTTTTAAAAAAACCAAGAACACAGGGGCGGAGATATTGTTAATTTAATTGTAAATGCTAAATTTCATCATAATCTGACAAATAGTTTTCATGAAATTTAAAAAGCGCGTTTGTATGGAAATTTCAGAGCGTCGCGGCCCTCTTAAGCAAGACCACAATGAGTAATTTACAACAAGTTCTGGAGATACGACCACGATGGCGAGTGACGTAGCTGGGTGTCAACTTTCGAAACTAGACCTTAATTTTCATTCCGTTAAAATTAGCAACTTCTATAATACAGCAAAATCGAACAAGCTCCTTTCGGGTTAGTAACACCGTTCCGTGTGGTAAGTATTATTTTTAGTGTGAAAACAATCTATTGTTTATCACGTTAGTGTCCTACGCAATGTTTATCGTCGCTGATAAGAGAATGTGCGGGTGTAATGGAGTCAGGCGCGTTTTCACAAAGTGCTTTTACACGCTCGAGATTTCAGTGATTCATGAGATCCTTCATGATGTTATTTCAAACAGTATTTGTGTTGGTAAAAAAAAAATGCTACTAGCTGTTACCCGCGACTTCATTCGCGTTTATTCAGAAAATAGTATCCAAAACCCTTCCTCGTGAAATACTGTAGCTAATTATCAAATTTCGTCCAGATCCGTTCAGCTATTTAGCCGTCGGAAGTTTACAGAGAGAGAGACAGATAAGAGTTAAGTACTTACTTTCTATTTTATAATAATCTTATATCTTTAAATGAGCAATTCTTGTATATATATATATATATATAATTGGAATCTCGGAATTGGCTCCAACGATTTTCATACAATTTAGTATATAGGGGGTTTCGGGGGCGATAAATCGATCTAGCTAGGAATCATTTTTAGGAAATGTCATTTTATTCGTGTTTTATCGATAATCAACTTAAACATAAACTTGGAAGAAAAATAACAAAAAGGAGGCGTTTGAGTAGTCTCAACTGAAAAATATGACTCTTCCTGACATCTATTGGCGAATAATAATACAATTTTTGTGAGCAACTAATTGCTTTAACGACACAACAGCAGATGGCGTTGTTAAGTAACACGAAGTCAATGAGTGTTTGCTTTGAGGTTAGACTAAAATCAATTGTTTATTTTCCAAAAAACACAATTTAAAACAAAAATACCGAGCAAAGCTCGGTCATCCAGGTACTTATTATTAAAGTATGGATGAAAGTAGTAGCAAGGTTTTTTTTGTTCAATGAGGGTTTTCGGGTTTTTTTTGGGCCAAGCGAACTCTGAAAGCTTTTGGCCCAAAAAAAGTGTATAATTCGTGTCGAGATCGACACCTATTTAGTTGACCGCGTGAAGCGAGGTCTCAGTCTACTGGGACGTCTTGGCAATTGTTAGTTCGGCAATAAGCATTTATTAACAATTGGTAGGATTCCCCATGTGCTATTCCAGACTTTAATCTACCACTGTACCAAATTTCATCCAGATCCGATAAGCCGTTCTGGCGTGATTGAGTATCAAACATTTATCCAAAATCTAAACAATCCAAATTATTATAATATTAGTGGAAAGCGAGGTCTTCGTTCGAGGCGAACTTTAAACTTTATACCTAGTCCCAAAATTGTACTAAGTATTAAAAGTACCCCCGAAGTGCAACATACGATTAGGCGGGCTAGCCCGTCATATTTAACAGCTGACTGCATCTACCCGAAGCATTTAGGTCACCATAACCCATCACTCAAACTGTAAAGCGAATATTTTAATGCACTTACCTATCTTAGTATGTTCGAGAACATAACAAAACTTCTCCACTGCAAAACTTTTTCCATAACAGCGAAAATTAAAAATTGCCGCGCTTTTTGGCTTCTGCA
Source organism: Peribatodes rhomboidaria (assembly GCA_911728515.1). Lineage (NCBI taxonomy): Eukaryota > Metazoa > Arthropoda > Insecta > Lepidoptera > Geometridae > Peribatodes > Peribatodes rhomboidaria. The sequence continues at coordinate 14,882,100 of OU452187.1, read as the reverse complement.
ATTTTAAACATTTGCCACTTATTTTAATAATTTTTCACAACACTATTAATCACTTTTCAATCGAATTTATTTTCAAACGATTTTTGCGTTAATATTTTGTTTTTCTTTTGTTGTCTTGTTTTTTATTGCAGTTTGGCTTCACTGTTAGCAATTTTCACAAGTTTTTCATTATAAATGATAGATATTATAAAAATAGTTATTATGCAGTAGTCTCAATAGATTTTTGTTGATTTTTCACTAAGTTCTGTTAGCAACTGGGCAGGTAAACGGCAAATATGTTCTGTTGATAGTTGCCCATGCGCCGACTAACCAATAAGCCCGACTGTAACGGGGTTGGTTTATACATGAACAAAGATCAGACACTTGTGTAGAAATTCAAACACAAAAATTTACCTAATATTGTGAAACAACAAAATATAATATTATGTGAGTAGGTACCTAAAAACTTCCGTCGTATTCCTATCATCATTAGGGTCGCGGCAAGCCGCTGGATGCGGGCAGCGCTGGACCGGTCATTGTGGAGATCACTGGGAGGCCTTTGTCCTACAGTGCAAATCTTCCGAGCTAACATGATAATGTGCTAACGTTGATTGCTTTACCTACAAGAATCAATTCTACAACACTTACCAGGCCCTCTATTCTGATGCGTGAGATGTTATATTGGTCACTCTCACTCCTATGATTTTTCAAACGACAGAGAGACAATGACCAGATAATATCTCACATCTAAGAATAGAACCCCACTTTACCCTACCTACGCTCTAATCAACAGATATGGGCGGCGCAGTATAAAAATGGTCTATCTTTTGAAAGGTTATAACATTTTCGATCAGGAAATATTTGCTTTAAGAGACTTGTCTGAGTTATATTATTGATCACTTTAGAGTTTGAGTTGTTTTTACTGCTGTATTTTTCTATCCGATGCCATGGCATCCACAATACGAAAATCTTAGTATTAAAGAGTCTTAGGGATCATTAATAATCATGTAACATAACATTATCGTCACGCTTTTCTTCTGAAGGTACTGACACAGGTGGCAACATCCACGCTCTATCGGACGACATTCATCATGTAAAATCCAACTCTCTGTAAGCTACTCTTTGCCCCGTCTCGTCTAATATTAGTAGCGCGTGCGACGGTGGTCGTTGCGTATCAGTTTTAGTTTTTATTGTGCCCGCTCGCCGGCCAGGGTATTTCTGGACTACTCGCATTTACGGCTGCCACCGACCGCGCTCGCCGCTTGTCCGTTAACTGACCATGCCGTGATGTTAACCTTCCATTCTTTACCTTTCCATGACTCTATTTGACTTCTTGTAAGTGATGGGGACGATAAGTCTAGAACAGACGTCCCACTTAGAGTGTTTTGTGATTTTTCCCCTACCAGCACCTACCGGAGCCATCCTAACTCCTTGAAATACTGAAGTAAGGGTCTGGGGCGCTGGTATAGTTGCAACAGCTAGACTAATTTCCATCGTCATTATGCACGTTATCATCTTCGCCACTGAAAGGACTTGTCCAGAGTATTGCTTTTGAAACTGACTAGATTAAGTTTTTAACTGAAGTCCGGTGTATGGCATGAGGCTCGCCCCTGTTGCAATTGGGCATTAACGTCCTGCAAAATGTTGATGTTGCAATTTAATACACCTCTGCCAGCCCCTTCGATGGAAAACGTGACGATAAGACAAGAATTATGAGGATTTAAAAAATATCAGGGGACCGCAAATAAATTATCGCACTGACCTCCGAACTTCAGTCTATGAAGAATGTCTAATGACGATAATGATGACAGCCTATTATCTAATCGCTGTCTGTGATCGCGATTAATAAGACGGCTGAGCTATGTTAATATACATCTTCAACTGTCTCAGTCTTCCCAGCGACTTTAAATTATGGCTATGCTTCTATCACCAGCAACCTTCTTCCGTCTCATCATCGGCTTTGCCTTCTGTCTTGGGACCCTATTCCTACCAGTCGAGATATTTTTTGGTCATTGTCTCTCTCGCTTGAAAAGTCTTAGGAATGAGAGTGACCAAGGAACATCTCGAGCGTCAAGAATAGGGGCTTGGTCCTTAGCCAAATAGTATAAATACGGTTTTACAGTAAACCTGCGATATTCATGTCGTTGACCTATCTCGCAGCCGGAGGATCATACTTGATGTCACTCGCTTGGTCTGCATCTTACTTGCACTTCAATAATTTTATCTCTATACTATTTCGTTTAAAAAAATGCCACTCTCTACGGTATGTACGATTCTTTTTTAATCATGTCTAAACTAATAAAAAAAAATGCGTAAGCACTGGATAAACTTAATAATTGAAGAGTCTACTGGGACTATAACCTCACGGCATTTGTTTGTCCTACCGGCAGTACCTTTCATTGATCCGAACTTCATGAAATTTTGACATGTACTTAGTCACCTATATCTAGTTTATATTTATATCAATATAATTTTTTAATTAAATAATTATGTAGATGGATTAAATCGGACTAGGGGTTATTAAGACTTGCGTGGTTTCTGTTTGAGGCAAACTAACTACTAGTAAGTGATACTTACTTACTTCTACTTTTTAAAATTATTAATAAACTATGCCTAAAGCATGTAGGTAGGTATACCCAGTACCTACTAACTCTGAACAAAGATCTATTCAAGCAACGAAACCCGAATATTACCGAGTTCTATCCCTCCGTAGATAACCTACATTCTACTCCACCTTACCGCTCTCCGTACAGTCTCGCTCAACCATTACTCAATTTTCGTATGATGTAAAGCATAAAACGGCGGGAGCTTCGCGAAAATCCCATTTCCTGGGTCGATCGGCGGCGCAGAATAAATAGGCAAGCTATCTCGCGCGCCATTTGTCATTCGAATCACTTTTGTTTTACAGTGTACCTACGCCGAGTGAAAGAAATTGCTTCGTATTTTCGATGACTAGTGGATAGAACGATGCTCCCTGGATCTTACATACCTACTTTCGAATTAAATACTAAATAAATAATTATTTGCTAACTACTTACATAATAAATCAATATAAATATGTACATACCTACCTACGTCTTTATTGCCAATTCAAAATACAAAATGAAATGCTTAAACTAAAGTCAATTCTGAAAACTTATTTTTAACCGTGGATTAGTAAATAAAGTTCCCGGTATATTATTATTGTATGAAGCTTGTTAAAAACAAATTCAATGTCGATTATAATAACATTCTAATGGCGTAAATGAGCAATCGAATCAAATTATCGAAAAACATTTTCTATCTCTACTGTCATTGTCATTACAAGCTGTCACTGTCTTAATTATTCGTACTGTCATTGTCAAAGCAGTCAACTGCACTCGTTCTTCAGTGATACCAGATAGAAACATTTTTTTGCCAGATAAGTTTAATCTTAATTTGAAAGGAACCAAAAAATGTGCCACTTGAGGTCAACCTATGAAATCAATAAGGCTCATTTCCACTGATTGATAACTCAGTCACTATTGGTCTTACGAACAATGAAATTGGTATCGTTTTAATTAGCAATAATATACAAGGCATTGGGTAAGTCTGGTATTGGGTGTGGGAAAACTTACAGATTTTTTTGTACTCGTAAACTACTTTTAGAACATCACTTTAAAAATTCGAAAGATAAAAAATTAATCTTAAAATACAAAATTACTAGCCACGTGATCAGTTTTGTAAAGACAGACTCGATTTCACTTCTCGTTTTTTGCAAACTTGTTATCCAAACAGTTGTTTGCTTTGACCGGTAGAGCAACACCCCTAAGTATTACTACACATAAAACCAGCACCATGTAAAAACATGCTGAAACTCGTGTGGAAACGTATCGAGAAACGCGTAAACAAAAAATATCAATGCGGCAAATACATCGACTAATAAAAATTTAAAACGAGTGCTGAATGCGGGAGCAAAAAAATCCCCACATGCAGCCAATGCAAATGAGTCTTTAGAATAACTATCTCGGATCACAATTAGGTCATTTTAAAATACTTCTACCATCTTTTTTTGTGAAAGTACATTTAGTATTTTGTGTTTTGAATAAAATTGTGTGGGTATCGTTAATACTTTAGCGGCTAGAGTTTCAGCAATCAAGATTAAAAATAGATGCAGCATAAAATACTAGGTAAGGACATAATTTATTTTATTGAAAAGTCAACCCCTCTAGATCTCAATTCAATTTCAATTTCAAAGAATTTATTATCACAAAGACATATATGTCACTTACGCGATAACATTACTATCTTAAAAAACAATTGAGTCGTCGTCGTACCGACTAAGTACAAATAAAAATAACATTTTTTTTTAACCTTGTTTCACGCCCATTCCATTGATTAAACTAATGATTGATCTGCAATGATGTAATCACCCAAAGATTTTTTAAAAGCGTGAAACAAGTTTACATTTTTTATATGTGAGGGTAGCGAGTTGTACAGTCTTGCGCCCTCAGTCGTAAGCATTGTTTTGCCGTAATTTGTTTGTAGATCTACGTTTAAAATTCGCAAAACTAAGCGATCTTGTATGATGTCCTGGCAACACTCACGGTCAATTCTTTCCTCTTGACATTTTGTTCAAGACGATCGTTTCATTTCGGCTTATACACGTTTCGTGTCGTTACGACTTAAAAGTAAGTTATTTATTGGAAATATAACTATATATTTGTAGGAAATAAGGTTATTTCTGTGTGGATATAGTTTTTGTGAAATTACATCGTTTTTGTGCGAGATTCACTTGGATTAAAAAGATGCCCGCCAACCTGCCTCCGGTGCTTTGTAGTGAAATTTTATCTGCAGTTTTACTTGATTCAATTACCTTGTGCCAGCAATTCTAGCCACTTGAATCTTGATTGATCGTTATTAGTTTTCTTTCGACCACTAAATGATTAAATTTTTCAATATACTTTTGACGTTTAATGGTACATTGTAAACAACATAACCTAAAACACCATGGTGCATCAGGTAAGTAATAATAGTAGGTATAACCTTCTGTTGGAAGTTTAGTTAATGAAGTCCATAATTGTATGCATCAGAAAAGTGCAGTAATAAGTGCAAGATTTAACTTTTAAAGATTATTTTAAACAGGCTCGGCGGCATTGCCATGTTAATTTTTGAGTCTTCAAACACTAGAATAGACAACTGGAATTACTTAAACTATGTACTTATATTTGCCCGATGGCAGACATGCTAAACCACATTTCAGAACAGGCCTATAGCTACACGTTCTAATTATATGTGCCTGTCTTATTGAGACAGGCTTAACGAACCTGAAATGTAGATCAAACTAACTGGTAATATCAATGTTTCAGAATGCGTTACGTGGCCGCGTATTTGCTCGCTGTCCTGGGAGGCAAGGCCGCACCGGCCGCCGCCGACGTGGAGAAGATCCTCAGCTCGGTCGGTATCGAGGCTGATGCTGAGAAGCTCAAGAAAGTCATCGCCGAGCTGAATGGCAAGGACGTTGAGGAGCTGATCGCTGCCGGTGAGTGAATTTATAGATTTGTAGTAAGGTACCGTCAAAACTAAGATTAATATTGATAGAAGCAAAATACTGACATGTATGAGATTTAGTTGTTTGAGGATCTGTGTCAATGCATAAAATTCCTGGAAAAGCAGTCATACTATGTTCATCTGCATAGACATAAAGGAAAGACCCCTAATCGGTCAAAAATAATGATTCCAAAAAATGTCAACCAAACCATTGCAAGTCAAAATTCACTAGTCAGTCTTCGATGTCATCCAGTAGTGCTTACGTCTCCCTTTTAACTAACAAAAATGGTCAATTGTGTAGTCAATTTATGCCGAAATTACATAATATCTACAAGAGTAAAAAAAGGCAACGTCTCATATCACCGGTAAGTCTTATATATATTTTTATGTGCTTTATAAAGCTAATAATTGTAATTAATTCTAAATGTCAACAGCGCGAAAAGTTGCTGAAAAAAGTGTTGCCACAAGGTATTTTTAAATTTTCCCAATAAACTATTTAGGTTTCCTAGGGATCCAGAAATAGCCGATCAGTGGACAAAAAAAATTCGCCAGGTTAATAATGATAATTATTATTGGTGGACACCTCATCGCCATTCTACAATTTGCTCTGCGCACTTTCGCAGCGAAGAAAGACATTTAGCAAGAAGTGGCCTCCATAGGTTAAAACATGGAGTGATACCTTCAAAGGTTATTTTTAGTATCAAAATAGTAGTTCGTTTTAGTAGACTGTGCCTATTGTTGGTAACCATTGCATAGGTTAATATTAGCAGTAGTTAGATGTGAAATGTATGTAGTTATTTGCAACATCAATAATGGCTATTAGTGCTGTTGGGTTAGTTGGGAAATTTTACTGTTGTAACTTGCGCGCATGATCATTTTAACTGACTTTTCAAATCTTCAAATTCGGTATTTTCCATACAAATTTGTTGATTTAGTCGATTTGAAATGTTTTTAAATGTCCTTGCTCCCACCGTTATTGTTGTATTTTCATTGTTGTTTAAAGCTGGAGCACACCAAATGCAGGTGCAGTTCGTGTCCATTCCGATTTAATTCTGTTCTTGAGATTTAGCTGTAGCTGTAGCTGTAATTCTTACCTTTTACCTACTCCAGTTTTAGTTACGGCTTACATACAATGCAATATTAACAATATAATATTAGTTTCTGGTGAAGTGTCTTTAGCTCTAGAATAAGCTGGCCTAATACTTTGTTTTCGGTCTTGTGATTCCTTTGAAATAACTCTGATCGTTGTATAATTTACCCTACTGAATCGGGTAACCACTTTTTTATGGCAAGTTCATCACGTATAAAACAAAAAAAATGTCTATGGTACAAAAATGTATTTGACACGTTTAAAAATCGTGTTTTGTATGAAGACTATCCTTCTGGACCTATTTAATAGGGCGTATTCTGTGTTCATCTGTTTGATTTCTGTTTTGTACTATCATAACCTGCTGTTTCCTATTCAAAATAGCCCAGAGAGCTATTCTACGAGAAGTGTTCAACTTCTCGTAGAAAAGTAGAACACTTCTCGTAGGAAAGCTCTCTGGTCTATTTGCTGCTTTTACATTTGACATTCTTGTCTGATAAATGACCAAGACGCTGCTCTAAGAGTAAGACATTACATTCTTACAACTTTATAAACCAAAATGATGATATACAATCTTACACCATCTTTCGTCTGAGAGCCTGTGCTGTTATATCCACATCTGACGTCTCTCAACCACACTCCACCCCACAATATCTTTGAACACGAGTAACAAGTGTGATTGTGTCAGGTCGCGAGAAGCTGTCGTCGATGCCAGCTGGAGGCGCCGCGCCCGCGGCGGCGGTCGGAGCGGCCCCCGTGGCTGCTGCCGCCGCTGAAGAGAAGAAAGGTATGTCTACCATTTCATAATCTTTTGTAAATTGAAACCAAATTCTTTATGTAGTTCCACACCAGGCTAATGTTTAATTCTCTGTTAATTGTCTTACTGTTTAATGTCTCCTGATGTTTAACAGTGATGTGACCTACAATGCAGATAACCTAGAATAAACCAACTCATTTGAGACTTGAAGCCATCCAGATTATTAGAAGAGAACTTAATAACTTTCTGAATTTCATCTAGATTGGTTCTGTATTGTAATCCTGTATTGATAAGAAAGGTTTACTAAAGACTAGCTATCTGTCCACGGCTTTACTCATGCAGCCTTTGACACTGTGGTCGGTGTACCTTTGTGTTTATGATTTTTTGTATTTAGACCATTACTTCTAGAGATTATAACATGTTACATCCAAACTACAAACTACCTGTTTAATATGAAATATAGTAGCTAGCATCAAAAATGTATCCTAAATGATGATTTCAATCAACACCATCTTTCGACTGAGCCCTTGTGCTGTCACTCTCACAACTGAACTCACCTCCATATCCTCCTCTCTCTCTACCAGTTTAGATCAGGAGCTAACACATGCATTATTCATTTACAGAGGAAGCCAAGAAGGAAGAATCCGAGTCTGAAGATGAGGACATGGGCTTCGGTCTCTTTGACTAAACAATTTTTTACAGAAAGGTAAGGTGACAAACATATCCATATTCTAGCCTTTTCACTTAGCTTTGTCACTTTTAAGCGTAAATAAAAACGGTGGAAAGACAAAATGTCTCCCGCTAGCCCAGCAGATACACATATGAAGACGAATCTTACAACATTGTCTTACAATAAAATTGGTCCAGGTTTACATAAGCAAAATGTTACAAGGAAACACCAAACTGTTCTCTTTCAGTTGGGTGAAAATAATGGAGTTAAATGCTTCGTAACGCTTGACACAGATGGCGCTACTAGTACTTTAATAATTTTTTGAAATTATTACTTACTAGCTGTTATCTGCGACTTAATTCGCGTTTATTCATAAAAGTATCCAAAAACCTTCCTTGTGAAATACTGTAACTAATTATCAAATTTCATCAAGATCTACCCAGCCGTTTAGCTGTGAAAAGCCTACAAACAGACAGTTACTTTCGTTTTTATAATATTAGTTTGGGTAAAATATAATCTAATCTAAATGATTATGATACACCTCTTTGAATAATTTTTTTAATACTAATAATGTAATTTCTTTGTTTCAGTCTGGCGGCGCTGGTCGTTATTCCATTTTTGGTTTAAGAGTAACAAGATAGCAACTATGTTTCTATGAAATATATTTGTTACAAAACATATGTTGGTTTTATTGTCCCGTTTTAAGTCCCGCAGTTTCACCTGCATTTTATAGGGTCCGTTATTGGAATTAAAAAGTATATTAGGTCAATCCAGAGCAGTAACTACCTCTTTACTATAAATTTATCCAAATACTTGCTAGCAAATAAATAATATATAGTATAGTAAGGTTACTTTGAGTAGGTTTCTTATTCGACGTGATAAGTCTTGCACTAATGTCCAGCTTGGGGTGGATTGTGCATTTCCTCCTACCAGCGCCTACCTAAGGCAACACAACTCCTTGAAATACCGGAGTGAGGCTCTGGGGTGCTGGCATAGTTGCTCCAGTGGTGTAGATGGTAGTGTGCATAATGACTAAAAAGCTGTCTAGGTGTAGTGGCGATGGAGATGAAATAGGCAATGGTGCCTCATGCAATCCAGTAGCGATTCTTTGAGCAGGTTTATTATTTATCTGTGGCAGTTTACTATTTCGGCAGATAAACGGAATCATTTAGTAGTAGCGCTAGTAGCGTTTTTTAACCCCGGGCGGATAGCAGAGGCTAATAAAATTTTACGTTTGTCTGTGGCATCATACTGCCAAATGGATAGCTGTTATCGTTTTGGTTTTACTCAACGTTTGTCCAGCTATATCTTCCACTACAGGTCGTATTTCTCAACCGATTCTTGTGAAATTTTGTTATCAGCGGTGCTATTCATTCAGTCATTTGGAAACGTTTCCGATCGGATTCCACAAATTTCAAACTCAATTTTTTTAAAGTATACAGGTTGTCCACTTAAAAAAAAATTGGAATAGGGAATAAATCCGATCGGAAGAATGAATCACGTAAATAGACTTATGAATATGGACTGAGATTCGAATTATTTATGAGTTTAAAGTTTTTGCTAGTTTTAGTACGAGTAGTATGTCTAGTTGGTTTTTATTTTTGTTTTATTTTCTTCAAAATTGTGGAAAATCAAATCAATCAATCCAAAATCTTGAAAGTTTTTTCAGCCCGAGAGGCGGGTGACAAAAACTTGCAAGCATTTTCTATACGTGTAGGCTTATGGAAATACTCTGCCGTCAGCCTCGTCCTGCTAAACTAGTGTAACTTTTTTGGTTGGCATTTATTTTAAAAAAAACCCATCGAGTACCAGTGGTACAGAGGGTGTTACTCGTTGGGATCAACCATATAAAAGAGCACAGGTTGTAAAAATCGAAATTGAGGAAAGTAAATGAAACATTTTATGTAAAAGGTCTTTAATTTACATAAGAATGTATTTAAAGTAGGTAGGTATATAAATTACCTATCTGGGTAAACTACCACCTCAACACCTAAGCTTATTTATAAATAATTGTTTCATTTATTACACAAATATTGCCATTCTAACAATGGATCGACCATGTTTTTTGTTTTATGTACATTTTTCTATTACCTGAGAACAGCTTGTATAAATATAACTTATCTTAAACTTATACATTTAATTAGGTACCTATGCAATTTTTTACATTCACTTTCAATTTTGTTCAAATTCATAGCAGTCGGGTGCGGTAAATAGGTTACTAAGGCAAGTATATTGCTGTTACCAAAAGCGTTAGACACAGGAAAACCGTTTTTCATTATAATTATAATAATACATATAATCATTACAATAATTAATCTTTATTCATCAAAGACCAGTGCTCCATGCGAGTAACAGTCATATAGATTTATCTTTTCACGTGTGAGCAAAAAAACTGAATCTCTATAACAAAATTTACGAAAAGAAAATTGATAAGAATATTACCGCAACGTTTGATTGAGTTATGTATTCATTAACTACCTACTAGGGATGTTTTAACCTTGACATTCGAACGACATGATCGCGAGCAGAGTGAATGCGGTTCGTCGTGCACCGCGGTAGTGCGGTTCCGGGCCTCTCTAGCCGCATACGAATTCCGCCGTCGCACTGCGCACACCGTAACGGGCTATGGCGGAAATGTGATATCCGCCTAAGATCGTGTGTCCACCGGAGATGTCCGAGAAAGAGCGGTGGGCGAGATGAATAAACACCAATACGTTCACATCAGAAATCAGAATTTATTAATAACTCCAATAGTTACTCGTCACAGTTCAATAAATGTCAAAAATACAGGAGTTTATAAATGTCTAAACAGTAATTACAAATAAATAATTGATGTCAACAAAATTATTATATATTTTTTAAAAAGTCCCATTTATAATCAAATAAAAAAAAACCTAATATTATTTTATCATCAGAACAACAGAAATATTTTTGATGATAATATAAATAAGTCAAGTAGGTACAAGTATTTATTAGTGACATAATGAACTAACAAAATAAATTGCATACCTACTTACCTATTGTTATTAAAAATATAACTATCATTTATATATACATAAAGCGAAGTGATCCTATTGGCGGATTCCTCGCGCAGCACTTATCTTCCTAGCACATCTCCGGTCAATTTAATAATAAAGTAGGTAGGTACAGTCCGTTCGACCCTAGTCGATCTCTAATTTCTTGAAAGACCCCTCGACGCTGCCGAAGATGTCTGAGATCGTTTTCGGCTTCCCTCGTCGCGCCGCCTCCACCACGCGCTTCTTATTCTCTGACTGGAAGAAGTCAGCTCCCGCTTGTATTTTTGACAGCATCAGCGCTGGAAAGAGGTTTGTAACTTGGTAGGTAAGTTGAGAAATAGTCACAATGCCAGAGTTGGTCAGTTCGAATTAGCACCCCCCATTTCTGGAAGGCGTAAATGCTGGTTCTGCTCTCGAAGCAAATAATCGTAAAGCCGAGGCTAGACTATTTCTAGAGGCAAGCCAGATAGAAAGGACGTAAGACGAGGGAGAGACACGGACAGGACGTATACGTGGCGTCCAATCAATGTAAGTAGGTAGGTACTTTCACACGAAGTGACGTGACACAACGCACCACATACAGATAAGACAAGGCTCAGATGGGACGCTTCTCGTTGTGTATGAAGGTGACATGTCTCTACTCTGTCCGTGTCTCGTCCTCGACCTACGTCTTTTCTGCCTGCCCAGCGTCTTATATTTCTCTTTCGTATACTTTCAACCCTTTTCAATTAGCAAAAAATTAAACAAATTAATAAACCTTTAGAATTAACTAACTGCAACTTTAAATAAATAATTTATTGTAACTTATATTAGTGAGTTTGTTCGTTTGTATTTTATTTTATAATTTGTTTGTTACGCTTTTACACCCTAACTACTCAACCGATCATCATGGAATTTTGCAAACACGTTGTCAGGGGTACACAATAAGACATACAGGGTTGCTACCATTTGTCGCGATTTTTTTTTAGTTCCAATGGGACAGCGAGTGAAGATTGTTCCTCTCTGGCTTGTATTCCAATAAATTGAATGAAGTTGGCGAACATACCTCTAGCAGTATCAAACGCGAGATAATCCCCGCCCGCCTCTTTGAACAGCGCCTCTCTCGGCACGTACTTGTCGAGCGTCGCGGCGCCGACCTGGTGTATCTGCAGCATGTCCATCAGCTCCTTCTTCATGAAGGGCCGCAGGATCATCATGACCCGGTCCATGAAGGAAGGCGCGTTCAGGAAGTGCAGCCCTTTTAGCTTCACGAGCATAGCTTCCTGGAGGACAAGCAAATGAAAGGTAAGAAATAGTAGGTAAAAGAGGTGTGACTCATTTGGTATTGACATTTGGGTTTAATTATGTAAGTAGGTAATGAAGTAGGTTATTAGTACTTACTTATTAATAGATATAATTATACCTACACAAATTTAATGGCAATGAAAATAATAAGTTTGACCTCATTTGACTGAAATACAATAACATTGACAGCTCATGGTTATTGTACAATAATCCAGCATTATCCAGGCCTTATTAAAATCCTACTTTCTAGTAAAATATATTATTGGTAGGTAAATGTGATAGTTTGTGTATGTTACTAAGTAGGTATATATAATTATGTATGTATATCATTCTCTGGCCGCCATAGTACAAGCTTTGCTTAGTTTGGGGTCAGACGACCGTGTGTTCAAGTGTCCCGAATATTTATTTATTGTATTTACTTACTTACGAGATTTTTGTTACTCAACACTAGCACGGGAGGCTTATAGGTACAAGCGCGTACCTTTAAAGGCCCTAGATATTATCGAGACAGGTGTTTTAGTAACGTGATCTATGCTAGCCCTTTGCTTTGTTTTTACTAATAAACGTTGTAAAGCTACTGCACTACTACCTATACAGTGCACTGCACCTATGCACTGTATACCTATACAGTGTTGTCCTTTTCAATCGAGTTCAAAATTCAAAAGAAAGAAAAAGACAAAACACAGTACTTACTTTTACGGAGCTATACAAGGTTGATTAGTAATGGGACTAACTTGTGGATCTCCCCACCAACCTGCAAGTAGTAGAGGAACTGCTGCACGGTCTGCACGTCTAGCCGCGTGATGTGGCCCAGGGTCACCTTGTCCATGTCCATCAGGATGACGAGCCCCGGCCAGGTGCCCTCCATGTACTGCCACAGGTCCAGCACCATTATTACACATCTGGAAACGAGATACATAAGTAGGTATTATTGCAACAGTAGTAACAGATGAGGCATAAAAATGATTAAGATATTAATGACTGGTTTCCTAAAATCGGGCTATACATTTCTGGTTAAGTCCATCAGGTAGCCTGTCCAAAAAGGTTGTACGTCTACGTTCAGAGAATAATTTAAGACAGGTTTTGTACAGCCCGATTTTACGAAGTCATGTACCTAATTGGGTTTTACTCGGATGATTGACTGTCGGTAATCTTAGCCGTACAAAACGGACTACACATCGTGGACTTAGGTATCGTGGTCACTATCGTCTCTTGGCTACTTCAGTGCCTACTTAGGTGGTAGGCAATGAAGTAGGTACGATGTTCGATGGTACCTATTGGCACAGGATCGGAAAGGATGGCGCGCTAATAAAGAGGAGACCCATACTCAACAGTGGATGAAAATGGCTGATGATGATGATAATGATGAAAGCTAATTAAACTTGTTTTATCTTAAACTTACTTGACAGCATCTGAAAATACGAATTTCTTAGCGTCGTAGTCCAGCAGCCTGCAGTACAGGACCTTGGAGTCATCGTATGCTCTTATTTCTAGCGGCAACAGAAGGCTGCAAAACAAACCATCAAATTTATATTTGATTAAGCCTTATGGCTGCGTATTCACCGGAGATGTATTGTAAGGAAGACGAGCATTGCGTCAGGAAATACCCACCAGTAGGACCACTTCATTTACACTGCGAAATTATTCTATTGTTGGAATTTATTCTTTACACATCGCCGGTGGATACGCTGCCTTATTTATGTGGAGCATTATATGTAATTATAAGTACTCAGGCTGAGTTGCACCAACTAATTTTAACTAACCGAGGCACCTACTAACTATAAATATCTACCTATAACCATAATTAAGCGTAATTAAGAGCGTTAAAAGATTTTCGATCTCTTCGTCTAAAAAAAGGTATGAAAACTTAGTTTAAAATAGCCGTTATATTACTAGCTAAATAGTTACCCTTTAACAATTTTAAATTGCACACCGAGTATTTTTTTTTTCATTATTAAAAACGCTGAATTGTGTGAAGGAGAAAGCCATAACGCCCGTTAAAGGCTAATTAAGTGGAACCAGCCGTAAAGACTCTAATGTACCATTGCATAATTATGGTTATACCTATAGTTAAAGTTTAGTAGTGAGCTGCTTAAGAATGTTACTTTTAAAGTACGCTCGCGCTCTATTCGCAATTTTCAGCTATTTAGCATACCACCAGCACACAATAATGTCTCGCGGAACAGTCCTGTAGTCAGAATCTGCCGCACTTATAACCAACTAAGCGAGACCAGAGACATATTTTCGTGTAGTTTAATAAGTTTCAAATATTTTTTAAATAACTTAATTAAGTAATGTATTAATAAGTTAATTATAGTTTTTAGTTTCATTGTACATTATATAAGCTGTGTACGGTCATAATTGGACTATAGGTTCAAATGTTATATAATATATTTAATTTAAGTTGGTATCTACATGTGTCCACTGTGACTTTGAAGGCATAATAACTCTTCAACTTGATTGCGCGACATTTTCCTGTTGTTTTCCACTAATTACTACCTGTATATACATTAAACAGGTAGAAATAAACATAATAACATAAATTATTATTTATAACAATATGTAATACGCATCTAGCTGGGGTTAGGGTTTAAATAGATTAAGCTTTAGTAAGCTGTCAAGTAATTTAATAAAATATCACTATTTAATAGTAGTATTATAAATGCGAAAAAAGATTGGATAGATGGATAGATGTTTGTAACCCAATCATGTCAGAACGACTGAACGGATCTGGATAAAATTTGGCACAGAGATAAATAATAGTCTAAAATAGCACATGGGATACTTTTTAAAAGCTGGGGAAACCGCAGGGCACTGCTAGTTTGATGTAAAGAATTAAATTTAAAATAGGAAGGTACCTAAATCTACCTATGTGTTAGCACGTTTAAATTTAATGCTGTGTAGCACATTGAGCTCTATTACTGTATCATCTGCTACAGGACTGGAGCCCGGTGCATGGCGACAGGCTCGTCCCCTGTCACATTTGGGACTGAATATCGTTCGGCGAAGTGTGAGCGTTGCATCACACCTCTGACAGCCCCCTCGGGGGAAACGCGTGATGATACGAGTATGTGTTACGTATGATTATGAATTATTAAAAATAATGATGGTTTCCAAATGTTGAAATTTTAAAGGTAGGCAATTAACCTACCTAATTGTAGCGCTACGAAAACCCAAGTATCATAAATATTTTACATAGATAGTTTTTAGGGTTCCGTACCAAGGATAGAACAGAACCCTACTAAGTCTCTGCTGTCTGTCCGTCCTGTTACCAGGCTAATTCTCATGAACATGAACATGGATAGTTAATTTTTTTACAGATGATGAACCTATTACTGTTGCCGCTATAGCAACAATTACTAAAAAAACAGATTATAATAAATGTTTAACGGAGCATACAACAGACATGATTTTTTTTATATACGGAACCATTCGCGCGCGAGTCCGATTCGCACTTGGCCAGTTTTTTTTTTTTCATGACCT
This sequence comes from Peribatodes rhomboidaria, assembly GCA_911728515.1. Classification (NCBI taxonomy): domain Eukaryota; kingdom Metazoa; phylum Arthropoda; class Insecta; order Lepidoptera; family Geometridae; genus Peribatodes; species Peribatodes rhomboidaria. Next base: position 14,866,315 of record OU452187.1, on the reverse strand, counting down.
AAACAACAGACATACACTTACCTGACATACGAGTACAAGCTACGAGTAATAGGTAGCTAGGTACCGACCAGAGCTATTTAGAATGAGTTACACGTTGTAGTTTTATGTACACTTAAGAGTAAAACACAGGCAAAATAAAATAAGTACCCAGACAGAATAAAGAATCAGAGGCGCAGACTCGGACAGTAAAGCTCGCATTGCGAGTTATTTGAACTACAGAATTCGCCCTAAGTTACAGGTAAGTACATTTTTTTTTTTATGTAGAATAGGTCGACGTTTGACCACCAACTCGCCTGATGTTAAGCGACGTTGTGATCTAAGATGGAGCACGACGACCTATAAGGTACTTATTCACTCTAGCCTTGAAGTTTTGTAGAGTGAAGAAGTACAAAGACGGCAGTTGAGTGAGGCGCTACAAGTGCGCTACTGCTCAGACCCGTCTTCGGAACGGTTACACCGGACTACATCCCGAAACACGACTAGGTCATTTCACGGCATGGCTTGGTCCGGTGGGTGGTAACTAAATATGGTTGAATACCTAGGTAATACTAGGTAGGTATTTAGGTTTAGAGTTCGATGTGAATACTCAGGTTAGTGTTCGTGTGGAGTGTATCTGGCTAAGCATTTCATGTACGGCAAAAGATTCAGACTACTGAACTATCCAAAAGATTCAGACTACTGAACTATCCAAAAGATTCAGACTACAAAACTACCCAAAATACTTGTAAAATAACGCTGGAAGAAAGTGGACGGGGTGTGTTCGCGCATGGCTACACTCGCGCACGAAAGTACTAGGCCACCTTTTTGAACCGGCCTTTCGCTCGCGGGCTTCAAACTATATTGGTTATTGGTAGGTACCTCATACTACCAAATAGACCGATGAATCGCCTAATGCGCAGCTTGACTGTCAGTGTTCTTAATGACGCGACCTGTACTACTTATTATTACTATACCTTCGCCCCGCGATTTCAGAATTAAAGAATTTCATGATGATCGGTTAAATACTTAAGGCGTGAAAGCTTTCCAAACAAACAAACTCACGCATTTATAATTTTAGTTAGGATTAGGATTAGAATTAAAATATTCCACCATAAATTTACACAGTTCAAATTTTACGCAACAAAAATTTATGTCACTTTGGATAAAGTCAACTCACTAATATCCCAGGGTCTTGAGCAGCTTCTCATCAGCCAGCCTGTTCTTGAAGAAGTTGTGGAAGAGAGTCCGCAGCGTGAAGTGCAGGTCTATGAGCTGCTTGGAGACCTCGGCGCTCAGCCGGCAGCAGTGGAAGGTAAGGATCAGGTCCATGTCTGGAACCAGTGACTTTATATAATAGCTAGCTTCTGCCGGTAGCTTTGCTCATGCTTTATAGCATACTAGCGACGTGAACCTGCTACGCTCGGTATCTATATATCTTCCGTGAAAAGTTATCTAACTGATGGTAAAAATCGCATCAAAATTCATTGCGTGGCTTAAGAGGAGTTAGCGGGTAGGCAGAGGTGCAGACAGACGCGAAAAGCGACTCGCGAAAGCGGAAGATCGGTTAGTTCGCTCGTAATAATCGCTCATTTTACGCCCCTCAGTTTCTTGCCTGTTCTTCTGAGGTGAGGCCGCCTTTCCAAACAAAGCGGTCGAGTCATGTTAAAAACATTTAAGTAATTTTTTTTTTACTTTAACTTTAACCGTCCCAATTAAGGTTCTAGAGCAAACCCCCTCTGGGTTGCCGAGGCAACTCGACTCCCTTCCCTCGGCGACAGCCCAAGCCGAGGGCGTACCTTAGAGGTGCCCTTGCTCTCGTCGCCCATAGCTGTACCTAAGCATTATTTAAGGCCCTGCGCCATCTGCGCTTGCCTAATGTCCTGTAAGCTGTCGAGGCATCAGTGGCCAACAGCATAGAGTCATAAAAAAAATCGCCCGATCGCCCGCTCTAGTTAAGGCGTTGTATGAATGTACCTGGTGGTTCGAAATTCTCAATTACCCGGCATTATATGGTAGGTAACCGGTAAAATAATTATTATAAAAGTCACTAATAAGTACAATGACTTAAAAAAAATAACCCAAGCTTTTGCAAGTAGGCTTTAGAAGAAATAGAATAAAAAGTAATAAAGGAAGAAAGGAAGGCACCTTTGCTGTTTCTACGTAGCGATGTCACAATGCAGATTACTAAGGTAGTACTAACCATGGTACCTATAACAATAGACTCCGCCGGGTATAGCATTCAGAAACACATAGTGACGTTAATCGATGACAAGTCAATGACAACAAGTTCGAAAGAGACGGATGACGATGACGTCATTATGTGTTTGCTGAATTTTTTTTTTTTTTTTTTTTTTATGCAGAATAGGTCGGCGTTTGACCACCAACTCGCCTGATGTTAAGCGACGTTGTGGTCTAAGATGAATCACGACGACCTATAAGGTACTTATTCACTCTAGCCTTGAAGATTTGTAGAGTGAAGAAGTACAAAGACGGCAGTTGAGTGAGGCGCTACAAGTGCGCTACTGCTCAGACCCGTCTTCGGAACGGTTACACCGGACTACATCCCGAAACACGACTAGGTCATTTCACGGCATGGCTTGGTCCGGTGGGTGGTAACTAGCCTCGGCCGAAGCCTCCCACCAGAGTTTGCTACCCGGTTAGCACTACCCTAACTGAATGCTAAACTTTGTTTTTTTGGATCATGGTACTAACAAGGTACAAACAGATAAGCCAGGTACCTATTTACAACTTAAATAAAGGCAGGTAGGTAGCCGAGTAGGTACATATGTACTTATTTTTAACTTAAGTGGATCAGTGGTAGATAAGCGGTTTTATTATAAATGCAGCTTTTTAAAAAAGAATGTTAAGGCCAGCTATTTGTTTTTCGACCGTGAGTGTAAAATAATGTCAGAGCGAAAATAAGTGAACCTACTTAAACAAAGACTTTTTTTGTTTTTCTTTTAATAAAGGGACTTTATTATTAAATACTACTAAATTACCAAATTGTTTGATAGATAGATTTGCAAAATTGTAACCTACTTTTTGTATAAGAACTTTATGATATGTTTCATTTCGTCCGGCGGGGGGTAATGCTATTCCAAAACACAGGTTAATTCCTAGTTTGAATAGTACATGTAATAAGCTTCATTTGTTAATTTATTAATATGTGACGGTTGTTGCCACCAATAAACTTTAATTTCATTTCACTTGTTCGAACAAGATTCCTAATGAGTCACTTTCTACCACGTGAATGTGAAAAGTTGTGAGTCTACCCGTCGGGGTATCTACTCTGGCATCAGCAGATCCGGGGGGGGGGGGGGGGTTCTAAGGGGGTCCAAGCCTCTAAGTGTCAATTCACAATCTTCACTAGTCGAATAGGTATGTCGGTTTGTTGTGCTGAGTTTAACTACCTTGATGAAGGTTATCTCCAGCTTTTGAGACCTTTAAAGATTTTGCATTGGAGAGTCAAGCCAAGCCCCATAAAAACAAAAATCTTACTTTTTTATTTATTAATTTATTATTCTTTTATCCATTAACATATTAAATGCAATAACATGCCATTATTTTTACATAATTAAACAAAGTCAAAATAATTATAAATCGAGACGGCATGCTTGAAATAAGAGCGAAACAGATTGATACCTTGATAAAGCTTACTTTTACCTAGGTAGGTGGTACTGAATATCGTCCGGCGAATTGTGGGTGTTGCATTACACCTCTGCCAGCCCCTTCGGAAGAAAGTGATGCGAAGCGTCTATGCTTCGACAAAATATAGAATAGAATAGTATTTTTTTTTGTCTGGATTCATTGTATGGAAAAAAGATTGTATAGAATTTAGGAACCTGCTAACAACGAGAATCGGTTGAGGAATGCGATCTATAGAGAAGACAGACGTCGGCCGCGAAGTCTACAGCTCACAGAGTCACTCGTATGTTAACAGGAAAACAAATACCTACCTATGTAACTCTTATCGTTGCAATTTGTTCTCACGCAGAACTTAGAAGTTAATATTTAATCATTCTATTATATAATTACAGTAATTACTTACCTGTGATCATGTACTTATCATCATGATACTTAGCATGTGATCTAACATGCCATCATCATAACTATCAGTTTTTATAATAATATGTAATAACCCCAGTTTAGGCTAATAAGCCGCCATCATGTCTATTATCCATCGTCAACGCTAGGAGGGTCCAGTGGCTGCACAACTGCCTGTGTACTGATGCTAGAGGTCAGTGGAGATTTCAGGATTTGATTTGGAGGCTTGATAGCTGATGGTAAGCTTTATCAAGAACGTTAAGGGCCGCATGCTAAAACGACGCTCAGTCATGAATCTCTATTTAAAGCCAGTTTATAGTAGAGTACTAGAGTACTACTAAAAACTACTACTACTACTTCTAGTTTTACTCTACTAAATAATAATAGAAGTTAAAAAAGCGATGGCAGCCTAATTGGGAGGCCCGTCTCTCAAACACTCACGCATCAATTTGTTCATTGTGTAATCATATGTGCGTATTGTATGTTATCTGCTACATGACTGGAGCCTGATGTATGGCGACGGGCTCGCCCCCTGTCACATTTAGGACTGAATATCGTCCGGCGAAGTGTGGGTGTTGTATTACACCTCTGCCAGCCCCCTCGGGGGAAAGGCGTGACGATATGTGTGTATGTAAAACTAGTTTTAAATCGATATTCATGACTGAACGTCGTTTTAATGCTGCCCTTAAACATCATAAGAGCACACGGCATTTAGGACCTCCTTTAACCTCCGACGCAAAAACGACTAGGTGGTTTTATGTTTGACATGTCTGTGTGTGTGTCTGTCAGTCTATAGCATCATAGCTCCCGAACGGATGAACCGATTTTGATTTTGTTTGTTTTTGTTTGAAAGGTGAATTAGTCGGGAGTTTTCTTAGTTATGTTTGATGAAAATTGGTGTTGATTAAAATCGGTGTCGAGGTTTTTTTTTTAATTTTCAATTCACATTTGTTAACCCAGATACTTTGGGGAAAGACGTGAACAATAAAACGTGAGCTTAAAGTTTGAAAAAAAATTTGGTGTATATTTTGTGTTTTGAAAAAATTATAGTTTAAAAAATACTAGCTGCGCTTCGTGATTTCACCCGCGTCCTACAGGAGTCGTCATTACTTTCGGGACAAAAATTACCTACCCTATGTCCTTTTCTGTACCCCTGACAACGAGTATGCATTTTTTCATTATTATTGCTTAAGTAGTTAGAGTGTAAAAGCGTAGTAACAAACAAATAAACAAACGAACAAACTCACTTTCGCATTTATAATATTAGTCAGGAAGGTATAACTGTATAACTCCTACCTACTGTATAACGTGTGAAGTTCTTGTCGAGAACATAATTTCCAGTTTTTTGGAGTCTCAGTTTTTTTATTTATAAATTAGTAATAATACTTGTAAATTTATTTTGATTTCAGTTTAGCTGTTACGGATAGTAACGGGTGGGGGGGGGAGTTGATTTTTTACAATATAATTTAAAAGCTCGTGCATAATAAATAAATAACGCTCCAGCATCATCGAAATAATAATAAAAGGAAGAAGCGGCACAAGTCTAATTTTTAGTACACAGCGTGGACCCAATACAACTACAAGCAAACGGACATTACACAGCTCCGTTGACAGTATTATGTTACGAGTATCAATAACAAAGATAGTGAGACGTACAAGAAACTGTAGTGAGAACGAGACGACAATCATTATCAGTATTGCGACAGGTTGGGCTTGTTTGTGACTACAGTGAATTGTGTGCAGCACCTAATTTATGCGGTTCAATTTTAGGTTTTCGTTTCGTAATTATCTCCCTTATGTTTGATCGAAGTTCAGTACAAATTATTAAAGTCTCAAGATTCAAGATTCAAGATATTTTAGGTATTTGCAACCATACAGTACAAGATGTTAAAAATATGAGTACATAGTCCTGTTCACACTGTTCACCTGTCACATTCGTAACAGGGGGGCTATTCCTGCGCGTGAGATGAGATGAGATTTTATCTTGGTCACTCTCACACCTATGACATTTCAAACTAGAGCAACAAGGACGCAAATTGGTGAGATGAGAATCTCAAATCTCCGAATTGGGTCCCAGGTCCCTACTTTACTCCACTAGAATTTTTCGTACCGGATTTTTTTCTACCACTTTCTACCGGTAGGCATGACATGCTTCTGGGCATGAACCAATTAGCACCCAGACCCTGAACATATATTTAAATGCTGTTTAATCTGGGTGTTAATATGTATTTAAAAATATCTACGTAAATGTATATCAGTCCCTGGCAGCCATAGTACCAGCTTTGCTTAGTTTGGGGTCAGGCGACCGTGTGTGCAAGTGTCCCGAATGTATTTATTTATTTTATTTATTTATGTTTCAATATCTGTTCCGGGTTATGATATGTTATGTAGATAAGTTAATATTTTAAAAACTGATTGACTGATTTCGATAACATTTTTAAGGGACCTCTTCTATCAAACCAAAAAAGGATAATTAAAATCAATTCATAATAGGCGGAGTAATCGCGTAACATACAAAAAAAACCATACATAGACGAATATCTCCTCCTTTTTTTAAGTCGGTTAAAAAGTAGCCATCAGTCGTATTATAGAACCTACGCAGTAAGTGGAAAACGCCAACATCTTGTTAGAAACCTAGCACATTACGTAGGCAATTATGTAATGGTACATAATGTGATTAATACATAGATGATTAGGCATCTCCTCACGCCGTACCAGCGGTATAATAGGTAGGTTTGTTTTTGTAAGAGGTATGTAGTTGAGTTTAAACGGGACCACCTATGTAATTAATAAGGCAATTATTTTGGATTAGGTACACTTTGAGTCATAATCATAAGTAAATAGAGATTTCAAAAACATATCTCTAGCAGAAGCAGCACTTTTAATAACATTTACTTATTATATCGTCAAATGTTTCGAGGTTTAGGCTTGAATTAGGTTTAACTGGTATCTCCCCCGAGGGTTCCCGCCTTGTCGTGGCGGGGGGGCTCAGTAGCCGTGGCTTCGGCAACCACGGTGAAGCCAAGAGGAATCCGAGGTGGGGCCGCTTCTTGGGGCTTTTAGCTCCAAAGCCCACATGGAAGCGGCCTAAGTAGGGTGTGGGTCTGTTTGAGCAGACCCACAACTGAGGCGGGGTGCAGTGTCGCATGTGCAACACTGCAACCGAAGGCTGGGGGCCGCGGCGGGAGAGGACTGTTGGTGTGTCGTTGCCACTTTCCCTACCTTCCGCGGCCCAAACGGGGTCGCTACCGTTTGATGGCGGACGCGGTGGGGCCGCAGAGGAAGAGGCGTGTCGGTGTTTCGTTGCCGCTCTCCCTATCCTCTGCGGCCGAAGTGGCAGGCGGCGGGGCCACTCATCTGACCCGTCGCATGGGGACCATGGGCGCCTAGACACGGGTGCTGTCTGGCGCCCACGGGCAAATTGGTCCCCGAGGAGGTGGATGATGACGATGTGTCTGGTGTTCGATACATCGTCATCGAGGGGAAGAGAGCGTAAGCTCGGGGAGGTGCCCGAAAGGGCTAACGCTGTCGGGGCCGCGGAAGAGTACGATAGTCTCCTTAGCCCCGACGTTATGCGCCGAGGTGGAACACCCTTGGGTTTTTAGTGGGTAGGCCGTCAGTGGCGGGATTCCCACATAACCACTCTATGCCCGCACCCGGGCTGTTGGTGGTATCCATAAAGGATTTTCCCAAGGTAAAAAAAAAAGGGTTAACTGGTATAAAATATACTGTGTGGGGGCAATTGCATTTTTCGAGATTACTGACAAACCCTTCACAAATTAGGCGCCACCAACATCTTTATTCTATCTTTAGTTACAATAATTTGTACTAGATGGCGTAAGTAACCTAATTTGTGAGGGGTTTGTCTGTAGTTCTCGGAAGACACAATTGCCCCACAGACGCATTTGTACCATATGACCCTACCTATCTATTAAATAAGTGATCCTGTTTGTTTTAAATTATTCTTTTGTTACACAATATAAATACTTAAAAAACTTTTGAATACAACTGTTCGTGTTTTTAGTCGTTTTCTTGAATTTATGTTTTATCTAGGAGGATAGACAGATTTCAAACCAACTGCTTAAGGAGGGTAATGTTATTCGAGCATCATTAGATATGAATGCTATGTATGTCTAACTCTACAGCCGATTTCGTTCTGCGAGATTTCATTATATACCTATTGTCTTTATATCCGGAGTATTGGATCGTAGACTAAATTTTGCATTATTTTTTGTTTATCTTTCAATAATGATCTGTTAATATTAACGTGAGTAACAAAGATAGTGAAACAAGTTAGAAAATAGAATATGCCTCTCAGTTTCTAGACTATTGTTCTGAGTAGTGGCTTAGAGAGTTATTTTTATAACTTTGACGTTCATAAGTGTATTTCCGATACCAAATTGAATATATTATATACTAGCTGTGCCCCGCGGTTTCACCCGCAGTTAAAAAGTATCCTATGTGCTATTCTAGACTATAATCTATCCCTGTGCCAAATTTCATCCAGATCTGTTCAGCCGTTATGGCATGAAAGAGTAACAAACATCCATCCATCCATTCTCACAAACTTTCGCGTTTACAATATTAGTAGGATTTGATTTGATTTGATTGTTTCCCAGTGAGGAAAAGACTGAGTGTGAAAGTGAGGAATGAAGGAATAGACGGAATAGGCCCAAATGTCACCTATTAGGCCTGCTACACGATCGACATCCTCGTTCCAACAGAGGTGGCTTTGGTGGTTTACTATCGTGTGGAAAGCGGTTTACAACAGTTTACGATACATCTCTATCTGTTGCCGACCAAGGTAACCTTTGTCGGGGCCGTGGTTGTTAATCGTTTAGCAAGCTCTTAAGTATACAGTCAGTATACAGACCTGTGATCGCTTCTGCAGGTAGATGCGGCTGCGTCTCCATCCAGGCCCGGAGCTTGGCGATGTCCTGCGGCGTGATGCTGGTCTTCTTCTTGTACTCCTCGTCCAGGGGGAAAGGCTGCACCAGTTCCGGCATGGCGCTGGAAACTCTCAGAATTGGTGCTATTGGAGCGTGAGTGGAAATCAGTAGTCGGTACAATCAATTTTGCCAGTTTTTCGGACAATAGACATTATTGAATAATGGCTCATCTGCTTGTGTTTTTAGTCATGTTTTATAACCTATGGCTTCGGTATTTTTGTAGCTTTCTAAAAACTAAATTCTGTAGTAATTTTTAAATCAGATCAGTTCTTTCGATTTTTACCAGAATTACCACCTAAATACAAACCTACATACCTCTCCAAATATTTGTAGTTTATTTAAGTATAGCAGAATATATGCAATACACAAATGGCATTATGCAATAGCAACAAGCAAGTCCGTTTAGGCCGACGGGCCAGCCCTGATGTCAGAGATTCTGGGCCGCCCAAAGGCCTCTGACATGGCTTGACGATTGTAGTTATAGTACAAAAAACTGGGGCCTACAATTTGATGAGTCATCCGAGCCACGGTAGCGCTCAGTTGTGAATGTCACCCGCAGTCACCCATCCGAAGACTGACCGTGTCGTCCGTTGCTTATCATCGGTGATCGGTTATGAGCGCCTAGTCGAGCTACGCTGTGAGCGGTACTAACTACACAAATAAATACAATACAACAACTCTATTGACAACACAAACACGTAACTAAATGTTGTACTCCATGTCACTTCCACTAACAAGGCGATTCAAATGACACCTCACATGTCAAAATTCATCCAGCTGTGTAGGTTGCAGGGCATGCCAAATAAACCTCATACAAACATACATACATACACTCAAATAACATAGCCCTCCTTCTTGCGCAGTCGGGTAAAAAGGAAACATCAGATTACATGTATCATATCTTCCAGATATCACGCTAGAATTTACCAACTTGCTGTTTTTTGTGTAGTAATGAAGATTCCTCTTTAAATGAATGAGCGTGAGCCAATGAACATTAATTAGGAGAGGCCTACGACCAGCACTGGAAATGAGGTAGGCAGAAGTTGATAAAGATGCAACGAGTAAAAATAAATGATAATGGCCTCCGGCGACTACGATTGTGTGTAGGGCTTACTCGTCTGTAATCGCCGAAAATTTTCAATGCTTTATCTAAGAGAGGAGGCATAAGAGTTCCGCGACGCTCTGAATTTTCCATACATACACGCTAGTCAAATTTCTTGACAACTATTTGTCAATGATTTTGGCATTTAGAATTAAACGAACTATATCTCTGCCCCTATGTTCTTGGTTTTTTTAAAGCGTCCTCAAGAGAAAATAGGTAATTCATTAGATATTTTTCAATGAAAAATATCCGCATTTGTAAGGAATCACTTTTGACTAATTTATTTAATAGATACCCAAAGCAAATCAAATATAATTTTACATGAAAAGGTTGTGTACACCATTACCTTTTAAATAAATACATAATACAAAATAATTTTTAAGTTATTTAAGAATGATAAGGGAAATGCAAAAGTCTTTAAAAAATATTGAAATTGCACTTCGTCACTTTGTAGATAATTTTAGACGCTCGTCAGTACTTTGCTTGCAGTCTTTTTCTAGACGAAATGCAAAAAAAACCTTAAGTCAATGCGAAGTCTAAAGTCTAAGTAGTCTAAAGTGGTCGCCGGACCCTTAAGATTTTTGTTAATAAGTAGGTACCTAATATTTTATGACACAGAAATAATTTGTAGTATTTTTTAAGAACGTTCCCTTGTTTGTAGTCTGAAGGCTTCGCTCTGCTCGGTCAATTGTTGCAGTGCAATGTCAAGTAAGTATGTTTCCAACGTGACTCGACTAAGAATGTATCTACGTAGGCTCATATCGGTATCTAAGGCTATTCTATACTATGGAAAATGCACATAGTAGGTATGGCGCTAATTGCTCCGTGAGCGAAGACCTTGCGGCCAGCGTCTGTCCTCCTATACAAGTCGCATTTCTCAACCGATTCTCGTGAAACTTTGTAAGCAGGTTCTACAATTACACAGATTTTTAGGTTTTTTTTTATTACTTAATAGGCTTGCGTTTAGCCGCCAACATGCCTGATGATAAGCAGTGATGTGGCCTACGATGGAGCACGCTTGCCTAGAAGAAACCGATTCACTCGAGACTTGAAGACACCGAGATTATAAGTGTCAGGGAACACACACTCTGGCAGAGTATTCCACACTCTAGCGGTCCGTATGAAAAATGAGGAACCAAAGCGTTTCGTGCGTGTTGTAGGTATGTCGACCATAAAACGATGCCGCTTTTTTGTACTCTTGGTTGTTTTATAGAAGAACGGGCTAGGGAGAATAAGGTCATGCAAACCAGATGCACACTCCCCGAAATGTAAAGGAAAAGTAGGTAAAGCAAATAAAAAAAAAATGAAAAAGAAATATGGACTTACAAAAGCATTTTTGCCGAAGCAGAAGCAAAGACGTTTCGCTCGTTAACGCTTGCTCGGTCGACAAGTAGTGCTTGTATCGTAGCTCGATTAGGTGTTTTTAACTGATCACCGATGTTAATCATTTCAACACCGATCAATTTTCAGATGGGTGACCGCGGATGGTTTAGATGACACGAAAAACTGTAGACGCCGTCTTCTAACAACAACTGACAAGTCAAAGGCCTTCAGGCCGCCTAAAAGCTGCGATATTTGACTTTTTGTTGGTTACCTCTATGTAAAAGTCTGTAAATCTATAGATAGATCTAAATGCATCTGATTTCCACTTTTACAGTACAATTATAACGAGTAGGTGTACCATGGTGTTACGTAGAAGACCTTCACAATGGAGTAACGAGCTGTAATTGGGATCCATTATGGTATTAGTCATCGACTTATATATCTAGAGACGGTGTTCTAAACATTGTGTCCCATGTGTTTGGTACTTGTAGATGCGTGCTATTTGGTTAGTGGTTTTTGTACAGCCGATATCCTATATTGTACTGTTTCATTAAATTAATAATATTATGTAATCTGTAAATGACGTTATCAAGTGTATAGCAGTTATACCTATGACCCGAATAAATGAATTGAATTGAATTGTATTTTTATTGTCATGTGAAAAATCATCATCGTTAGCTGTTAATACACAGCTAACGATGATGATTTTTCATCTACAAGGGATGAGTATTATGCAGCATCTCAGGATTGCATGTTCGCTCGTGCGTAACTAAACATAATATTATTAGATACTGACTAATTATAATTACTGAAACATTTGGACACCTTATTAGGTAGAATATTTGATACTATTATTACTGTACTACCTTATGACAATATTCTTCCAAATAAAATGATTTTGATTTTTATTTATTATTATTATTATTTGACACATTTTTATGAAAAATTAAATGTTTATTTAGCCAAAACATGGTAGCCTTTAGTACAAACTTTACTTAGTTTAGGATCAGTGCAAATATGTTCTGAATTTTAAATTTATTTATCTAAATTATCATCTTCATCACATGCTAGCTAGCGTGCCTACGTGTATGAGATCTAAGATGTATAATCTAATATGACGCGAACTACACCTGTGTAGCTCTCGGGATCGGCGAAACACGTAACGACCATTTTAAACTAACACGGGTGATCCGTGACTAAATTCACAATTATACATAAAATATTACATTAATTGTGTTTTATGGAGAGTAGACTACTTGAAATACAAATTAGCCTAGTCCTTACGAAGCGATTTATGTCAATGATCGTACATATTACAGATAATTAGTAGCTATTTATCAGTGATTGTTGCAAGTTAAACTGTCTAAGTATAAATAACTTCCTTCTACTTATTTACTATATACTCGTATATTCCTATCTATGTACCTGTTTACCTAGGTCTAATACTGACCTCTGATGTTCTATCTAACGAATTAACGAATAAGTTTTATGAGTAAAAAATAACTGCTTAAAAAGTGTATTTCACATCTGTCATCATTACATTGCAAAATTGTTTTTCCTTATTTTTTGGTTAATTCATAATTAATCAGATAGTAACAAAAGATAACTCATCATTATCATCATGATTGTGTCAGCCTAGTTGTATAGTATAGAAATAGTTATTCGGTGTTTAGTGTTTTTCAATCGAGATAAAAAAAATTTAGAAGAAAGAATAAAAGAAAAACTAAGTAAACTATTCCGAAGCTTTACAACGTTTATTGATATTAGGCCAGCAAAAATAGGCGTTTTTTTTTTGTTGAACTTCGCACTAAACTTCTGATCCAGTTTTTTTTTAAGTGTAGTACTGAGTATAAAGTCACAAAATGTTGACAGATCCAGGTGGAGATTCAACCGCCACCTTGAAAAATGTTTTTGGCCCATATTTCGGAAACTATGCACTTTAGAGCAAAAATTGATGAGATTATTGTAAAATAAAATTTTGCATCTTTTATTTCCTGTAACCTTTTTTTGTAAAACTTACCGTTTACGATTTATGGCATATTTAATGAACCGGTTTTTCTATCTCGGAAATTTAGTGCGAGGTTAAATTCTTTTTTTCTGGCCTTTGAAGGGGCCTTAACTTAACTTAGCTTTTTAGCTGCTTTAACGTTGGTTTTAATAATGTAAGGACATTTTTTGGTTACAAGCAGTTTCGACTCGTTTTTACGGGGAACCCTGGTTAATAAACTTACTTACGAAGTGCTAACCGGTTTTTTATATATGCAGTTAAAATTTACATAAATGCTGCAATAGCTACAAATAGCCCAAATCCGCTTTGAAATTGTTGTGTTAATATTTTCATCATAGAGTGTTTACAAGAAAAACTATGTTCCTACATACTTTATTTCTATACTGAATTATGAAGAGGTAAAGGTAAAAGGTAAGTTTGTATGCAGGGGTAATCTTTTTAAATGCCATAGCTGACAGACAAGCTAACGGGCCGCATCAAGGTAAGCGGTTACCGTCGTCTATAGATACCTGTTATAGAGGCAGGGGTATCACAGATACTTTGCCGACCCTTAAGGATTCTATTGACAGCACTTTTGAAGAACCCCATGCAGTAGTTACTCGGAAATAATGCAGGAGGGAGCTCATTCCAGAAATTGCATTGCGGCGAAAAAGATCGCTTAAAACGCACAGTGTGCGATTTCCACCGATCGATAATATCTGGATGAGCTTTCAGGTAGTGGCTGGTGAAAAGATAAAACCGCGATGCATGCATCAGATCAAACAATTTTTCAGAACGCAGAATCTTCGTTGAACTACTGGCCTGATTTTAAAAATGAAATTAGAAATGAAACAATCCCCAGAGCTAGCACGGGCCGGAGACAAATTTGCCTCTCCACCGTTATGTGACAAAGCTAGAATACGGACATGCTTGACTCTTTATCGCGGGACAAAAACAATGGAAAGAGAATTTGTTTCCGGCCCGTGCTAGACCTGCTGAATGTATAAAATCATGAAATTCGAGTAAAGCTGCTGGCACGTGTACCTACTATCTGTCATAAATATTTTTTATTTGATTAAGGCTTCGTGCTGACTAAAAAACTGTGACAGGCTGGCTGTATGCCTCCATTTCGCCACCCTACAAGTATATTTTAAATGGAGTGTCCGAACAGCGTATCCTGTTCTCAGTTTGCAGCGTATCCTTTGCTGATACATTCAGTGTGCAGCTGATTGGCTTAAAGTTTGTGACATTTGGCCCTTCCTCAACGTTGAGTTTACCAAATACGTCACTCAGAGTCAGCCAGAGGACAGTCAGCCACACACAGTTCGCTTGGTTAGTACGAAGCATAAGTATGACACGATGCTTAAGTAATATTCTTTCTAGAAATCTATGCGTAAAACTATGCGTTTATTTTTCTTTTCTGTGTACTTACTACCCAACTCGTTAAGGCTTGAGCTCGAGCCATTTCATAAGAACGTTTTATCGTCTAACGATTAAAAAACTATTCGTTTGATTTCGAGGTTTTTTAGTTAGTAGTTAAGACGTTATTTAGTGGTTTATTTTGATTGTTTGGATTGGTTAATTTATTTACTTAGCTAAATTTATCTAAGTATAAAACTTTAAGTTACAAATCAATCTCGGGCCGCGAGACGGAGAGCCGCGGGCCGTGTGTTGCCGACCACTGCCTTATAGCAATTCAAAATCATTTTTCAGATTTAAAAAGTCCTTAAACCAAATTCATATTTTCAGTTAAAATTGTGTACAGTGTCGTGTAAATCGGACAAGTTGTTTTTAAATCTTTAGACTATTTGGTACGTCTGAATGTGATGACTAGCGCTCCGAGCCGGCCTTAAACATTATTAAGGCAATAAAGATTCTATGTGTCCACAGTTTTTATGCCAAATTTTGGAGGTCATACGCAAACATGTCAGTTATCTAGTTTTTGTTATTTTAGATGGTGTAGTTGTTTCATGTTTTCAAGCTCTTCCAAAAAATAAAGAGCAGGTGATTGATGTTCATCATTTAAATAAGTAAAAAGCAAGTAAGTTTATACCTACGTATAGGCTTACTAATAACCTCTTACTAATTAGTGACTCTGTGAGCTGAAGATCTCGTGGCCGATGTCACAGTTTTGTAATTTTTTCAAAATTTCAAAATCAATTTAAAAAGTTTAAAAATAATTTAAAGCAATTTAAAAAAAGACACAAAAATGACTCGGCACAAAAATTCTGTACAATTATCGAATCTGTTCACAAAATTTCAATAGAATTGGTTTCTGTGACCTGTAGATTCCTCTAAACACAAAAATTCTGTACAATTATCGAATCTGTTCACAAAATTTCAATAGAATCGGTTTCTGCGACCTGTAGAGAAACCCAGTGAATTCGGACATACGAAAACATTTTCGTCGAAGTTGAAGCAACACGCTTCGCTCGCTGATGCTCGCTCGGTCGATAAACGTTGTGTATCCTCAAAAGACCGCTCGTAAAATAAAGAAAAACTGAAATTTAATTTTGTATTTTTTCATTTTTTACATTCAATTTAGTATTCATATTTAAATCAAAGCGGCATACACTACTCAAAATCATGGAAATACAGCAAACTATTCTTACTTACATAGAAACAAAACCATGGAAGTAAAATATCTTATCAGATTACAAACAACTATAAATTATGATAATATTATATATTTACACTATGTACTATTCACACTAATATTTTAAAGAGGAAATATTTATGTATATGTATATTTATATTTGTAATGAATTAATTAAAAAACTACTGGTCGGATTTCAAAAATTCTTTCATCATTGGAAAACTGCATTATTCCAACGTGATTATCTATATATATAAAATTCAAAGTCCTGACTGACTGACTGACTGACTGACTGACTGATATATCAACGCACAGCCTAAACCGCTGGTCCTAGAAACATGAAATTTGGAGGGTGTGTTCTTTGTACAGTGTAGGCATCCACTAAGAAAGGATTTTTCGAAATTCCACCCCTAAAGGGGGGAAAAGGGGGGTTCAAATTTGTATGAAACTTTTTATTCTCTGGGTCGATTGACTCAAAAATTGGTACAAATATTCTTCATTTAAAATCATGAGATACGTGTATCACAGTTTTTCCAAAATCATCATCATCATCATCCACCAACAGAGTCTACTAGGGCTTATTTTTACTCTGAAAACTTTGCTGAAAAAGTTATTAACCCACTACAAACGACGCTGTTATCATTCTTAGGGGTTCCGTACTAAAATGGTGAAAGGATACTTATCATGAAACTCCGAAATCTGTCTGTCTGTGAGCTGATTATTTTAGAAACTAAAATAGAAAAAAAACGACTTAAAAATTGGAACAGATCTAGATAACGGCAGACATAGATATATATAGATACTAGCTGTCACCCCGCGACTTCGTTCGCGTTTTGAGCTATCCTATCTCTCAAGTTGAATCGAACTGCACATGGTGTGCGAATTTTATTATAATCGATTAAGTGGTTTAGGAGTTCATTGAGGACAAACATTGTGACACGAGATTTATATATGTATATTAAGATAGTCAACGTATAATAGGGAAAATGTGTATAAAAAAATGTATTTAGGTAGTTGGGGTCTGAAAGAGGGATTACAAAAAGAAACACGTGCAATATAGTTATGTGGGGTATCATTTGAAAGGTCTTAACTTAAGCATTTAAAAACGTTTGTCCGCAATGTTTGGTATGTTTGTAAACGGGTTTTTTTTTTTAATTTAGCGTTCTAAAATTTTTTTGGTCTACTTTTTTTTTCGATGTTTTTGAGGATTCCCTAGGTATCTGTAGTCTGCACCCCATAGTTATATATTTGTTATGTTATGTTTTTAATCATTTTATCGGTCCGTGTTGAAAGTGTTACGACCGAGTTCTTGCTACGAGTACTTTGGCGTGATTATTTTAATTTTGTAAAACAGAGCATTTTGAAAAAACTATCTTGTATTCCGAAGACCGTTCGTGCTTTGAATGGCAAATATTAAATAAAATAAATGTTGAAATTAAGAAAGAATACGCTCTAGATAGAGTATAGTACCTGTTTACAGTTCACCCGAATAATACCGAGTGTTAGGTACCATCTTTGCTCACTTCGGCACAAGATTAGGGGTCTATCATCCTACGACGATTTCTCTGTCAACGACGTATTTCATAATAATAAATAATAATAAAGTTTATTTTATTCCAAGTTTCAAAATACAAATACATACTTCTGGGGACTCTTTTTAAGCTAATAAAGCTTGTGCTAAGAGCCCCCGCTCTTTCTTATTATAGTACATCATTTATTTACAGGGCGTGAATGCGTGAGTATGTGTGTGTGTGTGTGTGTATGGGTGTGTGTGTGTGTGTGTGTGTGTATTTCGTATTTCATACAAACTATCAATTAGCTTTTATGACACATGGCTTGCTGGTGGACGACAAATATTGGAATTCTATCTTATAGGAATAGGCCTTTTGTGAATAACTTAACGTATCGTCACGCCTTTCCCCCTAAGAGGTGTATTGCAAACACCCTCACTTCGCCGGACGATATTTAGTCCAAAATGTAATAATTGGAGAGTCTGTCGCTGTACACCGGGCTCCAGTCATGTAGCAGATGACAATAAATACAAACATAATTATTATATTCACTCAATTACTAAATTGGTGGTGCCTTCGGCTGGGATTGAACCCGGTTCTTCTGCCCTGAGAAACGAGCGTTCTTCAACTAGGCTATCATTGCTTTTTCCATATGAATCTCCATGTAAAATGTGTGAACTAAATTGCTGATCAGATTTCAAACCTACTTCATCAGTAAGGAAAAAAAAAACAAGAATTAAATCTAAGCCTGTCAGAAGATTACATACGGCAAGTGGAGAGATTTTCTGTCATTTTTTCTGTCAATAGAGATCAAGTAGCTTGGAGATGAAATTTATAATTATGTGTCTGTTTCGTCATAGAAGAAGTATTTAGTAAAAATTGACGAAGTGAAATAGAAGAAGCTGCTTTAGTATTAGGAAGACGAAACCTACAATACGGGTTGCCTTTGCTTCGAAGGCCTTAACTAAAGGTCTGCCAGCATGGTCTGACTGGTGTGGTACCCGAATGAGTGTGTTTATGCTGAGAATTCCTCTAATATCTCTAACACCACCGAAAACCCCCCTCGAGTTAAAAACAGTGCAGTTTCCCCTCAAAGTCTGCTTTTCCATGACCATAAATAAAAATCAAGCGAAACTCATAAGTTACTGCAATGCTTTTCACACGGTTAGTTATACGTGGCCTGCTCCAGAGTAAGCTCACGGAGCAGCCTGGTGTTTCTAAAAAACAAAAAATATGGTTTACAAAGAAATACTGAGGTAGGTTTTCGTTGTAAACAATATTTACTATTCAATTATCTAATTTTGGTTGTCTCCTAATATCTTTTCACACAAGCTTTAAGTTCTGTTGATACCATACTGCTACTACTACTACTCTCATTCCAGAGATAGTTTAGTTAACTAAAGAACTTCGTCCTTTTTGCTCTGTTTGGGATATTGTCAGTTTGTGTATTTAATTGAGAGCGAGCGTGACCGCTTATAATATTCATTCATAACAGTCATTCATTTCCTGTAAACCACGCGGGCGAAGCCGCGGGCAGAAGCTAGTTAGCTATAAAACACAAGCAAAACCGCGGGCAAAACAGCTAGTATTCTAAAAAATTATGATAAAAATTCCGACTTAGCACCTGTACTTAGCAACTCGCATTTCTGTGCTACACCTATAGATATAGTATGACCTAATATAAACATAATTCAATACTTACAAGTGTGTAAATAATCACTAAAACACAGATTAAATACTATAAAATAACGTAATTGAACAAACACACGTTCACTTGCAACGGTTTCCTGTGATATAATGGTACAAGATTATGTGTACAATGGTTCTACGATGCCGGTTTAAAGACCTATTCACACTAGCATGCGAAGGACGCGCGTCTTGTAAAATAAACACGCGATCCGCAAGAGAATGAAAAATGTGTGAAATGCACTATGTTCTTTGAATTATTCTGAATACATTGTCATGTGCAAGTTTTGGGCAATTTGGGCAAATGTAAATCGTTTTACAGAAAAAAATCAAGTGACTAATTTACATCGTACCGTTTTGGCAGCTGTTTGTTTTAAATCAATACGATCTTAATAACAATCTGAAAATAATAGAAATTGAATTTAAAAAAAAAAACAATTTAATAAAATTGGTTTACTTACATTCTTACCCTTTTTTATTAGTTTTTAATAATTAATAAAACTTTTTTCTCTGAGAAATCAAACCTTGTAAATCATGTCATCATTTAATAATTTATCTTTTTGAGGTACGCCTACCATAAACTTATTATACACAGTTACCATAGTTACTATACCTATATACTCGTATATCGATCTAACAAGATCGCCTTTTACCTACTAACGTAAGTATACAACAGTCACCCTAATCAGTGATTATAAGATATCTAAATATTTAATATAACTTCATAGACATAAAGGAAAGACCCCTAATCGGTCAAAAATAATGATTCCAAAAAATGTCAACCAAACCATTGCAAGTCAACTAAGTCACTAGTCAGTCTTCGATGTCATCCAGTAGCGCTTACGTCTCCCTTTTAACTAACAAAAATGGTCAATTGTGTAGTCAATTTATGCCGAAATTACATAAATTCTACAGAGTAAAAAAAAAGCAACGTATGAGACGTTGCTTTTTTTTTACCGGTAAGTCTTTTAAATATTTTTATGTGCTTTGTATAGCTAATAATTGTAATTAATTCTAAATGTCAACAGCGCGAAAAGTTGCTGAAAAAAGTGTTGCCACAAGGTATTTTTATATTTTCCCAATAAATTATTTAGGTTTCCTAGGGATCCAGAAATAGCAGATCAGTGGACAAAAAAAAATTCGCCCGGTTAATAATGATAATTGGTGGACACCTCATCGCCATTCTACAATTTGCTCTGCGCACTTTCGCAGCGAAGAAAGATATTTAGCAAGAAGTGGCCTCCATAGGTTAAAACATGGAGTGATACCTTCAAAGGTTATTTTTAGTATCAAAATAGTAGTTCGTTTTAGTAGACTGTGCCTATTGTTGGTAACCATTGCATAGGTTAATATTAGCAGTAGTTAGATGTGAAATGTATGTAGTTATTTGCAACATCAATAATGGCTATTAGTGCTGTTGGGTTAGTTGGGAAATTTTACTGTTGTAACTGGGGTGCGCGCATGAACATTTTAACTGACGTTTCAAATCTTCAAATTTGGTATTTTCCATACAAATTTGTTGATTTAGTCGATTTGAAATGTTTTTAAATGTCCTTGCTCCCACCGTTATTGTTGTAATTTCATTGTTGTTTAAAGCTGGAGCACACTAAGTGCAGGTGCAGTTCGTGTCCATTCCGATTTAATTCTGTTCTTGAGATTTAGCTGTAGCTGTAGCTGTAATTCTTACCTTTTACCTACTCCAGTTTTAGTTACGGCTTACGTACAATGCAATATTAACAATATAATATTAGTTTGTGGTAGAGTGTCTTGAATGGATCTGTAAGACTTTTTGTGTAGTTTAGCTCTAGAATAAGCTGGCCTAATACTTTGTTTCCGGTCTTGTGATTCCTTTGAAATAACTCTGATCGTTGTATAATTTACCCTACTGAATCGGGTAACCACTTTTTAATGGCAAGTTCATCACGTATAAAACAAAAAAATTGTCTATGGTACAAAAATGTATTTGACACGTTTAAAAATCGTGTTTTGTATGAAGACTATCCTTCTGGACCTATTTAATAGGGCGTATTCTGTGTATAACTTGTATTACGAGTACATTAGATAAGTACTGACTGACTGACTGACTGCCTATGAACACGATAAATATGATATTGTGATAATATTTTATAAGATAGAAATACAAAATAATTTAAATAAATAAATATACTGAGAATTAAAGACAATTCAATAGTAATAATTATAAAATATAATTCAAATCGTTCGTGACTCATCGCTATTTGTAAATAGAGCTTAAGTAATGTCCTACAATTCATTTAATAGGTATCATGTGTAGTTGTACCAGTTTGTCCAAATATGCTTCGTCAGCTTATTTTTAATTTTCATAATTGGAGTCCACATGGTCAACAACGTTGCGATTTCGTTACAAAAGTAATCAAAAATCGGAATTTATTGATAACTCATATAGATCAGTTGAATGTTTATTATTAAAAATGAATGTCAATACAATAATTATTATTAAAAATTATGTCAAAGCTAAGAATACCTTATTAATAATTCTACTTATACCTATGTGTTTTTTATTGAATTCAAAATATATTTATGTAATGTAGCTGGTTTTTATTACCGTTTCAATTATTTAATAAGGAATTATAAAAAAACAGATTTATATTTCAGTATTTTTATTAAGTACTTAATTATCTAGTTGCTTGGTTATTTTTTAACCGACATCTCAATTGAGAACCTCCTCCTTTTTGGATATCCTTATTGGAGTCCAAATGAACTGTATGATTTTTTTTTTCGATTACTCCGCCAATTTTGAATCTATTTTAATAATTCTTTTTTTTTGTTTGGTACATTGTACTTTAGAAGTCAATGTCAAAGTCAACAAAAGTCAAAAAATGGTAAAAAAAAATTGACTTTTGTTTCGTTTTTCGGTCGGTTTTTAAAGCTTTGCTTTTTATTTTATTCATCGTTGTAAATATATTTTACAGTTGATCCCACAACTATTCCTAGTTGTTTATAGTACTTAATACGTAGTCATTTTCCATAATGATTCTATATCGAACTTATTTGTGAAACATCAAAATCAGATAAGCCGCTTTCATAATGGAGCAGCGGGAACCTGACTTCCGCGTTTATATTAGTTTCGTAAAGTTCACGGTCGACTCTTTCAGGGTTCCGTTACATTGTTCTGGTAACATTAGTCTATAAAAGATGATTATTGACCAAGCGCGTTGAGGTCTCAGAGTCTACTGGAACATCTCGGCATTTGTTAATCCGACGATGACTTGAGTATCGTTGAGACGATTGACTACCTCGGTGGCTCAGTTGGTAGTGAATCTGCCTTCTGAGCTTGGCTGTGGGTTCGATTTCCACCTAGGGCAAACATTAATGTGGTGAACATTAGTGTTTGTTCTATGTATGGGTGTTAATTATCCATATAAGTATCATATATATTTAAAAATATGTATGTATGCATTTTAGTCTCAGACAGCCATAGCACAAGCTGTGCTTAGTTTAGCGTCAAACGACCGAGTGTGCTAGTGTTCCAAATATTTATTTATTTATTTTCTAGTAGTTTGTCTCATTAGAATTTTAAAATTAGTATATGAACTAAATCAGACGAGGGGTTGTGGAGATTTGCGAGATCTCTTTTCGAGAGCATCGTCTGATTGGTTGCATCTGCGCTCGTGGCTAAACAAGCTTAAACTGCCACAGATACGGCCACACTTTTGTCAGGCTTTGGTTTGCAACGAGGATGGCAGATACCTCATCACGCTCTTGGAGGCTAACGCTTCCAACCATGTATCATCGCGCTGCTTTACACCTGCGGCTTCTTCTAGGCCGCATCACTGCTTTTCATCAAGCATGTTGGCGGCCAAACGCAAGCCTATTAAGCAATAAAAAAAACGAAGTCGGATACTTTGAAGCAAGGCATGTCGCGCTTACTCTGCCCTTGAACCTCGACAGAGGACGGCCAACTGGTCGCTTAGCGTGTGTGAACCGAAATGGTAAAATAATTATTTGATTCCTGGCTCTATCATCAGATCAGCTTCGAAATACCAAATTTTGGTTTTGTCATCTGAACCTCATACATATATGAATTATATACAAAGTATCATTTCGATACGACAAATTAGAAGTAACTTAAAATTAATTTCTAGGGTTTTATTACATTGTTTGTTTGTTTACAACTGAAGCTAATAAATTCATGTTAAAAAAGAACCTTTATGATCAGACTAGGATGACTGTCTGTCCTGGTATTTCTTACACTTTATATTTATTCCTTCGACTTCTAAGAACTCAGCTATTTAAAGAATATTGACAGTGCTATTTGGGCAAGTAGCCAGGCCTAGTGTTGGAAACATGCCAAATCATTTGCTACATTGTGGCAGTCTACAATAAAAACCTGTTATATGGATTCGAGGTTTCAAGTTGAAAAGTCTAGCCAAAATAAGCATAAAGTAAACACTTTATAAGCTTATCGAATTAGTTTGGGGCAAACAATTGTGTATTACTTACTACCTACTAACTACTGAACTAAAACTTAAATATAATACTAATGTAATTCTAGGTTTTTAATCATTGTTCTTTTATTTGAAATCAAGGCTGTGTCCCGGTTAAACAAACTGTAAGCGGCTGACTGCCCTGGCTTACTCTAAGTCGCGAATTAACTCACAAAATGCCAATCGGGCGCTAATGAGGGGCTCACACAGGTTGATTTTCGCCGTGCGGCTACTCGCTTCACAAATAACTTGTCTTTAGCCACTTGCAATCTAGCCGAATGGTGATGGACGATAATTCCCTTCCAAACAGAATAGTAGATTTACCTTTTAATAAATTTAATATGGATTTGAAAAAGTGGCTAGTGAGCAAAAGTTTTGACACAACAAAAGAATTCTTGGACAAAGCAAAATGTCGCTACCATATATTTATCATGATAAATATTAAGTTTTTTTGCCAACATTCTCATTATTTCATTTTTTTTAAGTACTTATACTCGTATATGTTTCTATTTGACATTTTATTTAATTTCATAACTTTTATTGGCGTAATGAATTTGCACACCTAATGTGAGGTAGTTATTGGCTGTTCAAACCTAAATTAAGATCATTGTAACCCATTGACGAGCAAATAAAGAAATTGAATTGAATTCCGATTTTGCCGCGCAGCGTAAAGTACGAGCTGTTCAGACGCTCCATTTAAAGGACGAAGCCGAAAGCCACGACTATAGCGGGTACGTTGAGCATGTTGCAACCGGCGCGGCGTCTTCATGCCACGAGCCGACAGCGGTTGCGATCGCTAACGCAAGACGCTGGTCGCGCGATGAGCTCGTGGCTTCCGCATAACTTCATTGTCTACAATTTGTATAAAACATTTTAAAAAATACATAACATATTACACTTCGTCACGGCAGTGGCAGTGGCAGTGGCAGAAGTATACAACACCCACACTTCGCCGGACAATATTCAGTCCCAAAAAGTGACAGGAGGCGAGCCTGTCGCCGTACACCGGGCTCCAGTTATGTAGCAGATGACATTAAATAATAAATGAAATTCATTTAAAAAATATTGTAAAAATGACAAACCGTTTAGGTTTTTTAGTGCAACACTTACTTATTGTGTCATGTAACTTTTTTAAGGGAAATAAACAAAAACTACAAAAATACTATTCAGAACAAGTCTAGGCGTGTTTGATTTGAGTCTTATTTACAGTCACGCTATCTGCCATGCAGCATATACAGCCATACGTATACAATAGTACATGCTATGTACTGACCTCGGCTCACCATTATTACCGGATGATGATAAATGGGAAATCTGAATAACACTGTCACCGCACGCGAGTCGGGACAATAATAACAGTTAATTAAAAAATGGAGCCAAGTTAACTAGTGGCTCTATGAACTGAAAACACCGAATCCGATATCTCCGCTATTTTACAAAATTATAAGAGAATTAGTTGAGAAATGCTGCCTGTAGAGGAGAACAGCTGGACATCCGAACATCCGGACGTCGGACATACAAAATCCTTTTTGCCGAAGCTAAAACGGAGACGCTTCGCTCGCCTTTCGCGTTCGCTATTTCAATGAATTTGACAAATGTGTTTTTTTTTTTTTTATGTAGAATAGGTCGGCGTTAGACCACCAACTCGCCTGATGTTAAGCGGCGACGTTGTGGTCTAAGGTGGAGCACGACGACCTATAAGGTACTTATTCACTCTAGCCTTTAAGTTTAGAGTGAAGAAGTACAAAGACGGCAGTTGAGTGAGGCGCTACAAGTGCGCTACTGCTCAGACCCGTCTTCGGAACGGTTACACCGGACTACATCCCGAAACACGACTAGGTCATTTCACGACATGGCTTGGTCCTGTGGGTGGTAACTAGCCATGGCCGAAGCCTCCCACCAGAGTTTGCTACCCGGTTAGCACTACCCGGGGACCACGTGTAGGGAATCAGAATAGAGTACACTCCTACGGACGTGGGTAGCTCAGCCCCCAAATATGTGTGATATATGTGTGAATATGTGTGATATTATTTCGAATGTGTACGAGTATGTAATAAATCATCATCATCATTATTCCATTTATATGTGGTCTGTTAGGGTGTACGTTTCCTGCATTCGTCTCATTCACAAGTCATATTTTGAATTCACTCCGTCGTGTCGTCTCTCATGCAGTACATATTCGTAAACTTTTTTCAATATTCCTCTACCCATATAATTAGGCTTAACTGCAAGTAATTGGTATTTCGTTCAAACTATGTTCAAACAAACCTCAACTAATAATATGATTTGAAATGGAGCGCGTTGATGTCTTTTGCTCGGAGAATTCCTACTTTGACATTTTGAATTTATTTTACGAGTATAAACGCTAAAAATCTTTACAAAAATTTACATTGGGATAATCTTCGTGTTTCTGACTTGTACCTACATGCTTAAATGTTATTTTTATTCTTCTGACCTAAAATGCTCTGGTGGAAAATCCTTCCATAAATGGAATGGAAATCGGCTCGCAAGAAAATCGCCTCAATACAAACGTAGGCGTTTGCTGACAGGTTTCGTAATCTGAAGGTGGGTACTAGAAAATTTATAACCATCGAATGTCAAACTAATGACTTAATAAAATGAATGTCATACACTATAAACTCTACTCTAGAGACTTTAGTAGAGTTTTTAGTCAATAGTATTTTGTAGAGTGTTGAGACTATAGTGTGTGACATTAAAAGTACTTACCATATTCACCATCCTGCCTTGCAGTCCGCCATGCAGGACTGCCGCTTAATGCAGGATGGTAAATGTTGTCGCAGCCTGCATCACGTCTGGCAACGATCCTGCAACGTGTAGGATGCCAGGCAGGATGGCGTATGAGCGGGGGGGGGGAGCTGGTGGGTATACAACTGTGCATAGTCTTTATTGACTACAGTACGCTAAGATTAAAAACTCTAATAGTGATTGAAGACTAAAACTTCTGTAGAGACTAAAGAACAAACTCTCTTAATACTTGACGCTTGTCTTAATAATGAAAATTAGACACTACAGACTAAAAACAATAATAGGAACTAAAATTAAAAACTATAATACAGACTAGAGATTTGAAACACTAGTAGACATTAAATAGGTAATGATATTAGTGCATACGGAAAATATAGATCCTGAATTTAAATATTTACGATTAGGTTCAAAATAAAACAAGCCAACTCATTTTATTATCACTTAACCAACTTTCAAAACTATAGTAGCCATCCATACCTTACAAACAAAACAAATGCATTCTACACGCATTGTAAATCCATTCCATACAGTTTACAATGCTTTAACACAACACCACACATTTATTGTATTATTGTACCGTAATCTTTCACTCACTTATTCACTCGTTCACTCTGAGTGAACGTAACAGTTTAGGAAGAACGGATCTTAAGAGTCAGTCAGTAATATAGCCAAGAGAGCGTTGCTTGTGTTTTGGTTGCAGATATTTTTGAAATGTGAGTATTTTTATTGTTTTAACTAAACTTTGGCATGATATTAATACATTTTTTGAAGAGAGTTTAAGATAAAATCTTCTTGGAATACTTTTGTGGAATGTTATCAACTTGTTTTTGTTTACAATCTTAATTCGAGAGAATAAGTTTGTGTCCAAATATTTTGTTTGTAAGTTTTGTTGCAGACGTTCTCTTTTGGCATTTGGCTCTATAAAAAGCTATTAAAAATATAAAGTTATTATCTTTCTGGTATTTGCGATGCAGCATGTTTATTTCGATTTCGAACTTAAGACTCTATTTGTTTACGATTATTTTCTACTTTTTAAATAGTTTGTTCAAAATTGTTTGTACCCATTTTTTATAAACCTCAAAAAGGAAGAGGCTCTACTCAGTTCTAGTTCTAGTTGGTCGTTATGTGTATTGTTGAATTAAATAACTTAAGTTAGGTTTTAATCACTCAAGCTAGACTCAGTCAGTCAGTTTTTTTAATTATTATGTATTTTGATTACGTTAACCATAATTTTCTACTCAATTCATAACATACTTAAAATAAGGATTGAACAGCTGTACCTAGTTTTAGACTGACTTAACAAATTAGACTCAAAGTCAAAGTCAAAATGTTTTTATTTAATTTAGCTATCAAAGATACACTTTAATTACGAACGTCAACGTTTTTTAAATAGACTTGACCGCCTTGTTCGAATACTACTCAGAAGAACAGGCAAGAAACAGAGGGGAATTATTTTTTTGAAGAATAAATAAATTACAGTCTCAAAAATTTTGGCTCACAACTAGGTAATATCTATAAATACTAGTGGCTTCTTGGCGGAAGTGAAAGGCTCCAGACATCTCTCTTTTCATTAACGTAGTTTTTACATGTGATTTGAATTTTCCCTCAGTGAGCCCTGTTATATTTTTCGGGATTTTATTGTAAAACGAACGCAATTGCCTAAAAATGACTTATTTGACTTAGTCAGTCTAAATCTCGATACAGCTATCCTATCCTTATTTCTAGCGTTATTTATTGTGATGGTCACAATTCAATTTAAATTTATGTAGATTTTTGCGAACGTACATAATATTTTCAAAGATATACAAAGAAGGTAAAGTTAATATATTTATTTCTTTAAATAAATCTCTCATGCAGTGATTCGGACCCATCCTGTAGATAGCACCTTCTATGGCAATTGCGTTCGTTTTTATAATATAACTCCCAAATATACAACAAGGCTCACTGGAGTATAAATTAAATCACATGTTAAAATTAATTCAATGAAAAGAGGCTTTATTAAAAAGTAAAAAAAAATTAGAAGACCAAGTAACCACTAGTACAAAAAGAAAATATAATTATTACGATGTTACTTGTAATTCTAAGCCAAAAATAGTAGTATATAGTAAATAATTTTAAAATATATGCCCCTCAGTTTCTTGCCTTTTCTGAGTAGTGGCTCTTTTTCCGAACGAGGCGGTTGAGTCATTTTTATAACTTTGACGTTCATTTATGTATCTCACCCAATTGAATAGAGGCATTTGATTTGGTTCAACCAATTAAACCACCTCAAATCAACTTTGCAGAAGATTCACAAAAGGTTGAAAACTACATGTTAGGTGAGATTTTGCCTGCACCAAGAGTCTACGGGAAAATTTACCGAATTTACTTTACTTTTACTGCGGACGCGTTTTACGGTACTAGGCTGGGTAGAAATATTATTGTGTCTTCTTTCAAATAAATTTACTTTTAAATTAGCGATCCGCCCTACCTTTGCACGGTACCTTTATACCTTCCGTGAAAATATATCTTACTGATGCTAAAAGCCGCATCAAAATCCGTTGTGTGGTGAAGAGTTAGAGGATATATAGGCAGACAGACAGACAGACGAGGAAACCGACTTTGTTTTATATACTATGTTGAGAGGAGATGCTTGTCAGTATCCATGGGCCTTATTTGAAATTCTTTTCCTTACATGTATTAACAGTTTTAGTGATGATGACAACTTTATTCATGATAAATAATAATTACATTACGCAAAACAAATAAATTGGTAAACTTGTAAAATATAATTCAACGAGCCATTCTTGTACACTTATTGGTACAAAACGCAACACTTATTTGTGAAACGTTGAATAGTCTTGTTCTGGTCGATATTGTAACCCAACACTTTGGTTTTATGTTAGCACCGCTATCGAAACATGCAGCAAATGACGGCCTTCAGAAAATTTTGTAATTCCATATGTAAGGTCATTAATACCACTTGCTTGACATTGCATGATACACTAGAATCAGATTATGTATCTTACTTTTTGTCCGACTGCGCGAGGAGGTTATGTTTTTCCATTCAAATTTAGAACTACGAGTATGTTGAGCCATTTTGTGGTTGAGTTGTGAATTTACACCTATCAGCAATAGGTTCGAGTGCCTACCAATTAACGTAATCATCCGTACTACGGTAACGCTCAGTTCTAAGCCCGTCTTAATACGAACCGCTAGGGACTGGAATGCTTTGAAAACCAGGGTATCTCAAAGCCAGAGTGAATAAGTACCTTCTAGGTTTCGTGCTTCATCTTAGGCCACAACGTGGCTTCACATCAGGCGAGGTACTGCTCATAACATACACCTATCCTATGTAAAAAAATGCCACCTGCGATCTGTCAGAAGACTGACCCTGTCGTCATTAGCTTAACTTCGATAATCGGTTACAAACACCAATTATAGTCAGGCTACACTATACGACTGCTGGACTTATCACAAAATAAGAATAACCTTGTCCAATCGTACAAGTTAGGTACTAAAAAGTAAATCGAATCCCAAGGTCAGTGTCCAGTATTTACGAAAAGTCGTCCGGTTTCGTAACATATCGACGTATATTAGACGGCAATAAGCATGTAACCTACTTGCGCGGGCCTTGCTTTTAACTGACATACATATACACAAATTTTTGATCTTATTCTGATTAGGTTAGGTTAGTTATGTTAGGACTTAAGATTGAACATTCTATGTGGACAGGAAGACCTCAGATGACGCACACCAGTAGAGCACGTTGCCTGCCGATGGTAACATTGCACCCTGATGCGAGGGATGTCACTAGGTTTCCCTGTGTTGGGGATGCCATGACTAACATGCAAAGACGTGGACAACTAAAGCCCAGACCTGGAATAGATATATAAATTCATCTTTCAGACATCTGCCTGGCCAGGAATTGAACACAAGACTTCCTGCTTTTAATGAGACGAACTCTGGCCAAGCTTGGAGGGTCGTCATAAAATCAATAATATTCTTAAATCATTAATGCCTTTCCAAAAATGTAGAGCTGTACACCGACATGTGTTCTTAAAACTAGGTTCGTTCAGAAATATAATCCAAAAATAAAATCACTGCTAAAATGATACAAAACTACTTATATCACATACTTATGCTGTCTATCTGCTTCCCATTCACCTAATTAATTATCTCCTCATAACCGGACAGTGGCGCCAAAATACCAACAACATCGCTATAAGGCACTTGTCCGACCGCCGGCGATAAGCGAGTGGCGAAAAATAAATACATGTAACACTCGCTGGGCGAGTTGACGAGTAGCAAGTAGCGAGTGTTTTACTTACATTAAATCTTGTGAAGTATTAACCGTTCGCCAGCTTTTCATAATGAACATAGTACTAAAGCAGCACGCAGCTACTCCTTACAACGCTGACATTACTAACAAAAGACGGAAAGATATTGTGTGCCCTCAAAAAGCAACAACGCATGCTTTTACAAGAAAATATTTCATGTTTTTAGGTCCGCTTCTTTACAATAGACTTAATTCTCTCGGGCAATTATTTTCCCTTACTTATACAAAATGTAAGCAAACTGTTAGCAACTCCAAAATATGTCCTACGAAGATACAGAGAAGTTGTTATTTGTTTGTGTTTAATTTGTATGTTTAATTTTAAATTTACAGTAAGTTAACTTTATAGTTTAAAATTAATTAGAATTTTAGTGAATTAGAATATGTGAGTATGCAATGATTATATTAAGTTATTTTTTTGCCGTATTTATCGCCTGACAAACAGGACTGTTTGCAAAAAATGGAAAAAAAATGTTTGCATCTGATAGTTTTTATCTTTATCATGTACTTTTTGAAATAAAAAATTATTATTTTATTATTATTTATTTATTTACACGCTACTCGCTCATCGCCGGCGCTTGGACAAGTGCCTAAGTACCTACAATCAATCACTGGCAAATGTCAGAGCGGCGAACAGCTGCAATTAGCAGAACTAGCTTAACTTTAATTTGTAAAGATGCTTAAAGTTCAAGGCTCCCGTGAGACCGTGATAATGATTTGAAGGCACATTATAGTTGGTTCGGGGAAGAACATCGTGTTTTTAAGGTTAATAACATTTAGATAAGACATTCTTGTACTTGTACTACTCGTAGTCATACCGATTTTAAATGACGAATTTTGAGCTATATTCAGGCTTAATTCCGTCATTGGCTTCAGTGTCGCTGTCGTCAGTGGAACCGCATCAGTGATCTCGCGTCACTACTGGTTCGCATACATTTTCTTTGAATTGACACGACGTCACTGTCGCCGGCGACACAATGACGGAATGTTAGCTTTAAGGATAACGGCTCCGCTCTCGCCGAATCAAATAACATCCTACTTACGCAAGTGCGAAAGTTTTTGTGTTAGTTTGTTACTTTTTCACACTGAAACAGATGGAGGGATTTAGATGAAATTCGGAACGGAGACAGCTTATGCCCTGGGTTAGCACATAGGCTACTAGATTTTTAACAGCAAGTAACACCGCTCATTATTACATTAAAAAGCACTCTGGCACAAAAAAAATGTACAAATAAATAGTTTGCTTGCTTTAGTGTTTAGAGTTCTCGTGGCAGAAATGTCAGGTCAACCGAAGGCTTCGTTGGTGACCTAACGATTATTGGTCCAGTCTATAACAAACAAACGGTAGTTGTAATATACATTATTTATATATTAGTCAGTTGTAATTATACTACTAGCCGCCGAGTTATAAGGTGAATATTTGAAATGCGAAAGTGAGTTTTTTTATTTGTTACGCTTTCAAGCTTACTTTTTCATGAAATTTTGCGTACACATTGTTAAAGGTACTTTTTATCCCGAAAATAATAACAGTTTCCGTGGTACCACCGGTAAAACTGCGGGGTTTAGGTAGTTAGATATACAATATATAAAGTTGATCTTGGTGATTTTTTTAACCCCTAACGCAAAACAAAGGGGTGTTACAATATAATTTAAACTTAACGTGTGTGACTGTGTGTATCTCTGTGGTACCGTAACTCAAACCGATCACAGAATGCTCCCTATTAATGAAACCGATTGAGATTTATTTTTTGTTTTATCCGAAAGGTGACTTGATCGAGTCTTTATAGCAATGGTTGTCTGAGGGTTTTTTATTGATTCGAAAAAACTGATCTAATTTAGACTTTATTATTGACATAGTTAGGTGTTATCCAGGTGATAGATATCACCCAGGTGAACAAAATGGAATAAACCATTCTATCCTGTTCTCCTTTATAACCAGACTCCCGAACGAATCCGAATGT
Source organism: Peribatodes rhomboidaria (assembly GCA_911728515.1). Lineage (NCBI taxonomy): Eukaryota > Metazoa > Arthropoda > Insecta > Lepidoptera > Geometridae > Peribatodes > Peribatodes rhomboidaria. The sequence continues at coordinate 14,833,630 of OU452187.1, read as the reverse complement.
TTAAGGGCTCAGCCAGAATGAACTACGTCACGAACTCGCGATAAAGCGCTACACATATGTATATATTAAATGTAATCTCATATGTATCTGTAAAATAACGTAAGAACCAGTGTCACCTTTCCCGCGAACGCATTGACATTGAAACGAGCTCGTTCGGCCGCATTTTTGATAATTCATGTAACAAGCATTCTTATATCTAGAGTTTGAATTTTAATAATCATGCAATTAAGTCTAGAATATAGTTTAAGACCTCCATTTTTAAATTATGCATTCAGTTGTTTTTTTTATTTTGCGGGACGATTGACGATAAATAGAGACCAATGCTAGTTAACATTTTATTATTAAATCTTCATGAAGTTTTGCACAGCTTATTTCAATATAGCAGCGTTTTATATAACGCTTCACACACATCGAACTCCCTACTAGGTTTCTCTGTGTCGGGATTCCATGGACACACACAAAGACATGCAAACTAACGCTCAAAACAGATGTCAAATTTACAACATACAGCATACCTTATTAAATACAATCACAGTAATATTTTAAAGGCGATAGTCTGTAAATATTTAAGAGTGTGTTTGTTAATTCTTCAGGCTTAAACGGATGAACCGATTTTGACGAAATTCGGTATGGAGGAAGCTCCATATCAGGATATTAGTGGTTTAATACCTAAGCTACTTTTTACCCCCGAGTAAAACCGCGGGGTGCTGCTAATAAAAGTCTGAAGTTCAAACATGAGCCAAATCGGATTTGAAGGATTCACAAAGTCTCAATCCGAAGCAAAGTACTAGTTATCACAAGTAAGTAGGTAACCCTGCGCGGGCGCAGCAAAGAGATTGTCTGCCCATAACATACTCGTAAATCACTGAAGGCGCATAATTCTAAAATCGATCGCTCCTCATACATTGAACAATAACGCGTCTGACGAAGCGTGTTGCCCAACAAGTGGCGCAACCAGTGTTGCAAGGCGAATTACATTTTTGCTCATATTGAAGGTATTGATTGAAGACCCGGATACAGCTCCGATATTTTTAAAACATAGTCTAACAAGTTCGTTTGTATAGGGTACTACAGTGCTACAAGAATTTTTTGGCACTTAATTGAGGCGCCGCCCGGTGTCGTATTGATAGGCTAATCTCCTTAATGAATGGGGGTAAAGAACGTACCTATGAGAAATATATCTTAGAGGATTTTTAGGTACCTATTATATATGTCAATATTAGAACATAACATAACATAGCATATCGTGGACACCTCTGCCAGCCCCTTCGGGGGAAAGACGTAACGATTTGTAAGTATAATAGATTGTTACTTATTTATACGTAGGTTAACTTATCAAATGTTGCACGCCCAACATGGTTTCACCGTTGGGACTTTGCACATAAAATTTTCGAATTAGATTACAATCTAATTACAGTAGGTGTATTTTGATTATAGTAACCTTGAAAGCTGCCTCGATTTCAATCATGACTTAAAACTTCAGTAGCACCCTAAATATGACATATATCTACTAAAATACGAAATCATTAACAACTGTAGTAAAAGCAATAATCGAAAAAAAAAACGGCTGTCACCCTCACCATGCTATTGTTAAAGGAGTAACAGGCTTGGGGTTAGCTAACCAGTAAAATATACCACACAAGTAATATTAAATTTTTACGGTTTTAGTCGGTGAGTGTATTTTTCCTCTACATTATTTTGATCATCTTTCTACATTCTAACCCACAGTTTCGTCAGTGAATCACACAGCAAGTATCTAAACACACTCAACACTCAGCCCACCGTATCCGATGACAGATGGGCGTACATTATCATAATACTCATCAATTACATATGTCAATGAGTTATCAACATCTGTCAATGACATTTTTAATCTGTTTGATTTGACTATGATTATTGTTTGATGGACTCACATCCGGTACTACGTTATAAAACAAATAATGATGAGTTCAGAACTATGCAAGTTCACAGGAATTTCTAAGAGACAGTTAAACACAGTTTCTGGTGGGAGGCTTCGGCCGAGGCTAGTTACCACCCACCGGACCAAGCCATGCCGTGAAATGACATAGTCGTGTTTCGGGATGTAGTCCGGTGTAACCGTTCCGAAGACGGGTCTGAGCAGTAGCGCACTTGTAGCGCCTCACTCAACTGCCGTCTTTGTACTGCTTCACTCTACAAAACTTCAAGGCTAGAGTGAATAAGTACCTTATAGGTCGTCGTGCTTCATCTTAGACCACAACGTCGCTTAACATCAGGCGAGTTGGTGGTCAAATGCCGACCTATTCAGCATAAAAAAAAAAAAAAAAAAAAAAAAAAATAGTTTTTAATCGAATTTGAACTAGAGCTTTAATTAATTTATCAGGTATCGACCCATTTACTTTGGGTATTCATTGTCTACGTCTTTGTGTGTATTCCATGGCTTCACCGACACAAGGAAACCTCATGAGGAGTTGAGCGTATGAAACGTTTTAATAAATAAATAAATTTTGGGACATTTTACAAGGCCGCTTGCAAACTAACAACGAACCCCAAACTAAGCAAAGCTTGAACTATGGCTGCCAGAGACTGATAGATATACATACATGTATATTTTTAAAAAACATACTTAAATATATATTTAACAGCCAGACATAGAACAAACGTAAACGTTCATCACATGAATGTTTGCCCTAGGTGGGAATCGAACCCACACTCCATAGCTCAGAAGGCAGGTTTACTACTAACTGAGCCACCAAGGCAGTCAAGCCGAGCAAGCGCGAAACGCGAGCGAAGCGTCTCCATTTCAGCTTAGGCAAAAATCTTTTTGTATGTCCCGATGTCCGGCTCTGCTCTACAAGTTGCATTTCTTAACCGATCCTCGTGAAATTTTGTAAGCAGGTTCAATTTTGATATGATTTTTTTTACGTTTTCACGAGGTCTTTAGCTCACAGAGCCAATAGTTATGTATTTATATTTATGAGAATAGGATTAATTCCGTGACTGGAACCTAAAGTACGGCCGCCTACTAGCGTGACTAGTGCCAGTCCTCTCCTACACAACATATTACATTACAACAATGTAGCGCATCTTTTGAATATATTTAAAAGAATCTTCACCCAAACAATAACGATCTGCATAATCCTTGAAGATTCAAGATCGCTCACTACTTCCTACCACGTTCATCTCCGAGCGGAGGTGTCGCCTGACGCTAGGGCCGGCTACTAGCCTACGACGAGCGAGCGAGTGTAGGCGTTGACAAATTAAATAACACCTAAATTAAATAGAAAGTGTCGCCCACTTTAATTTGTTTAGGTGACTTTGGGTTTCACAATGTTTAGACCAGGAAAACTTTAAGACTTCGTCCTGATTAAGGAAACTGTGAGTAGCTGACTGTCGAGAGGCTGAGTTGCGTTTATGGCAAACTCAAGATTGAGCAAGCGGCGAACTGTAGCAAATAAAATGCGAATCAGCCGCTCCTCCGTACGCGATACGCCGCAAACTGAATACGCGCGTACTCAAAACGAAAACAAAAACAAGTTCAGGGGGCCTATACCATGACACCTTATCGCCTATATGATGGTTACGTTTTGTTTTCGACGTTGCGCGACAGAGAATCGTATCGCCGCACAATAAGGTCCATGATCGCAATAAGATGACATGGTAGGCACGCAACTCAGTGTCGGATACGGTTAGCTGAATCGCCCTCCTTCACGCTGCCTGTCCAGTAATCCTCTAAATTGAATCAGTATCGAATAATTAATCAGTTAATCCAGTAATCGTCTAAATCTTTAATCTAAATAATCTAGTAATCTAAATAATCTAGTAATCGTCTAAATCTTTAATCTAAATCTTTAATCCAGTAATCGTCTAAATTAATAAGATGTCATGATAGGCCCGCAGCTCAGTATCGGGTACTGTTAGCTGAATCGCCCTCCTTCACGCTGCCTGTCCAGTAATCGTCTAAATTGCGTATAATCGCAGTAACAAGTGGTTTACTAAACCCACCGGCGCGAAACTTCACGCCACCAATTATTACATGCAGGTATGATAATTATTTCCGTTTTGTTAATTGGGCTGTTGATTAGCTTTAAATAATTGCTATTTAAACGTTTGCAAGAATAATTATTTTGGTAACTATTTTTGTAATTTAAGAATTAGATATTCAAGTGATTTTTTTTGACTTAGTAACAGCATTTGTTTAAATTTTTTGTACAAATAAAATGTAACACGTTTTATAAAGTCAAAATATAAACGATTAGCTGCGTCCTGCATATTACCCACAGTCCCACAGGAACCATTATTTTTACCGAATAAAAGGTCTAAAAAAACGTTGTGCAAGTACAGACAAAATTTTTGTCTGTACCTGTACAACGTTTATGCAAAACTTCATTTTAATCGGCTGAGTAACAAAAAAACCAACAGTTTCGTTTTCGCATTTCTAATATCATATGATAGGATAAGATAACACGTCTGGTTTAATCTTTAGAAAATTTCCGAAATACAGTAAGTACAGAGTAAAGTTAAAAACTTGACGAAAAAAAAAACGTTTCAACATTTTATTCTTTGTCGTTTCAATGATAAATTTTATTAAAATTTTTGACACAAATCTAGTATGCCTAAGTATAACTTTTCTTTTTAAGTTACCGAGAACTGTATTTTTTTACTCGACTGCGCAAGAAGGAGGTTTTTTTTTCGAGTGTATGTATGTATGTATGTAATATGTATATGGGTAAGGATGTATGTATGAGGTTTCTTAGGCACGCCCTACAGACTAAAAAGTTTCATGGATTTCGACATGTGAGGTGTCATATGAATCGTCTTGATAGTGGAAGTAACATAGGGTACAACATTCTGCAGTCCGGTTTTTATTTTTCTTGTAACAACGTTACTCGTTCCCAATCTTCCAAGATGAAACCAAGACGTCATCAACGTGTCCTTATGGACAATTCTGCATTTGCAATAGACGCAGAACAACAGTTTCATAACAAGAGTTCCGGCTTGCAAAACGCAACGCAACAGACTTAGTACCGGCGTTGTCAACGATACTATCTGGATCTAGATACCAGATGTAGGTTACATTTCTATTGCTCTCCATGTTTTGTAAGACAGGTTTATCACGTAGAACGCACTGCAAGAACTTGCCTGCAAGAGCTTGCAAGTCCATCCGCTTACTGCAGCCTTATTGTTTCACTTCATATTCTTTCAATTACTGACAAACCCTTCACAAATAAGGCGCCACCTACATCTTTAGTTGCAATAATCTTAATTGCCTAATTAGTGATGGGATTGTCAGTAATTCTCGAAAGAAGCAATTGCCCCACAGACACATTTGCCCTAGTTGACCCTACTTTTTAATAATGTAACAAGTAACAATAATGAAGTAACATTATTAAAAACAAGAACCCCGACTATTAAATGTAATTGACTATTCATAACCAAAAAGGAACTAACGACACCTCACTCTACAAAGTCGGTCAAGCCGTTTATGTTGTAGAACATGCAAAGAATTCAGCGGTCATTACATTATCAATTTTGCAGTACGCTGCAAATCGAACTGACCTAGCGTGCTAAAGTTCGATAGTGTAATGGCTGTTAGACAGTTAGCAATCCATTTTTTTTCTATTGCACGTGCTTAGTAGTTGGCATATTGCAAATTGGACAGTGTATAATGGCCGCTTTAGACAAACGTATGCAACAGCCTGTTCCATGAGGAAAGGGTGTAGTGTTACTTAAGGGACAAGAGTCCATACCCCTGTCTCTTAAGTAACTATGCATTTGTCCTACTGTCTTGACTAGTTGTCTCTTTAAAGTGAACCATTTTTAGAACACAAGTTTGCTAAATTCGAGAAAAAAAAATGAGCCCTCGTACAAAATTGATAACGTGACTAGTGATTTTGTTTGTAGACTTGACTTACGCATACAAACATGCGCTGGGAAAACATTAGCCTCCTTCGCCTGCCAGGTTTCCTCGAATTCTCTTCGCAACCAAATGAAACCAAACTAGAACATCAAACAAGCCAGTAGACTCTCAATTTCAATATCGCCCTCACGTACGTCACAGTATTTTTTCACACGCGCCTGGCAGAAAGTGACAGTACAGCTGGCAGCGGCGGGTCAAGGTGGCGTTACACTTTACGTACCGCAACCGTGCTGAGATGGACTATTGTGTTTATTACCACTTGACTAAGCAGGAGGCACCCTGATCTTTGATCTGAGTTACTTGGTTTGTTGTCCTGAGGTTTTGACACTAAGTATACATATAAGGTACTCTCTCCAAGTACATGAGTCAGATTTCACATTTCAGATTTATTTATTGCTTCTTCCGTACCGTACATGATGGTATAACACAAATTGTATTAGTTGTACATAAGTCTAACGGACCCCTAAGTCATTCATCGTTTGACCAACTGTTGCGCGTAAGTGGCGCCAACTAGTTGTCACGGTTACATACATTAACCACTATCCTAAATATATATTTTAAAAACCAATACATTGGTCTGAATGTGGGTTGGAATGCGGAATTGGATTATATAAGAATAGCATTTACCAACCATTTTTTTGGGCTGAAAAGTAGCCTATGTGTCTACTTATTTTCTTCGCTATTTTGTAATAACTAGGGATCGCTGTACAGAGTGTAAGCTATCTCTACTTCGAATTACGTCTAAATCTGTAAAGGTTTAACTGCGTGAAGAAGGTACAAACATAAACACACTTACGCAAATTTTGCATGTGTAATGTTTTAGGGAAGTGTCTTCTCAAATTGTATTTATTACTCATATTAAGTTTGAATGAGAGAATAAAAATCCTATTAGTTAAGGATAGTTAAACAAAGAAAGCGCTTAAAATCTACATTACATAACAATGTTAGCAATGGCTAGTTTAAGGTTATTTTTCATAGTTTAGATTTGGAAGATGAACTTACAAATAATTCGTTAATTGTCGTAATTTAAGAGCAAATCTAAATGATCAACCGAGTAAGTGTTAGCGAGCGAAGCGCCTATGTAGGTCCGAATCTTTGTCTTCCTCGAAAGGTTGCATTTCTTAACCGATTCTCTTGAAATTTTGTGAGCAGGTTCAATACTTTTACAGATTGAAAAATAAAGTCCTCACAAAATTTCACGAGAATCTCTCGAGGAATGCGACCAGGACAGACGTCGGCCGCGAGGTCTACAGCTCTACCACTAGTAACCACCTACCACTGTAATTAATAATTATTAAAAGAATAATAGTCAAAGTTTCAGTAAAATTGTCATATTTATCGACCGAGCGAGCGTTAGTGTCAGCGAAGCGTCTCTGCTTTAGCTTTGGCAAAAACGCTTTGGTACGCCCGGCGTCTATCCGCCGTGTTTTAAAATATTTTTGGCCATTTGAATTCTGTCAAAGCATTTCCAAGAAGGATTCCGGTTTCTCAGAAACAAGTATCTGAACTCTACAACCTGAAGTCATCACCAAAATTAGTGTCAATAAACAACGTTGTTTATTAAACACAGAAGATGCAAATTCGGTGATACTGACCCTCATTTTATCATCTTTGTTGTTTTAGTATTAATTTAAAAATTTTGTTCTTGAAAAATACTGTGGCACTAATGTTAAAGAAAATATCTAGATTATACTTGCAAACTTTTGACAAAATCCTTATATGCAGTCAATTACAAAGGCTGACCATAAAGAACTAGTCAAACTGCAGAAGTACAATTTTATTGCACTATTAATAAATTAAATAAAAATACTTGAACTAATACAAAAGTAGGTAATACAAGGCAGGATGGTGAATGATTACCTAAAGAAATCACTCCGCAGTTGAAGGAGGCTCTGTAATGAGAATTACCAACATGAAAAATAATAATAATAATAATAAATTCGGGACACTTCCACACACGGTCGCCTGACCCCAAACTGAGCAAAGCTTGTACTATGGCTGCCAGAGACTGATATACATACTTAGATATTTTTATATATCTAAGTATGTATATCCATATTATATAAAATATCCATATCTTTCCGATTGGAGCCTCCTGTAAGAAGTGGATCGGAGCGTCATTCGGCGAGATCATCAGGCGGGATGGCGGCCTAATGCAAGCCTCTTATTCCTTCTTTTCTTTGTCTTCATATCGTATAAAATAAAGTCGTTTTCCGCGTCTTTATATACCCTTGATCCTATATCCACTAACTCCTAAACTACGCAAAGGATTTTGATGCAATTATCACCATCAATTGGATAATTTTTACGGAAGGCTTACAGGCATCATGCGGAGCCGAAGCCAGATAAAAAAAAGGATTCGAATTTCGAACTCATATCCCGCGTCCTCTCTTGTCACTCAACCCCGCTACCACGAGCCGTCATCGCTTCTCTCGGAGATATCCCAAGTCCGTTCAAAGCCAATACGGCGCATCTCACGCTCCATGACGCAACGAACCTCTAAAGGTCGTCTAAACCAGTCCGCTAGTGCGCCTAACATTCCTGTCTCTTCACAATACGATCTTGATAGTGCGTAGATTAATTAGATAGATACTAGGCCCTATTCAGAACGCTTTATTGCTAAATGTAAGCTAACCAAAAGTTTTGATGTCCTTGTCTTATACTTAGGAATAACAAAGACAGGTATATTTTAGCTAGTTTTAGATTCATGGTTCTGATGGGATCTTTTGAGCAGCTAAAGATCCCATCAGAATTTTTTTTGTTTGAATACCAACCAACATATAATACATCAACACGTTCACTGAAAAAACATTGTCAATATTTAAAACTAAATGCTAACAAAATTATAGGCACCGACTACATGAAACAAACGTTTTAAAGCAAGAAATATAAAAATTATTCAAGTCTTTAAAGATCGGCAATATATTCGTAATACATACGGTTTTACGCAATGATGATCGCTCACCATTTAGGCGGCTCATCTGCTTGTTTGTCATCTAGGGGATAAAAAAGAAAATTCTAGTTGTTCAAGTCTGAAAATGGGAAATGGCTTTACTGAAAAAAACAATGCGCTGATGACAAAAAACTGATGTTATTAAAATTAAACCACGAACGTAGAGCATAAAATAAAGAGTGTGTTTGATCTATCCAGTGTTTCTGGTGTTATTCTACCTTGTTCACCTGGGCGATATTTTTCACCTGGCTACAAGTTTGACAGTAGATCAATAATAATACTCTGTTTCCTGGACATGGACTGGACATGGAATGACAGCCCTATTTATTTCGTTTATTGCTTTATTATCATGTTACATATTGATGTCTCCGTATTTGAGTGTTGTAATATTTAGTGCTGCTGAAGTTTTACATGATTTGTGAGTCACGGCAACTTTCAAGGGTGAAAATAAACGACTTGTCTAATATCACCCTCACCATTGTAAAATGAAAATCTTTAAAATTAAAAAACCGATTAACCGTTGATTCTACCGAATTGAGTACCTTTTGAAAAAAAAAACAATTTTTATATTCCTGTTGATTTTTTAAAAACAGCACGACAAATTTTGATAAAATTTTAATTGAACCACTTGAGAAGAACAACCATTAGAAACAAGAAACTGATTTTCCAAATCGGTTATGGCGTGTTCGAGTAATCAGTGAACATACCTACATAAAAAAAAAAGATTTCTACGAAGTGAGAAGATCACTCTTTTTTGAAGTCACTTGAAATAGTATAGGTTCCGTTGCTCACACCTGCTAGCTAAGCGTATCACGGGTTCGCTCCGTGACCTATCAGAGCTCTAAAGGTCACCTAAACCAGTCTCGCGGACGCGTCAGACATTCTTGCTAGTGATCCACCATAAAGTAGTAATACTACGCAGATTATCGATATTATTGCCACTTAATTATCGGTCTCACGATTTTCTTAGAAGTCTGTTCACTGCTAGTTCCTGCTACAAACAATTTTGCAAACGGAGTTTGCTATTACTAAGTAGGTACAACGCGTCTAATAAAGCAAATGATTATATTTATAGAAACTAACTTCCTTTTAAGTATGTATACCTATTTGAAATCATAAATTAAACATAAATTAAAAAATAGGAATAGACCCAATGCTAAGAACACTCTAACAGATAAAAAGCCACAATTTTTTTTTAATTTGTGGCTTTTTTTAACAATTTTGTCAATTTTTTGTAAAACCTGATATTCGTTCATAATGTTATGTATAATCATGATAAATGTATACAAACGACATCAAACATCACAATTTAATGAAAAAGACTTAGGAGATCAGTTATCACTGTATATCATATACATATCGTCACGCCTTTCCCCGAGGGGGCTGGCAGAGGTGTAATACAACATCCAAACTTCGACGGACGATATACAGTCCCAAATGTGACAGGGGCGATACACCGCCATACACCGGGCTCTAAAGAAGCAGATAACATACAATACGTTTACATAATGAACAAATTGCTGCGTGCCGTAGGCTGGGTTTGAACCCGCTCGTTCTGGCTTAAGAGGCGAGCCTTCCCCAACTAGGCTATCATCGTTTCATATATCATATCCATCTACTCAATCAGTTATTAGCCTTGTATCACCTTCAAAAATGAAGAACATTTCAATCAAATCCATATCCGGAATTAGCAAAAATGCCATGCAATTAAGCACTATAAAGTTACCACTACACGTGCATATAGCATAATATAATGATCACACACTTACCTCTAATAAAATACATATTATATTGTACCTACCATTTGGAACATCCTCAATCGTGACTTCAGATAATATTATACACTTAGTTATAATGTTGTTCATCGTTTCCCCGTAATAGAGATTCATTTAACACTAGTAGAATAGAATTCAATAGATACTCATACTATAGTATTATATTGTATTCTATTGATTGTTTACGAATCAGGGAATGGGAATTGCTAGTATTGCTACCTAGAACCGGTGCCTTACGCACCGCAGGTCTGCTTAAGGAATGACAGGCGAAAAGCAACCCTAAGGTTGATATTTTTAGATTTTTGAAATTTAAGGTAATTCTTTGGGACTTGTGATAAGCATTGCGTAAGCAAAGGTCGATTTTTGATAATTCAATATTTGCTGACCAGTCGCTGGGCTTAGCGAACCATTGAGTATTGGTTAAAAACCTTGTAGCATAATTCAGTAAGTAGCAGTAGTAAGTCGGGACTCTCCCTTACAAATTACAATAGAGTTCAAATTAATTTTAAAGAGAGGCGAAGATTTTTACCCACATGCTCTAGAAGGAGGGTTATGTTATTTGAGTGTTTGTTTATATGTATGTATGTATGTATGAGGTTTCTTTGGAACGCCCAATAGCCTAAACAGCTTCAGATTTCGACCTGTGAGATGCCATTTGAATCGTCTTGATAGTGAAAGTGACATAGAGTACAACATTTTATAGCCAGATTTTTTGGTTTTTCTTTAATAAATATTGTACGACTTTCGCGTGCTTTCTTTGTTACAAAAAATATTCTTCAATAAGTCTCAAAAAAGCTGCATCCCCACTGACCGAGCTCGTCACTTGAGGGACGCTTCTATCTTAGTCTAGGGACTGGTAAGCTTAGCAGCCACAGCGAGACAGAAATGGGCCTTACGAAGCAGGTTCAGTCAGTGGGGTCCAACTCCATACAGACAATTAAGTAAAATTTATTCAGTGTATCAAATTTTAAAAGTTTATTGATAATCTGCAAACCAAATTTACATTAAGAGGTTCCAGGTAAACCGATCTTTACCTGCATATTCATAAAACGCCAGCTAATCGGAAAAACCGATAAACCATAACAATAATGAAGTCAGACATCGGAAATAAATAATGTTGTTTATGTAAACAGAATGTAACTCTTGGTATAAATGACGTGAGGACGGGTTCCTTGTCACAGTACATCTTCGAGCGAGACACGAAGCAACGTTGATAAAAAAATTGAGAACGGTATATTAGCATAATTATCATGTTTTTATTATTGACAAAAAACTTATTTAAGTAACAGAGCTTATCCAAAAGCTTTTTATGTGTTCACTTTTCGTGAAATCAAACTGATATCGTAAAATTATTTTCATGAAGTATAGAAACACAATAAGAAGAGCAAATACCTAGATAACTATAAGACAACTATATTCAAAATCAACAGAATCCAATTACCTTTACCGGCAATCCAATTACCTTTACCTTTTATTAAGTAGAGAGTAATAATAATAGTAGAATTTAATTTATTAGATACTCCCACCGAATAAATTAAATTCTACTATTAAACTCCGTTTTAAAAGAACCGGTCCGTTCTAAAATCCCTAATGATAGCCGACCTCCGGTAAGAGATGTCGCCTCAAGAAGGAGAATAAACTCCACGCGCCAAAACCACATAAACCCAGAAACACAACCAAACTACAAACTCCGAACTTACACATTGCCTCCATCCTGGGTACTTCCCGATCGATAACACAGCTTATGAGCATCCTTAGTTTAGTCACCGATCTCAAACTCTCATCATTAACCCACAGATGCTGCCCCTTGCACTCCTCGCCGTCACCCTGGCGCTGGCCGCCGCCGACGTCTCCCACATCCTGCAGGAGACCACCACCACGGAGCCGCCGCCGCCCAGGCCGTACCTGTTCTCGTACGCAGCCGGAAGGTACCCTGGACACGTGGACCGGGAGCACAGTGAAGTCAGCGATGGAAAGGGAACTGTTAGAGGTAAGAACGTTGATGCAACGAATAATGCAATAATAGCCTATTATCGAACACAAAAAATCTTCGACTTTGGTTAGGCGCAATGTGTCGGCTCAGATATCGCTATCAGACAGAAAGATATGATGTCTTCTAGATTGTCTAGTTCTAGATGTCTTTTAGCTGATGCCCTTTTTATCATCATCATCAATTTGCTTTGTTTTTATTTGCTCACTATTGAGTTTACATTTCTTGAATTTCCTTTTCGGTTCCGTATGCCAATCTCGTCCACTGCCTTTCTACCGCCTTATCAATGTCATCTGACCATCGAGCTGAAGGTCGCTCAGGTGGCTCTGGCGCTCCATACATCTTGCCCTTAATTCCATAACCCGACATTTTCCGGCATTTGAAATCAGAATGTTATGTTTACTAATATGCCAGCCACTTTATCAAACTACTGAAAAAAGTAATTTTTGATATTTTTTAAAACATTTCTTTGCTCTCAGTACGCTTTCGAACGATCTGGAAAAATTGACTTACACGCATAAACTGGTTTCTTCCCCATGTAGCTATTATATATAGTGTTTATTCTATGAACTATGGATGTGTATACTATGTGTTAAATGTAGACATATGTAATTATAAGTATCTTAGCAAGATTATTTCTTCTGTGATATTGCGAAGAATACAAATACAGCAATAACATACAAGTTAGGCTCAATTAGATTTACTGATAACAGGTTTTAAAGCTCTACGTAATACGATTGAAATACGCAAATAGACTATCTGTATCATGATTATTGCTATATTGCGTAAAACTTGGGCCCTAGTCCAAACGGGTTAACTTACTTGCAAATGAAGAAACTAACGGCCTTCGGAAGCCAGACGCAAAAGTTATATTCAGAATTCTCAATAGATTTTATTCAGTTCACGTCTCGTGATCTCAAAAGCACTGCAACAGTCAACGCGTAATTTATTTTAATTGATGTCAACATTTTGTCGATTTATTTTGTTAAGTGTAGCCTTCCTGCTGATTTGTTTGCATTCGGTGGTTATACGCTGTACTCCAGTTTATAAAGCCTATAAGCCAACAAAATAATGACTGCCGTGCAGTCTTATTCAGAACGTTTCCTAGTAGCTTAGCAATTTTTAAGCTAGCCACTAAAATACACACTTATCTTTAAATTAATTGTGTCATCATCACTATTAACCCACATAAACCCACTACTGAGCAATGGTGTTTCTATAAGATACACCCTTCATTCTGTCCTTTAACTACTTCTGTCCTTCAACTAGGTATTTCGCTTTTGACACTATTCTTACACTTCAGGCACGTTTTCGTACGTGGATCCCAACCAGAAAGTCCGCACAGTGGACTACGTGGCAGACAAACAAGGCTTCCACCCAGTGCTCTCCGATCCACTGCCAGAGCTCCCTCGTGACTCGGAGTCCGTCGCACAGGCCAAGGACAGGCACTTCCAGCTCTACGCCAAGATTGCTGAGGACCATGCTAATCACCCGCACCCTAACCCAGGTGAGATAATCCCTCAGTTTAAATGTAATCAGTACCATGCCAGTTAGAATTCTGACCCTGCTAGAAAAAATCTTGACGTAAGAAAGATAATATAGGAAGTCTTATGATCTTTTTTTTTCCAATGTCAGTTCTCTTTAAAAACTAGTCCTTCGTAATAGACTAGCCTAAAGCACTGCTTTGGTCTATATCGAGCTGATGAAAATAATTATGAGAATTGAAAACTGAGCTCAATTATACTGAAATGGAATACTAGGTACGTACATATTGTATGCGACAATATCCTGATAAACATGTTTAACTTTTCAGAAAACTCAGTCCCGCGCCAATCAGAAGCCGTTGTCGTAGCCACAGCGAAGCACGCGCAGCTGTTCCGAGTGATCGCGGAGCAGCACGCCAGGATCGCGGCCGAAAGAGAAGCCTTGCAGCAAGAGGAGGAGGAACAACGTCGTCTCCAGGAGCTGCAGCTGGAAGGCCTGCAGCATCTACAGGAGCATTAAATGGAGAAAAAACTGGGAAGGAAGGCAGGTGGTGTTCACTCTGAACAGCTACCACGAAGCAGCTGTTCAGAATGAATTCGTAGTGGCACGTTATTAACTGTTCTGTCAGAAATGCGGTTTTAAAAAGCACTGCAGCAGAAAAAAGCTGCAGCTGAAAGCCAAAACCATCTGCACAATATTGGCTGGATTAGCGAAGAAGCTATCACTTTAAACGTCTGCAAGTCAAGTGCAAAATGATTACTGGATGTCAACCAAGAATGCCAATGACGAAAAGCGCTTCAGCGTGTCACTTTTAAACTAACTAACATATCTTTAGTTGTTGAAACGCTGTACCTAAAATGAGCGCTGGTTCTCATTCCAAATAAGGTTACAATACTTCTGAAAGACCAATCACACTCTAGGGATTTGTGAGCGAATTCAAAGTTCAAGGCGAGGCGAGGCCAGCGTGCAACCAGCTCGCCACAAGTTCGCAGTGGGCGCGCGGTAAAACCCCACGAGACGCCGTCGCCGCGGGCGCGCAGCGACAGATTACTAATTAGCCACAGTGTCGCAGCGAGCCGGCGAATAGCGGCGTCGACGTCATATTATTGTATACTAGAGGCGTCTTCGCGGCGTGATCACCTCGCACTCGCCTCGCTTTAAACCTGCCCGCAATCCACCAGTGTGATAGAGCTCTAAGATTTAGTTGACTTGAGAATAGCTAGAACAGCTACGAGCACTAGAAATGCCTACTGATTTATTAACTTGAAAACTAAGGAATAAATCTTCTCTTGTGGCACAGATCATCAAGCGCTCTGCAACGGTTATAAAAAGACTTAATTCCAAAATTTGTGCCAAAATCATCTGCTTATATTTGCCTATTCTAATTTGGCCTTAGATATGTCAAACCTCCTCAAAATCCTGCCAGCATCAAGTGGGAGGTTGAATTTTGACAGTCACAGGGGCGTTTTTAGAATAATCGACTTAGATAAGTACCAACATGAAGAAACAACAACGTGAATGTGTGTGGGCCTACGGACACTCCAAAGAGCTTCAGTGTAATTATGTATATTAAAACCATCAGAAATTACCACAAGTACTAGAAATTACCAGAAATTACTAAAAATTTCCGGAATATACCAGAAGTTTACACTAATTATGTGATTTATTCAACATAGTAATTTTATTATCAAAATGTATTTATTAATAGTCTGTTTCAGTGTTAATAATAACCGATCTCAGAAACTATACTTTATCAAGGCGCTATTTTCACCAGAATTAACAATTTTCAAAATTTTTCAAATTTTGATTTTTACTATTTCGTTATTATTGTAAGAATCCGCGTTTGAAAATAGCGTTAGTACATACCATTTTTATGATATTTCAAAAATATCACTGGAAAAATTAATAACTACTCAATTAAACAAATGTAAAAAAAAACGAATAATACTCTTAAAATTGCCATATATAAAAAATGTGTTTATATATTTTGTAATTTTATACTTTTTAATGTAAATCATAACTTGCTGTGTAGATGTGAAAAATAAAATAAATTGTAAATATTATAAAATACGCCTAGCTTTTTATCTGACCCATAATAATTAATAATAGTACCTGGATGGCCGAGCTTTGCTCGGTATTTTTTTTTATTTTTTAATTGTGTTTTTTGGATAATAAATAATTGATTTTAGTCTAACCTCAAATCAAACACTCATTGACTTCGTGTTACTTAACAACGCCATCTGCTGTTGTGTCGTTAAAGCAATTAGTTGCTCACAAAAAATAGTAGTATTATTATTCGCCAATAGATGTCAGGAAGAGTCATATTTTTCAGTTGAGATTGATTATCGATAAAACACGAATAAAATGATATTTTCTAAAAATGATTCCTAGCTAGATCGATTTATCGCCCCCGAAACCCCCTATATACTAATTTGTATGAAAATCGTTGGAGCCGATTCCGAGATTCCAATTATATATATATATATATACAAGAATTGCTCATTTAAAGGTATAAGATTATATATATATATATACAAGAATTGCTCATTTAAAGGTATAAGATTACGGAAATAGACGGAAATAGAATCGAAACAGACTAATGATGCTGATGACGTATTGAAGCATTGACTCCAATGCTGAGACTAACTCTGTTTTTAACTGACTTCCTAATAAGAGGAGGTTCTCAATTCGACTCTATGTTTTTTTTATTATTTTTGTATGTAAGAGTTATGTTACGCTATTACTCCGCCAATTGTGGACGGATTTTAATGACTCTTTTTTGCTTGGTAGATCATACTCTAGAGGTGGTCCCTTATAAATGTTATCGAAATCAATGTAGCAGTTTTTAAAATATCATCAAAATCTAAAAATTGTGCACATGGATGACGGCCTGACGGGAAGCCGGTTTCATAAGCATTTTTTGTTTTTTATATTATTCTATATCACTCTCTCTTTCTCCTCCGACTATATACTATATACTACTATATGTAAGTGGTATAGTAAAATCAGTCAGCTTACTTATCGCCACTAGTCGATTGAGCTGTAAAAATCTCGTGTGGAAAAAAGACCCCCTTGAAATTATAAATAAATATTGTTCACGCTCGTTCTCAAACCTCCCCAGGTTTCCCCTTGCCTATTATTAGGGATACCATAGACCACACAATCAAACAAGACAATTTTTAGGGCTGAAACACATCAAAGTCAGTAGTCCAGTCCGTGCAGTGCAGTCCGTTAGCAATAGCGTAGCGTCACCAAACTAACGGACTGCACCTGCATTTGGTGTGCTCTAGAGTCCAACAGAGCTTGATGCTTAAAAATAATAGGAAGCCAAATAATAACAAACTGTCATTGTGTGCAATAACTTTTATTATGTGACGAATAGATATAACCAATAATCGGATCCAGTTCGAAGCAGCATCAGAGTTCTTAGGAGGTACTGTCTGAAAGCAAACAAAAGTTTCAATAACTCTTATATGAATAAGAAAATTTATTGCGAACACTTGTAAGGTACATTCGCAATAAATGGATAAATGTTTTATTGCTCACTCTAAATATTATAATAAAAATAATAACGACTTAAAACTATTGTGCAACATTTTCGCTAAAAAAGATGTAATGAAGCTTAGGGGCGGCAAATTTTTTTTGGAAAAAAGTTAATTAATTATAGGCTTTCGGGCGGCCTAGTAACTCTGACATCAGAGCTAGCTACTCGGCCTATACGAACTTACTTGCTTGCCTTTTGCGCAAAAAAATGCTCAGAGTGTACGAAAGTAGATTATACAATACGAGCAGTGGTACAATATGCGTTTTTAGCAAGAGATTTTATTGTACACTAGTTCATCTGATTGAGACTTTAGTCACACTAACGCTATGTCACTCAGAGACATACAACTTGACCTTATAATATTAGTTTAAATAATTAGAGACCTAAAAGTGATGAGCTTACTTGTTGGTGGTCGGGGAGGAGGTCCGCCGGGGCCGCCGCCGCCACCACACCCGGCCTTCTGGCCAGCACCAGTACTCATGCCGCTCTGGAATTAAACATCAGCCATTACCACAACGAATGTGGACAACATTTTTAAAGCCAAATCCACCTCAGGGTCTTAGAGTTAGGCTAAGTTGACAGATGTTAGTTAGTGCTGCAATTGACCGAGCTTGACTCGGTGCAGCCTCGGTAGATTGTCATCCTTTTAATAAACTTCTGCTTCCAATAAAGTTACAATAACTCTACATCGATATTTTTAATTATCTACTGGCGAGACGAGCTCGACAAGCACCGGAGGGACTGACCAATTGTGGCTCAAGATAGAGGCACATGGAAAGAGGGTAGGAAGGCCTTTGCCCAACATTGAGACAGCACAGGCTCATAATAATTAATAAATAAATAATAATAAAAAATCTTCCTACTGAGACCTGTCTTGCAGATTAACTATGTAAGTAGGTACTTAAAAATCAAATGAACAACATGTAAAAGTTCAAAAGCTACATCTTGTACATCTATGGTTGCAAATGTGATTCCAAGAAAAGCCATCTGTCTCCAGAAAACTGATTTTAATAATTAAGTTAAGCTATACAGTGTAAAGAAACTGATACTTACCACCAAAGCGAGCATCGCAGCCATGACCACAAAGAGAACTCCAAATAACTTCATGTTAGAAACTTTGATTCTACACTGACGATACTAACACAGCCCATCATATTTTATACCAAACCCACAGGAAATTCTACCGTTTATCACTACTTGTCCATTATTTAGTAAATAGTTGTCAAATTACAATACTTATTTGTCGTAATAAAGGATAATCGCTGGAAAATGGTCGATTTTGAAGTGACAGAGCGTGAAATTTGTGCATTTTTGTCGCAGTTTTCAGGGACACGTGTGAGAAGAAACAATACATAGCCTACCGTCGGACAAGAGTTTTGCCAGAACTAGAGTACAATAGGACAACTAAAGAACTAAAACGTTTTTGTTCATATTTACATATTCGTATTTCAATGCTAATAGTTAAAAACAAAAGAATAAACGAATAAGACAAGACATGGCAATGTTTTAAATCTACAA
Organism: Peribatodes rhomboidaria; assembly: GCA_911728515.1. Taxonomy (NCBI): domain Eukaryota; kingdom Metazoa; phylum Arthropoda; class Insecta; order Lepidoptera; family Geometridae; genus Peribatodes; species Peribatodes rhomboidaria. The sequence continues at coordinate 14,814,466 of OU452187.1, read as the reverse complement.
AATATACGAGATTTTAAAATTGACAAAAAGATTATGAGACAAAGTAAGTGCAGAAATAATTTATTTACTCACAAACGTTTTTAATAAAGTGTTGTAAATACTAAGTTAATTGTTTTTAAGTACATACACTTGATTTTATCACAGAACAAAACTGGGAAATTTTCTTAAAAACTACGAGGCGTTGTTTTTAAAATGTAAGAAAAGTTGATAAGACCAACATCGTAATGGCAGGCGACTTGTTTATCGCCTACAGATTGAGTAATTAGATTTAGTTTCATAGGCCCCGGTGGCCCAGCCCCGTTACCGGGGTAGATAAGAAAAGCCGTTTCATCTGCCCTGGAATCACCACGGTACAAAGTGCAACCTGTCTGGTTCTCGGTAAAACATAAAAATATTGCGTGGAGTCCCCCCGCGCGGAAGAAGTGAAACTTCTGTGTTTCTTTCTTACTACGCGCATGCGTTTGAGTGCCTCGCATTCACTCTCACTCTGTCTCTTTCTATTCCCTCTCCCCAGGAGCGTTAAACGTTTAACGCAACCTTGTTGGAAGTCGCATTAGAAGTTTCACTTCAATGATCAACCCCTGACGTCGTTAGGCTCCTAACCAGCCTTTAGGACGTTTAACTTAAAATACCTTCCGTTCGGGATGCGCCTACTACCGCGTGCTTCAAAACCAAGCTGGGAGCGTGTTTACTTGATGATATTATGTTTTATGACATTAAAGCTTATTTTAAAATAAGAGATTTTTGAACCATTCTTATCTTGTATAATAATAGCTATACTTAATTGGATAATGACACTAATTAATGATATTTCACTTAGTTATCAATTATTATTGTCATGGGATTAACTTTTAATTATAAATACTCAACTGTGACGTGTAAGGAGTTATTAATCAATTCTGATATCTGATTACCTTGTTATTAAGAAATTAAAATTCAGTTACACTCATATTTCCGTTAGAAACCCTTCGCTCCGGGAGCGGCAGGTTGTCCGCCATTGCACACAAAATATTACCTAGTTTGGCTTAATGACTGCAGCGCACTTCTAGATACACCTGCCACAACAAAGTTGGTCTTATCGCAGTCCCTAGTCTAACTCCAGTTTCTTAAAGCTGCCCTGTATGCCGAACGCGTCTAGGACACTGGACTTCCCACCAGGTCGCTTGGTCTCGTCTACTCGTTTCTTGTTTTCTTCCTGGAAGAATGCTGCGTTTGCCTGGAATCGCTCGATGGTCTCCGCTGGAATAAAAAGATAGTTGAATGCGTATAAGTACCAAGTCAGACTTTGGTCTGACTTGGTACTATCAGTCAGACTTTGGTCTGACTTGGTACTATATTTATGGTATACGCCTAAAAACTTTTACGGAATTGAGTGGAAATAAACCAGTAGTTCACTTCGAACTGATACCTACTCCGTACTTCTACTCCTACAAACAGACAGAGTAACTTTTGCAACTTATTTAGTTGCAAACAATATAGACAACAATTATTGATTACGAGCAGATTTAATCATTTGATTGTATTGGCTTAAACTACTTAACTGCAAAATTTTATGAAGATCGTATCCACGATCATGATAATCAAGGTGTCTTTAAAAACATACATATATAAAATTTCATGACTGTCGAGTTGTCCCAATAGTCTCTGATACTTTCTCTTTGGTCGGATAATCAATATAGGCTGATAATGAAGTCATGCTAAAGACTAATACTCAGAATTTCTCTCACTCCTAATCCACATTCACACTAATATTATTAAATCGAAGTTAACTGTGTCTGTCTGTTTGTAGGCCTTTCATGGTTAAACGGCTGAAAGGATCTTGTTGAAATTTGATATTTATTTACAGTAAATCACGAGAAAGGTTTTTTAATACTATTTTATATATAAACGCAAACGAAATCACGGGTAACAGCTAGTATTCATATACTCGTAATCAAACTTATACCTTGAATAGCCTCTCTCGTCTTATACGTCCCTCCGTCCTCAACCGGGAAGGCCTCCTTGGGTATGTACTTGTAGATGCCGTCGTCTCCTGAGGGGTGGATGTAGATGATGTCGAGCAGCTCCTTCTTGAGGAACGGCCGGAGCAGCATCATCAGCTTGTCCATGAAGTGAGGCGCGTTTCTGAAGTGCACCTCCTTGAGTTTGATGAGCATGCATTCCTGGAAAGAGTTAATGAATAAAACTGGGTTAATTAAGGTTTTGGAGTGTACACGTCAAGGTGTTTTTTTACTTCGATAAATTATATTTTGTTTGTGACTCCATACTTCTATACTTTACTGCCATACCAAATGTTAAAAACCGATAAAGTTTGTATGGTTGTTAGTTTGTTTGTGTGTCTGGAACTACTGGTCCGATTCGGAAAAAAATCTTTCTTTCATAAAAAATTACACCGTATCTGAGTAGAGTGCCAAAGGCTCTGAATCGCGAGCGAAGCCGCGGACAGATAGCTATTTATATGGTATAATAAAATACTCCACCAGGTATAACATTCCGGTCAATCACGTGGGCAACACATGGTAACGTCAAGCAATGCTTGAGCAAGACCGAAAAAGTCATTTACAAATAGTGCGAAAGAGACGGATGACGATGATGAGTGATGTCATTACGTGTTTGGTCCCGGAATGCTAAACCTTGTTTTTTAGGATCATGGCTATTTATATATGCTAGTTATTTTATTGTTTATTGCCTTAAATTAAAGTAGGTACATAATGTTTCAAATAACACAATATTGTATTAGGTACATAAAATCAACGGACCTCGACACCAATTAATAATAATATTGATATAAAAAAGTGCTTGTACATCTTTAAATTTTGTTACAATTACAATACCACTCGGTTCCTTCCTGGTTAACAGCGGGAGTAAAGTTTAGAAGAGTGACTCGTAATTTTAAACTAAACAGACTATTCAACAGACACACTCACCTGCAGGTAATAAAGTATTTTCTTAACCGTCATAATTTCTAACTTTTTAATATGGCTCATCGTAGTTTGGTCCATGTCAATTATCATGACAAATCTGAAAATAACAATCGTCTTGTATTATTTGGGGAAATCTAGGCATAGTAACAAAGCTTCTGGCTTATTACTTATATATTATAATTATATTATTATATTATTAAAGTGACAATACGGTAGATTTGGCAACGACATTATGTTTGCGTCAGTGTGCGTGACAAGGCAAGTAAATACAGCACACGTAACGAATTTGTAGCTTGCGTTTCGAGAAGGCGTTTTTTGAAAACCTACCTTTTAGAAGGTACTCTATTTACGGCACAATTGGTTGTGCCGTGGAGTGGAAGTGTATTGCCCAAATCACAGAACTAATGCGGAGAAATTATCTGTAGTTCTGTCAACAGATTAACTCAACAGAACAGGTGGGAATAGTAGAGAAAAGTCAGGTGTAAAGCATGGTCTTTTAAATCACAGAACTAATGGGAAAAATAATCCACGCCCAGTATTAGCCCATCCGTCTCCATCAGCCTGTTGAAGTACATACCCAGGCCAGGTTCCCTCCTGGTACTGCCAGAGGTCGAACACCATGACGAAGGTCCGCGCAGCCTCCGGGAGAAAGAAATTCCTCGCGTCCGCGTCCAGCAGTCTCAGGTAGATCGCCCGATACCCTCGCACCGTCAGTATCGGCAGCGGTGCGAATAAACTGAAAAGAAAACATTCAATTCATAAAAGAGCTCGAATATTCTCTTAAGAAAGTTAAATCTGCGGCATATCCACCTGCCGCCAGCTTATCAAAGTTTCCACGTACGATGAAAGTAGAGTAATAGGTTACTATGGATAGGTGATAGATAGACTATACAAACAAATACGGCGATCATTACTAATTATAATATACTCCGCCAGCATTCGGAATTTAAAAATGGTCACGTGAGCAGTACGAAGCAGACGATGGACAATGACGACTTCATTACGTGTTAGCTCCCGGTATGCTAAATCTTGATTTTTTAGATCATGCTCCATTTACTTGACATTTTTTATTTGTTTAAGTATCCCCAATACCATACCAATGCTACTTTCATCGTGCGCTGAAACTTTAGTAAAATGTGTTGTAATCGCTGAAAATTTTCCGATTATTAAATAGCCAGTTTGGTATCTTATATCTTTAAATGAGCAATTCTTGTATATATATATATATATATATATATAATTGGAATCTCGGAATCGGCTCCAACGATTTTCATACAATTTAGTATATAGGGGGTTTCGGGGGCGATAAATCGATCTAGCTAGGAATCATTTTTAGAAAATGTCATTTTATTCGTGTTTTATCGATAATCAACTTAAACATAAACTTGGAAGAAAAATAACAAAAAGGAGGCGTTTGAGTAGTCTCAACTGAAAAATATGACTCTTCCTGACATCTATTGGCGAATAATAATACTATTTTTTGTGAGCAACTAATTGCTTTAACGACACAACAGCAGATGGCGTTGTTAAGTAACACGAAGTCAATGAGTGTTTGCTTTGTTAATCAATCAATCAATTGTTTATTTATGTTGTTTGTGTCTTCTTAAAGCACGTGTTCACTTAAAAATGCCTAAACGATCTTGGAAAAAAACGCTTATAACTCGTGATTTTTTTCTTTAAATAACCAGTTCATATTTTTTTATTATTCTATCGGTAAGATCGAAAAATATTATTCATATTTCATCATTTTATTAGTAATTCGTACTTAAATAAAATTTCCAAAAAACACAATTTAAAAAAAAAAATACCGAGCAAAGCTCGGTCATCCAGGTACTTTTAAGTTTAACAGAGTAACTTATTCTTATTTACGTTCTTATTAAGATGAATACCAATAAATACGGCAAGAAAATGAAAGTCTAGGCGCGGTTCTAATTTTACCATCAAATATGACTTACGATTTTCAACTCTAAATGAAGTGACTAAAGTAAACGTGTGTGCGGGTGGATAATCGTAGTATGACCGGGCCTTATTAAACTAGGTACTTTAAAGTGTAGTTTGAGTACGAGCTTGAGTACTCACATGGTGTCGAGCGCCAGCTGCACTTTCTTGTCGAGGCAGCGGTCGCGGAAGAAGGGCGCGAAGCTGTCGGCGCTGCGCAGCGTGCAGTGCAGGTCCAGCACCTGCTTGGACACCTGCATGCTGCGCTCGCAGCAGTGGTACGTCACTATCAGGTCCAACTCTGGAATGGTTAAATACATTTTTGAGTGAAGTGTAGAGATTTAGTTAATTAATGATTTACAAGAGAGCTCCACTTCGCTTCACTTAGGCGAGAGGACTTTTGCCCGTTTTCATCGGTGGCACATAAACCATACCCTGTCTAAGTATCCCTTAGCTTAAGACATCCCCTATATAGATCCCTATCCTATGGTCGTCTTCACAGTGTTATGTGACACTTTGATAGGGGGAACTTAAGTAGGTGACGTTCGTAGAGGTTAAATAGCCATCTAACCCAACACATCCAAGTCGGATTTGCTCTGATAAAGAAGTTGGGAGAGGTTTTGGACTATTATAATATCAACTATTAGAAATAACGTGGAACTATATGAGTTATCAATAACGGATTTCGGATTGCGTATCGTTTTATTTTCAGATTTTATTTTCATTGTAATTAGATCAAAACAATTTTATCGGTAAAAAAAATAGTATTTTTGCAAATAGTCACGTTTTTTATGAATGGCCTGAACTTCAGTAAGTATCGTATTAGAGAGACTTTAGTATGATATAGGCCACTAGTTAAACGGCGTCGTTTAGTAAAAAAGCTAGGCTGTTAATGGAACGGCTAATTAAGCTAGCTGGCTGCAACGTTTACACTACATGAGTATCGGAGCGACAGACTTTCATTCCGAGACCGGAAGTTAAATCTAGATCTGTATGAAAAGAAGACTCTTTTCATACAGATCTAGATTTAACTTTACTATTTCATTAGGCATTACCATGTAATAGATAAGTTACACACTTACTAGTACTAAGTTATAAGTGAAGAGTAGTAAGTTGTCATGGATTCACCGTATCATTAGTACTACCATCATTACCTGTCATTAAGCTTATTATGTCTTTGTTACAGTAAGTACATTTGAATGCCGTCACTAGTCAATTTTTAGGGTACAGTACCAAAATGGTAAAAAGGAACCCTTATAAATAATATTAATTTTTTTTTTTTTAATTGGGACAATTTTCAGACACATTTTCAGATCCCAAAGTAAGCAAAATTGTACTGATGTATTGATGTATGCCAAAGACTGATATACATTATTGTAATTTAAGTAAATTTAATCAAGCGATGACAGCCTAGTTGGAGATGGCCTGCCTCTTAAGCCAGAGGGAGCGGGTTCGAACCCAGCCGACGGCACGCACCAATTTGTTCATTGTATATACATATGTCATCTGCTACATGAATGGAGCCCGGTGTATGGCGACAGGCTCGCCCCCTGTCACATTTGGGACTGAATATCGTTCGGCGCAGTGTGGGTGTTGTATTACACCTCTGCCAGCCTCCTCGGGGGAAAGGAGTGACAACGATATACATTTATAAATACATACTTAAATAGATATCAACACCCAAACATAAAAACAAGCACAATGTTCATCACATAAATGTTTGCCCTAGGTGGTAAGCGAACCCACGCCGAAATTTTGCTCAAAATTTTGAGCAAAATTTCAGCGTGGCTCAAAATTTTGGTTTAAAAAAAATTGTTGCTATAAAAATGACAGAAAAACAACTTGTCAGCTGCCAGAGGCATGATGCGATGGTGTTTGCATAGGGAGAGGGTTCTGGAAGCACAAAATAAATTGAAAACGAAATTTTAGCTAGATTTAGACAGAACCCTCGCAGCTTATTATTGAAACATAAAGTTCAGAAAGGATATAAAAAGATTATTTTTAATTCTTCATGTGTTCTGATATTTTCATGATAATTTAACTAATTTGTTTACTTACCTTTAAACTGATGTGCTTATTTTAAATTTGTTGTAACTTACATATAATTGTATGGATCTCATTTAAATGAAATAAACGAATTTTAATTGCATTTAAAGTATGTACTTACATTGTCAAGTACATTTACTTCTCTCCCACACTTATAAAGATCTGTGCACGTCCATGAATAGTAAATATTTCTGTCCATTGTTTTAATTAAAGTGCGGCTCATTAACGCAACAATAAACAAATAAACATCGTAAAGACGTCCATTTTTTTTAACAGAGCTAAGTATATTTTCACTTGTTGTTTCAATCATCTAGGAACTTGATAATCATTAAATACTAGTTATTATCCTAGTTTATATTCTTCTAACGGCGTGTAAAAACCTTAATAGCGGTCAATCAGGCAATCTTTGATTCTGAGATAATGACTGACGAGACCGTCTGACGCTAGTGATTAGGTACCGTGTTAAGTACCTAGATTAAGCACTAAAACCATCAAAATAACATAAGGAAGAAGCGGCACGAGTCTAATTTCTAGTACTCAGTTTGTGGGCCCAATACAACTACAAGCAAACGGACACTACCCAGCTCCGTTAACAGTATTATGTTACGTGTATCAATAACAAAGATAGAGAGACGCACATGAGACTATAGCGAGACAACAATAATTATCACTGTTGTGACCGGTTGCGTTTGCTTGTGATACGGTGAATTGTGTGCTGCACCTAATTTAAGCGGTCCATTATTTGGTTTTGGTACTGCATGTCCCGCTAGATATCCGTCTTAGTCTTTAATCATATCTAAAGACTAGCGGTTATTGCAAAGTTACAGTTTTTTAAAACAATAAATAGCATTTATATGAGGAAAACTTGACAAAGTGGGAGTAGGAGGAGTGGGAGTAGGAGTACTGGAGAGTTCAGTGTGCGGTGGTGCTGTAGTATACTTTATAGAAATATTTTCTAAATTTTTAATAAACACATATGTGTTTTCATACATTTAATTTGGGATTCTAAAACCCAACCTAACCTAATTGGCTGAATTTCATAATATTTTGGTGTTGTATCTAAATACCTAAGATTTGTAGAAGTGTGTATTATTATAATCAAGTCAATTTTGACGCCTGTATGTATTATCAGTTTTACAGTTAATACTACAAATTTATAAAAGTGACTAAACCAGTGTTAAATCACACAATGCTTCATGAAGATGTCAAACGGTAACCGGTTAACAAAATCAATTTAATTTTTTTAAATAAGAGCAGACAGGACACAAAGCAGGATTTGAACCCGTTGAGTACGGAATCCTAAAAACGAGACATTTGAAATAGATATGAGGTAAATTATACCGAATAATGGGTTGTCTTTTATGACTTTTTTGCCAAAACACCCGCGAATAACGTATTTTATTAGTTTGTGCATTTTATTTAAGCTGATTAGTAAGCAAGCAAGATTAGTGCAAGGGATATAAATACATTTACCTTAATTTTATAATTTTAATCATTATGCTGGGTAGTGAATTATTACTAGTCACCACTTACGTGCTACAAGTGCGTGTTAATTAAAATAATGGCAAATAAAAAATTAAATAAGATAATGTAAAAAAACGGTGTCACTATCATATCTTCCGGCTGTTATGATAGTATAGATTTGATAGTTATCGTAAACTTATTTTAACGTGTATTGAAAATGTATGATGTTTTTTTGATTACTCAACGCGTGAAAGCGTAACAAACAAACATTTTCGCATTAAGAGTTCCGCGGCGCTCTGAATTTTTCCATACTAACGCACCTGTTAAATTTCTTGAGACCATTCATCAGATTATGATGAAACTCTGCATGTACAATTAAAATTGAACTATATCTTCGCCCCTATGTTCTTGGTTTTTTTTAAAAAACGTCCTCAAGTGAAAATAGAGCTATGAAACATACATAAACAGGGAGATTGTCTATTTCTCATCATTTAGACTTTTAAATTATTTCATAATAAAAAGCAATTTTTTAGTTATTTAAGAATGATTAGAGAAATGCAAAAGTCATAAAAAATATTATAAATTATTTTTATGACTTTTGCTTGACTTAGATTTTGATAATTTAAAAGTAGATAATTTTAGAGGCTCGTCAGTGTCTTTACTTGCTCTCTTCGCTCATCGCCTCCTTCTATGACAATGGCCATAGAAAATCTTTCACCATAAGTGGTCGCCAGACCTTGAATATATTAGTGAGGCTAAAATATTGTTCATGATTATTCTTCCTTATTGAAATTGAAACCACTTCTGTATCTATACGTACACAGTTGACAACGTTAGTGATGTGAAGTGAGATTCGCATGTTTGATTTACTCTTGTACTCGTAAAGGCCGAGGTGAGCTAATTAAATCTGATCTTCAATACAAGGACGGCTCCGAGCACTTGGAACTTCGACTTCTACATACTTTTTGTAAGGTTTTTAAAAACAAATTAGGTTTTACATAGTTTTTTGTAGTTGAGTAAATTGGTGGGCTAGTATCTAAGGTAAACGAGGCGTTGATGACCAGCTCGTTAGGTTGACTATATTTTAAAAATCCCGAATCCTGCGCGCCCTTATTATTAAAATTTGCTGGTACTAGACGCGTCCCGCGGTTTTACCTGCGCTTTAAAAGTATCCGATGTGCAAAACCAGACAGTCCAGACATACTGGTTCCAGACGTCGTCCGTTCAGACGTACTGGTGTGATGGAATAACAAACATCCATAATGTCATTTTACTATTATTTTTACAATTGTTTGTAATAATAATTATTATTATAATACATACCAATTAATTTGACAATGGATATGTAAAATTGGAGATGACATAAATATGTATAGGTACTAATCGTATAAATAAAATGAGTATTATCTGGCTGGTAATCAGAATGAGTTTTACTTTGTCATAGACGCCCTTGGCCTTTTTTTTTACGACGCTGCGCTGTGGGACCAAAACCAACCGGAGCTTATTTTACTTTCTTGGCTACTACTGAGAAGAATGTTCTTGCTTGTTCTTGATGGAAGCTGGAAACTGCCACTCTCATCCATTGATAAATGTGTGTATGTGTGTATAGGATGTACCTCTAGACGACGGATATAATATTCTAGGATATCAATGTACTCATCATTACGAACAACTTTTCCTATTCGGCCAACACTGAACTTGAAAAAAAGTTGTTAAATTTAAGTCATGTCCATATAAAAAGTACATTGAACGTCTATAAAATGTATGGAACAGCTGATTCTTTTCTCGATTTCGGGGTTTACCCCATAGTAAAAGTTGGTCATGATTTTGAGTACAATAATATTCTAGAACAATTGTATCAGAAGTTGAGTAATATATTCAAAGGTCTCATTGTGGGTAGGTAAGTTTGCACCCAACCTAATATCTAACAGCAAAATCCATTGTTTCGTGTGAAGAAAAACTAGTTGGTAAATAGGTATTTATATATTTTAATAAGATTTCAATTAAACATTTTTTTCTAATACATTTTGTAGTTTTTCAATGATAAGGATATACTATGTGGTGAGTATTTTCTTATGAATTAAAGAATATGAGTAATTTAATTAATTAAATACGTCTGATGATAATAATAAACAATTAAACGTGTTCTTGTCTCAACTCTTCAAATAAAAACACGATTCTTAGTAGGTACTGATTCCGATGCATATTAAGTGTGTAGGTACACATGCGTCATTTTTCTAATTATTTATGAATATCAAATTAAGTCTTAAGAAACGTTCGTGAGAATTTTGCAAATTGTATGTTTAAAGCCGTGTCTCCTGCGCGTGTTTTTTTAAACACAAATAATCTTTTAATATAAAAAATTGGTTGTCTGTAAAGTCGGTATACGGACGGTAGTTCAACGTGACAACGTCATAACAAAACATTGATGAAATCTTCTCCTCGGACGCATAGGCCAATGGAGTGGAAGAGAGAGAGCGGCGCAAGCCAAACGGTCAAGCCGATCGTGTCTTTCGCTCGCTCGTGTAGCGCTCTCGCTCCTATCGTTACGTTACAATGAGCGTAACGGGACAGTGAGTAATCCTTTTTCGTGCGTGCAGCCGGCGTTCATCGATTTATTAGACGTTGTCACTTCAAAAAATCGACTTCCAGTCATCCGAAATAGATGTTAAAAAAAATGCTTGTCTAATTTCGATAAAGTCTAAATGGGACCACCTGGAAAGTTTCCCCTTTGAAACAAATAGATAATTATAAATGGGTTCAGGCGTATTCGAATAATCGGGGAGCATACATAAAAAAGATTTCGACAAATTGAGAACCTTCTCCAGCGATGCCACTCATATTCATTCGGAAACGATTCCGATCGGATTCCACAAATTTTAAACTCGCATTGTTCGAATTTCAGTCCACTTTTAGTAATTTTGGAATAGGGTATCGAGTACAAATCCTATCGGAATAATGAATCACATTTAACTATGAAAACGCACTCAGATTAGAATAATTAGATTTTTAAAAAATTGGAATCCGAACGGAAACGTTTGGATGAATGATTCTGAATACCCATGCTAAAGTCGGTTTCAAATCTTACTCATAAACATTAGTTTTCAAACACAGGCTGTCTCTTGCGTATTGAAACATTTCTATAATAACAAAGTGATCTATAATAACAAAGTAATCTTTAATAAGAAAAGCGATGGTAGCCTAGTTAGGCGATGGCCCGCCTCTAAAGCCAGATGGAGAGGGTTCGAGCCAGCCGACGGCACGCACCAATTTGTTCATTGTGTTACATATGTGCGTATTGTATGTCATCTACTACATGACTGGAGCCCGATGTATGGCGACAGGCTCGCAAGTCTCGCAACCTGTCACATTTAGGACTGAATATCGCTGGCGAAGTGTGGGTGTTGTATTGCACCTCTGCCAGCCCCCACGGGGGAAAGGCATGACGATATGTATATTTATGTATGTTAATAACAAAACAACATATACTTATTAAATGTCGATTTTAGTTGAAATTTAACAAATCGCTTTCCTCTTTACGCGCGGGGAAGTTTTCCATGCAGGTCGGAAAACAAAAAAAAAATTGAAATTAATTTATTTTTTTACGAACGATTTTGGTTGTGTACTTGTTTTTAGCGTATGTAACGTGTGTGAAATAATTTTAATTTATGTCTCTGTTTTTGTTTTCGAAAACAAATGTTAATATCAAGACATCTTGTTTGCGTGCCAAAAACTGTGTGCCTGCACCTTTTTTAACCGACTTTAAAAAAGAAGGAGGTTCTCAATTCGTCTGTATGTATGTTATGCGATTTCTCCACCAATCATGAATCGATTTTAGTAATTGTTTTTTGTTTGGTAGACCATACTTTAGACGTCACTCCAAAATTTTTTTATCGAAATCAGTCGAGCAGTTTTTAAATATCAACAAAAGTTTAAATATTGTATACACGAATGACGGGATGTCGGTTTTTAAGGGTCTGGCGACCACTTCAGACTATCTTTGCATTGGCTGAAGGTTTTTTATACATAACTAGTTCGTCTAGAAGAAGACAACGAGCCAAGAGAGCAAGTAAACATACTACGAATAACAAGCCTCTAAAGTTATCTACAGAGTGATAAAGTGCAATTCCAATAATTTTTATGACCGTTGTACTTCTCTAATCATTATAAAATTACAAAAAAATCCCTCCTTCCACTTGTATCCACAGCTCGGCTCCACATGTAAATCCACGGATGCCTTTATCTCCTCTTAAATCCACCGGTGGATCCATGGATACTTCTGTTTCCTCTTAAATCCACCGGTGGATCCATGGATACTTCTGTTTATTTATTTATTTATATTTATTTATTTATATTAAGGAAAATCAACAGCTGAAATATCTTACTAATAACTTATAGCATCAGAGAGCTAATTATAGATTTTCACGATTAGTAACAGGCTTAGCAACTATGGTTATGAACTTTAATGTGAACGCACGATAACACAAAGTTCTAACACACGCAAAAAACACAAAAACAAATTACAAAGCTAAGTAATTATTAATTACACAGTAGCAACACCTGCAAAGTAGGATCTGCTCAGCCGCTGCTTGGCCGAATTAACGCTCGTACCGAAAAGGTCGAAGTCACTTAACTTGCACAATTTATTGAATTGGTCGCCAGCTCGCCAAAGAAATGAGTTCCGCCTGTACCTTGTTCTAACGACGGGAGTAGAAATGGGGGGGTTAAATCGAGTGAATCTAGGGGGAACGCGGATGGGAATTTTACTGAGTAGTTCTGGGCAATCAATCGAGTTAGAGGTTATTTTTAGTAAAAATGTTAGGTCGGCGATATAGCGTCTTTTTGATAGGGGGAGGAAATGAAATCTTTTGCAATGATCATCGTAGTCGCGTGTCTTAAAAGGAATTTTGGAACGGAAGCAAAGGTACCTAATGAATTTGAGTTGGATTCTCTCGATTCTATCTATATATACCGCATATTGAGGATTCCACACCTGAGATGCATATTCAAGGATACTCCGGACAAATGTGCAATAAAGTATTTTAAAAGTCTTAATCCGATTAAAACCAGCCGAACTTCTCATGACGAAACCTAGTGCTCTTGAAGCCTTGGAGACGATATTATCGATATGCTTATCAAATAACAATTTTGCGTCATGCAACACTCCGAGGTCCCTGACAACGTCACACTTTTTCAATAACACTTGTTTGCAAATACGAAGACTGAATTATACTAATTTTACGGGTGAAAGTGGTCACAGTACATTTAGCTGGGTTGAGGTCTAGCTTATTAATTTTGCAGTAACTATCCAATCTGGAGAGGTAAGCCTGTAGTTTAGAGACATCCTCCAATGATTTGATGACCCTAAATATTTTCATATCGTCAGCGAAACATAACAATTGGCTATTAAGAAAGCATTAGGAAATATCATTGACGAAGATTAAAAAGAGGAGGGGACCTAGCAGTGATCCCTGGGGAACGCCACTGGGGACGGAGACCCAACTAGATATGTAGTTGTTTATAACAATGGCTTGAGAACGGTTTTTTATATAGGACGAGAACCACCTAAGCAGGTCGCCCCTTATACCAGCAAGTTGTAGCTTGGACAAAAGCAGCCGGTGATCGATTCTGTCAAACGCTTTGCTATAGTCTGTGTAGACTACATCTACCTGGGAGCCGTTGTCCATGGCTTCGGTGAGAAAGTCATTAAAGAGAACGAGATTGGAGGTAGTTGAACGTCCCTTAAGAAAACCGTGCTGGGAGAGGCTAAAGGAGTGATGTAACGCTGCATAGATTTGGTTATATATAATTTTCTCAAATAATTTTGCAATAATGCACAGTTTAGATATTGGCCTATAATTAACCACTTCGGTTTTCGAACCTTTTTTATGAATTGGTGAGACAAATGCTGACTTCCAGATTTGAGGGACTATGCCATCAGATATTGATTTGGAAAAAAGTAGTGAAATTGGCACGCAGATGGACTCGGAGCAACCAGTAAGAAATACTGGACTGACATCGTCTGGTCCCGCTGACTTAGATGCGTCTAAGCCTGATAGCAGCTTCGAAACTTCAGATTCACGAATAACAATACTATTGATATCATAGGCACAATCAGATTCGTGTGAAATTGGTGGATCGTCGCACTCTTCACCAGCCAGGAAGGTCGAATAGAAATACTCGGAGAACATTTCGCATATAGATTCGCCGGTTGTTGCCGTGGAGCCTTTGTACGTGACACAAGTAGGAATACCACTCGAGTTTTGAGAGCGACTTTTAATGTACGACCAAAACTGTTTTGGGTGTTTTTCAATACCATTTTCAACAAGTGTCATAAAATTTTGATAACATTGGTTCTCTAGTAATTGAGCTCTTTTACGTAGCAGCGTGAAGGTGTCAAAGTCCGATTTCGTGCCATAGTTTTTATATTTCCTAAAAAACTTATACTTTTCTTTAATAACTTTAATGAGCGCTGGAGTAAACCACTTAGGGTAGGAATTATTTCGAACCAATTTCCTAGGAATAAACTCCATTTTGAGCTCATTAATAAACGAATAGAAAAAATTCACGGATCCCTCGAGAGACCTTGATGAAAATTCACTTATCCAATTTATCTCTGATATTCTTAAATTTATTGATCTATAGTTCCCTTTATTGTATAAATACTTAAAAAATGACTTGGATTCCAAAAGTTCAAGTTGCGCAAAATTAACATCAATCAAGATAGCTTTATGATTAGGGTCCAATGGCACCAAGGGGTCAAAGTTTTCAGTTACAACTAATTCATCATTCGACCAGACTAAATCTAGAAATCTACCAAAGTTGTTGCATATGCCATTGTATTGATGAAAATCGTGGGTGTTCATATCGTCGATTAACAAAGTTTCTATTGTACTTGAGTACGAAGGCAAAAAATGCAAGCCGGAGCTTGGAGACCAACTAATGTTCGTAAGGTTGAAATCACCTATTATAATAAATTTGTCCGTGGGATACGTGATCAACAAGTCATTTAATTTAGATAAATAATTTTCAAGCTGTTGGTTAAATGAAAATCCTAGGTTTTGATTGCAAAGGTATAGGCAACTTACATGTATATTCATGAAAGACTTATTTTTTAACCTAATGCCGATAGTGACCCATATATCTTCAGCGCTAGACTGGAATGTACTCTGCGAAATAGCATGTAAATCTTTGCGCACCGCTATCAGAACACCACCACCATATTTTTGTTTAGTGAGGTTATAATCGCGATCACGACGCCACACAACATACCTATTGTCGAACAACTCGGACGTTGATATTCCCTCCGGCAGCCAAGATTCAGTTAACAATATAATATCGTATGCACATAAACATAGATTGCGATAAAAAATAGATGTTTTGGTACGAAGTCCTCTGACATTTTGATAATAAATATTTAACTTGCCTATGGTTGTACTATCCATTATCTACTGAACATAGAAATACTCTAGAAATATTATAAGACAGCACTGATATGTGACGTACAAATCCACCTCCTCTTAAATCCACCGGTGGATCCATGGATACTTCTGTTTCCTCTTAAATCCACCGGTGGATCCATGGATAATTCTGTTTCCTCTTAAATCCACCGGTGGATCCATGGATACTTCTGTTTCCTCTTAAATCCACCGGTGGATCCATGGATACTTCTGTTTCCTCTTAAATCCACCGGTGGATCCATGGATACTTCTGTTTCCTCTTAAATCCACCGGTGGATCCATGGATACTTCTGTTTCCTCTTAAATCCACCGGTGGATTCATGGATACTTCTTTTTCCTCTTAAATCCAATGGTGGATCCATGGATACTTCTGTTTCCTCTTAAATCCACCGGTGGACTCATGGATACTTCTTTTTCCTCTTCAATCCACCAGGTGGATCCGTGGATGTTTTTATTTCTTTTCTTATTACCTATGTATGGCTGAAATAAATTATTGGTCTCTTTATGTGCCACTTGGGAAGCACTTGAGCAAAAAGTCCCCAACCTGAGCACCTTTGTTAGCAAAATAAATAATATGTTTGTATGGAAAACTCAGAGCGTCGCGGAACCCTTAAGCTTTGCTTTTTTCGTTTATACATGTTTTTGTGTAGTATTAAAAAACTCGCACAGGAAACCCGGCTTAATGTCCACATCAAAGACAAGGTTAGATGTCCTATCTGACTTCAAAGTAAACACTAAAAAATGCTTAATTATGATAATTAATTTTAGCTGACCGAACGCAGCGAAAGTTTAGTGAGTCTACTGGGAGTTTACTGAGACAACTCGACATTTTTTTGTAATTTTTTGTTTTTTTTTATTCTAGCTCTATTATTCGCGATTTCGTTTGCGTTTATTCAGAAAATAATATCCAAAAATCTTCCTCGGGATATACTGTGAATTATCAAATTTCATCATGATCCGTTCAGCCGTTTTGCCGTGATACAGACACCTTCAAACAGACAGAGAGTTACTTTCGATTTTATAATATTAGTAAGGATATCTGACAATACCATAGGTACCGTTATAGCGTTGATTCTATCTTCATGAAATTTGGCGAACAAGTAGTTTCGTTTTAGTACAACAGGGAACTTGCATGAATTATTTTATATTGAGCATAATATTTATGGCATGACGTCAGCCCTTGCATTGTCAACATTTAGAGCAGGTGCTCACAACGGTGAGGCACGGGACGACGTTGGTAATGACGTTTTTCGCGGACAAATATTTTTTACTTTATTTCAATGAAGTGTGCACTGTCATTTCTTTATTTCAACATGAATAGACCGAAGACCGTCTAACGTGATGCCGCGGCACGTCGCTTCATCGTCGCGAAGTGCCATGGGCTTTACTATAGAGCAGCGCTGTGCTAAACTAAATGAGTGAGCGAAATTCAGTTGGATTGTATTTAGTTGTATTGTATGACGACGCGGGATGCCACAACACAGGATCCTTCCTGCCAAAGCGTGCCGTGCTGCACCGTCAGTGAGTTCCGGCCCTTATCTTATGAAGTGACGTCACTACGAGCTAATTGGTGGTTGAAATTACGTTCCGTTTTACGTAATTTATAATATTTTGGAAGAAAGCAATAGTTTTTTGTTAGACATGTCACTGTAGTACATTTTACTATTTTATTTATTGAATAATAACCTAATTTGACATTAAAATGTTGATGCAAATTCCCTATTTTAAATCCAAATTTGTCGAGGAGTTGAAGAAATATAAGGGTCGCGAGGTCACAGTTCGAGGTGAAATACTAGGCTCCGACTCGGCTATCATTTAAAAATTGTTTTCAAAATTCTTAAAAAAATCACTGTATTTTATATGGAAGTTACAAATATCATTATTGTAAATCTTTTTTTAACAAGGTAGGTATTCATTTAGTAAATTCCTTGCAACTACCATCATAAAGTTAAGTCACGGACAAAGTAGTTTTGCATTTTTTGTCTAAGCAAGGTTTTAATATTTTCCTTATTGCAAAAAATAATAAAAAAGCAAATAAAGTCCAGTTTTATTTCTTGTCGAGCGTTTGAATTATTATTTTAATGTTAAATTACTTGTATAATATGAACACGCAGGTACTTGATTTGTAATATTATTCTAGGTGACCTCTATGGTTATAATTATAGAAGGGGTTACCTAGAATACACAGCTCAACAAAAAAACTTTTTTTTCTTGTTGCTTTGGATATTTCTGTGGATTTCTATGTTTTCAAGTAGCCAACTGTCGAATATATTCATGAGAGTACTGGTTCTGCTCAATACAATTTATACTACTGCTCTCTCTCCCTCTGCTTTGGAACATTGTACTATTATTATAGTGCTGTAAAAAGAAGAATTTTAAAAAACTAGATCTATTACTCCAAAACCACCCATATTTTCTTAAATTGTTGACGTAGAAAGTATTCAGATCTAGGATAAATCAGTGTCTTTGTGTTGGACGGCTTTAACCCCTCGCTTCACTCAGAGCTTGTAGAGCTCTGAGTGAAGCGAGGGGTTCAATAAGCTGCTCGCGACGTAAGTCACTACTTTGTCCCCTCGGTGCATAATCTACTATTGTGGCGCTATTACATCTTTATTATTTTCTTGGAATTTGACTTTGTTATTATCATTATTTATTATTTTTATTATTGCGTGACATAAATGTAATTGTGTAATCGTTTTTGTGTCAATAAATAATTTGAATTTGAATTTGAACATTTCGCGATTTCTCGGGCCCTGTCTTTCGTGTCCCTGCTTGAAGCAGGAAGGTCACAACCACTCGGTCGTCTGATTGAGGGACCCTGAGTCCCTGTGGCTTATTGCACTATATACTCTGTCCCTGCGAGTCCTAGAAGTTGCGTAATTAGTTAGGGCTTTCAGGCTGGGACACGATAGACTGGCCCGAGAAATCACGTACCTAATGTAAGGCACTTAAATAATAAATATAATAAACTTGAGACAAGTGTGAATAAATATAAATTTGTGAGTCATGAAACCTTGCCGGAACATTAATTAATCATGTCAGTAGGTACGTAAATCATACACTGCTTGCCACTACATAAATAAAACGCTATATTACCATACTTATCGTGAAATATATTTCTTTATTTGTAAAACAGAAATATTGTATTGAATTATTATGATTTAATTTTATCGCATTGTTTTTTTTGTGAACTCGTTAGTTACAATTAATAGTCCCATTTGTGTTTAGAGTAACAATTAACAACTCTAATCACACAGGCTAGTGCTATTTTCCTGTCATGCGAATTCCCGTACGTTGCGTACCTACGACCAGGTGGGCTATTCCTACGCGTGAGATGAGATGAGATTTTATCTTGGTCACTCTCACACTTAAGACTATTCAAACGAGAGCAACAAGGACGAAAAATGGTGATATTAAATCTCACTCCGTAAGAATAGCCCTCCTGTACGATTCGCGTACCATACGAACGCAGCTATCTACTGTAGTAGTTTTTTTTTTAGAGAGTAATTAAAAAAAAAACGATTTAAACTCTTTTGAAGAGTTCAATACAACTTGTTAGGGATATTAAAGCACTTACATACGTGCAGGATGCTAGGCATGATGACGCGTCATTACCGAACGCGATGCCGGATGCGACAACATTCACCATCCTGCATGACATGCAGGATGTACGTGCAGGGGGCTTACCACAACCTCTTAAAACATCATTAATTAAGCCTTACTTCGTAATTTCGTACCATGACCACCCTAAAAGTATTCCTGTTAAGTTTTGATATCGCTTAGCAGTTTTGATGACGTCACTCGATTTCGTTCATTCATTCCAAGGAACATTTGTTTAAAAACCGTACCACGACCTCCAAAGTATTCCTGCCGAGCTGTCAAAATAGCAGGAATGATACAAATGACAACGATTGTTAAAAAGTTGCTCTCCGTGTAACTTTTTCTATTTATAAGTGAGTTTTTGCTGTGTTTCTGAGGTTCTATTTGTAATATTTAGCAAGATGGCCGATGATTTGGAAACTTTCGAGTTTCTCGAAGCAGATAATAGAAGCTCCGTACTACGAAGGACGCCTTCGGACGGGCTCCAGAATAAATTTCAACCCTTTTTCACATAGGTTTTTTTTTGGCTAAGTCCGCTCCTTTTGATGCAATTGTTACTTCTTAGAGTGAGCCTTCGCCTGCAGACTCCTATTAAAGCCCGCAGCGATTTCACTGTGGGTTTTTAAAAAGTCTCACATGATATCGAACTGCTTCGCTGAGACTCTGCGGCCTCTGTGACAAATTATTCTAAGCATTAAATTCTAGATATCACAAAAAAAAAATCACAAACTTTAATTGTGTACAGCAATTGAATTTTAATTTACCTTCATGATCATAGGTAGATTTAATTTACGTTTTTGAGGGGAACCGAAAAGATGGTGTCATGATTTTGTATTATTTTCTAAAACGAAAACTTGCCTTTACTGAAAGAGGGAAAGAGGAGCGAGATTTATCTCATTTATCATCATCTTCATCAGAGATTTAATGAAAAATGTTATGACAAACATACGGAAGAATATGGTGGTATGGCTATGTTGTCTCTAGCCTGCCCTATGAGACAAAACAAAAAAAAATCGTTTTTGACATTATTCATTTTTTTTTTTTTTATTAATTTATTCATGACCATGGATACTCGTCCTTCAGTCGGATTCTTAGTAATAATTTTTCCTTCAGTAACAGATGATGGAATGATGATGATGAGGTGATGATGATGAAGACGATGAATCCCTCCCCTTTTCCCATTCCAGTAAAGTTATGGATACTTTACTGAAACTTTAAGTGAAGTTTTGTAGAGAACACGAAAAATCGCGTTTCGCGATGTTTGTATCATTTGCCCACACTCGTGCACGTTGACGAACCGGTAAACGTTAATAATCCACCATTATTACAATTTAACACTCGAAGAATCACAAGTTTTAGAAAATAATACAAAAACACGACACCATCTTTTCGGTTCCCGCCAAAACTCCTCTTGACATTATTCATTTTTTATTTTATTAATTTATTCATGACCATGGATACTCGTCCTTCAGTCGGATTCTTAGTAATATTTTTTTTCCTTCAGTAACAGATGATGGGATGATGATGATGAGGTGATGATGAAGACGATGAATCCCTCCCCTTTTCCCATTCCAGTAAAGTTATGGATACTTTACTGAAACTTTAAGTGAAGTTTTGTAGAGAACACGAGAAATCGCGTTTCGCGATGTTTGTATCATTTGCCCACACTCGTGCACGTTGACGAACCGGTAAACGTTAATAATCCACCATTATTACAATTTAGCACTCGAAGAATCACAAGTTTTAGAAAATAATACAAAAACACGACACCATCTTTTCGGTTCCCGCCAAAACTCCTCTTGACATTATTCATTTTTTTTTTTTTTAATTATTCATGACCATGGATACTCGTCCTTCAGTCGGATTCTTAGTAATAATTTTTCTTCAGTAACAGATGATGGGATGATGATGATGAGGTGATGATGAAGACGATGAATCCCTCCCCTTTCCCCATTCCAGTAAAGTTATGGATACTTTACTGAAACTTCAAGTGAAGTTTTGTAGAGAACACGAAAAATCGCGTTTCGCGATGTTTGTATCATTTGCCCACACTCGTGCACGTTGACGAACCGATAAACGTTAATAATCCACCATTATTACAATTTAACACTCGAAGAATCACAAGTTTTAGAAAATAATACAAAAACACGACACCATCTTTTCGGTTCCCGCCAAAACTCCTCCTCTTGACATTATTCATACAACCAAGTGTCGCCAGATGTTTCTTAGGAGCGATTGTACGCGGGTGAGGAAAATAAAAATTCTTAAGGAAGAAAATATTAAGAAATCATTGTGTTTTTACTTGCAACTTGTAAAAACCGTAAGTGTAATTTCCCTGTATCGATAGGATATTGTAGGCACGATTTCGCTATGCGGTCGTACTATTGTACGACCCCGATTGTACGATTTTTACATGGCAAAAATCGTATAATTACGATTGACATCGTACATCTGGCAACACCATACTCCAAAATACGCAAAAGTACCACAGAGTGTATAAAGGCACTTGTATCGTACATTCTTTTGACATCACTGTAGCAGGAGTAAAAACGTTTTAAAACATTATTGTTTTCAATGCTTGTGGTATGATACAAAACAATACTTATTAAGGAATGTAACAAAACGTTCCTGCGCAATGATGTTTTTGTAAAAGTTCATGGTAAGCCCCCAGGGTGCTAGGCATAATAAATAATCACCATTAGAATCAAAACTCTAACAGTACATATTTATTTTTTTAAAATAACTATCAGATTTGAAGTTCGTATTTCCGATTCAATGTGATCTGATTGAACTTCATCTCATATACTCCTTGATGAACTCCTCATGCTTGGTAACCTGCGTGAAGGTGGTATAGACGTTTGCGTTGCAGAGGTGGTCGTTGGTCGGAGCCGTGGAGACTACTCCTCGCAAGAAGTACCGCTCGGCTCCTCGTTCGCGCGCGCGGAAGGCCAGCCCACCTCCGCTGTCGCCCTTGCACACAGCACGCGCCGTCCCTGTGCAATACACTAATGATATATATGACTAACTAATGACAATACAATACACACTGAAAATAAAATAAAAATACTTATTCGCAACAAATTACAAAACTTAACTGCCAACTCGGTAGTTAAGGTCCAAGGTTTCCACTGCGAGCGAAGAAAACTCATTACGGACTCCTTTTGCTAGTAACAAACAAACAAAATACGTAGTTTGGCCAGCAACGAGCAAGCTCTATGAAGCTAGCTGTTAAGAGTTAAATGGAATCCGTAATAACTCCTCTCCGCTTCCAGTAGAAACAACCTTAAAAAGTAAAATAGGTAATTGAGGAACGTAATATTTCTTAGAAATTCACACTACACCGATTTGATCAATAAAAACAGAAACCGCAAAAAAGCTAATTGTGTACCGACTACTAGCTCCTATAATAAAACAAATCTAAGTAACTAACTTTAAAAAAAAGAACAAGACTACAAATATCTTTCAGTAAGCAAATTTTATCTTACCATTGATGACCCCAGCACAGATCTTGTCGCTGGTAATAAACTCGAAAAATCCCGGCGGAGAAGCCGAGATGCAGGTCTCGATGTCGACGTACGGCAGCTCCACAACTTGCAGGACCCGGGCTTCTGTACCGTCCTCGGCCGTGAGTCCCCAGCCGGCCACCTTCCCAACCGCTCCTACGTACAGCTGCCGACGGCTGAACATATAGTCAAAGTCCACGCATACAGGGCGCACGTATGTGCGAAACTCGAATGCAGTCTGAACGATCACCACCGCGATGTCGTCCTGGAAGTTGGAAGCCGCGCCCAAAAACCGGGACGGGATCTTCACTTCGTGCACATCCGATTTCTGCGCGTCCTCGTCTTTCGGATTGTTCCACGGACGGTAGAGCTTCCCAACGGCCACGGCGAAATCCGAAGCAGGCAGCTGTTTGTCCAGCTCCGTCCAGAAGCAATGAGCGGCGGATATTACGACGGTTCTGCTAATAAGCGACCCACCACAGATCTGCTTATAAGGATTGAATGTTTTCTTGTATATACCAACATGCCACGGTAGTTCACCGCGCTTGGCACTGCGCCCTCCTAGAACCATCTGTTCACCTTCAGATGTTACCAGACCGCACTGCGGAGAACAAACATTTACGATGTCCCACACTCCGTCCGTGCAGTGCATGTTGACGAGGACGCCAGAATAATAGTTCTCGCGACACGTCGACCTCACCACGGTGCCGTCCTCCACCAGCTCTCCACATTCCTGAGCACCATACTCGGAGCTGGTGTTCTTGGGAAGACATAAATATTGCACGCTTGGATTCTTTTTTAACAGACACTGAGAGATGCATTCAGGAGCTTTGTCTGACCACCAGCCTTTCGTGCAGTATGGAGATTGCGTTCCGACGAGCTTGTACCCCACATGACAAGAGTAATTTAAGTGCACGTCTTCAAAAACTTGTCCAGGATGAGCGTTAGGAAGGTCGGCCGTACTGTAGTACCCGTTTCTTGGAAAAGGTGGTAAAACGCATTTGCCTTCGTTGATCGGTGAGCAGACAATGACGTGGTCCCATTCACCGTTTCGGCAGTTCATGTTCACGAGCATACCTGAGTAGTGGTAGTCAGGCTCGCGGCACTTGGGCCGTACTGCTGTGCCTTCTTGCACCACATCGGCACATTCTTTGACACCTTCCTGAGAACTAGAGTTACTGGGAAGACACAAGTATTGCACGCTTGGATCCTTTTTCAATGAGCATTGAGAGACACATTTGGGAACATCATGAGACCAATATCCCCTAGTGCAGGAAGGATGCTGAGTGCCAACGAGCTGGTACCCCGAATGGCAGGAATAGTTGAGATGCACGATTTCAAAGGTCTGGTCGGGGTGTGCGTATGGATAGCCGTCTGCGCTGTAGAATCCATTTTTGGGAAACGGCGGCAGCACGCACAGACCTGCATTATTCACGTGACATAAATTATCAAGCTCATCCGAACCGTCAGCACAATCCCTAACCCCGTTGCACTTGGCGCTAGCGTCTACACAAGCACCATTCTTACACCTGAAATCCACCCCCCTGTAACATCTATTCGTTGCGCACATTTCTAGACTCTCATCTGATCCGTCCTTGCAGTGAACTGTCCCTTCACACTTTTTTTTCAACTTGATCAGCGTTCCATCTTTGCAAGACCGTTCATTTGTCTCACATTTCTGTAAATAGTTGCTCTTGCGGCTGGCGGGAGTACATTTCTTCCTGTTGAACGTGCAAGCGGCAGCTGTTAAAGCGCAGTTCCCGTACGTAGTTTGATTACGGCACTCTAGGAGGAGCTCATCTGAGTTATCTTCACAGTCCTTGACTCCGTTGCAAGTGGCGTTAGCATTCACACAGGCGCCATACACACACTGGAACTGACCAACTGTACACTCATTCGTTCTACAGATAACAAAATCTTCATCACTCTTATCTGGACAGTCGACCGCTCCATCACATTTCGATTCCGAAGCTATGCAAGTTCCATCATTGCAACGGAACTGTGTTTCTGTGCATTTCGAGACAAGAATCTGAGCATCGGAGTGAGCCAACGCTGCTGCAATCATTAACAACACTGTATAATCTGACATGTTTATCGTTTTATGTTTCGCTCATTAGCACTAGAAACTGTACATTTCGAGCTAATTTTTCTTCTATACTGAGTATATGCTTACTAAATTCGACTTTCAAAACACAGCACTTATAGGTTCAAATTTCTATAAACACTTTTTAGCGAGACACCATCATTTCAACACACTGTCTCAGACACTGCGAGTCGTGATGCAAAGCCAAAGACTTTCTTGGATCTGCACTGATACAATGGGATCAGGAGGTTATCCTCTTGTTTATAATTCCTACAGTAATTCCCCGGATCCCAGTCCAATAATAATTGTGCATCCATCGCATACATAATACTTGTGTTTGTTGTAACTTGTTATTACGTACTATGCGCAATAAAAACGATGAGTAATACTTACTTGGAGGACGTTAATAAGCGTTCATTGACTTTGATATTGAAAAGTAACAACTTAGATGAGAATCGATGGAAGGCTCGAGTTGGCAGAAACGAAAATAAAATATTTCTGTCTTTTTAATTGTTGCATTAGACTAAGACAAAAACACTTTTAATTTGTTTTTACGGTTTTTTTAAATTAGCATTGATGTATTTTCCTTCTGTTCGCAGAATTTTGCGGAAAAGGCTCCGTAAACTACTCAATGCGGATATATCGAATCGTCTTATTTCCTGTACATACTTTTGTATGTTCGTTCGTTCTATATTAGGAGTACAGAAACAATGGATAAGAGCGGATTGGCTAGGAACGTAGTCCTAATGTAGAAACAATTTTCGAAGAATGTTGTAAATGACAGTAAAATCAATTCAACATTAAAGCTATGTAAATTGTAAACGCTTTTATAGATGTGACCTAATAATGTTATGTGAATAGATCAATGCGTGAAATATCAAGTTCTATTTGAACAAAATTGCTATGAGTATTAAGTGTTAGATTTTCATTATCACCTAAATTACCTACTTGTTAAAAAGCTGGCCCCTATTCTGACGATATTATTACTCTCTTTCACTCTCATTACTGATAAATAGAGATCTGCCAAAAAAAATCCCTTATCCGACTTGGTGTGGACGGTACAGTATGTGTGTTTTGTCCATTCGTGTTTATTACTCGTCAAATTTGATTTCACTCCCATTGATGTGCTCGTTCTTTCAAAAAGTACATCTATGCGTTCTTCGGCCTTCGTCTACCGGTTTCTCTAATTACTCAAGTTCATAAAGAGCTATCAAAATCTATAATTGAAAAAAAACAAACCTGTTAAATATTTCCCAGGAAGATGCGGCTGCGTGTCCAGCCAGGCTCTCAACTTCTGGATGTCCGCTGTGGTTATATCGTTATCCTTTTCATACTCCTTCTCCAGGGATATCTGCTGTACTGCTCCCACCATAGCGACGCTGTAACTGAACCAAAAAAACCTAAAGATGAACATAGAACATAGAACTAGTGGTTCTATGAGCTGGAGACCTCGCGACCGGCGTCTGTCCTCCTTAACAGGTCAAAAAAATCATATCTCTGCCATTTAAAAAAAAATCCAAAAAGTGACTTTGGGGGCTGAGCTTTGGAGACCCACGTCCGTAGGAGTGTACTCTATTTTGATTCCCTACACGTGGTCCCCGGGTAGTGCTAACCGGGTAGCAAACTCTGGTGGGAGGTTTCGACCGTGGCTAGTTACCACCCACCGGACCAAGCCATGCCGTGAAATGGCCTAGTCGTGTTTCGGGATGTACTCGTAGTCCGGTGTAACCGCTCCGAAGACGGGTCTGAGCAGTAGCGCACTTGTAGCGCCTCACTCAACTGGCGTCTTTGTACTTCTTCACTCTAGTAAACTTCAAGGCTAGAGTGAATAAGTACCTTATAGGTCGTCGTGCTCCATCTTAGACCACAACGTCGCTTAACATCAGGCGAGTTGGTGGTCAAACGCCGACCTATTCTACATAAAAAAAAGACTTGATATTTTTTTTGGAATTATCAAACCTACTCACAAAGTTTCAAGAGAAATGCGACCTGTAGACAAAGACAGAGATCTGGACATGAAAGGATTTTTGTCGAATCTGAAGCAGATACGATTCGCTCGCTAACACTCGCTCTGTCGATAATCACAGAATACTGTATAATACATACGACGATAATTAAATAAATCCTTGCTAAGACTGCGTTTGATGTGCTCTAACTTCAACCGTCCCAATTAGGGCCCTAGAGCAAACCCCTTCTGGGCTGCCAGGGCAATTTAACTCCCCTTCCTCGGCGACAAACCAAGCCGAGGCCGTACTGTAGAGGTGCCCTTGAGCTAGTCGCCCATAGTTATAAGCATTAATGCCCGGTACACTACAGAGGCCTCAGTGGCCAACAGCATAGAGTCATTAAAAAAAAAGGCCATAGTCAATTTCTAAAACATGGTGATGATGATTATCGGTAAGTAGGTACCTACTTATTTTTTTGCAAATCAGTTTTGGCATCATTATTTTCTAATTGAGATTTAAATGGCTCATTGCATTTCCGGCGCCACAGAATCAATAATAGTACCACAGGAAAAAAAACACTTTTGAAATGGATACTTACAGAATTCTGGCTATCACGATGACTGCTAAGATCAGATAATCGTTAACGATTCGATTGCGTTTCAGTTGTGACTTTTTAGAGCGCATGGCGCTAAACGCCATGTTCTTATTGTTAAACAGTTTTGTAAAAAAAATATATTCTAGACCAAGGTGAGGAAATTGCGCATTAATAAGTTAAGCGATTGATCGAACTAACTCTGCATGAAGATTTACTAATTCTAAGTCAATCGACTTTGTATTTTTCCTTGTCACGTCCTTGTGCCTTGAAGTGATAGTTACTGAAATGGTTTCTTATTAAGGCTGAATTATACAGGCCGGACGTAAGGAGAAAATGCAGCGCGGACATGATCCAAGCGAGAAAACTTTGAAGCGGCGTGCCTGCGCCGCGTCGCTTGTGTGTTTTCAAAACACGTCGCTTTTATATTAATTTTTTTTAATTAAGTGGCTCTGTGAGCTGTAGACCTCGCGGCCGGCATTTGTCCTCCTCTACAAGTCGTATTCCTTAACCGGTTCTCGAGAAATTTTGTGAGCAGGTTCGATAATTACAGAATACAGATTTTTTTGCCGGGATATTTTTGGAAATTTAAAAAAAAAGCGTATCATTGCTATACGTTTTTATTGACACATCTCCGCCAAAACGCAACCTGTAGACGAAGGCAGAGTTCCGGACATACGAAAGCATTTTGCAAGAAGTTGTGGCAGAGACGTTTCGCTTGTTAACGCTCGCTCGGTAGATAAGTTTTCAAGCGGCGCGCGATTATACCCTGTCCGCGGCGCATCTTCGCTTTTCGTACGGCCTGTACAATTCAGCCCTTAGAATGGACCGTGAAAAATTGTAAACTGTCATCATGCATGCGCATTACATAAACGATTGCACATGACAAAGTAGGTATAGCGCTGCATCATGGTATTTGGTAGGAGTGGACTCTTAAGACGCGGTCATTCCACGATTTTCCACCCACACACACAGTTACTTAAGCCGCTTCATTTATAATTTATAATTAAATCGTAAATCATATCTTATATCTTTAAATGAGCAATTCTTGTATATATATATATTTATATATAATTGGAATCTCGGAATCGGCTCCAACGATTTTCATACAATTTAGTATATAGGGGGTTTCGGGGGCGATAAATCGATCTAGCTAGGAATCATTTTTAGAAAATGTCATTTTATTCGTGTTTTATCGATAATCAACTTAAACATAAACTTGGAAGAAAAATAACAAAAAGGAGGCGTTTGAGTAGTCTCAACTGAAAAATATGACTCTTCCTGACATCTATGGCGAATAATAATACTATTTTTTGTGAGCAAATAATTGCTTTAACGACACAACAGCAGATGGCGTTGTTAAGTAACACGAAGTCAATGAGTGTTTGCTTTGAGGTTAGACTAAAATCAATTGTTTATTTTCCAAAAAACACAATTAAAAAAAAAAAAATACCGAGCAAAGCTCGGTCATCCAGGTACTTTAATAGTAAAATGAGATCA
Organism: Peribatodes rhomboidaria; assembly: GCA_911728515.1. NCBI lineage: Eukaryota > Metazoa > Arthropoda > Insecta > Lepidoptera > Geometridae > Peribatodes > Peribatodes rhomboidaria. Next base: position 14,785,410 of record OU452187.1, on the reverse strand, counting down.
AAAAAAGAAAAATAAGTGTTGTAATCGCAGCAAATTTTGAGAACTACGCTCAAACAGTTTTTTTTTAAAGATTTTTTTGTGGTTTTTTTGCCAAAATTAAAATTCTACTCCGGTTAAACTGTTATTGATAATGTTTTCTACCAGCTGCTTTTTTTGCACCTAATCATCATAATTGTTCATATCAAACTAGGCGCAAACAAAATACTTGTTATCGTTGATTTCATGTAATACCGGGCCTTAAGGGCCGACGACTCAGTTTGTACACCGTCGAACGACGGACATTCTAGGATATCATTGTACTCATTAGACCAACTTTAACTATGACCCTAACCCTAAAATCTAAAAAAAAACAGCTGTTCCATACATTTCGTAGACGATAAAAGAATTTTTTGTTTGGAACAGCTGACTTTGTTTCGCGATTTTAGGGTTGACCCTATAGTCAAAGTTGGTCATAGTTATGAGTCCTAGAATATGTCTGTCGTTTAAAGAAACACTCTATCCCCTTAGCAATAAACATTGTGTAGCCTCGGAATATTTGTACAGTGTTTTGTCTTTATCGATCTAGTTAAAAAATTTGGAAGAAAGAAAAAGACAAAACACTGTCCAACTATTCTGAGGCTGTACAGCGGTTATTGCTATAGGGGTTTAGTATTAGAACCTTCAAGGCCTCAACTTATATAAATGTTCCTGTCCATTCAGGTTGCCTGGAAGAGATCGCTTTGAGCGATAAGGCCGCCCATTAAAAACTTAGTTAAGCCTTATTTAAGTACTATTGTAATTATTTTATCTTATATCTTTAAATGAGCAATTCTTGTATATATATATATATATATATAATTGGAATCTCGGAATCGGCTCCAACGATTTTCATACAATTTAGTATATGGGGGGTTTCGGGGGCGATAAATCGATCTAGCTAGGAATCATTTTTAGAAAATGTCATTTTATTCGTGTTTTATCGATAATCAACTTAAACATAAACTTGGAAGAAAAATAACAAAAAGGAGGCGTTTGAGTAGTCTCAACTGAAAAATATGACTCTTCCTGACATCTATGGCGAATAATAATACTATTTTTTGTGAGCAAATAATTGCTTTAACGACACAACAGCAGATGGCGTTGTTAAGTAACACGAAGTCAATGAGTGTTTGCTTTGAGGTTAGACTAAAATCAATTGTTTATTTTCCAAAAAAACACAATTAAGTAAAAAAAAAAAAAATACCGAGCAAAGCTCGGTCATCCAGGTACTGTTTTTAATAAAGAGTTGTTGTTGTTGTATAAAATAAATTATGTTTTACACAGGTATTATTTAACTTATAATATACGAGTATGTAAGACTGAAATTAATGAACAAAAGTTTAGTTCTTTTATAAATAAAAGACAGTTTAGTAAACGACCTCAGTATGTATTGCAGTCGACGTCGTGTCGTCTTATAAGACACCAGGGTATACTTTCGTAGGTAATGGTTATTTTTTATAATTGTGTTTCCTAAACATGGAAGCAGCTTATTAAACAGCCGAGCCACTGATTCACAACTGGCAGCGATAATTGGCAAGCAAAATTATCACTAGACTTATTTAAAAAACAATTAAAATTGCTCTCATTTTCAAATAGATCAAAATTTAAGTAGATGTTAAAAATAATAAAAGACTAATCGCCTGACTTATAAACGTTGTATATTCTCGGAATAGTTACACGGTAATTTGTATTTTCCTTTCTTTAAAACTTTTGTTTGGATCATAAAAAACAAAACACTGACTAACTATTTCGAGGCTGTACAGCGTTTATTACCAAGAGGGTAAATAGCTATAACTATTTAATTAAATTTAGACATAAAACAAACCTTGATTATAGATAGGTTCACAAACACAGAAGCCAATGAACAACAAAAAAACAGAAGCTTTTTTTTTAACTAATGATAAAGTGTTAATCTTTTGATACTAATTTAGCCTTAATGAGTGCGACTGCGCACGCTACCGTGCTCAAACGAACTGGTGTAGTTTAGCACCTAGTTACCTGCATTTACTGAATGGAGAATATATACTGCTGCAGGGGCGAATCTAAGGCTTAGGGGTTCAAGCCCCCATCCAACAGTATCTATTTTGACACTCCACAGTAATCTGTTTTTAGTGTTTTTGCGACTAATGATAAAGCTTAACCCTCAACTAAAATCAAAATTTTACCGAACTCACCAAGTCAAGTTCCCCCCTACCCCTATCAAAATTCTAGATTCGTCACTGTACCGCGGAGTAGGAAATGTTTGAGAAAAACAGTTCCTAATGAGTGAAGTTTCGGTTAAGACTTACGTGAATGTTTTAAACTCAGAAAAATAGAAATTACATTAATTTACAGCATTTTACACTCACTGCTGCCCACAAGGTTTTCCAATGTCAGGGATGCCATTGAAAATTGGCTGACGATGATGATGGGGAGTCTTACTCGTTCTCTTCCAAATGTGAATACTTGTAGCAAAGCAAATCACGATATATGGTACAAAAACTAATAGGTACTCGCGTTTAAACAGAACTAAGCTATTCATTGAAAAAGGGTAAGTCGTTACAGGGTTTTTTAAAATAATTCAGATTTTTTTCGAACCAGCTTCCCTACACCATACGCAACAACTTTTGCAAAAATTTTGCAATGTTTTTACAATAAATCAATGCGATTCGAACACGAACATCCATGTCAATATTAAAGACATCATACATAATAGTTATTGAAGAACTCTTCACAGTCAACCATATTCACTTTATTTGCCTAAACTAGTCTACAAATGTACTCTTACAGGCCAAGTGTTTAACCATCATAAGTTGGAGCGAGTACATAGGTCAACCACGTCGCACTGACGTAAACTGCTGCCAATAATACCTAGCCTCATTCTGGCACGTTCGACATTCTCTCGGCCACTGTCTCTCTCTTTAGAAAAGTCATTAAACTGAGCGGGATCGAGACAAAATCTCAAGCGCCAGAATGACGTCACGGAGAATAATACTAAATGGTCTTGAAAATTATGAAAATACAGCGATGGGAACGATCCTAACACAATAGTGAATAGAATTTATGTTTACCCACATTTTAATTTAATAACACTAATTAGAATGAACGCAGATAATAATTTAATACATGTAAAGTGTTGGTTTGTATATCGGAAGAATAGAATTGAAATAAACACTATGTACGTACAATGTACATACCTAAACGTATACAGTTTAAGGAGATGCTTGAAGAAACGATGCTGTGATGCAAATTCGAGGAAAAATAAACTTTCATGTATGTACCTTAAAAATATTTTAAATAAATAAATATTCGGGACACTTGCACACACGGTCGTCTGACCACTAACTAAGCAAAGCTCGTAATATGGCTGCCAGAGATTCATAAACATACATTTATAAGTTTAAATACATGCTTAAATAGATATTAACACCCAGACAGAACAAACACAAATGTTCATCACAAAAATGTTTGCCCTACGTGGGAGTCGAACCCACGCCCCAAGCTCCGAAAGCAGGTTCACTACCAACTGAGGCACCGAGGCAGTTAAATGTTTTATTTCTATCAACATGATAGATATTTTTAACCGGCTTAAAAAAGGAGGAGGTTCTCAATTCGGGTCTTAAATTATTTAAATCTTACCGCATTATTTGTGAACCGATTTAATTTTTTTATGTTAGAGGATGTAATTATATACCTACATACAGATTGGTCCCATTTTTTACTAAATCTAATTCAGATGACGGGAAGTCTGTTTTTTTAAGTGTTTATTTGTAATATTGTTTTCAGCAAGTTGACTTAAAGTATTTTAATTTTTCTTAACCATCTTCTAGTTGAAATGTATGCGACCGAAATGGCGGGGGGAAATCCTGGGTCTTAATTAGACAGATGTTAATTGCCATCGCGAGTACTGCTTGTTCGTCAAATAACTTAATTAAGTACCTAATTAGGTGAATAATTTTTGTCTGACATAACGAAACAAGCGCAAAAATTAAGCCTAGTTCGCACTAGGCTTGTAGTTTAGTAGAGTGGTGAGTAATTTAGTAACTAAAGTACTAAGTCTAGGCTAGTACTAAGGCGGCTACGCGAGCTAGCCAAAACTACCGGAGTTCATTCTTGACAATTCTTTCATAAAATATAAAAATGAATCGCTGAATGTATTGCTAAGCGCAAATCTCGAAAACAGCAGAACCAATTTGGTAATTTTTTTTTTAGAATATTTCTTGAAGTACGAGGATGGTTCTTACGCAGAGAAAAATTTAATTTGAATTTTAAAAATCTCAAAAAAAAATAAGAAAACGAATGTTAGGCGGTATGAAATGAAGTTTGTAGCCCGTGGCCTCGGCAACCACGGTGAAGCCAAGAGGAATCCGAGGTGGGGCCGCTTCTTGGGGCTTTCAGCCCAAAGCCCATATGGAAGCGGCGGTAAGTAGGGTGTGGGTCTGTATGAGCAGACCCACAACTAAGGCGGGGTGCAGTGCCGCATGGGCGAGACTGCAGCCGACTGCTGGCGGCCGCGGCGGGAGAGCACTGTTGGTGTGTCGTTGCCACTTTCTCCCTACCTTCCGCGGCCCAAATGGGGTCGCTGCCATTCGATGGCGGACGCGGTGGGGCCGCAGAGGAAGAGGCGTGTCGGTGTATCGTTGCCGCTCTCCCTATCCTCTGCGGCTGAAGTGGCAGGCGGCGGGGCTTGATGGAGTTCGACATGTGAGGTGCCATTTGAATCGTCTTGATAGTGGAAGTGACACAGGGTACAACATTTTAATTAGGTATATGCGGAGTCTCAGACTACATTTTATAGTCGAGGTTTTTGTTAATATTCTTAATTTTATATCTTCTTCTTTCTCCTGGCTATTATCCCAATTTATTTGGGGTCAGCCCTCCTAGTATTTCTGCGCCACACCGAACGGTTGTGGGCTGTCTCTATTGTGGTGTTGTTTGCTATCATGTCTTTTTTAATTGTTTGCAGCCAGGTTATTGGTGGTCGTCCACGGCCTCTCTTTCCATCTTCTATATTCATGACTATCTTAGTCATATGGTAGTTGATAGTTCCTACCAATGTCTCTGGATTTTGAACCTTTCCACTTCAGTTCCTGTACACAACAGATATTTATATTTCGTCTATGTAATGTATTTGCTAGCTCTTGACTGCGGCCGGTCAGGGAACCTATGTTCCATGTAGCTATGCGCATGTTATTTGCGCTGCGTCCTGGTTCGTCGCTTGCAGGGGACGCCTTAGCATTTTTCGCCTTGGATCGCATCTGACCGTCGCTTGAGGGGGACGCCCTAGCCGTTATACTATTTCTCTTGTGTTGTGCTTTCATACTAGGAGATTGTTTTGTTCTGGCAGTGTATTTTTACAGCCGGTTGCCACCTGACGCTAAGACTGTCACCTTCTTCGAGGTGTGAGAGCCGCCGTTGGCCCACTATGAGCTCTTCCGCCGCCATCCTTTCTGGTGTGCCCCAGCCTAAACACCCAGCACTATCTGCGACCTCTACTCCAAATATGTCGGAGAAGCCCGCAGCAGGGGTTTGGTAACGAAGTTTCCTTCTCCGGCCTGTTGGTCCGCGGGAGGTATTTTATTTCCCTCCTACCCGACGGTGACGCCGAGTAATCCCCTATCCGCCACCTGGGGACGCGTTCTCTAGGTGTGAGGCTCACCCGAGAAATTCTTAATTTTATATGTATTTTTAATTTTTAAGTTAAAAATGTTACTTGTTTAGTAGGAACTTACCGCTGACTGCACAATTATAATGACTAAGTATATTAAATATGTAGGTGAAATGTTATTCAATACTAGTCTTTGAAATTCAATTCACAACAAAATGATTAAACTGAACAATGAAAAACACTTATAAATTATTAATTGTATTATTCACCGCACAACAAAACTATAATAAATAATTAAAACACGTCTCACTTATAAAACGCAAAGTCTAACTATGACGGTTAATTACAAAAACCGGCCAAGTGTAAGTCGGACTCGCGCACGAAGTGTTCCGTACTATTGTCTATAAAAATCTCGTTTATTGTATGGGAGGCCCCCTTAAGTATTTGTTATATTTTAATTTAATTATTTATTTTTAAAGTGAATATGTAACTAAATATTCTGTCAATATTTCTGTTGCCGTTATTAATATCGAGCAAAAACAAGCAAAAAAATTTGAAAAAAAGCGTTTGTTGTACGGGAGCCCCCTTAAATATTTATTTTATTTTGTTTTTTAGTATTTGTTGTTATAGCGGCAACAGAAATATGTCATCTGTAAAGATTTCAACTGTCTAACTATCACGGTTCATGAGATACAGCCTGGTGACAAACGGACAGACAGACAGACAGACGGACGAACAGCGAAGTCTTAGTAATAGGGTCTCATTTTACCCTTAGGGTACGGAACCCTAAAAACCATGACATGAAATAATTTTGTCATACTTACCTACTTGCTACACATTTTGGTTGAGAAATGATGTTTTGTATAAAATTATTATACAAATTATACATTAATTTATACATAGTAAATAAAATTTGGTTAATAAAACTCTTTTTATTTAAACAGATGGAAGATACCTACTGTAACATTTAATAAGTACATTATCATCAGCTATTTTGAGTATCGGGAGCTGATGTAAGTATCTGAACTAAAGTAATCTGACTGACTAATACTGTCTGCATTCCTCATTATTGCAAAACACCAAAACCGTTGGAAAGGGGGCATTCTAGGGAACGTTTTGGAACTAAACGCCCAAAAATTGTATTTATTACTCTCAAATCTAGTAAGGTAAGTTTTGAAAATGGTCTTGTATAGTACAAAAAAATTGTCAAAATTGACTTTTTAACCGCCGACGCAAAAACTACGGTGTGTTAAAATTGGTGTAGATGAAAATCGGAGTCGAGGGTTTTTAAATTTTTAATTAATAATTACCTATATTCTTTTAAATTAAGTTAAACTACCAACCTCACTCCTATGACTTCGCAAACAAGATAGACAAGGACCAATAAACTTCTTCAATTGTGAAAATAGCTGCCCTGGGACCCTATTCGGAGATTTCAGATTTTCATCTCACCTTTTTATGTCCTTGTTGCTCTCGTTTGAAACGTCATAGGTGTGAGAGTGACCAAGATAAAATCTCATCTCATCTCACGCGTTGGAATAGCCCCACTGGTCATTCGTCGTACTCCGATTCGAGAAGGGTGCGCGAGACGGGGTGAGTTCCTAGCGGAGATGGGTTTAATGGATCTATCTAGTCCCGTCGGTATTCGTAACGGACGGGATATCAGATACTTTTTTTAGCTCTGTTGTCCCGTGGGACTAGACACACCACAAACGTGGCAGCTAGACTACCGGTGGCACATTTTTAAAACATTAAAAGGATGCTGAACCGTTCCCGTCCGTTTTTTAGTATTCCATACCTAAAGGAAAAAAAAAAAATTCTGTTGCCGCTATAACAACAAACACTAAAAAATAAAACAAATATTCAAGGGGGCTCCCACACAACAATTGTGATTTTTGCCGTTTTTATAGAGAGTAAGAAACCCTAAACGTGCGCGAGTCCCACTCGCACTTGGCCGATTTTTTAAGGCTAACGCAACGTCAACGGTTCAGTTAAGTGTTGGCTGTGGTTAGTTCTTGTCCCCAAGATATGAGCAGTCCTATTTTATGCTAGTTCTAGATGTCATGTCTGAGTATTGCTCTGAAATCAATTGTAGGCGATAAAGAAGTGCCTGTGTAAAATTTAGGAGCTAACATCTTATAAGTAAAGCTATAAAATGGTATAACAGGAAATTACTATAAACTAGGTATTTCTATTATATATTTTGAATTGAGATAAAGCCTATGAAAGTAATTAGTTTTTGTGTTTTATTAGTCCGTTACTTTTTCGAAAACTTCAATGTCCGGATCATTTTCTTCAACTCATTAGTCGCCATACACATATTGCCGATGAGCCATTTTGAATTAGGTATTGTATGTATGAAGTATGGACAATTCTAATAAAAATAAGAAAAAAAAAACAATTAAACGTAAAAATAATTTTAAAACACAAAAAATCAAAAAAGAACTGTTTCCGCCCGGGATCGAACCGGGGGCCTTGTGCGTGTGAAGCACACGTGATAACCGCTACACTACGGAAACTTGAAAGTGAGGGGCGAAATTATAGATTACTGTTTGCAACAATAAGACAAAATAATACGGGAAACTATTATTTATTCTGTGACAATACTTCGGTGATAAAGACCAATTCATAAGAACTCAGTGTCATTTTGCCACTGACATTTTCGTACCTGCCATTTTATCTTGCTTAGGTACTAGGACAGATTTATTTTATTTTATTTTTATTGTTTATGATACAAAAAATATTAACAAACTATACTTATAAACATAAATAAAATAATTTGGAGAAAACATTACAAATTTGCTAATCTAAACATTGTACACAGATCGTGGATGAGACAAGGTACTTTCATAGTACTTATGCTGAACACAGATTGATCATAGCCTCATCGTCCCTTACTGGAATAGGAGTTGAAATTCTAACGCGAACATTCACTAAGGAATAAGAGATCCTTCTTACCATTTTGGGGGCGGGAACCGAAACGATTGTGTTGAGATTTTGTATTATTTTCTAAAACTTGTTCGAGTGTTCTTTTTTTTTGCAACAGACTAGGCATGCGCTTGACCACTGACTCGTCTGATGGGAAGCGTCGACGTGATCGAAGGTGTACCACGCTTGCCTAGGAGATACCTATTCACTTTACTCTTAAACACCCCTGGATTATATTTAGGTGGAAAGACAGACACAGGCAACGAGCTCAATACCTCTGCAGTTCTTACAAGAAAAGTTGACTTGAAACGCTTAGTGCGTTTTGGCGGAATTTCCATCATAAGAGGATGTCTCTTACTGGTGCGCCTGGTTTTTTTTTTACGCTTCCACACACGGTCGCCTGACCCCAAACTAAGCAAAGCTTGTACGATGGCTGCCAGAGACTGATATACATACATACTTAGATATTTTTAAATACATACATAAATGGATATTAACACTCAGACATAAAACAAACACTAATGTTCATCACATGAATGTTTGCCCTAGGTGGGAATCGAACCCACGCTCCCACGCTCAGAAGGCAGGTTCACTACCAACTGAGCCATTGAGGCAGTCAAGTCGGATTAGGTCGTGCAGTTCTTGTGCACACTCGCCGTAGTGTGTTCAAGTGTAATATAGGTGGACTGTTAACTTTTACTGGTTCGATAACGTGCACGAGCAAATGATACAAACATTAGGAAATGCTACTTTTCGTGTTCTCTACAAAACTTGACTTATAGTAAAAGACGAGAGATTCATCTCATCTGTCATCACCGTCTACTCCATCATCTTCATAGTAGATTTAAGGACTAAAGTACGCAAAATATACGGATGACTAGGCGGTTTTGCCATGTTGTCTATAGCCTACACTACGGGGCAAAACACAAAAAAAAAAACATTTTGGTACGGATCTATAAAAAGCTTTAGTACTTGTAGATTGCATGAATGGCCTCCAACTGATTTGACTAAGGGCGCTCCCAGACGGGCCACATTTTTACTGCACTACTGGCTGGGCAATATTGCGACAATATTTTAAGTGAGGCCCGGCCAAACTAGTTATAGCGGCGGCACTTTTGGCAGGTGTCGCTGTAGCACGCGAGGGTGCCGGTGCGTGGCTGTGGGTGCCATTCCCGGGACAGTGCTCTGAGCACGATGCGAGAGGGGTACCGGTGCGTTCAATAGAGATCTCGGAACCCCTTGACATGCATCGAGGCTGGCCACCAGGTGGTTTTTAGTGGGTCGCCAACAAGGCAACCCCACACTGCCCAAACGCGATCCTCAATCGCGTTTGGGCGTCTGCTTGCAGATTTTCCACCTTCAAAAAAAAAAAAAATGTTATATGTTTCTAGCCTGGCTGATGATGGTCGGGCTACGATCGGGAATATTGCCAGTAATGCCGAGCCAGTATAACAGTAAAAACATGACCCGTCCATTAAGAGCACTCTAACAACATTTTTGGTGTTCTGTACCCAAAGGGTAGAACGGGACCCTACGACTAAGACTCCGCTGTCCGTCCGTCTATCTGTTCGCCTGTCTGTCCGTCTGTCACCAGGCTCTCATGAACCGTGATAGTGAGACAGTTGAAATTTTCACAGATGATGTGTTTCTGTTGCCGCTACAACAACAAATACTAAAAAACAGATTAAAAAAATATTTGAGAAAGCTCCCATTCAAACAAATGTGTTTTTTGCCATTTATATAGATAATGGTACGGAACCGTTCGTGCGCGAGTCCGACTCGCACTTGCCCGGTTTTTCATAATTAACAACCAAAAATTGATCGTGTCATCCGACTCTCGGTATCACTCATAACACTACCATAAATTTAACTTCCTGAAATCCATTTAAGAAAAATATTATGAAAAAAATATCATTGCAGCATCAAATACTTTAAGCCGATTCGCGGTTGCGAAAGAAAGTTGCATAATTTATGTAAAGAATAGCTGAGATCAGTCGCAAATCGGGGCTCAGCCTAATGACGGAGGCGGGTATTGGTGCGTCTATCGCAACCAGATCAAATAACGGATCGCTAGTGCTGGGCTGCTGAGGAGAGTTTTGTCTCCTATATTATACTATCGGTATATTATCCAGATTACTTAGCTACATTGGTTAGAAGTGCTGGTAGATAAAAATTAACAAAAAATACAATATTACTTATCATTAAGTAATACAGTTTTTGTAATTATTTATTTAATTACCTATTTACAAAATTAATTCGCTTTGAGAACTAACTTTACCAGCTTTGAGCTTTGAAGCTATAAAAAATAATGGTACCTACATTAATTTTTTTGACATCTTGTTGGTTGCAAATAAAATATCTTAAATCTTGAACCTTGAATCTTGATTTATTGATTAGCCTCTGGATAGTCAAAGTACATAACTAAAAAAAATATGGTAATTAGTCAAATTAAAGTTTAGAAATAATTGCATTTGCCTTATTTAAAATCTCACAAACCTAACTACTGCTGCAAATGACATGCCAATAATCAAAACAACTGTATTATTTCTTCATTTTATCGTTTTTAGTTCCTATCGATAAAGATGTTCAACGTTTACCCCGTCCTTAGTCTGTGGGTTCGTCTAGTCGAAACCGAAAGTGGGCCACAGCTTAACAACGAGTGACTTCGTGATGCTTCGTGAGAACTGGGCCAGATCATGGCCACAGCTCAGACAGCAGTTTGTGCTACGAAAAGTATAGGCGTGACAGATGATACTGTAGTTACTATGACGAAAGCCGTTTGATATTCAGTTAGGCAATGTAGTACGATATCATGTTTCTATGGTAAATCGGTTAACCTTAGCTGTGGAGAATTACAAAACAATGGTTTTTCGTAGAGGAGGCAATTAGATGCGAATAAGTACATTTTTTCATTGCGTAAACTTAATAAGCACAATTAATTTAGAAAATAGGTAAAATTGGTCGAAAAGTTGTGAAGATTTTTGTTCGCGGCGAACAATAGCCGGCTAACTCAGCCACAGATTACTGAATAGTTAATACGTCACAGCATTTTGTAAAAACGCCGCGTGATCGCCTTGCTTTAAAATCGCTAGTGTAATAGAGCCTTTAAAAAGGTCCGGTAAATACTGTGTGAACGCGCTCTAAGCGCTACGTTATTCTAAGCTTTTTTTTTATCCACTATCTAGGGGAGTTTAGCGTCGCACGTCTCGTGTATTGGCCGGTATCAAATTAATTTTTTTGTACAAATGATGGAGTGATGATGATAAGGTGATGATGACGATGATTAATCCCTCCCCTTTCCCCATTTCAGTAAAGTGATGGATACTTTACTGAAACTTTAAGTGGAGTTTTATAGAGAACACGGAAAGTTACGTTTTGCAATGTTTGTATCATTTGCCTATACTCATGCACGTTAACGAACCGTTTTTAGTTAATAACCTACCATTATTACACTTTAGCACTCGAAAAATACCAATATTTTGAAAAGAATATAAAATTACGACAACACCTTTTCGGTTCCCGCAAAAACTCTACTGTAGGCTATAACTAGCTGCGCCCCGCGGTGTTACCCGTGGTTAAAAACTCGATGTCCTTCTCTGTACCCTTGACAACGTGTACGCAAATTTCATGAAGATCGATTGAGCAGTTAAGGCATGAAAGCGTTACAAACAAACAAACTCACTTTGACATATATAATATTTGTTAAGATTTATTTATAGAGCTTTCCCACTGATTATATAACTTTCTTCCCAAGTAAGAAAGTACTTAAGTGATATAAGTTTGTATAGACTGAGTGACAGGCCCTAGAGTCAGAATTTCTAGGCCACCTCAAGGCCTCTTATAGCTTTCTTGACCTTCCCAAAAAACTGTCAACAAATTATATAACCGACTAAAAAAAGATCACGATTGAGTAACGCCGGCAGCCTGCAGTCAAGGCGAAGGTTCTTCAGAGCTCTTTCTTTTGTACGTTATGTAACGATTCGTAGTATAGTAGCAGATCGTAGTATTAGAGTATAAACTGAAGGATAAGAATAGTTGTTGCGTTTGGTGTACGTTTTTAGGGTTTCGTACCGAAAGGGTAAAACGGAACCCTATTATTAAGACTATGCTGTCCGTACGTCTGTCACAGATTTTTTAAAACGTTCACAAGCGAAAATAGAGCTATGAAAAATATCCGCATTTGTAAGGGGTCACTTTTGACTGATTAATTCAATAGCAAATCAAATATCCTTTACGTAGGGAGGTTGTCTACATCATTAGGTTTTAAATGAATCCATAATACAAGAAACATTTTTAGTTATTTGAGAATGATTAGAGAAGTGCAAAATACATAAAAAATAAATAAATTGCACTTTGTCACTCGGTAACTTTAAAGGCCAGTCAACTTTAACGTCAGTATCTTTACTTGCTCTCTTCGCTCGTCATCTTCTTCTAGACGAAATGGCTATGGAAAACCTTAAGCTAATGCGAAGTTAGTCTAAAGTGGTCGCCGGACTCTTAAGTCGTAGGTAGTTAGTAAGTCTACTACTTACCAACAACCAGTCAGTGTACCTTATCTTAGTAGGAAATAAGCTAGGAGAGTTATTGTCAACCCAGTTGGTAGAAAATTTAGACTAATTTCTCATTGGACGAATTGGACCAATTCAACCTGTCATGATAAGACATTAACTTGTCTGTTAGTTATTTAGCAACACAGCAAGTATTAGCTTTAAAATCCACAGTTTCAGATTTCTTCGAAAAACTAAATTACAAAACCCACACAGTTACAGTTGACAATTAAATCTGTCACAACACTGCGCCTGCGCACGCTATATCTCGCGGTAACGTGTTGAATTAAAGAAATGGCGTTTTAATCGACTATTAAGAGTAACACCGGATTACCGCGTTTGGTCACGATAATTATGTGCTTTACAACATTTACAACTGCGTCGGTACTACCGTGAGGCAAAGTTATAAAATGACTACCACCTCGTTAGGGAAAAGAGCCACGACCCAGAAGAACAGGCAAGGAACTGAGGGTATTTTTTTTATTGTTTTACAATCTTTGTTTAAAAATTAAAAAAAACATTTCAGATTTTTATCTAACATAGCTGAGAACACTCCCAACTTATTCACCTTTCAACCAAAAAATCAAAATCGGTTCAACCGTTCGGTAAGAAACTGTTCGTAACAGCAGGGCCTGCCTGCGTGGACTAACTGGATATTTGCTGCAGCGCTTAAACATTCGAAATGTTGTCTAACCAAAATATTGTAAATAAAAAAATATAACGATGCCACAGACGGACATACATACACATAGATACGTCAAACTTATCACACCCTGTCTTTTTTACGATGGGGGTTGAAATAGTACAACTGAGGACTACCGCGGCTCGGGTGATACGTTAAATTATAGGGCTGGTTGTTTGTCCTGTAACAAAAACCACCAATCATATCTGAGGCTTTTGGACAGTTAAAAATTCTGCACCGGGAACTTTATTCTGACGCGTGACAGTCATATTATCTCGGTCTCTTTGGTTTGAAAAGTCATAAGAGTGAGAGTGACCTAGATAATATCATAACAATAGCCACTCAGCCTATTTTTTATTAAATACAGGATTTTCGTTCTTCTGTTGCTGCGTTTTGATTAAAAATTGATGGTACATCCAGCTAAGTAAGGAAAGGGGAGTAAGCTGTGAGCAAGGCAAGGTAAACGAAACGGAGCGTTGCTCGTCCGATGGTGAGATTGGTCAAAGATGTTGTACAAGTTGGGGGTCGAACCTGTACCAGCGTGGCACAGGACCGAAGCGGGAGGCACAGCAAGGAAGAGGAAGGATTATGTATACCACAGTCCACAGTAATTTACTGTGGACGGTGATGCCGATGATGACAGTACAGTACATAGAGTCTATCTATTCTCCATCTATCCCACAAATGATTTCTTTTAAGGAAAAACAATAAAAAAAATAAAAAAAATGGGACATTTTCACACACGGTCGCCTGACCCCAAACTAAGCAAAGCTTGTATTATGACTGCCAGAGACTGATATACGTATATATATATTTCTAAATACATACATAAATAGATATTAACACCCAGCCATAGAACAAACATAAATGTTCATCACATGAATGTTTGCCCTAGGTGGGAATCGAACCCACGCCCCAAGCTCAGAGGGCAGGTTCACTACCGACTGAGCCACCGAGGCCATCAAATGGAACAAAACCCCATCTATCCTGTCCATTATCCTTTTGAGGCATAAAAGGAAATGTTGATTCCTCATACATTTTTATCTCTCTGTTCAAACTCTTTACGGAGTTGATGTTTGTATGTGCTTTTTGTAAGAAAACGTTTTCGGCTTTCAATTCCATAATTATAGAAAAGTTCTAATTGACGGTGTACTAGTCCTAGCCTTTGACACCTCCTTAGCAAGGTAGCACTCACGCTACCTAATTACTAATCAGGGCGGAGTGTGATAAGCGCAGATAGCAGGCCAGGTGCAGGCGCGGTCGCTTTCTACGAGTTATGTAACACACGTGCGGTGTAGGTACGAGAGCTTGCGACCACATAAATATGTAGGAGAACTGATTATCGCAGGGCTTCTAAGGCTTCGTCCTCACTGAGCGGACTGCGAGCGGCTTACTCTCCGCTGGTTGAATCGGAGATGCGTATTGAAAACTCAATGTTAAGTAGGCGGCAAACTTGTAGCAAACAAAATATGAATGGGCTTCTCATTAGAAACAACGGTAATCGGGTCATGTGACGCTAACCACTTTTTAAGCAACAAAAGAAAGGCTGAAACTGAAACTAGTAAACTACAGAAGTAATCTGTACATGAATCTCAAGTGCTGCAAAAGTGCGAACTTTAGTTTGATATAAGGTACAATAATATACTCCGCATTTCGAGCCAATTGATGCTTAAGCAAGGCCGAAATATGTCATTTACAAATAGTTCGAAAGAGACGATGACGATGGCAAGTGACGTTATTACGTGTTAGTTCCCAGAATACTAAACCTTGTTTTATTCCTGACTGTAGAAGAAGGTTCTGTTTTTCGAGTGTATGGATGTATGTGTATGTATGTAAAAAAGGCGATGATAGCCCCGCGTAACGATAGTTGGAGAAGACCCGCCTCTCAAGCCAGAGGGAGCGGGTTCAAACCCAACTGGCGGTACGCACCAATTTGTTAATAATGTTAATTGTAATCATGGTTTGATCATTGTTGTGACGTCAGAGTTTAATATGTGTTTTTATAGTTTTATGTGTTTTTGTTATTTTTTTTTTCTAATCATGGCCTTTGTGCATTTTGGCATGTCGATGTACATGAGTTCGTAAACCGACTTTAAAAAAAAATGTTACTTACCTGACTGAAACCCTGTCTGAAAGCTGTTATTGCCTTATTATCAATAATTTACCGTTGATTAAGCAAACTGAAGGTCAAATAGGTATATTTTCAGAAAATTAGAGGTCAATTTTTTTTTTAATTTATTTATAATTTTATAGGATGAAGACACCAAAAAATTGTCTAAAAAAACCACGTTCCGGAGCAAAGGGCCTACCAAAAACTGATAAGCGCGTCGCGCTTGACCGCTGACTCATGGCGAATTAAAAAAAACACAATTCGTATTTACAGAGACGATCTCATCTACGGACAGACCCTGAACATCGGAAACCTTCGCCGAAAGTTCAGCTTTTCCTATCTAAAAGTGTTCGTCGCATGCGCGCGCGCAGTCCCAAGCCCCGCGCCGCGCTCGAAGCACGCGCCCAGTGTATTGTGTAACTACATACTTACATTTGACAGTTCGTTTTTTTTTGTTTGGGATTTGTGGCTAGTGCGATTCTGGTGGAGGTTTCAAGGTAAGACTTTTATGTTGAAAGTTTATTTATTTTTCTCAACAAAAAAAATTGATAATTAATAAATTTCAGGAGAAAAGTTAACAATTTTCTTGGGAATACTTCCTTAACTTATTGTCAAGCGAGGCTAGCCCAAAAAAATTCTAAAATCATATCATCAATTCATAACATCTCAATTCCATGAATGTTGTAAGGTTTGTTGTCCTTCCATATTTCATTGTTGTTTTTGTTGCGATATATTTATATCCTGTTGTTATATTTCGTGCTTCCTACCTATAGAAATAAAATGGAATGCGGTAAATTCAACTTTTATTAATTATTTTATTAACGAATCAAATATGTATTCTTAACCGACTTCATAATTTAAGAACAATAAAAGTATTACCCTCAAGCGATAAGTAATGATAGCCTAGTTGGAAAAAGGCTGGCGTCTCAAAGCAGGGGGTGCGGTTTCAATCCCAGGCGAAGGCACGCATCAACTTGTTAATTTGCCAATAAGTGTTAATTTCATCTGCAATATAACTGGAGTCCGGTGTATGGCAATAGGCTCGCATACATAACATATCGTCTTTCCCCCGAGGGGGCTGGCAGAGGTGTAATACAACACCCACACTTCGCCAGACGATTTTTAGTCCCAAATGTCCCTTGTCACATTTGGGACTGAATATCGTCCAACAACGTGTGGGCGTTGTAAAACTCCTCTGCCAACCCCTTCGAGGAAAAGCGTGATGATTATGTTATGTCATGTTTTATTATGTGATAATATACAATGTAGGCAGTCCCACTCCGGATACAACGGAAAATCCAGTGACACCTCGGAACAAAAAAAATAAAACTCTGTCCAGACTCCAGCCTTATTATACCATTTTACTGTAAATACAGTAAAATCAAATAGGTACAGAAGCAAGCAAGTTCATATAGGCCGAGTCGCTAGCCCTTACGTTAGAGTTGCTAGGCTGACCGATGTCCTCTGACATGCTTCAAACAAACCAACATACTTACGTATACATACTAAAAACAAAGCTCTTCTGATGGGCATTTGGGTAAACCACAATTAAATTTTACACATTTAAACCACAATTAAACCACATTAAAGATAGAGGTTACTACAAATATAACCTCTCCCTTTACGACTATATTATCAAATGAGATATACTCGACGACTATATCTAATAAGACATAGGGTCAACTGGGGCTAATGCGTCTGTTGGGCAATTGCGTCTTTCGGGACTAACTAACAAACCCTTCACAAATTAGGCGCCACCTACTCTTTTTCTATCTTTAGTTGCAATAATCTGTACAAGTTGCCTATTTTGTAAAGAGTTTGTCAGTAATTCTCGAAAGGCGCGATGCCTCACAGAGACATTTGCCCTAGTCGACCCTACTCTTAACATTAAAATAAATTAAAATTAACCGAACGCTATTAAAAAATACAAAGCTTTTCGATAATTAATTAATTTCAAAAGTTGTCACAAGCTATAAGTTTACGAGTCACACAGAGCTCTAACAATTGTATCCATACCTACGGACAGACTTTGACAATACTTTATTTAATTATACGCAATCAAATTAACTAAATATACACTTTACAGTGAACTAAAAGTTTTTTTTTTTCATTAAAAAGAGGTAACCAATTTAGCCAGAGTCAAGTTTTTAGAAGCTTTTATTTAACTTGCAATGTTCGTATCAATTCCTATTTGAGTAAGTTGTTCATTTCAAAATTTACAAACCATTTTTCAACCGCTGGTGATTGAGCTGGGCTTACCAACTTATGTAAGGCGGTGACAACGAAATTTTATAGTACTATTCTGTACTATCGAACTGATGACAGTAATATTGTAAAGACATAATTTAAAAGCTTGAGACTATAAAATCTTTTAAATGGAATTTTTACTTACTAGCTGTTACGTCGTTTCACCTAGCGTTACCACAAGAACCGTATTTTTTTCGGGATGAAAAGTACTCCATGTCTTTTGTCAGGGGTACATACCCCTGACTAAATGTATACGAAATTTCATGATTAGCTGTTGGGTAGTTAAGGCGTGAACGTGTGACAAGCAAACAAACAAGTAAATAAATAAACAAACAAGTGAAGAAACTCACATTAGAATTTGTAAATGTATAGTTAGGAAGTAGGAAGTAGGATTCTGTACTATCGAGCTATTAAGCGCTATTATCATAAGTTATTGTAACTACATGATTTAAAAGCTTAAAGCTTAATTAATTATTTTTTTGTCGAAACTTACTTAAACATTGTTTTATGTGCTGGAGAACCTTAAATACGTTCAAATAGGAAGATCATCATAACATAATTTACGGTGACCTCGCTCTGTAACCTATTATAAAACCTTTCCATTTTTCTGTTCACCATAACAATAGCCAACGAATAACTTTATGCGTGATTTGTAAAGTTTAATTAGTATTTTGTCCTTGGTTTAGTACGAAAATTGAGTAGAGCGTTAATGTACTTATTGGGCGACTGTTAGAAGCTTATAATAATTCTTTGTTACCTTACTTCTTAGGCTCCTTCTTAAGTATGGATGAATCACGTGAAAGACGACTTTAATGAAAGGAGAGTGGCTTCAGAGATGACGAGTGAGAGAGACGAATTTAGAAAAGTGGCTCTGGCAGAAATGCTTTCGGATATCTGTCGTATAAAAGTATTTTGCGAGGTCTTACAGAGCCACTAGTTAGTGAGGGTGGTTACTGTACCAACGACCCATGAGTAGACCTATGAGGGTAGAAAGATGGTTTCCTCGGGGCAGCATAAAACGGTGGTGCTAAGCCAAAAAAAGTTTAACTTTCGCTATGGACTAATCATCAAACTCAAGCTCGGAGTTTTTGGCGGGAACCGAAAAGGTGTTGTAGTAATTTTGTATTAGCTTCTAAATCTTGTGATACTTCGAGTGTTAAAGTGTACTAATGGTGGATTATTAGCATTTATCGGTTGGCTATCGTGCCCGAGTGTAGGCAAATGTTAAAAACATTGCGAATCGTGACTTTTCGTGCTCTCTACAAAACTCCACTCAGGGTTTCAGTGAAATATCCATCATATTACTGAAATGGGGAAAGGGGAGGAATTCGCCATTGTCATCATAATCACCCCATTCTCTGTAAAAAAAAAAGTAAAATTATTAACTTGACACTGCTAAATGCACAAGACGTGCGACGCCAAATTCTCCTGCATTGGGGAGCAAAAAAAATTAAGCTCTCAAAAACCAGCTTGTTATTAGAACTCAATGAAATGAATAGAATTACTTTTTTTTTTAAATGTTATTTAGTTGTTGGTTCTATAGTAAATGTAGTTCATTTAATTATGTGCTTAATAGGCTTTACTTGGCTAGCACTATTGCTCCACGTAACCCTGTATAGATTTAGTTTCTAGACATTAGTTAAATATTAGGTACAAGGTCTGCGACTCAATGAAACACTGATAGGAGATTCACACATCATTACGAATGCGCATATTTCTCAAAATTAGGCCATTGATCTCTATACGGCAAAAAACCTTCACATTTTCAAATTAAAATCAAATAAATATAATTATTCATCTCGTTAGTTCAAACTTTAAACAAATAAACAGGCAGTTAAAGCGAAAATCCCTGGCATTTAAAAATTGCAACCAAAACGACCTTAATATCTAAATTAAATAGTTTTTATACAAAAAAGTAAATTCTTTGTTAGTTACACAATTACGAGGCTAGTCCGAGATCTACCCACGGAGATAGTTGTATTGTTCATACACAATGGAGGTAATGTGAGCTAACGTAACAATGGGCGGACTTATCGCCTTATCTTCCAGAGAGCCACCGGATCGGATGGAGGGTCGCTGGTCTGCGAAGACCCTGCTAGATCCGTGTTTAGGCGGTAGGAGGTCACGTACAAATATACAAACATACGAGTACATATACCCACATATATGTACACACATCCAAAAATACTAGCCTCGAGCGTACGAGTGAAAATAATTCATAATTATTTTTCTACTCTTGTCCCACTTATGTGTAGTGTGTAGAATAATTAACTGTGACGAACAGATGCTTGCTCGTGAAGATTTAGATTTTTTTTTGTGTGGTTATGTATGTATCTACTATGTACGTTTTCTCCATTTGTCATAAAATCATTCCTCATATATCTGAATTACCGCTGTAATCATTCCCAATTGTGATCATCGTCTTTTATGTTGTGTGGTTCCGTTTATGTCCGTCCTCTATCCCCGTAGGTACTTTTATGGCTTATTCATTCGATGAAAGACTTGCATTTGTCCGTCATCTCGAATGGCCCCTATTTTTGACGCATGAGATATTTCTTGGACACTCTCATTCCTATGACTTTTGGAACGAGAGAGAAAATGACAAAGAATATCTCGACCAGTAAGAATAGCCTTCCTGGTGATAAGAAATGATGGGGTCTACGGACCATGCGAAACATGCTTATCAAGAAAAAATCGATTAAGTCAGGACTATAAAGTAAAAACATACATTTACATCTAAAGTAAAAACTAAATAAAAATAGGTCAATCTTTAACCTTTGCAAATTAATTGTAAAAATTGTTCCGAAAATGATGTAACTGTACAGATGCTCTACTTCCGGTAAATCTATGGCAATATTATGCTCAATAAAGTACTCTAATAGAAGACAATAGCTCTTTCAAACTCTTTATTACTTGGAATTAATGTCTTACAACTCTAAGAAGTGATTTTAAAAACACTTGAGCGAGTTTAGGGCAGTTTTGCTGTTATAGAGTTTTACATAACAAACATAGCTTTAATTTCGTGTTATATTGCCATATTATAAGTAACTAGCTCATCAATTTGTAGTGCTTGGATGTTAGATCATTGGCTTTGGATGGTGTAATGTGGGTCGACGGAACTTCTTGCGATTGGTGTTGCTTTAGTATGGTGGTAAGAGCTATCACTGATTAGGTAGATGATGTGTTATGTTTATATTATAATGTATAAAGTTAACGCGACTTCTTGCGCGTAATAATTGACATTTTATACTTAGAAATTTAGTCATCCACTTAATAATATTCTGCTACATCATAATTTATATATTCTACTAATATTATAAACGCGAAAGTTTGTATGTATGTATGTATGGATGGATGGATGGATGTTTGTTACTTTTTCACGCCAGAACGGCTGAACAGATCTGGATGAAATTTGGCACAGAGATAGATTATAGTCTAGAATAGCACATAGGATACTTTTTAACCGCGGGTAAAACCGCGGGGTGCAGCTAGTATAATATAAAAAGCAAAGCTTAAAAATCCGATTTCCTATCATCCATGAAAATAATTTTTAGACCTGTTGATATTTTAAAACCTGCAAGGTCGATTACAATGAAATGTATACGGGACCACCCTAAAGTATGATCTATTTAACAAAAAATGAATTATTAAAATCGATTAACAATTGGCAGAGTAATCTTAACATATTGAGAACCTTTTCCTTTTTGGAAGTCGGTTATAAAGTAACTTTATTTTGAGAAAAGAGTCTCATAAAATCATTTCTAGAGTATTATAGCTTATTAGAAACTTTGGGTGGCTGATTGCTCTTCAATGAGCTGTCAAAACGGCTGATAGACATATCAAACGACTAAGGCGCTGGTGCTTGCTACGGTCAGAGAATCAGCATTGCTATTCAAGAAGGTAACGTTGCCAGCCTTGTTGGTACATCTGTAGTTAGTGACATCTGTAGTTACTGAGCTCTGTTTAATATTTGTAATATTTTATTTATGTTATGTAGGCTTATTACTTGTCAATTTTGGTTTACTAAAACTCATAATTTAAGAAAGATAATCTTAGCAGAGTTCAACAACGCGCAACGCTACAAGAACATTCAAGTCTCCGAAATAAAGACATCAACGCGCGCTCGCTCACTACGTAAGTTGCATTGGTTCGATTTTAGGCAGTCAGTTTAAAGTTTTACAAATACTACATAATAATTTATAGTTTTTCTTTTATATTATTTAACGTCAAATTTTTTATGTTATGTATTGTCTGTTATCCTATATACAGGTACTGTTATTTTACTGTGATAAATGTAGTCTGTGGTTTTTTGCTATACCCCAGCAAAGCCACCAGAGTAGTCAGGTCTAAGACATCAAGTCTGCTAATCTAGGCCATAAACTAACATTAACATTAACATAACATTTCTAACACTCAAATTCGAGGAGTCAGGAGTTGTTTCAACATGAAGAAGTAACAAGTGACATTATTAGAAGGTAAATAAAAAACCCGACTGCAAAATATAGTCTGACACCACGGATAATTGTAATTAAAATGTTGTACCTACCCTATCACTTCCACTATCATGACGATTCAAATGGCACCTCACATGTAGAAATCCATCAAGCTATTTAGGCTTTAAGGCGTGCCAGAAAAACCTCATACATTCATACACTCGAAAAACATAACCCTCCTTCTTGCGCAGTCGGGTAAAAAGCTGATTTATATTCACTTTTTTAATTTGTGTTACTAGGTCGTAAAAATAAGCGTATTGTTTTGGATGAAAATACGCTTTTTCCATCTCTAAAGCAGACAAATTGAACATTATGAACCATAACGGACCTTTTGTAACGCACCGTAACCGCAGTGGTTACGCAGCGTCGCGCGGTGTCGTTGCGTTACGCACGGACAGCTCCACTCATTGCGGCGACTTTGATGCCCCGAGGAACGGTGTCGTTGTTTTATGATCGATTTTGACAAACAATAAAAGTCTGACACGAGGGCTAGCCACTAGTCCTATGCGAACTTACGTTTTCACTTAACGGTAAACAATATTCAGCTAGAAGAACAATTTGGTTTAGACTTTAACTTATAATTGTTGGTAATTGTATAAGTGCGTTGCTCGTATACACATACAAGTGCATTTTCGAAGATATAATTATTTGATTTTAAATTGCACGAAAAAAATTACAAAAAATATGAAGACACTATGTACCTCAAGTAAGTAAACTTTTGCATGTTTAAATTCAGAACGTACACTTTAAAAAAATATTAATAGGCTTTTGTTGGTCTGCCACTTGTTTAAGGTCTGCCAGCACGCCTGATGATAAGCAGTGATGCGGCCTGCGATGGATCACGCTTGCCTATAGAAGAACCCGATAATCGATAACCAACATCTATTATTATTACGAGTCAATCTTAGCAATAAAAAAACATCTCAACTTCTGATAGTTGATAGAATCAGGTAGAAGTTTATCTTCAATACTGTTTTTTACTTTCATTCTCGGCCAAGCGGTCGAAGTGGCTGCCTCGTGAAGAGGTAAAACACGTGTCGACAAAAGCGCTCCAAGGATAAGGATGGATTACAATTTTGTATAAATGTTTTTTCAAAGAAACAGTATCTCATTTAGTAACAAAAAAAAAATACTTATCTTTAATTATTTAGAGTTTTTTTAAGTAATCTACAGCTAGTGTGAATGTATGTCGCAAGCTCTTGACGCCGCGGAACGCACGCGCTACTAATGACTTGGGAACTTGCCACATTCATATAGAAACATTCACAAACAGCCGCGTAGAGTTGATTAATTAGCGTCTGTCTCATTGCTCTCCACTATTCATGCATTTTCTCTCCAAAAAGATACTTAGAGGCAGAGTGGAGAACAAAAAACCTCATCTAATTATGAAATGTTAAAACTCTGCGAGAGTAATTTCTAAATGAGGGAAAATGAGAGAGAGTAAAACTGCGTGAGAATATCCACCAACTGAATTGTCGTTGTCTACGGTGGCCCTGCCTTGCGATTTTACTAGATATCTTAGAGGAATCGTTATTTTAAAGGATAAATAAAGAAGACAGAAAATATGTAAATCAGTCTCTGGCAGCCATAGTACAAGCTTTGCTTAGTTTGGGGTCAGGTCGCCTGACCCCAAACTAAGTTGTGTGGAAATGTCCCGAATTTATTTATTTATTTTAATTCCTTACATTTGAATGTTAATTCAAAATTATTCGTATCAATTGATTTAGTGCACAGCAATCTGCATTTTAAAAGTCAGTGCACTTGTTTTTTCACATTTCGCAATCTCAAATGCCGCGGAGATTAGCAAAAACCAGTTGTAATTGATTTGCAGCAAGTTCCGTTACACTTAGTGCTCTGCTCATGTCGTGGAGTCGAGTATTTGGACCTTACTTCATTTCCGGATACGTTTATCGAAGCAATGCCTATGCTATATAGACATATATACAGGGTGATTGGAATCCAGACCGTATCCTTTCAAATGGTGTTTCAACTCATCATGGACTACCTTTAAGGCGTCACATTAATGCAGCAAAAAAACAATTTTGTTAAAAATTTAATACAAAATAAAAAAAGTCAATAAAAATACATTGTGAAATATGAAATAAAAACCATACATTTTTGCTGAATTAATGAAACGCTTAAAACATAGGGGTGTGTGGAACATCCAGGGTGAGTAGTTCCCTTAAAAACAAAACGGTCTGGATTCCAATCATCCTGTAGGTATACTTTATAAAAAACTTAACAATGTATCCTTGAACTGTAGTACATTTAATAAGAATAAACTATCTCTACCTACTGGTTTCAAACGATACTCTACATGGACTAGGATACATTTTTCGGAATAAAAAGTGGTCCTGTATGTTAGGTATGGTCAAATTTTAGGCTTACCAAACTAAATCCATTCAGTCATTACAAATTGAGTGAAACAAACGTGTGTGTGTTTGATTCAAGTGTGTGTGTTTTGTGACAAGCACGTGTATGTTTGTTTCCACTCAATCAACTGTAATAACTGCAACTGTATCACTCAATCTGTAATAATTACTTGTACACTAACTTTCTCATTTATTCGAGTCAAAGAAATCAAAATGTGGAATAACATTCGTGATTTTCAATTGCGGATATACTCATAACTTGCAGTACCTACCTACTTGTCAGTTAACCTTTCGGTCAATCATAATAACACACATTATATTAGTCTACCTATAAATATTAGGTACCTGCTTTTAAATACAGGCTGCCTAGCCTAGCCTCGAAAATGTTCTTTTTGTGGACGTACGTGAGAATGACAGATACCTACATTACATTGACGGAGAACAAATTGTGTTAATAAATAAAAATATCGATTATTAAAGTAGGTACTTTTTTGCTAGATTATATTCAGTGCTGAACAGACACGTAGGTAATAGGAAAATGGTTGTATTGAAACTTTATTTAAGCGTACAATGCTGTTTTAGGTCGTAAGATAAACTTCAAATTATGGACTTGCAGAGAATGTTCCGCAGTTGTCTCAATTTCCATTTTTTGTATTCTGCGCTCTAAGGTGGTGGCTAGACAGAAAAGACGAAGGACTTCCGTCCTACCTACGTAGTTGCGTCCGCGTCTCGTCATCTCTATATGCGTTGCGTTGCGTCTCTTCTATCCATTTTGTATAATAAAGTACATTGAAAAAACGCCGCGTATGCGTCCCGTCCGTGCCTCGTTCTCGTTTTACGTCTTTTCTGTTTGGATTGCTCTTTACGAAAAAATGCTTTCTATTTTCTTTTTGAACATCCAAAATTGCTCATGCGTTACAGTTACATTAGGACATACAAGCTAAATATCTTTAACTACTAACAAACTTAGTCGCAAACATTTGCATACAACTTAGGCTAAATAATATTTATTTTGACAGCATTTTTTCAACTTTCTTGTGAACGCTATAAAACTTACTTAACAACATACTTACATAAATTATTTGCATTGTTTAATTGAGAATTAATACAATAAAACAATTATTACTTCAAGTCGATAACTACATACCACATCAAAATGAGTATAGAAATCAATAGTCATAGTTATTATTTTAGACGTCTTTGACTCGGTGAACTATTGTACCCAGTTCAAAAGAGTAGAAAGCTAGTGATGTAACTGTCGATTGTCATATTGATGACTTACAATGATCGATAGATCTAATAGCCTCAATTAGTCGATTGTAGGCGATAGTCCAGCTCTAACGAGGAAGTTGGTTGTCTGAGTAAGTTACTGTTTATTGCTAAGACCTTTGATATAAAAACGAAAGTCGTTTTTCTGCTTAAAATTATTGCGGAGTGAGCCGGTCAACTTAGAACTAAAAAGAACTAGATGTGGACCGCGTTCGTACGCTCTATTCTACAGAATCTGTTTATTGATGATTAAGGATCTATGACGAGTTTGAGAGAGGATAAGTTCACTAAGGATTAGTAAAAAACATCCCATTTTAACAGAGTTAAAACTGGGCACTCATTTACACATTATATATTACCTATCTAGAGCTATCTCCGTTTAAAATTTATATTCAAATCCGTTACTCCATTTCATCGCGAAAAATTAACAAACACACATGCATGCACACACACAAACAATTACAATACAATACAACCAAAAACTACATGAAAAATCTTGAAAACTGAAATACATTTTTCGGCAGTACAAGGGCGACCTTATCGTTAAGCGATTTCACACATACTCATTTTATTCCTAATTTGTAATGATTCTGTCAAGTAAATAAGTTACATTTTAAATACTTAAAACGTTTTCAAATTATCTGATTATTTGGTACCTAAATATCTAAATGAATCAACTAGTTACCAACTTATTTGGCCATAATTTTAAAATATAAAACATACCGAATTTAATCTCAAAGTCAATGCATTTAGGTACTCGTAAGTTATTAAGATAAATTAAGCACTTAAACTTAACCAGCGTAATAACTGTTTATAAGTAGTTGCGTTTAGATTAAATTATAAGGAAACGGAAACATAACTTGGAAGTTAGGTATTTAAGTAAACATGTCGGTGTCTTGTCAATTATATGAAAAGAAGATATTGCTCTTAATGATAAGACTGCCAATTTCACTCGGTTATACCTGACTGCGATGAGAAAAAAGGAGGGTTGTGTGGTTGACCTTTATGTATGTATGTATTGCTGTCCCATCCTCGTAACTTCTTAAGTTCCTACTATACGGATAAAAAACATTGCATATAGATATACTATAACGTTGTAAGCTGTAAGCGAAAACTCAGCAAACAGCGCGTACTCAGTAGGTACGCGCTGTTCGGACACTTCATTCAAAATATTTGTATTTTTGTAGCGCTCACAGCGTAGCTCGACTAGGTGTTCGTAACCGATTACCGATGTTAAGCAACGAACGACACAGTCAGTTCTAGGATGGGTGACCGCGGGTGGCATTTACAACTGAGCGCTACCGTGGCTCGGATGACATGTTAAATTGTAGGCTCTGGTTGTTTGCTCCCAACAATCGTCAAGCCATGTCACAGGCGGCCTAGTAACTAAGCCACAAGGGCTAAACAAACTTGCTTATTTAAAATATAGGTATAGAGTGGCGAACTGCCTCCCAGTTCTACTAACCAACTGTTTTTAAATTGTTAATAAGTTGCCTTAAACTCACACTTTTTGCATGCAAGAAGTGTCAGAAATAGACAATTTATCGACAATTTGATAACAATTGCTTAGTAGAATCGAGGTGCTGGAGGCGAACAGTCATTCGCTCTCAGTTAGCTTAGTAGCACGTAAACAAAGACAACTGAAACGACCTCGGTTTTGGAAAGCTATTAAACTGTTTAACTCTCCCTGTCAAATTAAAAATACTACTACCTACTACTACTTTTGTATCTCAAATATAGAAATTTTTATTCAAATCGTATATGTAGGTACTTTTGTTCGATATTTCCTTTGACGTAGATAATTTCCTCTCAAAGTGAAGCAAGTGTCAAGGATGCGATCTCGGCCAACTAGGGCCGGTTACAAAACGGCGCATTATAAACTAATCTGATGATCAACGGCATGGAAAGGCAAAGGTCTATTTTAAAATCATAATGATCGCAAATGATGAGAGGAACACTACCTAGCTTAGAAACAGATACTTAAACTGCAATGCATTAATCAAAGAAAGAGAAAAACATGAAACTAAAAATTAAACCGTTGCCAAATATAGTCTAATAGTCGAATCGAAGTCACGTATGATCACGGCACCTTTAAAATATAAGAAAACAAAATCAAAATCGGCTCAGCCATTTGGAAGCTACAATGCAACACATAGATAACACTTTAAACTTATACCACCCCTCTGTTTGCGTCAAGGTGTTATTATAATATTATATTCTGAGTCGTTGTTTCAAAATGCATAATTAAATTATGTTTAAGGCTCCGTTGCACGAAATCACCAAATACAAGTATTTTGTTTGCGCCTAGTTTGATATGAAGAATTATGATGATCAGGTACAAAAAAATACAGCTAGATAAAGAAACAACCAATTCAAGTTTAACTCAAGAACAATTTTGAAAATCATTCTCATTTTGGAAAAAAAAATCACAAAAAGTAGAACGTAGTTCTCTAAATTTTTAGCGATTACACCACATTTTTTTCGATAATTAAATAGCCAGATTAGTTCTCTAAAGTTAAGTCCGAGCAACTTATTTTTATTTCTGTCCTTGTTACGATTAATACCATTGAAACGGCAAAAAAATATAAATTACGCGCCGATCTCATTTTACCATCAAATATGAAAAACGATTTTCAACTCTAAATGAAGCGGTTTAAGTAAACGTGTGTGTGGGTGAAATATCGTGATATGACGGCGCCTTAAGACCATTTTCATTCCATTCATTCACTGACATTTTGATTTTTTCCAAATTTCAAATGAACTATGCAAGTTAGTTGTGGCGACTCGTCCGATCGTCAGCACGTTCTATGATACGGTACAGCTCAGAGTCGTGGTGTAAATAAGAAGTTAGTATATAAGATAGATTGTAACAGTTCACAGTATGACAATTATAATTATCTTACAGCGATCAAGTTGTTTCCTTCCTCGGTCTCCACATTTAGTTATCCTAAATAGCTAAAAAATAAAGACCATTGCATGTTTACGTTACATCGAGACTATCTAGTACCTTTCCACCCATAAGTCAACATACTCATAAATTATTCAATTTAAATTCATAAACATTATAATTATGTACCTACTTGCAAATGACAGCGGTAAGGCTGCTATTACACCACGAGGCTGTCATATCGCACCGCCCCGCTATTACCATCACCCACCGGTGTAATGGCAGCCTGAGGTATCATGGGAGATAGATTACCTATAAGTTATGTGATGAAATACTGAGACTGGCCTAGATAATATAAAAACAGCAAAACTTAAAAAACCAACTTCCCGTCACCCATGTAAACAATTTTAGATTTTTGTTGATATTTTAAAAACTACTTGACCAATTTCGATACGATTTATATGGGACTACCTCTAAGGAACCAAACAAAAAATTAATCATTAAAATTGATTCACACTTGGCGAAGTACAACACGCACGAAACGCTTTGGTTCCTCATTTCTCACAAGAACCGCTAGAGTGTGGAATACTCTGCCAGAGTGTGTTCCCTGACACTTGTAATCTGGGTGTCTTCAAGTCTCGAGTGAATCGGTTTCTTCTAGGCAAGCGTGCTCCATCGTAGGCCGCATCACTGTTTATCAACAGGCATGTTGGCGGCCAAACGCAAGCCTATTAAGTAATAAAAAAAAAAGTAATCACGTATTATACATACTCATACAAAAAAAAAACAGTCGAAACCTCCCCCTTTCAGGAAGTCGATTAAAAATATTAGCTTAGAAGTTCAGTTCAGAAGATGAGCTAACTACTCAAGCTTTTCACCAATCAATATGTGCGTTTTTCAATTGGTGTACTTCCCAAAACGAAGAACTTCGTATAATTTAAATAATCTTCACCTCTACAGAGTATAAAACAAGGTTGCTTTTCGCGTCTGTCTCTCTGTCTGGCTGTTTAAAGCCAGACAGAGGCAGACGCGGAAAGAATTCGCTATCTCCTCCTAAACCAAGCAACGGATTTTGATGCGATTTTCGCCATCAGTTAGATATTTTTTCACGGAAAGTTTATAAATACCATGTGAAGCCGGGGCAGGTCGCTAGTGTAAAATAAAATAGGTAAAGTGAAATATGCAGAGTATCCTACAGTGTTTAATATTTAAGCCACGTTTTCATCCACGCGAACTGACAAAATGAGTTAGTCGAGAACATCGACGTACAACCAGCTAAATTAAACAAAATTGATTAAGGTTTTATTATATTATATTATCACGGGAACTAAAAATGTTTGCGAAGTTTCATAAAAATCGATTCCGCGGAAGTAGTCGAAAAATCTGACCCAAGATTTGATGGTAGCACGAAATAAACAAACAAACAAATATGAGAAGCGAAACCGTTTAAAAACGTTTTTACAATCGACGGTCGAATTCCTTCGCATAATTCTTTCGCGTTCGCAACGCCATTGTATCCGAAACGCTGAATGAGTCCTCGTGTTAACGGAATCCCTTCGCCGCACGCTCAAGTTCGCGAGTGAACGGCAGGAAGGCATCTTCGTGTAATGTCAAGGAACCGTAAATACAGGCGCACTGTATTACTGTATACACTGTAATATACCTACGTACTAACATTTAGTAAAGTTTTTTAAAATATTTTTTATAAATGTTAAGTAATAAATATTCACTAGGTAAGTACGACTGCACAATAAGGAGGATTATCAATTTAATTTAGTTATCAATAGGAGGGTGTCAATTGCAGATGCACTCGTCTAGCACATTACCTATGTCTATTCAAGTTTATAACAAGTTACCAGCAGAATTGCAGTGTGAAGGTGATTTCATAAAATTTAGTAAAAAAATTGAAACAATATCTTATTCTTAAAGCAAATTATTCAGTCGACGAATTTCTAAATGAAAGAATTAAGTAGGTTTTTTTGACAATATATAATTAAAGTGGACATAATATATTTGAATAAAGTAGCCTCCTCCTCTCTACCAAATGTTGCAGAGCCCGACAGGGTCCATTGGACTATGTACTCATAGTTTTTGACATCTTGTACTGTATGGTTGCAAATAAAATATCTTGAATCTTATGTTTTTCGAGTGTATGTATGTATGTGTGTTTTAGGGGTCTTTGCCACGCCCTCAGCTTGATGTATTCGGGACATGTGAGGTGTCATTTGAATCGCCTACATAGTGGAAGTGACATAGGGTACAAATTTTGCAGCCGGGTTATTTGTTTTTCTTTTTAAAATGTTCCTTGTTAAAATGTAATTGTTTGAGATGACAATTAGACACTTACTTAAATAAATATGTTAAAAATTGAAAAGTGAAAACAGCTTAGTTGGAGAAGGCCCACCTCTCAAGCCAGAGGGAGTGGGTTCAAATCCACCCGACGGCACGCACCAATTTATTCATTGTGTGAACATAATATGTATGTGCTTATTGTATGTCATCTGCTGTATGGCGACAGGCTCGCCCCCAGTCACATTTGGAACTGAGTATCGTCCGGCGAAATGTGGGTGTTGTATTACACCTCTGTCAACCCCCTCGGGGGAAAGGCGTGACGATATATACATGTTAAAATCAACCTCTCTTTAAATTATCGCTTTGACCATAAATCTGAGAAAACAGGAAAACCCTAAAACAGATCTCATCCTCAGTACTTTTAAAGCGCGTACGGAACACTAAAAATTACATAAACCCCGGACTCTATCAAGATAGATGTCCAACCGTGTCCTAGTTACGCGTAATTTTATAAACGTACATTAATTACTAATTGCAGAGTATGCAATTACTGCAAACGAGCGTCGTTTGTACCCGAGGTCGTGCTGGCGACGAGCAACTAAACCTAGGGTTACTCACGAGTTCACTACCTCACTTATACCTACCTGTATTAACACGTAACATAACTTTTCAGTACCTGGTTGACCGAGCTTTGCTCGGTATTTTTTTTTTAAATTGTGATTTTTGGAAAATAAACAATTGATTTTAGTCTAACCTCAAAGCAAACACTCATTGACTTCGTGTTACTTAACAACGCCATCTGCTGTTGTGTCGTTAAAGCAATTAGTTGCTCACAAAAAATATTTATTATTATTCGCCAATAGATGTCAGGAAGAGTCATATTTTTCAGTTGAGACTACTCAAACGCCTCCTTTTTGTTATTTTTCTTCCAAGTTTATGTTTAAGTTGATTATCGATAAAACACGAATAAAATGACATTTTCTAAAAATGATTCCTAGCTAGATCGATTTATCGCCCCCGAAACCCCCTATATACTAAATTGTATGAAAATCGTTGGAGCCGATTCCGAGATTCCAATTATATTTATATAAACAAGAATTGCTCATATAAAGATATAAGAAATCGTCACGCCTTTCCCTCGAAGGGTCTAACAGAGGTGCAGAGGTTTTCAACATTAAAACTTACTAACAAGTCTTCCAATAAAATAGAAAAACTAAAAAAAACCTCACATCTCAGTAGTACAAACGTCTAGGCCTCTAACCTTATCACCAGATCTTCACGTCCAAAAAACGTAACAACTGCAAGCAATCAACACATAACTGAGTTAGTAACGCGGTCGAGACATTCCCGCGACACGGTTCACATCGAGACAATGTCTCGTTACACTTGAGGACCTTGTCGCAATCATTAGTGGGAGGGTCTTGTCATTGATGAAAAAATAGGATAAGAAAGATTGGGCTAAAATAGGAATTAGTAGATATAACCCATCTTCCATCACTAGGTCGTCGAGGTGATATGCGTCGTTGTTTAAGTACCTATACAGAAGACGATAGAAGTTACCAATGGCGCCTTGTTCTAAATCTCAATCTTCTCTCAATCTCTACATCTCCTTTCTCTTCCCTTCTCCCTATCTCTGTTTTCTTGATTGTGTATCTTACATGGTGGTGACGTCAACCTTTCTTACTTATCTCCTCAACTTGGCTCTATCTTCGACATCCTAATCTCTGGTTTCATTTTCATACTCTGCATCGTCCTACAGTCCAGTTTAACTACAGTCTAGTTAAACGACTAGTCCATTTAGAGTTAAGATTAGCTCAAAAAAATGTTCTGCCATTTTAAAATACTTTAATGAAACAAACATTTCTGTATTTAATCACACTAATCTCACTTAAGTCAAATACATTTGGTGTGTATGGTAGTGTTATTATTTGACGCTCAAACAGGTGGACGGATTTTTTGGTATGGTGGTTTGAAATTTGTAATTAATAAACTTAAGCCCTGGACTAAGAACTTTTAACTACGAGTAAAACCACGGGGCGCAGCTAGTGTATTAATAAAGTTACAGTTGTTCGCGTGTCTAACACATTACACGAGTAACAACAAAAAATATTAGCAAACTTATACGCTGGTAAACTCCACTACAACAATACTCAATCATTGCAAAACTACGCTGCGGTATCAATCAACGTTGCCCTGTCAAATTGTAATGAATTACTTACTGTCAAAGTGACAGTTTGACAGTGGCTAATAAGCGAGCGGACCTTGACTTTTGGTCGGCAATCTGAGATGAGGATTGAGGACTCGTCTTTTGGCCGAGATGAACTTTAAAGTGCTTTCGTTTCACAAGTGGTTGTTATGACTCATGCTTGCAGTCCGACATTATAAAACAACTTTAGTACTTACTTAAATCTGAAAATAATCACAGTAATTTAGAAATAACAAACTACGAGTATGAACATTTATTGGCCATATCAGCAAGGCTAATCACTTTTACAAAAATGTTTTAGAATAAATTAAAACAAAAATAAATAGTTTATGCTTTTTAAGGATCCGTACCCAAAGCATAAAACGAGACCCTATTACTAAGACTCTGCTGTCCGACTGTTTGTCTGTCTGACCATCTGTCACCAGGCTGTATCTCATGAACCGTGATAGTTACACAGTTTTTTACAGAGGATGTATTTTTAACAAATACTAAATAACTGAATAAAACAAATATTTGACGGGGCTCCCAAACAACCCTCATGATTTTTTTGCCGTTTTTATAGATAATGGTAAGGAATCCTGCGTGCGCGAGTCCGACTCGCACTTGGCCGGTTTTTATTAATTCTCGTGGTATTTATGCAACCGCGGGGTGCAGCTAGTGTTCACATTATAGTAAATAAGGTTCCGTAAAATTTTGATACTTAGTTATAAATTCCTTTGACGTAATTTCTACTCATTACTTTTCACAACTTTCGCTCTGTGACAGGAGCTGTGTGGTCCAGTGACATTCGATATCTGACCATATTTAGTAAAGTCGGTATGTCGGTATATTTTATACTGTTAGCTTAGGTTAGTAATAGAGTAGGTCAACGTTTATGGAATAAACCCAATTAAGAAGCTCAGGCGGCTTAAAAGTTTTGCAATGAAGATTCATGCTGTTACCTAAGTTTGCTTCTTTGTACGCTGTATCGTTACTCATTATATTATCACTAACTATTTCTCCTTTACGTCGTTTCAAAGAACTACCAAATACACAAACAATAAGATGGACCGATGATCTGGTGAGGGTCGCGGGATGGTGCTGGATGCGGGCAGCGCAGGGCCGGTCGTTGACAACGACTCGTTGTGGAGATCATTTGAGCAAGCCTTTGTCCAGCAGTGGAGACGTCTTCCGGGTTGACATGATAATGATGGCACAAACAATAAATCTTTTGCTAAAACTAGTTACGATTGCTAAACACCGTTTTTCATCAAACATAGCTAACAAGCTGCGCCCCGCGGTTTCACCCGCGGTTAAAAAGTATCCTATGTGGTATTCTAGACTATAATCTATCTCTGTGCCAAATATCATCCAGATCTGTTCAGCCGTTCTGGCGCGAAAGAGTAACAAACATCCATCCATCCATACATACATCCAAACTTTCGCGTTTATAATATTAGTAGGATAGGATAACACTCCCGACTAATTCACCTTTTAAACAAAAAAAACAAAACCAAAATCGGTTTATCCGTTTCGGAGCTACGATGCCACAGCAGACACACACACAGAGACACGTCAAACTTATAACACCCCGTCGTTTTTACGTCGGGGGTTAACGAAGCCAAAAATATCGGTATAAGGAAAGCGTAGCCACTCACATCAAAATCGGTTCTAGTCTTAAGAAGTTACAAAACAATACATGCACGCAGCAACCCTAAAAATATAACACTTACTCACCGGGCCACATCTACTTACCTACTTTATTTAATAACCTTATCAGCTGCCATTTTGATCCCAATTCATTACACATCCATATCTTTGTGCCCAATACATTGCCAGTCGAGTAGCCAAGTTGCGCTCGGCAATGCGTGTACGCAGGTTTGTGCAATGTGACGAGAGGTTCGGTGTCCGTTTCGTAACTCCTAGCTTTTAGTGCGTACTTTTGCTAAACTATGACCTCTGGAGTCTGGTCTGCCTGCGGTTTAATTAATTTAGAGATCTATAAATTGCCTCAAAGTTGTGTTTGAAAAGGTGATTTTACAGAATCTTTTACAGCTACAGTCATAAAAGAGTAGCATTTAAAGGCTACAATTACAATTATACCGAAAAAAAATACTAATTGTCTTCCCTGGTGAACTTAATTTATGTGTAGTTGGTGAAACACGGAAAATCCTTTTTAATAAATAAATAATAAATAAAGTCGGGACACTTTCACACACGGTCGCCTGACCCCAAACTAAGCAAATGTACTATGCCTGCCAGAGACTGATATACATACTTAGATATTTTTAAATACATACTTAAATAGATATTAACACCCAGACATAAAACAAACACTAACGTTCATCACATAAATGTTTGTCCTAGGTCCTACTCCACACTCAGAAGGCAGGTTCACCACCAACTGAGCCACCGAGGCAGTCGAGTTTTATTTGTCTTTTACCCTGTAGTATATGTATGTATGTTAGTATGTATGTATGTACGTATGAGGTATCTTTGGCACGCCCTACAGCCTAAACAGCTTGATGTATTTCGACATGTGAGGTGTCATTTGAATCGTCTTGATTGTGGAAGTGACACAGAGTACAACATTTTGCAGCCGGGATTTTTTTTTTCTTTTAATAATGTTACTTATTTATTATTTATCTAGAACTATCTATCACTCTAGTTACATCATTCTAATAACTAACCTAATGGTCATCATGTTACCGATATGAATGTGCTTACTATTTTATTTGACATTTAATTTATTTATTTTTAATTTTTAATTTTAATTGACATGTTTATATAATTATTGATTGTTTTTATTGTTATTCATAATTATTCAATTGTTATAAATAAGTTCAGTTTTTAATCTTACGCATTACCTATACTTTTATTAAATCGAATGTAATTTAAAATGTGTGCTGTTATGGGTGTCATGCCTGAAATAAATTAATTTTGAATTTTGAATTTTTTGAATTTGATCACTTTATATTGCCTGAAGACATAAAACATTATTTCTTGATTGCCTCGTTAGTTCGTTATTAATATTTGGATCATTTTATTTTATTAAGCTATAATACGAGTAACAAGGTGTGATCCATAACCAGTTCACAATTACATACATAAAGCACAGATTTTTTGGAAAAGTAAGGCAAGCTTAATTTTTTCAAATTTGCTTTTTTAATGCTGCAACTTTTTAATCAAACAAGCGGCATCAGTCAAATCTTAAATGGTAAATAGAGTATTTATCGGAATACTATAATATGAAGTAGGTATTTTTTTAGAAGCAGTGTCATATTGCAGATGCATAGTCAGTACCGATTATGATGCAAAACACAACTGCAATTGATTTTGCCAAAGTCTATATTTGCAAAAAATCTTAAAAAATTACAAGGATAATTATGTTTTTAGTATGCTTGAAGAGCGCTCAAATTAAACCAAATAAACCAAACAAATCCAGACTACGTCTTAAATTCACCCCATATCATAAGCTGCATTCTAATCTAAACATATGCTTATATAAAGCCTTCCCACAGATTAAATAGACACTTTATAAAGCAGTCGAAAGACTTATAAAAACACACACTTGAGAGATTGCAAAATTAAAAGCAAGTTGCCACCTCGATAACCCGTAACTCTACCTCTACATATACCATGTTTTAACTTCTTATATAGAGTGACGTAATCGTACTAATATTATAAATGCAAAATGAGTGAGTGTGTTTGTGATTTCTTCTCGCAACGGCTCAAATTTGAGATTTGAGTGAAATTAAAAACAGAGACTTTTTACTAACCATCGACAATCTTACATACTATATCGGTGGTATAATAATTTACTAGGTTTAGCGTTCCGAGTCAAGCAGTCATGTGGGTCATGTGAGTGACGTCAATCGATGCATGAGCAAGACCGAAATAAGACATTTACAACAGTCCGAAAGAGACGATGATCATGACAAGTGGCGTCATCAAGTGTTGGCTCCCGGAACGCTTGACTTTTTTGGATCATGACCATATCGGTGTTACTAATGTAGTTTCTACTCTAGATTGGCAGAGGCTGAAGTTAACCGTTCCTATAAAATAGCAAGAGCAACCGCAGGGCGCAGCTTGTCAATTGATTGTAAATTTATTGCTAGTATGTGGCGAGCGTATAATATTTTCATAGTAGGTACTTGTTGGCCAAGAATAAGGAACTAGACTAGCGCATGTGACACTCGAAAACAACTTGTTTCTTTCAGAAATAAATCACAAAATATGCAGCAAAAAAAGGAAGTATAGAAAACAGAACAGAATGTTCAGTGACAGTGGCGTACCTGTATCGCTGATGTCAATAGCTTCATACATTTGATGCGACTTTCCCTCAGCCAACATAGTAATATTTTTTAGCAAAATATCACTCCTCCTCTTTCTCTACTTCAGCAATACTGTCAATATTAAGTACATCAATACTCCATCATACTCTTCCTCATACTAAGTACAATCCCGGCCCTGAAGAAAGGAGTCTAGAGGCCTTCTTCGGTCGGGGGTCCGTGGCCCCTTCCACACCCTATTGTCACGTCACTGACTGTGAACAACTCATAACCTGTTGAAAACTACGAAAAGTAACGAGCATTTACTTTCCGCATTGTTTTTGGCTTGTTTTTTTAGTGCCTTTGAAATGTAAAACCAAATCCACTATGAATTAAGTTTTGTAATACTTTAACTTTTGTGGTATTGGGGCCAGCAACAAAAAGCATGCAAATATTTTTGTCAAGAGATTTAGAAAGCGATGCACGAATTTAAGACAATCCTAAGTAGGTATGACTTTGTTTGAGAAACTACTTCACTTGCTTAAGTAATCTGTACTTATGGCTTTGCCAAGCCAAAATTATGGTTTTTAATATCATACCTATATAAGTTCTTAGTAAATAAAATCCTAGATTTTTCCAAAATATGTAATATAAAATCTTTTTCACACCACCTGCTTGACAATGACAAATTATGTTTCATTTTATTTTATTACTTTTATTGAATGGACCGATTTTTATTGAATTTAATGATTTTAATTATTGATTTGATGTGACATTGATTTTGTAATTATTTGATTTTAATTTGGATTTTGATTTTATTTATGACATGATTATGTGCACGACTATGGACTGGTTCCGAAATAAATTATTTATAATTTAATTTTAATTTATTCTGAGTACTTACATAAAATATATTACAAAACAAAATCTATTAGATTTATTTGAGATTAGACAAATATAATAAGAAATAAAATTTAATTTAATTTAAATAGGACTTACTACTTAAAAAGTAATTCGCTAGCATTAAATCTATAACCTTAACAGTACAATGAAACCACACCATTTTAATTGTTATTAAAACACTGTGGTTACATTAATTATCAATGGTAACCTTCAATCAAGCCGCTAAACAACCGTTGTTCCTACACGTACTGATTTAAATCAAACAATGATTAAGCAGTCAATTACACCATAATCTATCTTTGACATCGACTAACGAGGTAACTACTATCGTGTCGGATCTCGATGGTAACTAGAGTGAAAGTCACGTACTTGACTCGTGAGATGAATGTTAATAAACTACGTTTAACTCTAGATGGCTTATCGTCTTTGTTATCTTACACATGCAGGCACAGTCTATCGGAGTTTAGGTTCAACACGACGTAGGTATGCATTTCAAATTTGCATTGAACGATGATATTTTGGAATCAGTTCAGTCCCCATTCAATCAGACATTCAAATCTCTAGCCGAAAAGCTAAAAATTTAAAATCGTTGTGGTATTCGAACCTATCACGATATAAGCAAGGCCTTCAACATGAATTTATGCAACGCTATTACGCTATTTATTTATGCTATTGGGAGACTTGTGAAAGCTTTTCAGCATAGGTATTCACAATCATTCGGAAACATATCCGATAGAATTTCAAAAAATTTAATCTCAAATTATACAAAATATCTACGTTCGTATTCATAAGTTTTTAAACGTGACTCATTCTAGTTGATTGCGGAAGTTCATCTTCTAACTTGTTACTTGGACAATATCTAGTGTAATTCTGCTTTAACGTCGCATTAAGTACATCAAGGAATACGAATTTTTTATTCTATTTTTGAAATTTTAAATTTTTAAATTATACAAATTGATATTTGAATCTAATTTTAAACGTTATAAACGTTATACCACGTTTAAAATTTGATTCAAATATCAATTTGTATAATTTTTCTAGTAAATTTCATTAAATTCGTTTTTTTAAAAAAATCAAAATTAAAAATAGAATAAAAAATTCGTATTCCTTGGTGTACTTAATGCGACGTCAAAGCGGAATTACACTAGATATTGTCCAAGTAACAAGTGTGACTCATCCTTCCGATCGGATTGATACTCGATTTCCTATTCCAACATTTATAAAAGTAGACTGATATTCTAACAATTTGAGTTTTATGTTTGTGGGATCCGATCGAAAAACGTTTACGAATGATCGTGAATAGCACCGCAGATGGCGATTGACGATTGATTTCTACTCGTAAACCAAGAGTACCACCCACAGTCCACTAGTAAAGTGAAAGAAGCGCATCTGACACTGACCGAGGCCGTATCGGCGCGTTGGCTCATGCAGCGAGCGAGGCCGCCTCGTGTGCCGCGAGCCTTACCCCCGTATTTACAAACCTTACTGTGAGCGCTCGAACGCACAGGGTACACTGAAAATGTATGGCAGCTGTCATGTCAATGTGACAACTGAGAAATGTACTTGCCATTTACTTACTTAAGTTGTGAATACGAAGGTTGGACCACTTAACTGCCTATTGATACATTTGAAACTCGATTAGTGATGGATTTGGACATAAAGTACATATTTGAATGGAGCTTATGATGTGTGAAATGGAGGCGAGGTCAAGGTTTAGAGCCTAATTTAGGTTTGAAGACCTCCTATGTAGGTTTTAGTTTAGGTATAAATGTAAGCTTTATATTTTTAAAGCTGTTTCATTCATAGTTTTACTATGAGTAATTTTGTGGGTACCATAAGAACCAGTAGTACGTAGTACTATTATTTATTATGTGGTAGAACTAGCAATATTTTTTTGTAGAGATTGAAATAATAAAAAATAAATAAAACGCGATGTTTTAATTATAGGCTCTATAATGCCTATCAGTTAATTATAGTTAACTATGTAAATAAAATGCGTTGAAATAGTTATTTTGGTAATTGTCTTTTTCTCGCTTTGAAGTTTTGGTTTCACGCGAAAAGACAAAAGACATGGTGACTTTTAAGCCTCCTCGTGTAACGAGTGCTAATAGTACACTGTACACATGTAGGTGTACCCATGAGTATGTACTACCCTTTGTTCTAACGATTCCAATGTATCCTCCCACAGATGGCGCTGACCTGCGACTGCCCGATGACGCAGCCAGGCCCAACGCTGGCAGCCACCTGCGGCGGAGGAGCCTTCATGCTCTTCATGGGGCTGCTCGAGGTGTTCTTGAGGAGCCAGTGTGACCTGGAAGATCCTTGTGGGAGGGCGCAGGTATATAGAATAATACTAACAACAGAAGAATATTTGATTACTTCGCTTTAATTAAGTCTCGAAGCTATGGCCAGATAATAAACCAGTGGGGAAGGAGCAATAAGTTAGACAGCTTGAGTGACTTTGAAGACGACTGTGATTAATTTAATTATGACATTTTTTTTTTTGTTTTAATTTTTTAATTTGTTGACTTTGTACCGTTTTTTTTGATGTTTTATTGTGTGTTGACATCTTATATGGTTTAATTTGTAGTCGAAGATGTAATAATAATGTACGTTATTTTTTATCTTTATTTTCAAACTTTGACATAGCATGATGTATTTAATTTTTAGTTTTTTTTTGATATTTTCATTGATAATTCATTCAATGGGTGTGAGATAAATATAACTGATGTATTCGTTTTTGTCTCAATAAATAAACAAATAAAATAAACAAATAAATGGCGGCGCTAGATGGAACGTGCGCGGATGTCGGCAACATCAGGTTTGCGATGCTTCTTTCGATCTAATTAAATTGAGAGTCGAGTTAACCTATATGTAGGTTAAACACAGGTACATTTAAAAGTCTGGGTCTGGGTCAGACCCAGACTTCTGAGTCTTTGTGTGTTTCATGGTATCCCGGACACAGTGAAGTGGGGGCTATGAATGTAAGTTATTTACCTATTTAAGTACAGTTCAGTGTTAATATACATAAATTTAAATTCTAACATAGCAAAAATCTACATAAATTTAAATTGAACAGTGACTATCACAATTATAACACTAGAAATAAGGATAGGATAGCTGTACAGAGATTTAGACTGACTAAGTCAAAAAAGTCATTTTTAGGCAACTGCGTTCGTTTTTACAATAAAATCCCGAAAAATATAACAGGGCTCACCGAGGGAAAATTCAAATCACATGTAAAAACTACATTAATGAAAAGAGGATATTATAAGGTTAAGAATTATTTAGAAGATAAAGATGTCTGGAGCCGTCCACTTCCGTCAAGTAGCCACTAGTATTTATAGATATTACCTAGTTGTAAGCCAAAATTTGTGAGACTGTAATTTATTTATTATTTGAAAAAATAATGCCCCTCAGTTTCTTGCCTGTTCTTCTGAGTAGAGGCTTTTTGTCCGAACAAGGCGGTCGAGTCTATATAAATAACTTTGACGTTCATAAGTGTATCTTTGATACCTAAATTGAATAAAAACATTTTGACTTTGACTTTGACTTTGAATAAACTTGACTACATATCTGAAAAAGATTTGCATTCGTAGGTAGACTATAACCGAGCTTTACCTTTCCCTACTTTTACTTTCTGATGGAGGATAGTCTCCGTGAACTTTCTACCTCATTCGTGACCCTACGACGTCGTCTGTCATTTAATCTGTCCCCGAGGGTGAGGCCGACGTTTTGATGGTTGCAGCGTGACTTACTGCTGTTGAATTTCGGCACGACGCTAACGTTGAGGATTTATGTGCACCTATATAAGTACGTATCTCTCTACCTATTGTCAGAAATTGGTGCAGTGCCTTCCAATAGTGATAGTTATTAATATAGTTAAATTGAATAATGTAGAACACTGGCTTCGCCCACCAAAATACAGGCGTTTCTACACCTAGTTTGCACAATTTTTCGTAAAATTTTAATGAAATTATATGACTTTGATTTCATTTTAACATAGTGCGGTATGTTCATCATCATTGGCGTTTAAAGCAACATTTACTAAAGATGATTATCACTATTACTCGTATATGTTATGAACACTATATGGATGTTAGAAACCCAAATTGCATCTGCAATTGGTTCCATCTGTGCTCGAGCCAAAAATAACCGAGACGGGAGCCATCGATATTAAAATGGGTTAAGGCCAAATTATGATAACAGCGTTCTATTACTTGCTACCTACATAGTAAAATTAGGTTGGTTTATTTTCGTAATCATAATTATTTATCATTTAAAACTAATAATGATTAATAATAATCATTGTTAACATTTTATTTTTAATTTTAAATGGTGTTTTTTTTCTTTGATTTAAAAAAGAATCCTTACTTTACTAGTTTCTTTCTGAAAGTTTTTCCTATAATAACAACCATCAATCCACGTCAGAGAGAGTCCGCGGCTTAAAAGCTCAGACACCAGGACTAGCCACTCGGCCTATACGAATTTGCTTACTATTAGGATTACTTCTTCTAAAAGCTCCTAATCTTACACTAAGTAAGATTCTAACTATATATTTTTCCATTTCCATCTAGCCAGACGACGCAGTTACTTCACACTTAAATCAAGTTGGGTTATCCAACCACATTAGTAGTTCTGCGGTTGCATTTCCCGGGCAGGTAGATTGGAGCCGACCACATGTGCCTGAGTGCCACGCTTGTACCATATCTAGGCTTTCCTGTTTGGACGTAATGTGTGGGAAATAACACTTTAAGATTAGAGTAAAACTTCGTATAATTCTACATCTATATACTTACAATATTTAAAACATGTTTATAATACTTAGTACTCAAAATCATTTGGTACATAGCACGATTTATCCAACATTTCCTGCTGCAACATTTTACATGAAGGCCGCGGTGGCCCAGTTCGTAGTGAACCAGCCTTCTGAGCCTGGGGGCGTGGGTTCGATTCCCACCTAGGGCAAACAATTATGTGGTGAACATTTGTGTTTGTTCTATGTCTGGGTGTTAATATCTATTTAAGTATGTATTTAAAAATATCCATATATGTATGTATATCAGTCTCTGGCCGCTGTGGTACAAGCTTTGCTTAGTTTGGGGTCAGATGTTGTTATCGACCAGTGAAGTGTGGGTGTTGTACACCTTTGCCAGCCCATTCGGAGATTATGCATTTGTATGTATTCACATTATTATCATTTCTTAATAAATTCAAGTGTGAACATTTTAATCTATTTATTGTTTTTCGGCGCTTCAAACACTCCTCCGCTGCAATTCATGAATTTCGTAGGTACAATTGTCGGCGCTAGGCCAGCAGGACTGAGGCACCTTCGGTACCACCGCCGTAGCAACTACGGCGGATACTATGGCACAGCGATACCGGAGGCACCACAGCCAAACCAAGCGCCGACAGCGGGGATCGGGTCTTGATTGATACTCGAGGTGGATCACTAAGATCGCTTTCGGGTCACCTCGCTCGCTCTCCGACTCAATACACTCGTATTGAGTCGGAGAGCGAGCTCGACTGCCTTTCGTTCTTTTTTTTTTTTTTTTTTTTTTTTTTTTTTTTTTTTTTTATGAATGACTAATGCTGTTGGCCACTGAGGCCTCTACAGCGTACCGGACGTAAGGCAAGCGCGGAGGGCGCAGGACCTTAATGGACTTTAGTTATTTAAAGCTAAGGGCGACTGGCACAAGGGCACCACTAAGGTACGGACCTCGGCTTGGACCGTCGCCGGGGGGGGGGAGTCGATTTGCCCAGGCAACCCAGAGGGGGTTTGCGCTTGAGCCCTATTAGGTTTATCTGTTTGACTATTTGGAGAGAATCTAACCGATCTTCTAACAGATCCTGGGAGTCTTCGACCTCGCCGGCGAGGTCGGTGTTTTGTTATCGTGTTCCTTTGGTAACCGGCGCCTATACCAAAAACTGCAAACTTCCTGTTGCGGGGAGCTGTCGGGTCGGCCGACCCCAGCGCAGCCGCCGTGGCGACTGCGATGGGGTCGTCCGGGTCGCCGAAGATGTCTCTAGGGCGTCTACGGAGAGGGCGGGGGGCAGCGGCGTCTACTGCTGAGTAGTCCGCCGTGCGAACGACTAGAGGATTTGAATGGTGGGAGGCCCTATCAAAGTATCTGCGCGAAGTGAATTTAAAGTACTGCCGAATGGAGGGGAGCTCTACATCGCAGTGCAAGTC
This sequence comes from Peribatodes rhomboidaria, assembly GCA_911728515.1. Lineage (NCBI taxonomy): Eukaryota > Metazoa > Arthropoda > Insecta > Lepidoptera > Geometridae > Peribatodes > Peribatodes rhomboidaria. Next base: position 14,740,426 of record OU452187.1, on the reverse strand, counting down.
GGAGTTTCGCTGGAACCAGCTGGCTCCGACCGCTCTGCGAATAAATCTATTCTGGACGGCCTGGAGCTTGTCCAGGTCGAAGCCAGACGCGTGGGCAAACACTACGGAGGCGTAGGTCATAACGGGGCGGATGCAAATTTTGTACAATATCACCTTATTTCTAAGGGATAGCTTACTACGATCGTTGAGGAGGGGGGCGAGTCGGCTTAAAAAGAAAACCGCTCGATTCCTAACTGTCCGGATGTGCCTCGAGAAGGTGAGTCGACGATCGAGGGTCACGCCAAGGTACTTGGTCGAGTTCACCCAGGGGATGGGCCTATCGTGCAGCATGAGCTGCTGCCGGATAGGCCATTTGTTGGGGTGAAAGCACACAGCTGCGCTTTTGTCCGGATTGACCGAGATTGCCCACTTCTCAAACCAGTCGCCTAAGCGGCGCAGGGCTTGTTGAAGCGTGCGGAAGGAGATGGACTGATTCCACCCTCTTATAAAGAGGGCAGTATCGTCCGCGAAAAGCGCAAGCTCTACCTTCGGATGACGTGGAATGTCATGCGTGTAGAGGGAGAACAGAACGGGGGCCAGCGCTGACCCCTGAGGGACGCCAGCGCCGATGGGGTGGGGAGCCGAGCGGGTGCCGTCGACGCGATAGCGAAAGTTTCGACCAGTCAGATAGTCATGTATTATGAGTACAAGACCATCCGGGAACCCGAGCTGGTATAACTTGTATACCAGCCCGCTGTGCCAGACTTTATCGAACGCTTTCGCTACGTCGAGGAACACCGCAAGGGTGGACTGACATTTGGGCGTGACCTGGGTGAAGCCGTGGTAGGGTTTCCGATTGAAACCCTCTAGGATGTGCTCCGTGATGCGGTGCACCTGCTGGACGCACGAGTGTCTGGCTCGAAAGCCGAACTGCTCGTCGGGGAGGAGATTGTTATCTCGGATGTGGGACCAAATACGCTTCAGAAGGATGCGCTCGTAAATCTTACCTAAGGTACTGAGGAGACTGATGGGGCGGTAGCTAGAGGGCTCTGACGCCTTCTTGCCGGGCTTGTGAATGCCGATGACGTCGGCAGACTTCCAAGCGTCGGGGAAGGTGCAGTTGGCCAAGGCGGCATTGAAGATGCTGACGAGGAGGTTGATCAGAAAGACGGGGAAGTGCTTAATCACTCTATTGCTGACGCCGTCTGCACCTGGGGCCTTCTTGGTTTGGAGACCCTTGATGATCGACTCTACCTCCGACACAGAGACCGGCTCTGTGGGTTCGAGGGCGGGACGGGCTGTGAACTCGGCGACTTCCTCTTCCACCATATCTAGGTGGTCGGGGTCGACGCGCTCGAGACTGGGGCTGCATTGCCTTTCGAGGCTTTCGGCAAGGCACTCGGCCTTTTCGTCGTCCTCGAAGGCAAGCGTGTCGTTCGGACGAGACAGGGGGGGAATATTGGATGACTTGCTGCCCTTCAGCGATCTTACCATCTTCCAGTATGCCTGGTGAGATGGTCTGATCTCCGAGAGCAGGGTGTCCCACCTCTGATTGCGGAGTTCACTCATGCGGTTCTTTACGGCACGCTCGTAATACCGCAGAGTGGCTCTGTTCTCTTCGGTGCGACACCAGTCGTATGCCCTAGTGGCCGCGTGTTTCGCTCTCAACAGCTCCCTCGCATCCTCGGGCAGGGCCCAGCGTTGGTCGCCCTCGGCTGGGACCTGCTTCGAGGCTTCGCCGACGGCTTTACGAAGGTGACTGTTGAGAGCGTCTATGGAAAGAGCGATATCGTCGGGGGTCGCGATATCGTCTGGTATTCTATCTAAATCGGGTGAACTGGTAGCTTTTAGGCTTTCGCCCAAGAGCTCCCAGTTCACCACGGTCTTGGTCGGCGGAGTTCTGTTGCTCGGGTCGGGACCCAGCAGCATCAGAACTGGCCTATGGTCCGAGTCAAGCTCGTGTAGCACCTCCAAAGAACGCAACTGGAGTGTTACGCCCTTTAGGAGTGCTAGGTCGAGAATGTCCGGCCTGTTGTTGATATTATTGCTAAAGTAAGTCGGGGAGCTGGGGGGGATGATATCAAAATTTAGCGTATCCGAGAATGAGTACAGAAGGTGCCCATTCCGGTTATTCGCGTTGCAGCCCCACATCACGTGCTTGCCGTTAAAGTCGCCGGCCAGAATGACCGAGCTACCGAGAGCGAGAAGCGCTTCGAGGTCCTCTTTGAGGAGAGTCTTGCTACCCGAGTGGTAGCAAGACGCTATTATGATGGACTGATGACCGGTCATCGCAAGACGGCAACAGGAAGCTTCCAGATTGACTAACGGGGGAGTGGCTATGGGTGTGCAGTGCAGAGACCTTTTGTAATAGATCAGAGTACCGCCCAGGGGGGCGGCGAGTCTGTCATTACGAACCATCAAGTAGTTTGCAACCCTAGGGTTCCTCTTGCTTGGTTTCAGAAAGGTCTCGTTTATCAACATGATATCGACCTGATGGGTCGTTAAAAAGTGGTGGATGAGATCCCGCTGATCTCTGGCATCGGTGTGGATGCCGTTGGCATTAAACCACGCCAACGCCAATGAATGGGGCTTAACCTTAGTGGGTGTGCAATCCATTAAGGTTATTGGGAGAGGACGCGGGGGGCGAAGCGCTTCATAGCGCTGAAGAGGTTGCCGTGAGACATCATGATGTCCAATAGGGCATCAGGATGCTCGCGGACCTCCTGGGCTACGGCACGGACCTCGTCGAGGTCGAATGCCGAGGCTATCTCTGCCAGCAAAAGCAGATCCGCCTTCAGGCCGTAGGGGCCCTGGGCGGGTTTGAAGGGTGAGGGCGGGGGGGTTGGACGGCTCTGGGCAGGCGCGCGGGCGCTGCTGGCCGGAGCTGGGGCCGCCTTCGGTTGGACCAGGGACGAGGGCCTGGTCCAAGCATTGGTGGCGGGTAGGGGAGCGTCGATGAACTTCGGCGCAGGGGTCTTGGCGCTGACGCCATGGGGACGGGTTGGGCGACGGGGCGCAGGGGTCCTCTTCGCCCCGGCCGCAGCCTTTGGGGCTTTGGGGCAACCACGATAGTTCGCGGTGTGCCCCTGAGTCCCGCAGAGCACGCAACTGGGAGGATTAGGATCCCCCTTGACCCGCTTGCACAGCGCGGTGCTGTGCTCGCCCGCGCACTTGACGCATCGGTACGCCGCTTCGCAGAAGCGGGCGGCGTGCCCGTACAGTTGGCAGCGGTGGCACTGACCGGGTATGCCTCTCCGCCTGGGAGCCTCGACTTTCAGGCCGGAGAGGTTGAGGACTCTTTCTATCCGAAAGATCCCCTTCCCCTTCTCCGTGCGGTCGAGGATGACCAGCACAAGGTCTATCGGGGCCTTCGTCCGTCCGTTGGTCATCCGATGGACCTGCTGGACCGGGAGGCCTTGGGCAAGGAGATCGTCACGGACGAGCTCCGTGTCGATCTCCTTAGGGATACCGCGCAGTACTACGCGGAGCACTTTTTCCTCTTCCAGCGGATACGCGTGAAATTGGACCGCGTGTTCCCTAAGAGAGCGGGTGGCCTGACGATAGTCGTCAGACGTGGGGACTGTGACGGAGATGCCGTCGGTGTGGCTCTTGCCGGAGAACGTCACGCCGTTTGTCGTGAGGATCGTGACCACCTCCTGCCAGCGGTGGCGGTCCCGAACGACGAAGGGGCGGGGGGGCTTGCCCACCCTGGGCGCGGGAGGCGCGTCCATGGCGGTGGGCGGGAGAGAGGGGCATGCAGTCGGGCATGCGGCCTTTGACGGGGGCGGAGGGGAGCCGGCGGCGGAAGCGGGCCGCTTCGTCCCCTTGTTGGCGACGACGGTGAAGCCGTCGTCGCCGCCACTGACGATGTCCATCTCCTCCGTAGAGGTATGGGTGGACGCGACCGTCAGAGCGAGTCGCGGCGAGCGGGAACGCGAACGCGAGCGCGAGCGCGGCGCCACCGTACGCGATCGCACGCGGCTTGAGCGTGCCACGCCTGGGGAACGCTTCGCCGCGGGCGACCGGCTCTTAGCGGCGGCGGCGGCGGGAGTCAGGGCGGCCGGCGGCCCTCTGAGGGAGGGCGCCAACTTAATGGTGGCCTTAGGGGCCGGGGCAGGGGCAACGATCTTCTTCGCGGCGGCCTGAGGGGCGCGGACGAGGGGGGACTTTGCCTTAGGGGCGCGGGCGGGGGGGGACTTTGCCTTAGGGGCGCGGGCGGGGGAAGGCTTGGCCTTAGGGGCCTTGGCTTGCAGAGAGGCTGCAAACCTAACCGGATTCGTGACGAACTCCTGAAGGGAGCTCGGGTTGGCGCGCAGATGGGCCCGGATGGAGGTACCTAGGGTGGCAAGTGCCGCCCCGAAGTCTACTTCCGACCCCATCGTCGCGAATAAAAAGTGGTGGATGAGATCCCGCTGATCTCTGGCATCGGTGTGGATGCCGTTGGCATTAAACCACGCCAACGCCAATGAATGGGGCTTAACCTTAGTGGGTGTGCAATCCATTAAGGTTATTGGGAGAGGACGCGGGGGGCGAAGCGCTTCATAGCGCTGAAGAGGTTGCCGTGAGACATCATGATGTCCAATAGGGCATCAGGATGCTCGCGGACCTCCTGGGCTACGGCACGGACCTCGTCGAGGTCGAATGCCGAGGCTATCTCTGCCAGCAAAAGCAGATCCGCCTTCAGGCCGTAGGGGCCCTGGGCGGGTTTGAAGGGTGAGGGCGGGGGGGTTGGACGGCTCTGGGCAGGCGCGCGGGCGCTGCTGGCCGGAGCTGGGGCCGCCTTCGGTTGGACCAGGGACGAGGGCCTGGTCCAAGCATTGGTGGCGGGTAGGGGAGCGTCGATGAACTTCGGCGCAGGGGTCTTGGCGCTGACGCCATGGGGACGGGTTGGGCGACGGGGCGCAGGGGTCCTCTTCGCCCCGGCCGCAGCCTTTGGGGCTTTGGGGCAACCACGATAGTTCGCGGTGTGCCCCTGAGTCCCGCAGAGCACGCAACTGGGAGGATTAGGATCCCCCTTGACCCGCTTGCACAGCGCGGTGCTGTGCTCGCCCGCGCACTTGACGCATCGGTACGCCGCTTCGCAGAAGCGGGCGGCGTGCCCGTACAGTTGGCAGCGGTGGCACTGACCGGGTATGCCTCTCCGCCTGGGAGCCTCGACTTTCAGGCCGGAGAGGTTGAGGACTCTTTCTATCCGAAAGATCCCCTTCCCCTTCTCCGTGCGATCGAGGATGACCAGCACAAGGTCTATCGGGGCCTTCGTCCGTCCGTTGGTCATCCGATGGACCTGCTGGACCGGGAGGCCTTGGGCAAGGAGATCGTCACGGACGAGCTCCGTGTCGATCTCCTTAGGGATACCGCGCAGTACTACGCGGAGCACTTTTTCCTCTTCCAGCGGATACGCGTGAAATTGGACCGCGTGTTCCCTAAGAGAGCGGGTGGCCTGACGATAGTCGTCAGACGTGGGGACTGTGACGGAGATGCCGTCGGTGTGGCTCTTGCCGGAGAACGTCACGCCGTTTGTCGTGAGGATCGTGACCACCTCCTGCCAGCGGTGGCGGTCCCGAACGACGAAGGGGCGGGGGGGCTTGCCCACCCTGGGCGCGGGAGGCGCGTCCATGGCGGTGGGCGGGAGAGAGGGGCATGCAGTCGGGCATGCGGCCTTTGACGGGGGCGGAGGGGAGCCGGCGGCGGAAGCGGGCCGCTTCGTCCCCTTGTTGGCGACGACGGTGAAGCCGTCGTCGCCGCCACTGACGATGTCCATCTCCTCCGTAGAGGTATGGGTGGACGCGACCGTCAGAGCGAGTCGCGGCGAGCGGGAACGCGAACGCGAGCGCGAGCGCGGCGCCACCGTACGCGATCGCACGCGGCTTGAGCGTGCCACGCCTGGGGAACGCTTCGCCGCGGGCGACCGGCTCTTAGCGGCGGCGGCGGCGGGAGTCAGGGCGGCCGGCGGCCCTCTGAGGGAGGGCGCCAACTTAATGGTGGCCTTAGGGGCCGGGGCAGGGGCAACGATCTTCTTCGCGGCGGCCTGAGGGGCGCGGACGAGGGGGGACTTTGCCTTAGGGGCGCGGGCGGGGGGGGACTTTGCCTTAGGGGCGCGGGCGGGGGAAGGCTTGGCCTTAGGGGCCTTGGCTTGCAGAGAGGCTGCAAACCTAACCGGATTCGTGACGAACTCCTGAAGGGAGCTCGGGTTGGCGCGCAGATGGGCCCGGATGGAGGTACCTAGGGTGGCAAGTGCCGCCCCGAAGTCTACTTCCGACCCCATCGTCGCGAATAAGTCGCGATTGCCGGGGGAGGAGGTCCCCGGCTGAGTGCGGGCCGCGGGCATCACCCTGCCGGGTTTAGGCAGGGTGGTGTGTGCCTAACTCGTTCCCTAAAGTGTGCCAACTGCCAGTCTTATTGTGCAGTTGGTGAGTACCTACACAGGGCCCTAGCTGCCCCGGGGGAGAGACAGGGACTCCGGCGAACCGGCCGTCCGAGCCAAACACGCACCCGAGGAATCGGAGGGGAGGCGGAAGGGTGGGAGGGAGATGCTTGGCGTCGGCGAGGGGCGACCCCAAGGCCGGTGGTGCCAAGCCCAACCGGATTCCGTTTTTCCCCTGAGCAGGGGAAAAACGAGCGCTCCGGGTCCACGCTCCTAACAGCGATCGGCTTCGTTGGCACCGTTATGCGTGTCCACCGTCGACCACAATTGTGGATTTGATAGACGTGAGGAGAGGTGAGCGGGCGGCGGTCGGGCCCGCCGGCCCAGCTTTGGCGCGAGTCCCGCACTTAGGTCACTCGAATCGCGTGTAGTATGCGAAACTAAACACACTACACGGATAAGGCGCCCCGGTGCCGGACTCGAGAACACACTCGACGCACGGTGACGTCACTACGCGACTCGTAACTGTTTCACCGAGCGGCTCTGTGAACAGAATCGGACGGCGGTAAGCACTTAGTCACTCTAATGAACACTAACTGACCTGCAGTCCGCTACGCTGATGCGTGGGACTCCTATCTGAAGGATCCTGAGCGGGCACTGAATTTAAAAAACTATAACGGAAATTTCCGTGAAGCGGAAAAAAACGACGGAAAGAGACGACTGCGCGGCACGACGGTCAGGAGCACTATGCCTTTCGTTCCAAAATGTTCGCCTTAAGGGCTGACGATCCCGCCCGCACTTCGATCACTGGTTGCGCAGCGCGCTCGAGGCGTTCGGCCAATGAGCGGCGCGGCGCGTGCGTGCGGGACCGTCCGATATATCTTTCTCTCTCGCTCAATTTTCCACTCAGCCAATCCTAGAGCTTGTTTATTTAGTTTCCGAATTTACAGAGTCTAAAGTCCAACGGACAAGTCGTGACATGTTTCGGGGGCTTTTTGCCCGCATTGAAAAGTTCTTTAGCGTTATACATTTTAAGTTCAATTTTACATAATCAAGCTAAAACTGTTCAAATCTAGTCACATTAGTTCAATCTTATTCTAAGTTTACGTTATCCTATTTAATGATTTAATTATAATTCTAGTTACATTAAATGATCTTAGTCTACCTAAGTCTAGAGCTCGCCCGTCGCTAACAACAATACATGTCGTATCCACAGACGTGATCAGAGTGCTTAGTGTGAGTTGCTCAAAGTAAATCGAATAACTTTACTACAGCGTAAACGAGTTTACGTCACACGGATCGACAATCGAAAACGAGCGAGTGTGAGTGCCAATCGAGCTTGTCACTCGATTCGCGTAAATTCACCGTGAAAAAGTAAATTTTTCATGTCAATGTTGGCAGTAAACAAAAAACTCGCACTCACGATTGCGGTTTCTCATTACTCGCACTAGGTGGCGCTTTTTAATTTTCATACAAATTGGAGTTACTTTTACGCGATCGAAAAGTAAGAAAAACTCACACTAAGCACTCTGACGTAAATTAGGGACTTCAAATCGAATAACGGGCGAGGTATGAAAATAGCAGATATGCGCGAGCGAATTGATCTTCAGAAATATTCCTTTATTTTGTAATCGTAATGGCAATGGTCATCGTTTGCCCTCACACTCGCTCGTGTGACGCGAAAGTTGACATGAGCAGGATAACAAGCGATGACCATTGTCATTTTACACTTAGAAAATAAAGCCGCTGTTTTTTAATTGAAAATGGCCCAAAAACGCACGCACGTTTCTCCCTCCCTCTTGATTTCTTCATGATTGTTATACCGATTGTATTTGTTTGAACCACCACCAGACGTAGCCATGTTTCTTATCCTGCTTGTTCCCTGGCGTCCTGGTCACTGTTCCCAGGGTTGTTCCCTCGGGCCTCGTTCGCTTCCTCTCGCTAGATCCTGGCTTCTCTGTACAGTCGAACTCTCTTCGAGTGACAGACCCCCAAGGCCAGACTAATGAGGTTCTTTTCGTAAGCTTTTCTGTTTGTTTATCATCTAACATGTCTGTGGTTATGATTATTTTGTATTTGTCGGTTATTGTTGTATTCGTTGTTGTATCAATTATTGTATTTTTTGTTGTTTTAATTATTGTATCGTTGCTAATCTTGTCATGGTTACTCGTCCGATTCTCGAGTAGATGAAAAATAACTTGGACTGGTAGAGTGTTTTTATCTTTTATGTATTCTTTGTTGGCATTAGTTCCCTCGGTTATTACGTATGCATATTGCTGAAGAATAAAGTATGTTTAAGTTGAGATCTAACAATAATAAAAACAGTTTTTTGTGTGAGGGCGCGGACCGCATGCAGACGTGGGCCGTTGTGACTATAGGATATAGGTATAGGATAATAGCTCATTACAGTAATATAATAGCCAAGTACATATTTTACTTATGTAAGTATACTTTGTCTTACCTCTGTAGTGTAGACGTATTCACTATCATTTTGGCTGTGTATTTCAGGTTTGTTGTCGTGGATCTCCGTAACAGTTGTTATGTCAAGACATTGCGACATGTAAGACAAAACTAGGAGATGAATACCTGAAATATATTTTTTAGCCATATTAAATAACCTTTATTGAATGTATAAAATTTCGCACGTTTTGTAAGGGATTTAAAACGGTGTCGGTGTATTAAACCGAAAATCTGTATGCCATAAACTATTCTTACACTTCGGGTATGGAGCTGAATCTAAATATAACTTTCACTGCAAATCGGTCATTATAAATCGCCCTGCGGTTTCACTCGCGGTTAAAAAGTACCCTATGTGCTATTCTAGACTATAATCTATCTCTGTGCCAAATTTCATCCAGATCTGTTTAGCCGTTCTGGCGTGAAAGAGTAACAAACATCCATACATCCATTCTTACAAACTTTCGCGTTTATAATATTAGTAGGAAGGATAGGAAGTAGGATAGTAGGATAAGTAGTAGGATATCCGAAAATTGTTAAAAAGTGCATACTTTTTCGAGTTATCTATTCGAGTAAAAAACCTAAAGAAACTCAAAAATTTAAATACTTTAATTCCTTACCAACTACGCAAAATCCACACGACCACATTTTGCAGTTAATTTTGTTTTACTTTTGAATTTAGCTACAATTTCAAACACTAAACTGTTGTAGTTACACTTGAAGAACTGCGACCAACAGAATACTTAAATTTAATTTTGAAACTTTTGTCTACAGTTCCATCTGGAGTGTCAGTGATGTGGTTATAATCTTATTACGGCTTGCATTTTATAATCACAATGTATGTAAATATAACGAACAGTTTATCAACACATTAAACAATGGTGTGACCTCGTTACAAAAGAGGCGACAATTTGCAAAACAAATTCAACTCACAAGTTAACTATAGACAGCTAATTACTTCAGGGCTATTGTTCCTTCACAGGAAATGGTATTTGCAGAAAGCATGCGATGTCGCGGTAATGTCAATTCGTCGGCAATAAAAAGTGAATTAACATGATCAGGCAATTAGCACACTGCGCCAGCGAAACGACGGCGACGCCGACAGCAACGGTGCTCGGAAGCGCGTTATACCAAAATATCATAAGGCGAGATTCACAGACTGCACTTCGATTTTACTTGGATGTAAAGTTTCAAGAATCTCGCCCGGAAAGTTGAACTTTGCATTAAAGACAAGTCGAAGTACGGTCTGTGAATCTTGCTCTTAGTTAGTTTGTATAGACCACACATTACAACTCCTCTTTGCGTGGGAAAGGCTCCTCTTTCCGACGCGTTATGCAAAGCAATGTGTTAATCAGTTTATTGCTAGAATTATGTATTTAATTACTGGCGAGCAGCCTAGGGCTGATCTGCCTATATCACGCTGAGTTGAAGCAAAATTGATAAATTTCAATACATGTTCGCACACAATTTTTATTGTTCATGTTCACACTTTTGTAAATGTACGCCAGAGAAGCTTTCGATGAGAACATCAAGCCATTAAGCCAGTTTTTAAATAAGTTGATGATTTTTGCTGAGACCACAATCTCAGGCAATCTACTCCATGTGTAACTCAATTCCATTAATACAATTATTCAATTTAACTCAATAAGCGTACCTCAAAACAAGCTAGATAGGTTAGCGAGTGAAACTTAGATCAGTGTCAAATCATTCAAAGTAGTGGCTCTCTGAACTGAAATCTTCGCGAAAGTGTTTTCGTACGTCAGTCCGATCGTCCGTTAGTCGTTGACATTAAACCTCTTTCTTTTTTTAGTTCCGCCGTCACATGGACTCTGTGTACGACTTCATAGTGGTGGGCGGCGGGTCCGCGGGCTCCGTGGTGGCGGCGAGGCTGTCCGAGGTGCCCGAGTGGAGGGTGCTACTGCTTGAATCGGGTATAAATACTAACGATCACTTTTCAAAACTACGCTTACGAATTTAGACTCTATTCCTGATTATATTTTCGGGATAAAAGCAGCTTGCGTAAATCTTTGGTTTTGATCCAAGGTTTTCAAAGTTATTTTTTTTTAATTTAGGTAAGTAGGTATTTCTAGAAAAAGGTGTACCTATTAAAAAATTAAAAATTAGACACCATCGAGCATTAATTATTTTGAATCCTAACTGTATTTTTAATTTTGAATTTTGTTATTATTTTATTTGTAATGATTTTTAGTTCTATGTAGATGTATCCTTAATGTGAGCATGGTCTGAAATAAATTATTGTTACTATAAATATTAGAAACTGATTTTTCATATATTTTCTAGCGAATACGTATTTTTCAACCGAAGCTATTCTACAACTCTACTATAGCTTCTCTCTACCGTCAGGTTTCGACGAGCCCACCGGGGCGCAAGTCCCTTCCATGTTCCTGAACTTCATCGGCTCCAGCATCGACTGGGGCTACCAGACGGAGCCCGAGCCCGCCGCCTGCCTCGGGGAGACGGACCGAAAGTGTTACTGGCCTAGAGGGAAGGTACGTTGACCACCACTGCAGGCTAATAATGTTACCCGCGACTTTATTTGCGTTTATTCAGAAAATACTTAGTATCCAAAAAAATCCTCGTGAAATGTTGTAACTAATTATCAAATTTCATCAAGATTCGATCAGCCGTTGAGCCATGAAAAGCCTACAAACAGACAGACAGACATACAGAGTTAGTATGGATGATCGCAGGATAGGGATTGTGTAGTGATTGAATAAAACAAAGTGATTGCATGGTATACTGGTGCACAAACTAGGTATACTGGTGCTCGCTCCTGATCACTATAACCAAAAAGGTTAACTAAAAGGTTGTCTGAAAGAGATCACTTTTAAGCGATAAAACTGTCCATTGAACCTATATCAGAACTGCCAAGGAGTGGAACGGACTTCTTTGCCTCGGTGTTCCCCAGCAATAGATACAACCTGGGTCTCTTCAAGACAAGAGTGAGACGGCACCTCATGGGCAAGCGTGCTCCATCTTAGACCGCATCGTCACTTTCCATCGTGTTGTGTGTTGTGATCAAACGTGGGCCCATTAAATCATTAAAAAAAAAACAAAATAAAATTTGAAAGATTCATTAACTTTAATATTTTATTCGGTGTCAATAAAGAGTCTTGTATTGTATAACAATAACAAACAGACATCTAAATACAAAGACCACGCTGTTCATAAATACTCGAGACATCAAAGCCAATGTTATTAAAATATGAAGTTTCAGCAACCACACCATTCCGTACGTCTTCTTCTCAATCATTGGTTCTTCTTCTTCTGAACAGTTTTATTCAATTTACGCATCATTATCATCATGTCAACTCGGAATAAGTCCACTGCCAGACAAAGGCCTCCTCCGATGATCTCCACAACGTCCGGTCTTGCGCTAACCGCATCCAGCGGCTTCCCGCGACCCTCACCAGATCGTCGTTCCACTTTGTAGAAGGCCTTCCCGCGTCTTCCGGTTCTAGTAATACGCAATATAATTTTACTTTATTGTACAGGTTCTGGGCGGCACATCGGTGATGAACGGCATGATGTACCAGCGCGGCGCACGCGCAGACTACGACGCGTGGGCCGCCAACGGGAACGAAGGCTGGTCTTACGAGGACGTGCTGCCCTTCTTTATGAAGTCAGAGGATAACAAGCAGGTCAGATTGGAAAGCTAGTCTTTACTCGACTTCCCAGAAAGAAGGTGAGGTAGAGATATCCTATTCTACTTTCAAGTTTTATAAAAACTGTTATTTAACAGATTCTTAGAGTATTTCCACTACAACAAAACAGACACTAAAAGAAAAAGAAGAAGGTGGAAGCGGAAATACACCACAAGTTTGTTGGAAAAACAGTTGTGAAAATGAACTTCCGGCAAGTAAGGCCTGATTCGATAAACTATCTCAAATTTAAAACCCCTAAATACTTAGTTTAGTTTTAAATAGGCAGCTTTATTGTGGCAGGTAAACAAAATGGACCGCGGCTACCACGGCGTGGGCGGACCGCTGACGGTATCGCAGTTCCCCTACCATCCTCCGCTGAGCTACAGCATCGTCAAGGCTGGAGAGGAACTTGGTAACTAATATTTTATATAATTATAGACAATGGCAGAGATTTGTTTTTTTGTTTATTGGAAAAAAGTTTCAAGAGAATCGGTTAAAAAATGCGACCGAGACAGAGATCCGGAATTCGACATACGAAAGCGTTTTTGTTTAAGGTGAAGCATACTCGTAAGCACTTCGCTTGCTAACGCTTTCTCGGTCGAAACTATTCAGGAAATTAACCCCATACAAAATTTACAAATCTTACTACACAAATTGGCATGTTTCTCACACAGTTTGTAAGTAATTCCCATATTACAAATATTACAAAATGTAAAACGAATTACTTACAATAGAAATTTTTACTTTTTTTATTATTTTTATAAATTACAAATTAAATTATAGAATTAATCATCATCAGTCAACCAAACTAAGCTAAACCTTATCTCTCCATCTTCAAGGCTACGAATCCCGCGACTTAAACGGCGAGCGCCACACCGGGTTCACCATCTCTCAAACCACGAACCGCAACGGGTCCCGCCTCTCGGTGGCGCGCGCCTTCCTCCGCCCCGCCAAGCACCGCGGCAACCTGCACGTGATGCTGAACGCTACCGTCACTAGGGTGCTCATCAACCAGACCACGAGGCAGGCGTATGCTGTCGAAGTCAGGAACAGCTATGGAGGGACGGAGGTCATTTTTGCGAACAATGAAATCATTTTGAGGTAAGAGACGTCTTTAATTTCTAGGTTGTAAGTTTCTTTAAGTTTCTACGTAGTACAGCTTAATTTTAGACCCCTGGTGCTAACATTTTTTTTTCTCTACTTGAGTATATTGTTAAAAAAACTCAAAAAATAATTCGGAACGACTAAAATAATTATGTTCTTTTTATTGTGTACTAGCTGCGGCTCGCGGTTTCACCCGCGGTCCCTCAGGAACCATTAATTTTTATCGGGATGAAATGTATCCTATATTCTTTTCTGTACCTCTGACAACGTGTACTAATGCTAAAACTTCATGATGATCGGTTGAGTAGGTACCTAGTTACCTAGAGCGTGAAAGTGTACAAATATACAAAAAAATTAATGAACAAACTCACTTTCGCATTTATAATATTATATATATAAGATAGTTGATCCGTTATTGCGAAATAGCGTACACGCACGCACGTTGGTACCTCCTTGATTCCTCCAATTTCAGCTTGTTAAATTCTGCTGATATAAATAAATGTCTCCTCGAAAATGCAAATTAGCCATCTTACATTGTACTCTGAGATTGTACTACAAACTGTACTTAATAACTACATTCCTCTATCTTGTTCGTAGTGCGGGCGCAGTAGCCTCCCCCCAGATCCTGCAGCTCAGCGGCGTGGGCGACCCCGAGGTGCTCTCCCGCGCGGGCGTGAAGCTCGTGCACAAGCTGCCCGCCGTGGGCCGCAACCTGCACAACCACGTCGCGCACTTCCTCAACTTCTTCGTCAATGACAACAACACTACCCCGCTCAACTGGGCCACGGCGATGGAGTACCTGCTGTTCAGAGACGGGCTCATGTCTGGCACGGGTGAGGCATTCATGTACCTACTGTAGAAAAGCCCATCCATATACATATATATAATTGGAGCCCGATGTATGTCGATAGGCTCGCCCCTGTCACGTTTGAGATATCGTCCGGCGAAGTGTGGTTGTTGTAATACGCTTCTGTCAGACCCTTCCAGGTAAAGGCGTGACGATATGTTGAGGTATACAGACTATAGAAATGCTGACTAACGACCTAAGTAAATATATTCTTGACACTCTTTTCTTGAAAATTCTTTAGTGTAATTATGAATCTCATGAAAATCTGGAATCAGAAATGTTTATTGTCACACTGTTGCCCCTACTGAACGCAAGTTCTGAATTGAATGTCACTCACTTCACACACAAAACTACTGACTAAATCTGCTCTATCGTACCGTTTCCAGGCATCTCAGAAGTGACAGCATTCATCAACACCAAGTACGCGGACCCCGCGGCTGACAATCCGGACGTCCAGCTGTTCTTCGGTGGGTTCCTGGCTGACTGCGCCAAGACTGGCATGGTGGGGGAGAGGCTGAGCAACGGCTCCAGGAGCATTCAGATCATACCCGCCGTGTTGCACCCTAAGAGCAGGGGGCGGCTGGAGATCAGGAGCAGCGATCCGCTTGACTATCCGAAAATTTATGCGAAGTGAGTTTACGATACTTTTCATAGGATACCTATAATACTTATAAGTGCATGATTCTAGATAGTCTGGTGCCTATTTCATTGATTGCCGAGGGAATCACTGAAAATGTCCGAGCTAAGTATATTTTTTTACTCTGAACATCACGTTTCATTCTCCTTTTTATACCACTTCTCCAGCTACCTCACGGTACCCGACGACGTGAAGACCCTAATCGAAGGCATCAAGTTCTCCATCAAACTGTCCGAGACCAAAGCCCTGAAGCGTTACGGCGTGAAGCTGGACAAGACTCCGGTGAAAGGCTGCGAGAAGATCAAGTTCGGATGCGACGCGTACTGGGAGTGCGCGGTGAGGATGCAGACAGCGCCGGAGAACCACCAGGCCGGCTCGTGCAGGATGGGCCCGCGGGGGGACCCTGACGCTGTCGTCGACAACTTGCTGCAGGTGAGGAACTGTGAAAGGACTCAAAGGAACTCCTAAATTTCCAGTCGTTTTATCCCTAGGATGATAATAAAAATGGATTAGTAGAGCCAAGTCACAACATTTTTAACATTCTACTACGTAGGTACATCAGTAGGGACACTTTGAGTGGCAAAGCAGAAGTAACGCAGAAGATACAGGTGCAAAACGGGACAGATTTGTAAGCAAGGAAGCACTAAATATTTTGGATTATTTATTCTCGTTTTCGTAGAGTGGATCACAAAGTTCTACATCGTGTCCTCGAAGCACCACTCGAAACTGAATCAGATTCGGCATTTAGTTTTCGATGCTTACTTGCTTAAGGACCTACACGATTACCGGTGCGCAAGACAGGTATAGGAACTAACTAGCTTTATCAATAATGACTTATTATCATAGCCATAAACTAAACGATTCCCTGCGCAGGTGCAAGGCCTCGACCGGCTGCGAGTGGCCGACGCCAGCATCATGCCGGCCGTGACGTCATCGAACACCAACGCGCCGGCCATCATGATCGGCGAGCGAGCCGCCGACTTCATCAAGAAGCGGTGGTTAGGGAGCCCCCAGGTTAGCGCTAGTCATCGACTTTTTAAGGAAAATGTATGTGAAACATGTCCGATGCGCTATAGGTCCAACTGGCCTATGCAGTCTCTGATATCCAGCCTGAAACCTACGCTATAATTATGTATGGGTACTTACTTATTCTACAATTAGTTCATAATTGTTTACCAAATTAGTCAACGGTATACCTACAGGATCAATTGGTTACGTACTAAACAGCGGCAATAGTCGTAAAGCCTTGTTTTTATATATATATATATATATATATATTTGTATAAGTACATATACTTGGCGAACATCTCGTCGAATAACTTGCCGAACAATTCGAATATGTACTCGTAGGTAAACGGCGCGCACGAGTACAGGCAAATATTCCTTTGATTCGGATCAAAAACCGACACTGAGCCGAGAACGGGCAAATAATATACGAGGCGAATTTTCGCCTGCACTCGGCCTTATTCTAAGTCTGAGATTTTAAGACGCCGAAGCATTCAAACCATTTACACACTCTTCGTAAATAAAAGCCTTAAACTTGTCAAAATATGTAAGTTAATATAAACTTCGTTTCGCAGGAGCCTTTCCCCTTGTCCCCGAGCGGCAACGGCGGCCTGTCCAACGTGCTGCAGGCCGGCGAGGTGCAGCTCCCGCTCGCCACCTCCTGGCAGCGGTGGCTCTGAGCCGGCCCACTCCACTACCTGCTAACTTATGATCTAGATAACTAAGCGAGCATAGTAAACTTTAGTTTAAATGCTATTATGCCGTAACTAAACGGTAAAAATGTCCTGTCCGAATCATGTTTTCAGCACTTAGGGAAATGTTATGGAAAATATGAAGTAAATTAGGTACTTACCTACATAAAAGACAAACAAAACCTGACTCCATGTAGCTTGACACTTTGGCTACAGAGACGAATGTAGCGCAATAGTAAATCGCGCAAATGGAGTAAGCGTCATATTTAGCTACAAATAATACATGCCTACCCGAAAAACGTTAGCCTCTTTTTGGGTAGCCGAAAAACATTAGCTTCTTTTTGAGCGGTCGGGTGGCTATGCCAGCTATGTCAGTAACCCTCTTTCAAATTCTACACACATGAGTGAGTACTAAATGTGCGGTCATTTAGTTACAAAATGTAGGACGCAACCTGTCAATACATATATTAGGTAGGTACATACTTACTTATTTTTTAGATATTTATAAATTTAAATACTTACTTATTATTGACATTTCTCATTGTTGTTTGGTGCTCGTAGATAAGTTATTGCTATGCTTAGTTTTAATTCAGAGACCGACAAATAACTTGAACAATGTTCATCTGCGCGGAATGACTAAAAAACTGTCCATTCACAAGCTCAGCTCGACATTTTTTCCGCAATACCCGAGGGGGAAATTGCGGAAAAAATTCCCCTTTCAACCCTCAAATCAACGTTCCCAAAACTACCATTTTGCCACGACTATTTTTAGGATTCCTTAATTGTTCAATATATTTGCCGGTCGCTAGGTAAGTATATCTGTTGAAATCGGTTGTTTCAAATAGAATAAATCATTTCAAGATATAATCAGCATCTAGGTATCTTAATAGGTAGGTACCTTTGTTGTTTTGTACAAATTAGTTTATATTTATTTTTTACACAATAATAATGTTGTAAGTTATATTTTAAGAAATAGTTCGTGTTGTGTTCATAAAGTTAAGTTTAATTTGGAAAACATTCATGATTTTGAGGTTTTGTACGTAGAGCGATGAAATTGTTGCCAAATTTTGATTTATTGTTACAGTTTTTCGATCGAAATAGTAGTTTTATTTTATTTTTAACCCCTTCTAAGACCGTTTTGCTGAAGTTTGGGTTAACTCTGAGTTAACTAGTCTTTAGAGGTTAAACTTGCAAATCGTTTTGCGATTTCGAATCCCTAAACATGCGTGCCATTGCGTGCACGACAAAAATGTTCACGTCACTTTTTGTCGTATGAGAACGTGACAAGGGTATGTGTTAACATGTCTGTCTCAATAAAAGAGTTGACATACCGTCGTGTTGCGTGTGCTAGACCTGCAAGAGTTAGAAGATAACCTTGAGTTAACAGTAACAATATTGGAGACATTTATTAACTAACATTTTAACTCTGAGTTAATTAACCTTGCGTTAAGAATCAGTATCTTCTGCAAGTGGGCGTACATAAAATAAATTGATTAGAATTAATGTAGGAACCCATTTATCACTTTTCTAAGAAATAAGACAAAAAAGTCTGCTAATGACCGTTTATTTCGAAGTAAAATCTCTATGAATGATATTGATAGATAATGATTTCCATTCTGTTGCACCATTCTCTAAACTAAACAGAATTTGACTACACTACAAGTAACGCCATTTCTTTCTCATTTATCAGATAGAAAAGAGACGCAGATAATTTTAGTGCTGTCAGATTAGTTTAGTTTAGAGACAACAGAACTTGTCAAACTCTTAGGCTAATTTGGTCACCGTCGTTTAACAATTGTCAGGAGCTTCATTTAACCTTACACTATTTTCAGATACTGCCTAAGGCCTGAATTATATAAGCACGGGGTGCAATTTTATAAGATGGGGCACGGACAGGTTCAAGCGCGCTCCAAAACTTGTTCATAAAAAATGTATGTAAGCGACGTGTTTTTGATTATACACAAGCAACGCGGCGCAGGCACGCCGCTTCTGTTTTCACGCCTATATCGTGTCCGCGCCGCATCCTCGCCTTTCGTTCGGCCTGTATAATTCAGGCCTACTAATGCTTTTTAAGCTCTAAAAATGCATTCTAAGGGCCGGTGCTCACAAACGGCGTGGGAGGAGATGGCACGGCACGGGATTTTTTTTTCGTAAGCAAATGATTTTCAATTCTATCTCAATGACGTAAGCACTGATATTCCTTTATTTCAACACGAATCCTGATGATTGCTTTGGGATTCTTCGGCACGTCTTGACACCCTTGCCGTGCCGTTACGTCCCGCGCCATCTGTAAGCGCCAGACCTAACAACTTCTGTAAAGATATTTTACAAAAAAACTAGAATCGATTAAAAAAATAATTATCAAAACTATAGGCTCGCTCACACGAAACCGTAAATCTAACTTTGTTTAAGACTAATTTAAATATCTTTTTTTTATCCATGACTTGTTAATTATAATGTGTAGTTCTAATGTTAATTATGACATTCTAAAGTTAGCCCTGCCATCGGCTCGTCCACAAGCAAATAAAAAAGCCATCGTCTACGTTTCCACCGGAGAATTGCGAGGAAAAGATTCACCTACACTATCACATCGTTGTGTAAATGAAGTGATCTTATTGGTCAATTTTTGTGTGATGTGATTGGCTCTCGCGCATCGATCACCTGCCTTGCTGCCTCCGGTGAATGCGCAGCCTTATCCCACTGACATAAAGGTATCATTTCGATGTAAGCGCAAAACGCGTAATCGACTAGGGTCCCTATTATTGCACAGCCACCATCATATACAGGGTGTAAGGAGACCGTTCTCGAAGCCGAAACGCCGTTATTATACTATCTATACACAACCCGAAACCACTAACTATTAGCCATATAACTGTTATTTTAAACTTTTAGAAATTTGCAAACCAGCAATGTAACGCGTTTATATCGCGGGGGTCAATGGTCGGCGCCAGTACCTACGGAAAGTGCGACGACGCGCCGCCGCGGGCCGCGCGCGCGCCGAGACAGCGGAGGGCGCGGGCGGCGCGGCACCTAGCTCGCGACCGCGCGCAGCTGTGTGCGGGCGTTCACCTCTAGCGTCAGCTGTTAGGCATTTAGTATTAGACTGCCGTTAGGGTACATTTTTTTTTTTTTGGTAATTGGTGTTTAAACTAGATTTTTAAAGCTTGTATAACTTGTGTCGATGTTAAAATATCAGATTTTA
Source organism: Peribatodes rhomboidaria (assembly GCA_911728515.1). NCBI lineage: Eukaryota > Metazoa > Arthropoda > Insecta > Lepidoptera > Geometridae > Peribatodes > Peribatodes rhomboidaria. The sequence continues at coordinate 14,720,474 of OU452187.1, read as the reverse complement.
AGTTTAAAAAAAAAGTATTTTTTTCGCGTTTTTTTTAGTCGCTTTGTATTAGTAATCCCCACCACTATTCCCAGTTTTCGTTTTCGAGAGGGGTCCACTAACTCCCTGTATAATGTATGGGTTTACACCAGCAATACAGTATTTTGTTAACCGATATTCCAAAGCCTATTTTATACATACTCGTATAACTGGATGTATGTATATTACTGGCAGAGTATTATTACGCGTAGCGATTTTGTTTATGCAATATAGTTTATGCGTCACAGCCCGTTTAGTTAAATTGGTCTCAAGACTAGAATGCATAAAATCGAATTGCTACCTTATTGTCAGGTTTTTATATTGGATTTTCGGCTGCGAACGATTAGGGACTCCGTTCACTAACAACTGCAGTACTGAACTGCCTCGCACTGGTGTAAATGAAAAACGAACTTATACTTTGTGGCATAAAGTCGTTTTTCTTCGTCAGGTTTTCAAACGGGCCGCACACGGGCCACTCGCGGTCAGCTCAGCAGCAGCTTTTTAGATCGGCGAGTCGAGTTTGAGAATTTGCCATTGAGAGAATTAAGTATTTTAAAATTAATTAGACTCATATGCCATTTTGAGAATTGGTCCTTCCGTGCCTAAACCTAGGACTGGTTATATGCAACGAAATACAAGTTCGTTTTTCTTTTTTACTATTGCGCAGCGGTCGGGCGGTGAACTTGTAAGTCCACGGAGTCCTTTAGCAGCCGCGATCACGCGACCTCGGGTCGGCTGTACCGGAATGGCACCTAAATATACGTTATTAGTCACATTGTTTACATTTTACTTCGTCCACTGAATAAAGGACAATGGACAAAAATGCAGTTTGGTGTAACTATCGACCACGCACCACGGATAGTGTAGCTATATTAATGTCTGTATAAGTAAATGACATTGTTTTATTTCATGAGCTGTAAAAGGCTGCAGGCAGGAGGCAGCATTTTTGGTCAAAAAACCCTGCGACAGTGCTTGGCTGCAGCGCAACCTCGCTCTTCAGAGCAGCAAGCTCGAAAATGAAATTGCCTTAACAGTCTAACCTCCGATAGCAGTGGAACCAAAAGACAGCTATAACATTTTACCGACAGCATATTTTCTCACTTGCTGTTAATGAAAGTTACTCAGTACTCAGTCAACTACCCAGTGTGTAAATCTCATCAGTGGCGGACGGTTACACCGCGTTTGCCCATTCTCCTTTATCCTAGCCAATGAGAAGGTAATTTTATTGTGATACAAATCTTAACGTAAGTTAATATACTTAACAATCTTATTGCTAATCTATGCTTATAGATTAGGTAAATGCGATTGAAGACACCGGCCACAGCGATTTGTTAATAGCTAAAATACTTATTTTTTATTGATTTTTTTTTTTGTAATGATCATCACAATGTCGGCGACCGCGACTGAGCGGCTCGCTGGCACGCTATACTCAACCGTATGGTTACACGCTTTGGGTACATGTTTGGATGCTGGTCACTCAGTTGCGATCGCGTGTTAACGTGTAGTAGCGTACGCGTATAAGTACGTAGAACTTGTAGGCTAGGTTTCTAACAGGTGCCATTCGCGTCGTCACGTTGGCAACACGTTGCCACGTGACAACGGCCTTACGGTTGTCACATTGGCAACACGTAACCACGTGACAACGGGCTTACGGCCGATAGGCTGCCTATAGAAACCTAGTCTGCAAATTCTACGCACCCTAACTGTTGTTTACATATCACAGAACTTTTTTACTGAAACACTTTACTGAAAAATTACACATTGACAGATACATCAGTGTATGGATTAAAATTCGGTGGCAATTACTTTACAGATTCTGTAGTCTCAATAGTTGTTTTTCGACTGCATGTAAATTTGTATTTTTGATACAACAATATAAATTCGGAACCTGAATTTCATGAAACTATGCCAGGACTTTTACTCCAAATACATAGATTTTGTGACGTTATTCTGGTCCGTATGTTAATGTGTCGGTCACCGTCACTCTCGTTAAAAAAACGACTTCCAGTCATCCGAATTGGTTATTGTATAAGAAAAATAGATCCAATCTGTAAGTACATCTTTTAAAAAAAAAAATTGATTTGTAGAAATAACGGACTTCCGCGGTAACAAACATTTTAAAAAATACAACCAAATTGAAAACCTCCTTTTTGAAGTCTGTTAAAGAGTCATGAGAGTGACAATATAATATTGACGCGCTTAAATATAGCCTGTTTAAAAAAAAAGCACCCGATTTTGCGTGGGCTTTTATTACTTATCGAACTATTCATCACATCTATCACGTTACCTGACAATAATTATGGGACTTTCAATAGAAATCTAAATATATCTTATTACTTATACCTACTGCTATACTTATTACACCAAAATTAAAATTAAAATATAACAAATCACTAGAACGCACGACTACGATATACCTACCGCTAAGCCTACCGCACATCATATCGACCACACCATTACTGTATCGACCAGACCATAGCTGGTTCGTCCAGACAAATACTAATATCACGGTGCATATTTAAAATATGAGCTTAATGTTGTTTTGAGCGTAGTAAATATTATATTTAGGCCTTTGGACAGTCTAAAAACTGCTACTAAGGTTTTCCAATCCATCACTTCGCCTAAACGACAATAAAAATGTTTTAAAGAGCGTGAACAACGCGTGTTTTACACATCGATTATTCGCAATTTCATATTCTGCGAGACCTGACGCGTGCTCTAATTGTAGACCACATATTCTTCTACAAATAACGAAACGGCAGTCAAACGCAAGCCTATCTTAGAATACCAAAATCGACACAGGCCTCGCATTGCAATTCATTTTGTGTCTGGTCTATGCCGAGTTGATATAATGTGCGTAGACCACAATTTCACTCAATTTTAAAACTTACACCTAGAAGCGTCAATGTTACATTCTTAGGGATTATATTGGAGTTTCAATGTCTTTCATTATAGTAAAGCGTAAGTATTTGTACACCAACCCTAAGCTTATCTAAACTAACTAAATTCGAAGTAAGCAATACATACTTGAGCTGAAAGTTCGCGTCACGACAGAGAAAGACCGATATCGAAGACCGAGAAGGCGATCGAGACCGTTATTTTGGCATTATGCTGAGTTGGGGCCGATTTATGACCTTGAAGATAGGACTATAATACTATAGATAGTACTATAATACGATAGTGTTAATGTTTTTAAATAATTTATTGGTCATAAATAAACTTTCTTTCTTTCTTTATACTTTTTTGGCACTGCACACACGGTCATCTGGCGCCAAACTAAGCTGACTGACTTGACTCTCTTTTTTCACATTCGGGGAATTTATGCATTTGCCAGAGTCAAGTAAATTATGTATTTCTTAGTGTAAATGATAATCAAATGATAGCAACGATAAATCATTTCCGTATTTCCCATTTCAGTAAAGTAGTGGAAACTTTAAGTGGAGTTTTGTAGGGAACACGAAAAGTCGCGTTTTGAAATGTTGGTACCATTTGCCTTGTACGTTAACGAACCGGTAAAAGTGAATAATCCACCATTAATACACTACACTCGAAGAAACACAAGCTTACGACGCTGCCTTTTCAGTTTCCCGTGAAAACCCCACCCTAGGGTTTCGCGTATGAGACCAAGACAAGTCAAAAAACCTAGAGCAAAATAACCGTCTCGTTTTCCCGACTAGCGGTGCTGTTCACAATAATTTGGAAACGTTTCCGATCGGATCCCACAAATTTCCAACACAAATTGTTCGAATCTCAGACTACTTCTAGAAATTTCGGAATTGGGAATCGAGTATAAATCCAATCGGAAGAATGAATCACGTATAAAAACTTAAGAATACGGACTGAGATTCGAATCATTTTAGGTTACTTTTTTTGTATTCTTTTCAAATGATTGTGAATAACTATGCTGGTCTCACGTCTGTCGCGACGTGAACTTCCACCTTTACATCTTATTCATTAGCGTCCTTTAAGTAATCTATACTGGTGCTTTAAATAAATAAATAAATAAGTAAACACTAGTGGCTGTGCGAGCTGAAGACCTCGCGGTCAGAGTCTGTCCGACTGTCCTCCTCTACAGGTCGATGACTGATGTTGAAACTGACTCGACAAAAAAATCTACATAATTATCGAACCTGCTCACAGATTTTCAGGAGAATCGGTTGAGAATACGACCTGCAGAGGAAGACAACCGGACAGACGGTGGATAGACGCCGAGCATAGATCAACTCTCCGCTGTAATAAGTGAATGAACGCATGAACGCGTGAACCCGTGAAATGAACCTAAATTTCTGTTCTGGTTTTAGGAGTTAGTAATCTATGACATCTGTCTTGTGTCTGTGTCACGCATGGAACACACACATAGGTTCACTAGGTTTCACTAGAAGAAAATGTATGAATGTTGCAGTTTTTTCTAAAGTGTGTGTACGCAAAAACGAGACAAAATACTCTTCTAGCTAGTACCTCGTATAGCTATTGAACGCTTATGAATAAAACTGTTAATGTTAAAGGATGGGTTTTATTTAGACTCCGTTTGCCATCTTAATTTCGCTGATAGATGCAATTAAATATCCAAAAGTAATTGAGCGTCATGTTTTCATTTACCTTATTTTTTAACCTAACGTATATATTTAAATAAAATGTACTTAATCACTGGATAGTTTCACTTCACTCTAAATATTCCTCTTATCGTATTAGGCCCTATTCAGAAAGCAACATTTATAAATCTAAAAGAGCTAAAAATATACCTGTCTTTATCACTGCTGTGTATTAGACAAGATGTATTAGATCAATACTTTAAGCTAGATTCGATTTAACAATTTAGCGTTCTAAATACGGTCTAGATGAAAGTTTAAAAAAATTGCAGAGCACTTTGACCCACTAATCCATTAAATGTGGGACAAATGATTCTCGTATAAAGTCTCGGTTCATTCTGCCACACTAGGGCCGGCGAGCTCCATCCTGTAGTCATCAGCGATCATCAAATAGCAAACGGACTATAAGTTGACATTGTTTAAGGTGTATGGTAAGGCTGTCTTCTGTCTCGCTCGCTCGCGACACTATTATACTAGGTATAAAATGATAGAATGATTAATATAAGAGTTCGACTTAGTAGGTAATACAGGGTTTTTCTGTTCTTATTTCTCAAAACTACTTAACAAATGAATAAAATGTTAAACGTCTGGAAGAGGTCGCTTTAAGTGATAAGGCCGCCAGTTTCCATTTATTAGTTTTAGAGATATTGTTTTTCGTAGCATTGTTATTGGTATAATTTTGGTGTGAACAATAGTTTTTTAATCTGAATCTAATATCTAATGTACAACTGAGTTTTAGTTCATACAAAAACTTACTAAATAAGAATCTCATCCGATTTTTCCATATAAAATATAGTGTTTAACTAAAATCGATTATATTTTTTCACATAATCATACTAGCACAATAACCTTCTGAGCGCCACATCGAAAACACATCTCCGTGCCCTGCAGGCTAAGAACTATTTTTGGTTGTACTCTTATAACTTGCAAGTAAGCAAAATATTATTGATATTTTGGTGGGACGCGTCTTTGTCAACTATTTGTTGTTAGCGTACGGCCTTTCATGAAATGTTATTGTCATGATGGTTACCTACTTTGTTTTCGACGCTATGCGAATGCGAATCGTATCGCCGCGCAATAAGGTTTATGGTCGCGTTATGCGTCTAAAACAAAACTTAACCATCGTAGCAATGAGATGTCATGGTAGGCCGCCAGACTACAGAGCCCTTAGCGCTTGTCAAGTCAAGTCAATGGCCTCGATTCCGATGCCAACTCACTAATCGAAAATTTCGCTATAGCTATCTTGTACTAACAGACACACTAAAAAGAGACAGCACGAATCTTGGTGCTATCAAATACGTAGAAGCCATAATTTTAGTCGGCTAGTAAGCAGGTACTGTCTGTCTGGCTTATTAGTAAGATATAGCGATAGGACTAAGTTTCGTTTAACAGTTGACAATGCAATCGAGGCCAATACCAGTCCAATGGCTGCCAAAAGGTTAAAGTACATTACACAGTCGTCATCTCTTTAATGCATTTTTACATATTTGTAAATATAAAATCATATTGATTGAGAATTTAAAAACTAAAATAATAGCAACTAATAAAAACAATTAAAATTTTATTAGACATTCGCGACTTCGTTTGCGTTTATTCAGAAAATAGTATTCAAAAATCTTCCTCGTGATACTATAACTAATTAACAAATTTCATTTCAATTCAAACAGATTGGCAGAAAGAGATTCTTTCGATTTTATAATAAATATAAAAGGATGATTCAAGGAAATGTTCGTTTTTATTTCATTTCTTTTAATTTAACGAAATTATAAAAAGATTTTCTTAAATTGTTCCGACAAACAAATAGATGATAGAACGTAAATTCCTTCAAAAATACATTTTTATAATTTTTTTTGTTATCTGTTGTAAGTATATTTAAATTCCCAGTTAATGATTTTATATTTACAAAACGCGAAACAGTCGACGACAGTTTATTTCCGTCTTAATAAATTAAATTCATTTTTTACAATAAATTACTCCGCGCGGCTTTACAGTTGGCACGTCAGAATAAGCGTTTGCTTATTATTATAATAAATAATACATTGACACTTGAAAACAAAAGAAATCATTAATATTGGTTTTACATTGCATTTATCCCCGTATTCACAAACACTACCTAATCGTCCGAGCGAAGCGTCTATGCTTTAGCTTTGACAAAAATGGTTTCGTATGTCCGAATTAGGTCTTGATTTCTGTCCGGATCTATCTTCCTGTACAGGAAATAAAAATATCAACGAAATTTAAAAAAAAATCCAAAAACTGACTCAGCAAAAAATCTGTATAATTTTCGAATCTGCTCAGAAAATATCACGAGAATCGTTTGAGTGATGCGACCGGTGGAGGAGGACACACGCCAGTCGCGAGGTCTCCATCTCACAGAACCACTACTTAAGTACATTTCTCAGTACATTGACATGACAGCTGCCATCCATTTTCTCATGAAAAAAAACAAGGTCTAGCATTTAGCAAACACGAAATGACGTCATCGTGATCCGTCTCTTTCGAACTTGTTGTTAATAACTTATTTCGGTCTTGCTTAAGCATCGATTGACGTCACTACGTGTTGCTGATCGTGTACGTGTACTTGGCAGATTATCTTAATATATATAAATCTCGTGTCACAATGTTTGTCCTCAATGAACTACTAAACCACTTAACCGATTATAATAAAATTCGCACACCATGTGCAGTTCGATCCAACTTGAGAGATAGGATAGTTTAAATATATATATAAATATAAATAATAAACGCGAACGAAGTCGCGGGGTGACAGCTAGTATTATTATATTGTGCAGTTTCTGTACCCTGTGCGTTCGAGCGCTTTGTGATTATTTGAAACGTCATGTGTGACGTCAGTGCAGAGACCCTATTCGGAGATTTGAGATTCTCATCTGACCTTTTTTCGTCCTTGTTGCTCTCATTTAAAACGTCATAGGTGTGAGAGTGACCAAGATAAAATCTCATCTCATCTCACGCGCAGGAATAGCCCCCCAGGTCGAGATATATACTAAGGAGCATTTGCAAAAAATATAATAACGAGCAACTGCACAGGACAAAACTGACGATTTACTGCTCTTTAGTGCTGGGTACACACCTAGCTAACGAATGCCAAAGAATGTGCTGCGTCCCGTTTCGTTTCAATAAAATAAAACGAGATGCAGCATTTCGTTGGCCTTCGTTTGCTCTGGTCTGTACGCAACATAGGATATTAGATTGGCAGCGAATTAAAAAAAAACCTTTTTTTTTTTGACAATCATAATGCCACGCAGTACAAACCCGAATCTTACCGATTTGACACGACCTTCTTTTTTCGCGATATGCCAACTGTAAAGCCAAATAGCCAAATAATATACAAAGAAAAACTTACAAATAGCCTCAAAAAGTCAAAGATCGACATTATTGAGCATGGACCCCGAGTGCGTCGGGAGGTCCTCGGCGACTAGAAGAGTACCGATCGGCACGACAGCCTCGTCTCTCTCTTTCAACTTGCGCATCTCGTTCCTGAGTTTCTCCAGCACGGCGTAGTTGGGCTCGTTCTGCTGCGCCTTGTCTTGTAGCAGAGTTATTTGCTGTTCTTCGAGCTTCTTCTCTTTGCAACTCTTGACGGAGCGCGAGCCGTACAGGCGGAGGAGGGAGCCCCACGACTTGATGTGGGGATGTAGGGCCTGGAAGGGTTTGTTACTAAAGTATTTAATTAGACGTGATCAAAGAAAGGTAGTAATTCTTAAGTCCTGGCGTGAGGCACTTGTCCTACCGCCGACTATAAGCTAGTACTAGTAGCGAGTAAATAACATACATACATATAACGCCTTTCTCCGAAAGGGCTGGCAGAGGTGTAATACAACACCCACACTTTGCCGGACGATATTCAGTCCCAAATGTAACAGCGGGCGAGCCTGTCGCCATACACCAGGCGAGTCATGTAGCAGATGACATACAATACACACATATGTTTACACAAAAAACAAATTGGTGCGTGCCGTCGGCTGGGTTTGAACTAGCTCCCTCTGGCTTGAGAGGCGGGCCTTCTCCAACTAAGTTATCTTCACACACTATCTATCATCTAGTCAAAACAAACGTCGCCAACAGCTCGCTAACTCGCCGAGCGAATGTTTTACATTAATTTTATTTACTTGCTACCCGCTCATCGCCGGCATTAGCAAAAGTGCCTTACTCCTGTCGAAATTTTAGCTGTACGTATTCGACCCAATACATTTAATAGAATGTAGTTAAATACCATTTACGAACAATAATCCTCTGCGTCTAATAGCATAAGCTTATAAAAAGAAATCGGTTCATTGTAATAGTGGGTAGGTTGAATATGGATGACTGTCAGTTTTGTCGGTTGATTTCGCATGATTGTTTCAAATGTGTTTGATGTGTGTGTGTGTGTGTGTGTGTGTGTGAGTGTGTGTGCGTACCTGCAGGATGGCCTGCGAGGTGCGCTGCTTGGCCTGCTTCTTGTTCTTGCAGGTGACGGTGTGTGTGAGTGTGTGTGCGTACCTGCAGGATGGCCTGCGAGGCGCGCTGCTTGGCCTGCTTCTTGTTCTTGCAGGTGACGGTGTGTATGAGTGTGTGTGCGTACCTGCAGGATGGCCTGCGAGGCGCGCTGCTTGGCCTGCTTCTTGTTCTTGCAGGTGACGGTGTGTGTGAGTGTGTGTGTGTACCTGCAGGATGGCCTGCGAGGCGCGCTGCTTGGCCTGCTTCTTGTTCTTGCAGGTGACGGTGTGTGTGAGTGTGTGTGTGTACCTGCAGGATGGCCTGCGAGGCGCGCTGCTTGGCCTGCTTCTTGTTCTTGCAGGTGACGGTGTGTATGAGTGTGTGTGCGTACCTGCAGGATGGCCTGCGAGGCGCGCTGCTTGGCCTGCTTCTTGTTCTTGCAGGTGACGGTGTGTGTGAGTGTGTGTGTGTACCTGCAGGATGGCCTGCGAGGCGCGCTGCTTGGCCTGCTTCTTGTTCTTGCAGGTGACGGTGTGTGTGAGTGTGTGTGTGTACCTGCAGGATGGCCTGCGAGGCGCGCTGCTTGGCCTGCTTCTTGTTCTTGCAGGTGACGGTGTGTGTGAGTGTGTGTGCGTACCTGCAGGATGGCCTGCGAGGCGCGCTGCTTGGCCTGCTTCTTGTTCTTGCAGGTGACGGTGTGTGTGAGTGTGTGTGTGTACCTGCAGGATGGCCTGCGAGGCGCGCTGCTTGGCCTGCTTCTTGTTCTTGCAGGTGACGGTGTGTGTGAGTGTGTGTGTGTACCTGCAGGATGGCCTGCGAGGCGCGCTGCTTGGCCTGCTTCTTGTTCTTGCAGGTGACGGTGTGTGTGAGTGTGTGTGTGTACCTGCAGGATGGCCTGCGAGGCGCGCTGCTTGGCCTGCTTCTTGTTCTTGCAGGTGACGGTGTGTGTGAGTGTGTGTGTGTACCTGCAGGATGGCCTGCGAGGCGCGCTGCTTGGCCTGCTTCTTGTTCTTGCAGGTGACGGTGTGTGTGAGTGTGTGTGTGTACCTGCAGGATGGCCTGCGAGGCGCGCTGCTTGGCCTGCTTCTTGTTCTTGCAGGTGACGGTGTGTGTGAGTGTGTGTGCGTACCTGCAGGATGGCCTGCGAGGCGCGCTGCTTGGCCTGCTTCTTGTTCTTGCAGGTGACGGTGTGTGTGAGTGTGTGTGTGTACCTGCAGGATGGCCTGCGAGGCGCGCTGCTTGGCCTGCTTCTTGTTCTTGCAGGTGACGGTGGCGGAGTGCTTGCCCACGCGCATCGTCAGCTCCATCTTCTGGAACTCCAGCTTCTTCATCTGAAACACGACACTCGGCATCATTTACTATAACTTCGGTTAAGACAGATAGGGGAAAATGTATGTTTAGTGTCGCTACCTCGTCGTGTATGTGTAGTGTCGGTACCTCGGTGTGCATGTGTAGTGTCGGTACCTCGGTGTGCATGTGTAGTGTCGGTACCTCGGTGTGCATGTGTAGTGTCGGTACCTCGGTGTGCTTGTGTAGTGTCGGTACCTCGGTGTGCATGTGTAGTGTCGGTACCTCGGTGTGCATGTGTAGTGTCGGTACCTCGGTGTGCATGTGTAGTGTCGGTACCTCGGTGTGCATGTGTAGTGTCGGTACCTCGGTGTGCTTGTGTAGTGTCGGTACCTCGGTGTGCATGTGTAGTGTCGGTACCTCGGTGTGCATGTGTAGTGTCGGTACCTCGGTGTGCTTGTGTAGTGTCGGTACCTCGGTGTGCATGTGTAGTGTCGTTACCTCGGTGTGTATGTGCCGGTCGCCGGCGCCGAAGTTCCGCAGCAGGCAGGTGCGCAGGATGGCGTGCGGCGACGGCTCGGACGTCGCCGCGCAAAACTCCGCGATGCGAGGGTCCTCGATGCCCACGTAGTCGAAGAACTGGGGACCAACGAGCGGCGATATATTACAGTAATAACAGAGGTAGGAGCAACAAACACAGCAGAAATAATTCTTTGCGGCGATGGTTGCAGGCTCCGTACTCACGCTGAAGTCAGGGTCCTGGTGCCGCGCGGCGGCGGGCGGCGCCCGAGCCGTGTGCTCCTCGAGCTCGTCCCTCATCTCAGGTATGAGCACGTGTATGGAGGCGCGCGCGGCGGCAGACTTGGCCTGGCGCTTGCTGGAGCCGTGGCCCACGCCGTACTGCATGCCGCCGATGTACACCGTCGCCTGGTACGGGCTCGCCGCGTTTTCTAAAAACCAGACAAACGTTATACTGGGACGGTCGCTTTGCCGACCTTCACTTCACCCGTTTTATAATTATACCCCTCTTTTTGCGCCTGGGATTAAAATAGTCTACGATACACCAGATACAAAGATGAATCCAATGACACCAAACAAACCGAAATCGGTCAAGCCGTTTAAGCAGTAGGATGTGTTAATAAAACCACAAACATACATGCTATTACATACTTACAAACTCGAAACACATAACATTTCTTGTTATGCATTCAAGTAAAAATCAAGCTTGTATAAGCTGGTCTTGAGTGGCTAGTCTATCAGATCTAGGTATCAGAGTAAAGTTTTAAGGCCATTTGAAAGCCAAGCATGGCTTGACGAGTGTTGTAATAAAAGAACCAGCTGGCCCTACAATGTAATGTTATATTGTAGTGCTCAATTGTAAATGGCACTTGCGGTCATCCATCCGAACTCTGACCGTATCGTTCATTGCTAGACATGGATGATTGATTACAAATCTGTTCGTTGCTAGACACCTACCCTACCTAGTACTATCTACGCTACGAGGAGTATGATGTGATAATGAAGTTTTATCAAAGTTTTATATAATAATCAAGTTTTTGCAATCTCTCTCACACAGAGAAACGGAGTACCTCTTAAATATTTTAAAATAACCTTTTTGCAGCTATTCTGCTACGACCATGCACGCCTCTACACACGCACAATTCCACATTCTGCACAGTAACAACGCACACTTCCACAGTCCACACCCGAGACATGCGAGCATGTACTCGCACTATCACACACACACACTCACACACACACATGACCTATTCACACACAATCCAACCCTCCTCGTACACATGCCCACCCTCTCAGCCGAACACTAGTGTTACACTCAAATCAAACGAAAATAAGAACTTTGTGATACAAATGATGAAGTGTACCGCACCACCCCAGTAATCAGTAAGAAATAGGTGGCCCCTGAGATACAGGTATTCATACCTAGTGCAGGGACCACAAGCAAAACTAATTTAGCTTAGAATAATTTGAAAATATTTAAGAATAAGTTGTTTGTGTTGGATAATGTACATTTTTGGTAATACAATTATTTGTATTTGTATAATTTACTGTGTTCTACTGTACTCACCTAGTTGTTTGAACTCGTAAACGGGTTGTTTCTGCAGCGCCCTCCTCACGTATTCGTGGAAGACCGAGAGATAGCTGCATCCGTTCATATTCATCACCCAGTCGCGCTTCGTGCTTTTACCTGCAACACAGTCACAGTCTTTTCAACGAAGTTTTTTTTTTATATAATTTAGTCTTGCGATCAGCTCTGTTGGCTATAGACAGATGTGATAGTAGTGGTATTTGAGTAAGGCTCTACTGTTAGTGGAGTACAGCGGGCTTGCCAAGAGTTTTGATAGTTTAACGAAAACTTTAAAGTTTTCGTTTGTTTTGGCTCCACATATTTAATCTAGTTCCCTAACGTTTCCGCCAGGTGCACTTAATTAAAATTAACTATCAAACCTAAAGGGTGCAGTGCAGGTCAGTCCAAATGCTGCCTGAGTAAAAGTTCTGAAGTTTAAAGGTAGATGGCAGCCAAACGAAAAACTATTAATAAATATTTTTTAAAAGGTTAGTTCTAAAGCCTTATTTATTAGTAGCTGCGCCTGGTTTTATCCGATCCGATATCTTACGAGAACACATTAGGTATTAAAGTAGCATGTGTTAGTCCAATGTGTAAGTTACCTCCAAACTAAATTGTAACTAAATTCGTAGGTCGTTTGCTCCCCGTGACGAGGCATACCTTTGAGATAGCCAATTAGAGTGCTGTGTGCCATCCCCAGGTCATCTGTGATTATGATTAGGTACAACATAAAAGAGTTTTACCATTGTTCTCCTGTCCATTCTGACTCTGCGCGGGGATGGTGATGAGCTTGGTTCCTTCGGGCAGCGTGGGGTACTGCAGCGTCTTGCGCGCTTTCACATACTTGCGCCGGTCGGCCCAGCGCCTAGAAAGGAGACCGTTCAGGTTCGGAAGGATGGTAGCGCCACGGCTCATATTGAGGGAGTATGGTAGCGTCGCACATAGAATAATTAACTAGTTAACAAAATAGTTAGATAGTTAATATAGAGGGCCTATTAGCGCCAGGTAAAAGTAGCATGGTAGTCCATACTCCATTCACACACAGAGACTGTATTTGGAAAAATCAGTTCAGGGCGTTTAGGGCGCTTACCCCGAGTCTTCATAGTTAAGGAAAACTTTTTCTTTTTCGTTTGGTTCCATACATTGAACCTAGTTCTTTAACGTTTCAACCAGGTGCGCTTTATTGAAATGTATGGAGCCAAACGAAAACAAATAGTTTTCGTAACTATCAAAAGTCACGGTAAGGGTGCAGAGTTAAACAAGAAAAAAATCAAACAAGATATTGTTTGATCCTTACCCCACTTACCACTAGTAACATTTTTTGCTGTGTATCTTTCTAATTATTATGTTAGCTATTAAAAAGGTAGACCGGCTGCTCGACTAACAGGCGATGAGAAGTTAATGGCTAAGAAATTTCTCAGACTGGAACACTGCTGTAAAGTAGTGAGTTTGTAAATGTTCTACAGGATTCATTTCGGAGAATGTGCATCGAACCTACATGACCCTATCCTAACACCCCCTATATACTACAGGACTAGTCGAAAATCGGCCCACTACCATCTATACAATGTGGATTTTCCCCGAATACGTATTAAACGCACCGTTCTACGTTTCTAATCCGTACAGCCAAGGATTGATTAAACCTGCCGGCTTCCTTGTTTCTTGAGAACTATAATCTGGGTCAAGGCCAGACTGAATAGTTATCTTCTAAGTCTGCATGCTTTATCCTCCACCACATCGTCACTTACCAACAGGGAGTCATGGTCAAACAGGGACTTAATTGCAACAAAAAATTTAAAAAAACTTGATAGCTTTTTTAAGACAAGAAAACTCATCACTATTAGTTGGACCAGCTGTGAGCTGGTATAATTATTGGAAAAGTAATGGAGTAGCCGATTGTCACTAAAAAACTTGCAACTTGCACTCACTTGAAATGCATGATGTTGACATTTTTGAACTTGAACAACTTCTTGCAGTAGTCATTCATTTGTTCAGCAGACAGATGCTGTGTCTTCCAACTGGTGTTCACTGTTTCTACCCTCGGTGGAGGCATCACGATGCCGCCCGGTAGCACTACTGGTTTCCTTGACGGCAAGTCTTTTTCGAGCGGACATATCCTGTTACCATTGTCTGTTGGCTCATTTTCGACAATTTCAATAGATTCACTAGAGTTGGTTTGCTCATCAGCATTATTGGTCTCTTGAGATTCAGTTTGTGACAATATTGGTTCAGCGGTCAAGTCTGTAGTAAAAATTGGTTGTTCATCTGTCGTGGGATCAATCTGATCGCTGTCACAGTTTATAACCAAGTCATTGGCCTGTTGGTTCTTTTCTGGCTTTTCTAATCTGTTGGTGAAATGGTCATTCGATTGGTCGTTTGCCCAAGTGCCATTCGTGATTTGCTCGGCTATGCTGATGTCTATTTCTTTTTGCTTCTCTTCTTCTTCCAGCGCTTTTCTGTACGCAAGGCATGGGATGGCGCTTATAGGGATGTCGTGTCTCTGTAACATTTAATACATATATACGAAACGATCTATCCAGCCTAGCAAGAGACCTTCAAGGATTAGCTAATAGTACCTCGCTAGTCCTACTCACCCTGGTGTTCCCTTTCCCTAGGAAGTATGGCTTGGACAGTGTACAGACTCTGCTCACGCGGTGCATATACACGGGCATGCCACTACAGTGACGAACCATCATCCAGTCCAGTGGCAATACCTCGAAGTGGTTGATGCCCTTCTCTAGAAACAATACAAACTTTCAAAGCGGGGAACAATGTTCAAGCTATTTAGAGATGAAGTAGTGAAAACATTTTCACAAATTAATCTTTAAATGACGACATTTGGCTGACTCTGGGGCCATACTGGACGATAGTGGCAGATGACAGAACACAATGGAGACAATTGGAGGAGGCCTATGCCAAAAGGCACACCAAATTGAGGGACATTATCTAAAATTTAAAACTAAAATAGTGCAAATATGTTAAAACCCAAATATTTGGACAAAATGGCTATTGTATTGTACTGTAATCTTTAAATAATATCAATGCCATACCTTCCAACACAATTTTCTGTCTTGTTATGTAAGATCTTTCTTTGGGCTTGGGTACTCCTTTGAACCCCTCTGGAAGGTCTTCCTCCAGCATCTTTTCAATTTCTTCATCAGGCAGATCATCGCTTTTGTCTAAAAAATTTATGTGTTAATATTCTATTTCCTTGAAAAACAGTTGACCTAGCTATTTTATCAATTATTTTTAAATGTTTACATTAAAACATATTAACATATTGGTTATAGTGGATGTCAATCTGTGACTATAGTTAGAACTAGATTTACTTAGTGCACATTTAAGAGTAATAATTTTATAAAAACTGTTAAAAACTAACATAAGTTCGCATAAGCAAAAATAATAAACGAAAAGTTAAGTGAAAAGCAATAGGTATTAGAAAATTAAATCTACCAGAAGCATCTGAATCATCTTCATCTTTGCTGTCTTCTTCATTCACTTCATCTAAGACTTGGAATTCTCGGAGTTTTTGCAATTCTTCCAAAGTCACATTATTGTACTGACTCGTGCTAGGGTTACTTTTAAGTTCATTCTCTACCTTCAACATGGGATTTACTGAACTCAATGCAGAATCACTTTCCTCATCACAGTTGTCGTCAACAGTGTTTGATTCTAATTTACAAATAGGATTTACTTCAACATCTCCTGACTCGTCAACATCTTCTGGTTCATCAGTATCAATGTCAATTTTCATCCGTTTTCTCGGAGGTGAGTCTTCGGTATTCATTGTTGATCCTGTTTGGAAATGTTTTACTTTACATGCAGCTGAGGTGAGTGAGATACATTGGAATGAGTTCTAATGAGATGTGTACTATACTACACTTTTGACAATACATATTTACTTTGTTAAGGAGTAACATTTTTTTTCATTAATTTATGTTAACCATAAACTTACTGTTAGGTAAGTACTGACAGGCAGTTCTCTTATCATGTGATATGCTAGCTTAACTAGCCTGTATTTCCCTTAAATAGTTAAGATACCAGTTAACTAAAGTCATGGTCCCCGGAATCAGTGGAGTGTAATTATTTTATGAAAATTTGTTTATATATGCCAGCTTGGATTTCATAATATTTTCTTACCCTGCAGCAGTTTACTACATGTTGTTTTTTTTTTCTATCAACCATCATTACAATTTTCACTCCCCATACTCTCAAATCTTTTACACATGGGTTGTGTTCAACTATTAAGTTCACATTCTTGACATACCTGCCTAATACAATTGTGAAATATTCACCGCATTTCATTTAAATGCTTTCTGTTAATACCCATCCAATGAATCTATATCTAAGCTAAAATGATCAATAAATACTTGTAGACATACCGTCTAACATTTTTGATGATTACTTCTCACCATGTTTGTGCTGCAATGTCAGCAATATCCTAGATGCATTCTTAGCCAAGTGTTAGTGGGGAAATTTACCTTCGAAGTTATTCAGAAAACTACAAAACCCCAAGTTGCCAAGACTGTCCACAGAGAGCGATGGACAGAAACCAATGTGTGGCGACAGTTGGTTCCCTCCATCACTGGGTGTGGACCTGC
The DNA here is from genome assembly GCA_911728515.1 of Peribatodes rhomboidaria. Taxonomy (NCBI): domain Eukaryota; kingdom Metazoa; phylum Arthropoda; class Insecta; order Lepidoptera; family Geometridae; genus Peribatodes; species Peribatodes rhomboidaria. The sequence goes on along the minus strand of OU452187.1, from coordinate 14,703,456 downwards.
GTCTAGAGTATTCAGTGAGCGCGTGAGGCGTGCAATATACCGGCTCGAAGACATGCGACATTGCAACAGAATGAACTCTGATATACTAATACAGAGTCGAATCTGCTGCAAAGTCACGATTTAACGACTGTGTGACTCTTGCAGCGACGTAGCCTTGTTGATTCTGCAATGACAACGTTCCAGACGATCGACGAAAACGATAAATTTTGTATTTATAATTCGCAAGCACGCCGCCATTGTTTTATCCTAATAAACTTGAGGTGTTGTGACTAGTTGTGAGGTTAACGTGTCCGTGCCGTGTCATACTTACATAGACGTACCGTTTATTTAAAGTTCACTAAAAAGTTGCCGTTTTGAAAGTCAGCACTCGGCAGTATTAGTACTTTTCTACTTACGTGATCAATCAGCTAACTGTATTTTTTTGTATTATAACATAATTTTTGCAAAAGCAGATATTGATATTGGAGAGGGAGAGCCTTTAAAGCTTACGTAATTCAATCTTTACAACGCATCCAACAAAATACGATTAAAGTTGCAAAAATATAAACGTTTGTGTCACCAATAAATTGATTAATTTTGACTAAACTATAAAAATCGACGCCACAAGCCCACTAGTCTTGTGTAGTTCGCGAACGAACTAGGTCGTAAGAGCGCTCCCACAGATGAACTACGCGAACTAGCTCCTTCAACTCCCGCTCCATAGTTCGTTAGTTCGTGACCGAATGGGTGGCGTCAAAGGAACGAAAGTCATTGCTCAACTGTTGATTACTTTCAAAACTTAGTTTTAAAAAAAAAATCGTAACCTTTTATTCACTACCTAAAATAAGGAGTGTTTTTACTTATTGCACCACTAAGCCTAGATATTATTACAATAATGATATACTTTTTTTAATTAATTCAGAGGTTTTTGCTGTTGTTTCTTTATTTATTTATGGAAACTGACGTGGTTTTCACACATTTTGGAATTACTCACGTACGATTTAGTCGATTATTCCGACTATAGTTTCAACCGCATTCGTCGGTCTTTATCAAGGCGAGAGCGCGCGCACGGTCATAAATCATAAAGTTTATTTATAGTGTAAAAAAAATGTAGGTAAGTACAAGTACAAGCAATCCGTAATCATTTCGCGTGCCCGTGCAAGAGCAGTATCAGGACGAGCGAATGATCTGCCTTCCTCTGATTCGAGCTGGGAGCTGACGAACTAGAAGAGCGAACTAGTTCGTTTAGGAGCGGTGACCTAAACTGAGCGATCTCCGTCGCGAACTACTATGCGCAAGGCTAAAGCCCACAACTAAACTACTGTAAAATCCAGGAAAACCGTAGATGGAAATTTTTTTTTTTATTAATTTATTCATGACCATGGATACTCGTCCTTCAGTCGGATTCTTAGTAATATTTTTTCCTTCAGTAACAGATGATGGGATGATGATGATGAGGTGATGATGAAGACGATGAATCCCTCCCTTTTTCCCATTCCAGTAAAGTTATGGATACTTTACTGAAACTTTAAGTGAAGTTTTGTAGAGAACACGAAAAATCGCGTTTCGCGATGTTTGTATCATTTGCCCACACTCGTGCACGTTGACGAACCGGTAAACGTTAATAATCCACCATTATTACAATCTAACACTCGAAGAATCACAAGTTTTAGAAAATAATACAAAAACATGACACCATCTTTTCGGTTCCCGCCAAAACTCCCCGTAGATGGAAATTTTTTTTTTTTATTAATTTATTCATGACCATGGATACTCGTCCTTCAGTCGGATTCTTAGTAAAATTTTTTCCTTCAGTAACAGATGATGGGATGATGATGATGAGGTGATGATGAAGACGATGAATCCCTCCCCTTTCCCATTCCAGTAAAGTTATGGATACTTTACTGAAACTTTAAGTGAAGTTTTGTAGAGACCACGAAAAATCGCGTTTCGCGATGTTTGTATCATTTGCCCACACTCGTGCACGTTGACGAACCGGTAAACGTTAATAATCCACCATTATTACAATTTAACACTCGAAGAATCACAAGTTTTAGAAAATAATACAAAAACACGACACCATCTTTTCGGTTCCCGCCAAAACTCCCCCGTAGATGGAAAAGAATTTTGGTGCTGCCAGCTCAAGACTCAAAAACGCATAACTAAACAAAATTTGTTAAATGGGAAACGTAGTATATGTTTGTCTGTGTATAAAATAAATTAGCAGATAAATCATATAAATTGGGTAATGACGTTTTAAGTTGATAGGAAAAGTTAAAAAGGAAAAGTATTTTAAAAAGTGTTAAAAAAAAATACTATTAACTTATTACTACTCTACTTTTTATTTATCGCTGGACAGGTTTCTCAGTATGTTTATCTCATTTAACGTATAATAGTTGCAAAGCGGTGTACTGGTTAATTTAGATATCTAGCTTGCATTTGTACTCGTATTGTCAGCAAGTAGGTGCTGTTGTACTTCTATTCCCATATTTTAGGAAAACATACAAACCGTAATCCGCCATTTTTAGAAGTCCACCATATTGGATTTAGTATGACGTCAGTATATTTTTCGGGGTATTTCCAGCAAGCCCTTTCATTTGATACCTATATTGTAGAAGTGCATAAAAAATGACTTGTCCGCCATTTTATGTGTTCCACCATGTTGGATTTAGAATGATGTCACACAGCTAACCGTGAATTGTCATCCAAACTAAACGTGTCCACAAAATTTTAGCTCAACAACGTTACATTGCAAGTTCAATACAAAGGTTGTAACTTGTAAAAAATAGTAAAAGAGGAAAGGTAGTAAGTAACTTCTTCCTTTCACGAATTAAATGTTAAATTTAGTAAGTTGCTTTCAATTAACTAGTAGCTATGTGTGTGTGTGGAGATCTCGTGACCGGCGTCTCTCCTAAGCAGGTTGAAATCCTCTACCAGGGGGACTATTCCTACGCGTGAGATTTTATCTTGGTCATTCTCACACCTATGACTATTCAAACGAGAGCAACAAGGACAAAAAAAGGTGAAACCAAAATCTCAAATCTCCGAATAGGGCTCCAGTTCTCGTGAAATATTGACAGCAGGTTAAAACAAATGTATCAAATTGTGGAGATATGTTTTTTTATAAATGACTGCAGACGACTGCAGGCATGTTGGTATCTAGGGTTTTCCATACTTTAGTGCAGTGAAAAGTTATTTGTTTCATTTGGCAGCAAAGATAATTTGCGTCTCGTACGTTTAAAACCCTCGCAACGCTCAGAATTCTATATTTGAGCTTCGCTTAAGTATTAGTGCCAAAAAAGACTTTGTAGCCTTGTTTTTTATCAAATAACAATTTTTTATCTGAATACGAATTCAGACAAAAAATAGACTTTACGGTAATTCATTTTGCGCAAAAAAACCAATTTGTTCATATAACCAATTTGTTACAAACTAACTAGTAGGCAAGGAATTTTATTGAACTTCCTAAACTGGATTTCTATTTGAAGTTCAAATGGGTTTAGTCTATAGGAGGTTTTTTATGGACAATTAACATGGCCGTGTAATACGTATAAATTACGAAATTAGTTGATTGCGTTGGTAACATTTCCCGTTGACTCGATTGTCTCGTTGACATTTCTGTTTGACATTGGCATTTCATTTAATGAAGAATCACCACAGATAATTTACAAATAGAGATGCCCCACGGAACATTGATCCATTTGTTCGAAACAATCGAATGTTCATTGACTTTTCTCAGGATATTTCGTAACACCCTTCCCCCGAAAGGACCAAAGATTAGTTTTAGATGAGAAAGGTAGGACTAGCAGAGGTGTTTTTACAAAACCCATGCTTGGCCAGACGATATTTCAGTCCTAAATGTGGCGTTGTTCAAAGAGGAAAATAATAAGGGGACGTTGTTGGAGAAGTTTGTTGTTATCTTTGTAGGATTATTAGAAAGGCAAAAGGTTGAGACTATGAATGTTTGTCACTTCTTCACGCTCAAACGGACGGAAGAATTTCGTATGGAGCTAGGTTATATATCCTGGATTAACACACTGTAGTACACTCAAAAGGGTCGTAAGTAGCCTATTTTATGATAGAAGCGTTTTTTGTTTTAATTTTTCGACATTTGTTGTTAGAGTTTTGTATTTTACAATAAATACATTTATAATTTTTAAAATAATGTGTTATAAATCCTACATACACATAGGCTACTTATAACCACGGGTAAAACCACGGGGCGTAGCTAGTATTATTCCTAGAATCTTAACGCCCTTTCCACATCGACACGTAATACGGTAGTGACATTCAGATATGTTCCATCTCGCTCAGTCTGTGATTTTCCCTCAGAACAATAACTATCTTATTATGATTTTCCTATTGCTGCATCTGTCTGTTAAGCGTGAAGTACTTAGTACTGTAAAAAACTGATATATCGTTAATATCGCTTAGCTACAGCGGTCCACTGCGGCGGTGTTAAATCAGCGTGTGTCGTTCATCTACGCCTTAGAATATTTACTAAGATCTACGCAGACTTGACCAATGTCTTTCAACCTGCTTCACCAAACATTGTTCATTGATCACATATAATTAAAACAACAACTTCATAGTATTTTATATCTTTATTTGAATTCAAAGAACCTGAGCCTCAGAATCTAGCTTTCTAAAATGTTTTACAACTGCTAACACCGAGTTTTACATACCGAGACAAATAATAATCTTATTAAATATACTTACTTACACCTACATTCGTAACAATGTTTTTATCACAGTTTTTCAGCATTTAAATATTTACAAGAATATATTTTAAAAGGGGCAGTTTGCATTAAAAAGTCAGTTTTATTATTATTTTTTTAAGGAGAAGGAAAACATATCGTAGGTATTACTTGAATAAATACTTCAATTTTGTTGTCTTTTTATAAGAATGCTCCTTGACCGGCCATACTTTCACTGCAATACTGGCAATATTGCCGACTGTAATAAGGCAATCATCCATGCAGCCATGCTAGAGAAGGTAGACTGGCCGGACCAATAAAAAAATTGTCGCAATATTGCCGGGCCAGTATTGCAGAAAAAAGGTGGCCCGTCGAGAAGCACCTGTAACTAAACAAAATTTTACAGGTCTAAATTAAATGGTGCCTTTTTTTCTCTCTTAAAAATAGTTTCTTGAGCAGTATATCGCTTATCGCTTCTTTCGCCTGGGTTTCTGTGCGGGCGCGACAGAGACGCTAGCTCCGGCGATCTCCTCCTTGGAGGCGGCGGCGGTCTGCTCCAGCTGCCCGCGGGCTTCCACGAAGAACATCACGTCCCGCAGCTGTTCTTTCAACTCGGAGATCTGGAAGTTAAAAAAGGGAGGATTTTTTTATGGAAACTGACGTGGTTTTCACACATTATCCATACTACTATTATAAAATCGAGAGTAACTCTGTCTGTCTGTTTGTAGGCTTTTGTCGGCTAGTAATTTTTTAAACTGGAATTACTCACGCAAAGCAAAGCAAAAACAGACCAACGCGAGACGCAGCTGCCGGCGCGCACTCTCTTTGATAAAGTCCGTCGAATGTCGTTGAAACTATAGTACGGAGTAACTGACTCAAACCGTACGTTTTATTATGTGATTACTTACTGTTTATAAATTGTACATAGAAAGATGATACGGAAATCCGATAGCTTGGACAAATTTTAAATAGAACATCGATAGGGACCGATCAATAAATTTTCCACCTAATTATTTAGGTAATATGATCAATCACTGATGCGATAGGGACTATTAGTCGTCGGCACTGCGGCGGGGTGGCCGGCAGCGCGGCACCGCGCGGGGTCAGGCCGAGCACTCCGCGCACCTCGCTCCTGAAGGCGGCCTCCCGCTCCTGCGCGCTGGCCTGCCACTGCGCCTGGCTGGCCGCCAGCGCGGCCGCCAGCGCGCGCTCGTCCGCCAGCGAGCTCTGCAGCGCCGCCAGCTTGCTGCTGGTGGCCTGCAGCTTCCTCTCGAGCGCGAGCTGGTCGCGCGCGAGCCCGGCGAGCTGCGCGGCGCGCGCCGCCGCCTCGCGCTCCGCCTCGCGCGCGCGCTCCCCCAGCGCCTCGCGCTCCGCCGCCTGCTCCAGCTGCAGCCTGGACACAGTTATGCGACTGTTAGATCGCCTCGCCTTGAGGACCCGACTCCCGTATCTCCCCAACCCCTGGACCGATTTGGCTCAAATTAAATCATCAACATTTTTACGGACTGGTGATGCCACTCTAAATGACCCCACCTAGAATTTTCCTAATTGGCTAATTATAAATGTGTTCATTGTTGGTTTGGTAAATAAATGTTAGGTTATGTATCTGCGAGTCGAGCTGGTGCGTCAGTATGTATGTCGAATCTCACTTGTCGATCCTGCCCTCGTAGTAGTCCCGCTGCGAGTCGAGCTGGTGCGTCAGTATGTATGTCGAGTCTCACTTGTCGATCCTGCCCTCGTAGTAGTCCCGCTGCGAGTCGAGCTGGTGCGTCAGTATGTATGTCGAATCTCACTTGTCGATCCTGCCCTCGTAGTAGTCCCGCTGGGAGTCGAGCTGGTGCGTCAGTATGTATGTCGAATCTCACTTGTCGATCCTGCCCTCGTAGTAGTCCCGCTGGGAGTCGAGCTGGTGCGTCAGTATGTATGTCGAATCTCACTTGTCGATCCTGCCCTCGTAGTAGTCCCGCTGCGAGTCGAGCTGGTGCGTCAGTATGTATGTCGAGTCTCACTTGTCGATCCTGCCCTCGTAGTAGTCCCGCTGCGAGTCGAGCTGGTGCGTCAGTATGTATGTCGAATCTCACTTGTCGATCCTGCCCTCGTAGTAGTCCCGCTGGGAGTCGAGCTGGTGCGTCAGTATGTATGTCGAATCTCACTTGTCGATCCTGCCCTCGTAGTAGTCCCGCTGGGAGTCGAGCTGGTGCGTCAGTATGTATGTCGAATCTCACTTGTCGATCCTGCCCTCGTAGTAGTCCCGCTGGGAGTCGAGCTGGTGCGTCAGTATGTAGGTGAACTCGAGCTGCGCGGCGTCCAGCTTGCCCTCGCTGCAGCCTCCGTCCGCGCCGGCGCCCTCGGCCGCCACCAGCTTGCCGTCCGGCTTGTTCTGCACCAGCCGGTGCACGAAGTTGTCTCCTGGGGACATTTTAGTACAAAAGTCAAAGTCTAAATGTCTTAATTCAATTGAGTATCGAAGATACACTGATGAACGTCAAAGTTATAAAAATTACTTTCACCTTATTCGAAAAAAAGCCACTACCCCAAAGAATAGACAAGAAATATAAGCATAAGGTGTTTTTTAAGGGTGGTCGTGACTAGAGTGTAGAACCGATGTAGGGTAATTTATAAAACTATATTCGGTGTAAAGTTTCAAGTTTAATTAAAAGATTAATCTTGATAAAAATATTTTTAATTTGATTTGATAAAGATATAATAAGAAATGACGATTATGTTCACAGGATCTGTGAGTCGAAGAAGACGGCGACGGTGGCATGCACGGCGGCAGCATGCTCCGTGCCCGTCACTGCATGGGGCCAGCCATGTGCAGACCATATGCATGCGTCATCCAGTAGAGACTGCTTGTGCAGTAAGCGGTCGAAAGTGCAACAGTATATGTGATCTTTGGTGCAAAAATATATCTTTGGATACAATGTTGTCAGATGTTTAACTCTCTTTATCCCGATACCCAGCTCGTAACACTATCTGTTACGAGCTGGTATCGATTAACACATAATATATGAAACAATTACCGGCATAATCCCAGACCCGATTGGAGCCGATCTGGAGAGCGTACGTGTGGTTCGAAGCGAGGAAATGTTTAGCTGCATGTCCTCCTTCGTACCTGTAACCAACACGACATATTCAATTTTTCATTTAACTTTAAAGTGTGCATGCTTAGTACAAATACCAGTATTTGACTGAGCTGAAATTTGTCATATCTACATGACTTTGGTAACATAACATATCGCCACGCCTTTTTTTTTTTTTATCTAGAATTGGTCGACGTTTGACCACCAACTCGCCTGATATTAAGTGACATTGTGGTCTAAGATGGAGCACGACGACCTAGAAGGTACTTATTCACTCTAGCCTTGAAGATACCCAGGTTATAGTTAGTCGGGAATACAGACGATGGCAAGGTGTTCCACACCCTAGCGGTTCGTATTAGGAAGGTGGAGGCAAACCGTTTAGTACGAGTTGGTGGAATGTCGACTAAGTAGGGATGGTACGTATGCGTTTTCCGACTTGTTCTGTTGTAAAAAGGGATTAGGTCATGCAGTTCCAACGCACACTCGCCGAAATGCAGCCTGTAAAAAATAGCCAAACACGCCACTTTACGCCGATTTTCAAGGCTCAGAAGTCTCGTAGTGACTAACTTTTCGTCGCCTCCTAGCTCGCCGCTCAACAGACTCTAGAGCCTCAAGCTGATGATTAGCCGAAGCGTCGAAAAGGTTTTCCCCCAAAGGGACTGGCAGAGCTGTAATACAACACCCACACTTTGCCGGACGATATTTAGTCCCAAATGTGACAAGGGGCGAGCCTGTCGCCATACACCAGCCATGAATTTGGTGACAATACAATAATATGGTACCAAGTAGCTGGTTTTGGTTATTGCAGTCGAAAGGAAAACGGACGAATTCAAGCACGAACGAAGCAAGCTATCTTGCTGTGCTCGTTAGTCACGATGTGTAGTTTTGTGACGAATGATGCGAGGAAGGGTCGATGATGAAGCCAGAACCTGGTGTTTGTAATAATGTTGGTACCTATATTGTAATATAGTATCGATTTACGATACCCCATTTTAAGCAAATTTGGAGAAAGCGATTTATCTTTTTGATGGCCGCGCGTCGCTCAATTCCACTTTTCGCGTCAGTCCGGGGTATCAATGTATTGTTTTTTTTTTCAATCTTATTTTTTAAATCATCTTCAACCACCCAATAAGTCATGCAACTTCTTCCAAATATGTAAATGACATATATTTTAAATAAATAATTTCTACCAACCATCTTCCTCTCTTCTAGTTGCTGTGCCCGACGGGGTCCACTGGACTTTTGTACCTAACGCAATATAGTGTTTTAAAACATCATGTGTACTGCACGATTAGAAGCATTAAATAATCTGTCTCTGAGTCAATGTCTCCCAAGCCTCAACATAGCCAGCTCAGGCATGTAGTGGTGCGTACCTGCCGCAGCCGACGTGTCCGCAGATGAGGCAGATCCAGAGCGAGCCGGCCTCCGCCTCCAGCAGCCCCTCGGCCTCCAGCAGCGCCTCCGCCGCCTCCAGCGACATGGCCTCCTCGGTGGACCCTGGATTTCGGGACTCTATTACTGACCGACCAAAGTAAAGGTCTCATTGACCGAACGAAGCGATTCGGGCCGCATTCTTTTAGCCCTACCATATGCTCCAATTTCGCCACAATTTTGGCTGCCTGCGAAAGCCAGGCTTGAACACGGAACTCCTAGCGTGTGGTTGGTAGAACTGTACCCCGCGCCAACCACACGGCATAGCTAGCGTGATTTCGACTTGCCTGCGCAAGCGCAGCCTGCGCGTACTTGTTTGTGCGTGCGGTTGGGCGTTCAGTGTTCAAGCTGGGTTTGCGCAGTGAAAAGTGTGGGAGAGACGACTTTGACAAGAATGAGGCCTGCATGTACTTAACTGAGCCGATCGTTTCGTTACCACACGGTTCGATCAAGTTTTTTAATAATAACTAACTTTTAACTTTTTACTTAAGTTTTTTAGTAATAGTTTTTCCAACCGTATACAATTTGTATATCATCTTGGGTACCGTTCGGATCCCTACACCACTCTTTCAGGAGTGAGCCAAGGAAGTACGATGGGTCCGACACAGTTCATGATAATGATAGACGATTTGCCGAATGTTGTCAGAACGGCTAGGTGCCTCATGTTCGCTGACGATCTGTAGTTATTCTTAGGTATAGACGGGCCGGCTGACTGTGAGGCGCTGCGGCGCGACATTGATAGGGTTGTCGAGTGGAGTGAGCAAAACAAGTTGGATTTTAACATTTCCAAATGTAAAACAATAACTTTTACAAGATCCTGCTCACCTCACGAGTACTATTATAACATATCCAATGTTCCGCTGGAGCGCGTCACCAATATTAGGGACCTGGGTCTCACACTGGATACGCGACTCACATTTAACACTCATATCACTGAACTGTGCAAAAGAGCTTATAAATCATTAGGTTTCGTGATGAGGCAAGCAGTTAGGTTTAGTGATACGAGTGCTATACTGGCTCTGTATAACGCCTTAGTTCGTAGCATGCTAGAATTTAACGCGCTGGTCTGGGACCCTCACGAGAAAAAATATACTTTGACGCTTGAGAGAATCCAAAGAAAGTTTGCAAGATTCTTATATAGGAAAATCTATGGGTACTACCCTACTTGGTCTTATCCTTCACTGTTCGTTAGTGGTATGGTGGGAATGTACACGCTTGAATTGAGACGTAAGTGTGCTCTCGTTGTTCATTACCACCTGCTACTAAATAACGGTGTAGACAACCCTACCGCGTCATCTAGGTGTGGGTTGTATATTTATACGGTGGAGGAGCGCTCGGCGCGGCGGCTCGGAGCTGCCGGCGGCGACGCGTGCGCTGCTCGCGCACGGACACCGCGCGACACGCGCCTACTAACCACGCACTCACACTACTCAATGACCTGCTCGCGCCGCTCGTCGCCCGCGCACGGACACCGCGCGACACGCGCCTACTAACCACGCACTCACACTACTCAATGACCTGCTCGCGCCGCTCGTCGCCCGCGCACGGACACCGCGCGACACGCGCCTACTAACCACGCACTCACACTACTCAATGACCTGCTCGCGCCGCTCGTCGCCCGCGCACGGACACCGCGCGACACGCGCCTACTAACCACGCACTCACACTACTCAATGACCTGCTCGCGCCGCTCGTCGCCCGCGCACGGACACCGCGCGACACGCGCCTACTAACCACGCACTCACACTACTCAATGACCTGCTCGCGCCGCTCGTCGCCCGCGCACGGACACCGCGCGACACGCGCCTACTAACCACGCACTCACACTACTCAATGACCTGCTCGCGCCGCTCGTCGCCCGCGCACGGACACCGCGCGACACGCGCCTACTAACCACGCACTCACACTACTCAATGACCTGCTCGCGCCGCTCGTCGCCCGCGCACGGACACCGCGCGACACGCGCCTACTAACCACGCACTCACACTACTCAATGACCTGCTCGCGCCGCTCGTCGCCCGCGCACGGACACCGCGCGACACGCGCCTACTAACCACGCACTCACACTACTCAATGACCTGCTCGCGCCGCTCGTCGCCCGCGCACGGACACCGCGCGACACGCGCCTACTAACCACGCACTCACACTACTCAATGACCTGCTCGCGCCGCTCGTCGCCCGCGCACGGACACCGCGCGACACGCGCCTACTAACCACGCACTCACACTACTCAATGACCTGCTCGCGCCGCTCGTCGCCCGCGCACGGACACCGCGCGACACGCGCCTACTAACCACGCACTCACACTACTCAATGACCTGCTCGCGCCGCTCGTCGCCCGCGCACGGACACCGCGCGACACGCGCCTACTAACCACGCACTCACACTACTCAATGACCTGCTCGCGCCGCTCGTCGCCCGCGCACGGACACCGCGCGACACGCGCCTACTAACCACGCACTCACACTACTCAATGACCTGCTCGCGCCGCTCGTCGCCCGCGCACGGACACCGCGCGACACGCGCCTACTAACCACGCACTCACACTACTCAATGACCTGCTCGCGCCGCTCGTCGCCCGCGCACGGACACCGCGCGACACGCGCCTACTAACCACGCACTCACACTACTCAATGACCTGCTCGCGCCGCTCGTCGCCCGCGCACGGACACCGCGCGACACGCGCCTACTAACCACGCACTCACACTACTCAATGACCTGCTCGCGCCGCTCGTCGCCCGCGCACGGACACCGCGCGACACGCGCCTACTAACCACGCACTCACACTACTCAATGACCTGCTCGCGCCGCTCGTCGCCCGCGCACGGACACCGCGCGACACGCGCCTACTAACCACGCACTCACACTACTCAATGACCTGCTCGCGCCGCTCGTCGCCCGCGCACGGACACCGCGCGACACGCGCCTACTAACCACGCACTCACACTACTCAATGACCTGCTCGCGCCGCTCGTCGCCCGCGCACGGACACCGCGCGACACGCGCCTACTAACCACGCACTCACACTACTCAATGACCTGCTCGCGCCGCTCGTCGCCCGCGCACGGACACCGCGCGACACGCGCCTACTAACCACGCACTCACACTACTCAATGACCTGCTCGCGCCGCTCGTCGCCCGCGCACGGACACCGCGCGACACGCGCCTACTAACCACGCACTCACACTACTCAATGACCTGCTCGCGCCGCTCGTCGCCCGCGCACGGACACCGCGCGACACGCGCCTACTAACCACGCACTCACACTACTCAATGACCTGCTCGCGCCGCTCGTCGCCCGCGCACGGACACCGCGCGACACGCGCCTACTAACCACGCACTCACACTACTCAATGACCTGCTCGCGCCGCTCGTCGCCCGCGCACGGACACCGCGCGACACGCGCCTACTAACCACGCACTCACACTACTCAATGACCTGCTCGCGCCGCTCGTCGCCCGCGCACGGACACCGCGCGACACGCGCCTACTAACCACGCACTCACACTACTCAATGACCTGCTCGCGCCGCTCGTCGCCCGCGCACGGACACCGCGCGACACGCGCCTACTAACCACGCACTCACACTACTCAATGACCTGCTCGCGCCGCTCGTCGCCCGCGCACGGACACCGCGCGACACGCGCCTACTAACCACGCACTCACACTACTCAATGACCTGCTCGCGCCGCTCGTCGCCCGCGCACGGACACCGCGCGACACGCGCCTACTAACCACGCACTCACACTACTCAATGACCTGCTCGCGCCGCTCGTCGCCCGCGCACGGACACCGCGCGACACGCGCCTACTAACCACGCACTCACACTACTCAATGACCTGCTCGCGCCGCTCGTCGCCCGCGCACGGACACCGCGCGACACGCGCCTACTAACCACGCACTCACACTACTCAATGACCTGCTCGCGCCGCTCGTCGCCCGCGCACGGACACCGCGCGACACGCGCCTACTAACCACGCACTCACACTACTCAATGACCTGCTCGCGCCGCTCGTCGCCCGCGCACGGACACCGCGCGACACGCGCCTACTAACCACGCACTCACACTACTCAATGACCTGCTCGCGCCGCTCGTCGCCCGCGCACGGACACCGCGCGACACGCGCCTACTAACCACGCACTCACACTACTCAATGACCTGCTCGCGCCGCTCGTCGCCCGCGCACGGACACCGCGCGACACGCGCCTACTAACCACGCACTCACACTACTCAATGACCTGCTTGCCCGCCAGCCTGATCTCGATTTGTTCTTCTCGGGAAACCGTATTATGTTGCTCAATTGCGTTAGACACTTACCATATGTGTTTTTATTCATAAGTTTGACACAAAAACAATTTGGTGCAAACTGTTAGTTTTTGTAAGGTAATCTAATAATAAATAAATAAATAAGTATGCATAGGCCTCAAAATATGGCCAAATATGGTCAAAATGTGGCGCCTAACACACACGAAGGTACATACCGCCCTCGCGCGCCGCGATGCACTCGCGACACACCGCTGTACCGCGCGGCTCGGGGACCTGTTAACAACGACCATTGCTTAGTTTATGACACACCACACAGTTTTTTTAAGGACCATCCTACCCGGTTTTACTGCAGAGTGGTAGGTGTGGGCCTCAGGTTCATTGTAGCCACGGGATACCAGCCCCGCGGTCGAAATACGTCGCCTAGTATGGGTTAAATAAACAACTGATACATTTTTTTGTAGGAAAATATCGTGGGCAATTAATATTGTGAGGATCCTTTCTAGCGTTAATTAACTAGCTTCGAATGATTAATCGGAAATCTGTCGCCAAACGCCAGAGTTGTTTTTAGCGGTTTCAATTGAACCAGTTTTCGTTATTGGCCAGCCTTCCAATGTGAGATGCGGGTTATGTACAGACTCTTATTATAGGCTGAGTGGAGTGGTTGGACCTAAAATCAAGACTCTGATTATAAGGACAACCACTCAGCCTATTATATCTGTGGAAAGCGTGCATCTGCATAATGCGCCTACCACGCTCTTGGACCAGCTAAAATAAAGTAAATATATATATTTTCTTTGTTACATAAGTAAAAATAGGTATTTACTTTATCAGCTGGTACAAGAGCCTGTTAAGATAAGAGAGCAATCAATCTCACTAATATTATTAATGCCAAAGTTTGGGTGCAGGGGTTTTTTTTTTTTTTTATTATTATAAATTATTATACATTTTTATAGTAAAAAATGGAATGACCTGCGCGCAGCGGCACACCGGGCAGCGCGCGTCCCTCCAGCGCGCGAGGCACTCGGCGTGGAACGCGTGCGCGCACTGCACCGACAGCACGCCCGCCACGCTCTCGTCCATGCGCTCTGCCACAACAACACGTTCATTACTACTCAAATACTGATCACCAGAGGCTAAGGCTAAGAACTCTGCGGTTTTCGGCTGCGCTCGCCGCTGCTGCGGTCCCAAAGTTTTAATTTAAAACTCGTGACACCGCAGAGAGCGAAGCGCGAGCAACCGCGCCCGCTGCGGGCGAAAATCCTGTCGCGAGTTCTAATTTAACTTTTTAATACTAGTCGGCATTTTTGGGGAGCCGGGCCCGCTGCCGCGGCGCGCGCGGATACAAACAGAACCCCGAGTTCTTAGCCTTTATGTATTCTTAGTCCGTAATGTTCTTGTCTTTATTTTATTTATTTACTTATTTAATTATAGGCGAGCAGCCTAGGGCTGATGTGCCCACATCACACTGTGTTGAATTAAAATTGTCCAAATTCACTGAAAGTTCGCACAAATATTGTTTTATCCACATTTAAATGTCCGTCAGAGACATTTGCTTTTGGTGCAACCAGCCATCAAGCTGGTATATTCTGTATATTTTGGGTAACAGAGACTTCAGAGATGGCTTATTGATTGTTATTATACTGTTATTATAGGAGGACAGACATCAGCCGCGAGGTCGACTGCACACATTCCCTAGCTGAGTGTTGGGTGGGTAGTTGGGCGCTCACCCAGGCACACGGGGCAGGTGGGCAGCTCCGTGTGTCCGGGCGGCGGCGCGCCGTCCCGCGCCCACTCCACGCGCGCCACCCACGCTATGTGACACACCGCGTTGGGCTCCAGGGTGCTGTACGGTACTCCGTCAAACTCGGAGTGGAATTCGCGCGCTGCTTGGGGTGTGCGGAACCTGGTGAATTTACATATTATGTTGATGATTTATGTTTAGTGGACAAACAGCAGCTGGTGCTGCTCAAATTTAGCCTGAAACTTGAAACTGCAACACAAAAATCAGTTCTTTCATACATTTTATCGCAGGACAGCTTATTTTTGTTTTGTGATTTTAAGGTTCGTCCTATAGTAACAGTAGTTTGTTATGATGTAGAGAATCAGGCTTTAACTTCCATACTTGTTCAGCTCCAGCACTCGAACAAGTGCCTGCAGCAGGTGATTTAAACAACAGGTGATTGATACAAATGATTTATTGTGCTGGTTGCACTCTGCTGTTTCGTCTGCAGTCTCACAGGAATTATTTTTTTCAGAATGAAAGGTGGCCTATGTTCATTTTTGTGCCCCTGACAATGTGCATGCACATGTTGATTGATTAAAGAGTTATGGTATGAAAAACACTCACTTTCAGATTTTAAAATTTTTACTGTTATTGCATTGTGTATGCAATACTCACGTGAGTAAAGCCATGTAATGATCAGCAGAGCCATCCCGCAGCACCCTCACATGAGCTATGTCCTGCTGGCAAGCAGCTGCAAATGCCAGCAGGTCATGGGCTCCGAGCGCTCCAGGGACTGATAGGAGACACAGAGTCTTTGCTTCCTCTGCTTCTTTTAACTCACTGGAAGGGAACAAAAGGAAGTCAGAAAAATATTGGTAGGAAGAAAAATGAAAAACTTAAAGAAGACAAGTTTTGATAGTTATAATTATATGTATGTAGGTTAGTTGGTATAGGTTGAAAAATCTATAACTATACTCACTTCTCCTTGTACAAATGCAGCACACCCTTCGTGACTTCCACCAGTGGATTGCCGCAGAAGAAGCTGATGGTCTCATTGTCCTCCGACACGCTGCTCTTAGGAGGCGACCGTTTAGAACTGGTGGGCAAGATTCCAGTGTCTGTATTGGGGCCAGTCAGGACACTGGCATAAGTCTCTACAGTGATGGTCTTGGACTCACGAGCGCCACGGTCTTTCTTTTTCTGCTCCTTGAAAGCTTCTGGAACAAACATTGCTGGTTTTCAATACAGCTTCTTTGAGTTCACCAAAGAACACCATTGAGTTCTATTGCTACATATTATGGTGAAGACAGTGAAGACAAGTTACAGTGTTCTATTAAAGTGCAGCCATCTGGTCATAATACACTTGCTTGGTAGTTCTTGAGCACCCAAGATGTGTTTTTCTAAACAAATAAAAGTTTGAATGCTTTAAATACACCCTTATGTGTGCTACAATATTGCAGTATTAACTGTTGTTTCTTCTTTTACGTACATTCCTGTACCGTACTTGGAGGAGACCTATACCCAGTCTGGGGTTCCAGCATCAAATAATACAGATATTCATTATTTAAAAAAGCTGTCATATTAATGTAACTATTTCTTTATTCATTTAAAGTAAAATTGTTATTTAAGGTTGTTGGAAATAAATGGGTTTAATAATAATAAAAAAACTGTTGTTTCAGCACTACAGAAACATTTTTCCTTAAGATAGCTTCTCTATGTGTTAGAACTCAATGTTTACTACACAGATACATTGAATAATTATAATTTTCTGCTTTTTAACATTTCTACAGGGTTTTAGTCAAAATAACTTGAAAAATATTTTAAGCTGTGCCATCACATAAATCTTTAGATAACAAAGGTCGAGGTGAAATTGTAAGAAGCACCCGTAATTAAATATGATTGTATCTGTAGTACCTACTTACACCACAATCTTTGATAAGATCCTGTTTTTTGTTAAATTAGAAGCAAGGTCACTTACCGATCTCCGAAGGGTTGTCGCCCATTTCGGGTAGATCTTCGTCGATTTCAACACGCAAAACGCACAAAGAAACAGACATTTACAAAATATATTTAAGAATCTAAACGTTAAATGTCGCAACCAACATGACAAGGTCTTTTCAACGCTTGCTGAATTTTAGTAAAAGTTTTGTGAAAATGCCTGAGTCTGTTCCCAATACGTACAATTCACAAAGTCAAAACAAATAAATTTAGTGGAGAATCGGTTGGACATGGAGACGAGACGAATCAAAAACAAATTTTACAATACAATGCAACTGGGGGGCTATTCCTGCGCGTGAGATGAGATGAGATTTTATCTTGGTCACTCTCACACCTGTGACATTTTAAACTAGAGCAACAAGGACGCAAAATGGTGAGATGAGAATCTCAAATCTCCGAATAGGGTCCCTGTGGGGCTATTCCTACGCGTGAGATGAGATGAGATTTTATCTTGGTCACTCTCACACCTATGACGTTTCAAACGAGAGCAACAAGGACGAAACAAAGTGAGATGCAAATCTCAAATCTCCGAATAGGGCCCCTGTTCGTTCAAAAACTTCGAAATCCGGGAGCAGAACACAGTGCTGATAAAAGCATTAATGCTAAAAAAAATGTTGTGTCTCAACGACAAACGTCATGCGTTGGCTTTTCGTCGACGGTCGAAGGCTCGATGATGGGTATTCTCAAATAATACCTTGTGAAAACGCTCCGCAGTGTTTGGTCGGGTATAGTTTGTGTTATGTTCACATGATGTACGACCACAGACCTAAGATTTTTTTTGCTTCGCAAAAGACCAACGAAGCGTGGGACAGAGAAGTCTCCATCGAAATGTAAACTCCACAAGAGAGAAAGAGGTCGCCTACAAATAAAATGTTAGTCAATAATTCTTTTGTCATTAATGACAGCGCGCCACCTGGGAACACGCGAAAATTCCTATGATTTATATTTTTACTAAAATAATTATAAATAGACTCAAAAGAGAGCAATTGTAACTAAATGCAGTTATGTCATCTTGTGAGTTTAGCAATTGTGATGTGAATCCAAGATGTAACCCACAAAATTTGTCGTTTCATGGGTAAATATGAAAATTCCATTGTGATGTTTTTGTCTAAATTTTGTCTAAAACATAACATAAATTGGTTCCAAAAACCGATTTACCAGCGGTATGTTGTTGTCGTTTCTTCGTAACATCTATATTTCCTAGATGAAAGCAGAATTGGTTATGAAATTCAGCATTAAAATATTAGTTAGTTTACGCTCGATTTTCACTAGAGATGGATAAAAAGATGACGTCATTATTATCGATAGTTTTTATCAAAGTTCATTAGGTAGGCGATGGGTGCAATACATAAACAAAGCATACATTTTTGAATCAATGCCATCAAAAGTAAATTGACATTCTTCCGAGTTTGTACTGAATGATGAGGCGTAAAACATTTTTGTATTAAATATAAGTATGTACCTTCAATTTCTGATCATCATTTTTAATTCAATTTACACATTTTGGGTGTCTTACATCCAAGTCTAATTTAATTATATTTCATTAAATTAAATAATATATATGTAAATTATAAATTCGAAGCGAATTACTAGGATAGTATTATGTTGATCTTATTATTTACTTTTCTTATGTTAATTTAGATACATGGTGACACTGATATCTAACTCTTCCGCCTAGCTTAACACCCGTTTAGTGATTAATATTCATTTTAGCTCAGCAGCGGTGTTATATTTGGAACAAAAAACAACTCAATTGGTATGCGAAAGATTATATTTATCGACAAGCACCCGGAGGACCATTTTTGGTCAATCGATAAATTAATAAGTACTTTTCACAACACTAATTTACTCACGCATGCGCAAATGTTTTTTTGTATCACTATCGAATTGTCACTGTCGATCTTTTACATCCTAGATCTGTGTGTACGACATACAAAATTATTCTCATTTTTAACTTTTACAAACGGGTATTTTTTGGAGCTCGTAATTTGGAATTTTTATTACAAAATGTGCTCGATCACAGGCGTCTGTTGATGTGAGTAAGTGTAGGTTGGAATCATTAGATTAGGACACAATATTTAAAGCTTAAATTGATGTTTAAAATAATTACAATAAAACTTAAATAAGACTAAACTAACAAATCTAAAACGAACTATACTAAACTAACAATGAATCTAATAAATGTAAAAATCCTAATCAAATAAACCGCTGCCAGCAGTAGGCATCGGGTAAAGTAGGTAACTGGGGGGCTATTCCTGCGCGTGAGATGAGATGAGGTTTTATCTTGGTCACTCCCACACCTATGACGTTTCAAACGAGAGCAACAGGGACGAAAAAAAAAATGAGATGAAAATCTCAAATCTCTGAATAGGGCCACTGATCCTATGGTCAAAGTAGTACCGGCCAGCTTTTTTACCACGAGTTGCTTCGATCAGACGCAATGATAGATGATTGAAAATTGTTTTGGCACGGTCCCCACGGACGTAAAGTTTCTACCCCAAAAGACTCAAAAATATACCCATTGTCCAGGGGTTTATTTGCGCCTTTTGAGGCCTTCCGCAGATTCAGCCGTTGCGCCAGCCTTATTTTACGTTCCGGGAAGATGTGACAGCGCGAGGGTGTCCACGCATGACTGTAGCGTCCCATACAAGCGGCCGCCCCAATTTCCACAGAATCAGTGTCATACCGTCTCGTCTTTTACCATCGTCACGTACGAGGCCACTCGGTTCAAGAACAGCCACGCAGATGGCGGTGGTAAAAGCTCAGCGGATGACGACATTGAGGCTGGCGTGGCGAGGAATTCTGCCTGCACTTCTTATACAGGATAAGCCGTGGTGACCAAGTTGGTCGACAGCAGCGCCACACTGGAAGCGATGTGGTGCATAGCACTTAGCAATTAGGATAAGATTTGTGTACAATAATTTAGTTCTAGATCTGATACTTTGACTTGTTAATTTCACTTTTTTAATTTGTGACAATTGTACTTTTGGCTAGGATGGTGAAAGAAATGGAACTCCCTCTTCCCACCATCAACATCAAATAATTTACTTTTAGCATTTTTACTTAAAATAATATTGGTTCGTATATTGTCTCGAGTTGCTAGCCCCGATGCATAATTTTTAACTGCCTTTTCTTTAAAAAATTGCAGTATAATTAAATGCTTGCAAAATTAACTGCTAACATAATATTTAACTGCTTGAAAAAAAAATAGGTAGGTAGGTAAATAAACTTGATTGAGATAAATGTCACGACACTCACATATGCGAATTAACGGGCTTTTTACACAACACTTTGTGTTTGATAATCTGGCTATCTGGCTCCTATTCTTGCACGTAGTTACGCGTGAGACGTTAGATAGCCTACATTTATACAATCATATTTACATAGACTACAGATCGTATGGTGTACTAGGGTATTTCCCCGATAGACGCGGCCTGCGGTGGCGGCCAGTGGCCGCCAATGGGGCGCCAATGCAAAAGTTTATTAGCCGCCAACGCAGGGACCCTATTCGGAGATTTGAGATTCTCATCTCACCTTTTTTCGTCCTTGTTGCTCTAGTTTGAAACGTCATAGGTGTGAGAGTGACCAAGATAAAATCTCATCTCATCTCACGCGCAGGAATAGCCCCCCTGGCCACGCGACCGTCTAGGATACGCCTAAATTAAATCTCTCCTAAATCTTACATGGACTTAGTTTCACTATAGTTGTAAAGTTCTATGAACAATATTTTAACACCCTCTTTTAAAAAAAGGACAGAGAATTATGACTGATTTCGTAGTAAGAAAGAATAAACAAGAAAACTATTGTTTACTTAAGTATAATTGTTTAGAATATAAGTTACAAAACTGTGACGACAGATCAGTAAAAAATTAAAAAAGAAATTATATTTTTAAGTTATGATTACTATTTTCGTGAGAAATTACTGCACACTTTTTAATTTAAAAGAAAATAAAGAAATTATGCAAAAAAAACACGTTATTTTATTTTTCAAATCATCCTGAATTAGAGCTCGAGTATGGTCATAATTAAAAAAAACAATTTTCATATTGGTGGAACAAGGACACAAATGTACCCCTTCCTTAAAAACAAAATTAATTAAAATAAAACTAAAGGTTTTTTTACTCTTGTAAACCACGCGCCTAAAAATAATATAGTATGTAGTTTATGTTATGCAAAGGAGAACAAGTTTAGAGCAATATTAACAGAGCTAGACCACATTGAATGCAAGAAATATCTTAAAATGGCTCTCATGTAAAATTTCAAAAACTGCAATTGTGCCCTTGCTCTACCGAAGGAGCGATATGTGAAAACGAATGATTAGTACTTGACACTGGCAAATGCACATGACGTGCGACGCCAAATTCCCCTGAATGGGGGAGAAAAAAAAAACCATAGGCAAATCTGTCAGCAGTGAAGTTGTCAAACATTTGACGTCAGTGACATAAAAGGGCACGGTCCGATTTATACAAACATTGGTCATCTCAAGAGCCCTAGACCAAGAGTTTAAACACCAACTACAGTCTTTTGAAGACCTAAAATACTATCAGTGAAGGGCTGAAAAAGTGTGATAGATCGCCCCGTATCTTAGTATATTTACTCTGACTCTGATTCTAATATTTACATAATTACCCCGTACGCAGTGCCCACTGCTTGACCCGCTTGTAATTTCTGCCAGTCCTGTGACCCTATTCGGAGATTTGAGATTTTCATCTCACCTTTTTTCGTCCTTGTTGCTCTAGTTTGAAACGTCATAGGTGTGACAGTGACCAAGATAAAATCTCATCTCATCTCACGCGCAGGAATAGCCCCCCTGCCATGTAAGCGAAACGAGCTTCTATAATAGTTTTTTTTTTTAAATAGTATTTTAAAGATGATGGAGTGATGATAATAAGGTGAAAATGACGTTGATGGATCTTTCCCCTTTCCCTATTTCATTTGAGCCATGTTTCAATGCAATGTTTGTATCATTTGCCCACACGTTAACAAACCGATAAAGGTTAATAATAAATAAATATTTCTAAATTTTCTACAAAATTAAACTCGTAGTAGGTGTATTACAAAATTACAGCTTTTCGGTTCCCGCCACATGTTTTTTGGCGAGCCCTTGATGATTGACGTTAATGGCCTAAACAAGTCCTAGGACCCTAGAACACAAACATTTCAAAGGCATAAAGACCTTTCATTCCTTGGTTGTTGACTAAAATTTTCTTTTTTGATAAAATAATAAGATTTTGATCAAAAACAATACTTGACACTGAATAATGCACAAGACGTGTGACGCCAAAATACCTTTTTATGGAAAAAAAATAAGGTTGACTGTCGAAAAATTCAATATGGCTACAAATCATACGACGTGATCTGTCAGCTGTAATAATTTTTGTTTCTTTGTGTTTATTCGAATTGATAAAATGCTATGATAGTTTCGCGTACGTTAATATGGGTGCGAAAGACTCAAAGCCAACTTTTATATCTTACGAGGATGCAGTGAAGCGAGGTACGACGTGTGTGCAGTGTTGATCAAAGTGCGTTGTAGGATTTCGGGAAATAATCGGAGTTATTTTATTTGCAGTGTCAGAAAGTGAGTTGAGACGTATTCGTGAAGCGTTCAAGAGATGCGCCGGTGCAAATGGGACGGCCTTGAGCCTTGAGGCTTTCGCGCATGAAGTGTTGTGCGATGGAGTGCCTTACGAAGTCGCTGAGTGGTTGTACCAGGCCTGCGGAGGCACCAAGCGCGGTATCGCCTTCAAGGAGCTGCTCTGCGGTATTGTGGTCCTCACCAAAGGCAACATCGAAGAGAAAATCAAGTAAACACTCTTGCAAATCAACTCGCTTGTGATTGTAAACATTACATCACTCATTATCAATTTATCACGCCGCGCTTGGGAACTTTTTATCGTTGTAATTATACAATAATTACAATTGAGATCCATTAAGGAACAATTACTTCCCAATTGGATTGGTTGGGCCGCTGCGAGGTATGAGTAAGTGAATATCATGGGTCTGCATCAAGTCTACAAACAATGATATTGTTGCATATTACCTGTTTAAATTCATGGAAAAACCATGTCAGACTAAAGCATGTCACAATACCATATACTCTGAATAATCTTACCTACATGATTTTGTCATTACATTGTTGTTGGCCTTTTTTTGAGGGTTCTAGACTAAACATTATCATTATCTTCATATCTATTTATACATTATCAACTGTTATTTACCTATTTTCTGTATATTAAATTATAAGCCATAGTGACAGATAATGGACAATACCTACTTGCCAATCTTGAATCTAGCATATTTCTTCTAGTCAACCTTGAACTGTTCTAGTAAATACCTATATATTAAATTGCTCATTAAAATCCTATTTTTACGATTAACACTTTGAAAGGCTGACAAACCTAAGCATTTGTTTCTGAGATTTGTGGCATGTGAAAATGTAATTTTTGTGAAATTTTTAATTTTTCAAATGCTAGGTAAAGGTAAATATTGATAAAGGCATTTATTCTGACCCAGATCTTTTGTAAAGCTCTCTAGCTTTAGATAGATAGCTTTGAGAGATCTATTTGTCTATTCTGTTCTGTATTAGCCTTCAATCTAACGGTCCAACAAATGCTTATGTGTTTCATTATTTGATGGAGCTGTCTCTAGAAAATCAATTATGGATTAATGTTATTTTGCTATTATATCTTATTTATGAGTTTTATGAATATATTTGCGATGCAGATAAGATTTCCCTTATTACTGTAGATTCCTGTGGACTCTATACACAAACAACCAGGGCGACAATGGCAACCACATCTACAAGCGCGAGTTTGCGCGCATCCTGCACATGGAGAACACATCTCTCCCAGCAAATGGGGCCCAGCGGACCGCTGAAATACTGCTCGGACTGTTTGGACCAGGGGAGAAGGTCAGTTCTCTTATCTGTTACTTTAGGGCTCTAAGGGCTTGTTTTTAAAGATACAGAGAGTATGTGCGCCTTTGCATTAGCTTTGTGTGTGTGTGTTGTGTTTGTTTTTCGAGCCTGAGCAAGGCCCTGTGTCTCCCTGCATGAGGCCTAAGGCCAAAATCGGAAGGCTTAATCAACTTATCTAAACTAGCCTCAATCATTGATGTCCTTATGGTTAACAGGCGGCAATAACAAAGATATTTTAAAAAGTAGGTAATGTATCAACGAAATACTTCATAATTGGGCATATCGGGTTTTAGTAAACATATGAAGTTGCAAACTGTTTGAATTTGAGGTAAATATATCTTAAATTCTTAATTACAAACAAGAAAACTTGTGAGAGGCAATTCTCGGAATTTAATTCTGCAGGTTTTAATTACAACACACCTGGGTTTCATAATTTTGTTCCTCTTTTGCAAAAATTTAATTACTGACGAACATGCCTCTTACTGCAATGAAGAGCAAACCATTTATTTTAAAGGAAGTAACAAGATCTCATAGGCAGTGTGTCTTGACCTTATAATATCTTGTTTTGGATTTTTTTTCCTCCAATTAAGATTAAGATAAAACCAAAACAATATGTCAAGACATATTTAACTTGGTGTCTTCGTTTCAGGTCACATTTGACCAGTTCCGCTCGTGGCTGCTAATACACAAGGATGCAACGGTGGTCTCCAAATGGCTGCTTTCGGAAGTAAATGTGGCCCAGGACCTAGAAACCCCAACCTTTTACCAGAGTCTGGCGGGAGTCACACACCTTGAGGAGCGGGTAAGTCATGGTTGTTCTAGATGTTCTAGGACACTGGATGTTGTCAGCCTAAACAACAAAAAGTTGAAATGTCAGAATGGTCCTCAAGTTCGCGTATTATTACCAGATAAAAAATATCAGAAAATGACCATTCATTGAAACATAAATAAAATTTCTAACCTCTACTTATGGTTATATTCGTGTTTTACGGGTTGTTTTCTTATTTTCGGGGATACAAATAATATATCAATCTTTTCAATTGCCACTTCATTATCAAATGTTATCAAGATCGATTCAGACATTCATCGTAATAGTTGAAGCAAATAGAGAAGTCACTTTCGCAATTATTTATTTAAAGCCTACTCCAAATTACTACTGCGGACCCCTACGAAAATGTTTCTATAAAATACAATCCAATACTTTTTTATTGCAAACGAAAAATACAAAATAAAAATATGTAAATACAAAGAAATATTGCATGCATTCGGCAGTACAAGGACGGCCTTATCGGGATATCGGGATTTTTCTATTCAAATTAAAATTATTTATTTCGATTTCTGAAATCATAGGAAATAAAGTTAAAGTGTTTATTGCGCAAAATGGCATGTTACTAATTAATTTAGAGCTTTGATTGTTTGGCTGATGGTTGTTCAAAACTTTTTGACAATAGTGACGGCGTATCGGAGCTATCGCGGGCCATCGCGGCTATAGTTTAGAACCGGCTCAAAATATAATGTAATGTCCATGCGATAACTGATAAGAAATACGTAAAACTTCTTGAGATATTTTTACACCTGAAAAAGCCAAGAAAACCATGAGTTTGTTTATAATATTTAGATAGTACATGGGTACATTCTAAACTTTTACACGGAATTTCATTATGTAATGATAAAATAACTAAGTGTATTTATGTCTGCAAATCAGCATAGCAGGAAAAATAATTGCACAACAAAATGTTGGCCATTAAAAATAATGAGATTTTGATAATAGTGCTCTGGGCAGTTAACAATGCAAATGGGACTCAATCGGACAGTTATCATTTTGTAATCTGATTATGCTAATGTACTGCAATTTGAAATTGCACTTCTCATTTGATCACTACCTAATGTAATTACGTGGCTTGGTGTATTTCCAACATTTTGTTTGGGACTACTTATGTCACTTGCTTTCCTGCGTCTTTCCATTAAAATTTACTGAAAAATTTGAGGGAATTCTATCCACAACAGTAAAAAGATTAAAAAAGTAATACTTACATAATAAACAAAATATATATCAGTAGCTGTTACCCGCGTCATCGTTCGCGTTTATTCAGAAAATAGAATAGAAAGAAAAGAAAATAGAAATTATCCAGAAACCTTTCCCGTGATGTACGAGTACTGTAACTAATTTTCATCATTAAGATTCCTTCAGCCCTTTGGCCGTGAAAAACCTACAAACAGACAGACAGAGTTACTTTCGATTTTATAATACATATTAGTATGGATGTATAATACTAGCTCGTCTGCCTACGACTTCGCTCACGTACCACGGTGTTTGTGTAGCTTTTTATAATTAAAAAAAAATCATTTTTAAAATCGGTGTAGTACTTTTGGAGATTACTCCCTATATACGCTTACAAACTCTACCTCTTTATAATCAATAGAGCGATAGAGCGAGCGTTAGCGTGCGAAGCGTCTATGCTTCAGCTTTGGCAAAAATGCTTTCGTATATCCACTGTCTCTGGCGTCTTCCCTCCTGTTTTCCTCAAAGGGTCGCGTTTCTCAAAGGATTGCCTTGAAAACTTATCCTACTAATATTATAAACCCGAAAGTTTGTAAGAATGGATGGATGGATGTTTGTTACTCTTTCACGCCAGAACGGCTGAACAGATCTGGATGAAATTTGGAGAGATTGATTATAGTCTAGAATAGCACATAGGATACTTTTTAACCGCGGGTGAAACCGCGGGGCGCAGCTTGTTATTTATATATTTTTTTTGTACATTCAGTTTTTGTAGTTTTTTCAAAATAGCAGAGATGTGATTTTCTTAACGTAAATGAGGAAGTCCGACGCCGGCCGCGATGTCTTCTGCTGACAGAGTCACTGGTTATTATGTTAGCATTTCGCATTACTTAGCCAACAAGTAGGTGTTACAGTTGTGATCTAAAATCTTCACTTGCCTAAATCGGCTACATACTATTATGTAGGCTTGCAAGAAACCTAACGTGACGAAATCCAAAAATAAACAATGTTTAGCACTTGAGTTGTCATCATTAAGTGTTGACTAACATTTAGCACCATTAGTGATAAGTTAGCACACGCAACCATTCACAGCGACCAAAAATTTGAGGAAGAATTTGGTTTCCAAAATTTACTTACATGACTATGCTGTAATCAATACTCAGGTGAAACATTTTTGAAATTAAAAATGTCTTAAGTTCGGCCCAAAGATTATTTCCCTATCCCTATATATTAAATCCCGCGGTGGTCCCTGCGGTTAAAAAGTAGCCTGTGCTAATCCAGGATATAAGCTACTTTCATACCAAATTACATCAAAATTCGTCAATCCGTTTGAGCGTGAAGAAGTAACAAACAAACTCACAAACTATCGCTTTATAATAAAAGTAGGATTCTGACTTCTGACCAACGTACGGCGCGCTTTGATCGAATTGAGTGCAAGATCCATAGGGAAATCCGTGGTCGATCATATGAATCCACACTACTTACCTCTCTGCATCTCATCAAACGTAACTTTTCCTTGATCCCGTCTAGTTTTGCTGTTAAGGAAAACCTATGTCCGAAATTACATAACACACAAGTTTCTTGGCCAGGTACCTACTGACCATCTCGTTACCTCATTTGATTCAACTCACGCATAATATAGCGCCAGAGGATTAAATCTTTACCTGGTGGGTTATTCTTGAAGCTAGACATGAGATCAGGTCACTTTCACTCCCATGATTTTTCAAACGAGAGAGACAAAGACCAGAAACTATCTAGAATTGTAGGAATAGGGACACTGCTCCGCAAAATATGCAAATCTTTTTGTAGGTTTATTCATTCGTCCTTTGCATCGAGATCATGCGAGACGTAGTTGCACAAGGATTGCACATCCAAAGATAATTTCAGTGCCGGGAAAATCCTTTCCACCCACGTGGACAAACCGCAAGACTAGCTATCCTAGCATGCGCGCCGCGGCATAGAATATCTTAATCATCGTCTCGCCTTTCCCCCGAAAGGGCTGTTAGATGTGTAATACCACCTACACTTCACTGGACGATATTTAGTACCAAAATAAATGTGATAGGGGGCGAGCTTGTTGCCATACACCGGACTTCAGTCATGTAGCAAATGACATACAATACTTACATACGTTCACACAATGAACAAATTGGTGCGTGCCGTTGACTGGGATCGGACCCGCTCCCTCTGGCTTGAGAGGCGAGCCTTTCCCAACTATATAGGCTATCATCGGAATATAATATAATAATTAAATTTTCATAAGATAATAATTATTATCATAATCGCCACAACACTTTTTGTCCTTTTTATCACACAACGTCTACATACATATAAATGTTTCGTTATGTTATATATTTTATTAGAGTTTTGTATTGTATTTACCTATCTCAAAACAGGCGATAATGTCGCTGCACGCATGCTATCCGGGCAGCTAGACAGCTAGTTTATCGCGATCAGCCCGCATCCGATATTTAATAAGCTAGACGTCTATTTGTAATGACTATCTGTTGCCTGATTAACAACCAGTTGAGGTAGGCCGGACCGTTAAACTTTAATCTAGACTCTAGCTTGTCATCTGTATCTCCATCTGTATTTATTATTACCTTTTTATATCTGTTTTAATACTAGATACCCTAAGACGATGATACTTTAGTTTGAGCTGTGTTTTATCTCTTTTTCTTTGAATCGCACAGAACTTTCCCTATCGCCCTACCTTGGGTTATATAAGCGTCCTTCACTAGATCAGTGGACCGATCGATCGATGTTTGTGTTTGATGTGGCGTGAGTAATTAGGCCTGTGCAAATGGATGTCAAACGATTGATCGATCAATGATCAATAGAAAAGGTAGAAGTTTATTAATGACTGTCTAAGCCAGAGGTTCCCAAACTATTTTGTCTCGTGGACAAATCGCCATGTTTTTCGGTTTTGGTGGATTTTTACTCATGTAAAGATTACTGATCACATTCAGTAATGACTAATAGTGGAAAAGTGTAAAAGCATTGATAGTTCATTAATAAAAATAAAATCGAGTCGTACCAACCTATTAAAATGAGATTGACCACCGTAGACCCCCGTTAATATCCCATAGCCATAGAACCTAATTATTTTTTTCGGTCACACAGACCCCTTATAGGTCGTCCATCGACCCCTGGGGGCCGATATAGACCACTTTGGGAGTCACTGGTCTAAGCCATATACTAGACATGTCCACCGTCCAATTCAATGTTGATTCTCGATCAGCTGAGCTCTTGTTTAGGTACTTGTATAAGGTGGGCCAAATATAAGTTTATTTTTTTATTATGGTATAAAGTTAACAAAAACACTTCTTTATCCATATACTATAGTTTTATTAGATAAAGCGATCTTATTTAATAAGTTATCCCATTTTGATTCTTGTGGCTGCCTCGGCTGACTTGGCAGGAGCGCAGTCAATCTAATTTTGCAAAATTTTGGTAATGGTTTTGGGCTCTATTTGAGATTGGATTGGTTGGATCAGTTTTTGTGGATTTCTGCATAACAACTATATTTCTCAGTACTTCCTAAAAAGGAGTCCAACGGCGAAACATCGCAGCTCCGACCCAATTCGGCGGCGTCCAATTGACATCGCCAAGACACAATTACCGAACTTATTTTCAGAATTCGCACTGTATTGGCCACACTGAAGTTACTTTGATAACAAGTTTTTAATATTTCCCGACGTTGATAAAGAGTAAATCGATTTTTTTTTCCCGCGGAATATTATACTGATCTTTTGGACGATATTTGGAGCAGGAAAGAGTTGTGGGTATTAAAATAATTTATGACTTAAAAAGAGCCACTAAATGACTCACTCTATAGTAGAGCTCCAAAACCCTGGGGTGTTCCAACTCTGCGTCATCACTCAGGGCTGCAGGCACATATCGTACCTTTTCGAGGCCCGACGGCGCTGGTCCTCAAATTTACACCCTTTATCAGGGAGCTTCCGATCTCACCTAATTCCTCTTGACTACCATTGGCTAAAATTCATTCCGACATTCATACTGCATTTATAAACAACTAGCTGTTACCCGCGTCTTTGTTCGCCTTTATTCAGAAAATAGTATACAAAAACCTTCCTTGTGAAATACCGTGACTAATTATCAAATTTCATCAAGAACCGTTCAGCCGTTTAGCCGCGAAAAGCTTATAAATAGACAGACAGTAACTTTCGATTTTATAATGTTTGTATTGTTGGATAGAAAAAACATAAAAAACCGTCGCCCTCCCGGCAAAGATTCCATTCACCGATGTTATCGCACATGTATGCGTCTGCGCAAATATTTTAGTAGGTACCTGTTCGTACGTATATTTAACAACGCCATGTTTGTCTCAGATTGCAGCCCATAAATATCGTTCCGAGAACTGAGGCTTCCAATCATTCTAATCGAATATTATTTTAGATATTGTATGTGTCACCAATTTATCACAACTCTACTTATGTTATTTTCCTTAATGACTAGTTAAGGTCCAGTTGCATCCACTATAGTTCGTTAAACATAGCTTGATTCACGGGTCAGCCATCAAGATGGCATATTTGCCATAAATCAAATGTCATTTTGAATTTTTTATAGGTATAAAAATGTCATCTTACTGGCTGTCCCGAGAATCAAGCTATGTTTAATAAACTACAGCTTTAATGACAACCAAACCAGGCTTAAGCATAGCATTAAGCTATAGGACCAACTTTCGTAGTGTTTTTAGGATGAACAAAGTGTAAACAGAAGGAAAGTCATTGATTTGAGAGTTAAGCTACGCTATTTTATGGCAACTTTAAAAAATTACAATGTACTGTCAGCAATGAATATTATAATTAGTAAATTAACATAACATAACACATGACTGCCTCGGTGGCTCAGTCGGTAGTGAACCTGCCTTCTGAGCTAGAGGGCGTGGGTTCGATACCCACCTAGGGCAAACATTCGTAAACATTTGTGTTTGTTCCATGTCTGATTGTTAATTATTATCTATTTATTTATGACTGTATTTAAAAAATATATATGTACATATGTATATCAGTCTCTGGCCGCCATAGTACAAGCTTTGCTTACTTTGGGGTTAGACGACCGTGTGTCCAAGTGTACCGAATATTAAAAGAAAAAGCGATAACAGCCTAGTTGGGAGAAGGTCCGCCTCTCAAGCCAGAGGGAGCGGGTTCGAACCCAGCCGACGGCACGCACCAATTTGTTCATTGTGTGATCATATGTGCGTATTGTATGTCATCTGCTACATGACTGGAGCCCGGTGTATGGCGACAGGCTCGCCCCCTGTCACATTTGGGACAATATCGTCCGGCGAAGTGTAGGTGTTGTACACCTCTGCCAGCCCCTTCGGGGGAAAGGCGCGACGATATGTTATGTTTTTATGATTGATTAGTCTACATCGTCACGCCTTTCTCCTGAGTGGGCTGGCAGAGGTGTAATACAACACCCTCACTTTGGCGGACGATATTGTAATAAATGAATTGTGACAATAGTACGAGTAAATTACCCTTGTAATAAATGACTAACCGAAGCTTATCAAGCACTTTAACTCCTATTTTGCGTAAACACTCACAGATTATGATCATTTCATGATATCGTACCTGCGTTTAGTTTCACCTAATTACACTCACAATCATAATACACAACACAGTAATCTACTGAGCGAAGCGTCTCTTCTTCAGCTTCGACAAAAATGCTTTCGTATGTCCGTCTGTCCGGATTTCTTTCCGATTCTTCCTCTAAAGATCGCATTTCTCAATCGATTCTGCTTAAATTTTGTGAGCTGATTAGATAATTATACAGTTTTTTTTTTCTCGAGTCAGTTTATGGCATTTTTTCAAAATTGTCGAATCTATAAAATTATTGGTTCTGCTCACAAAATTTCACCTTGAAAATTAAGAAAATTGAGAAATACTACCTCTAATAGGAGGATAGACTTCGGTCGCGAAGACTTCAGGAATGTTTCGATGTTTGTTTGCTTTTCAAGAGGTCTAAAGTAACCTAACCATAATTTAAACGTAAAAAAATATTAGACTTCAACCATAAAACAGTGATTCTCAAAGTTTTTTATCTCATTGGACCAATTTACTTTGTAGTGTCCGCCCTTATGGCCCGCTTCTAGCCTTCGCCACGGACTTTGACCTCTCCAAAGGAAAGAATGAAGTAGGTGAGTGAATGCAAGTGGTGGTCTCGCATCCAAACACATCAATTTGTTTGTTGTACCTTGGAGATATGTATAGACCGCTAGTTGGCATAAGAATAGAATAGAATACTAGATGATGCTATCGAGAATAAGAGGCGGAGCTGAGCGGAGCTTTGCATAATTGACCAACCACAATGCTTCCACTGAAGTAGAGCGGAGATTTCGAGCATTGGGATTGGTCAATTAGTCAGTCTAACGTAGCGATTTATTCGTAGATTTATATTGGGAACTAAAAAAACTCAAACGGATCCGCCGAACGTGGCTAGTGTAAGACTGTTGGTATGACAGGAAAGTGCGCAATCGATATAATCTTATCGTATCTTGTTAACTGTTAAAAACATCGAACGCCCTCTCTTAATACATATTCGGAATCTAATAATTAATGGTGTTTTGTCCCTGTTACATTTATGTCCATATTAATGAGAGTGACAGTGACGCAAACATCTGTTGATTGAATAATCGATCACAGTAATGTGATAAATATTTTTTCTTAGTTCATAATCTTAGGAATAATTTCGAACTAAAAATCATTGACGCTGTAATACATTTTGGGATTCATGTCAATAAAATTCATGGTTGCACTTTCTACCCATTTTTATTGCCTTACACTATCACAACTTGTAACATTAGTGATTAGGGCCTGATTCTAATCAAGCAAATGAATCAGTGTTTCTACAATCGGACGGTGTTTGCTTTAATTCCTTTGTCCGATTACATTTTAGAAACACATGTAAAATAAAAATGTTTATAGAGACAAGATATATGAGACAAAGGTTTTTCTGTCACTGTCATCCCTGTGTTCAATTTCTGCAATCAACAGTGTTCCAATAAACATATTAAAATATCGTTGTTATGATATCCTCAGGTTACGATTCCATTTCGAGAACATTACTGAGTAGTCATAGAATACGGAATAGATAATAGTACGCCCGCGTCATAAAACCACAAACACCTTGTCGAATTCAAATAGAATTTTTCAAACATCTTAGAAAAGACTGCAGTAGTTCTTTCAAAGCGAACGAAATGGCTTTTTCTCGCCGGAAAATATTTCCCTCTTGCTCTAAATTAGGTAGATTTGTCTGCCACTCTTTTTACAGAGAATGTGGGCCCGCGCCGAAACTTTGAGAAATCATCTCTTCCGTTGACAGCAGCGGATCCAAAATACCCAATTCACATTACAATAGTCGAAAATCGCTGTTTAATTAGTCATTTGTGTTTACCTATCTTGATACAGGTTTCAAACAAACCTTACCTTCTGTTAAGTCAAACTCCCAAACCGGAACCCTGGATCCGCCACTGCCTGTCTACATTGAGTCTTATTTTGCCAGGGTACAAGACCTAGTGTTTATTGTTGGTGGTATTTCCGTTGATAAGCGCAGCAATATCATTGAATTGAAACGTACTGAACGGATTTCGATTTGAGTAGGGCGCTGATAAAATAGTAATAAAAGCACTTGAAACGATGGTCACAAGTGGCGCTCTTCTCGAATCAAATAGAAAACTGTTAAATAACTAAAACGCGGAATACTAAACCTTTCATAAATTATTTAAAGGAAAATTCCCAAAAAACCTTACGAAAAAAACAAAGTATGTTCCAGGTTGTTTTTAGTACGGTTGAAAGAGTTATTAAAATAGAGCATTTTCTTCCATAGAACCGGAAATATCTATCTCACAGAAACGTTGGTATTTAGCTAAGAGGTTTACTTAACTCTTACAATAACTCTTTAATTGTGGGTAGGATTTTAATGGGCTTTAAGCCTTTAATAGTCGTAGTTCTAATCCTGGGGACAGCTGCCAAATTCTTGGACCAGGCAATAAACATAGTAAAGCCTCGGAAAAGTTACACAGTCGTTTGTCTTTTTCGATCGAGTACAAAAATTTAAAAGAAAGAAAAAGACAAAACACCGTAAAATTACTCCGAGGTTATTTTTTGCTAAGGGGAATAATGTAGACAGGCATACAATACATACATACAATCCCCGAATTGTCGAAGTGCATCGACTCTGAAGCCATAGCTCGGTCAACAATGATATATCTAATTCAAACTCACACGCAGAAATGTTTTATAGGTTGACTAGCTGAGCACCGCGGTTTTACCTGCGGTCAAAAAGTAGCCTATATGTATGTGTTAATCTAAGGTATAAGCTACTTTACACTAAATCTATCTTTCAATGATAGAGCGCGATATGAGCGTGAAGAAGTAACACACATACACACTCGCAAACTTTCGTCTTTAAAATATTAGTGTGATGATTGTCTAAAACTGATAAAACTTGTTCTTGTTTAGTGTTTGCGTGTTTGCGCGCACGCACCGCTCAAATCTTCGTGACGTCACAATGAATACGCACTAAGAAAAAGCAGCACAAAGTGCGTAGCGTTATTTGACGCAAATTCATGCGTATGATAGAGTGAAAATGATAAATCTTATTGCCCATCCTGCGTGAGATGGTGTATGATTGTGCTACGGCATGTATATACGAGTATATACGAGTACATCTAGTAATACTCGTAGTTACATACAACGCATTTACAAATAAATAAATAAAGTCAAAATCTTTATTGCGCATAATGGTGAATTAGGTGTTACCCGCGATTTTGTATGCGTTTATTGAAAAAAGTGTCTCCAAAAACTTCCTCATTAAATACTGTAACTACTCGTAATTATCAAACTTCATCAAGATCAGTTTCGCCGTTTAGCCGTAAAACCCCTATTATAAGACAGACATACAAAGTTTCTTTCGATTTTATAATATTAGTAAGTATAGTTAGTTTACATGAGTTCTTAGGATGTTAAAAATTATAGTTTAGGTACAAATGTCCTTATTGGGGTATATTGCAATGTCGTGTGAAGTGGGCCAGCTTATTAAAAGAGCAGTAGAGTATCAAACAGACAGGCGAGCTATTGGACGGTTAGTGGTCACCGCCGCCACAGCAGAAACTTGGATGAAACAATAGTACTGTTTACGTCATGTTAAAAAAAATGCTGGAAGAAAGTGGAGAAGGTGTGTTTGCGCATGGGTACATGCTCAAATTAGGAATTATTGGGCAAATATTAGACCTATTGTAATATTGTTCTTCGTATATTGGTTATTGGAAGGTACCTCATACTTCATACCACCAAATCAGGTTTCATAGTCATTACACCAAATAGACAGATAAATCGCCTAATGTTGGACTGACTTGACTGGATCTATACAAGTGTTGTCGTCGTCTGAAATGGCATAGGCCAGTGACAGACTGCTTTAAGAAGAGCTTGCCACTGAGGGTGGAAAGTGTAGGGCTTATTAATTAAACACTGACCATCGAAAAAGACAAAACCCTGTATAACTATTCCGAAGTTATACAACGTTTATTAGTAAGAGGGTTAGTGTTTACTTGATTAAGCCTACACTTTCCACCCTCAGTTGTGTGCCTCAGCCTGCCACTGGCCCATGGCATTTCAGACGACGGTACTTGTTCCATTGTTTCTAACCATCAGATATATAGCTCTGTCAAATCTAGCAAACTGTCTGTTTGCTACTCTACTACTCATTTCAACATAAGTAACATGAAGAATAAGCTGGCCCACTCCACACGTCATTGCTGTTAATGTTTAGCTGTGAAACCTATATTATTCCTATCATTTGAGTCAAGTCGCTGCAAAGAAAATAATGACAAAATATCTTGTACAGTGTGACATCACTCTTATCACCGCTATCTATATTTGGACGAGGGCTTAGTGTGAATGATAACGTTTGCATAATTTCGGAGTTATTTATCTTGGAGAACTAAAACGCAATTTATGATACCTATGGTATTTTAAGCTTTGTTACGCAATTATGCTGAATAATGCTAATTAAAACATGTCGATTGAATTCAATCAATTTGGAATGGGAAAGTTTTTGGATAAAGCAGTAGGTCGAAATGTTGGAAATCTCTCAACTGTCAGGCCGGGTTTCGTTTCGTCTATAATAACGCCTATCTAGTCTACTGTCCCTCTTATGACTTTTCAAACGAGAGAAACAATGACAAAAGAGTATCTCGACTTGTAATAATAATAGGCCTCCTGGGCTCTATACGGCCCTGAAAGGCTATTCCTACAATTCGAGATAATTTCTGGTCCTTATCTCTCTCGTTGGAAAAGTCATAGAAGTGACCAGATCTCATTTCATGCGTCCAGAATAGGAGGCCTGGCCGTCCTGGGGCCCTATACGCGTGAGATCTTGGTCACTCTCACTCCTATGACTTTACAAACAAGAGAGACAAAGACCAGAAAATATGTCATGCTTAAGAATGTTGCCCCCGAGCGGATGTCGGGGCAAGAGGAGATAGTTCCTCTATTTGTTAAAACCACCACGCGTTCTGACCCTTTTCTCCCCTATAAGTCATTACCTAGCCGAATTAACTCATGTGTCTTCGAATTGCTTAGTAGCGCTATAAATTTTATCCGATCTTACCCCCTTTCAGGACATAATCGAGCTAGAAAAATGCTTCTGGTCGCTTCGCAACGCCGCCCCCACCGGGCAGCTGGACCTCGAGAGCCTGACGCCGCTGCTGTCGCCCCCGCTGCCGCCGGCCGCCGTCACCGGCACCTTCCTGGCCTTCGACGAGAACAGGGACGGACACGTTGACTTCAAGGAGCTGTGCTGCGGGCTCAGCGCCGCCTGCAGGGGCCCGAGGACTGAGAGGCTTAAATGTTTGTATTTTTAAATTTACTAGCTGTTATCCGCGTCTTCGTTCGCGTTTATTCAGAAAATAGTATGCAAAAACTCGTGATATGCTGTAACTAATGATCTAGTTTCATGAAGATCTGTGCAGCCGTTTTTTCAAAGCCTACAAACCGACAGACAGACAGAATTACTTACAATTTTATAATAAGGAAGGATAAGGATTTAATTTGTTTTTACCCGACTGCGCAAGAAAGAGGGTTATGTTTTTCGAGTGTATGTTTGCATGTATGAGATTTTTTTTGGCACGCCCTACTATTAGTTTAGGCTAAACAGCTTGATGTATTTCGACATGTGAGGTGTCATTTGAATCGTCTTGTTAGTGGAAGTGACAAAGGATACGACATTTTGTTGTCGGGTTTTTTGTTATCTTTTAATAATGTTACTCATTCAATGAAATGTACAGAGAGTGACGGACAAACAAATCTGTCTGAAATCGGAGATGTTGAGGCCAGAACGTTAAATTAAATTAAGATATAATATAAATAAATAAATTCGGGACACTTCCACACACGGTCGCCTGACCCCAAACTAAGCAAAGCTTGTACTATGGCTGTCAGAGACTGATATACATACTTAGATATTTTTAAATACATACTTAAATAGATATTAACACAAGATGTTTAGTAATAACATATCTAAATATTTTTATTTCAATTTTATTGAATTCTTGTTTTATATTTTATTTCTGACTATTGTAATCTAATTTTAGTCATTAGATAATTCCTTTAATAATTAATGTAATAATTTGATGGATGCAAATCTGGGAAGTAAACAATTTCATTTCATTTCATTAAATCATAAAAGAACGGGTAAAAATATTACCTTCCTTCTGGACAATCGGGTAAAAATAAACAAACTTTACTGGCAAATGAAATTCAATGGAAAAAGGCAATAAAATTCTACTATTATTATAAACGCGAAAGGATGGATGGATGGATGTTTGTTACTCTTATTCACGCCAGAACGGCTGAACAGATCTGGATGAAATTCGGCACAGAGATAGATTATAGTCTAGAATAGCACATAGGGTCCTTTTTAATCGCGGGTGAAACCGCGGGGCGCAGCTAGTAAAATATAACCCGTTTTCTCGTTTCTTACTCCAGTTTCCAATACCGACTGTCAAATAAACTAATATTGACCTATATGGGTAACTATCGATGTTTCAATAAACGATTTGTATGTTTAATAAATACAAGTTGAAGCTATTTGTTTGCAATTAATTGCAATCAAGCCACTATCGATGCCCTCGCGCCATATCGCCCAATTGGCGAGTTATCGACATATTCACCAGACGCATTGACGTCCGTCGTCCGTGCCGCAGAACAGGCAGCAGTTACTGGGGCGATACCACAGGATAAGGAATAGTTACTACGACGAGGCTGCAGAATAAATAAAAATAAGCAATGATAGCCTAGTTGGAGGAGGCTCGCCTTTCAAGCCAGAGGGAGAGTGCTCGATCCCAGCCGAAGGCACGCACCAATTGACTGCCTCGGTGGCTCAGTCGGTAGTGAACCTGCCTTCCGAGCTAGGGGGCGTGGGTTCGATTCCCACCTAGGGCAAACATTCATGTGATGAACATTTGTGTTTGTTCTATGTCTGGGTGTTAATATCTATTTAAGTATGTATTTAAAAATATTTAAGTATGTATATCAGTCTCCGGCAGCCATAGTACAAGCTTTGCTTAGTTTGGGGTCAGGCGACCGTGTGTGGAAGTGTCCCGAATTTTTTATTTATATTATTAGGTCCTTACGTATGAAATTGGCGTTTTGTCGTACTGATCAATTTGATCTGAAATATCTCCTCTTTGGTTAAGAATTAATAAATTCAAATTAATAAATTCATTTAGCTGGTTTTTTTTTCTTTGGAATACAGTCATTCATTTGTTATTTTCCTCATTATTTTTTCTTTGGCGTCGCTTATTACCGCGCAATGGAAAACATGAAATATCGGTATATTTACGAGTACGAGTTCTACCGTAGCACCAGTGCTGCAGAAACAGCTCGAAGAATTAATGATGTGTACGGCGCTGGTGTCGCTAAAGATAGCATGGTACGTTTTTGGTTTCAACGTTTTCGTTCTGGAAATTTCGACCTTAAGAACCAACCCCGTGGACGGCCGGAGATCAAAGTGAAAAACGAAGAATTAAAGGCTATTGTGGAAGCGGATCCATCACAAAGCACTTCAGAGATAGCAGCAGGCTTCGGGGTAAGTGACAAAACTGTATTAATCCACTTGAAGCAAATCGGGAAAGTAAAAAAACTCGAACGATGGGTACCTCATGAATTGAGTGAATCGAACTTGCAAACACGGGTCGCCTGTTGTGTTACTTTGCTCAACCGACACAATATTGAAGGGATTTTAAATCGAATCATTACTTGTGATGATAAGTGGATATTGTACGATAATCGAAAGCGCTCATCGCAATGGCTGAACCCTGGAGACCCAGCCAAATCCTGCCCTAAACGAAAATTGACTCAGAAAAAGTTACTTGTAAGTGCTTGGTGGACTAGCGCCGGTGTCGTTCACTACAGCTTTCTTAAATCTGGCCAAACGATTACGGCAGATATCTATTGTCAGCAACTGCAAACCATGAAGGAAGAACTAGCTGTTAAACAACCGAGATTGGTCAATCGCTCTAGGCCACTGCTGCTTCACGACAACGCAAGACCACACACTGCATAACAAACAACCACTAAGTTAGCTGAGCTACAATTGGAATGTCTGCGACATCCACCGTACTCCCCGGACCTTGCTCCAACAGATTACCATTTCTTCCGGAATTTGGACAACTTCTTACAAGGAAAAAAATTCCACTCCGATGCAGCAGTCCAAACCGCCTTCAAAGAGTTTATTGATTCTCGCCCCCATGGTTTTTATAGTAAAGGGATCAATGAACTACCCATAAGATGGCAAAAGTGCATAGATAACAACGGTGCATACTTTGATTAATTAAATATATTTTACAAAAAAAAAAAACGACTTTTTATTCCTCCCGTACAAAACGCCAATTTCATACGTAAGGACCTAATATTTATTAATTTGTTCGTTATGTGAATATAAAATGTGCATATTTAACGTCATCTAATAATGTGCGTATTTCATGTCATCTGCTACATAACAGAAGCCGGGTGTATGTCAGGCTCGGCCCCTGTCAGATTTGGGACTGAAAATCGTTCGGCGAAGTGTGGGTGTCGTAATAAACCCCTATCAGCTCCTTCGGGGGAAATGCGGGGCGATATAGTAAATGTATGTATGTGCTGCAGAATAAGGAATAGTTACTACAACCATACCACAGAGTAAAGATAGTTACTCCGCCGATACTCCAGAATAAGCAATAGTTCTACGACAATGCCACAGAATAAACATAGTTACTAAGCAAATACCGCAGAATAACCAATAGTCATTGTCCCGATACTGCAGAATAATAAACAGCGCCTGCACCAATATCGCAGAGTAAGCAATAGTTGCAGCGATACGACTGTGTCATTGTATCTTATCTTAGTAGGTATCGCAGATACCATATCGAGTTTATGCGCATCTCTCTCGATTCGTGTCGATTATTCTCGATTTAAATCGATAACGCGTGTTTTTATTGCATCCGCGCAGCAGGTGAAGGTGTTTTGAGGTCACGAAAAGTTACTACTGTGCTGCTTGAAGTGTCTCAAGTCACGCAGAAGTCGAAACTTTGCCTTGGCATCCTATGATAGAGAAGCGAGGCTATATATATCTGTCCTTGGCTTTGCAAGTCCTTGGCAAGAGGGGTGCAGAATGATACAGTTTTTGACAAATGACATCTGTTTGTTTGGGACATTTTTTTGGCGAAACGGCTAAACTTGATTTTTCAACAAGAAAATCGAACGACATATGAAAGAATGACTTTGGATACTGTTCATATTTTAAAATTCGTTATAACTAGAAAATCGTAAACAGTGTTAAAACAGTGGGGTAAAGCTGCGTTACTTGGTACCCATTGTTACGCACGCACTTCAGCGCTTTTGTCTGTTTAAATTATAAACAACCATCAGTGACTATTACCTAATGTTTGCCACAGACTTAAAAAAGAAGCAGAAATTCTTGACCAATTATTGTAGCCAAGAACGAAACATTTTTCTTATCTCCACATTATTGAGTGACCTTCGCTGACAATGTATGCTATATCACAAATGAAGCATTTCGGAATCTGAAAATATGAATTACTTTGATAAATAAATAAAACTATCGAATAACATTTGCCGCACGCTGTATGTTATCTGATGACCTATAGGCATACGCGATAGCAAATTTTTAGGCTACTGAGTACACATCTGACCCAGTTCCTAGAGAGGCGATGTATTAATTAATTAATGAATTGGCATTGATACACAGTTTGGATAAAAGCACATACACATACTAATACACACATGTATATATTAGTGTGTGTGTCGGATGTTACACATACCTTCCTATCCACTAAATCTTTCATTCATTTTTCATTCTTCTCCCCCAAAACACCCAACAACCCAACCGAAAACAGCCGATTGTAACCCGAAATCTGCGGCAGTTTCCTTAAATATGGAATGAATTCTGAAATATGGAATATGGGTGCCCAGAATTTTGCGTTCCACAGGACCTCTTCTTGTAAAAGGACCATCGACACGACGAAGAAGATCTAAGATGATATTTGCGATAGATTTTTTAGTTCAATATTGTTTTCACGCATAACCCTGAACAGACTAAAATTTTTACTTGAAGGAATATTTAAAACGGGGGGGGGGGGGGGGGGTGGCACGGCCCACTGACCGCACGTTTGCTGCATGCAGTGCTGCAACATTAATTAGATCGTGTATTCAATGCATGCACTGGATCGCTTAAAGAAGATAGTTGTCTTTCTAGCGATTTAAAACAACCATGTGGACCGTATCAGGACCACACCAATGCAATGCAAGGTGCAAGGATTTCAGTGCACTGGAGTGGACGAAAGTGTGTGTTTGGACGATGAAATCTAGTACTTAGTACATATATATACCGATTGTTATAACATTTTACTTCGTTTCCAATATTACAACATGCCGCATTCATTAGATACGGTTTAAACGGTTGCTTAGCTGTTTAATGAATAGAAGGAAGTGCACGCTTGTTTATTGATTGCGTGACTGAGGACAGGTAACGATCGGTATTGTTTTATGCGCACGCGCAGGGGACTATGACGGCTGCTGACGTCATGACATTGACAATGTCATAGTTATGGTTGAATGGTGAAGGTGAATTATGACGTCGTCTATTGTGTATCTAGCTCATTGGCCCGGCTTCGCTTCTAGTTTTGTAGCCTGTCTACAAAAGTAGCCTAGCTGTGCCCCACGGTTTCACCCGCGGTCCCACGTGAACCGTTAATTAATGGGGATAAAAAGTACCCTATGTCCTTTTGACAACGTGTATGCAAAAATTAATGATGACCAGTTGAATAGTTAAGGCGTGAAAGCTAAACTAAGAAACAAACAAACGTACAACTCACTTTCGCATTTATAATATTAGAGATATTTAAGAATGGGATTGGGATGGTACGTTTTGGTTTCCAGTCAGCTTTTTATAAGTGGAAGAATTTTCAACAGATCGTAGTTTTAGGGCTGCATGGTAAAACGACGCTCAGTCATGAATTTCGACTTAAAACTGGTATTACCATACTTAAAAACATAGAGCCTACTGTAGGCTCTATATTTTTAAGTATGTTTACGAGTTAAAGTATCTATGTAACATACCCCCTGTTATTGTATTAGTATAGACAGTAGGTAATAGATTCAGAACTAACTCCTTTATTGTAAAAGCCCTAGCACGTTACTAACTCCACTCTCTTCTTGCAGTCTGCTTCAAAATCTTCGACCTGGACAGCGACGGCGTTCTGAAC
The DNA here is from genome assembly GCA_911728515.1 of Peribatodes rhomboidaria. Taxonomy (NCBI): domain Eukaryota; kingdom Metazoa; phylum Arthropoda; class Insecta; order Lepidoptera; family Geometridae; genus Peribatodes; species Peribatodes rhomboidaria. The sequence continues at coordinate 14,660,569 of OU452187.1, read as the reverse complement.
AAGAAGGAAGTGATCGACATGGTCGGGATACTCTGCACTGTCGCCAACGAACACATGAAGAACCAAGCTTCGAGGTACTGTAGCTTTCGAAGCTCGCTTCTGTCTCGCTCTGGCTAAGCTTACCGCGCTCCAGAATCAGATGGAAGTGTGTCTCGCGTGTTACTATTTTTTTTCCTAAATTCTTGCTTCATTTATCTAGTATTGGTTCTTAACAAACACATCCCTCGCTACGCGTCCTCGTACTTCTCTGGTGGAATCGCAGCCTAAAACAGGTGTGCTATTGTTAAATTAATTCGCATCTTAATTTCCAGGGCATCCACCCCGGACACGGAACCAACAGACTCTGAAGGCTCCACCGAAAAGGGCTTCGACCCTGAAGTGATTCTTCTGAACCTGCGCGGAAAGTTAGTTTCCGCACCCAAGGGGCGGAAAGCCATGTTCCAACTGGGACCCAGTGGGGAGGGAGACGAGACGGTGCTTATCAATCAGGTGAGTTTTTTTTATACCTGTAATGCCAGGGGCATCACAGATACGCTGCCTACCTTTAAGGACTCTATTGCCAGCCCTATTATAGAACCCCATGTTATAGTTACTCGGAAATACTGCAGGACGGAGCTCATTCCACAGATGGCAGGTGGTGCGGCAAAAAGAATCGAACACACAGTGTGCTATTTCAACCGATGGATAATATGTTTAGAGCTTTCAGGCGGTTGAATGAAACGGGTCACTTTTTCTTTACTATTTCAAATATTAATTTGTCTCGAGGTTGTCTCGCGTTTGAACAATGGTGTTCGATATTGAGCAATAGTGCCTGCTGAGCAGTGATGCATGATGTTGAGCAATGGTTCTTACGATGGGTCTGGGGTTGAGCAAACATGGTTGTGACGATGCCTGGTGCTGAGCATTGGTGCTTATGATAGTGTGTAGTTGCCTAAAAGGTAGAATTTCATGTCTACCGTGTTGCGTTTATCAAGAAACAGATTAAATAGAAATAAATTACGCGTGACACTTGAAGCTCTCTACTAATACGCGCACAAAGGGTTCTGTACCATCATCTATAAAAACCGCAACAAAAAAAAAAAACACGTTTGTTGTATGGAAGCCCCTTAAATATTATTCTCTTCTGTTTTTTAGTATTTTTTGTAATAGACTAGAATACATCATCTGTGAAAATTTCAACTGTCTAACTATCACGGTTCATAGGATACAGCCTGGTGACAGACAGACAGACGGACCGCGGAGTCGTAGTAATAGGGTCCCGTTTTACCCATTGGGTACGGAACCCTAAAAACGGAGTCTAACCACCACTTACCGTTTCTACAGTTCCATGTATTAGAGCCGTGTTGGCCGAGTGGCATGGACCGCGCCTTCCGATCCGGAGGTCGTGGGTTTGACTCTGGCCATACACCAAAGAACTTTTGTCACATAAAAAGTTTATGTACATATAAATTAGACACGTGTCGTGTTACGGTCGTGTGTCTTACGGTTAAGGAAAACATCGTGAGGAAACCGACATGTTCTAGACTAGAAGAATAATTCTCGGACATGTGAAATCCACCAACCCACGCTAAACCAGCGTGGTGGGTACGTTCGCCCTCGATCGACCACCACCGACCTACCCTACAGGTCGGTGTCCGTGCAGTGTAAAAGAGTGTAATGATGGCGATGATTGTGTTGCAGAGCGAGAGCGAGAGCGAGGGTATAATAGGTCGCGACACCGTGCTGACGCTGGAGGACTTCCTCATCTGGAGCGTGGAGAGCGCGGACGCGCTGCTGGCGCCCTTCCTGCAGCTGCTGTTCGACGAGTGCCACGTGGTGCTGGGGCTGCGGCCGCAGTGCAAGCACCACGAGCGGGACATCGGTCAGTTGCAAAACTAGCTCTACTTTTATAGGAGTAAGGTTGGCTTTTGATTGCGGGTAGATGTGAAATGTTGACGCTATCAACTGTCGGTGAGTTTGGGGATAATGAGCTTTAGTTTTATGTGTGTTTTGACTGCAGGTTGAAGTGGAAGGTTGGTTGACATTAGGGATATCGGTGAGTTTGAAAATTCAATCCTAATTGTATCGCAGTAAAGTTGGGTTTCGAGTGCGTCTCAAATGAAATGCTAACGTTTGAATGAGTTTTTAGATGTACCGTATCGATCTGAGGGTAAAGTCTATTCTAGGTTAGGAATGGAAATGCAAAGCTCGCTTTAATTTCGTTCTTCTTCAAACGGATCTTTATAACCACGTAACTTTTGAATAAATAATGCATATTCAATAATTAATACGAGTATAAACTCATTAGCCCACCGCCTACTTCATTATGTATGGAAATAGTTGCGACGTCACTCGCACTTGACACTGTTTCGAACGAAGAACGCCGTTATCGCCGGATCGGTTGTTTATTGTAAAATTAGCTGAAATACCGTCCGCTGACGTCAACTAACATACGCTCATTGTGGCTTTCTAGAACAGTAGATAATGTTAGGCGCAAATTATATAGACCGGACGTAAGGCGATGACGCGGTGCGGACACGGTTCAGGCCCGAAATTCGTGAAGCGACGTAACTGCGCCGCGTCGCTTGTGTACAATTTTAAACACATCGCTTTTATACATAGAATATCATCACGCCTTTCCCCGAAGTGAGCCTGTCGCCATACACCGGGCTCCAATTACGTAGCAGATGACATCTAATTCATCGCTTTGATACATTTTTTTTGACACACATTTACTTATTGCATTGTGAGTACACCACGAGCAGACCAGCGACCCGCAAGCAGCACCCGATCACGAGTATGACGCATGTGCCAGCCAACGCTAACCATATTTGAGGGAAGAGAACGACCCGACACACGACGCCGCCGCAAGAAGGTGCCTTCGATAGTGAGCATGAATGCTCGGGATGGACCCACAATTTATATAAAACGATAAAACGATAACGAGAACAATTTATAAAAATTATTACAATTTTTATAACAATTAATATAACATCATGGCCTCTTCCCGACTCAGAGCCTCCATCACTACCGCGTTCCGATCTCTGATAGCATACATGGATACATTTTATTTTTATACTTGCTGTTATACGCGACTTCGTTCGCGTTTATTCAGAAAATAGTGTCTAATATATCTAATAGTAAAAAATAGTAATAATGATAGAAATAGTATCTTCCTCGTCAAATACTGTAACTAATTATGAAATTTCATCAAAATCCGTTCAGCATCCGTTCATATCGTGAAAAGCTTACAAACAGACAAACAGACAGAGTTACTAGGCGGTCGAGTCTATTTAAATAACTTTGACGTTCATAAGTGTATCTTTGATACCTAAATTGAATAAAAACATTTTGACTTGACTTGACTTGACTACTTTTGATTTTAATAATAATAAGGGATTATTTAAGAAGAAAAACAAACTGCAGCTGCATATTAACAAACAAGCCGAAAAGAAGTTCAATACCTAAACTCCAAGTAATAAAAGAAACCCGCTAGAATTTTATTTGAACAAAATTTAAAGCGGCATGTCGCACCGCGCCTGAACCGTGCCTACGCTGCGTCCTGCCTTACGTCTGGTCTGTATAATTCGCGCCTTACAAGGACCTAATATGTATTATATTTTCAAGGCTAGAAATATCTAAACAATACCAATTTAATAAAACAATAAAATGTGAATCGGTTTTATCTGGAACAAAAACGATATTATTTTATGTGTTATTTCAAGGTCGGTATTTAAAATAAAGCTAAAAAATCTACAGGAATATCTTGAGGGTTGTGAAGAACGTTATTTCGCTATGAGAGTCTTTGAGGCTTAAAGATTTGCTTTAGGTGCTATTTTTGGGGAGACAATCAACGTTTTTCGTTTAAATGGTAGTGAAAAAGGATTTTGTACACAACATTATAACATAGATAAAAAAAACTAGATTTGATGTTGAGGTTACGTACTTTATATAGTCTTTAGTTTGTATACAACCTTCGTTTGCCAGAACTTACTGGCAACATTGCAGACTATATAGCCCGGCCATCAGCAGCCATACAAGAAATGTATAACTCTACTAGCTACTAGTATAGCGCCCCGCGGTTTCAAAGGAACCGTTATTTTTTCGGGATAAAAAGTACCCTATGTCCTTTTCTGCACCCCAGACAACGTGTATGCAAAATTTCAAGACGATCGGTTGAGTAGTTGAGACGTGAAAGCGTCACAAACAAACAAACTCACTTTCGCTTTTAAAATATTGTTTAGGATGGCCGGGCCATGCTCAAAATATTATCGCAATTTTGCCAAGTCAGTATTGCAGTAAAAATATGGGCCGTCGTTTTCTCTTAACGAAATAAAAAAACTAATTTGTAATTTTTGACCGACTTTCAAAAAGGAGGACGTTGTCAATTCGACTGTATTTTTTTTTTGTATGTTTGTTTCGCGGTTACTTCGCTAACTGTGAATCGATTTTAATAATTTTTTTTTTGTTTCGTAGATCATACTTTAGAGGTGGTCCCAGGTTAGGTATACATTTTATCGAAATTGGTCAGGCAGTCCTTAAAATATCAACAAAAGTTAAAAAATTGTTTACATGGATGAAGAGCAGTCGGTTTTTAAAGCTTTGCATTTTATATTACATACTAGCTGCGCCCCGCGGTTTCACCCGCAGTTAAAAAGTATCCTATGTGCTATTCTAGACTATTATCTATCTCTGTGCAAAATTTCATCTAGATCTGTTCAGCCGTTCTGGCGTGAAAGAGTAACAAACATCCATCCATCCATACATACAAACTTTCGCGTTTATAATATTAGTAGGATGTTAACCTTACTTTTCCCTCAAAGGTGAATTTTATAAAATGTGAATATTTTTTTTTGTAAAAAAGGGTGTAGTTATCAAACAAAGATAATTTCTCGCACCAGTTCAGTATTTATAAATTTTTTCAGCACCTGGGTGCTCTTGACACCGTTAGTCGTTATCGTTATCACTGTGTTTAATTAGTGAAATGGCGACATTTCGCAACCTCTGTTTGTCTTGAGTCTTGTTACGGAATATTACAGCCTCGAATGCCAATGCCATGGTTACTGGGTAAATAAGAGCTCCATCACACTGACGATTTGCGAGCGATTTTAAAACGAGCGCGCGAAGAGCGCAGCCACAGATTACTAAATGGTTACTAAGATGCAGCCGGTGCGCGGCCACAGATTACTAAATAGTTACTGAAAATGCCGCCTGTGCGCAGCCACAGATGACTAAATAGTTACTTTGTCGCAGTATCTTTTATAATGATAAATGATGTAAGTGATAAGAGTACCTATAGTAAGATGTAACTCGCGGCAAGCTAGTTATACAAAATACAAAATGTTTATTTGTTTCAATACATTTACACAATTTTAAATTAGAACCCTGCCTGCTGCCGTAGCGTGAGCTGTGTTGCAGCAGCCAGTGCCTTCCCAAAACTAGGTACACAGTACAATTTAAAGGTACTATTTCTGTCATTGAATAGGTGCTTTCGCGATTTCAAAGCTCGCCTCGCCTTGAAATCGCTCGCAAATCGCCAGTGTGATAGAGCTCTAAGGGGCCTTACTATGCTTATTTAATGGGCAATTATCATTGCATGCCATCCCGCTTGCGCCAACTTACTCGCGCCATAAAAGCAAAATGAGCGAGCGGGATGGTACACGATTGCCGTCACAACCAAGGTTACCTAAATTTTACGGCCTCATTCATCGATAGATGTGGATTGTTGCTATGTTCTAATATATTTTGTTTTAATTTAGCATACAAATAGAAAATAATAGATACAATTATCAGTGGAAATGATTCTCAAATACAAAAAGTACAATTATTTTTCACAAATTTTACCTCTTAAAGCTTGTATAAAACTGTTTGTTATATTTTATAGTTAACATTTAAAATCAGTAATCTAAAAAATCCTTATCAATGTGCAATGTATCGGCTCGAATATGCATTAGTTTATCCGATACATTTGAGTTGCTAAGCCCTGTAATCTTATTTAAACTGATATTGAGGACAAGTTGAAAGCTAATTTCCAATCTGCCTTGCATCAAAATTTTAATGACAAATCATTAAAATTTTGATGCAAGGCAGATTGGTTAATAATTAATAATTAGGTTAATAATTCAATAAAGAATATAGTAAAATATACTACATAGAAGACATGACATAATAATAACAGTGACATGTCTAATGAAAAAAAAAATGTTTTCTTACAAAATATTTTAACTACAAATTACGTAAAATGGAACATAATTTCAACCACCAATAAGCTCGAAGTGACGTCACTCCATACGATAAGGGATTAGGGCTGGCACTAACTGACGGTGTGGTACGACACGCTTCGGGATGCCGAAGGATCCTGTGTTGTGGCCTTGTGTGCTCGTGTGCCGTGTTGTGGCCGTGTGCGTATGGCGATAGGCTCGCCTGTCACATTTGGCACTGAAAATGTAAGGCGAAATGTGGGTGTTGTATTACACCTCTGCCAGCTCTCTCAGGGGAAAGGCGTGACGATATGTTATGTATTTTTTTGTTCCTTTACCGGCGCACAACTATTGATTCGCACTTACTACTTTGCTCGTTTACCGGCGTCCAAGTATTGATTCCCAGTCGTTTCGTTGCAGTGCTGGGCTGGCTCCGGCGCGAGGTGATGCGCGGCTACTCGGTGGGGCAGTTCTGGTACCTGGTGTCGAGCGAGTGGTGGGCGGCGTGGAACGCGTACACGAGCGGCGCCTGCGGCCGCCACCCGCGCGCGCAGCCGCTGGACGAGGCCATAGTGTGCGACGAGAGCTTCACCACCAACTCTACAGGTCAGTAGCGGCGAGCGTCACCGCGTCTCCACAGGTCAGTTGCGATAAAGCCAGGCTTACAGGTCATGAGCTAAGTTTGGGCCTCATCGCCCAAATTTGACTAGATTCGTACTTGCTTAATAACTTTTAGAAAAATGTGAAAGTTTTTTAATTCGTTTCATTTTGTTGATACACAATGTAATCCCACTTCTGATTATTATTGAACACAATGTTGAAGTTCAGATTTTGACATAAAACAAATTCGTAATACGTTACACAAGTTTACACTACTTTAAAGCATAATCCTTTTGTTTTGTTATTGCTTGTGAACAATGAAGAGTTTATCCACCTACCTATGTATGTAACAGAGTCGATGGGGTCTCTCCTGTGGCGCTGCGAGACAGCGTCTCTGGGCAGCGCGGGCTCCAGCTCGGGCGTGAGCTCGGCGCACGCGCCGCTCGCGCCACACCCGGGGCCCGTCGACAACTCGCGCCTGCGCCACCACGACCCGCTGCAGGTATGTATATGTAAGGAACATATATATATGTAAGGAACAGCGCCGGTCCCACCGTGCCTCCTTGTGGTACACCATACATGATCTTTGTGGCGTTTAACTTCGTCACTAATTTAATGAAGGTTTCTATCCTTATTTGATAAATCATTTTGTTAAAACGGAATTATTTACTAATCTATACTAATTTTGTTTAGCCTACCAAGCAGTGTAAGGATAAAAAACGTATCAAAAGCCTACGTGTAATCAAGCAAAATGCCCCACATTTATTAGATCGTCTCGTCGATTGTCTAGTCGTAACTTTGTCCCCGCCAGGTGCGCACGCTGACGGGCGAGGGCGGGCACCTCCGGCGCGACGTGACGCTGGCGCAGCACCGCGACTTCGAGCTGGTGCCGGACGCGCTGTGGCGCGCCATCGCGCTCTGGTACGGCAGCGCCGACCCGCTGCCCAGACAGGTTAGCTGTACACTTCACTTTCAAACTTGCCTGTAAAATTTCATAAAGTTCCGATCACCGGTTTTCAAGTTATCGAAGTCGAACAAACAAACGCTGCGTTGTCATAGACTCAGAGAGCCAACTTGCCAACATCATAAATTCGATATATGAAGTTACTTTGTTCAAACTTTCAGGTGATTAGACCGCCGAACTCGGAAGTAGAGTTGGAGCTGTACCCGCTACAACTAAAACTGTTTCGACACGTTCCTAGCACACAAAGTGAGTGACAAATCCATACATGGGACTGCATGGTGATCTTTTAATTTCATTGAATAAATAAAATATCAGGTGCGATGACTATCAAACGCAGGTCTATTCAAAAATATGTTTCAGCTCAGTCTAAAAAAAATATGTAAAATATTTTCATAAATTTCTTATTATTTTCTGGTGTGTTTTACATAACATATCGTCATGCCTTTCCCCAGAAGAGGCTGGCAGAGGTGTCCAACACCTACACTTCGCCGATATTTGGTCCCAAATGTGACAGAGGGCGAGCCTGTCACTACACACTAGGATGTAGTCTAGCCTACTACTGCATTAGGATGTAGTCTAGCCGGAGAAGGCCCGCCTCTCAAGCCAGAGGGAGCGGGTTCGAGCCAAGCCAAAGGCATGCACCGATTTTTTCATTGTGTAAACAAATATGCGTACTATATGTCATCTGCTACATGACTGGAGCTCGGTGTATGGCGACAGGCTCACCCCTGTCACATTAGGGACTGAACATCGTACAGCCCTACAACAGACGTGACGATATGTATGCAATGTTCGTAGGGCGTATGTTGACCGATGTGGTGTCCCCAGGGCTGGGCGGCGCGGGCAGCGCGGGCGGCGTGTCGCTGTACGGCAGCGTGCCGCTGGCCGCGCCCGCGCCGCCCGAGCGCCAGCTCGCCTACACCGCCGCCTTCTCGCGTCTCGCCACGCTCAAGCAGGTACACCGCACGCCGCTGAACCGAGCTATCTGTTCCACACTGGCTCGGCTCGTATTGTCTCTGTTGTTATTCGACCTCATGATCTCTTCTTCTTGGTACGGTAGGAAAATTAAAGCCATAATTGTCTATTCCTTATTGTCTATCTATTTTACACTATTTGTCGTGTCTATCGTGTCAAGTTGACCCTGTTGAAATTGGCCTTCTTGGTACGGTTTGAATTAAACAGTGCAACTTTCGATTGCGTTCTTGGTGATGATATGGAACACTTTCCGAACATAAGAAATGATCAGATTCTTTCTTATCTATATCTCTTCAGATCTTGAATAGGTGCTTTTCCACCAAAACCAATTTATTTACTTCAGTGATGTAAGGTAGTACCGGACGCAGGCCTTCCTGAAGATTCAGTGCACCTACAAGAGGGCCACGGTCACGTTTAAAGTTTAATAGAACTAAACTTTATAAAGTAGGAATGATCACTTTATGGTAGTCGCCAGGAGTCCGGCGAGTGTGTAAGGTGTGTTTTGATGGTTTGGATAGTGTTTGAGAAGGCTTGTCACTTTGACAGCCCGAGTGTTGCCAAAAAGGTTGGCACCAAACAAACTGCACTAAATATCGCCAGTCGTTTTCCGAATAAATTGCTAAATTACGTTTGGTTGCGACAGATATTATTCATGGTTTTTTTACTCGCTGGCGCCGCTCTTCTCTAGTGGAAAAGCGCCTTGCAATATGCATGTCCTGATGAAAGTGCCGCCCCCAGGTGTCGGAGTTCCTGTGCTCGGCGCTGGGGCTGGCGCGCGAGGACACGCGGCTGTGGCTGCTGGGCTCCAACACCGTGCTGCTGGACGACGAGCGGCCCACGCTGGAGGAACTGCGCCTCGACGAGCGCAGCCGGCTGCTGGTCGAGGTCAGGAACGCAGACCTCACCTGGCCGGAGGAGATCGGCGCTCTGAGGTCAGTCCACGTTTCTGAGGGCTTTACTGACTATATTTTAAAAGATAAAGTTAAAAAGATTTTAGTTAGTAAGTATTAATATGCCAATGACATTCTTCAGAATAAGGCCTATATTTTCTTCAAGGTTAGTCCTAATTGAACAGTCAGGCAGCTGTTGAAAAAAATATGAATTTTATCTGCAAATAACAAGAAATTCAAACATTAATTTATCAGTATCATTCACGAAAATATTAAAAAGAACAAGGCCAATAATTGTTCCCTGAGGTACACCAGGTTTGGTTTTTTCGACAGGACTCTATTTCAATGCAGATAAGGTTGTAATTAGAGTGTACTGTCATTGTAGTAGCGGATCACGCGCCACAGAGCGGCGAGAGACACTCATCGCGCCCAACCTGCCAGGAGCGACAGGGCTGCACAACCTTGGGAATACTTGCTTCATGAATGCTGCTTTACAGTCTGTGAGTACCTTCTATTCTCTTTTCTATTGTCTTTATTTGTCTTCTCTTCTATTCTTTTCTATATAAAATAATTTCGCTTTCTGCACCTATCGTCTCTCTGTAAATCCACTAACTTCTTCCAATCCACGCAACGGATTTTGATGCTGTTTCCAGGGTCACCATCAGTTAGATTTTTTATTTCACGGTAGATTTACAGGTACCGTGCAAAAGTGTGCTAAGCGGATCTCTGGTTATCTATAACAATATCTATAATAATAGATAAACTCTTTTTTGTTCTCACGTGAAATTACAAAAGAAAACTTTTTTTTAAGTATTTTCCTTTTGCTGCTATAGTAAAGTTTTCTTCATTTAGGAAGATGGAAACCTCAAGTATTTTGCAAAAAAAAACAACGCATTAAAAATTGAGGCAAACGATTGTTAAATAAACTTTAATTTTTTTTCCATACTTACTTACTATTTTCATTGTGGAATGGTGCAGGTGACTACAAACAGCACTTAAAACTTCAATAGGACCCTAAATATGAGCACTAAACTCAACAACTGTAGTATGACGATGATGATTTCTTCCTAGCCGATTACTGTCTGTTAGCTAAATCGTGAGGCTTGATGGTGTGCTCTTATGTGGCTTATGTAGCCTATCTTTGCGTTGCAAGTCCGAGAACAATCACTGTAAGTCACTGTAGTATATTAGGCGATGAACGAAATAAATACGTCTGTCAACCGCACCATGCTACAGTTAATGGAGTATAGTAAAAATAAACCTACATCTAGTTTTTTGTTTTCAGGTATGGAATACAGGCCCCTTGACTCGTTATTTCAATTCGGGCATGCACCTGTACGAAGTGAACACGACCAACCCGCTCGGGACCAAAGGAGCGCTGGCTTTGAGATACGGCGAGCTTTGTAAAGAGGTACGTAGCTTAATTAAACATGGTCATATTTAACATGTGTATTGAGAGAGGCACATTTCCCGATTTAATGAAAAACAGCAAAATTACCCCTATCTTCAAATCGGGTAGTAAGTCAGATCCCTCGAATTACAGACCCATCTCTGTGCTTCCGGCTTTGAGTAAAATATTTGAAAAGATTATACTTAATCAACTGTTGTGTCACTTTAACATACACAGTATATTAAACGAAAATCAGTTCGGTTTCACGAAAAGTAGATCAACAACAGATGCGGGAGTTCGATTAGTTACGCATGTGATGGAAGCTTGGGAGAGTTCACAGGATGCCATCGGTGTCTTTTGTGATCTTTCCAAAGCGTTTGATTGTGTAGAACACCGCACCTTGATCCGTAAATTACACCACTACGGAATTCGTGGAATCGCTCTAGATCTTGTCGAGTCATATTTAACTGATAGACAACAAAAAGTGGGAATTAATGGCGTCACATCTTCCGGATCTTTAGTTACAATGGGAGTACCACAAGGTTCTATCTTAGGCCCGTTCTTATTTTTGGCGTATATAAATGATTTGCCGTATATGGTTAAGGACCTTACAGACATAGTTCTATTTGCTGATGATACATCTCTTATTTTTAGAACAGATAGGAAAGATAGTGAACTTGTGCATGTGAACAACGTACTGACTATTATTTCGAGATGGTTCGCTGCGAACAATTTGTTACTAAATGCAACAAAAACTAAGTGTTTAAAGTTTTCCATGCCTAATGTTAGATATATAGAACCAAACGTAATGCTTGAGGGCGATAAACTTAACATAGACAAGGCGACGGTGTTCCTGGGTATAAGCATTGATTCCAAACTGCAATGGGGTCCACATATTAGTGCTCTGTCTGGGAGACTTAGTTCTGCTGCTTATGCGGTTCGCAAGATTAGGCAACTGACGGATATAGCTACAGCTCGGATGGTTTACTTTGCTTACTTCCACAGCATAATGTCATATGGCATTTTGCTGTGGGGATCAGCTGCTGAAGTGGAGGCCATTTTTATTTTGCAAAAGCGAGCGGTCCGCGCTATCTACGGAATGGGTCCCCGTGAATCATTGAGAGATTTATTTAAAGAAATAAATATTTTAACTTTACCTTCTTTATATATCTTTGAAAATATTATGCACGTTCGCAAAAATCTACATAAATTTAAATTGAACAGTGACTATCACAATTATAACACTAGAAATAAGGATAGGATAGCTGTACAGAGATTTAGACTGACTAAGTCAAGAAAGTCATTTTTAGGCAACTGCGTTAGTTTTTACAATAAAATCCCGAAAAATATAACAGGGCTCACCGAGGGAAAATTCAAATCACATGTAAAAATTACATTAATGAAAAGAGGATATTATAAGGTTAAGAATTATTTAGAAGATAAAGATGTCTGGAGCCTTCCACTTCCGCCAAGTAGCCACTAATATTTATAGATATTACCTAGTTGTAAGCCAAAATTTGTGAGACTAATTTATTTATTATTTGAAAAAATAATGCCCCTCAGTTTCTTGCCTGTTCTTCTGAGTAGAGGCTTTTTATCCGAACAAGGCGGTCGAGTCTATTTAAATAACTTTGACGTTCATAAGTGTATCTTTGATACCTAAATTGAATAAAAACATTTTGACTTTGACTTTGACTTTGAATTAGCAAATAGTAGCTGGTCTGAGCAGGGATGTTATTATGTACAACAATTATGCATCAATTATGTATGACAATCGTGAATCCTCCTAAGTTGGCGCCAGCGAAATGGCACGTGACGACTTTACACAATAAAGCTTTAGGTTAGCAAAAGTAGCGGTTACTAGGTAATATGATATTTTGAACTTTTGTTTGGTTTCGATTAAATAACTGTAGATGACAAGAAATTTACTATTTTGTTCGAATTTATCTTGATATGACAAGGAATATGTCTGCACTGCACATGAGGGTACTGGGAACGGGATACTGAGCTAAAATACCTAAAACATGTAACCTCTTCCTACTTCCTAGTTACAGTTGGTCTCATTTCCTTCAATTGTCCCCGTAAATTTTCTTTGTCTCCAATTTTGCCCTTAATTCAGTAATCCGTTTTTTTTTCAATTTCTTGATCAGAACTTAATAGAGTTACGAGTTTTTACGGAAAGAGAACTGCGTCTGCGACTGAGCGTCGCCGTGCTCAATTCTATATTTTGTTCGAGCAGAAAGTGTTTCGTTCCGTTTGAGACGGGAGTTCCCGCTTTCGGCACGGTTGTATTTGTTGTCGCGTCGCAGGTGTGGTCGATGCGCGCGCGCTCGGTGGCGCCGCTGCGCGTGCGCTGGGCGGTGTGCCGCTGGGCGCGCGCGCTGGGCGGCGGCGGACAGCACGACGCGCAGGAGCTGCTGGCCTGGCTGCTGGACGCGCTGCACGAGGACCTCAACCGCGCCGCGCTGCAGCCGCGCCGGGACCCGCCCGCGCCCGCGCCCGAGGACAAGGACACTGCGCGGAGGCCGGACCAGGTCGGTGCCGCTGCAGCTGTCTGCTGGACGAGGACGCAGCGCTGCAGCCGTGACGGAGCGAACGAAAAGTCGGCCAGGAGTCTGAACTGGGCTGGTGACGCTGCTCGTTGCAGGCGTCCACTCTAGATTGGATATTTCAATCGGAATAATATAACGGCAACGACGAATTCATCGTTGCGATGGGTAGACAATCCTTACCTTTCATACCACTGTGACTTTTTAAAGGCGGCGTCTGACTTGCAACTTGCATTTTCTATCCATTGACAGCACCTCGTTCTTCCCAGATCGTGGCAGCGGAGGCGTGGGCGGCGCACACGGCGCGCAACGCCTCCATAATGACGGACCTGTTCTACGGACAGCTCAAGTCGCGCGTGCGCTGCGACGCGTGCGCGCACGAGAGCGTGCGCTTCGACGCCTTCAACATGCTGAGTCTGCCGCTGCCCATGGAGTCTTACAAGAGCACCACTGTCAGAGGTACGTATGTCAACCCGGAAGACGACCACTTCGGTACGAGGGCCTCCCTAATGATCTCCACAACGACCGGTCTAGCGCTGTTCGCCAAAAGTGGCTTCAAATCTGGCCAACAAACTGGTAGATTGTTGGCCCACCTTGTGGGAAGTCTTCCCACGCTGCGTCTTCCGGTGCATGATCACCATTCCAGCATCTTTCTACCCCATTGGCCGTCGGTTCTATGAGCGGTGTGCTCACTGCTACTTTTTTTACAACGGCTAGTCCGTTGCGTGCATTTGACCACTGACTCACCTGGTGGAAAGCGACGGCGTGATCGAACATGTAATATTTGCCTAAAGATGAAAATACTTATTCACTTTTCTCTTTAATATCCCTAGATTTTAGTTAGGCGGAAGAATAGACGCACGGTAAACGCAAATAGCCCTCCTGGCAACAGACGGGTTTGGCGTTACAATTTCGCTGACTGGGAAGAAATGCGACATTTCTTTGCCTCCTACCCACGGCAGCGGGTTTGTTTCCAGTCTGAAAACCCTTCAGCATGCGTGATACGTGCAGCAGAAGTGGTACGTCTGGGGATGGAATATTTTATTCCTTTCTCTGATATCCCGCTCGGCTCAAAAGTTCGTCCTTGGTTAAACAGCGACTGTGCTCTCGCAGCGCCTTCAAGCAAAAAGCTTACCAGGCATGGGCCGAAGCGCGTGCTCGTAAAGATCCAAATTGAAAAGATATGAAAAGGGCGTCTAACCGCGCTGCTAAAGCATTTAATAGTAGATTAGTAGCCAAGGGCTGTAAGGCATCAATTGCAGCCCGAGATATTTAGGCGCACGAGCGCAGCGAGGGCGCCTATAGTTCGAGGTTGCATTTGATGCTTACACCCGAGCTAACTACTCTGCTTTACATCTCGATTGTGAGGTAAGTAGAAAAAAACCGGCATTACAAGAATAAAACATTTTATTAGTTAATAAAAGTAAATAAGTATAGTACCTACTCATAGTACGCTATAGTACTCATAGTCGCTTTTAAAATTGAATAAATGCACCACAAACTAGATGGCTGCAGCTTTTTTGATAGTTCACTAAAGTATGTTAAGAATACAGTCTCAGATAAAAACTTTACTCGTTTTTCTTTTCGCCACTTCATGAACTCGTCGTAAGTTTTCAAATATCTCTCTTTAGAACTTTCAGGCAAAATATGGTTAATTGCTTCCATTTTCATTGAATCGGGAGTGCAGCTTATATCATCATCACTTGCAGAACTCGTTTTTTTCATAATTAGCACGTAATTATAAAAAAAATCCCAAAACAATTTATTTAAAGTTAAAGTTTTCTATTCCCGCCTTTTTTCATCTTTTTTTAAAATAATTTTTTTCAAGAACGAAATTGAGCTTCGCCGTTCGATATTTAAAATTGATGACCTCTTTTGTCATTGGGCTGAATGCATGATGTCTATTGCCAGTATGATGGTTAGATGTACGCGAGCTTTTTGAAAGAGTGAAGTTTTTTTTTCATTACTTACCGCCCTAGGGCTTTTCTAGCTACATTATTACCCTAGAGCGCTAATCGGTCACCTACAAGCCCCATTTGGGAGTAATAAAGACCTACTTACCGAATATGAGAGATGTAAAAGAACTTTGCGTGGTGCTCGACGGGACTGGATTGCTTGATTGGGGTAAAGTTGTCTGCTCACCCTTCCGGTAGACAGGCTTTGTGGTCCCTGGCCAAGTCTGTCGAAAGCAACTTCTGTCGCCCCCCGTTGATTAAACCTGACGGCTCTCTGGCTCACACAGCTATTGACAAAGCAAATCTTTTTCCATGCAACTCACATCTGGATCCTGGATCCTATCAGCTACTAAGTTTACCTTACTGGTTATTCCATGCCTAATATATCTATTTAATAAAAAGATGTCCTTAAAGTATTGCGTAGTCTAGATGACAATAACGCCAGTGGGCCTGACGGGAAACCAGCTGTGGTACTTGAAAAATGTGCACCAGAGCTCTGTCCCATAATGATGCGTCTCTATCGTCTCTCTCTGAAAACCAGTACAATGCCAAAATCCTGAAAGCTCGCTAATGTGCAACCTGTCCCAAAAAAGATAGTCGGGTAAAAGTCGGCTTATAACTCGGAAAGTATATAACCCAGAGACTTGAAAATTTTGCTGCCAATGGCAACAATTATGCTTTAAAATTTGAGCTAAAATGCATAGTCATACCTTCCTTCGTTTGGAAAATATGAGATGAGTAGCTAAAGTGACACCAGCTTACACACAGTTTTTTGATCATAGCTTCTACATGTTTTGAGTAACATCGTTCAGATTTTTCCTACCTTGTGCAGCTATTATGCTTTAATTTTCTAGCTATTGTCCAAAACCCTAACCTCACTGGTTTGCCTGTACTGGATGTGCGAGCTGAGGTTGTGTCACTCCAGCTGACACATAGTAAATGGCTCATATTAACGAAGTTCTTGTGGCAGCTAAACTAAGACTGGGATATTTGATTGCAGCTATTATGCTTTAAATATTGGCATAGGTAAAACTATTCTATCACCTATGAGGAAGCTGTAGTTACGCACGCGAAAATCTCATGTGAGTTTTCCACCGAGAATGAGGCCGAGTGACTGAGATAAATTAATAGGGTAAAAATAGGGTCCCTTATATCATTGCTAAGCGCAGACTTCGTTATTATTGAATTCACTTTCATACAAAACAATTTGTGAAAAAAAACATGATGGGTAAATAAATAACATAAATAAAATAAAATAAATGGATGCGTTTACGTTTATTAAAGCCATTGATCGTGAAAAGCAAGTCATTGTTTCAAGATATGTGGACATTGGACTTGTAGATTTTTTGTTCGCTTCGCTCACGTATGCTATGCTATACTATGTAAACGCCTTGCTAAAGTTAGCTAACTTGATAGTTACTGAACATTGTTTAGCTTATAATCATAAAAATCAAAATTTATTTCTCTTCATAGCAACGATTTTATTTTATTTTGACATTGTATTGTGATTTACATAAACTTCTTACGAAAATTAAAATTTACGTAAACTTCTTTTTTTTTTCAGTGATACTCCTAGATGGCTCTGTTCCAATTAAGTATGGCGTGCGAGTCAACTCTGAAGGAACATACCTGGATCTCAAGAAGAAACTATCGGAGCTCTGTGGACTGGCGCCGGAATCGTAAGTTATACCTTTATTTATTTAGTGGACAAGCTAGGCTTTTACTTTGGGCTATGTACTTGTTTTGTGTATAACTGTCGTTATCGTAATCGTGGTTCACGAAGATGCTTAATAAGCCTATATTAACTTGGGATGGAAACTGGCTCTCGAGTGCTCTGCTCTGTGCTCTGCATTTTATGATTTTATAGTTCACTTCAATTTTGGCGACAGATTTTTACCTTACTGCTTTATAAGATTGTTATAAGTTCAACTGCACATCAAAGCTGTTTTGAGAGCCTCAGTATACTAAATTGTATCTCTAGGCTTGTTTTCATGCGCCTAACTGAACCGTTCTGTTTGCAGCATGCTGCTAGTGGACCTTAACGGGTCGACAATAGGGCGCATATTCGAGGACGGCGCGAAGGTATCGGCGACGTCGGCCTCCGAGCTGTACGCGTACGAGGCGCCCGCCGCCTGCCCCGCCGGCGGCGAGCTGCGCGACCACCACGAGACTAACGGTACTTGCGCGCACTGCGGCCCCAGCGAAGCGAGCGGAAACATACTCGTGAAATAATACGGACTCTGACTTGAGCGAAACGAGTGGAAATACTCGTCGAGTTCGACGGACGGTGACTTGCACGGAGCGAGCAGAAATATACTTGTAAAGTCCGACAGATTGTGACTTAAATGAAGCAAACGGATATACACAAGCAAAACCCTACATAATATGTTATAAATGTTAGAAAAATAGTTATTTATAAAATTGCTACTCAATTACGTAAAACGGCTGAACGTATTGGCTGACTTCACTCAAGCTTTTAACCAATGTTTCTTGTTTCAATGTGTTGTCGATATGCTCTAAAGTCTAACACATTCGGTGGAAAACATACAGACTACATACATTGCTGTGATCACATAATCATTTAAGACAACTTTATCATAGGAAGACCAATGTTTCGTAACAAGACCACGAGGCGGTCATGTCGACCTCTTCTGTAATTATAAGTGAATGTAATGTGTGAAAGTCAATGACAAAGTGTGAATCGCAGGTTGGGCGGGCGCGGAGGCGAGCGGCGCGGGCGCGGAGGTGAGTGTGGGCGGCGGCAATACTTCCTCACTCTGCATGCCAGCACTCTTCTGCTTCAAGGTTAGCGCACACACACGCGCACACTCACACACACAACAATACTCTTTACCCTAAACAACTCTGCCTTTGAAAAAAAAATCAAGTGGTCATATGCGAGACAGTTAATAAAAAATAATACAACTGACTCTGACAATAGGTTTTGTAAATATTACATGACAAAGGCCTTTAAGTGTGACTTGAAAATCAAGCCTAAAATGTTACACAATTCAAATGCAACACAATAACAGCAAGTAGATTGTATAAACCCGGTGACAGATTAACGTAATGTTTAATAAATTAATAAAGTAAATCGAAATAACTAATCCCTGTAAAATAGTTTGACAATAAAATGAATAATTGATGTTGAAAGCTGAAAAACATTAAAAAATAAAACTATAAAATTTAATAAAAACTATACTTTCACTCCCTCACTCACTCTTTTACTACTCACTAATAACCGTTGTATAACCTCGGAATAGTAATACAGTGTTTTGTCTTTTTCTTTCTTTTAAATTTTTAACTTGATCGAAAAATACATATTCTCTCAAAAACATTGCGTGAGCGAAGCGAGCGAATTCAAAAATATGTATTTCCAAATCTAAGATTTTATTCGATTCTCACAATAACATTGTGTGAGCGAAATGAAAAAATGTTGATTGAGTTCGCTTACTTATAACAACTGTTTTTCAGCTTTAAACACAAGCCTGTACAAAGCTAAAATGTAACTTTACCTATTCCCAATTTTTAAAATATTTTAGTGTCTTCACAAGATCTTCGTGTTTTGTCTTACTGAGATCTAAAACTAACACAGCCTAAAGGTACTACAGAGTTAGCCACAAGACACCGTCTACATCATTTTCTCACTTAGCAACACTTTTATTTGTGGCAATATTGTTACTGGCAACAATTTCTTTGTAAATCATTACTTGGACTTTTTTTTTTTATCCATTTCTATGTACTGCTAGAAGAATCGTTCGGCGACCATAGTGTTTCAAAGTAGAACAATATTGAAAAGTAGGTTTTAGTATTTTGCTGATTTGCTAAAGCTTTTTTTGTGCAATTATACCTCGTTGTTGTAATAATTAGAAAGCGGGTAAGCCTAACTATGTGTTTGTTATTTAATTTTTGATAGATATTTAGCGCCCTGTATATTGATGTATAATTATTTGTTGTATATTTTTTTCTAAATACATGTGTGTACATATACAATATGTGTACATAACCATGATTACAAATGTATTAAAATTGAGTACAATAGAACAATTGCATTGTTTATCATAAACATAATAAAATAACAGATTTTTATGTAGTACCAATTTTAATATTTGTATTGCTTTGTACGTTTTGTATTTGATGTTTTTTGCTTTAAAACCTTGCTCGACACCACTCAATGACGTTGTATTTCAGTAAATAAATACCCCTAGGACGAACACTATCTAAATTTCATTGTATGTATTCAATAACAAAATGTAAAAAAAAAAAATTACATTCTCTGTCGATTTTTTGTTTCGTATGGCTACTACGTATTTTTAAAAGTTTTTTAGTGTTCGATTTACGCTAGGGGTACTGTTCAAATCACTATTGATTGTCACTTAGATAGAACACTATACGAGTTATAATAACGTGATAGTGGGTCCACTTGCCCCTGTGGTGTCGGGTAGCGTTTCACTTGACGACTTTCTACCCCGTAGAGAAGATAAAACGAACTTTTTCAGATAGTGCATTAGCTCTTAACGGTATGTTACGTGAATGGCATCCATAGTACTACCAGAGGGACTAGAAATAGCGCCACATTTTTATATAGCTGCGTTTCCAATGAGGCGGAGGTGATCGAAGCGGGGCAAATTGACCAATCACAATGCTCGAAATCGTCGCTCCAGTTCAGTGGAGGCATTGTGATTGGTCAATAGGGAACTTGCATCAACAATTTAATGACAAACTAGGTTAATAATTCAATAAAGAAAATGAAAAGATGATAGAGAAAATGTACTACAGGAACATGTCAATTTAATTACAAATTACGTAAAGCGGAACGTAATTTCAACCACCAATAAGCTCGTAGTGACGTCACTCCATACGATAAGGGCTGGCACTACCTGACGGTGCAGCACGGCACGCTTCGGGATGCCGAAGGATCCTGTTTTGTGGCATCACGTTTCGTCACGAAAGCAACCGTATTTCGTTGACTATAAAAGCAGGATAGCACTATGAGGGCGCTATCAGCCCATGCCAGCCTACAGAGTAGGAAGTCGTAGAGTGTGTTGGGTCGGGGCTGGCTCGGCTCGGAGACTACCCGCTAAGCTAGCGCGGTGTTGCAGCGCTCGCGCTCGGAGGCGCTGCTGTCGCGCAGCCCGCCCGGCGCCTTCCTGCGCGCGCACTCCGTCTACACCGACGCGCCCGACCACCTGCACAAGGTACTCAACTGCCCCTCGGTTCCACTGACACACGTACCTTCACGCTTTTCCCCCGAAGGAGTTGCCAGAGGTGTGCAACACCTAAAGTCTGTTTCGCCGGAAGATATTCAGTCCCAAATGTGACAGTCGGTCGCCATACACCGGGCTCCAGTTACCCAGTTATGGTTGGTTCTGCTGACCAGCTGTTTTTGAATTACCTCAAATTGAAAAAAGATGTAAATATACCGACAGCAAATATTTATATCGTATGTACAAATATACGGTCAATCGGTTTGGTCGCTGATACACAATTGATACATGCATTTACAAAAATGTTGTTATGAAAAAATGCGTTGGAAAACAATTGTACGTTCCCATCTTAATTCCGCATAAAAGCAGGTGCGCAACTATGACATCCTTATTGTGCTGAAGTTGACACCTAAGCCTGTCATATCACGATACTTTGAGTGCAATTTAATTCAAAATATCTGGTGTACACTGTCCAGGAGCTAAAGAAGGATGACCCGCGAAGTTCCCCAACGCTGAGCGTGAAGTCTCTAAACGTGCAGCCCTCGAGTCCGCGCCTGGGGCGGGTGCAGTTCGGCTCGTCCCCCAGTGAGATGGACCGCATGCAGACCGCGGGGCCGGAGGCCGCCTCCAGCATCAGGGGGCAGTATATCGTCGCTGTGCACAGGTTAGTGGGGGAATGTGTGGGTTGATATGGTGGAGATGTTAAGATTTTGATGTGTGTAATAGATTGCCATTGTTCAGATTTTAGGATTTGTTGGTACTAAAATATTGATATAGTAGGGTCGTTGGGATTTTGATTTGGGTTAAAGACTGCTGTTATCGAGATGCTGGCATTTGTTGTAGGTAAAAGATTGTCATAGTGGAGGTGCTAGGATTTGTTGTTGCTAAGACATTGCTATGGTAGAGACGCTGCGATATTTATGTCAAAGTCAAAGTCAAAATGTTTTTATTCAATTTAGGTATCAAAGATACACTTATGAACGTCATAGTTATTTAAATAGACTCGACCGCCTTGTTCGGATAAAGAGCCTCTACTCAGAAGAACAGGCAAGAAACTGAGGGGCATTATTTTTTCAAATAATAAATAAATTACAGTCTCACAAATTTTGGCTTACAACTAGGTAATATCTATAAATACTAGTGGCTACTTGACGGAAGTGGAAGGCTCCAGACATCTTTATCTTCTAAATAATTTTTAACCTTATGTGGGTAAAATACTGCTATTATTATTTATTTATTTATTTATATTAAGGAAAATCAACAGCTGAAATATCTTACTAATAACTTATAGCATCAGAAAGCTAATTATAGATTTTCACGATTAGTGACAGCCTTAGCAACATGGTTATGAACTTTAATGTGAACGCACGATAACACAAAGTTCTAACAAAAATAGAATAACAAACGCAAAAACACAAAAACAAATTAAAAAGCTAAGTAATTATTAATTACACAGTAGCAACACCTGCAAAGTAGGATCTGCTCAGCCGCTGCTTGGCCGAATTAACGCTCGTACCGAAAAGGTCGAAGTCACTTAACTTGCACAATTTATTGAATTGGTCGCCAGCTCGCCAAAGAAATGAGTTCCGCCTGTACCTTGTTCCAACGACGGGAGTAGAAATGGGGGGGGGGGGGGGGAGGGTTAAATCGAGTTATGAAATTGAGTTATGGACATGGTAGAGACCCTGCGATTTTGATGTTCGTTTCCAGGAAACAAAACCGCCTCGACGCGTACTTCCTCCCGTCGCAGCGCAGCCGGCCGGCGCTGTTCGGCGTGCCGCTGCTGGTGGGGCTGCGCGCCGGCATGAGCGGCCGCGACGTGTACGCGCAGGTGTGGGCGCAGGTGGCGCGCCTGCTGAGCGCGCGCCCGCCCGCCGGGGACTGCTCCAACCACGCCACGGACTGGTCAGTCCCTACATGTACCGACTAGTGAACATGAGCGGCCGCGACGTGTACGCGCAGGTGTGGGCGCAGGTGGCGCGCCTGCTGAGCGCGCGCCCGCCCGCCGGGGACTGCTCCAACCACGCCACGGACTGGTCAGTCCCTACATGTACCGACTAGTGAACATGAGCGGCCGCGACGTGTACGCGCAGGTGTGGGCGCAGGTGGCGCGCCTGCTGAGCGCGCGCCCGCCCGCCGGGGACTGCTCCAACCACGCCACGGACTGGTCAGTCCCTACATGTACCGACTAGTGAACATGAGCGGCCGCGACGTGTACGCGCAGGTGTGGGCGCAGGTGGCGCGCCTGCTGAGCGCGCGCCCGCCCGCCGGGGACTGCTCCAACCACGCCACGGACTGGTCAGTCCCTACATGTACCGACTAGTGAACATGAGCGGCCGCGACGTGTACGCGCAGGTGTGGGCGCAGGTGGCGCGCCTGCTGAGCGCGCGCCCGCCCGCCGGGGACTGCTCCAACCACGCCACGGACTGGTCAGTCCCTACATGTACCGACTAGTGAACATGAGCGGCCGCGACGTGTACGCGCAGGTGTGGGCGCAGGTGGCGCGCCTGCTGAGCGCGCGCCCGCCCGCCGGGGACTGCTCCAACCACGCCACGGACTGGTCAGTCCCTACATGTACCGACTAGTGAACATGAGCGGCCGCGACGTGTACGCGCAGGTGTGGGCGCAGGTGGCGCGCCTGCTGAGCGCGCGCCCGCCCGCCGGGGACTGCTCCAACCACGCCACGGACTGGTCAGTCCCTACATGTACCGACTAGTGAACATGAGCGGCCGCGACGTGTACGCGCAGGTGTGGGCGCAGGTGGCGCGCCTGCTGAGCGCGCGCCCGCCCGCCGGGGACTGCTCCAACCACGCCACGGACTGGTCAGTCCCTACATGTACCGACTAGTGAACATGAGCGGCCGCGACGTGTACGCGCAGGTGTGGGCGCAGGTGGCGCGCCTGCTGAGCGCGCGCCCGCCCGCCGGGGACTGCTCCAACCACGCCACGGACTGGTCAGTCCCTACATGTACCGACTAGTGAACATGAGCGGCCG
This sequence comes from Peribatodes rhomboidaria, assembly GCA_911728515.1. NCBI lineage: Eukaryota > Metazoa > Arthropoda > Insecta > Lepidoptera > Geometridae > Peribatodes > Peribatodes rhomboidaria. The sequence goes on along the minus strand of OU452187.1, from coordinate 14,636,866 downwards.
CGACGTGTACGCGCAGGTGTGGGCGCAGGTGGCGCGCCTGCTGAGCGCGCGCCCGCCCGCCGGGGACTGCTCCAACCACGCCACGGACTGGTCAGTCCCTACATGTACCGACTAGTGAACATGAGCGGCCGCGACGTGTACGCGCAGGTGTGGGCGCAGGTGGCGCGCCTGCTGAGCGCGCGCCCGCCCGCCGGGGACTGCTCCAACCACGCCACGGACTGGTCAGTCCCTACATGTACCGACTAGTGAACATGAGCGGCCGCGACGTGTACGCGCAGGTGTGGGCGCAGGTGGCGCGCCTGCTGAGCGCGCGCCCGCCCGCCGGGGACTGCTCCAACCACGCCACGGACTGGTCAGTCCCTACATGTACCGACTAGTGAACATGAGCGGCCGCGACGTGTACGCGCAGGTGTGGGCGCAGGTGGCGCGCCTGCTGAGCGCGCGCCCGCCCGCCGGGGACTGCTCCAACCACGCCACGGACTGGTCAGTCCCTACATGTACCGACTAGTGAACATGAGCGGCCGCGACGTGTACGCGCAGGTGTGGGCGCAGGTGGCGCGCCTGCTGAGCGCGCGCCCGCCCGCCGGGGACTGCTCCAACCACGCCACGGACTGGTCAGTCCCTACATGTACCGACTAGTGAACATGAGCGGCCGCGACGTGTACGCGCAGGTGTGGGCGCAGGTGGCGCGCCTGCTGAGCGCGCGCCCGCCCGCCGGGGACTGCTCCAACCACGCCACGGACTGGTCAGTCCCTACATGTACCGACTAGTGAACATGAGCGGCCGCGACGTGTACGCGCAGGTGTGGGCGCAGGTGGCGCGCCTGCTGAGCGCGCGCCCGCCCGCCGGGGACTGCTCCAACCACGCCACGGACTGGTCAGTCCCTACATGTACCGACTAGTGAACATGAGCGGCCGCGACGTGTACGCGCAGGTGTGGGCGCAGGTGGCGCGCCTGCTGAGCGCGCGCCCGCCCGCCGGGGACTGCTCCAACCACGCCACGGACTGGTCAGTCCCTACATGTACCGACTAGTGAACATGAGCGGCCGCGACGTGTACGCGCAGGTGTGGGCGCAGGTGGCGCGCCTGCTGAGCGCGCGCCCGCCCGCCGGGGACTGCTCCAACCACGCCACGGACTGGTCAGTCCCTACATGTACCGACTAGTGAACATGAGCGGCCGCGACGTGTACGCGCAGGTGTGGGCGCAGGTGGCGCGCCTGCTGAGCGCGCGCCCGCCCGCCGGGGACTGCTCCAACCACGCCACGGACTGGTCAGTCCCTACATGTACCGACTAGTGAACATGAGCGGCCGCGACGTGTACGCGCAGGTGTGGGCGCAGGTGGCGCGCCTGCTGAGCGCGCGCCCGCCCGCCGGGGACTGCTCCAACCACGCCACGGACTGGTCAGTCCCTACATGTACCGACTAGTGAACATGAGCGGCCGCGACGTGTACGCGCAGGTGTGGGCGCAGGTGGCGCGCCTGCTGAGCGCGCGCCCGCCCGCCGGGGACTGCTCCAACCACGCCACGGACTGGTCAGTCCCTACATGTACCGACTAGTGAACATGAGCGGCCGCGACGTGTACGCGCAGGTGTGGGCGCAGGTGGCGCGCCTGCTGAGCGCGCGCCCGCCCGCCGGGGACTGCTCCAACCACGCCACGGACTGGTCAGTCCCTACATGTACCGACTAGTGAACATGAGCGGCCGCGACGTGTACGCGCAGGTGTGGGCGCAGGTGGCGCGCCTGCTGAGCGCGCGCCCGCCCGCCGGGGACTGCTCCAACCACGCCACGGACTGGTCAGTCCCTACATGTACCGACTAGTGAACATGAGCGGCCGCGACGTGTACGCGCAGGTGTGGGCGCAGGTGGCGCGCCTGCTGAGCGCGCGCCCGCCCGCCGGGGACTGCTCCAACCACGCCACGGACTGGTCAGTCCCTACATGTACCGACTAGTGAACATGAGCGGCCGCGACGTGTACGCGCAGGTGTGGGCGCAGGTGGCGCGCCTGCTGAGCGCGCGCCCGCCCGCCGGGGACTGCTCCAACCACGCCACGGACTGGTCAGTCCCTACATGTACCGACTAGTGAACATGAGCGGCCGCGACGTGTACGCGCAGGTGTGGGCGCAGGTGGCGCGCCTGCTGAGCACGGCCACGCGATGCATTTTAACTGCGTGGGTTTGTTTGTTTGACAACCTTCATAAAGTGAAGTTGACTTTCGGAAAGTTAAAAGTAACGGGGCAGTACGATTCAGCGAATAATGTTTTTAATGTGTGTGCGCAGTGACGACAGCCTGGGCTACGAGTTCCCGTTCACGCTGCGGCTGGTGGCGGCGGGCGGCGCCTGGTGCGGGCGCTGTCCCTGGCCCGCGCTGTGCCGCGGCTGCGCGCTGCCCACCACCACCGCGCCGCTGCTGGCCGACGGACCAGGTACCGGCACTGTCCGTCCCCCACCCCCCACTACGCGCTGCAGTGCGCTGCAATTACTAGTCGCGTGTTCAGTTCCAGACGCTCCCCGCGCCTCGCTGGTGTCGGAGCACGCGGCGGTGCCCGGGGCCTCCCCCATCGCGCAGGCCAAGCTGCAGAGGCAGGCCAGCGGACGGAACACGCTCAACCCGGATGTAAGGCCATTTTGAATACTAATGTTAGACTCGACAAAAGTGAAATTAGAAATTACTAAAAATGTATTGACAAAGAAACGTAATAATATACAAGTAATATTATTAAAACTAAAACAATGAACCTGGCTGCAAAAATTGTACCCTTTGTTACTTCCACTGTCAAGACGATCCAAATGACACCTCACATGTCGAAATCCATCCAGCCGTTAAGGTTGTGTCGTGCCAAAGAAACGTCATACATATATACATAATAAGAAAAATAATAATATATTTATTTGCATAAAACATGAGGGTAGAATACATTGGCAATGCGTATTAACGTCTTGTACTAATAAAATTGAAGTCGCTTAAAGTCATGTTTTATCTGTCATAGGCATGCAAATGTTTTGAGAGATGGCTAACGAAATTAATTATTTAGTAAAAAGTCAGTTCTAAATTAAAATGAAAATGTTAAATTTCGAATATGTCAACAAAATATAAATAGAATTAAAAATAATGTCAATACTTAAATATATCATAAATTTAATTAAATTTAATGTCAGTCAGTACTCAATAAAAAGCAATTTCAAGATTAAATTAAACATGTAGGTAAGTAACTAAAATGTATCATTCAGAAAAACATTAACATTGTAATAACATTTCTCCACTATCAGTTTTGTAAGCTGTATTTTCAAGAGACCAATTTTCTGATCCCGAATTGACTTTGGTAAATGATTATAAATGTGCGGCCCCATACACATTACACTCTTATTCATTAGAACCGTCTTCGAAGGTAAATTTTTCAGCCTGTTCTGGTCTCTACGATTTCTTGTTGTACAATAGATAGTTTTAGGAATAGTTCCGGATTTAATTTAACGAACAGTACCGTTTCTAATATATACATAGAGTGAAGGGTTAGAATGTTATGTTGCTTGAAATAGGGCACCCAGCTATCTGTTGTTTGTAATTTGAACATTGAGCGCTTTTGGCTCTTGAAAATAATATTCTTGTCCGTGGAATTGCCCCAAAACACAATACCTTATCTAAAGACAGACTTCACTAGACCACGATACGCTATAAGCAGAGCATCTGTGTTCACGGTACCAGCAAGTTTATAGAGAGCTTAAGCCATGCTAGAAACCCTTTTGGATAGATTGTCAACTTGTGCTTTCTAGTTTAATTGTAAAGTATCTACTTCATTGATTACATTATTGCTATGTGATATCTTAACACTAGTTTGATACGGCCCTCGTTGCCTTAAATGCATTGCATTCGTTTTACTTAGATTAATTTAAAAATTGTTATTATCAAGCCGTGATATAATAGATGTCAAAGAATTGTTAATGTCATATTCATACGAGTCAATATTCTTACGTGCTATAGCTGTTGTACTGTCTTCGGCAAAACTGTTACAGGTTGAGTTGTGGCCTTTGGTAGATCATTTATATAAATTATAAATGTTAATGGGCCTAAAACACTTCCTTGTGGTAGCCCAAAAGTAACTTTACGTTCACATAATCTGACTACCTCTTCCCGTTTTGATTTAAAGTTTACACTACTAATTTCAGTTATTTGCTATCGGCCACTTAGATAATGTAACAATTTCAAAATATCTTCTCGTATTCCATATGCGTCTTGTTTAGCTAATAGCTTTCTGTGATCTACGTAGTCGAAAGCCTGTGTCATATCACAGAACATCGCACACTGGTGAAGATTTGTCAACGCTACAATAAACCTCTTTAAAAAATCGTATACGACCAAGTTAAAATTCTTGTTTAATAATTTAATAATTTTATTTATTTTATAACACTACTCACTGTCACTCACACCAGCGTTGCGTCATACATTTTGTTCACTTAGGGGCTAACAATTAGCCGCTACTTTTGTTCGACTTGTGCAATGTTCGAACCCACCTAGCCCTACAATTAATAATAATATTTTATTCTTAAGTTAGTGGGTACTTATTTAACAAATTTTCTATGAGCAATCTTTCATTCATAGGGCTTTGTCAAGTTCTTCATTACTACTATTATTTTTATTACTGTTATATTTTCGTCTAAATTAACGCTTAAATTTATAAACTTAATCTTTGTTTGTGTGGGAAGTTTTTATTTATTTATTTTTATTTTTTCAAATTTGTATTTTTTGTATATTATTATTTTATTTCTGAACTTCCCGTGTATACGTTATGTTTCCTTTGCGCGCTAGCACAATTGTTGTTGTTGCAAGTGGTGACCTATATTTGGCCCATCTGTCTGTATCTTTGTATGTTTTTACGTGAACCAGGCCGTTCGGGCATCCAAATAAAATAAAATAAAAGAATGTGAGCGTTGTGCGGGCGCAGGGCAGCCCGGGCCCGGGCACGCTGCGCCGGCTGCAGCTGGGCGCGGCGCGCGGCGGGCGGCGCGGCCGCGCGCTGCTGGCCATCGACTGGGACCCCACCGCGCTGCACCTGCGCTACCAGACCACCCGGGAGAAGGTACGCACGCGCTACACTCTTCTTACAAACTTTAAATGTTCAAAAAAAGTGATCCTTTAATATTTTTTTCGGTGGTTTTAAGCGAAAAAATGTCTTCAAATCATTTCGTGGATAATCTAGTACTAGCTTTAATTTGTTGACCGAACGAAACGAGGTCTCAATTTGCAAGTATTTTATGGAACAGGAATTATTTTGACTATAGTTTTTCGACGATACTTCGAAGACATTGAAATTTTGTAGGCAAGTAGTTCATACAAAACATTTTTTTGTGATTGTGTCACAAGCTCAAATCCTTTCCCCAAGCTTCAGTCTAATTTTTACGGGTATAGCTCGGCCTCACCGACCTCACTCCCAAGTCGTACATGTAGTGTACAGGCCGATTCAAACTTAATGGCGGCTGTGAGTTGAAAAGCTGCGCAGGAGCGAAAACGAAGGTTTGCGCGGGCGTCAGAGGCAAGACGCCGAAAAGTGTCGCTTGCGGAGCACTTAACAGCCGCCGTTAAGTTAGAATCAGAATACAGTGTGTCGCTCGAGCTGATCTGTAATGTGTGCCGCCCGCAGGCGTGGGTGGAGCACCCGTCCGTGCGCGCGCTGGCCGTGGAGGCGGCGCGCGCCGTGGACCTGGCCTCCTGCCTGCGCGCCTTCACCGGCGCCGAGCGCCTCGAGCAGCGCTACCACTGCGCGCGCTGCCGCGCCAAGCAGCCCGCCACCAAGACGCTGCAGATATGGCGCGCGCCGCCGATACTGGTCAGTACATACACTACACTGTACACTGCCGAGTGCCTCGAGCAGCGCTACCACTGCGCGCGCTGCCGCGCCAAGCAGCCCGCCACCAAGACGCTGCAGATATGGCGCGCGCCGCCGATACTGGTCAGTACATACACTACACTGTACACTGCCGAGTGCCTCGAGCAGCGCTACCACTGCGCGCGCTGCCGCGCCAAGCAGCCCGCCACCAAGACGCTGCAGATATGGCGCGCGCCGCCGATACTGGTCAGTACATACACTACACTGTACACTGCCGAGTGCCTCGAGCAGCGCTACCACTGCGCGCGCTGCCGCGCCAAGCAGCCCGCCACCAAGACGCTGCAGATATGGCGCGCGCCGCCGATACTGGTCAGTACATACACTACACTGTACACTGCCGAGTGCCTCGAGCAGCGCTACCACTGCGCGCGCTGCCGCGCCAAGCAGCCCGCCACCAAGACGCTGCAGATATGGCGCGCGCCGCCGATACTGGTCAGTACATACACTACACTGTACACTGCCGAGTGCCTCGAGCAGCGCTACCACTGCGCGCGCTGCCGCGCCAAGCAGCCCGCCACCAAGACGCTGCAGATATGGCGCGCGCCGCCGATACTGGTCAGTACATACACTACACTGTACACTGCCGAGTGCCTCGAGCAGCGCTACCACTGCGCGCGCTGCCGCGCCAAGCAGCCCGCCACCAAGACGCTGCAGATATGGCGCGCGCCGCCGATACTGGTCAGTACATACACTACACTGTACACTGCCGAGTGCCTCGAGCAGCGCTACCACTGCGCGCGCTGCCGCGCCAAGCAGCCCGCCACCAAGACGCTGCAGATATGGCGCGCGCCGCCGATACTGGTCAGTACATACACTACACTGTACACTGCCGAGTGCCTCGAGCAGCGCTACCACTGCGCGCGCTGCCGCGCCAAGCAGCCCGCCACCAAGACGCTGCAGATATGGCGCGCGCCGCCGATACTGGTCAGTACATACACTACACTGTACACTGCCGAGCGCCTCGAGCAGCGCTACCACTGCGCGCGCTGCCGCGCCAAGCATCCTTCACACACACTCTACAAAATCATGTTCTGAACTCAACTTTCAGGCCGGCCGCTAAAATACGAGAGTCGGTCGCGTGCGTCTGGTCACTTGTCACGCTCGTGACAGATGTTCATACTTCGCAAGCGTGACAAGCGACAGACGTACGCGAATTAAGCTGCTATAACACTGTCCAATTTTCGTAAGAAAACAGGTAATGAGAGACGAAAAATAGCTGATATCTTATTTTTATCTGAAATAGCGCAAAGTCATGTTGACTCTCCATATCTCCTCTCTAACATAAATTTAAACGTCCCTAGAATAGCTACAATACATCCTAAATGCCTACATGTACCCTGTAGTACGACTAAATACAGGCGAAACTCTTTCTTGTTAAGAGCATCTAACTGGTCTAACGGTGGACTAATATTAACGGTCGTTGTCCTCCGCCGGCAGATAATCCACCTGAAGCGGTTCCAGTTCGTGAACAACAAGTGGATCAAGTCTCAGAAGGTCGTGGACTTCCCGTTCACGGACTTCGACCCCACCGAGTACCTCGCCTCTGTGCCCAAGGAGACCCTGCTGCGCCACCGGGAGATCATGAGGAGGTGAGCAATTCGATCAGATATAGGGACATAGATTTCAAGTCTCATTAAAAATCTGGCCTCTACAGGGAGTTACGAAAGCCCCGTTGGATAGATTTCAAGTCTCATTAAAAATCTGGCCTCTACAGCGAGTTACGAAAACCCCATTGGATAATTTAACGGGCAGGTACACACACATAAAATTATTTATGCAAAAATACTAAAAAAAAAAACGTACGTTGAAAATAGAAAGAGTTATGACCGGTTTAAGAGCGCAAGAAAAAAAGGAAATTTTACAGAAATGTTACAATTTTGTACCATATACTCGTATTGGCTGCTTTTATTTTGAGAAAATAGCGGCACGACGCGAATAGTTTACAAATAAAACCGACGCGATTAGTGTCTGCGTTCGCGCTTTTAGGAGGGCGGAGCGCGATGTGTGTTAAAACTTTTTACAGTCAATATTTAGTCAGTTTCGGTCATTTTTTTAATTTGTTATTTTGTTCATTTTTTATTAATAGTTTTTACTACAAATATAATTTTAAAATAAAATTTTAGGCTACAAATAAATCATTGTCTGTTCTCAATTTGCTAAATCTATATTTATAAAATTCAAAGTCCTTTCAAAGGACTTTTTTTTCTAAGGACCAGCTGCCATAGGTCGTGGAGCGTATTTCCATAATATATATATATATATTTAATATTTATTTTACTTTACTACTAATTTGTTATTCTTCTTAGTGTTTGCGTGTTCTTCTTATCTAAAGTGTATCTATTCGTGAGAACCTATTATTGGCTATCCATAGTTCATTTTATTGTATATTTTTAATGTAAGTAGCTGTTGGTTCTCCTATAAATAAATAAAGAAATAAAATATATCTTGTCTTTATTATTGCTTGGTATTAGACAAGGACCTCAATTATTTTGTCTAGTTCAGGGTGCTCCTAGACTAGTGCCGGATTAACCACGTAGCAAGAGTAGCAATTGCTACGGGCCCGGCGCGACAAGGAGTCCCGCATATTTAAACTCACTCATACCTGCCTAAGCGTAATCTTTCCAGTGTAACTTATTTGCTACCGGTTCCGCGCGAAAAACTAAAACTATAAAAGCCCTACCCAATAACTTTTCTCAAAATAGAAATGCAGGGCCAATTTCTCAATATATGCGGAAAATAGCGCTAACTATACTTGGCAACACCACAATACTTTCAAGTGACACAAGGTGTTTTGGTGGGAAACCAACTGCTCAAGGGCCCCTTCACATTTGCTACGAGCCCCGCGATCGCTTAATCCGGTACTGTCCTCGACGCCATACTTTTGCTACAATACTGGCCCGGCGATATTGGCAATATTAGTGACTGGACCCCGGCCATCATCAGCTATGGTAGGAATGTATGACTGTTTAAAATAGTAGCTGTTCCCCGCGACTCGTTCGCGTTTTTCAGAAAATAGTAGCCAAAAACCTTCCTTCCGCTGTAAAGCGCTTATTACTATATAGCTGAATTTAGTAATCTTAAATCAGTTGTCCAATATTATCGCATTCAGGAAGCTAGCTAGCATTGTAAATTCAAAAGCAAGGATGGCTTGTGCCACAAAAACAACGGGGTGTTATAAGTTAGACGTGTGTGTGTGTGTGTGTGTGTTTGTGTGCGTGTGTGTGTGTGTGTGTGTGTGTGTGTGTGTGTGTGTGTGTGTGTCTGTGGCACCATAGCTCCCGAACGGATGAATCGATTTTGATTTTGTTTGAAAAATGAATTAGTCGGAAATGTTTATTTTATACTTGTATTACAATGTTTGTTTAACAGTTTGTTTGGGGGCTGAGCTACCCACGTCCGTAGGAGTGTACTCTATTCTGATTCCCTACACGTGGTCCCCGGGTAGTGCTAACCGGGTAGCAAACTCTGGTGGGAGGCTTCGGCCGTGGCTAGTTACCACCCACCGGACCAAGCCATGCCGTGAAACGACCTAGTCGTGTTTCGGGATGTAGTCCGGTGTAACCGTTCCGAAGACGGGTCTGAGCAGTGGCGCACTTGTAGCGCCTCACTCAACTGCCGTCTTTGTACTTCTTCACTCTACAAAACTTCAAGGCTAGAGTGAATAAGTACCTTATAGGTTGTCGTGCTCCATCTTAGACCACAACGTCGCTTAACATCAGGCGAGTTGGTGGTCAAATGCCGACCTATTGTACGTAAAAAAAAAAAAAAAAAAGAGTTATAAAGCCATTTATTATTAAACAAATACTATTTATTACTAACAAACGTTCATTGCAGATCATCGATGTTAGTCGACGAGGCGATAACGGAGAGCGAGAGCGACACAGAAGACGAGGCGAATGAGGCGAATGAAGCGCGCGAGGCGAGCGAGGCCGGCGAGGCGCGCGATGCGCGAGGCAAGGCGAGGCCGGAGCGGAGGCGCCGCTCCTCCGCGGACGGGAAGAGGTAACTATACTTGTACTCGTGATCAGCAAGTAAGACCTCGCAAACCTCATATTCACCTCATATTCCAATCAAAAATTGTATTTGCATGAACAGCATTATTCAAATTTCATAAAAATAATAATTCAAATGTAAGTTTAAAAATTGTCCTTAGCCTATCGAGTGGGGTATCAAAGGAAGAGTTATAAAAAAAATTGGATTCTTATTTACATGTTTAAATGTATTTTGTGGTGTCTTTGTGTACTATGTTCCATGGCATTGAAAAAGGAGGAGATTCTCAAATCGACTAAGTTTTTTTTTGTGTGTATGTTACGCCATTACTCCGCCAGGTATGGATCGATTTTTTTTTTTTTTATTTGTGTAATCGACAGCGTTACATAGTAATATTTGATACAATGATATTAATATTTAAAATAAGGCCAAAACTGATTACAATTATTTTATAAAAATAAATATATGTATAAAATCAGTTCATGTAAAATCATTATAATTATACTTTCTTTGTTTGGTAGTTCATATTTTAGGGGTGGTAACCATAACCATATAACCATAACCAACCTGGTCGAGCAGTATTTTCAAATATAATTTAGTATCGATCCGTCCTGCCCCTGCAGACGCGAGCGGCTGGCGTCCTCCAGCCTGGCGGCGACGCCGGTGACGGCGGACAACCTCGCCGACCACCACCAGCACCGCCTGCAGCCGCACCAGGACCCCTTCGACCTCAAGTACCGCCTCTACGCCGTCGTCGTACGTACTCTCGCTACCTAACTAGATACTTCCACCTCAAGTACCGCCTCTACGCCGTCGTCGTACGTACTCTCGCTACCTAACTAGATACTTCCACCTCAAGTACCGCCTCTACGCCGTCGTCGTACGTACACTCGCTACCTAACTAGATACTTCCACCTCAAGTACCGCCTCTACGCCGTCGTCGTACGTACTCTCGCTACCTAACTAGATACTTCCACCTCAAGTACCGCCTCTACGCCGTCGTCGTACGTACACTCGCTACCTAACTAGATACTTCCACCTCAAGTACCGCCTCTACGCCGTCGTCGTACGTACACTCGCTACCTAACTAGATACTTCGACCTCAAGTAAAGACGAAAATTGGTTTTCCATTTTAGAGTTCTAACGGTTTGACTGTAGTTTCCACCAGTGGTGGCAGTTTGGTGGTAGTCGTTAGGAGTAAGCCCGGAATACTATACTCATAGACATTTATTTCGTAAAGCCAATTTTCACGTCAAAATATCGATATATATTTTTTTTACAACAGACTAGGGATGTGTTTATACGTTTATCCACTGACTCGCCTGATGGAACGTCGACGTGATCGAAGGTCTAACACGCTTGTCTAAGAGATAACTTCATAAAACATTACTGTAGTTAAAAAGTAGTACCGATGGCCGTACGGATGTCGGTCGTCCGGAGCTATCGGATATAAGCTGGTAAATAATTTAACCCAGGCTTAATCCGCGTCATCCACGAAGGTGCGCCCCCCTCTCACTAATCGCTTACATACACAGTGATTGCATAAAGCGAATGAGAGTGAGCTCACCTTCGTGGATTGCGCGGACTATAGAGCGCTTATATAAAGGTCGTAGCACACAAATATCAACTCGGAAAGGGATCGTCGTCGTGTCCATTTGACTCGTGCAATATTCTTTGTAAGAAACTCCCTTCTCCTAATCACGCTAATCGGAATCGAAACGTAATTGCCTTACCTTGGTAAAGTGAGGCGATACGGTGACGATACCTTTTCGAGTTGATGTGTGCTACAACAGCTTTCGCCCGCACGGTACAAAACCATGAAAGTAAAGCCAAATAAAACGCGCTCCTAGCTCGATCACCTATATATTTACGCCTCTACAGCCGCGGGATCAATTATGTAGGGAGACTCGATTTTATTTCTCTAATTTACCAAACTTATATTCTATAAATTGTTGACTTTAATCTTTATTATTTAATCCTATTTATGTAGGGTATTGTTCTTTAACAATACCCTACATAAATAGGCCCACTTGCACTTTCTTCGTTACCTCGGAGCTAACTGCTAACACGGTTAAATAAACAATTATCTTGCTTCATCAAAAGCTACCATCAAACCTAAGGTTAAAATGCTATAATTAAGACCCACGATTTGAAAGGGCTATTTCGTTAACTTTTACTAACACTGGGTTAGTAAAAGTTAAATATCAAAATAAATTGAGGTTGAGTTCCGCTGTATCTTCCTCTTCGTGCTCTTTATTACTGAAGGTCGTGCCAGTACTGAAATGCCATCAACGAGGAGTTCACCAGCTGCTTGCAAACCACTCCGTCTTCGATTTGTTTAGGTAAATAGTGGGCAGTACTACTACAGGGCGGAAGTGACGGAACATCCTGTAATACGCTGTATAATGGGTACATATTGTATGTTTTGAAATGATCAATGAATTTTTATTTTCTAATAATGACGAAAAAGGAATTGAATTTATTAGTACAAACTTGAATGACAGAAGAGTCGCAGGACAGTCAGATTATTATAATTCACAAAGGGATAAAGATATTCATAGAAGAAGTCAATTCGAGAAAGACCGCGCGATGTATTTATTAAACAAACTTAATCACAAATAGCAGGACACACAATTACAAGTAAGTTATACAATTATATATTTTTTGGTGCCTACATACTTATTAATAGTGCAATAATAATCTAGTTATTTATCACTGTACATATGTTTTCGAAATATAAATAGGTAAGTATGTTATTTATTGGATACTATTTTTTAATTTTCTACAACAGTTTGCAATTTTATCATTTATAATGTTGGAATGTCAGTAGGTAAAGTTAAATTTTGTTTTTCAGCAAGGCTTGATCACCAGTTATGTCAGTTATGTGCACTATTTTACTAAAAGCCAGCTATAGACATGCGGAGATTTTATTGGAGAGCACGAAATCTAGTGTGTAAGACAATTCACAAAATGACTGATCCCAAAGCCTGGTTGTTTAGGAATTTATATCAAAGCCTGAATAAATTTGTATTTTTTTTTATTAAATATCTTACTTTTTACGTGGTCTAGGACCGAAACACTGTACTCAGTATTTGGATTCAAGTCTCCAGGTATGTATGTATGTACAACCATCTATATGTAACCAGTCTAGTATGTTCATAGTATTTGTAATTCCAGTCACATACCTATTTTATTTCTTTCAAATTATAATTGTGTAAATTCCAAATTATAATTATAATTGTGTAATTTTTTCAAATTATAAATGTATTAATTATTTTATTGTTTTAGGAGGCGAAAATGGAGAAATAAATAGGAACAGAAAGGATTACTTTTTAATGAATACACAGGCAATATGTTCAGCAGTTAAAATTTATTACAGATGTTGTTATATGCTCACAGGGATCAACCCATGGCTCTTACATTAGGGACAATTTGTCCAAAGTACATCCAAGACGACACCACTTTCCTGGCCTGCTTGTATGGCTTAGCTTGATTGACTCGGAGTTACCTGCTAACACAGGATACAAACTGTCTCAGAGTTAACTGCTAAACTGAGTTTACAAACCATACATTTAAATATTTAATCTGACCATGTGTGTAAGTGGGCCTTAAATCATTGTACAATGAAGCACAGCTTAAAACCAGAAATACCATCAAGTACACCTTTGATATTTGGAAATATTTCCCATGCTAACCAGATAAATCCGAGTAACATTTAAAAAGAACACCAGGCACGGCATTATCATTGCTATATGTGTATTACATAATATTGCTCTTCTCGTAAAATAATATCGGCTGTTCCTTACCAACAGTTCATCTATAATCAACAAAATATATAGAACTACTGTTATTTTTTTTTTTAGGGTTGACTCCTTAGTAAAAGTTGTTCATAATGATGAGTACAATGACCCCTTTCGGTTTAGTTACCCCTTAATTGATAACAGTGATAACTGTGTATATGTAACATTATATTTCTGAAATTCTGATATGTTATGATATGCTTTATATTGTATGCCATCTAAATCAGCTTTCAACTCTGCCTGTGTCCAGTTCGGGAAAGAAACCTATTCAATATAAATAAGAATAACAAGTAATAAAAATTTAACAATAGTTTTATTTGTTAGTTTTAAATATACTTATAATTGTACCTATGTACTCATTATTTTGTTGCCCTGCATATTTTTATAGATTTCTTTGTTTTCAAGTCCTCAGTTCTTGAATATATTCATGAAAGTACTGGATTGGCTCAATAAAACTTAAACCATTGTTATTATTTTCTTAAACCTCTGTTTCTTTTTGGTTCAATATGAAAATAATCCAAACCAATACTACAAAACCATCCTGTTTTGAATATTGTTGGTATAGAAATAATCAAACCCACTTAGATCAAGGGCATCGAAATCACTGTTGACCAGTGTTATGTCTCTCTAATTCCAATTTTCTTAATATATCATTATGTTTATATTGTTTGTCCAGGTCTTCCACCTCCATTGCTCTCAGTCGACGATTATGTTCCAATTTTTCTTTCTGATCCTCTAGTTGAGTTCTCAGGAGCTCATTTTGTAATTCAACCGACTCCAACTTTTGAGTTCTCAGAAGCTCACGTTGTATTTCGTCTGAATCTATTTTTTGAGTTCTAAGAAGCTCATGTTGTATTTCAACCGGCTCCATCTTTTGAGTTCTAAGTAGCTCATGTTGTATCTCAACAGACTCCATCTTTTCATTATCCAGTTTTATTAATTTTTCTGCCACTATTTGTTCAGATGGTGTTTCAAAATCCAATTTTCGTTTGCCTGTAAATAAAAGATACATTGTTGTGATTTTTACATACTTCTGTTGGTGGTCGGTTACAAATATTTTCTATCATGCCAGTTGTGTTCACAGTCATACAGAACTAAAAATCTTTGATGTGCCTGTTGTACCATCCACACTGTATTGGTTAAGGTCAAATGTACCTGTCATTTTACTGTCCGTGACATTTTAACTTTGAAAGGGATGGAATTTTTTTTTACAATATTTTGAATATGGCTAAAGGTGATTTCATTGAGACTTTCCCAGTAAGCTTGTGATTAAAGAAAACAGTTCAAATAAGCCATCAAACATTTTTACTATTAGTAAAATACTTTTAGTTACATGGTAACTGCATATTTAAAGACCATACTTTGATATTGTGCGAAACTTGTCAGTAAAACTAAAGTTCCACAAAGTGCCTACAGTCAATATTATGTATCTTTACTTATAAAAATACACTTTTTTTACCTGGAATTCCCATTTTTGTATCAGAAGCATTCAACTTCGCCTTCTTTTTCAAATTCTTATAGGTCTGCTGTAAGCTCTCAAGCGTTCGAGTACAGCCAGTTGTATTGGCATTGTATATTTTGACCACCTCGAGCCAAGCTGCATGTTTTTGTCGGAGGCTAGCTCCATCAGTCTTTTTGTTCTCGATCACTTGTTTAAATTTTGCTAATATACCACATAGCAGCATGTTATCACTAGCTGTGAAATTAGGGGCTCGTAAACGCGTTCTATCCATTTTTACAAAACAACTTTAATACGTTTCACCATAGAAGTAAACAATAACTTGAACATGACAACAATGACACGAAACACAATACGGATAAAATAAAACGTCGCCAACTGTCATTCAGTGAACGGCGAAAAAGGAAGCCTACATACAGTGTGCTGCAGTGTAAAAGAGAGAGACTTATGAGTTTCATTTTCGCTTATTCATTTATCTTTAGTCGGGTTACAAGATGGCGTATTGACATTTCAATGTTCCCAGCTAAGAAAAATAGGTCAGTCAGATAACCCGGTGATAGTACGTTGCGCAAGGTGAGAGTTTATCTAACCCCGAGTTTTTAAACTACATAATGATATTGACTATTCGTGCAAGTGGGCCAGTACAACTAGGTACACACCTAAGAAACGCGTTGTATTTCTATGGTCTTATGATTTTCTTTATTTAGCTATGTAGGTTTAATTGGAATGTTTTTTTGCGCTTTGTACATTCTGCGCCTCATCTCCGCGCAAAACGCTACGGTATGGTTCGTGTCAGACAGATCGATTGAGGTTGAGGCAAAAAGTTGTCTGACCTCTTACCCATGTAATCAGGCAGGGGTTGCAAAACCTTGAATACACGAGTTAAACAGATTTTGTAATATCATGAAACTATGTAGGTAGGTACTTACTTACTTAACATTGACTAGATCAATTGATATAAAACGTGGCATATGAATTATGTATTAGAATCACGGTACTTAAGACACCTAGTACTATCGATTTTTTACTGACTTCAAAAAAGGAAGTCTGAACCAATTTTGAAAATTATTTTTTTATTTGTAATGGTAGGTACCTACCTATATTACTCTTCTCGTTGTTTTAAATTATTAAAACCAATGGTATAAATTAAATTTGATGTTAATCACGTTCGTTTAAGAGTTATTTTAATTATAATTAAGTACTTACGTGAATTAAAAACGTAATTAACATCAAATTAATTTTTTTTTAAACATTATTTGACTTTGTTTTTTTGTAATTTTACTCGTGTTTCGTCACGAAACTTTCGTGTCAATTAACTTTTACCTTATACTCTGGATTACCACATAGGCTAGTTATACATGCACATACTTAGCAATAAACGTACTATAGCCTCGCAATAGTTGTTCAGTAATGTAGTCTTTTTCTTTCTTTTAAATTCTTGAACCCGATCGGAACAGACAACACACTGTTTGACTATTCCGAGGCTTTACAACGTTTATTGCTAAAGGCGCACATACTACCCGTGTGCTCCGTGTAAGGGCTGAATTTTGCAACCCGGACGTAAGACGAGGATGCGGCGCGATCAAGGTTCAGGCGCTTCAAATCTTGTTTATTAAAATGTATGAAACCGACGTGAAATTACAAACTAGGTCTATAGCGTTCCGGGAGTTGACACCCGGTTATGTCACTCGTCATCGCCATCGTCTCTCTCGAACTTGTTGTAAATTATTTATTCCGGTGTTGCTAACGCATCGATTGACGTCACTGCGCGTCACACACATGATCTTTTTGGTCTCGGAACGCTATACCTGGCGGAGTGTATTGTTATGGCATGAATGTGGTCGTAACGTGTGTCCGTGTGCAGTCGCACAGCGGGCAGATGTCGGGCGGGCACTACGTGTCGTACGCGCGGCACCCGTCGGGCGCGTGGCTGTGCTACAACGACTCGTCGTGCCGCGAGCTGCCGGCCGCGCCGCGCCCGCCCATCGACCCCGCCGCCGCCTACCTGCTCTTCTACGAGCGCCAGGGGCTCGACTACGAGAGGTAACCACGCTGACACACTGACACACACATCGGCGTTCTCCCTCTACACGCATGACATTCCACGTCATCCGAAGGTAGAGCTCGCGCTTTTGGCAGATGATACTGCCCTCTTTATAAGAGTGTAAAATCAGGCCCGCATTTCCGCCCGCTTCAGCAAGCCCTGCACCGCTTAGGCGACTGGTTTGAGAAGTGGGCCATCTCGGTCAATCCTGACAAAAGCGCAGCAGTGTGTTTTCACCCCTACAAATCGGCCCTCGGGCAGCAGCTCATGCTGCACCGGAAGCCCATCCCCTGGGTCAACTCGACCAAGTATCTTGGCGTGACCCTCGATCGACGACTCACCTTCTCGAGGCACATCCAGACCGTTAGGAATCGAGCGGTTGTGATCGACGTACTCGATCGACGACTCCCCCTCGCCAGCGACGGCCCAAGCCGAGGTCCGTACCTTAGTGGTGCCCTTGTGCTAGTCGCCCTAAGTTTTTAAACAACCAAATCTCCCAAGGCCCCGCGCCCTCCGCGCTTGCCTTACGTACGTCCGGTACGCTGCAGAGGCCTCGGTGGCCAACAGCATTAGTCATTCACAAAAAAAAAAAAACTTCATCGACCGCGACCTTTTTTTGTCAACTGCAGACGTTGTTGGCGAACATGGTTCGCTAGCGCGCCAGTAATCAATATTTAACAAGCGCTAGGCTTGTTAAATATTGATTACTTTTAAAGTTGTAACGCTATTCATTCTTTTATTTACTCGTATTTGTATTAATTATTCTATTATTTTTTTATTTGTATGTTTCAGTTACCTGCCAGACATAGAAGGGAAAGAGCCCGTCGTGAAAGACTCCGAGGCGTTGGATCCAGATGAAAGTGACCTCAAGAAAATGTGCGTCATTTGTTAGAACAAAATACTTGGAATATTTGGTTCACTGCAGACCACCTATTATGTTATACACTATACGTTATTAGTCAACTCAGTATACTTATGTAGAACTGAATGAAAAAGCTAGATCGGAATAAGATTCTAGCGTTTGTACCATTTTCTCACTAAACTAATGTAAGGGCTCTCCTAGACGGGTCACAGTTTTACTGCAATACTAGCCGGGCTATACTGACAATATTGCCGACTGTAGCCCGGCCATCGTCAGCCATGCTAGAAATGTATGAATAAATGACCGACCCACATTCAAAATATTATCGGACCAAAATAGCAGTTAAAACATGAGCCGTCTAGAAACACCTTTATAAAAATATTGCAATTTTAAATCAGTCAAGTTCACAAAAGTAGCATATCAAATTGAGCGCACGTACCACCAAAAAGTTAGTCGCAAAAACTTAGACCCCGTTTTATATTTATGCGTATTTTAATTGTATATTTTCTAAATAAATAATTATTGTAATAATTTTGTTGGACCACTGTCAGTCAAAATGTAATAGAAATTAGTCACGATATAAGTCATTAATTCATTATCAATATATATATGTGTGTTGTTAAATATAACGGGATCATTGTATAATGTAAATGTAATATTTTCAAAACGTATTGTGAATAACGCACATTCGCCTGTCCTATCAACTATTTAAAAATTCTATAAATGTTTCATAAAGAAATAGAAACGAAGAATGGGACTCTTTCATTAAGTAATAAAACTTTACTTACTAGTTACATGGATGAAAAAAGTATTCGTAATACATTTTATGTAAGTTGAAATAAAAATTTCATGTCCCTTCTCCGGCGAAGATTCGCCAGTGCTCAATTTACGCAAAGACGTAACTTGAACGTAAAAATTATTTGTTGGCAAAAAGTAGCTGCAGGAAGTCAAAAGAAGAAATGCCTGATCTATCCCACTCGTACCATTCCCATAATGGAAAAGTCATAGATAAGTCGCAGATTTTTTTGCTATAATGTTTAACGAAATTACGAAGATTTCCTAAGACTTATATCCGGATAAGCTACAAAATTACGAGTTTATCGTAAGTTAGTAACGTAGTGCGAGCGAAACTTCAAGTGTGAGGCTGTGTTCCAGTCCTGAGAAATGCCTTCGATCAAATACTGAATTGAAATTACTAGACTGTAACGATATATCAGGTCGCTCATAGCGATCATTTTGTGATTTTGGAACGTTAAGGGTATCAGATGTTTAGGAATTGAATGGGTGGAACAAGGATGATGCTGAGATGGGTAGGGGTAGACGTTATTAAAGAAATGTTTAGCTTATGTGCTTGTAATTTTTTTACTGCGATATTGTTTCCATGTGTACATACTTAACGGAATAACGTCTACTTTATATGTTTGTAACGACGGTGTGTTTCATTGAATTTCCGTTTTATTCCAAAGTGTTGCGTAACATTCCTTTAGTGAATTTTATTTTAAGGTACACTGCACTTCTAATAATAACAGAAACTGGATTCATTAGGTCTAGCCTTTTTTTCAGGTGATATGTTCGATAGCCATACATTCTCTAACGTATCTTATTTTGTACATTATGCATGAAACCGCGGTTAACCGGCGCGGGATAACACGAGCCGCACCTGAGCAGGCTCGGCTCGCCTTAACCCGAGCGCGAGCTCACTCGTTGACACGGCGCGTGTGAACACGAGCCGCACCTGAGCAGGCTCGGCTCGCCTTAACCCGAGCGCGAGCTCACTCGTTGACACGGCGCGTGTGAACACGAGCCGCACCTGAGCAGGCTCGGCTCGCCTTAACCCGAGCGCGAGCTCACTCGTTGACACGGCGCGTGTGAACACGAGCCGCACCTGAGCAGGCTCGGCTCGCCTTAACCCGAGCGCGAGCTCACTCGTTGACACGGCGCGTGTGAACACGAGCCGCACCTGAGCAGGCTCGGCTCGCCTTAACCCGAGCGCGAGCTCACTCGTTGACACGGCGCGTGTGAACACGAGCCGCACCTGAGCAGGCTCGGCTCGCCTTAACCCGAGCGCGAGCTCACTCGTTGACACGGCGCGTGTGAACACGAGCCGCGGCAATGTTCTGTCCGCTTGCCTTTGATCTATGTCGAAAACCCGACATGCGACGGACCGCGCTAGCGCTGGCGAGTCGCGACGAAGTGTCCAGCTCGCGCGCGCCGAGCCTGGCTCGGCTCGGCTCGGCTCAGCTCGGCTCGGCTCAGCTCGGCTCGGCTCGGCTCGGCTCTATGCACCCGAGTGTGTGCACCGCCCGCTAATGTGCAGGTCAGTTAGGGCGTACATTTTACCTTCGAACGTTGTGTTGAATGAAACTGCATTCCGTTCCTTGTTGGCTATGAAAAATGTTGTTTATTTCGTTGAATTCTTTAAAATTGTTTTGAGAAATGACTACGTTTTCAATTTGGTCAACTCCTTTATTGTCTATGTCAGTTATGTGTTATTCTACTTATAAAAATTGTGTATAGACGGTGGATAGTTAATAATATATTGTAATCGAGACTGATGAGATGTTACTGTGAGTGGTGTGCTGTGTCTACTCATTTATTAGATTTTTTATTTAATTAGACTATTAATTATGATTAAATGCTTTTACACTGTAACAATACCTTGGAGTTTTGTTTTCAAAGACACTTCCTAAAGTGTAATGATTTGAACTTCCGTGTATTGTTAAAGAATATTATATTTAGTTAGGTGTGTAATATGAATAAAATAATATATTCTTGTAGCGCAGAATTAGAATTTAATGTATGTTATCGGCAATTATTTAAAATATTTCGTATTGATTTTATTATGAGCTTGGCAGCCTTACCCAATGGGGCTCAATATTTTATCTTTTATACGAGTAATTGTATTGCTTATTAAGGCACAAGGTAATGCTTGGTATTCTAGTGAGGCGTGATTATAAGTATTAGTTGTAGGTAATGAAGTAATAAGTTGCCCGGTAGGTAATTATTTGAATGATATTACAATGTCACTGTTTGATTGACCCAACTGATTATCAATCTATTAGCAGTGGTTAGCACTTGGCACAGTTCACTTGTAACTTGTACCGTTTATAATAGACCCAGTAACACTTAGCTCAATTCAAGAAATAGTTAATAATGATTAGATTGTCCAGTGGCCTCTTCTTGCTGTATTTATTATCTCTTTTAAATAAATACGCAACGACGCAACTGCGTAGTAAGATATACATATATCTAAATGTTATTGTTTAGACGAGCATGGGCGAATCGTGCCATTGAACTTAGTTTTCGGTATACCAAAGCAGTCTAAAAACGTACTTTATTGTCTAATTTGGTTGGCGTTGTAAAGAGACCGACTCCAAGCGTTGTACCATCCGTTTTAAAGCTACGGCGCACAGTGCAAGCAACCAGCGCCAATAGAGTAACCACGAATATTCCCGTATCCCGCTCTCGCGCAGGTTGCTTACAGTGTGCAAGAGTCCTAAAGGTGTAAAGGCGAAGCAGTGTTATGTACGCTTGGCTTGGACCCAAATAACGCACTCTAATGTACCACGCGTGATCACGCCATTTTTGTAAAATAATCACATCTAAACGCGTCGTGTATCGAAATGTTAATAAATATAAGTATTTTTGAATATCCCTGTGCAATAAATTCTTTTTGTATGTATTCTGTATTTTTATTTCAGTCCCTTACCTTTACTAGGAGTGACTGGACCTGCGGTGCTACTCACTATCATTCAAAACCGTTTCCGATCGGACCCCACAAATTTCAAACTCAATCTGTCTACATTTATAAATTTTGGAATACGGAATCGAGTATAATTCCGATCGGAAGAAAACTTATGAGTCACGTTTAAAAAATTATGAATACTTACTGAGGTTCGAATAATTTGAGTATAACATTTTTGGAATCCGAACGGAAACGTTTCAGAATGATTGTGGATTCCTATTCTGATTTGTTTTATTGAAGTAGACAGGTCAGGCCGCGTGGGCCAAGAGGAATGAAATTTCCCCTTTGCCCCCACTTTTAGATATAAAGGTTAACCTCTACTATAATCGGGCGTTTCCTCGTGGCCTAACTAGGTTGCCAAACTGAATAGGCTACGAGGAATTAAAATTCTTCGTGACCTAACTGCTGCACCTCAAACGAATAACACCTAATTAGCTCACCTTTGTTTAAAAGTATAGTCAATTAGATAGATAGATAAACTCTTTATTGTTCACACCACAGATAAACAAACAACAAGAGAAAAATAATGATAAAACTTATTAAATAGTGCAACAACTGGCGGCCTTATCACTAAAAGCGATCTCTTCCAGTAAATTAATCAATTAAATTAAGTAATTTCCAATTAGTAAAGTATTTAATTCTATAGTCAAAAAAGATGCGAGATACAACCTCATCAAACAGTTAATTTTGCTTCTTTGCGAGATGCAATCTTTATCACATGTAAAAAAATATAGGTAAATAAAATGATACTTTACTATCATGAAAAAAATTTGTTCATTCGCATCAGTACCATAGTCTTGTTTCATGATTGACCGATGGACGAAACTTGGCGAAATACAGTGTTTTTTATTTATTGTACAAATTGTTACCTAAATAAATCGTATGAATCCGGGTAGTTTTGGATAAAATCCATCTGAACAATACTGCTATGGATAATACCGGAATAATAATAATAATGAACGCCTGCGTTACGAAACGCATGACTCGGGGGCGAGTATTCCCCCGGCTGAAGCAGAGTAGCTTTGCAATGAGAGTCCTGAATGTGCTGATACGCCGCTCGATCCGCACTTGCCATGCAGGCACACCCCCGGCAGGTCGCGGTGCACGGCTAGTGTCCGGAAACTTAACACGTGCAACGCGACATGCCGCGATGGCACCGCAGTACAGGATCGAGTGTGTATCAGTTAAATTTTCGCTAGCCCGCAAGTACGGGGCTAGCAAAACATTCAGGGCTCCCATTAAAGCCATGTTTCGTCTATGCGTAGGCAAACGTGGTAATCGCGGCCTAGAGTCGGGTGCGTACCTATACTGGGAAATCGCGTCTTCCAAAGTCCTCCTCAATTGCTCACTTACCTGACTAGAAACGTTCACGCTCGTACGATCCCCGTCAACGTCGGTATTAGCCATTGTCGCTAGTGTCACCGCCGACGCCGGCACTGAAGCCAATGTCGGGGCTGACGACGCAACAGGCCGGTCCCTCGTTGAAGCAGGAATCGGACGAGCGCGAATCGCTTCTAGGCAAAGCCGATCAAGCACGGGCTGATCCAGCAGCTTACACCGGTGAATAGCCCGCACTTGATCCGATAGCCGCTGGGTGGAGACGGTCACAGTCGGTTCAAGGACCTGAAACAAAGATAGCATCCTAACACGATACGCAGTCAGGTTAGTTCCCCCCTCTGTAGCCCCATAGTAGGCGCGCATGCAGTTCTCATTCATAACTTGAGTCCATCGCATGCGACACACTACACCACCGGTAGCGGGAGCCGTAGGCGGGGCAGATCGCCCCGCAGGCCCGATATAAGGCCCCAGTATTACTTGGCCAACGTTACGGAACGCATTGACTATCTGAAGCAGAAAGTCTATGCATGGGCAAACCGTATTCGTCGCTACAAGGAGCGTGTGGACAGATATTGGCAAAATCGCCTCTTCCAAAGTGACCAAAGGAAGGTATACCGAGGCTGGGAGGGAACCGAGCAGTGTGTTATCGACGGACACCGACCGGATGCTAGAACCATGATTGATTTCTGGCGTGGTATCTGGTCGGTGCCCGTCGAGCACACTGAGGGTGAGTGGATGCGTATTGTCGAACGGGAGTGCGAGTCTATCGAATCCATGGAGTCTATCTTAATAGACTCCGTAGACGTAAGTTGTGCAATCCGCACGGCTCAGAACTGGAAAAGTCCTGGACCGGACGGATTGCACAACTTCTGGATAAAATGGATTCGATGCTCGCATGACCGTTTGGCAATACAATTCCAGGAAGCCCTCGAGCTCGGTTCCCTGCCCAGTTTTATGACCACCGGTGTCACCTTCCTGCTCCATAAGTCCGGTAGTACCACGGATCCAAAGAACTATAGACCCATCACGTGCTTGCCTACCATCTACAAGCTCCTTACATCCATTCTGAGAAACAAAATTAATATGCACATTGTTGCAAATAATGTTTTGGCCCCCGCTCAGAATGGATGTAGGGTTGGGTCCCGTGGTACTAAGGAGCTCCTCCTCATCGACATGGCCATTAGCCAGCAAGTCCGGCGGAACAGGGGAGCCCTATCTGTCGCCTGGATTGACTATAAGAAGGCCTATGATTCAGTGCCTCATTCATGGCTGGAGAGGATTTTAGAGTTATATAAAATCGATATAACTCTAAAATCATTCTTAAGCGCATGCATGAGGCAGTGGACCACAGTCCTTTGTCAACCAGGTGGTGGAGAGGTCTCCGCTGATCCACAGGACTTGATAAGGATTGAGCGAGGCATCTTCCAGGGCGATAGTCTGAGTCCATTGTGGTTTTGCCTAGCCCTAAATCCTCTCAGCACCTTGCTGAAGGATTTAGGACTAGGCCATCGACTTCGTAGAGGGGGTGAGGTCATTTCTCACCTGCTTTACATGGATGACCTCAAGCTGTTTGCACCGAAACGCCAAGACTTAATGGAGCTACTAAAAACTACAGAGGTTTTTAGTAGCGCCATTAAGATGGAGTTCGGTGTAGACAAGTGTGCGGTCATGCATGTACAGCGGGGGAAAGTTGCAAATTCACCGAATTTTCAACTTTCTGAGACAATGACTCTTAGATCCCTCTCCGAAGTCGAAACCTACAAGTACCTCGGTATGTCGGAGTCGTTGGGTATATCAGTAGTGGACATTAAGAAATCGATAAAGGAGCGCTTCTTTTGTCGCTTGACAAAAGTACTTAATAGTCTTTTGTCGGGCGGCAATAAGGTGCGCGCCTTTAACGGTTGGGTGATGCCACTACTGATATACTCCTTTGGCATACTTAGGTGGACTCAGACTGAGCTGGACGCCCTGGATAGAAGGGTCCGTCAACTGCTCACAACACACCGCATGCTACACCCACGGTCGTCTGTTATGAGACTGTACATTCCGCGGAAGTGGGGAGGTCGTGGCATGTTAAATGCCAAGAACCTCCACAACCGCGAAGTGTACAGGCTCCGGAGTTTTTTCCGCAACAACGACTGTGGGATGCATTGCGATGTTGTAGCAGTTGACAAGGGCCTGACGCCGCTCTCCTTGGCAAACGATAACTGGCGCCAACCATCGGTGCTGAGCACCGAGGACCGCAAGAGCGTATGGAAGGGCAAGGAGCTGCATGGGAGGTTCTATCGGGCCTTAACAGGGCCCGATGTAGACCTCCTAGCGTCGGTGAACTGGCTACGCTTCGGTGACCTATTTGGGGAAACCGAGGGTTTTGCCTGTGCGATTACTGATGAAGTTATCAAGACGAACAACTATCGGAAATATATCCTGAAGGACGGTACGGTCGACATTTGTCGGGCATGCCACCGTCCCGGAGAGTCACTCAGGCATATCATTTCCGGTTGTTCGCATCTTGCTAACGGCGAGTACTTGCACAGGCACAACCAAGTAGCCAGGATCATCCACCAGCAACTTGCCCTTCAATACGGTCTTGTCGAGTCCGAGGTGCCGTACTATAAGTACGCACCAGCGTCAGTTCTCGAGAATGGCCGTGCTTTGCTCTACTGGGACCGCTCTATCATCACGGACAGGACTATTGTTGCCAATAAGCCTGATATCGTGCTGGTCGACCGGTCCCAGCGCCGGGCAGTGCTCGTCGACATCACCATCCCACATGACGAGAACCTCGTGAAGGCCGAGAAGGACAAACTCAGCAAGTACCTTGACTTGGCTCACGAGGTAACCGCCATGTGGGATGTTGACTCGACGATCATTGTCCCGATAGTCGTCACGGTAAACGGTCTCATAGCGAAGAGCCTCGACCAACATCTCAAGAGGCTCTCGTTAGACGGTTGGATCAAGGGCCAGATACAAAAGGCAGTGATCCTAGACACGTGCCGTATTGTCAGGAGGTTCCTCACTCTGCAGCCCTAACCACCGGTAGCTTGGGCCTCGCCCCGCTGCCGGCGGCACCCTAGTTTTTAAGTTTTTTATAGTATTTGTTTTTTATATTCATTTATTGTAAAAAACTTAGGAATTAAGAAGACGAATAAATATCTTTGAATAATAATAACTAAGGATTTACCTACTTTATTTATTTGTGTCAATTAGTAAGTAATAAGATAATTTTACATTGCGTGTATTGGCAAGTTTCATTCATTGTTAAATATTTTTTTTAGTAAAACTAGAAATATCACTTTCACAGTGGAGTAGAAATGCTAGTGTTAGTAGGTATTCGTTGTTCCATTATCATAACTTGTAGGTATTGTACTAAAGAAAAAATAAATCGCAGTAAATAGGTAGTTTCAACGTCAAACAATATACCTAGGTACTGATGCGAAATCAATCATGAGTTCAAAAAGATCACGAGACATTTTTACCCGACTGCGCAAGAAGGAGGGTTATGTTTTTCTAGTGTATGTATGTGGGTATGTATATTTGAGGTTTCTTTAGCACGCCATACAGCCTAAACAGCTTCCTAGATTTCGATGAGTGAACCCATTTTTTTCATGATAGAAAAGTATCATTTTGTTTCAAAGAATATTTATTTTTCACGATTGAATTAAAAACCTACTATAGACACTGTTTTATTTGGTTCTGCTGCACAATCTTTTTTTTTTGTTGGGAAAATAAGTATTTGTCATGTATTATATTTGTGCATACGACTGTACTTAGCCCATGTCAGTATGACATACTGAATTACAGGTTGAGTCAATATTCAATTGACAAGCAGTTACGCTACGAGGAAATTTCTTTCCTTGTAGCCTAATCAGTTTAGCAACCTAGTTAGGCCACGAGAAAACGCCTCTATAATCCGCTCCCTCCTCATGCTCCTACTAAATACTCCTACTGATAGGAGCACCAAGACACCCATGTCCTGCTGCTCCTACTGAACGTAAAAACTACGGGGAATAATGTAATATTCTAAATTTAATTCCTCCAGTGGCCCTATTCGGAGATTTGAGATTTTCATCTCACCTTTTTTCATCCTTGTTGCTCTCGTTTGAAACGTCATAGGTGTGAGAGTGACCAAGAAAAAATCTCATCTCATCTCACGCGCAGGAATAGCCCCCCCTGTTCCTATCACATAACATATTGAACAGACAAACACAAAATAATTTTCAAGCAACTAATAAATAAATAGTCGAAAGAGCGAGCGTTGGGGAGCTAATTTAAGTATCTATGCTGCAGCTTGACAAAAACGCTTTCGTGTCCGAATTCTGTTTGGGTTTCTGTCTGGATGTCTTCCTCCTCTACAGGCCGCATTTCTAAAATTGTCTTGACATTTTGTGAGTAGGTTCGATAATTATATATTACAAGCTGCGCCCCGCGGTTAAAGTATCCTATGTGCTATTCTAGACTATAATCTATCTCTGTGCCAAATTTCATCCAGATCTGTTCAGCCGTTCTGGCGTGAAAGAGTGACAAACATTCATCCATCCATCCATTCTTACAAACTTTCGCGTTTTTAGTATCAGTAGGATAGATTTTTTTCGAACAGTCAGTTATTAGAAATATTAAAAAAAAAGCGGTGATTTTTTAAATACTTTCTGTCACCCTAAGCATCAACAAACAAAACGAGATTTTAAACAGGAATCTACTTTCATAGTGAAGTTACTTTTAATATTTTATTAGATAACTGCATTCACCTGTAATTGAATCAGAGTATGCTGTGTGTAATTAAATTTTTTATAATGTCTCGATGCTCCTACATTATTTCACAATTTCCTTTTGCAGTAGGAACATCAGGACATGGGTGTCCCGCAGGGCTATTCACAACCATTCGGAAACGTTTCCGTTCGGATTTCAAAAATTTTAAACCTGAATTAATCGAATCTCAGTCTATATTCATTAGTATTTTTAACGTGATTAATTCTTCCGACCGGATTTATACTTGATTCTCTATTCCAAAATATATAAAAGGAAACTGAGATTCGAACAATTTGAGTTTGAAATTTCTGGGATCCGATCGGAAACGTTTACGAATGATTGTGAATAGCACCGCCGGTGCTTCTATCAGTAGGAGTATTTAGTAGGTAGGAGCACGAGGAGGGAGCGCTATAATCTTATGAAAAAGGACATGAAGGAATGCATTGTGAGGAAACCAGCATGTCTGAGGTGTCTGTGCACTGTGTATGCATGTGGAGTCCCACATGTGTACACAGTAACACATTGCGACACAAGAGCGAAATACATCCAGTAGAGTTAAGTCCATATCTACCATCTTTTCACTTGAAGACCTCATTGGCATTAAGATGTTTTTTTCCTCGTTATGTTTGCAGTAAGGTACATATCGCAAATTCAGATTCCAGGTAAGCAGCAGAATCGATTGAAGAGGTTTCCCCTCGCGACCTGAGTACTTAGTGTGAGTTGCTCAAAGTAAATCGAATAACTTTACTACAGCGTAAACGAGTTTACGTCACACGGATCGACAATCGAAAACGAGCGTGTGAGTGCCAATCGAGCTTGTCACTCGATTCGCGTAAATTCACCGTGAAAAAGTAAATTTTTCATGTCAATGTTGGCAGTAAACAATAAACTCGCACTCACGATTGCGGTTTCTAAAACTCACACTAAGCACTCTGAGTGCATAGTGTGAGTTTTTCTTACTTTTCGATCGCGTAAAAGTAACTCCAATTTGTATGAAAATTAAAAAGCGCCACCTAGTGGGAGTAATGAGAAACCGCAATCGTGAGTGCGAGTTTTTTGTTTACTGCCAACATTTGACATGAAAAATTTACTTTTTCACGGTGAATTACGCGAATCGAGTGACAAGCTCGATTGGCACTCACATTCGCTCGTTTTCGATTGTCGATCCGTGTGACGTAAACTCGTTTACGCTGTAGTAAAGTTATTCGATTTACTTTGAGCAACTCACACTAAGCACTCTGTTCATGACAACGTCAATAGATGTCGCTGTTCCAACACATACGTTGGGCGAGGGCAGGGTGTACTATCTGGTAGTCCCACATATCCCTACTGTTACAGAAGAACGGTTCTTTTTTCCATCTATTACTACTAGGGGGGATACTTTTCCACTTATATCCACTGTTATAATCAATCCAGAAATAGTATCGTCATATAGAAAATGTTAAAGTGTTACGTTTATTATTTTAATGAAAAACAATATAACCTCCTTCAGTATGAAAACTAAAGAAAGTCTTTCGTCATGAAATCTAAGAAATTGACATTTATTGTCATGTCTCCTTCGAGTGTATGCTGACGACTTTTGATATTTTTCAAATTATGTAATGTAGATGTTGGTATTATAGATATGCCTAATTTTATTATAATTTTTCCTATTTTACATTGGGAGCAGAACATAATGAAACAAATGCATTGGACTTTTTGAATTTTATTATTAGATTTACACTGTCATTTACAATAAATTTTATGTTGTTTGTAGGACAATAAACCAATATTGCATAACACTAAGGCTAATCGCATCAGTATTCCTGGGGATAAATTAACAAAATATTATATGCAATATTACAAATTCAAAATAACGCTAATATCTTACTGTGGGCGCGCGGACCCTGGGGCCCGCGACCCGGCCCGGCGGCGGTGGAATGTAGGCGCGGGGGCGGCCGCCAATAAATACAAACTGCGAGTGCATCACCTTAACAACTAGCACAACTTTACAACTACTGTTTGTCCTGTATTCATCGTAAGAGATGTAGCGCTACAGCAATTTTCGAGAACTTGCGAAATTAAAAAAAATAAATTAAAATATACAAAATCTCTATCACAATACTCGTAAGTAATTAAAGCAATTCAAGTGTGAATACTCCAAATGTTGTAATACGCGAGGCGCGGCGCGCGCTCTATAAACGTCACTACACAGTAGTCACAGTTTACACAAACTCATTATTGCAATAAATACAAGTATGAAACGCTCGATACGACAGACGATAAAAGACCGACGGGGTGACGCCACTATCACTTAGCTAAGTATTGCAAGTAACTACATAATACCACCCTATACTCGTTAAAATATGCCATAATAATAATGATTCAAATGTATACAAATGCAGCGATGGCGCGGGAAGAGTCGCAGCGGCGGCTGCGGGCCGAGCTGGTGCGGTGCAGACGACACTTTAATACATCCATTTTACATACGGTATAAAATACTTAGAAAATTTACAATTCCCACCTTACGAGTAGTCGAGAAGCGGAGACGGAGCGCAGACGGCTCCAAGCACAGACACGACTCGGGGACTGCTGGACGTCTTACCCAACCTACTTTCTTTACATTCGTTTCTTCGTATTTGAAAACAACATATCCAAAGAAGTACATACATTTATACTCGTAGATAAATTTGACACGATACATAACGAAAAGTGTTCGCCGATCGCGTTCGCGACGGTGGAGCGACGGTGGAGTGGCGGGAGTCTGCACGTATGTACCTTACGACCGGTTGTCATTGAGGGCTGGCTCTTATATCATACTATAGTTATTTTTTATTATATTTAAATAGAATGTTTAAAAGTATTACGACACGTCCTGATCTTCGACGTCTTGTGCTTGTTCTTTCTGTTCAGTTTCACCTGCAACACAGATACGGTTCACATTATTGAAGAGATCACATCGCTCGGAGTATCGATTGTAGTCGGTGTGACGCGGGACCGCCGAGCCGTTTCATAAAAACGTACCCTTTTTATGCTAATCATAGACAGAGCACCCTTTTCTAAAAATAAATCAGTCTGACCCAAAAAAGTGTTAGGTAAATGAAGTGAAACATAAACAACAGGTCACGCAGGCAAGGGGCTGTGGGGCGGCTGCCTGGAGCCGTGGAATAGCACACACCTTCCGAGCCTCTCGTTCGTCTCTAGTGCTACGCTCAGTGTTTGTCATTCCCTACGCACAGTGAAACCTAGTTGGGAATCCAGGTATTTCAGCATTGGGCTACTCTAACAACCACTTCCAGGACATACATTTAAAAAACTTATGAATGCACTTTCAAAAAGCCCTCTTTATGACATGTAACAGAGCAACATTAGATGACCCTTTCTGAGAGAGACACGAGCTAAATAGTATTGTTCCAGGCTCAGCCTGGCCAGGCCCCGCGGCGACACGCACCGGACTCTCCGTCGCCCTGCATGTCGGAGGTCCAGAGCGTGAGGTTGTCGCGCAGCAGCTGCATGATGAGCGTGGAGTCCTTGTAGCTCTCCTCCGAGAGCGTGTCGAGCTCCGCGATGGCGTCGTCGAACGCCGCCTTGGCCAGCCGACACGCGCGGTCCGGGCTGTTCAGGATCTCGTAGTAGAATACCTGCGGACGAACACCGGCGCGGTTAGCTAACAAGCGGCGAAACGGAAACATCCACCGATACATGGAATAATACTAGGTAAACTCCGCCAGATGTACTGTTTTGAGACAAATATGGTCACGTGGGTGACACGCAGTGACGTCAATCGATGCACAAGCAAAACCGAAATAAGTCATTGACAACAAGTTCGAGAGAGACGATGACGAAGTGACGTCATCAGGTGTTAACTCTCGGAATGCTAGACCTTATTTTTTTGAAAAGAAAAGCAGTTGCGTAACATCCGAAAACGAACTTCGTCTGGCTAAAGGCAAGACCCAAGTATGTTGAACCGCCTGCCAAATCAAATCTGGACACTGCCGATTCCATTACCATACTAAGTAGCAAGTGTAACCTCAAATATTTCGGTAATCAGATAGTTCGATCATGTTGGCCACATTTATTTAGAAGGTAGTGTTTGTTACCTTAGTCAAGTGATTGCGGAATTCGTGTGGGTAAACGATCGCAATTACCTAAAAACCACGTACCAAGTACAGTACTAACAGCATCCCAATTTCTAAAATTGAGATGATTCATCCGCGGATACACATTAGTCAGTTGACAACAGCAAATAAAAATTGCTTCAAACGCAGTTTCCAACTTAATAAAACATTTTCATGTTCTAATAGAAACAGTTTAATTGAGAGATAAAAATTCCTCCAACATTAGATGATGTATTTATTTCCAGATGTTGCAAAGAGCGCGCAATTGTCTAAACAAACGCGTCGGTTCATACGCGCCGTACTATCGCGGTTACTATTCAATATTTACGCAAACTAAAAACAGCTCCGCGACGTCACTACAGCAAATACGGAGTTTTCTTTGAATAGAGAGTATAAGTCGATCAGACAGATTACCTGTACTTAGATACCTCATTATGAATCCTGATCAAAACGCGACAGTTTAAGGAAAACGCTGTCTCTAGATGGGAGTTGAGAATATTTAGAATTTTCGTAGTATCTTGACCGATGCTCTGAGGGCCTACCATGAAATCTTAAAGCCATAATGGTTACGTTTTGTTTTTCAATGCTGCGCGACCGCGAATCGTATCGCCGCGCAATAAGGTCCATGGTCGCGCAGCGTCGAAAACAATATGTAACTATCATGTTAATGAGATGTCATGGTCGGGCCACCTGGTGGCCTTCCGCCGGCTTAATGCGGAATCTGTATGGTGTTATCTGTGGTTATTACAAAGGACACGCCGTGAAGAATCATTCACGCGACGAGAACGAGACTAACACAGGACCGCGCCGAATTGTTGTATAAGGTTTCATTATAGTAATTATGTGTGCGGTTAGAATAATAATTAACGTATTAACACGTGATGCGGCGTCATTAGAGGTTTGTACAAATAGGGCTGTGCAGACGAGGGTAAAACTTTAGTCGCGTAATTTGGGTAGAAGTAAACATTATTTCGGTAACAAATTTTCTGTCTCATATGGCTCCGTGTAACAATAATTATGATTGCAATAACGATCAAACAATTAGCTTGTCAGTAAAAAAAAACAAATGAAACATCAAACCACGGGACGCAAAAAACGCCTTCGTTTCTGCGTTCGTGTGACCTCTGCTCTATTACCGATTGTTCGATAGGGTTTATAAAGGAGTCCTCAATATTACTTTCATTGTAAACGTTACTTCATCTAGGTTCCTAGAATGTAAGTCGTTACAAAAGCTTTTTCCTAGAAAGCTAACAGCCCACACTGTGCTGTCGCTGCACAGCTTGACTCACCGAATGACGTGTGTTCGTTTGCACATACATGATTACTTAGTTACACATTGAACACTGGCTTCGTGAAAACAGTTTTCAAGCTAAAACATTACGTCACGCCTACGACAAACCGCGAGATATCTTACCTTATTAAGAATTTTAGGAAAAGTTTAAGCTTATAATTTTAAAACGAACACAAAAAGTATGAGCACATTTTTAACATTAATTTGGTTAGAATCTAATCAAAATGCATTCTAAGGAAAGTTTCAGAAAAGTAAGAGATTTAGTTTACTTTTTAAAATATAACTCAATTATAATTTTAATTAGTTTATTACTCTCCAGATTTGAATTAGAATTTATTTGTAGTAATGAGTTTGAGGAATTTCCGGTCTCTATTATCATGTAGGTTACCTACACATTTAAGGAGTCTATTTTGTATTTAGCGTCAGTTTTATCCTTTTCGTGAACCGATTCACTTTTACGCAAACAAACATAAATAATAATGTAGGTATCGGAACAAGGACAAAACTAAGCGCATGTACGTTTGATTCATGAAGTTTTTTGTTGACGGTTGACGTCAACGGAATCTGTGTTTGTCTCAGTCCTTATGCCAATTTGTGAGTGAGGACGTTTGTGTCTGGTGAAAATTCTGTCGTCTGCTTAGGCCCCGTCGCACGGGTGGTTGTAGTGTAGTGTAGTGTAGCGTGGTAGCGTGTACTCACTGAGAAGTTGAGCGCGAGCCCGAGGCGGATGGGGTGCGTGGGCGGCAGCTCGGTCATGGCGATGTCGGAGGCGGCCTTGTACGCGACCAGCGAGTTCTCGGCCGCCTCCTTGCGGTCGTTGCCGGTCGCGAACTCCGCCAGGTACCGGTGGTAGTCGCCCTGCGGGTGCACACCATGTTAGCGTTACGCGACAGAGGACCAACCAACCCACTTAAAGCCCAAGTTTCAATCCCAATAATCCAAGTTTGAATATCGGTCCCGTCTCTAGGCGCAAGGGACGCGGAAGGTCAAATGCTCTCCCTCCCCTCTCCCGTCTACCCTTAAATACCTATTAAGCTAGGGCCAGCATTTCAAAGAACAGGGGTGACCAAAGAATTTTGTCCCATCCCCCGTCTTTCAAGGGAACACTTCCGCTGTCCTCCCTCTCTGGTGTAAATTGTCCATGTCGTGCGAGTTCCACGCCATCCGCGACACAGAGATGGGGGAGCTACGAGCGAGTGTGAACCTTTTTTATGAGTACCTTCATTTTGTAGTAGAAGACTTTAGACTCTCCGGTCTGGCTGGAGGGGATGAGGTGCTTGTCGAGCACGCTGAGGATGTCGGAGCAGATGTCACGGAGCTCCTTCTCCACCTGGCTGCGGTACGCGCGGATCATGTTCAGTTTGTCCTCCGCCCCCTGACAAGGAAAAAATTACGTAGTTTGTAGTGTTTGGTTGCAGTTGAGGTTAGAGGAAAGAGATGGCTAATCTAAAGTAGTGAAGGATGCCGTGTGACTAGTTGGAGAAGCGAACGGAAGACTATCGGTTGGCTGCAAAGTAGAAGATCAGTGCAGAGAATGAAAGTGGCATGATTTGACTATGACGTTTTCTGCGCAAGTACAAAACATACAAGATTAGAGGAACATCGGCGAGCTAAAAGATTTCAGCATTACAGTCTTTACGTCCCACAGCAAGGACACCGAACCAGCCTACATCGAGGGTGATTGAGCCGTTATCCACCACGCTGGCTCAGTGAGGGTAGGTGAATGTCACAAGTCTTTCGAATAATTCTTCGAAGACATTTCAGTTTCCTCGCGATGCTTTGAATCGAATTGAACGAGACGAAAGTTTATTGGTGCACGGCAGGGTCAAATCAGAAATCAGAACCCAGGACCACCGGATTGGAAGGCGCGGTCCATCTCAATCGGCCAACACGGCTTTCAAAGATTTATCAAATTCAATCTGTTTCACGACTTTCAGAACAAGGAAATCGTTCGCATGAAGTCTCTGAGACATGCATCACCGCGCAGCGTCACAAGGAAGTCCGCCGTAGGAAGTCAACAGACAATTGATTACTCAGTCGACAAATCCTCGTTGAGCTTATGTCAACGAGGATATTGCGAATGTACTACGACGTTGTGAAACTTGTAAAAACTGAACGAGGCTATGTGGCTGCGGGTCGATCGTATCTGCTGAAGAATCTATTACAGCGTAGAGTAGACGTGTTTTGGTTAGCAATAAACTGCAAATCGACAAAAGCAAGGTAGGGAGCCCTGAGTTTCGTTAGAGTAACGATGTACATAAAGGTAATGTCTAGAAGCGACCCTTAGATCGTAGCGTGGTCTGCGAGATGGCTAATGCTTATGCCTAGTAGTGTACTAATGATGGTAGTTTACGAATGTTTTATGCGTATTAAAAGAGTTTCAAAGGGCTCATGATTTCCAAGCGGCGAGGCAGCGGCGCGCGGTGGAGCGGGACGCACCTACAGTTACATAATATCGCATTTCACTCGCATAATGAGGATGTGTAAGAGAATACGCGGATCTCGTGACGCCTTTAGTAAATTAGCCGTCTTTTTAACGCTTTTAGTACGGATTTCAATGCCTCATGTTTGTCTGCCTCGCTGGCTCAGTTGGTAGTGAACCTGCCTTCTGAGCTAGAGGGTGTGGGTTCCCATTCCCACTCAGAGCAAACTTTCATTTAATGAACACTTGTGTTTGTTCTATCTGGGTGTTTATTTCAGTACATATTTAAAAATACATTTACATGTAATTACATCAGTCTCTGGCAGTCATAGTACAAGCTTTGCTTAGATTGGGGTCAGGCGACCGAGTAAAAAGTCTCGAAATGTGTTTATTTAGTTTATGGGAACGCTTGAAATGGTCTTTATTGTCGTTTAGCTAAGTTACACAATCTCTGAAAAGATCCACGGCGGAGAAATCGGCACAAAAAACAAATTTACCAAGAGCAGTAACCAGAATGAGTGCAACAGTGTTAGAGACCTCCTTTACTGCTGTTTTTACGTCTTTCTGCCAATTTCATGCCTAAATAATGAACCGATCGTTGACTCAGGTCGGCTCGAGAGTGGGCAGAATACGGTAATAAGGGAATAAGGAAGCTGCAATGGACTGACCATAAAGGCTTCCTCAATGATAATGAAGACCATTTAGGTTTTTTTTTTGATAAAGAAAAATGTAATTTAATCTCATTTCTGTAGATAAACTGAGGTTACGTGGAAGTAAATCTTTTTCTGTATAAGATCTGACAATAAGAATGCTTATGACAGACATTCAGACACTGCTTTTGTTCCAATCTATTCCATTGAATTTAATTCTATTTGTAAACTGAGCAGCTGTATAACTATTAAATGGTGTGTACTGTTATAGTTAATTAGACATTCTATTTTTCAAATTTACTATTTAAAGTATGTATAACAAACACTATGTTTTCCTAAGATAAATAAGGAAATCCATAATTTCTACACTTTTTCTAGACATTGATGCTTAGCAATCAAACCCCGCCCTGTTTTCAATACGAGACATCAAACAACAGGTTTTATTAAGCTACAGGTTTTATTATCTGCATCAAGAGCTACGCAACGACTTTATTCCGACTGTGACGTCACCCGACCATATTAACTGACCAGTTTATTAACTCGTTCCACTCGTTCACAAATATCTGCACTTAACACTATTTATAGTTTGCGAGGGCTTGCGCAAGTTGAACTGATGCAGTCGACTAATAGTTGACTTCAAAAACAGAAATGTTACAGACTGCTATTGTGAAGGAAAAAGAACATCTCAACATAGGCTTAATACAGAAACAACGGTTATAAAGGCACATGCCTCACCGGAAAATGATGAGATGCATCGCCGCGAGGCAACCCACTCGTCTAGCTTCAGCCGCCTATATTACTTGTGCTTTATAACATCGTAAACTTCCCTTGCGCTCTCAAAGCCACTGCATAATCATGCAATCATGCACACCTGTAACTTTGACCCCGCTAGCAATACAGATGTAGCCTTCAGATAAGTAGCGAACAGTCCTTGTATTTTCCGATCATATCGATTTCTATTGTACATGTGTGAAGTTCAAGAGAAATACGTACTATACTTGCTTATAGCTCTATGTTTTGCGCCGAGTATACCTATTGTGCCCTACTTAGCAAAATTCCATTGCAAAAACATTGTCCACTTTATGCCTATTCTATCGATTTTATGTTGATTAACCTCCCTGGTGACCGGCGTGAGGTAATCACACTAGGCGCGCAGTAATTCGGCGAACGCGTAATAACATACATATAAACAAACAATTTTAGTTTAGTTCGCTGTATCGTATCGTGTATCGCGCAAGTTTTGTCGCGCCTACTTCGCACCAACTATTTATGTAGAAACAAACCAACTTACAAGCTAATGCATTGTTATTTTTATTAGTTCTGTTAAGTTGGGTAACGGATAAGTTCGTAATTTGTCGTAAATGAAACAATAAAATGATTATGAAAGTAGTCATCTTCAAGTCGTATGTCTGACTGCGGCAGTCCCAGTCTACCACCTAACCCTAAAATGGACGCGTCGGTGTAAGATCCGTTTTAAGGTTAGGTAGACAAGATGTCACGCCACGATGACTCATATTTTATAGGTTCACGGTCCATAAATTCTAGACATGTAGTATTAGTAACTACGGTCGCAATTACTCTTTGCGAGATAACCTCGAAGCGATCACGTTGACAAACGCGATAAACTTTTTAGAAGGCAAGTATCTGGACCGCGTCAACCAACGACCGGGAAGCCTGTAGCAAATAAGTTACACGTGAAATCCCGCCGGGTGTACCGATGACGTCACCGCCCTACAACAAAGTGCCCTTTCAAGTATAAGGTCAGGCTTTGATAAGTTTCTACGAGTACGCAGCCATTGTGGCGATTGTGGAGCTTCCACTCAAAGTTGCTCGGCGGAACGGACATCACGCGTGCTCCCTTTACAATATCTAGCGGCAACGAACTGAATGGACCGCTCTCAGTTACTCATTCAAAAGCACTATAAACTTTCAAATGAAAGTTCCCAACACGGTCGGTGTGAAATAAGCATTCAAATCCCGTAATCCAATGAAAAATGCATCTATTCCGAGGCAATCTCCATGTCGATTTCACGGCGACAGGGTAAGAGAAAAATCGATGTCTCATAATGTGGTGGCATTTGTTGCCGCGCCGGCGATCTGAGCGGCGGCCGCCAGATGGGACAGCCGGCGCCCGCAGGCAGGGCCTAGGCTACACGAGGTCACGACTAACATGCGCGAAGTAATCTCCGCCTCGTGGTGTGTACTACACTCGGCAACCGTGATGTAACACTGGACACGATTGAATTATCGCCGCCCAATAAAAACTTATAAAACCGATACCGAAATAGACCAAATCTAGCGACGATTTCTAATAATGACTAGCTGGTTTTTTATCGAGATATCTAGCTCAAAAACATAACGGTGCTAGCGGTTACGAGTAGACATTCTCTCGACATAGTTTAGCAAGACGGTAGGTAGCTTACTGGAGGATTAAATTTGTTAACCAAATCTAGGATAATGTAATAACCCTAATTCTGTATGAGAGTATCCCTTAGTAGGTAGGTACACGGTCGCAGCGTTGCCGACGAGGGATAACGGCCGGTGAGTCATTTTCCCTATCACACGCGGCAGAGGCCGAGGTTCCTCTCACCGCGTTTTTGCGATCGTTGATAAAAAGCGGTGATCGAGTTCCTTTGTACAGAATATTGAAATGACATTTGCAAAAACTAGATAACGTCTGATTTCCGAGAACGTTTGCTTATTCTGTGGCAAGCGAACAAAACGACATCAGAGGCAGAGCGCCGACTGCAGTGATGAAAGTAATAGCAATCGCGATTCTATGAAAGGCTGAGCGGGAGTCGGGACCACCTACACACTCAAACAAAGGTCGCCAACTCACAAGTAACAATCGATATTAGGTACACGTTACATGATGTTACCGGTCTAACCTATTTTACCACAACGATGTTATGGAAGATGATGCAATTATATCGAGCGCCGAGAATCAGGGGGAAACGACTGAGACGAGATTACTTTTAGGGGATTTAGGGACGAATAATTTCGTTAGATGCATCCGAAACACGCTAATTGGAGTGTTGGAAGTCGTGATAGAAAATACTAGTGCAGAACGACCGCCTACACGATTGAACGTAGCAATAGGAACCAAGAACGAATGACTGCTTGTCTATATAGGTATCTGCATAATAGAATAATGGAATTGGATTTCCCCAATTCGTTTCCCCTAAGTATGTTTTAACAATGAGCGAAAATGCCCTGTATTTTTACTTCCATTATTGCAGAAACATCTAGAATTTTACACGGTATCAAACATTAGGCAGCAATCTTTTAAATTCTGGTGCAATAAATTATGGGAGATAAAAAGATCTAATAGCTAAGTTTGTGAGTGACGAGGACAGTGTAAATGACATGCAGATTTTTAAGTGAGCAATTCTGGGTGATATTACAATGATGTTCACACTTAGGTTTAGTTGACGTACCGCTGACCAGCGGGCGAGTCTTTGTTCGTCTTTTATCCAACTATAAACAAAATTAGCCCTAATTACTCTGATAGTTCTGATCAGTGCTTAGGCACTGCACACACAGATAACGGCTCGTTTATGACATGACACGAGAGCAGAACGGCTAGCGTCACAGTGACGCGGGATCTAAACAATTTAATCATGTATGATAAGCACCATAACTGATAGTGTTGAATTGCTGATACTTAGACGCGATATAGCAAATTAGTTTACGCATTGAAACATTCTTTTTCAGGATCCTTGGTTTTACATGGTTAAGGTAGGCTGTTACTATGGCAATTGATTTCAAGTGAAAAAATGTATAATGGTTGCAAAAATTACACCTTAAAGGTAGGGCTTATTCTGATGTACTATTCTAAACTAAATTTTGATGGCTCTAAAATTGTAGCCATCTTCTTCCTACATATTGCAACACATTTAAATGACTAAACATGTAATTGTTAATCTATCAAAATTAAATATCACCAGTCGTGCCGACTGCTGGGTGACAGGCCGAATTGATAGGCCGTACACGACGCACTAACGGCCAGCTGGCTTCAGGCTGGATGCTTGTCTTAAAGACCGACTTTGTCAAGAATTTTAGAAAAAAATCTATCTAGGTGTCTACTGTACTATCAATTACATTTACACTTAATTAAATGAAGGAATAATTTGACAGCCCTCCTACCCTTGATAGCAGACAGCAGAGGATACCAGGTTCATGATCAGTTAGATTTTAAATGACTAATTTTAAATATATTTTCTGGGTCCGAGTGTTAGTAGTCCATGTCTTTCGTGTTCCATGACATCCTCGACAGAGAAACCTTGTGAAAAGCTATATGTGAAGAGATACTCAGTTTTCTTTTTTATAACTACATACCTACCCCCTTACTAATGTATGTATGTTATATAGCCT
The DNA here is from genome assembly GCA_911728515.1 of Peribatodes rhomboidaria. Lineage (NCBI taxonomy): Eukaryota > Metazoa > Arthropoda > Insecta > Lepidoptera > Geometridae > Peribatodes > Peribatodes rhomboidaria. The sequence goes on along the minus strand of OU452187.1, from coordinate 14,596,166 downwards.
CGGAATAGTTAATCTTTTGTCATTATCAATCAAGTTACAAATTTGGTCGGTTGAAAGAAAAAGACAAAACACTTATTCTGTGGCTATACAATGTTTATCAGTAAGAAAGTGAGTTGCTAGTGCTTACTTTGGTTTCTTCTTTCTGTTCGATGGATGATATGATCCTCCAGGAGGCTCGGCGCGCCCCTATCACGTTCTTGTACGCGACTGAGAGGAGGTTCCGCTCCTCCACTGTGAGCTCGTTGTCGGAGACATTACGCGAGGCCACGTTCTTCATCGCCTCCACCATTTCTGAAATACAAACACTCATGTATTAGGATCACACAAATGTTATCTTTACCATCTATTCTATACTAATATTGTAAACCGGCAAAGTTTGTATGTAAGGGGAATCTTCAAAACTATGATTTGATTTTAAAATTCTTTCTTATTTATATAGAAACCTATGGAATCACAGTGTCGGGCTACGAAACACAGTGAAAAAAAGCAGATAAATTAGCAATTGACAAATGCAATGTGACTAACATACTGCTGCTTGGTGGTGGGCTGGAACATTTGTATTATAATTCTAGTTATATTTGTATTGTAAGTTAATTTCATCAGTCTGTGGGTGATTCATTTACTTTTGGCATAGTTATTAGGTGCAGTATTAGGTTGCTAGAACCTGTGTGATATTGTAAAAGGATATGGGAATACAGGATTGTATTGTAGCAAAGGCTGCTTTGCCCATTAAAAAATTGTAGATATAAAAATGTAGTGTCATGTTAGTTCTCATTTAATTTCATAATGAATGAATAGATTCAGATAAAATTTGGCATGAGAAGCAGTTCATTTCCTAAATTATCATAAACTACCTTTTATCAAAACAAAAAATTGATAGCTCCTATAGAATAGCAGAAAAGTCATGTGTATTACTAGTGCATTCATACGTGAAAACTAGCCAGTTACATCCCTAAATTCATCATGCATCAGTGTATCTTCAATACCCAATTGAATAAAGACATTGTGACTTTGACTTTAAACTCCGCTATCTCATCCAAATATGGGTTTAGGATGACTGAACTGCTATCTGAAAAAACTTTACAACTGACGTAAGATTAGTTTAGAATGTGAAGACTCCAAGGAGATGGAGAAAATTCATTCTCTGCAGTAGATGAAGGTTACCTATTTGAATATGTCATTGATTTTACATTGACATTGTATGCTATTTATCTAGTATCTACCATCTGGGTATTAATAAATTATCATGTCATTGTGTTTGAACTTCAATTTGCATGCTGCACCTTGCGAAGAATGAGGTCAACCAGAAAAATCAATATCTGTGAAACTTTAATTCAGTGATTTTATGTATTCTGTCTAGGTCATTAGTTAGTCATGAGCTTACAGATTGCATTTATATGTAGTTTGTTGGCTTCTTTAGTACAGCACCTGTCCTTTTAGCAAATTAATTATTAGCATCTGCATTCAAAAAGCTTGCTTAGGTTAGAAACAGCAAGTCTGTGGTGAAACCTTCATGTTATAGCATTCATTATATCTACTTACTGCAGTATTTTTATTATAGCTATTGTACCAACCTAGTTTTGGCTTATTAAATAGATTACGAACTAGATTTTCATGAATAATAGTGGGTGTGGTACTGAGATTTCAGTGAAAATCAAGACTTGATGTGAAAACCTTGTCTGCATAATGAAATCAATAAATCATGCACACCTAACCCTTTCGGAACGTTCCAATACAATTGTGCGGGTCACAAAGTTGAGTATAGCTAATTAGTTTTACGTTGGCAATGGACGGGCCTAGTATCGTATGATTGTGCGGAATATGAACTTACACCTCTCGCGCAAATTTTGTCCGACGCACAGTCGGCGAGCAGGTTTCAACCTGTACAGTTCGTGACTGATTGCGCTCCCCGAGTTGGCCAAAATAAGTACCTATTATTGTTTTATTTTCTAAGTGTAGTAATATACGAGTTATTGATTAGAAAAATAGTTAAACATACGATGTTTTTGTGATAACAGTGACGATTGGCAAGCAAACGCTTCGGCGTAACGGCCTAACGAACTTTATTGTCACAATTGTATCGACGTGGGCCCTACATTACCTCATGCGTATTTTAAGTTACCAATGATTATTAATTTTTCGCAGTTTTCGCGCCATGTTTCCGGTTCTAAACGACGCTGCTATCATAGCAATACTCAATGACTCTGGGGAAGAGGACGATGACAACGACGAAATCGATTTGGACAACTTTATTGAAGAAAACTCCGAATATCCAAGTTCTTCTTGTTCTGATGAAGGCGAGGAAAATGGTGACGAAAATATACCTCTGAGTATGCTAGTAGGATAGCAGAAGAAGCCTTTCAATGGCAAACCTCTTCCAGAAGAAGCTGTTCGTGATCCAGGAGATATTAAAACTCCATACGAAAATTTCGAGCGCTATTTTACTGTCGAGCTCATGGAACAGATGGCTTTGACCACAAATCAATATTATATGGCCAAAACTGGTATACAAATGAAACCTGTTTGATCCTTGCTGGGTAAAAAATAGTTTTTTGGAATACATACCATTGTTAGGTGTATAAAATTTCCAAGACTGAAGATGATTTGGAACGAAAAGCACAGCTATGACCCGATTGCAAATGCAATGTCTAGGGAACGGTTTTTCCTTCTCAGGACAAACTTGCATTGTGTAGACGTTACAGCGGTGAATCAGAGTGATGAACAAGCCAAAAATAAATTATGGAGGGTGCAGCCTGTTATTGATGCCATTCGAAACAGATGCCTGCAGTTGCCAAGAGATGCTGGTAACTCTTCAATTGACGAACAAATGATACCTTTTGAAGGTCGATGCGATTTGAAGCTTTTTGTTAATTATTATTAATGTAAAACTAGTACAAAGTTGTATTTGTAATTTCTAATAAATATTTTTGTACCTTTCAGGGTTATTTCATTTATGGTCTCTTTTCAGAAAAAAAACGGAAAAAAGGAGGTGTTAGGCCCAATTTGATACAACTGTGACAATCACTATGGTACGTAGGAAATAAAGGGCCCAGTATGATACAATTGTGACCCTCACAATCGTACGTAATTAATGAAGGGCCCAACTTGATACAATTGTTTGTACATGAATTTTCCAAGATGGCAGCGGAAAATCTGGAAAATTTAAGCAGATTCGGAATCTGCGGTCCCAAATTACCTAAGATTCAAGTTCAAAATTACAAATTTCTTTGTAGTTTGAGCGCCGGTCCGAAAGGGTTAAACTTAAGGTCACTCATACAATAAAGATTCCTTTTAGTGTGTAGTAGATGCATAGTGAATTAGTAATGTATTGATGACACATTGAACTGAAGTTCAACTCAACACTTAACTTGATTTCTCTTTAACTGGGTCATTAACTCTGTCTGTGATAATGACTGTAAAAATGATAAGATAATAACATAATTGATACTTTTCAATGATAAATCTAATGGAGGTCGTCGACCTCGGCGGCTACACCGTAAGTTCGTAGTAGGATAATCTAGAGATGTTAGCTGTAATGCAGACAATGAAAGTTCACAGAAACTATGAGAAAAGACTGATAACCTTTACAATGACCGCATTACACGAAAAGATATCGAGATATAGAAGCTTGCAGGTGAATTCCCGTGGTGGTAAAATCGTTAACAATAGGTGAAATCTGAAGCGACAATAAAAGTGTGCTGAGTAATAAACCCAGAACGTTCCGCGGGCTCCTATCGAGTAGTTTTACCAAGGTAAAGACATGCATGACCGATTCTAATGACATCGATCGAAATTCCTCTGCGCTGAGATGAGAAAATAGGGGGACAAATCTTTTTTGATACTTCAGAACGAGTTCTTGCGAATTGCGACCTCAAAAAGAAGACATTTTCGCTGAAAATCCTAAGTTTATTAGACCGTAATTGTTTTCACGTCTATTTGAAACTTATTTAGAGCCTTTGTAAGTGTAAAAAACGTAAAGGACAACCCACCGGCGGATGACGCATCGATCGCTGACCAAGCCTAACGAATGCCATTGATTATTACTAAGATCAAAAAACCAGGTAAACTGAATGCATTAGACCAGTTTCTCCCCCCTGAAATAATAGTTTTAGGGACTTATCTTCAGCTTTTATCCAGAAAATTCCCAAACTATCACCAAATCGTCTTTCAACTGTCGGCGAAAATACGATAGAATTTTCGTCCTAATACAGAGGATATAACAAAAATATGTACTCACCATCATACCGCTCAGCCTGCTCGGCTAGTTTAGCTTTATACACATTATCTTCCCTTTCCGACATTCTGGATGACAAATGATTTTTCACTAACTAAAACCGAATCGCCAGGTCACTAATTCACCAAGATGGCCGCGCCCGCCAACCGAATCCAAATTCGATCTTCAACTAAACTCCGCCCATGACGTCATCGAAATGGCAGCTTCCGTTATCAAGATTGTTGCCACCTTTTTTTTAAATTTTCTACTACTTTTTTGATAACTTGTCACACATCTCACGACACGACACAACATATGTTGAATGGTGCGACGTCAGAAACATTAAGACCTACTGACTGACCTAGCACTTCTTTTAGTTACATAAAACCGGTGGCAGTGCTTCGAACAGTTGCCGGAGATGCTATGATTCCAAATAAGCTCCGTCCCTTTCGTTTCAATAAAATAAAATGAGACGCAGCATTTTGTTTGGCCTTCGTTTGCTTTGGTCTGTACGCAGCATAAGGTGTATACTGAGAATGCATAGACTTGACTAAATAATAATAATATTAAGCTAATTAAAAATTTGATTTGTAAACAGTTTTCAATATGAGTGACAGAGATGAAGGTTTAATTTTTTGTCTCTGTCATAGTATGCATATTTTTCGTTTGTTGAGCACAAAGTCAGTCTACGTTTGTGACCAACAAACGCGTCGTTTAAATGTGAAGTACCTCGACTAAATCTATTTTATTTGCATACGCTAATGACTTGTTTATTATAATAATATGTTTATTCTCAGTCTACGTTCTAAGGCAGCAATGTCATCTGAGAGCAAAAACTACAACACTAAGATAGCATTGACTTGAAAATAGTCCGAAGTTGAAGGTTGAGCAACAATCTTCCTCCTCTAGTAACAATGCTACTAAGGTTAAATATTTTATTATAATATTTTCAATTTACAATAATATGAGATTTTTAACTAAGAAGCGTGTTTTGAGGCTTTGAGCTATTTAGTAACGCACGCATGGTGCGACGACAGCGGTGCCGTCTGTTATGACGCCGACAATGTGGACAGTCGGTGTCGGTCGATGTCAGTAGATGTGAAAAGAAAGTGCCGGTCGGTATCTGTGTCACCACGTGTCGAGCACACTCCATGTCGGTAGATATAGACGGACTGTGTTTATTATAAATTGCTGTTAATTAGTAGCAAAATAATTAGTAAACTTTCACAGTATTGTCATGTTTTATTCATACTGTCAAATATCTTGTCTAAAAAAAACACTAAAAACGCTTACTATGGATATGTTTATAGTAGAGGTTAACTCTACTTTCATTAAGCAAAGAATTATTTTTAGATTAAATAGTACGATCAGTCTCAGAGAGGTTTTTAGGACTAATGGTTTGTTGACTCTTGCTGCAATAAACATTTATGAAACTTGTTTTTTGTCAAAAATAATAAATATTTCATTTGGAAAATACAATTCAACTGCACTTATTTAAGAATTTCTAGACATAAGCATAATATCTCTATACCCCAACTCAATAATAGCATGTTTTCTATAGTGTATATGTGATGACTCAATGTATAACACCTTACCCCTTGACATAAAATTATAGGAAGGAAATAGATTAAAAAAAAACGTAAATTCTGGCTTTTCCATAAAGTTTTAACACTACTAAAGAACATTTTGAGGAGCGGAAATTAATTAATTAATTTATATTAAGGAAAATCAACAACTGAAACATCTTACTAATAACTTATAGCATCAGAGAGCTAATTATAGATTTTCACGATTAGTGACAGCCTTAGCAACTATCTATAACTATTGATCACATTTAATATAGTAGATCTATATGTGTTAGCAACACATACAAAAGAATGCAGTCTATGGTCTGCTGTGTGACGTTTTGCGAGCGAACTGTCAAAGGAATAACGAATGAATGAATGAATGAATGTAGTGTAAGGAATGAAGGAGTAGCGCCTGAGTCGCCCGCCCCGCCCAACCGGCACTTTTTGGAAAGTTGGACCACGGAAGAGAACGGATCTCGTTGTGTTTTTCATTGGTGTCCATTCGGTTCATACTGAAATTGCCTACATATTGTACATGGTTTGGATTATTAGAAGTATTAGTTGTTTACATTTACATTAAGGTGGTTTTGAATACCGTCCCTTCAGGAATAGTTTACATAAGTACTTGAATTACTAAGTAATAACTATACTTACCTATTTCGAAATACGACGAAAATTGTACGCACGAAATGGGCAGGCTGTTGATACTAATTTACAACTTGGAACATCTTTTGTAGACAGTTGTACAATAAATATATTATTATTCTTATTCTGAACTATTTTTTTTTGAGAACGCCTCATTATTGAGTTAATAAAAAGGACAATGGGCAAAAACAAACGGACGTTGGTCCAAACGCCCGCAGGATTGACACTATGACCAATTTGTTGGTAAGGTCTAATAGGATTTCGCATAATAAATCTCGCTGAATCCATCGTTTTGGACATAAATTTTGTGGTTTATTTGTGATTTAATAAGCCTTGTGACTATTTTTCCCATTATCCACACAAAAATAAATAACTAGAAAAATCTTATCAGCAATTTTCGAATAAAAATAGTTTAAATTCAGTTATTAACTCAGCCAAGATTCATCCCTAAATTCAGTATTTCAGTAGACTAGAATTTAGTAGATATTGGAAAGATCAGAAGACCGGGCAACACTGCGCACCCAGTGTAATTTCAGGGAGTTTTGGCGGGAACCGAAAAGATGGTGTCGTGTTTTTGTATTATTTTCTAAAACTTGTGATTCTTCGAGTGTTAAATTGTAATAATGGTGGATTATTAACGTTTACCGGTTCGTCAACGTGCACGAGTGTGGGCAAATGATACAAACATCGCGAAACGTGATTTTTCGTGTTCTCTACAAAACTTCACTTAAAATTTCAGTAAAGTATCCATAACTTTACTGGAATGGGAAAAGGGGAGGGATTCATCGTCTTCATCATCATCATCCCATCATCTGTTACTGAAGGAAAAAATATTACTAAGAATCCGACTGAAGGACGAGTATCCATGGTCATGAATAAATTATAAAAAAAAAAAAAAAAAAGTGTAATTTCCACAGACCTAAGATTTTTTTTTGCTTCGCAAAAGACCAACGAAGCGTGGGACAGAGAAGTCTCCATCGAAATGTAAACTCCACAAGAGAGAAAGAGGTCGCCTACAAATAAAATGTTAGTCAATTTTTCTTTTGTCATTAATGACAGCGCGCCACCTGGGAACACGCGAAAATTCCTATGATTTATATTTTTACTAAAATAATTATAAATAGACTCAAAAGAGAGCAATTGTAACTAAATGCAGTTATGTCATCTTGTGAGTTTAGCAATTGTGATGTGAATCCAAGATGTAACCCACAAAATTTGTCGTTTCATGGGTATATATGAAAATTCCATTGTGATGTTTTTGTCTAAATTTTGTCTAAAACATAACATAAATTGGTTCCAAAAACCGATTTACCAGCGGTATGTTGTTGTCGTTTCTTCGTAACATCTATATTTCCTAGATGAAAGCAGAATTGGTGATGAAATTCAGCATTAAAATATTAGTTAGTTTACGCTCGATTTTCACTAGAGATGGATAAAAAGATGACGTCATTATTATCGATAGTTTTTATCAAAGTTCATTAGGTAGGCGATGGGTGCAATACATAAACAAAGCATACATTTTTGAATCAATGTCATCAAAAGTAAATTGACATTCTTCCGAGTTTGTACTGAATGATGAGGCGTAAAACATTTTTGTTTTATATATAAGTATGTACCTTCAATTTCTGATCATCATTTTGAATTCAATTTACACATTTTGGGTGTCTTACATCCAAGTCTAATTTAATTATATTTAATTAAATTAAATAATATATATGTAAATTATAAATAAATGTACAAAACCAATGAGATAAGTATTATTACTTATCCTAATCCGTATACGAGTAAATTTGGTCAAGGGTCACAATTCGAAGCGAATTACTAGGATAGTATTATGTTGATCTTATTATTCACTTTTCTTATGTTAATTTAGATACATGGTGACACTGATATCTAACTCTTCCGCCTAGCTTAACACCCGTTTAGTGATTAATATTCATTTTAGCTCAGCAGCGGTGTTATACTTGGAACAAAAAACAACTCAATTGGTATGCGAAAGATTATATTTATCGACAAGCACCCGGAGGACCATTTTTGGTCAATCGATAAATTAATAAGTACTTTTCACAACACTAATTTACTCACGCATGCGCAAATGTTTTTTTGTATCACTATCGAATTGTCACTGTCGATCTTTTACATCCTAGATCTGTGGTAATTTCAGTCGATTTAACGAGCGTGAACAAACAACTCTTTTGGCGCTGCCGTGAGGCACCAACAAGGCTTTTTGTATGAAATTGCGCTCGTAAAATTACGTTACCCACAAACTCACTTTTAATAGTCGGATCGAAGGACTTTGTTAGCCCATTGTCATAAATTAAAAAAAAAACTTTTTGATAGTTTAGCCTATGTTGTCACTGTCAGTATTTGTCAGTTCAGTTCAGTTTATTTTCTTTCTGTTGCTTTTACAAAGTTTTTATTTTTCTGAAACAAAAGTTCAAAATATTATTGTAAAAAAAATACAAAAATTAGACAAACAGCAAAACTTTAACGTGATTTTTGTTTTATTTATTACTTCTTATTGTAAATACTCAGCAGAATTTTGCCAATATTTTGTTGTGCACAGTTTGTACTTGCGGGAAAGCATAGGTTGCTCTCTCGTGTACACAATTAAAGACTGGAGTTTTGAAATCGTACAATGTCCAGCGTTGGCTATGACTTGGACACTTCAGGCGGGCTGATGCCGGTGAGTTGACTATCCAAAGGTTATTTAGTGGTTGGTTAACTGACTTGCTCTTGGCGCCATTTTAGTTCGCTCGTTTGTATAATTTACAGTATTTGCAAGTACCCATGTAATCTTGTGTTTAAGCTTATCCGGGCGTTGATAAAGCCCCCGGACGAAGAAGGCAACGGTCAGAAGAACAAGAAACCCCAACATCCTTACTATAAAAGACCTGGGAAGGGTCATAACCACGATTCGTGCGACGCGTGCGGCGAGGGTGGAGATCTGATATGCTGTGACCGATGCCCTGCCAGTTTTCATCTTGGTTGTTAGTAAGTACCTACCTCTTGCCATAGATAAACAATATTATATGTAGGAAGGGTGCATTAATCCCGAAATGGTGGTGTCTGATACATATAGCGATAATAGCTGTGTGGGAAGTAAGTGGCTGTAAACCATATAAACTTAATTCATAGATGTTAGGTTAGATTATTTCATCTCAGTTCCAAACAGCCATAATTTTTCACAGGGGTCTAAACTTTGTGGCTGACACCTAAATGTGAATGGTGTGATTTGAAACTTTTGTGTTCTTATTTTTCAAATTTCAGGAGGATAGAGAGCCTTTACCCAGTGGTGGGGTAGAATAGGCCAATAATAATAATAATGTGTCCTAGAATTAATAACTGATACACTTGTGACATCCACCAACCCGCTTTGAGCTAGCATTTATATAGATAACAGCTTAATCATTGATGATGTAGGGTAGGTCAGTTTCCCTGCAGTAGGACAGAAGGGATTGTATTGATGATGATGTCTCAATTGTTTTGTCATAAACTTTCTTTTAACAAAATAACTTTTCTAGCGATCCGCCTCTAGACGAGCATGACATCCCGGCTGGCTTGTGGCTGTGTCGTGAATGTAAGGCATCAGACGCAGAGAAGCCGGCGAGCTCGCGCAGCAGTCGCGCGGTGTCACCTGCTGACAGCAAGTCTGACACTGACAAGGTTACCAGGTACATACCAAAATAAAATTGCTTATCTAGCTTAAACTACTCCTAGCTAGGTCCTACCTAGATTCACGTCCTTATTTAAGCCCTCAATTAGCAAATATTTTGCTAGGTGTGTTTAAAATAGTTCAGGTAGGACTTGGCAATTCTTACATTCAGTGCAAGTGGGCATAAAATGTCTGTTAAAATCACCTTTGAATAAACAAATGGTTGATCCGCATGAAAACTTATGCGTAATGACAGGACTTCCATGGTGCCTGCAAACTGCTGCTCAGCCTCTTGTATTGTAGCTGTTAAATCTCAATTTCAGCTATGCAAATGTAATTCAATTAGATTAATGACGTGTGAACGAACACATTGGAGACAAAACAACAAAAAAAAACACTAATTTTTGTTTAAAATGCAAATGGCCAGTTTAAAACTAAACAATAGTTACAAAGTTTAATTTAAATCATAACTTTTTTCCAAAAGAATTTACTAGTATTGGATCAACCTGTACTGGTAATATTGATGAATCACGATTAAGCAATGTCTTCTTCAGAACGTTGCGCACCCGCTCCAACTCTAAAAAGAGGAGCAAGGATGAATCCGAAGAAGAAGAAGAAGAGAAAAAGGAGGAAGAAGAAGAACTGACACCAATGCAGGTGCTGGTCAGGGCTGCCAAGATCATGAATCCCACTCAATTCGAGCTGCCCAAGCAAATGCAGGTGCCTTGTGTCTTTCCTGGGACTGATAAAGGTATGAAACTTTTGCCATTTGTTTACAATGTTTGTTATAAAGCCGATGTAAAACGGCGCGGGAATACACGAGCCTCGCCGCCGTCTGTGTACACTCGGCTAGTCTGAACCCGAACGCGAGCCTACTCGTTTACACGGCGCGTGAAAATTACAACGCAAGCCGTTCTGTCCGCGCACCTTTGATCTATGTCGAAAATTACCAATCTCACCCGTGTTACCTGCGGTATTGGGTGGGAGTGGCGCGCTCGTGTGCGCTTACTCACATTTGGTTCTCGCTGCCACCTGTGGATCGTGAATCGCTCTCAATAGCTTCTACTATCTCCTTTCATTTAAAAAAATAAAATAAAATTATGTAGATTGCCACGATTGGCTAATTATTTACATACTTAGTTTTTAATATTTCGTAAATGCAAAGCTATCACTAAAGCATGCATAATTATTTATAATATTTTCTATGGATCGTTACACTTGCTTATATTTATTCCTTTTTCTTTTGTAAATTCGATGTAAACAGTTTTGTATAAGCTAATGTTTGCAAAACATATTTATTGTATCGTCTTGTACTGCTAGGATTTTATGTACACTAGCTAAGTATTTAACTGTATTAATATCTTGTAATAAAGAACTTTTGAAATTGAATTGAAATATGTCGAAAAACCGACAAGCGACGGATCGTGCTAGCTTTGCGATTTGCGAGCCGCACCGAATTGCCCGAGCGCCGGCGAGCCAGGCTTGGCGCGCGGAGCCGCACGGCGTGCCGAGTCTGGCTCGGCTCGTGCTAGCACGCGCCCTTTAACCGAGACTTAATATCATTCGCCTTTCTTTGATTTAATTCAGTTTCATGAATACCATCAGTAGCTTTAATATCCTTTCATATGCTTAGTAGGTATGAGCTTTTTTGGTCATTACCGCGATCCTCTAAGGTTTGCGCCCTTAGTGTGCACCGGTAACAACAACCTAGTTACGACGCTGGATCCTCCTCTAATCGTATTTCTGGTCATATCTGAGGGTTGTACCACCACCTCCAATTACTCTCTTAAAATAAATTTCTGCCAAATTTTCCTATCTTTAGCAACATAAAGCACTTCGTAGATTGAGGTATCAAAAGTGATGCGAATCTGATTAGACAGACATATACACTGGACACCCATTACTCCAAATTGTTTGTTGTCGTATTCCAGAAGGCTCAAAGAACAGCACAGCATCGGTAGTGACAACAGACTCGTCCGGCTGCGTGCCGCTGCCCGCCAAGGCGTGCTACGTGTGCCTGCAGACCTGCAAGCACGCGCCGCTGCTGCAGTGCGACTACTGCCCGCTGCTGTTCCATCTGGTAACGTCATTAGTCATTTAACAAAAAATAATTTTTAAAATCGATTCGCAATTGACGAACATTCATAAAAAATAAACAGATGAACCTAAAACCTAATCCTGTTTCGAAGACTTACTAAACACACATTAACAATTATAACGGTATTCATATAAAACAGCATAGTTTCGTTTAAGTCTATTTATTTAAGTAGCCCTAATATTGCATACAAGAATTTTAAGCTGTGCAATTGTGAGCATGTTTATTTACTTGGAAGTTGGCTTAATTATTTATTTTAATTATTGTATTCGTCAGGATTGCCTGGACCCGCCGCTCACCGCGCTGCCGACCGGGCGCTGGATGTGTCCTAACCATGTCGAAAAATTTATCGTAAGTACTTACATTGTCTTGAGTATTCTACTTATTTTCTTTTAATTTATAAAAATACAGTTTTGCAAGAATAATTATTGAAAAAATCGAATTATTCTGTGTCATTACTTGAATCGCTATACACATTGACACATTCCTTTACGCCAAGCTATCATTGTACTCTCTATCATTGTATTAGAGTACATTTTGGTGTTTGAGCAAATTTAAAATAACTGGAATTTGTTGAGCTTGAATCTAAATAGTACTATGTATCTATGATAAGACCTAGCTTTGGCTACCTAATTCTAACCTAGATCATCACTTGAAGTTATCATTAACATCTCTCAGTGTGTTCATTAAACTTCAAAATACTTGTTCAATTTCACCTTGATTTAGACAAGAGATTTCACTTAAGAAATAATGAATTAACACAATCACAAAAAACAAAGATTTAAGACCCTTCTGGTCAGCTTGTAGGGAACTTAACCCCTTAGACCCCCTTAGATCCTGCAGTGCTAGCACTGTGCTTAATGGATCGATATACAGGTGAACGACTAAAAACGATGCTAGCACTGCTGGGTCTGCTTCTGGCACCCAGGGTAGAAGATTTTTTGGCAGTGTGATAATATATACGTTTTGTGTTTAGGACTGGAAGCTAGTGAACTCGATCTCCCTGACGGAGCGCGCCGCACTCTGGGACCGCTTCCAGGCGCCGGTCGACCAGCACGCCATCAAAATCGACTTCATACGCCGCGCCAGGAAATATAAACCCATGTTCCGGTCAGACTTGTTTCATACAACAAACATAGAAACCAATATTCCGGTCAGATTTGTTTCATAAAACAAACATACAAATCCATGTTCCTGTTAGACCTGTTTCATACAAGAAACATAGAAGCCCATGTTCAGGTCAGACTTGTTTCATACAACAAACATAGAAACCCATGTTCAGGTCAGACTTGTTTCATACAACAAACATACAAATCCATGTTCAGATCAGACTTGTTTCATACAACAAACATAGAAACCCATGTTCAGGTCAGACTTGTTTCATACAACAAACATACAAATCCATGTTCCAGTCAGACCTGTTTCATGCAATAAACATACAAACCTATTCCGGTTAGATATATGCACAAGATATTTGATTTAAGACGAGCTAGGTTATCTGCCCGCGACCCAGGTCGCGTTTCATAGCCAATGTCACTCGGTGATTGTATAGCTTTCCAATGAGTCTTTGTCCTCGGAACACTCTCAGATGAAGATCAGAGAATGTTCCAAGCTTGACAATCGTTTTTTTTAAATGAGTTATTAAAGAGTAATGTATGGTGTAGGATGAAGATCCCGGTAGCGTGTCGCGGGCGCGTCGTGGTGCCGGAGATGGTCCGCGCGCACTACGCCGCGCCGCCGCCGCTGCTGCCCTCGCGCCGCGAGCACGTGCGCTGCACTAACGGTGAGCGCCGCCTGCCGCACGCCACACGGGGACTCCGCTCACAAGAGCGGACTACTCTACTTTCTCCCTACTTTACAAAAAGTAGGGAGAAAAACAAACTTACCATCTACAAATTTAGAAGGCGAGACCACAGTGGACCGACCAAATAAAGACAGCACTTTACTGTCCCGTGACATGTGCACGAGAAAAGCTGCAATATGTGATAAATGGCGACGAATTGTGAAGCGAGCTGCCCTAACTAAAGACCACGACCACTCTGATGTGAGTGCACGTACAATAGGTACCTTATGCCCGTTTCTGTACCCCTGACAACGTGTGTGCAAAATTCGTAATGACCGATTGAGTAGTTAAAGCGTGAAAGCGTAACAAACTCATCTATGATATTAATATTCTCAATATAATATGATATTGTATCGAGAATCTTTCGCGTTTATAATATTCGTTAGGATTTCAAAAATACATTTCTACCCCGCAGCCCTAAAAAGACTGAAAGCCGACGGCGTCTACTCTGAGTCTGAAGACGAAGATGGCGTCAAACGAACTATCTGCTTGAACCTGAACTGCCCCGAGTACCGAGCGGCCGGGGACTGTGAACACAGCTACACCAAGCGCTACCGAGAGGACAAGGGAGAGGGAGATAGGAAGAGCGAGGAGAGGGACGAGGACAGGAGGCGGTCAGAGGATAAGACTGATGATGAACAGACGAAGGTTAGTAGTTGAATCAAAGAACTATCAGTTAAACAAGTAACATTATTAAAAAAAAAAACCCGGCTGCAAAATGTTGTACCCTATGTCACTTCCACTATCAGACGATTCAAATGACACCTCACATGTCGATATCCATAAGGCTGTTCAAGCTGTAGGGCGTGCCAAAGAAACCTCATACATACATACTTACATTCATACACTCGAAAAACATAGCCCCTCCTTGCGCAGTCGGGTAAAAAGTAGTCTGAATGATGGAAAGAAAATGGTGACAATATTGTATTTTCAGTTAGTCCAATGCACTGTTGTGGTTGTATAAATATCTATCATATATTATTGAATTTGGACGTAGTCTGAAATTAATGATAAATAATCATTATTAAAAGTATTTCTCTTTTCCAAATAGAGTTAGTTTGGAAAAAAAGGGGGAAAGATATGACTTAACCACTGTTGATGTATTTGCTGAGGCGCTAGTTCAGGGTTGAAAGTCAGCTGTCGGTCTTCCTAACCATTTAGATGATTGGCTGACGTGCTGATGTTACGGAGGATCATACATCAGTCACAATTTGACCCAAGTAAGGATCGAGGATAATCTTTTAAAATAAAGAAACTGACTTCCCGTCATCCGAATTGGATTTTTTAAAAAAACAGGATCAATCTGTAAGCATATCTTTTCAAATAAATATTTTTACGAGTAAAACGTACTTAGCCGCGTTGTCCCGTGCCGCGCCGTTGTGAGCACCAGCCCTAAATATTGACTCTGCAAGGATTGACGTCATGCCATAGAAGATATTATGCTCGGGACGTGACCCTTCTTTTTTGGCGTGGACTCTAGAAAATCAAATTTCAAATTACGATTGTAAAATTGTTTCTGCATATTTTAACGTTCTCTTTTCTTAAAGATTTATTTGAGACATTATTCTTTACGATAAGTGAAAAAAAATATTCATGCAAGTTTTCTATTTTACCTTATCAGTTGAGTAATGTTAAAAAGTTGAGCATATAGTGCATTTTATATTTGTCAACAGTAGAGAGTGCAGGCTGTATTTACTCAACATGTGGGGTTTTCCAGGCATTTATTTATTTATTTATATTAAGGAAAATCAACAGCTGAAATATCTTACTAATAACTTATAGCATCAGAGAGCTAATTATAGATTTTCACGATTAGTGACAGCAGCCTTAGCAACTATGGTTATGAACTTTAATGTGAACGCACGGTAACACAAAGTTCTAACAAAAACAGATTTTTTTTTTTTTTATAACATCCTTTCCTGCAGCTATCTATCCATTAAGACAATGATCTTCATTTTTGGCTTGTGTCATGAGTGACGCGACTTGAGTTTGGAATGCGTCCCATAACGCATCCTGCCAGATCTCTATTTTAGGTCTTGGGGTATCCTTCGCTTCAGCCTCCGTGGAGACTTTCTGGTCATTAGTGTCTTTGCGAGATGGTTTGGATGACGCTGCAGCCTTTTTTCATAGGTAAGGAGATTATTTTTTATTTCTTCTTCTACTGTGGGCATCTCCAGGTCCCTATGCAGTGATTCATTTGTGATGTACCATGGAGCACCAGTGATTATTCGCAGCACTTTTGATTGGAATCGTTGCAGTATGCTTAAGTTAGTTTTTGAAGCTGTTCCCCAGAGTTGGATGCCATAAGTCCACACTGGCTTTAGGATCGCTTTGTAGATTAGCATCTTGTTTTCCAAGCTAAGTTTGGACTGTTTTCCTAACATCCACTGATATTTTCGTAACTTCAGACTAAGCTGTTTTCTTTTTGTGAATATGTGCTTTTGCCATGTAAGTCGTCTGTCTAGATCAATACCAAGGTATTTTGTTTCATTAGACTGTGGTATTTGACTTCCATTCATTGTTACTGGAGGGCAAGTATGACGTCGCAGCGTGAATGTGACGTGGGCTGATTTCGATTCATTGACCTTGATACGCCATACTTTTAGCCAGTTTACCATAGTGTCCAAGTCTGCCTGCAAAAGCTGAGATGCTATGATTGGATCATTGTGTGAGGTCAAGATAGCAGTGTCATCCGCATATGTGGCTACCGTTGAGGTATCGTTTAAGGGTAGATCGGCGGTAAAAAGAGTGTATAGCACTGGCCCAACCACACTTCCCTGTGGTACGCCTGACCTGATGACGTTGAGGTTTGTTGTGTCTTCCCCCTGTCTTACAGTGAAATATCTGTCAGATAGGTATGATTTAATGACAGTGTAGAAGGTGGTTGGTAGTTCCTTTTTTATTTTATAAAGTAAGCCATCATGCCACACTCTATCGAAGGCCTGGGTTACGTCCAAGAATACTGCAGAACAGTATTTTTTGCATTCCATGTCATTGTTGATTTTTTCGACCAGCCGGTGAACTTGCTCGATAGTGGAGTGACTATGACGAATTCCAAATTGATGTGAAGGTATTAGTTGTCTTTCTGTTATTACTGGCAGCAAGCGTTTTAAAAAGAGCTTCTCAAAAAGCTTGGAAGTTATAGGTAGAAGGCTTATTGGTCTGTATGAGGACACTTCTTGTGGTGATTTTCCAGGTTTATTTAGCATTATAATTGTAGCCACTTTCCATTGGGGGGGAAAGAAGCTTATTCTTAGAACTGCATTAAAAAGTTGCGTTAGATACTTTATTCCTTCTTTTGGTAGTTCTTTTAAGCATTTTGCCGTAATGAGATCATATCCTGGTGCCTTCTCAAGTTGTAGCATCTTAATCACATTCGCTACCTCACCTTTTGTAAAGGGCTTTATAGGAAGATCCAGTTGATGAGCTGCAGTTAGTGTTTCGGTGATGAATGTCTCTTCTTCTTCTGTGATTTCTCTAATGTTTGGCGTAAATACTTTGCTAAGATGACTTGCAAATGTCTCTGCCTTTTCTTTATCACTTCTTGCCCAACTCCCGGAGCTGGCTTTTATCGGAGGATTATTTTGTACCGATTTATTAATTTTTGAAGTTGCTTTCCAAAGAGAGTAATCTGTGGCAGCTGTGGTACCTAGGTTCCGTAATCGTTCTTGTGTAATGTGGTTATCGTGGTCCTTTAATGCATTCTTGAGTTTTTTTATTGCCTTGTTTAAACTTTTTTTATGTTCTGGTGATCTGTATGTTTGCCATTCTTTACGAGCAGTTCTCTTCTTTCTTATCAATTCTCGTATCGGTTGTGGTGTGCAGTTAGTAGGGCATTTTCTATTTATATAGGGAGTTGAATTCCATGACGCGTTCTGAATACAAGAGTTGAATTGCTCTACAGCTAGTAAAACATCTTCTTCAGTTTTCAATCTTATGTCAATTTTTAGGGTGTTCTGTATTTCATCGCGATACATGTTCCAATTTGTTCTTTTGTTATGCAAGGTGCAGCGAGTGGTTTTTGGCACTACATTGTTTGATATTGTGATCAAGACCGGTGAATGGTCTGAGGATAAATCTGTTAATGATGTAGATGTTATTTTGTTTTTAGGTATGCCTTTGTATACTGCAAAATCTATTAAATCTGGTATTCTGTTCTGATCTGTGGGCCAGTATGTTGGTCTCCCTGATGAGCTAGTACTAAGATTCAATGTCTGTATGGCTTTATTAAGTTGTCTGCCTTTAGTTGAGGTGAGTCTTGAACCCCAGTTTGTATGTTTTGCATTATAGTCGCCACCAGCTATAAATCGATTGCCTAGGCTGTTAAAATAATGCTCATATTGGTGTTTTTTGAGAGCATGCTTTGGTGGGCAATATATAGCTGACACCACTAGTTGACCCAACATATCATAGATAACTATATTTGTTGCTTGAATGTAATCTGTACAAAAATTATTTGTCTCATAGTGTTTGATAGTTTTCTTTATAATGATAGCGCTGCCAGCATGTGCTTTTCCATCTGGGTGATTAGTGTGGTATAGCGCATAGTTAGGTATTGTCAAGTAGCTTTTTGATGTGAAATGAGTTTCTGTGACTAGCATTATATCTATTTTGTGACTAGCAAGAAATGCTTTTATTTCTAGATCATGTCTTGATAGCCCATCGGCATTCCAGATTACTAGTTTGATTTGTTGGTCCACTGTGAGACGATTGCTGATAAAAGATTCAGCATTACACCCATTTTGTCCATTAAGTCTTTTATCATTTGTTTGAGCTCCTGCATGTCGCTCGAATGAGAGGTGACGTTTGGGTGGTTTGGCATAGGTTCTGGGACTGATTCTCGTATTTTTCCTTTCACTGCATTCGAGTATGTTCTCTCTGTGTTATTTGATGATTTGATTTGATTTGTAGTAGTTGTGATCTTAGGCCATTCTTGTGATGTAACTATGGTTTGTTGCTGTTCATTGGCTGGTTTCTGTCGCTGTTTTATGGTTTGAGGCTGGTTTGTGTTTTGCTCTGGCAAATTATTTCCATTATTAGGATTGTTTTTTCGTAAAGAGGGGAAAGAGGCTTTTTGGAGCTCTTTGTAGATTGAGCAGCCTTTGTAGTTTGCTGGATGGTTTCCGTTGCAGAGTATGCACTTCACGTCATTTGATCTCTCTTTTCGTGGGCACTGATTAGTTGGGTGGGAAGCGGCACATTTCACACAGCGTGGTTTGTGGTGACAGAAGCCTTTCGTGTGGCCATATCTTTGACAATTTGAACACTGGGGTATTTCACGTTTAAAGTGTGGAGGTTCAATTTTTACTCTGCAATGAAGTAGTGTCTCTATTTTGTAGACTTCGGCATTATTAGATGCTGGCTTTAGATCTATATTAAACATCGCTATTGACAGAACAGATTAACAAAAACAGAATAACAAACGCAAAAACACAAAAACAAATTAAAAAGCTAAGTAATTATTAATTACACAGTAGCAGCACCTGCAAAGTAGGATCTGCTCAGCCGCTGCTTGGCCGAATTAACGCTCGTACCGAAAAGGTCGAAGTCACTTAACTTGCACAATTTATTGAATTGGTCGCCAGCTCGCCAAAGAAATGAGTTCCGCCTGTACCTTGTTCCAACGACGGGAGTAGAAATGGGGGGGTTAAATCGAGTGAATCTAGGGGGAACGCGGATGGGAATTTTACTGAGTAGTTCTGGGCAATCAATCGAGTTAGAGGTTATTTTAAGTAAAAATGGGACCAAGGCATGGACCATTATTGTCACACACCACTGCACAACTAACAGCACCATCTAGTATAGTTCGCTGCAAACTAAACGTCTCACCAACGAGCTGTATTCCCCGATCTCCCCAGATGGAGCTGACGTCGGACGGGTCGAGCTCGCTGTCGGACTCGGACTTCGAGTACCTGACGTCGTCCGTGAAGCGGCGCCGGCGCAGCTCGCCGGCGCGCGTGGCGGCGCGCGCGGGCGAGGCCGCCGCCGAGCTGCTGGCCGCCGCCGACGAGCAGCTGCGGGAGATCGACCACAAGCTCGTGCGCATCCTGGCCTGGCAGCGCCTGCAGCAGGTGCTGGCGGGCGAGCAGGCGCACGGCTCGTACCGGCACACGCCGCTCAGCGCCGCGGCCGCGCGCGCCGTGCTGCAGGCGCTGCCCGGCGCGCGCGCCGCGCGCCCGCTGCCCTCCGAGCTGCTGTCCGGCGCCGACCGCGCGCGCATCGCCGCCGCCGTGTGGGGCCCGCCGCCGCGCGCCGCGCCGCACCGCGCCGCGCGCGCCGCGGGGGACGGCGCCGTGCGCGCCACGCTGTGCCCCGCCCGGTGAGTAGTGTCGCCTCGCCGCCGCCGTGTGGGGCCCGCCGCCGCGCGCCGCGCCGCACCGCGCCGCGCGCGCCGCGGGGGACGGCGCCGTGCGCGCCACGCTGTGCCCCGCCCGGTGAGTAGTGTCGCCTCGCCGCCGCCGTGTGGGGCCCGCCGCCGCGCGCCGCGCCGCACCGCGCCGCGCGCGCCGCGGGGGACGGCGCCGTGCGCGCCACGCTGTGCCCCGCCCGGTGAGTAGTGTCGCCTCGCCGCCGCCGTGTGGGGCCCGCCGCCGCGCGCCGCGCCGCACCGCGCCGCGCGCGCCGCGGGGGACGGCGCCGTGCGCGCCACGCTGTGCCCCGCCCGGTGAGTAGTGTCGCCTCGCCGCCGCCGTGTGGGGCCCGCCGCCGCGCGCCGCGCCGCACCGCGCCGCGCGCGCCGCGGGGGACGGCGCCGTGCGCGCCACGCTGTGCCCCGCCCGGTGAGTAGTGTCGCCTCGCCGCCGCCGTGTGGGGCCCGCCGCCGCGCGCCGCGCCGCACCGCGCCGCGCGCGCCGCGGGGGACGGCGCCGTGCGCGCCACGCTGTGCCCCGCCCGGTGAGTAGTGTCGCCTCGCCGCCGCCGTGTGGGGCCCGCCGCCGCGCGCCGCGCCGCACCGCGCCGCGCGCGCCGCGGGGGACGGCGCCGTGCGCGCCACGCTGTGCCCCGCCCGGTGAGTAGTGTCGCCTCGCCGCCGCCGTGTGGGGCCCGCCGCCGCGCGCCGCGCCGCACCGCGCCGCGCGCGCCGCGGGGGACGGCGCCGTGCGCGCCACGCTGTGCCCCGCCCGGTGAGTAGTGTCGCCTCGCCGCCGCCGTGTGGGGCCCGCCGCCGCGCGCCGCGCCGCACCGCGCCGCGCGCGCCGCGGGGGACGGCGCCGTGCGCGCCACGCTGTGCCCCGCCCGGTGAGTAGTGTCGCCTCGCCGCCGCCGTGTGGGGCCCGCCGCCGCGCGCCGCGCCGCACCGCGCCGCGCGCGCCGCGGGGGACGGCGCCGTGCGCGCCACGCTGTGCCCCGCCCGGTGAGTAGTGTCGCCTCGCCGCCGCCGTGTGGGGCCCGCCGCCGCGCCTGTATTTCTTAAAACCTATGCCTCAGCTGGCGATACAAATCATCTTTGACAAATCACTAAAAAACTGTACTTTTCACAGCAGGTCCACAGCATTCAGGTCCACAGCATCTAATCTATTTGGATATATGAATGACATAATTGACGCTGTTGAAAGAGGTGGTGAAGTTTATGCCATATACACTGATTTTGACAAAGCGTTTGATATTGTCAACCTTATTTTTTTTTTTTTTTATTGCTTTAATCCATAAATTGGATTAAAGCTTTGTGCTGGACATTTACAAATCAATTCTTTATATAATCAATCAAATCAATTATTTAAGTAATCGCTCGCAGATGGTCATGGTCATTTATATCCCCAATCAATAAAATACCATCGGGCGTACCACAGGGATCACATCTTGGCCCTTTGTTCTTCCTCCTCTTTATAAATGATCTCTGTTCTACAATAACTTCCTGCTATTAAATGTTCGCTGATGATTTGAAAATTTACAGAGTAGCATGCTCCAGACCTGACATCATTAGTTTGTAAACTATCGACCTTAGAAATCAGTGTTGTCACAAAAATGAGATGATTTTGAACCCGTCCAAGTGTCACCATATAAAATATAGTCGAAAAAAAAACCCCGCTCGTTGCCACAATGGAGAGATATCAACTCAAGACTTAAGTGATATCAACTCGAGACCTGGGTGTTATTGTGGATCAAAAGTTTGATTTTAAGGGCATATCGACCAAATCGCCAAAAAAGTTTTTTTTTAAATTTTGAGTTGAGACTTGAGACAAAATTATTCAAAAACCCTGAAATCCCTATAATAATCCTCTATAACTTTCATGTTTGTAGCCTTGAAGAAGATTATAGTCATATCTGGAATACTTTTTACGCTCTCCATAACAAGAGGATAGAAACCCTTCAACAGTTACTCCAAAATTTGCAACTATTTAAGTTAGTTTATAAGTGAAAACTTCTTTGGCTTTTGTGTTACTATCTACGTAATGTGTTAAATTATGTGTAAAATTTGCAGCCGTCTTTTGTCCCCTGCACAATAAAATAAAATAAAAATAGATTTCTCTATTATCTCTCGTATGCCAATACTTTAGTCGAGTTTTGTAGAGAACACGAAAATTAGCAAAATTAGAAATTCCTAATGTTTGTGTCATTTCTCACACTCGTGCACGTCATCGAACCGGTGAAGGTTCATCATTATTGTGATGAAGGATCACAAGGTTTAGAAAATAATACAAAATCACGACCCCATCTTCTCGTTTCCCGTGAAATGTTCTCTCCGCGGGCTAGTCTCGTGTAGGAGACGTGAGAACAGTGGAGTGCTGTCCGGCAGGCTGGGCGGCTGCGAGCCGCGGCCGACGGGGCAGCCGGTGCCGGTGCGGCTGGCGCAGGCCACGGTGGGCTCCGACAGCGGCTGCGACGTGCGGCTCGACCCCGCCTGCCGCGCCGTCAGCCGCCGCCACGCCGTCATATTCATGGACGAGGTGAGCTGCACGCGCACGCTATACTAAATATGTACCACTTTTTTCTTAAATCCATGCATGTTATTTTCTCTCGTTTTAACAATGTAGAATCCCTTTGAACTTAATCCCAGGTGTCCCGTCACTTCGAGCTCATCAACTACTCGGAGTTCGGGTCGGTGGTGAACGGCGTGGTGTACGCGTGCGACGTGTCGCGCAGCGACGATTCGCGCAGCGCCGCGCCGCCGCACGACGAGGCCGCGGCGCGCGCCGCCGCGCTGCAGGACATCGTGCGCGACAGGATGCCCGCGCCGCACAGGTCCGTTACTGTTTGTACGTGTCGCGCGCCGCCGCGCTGCAGGACATCGTGCGCGACAGGATGCCCGCGCCGCACAGGTCCGTTACTGTTTGTACGTGTCGCGCGCCGCCGCGCTGCAGGACATCGTGCGCGACAGGATGCCCGCGCCGCACAGGTCCGTTACTGTTTGTACGTGTCGCGCGCCGCCGCGCTGCAGGACATCGTGCGCGACAGGATGCCCGCGCCGCACAGGTCCGTTACTGTTTGTACGTGTCGCGCGCCGCCGCGCTGCAGGACATCGTGCGCGACAGGATGCCCGCGCCGCACAGGTCCGTTACTGTTTGTACGTGTCGCGCGCCGCCGCGCTGCAGGACATCGTGCGCGACAGGATGCCCGCGCCGCACAGGTCCGTTACTGTTTGTACGTGTCGCGCGCCGCCGCGCTGCAGGACATCGTGCGCGACAGGATGCCCGCGCCGCACAGGTCCGTTACTGTTTGTACGTGTCGCGCGCCGCCGCGCTGCAGGACATCGTGCGCGACAGGATGCCCGCGCCGCACAGGTCCGTTACTGTTTGTACGTGTCGCGCGCCGCCGCGCTGCAGGACATCGTGCGCGACAGGATGCCCGCGCCGCACAGGTCCGTTACTGTTTGTACGTGTCGCGCGCCGCCGCGCTGCAGGACATCGTGCGCGACAGGATGCCCGCGCCGCACAGGTCCGTTACTGTTTGTACGTGTGGCGCGCCGCCGCGCTGCAGGACATCGTGCGCGACAGGATGCCCGCGCCGCACAGGTCCGTTACTGTTTGTACGTGTGGCGCGCCGCCGCGCTGCAGGACATCGTGCGCGACAGGATGCCCGCGCCGCACAGGTCCGTTACTGTTTGTACGTGTGGCGCGCCGCCGCGCTGCAGGACATCGTGCGCGACAGGATGCCCGCGCCGCACAGGTCCGTTACTGTTTGTACGTGTGGCGCGCCGCCGCGCTGCAGGACATCGTGCGCGACAGGATGCCCGCGCCGCACAGGTCCGTTACTGTTTGTACGTGTGGCGCGCCGCCGCGCTGCAGGACATCGTGCGCGACAGGATGCCCGCGCCGCACAGGTCCGTTACTGTTTGTACGTGTCGCGCGCCGCCGCGCTGCAGGACATCGTGCGCGACAGGATGCCCGCGCCGCACAGGTCCGTTACTGTTTGTACGTGTCGCGCGCCGCCGCGCTGCAGGACATCGTGCGCGACAGGATGCCCGCGCCGCACAGGTCCGTTACTGTTTGTACGTGTCGCGCGCCGCCGCGCTGCAGGACATCGTGCGCGACAGGATGCCCGCGCCGCACAGGTCCGTTACTGTTTGTACGTGTCGCGCGCCGCCGCGCTGCAGGACATCGTGCGCGACAGGATGCCCGCGCCGCACAGGTCCGTTACTGTTTGTACGTGTCGCGCGCCGCCGCGCTGCAGGACATCGTGCGCGACAGGATGCCCGCGCCGCACAGGTCCGTTACTGTTTGTACGTGTCGCGCGCCGCCGCGCTGCAGGACATCGTGCGCGACAGGATGCCCGCGCCGCACAGGTCCGTTACTGTTTGTACGTGTCGCGCGCCGCCGCGCTGCAGGACATCGTGCGCGACAGGATGCCCGCGCCGCACAGGTCCGTTACTGTTTGTACGTGTCGCGCGCCGCCGCGCTGCAGGACATCGTGCGCGACAGGATGCCCGCGCCGCACAGGTCCGTTACTGTTTGTACGTGTCGCGCGCCGCCGCGCTGCAGGACATCGTGCGCGACAGGATGCCCGCGCCGCACAGGTCCGTTACTGTTTGCTGCCGACACCAGGATTTACATGTGGGGTCATTCCTCGCTGGTAACAAAGACAACATGAGGAAAATTACAGTGGTACAGCTTTTGCAATGCATTGATAAAGACAAATTTATCAAAAATATGTACCATAATTTTATATCTAGTAAAATAGTGTCACGAGCGAGCGAGACAGCTGACGTGCCTTACCGTACACCTTAAATGAGTTCTTGCCTGAGACGTTGGGAGGGACGCGGAGGTGAGGCGTCTAAAGAGCGAGGTACCTCGACCCCCTTTGATGCCTTACCCCCACGGTATTATACCGCACAAGCGAAGACTTATTTTACCAGTACCACTATAATCGTGATCCCATTTCTCAATTTTCTATTTTTAAGCGGGAATGCCGCTCTTTGTACTATCGATTATTCTATTTTTTATATGAGCACTTTTATTTGTATTTTTCAGTGTACAATGAAGATATATTGTATTGTACTTTAAAGTAATCCTCATACTACAGCTCTTGCAAATATGATCCCCGTATTTACAAACATTACTATGAGAATACTATTGTCTTGTCAATGTGTATGTCATCTGCTATATGACTGGAGCCCGGTGTATGGCGACAGGCTCACCCCCTGTCACATTTGAGACTGAATATCGTCCGGCGAAGTGTGGGTGTTGTATTACACCTCTGCCAGCCTCTTCAGGGGAAAGGCGTGACCATATGTTATGTCAATGTACTGCACTAAGCACGGTGCTGCTTTATGTAATGTTTGTGAATACTGGGATGAGAACCCACACGATCCCAACAAGGTTTTGAACCTGCACCTACAAACTTAAACGTAAATAAAACCTAAAGATGTCGAATCTGGGGTGCAAGCACGAATATTTAAACTGACGTTTCAAATTGTCAAAATCGTTAATTGCCATACAAATTTGTCAAATTTGTCGATTTGAAACATCAGCTTAAATGTTCGGGCTTGCACCCAAGTTGTTATATTATAACTAAAAAAAAAAGGAAGACAAATTACGATAAGTATCGGGAAGGAACCGGTTAATTATTAATTATAGGAAATGGTTAGTTATTGTCCGGTTTTGACTATTTCATAACTGTAAATGTCTGCACCATTGGCCCTTTTTATTATTTTTGGGCGCTTAAATATTAACTATCAGTGATCCCTTAAAGCTGATTTGGTATAAAAAAAATTTAAATGTTTTTTTGAAGCTCTTCGTTTTCTATGAATGAAGCAAGTAAACTATCATAAATATTTAACTGTGACGTGTAACTATAGGAGTTATCAATTTTTTTTTTTTTTTTTATTTATTGGCAACTGGATACAAAGTCCTTAATGCCTAACTTAGTAATATTTTTTCCTTCAGTAACAGATGATGGGATGATGATGATAAGGCGATGATGAAGATGATGAATCCATCCCCTTTCCCCATTCCAGTAAAGTTATGGATACTTTACTGAAACTTTAAGTGAAGTTTTGTAGGGAACACGAAAAATCGCGTTTTGCAATGTTTGTATCATTTGCCCACACTCGTGCACGTTGACGAACCGGTAAACGTTAATAATCCACCATTATTACACTTTAACACTCGAAGAATCACAAGTTTTAGAAAATAATACAAAAACACGACACCATGTTTTCGTTTCCCGCCAAAACTCAATAAATTCTGATTTCACAATGTTGCAATGTTGTAGAATAAACGGGTCCCTGACGGCGGCCCCGGCGGGCGCGGGCTGCCGCTGCCTGGCGGCGGCGGCGGGCGGCGCGTGGGAGGGCTCGGCGCTGGTCCCGCACGGCGCGCTGCTGCAGTTCGGCTGCCACGCCTTCGTCTTCAGCATCACGGACTCGCTGCCCGCCGCCGCCCCGGAGCCCGCCCTGTGAGCCGCCCGCCGGGACTCGGCCCGTGCAAGGAGATCGCTCATTCATCCACAGACAATCGTTTATTTGTGACGAAAAACAGGCTACGGATTAACAAGAGTGAAAGGAAACTAAATAAAAGATGGAAAGGTAAAAGCTTCTTGGCTTGGCCCCAAACCGGCCGCAACTCGGCATAGTGCTGGTTGTGTCCGCCCAGCGCTGGTCCTCCGTTGCGACCGGCAGGTGACGTCACCTCGTGTTTCGCGTCGCCGTTTGTGGCGCTGGCTTGAGAGCGATCTTTTTGACGCGAGTCAAAGGGATGGAGAGAGGTAGAAATGGAGCGAGGCGAAATGTGCTTAAACACAAATGAAATCAGAATTTATTAATAACTCCAAATAGTTACAATTACACGTGAAAACGCACGAATGGTAAACGGTCAAAACGAACAAGTCGACGAGGCAAGGCGAATAACGAGCACGCATTTGTTACTCTGGTAATAAGACAGAGCGAGAATTCTATGAGTGGTGAGGCGTATAACGAGTTATGTTATAGCATACAGTGTGCCCAAAATGAAGACGCGAAGTGAAGAAAGCGTAATGTAGAAATGCCTCCCACGAGTTGGACCGACGATCTGGTGAGGATCGCGAGAAGCCACAGAATACGAGCAGCGAGAGACCGCTCGTTGTAGAGATCATTGGGGATACCAACAATCCAGCAATGGACCAATAGACGTCTTCCGGTCTGACATGATGGTGCCCAAAGTGTGCAGTTTCCTACATTTTGTGCTCCTATGAAAGTTACGTCTTCTCACTTAATATGCCTTGGTGAGCACCTGACGTAACTAGTGCAACGTGAGGAATTTTTACAAATGACGATGTTGAACATCGTAAATCTTTTTACGCAATGTGCAAGGCTACCTGTCTACCAGAAGACGTTGCGAAATTATGTAGCGAGAAAAATAATCCACCAATAGCATCGCTTCATTTACACAGTGAAGTGGATCTTATTGGTGGATAATTTGCTCGCTACTCATTCTCGCATTGCTCATATTCTGGTAGAAAACCAGCCTAATACATAACATCGTTAACAACGACGTCTATGTGAGCATGTCTACATGTGTCCTTAAACATCTTACCTCATTTAGATAAATAAGATAGTTATAGTTTTGCATAAAAATAAATATCTTTCGCTTTATTTACAGCTTAAATTATTAAGCAATTACTGTTGTAAGATTGTGTGATAGATATATAGCAATAACGCAAAGTAGCGTATCATATTCCTATATAATTATAGTAGTAAAATTTACTAAACACTTTGACACTTTGAATCGCAACAATGCTGGGTATTTATGTAAGCTATTTTTTATAATATACTGCCAATTAATAATGTGAACATTATATTGTTCAGGGATGGCTATTTTTCTCTAAATTTTTAGCATTTAAATTGTAAGTTACATGTTATACATGTTTTATGGCCGACATGTACGGCAGACTTAGGCCACCATTCACTATGCGCCAATCTGCGGATAAATCTGTGAATGGTAACGATTCGACAAACAGAACGCGTACTTATCGCGCGTCACTGGGCTAGCGTGGCGCGCTAAATTGTGTTGTACTTCATTGTACAATTAGCATTGATAGTACATACTTACTTTTACATTATTATGCTGATGACTATTATACTATATATATACTGTCATCACAAAGACACACAGACAGTATATTATACTGTCATCAGTATTATACTGTCAAACAAAGCGCCGGCGCTAGCAGTACGCAACGCCGGCGGTCTGTTTGACAGTATAGTTTGTTCGTTGACATTCACACGCAGACTTGTCTGCGGATTTCACGCCAACGACAAATCCGGCAGATTGGATCGCATGTAAATGGTGGGCTTTAGTTTGACAGATTAGTCTGCAAAATTTAGGACGATTTGTCACGACGCGACGATCATCTAAGGACTAATTACACTTATTCTGCTATATTTAGCTTTAGTCCACAGAATACACCAGTTTTGTAAAGAGATACCATTCAGCACTGATCGAATGCGGACGCGTCTCGATACAAGTCAAAGTCAAAATGTTTTATTCGATGTGGGTATCAGAGATACACTTATGAACGTCAAAGTTTTTTTAAATAGACTCGACCGCCTTGTTCGCATAAGGAACCACTACTCAGAAGAACAGGCAAGAAACAGAGGGGTATTATTTTTCAAAAATACAAAACTGGTATTTTCTATGGACAAGAACTGAATTGAGCTGAACTAGTGGCTCTGTAGCTGAATACTTCGCGAGTCTTGATTGGCACATTTCAAAATGACTGAAATATGACTTTTTTAGGTTTTGAACCTCAATATCTCCGTCATTTTAAAGATTTTAACCAACTGAATGGACAAAAAATCTATTTAAATTATGCTTATCTGAGAAATGCGTCCTGTGGTGCGGGCATCGACGCAAACTAACGTTTCAAATTGACTAAATCAGTAATTTCTGAACAAATTTGTGAATTAGTCGATTTGAAATGTCAGTTTACCGATTGGTGCTAGCACTTCTGTATAAGAGAACAGCCAGATAGACAAACCATTTTTGCCTATTCTGAAACGGAGACGCTTCGCGCTCGTCGGTCAAAAAGTGTAGTTAGTCCCTTAGTCTGCTATATGTGTCGTCCCATATGTTAGGTGTTGTGTGTTCTATTTTGACGTACAAAAAATCTGTAACGTGTGATCATTATTCTATATTTTAAAGGTTTGTGTGTTTTGCCTTGCATAGTTGTAAGTTAGAGCCTTTATCACCAATAATGAACTTAATTCTTAGGAATATCTTTATTATTAGCAACATTGTAGTCATCATTATGATCAACTTTTACTGTGAGGCCAACCCTGAATTTGCAAAAAAAAAGCAGCTGTTATACAAAAGCCATACAAAAGGTCATTGACCGTCGATAAAATGTATGGAACAGCTGTTATTGCTCGATTTCAGGGTTGACCCCATACTGAAAGTTACTCATAATGATATCCTAGCTAGAATTTATCCGTCGTTTAGAGATACACGGTTTATATGTCGCAGGCAATTGTGTAACCAGTCCGTTTTTACAAACGGCTGGCATATTGTAGAATGCCAAAGTTAAGTAAGGTTGCTAATAACCTAACTTCGGCATTTTACAATATGCCGGCCGTTTGTAAATGGACTAGTTATACAATTTGCCTGTGGCAATATATTATGTTGTAATGTTAGAATGTAATTTTGTTTCTATTAGAAATAAAGTATATTATATTACAACTTCCAGTTTTTTTCTGTTATCCTACTTATATTATAAGTGCAAAAGTTTGTGTTTGTTATTTGGTCAAACGGATCGATAGCTTTTTCCGTAGTATACTTAATTCACTTGAGTGCTTTAAGTAAACTTTTAGGAAGCTTTGTTCACCGATAGCTTTTATTTTAAGTTAGAGAAATTTCGAAATTATCGCGAGTATACTTAACTCACCCAAGTTTAGTTTATTAACTTCTGCTTAGTATATGTAAATTAAGATACACATCGTCACGCCTTTCCCCCGAGGGGGCTGGCAGAGGTGTAATACAACACCCACACTTCGCCAGACGATATTCAGTCCCAAATGTGACAGGGGCGAGCCTGTCTCCATACACTAGCTCTCTCTAGTCATGTAGCCTGCCGTCGGCTGGGTTCGAACCCGCTCCTCGGGCTTGTGAGGCCGGCTAGCATCGAATATTATTATTAATAATTAGTATTAAACACCAATCATTAATAAGTTTTTTGCATTGGGACAGAGATGACTTATTCCATGGATTACACATTGGCCAAAGTTTAAACCGCAAGTTGGAACTAGATAATCAAGCTGGCGACTGCATGCGTCGCGCGCGCGCGCTGTCTAGCGCGAGCGCCGTAGTTTCCATCTCACCCCTTTCTGGGGGGTGGGGGGGAAGGGATCGAGGCTGTGCCCCTGCCCCTGGCTCTTCTCCGCCCATTACAATGGGTGGGTTCTATTTGTTGGTATTAGGTGCCGCTAGGGACATCTGCCCCCCGTTTCCACTATTGGCCAGTGCGATCCGAGTCCCGCCGGGTAAGATCCCCGGTTGCCCGAGGAAGGCCCAGCGAGCCGACCAGTGGCCATGGCAGTGGTCGCGGGGGCTGCAGCCCTGTTTCGTTTGTTTCATCTTCTTAGTCAGGTTTATGGACTGTCTCTCTTGTATAGGGTTTCGTCTTCCTTCTTTTTCCTCCGGAGGTCTTGCAGTTTCAGCATTTCATATCTATATCGAGATAAATAGTCATAAATACTGGTTTTGGCACCTGAATCTGACGCCCGGGGCAAGCGCCCCGGTTAGCACCTCCTCCCAACTCCACACCCCACCCTCCTGAGTCCGGGCCTAGTCTTGAGTGGAGGGGGGCTATGCCTCGGATTTGTTCATGTCCGAGACTAGCGCGAAGGGTAAAGGGTGTTAAATATTTAACTGATAATTTGCTTGTTTTATGGATTTCAACACCCTCTCTATGAGAGGTTGTCTACATTATTAGCTTCTAAAAATATTTATGATTTGCTTTGTCCATCTATTATATAACACAATATATAACACAATCTACAATAAAACAGTCAAAAGTGACCCCCTCCAAATGCGGATATATTTCACAGTTCTTTAAAAAAAATACAAACCAAGAACATAGGGGCGGAGATATAGTTCAATTAATTGTACATGCTTAATTTCATCAAAATCTGACGAATAGCTCCAAGAAAGACAAGCGCGTTTGAATGGAAAATTCAGAGTGTCGCGCAACCCTTAATAACCTATGATAGGAAATATGATAGGAATCACAACAAAACAATTTTCAAAATTAAAACACTTTAATCTCCACATAACTTTTCATCACCATTTTCTTCTGGATCTTCTTCATCAAAGTCCCTTATTTTTACATCTGCATCTTCACCATACTGTATTATATTATCTATGGTTATAAGTATATTGTCTATGCTATCTTCATCTTTTATGTTCAGCGGATAGAAACTCACTAAGCTGAAGTTCTCGACCACTTCTCCGATGGCTTCAGTCAGTTTAGCGTACTTTTCATGCCACTTTGATTTGGCATTTCGCATGTCTGCCAGCAACACGTGGGGATCTGGATCAAGATAGCTGGAAAGATACCAAACATTTCTACATTAATTTATGGTGTACTAAACTGATTGTTAACACACGCCATCTATGGCGAATTAGCTGAACTAATTTCATTATACATTTATTTACAGCTTACAATAATAGTTCCGATCTACTGCACCTAATTCGCCATTCAATGGATAATAAGGGCATTGTAAGACAATTGTAGATTGTGCACTACAAGAAAATTTACTGTCCGGCATTCCGATTTTTACGGTCCGATATGGCACGCCATAAATTTATATTCTAGCTTGTGCACTAAACGTAATTTTGTCGTCCGACATTTTACTTTTCTACATTCCGGGCCCTTTTTTCCGTTCCGAGAAGACGGCAATGTAAAACGCTTGTGCACTGCGTCCGCGATTTTACAGTAAAATTCCTTGCAGTGCACAAACGCCTTTATGGTGTGGGCGACCGGCGACCGCTCCCCGGGCTCTTTGCTTCGCATCGCGATAGGCAACACACGGATCTGTACCTCGCCAATTAACCTCCAATTTCTGTTACAACCGTCTATAAATATCTACCAACATTTTACACTGTTTTACAACAGGCTGCAAGAATTTGGGTAAGTATAGGTTTCCTTGTACCCTGGATTACGTCTACAGCGTTCTGAGCCCCTCATACATCACACGAGCGACGAGCCGTACGAATCGCAAGTACACGAGCGCTCAGGCGCGCTAGGCGGCGCGGGCTCGCCGCGGCGCGAGCGTTCTTCACGGCGAGCAGCGGATTGGTCCGCGAGCGTTTGTGTGAATGGTGGGCTTTACATTTGTCTAAGTCACGGAATCTACAATGGAAATTGGATAAAGCTATTGTGAAATACTGTTGTTTTCATGAGCAACAACTTACTTATCAAGCTGATTTCTGGCAGTTTTGCTGAGTAGGTCCATCTTTGTTAGTATATTTACGTGTGGCAACTCTAAGTTTACCATCACACTGAGAGCTGCCATTGTGCCTGGAAACCAATTCATTAATATTAATTTTAGGTTATGAAACTACAGCTTACATGTGAATTAGAAAAACTTTCATAGGACAGATAACACACTACTACTTAGTTGAATAATAATTACCTAAGAAGTTCTTATTTCCTGTACTCTGAGAGACAGTTGGTCCTATTACAGATAATTACAGAGACAACTAATTGTCTGTGTATCAATTATATACCATGCCGTTTAACACCCGCTTTTCTATGGAAACCGATATTTTTTTGGGTAAAAGCTATCTCCATTTCAAATGTCATCCAAATCCATATGTTGAATGTGAAGAAGTGTTTTTGGGGGCTGAGCTACCCACGTCCGTAGGAGTGTACTCTATTCTGATTCCCTGCACGTGGTCCCCGGGTAGTGCTAACCGGGTAGCAAACTCTGGTGGAAGGCTTCGGCCGTGGCTAGTTACCACCCACCAGACCAAGCCATGCCGTGAAATGACCTAGTCGTGTTTCGGGATGTAGTCCGGTGTAACCGTTCCGAAGACGGGTCTGAGCAGTAGCGCACTTGTAGCGCCTCACTCAACTTTCGTCTTTGTACTTCTTCACTCTACAAAACTTCAAGGCTGGAGTGAATGGGTACCTTATAGGTCGTCGTGCTCCATCTTAGACCACAACGTCGCTTAACATCAGGCGAGTTGGTGGTCAAACGCCGACCTATTCTAAATAAAAAAAATAAAAAAAAAGTAAACTAACAAAGTTTTGCAATAAAAATATTTTAAGTAAGGTCATTTCTCCATACCTGATAGAAACTTGGCTCCATCTATCATGAACTGTGAGTCAATCAAGAACACAACACAGACTCTGAAGTTCCACTTGTCCAGCTGGTCTACTAGTTTCCTCATGACCGGCAGATGTGTGTACAGCTCGATCTGGCCGGGGCAGTCAAACAGGAGGTAGTCATCGTCCACATCTCCAAGTTGCTCTTCTAGCCAGTCACAATTTTCTAGCAGGGTTCTGTAATAATACAGATATAGTTTTGTCAAACATAGTGCTTTCTCTTCTTTCAACTACATAATATATTTACTTTTACCTGTGCGAGACAGTGTCCACAATTGACATTATGTTGTTATGTTACTAAAGATGTTTGTGGCATAACAATAGAGATATATGTATTTGAATATGTTTTTATTGCACCCAAAAATTTACGACGATTTTATGGAAAATGCACAAATCTCATACTTCTAATACCTGCACCCAATGCTCCTTGGTACGGCCCTGGGTTTACTTCTCTCTCTACCATCTGCCTTGATCTTGTGCCAATTGCATCCTGGTTCGAGCCACAAATTGTACAATGTGGCATTTGATTTTTAATACTAAAACTATTGCAAAATGGAACCTACTCTATACAGAACACAAGTCCACCGTTAGGCCCAAATTGCAGCTCTTCATCCTCCATAGCATCGTCTAAATGTATCAGCTCCCTGATATCCACCAGGGGTTCATAGTCAAAGTGTTCTGCTGCAGGGTCCAGGTTCACCACTTCTACAATGCGTTTTGAGTCACTCGCATGTTTCACTATTGTGGAGCAGTATGTCGACTGAAATTAATATGCCAAGAAACAAATTATAATAGACAAATCCTACTTATATTGTGTGTGTACTTCACAGTTAAACAAATGACTGGATTTTGTTGAAATTTCTTAGTCTATACCCTGGATTAACATACAGGCTACTTTTTATTTGCGGTTTCAACCGAGAGGCACACAACACAAGAATTACATTAAAAATCTATAATAATATGTATAGATTTTTAACGTAATTCTTGTTTTCGAACTGAATATCCAACTAGTTTCTTAGTAACTATTAGAGAATCAGGTATTGCATGACGGTGTGTGTGGGCCTCTAAAATTTAGCAATATAGCCCAAACAGTCTAGTCTTTGATAAATGAATTTGGCTAGTTGTTAGATGGAATAACTAAACTTGTGCTTTAGGGTTTCAATTAAATTTTCTCCTTACCTTGCCACTTCCTGCGGGTCCAACTACTAACTGAGCGTACCTCATGTTGCAATTAGTTTAGAATAAAAAGCAAAATAGGTAAATTATAAAAGAGTAGGTTATGTTTCACTTCACAACTTTTTTTTTGTCCTGCATTACTTCCAAGAAAACTGGGAAATTAATAGCTGATTGTCAAAGCCAAAAAATATCGAATTTTTGTAATAATTATAGTTATTTTTTTGTAAAATTGCCGCGCCGCAGGTGCACCCTGATGTCTTTTGTATGTTTTGATATTTTGACTTTGACAGTTTGACAGCCAGACGCTAGCGTTGTAAACTTGTCACTGTCATGTCTGCTGCGTTTTTTAACTTGATTTGGCATTCAAACGTCTTGTGTATTTGCCAGAGTCAGGTCTTGTGATATTTGTTAACGCAGCGTTTTGGCAATTAACCTTTTTAGAACGCTTTGCAAATCTCTTTTGCCGTTGACATAATTAAAGAAAACTAAACAAAAGTAAGTGTACTAACGGTGTCACAAGAAATAAAGATTGCGAAAAAATAGGTAGGTACATACTACCAAATGTAATATAGGGCGTACTCTGTGCTATCTACATATTTTGAAACATACAAATAATTGAACGAATTATTTACTAAAATCTAAAATGCCGGCTGCAATCGGAATAGACCTAGGAACTACATATTCCTGCGTGGGTGTCTGGCAGCATGGTAACGTGGAGATCATAGCAAACGATCAGGGCAATCGCACTACGCCCTCTTACGTAGCCTTCACAGAAACCGAGCGCCTCATCGGAGACGCTGCCAAGAACCAAGTGGCTTTAAACCCTAGCAACACTATATTTGACGCCAAGCGTCTCATCGGAAGAAAGTTCAACGATCCGAAAATTCAACAAGACATGAAACATTGGCCGTTCAAAGTAGTCAGTGATGGAGGAAAGCCGAAGATCCAAGTAGAGCACAAAGGGAAGCAGAAACGGTTTGCTCCGGAAGAAATAAGCAGCATGGTTCTGATTAAAATGAAGGAAATAGCTGAATCTTACTTAGCCGCTTGCTTGCCCGTGTCAACTAGTAGTTAACAAATCGAGAATTTAGAAATGTCCATGTCAAGTAGTAGTTAACATAACCTTGAAGTCAGCTTTGCCCGTGTCAACTGGTAGTTGACATTGCATTTCACTCAGCTATGTCCATGTCAACCTGTGGTTAACATCGCTCCCGCCGTCGAAAAATCGGTTTCTACCCGTCTTTATCGATCCAGGGCCTAATTTGTATTATTTGTCCCGTTTCTTCGTGAAATTTACCGTCCACACAACCAGTCGAGCATCCAATGATATTTGTGCATTTAATAGCCTTGTTAAGTTAAGATAAATTACGCCGCGCGGCGCCAGATATTGGTATGGAAACAAAGGCCATTTAAAAAATAAATATCTATGAACAAGTGATCATTTTTTTTTCTTATTCTATTATTTATTATATTGACAACATAATCAAAGAATAAAAACCATATGTCATCGCTTTTATTTTTGAGGTATGAACTTTTGAATACAAGACGAGCTTCAAAACGCCCTACTTCTAAGTTCAGCACAGCATAACTCTGCACCAAAGTCATAATTTGATAAACAAAAGATAACATTGTTTAGGTCGTTTCATAGTGAACATAAATATATATAACACTTGAAACTTTTTTAAACAAATTGAGTCACAAGAAACGATTTTGTGAAACCCGACCCGCGCGCTGACGGCGCAAAAAATGGCGGGGCAAAGTGGGGTCGTCACGTTTTTTTCGTGGGACATTTGAGATAGGCACGCGCTGAGGGCCCGGGCAAAGGCGCGTTGCGCGCGGACCCCCCATGGGCAAGCAAGCGGTTAGGGCGCAACGTTACTGAAGCTGTCATCACTGTCCCGGCGTACTTCAATGACTCACAGAGGCAGGCCACGAAGGATGCCGGCGCAATAGCTGGTCTCAATGTCCTCAGGATTATAAACGAACCTACCGCGGCAGCCCTTGCCTATGGATTGGACAAAAACTTAAAAGGAGAAAGGAATGTCCTTATTTTTGATCTAGGCGGCGGAACCTTTGATGTATCTATTCTGACGATCGATGAAGGTTCTCTCTTTGAAGTCAAAGCTACTGCAGGCGATACACACTTGGGTGGCGAGGACTTTGATAGCCGTTTGGTAAACTTTTTAGCTGACGAGTTCAAAAGAAAACATAGAAAAGATCTCAGTTGCAATCCAAAGTCTTTGCGTCGTCTCCGCACTGCAGCTGAGCGTGCCAAGCGAACACTCTCGTCTAGCACTGAAGCCAGCGTCGAAATTGATGCACTTTACGAAGGAATCGACTTTTTCTCTAAAATCTCACGAGCTCGTTTTGAAGAACTGAATTCAGACCTATTCCGTATAACATTAGATCCAGTTGAAAAAGCTCTGAAAGATGCAAAGATGGACAAAAATTCCATTCACGACATAGTTCTGGTTGGTGGCTCGACTCGCATTCCGAAAATTCAGAGTCTCCTGCAAAACTTTTTCAACGGAAAGAAACTGAACTTGTCGATAAACCCAGACGAGGCTGTCGCCTATGGAGCCGCTGTCCAAGCTGCTATTTTGGGTGGAGAGCGCCACTCCAAAATCCAGGACGTTTTACTAGTCGACGTCGCTCCCTTATCTCTCGGCATAGAAACAGCCGGAGGAGTTATGACTAAAATAGTAGAACGCAATGCTAAAATACCCTGCACGCATTCGCAGACCTTCACTACTTATTCCGACAACCAACCAGCTGTAACCATTCAAGTATACGAAGGTGAACGAGCCATGACTAAAGACAACAATTTGCTCGGAACCTTCGACTTGTGTGGCATCCCACCGGCTCCCAGAGGCATCCCACAGATCGACGTTACCTTCGACTTGGATGCTAACGGTATCCTCAATGTCTCTGCCAAAGAAAACAGTACTGGCAAAAGTAAGAATATTGTCATCAAGAATGATAAAGGCAGGCTGTCTCAGGCGGATATAGATCGCATGTTATCTGACGCAGAGAAGTATAAAGAAGAAGATAACAGGCTGAGAGAGCGTACTGGAGCGAAAAATAAGCTGGAATCGTATGCATACGGAGTGAAGCAGGCTTTGGATGAACACGGAGATAAGCTTAACGAGTCTGAACGTTCTAGAGCACGTCGCAAGTGTGAGGAAACGTTGAGTTGGTTGGAAGGAAACGCGTTTGCCGAGTCGGACGAATTCGAGGACAAATACAAGAGTCTATCTCAGGAATGTGGTCCTCTCATGAAGAAGCTTCACGGTTTCCGTCAGGAACAGGGCGGTAGTGGCAACGGACCAAAAATTGAAGAGGTTGATTGATTTTGTGCGTTTGGTGTTTATTTTATTTCATTAAATTGTTATAATTTTGTAGTAGTGCTATTTTATTCAATTTCCCATGTGAGCAACAGATTGGTACTCAGGTAGAGCGTAACTAACTTATTTTGTATTTAATTTTCTAAGGCAGCATCTTATTTGAATACAATTCGTATCACCGAGTTGTGCCTACCAAGTTGGACCTACCGTAGTAGTGGCAAGGGTTTGCTCGTCTTGTTCCCATTTTTATTTTGTAACAGGAACTAATGTTTCCTCTTGGCCCCCACTTTTAGATATGAAAGTTAATGGGTATAAAATAAGCCGTTTTTTTTAAATTAAAAAAATACACTATGCGGACTCCGGGGACCGTGGCCTTTGTTAACTATAATACTTCTACTATACTATATAATAAATCTTGAATTATTATTTACGGAGTATACAGGTAGAGGGAAGTTATTTATTAAGTCTCTATCTAAGGTTAGGTTAAAGGTTATCAAATTAACTTATAATATTGTGAGTACACCACGAGCAGACCAGCGACCCGCAAGCAGCACCCGATCACGAGTTCGACGCATGTGCCAGCCATCGCTCTCCGTAGTATGCCGTAGTATACCTCAAGTGTGCCGGTTTGGCGTATCATTCCGCGTCACATGTCTTTCGAATAATTATTGCAAGGAAATCCTGGTTTTCTTACAATGTATTCCTATTTATACGTTATTTTTTCCTAGTAGGAGTTAACATTTATATCTAAGAGTGGGGCCCCACAGGAACGCGGGCTAGAAGTGGGGAACAAGAGGAACAACACGGGGTAGGTTACCTACCTAGGAAGATCGCTTATCTTTAATCTATATATCCTGGCGTCCAGTACCTACTTATTTCTGAGCGCCGCATTTTTACTTGTACTTACCTTAATAAAATTATACAGCTCCCTCTACTAATAAACGCGTTTAGCCTAGGACTAATTAATTATACAAGGTTTCTTTTTGTTCTTTCTTTTAAATTTTTAACTCTATCGAAAAATTCAAAACACTGTATTTGTATAACTATTCCAAGGCTATTTTAGAACGTTTATTAGTCAGAGGACAATAGTGAAATACCGTCAGTCTACTATAACACTCTTTGCTCTTATTGCAGTTGCCTCTGTTTAATGGAAATAATGAAACAAACATTGATTAGCAATTTCTTTATTTATAATTTTAATAACTTTAGAAATTGTTCAGAAAGAAGACAATGGTTCAGCATTCATTAGGTATTAATATTATGATATGAACAATAATAATTATCGCTATAATATTTAATACTATTCGTTAATAATATTGGAGATAACGTATTATAATCGTCTATTTGCTACAATTATTATGTACAACACGCTATTTATTATAACCACTGCAACAACGTAACAATTAAAGATGGCGGAATATTATTAATGTCGCCTCGAATTTTACAACTGGCAATACCATGCAATAAAGTTTCGGCTACCCGCATAAAATACTGTACTCTAGCATCAATCCCTTTTTTCCAATGCCTCTAACGAATACCTAGAACCTTTTCACGAAATCAAATTTTTCTTTATGCAGGATTGAAACTGTTGTGGAAAATTTTTATTTGAATATCATTAATGGAACCAATTAGAAGAATCTGCTTTCATAAAAAATCCGTTATAACTTCGGCATGTCTAATAGAATACATAATTCCTACAAGAAATTGGTAGAAAAGTAGGTTTATGCATTAACAAATTGTATTCTGCAGACATAACATGAACTTAGCTTGGTTAAGATATTTCAATGGTTTGCTTTAGGGTCAATTGATTGTCTATGGTATTTTATGCAAATAGAGGAAGATGTAGAGGTAAGTTAATTATTTGGACATTATTATAATAGAGGAACTAGGGTGGCGAATTATTTCAACTTTTTTTCCATGATAAGCAAAGCGCCTGCCCATGCCTGAAGAGACATCTAAATCTGTTTGACGGTCTCTAATGTTTGAATGAGCGTCGGTATTTTTGTATGATCCCATATTCGAGGCAACTAGGTAATCCAATTATAACAATATTATAATAATTATACTTTATAAACGTACGTAATTCATATCATAAACCTTTCAAAGCAAAGCTACACGATTTAAATAAGTATTTTAGAAAAAGGAAATTTAAAAGTTGATTTTTAAAATAGTTCGAAATGAATGAATGGAACTGTTTAACAGCCTATGGGGTTTAATATTGACTATTACATGCTATTACTTACCTACTATCTTATTTCTTATTGGTTTATATTTATATAAAACATCGATATGTATGATTGGTATTTCTAAAACTGGATTTATAAAGAGATTTTTTTATTCATTGTAAAATTGAAATTTTTCAAACTGTTCCGAAATTCTCGAGGCCTAAAATCTATATTTTTACGTAATTTTCGTTACATGTTCCGATACACATTAATTTTGATTATTCATGAATGTTTACCCTTTTACGAAGTTTTATGGGTCGCTATTTGACTACTTATCTAATTCATTATTTATTTATCTAAATGTGGCATTTTTTATTTACACTAACTGAATTTAACTATTTACATCGTGATGCAAGGAGTATGGTTCCTCAAATGTACAAGGTCTTATCCTATGATAATAAGGAAAACAAGGAAAATAAATAAATAAAATGAACAGAAAATAATTAAAAGCAAATTTATTGCTAAAAATATAATAAAACTATAACCACAAGCAATACATTATTTGCTTATTCGTAAACGTATTTGTGTGTTCGATTTGTACGTCTTCTACAAAATTATTAAAAAAAAAGGATTTTAAAAACAGTGAGGAGTTGTCTATGGGGCGAGAGTATAAAAATGACAGCTAACGTGTCGACATCACATTCTATATTGAGCGGTCCCGCGGCTTTCACGTTTATACTAATGCAATAGAAAACATACAATAGTATAAAATAAAACATTCATAATTTAAATTTAAAACTTATAACCCAATTATAATATTTTAAACCTCTTCGGTTCATATAAACATAATAATACTTTTCAACTGGGGTCAGTAATTCTTAGCTTAAATTTACATCTGATTGCACTTTAATATTTTCTTCATTAACAATAAACGAACTCTTAGCTACCCCTAAATAATTATCAGCGACGATCCTATCTTACAGTGTGACGTCGATATTACACCTACCTATGTACAGTCGCGGCCGACGGCAATATCCGACACATTATTTGGTATATTTATTTACAACAAGACATTAAAAATAAAAGCCATAACTTAAAAATACTCAGATATTTGTACCTAATCAGGGTACGAGTCTAAAATTTAATAATTAAAGCGAAATGCACATTTTTGTATCGTAAGTTTTCTCGTCCCGTTCGCGGGACGTATGCCTGGCATATCACGAGAATCGAGAACGAGGGTCCTATGTACAGAGTCTTTGGCCTTACATTCGAATACACGTCTATCACTTCACCGCACTCGGCTCACTTCAATAAATAATCCCGAGCTCTCATTGGCTCGCGGGCGCGCTAGTACTCCCACCGGTCGTCGTCCGCCTCCGCCTTGATCTTGTCCTCGGGTATGACGTCGTCGAGCGGCGCGAGCGGCGCGAGCGGCGTGCGCGGCGCGGGCGGCGCGGGCTCGCGCTCGCGCTCGCGCGGCGCCGGCGCCGGCTCCACGCGCACGGGCGAGGCCGCGGCGTCGCGCCGGAAGTCGTCCCCGCGCATGACGCACACGCCGTTGATGATGACCTCGTCCGGGTTGCGCGGCTTGTCCTCCTGCCAGTCGGGGTTGACCCACTGCGGCGCGGCGGGCTTGCGCCGGCTCGAGCGCCCGCCGCCCGACGGAGTGGACGTCGCCTTGGGCTCCGTCTTGGCGTCGTCGTCCATGGAGTCCTCCGAGCCCAGGTTGCTGTCCACGTCGTCGTCCTCGAAGTCGTCCGCGTCGGGCTCGCGCTTCAGCGGCATGGACAGGTCCAGGCCCCCGGCGGGGTCCTTGGCCTCCTCGGGCGGCGCCAGGCCCCGGCCGATGAGCGCCGCCAGGTTGGAGTTCGCCGCGAAGTACGGGGGGTACGGCAGCGGGACTCCCGCGAGCCCCATGCGCTCCTTCTGCAGCTCGAGGAGCCTCTGGTTGAGCAGCAGCCGGAACTGCACGGGGTCGAAGGGCGCCGCGGCCTGGTCGCGCGCCGGCGGCTCGGCCGGCAGCCCGTGCGGCGCCTGCTGCTTCAGCCGCATGCGGTGGTTGTGGAACCAGTTTGTGATGGTCCGCGTCGAGAGCCCCAGCTCGGCCGCGAGGAACTCTATGGTCGGCATGTTGGGGTAGGGGTCCAGCGCGAAGGCGAGCCGGAGCGCCTCCTTCTGCTCCTCGGAGAACAGAACCCGCTGCTTCTTGGCGCAGGGCGCGCCGCCGCCGGCCGGCCCCGGGGAGCTGGAGTGGTAGAACTCGCTCGTGTCGTTGGAGGACGTGTCCGAGGAGTTGTCCTGCCCGGGCCCGCTCGATCTCCGTCGCTTGTTCGCCTCTCGTCTCTCGTTCTTGAGCGCCTGCAGGCGGTCGATGTTGTGCGCGTCGCTGAGCCAGAGCTGCATCCGGATGAAGGGCTCCCGGCCCTTTATGCTGAGCATGTGCCAGGGCTTCGGCTTGGAGAGCAGCTCGCTGACCGAGCCCTGCGAGAGCCCGAGCACCGCTTCGCCGAAGATCTTCTGTCCGATGTTGTTCGCGAGCAGAGCCTCCTTGATCTTGGTCGTGATCGTCTGCGTGTCGAGATCCTGCGTGAGCGCCGCCATCTCGTAGACGCTGGGCGATATGTGCTGGTGGAGGCTGCGCAGCACGGGCGGCTGGTGGTGCGGCGGCGGCGGCTTGCGCTCCTTGTTGTTGTTGTCGAGGTGCGGGTGCTGCGGCGGCAGCGTGACGGCGTGGTGCGGCGGGAAGCCGGGCGGCGTCAGCAGCAGCGGCGCCGGCTGGCCCAGGTGGCCCAGGTGGCCGCCGCCCAGCAGCTGCTCCTGTTGCATCT
Organism: Peribatodes rhomboidaria; assembly: GCA_911728515.1. Taxonomy (NCBI): domain Eukaryota; kingdom Metazoa; phylum Arthropoda; class Insecta; order Lepidoptera; family Geometridae; genus Peribatodes; species Peribatodes rhomboidaria. The sequence goes on along the minus strand of OU452187.1, from coordinate 14,552,894 downwards.
TGCTCAGCAGCGAGGTGGCGTCCGAGATCATCTTCTGCGTCGGAGGCATCGGCTTGTTCATGTTTGGCGGACATGCTGGAACAACGAGAGGGGCATGTTCAAGTTGTGGCTAGTTTTTATTTCTATTCGATTAAAGAGTGTTCCTATATTCTGAGTTTTTCTTCGGTTACTGGACACTTTAGAAGACTGGGAAACATTTAATTTTTTACAACAGTTCCACGATAATGAGTTGATATCAGACGGTTGACGAAAAATGATGTTTAAATGAAAACGATGTCCATAAGGTTGAATAAAAAGATTTGGTACTAAATGATGATAATTATGTTGCGTGAGTTTAAAACAGTTTTTTTAGCTCCTAAAGTAAAAAAAACAACACTTACTAGGTGCTCCGCTATAGTTTCCGGTTCTCATTAGCTTCTCTGGCGCGATTTTGTACTGCGACGCGACCAATTTATGTACGGCATTGTCGTCTTCAAGGAACATCTTCATTCTGATGAAGGGCTCCCGACCCTTCTGTGTCAGCATGTGCCAGGGCTTCGGCCGCGCCAGCAGGTCACTCACCGACCCCTGTGACAGCCCCAGCACCGACTCCCCAAATAACCTCTGGCTTATCGAATACTGACTCAAACCTTCCTTCACTCTTCGCACAATATCCTCCGTGTTGAGATTGTTGAAGAGATCGAATTGTTGCTGCGTGATCGGTGGAAGAACTGCTTTCATTGACCGCTGCGGGGTCGGATGGTGTGGAGGATTTGAAGGTTGAGAGATCAGGCTGTTCGTGATCGATGCCATTCTTTGCAAGGGGCTGGCTGCCGTCGAACTGCTGAAGTCTTCGTTGGGTGTTATCGCAGGCGGTAGGATCGCGTTCCCTAGCGGACTCGACGCGGATGAGCCAGTCGACTGCTGGCCCGGCTCCAGTTTCGGCCGCACGAGCGAGAAAGCGCTGCGCGCGTGTCTTATAGCCTCTTCGGCATCCATAGATCGTTCCTTATCGCTATCAGTCATTCCATTAATTTTGGCGTTCTTGTCCTTGGGCAGGGAGAGGTCCTGCACGGCCTGCGCCCCGTTCAGGTGCTGGCTCTGGGCCTGCATGGCTTGCTGCTGGAGGGCTAGCAAGTTGGGGAAGGGCGGCATACCGGGCAGGTTGTGGAGGTTGGGAATGTTGGAGCCAGGTTGGATCTTGGCCAGCTCGCGGTGGTACGCCTCGAGGGCCATGCGGATGTCCTCAGGAGGCCGCTCCATGTGTGGGGGCATGCCGCCGCTGAAAAAGGGCGGAAACATACTGTTGGTTAGTTCTAGCTTGCTGTCCTCGATCAAGTCGAAAGTCTTACAAATATTTTGTTTTTAAATTGAGAATTTAATGCAACATTGCCATCATCAGATCTATTCCATCAGAAAATCCGTTTCTAATTGATTGCAAAATATGTACCTTACAAACAAACAAACATAAAATGACAGAAAGCGAGTTAATAAGAACTTAGGATTTGTTTCTAACGTAATTATGGTTTAGAAAAAGGTTATCAAATAGTTTTTGAAGGCATTTGTGAAAAATTGAGTATTGAAAAGGCTTAAAGAGACTGATGACTTACCCAGGGAAGCCCTCTCGGTTGTGGCGTATGTCGTCGACTCGTCTGCTCATGATCTTGGCTAGCTCCTCCTGGTAGATGCGCACCACCTTCTCCTGCGGAATGTCATCGTTCTCGTACTTCTTTATTCTTCTATTTTGGCTCGAGTCCTGGAAAATGAGACAAAGCTTTTCTTTATATGAAACGAAAAAACACGTGTTGAACGCTATTCCTAAATAGGCTTTTTTAATTGGGTGGAAGATGTTATAGTAAAGTTTTACTTAGACGGTAGAGACAAGATTTCCGATATTTTGCTTTGTTTGCATTTGATTTGATTTTCATGAAATAGGCTTCGATTAGGTAAGCCAGTACGTTGTCATAATGTCACGGCTACACTAGTATTGTCATAGTCATATTTGCACTAACAATGTGTGTATCAGTGTGTGCGTGTAGTCTTTAGATACAAATTTGGCATTAAAAAAAAAGTCAAGCCAATGTGTCACGCAGTAATAAATTTCAATATTGACCATTTCAAATGTAAGCAAGCTTAGACGCAGTAACAATACATCGTTTCAACAAAGAATGGGTTCTGATTCCCGAAAATACTTACCTTATTGGAGAAAGGCGACGGGCACTGTGTTCTAGGCGAGCTAGAGTCTTCGTTACTCCTGGAGTCGTCATTATTGGCCTGTGAAGGAGTCTTCATCATGTGGGAAGCTTCGAGGATGTGCGCCAGGCGTTCGTCTCCATCGCCTTCCGACCGCCCGTAGCCGGGGCCGATGGAACCATCTTTGGTGCCCACTGGAAAGATGGAGAAACAGGGTTTAATTAAGTTGATTTTTGATACAAATAAGTGGCCTAGGGTAGTGTAAATATTTTTGATCAGCCTTTGTAAAATTGGTCGAGAGATTGGCTGATACTAGCTGATTGGAACGACCCAATTTATGTCGGTGTTAATATTTAATTAAGTTTAAAAGGACAGGTGATTGGTTTAAAAGATAAAACTAGTTTTACTGCATATGACGACTTAACCCATCCTGAAGTATTTTCACGCGTTATTTTATAAACAGCTTCTGTCATACCAACATAATCACCATCAGACCATCATAACTTCTTAGAAAGTTAGCTCAGTTTTATGATTCCTAAGTATAATTCTATAGCAACACCGTACATACGCGCAGATATTTTAATTGCCGCTAAATTGTTACGCACACACGCATGCGCCGTGTGTGCTAGCGCCGGCTCTTGCCAAGTAATAAATACGCAAGTTATATTTGGTACAATTGAAATTAGGCGAGCCATTTAAACGGCGCTGCAATGAATAGCGCTTTAAAGATAATCGAGTGAATGGGAGCGGCCAGTCGTCGCCTAAGCCGCGATCCTAAAACGACGCCCGCGCATCCATAAACAAGCGAAGTTACGCGAAACGGCCGCCATATTGCGCCCATTCATCCTGTCAACATATTGTCTCTGGGCGCACAATGAAACGACACTATTTAGATGGTGATATACGCATGGAATTAGTTTAATTAAGACGCGTAATTAGTTTTAGACGCTCTGAGATGCTTATAGAACTGAGTTTAATCACCGAGCACTTAGAAAGTGCCAGAGAAACTGTTCACGGAATCACAAGTTGTGGGTACTTTGCTGAATGCGTAGGAGTGCGTGCTTGCAGTGGTCGCCGACCCTACCTGCCTGATCGTTGGCCTTTCTTTTTGTAAATTTTGATCATTTTGTTGGGTATAGCAATAATATCAAAACACCTTATGACGAATTTGTAAAAAGGAGTCATAAAACCGTCTGTGAGTACCTACTGCATGCAGTCATCGGTACGCATGGTAGAATAACCTACTTGCCTAAAGCTTATCCGCTTCTCTGCAGATTTCCTTCTCAGAGGTTTAATGTTCGGATACTCGGATCTCTGGCACGTTATAATTGCAGTATTATTTTGAGTTCAAAGAAATTTCGGTATTAAATTTACGTAAAATGTCGGGTGCGTGCGCGTTTATCTTCTCTTATGAATTGTTATAATAATTGGAAAGATGATCTCAGTTTAGACATGAGTAGGTTCTAGAGGCTTCAGAATCCTCGCCTAGTTATGCCTTTACTAAACATAATAACGAAGGTGTTTGAGATGTTTCGGCTGTTTTTAGTAATTTAAATAATAAACGTTGTAGGTACTTCATAGCCTTAGCCTCGGAATAGTTAAACAGTGTAGTTTAGTCTTTATCATTCTTCTAAATTTTAACTCGAACGAAAAAAACATAACTGTATAACTAATCCGAGCGTTTATTAGTAAGAGGGATAGAATCTAGAGTACAGTTAGAGATTGAGGTTAAGGCGGAGGTAATATTTTGAAATAATGCTTCGGTCTGTATAGATCGTGTTCACGTGTCGTAGCTTTCAAGTGTTTGCTTAGTCAGTGGGTAAAATGTACCAATTGTTTTTTGAATTCGATAATAGGCCTGAGTTTGGCCGCCACTCGCCAGATGTTGAGCAATGACACAGCCTACGATGGAGCACGCTCGCCAAAAAGAAACCAATTCACTCGAGACTTGAAGACACCCAGATTACAACTAGTAGTATCCCGTAGTACACTACAAACAGTTAGTTAACTTTAGTAGTTGCATTCGTTTCCAAGCGATTCTATTTCTACTATCACTAACGCTGGAACTTTAGCTGCTGATTGGATGAGGTGACAATTAGAGGACGTGACGTTTCTATAACTTGTAACTTGAACAACCGGCTAGAGACTCAGGTAAAACTGCGGAGCGCAGCATTCTAGCCCGGAAAGTGAACACTTAAAGGCCAACGCATCAAGAACAGGGTTCTTGACGCGTGAGATGACAACGGTGCTTTTCACAATCTATCGAAATCGTTTCCGATCGGAACCCACAAATTTCAAACTCAAATTGTTCGAATCTCAGTCTACTTTTATTAATTTTGGAATAGGGAATCGAGTATTCGGTTTGAAGAATGAATAACACTTAAAAACGTTAGAATACGGACTGAGATTCGAATAATTTGAGTTTCAATTTTTGGAACCCGATCGGAAACGTTTCCGAATAATTGTGAATACAATTATGCTGGTCACTTTCACTCCTATGACTTTTCAAACGAGAGAGACAAAGAACAGAAAATATCTTGAATTGTAGGCCTTCCTGTAGGTAGAAATGTAACTGTACCTAAGTAGGTACTTGCGGTATTTAACGACTCCCAAAGCGGATCAGCCGCGAGTTAACGTATTAATTCAAGGGATCACAAAGAGTTGAGTTAATTACGTCCTTAAGTTTTATTTTAAAACGTGGTCACTAATTTCGAGAGATTTTCTCTCTTCGGGTGTGTTAGACTAGCTGCGTGACGTGGGTTCATCCGATACACGGGCGATAAAATAGCAGGAGACTTCTCTATATATTTTTCAAACCATGCTTATGTGTATGTAATTTTTTTCTAGTTTGACTATTTTGTTATTTTTTTTATAGATGTTTTTTCGATCGTATTCCTACGTAATTTGAAAGTAAGATTACAAAGTGTCAATCAATAAGGTGAGCTATCTTCACAGCAAATTTCACCCAAATCCGTACCTACGCTATCTGGGAGCTGCAAATACAATTAATTACGAACAGTCTTCCTTACGCACTAAATTTCAAACTTTTACATTGTTGTTTTATTTTGCATTTATTTGTGTGATTCCGATTCGGCCAATCACACCTTGATTGATTGCGCTGTAAAAGCATAATGCAAATTTAACAGTTGTTTTTCTTCAAAAGCTGTTTTATTGGAACGTAAAGTGCGTTTTATTTATTGTGATTTAAAAATGAATTAACCGCCAGTTTGAGATAATACTCGGGTGTAGTGTTTTGGCAACGAACGTACTGATTCATTGGCAGACCTTGATTCGTTAAAGGCCTGTTCAGATGCTACGCGGTTTGAGCTGGTGCTGGAGTTAGCGAAAACTAACAAGTAGGGCTGGTGATAGAGTTTTTAAAAGGTCAGCAACATTTCCGCGATACCTTGGGTGTTACGCGCACTCATGGGTGGGTGTTACAGGCAACAGTTTACAACAGTTTTACCTACAGGCCTGTCTGATTGTGCTATACTTATTGCAAGAAAAGCAAACTACAAATCTACTACAAATAATCTTAATATATATAAATCTCGTGTCACAATGTTTGTCCTCAATGAACTCCTAAACCACTTAACCGATTATAATAAAATTCGCACACCATGTGCAGTTCGATCCAACTTGAGAGATAGGATACTTTTTAACCGCGTGTGAAACCGCAGAGCGCAGCTAGTAGGTATATATGAATTATTTGTGGTAGATTTTTCTAGAGAGGCACGTAAAAAACATTATACTAAACCAAAATTGCGCTTCAACTAGGTAATGTAACTACGTAATGGTAGGTAAGTTGATGCAATGACACACGCAGTACAAAGATTTATACTTGACAAAACAAACAGGAAAATCTAGCCGATTGCAGACCCATAGCAGCAGTAACAAAACTAGCGAATTCCACGTACATCTAAACAGACCTTTACGTGTACACAATTAAATATCTGTGCCGATTAAAACCTCTTTGTTTGAGATATAATTGTGTTTAAACTAAAAGCAAAGTACATCACATTTTTATAGTCCATTACTGCAGATAAGTACCCAAATATTAGTTTACTTTGTAACTGTGTATATTTATTAGTATAATTGCGGTAAATAGAGTTGCTACCAATCGGGAATGAGAAGGTTGTTAAAAGAAAATAGCTTAGTACTACTGGCTATAAAGGCTACTGGCAACATTGCCCTCTGTTCCCGAATAGTTGCAGACTGCTTGGGCCGCACCTAGAAAAGGTTGTGTCCCTTTCCAGGTTGATCCTTGAAGAGTTCAACTCCAACCAACATCTACAAGTGTTCTATAGCTCTTCGTATTATTGCATCAAGCAACCGAACCTGCCTTGAATAATAAAAAAACTTAATAGCTAGTAATTTTGGATATCTACACAAAAATTGTCGCGGCTTTCGCTAAATTTCAAGTCCCATTCTCACGTTCCGCTTCGAAATTCAAACCGAATTTGGCTCTACCATAGACAAGTTTATTCTTTTTTTTTTGTGAAACGCTCCTAACGACTTATGACGAAGCAAACGTGATGAAAATACTTAGATGTCAAAATGGTCAGAGCATTCGAGATCACAATCTTGCATGTCCACGTAAGTATTTCTCTACATAATGACTTTCAACAATAACTCCAGATACGTGATTTGTTTCATAATTGTCTTTTGTTTTTTTTTTTAATGCTCGCTTAAATTAATAATTAGATTTTTGTTATGATAAAAGTAATTTTAAACCATATAGGTACTTAAGTATAAAATATATTATGAGCAGTAGTAGGTATATATGACTGTTTATGGGTTCATCTGGTAGAGACGAATAAGGATTAAGGACTTTATTTTGATGACGAAAATCGAATAGCTGGTATCCTGTCGCCAATCGATTATTTTTTGTTGAAATGAGGTAATGCTTAAATTCATTTGACATTGACTAAAATAATAAGACATTGATATACCTATTCTAGATGTAATGAACATGGTTTGTGCTTGCACGCTATTTGCCATTTTAGCGTTTATATATATATATGTACAATTTAAACAGTTGTACTAACATGTTACTGACGTGCAATCGTACCTTTATTATAGTTGTTATATCGGGAATCGGTTAGTAGTCAAATATAATGACTATAGTATAGGTATACTTAGTAAACCGTGACTGTCATATGAACTGTGTTAGATGCTTAGTCATTTATTTTAAATGTATAAAGCAGTTAACCAAACAGCGGGGTAGAGTATCTGCAGTGGTGGTGGACTAACTCAAGCCAAAGTAGAAAGTTCGGCGAGAATATGCTTAATTAGAAATTAGGAAACCTGATGTGAGAACAGGAAAATAAAGAAGAAGAAATCAAGGGCTGATTCAAATTAAATGCGCAACTAGTCCAGACAATATCAATGGCCTTAAACGCACAAATGTATTTACGTTTTGGCTAGAAACATTTGTTATGCCGATATCGGAGTGATCAGAGCAAATTTACATGTAAGCCGCGTGCGCGTGCGTCGGGGCCTCGCGGCGACGCATCAACAACCATTTACTACATTTTCGACTTTATCTCGAGAACGCGTCAAGTTTTTTTCCCCCAGCCAACATAAATATGTACGTATACCTAGTTAGTATTTCATAGCCGTATAAACATAAAAATGAAACGCTAATTTTATCTATTGTCGATCTCACAAACGGAGCCGACTTGCAAAAAAGCGTGTTATTGATATCACACAGACGAGCGAGCACCATTTGTATGTATAGATCCATCCTTCGACAGACGGGCAGTCGATAAATTTCAACACACGTCTATTAATGCCTTTGATCTTCTAGGTGAGGTTTTGTTATTCTGTAAACGGCGGGGGACAATTACCGCGACGTGCCGACGAATATTGTCCAAAACTAGTTGTTTCCACTGACAGTGACGCAAGACGCCATCTTGTCCACGCGCGTGAGACAATATGGCCGCCCGTCTCTCAAATATTACATTTTTATTGATCCAGTTTCTTTCGCGTTCCTCGTTTCTTATCTGGACGTCTATAAACTATGTAACGATATCAGTTTTTATTGCGGCCATTACGATGTGCATTTTTGATGGATATTTTTAAAAAACGCGGAGCTCAATTAACGTCGTCCGGTCACGGAAGTTTTATTTATCGGGCGGAGTGTGATCGCTTCTTAGTGACCGGCCGTTAGGTGCCGCTCCACCTACCCGCGGGAAGGGGAAAGTGTAAATTCGAGTGGCAATAACATAATTCAAGGATAACAATAAAAACGAAGAAATTATTTGTTTATGCGACATTATATCGCGTGCGTGCACGCGAAAACTATTTTCTTTGTGACCGTTATTGATTGCTATAGTCGTATGAATATTCAAAGGCTTCGGAAAGTAAGGGGGCGGTGCCCTAAATTATAGTGTCACTGTGACATAGTAAAAAACCGCCGTAATTTAACCGTATAGGTCGGATTCGAACGGGGAATGCGTATCCGGGATTGTAAATCAAGTTGGCGGGTAGTCGCAAGAAAGGGGTGAGAAGTGCGCGCTCTATACGTCACGCGGGGATCGATGCTAATTTGCATTCGAGTCGCCGACGGCGGCGGACGTCAGCGCCGCTCGAAAGTGTCGCACACAACTGGAAAAAATGCGCCATTTGAATTGTTAATTCCACAAGAAATAGTTGCATAAACGGGCATCTGCTTCGAAATTAGGTGCTAAATGCTGCAACAATGAAATGTAACGCCACTTGGAAAGAGGGATCGGAAGCGCGTCGATAAAAAATGGAAAAAATACAGCTCGCGTTTGCAGTAGTGCTTATTTCTGAGGAATGAAGACGTGAAGCGTTGTAATGATACATTTTTCGATCGGCGAAGTTTCTTTTGTTCGACTGTGCGTGCGTAGGGCCGCGATCGGCTCGCGTGTCGGCCGGCAATCGGCGCCCGCGGGGGCACCTCCCGCCTCAAGCTGCCACATGAGACGAGACGAGTCAGAGAACTGATCAACTATCTAAGTACCTACCTCGATTTGAGAGAAATCGTCATTACATACGATGGGTCAATTCGGTCGGTCGATTTCGATATCGAGAAAGTTTGCCTCGGGATGGGCTTCATGTTCAAAACACGACAGAGAATGACAGTTTGATTTTGACAACTGCAAAGCAGCGATGTGAACTTAAAAAAAATTGATTCTTTCGCTGAAACGTCACCACAAATTTTGGTTTTTACGACACACAAAAATAAACACATTAAATGTGTCGCCAATAAAACGATTTTTATGATTTACTATTTTGTAAAGAACTTTTACGAACCTTTATTAGTTCAGGAAACGATTATGATTTTATAACTCAGGTTGTGTGGGACTTAAAAAACCGTTTTATTTGAAATCATTTTAAGTGCTTCAGTTAAAATAGAATAGTTGTAAAAAATTTGTAAATAAAAGTAATTCTAACAAATTTTTACTTTGAAACAAGATTTGTGAAAAATAAACGTTTCATGTTTACAGTTTTCCAAGGCATTAAATTGGAAAATTAAAAAAAGAAAACGTTCGAAATTCGAAACTGAGTTGTCAAAAACTCCCTCGCAGGTAGACGCTGAGCCCGCGAACGTCGGTAGTTTGTAACTAGATTCGATAATCAATTTTGCGAGCCCGCCGGGAATGCGCCCCAATTCGTACTGCAGTTTTGCCAACGTTAAAAAGATACATTTTCTTTTTTTTAACAGAATGGAATTATGAACAAAATAAGTACCAACCAACTTTTAACACATTTTTTTTGTCAATTGATAGACATAATTCTGCTACCAGTTTTACCAACGTAGGTTTTTTTTGTTATTGAATGGAATACCAACCTAAGCCTTTTTAAAGTCATAAAATGTTGAATATGCTCAACTTGAAAACTCAAAAAGAAACATTTTGAGTTGCTTTCTAAGTGGTAATTACAAGACTTTTTCGTCCAAAAAAATCCGTTGCTTTAATTCAATTAGTTCTCTTCGCGGAATGGCAGTAATTTTTAATTTTAATTAATAAAACATTCATATATCTCGCAATGCTTGTTAAGAGCTTAATTACGACTTAAGAGCCAAACAAAAACAGCGACGGGGCGTGTTGCTCCGAGCCTAGCACATTCGCTAATTTGATTAGAGTGAACTAGCTGGAAACATATTTTTGTCTTTTCTTACGTTTTTGAAAAGAACATTCTAAAGTTTAAAGTCAGAGAGAGGTTGACTGTTTAGTAATCTGTGTTCCAGGGAAACTAGTAACAACTTCATAGTTGTTATTGTGGAAAGAAACGTACAATCATTGAAGACATTTCTAACCTAAAATAACAAACAGGTGCTTACTAGACAAACTTTTTAAACATGGTTTTAGGAATTAGTGTATAACGCTTTTATTTGATTTGTATTTTCTTTTAGTTGAGGCGAGTGGTGGATGTGAGCACCAAGACAAACCATTTGGTTTTTTGGTGCAACACCTTAATATTTTTAATGCAAAAATTTTAAGAGACAATAATTAAAAAAAAAAAAAATTGTAGTTTTAAAAAATGAAAGGCCTTGAATCTGCTTCTTGAAAATCTGAAAATTGGAAATTGAAATTGATGTATGACAAATACGTCATCATCAAGAATGTCTGTCCTGTGGCTGTCCCGCGAGTCAAGCTATGTTTATCGAACTATACGTCTGCGAAAGAGTTGCACGTCGCCCTGAATTTCCCTCCAGCATCGGCCCACGGGAGCTTATCCGTAACTTTTAACGATAGCACAAAGTTTTTTAACTAAATAACGGAATTTGCGCTAACTGCGTTAGTCGGCACCGATCGTCGGAGCCCTACCCGACACTAACTATGCTCTCTCTTAGGACATGCGACAGTTTTTCGAATAATAATTAAGTATTTGTTTTGAATGTGCGTTAAAAAAAACTTCCTGCTAAAATGTCATTATTTCGACCGATTAGTGGTGATTGCCTGATTTCTGGTTGAGGAAAAGTTGATCGTGTAGTTTACTTATTTATTACATTTATTTGTTGTAAATTTTAGCTGATTTGTTTTAAGCCGGCTAGTTGAGCTTTACGAGCCTTACTATAAATAAATTTGCAGCTTTTGTATGATAGATAAGAATCGTAAGTAGTAAGTACATAGAGGTAAAATTACGGTGGGTGTATTTTTTGTTGCCATGTAGGAAAATAAATGACTAAAATGTGTAGCGCTACCGCCATGCCGTGTCAAAAGCAGCAATTTTTCACAAACGCCGCGATACGGCTGTTATTAATGCATTGATTTGTGCACGGTTGCTTTATTGATTATAATGCCGATTGATTGTTCCCTGGCACGCGAGCTCGCGGCTCTACGAGCCTTGTTCAGAGCTACATTGCGTGTAAAAAAAAGAAAATGGCGGGAAAAATTGACAGCTGCAAGCGGAAGGCGCGAGAATCCGTCAAAGAAGTAAAATTATCGTCTATGATGCGATTACCTTTGAGGGATGTAACTCGATGTACGTGATGTCGGATATCGATAGAAGTTTAAAAATAAAACTGAAGACGGAGACGTTAACTACATCGAGCGTCGGTGTCGTTTCGTTCGAAAATTTCAGTACAGTTTAATAGGAAATTAAGTGCATCTTGACGTATTATTCTCAGTAATTAATTGCATGTGTTTCCTCGGCGACCGCGACGGTATATATCACAGTTCTGTCTCACAAGATGGGTTGTTTAACCTGTCACTTCGGACGCGATTTGTGACCGGGCATTTTACATCTTTGCTCCTTGTCTTGCATAATTAGTTAGGATTAATGCGTAGCTGTGAATGACTACGTTATTGTAAAGCGGAATTATTATAGTCTAGAATTAATAGGACAGTTCTATATAAGCGACCGATATGAAGACGTTCAATTGACTTCGGATAGATGAAAACATGGAACGAATCCAAATACCGAATTAGGCCAGTGTCCGCGAACAAAGATTCATAAACCGAATCGAGCTACATTCTGTCACAACGGACAAAAGCACTTTTGGCGCCACAAATATGGAGAAATATTGAGTGGGTCGGTGGAATATATTTGTATCGGATTTGCGACAAAACGCAGTGTTCGAGAGGGAGTGACGTTGCAACGTGTTTACGACCGACGACCGCGTACTTCATTAAAATAATTACCCGCGCATCGGCCACCGACTGACGCAGTGACGTACGAATGTTACTTTTTTTCGTCCTCCTTCACGAATTATGCCGATTGGTCCCCGCACTAAACGTCTTTACGATTGCTTAGAATTTTTATTAGATGCCTTCGCTCCGCTGCAAGTTTTGCAACATTGGCGAGCTTGCAAGATTGTTGTTTACCGCGCTTTTTCTACTGCCATTACGCTAGCGATGAAAATGAAATTCCAAAAAATTAATGGTTCTCTAAAAATAGTATTTAGCGTTTAATTTGTCTATAGCTTAACCACGGTGGCGACAGCTCATCCGTTTCTCGCGACAAATTATTGCCGAGTGTGAACGCGGTCTTAATAGTCCTTAACACAATTAGCTTTTAATAGCGACCTAAAATAAGATGCTAAATTATGGCAATCAAGCACTCTTGTTTTTGAAGCTGGCAATAATTTTGTTGCGTTTTATTGCTGCACTTTCAAAATTCAGATGTATTTCAGTGAATAGCTGTCACCGTGATTCGTGAATAATAGAATGGATGTAGAATGAGTCTAGGTATGTGTCTAGCTGAAATTCAGGGTTGTGTGATGGTCCGGCCTCGGTCGCGGCGTCTTGTGAAAGGCTATCGCGAATTCAGTGAATTGGCTCCGAGCCAGACGGATGTGCATTGTTAACTACTTATAGAACGCCAAATGTGTAATGAAATTCATTGGGGTTTAACCAATTTAAAAATGTTGCCACCATTTTTATTACTGACTCTACGTTTTATTTTCATTAATTTTTAATCCAAATCTACTGCTATAATCTACATCAGAATCTATTGTCTTTTAATTCGTATGTTATTTTTCATCTCATTCGCTTTCTAACCACTAATCGGTTAAATTTTTCTTGTTTTTGATCCAATTTCCAAAACTGGCTTTGAAAGATTAAGTGCTTTACTTAAATTCTTCATTTTTTCTTATCTTAACTTATATTTTAGATAAAAAACTAAAGAATGAAAATGAAACCTGTGTAATAATATCTAATAATAAAGCGTGATACACACGAACACACAAATTCCTGTAGACTTAGTGAATAAGCTAATTGTTTTAATTCTAGATGCAATAACGAAACGCTGTAACTCTTGACTAGGTACATATTATTTAGATGCAAAATAGAATTATTCGTGTTGAGCAATTCTCTATAAATTTTGAAGATTAACACAGGTTTTGAAGATAATAATAGCTGGGATTAGTAATTTTGTTCATTAGATTCCGTGAGCTAGTTCCAGTGAATAAGATGTACGTACCAAATATTGTTGTAATGAGATCTACAATGCAGCCATAGTGCTGTTTAAAAATACCTACCTAAAATGCGTTTCTTATTATCGATCGATCGATTAGGTATTTATATCGATTACACGCATTTCCGAAACTTGCGAAGATAACTTTATTTTCCTTTCTTCATTGGAGATCAAACAAATGTGTATTGTGCCTGCTCGAGATGCTTGCAAGATGCTAGGCAGTATGGTGTGTGAGCTACATCTTACTTCGCAGTCCTTCACGACGGACTGCAAAGCAGGATGGTGAATGGTTGCTTTTATGTAGTATTATGTTGCTTTTATGTTGCTTTCTTCGCTAGTTCCGGAAACAACTATTTTTTTACAGAGTAGCAAGTGGCTTTCATAGAATTATTACCAATCTAAGCAGGAACTAGAAATAAGATTGCATTAAACCTTATGTTTCGCGCTCTAAAAACTCTACCTAACTTAGCAAGAAAGAGGTTTCCGTTCAAAGTTAGAACAGTGAAACTGGCTTCAAAACTGTCCTAATCTACCTACTACTTAATTATTTCATTTACTCTTATTCCAAATTTGAAATCTGAAAAAAAATAAACTACAGCTCGCTGAAAACTGAAACTGACCCGAGAAAGCGAATAATCACAGGATGTGCACATTAGCAAGTATTGTGGAACGTTCAAAGTGCGTCTCAAACGAATAGAGATGTCACCACGCATTGTGAATATTGTGATCGTCGCCTCGGACGAGCGTCGCTGGCTTAGGACGAGGCCTCACTGCAAGACACGCTCTAAAGCAGCGGTCGGCAACCCGCGGCCCGCGGGCCACATGCGACCCTCGCCCCCCCCCCCCCCTTGCGGCCCGCGAGTGTTTTATAAACAAATACAAAAATTGGGACATTTTACTCACACGGTCTTCTGGCCCCAAACTAAGCAAGGCTTTTACTATAGCTGCCAGAGACAGATAAACATTGATTTTTAGATATCAGATAATACCTACATAAATAAATAGATACCTATGGTAAAATATGTATTTATAGAAATCTATAGTAACATTTTTGAACAAGTGCGGCCCGTCACTTGCTTATTTTGGCACTGTGCGGCCCTTGCCTGCCGAAAGGTTGCCGACCGCTGCTCTAAAGGACAAGAGGCGTGGTGAGGTGAGCAATACTGACAGTGGCACGGTTACTTTGGGGGCTGCAAGTTTAGTTGTGCGAGAGGCCGAAAGTGCAGATGTGCATTAAACTTTAAGCATGCAACAAATAGAGCGATTTGACAGCTCTCTGATTGGAGTTTATTCAATTTTATGTTAGTTAGCTTAGAGGCAAACATAAAAAATTTTGGCAGCATTTCAGTTTCATGTCAAATAGTTCCTTGTAGTTAGCGACGTCACGTTTCACGCTTCATCTCAGCCAAACTTAGTGCATCACCTGCGGTGTAGTCCCGTCCTAACCCGTTATTATCCTTGCACTCGTTTAGGTATAAAATCATAAAGTATATAATGAGCGTCGGTATTATAATCGTAAATATGTCGGTAAACAGGGCTGATTGCTTCGTCGGAACCCCTCAAAGACCCCGCCGCGCGACTCACATTCTTCGCAAATTTACTTCTTGACCTCCACTAGCTTACGCAGTGACGCTACTCGACGACAGATGGCGTTACGTGTACATTGTTGCGCGCATACTTGCACTTTTTCCAGACACATTTTCGAGTTATTTCTACTTAAGGAGCATTTAAACGGCTATTCGCTTTTTCAAAGGTGCTTTCTAAGTGGACCAGTCGTATTTTTTGTTGGAAATGTCCTTTGTAATAATACTTTAGTGATAATTGCGTCGTAAATTAAATGTCTGTCTCGTTCGCGATAATTTCATAAAATGAGGTTTACAAGTTGTGTTCAATTATAGTCTCTTAAAGTCCTAAAGTACACATAATAATCTCGGTGTAAGAAAAAAATATTAATTATCATGATTGCGCTACTTACTGCTAGATGGCGCTGATAGTCCTGCTAGAAAAAAAGAAAAAATCTATTAATTGATGAGAATAACAGCCAGAATTAAACGTAAAACTAACACGAGTATGGAAATCAGGAATTTGAGTTTAGAATTAAACACATTCGATAATCAAACTTTATAAAGTTGGGAACGAGGTTCATGCATTCAAAAGGGTTCGATAATCAAAGTTGGCGCGCGAACCTTTGATTCCCGCGGGTGTATCGGGTAGGTGATTATTATGTGATTAGGTATCAACGAATTTTCGTGTTTCCCACCGAAACTTTGTGATTTATGTGTATTAGTTCAAACCGTTCGCTATTTCGACTACCCGCCCGCCGTTTTATGATTTTAACGAGGGTTCAACACGTCAGATGAACTAATACGATTCTAATGTACACACCTACCTAACTATTCAAAGTACAATGGGTTAACAGGATGTAGAATTATACAAGGGTTTCAGACTTCAGTTTTTTTCGTATTTTTGATGATAAATAGAGTTCTGTCACCGATTTACGATCTGGATAACTTACCTACTTTTAATAAAATTCTTTTTTTAAAGTTGGTAGTAGGTACCTTATTTGATAGCAAATAAAGAAAAGAAAATTGCTGCGCAATTGTTTTTGTTGTTTATGTTTGGATTGTTCGTAAATAAAGAAAATAGAACACTGGCATTGTGCTTTCAAATCGTTCTAAATTCGAAATACGCTCGGGTGCGTTCAAAGTTCCAAACTGAAGATGACCGACTCGGCGGCCATTTACGTTCGATGCGCGCATTAGCGTTGGTTAATACACTTGGAAACTTCGCTATAGTTTTAAACGCTCGTGACAGTTCCCGCGAGTTTCCGAACGTGACCCGCTATTGATAAAGGACTAGCTTTGTTAGGTTTCGGATATGTTAGACGTTTGAAATTCGAATCAAACTAATTTGACTTTATGCTCAGTCAGACTGATTTAGGTTTTATGTAGTTGAGATTAAGTATATTTTACTTTTGTAGTTTCTTTGCGGAAAAGTGGTACTAGACTGGCCTTTTTTTTTACTGCAATACTAGCTCGGGAATATTTTGAGTGTGTCCCGGCCATATGCCGATTATGGCCGGGCTACAGTCGGCAATAATGCCAGTGTTGTCGGGCCAGTATTGCAGTAAAAATATAGTCCATCTAGGAACATCCAAAATCATCATCATCATCAGATCATTCAAACTAAATGCTAACAGTACATTTACAAGCACTTCACGACATTTCCCAAACATGCAAAAGTATAAAAATATATTTTTTTGCTTTCCGTAGAACTAAGACTATTTATGAGTTTGAATAAAGACCACGAATAAAGCAACTGTTAGGTAAATACTTCATCTCAACAAAATTATTTAAAAACTCTCATTTAACCCTGACACGGAACGAATAGTAAAATGCGACCAAGTGATCAGTAGAGAAACTTCTATCTTATTTATTTCCTTAGCAAAATATAAATTTAAAAATTAAAAAACCTCTAACACCGATTTTTATCAAACATACTCGTAGCTAAGAACACTTCCGCCTAAATCACCTTTCAAACAAAAAAAAAAAACAAAATCAAAATAGGTTTATCCGATCAGGGACCCTATTCGGAGATTTGAGATTTTCATCTCACTTTTTTTCGTCCTTGTTGCTCTCGTTTGAAACGTCATAGGTGTGAGAGTGACCAAGATAAAATCTCATCTCATCTCACGCGCAGGAATAGCCCCCCAGAAGCTACGATGCCACAGACAGATACACAACACAGACACGTCAAATTTATAACACCCCATCGTTTTTGCGTCGGGGGTTAAAAACTCCTGAACTGACACCTTTTGTGGAAATTGTTTCTAAATTTTGAGAACACAACAAAGTCAACTACTCTAGATACCTGAGCCGGTACAACGCACGTAGTAACTAGTATTTAATCTGTGGCACGGCGAACTTCGTGCATAAACCCTTTGCCGAGTGTCCCGCCCGATAGTGGTCCATTGAAAATAGATTTTCACGCTGCGGTTCAAATGCTTTGAGGCCAACTTTGTCCAAATATTGGGAGCCACTCGAAATTTTCGGGAGCTTTCGAACGCACTTCACATGTTCTCTATTTGAATGTTGAAACGCTTTAATTGCGCGAGGTTGCCTTTTTCAAATTAAGAATATTTCAATCACAATCGTCGAGTTTTGTTATTAGGTTTTATACAGTTTGACTTTTAAAAGTTGCAAATTGGCTTTTAAAAAAAAAACCGATTGCGATTTGGAGGCACAAAACAAAAGATTTTAAGAAATTGCTTATAAAAAAAAAACGTAGCGTGTTCTTAAATTTTCATGTGATATTAAAATCTCAACACGACGCACGAGTACCCGAGTGGAGTAATCAAAATCGGTCGCACATTTCACCAGTGAAGCGTGTTGCCAGTAATAAGAGCAATAATTACACCGTAACAACACGTAATTGGATCTATGGCTTACCTGAATAAATTATAACCAGTTAGCTCTCGTCGAAGCTTAGTGACCGTGGAAAAATGCTTGACTTACGATGATGGTTTACCGATTTATTTCTGGCAGCTATATTTTGAATTGTATGCAGTCACGGCACGAAAATCGGAAAAAAACCGGTTAAAAGTTTAAACTGGTAAGCACATCACTATTTGACGTGCAATTAGGTCGTTTAATCGAGTTCCGTGTTTGAAACCTACGTTTTTATTTTTTAAACTCGATACTGGCACAAAGGATATCGTGTTCGATCTGAAAAAAGTTTGAATTTCAAATTTATGGTCGTTAAAGCTTTGATCTATGGTTAATTTGGTGAATGTATGCTGTTATAGTGCCGTTAACGATGAATTTTAAAACCTGTTTTGAAATGCATCGATGCGTAAAAATTGTGTTTAACACGACTAAATTGGTACACTACTCGTGTGTAACCAAAATAAAAAAAACAATGAATCAAATTTAAAAATAGAACCACGCACATGACAGCCAATCTAGCTTTCGCGTTAACTAATATGATGTGTTTTTCTAACTTTTTTTTCTTATCGGCCAGCTTAGAACAAATTGTAAGGGCGGCAACGCGAAGTAATTGAAACTATCGTTTTTGTTCGGAGCGTGCGCGTGGATGCTCTATAAATAATTAGATAATGAACTTCTGATAATATCGTGCAGTTGCAATGCACAAGCGTCTGCGGTTTGCTTGTGTTTATCTAGTTTTATAATTATATCTCTCTAACAATTCCTAAAAACGATTTCCAAAACATGGTAACAGAAAACTTATGAAAAAGTGTTCTGATTGTAGAGTAATCAATATTGGAAGAATCATAGTCATTGCACTGTCACGTTCACAGCAATTAGAGTGACAGGTGACATTTAAAATCTGTTGTCAAAATCTAAGCTTGCAGATTGACATCGCATTCTTTCCTACTGAGCCAGCGCAGCGCTCATGAATTGCAATAACTTTATTATCGAAAGAGCCATCGTAGGAAGTCTAGTTTTTAATCGTTTTGTCTAAGTTTGATGCGCTCTGACTGCTCCTTGTTGCAATTTACAACTTTTTACGCAGTCTATTTATGGCATCTGCTATGATTTACATTTACGTGTGAAATAGTCGTACTATTTTATTGTCTACGTTATTATTATTTTATTGATGTTGTATGAATGGTACTTTCTTTTTTCCAGGTATACATAGGTAGACCTATACCTGGTGTATAAAAAAATTAACTGTCATCTGAAAAAAAAAAAACAAAATGCTCTATGGGTGACGTGGCGTAGGTAGTAAACCTCATTTAGCCTGCCACAAAATTGCATCACAGTCACCAAACAAAATGGCGGCACGCATGATTACATGCCTCCCATACAAACGGCGTGTCATTTAGCGGCGATTTCCACAATTTCCCTATTTCCCACGATACACATACACAATGTCCGTCTGTCCGTCGTTGCGAAACGTTGTTGTATCGACGATGTTCTCACGTGACATTTGCAGACATGCAAATTATTGTGTTGACGCATGCGGAGTAAATGGCGTTGCGAAAACTGTTTTTCTTTCGTTTGCGTTGAAGGTTTTTTCCAATTCATGCATTTTTTTTATTTGAACCCTGGCACTTTATTGCTGTAGTAGAATAAATGAATCCTATCATATTATTACTTTTAAGTATAGTAAAAACAGTAACATACTTAACTGCAATATGACACGTATCTAACGGCATGGATTTCATTTTTGAAAAAAAAAAAACTTTTCCATAAACTTGCAGTTATATTAACACTCTGTATCAAAGATCTAAAAGACTATAACATTTTATAAAAAGATAATAAATAGAATAGCAACTAATAACATGTAGTTTCTAATCATTATTTTCCATTCGATTTATTTAACGCTTGTTTTAGAGATGTGCAACGAAATCGATAGTGCTATTATGAATGAACGCATTCCCACGGCGCGGAGGTAGCGTGACGGCACATACCATCATTACGGACATTACATGTAACGGATGAGACCGATCGACGGCCGCGAACGCCCGATGGGATTCCTTTTTTGAAGATATTGACAGCAAAATTATGTTTTTAGAACTATGAAAAAAGTTGTTTTGTTTTCTTACATGTATTTTGCTTTGACCGTTCTGTTTTATTTATCACAGCTGTTGATTTCTTAGTAATTAACTTAACAATTAACTTCCTTGGTCAATTGACAAACTTGGTCAAACAAAATGATTACCTGTTACTTATATTTTACGTTATGAACGTACCTAGGTTATTTTAAATCTCTTACAACTTAAATCTTATAAACTTATCATCAGACATTCCACTGCGGGAAAAGACTTCCTACCCTCTTTTACCGTACCTATTCAAAAACATTCATTGCACATTCGCCATTGCACCCAACCTCAAATTAGCATGACAACCCCAAAATCCGGGATCAACAACAATAACGCATTAAACGACCAAAAATAAGAAAACGTACGAGTACAGTATTATCTGAAATTCAATCTATTTGAGCTCATCGCGTCGATGGGACAAAGGGACGTGGCATTGTCTTCTGCAGATTTATACGTCGTGCTTTGTAGCTAATGTGTACACAGCCTTACAATGACAGGGGACTTTTTAATTGACGAATTTTCCGGGAGCTTTTCCGGGTTGCCATGTACGTACTAATGTACCTAATAACACAATGTACTAATAACACGGGTTTATGAACTTTTTTTACGATGTTTTACAACAATGTTTTGTAAAACTGTACTAAATTAAATGTTAAACTAAAACCGTTCATATCAGTACCCAAAACAGAATCTATGCCTATGCATATTTTAAACGAATGTCTGTTTTTGGTATTGTCCAACACACACAGCTACCTACCTAAAAAGACATTAAAACATTTTCATCTTCATTCCAAAACAGTAATGAAAAAAAACGATGTCCTCACTGTACTGACACCTAAAATTTCATTTCCAATTTTATTCTGCAAGTTGCAAATCTACAGCTCAGTACTTTTTTTAAAAGCCGCTTAAAAATATCCCAACGTATTGTCATTGTTTTAAAAACACGCACTAATGCAATCTTTGTATTGTTTGTAGCATTTTACACGCAATGCCGAGGCTAGACTGTGTCCGCTCACGTCGCCTTTGTTTCGTCACCCGATCGGTTTTCGCAAAGTATTTTCGTCACAAAACAATGAGTCCGTCTAAAAATTGGTAGGTACTGGCAGGCTAACATCAATAAAAAAGTTAAGACGCGCGTAAACGTTTGAAAAAAGAACAAAAAGTAAGAAACCCTTCGAGTTTAAATCGAAATCGGTATTCGAAACTTGATTTTACGTCAGTATCTTATCCAGCAACCTTCAGAGATAAAAGAAACGCGTTTAAAAGAATAGAAGTCAAGAGTAACACTAGAAGTGGCCCACTTACATTACATGTCCACCCTTCACCCACTCCAAGGGTGGAAATGTACTATCCGCACGCGACAGGAAACTAGGAGAGGTCCAGGATCGGAAGTAGGACAAGGTCGGACAGGGAACAAATAAAAATAAAATTAATGTGTTAGAAAAAAAAAGAAAAAGTGCGGAGTCACTACATGAGTAAGCCTTGCTGTTAGAATCGATTTCAATTGAGCGCTAAACGAATTGCAACTGACCAATCGCAGCAAAACCCGAACCGATCTCAACTCTATCAATCGGTAATCGAAGATAACAACTGTCAAAATAAGCGCCGATCGATCAACGACGCCATATTGAAATTTTTGACAGCTCTTATCTGAGACAGGGCTTTGATAACTGGCGTCGGTGACACGGTATGGATTGATCAACGCTTAAATGCTTAAGCTGTAAAGTGTGATAGAAAACATCTTTTGTAAACAGTTTAATGGGTCGATGTGCCAGCTATCGCCTTGATTGATGACATCTATTGTCAGGTGGCAGGCGCGATAGCGACGCAACCGTTCGGAAGATAGGCCAAAGGGCCCTAATTGATGATTAGAGTCTAAGACATGCGATGGAGCGACCAGCCCGGACTCCTTTCAAAGTTATTTGTCAGCGGGGCTGGAGAAAGTTCACAAATAACCGGTACTCCGGGATAATCGCTCGGTCTTGGCAAAGCACAAGTACATAAGCCACAGAAATGGAGAGTTGGAATACCTTTTTTAGGGATCAGAGACTTCAGAAGCATGACGGCGGCTTCGTCGCAGGCCCACGCGTGCATCTTCCTATACGAGTCCCGGCCTTTTTCCGTCAGTTTGTCCCAGGGCTTCGGTTTCGATAGCAGTTCTGACACTGTTCCTTGCGAGAGACCCAGGACATATTTCGCAAACAGCCTCTGTCCAATATTATGGACCGATAGTAATTCTCGGACTCTCCGACTTATATGTAAGGTATCAAGGTTACTATTCGCGTATTTGTCCATGTTATATCTGAGCATTTCTTGGAGGCGTGCTTCCATGGGGTCGCCTTTGGGTATGAGGGAGTCGCCGAGGCGGCCGACGAGCGCTCCGGGCGGCAGCGGACCCATGTCATCGGCGAACCGGTAGGGGCGATGCTCGTCGAAACGAAAAGGGCTTGGCGGCGGCAGCGGCAGCGGCGTCGGGCCGTTGTTGTTGTGGTGCGTCGTGTTGTTGTTGAGCGGCGGCGTCCCGGGCCACTCCTCGCCACCTGCACCCAGAGCACGGTTACGAGGACATGAGGACGGGGACGGGAGGGGAACACGCGTCGCTGGCGAATTTATAATGAGCGCGGTGTCTGTCATGTTCGCTGATACGAATTCCTAAGCCGTGGAACGATTACGCGCGTCCGTGAGCGGAATCGTGAGTTGGTGGGAACTGTGCTCGACGTAGAAGCGAACACGGCTAGCGTCGGACAGGCGCGGGGATGGCTTCCATGCTCACTTGGCGATGGGTTCCGTACTGAACTGACCCCCAAGCTTCTATAGTACAGAGGATCACCGTAACTTGACTAAAGCCGCTAATACAGTAACCAACTAACCAGAACCTCCCAGACCTGACCGGCCGTATATTTCAACATTAATTCCTTTGAATGTTTTAAGGCAAATTGTGCATCAAGTCTATAAATTTCGCTTGAAGTTATCAATGCACTTATCTCGCGATTTCCATAAACATTCATGTAAACTGGGTAATATTTCGGTCGGGCTATATATCTCCGTAGTGGGCTATCTTAAGTGAGGATCTCGTGGTGATGGCTCCGAGAATTTCCTGCTTACGAGGAAACCGAATCAGAAGGTCAAGGGTCTTCCTCGTGTTGTCTTTAACTCTTTAAGGAAAGACGATTCACTTCAGGCTTTTAAATCTAAGTACAGTGACCTTGTTGAGTAATTTTTTTTCTAAGTAATATTAATTTGACAGCGCTGTGATACCAACCACATCACATTTCATTTTATTGTTGTCAATCATTTGACAGTCATCAAAAGTTTGAGATTTGCAACGGATTATTTGTCAATACCTGTCAAAATTAAAAACTAGCGTGTCTAATATTCTAAGACAATTCAAAAACTATTCTTAACTCGAAAGCTATTAATTTCACAAGGCATGAGCATTGTTTTTAAAATATGGTTTAGATTTTTTAACTTGTCTTTAACTTCAATTTTGACAGCAAGGCAAGTCTCAAGATTTTATTTAGCATATTTTTAGTCAAGTTACAGTGTGCTAGTGACGTACCTTGGTCTCTCCGCTCGGCGCTCCGCTCCCGTTCCATTGAGTTCCGTTCCTCTCTGACCCGCTCGCTCACGCTGCTCGGCGCGGCGCTCGGCGAGCGTTCGACCTTCCGCTCGATTCGCTCACTCGGACCTAGCTCTAGTGAGCGGAGCATGCTGAAAAAGGAGAAAGAAGAGTGTTAAAAAAGACAGGGCGAAAAAGGTGTTACATTTTGGGGTTTTGTTACGATAGTTTAATTTGAATTGGTAAAGGTAAATTTAGTAAAGGTTTTTGATCAAGTCTATGTCAGGTCTTCTACAATGAACTTCATCGTTTTTAACTAGTGATGATTTGTGGACAAAATTCAAGCCTTTTGGTATATTTATAAAGAAATTACAACTTAAAAAAGAATATCTACATACTTAACCATGTTTTTAAGGAAAAATATTTTATTGCTATATCTTCGATGTAAATGTAGTACAAACGTGGAATCAATTAATTCCACGATTAAATTAACGAAATTTGATAACACATTGATAGATAATTTAAATTCGAAAAACGTGTAATAAACAAGTAAAAACGTAAAGAAACCCCTTAATTATCCTTAGAGGATGACCTTCCGATATACCTTAATAAATTGAGCGAGTGAATTGATTAAAACCATTCCAGGTGAATTAATTAAGTATTTTAATTAATAGGATATCCCGTACCCTTATTGGCAATATTCCTTTCATAAATTTATTGAGATCGGTCCCTTCAGAAGGGTACCTTAGGGCTATTAGCAGATAAGGCGGCCCTCGCTCTACATTGATAATACCGCTTTATGCCTCCGATGTTGTATTTTATTCAATTTGTGTTCAATATTTTAATCTTTATAGATTTTGTTTATGAGAGCTTTCAAACTTTTTTTCACCTACATTTTTGACACAACACTACACTAACATTATGCAGGAATCATTTAAAATCGATTTATAATAAAATCGAATAAAAATCTGTGTTTTATTAGTAAATGGCTTTGGTTCATATAAATGCTTCACTAAAAATCGAGTACTCTATGAAAGTACACTATGAAAGTATCACAGCATACGAACTCATTTCGTCAAGAAACATAATTCTTGTTCGAGTCTTAACTCGATTTCCGTACAATTCAACCGTGTGTGAATAATCGATTAGCGATATAACTATCAGCACTAATTGCACCTCTGCTCTAATTTAGAAACGGTATGGTCGGGAATAGAGGCGGGCTGCACGACCATCGGTTTAGTAGAGCTGATCAAACTGTGAATTAACTCGTGATAGGTTTAACGATAGTTAACTTTACGGTTAGTCTGGTTTTAGGTTTTTTTATTGGAATTTGAATTTGAATATTGCAAGCACTGGATTTATGATTAGATAGAAGTTTTGTCGAATTCAATCATTAGAAATGTCAACTAATAGAATAAAGAACACCAAAAAAGTTTTTAAATATCGTAAGAGATGCTTAAACAAAGTTACAGTGTTGAAAATTGTTAAAACTTCCCTAACCAACGGTTAATAGTATTTAAACCGATCGTGCAACCAATCGCACAAGCAGTCGCAACAGAAGCCCAAGATTTTCGCACCTCGCACAATAGGGTTGTACCTTAATTACGATTTAATATATAGCCAATTAATCGGAACGGAGGCGTCGGTAGCGCCCGTAATTTGAATTCTATATTAGTACCACTGTTTGTATTGTGTTGTAGGTGATGCTTGTGTTGTAACTAATGGGGGTGATTTTGGGATTTGTTGTATACCCAGTCATTTGAAGGTGTATCTAATTCAGAAGCGGGATTTAGTAGTCAAATCACAATGGCTATCAATTGTAATTGGTATTAACTACTTTGTTTAGTAAAGAGTGCTAAACTTAAAAAAATATATATGACACCCATTAAGCGACAAACAGACAGAGGCGGCCTGACAAGGCGGCTGACAGAGAGGCCAGTTGTATTTCATTGCAATGTATGGGAGTCTTTATGTTCAGTCTTGCAATTATTTGTAAGAAACGTAAAATTTATCGAATTTTAATAATTAAACATAAATATGTTCAATTGCAGTACTTTTAACGGTAAACCAATCTTCATCTAATTATCTGACCTTGGTTAACTTTAACGGACAGTTCCTAACCTCAAAAGCCCAAGTGCAGCGCAATCCAGTGAATCCAATTCAACGTCCTGCGTCCTTTGTTAGCCCGGTGAGAGTTGCCACAGGTGAGCGAGACACAGACTAGCCAACTTACAGATACACAACTTGAAGAAGTTGTGAGAATTTGAAGCAGTCGAAATAATTTAATTATGTAAACTAATACCGCTTTAATAAAATAGAATAAAAAAATTACAATAATATCACTTACTTACTAGTCTGAATTTCGAATAGATTCAATCACGAGGTTTATTTGAAGTTTAATAAACGAAAAAAAGCTTTTTTAAAACAAGCTTCTGTTGCGCTAAAAAGAATAAATAAACTTTTTTTTTCCTTTATAACTTTTACTACTACATATATTTACTTGACATAACATTACGTCATTACAAAATGTATATAATTTAAAAGCTTGTCGCGGGATTTACGTGTGTAGATAAATAAGTATATTATATAACTTGATCTGATTATTTTTTACTAAAATTAGTTTCTTCTATAGCTCGGAATACATAACTAAAGAGTGTAGCAAGAGGAGAGTAGAGTTGAATTTAAACTTGAATCATCCGTTTTAAATTGACTTTTGCTTAACAAAAACTTTTCTTCTAACATTTTCAGTGTTGAGTATCTACCTGCATATTTTGTGTCGCGATTGTCCCAAGTGATAACTTTATGTTGGCAGCACTGAATCGATCGCAGTGTTGTCTCTCGACAAAATGCAGCGTTTGGGGTAATGCGAGGATATTACTGTGTGTAATGAATTTCAGGTGCTCTTGGGACTTTCCATCGGGAATTATTGTATTAGACATTGTTTCGTTGGTCTTAGTTCGTGGAATGACGAGAATAGTTACAGAAATATTCTAAGGTAAGATTTTTATTTAGTCAGATTGCAAAAGATATTTTAGTCGTTTTAAAACTGTGTATGAGCGCAATATGCGCAGCATGGTTGCTAAGTGTTTTCAAATCTCATGTGAATCAATTTCTCGTAGGCAAGCGTGCTCCCCTGTGGGCTACATTATAGGCAAAAAGCCGGCCAAGAGCAAACCAATAAAAAAGTGAGGTTTAACCAAAAATTTAACTATCAAAAAAACTACTAACAAATTAACTGACTCGCATACAAAATCTAACCTATTCCGTATCCCCCTACATATAAAAGTGTTCAAAAACATTCTTTGCCCAACTTAAAGTAACTTTCCTACCGCATACATTTTAACTAAAGCTAATAAAGGTGTATAATGAATTCAACAAGCTTTAAGGGGGACGCACATCGGTTCCAGAGTTTGGCTGATAAAATATTCAGTGTGTAACATGCCTTAAACGGAGGCTTTGGTCGAAGACAAAGATGCTTTTAAGCTTTCGCTTTGGAACAGGGATGGGGTAGAGCGGCGATGGAGAAATAATAAAATTTAATAAAAACTTTATAAACAAAAACAGATCACTAACCTACAGCACTACACAACAGGCTGACGTAGACTTGTTTTACTCTAATGTCTATATAATTCAAAATGTTATGTGCAATTTTAGCTATCAATCGAATTTGTGATATCTATCTAGCTTAACTCAAAACGTTTTGGTTTTTATAAACTGTAAGTTTTGTGAAATTAATTCAAATAAATTGATTTATTAAATACATAATTAAATAAACCTAATAAGCGTTGTTTGGCCTCGGATCAGTAATTCAGTATTTTGTCTTCAGTCTTTCTTTATTTTTTTAACTCGATCGACAAAGACAAAACATTAATTACTATTCCGAGACTGTACAAGTGTTTATTAGTAAGGAGGTAACTATGAACACTGTTATAAGATCTGCTTCAACAAAGCGAAGAGAAAGTACGAAGTTATGTAGAAAAATGGGCATTTGTAGTAAATAAATCAGAAAAATCATGTGTCACGTGTTTTTGGTTTGAAAAGATAACATAGGTAGATAAGATAAACCTCTATTATCAAGAGAAGTCATTCGGCCTATTCAAATTATCCTTTTTCCTTAGCTATTTTTCAGTGCTCAAATTTTTATACAAGCAAATAACTTAAAGCGACTCTACACCACTCCGTAATCTATTAAAACTCGTTGCTATCATGTCACTTCCCTGTAAAGCGCTATACAGCTAAGTTACTCAAGTTATACTAACCTACACTTGTATAACTATGTCACCCAGTTTTAAGTGCACTTGTATATTATGTATCAGTTTTTAAAATGCCGTAAATGCTTAAACTTAAGGGGATTAGCGAAGTTGCGAAAATGATAAGTTATGCTGCGGAAGTGAGCCAAGTTAGAGTTAAGTAACTCGGTTTGGGGAGAAGGGATGCTGGGTTTATTTATGCATGTTTACGTTTTTTAGTTGTTTATTGCTTGTTTACTCTCAAAAATATGCTACGTTGAAATGACTTCAAAAATAACTTTTTCGACATTTTTTTTCTTTTCACACAAGACCTTATTCAGAACGCAAAATTGCTAAAATTAAATGTAAATTAGCTAAAAATATATCTGTCTTTGTTTTAGCTACGGATTAGATAGGGACATCAATACTTTTAGCTAGCTTATATTTAGCAATGTAGTATTCTGTTTTTAGCCTATTTATCTAATACATGACGTTTTATTTCGTTACTAAGTATTTTTAGAATCGAAGGCTTTTAGAATTGAATTGTGGTTTGGGGAATGGAAAAACACATTTTTCAGTTTTCATCAAATCACATAATAGATAGGTCCACATCTATTTATTATTAATAATATAATTATTATTATCTATAATACCCACCAACCATCAATGACAACCCAACCAAAAAATGGCAACCCATCAATTTTGATTTTTTCAGTTAGTCATAAAGCTTAGTGTTAGTGCTGACTGTCCGCTGGTGGATTTTGAGTCACGTATTGGGCAAACTCATTACTGAGTAACTGGAGAACTGTAGCAAGCAAAATGCGAATCGATAGCCAGCAAGCGATACACCGTAAACTGCGTACAGTACGCTATTCGGACACTCCGAAAGTATACATGTACGGTGGCTAACTGGAGCAAACAGTCAGCAGCTCACAGTCTCTTTAGTTAGAATGCAAAAAAACCAGATCTAGTATTCCAGGAGCATACACGTAATGACGTCACTCGCCATCGTCATCCGTCTCTTTCAAACTTTTTGTAAATGACTTATTTCGGTCTTGCTCAAGCATCGATTGACGTCACTACGTGTTGCCCACGTGACCGGAATGCTATACCTGGCGGAGCATATTCCACGACGTTCATAAAATTAGTGACAGATATATATTTTTTATTGTGGCCCCCTTACCATTTGTCACGTTACCATTACCGAAACTCAATTTCCCGAAAGTCACTGTTAATACGATATTCGCCATTATATGAAATTTGCCATTAAATATCCGCCAAATTCTGATTGATGCTTCCGTACCAAATTAAGGGGTGAACTAACTAAAGCTGGATTTGGACGAGCGTTTTTACAGTTGCGTTTTTAAGGTTTTGTACTAGCTTGACTTATGGTTTTGTGGAGAGGTAGAACGGTACTAATGTATGAAATTGGGCGAATTGTAAGTTGTTACGTTGTTGCATGATGTTTTAAGGTTTTGCTTTTAGTAAAAGCTTGCGATCTATAGTGAAGTAATTTTAGCTCATACTTCTTCTTCTTTAATCGTTCCCTCATTACTGAGGATCGTGGTCACTGGACCCCTTTAAGCGGACAATCTGCCTCCATCGATTCCGGTCCAAAGTTGCCATCACCACCTGCTGGAATTTGCTTGAAGACGTCGCTTCTTTCACTTGGTCAGACCATCGTGTTGGCGACCGGCCTCGTGCTCTTTTCCCTTCGGTATTGCCAACAATGACCAGTTTTTCGAGACTTCTATCTCCCTTTCGCATACTCTACATCATACTTTAGCTCATACTATGTCGATTATATTTGTTAGATTCATCTAGCTTAGATATTTAAACTGGTTAAGGTAAAAACCTCCAGATTTAGCGGTCTTCTGCTGACGTTTTTATCTCTTTGTAGGTACAATATGTTATCTGTCCTTCTTTTATCTGCCGTAAGAATGTTTTCCTCTATTCCGACAAGCGATAAGAAAAAATGCGTTTAAAATAACGCTCGTCTATCTTAACCCTTACTCTACCCTAAAATCCCAAAGAGAGCGTTCAAAGACATACCACGGGTTGTAAAGGATGCGCGATCGATTGGCGAATTATGAATTCCTTTCGAGTTCTCTGTCAGGATGACAATTAAAAACCCTCTGATGTAGGAGGTACCAACATTGCATAAATAAAGACGAGCCGTGATTTAAAACGCCAAAGTTAGGAAAAGAGGCGTAAATATAATATGGAGACTATAGAATTTTTTTGTTTCGCCCCATTGGGCAGGCTAGAGCCAACATGGCCATACAGCCTAGAAACCATAGAGACCGTTGTCTTAAGTATTAATTTGTTTTTTTAAATTAGCTGATGGCTTTGCGTTTGGTTGCCATCTCGCTTGATGCTAAGCAATGATGCGGCCAACGATGGAGCACACTTGCCTAGAAGAAACCAATTCAGTCTAGGCTTGAAGACACCCAGATTACAACTGCCGTGGAAAACCCATTCGAGGCAGTAAGTTATTTTAAATTTTGAATCGCAAATATTTTATGTGAATCTCAATACGGCTACGTTAATTAAATTATTATCGTTCGTTAAGTTATATTATTTTAGTTCTCATGCGTACCAACTCAACAAACAAACGAAAAACAATTAAGTTTCCCATCAACATATTTCCGTTCCTCTTAATTGGAAAACATTGCATATAATTTACACAATTTATTATCAATTCAAAGTCGAGATGTTATCGGAAAATTACTCGTACAATGGCCATTTGATTCCGAAGTCTGAGATAAGATATCTGATATCATTGAACAATGCTTGTGACGTCACACGATCGGTCGTTATCGGTCTCCAATCGCTCCGCCCACTTCTCGCTGACCAATCATTGGCGATCGATCGGTCACGTCACGCCTCGCCGACGACAACCTACCGATCGGCTCAACCGATTCACATGCAGTACCAACATAACAATATTGACACAAAAAAGGTAAGCAAACACCGTCAAGCGGGTACCACTAAATTAGTTGATAATTTCATGTCAGACTAAAGTTTCGTTAAATGTAAAACAAACAGACCTAAGCAAATGGAGACAGGTGTCCTCGATACCCCAGCCATTGATACATAAAGAATAAACATACATAATATAGTGCGTTCGTCGAAATATGTAAATCGTTGTGTGCTTAGACGTTAATTAAACAAGATAGCTCGCCGTTGTCTATTTGCTTTTTTAAACTTTGATGTGTCAACATCGTTAGTTTGGAGCTTTTTTGTCTTGTCAACGTAGCGTTTTTGGAATGCCTGAATAAAATAAAGCTAATTTACAGCCTGCACAACTGTTGAACGGAGTTTCGAAAGTTAGGATCAATTTTAACGTATTGCCAAAATATGCGACTCCATAGTATTGAATCTCAGGAACTAGCCGTTTTGTTATTAGTCTACAAATATTTAAAGCCTACTTTAAAAGATAAACAAAGCAAACCTCCAAAAAGTTGATGAATAACAAATTGCCAGTGTGAAATTGAGTAAAGATTAATAAGATTCTAAATCTATTCAATACTGGCAGCAAAGATCGGACATTCCAATTTCAAAGGCGAAATCAGATATTCAAAATTTGAAATATCGAACGCAATCACCGAGAGGCAAGAAGCGGGAGATTTGGCGGGAACGGGAGGTATCGTTCAGAAATCAATCCATTCGCTCCCTCCATTAAGCTTTAATCTTCGGAGGCTGGCTATAACTTAATCCGGACTTGAGAACCGGAATAAATAAGCTATAAACCGCTACAGGTGCCTTCCACTGTTTATATCGGGTCTTACAGGATTATTTCCTTGCACGAGGCTATAATACAATCTATGAATCTTTCCCTCACTCTACCACAGATTATAAATAGTAGCAGCCTTCGTTTCGTTCGGAAACTAATAGAAAAGATCATGGGAACGGACAAATGTTGTTTCGCGTGTTCAAAGCAATAATTGAAATACGATTTTTTCGTCTATTTTCGGTTATTTCTTCGTGCGAGTCGATTGTGTGTCATGTTTTGACAATTGGTGTGTTTTTATGAGGTCTTATGGGGAATTATGGCTTGTTATTGAATTTTGAACGCGTTTTTATTGTTTATGGTTAATGGTCTGTTTTTGTCGATAGTCGCAGAGGCGGGATTTTATTACTTTATTAGAAGTATGTGATTTTCAGTAATTTCTGTCCTACCAACTGAATCGACCAACCAATCGAGCAGAATGGAACACGATGAAACCTTTTGTTTCAATCAAATCAACTGGTCGTTCAACTTATATTGGTAAAATATTTTGTATCGAACTTTAAGATCTATTTCATAAAACGATTCTTGCCTTGGTCAAATCGCTTTTACGACAGTAGCTTAAAGATCGACTTTTGCACGAACACATACGTAGAGTACAGAACACCATTGAAATTTTATGTCTTTCTCCATAGCATTTCAGCGTTTTATCTATCTAGTAGAGCTTAAACGGTCCAATTTCCCGTTGTAAAATCTATCGATTAACAGCTGAACTATTACTGAAATAGGTGTTTACTGTTTTCACAAGTTTGATTTTATGTCGCAGTGTCGTCGGCGGCTTTGATCCGGCCCTTTGATGAGATCAAAAGGACCGCCATCGGTCGCCGTATTGGTAAAAATAACACATTAACTGTATAGATGACTGTTGAACTGTACGGATTACTGTGTGACCTTGTTAGTGAGTTTTTTGGAAATTTTTAGTCAATTAGTTTGTCTTGTTTTTTATTTCTTTATTTATCTCTTTGTTAGTATGTTTAAGAGTAGGAAAATACAAACACTTGCGTTAGTAAATACATGTTTATTAAAACAGTCACTGCAAAGTACTCTAGTTTCTTACTGAAACCACAGAACATTATTAAAACTACGTAACGTAAGGTGCATAACTATTACGTCAGTTTTATAAAACTCAAAAGAAAACATTTCAACAAACGCTTGCATCATCATTCGTCTCGAATCATCATTAAAAACCAAGTTAAAAGTGTGAAATATCTTATCTAACCGTGTAAAATAATAATTTCATCACTTTTAATGAAAACGATAATTATTTAACTAAATTAATTAATTTAGAGCCCTATCACTCCATTATCACCACATCGATACTTCCGCCAGATATCGTCAACCTGCGTTTATTTGACTTTTTTTTAAATTCACGACATCCGTCGATAAACCTATTTATATTTCTCACTGGTTCCTAAACTTTATTCTCAAGGTCCCTAACGTTCTCAGGGAGCAACCAATAACTAGTTCAAACACGGTGGTCGGATGCTAAATTCCGTATCTCGAATCGTTTAGCGGGTAGATGTCAAAATGGAATTGTGTCACAAGTGGTTCCGATTAGGAGGGCACAAAAAAAGGTTGGGACCTCCTCCGTGAGACCTTTTTGGTTTAGAACGAGTGGGCTGGACATGGAAAGTAAATTTTGTCTATGGATATTGAGTGTATCATTTTCCTTTTTTTAGTTACCTATTCGATAATTCAATATTTGTTTTTTTTATGATCGTGAAAGTGGAGTAAGAGTATTTAGATCATAATAATATCGACTCATAGTCTATTTGCCGAAGTCTAGATCTCGTTTAACCGACAATCTACCTATCGCTAGTACCTACAATACATACAATTCAAACTGCGTAAAGAACTGTATTCTTCTTTCGTTTCAGTTCATCTTTGATGTTTTCAGGTTTCGTTTCGTAATGTTGATAATATTGTTTACAAGACGCATTCCCACGTGTTATGGTGCTGCTAATCAGTTACAGTATAGTAGGTAGGTATGTATGGGAAGGAAGTAATCTGTCAACACTCCCGAGATAAAGATTATTTGGGACAAAATCAATTGCAGCATGATAACACTTTGACAAAATAGTTCTCTAACTTGTGTTTTTTAATTGACTAGAATACTAGTTGATTACTAGTGCTAATTTACACACTGCAAGTTTATTTTACCTTCAAAAAAATTATTGAATGCAATAGATTAGACACAATAATGTTTAGATAGACGTTTACGTAGACAAGTAATTTGTTGATTCTATATTTTTGTATGCAACAAGACAAGAAATGTGCAGCGTGTAAATCAGCCGTTACTCTATAATCAATGACAGAGTAAGCTAAGCTCTTTAAAAAAAGCTCAAATAGAGCAACAAAGATGATCCGTAACCTTTTTTCGTTGCCGCATAAAACCTTAGAGTATGTAAACCTCATTTACGACATCTCATTTCTAAGACATTGTAAAAGTCAATTAACATCGAAAAACATGGGGTGGTCCTTAACGACTGTTTTAAGTCACACACTTAACGTTGCCCTTTGAAGCTTGTTTTCTCAGCTTGGCTTACTTTCCAAGACTCAATTATGTGATGTTTGTGTGCCACATCCTTGCGCACTCTTTTGACGAACAATTGTTTGTAGTTCTTTATACAATTGGATTGAGATGTTGTGAGTTGAACGTAGATAGACTTTCAGGGAACGATGTCGGTTTGACGTTTGACGTGTGACGTCTTATTCTTTTCAGTAGGGCGCGGGGCCGCCATTTTGAAATTATGAACAATCTTTCCTTTTTTTTAAATAATGAAAACAATTGGTTTCGTTACTTTTACAATGAACTTAATTAGTTAATATTGAAGTTGTCTAATTTAAAACCACTATTTTGTGATACAAAGCCAATATAGCAGCAGAGCTTTTAAATTTTCTAGCTTGTCCAAACAAAAATGTCTGAATGTCAACCAATGAAAGCTGAGTACGGTCACTATTGGTTCATGACATCTTCCTAAGTTTATGTACCTATGAAGATTAGTGTAAACGTCATCTACAATCGTACCAACCGAACAAGTCAAATATTTACCACTACATGGAACTAGGAGGTGAAGATGCGTTCAAAAACGCCGAGAACAGTAAGGTTTTCTTAAACGCATACATAATGCATGGTATGTTTGTAAACGTTCAGCCTCAGGGCGCCACGTTATCAGTGCGTTCCTTATCAGTCAAAGGTAGGGTCAGCAAACACGCTCGGTAAGCAAGGTGTGATGACAACTAGTATCACGCATTTCTCTTTGCGCCCTTCTCCGATTGTAGAGTCAATAATTACTAACTTATAAAATATGTTGTAAAGTTGGTTTAGTAATAAATTAAGACACGCGCAGACGAGAAAACTTTACTGTGCCTTTGTTTCTCTCAATTTAACTCTCTTACGTAGAATTCTTACCTCTCTCTTTCTCCTTCCTAACTGCGAGTTACGTCTCGTGCAATTTTTTTTTTTTGTGATAATTATTGTCTCGTTTTTAGGACACTTTGTTTTTAAGGTCTAAAAAGAAACACGCTCACCCTTTTTACTCTATTTTTAAGTATTTATTTTCTAAAATCTGCCAAAGTAAGATGGATGAATTGCGTGAAAGTCAACATGAATGAAAAAGGAGTGAGTTTTGAGATGACGGACAATAAAGACTCTACCTATCACATTTAATAAGATGAGAGAGTAAATGACAATGATGATGATTTCTAACGTCTCACAGTGTTCTCTGTAGAACAAGCCAGGTGGACAAAAATATATTTTCATTGTTTCGGAACCATGAAAATATATTATAATAATATAAAATAAAAAAAATAAAAAATACATAGTTTTATGTATAAGAAAAAAATATTTTATATTTACACTATTATAAAACAGAAAAAAATACTGAAATAATAATACAATTACCTTAATCTCTACAAATATTACCGCTAATTATATGTACAACCTTAGACTATTACATTATTTACAAAAATTACAAATACTAACACTAAAAGGTAATATAATACACTACAGGTACATTAAAACTAATTGTCAATATCGGAATCATCGGATTCTGTATCGGATGATTCCGATACAAGATAGTCTTCCTGACTTTGTGGAGGTCTTAGTTGCTGTGGAAGTCGAGGCTCTATAGTAGGAGCTATAATGAGCTTTAGGACCTCCGCACACAATTTATTCGACTTTTTTTGGAACTTCCCGCAGGCTGTTGATCAGAGGATCAGATGTTATAATCAACATATTGAGCAAATCTCTTTCGTGGCTTGACGCGAGCACTTTCTCGTGTTGTGCTCTCTGAATCTTTATTTATTTGGTCGATAACATCGTCGATGATGGACGAGGATTTTGCGAGATGATATTGTTAGCTTCGTCGATTAACCTAAGAGGAACAAACGAATAAACAAAAAGGAACTCATCAGTGTCTTCGCTGTTCTCAAATCTCTGTGTGTAAGCACTATGACCGGAACTCCCGTCACAACCCCATTTACTTAAAAGAGTAAATGATGAATTGCGGAACACACTTGTGACAACTTCTTTCTAAGCTTCTATTCACCGTTCCGCTGTTTTGTTGAGTAAAGCTTGTAACTCAATTTCTGCTCGAGATTGTGTCACAACAATGTGCTCCTTTTGTGCTTTTTTTGATTTAACAATGCAATTATATGATGGAAACACATGGTGCCCGACCTTCATAGTCCATTTCCTAGTCTGTTTATAGGAGTGAGTGGTCGACTTCGAGTCGAGTCTATATAGTAGGCTAATGCCTCGTCACTACTTAGTGGTCTATTATTCTGCACAGCACTGGGTTGTTGAACTCGGATTTTTGCCAATGTCCTTTATAGCCCTGGCAACGTCCTTTTTGGACACGTTTTTGTGTCCAGTAGATCGTGCAGCTACTTCTGCAGCAGTCATCAATTCGCCAACACTCCGCGAGTAAACTAAATCTTCAAGTCTACGTTTTTTAGTTTTGAAAGACGAATCTTCGAAGTCTTTTTTGGGTCTTCCGGGTCGAGAGTGGTCAGTGGATGAGGTAGAAGGTTGCGGTTGAATTGACCGCACGCAGAACTCTAACTCTTCGCCTTCTAGCCACAACTTATTCTTGATAAGAAAACGCTCCCTTGACTTTCCTGAAGAAACCCATTTGGAAGCGATTTTTGAAGAAATACTGGCTAACTTCATCTTAATGTTTCTTTGACTATCTTCAGAAATTTCAGAAAACTCAAACTTAGACGAAATAAATTCAAATAGACGATCATTTCTTTCGTATTTTTTGTGTCTAAGCCATTCTTCGAAAAACTCTATTTTATTAATAGAGTGAAGCTTTTCTGCAAAA
Organism: Peribatodes rhomboidaria; assembly: GCA_911728515.1. NCBI lineage: Eukaryota > Metazoa > Arthropoda > Insecta > Lepidoptera > Geometridae > Peribatodes > Peribatodes rhomboidaria. The sequence goes on along the minus strand of OU452187.1, from coordinate 14,515,864 downwards.
ATGAGAAAAAAAAATAGTTGTACTCATTTGTGCTACGTAAAATATATGTCACAATAATCTATAGTCATGCAGCTAAAACATATAAAAAAATTAGCCTGGATACAAGAGGATACATGCTTTTCCCATACTCGATAAGTTTGAAATCAAAGAAAAAATATGTTTTTTTTTGTGTTTTCGTTGATAATCTACTCTAATGATTTTTAAGGCTCATTAAAAGATTCTAATAATAAAATATTGATATACATACCTTCAGAATTGAAATCCATCACTAAACTTTCCACAAAATTAAAAACTGCCACAATGAGGTGCTAGTGAAAGTGTCGCTAAAATGCAACTGACCTATATTTTAAATTACATTTACCTCATTAGCTCACTTTGATAAACAATGACTCATTAGTATGGAATGTTAGACATAAATAGTTCTTGGAATTGGGGGTTTGGGGGTTTTGTTTACAGGTACATAGTACTCATTTCCGGGAATTTGATTACGACTTTTGTCCACCTGGCTTGTTCTACAGCGCACACTGTGCGTCTCCCGGGTTAGATCAGATTGCGGTGAAAAATTTTGACAATGAAACATCGGCTGATATGTAACCGTCTCTCGTCTGCGAAGGCCATAACCCTCCCTTCCAAAGCCACAGAGTCAACAATTGCTAACTTTATTCTGTTTAATATGTCGTAAGTTAGTTTATTAATAGATAAGTGTGCTTAGAACGGGATTGTCTCTGAGTCAGGTGCCATTGTTCTGGAACTTGAACTTTTGTGTGACTTGTGAACAAGTATAGTGTTTGCTAAGTGATAATAGGTACCTATTATTGTTTGAGATAGCAGGAAAGCTGTTGCGCCATTGATATGGAATGGTATTTCTTTCTTTATGTTAGGAGTGTTTAATTATTTTTGTTACGAGCTAGGGGTGCCGTTTTGTATCCTTATATCAAAAACAAGACACAAAAACTAGTATATAAGTTGGTAATCTATTGGCACGTGGCCAAAATTTGATCTGACGATTGAAGCTACATAATTTTACTAGCACTTTTACCTACGGCTTCGCTCGCGTTTCATAGACTATGTCACTCAGGGATAATGTAGGTTTCGAATAGTGAAATATTTTTTAAACCGGATCAGTAGTATAAGAGTTTATTTAGTACCCCAGACAACGTGTATGCTAAATTTCAAGACGATCTGTTGAGTAGTTGAGACGTGAAAGACGTGAAAACGTGACAAACAAACAAATAAACAAACTTACTTTCGCATTTATAATATTAGTTAGGATTAGGATAGTGTAGATATAAATAATCTACATATAATAATACCTATAAAATCTATAATTATGTATATTTCTGATAGGTAAGTTCTTTTCTCTCATTAATTAATGAGATTATTCTACTAAAACGACAACGGCGCCTCGCAAAAGTGCCAAGTACCTCCATATCATTTTATACAAATCCTATTTTTTCGAATCAAACTTTTTCACACAATTGGCATGTCAAGTTTCACGCATACAGCCTGTGTCAGTCCAACCTAGCTGTAACTCCGCCCAAGGCCTATTGCCCAAGCACACAAACACAGCGGTGAACGACCTGCGTGATACGCGTTATCAACACGCGACGCTATCATCGCGGCTGTGATTCTGTTGGCTAAGAGAGTGGTATGGGGAGGAGGACTAGTGAAGCCATGGCGTGTGTGAAAACTTTGAGGTAGCCTGCGGTATTGTTTGACTATTGATTGATTGATACGGTATGGCGAAGGCTACACGTAAAGTAATTATCATGATCTATATCACGATCAGGAGGGCTATTCCTACGCGTGAGATGAGATTTTATTTTGGTCACTCTCACACCTATCTTATACCTTTAAATGAGCAATTCTTGTATATATATATATATATATATAATTGGAATCTCGGAATCGGCTCCAACGATTTTCATACAAATTAGTATATAGGGGGTTTCGGGGGCGATAAATCGATCTAGCTAGGAATCATTTTTAGAAATTTTCATTTTATTCGTGTTTTATCGATAATCAATCTCAACTGAAAAATATGACTCTTCCTGACATCTATTGGCGAATAATAATACTACTATTTTTTGTGAGCAACTAATTGCTTTAACGACACAACAGCAGATGGCGTTGTTAAGTAACACGAAGTCAATGAGTGTTTGCTTTGAGGTTAGACTAAAATCAATTATTTATTATCCAAAAAACACAATTAAAAAATAAAAAAAAATACCGAGCAAAGCTCGGCCATCCAGGTACTGACATTTTAAACCAGAGCAACAAGGACGAAAAAGGGTGAGATGAAAATCTCAAATCTCCGAATAGGGCCCCTGGATTGAGGTCTGATGATGACGGAGGTGAGATCCGCTAATTCTTTAGCCTACACGCGTAGTAAATATCACGATATAGAATTATTAGCCACAGATCACTATATTTTTGAGCGTCCAGTCCTATTGATTGGTGTTTGAAATTGGCTAATTTGTTCAAAAATCAAAATCTAAAATCTCTAACTCCTTCTTAGTAGGTACCAAGTATTAAAACTGGAGACCAAGTACTGGAGGAGGCAAAACCACCCCTTTTTACTTTAGGGGGAGTATTTGGCCTCCTCTGCCCTCCACTTTCGCGGCCCCTGATAACACATGCATGTACGGCTATCAATTACTAGCGGTGATACCCGCGGCTAAAAAGTAACCTATATCCTTTTCTGTACCCCTGATAACGTGTATGCAAAAAATTTATAGCAATCGATTAAGAAGTTAAGGCGTGAAAGCTTGACAAACAAACTATCTGTCGCACTTTTAGGATTAGTTAGGATTAGGATTAAAGAACTAGTAAGCAGTCTCACTTGATCTCCCGCTTGATGTCGTCATAGTCCCTCTGATTGTCAAGGCGCGCCTCGAGCCGCGCGATGTGCTGCTTCTTCTCGTCCAGCCTCTCCTCCAGCCGCTGCAGCTGCTGCGCGTGCGCCTCCTGTAGCGCGGCCAGCGACGCCTGGAGCCGGCGGACGTCTTCCACTAGTTGCGCGATCTGGGGAAGAGGACATTGATCTTAGTAAGGTAGGATCTTAGGTAAGTAATGTGCTGAACAGGACTATGGGTTGCCTCGATACAGGCTTGCCTTGTGAGGCAACCAGTAAACAATGTTTTTTATAGGTGATAAGTTGTTACAATAAATATTTTCATTTTCATTTTCATTTTCATCTTAGTGAGTTACAGGTCTTCTACTGGTTAGGTAATCTGTGGAAGAGTATATTGATCTTAGTGAGTAACAAGTCTTCTACAGGTTGGGCGTTCTGGGGAAGAGGACATTGATCTTAGTGAGTTACAGGCCTTCTACTGGTTGGGTGATCTGGGGAAGAGGACATTGATCTTAGTGAGTAACAATAGTCTTCGACTTGTTGGGCGATCTGGGGAAAAGAGGTCGGGCTTAGATTTTGTTGTGGAACTGAGTAACACGTCTTTACTAGTTGGGTTGATCTGGGGTAAGAGAAAATTGATCTTAACTTTGTTGTGCAACTGAGTAACACCACAGAATAAATAATTAGTAACACGCCTTTTACTAGCAGAGATCTGTTCAAATGAGTGAGTCACCTCAAATGATTGTTCATGTATGTTTTTTTCCTCTTTCCATAATAGTATTTTTAGTTTTGTAAACACAATGCGACTGACATTTTGTATTGAACAGTAGCGAAAAAATGTTGTTGGACGATCTGGGGAAGAGATGTTAGCTTAAAATATTGTTGAGAAAAACGTCTTCTACTAAATCTCTCCTCTATAAGTTAACAACTTAACTTACTTCACTGGTGAAAAGTGAAGTAAAAAAACTAGTAGTCCGTAGTAAGACAATCTCGGGGTTTGAGTTTGGTATTTTTTGTGTAACTTAGTAAGGGAGTTAGAACAGACCGAGCGGCTCGCTCTAGTTTCAGAATTTTAGTTTAGGCAACTAACATAATGAAACCAAAGATAAACCATTATTGTAATATTAACCCAAAGATACTAAAAAACCCAGCAATTGTTAGAGATAATTAAAATTATAAATCTACACAATAAAAATTCGTCACAAAAACTGAAAAAGGAAAAACAGCGATAAAGAGATTTGTATTTGTTTTAGAATTATTTCGTTAATTAGGAATCTCGAACAACGATAATTCTGATTTTAGAGCAAATATTAGCTTTTCATTCGTTGTTCTTCAGATAATGTCTTTCATATGACATTTGGGTCGAGATTGATCTACGGCTACAGCGCTACCAACTTATCCGTACATGTGGGCAAATGAAGGAACTAAAGAAAATCTACGGGTGGCTGTCAGCTTTGTTCAGAATTAAAATAGTGGCGACCTCACGCAACTCTACCGATAAGTTGGTTCCACTAATGTGTAATTTCCTTTCCGTGATGTTTTTAATTATTTTTCAGAGATAAGTACCGTTTGAAACGGGGTTTCAACAAATTGCTCTGTTATATAATATTGTTTGGTACTTGACGCTGGCTAAATAAATATGACGTGCTAAGCAAAAAATCCCGATGATCATTACACACAACAGTTTAGCGCCAAAAAACACAAATTGGTCTATGTCAAAAAACTTCAATGCCAGAAACGTTTAAAAAAATCAACAATCAATAGAATTGCGTTCCAATTTTGAATCACAACGAAGTCTAAACAGCCAGTAATTTGCAGCTCACGTTTCCGTTCGACAATCGACGATCTATTCATAAAATCAGCACATGATCGAACGTGCATACACAGGCTAAACTGGACTTTACACTCTGGTAAATAGGGTATATTCTCAGAATGGATGCGTCATTAATGTAGTGTTCGCAGGCAGTTATTTGTCGACCTTCGGAAGATATCAATTGTAGGTGCATGAAGGTGGGGCGTCGGCGCGCTGGTGCGTGAAGATCGTATCGCGTCCAAGATGGATGCGACGGAAACCACCCGGCCTGAGCGTGATTGGAACCACGTGAGGATTCCAATTTTAAAACTTTGATTTTAAAAACCGAACGGCGAAATATAACAGAATTGGAAAAATGACCAGATTTCTGCGTTTGTCAGGGTTACGTCATAAAGTGATTCCGACGCACCTTTTGAAAAAAAAACGAGTTTTGAAAATCGAACAGGAAATAAACAAAAGAAAGTATTTACGTGATAATTTTGTCTCAATTACACATAGTTTAAAATCAAAGTTTTATCAAACAAAATTGATAATAAACTATTCGAATGCAAGTCGATTCAATGTCAAAACAATTATTTAATTACAGCATTTTGGTAATAAAACAAAGCATTTGATAATAAAAACTTATTATGGCCTAACTATAATTTTATAACTATTTTAAGTAGGTATTTGATTCAATTTAATGATTCGTCTAAATTGCTAAAAATTATATAATAAGTATCTAATTTGTGATATATTTGAGGAAAATATAAAGTATAACTCCATTGTACTTTAACACAAAGAAGTGATTAATAGAATAAATAATAATAATGATTTTGTCATATTTCCGTCATTACCGAATGACAGACGATCTTTGGTTCTTCTAAGCGACATTCTCAAGGTCGGTTCATGTCTATGTGATTTGGTTCATCATTGACAACAAAGACACAATCGACTTACAGAAAAATCGACCCTACAAAAATAGAAATAAAGTTCGAAACAGCCTGAAGAAAATTACCTTCAATACCTTGACATCGATATCTTTGTCTAGACAAGTAATGTTAATACATTAACTAATATTATCATTAGACAGAACCTTGAATGTTTGTCAAAGATTTCAAGCAGTTTACTATTTTTTCATTAATTTTACTTTATCAGTTTTATAGACGGTGTAAACCATTATCTACTGCGTCGAATTTTATATTATCAGATCATAAAATCGTAATGATAAAGATAATAAAATTTCGATAGCTCCTTAAAAATAGAACGACAATAAACCGATTTTCAAGATGGCGTCCATTTTCTTCATACATCGTAGAGTTGATAAGGTACTTTTTTAAAGCCGGATTGTAGATTTTTTTGTTTGATTTTTCCTAAACAAGCGTGCTCACTCATAAGCTCGTAACTTCAGGGGCCCTAGACAGTCCTTTGCAATCGCTTCCAAGCGATTCCATTTCTACAATCACTAAATTCCATTTCTACAATCACGCCTAAAGTTGCTGATTGTTCTAGTTGACAATATGATCACGTGACATTTAAATAGCTCATATCATATTTCGTCCAATCAGCAGCTGACATTCGACCGTGAGCGAATGCAGAAATAGAATCGTTTTATAATGCAACGTGTCTAGGGCCCCAGATGTGAGTGTGGACAAATAATAGCCACAACAGCCTTTTAACGATTTAAAAAAAAAACGTTAAAGAAAGATGTCAACAATTTTACAGCTGTCTCATCTTTCTAACATGCGACAAGTGACAACTAAACATCTTTTTTAACGCAATCAAACAATACAACATTATATACGCCATTGACTTTTAAACCCTAACTCCATAGTCATTCAAAGTATTCTACGAGCACAGGGTCGGACGACAGGCGCCGTAAAAAGTATTAGGCGAAACGAACGAACGCCCTGTCCGCGAGTAATTATTGTCTTAATTCGGCCCTGCACTGACCGCTATTAAGGTAAAGGCGGAAGGCATGAGCGGGAGCGGGTATTAGAAATATTGATGTACGAAAAGGAAAAGACAAACATTCTGACAGATAGATACAAATGAAATCTGTAAATTACATTCGGTTATTGAGACTAGGTAGTATTTGTTTAATAGCACAAGCCAACCCACGCTTATATAACTGTATAGGTACAGGGTAGCATTATCTGTACGTTGCAGATCACATGCTGTTACGGTACTTTTTAACTGTAGAATTTTAACTAAGGAAAGCGCCATCTAGTTTTATTCGCTTCAAATTAAAACGTGTAGCAGGTTAGTAATTACTCACCAACCAGCTTGCTCAAACTAATCATAAAAACATTCTTAATTTGTCTGCTTTGTTCGGCCATTTTTGTAGGCTTGTGTTTGGCCGCCATCTTGTCTGATGCCATATTTTGTATTTGTCGCTTTCTCCTTCGCCTCGTTCCATCGCCCTTCCTTCGAAGGGTTAAGGGTCAACCCCCAATTACCTCCAATGATGACTACAGCTAGCTTTTTATCCGCCATTCTGGTCCACACCACATTTTTAGTTTAATTGCAAGGCCCTTGTTAAACGAGTGTGACGCGGACTGCTAAAAGACATTATTATAAGGCAAATAGAGATTATTTGGAGGCAGAGATGAGATTTGGCTAATGTCAGAAGCAGGTTGACTGTAATGTTGGTACATGTGTAACTTTTGAAGAGTTAGGTTGGTAGCTTTAATTTGTTAAAGTTTTAGCTATTTTGGTAATAGAAGCTTTTTGCTTTAGACGTATGGGAGTGGATGTGATTTTAGGTAGAAATAAGTTAAAGTGCGGGTGGAGTGGTTGTTAGTTTGTGAAATTGGGAGTGTTGTTTATGACAAATAGTGAAAGTTGGGTTGATTGTCTACCATCCTTCTAGCTTAGTTTTGGTCGAACGGTGACAAATACAGTTTATCATACGAGTCGTTTGTCGTTTAGATGTTTTTTATACATTTTGGATATTAATTTTATTTAACCACCGCCGGCGCCGCTTATAGTACTGCCGGTCGTGGCCAGAAACAGCCATGTAACTTCAGACGCCTAGCCACTTGTGGCTCGTCTGCGCTGAACCTTAGTTGTATGAGTATGTGTAACAAAATATAAAAATATACGCGCCTTTTACTACAAGACGCGAGTTGTAGGTCTTTCTCCTAAAATAGATTATGACCAATGAAATGTTTATTGATCGCTGGTTAAAACGAAGTAACACCACATTCAGTAACAGTTAAACACTTTCAAACCATAGACAATGAATCAGGTGACGTCATGATAACGCGTTGCCAACTTAACAGCAATAAAGCATCAGTAATCGCGTCACACGAGGTGCATTCTTACCGAATCGGCGAGACGCGCGACGTATGCAAAGCGTGGTGATAAATCCACCCGTGTGTCTCCGCCGCGCTATCTTCGATACACTACCACACTTTGTTTTGTATTTATTGCGTGAATTTTAAAATTAAACTAATTAATTAAAACTTAAAATAGTAACTAGAAAATGGATTGATACGAGTACATTAAGTCGAATACTAATGCATAACAAAATAAACTTACTTAATGTATGTAAGGCAATATTGATCATGTAACTATGTACCGATACATTTTTAGTATTTACAGATTTAGCTATACGTATATAATATGTATATTATGATACTTTTTGAGTGTGACAATTACATAATTGTGACACTCAAAAAGTATCATAAATTAATGGCTACGAGGACCCGACGTAGAAGGGCTACGGTGCTACGGACTGCTACGGTAATGCTACACGGATGTAGATGCACACTAATCATGTATTGTATTAGAAAGTATAATTGTTGATTTTCGAAGATTTTAATAAAGTTTTTCATTTAGAAATATTGGCGCAGATGGTAAGCGACACCCCTTACAACCAGTAACACATTAGTCAATGTTTCCCAAAAAGTGGTAACGAGCGTACAAAATTTAACGGATTCAAAATTCAAACAAACATTTACAAAGAGAAACGCTGACAACTGAGGAAAATTAACGTCTCCACAGTCCAGAGGTTATGAAACGAAAACCGAACACAATACACGAGAAAACCCATCAATGGCAATTTAAAACTCAAAATAAAGAAACGCACACCGATTCCATTCCCTCTGACAATGCTTCGGCATCCGCAACTCGATCACAAAAGAAGTGCTGAAAGACAAGTGGCCAAATAAAACAGAATAATTCGCCATTTTCCGTCAGAAAGTAGAATCCATGTCCGTGATCTCTGGCTAAACACACTAGTCGGGCAAAGCCAAAAAAAGGCAGCAATCTGTCAAACTGGTCAAACATGAAGTTGGACTGACGAGCCGCCGAAATCTGGCAGGAAATGTAGAGTTCGAAATTCAAACGCGCCACGAGGAGCAATACCAACTGTGTGAACAAAAAGACGTTCGGGCTTCGAGAACTTTCCACTGTTTCTTTTTGTGCCATCTATAGCCCCGTCTAGTTTCGAGCTTCGTCCCCAAAAATGATAAATGACGTGAATGATTGAAGCCAGTTCCCGTGCAGTTATAAAAAGAGATTCTCTCAACCGGATTATGACGGGTCTGTCCTATCGGAATTAAAATGATATTTTAACGAATTGCCGCGACAACAGTTATGTGGCCAATTCATAAATATTCACATTGCATGCTTTTACGGACAGACATGATTGACAATAAATGTCACGATCATCAATCAAGTGTCAAATCGAAAATACGAAATGCAAATGGTAAAAATTAATAGTCTGGCAAATCGTTTTTGTGTGTCGTACTGGCAAGGTTGAAAATGGCGGTAATTTTTTGACGTTTGCAAATATAGCCGCAAAAAGTGGCGGGAACTTATCCATGCAGTTTTGATGCGGATGTGTCAGGCAGGATAAACATGGCGATGAGCCGTGATCGCTTTGATTATTGCTTTTTAAGCCGTGACAAGTAGACATGCTTTACAAATGTGTTGCTTTTATTTGGTGTTCATATTTTTAGATGCACACAAAGACTTGCAGACTGATCCATCAATATCAATGTGTTTAATGAAACAAAACGATTGACAGAGTAGAAATGAATGTAGATTTTTGTAACCACAACGTTGCAAATAAAATACGCCAGTAAGCCCATAACATATTTTTCATTAAAAAGTTCACTAACTATCAACTTTGTATGTACTAAACTCCAATTGGCAAAAGCAAAATGCAATACGTCCAGTCCTCGATTCCGGTAGACAACGAAATGAAGCAATTATAAGTTCTGGAAGCTCATTTATAACCTGTCTATCGTTTCCAGTTATAAAACCAAACGGAAAACTAAGTTTAGCTCGTTGCGGTCACGAGACTATTGGCAACCTAATTGACTTTCATGTTTTCTGAGCTCTACTGTAAATACTCACTACAATTTACCTACCCATTTAATTTTATGAGGTTGGTACTTTCAAATTTTAATTCCATTTGTGCTCGTGAGCCGAAAAGTAGCTGGCCACATGACTAATACAGAAAAGAAAAAAACATTCCAAATTCAAATTTTAACACCGCGCAAAAACGGTTGCACGCGAATCCAGCCAATTACAATGCAGACGTCATTCTCGATTAAAAGAAAAATATCTGGCGGAGCATATTTCTTTTACGTTGTTAGAGGGAATATATCACGAGGGGGTAAAAAGGGGTGTTAGATATCTAAGTTAGATAATTTTGAGTAACGGCTCAGGCAGGGGGTAGAAAAAAAACGACCACAGACAATAAAATATCGTTTCGGTGGTGCAATTAAAAGCGGTTGTCTATGGTCGTAGCCGGGCCATCTTGCATTGGTCGTTTTGTTGCTGGTATAATAACAGTTTTTGCATTTCTTTGTGGAATCTGCATAACTTTATTGCGGAATAAATTTTGTTTACATCTCAGATAAACAGACAATTATTCTAGCAAACATTTTTCTTTGTGTGTATAAAAGACCATCAATCTTTATACAACGTCTAAAGCGTATCCAATATGTGATTAAAAATACATAATTTATTTAAAAATTAAAAAATCCTCAACACTGATTTTCATCTAAGAACATTCCCGACAATTCAACTTTCAAACAAAAAAAAAAACAAAATTTGAATCAGTTCATCCGTTCGGAAGCTACGATGCCACAGACTCACACACACACAGACACGTCAAACTTATAACACCCCGTCGTTTTTGAGTCGGGGGTTAAAAAATATACTGCAAGTAATCTAGTAAGAAACTGTTTTTCTTTTTTTTAAACTAAATGCCCAAAGGCCAACGCGCGACGCCCCCACTACACGTCCGTGAAGAAGAACAGCTGATTTGTTGGCTCGGCCTTGCAACACCCCAAATTGCATTCTAGATAATTATTTTAATTTTGTTTTCAAACGCCGTTAAACCACATTTTTAGAATAACATTGAAGCAAGGTGGAATGAAACCTAGTTACCTCTAAATACATTAAAATCTAGTTTAATCTATATTTATAGTTATTTTTTTCAGTCTAAATATTTAATTTGTAGAAATAACAAAATTATTTCTTTGAACAAACATTTAACATACACATTCTAATTTTTCATTAGCAAAATATCAATTTGTTATAAAAATCTATTTTCGTTTGAAAATTCAAGGAAACTCTTCAGACGAAATAAAACAATCATAAAACGAACGTTCGCGCGTAAACCGATGACTTCCGATGATTTCCGAACGAAATGGCGCGTAATGTCCCGATGCCATTCGTCAAACGCCGGAGATTGACAGAATTAAGATGGCGCCAAACAGACATGACAGCTTGAAAGGAGAAGAGTTATTTTCGGGTACACTTCGACAAGAGCGCTGGGCGAAATATGACGATGGAATAATGTTTTTGGTAGAATTACAATACTAGACATGTAAATGACTTACACATTTTTTCACGCATTTTCCACACTCAAGAAAATTTACTAATTACTCAGGTGAAAACAAGAATGTTTAGTAAGTAATTGTTTTTGAAAATTGGCTTAATAGACAAACCATGAATAGACAATTTTAAAAACTTTTTTAGAGGTAAAATTGAAGATAGGTGATGACACGACATTAGTCATTAGCCTAAATAGGTGAAGTTTTCTAATTAGACTGTGCAAACAAACGAAATACAGCACTGAGGAGTCGTGCAAACGAAATAGAGGAAAGGGTACCGGATAGGGCACAGATAATAAACTAGTAAGAGTTGCTAGTATCATTGGCATTGGAAATAACATAATAAAAAGAAACAGTACTTATAAAACTTTTTTTTTGTCTAGATAGATTTTGAAATTTAACTTTTTCCAAATACGAGTATGTTACTGGTTATAAAGGAAAATACTAAATTATACAACACATGATGTAAGTTACGAAATGTAACACATCCTACTAATATTATAAACGCGAAAGTTTGTAAGAATGGATGAATGGATGTTTGTTACTTTTTCACGCCAGAACGGCTGAACAGATCGGGATGAAATTTGGCACAGAGATAGATTATAGTCTAGAATAGCACATAGGATACTTTTTAACTGCGGGTGAAACCGCGGGGCGCAGCTAGTTAACTATAAAAACCACGTCAAAAATAAAGCTCAGTTTTACAAACTCATCCATTTTGTTTTATATATTGCTACACAAATAAGAATCTAATATCTATCATGTCATGTAACAACCAATTTTCATTATCCCCCATTGACGTTAAATCAGCACAGAAGTTTCTAGCAATCAGAAATACTCGTAAGCGTGTATTTGAAGCTTCTAGTTTTGCACGATCACACGGCTCGATGTAACGACACACCTATTATAGGCAATCAAGGAAACATTCTCTATCATTACTGAATCAGACCATCTGATACTCACCTACGCGTATTAGATACCAGTATCATAATACTAGGGTATCTAGGTATCTGGTATTTTATTGTAAGTCATAAACGCGCGCGATTTTTTTAAAACTTTGCGTTACTAGGTAAAGAAAAAGTTTAATAACTAGTTATTCATTATTATCTACTTATCTAGGTCGTTCTTAGTTTGTGATACATCTGATCAATGATGTTAATGATAATGAAGTTCGTGGCAGAACCGTGAACAGATCAAAATGAGCCCAAAAATTGCCACTTTTAACTATTACTTGGTTCATTTGGTCACCTTCAGACTACATTATACTACATTGCACCAGCTCCATTGTACTATATTATTGTCAATGAAGATACGCAAGTATTCTATACCAAATTTGAGTCGAATCAAACGTCAAGAAGTGGTTCTTATAAAATTTAGCTTCCAAGATTTGACCCAAATTAACCAACACGGTAAGTTAAGTAAAAGCTTGTAGTAAATGTAATAAGTTCTAAAATCTAATCTCTCTAATCTAATCTAATGTAAAAAGTTCTAAAATCGCTAGAGTCTGTATATTAGACGCGTACAAAACAAACAAACATACACCCACTGAAGGCGATTAAAAAAAGATGGCATGTAAAGACAACGTACATGTCGGTACTGGTAGGTACCTATATGTGCCTTGTATGTATGACACACTAAGTACCTACTACCGGTCATTGTTAATTCGCGACAATACATTTGCGATTATTATCTTTTTAATTCACTTAATTGGCATAAGATTGGCTCAACCATGATCCGTAACCTTTTTACAACAAGACGGACTATTTTTAAATTAATATTGATCGCACAAAAACGTACGTAACTGATACAATATCAAAATAAAACACTACACTGAATGTCAAATATGCAGTCAAAGATTATGTCAACAGTTGCCACTAAGCTTCTCAGGAAAAATGCCAAATATTTAACGTCTTCTCCGCAGCTCATATTGCTACCCGTTTTTGCACAAGTCACCGAGCAATTATAAATAAAATTGACATTAATTGCGCGACTCCGTGTTTTTATAAAGTAGGTTAGCAATTTCTAGGAATAATTCCCTTTAATACGAGAAAAGGTAGATGTGCAATGAAACGCAGTTATTAAATGTTGCAATTATTATAATTTCACAAGATAGAGATTAAAGGCGGAGAGTAAACAAACATTGAGACGGCCCACTAATAACTAAAGCAGCTTTATGACACTGGTCTATAAAAAGAAATTCCCCGTCGTGATGCGGGTTTTTCATAACTAGATCATAAATGCCTATAAAGCTATACAGATAGAGAAAACCTCGAATGAAAAAACCTAGTAAGTATTTAGATAGTATTTTAAGAATGACATGCATGATTTTTATACGTTGGCGATAAGGAAAAATAACAAACTTTAGGCACTTTTTTCTACTAGCTTAAAAATCCTCTCTAATTTTAGGTGTTTTTAACAGTGCAAACTGTACCATCTGTTTGTGTACTCTATGACTTAAAAGTAAAATTATAGGCTGGGTTCTTCTAAAGCGCGGCGTCTTTAGTCTGTTCTGTAGTTAATTAAATACATTGAAGCCTTAATGGCGAATAAGTAGCATAAAATAGTTGTCCACAAATATTTTATCCACTTATAATGTACGCTTCATTCTCCTTTTATGATAACTCGTATTTACGCGTTTCGTAGTGAACAAGGTTTTTTGCGACTTCATACTTTGTTTAGATGCTTATCTTGGAAACAGACTAATTTTAATACCCATTTCTGATTTTTAATTACCATGGCTGAATGTTGACTTAATAATAAGCCACGAGTTTTGAGTACGAGAATGATAGATTTTTAGTTTTAGCTTCAGTCGCTTCAAACATTTTCAATATTTGGCCTTTTCCCTTTTTTTAGATCACCTAAATCTTTAAATAACACCTTGTCTAAGACGGCGATAAGTAAAGAGTTTCTAAATCTTTTGTTGTAGTTTTTCTGATGATATGACCATATTGGCATGGCACGATTTTAGCATTGTGCCAATTCCTCAAAAGTTTTTATTTCAAAAATCTTTTGCCACAAAATGAGAACCCTTTCGCACTGATGCCAATTGCAGACGACCCTAATTACCACCCTACAAAGAGACGCATTAAAAAATCGATACACCCTCACAATTAAGGAGTTTCGCATCCCTCAAACGTCATGTCACCCATAGCGTGTGTTTATCACACGTGTAAAAAAACGAGCGCCTTATTTCAGTGGAATAAGACTTGGAATTGTGTGAATGTTAGCTGCGTGACCGCAAAAGGGTTAAGAATTATGTTGCTGGCAAAAATATGGAAGTTTCACATTTGATCATTGGGATGAGAGTTTTTAGAGATGTACTCGTATGTAAATATGGTAGGATTGCTAATTATTTTTGTAAGAGTATGAAATTTACGATTTATTGATTGTCTGCACCGAATTAAATAATTTGTAACAACCTAAATAAAAATCATACCTACCTAATTATCATACTTCTCGTAAAAATCTCTCATAAAAATCATAAAATAAGAAAAAAAACTTTGGTAGAGCAACTCGACAGAATTGATTCATATTCTAAACATATTAAAATTCTTATCTTAATGAAACCTTTTTACACTTCAGAGAAAAAAGAAACAAAAGTCTCTCATACAATCGCGCCATAAAACCCACGCAATGCGAAAGTCTATCGGGGCAATTCGGGCAATATGCAAAAGTTGGGGAGGATGGGGCAAGTCGTGATTAGGCCGTGTGTGCCGATGCGCATCTTATGCCCGCATTACCCTTTCGCTTTCCTTCCGATAGCTGCCTTTGTGGAGGCTTGAGAGGAGGAAACCAGAGACCAAGGTTGAGGAGAGTGTTTGTGGAGGTGTTTTGGAATATCTGGGTAGGATGAGTGGGCAAGCGGTTGTAGAAGTATTTATTGTTGTTATTTTTGCGCATATGGTCATCTGACCCCAAACTAAGCAAAGCTTGTACTATAGCTACCAGAGACTGATATACATACATTTATATTTGTTTAATTAAGTACATACTACCTAAAATTATATTAGGACAAAGACATAGAACAAACACAAATGTTCATCACATGAAAAGCAAACAGCTCTTGGTAGAAATGTGTGATAAAATAATAATTATTAGTCAGGTAATTCGTTGCAAATTCAGCTTTTGGGAGCCTAAATGCTTCTACAGCATAGCGTTGATCATCCAGCTTATTGTAAGTTTATTAACAATTCGCAAGTTCACGTACTGAGTTCCACAATCTCTAGTTATCTCTGTCGCGCAGATCAAACGATAGATCGTTTTTCTTTTGACGTTTTCCGAGTACCATCGATTAAGGCGAACGGAGAGTTAAACCTTTGAGTTTGAGGCCGACTTGAGGAGAATAAGCGCATTTGATGCTTTGCTCTTTTTGATTTGATTTGATTGGTGCTTCAGTTTGATGGTTTAAGAAGGAAACATCGAGATATTAAAGGTTGAGTCTGTGAAGAGAATTGCTAGTCGCGGTTCAGATTATATTACATCCATACTATAGTCACATATCATCACGCCTTTCCCCCGAGGAAGCTGGCAGAGGTGTAATACCATACACACACATTTCGCTGGACGATATTCAGTCCTAAATGTGACAGGGGGCGAGCCTGTCGTCATACACCGAGCTCCAGTCGTGTAGCAGATGACATACAATTATCCATAATGGTATAGTATTATGAAATCGAAAGTAGCTCTGTCTGTCTGTTTGTTTGTAGGCTTTTCGGATCTTAATGACATTTGATAATTAGTCACGAGGAAGGTTTTTGGATACTTTTATCTGTATAAACGCAAACGAATTCCCGGGTCTAGTGTCCATATTTATGAGTAAAATAGGAAACATCAAATTCTGGGCCGTAACCAAAGTTAACATTTCACGGAATCCACCCCTAGTTTCCAATACCCCAGCACAATACACCATTAGCGAAGTCGAATCGTTAACACACTTTCGAGTTGAAAACTAGCCGAATCTTCGAGCTTCCACCCGACTACCCCGTTTAGACTACCAAATACGGCCAACAGAAACTAATAAATGTGAATGTTTAATATTCTAAATCTTGCCGCCCCCAGTCGAATATCAATACGTAAGTTACAGGAGGTGGGATGAAAACGTGTAAGCGACTTTGGTAAGGGAGATGGAAAGTTAAACTTTAAACCCCACACTAATAAACGTTATTATTCCCTTGGACTAGTGATAAATAGGTACTGTGTTTTGTCTTTTTCTTTCTTTTAATTTTTTTAATCGTTCGATAAAAATTAAACACTGCATAACTATTCCAAAGCTTTTCAACGTTTATTAATTAGTAAGCAAATAATCTTTATCTTTTACACTTACCCCAAGTGTAAGTAAATAATTTTTACTTTGTGCATGTCAAAAATAACCTATGTAATATAATTTAAAGGCTGATTAGCTAGCGTTAGCTAGCGTCAGTTTGTATGCGGCCTGTGGCTTACTAACGTAAGTAGCAGGTGCCATAGTTTTTAACATTACACGTTGAAACTTCCTGTGATTTTATGCTATTTTCACGACCAAACGATACTGAACCAAATTTGATAACCAAATTGCAAGAAAATAGAACCATCACGAAGACGATAGCAGACATAGCTCCTGATTTGATATGTAAAAGATAGGGGACTATGTCCCAAAAACATAATTGGAAAAATGATAGTAACTTTTCCTAAAGTGGCGCTTACGTCTATTCACTTCTACCAGATCCAGTTCCGCAGATTCGCAGACTGATTTCCCATGAAACCAATGTAGCATACAAACACCATTATTCTCGAACAATCCAAGATCTTTGGAGCAGGGCGTTAACTTTAGTGCTTTCGGATATTTGTTGATAATAAATTTATCTTAGATACATATTTATTTAAATTTTACAATTTCAAGATTGAGAATTTGTGGAAGGAATTTCAAGCTTGACTGTGTACTAAGTTCCAAAAGTGTTAAGTTAGTTCGTATAGGCCGAGTGGCGAGCCCTGGTGTTGGAGGTTTAGGCCGTCTTACGACTTTACTTTTGACGTTCATAAGTGTATCTTTGATACCTAAATTGAATAAAAACATTTTGACTTTGACTTTGACTTAAAGCTTCTGACTACGCCTTGAAGGTTGCTGTAGTAGGACAAAAGTAGGTAAGTACCATATCTGTTTACCATATTAAAAAAACTCGTTTGAAAAATTATAACCTATGATATTCTAGAGTTCGCTTTGTTAACGTCTGTATTTCAAAAAATGGTTAAATAAATTCAAAACGCTAGCAAAAAGTTCAGTTACTTGTATTTAAAATATTTCATCAAACAATTTTTTTACCAACAAAATTGTTTGATCAAAACATTCAGCTAGAGCAGCACCTGTTTCATTCACTAAAAAAAACATCAATATAATTCGACTGGCAACACGCATGAGCTCATCTCTAGTGCTGTCTACGTTCGATATTGCCGAAATTTTTCGGCAAAACTTTCGAGCACTCTCCACCCTACTGGCAACACACACAGACGTCTAATGAAATCAGACATGCTGGCAATTGTAGATTCAATTAGTAGCAGAGTTGCCATTCTTATCGGAGACGACGATTTTACGAACGAATTAATCCGAAAACATACGATTCCTATCTCCCTCCCCCTTTCTTACATCGATAGGTACATATCTATAGATGACGTCATTGTGTTTGCGAAGAGTAATTAAGTACACGCGACCAACTTATCTGCGAGTTGGATAAATGAGGAAACTAAAAATTGTCTATGGTCGCTTCACAGTTTGGTCGGGAAAGAGCGATGGTGGCGTCTCACTTGACTGCCAGACAGTATTGTCGCGTACATGTGAATTGGGAGTGAGCGATAAGTAATCATGTTTGAAACGAACTTCAGAAACTTCGAGTTATTAGACGAGTGAGTTACCAACGATTCGCTCGGATTAGGAATGGTAGATCATTTTAAATTGATTAATTGAAGCACCTGTGTTCGTACGAAGATTAATTGACAAACTAAGTAATCTAGATAGACTACAGTTAATCTTTAAACATATACTGCGGAACCCTAGAAAGTAACAATTGACCGAGAGAAGCCACGTCTCAGAGTCTACTCGGCATTCTACAGCTCAGCATTTGTTTGTCCGACGATAACTTAAGTATCTTTGGTCCGATTTTCACAAAATTTTGCAGGCAAGTAGTTTACTTCAATACAATTTTTTATGTTTATATATGAGCTAATCGGGTTGTGGAGATATGCAAGGTCTCCGATCAAAGCGAGCTACTAGTAGAATCTGAGGTTAAACAAATTAAAAACGAATAAAAATTGGTCCAATTTATAAAAGCATTCAATATTTGTCAATAAAAAAGTCGTAGTGGTACAAACCATGAAACCCCAAAACGAATTTAAAAATGGAACGAACAAATTCAAATCAAAATCCGATATTCCATAATTGAATAGACAACTCTATAAACCCAATCAAAACAACTTACGGTTGCGATCGCCGATAATCTATTAATAGGGAGGGGAATGTACCCTATTTTTTATCGATCATTGATCACGCCTGAGTATTGATGAATTGATATTAATGCTTTGGGGTGACGTTTTTTTTTATTACAGACCTTGTTGACGGAACCACAATTGAATTGTGTATTTTTTTAACACAATGGTCGTTCGATTGTTGGTGGCAATTATTGGTATTTTTTTACGTGTGTTTGTTTTTTTTTTATGTGCGAATCAGCGGACCATGGATTTGATTAGTATGTGTGATTGAGTGTTGATTTGCTGTCTTTTTTACAAGCCAATTTTTTTTTTCGCAAGCAATTTTGATTATTTTGTTTATTATTAATTTTGTTGCTGTAAATGCTATATGCAATTTAAAAAGAGAGTTTTTAAAAATAAATAGAAAATGTACTTTTATTCTGATTAAACGCCTCGATCCAAGGTATGTTAGATTGTGTTATCTATAAAAACTAGGGACATTTATTTTTTAACATTTTAAAATCAAACTCTACCTGCCTAAGCCAAAAAAAGAAAAAAAAAAATTCAAAAAATTGTAAGACGGAATAGTAAACATGCGATTTGAATTCCGAACATCCAATTTAACGGATAAGGAGGGTACATTCAAATTCATAGACAATATAGATTCTAACAATGGCTTCCATATTCGTGCTCACACTTCAATATGCGAAATTGACACCACAATATTACAAACAGAAATAAGATTGCCTCGAGCCACCCCCTTCACCCACCCCGGGTATGGGGTGGCACTTTATTATCCCGAATGTCTTCACGATTGAAACCAATTGTTAATTGAGCTATATCTATGAAAATTGCGTTCCCGCTCGATTCTTATCGGAATTTGTCGTTAAATTTATTATTACAATAGCGGCTTTTCGGTTTCCACGTAGAACGGAACGCCTCAATGATCGCGCTCTAATCAGAAATATAATTTGGAATCTCTCTAAATCTAAAATTACAAACGCAATAAAACCAACGCGGAATTCAATTTTCATAATTTAAAATTAGAATAGATCAGTAATTAAGAGTTTAATTGTCTATGGTCTAGCGATTGTAGTTAGAAAAAGCGGGAAAATTGGATTTGGAACGTCAAAAATTCGAAGCATTGGCGCGGTGGGACGATTATTATTAGTTGGGTAGGAAGGTTGGTTAGACAAATGAATAAATCCGAATGGAAATTTCCCTATTCGTGAACAATAGTTAGATTTAGAGGCTGTATCTCGCTCAGACAGATTGATCGGGCCCGCCTCGCGCGGTGAGCGCCGAGGATCAAACTTATTTGTAACTATTTTGAAGACGAAAGCAAAGTATGGATTGTTCTAAATATCTACTTGATTTGGATGAGATGGGTCGAAAGTCATTTAAGAATATCATCTCTTTATTTCTTTGATATTTAGCTCTTATTCCTTGATAGTGGCTAAAAACTACAAAGTTTTCATCAAAAAAAATTGTGAGAAATTTTTAAGAACTATCTTAACGTGGTAGCTTATAAGAATGTACTTTAAACGGTACCATTAAAGATACTTTAACAAACATCAAGCACCATCAAGTTGAGTCAAGCGACTCATCAAGCGACTCTTACTTACATTTATTTTGTCTCAACACAGCACCTTTTATTTAGCCAACGTCAAAATTTCATTGAAATTCTATGCATGTGTCCGCGGCTTAGAAGCAGCCATCGTTCGGAGTTGGCGCCAAACCCATCATCAGCCGTATCTCAAGTTACCACATAAATATAATAAATAATAACATTGCGTTCACATAAATCGCGATTCTCTCTCCATATTTTGTTACCTGTGCCGTTTGTTACGATTTTATTATGAAAATGAATGGCAGGCGGACCAGGGGGGGGGGAGGATAAGGCGTGGGAGAGGGGGGGCAGACGATCAAAATGGCAATATAAGTGTGAGGCAGTGAGCGGGCTTCGTAAACGGGCACACAAAGAAAATATGATTGACATAAGTCTGTTCTAAATTTAACCAACGCCATAGAGCATCATTTTTGTTTTATCTAAAGCAGAATGTTTTTTTTTCGTAATAACTTCGCGATGGGACTGACATGAACTAGTTAGCAGCACTCGCAGATTTTCCCGCTCTTTTGAAAAAAATCTTGTCAAACACAAGATTAGTCTACGTTTAGTTGAGAAAAATTAAGAAATAGAAAGGTTAGA
The DNA here is from genome assembly GCA_911728515.1 of Peribatodes rhomboidaria. Lineage (NCBI taxonomy): Eukaryota > Metazoa > Arthropoda > Insecta > Lepidoptera > Geometridae > Peribatodes > Peribatodes rhomboidaria. The sequence goes on along the minus strand of OU452187.1, from coordinate 14,494,715 downwards.
GCTACCTAAAGTTAGAGTTATTTTCGCATATCACAACTTGATAAATGACATTAGTGTGAGTGCGATGCCAAATGATTTGCGTCAAGCTTTCCCTCTGTATTCTATAAGATTGCGACCAAAGGGTTCCTAATTCGTACATTCGACGCACACTACCAACTATGAGTTTTATGGACCGACTCTTTTATGGGATAATCAAATTTTGTAATATTAATGCGCTTAATTCGCGCAGGGAATTGATTTTGGAACGAAGCGTAGTTTCTGCGGTTGCCTGCCTTTGCCTTTATTCGATGAGGTATAAATGTTGCTCTATGGTTTCCAATATGGCGGGAAAGGTAATACGTTTAAGTTGGGTATATTTGTACAACGAAAAGGGTAATAATTATTTTAATTGCTTGCATGTCGAAGGCTGAGTATGAGACTTAGTGTCAGAGTTTTTTTGGTCGATGGAAAACCTCTTTCATGTTGCGATTGGTGTTGTAGAATCTATTTAAAAAAAACAGATTGAGCAATAATACTCTATGGTAGGTACACTACCTTTTTATCGTTATGTTTCCAATTTTCGAAGTGAACTAGAAAGGTTATATATGGCATGTAGGTGACATTTAAAGACTGACCAGCTCAAATATTTAACTCCCTCGATCTGTGAGCGGCTATTCGGACAACGCAACGTTCCTACATATTAATTTCGGGTGAAAGTCTTAGTTACAAAAGGTTAATGGTATAATTAAGAGGGATACCTGTCGATATCCCCTCCTGTTCTACCCGCAAAATTAATACCGGTCGGGGTACGTCAAAAATCATTATATTTTATAGCGCGGCCGAAATAAATGACTCTTATACGGTACCCGTGGAAAGTTATGTTCGGACTGATTGTGCCTCGCGGTTTCTCCCGCGTGGACAATGTGAACCGGTTATGTGAACGGAAACTGTCAAACCATGTAATCGTCACAGTTTACAGAAGCTGCTTCTATTTTAACACTTTAAAAATGTACTTACGCTTAAAAAAGCTTACGAAAAAAAGGCTTGAGCTTTTAAAAGTTTACATTTTGTTATTCCAAAAAATATATACATAGTTGTCAGCTTACGGATCGGAATGTTCGAATAGCTCATGTCTTTGTAATACGTCGATGGAATTATTTTGACGTAAAAGCGTGACAAACAGACAAAAGAACACATTTTCTCGCATATACCGTATGGAAAGTTTATATTCAAATTTCACTCAGTCCGTCGGTCCGGCATCTCCGAGGATCAATTTACATATTTTCGCAGGTTTCCACGATTACATTTAATGTTAGATATGTGGAAGTGCTAGAGCGTTATGTTAGGTACTTTTCGAACGAGACTTCTGTACGAGTATCAATTTACTGTTCTGTTACAGTCTGGAATTTGAATTTAGAATCAGTTTTCTTTTCAATTTTTGCTCAGTGGTTGGATTTAAATATTCGAATTAGAATCGGTTTTCTCTAAATTATTCAATTGGTTATTAGACATACAGGAAGTCAGCAGACTGTTCAATCAAACGAATTATTGAGACTAATTTTCTAATACATGAGTGTGTCTCGTGTTTATGAGTAGATAATTGTCATAAACTGTTTTTTATTATAATTACGTTTTAGACAACCATGCTACCGCATAAAGCCAAACTTATTTTTAAAAAAGGAGGTATATTGTCTATGTCTGCCTGTTTCTAACATCGTTTTCCAATTAGGACCCTAAGCACTGACGTACTCTGTCAGTGGCTTGAGTAAAACAAACAAATTGTTGCGTAAATTGTGTGTAACTCACTTTTTAATTACACGTGTGCTCGTTACAATGGAAATTCCAATTAATTCTGAACAAATAATCAAAAGCTTTCACATGACGTTTGGAAATAGCAGACCGCAGCGCGTTTCTAAGACGCGCTTGTCAAAAATAAACGACGAATTCGGATAAAATAATACAATACAAAGAAAATATAAATACACACCCAGAATTCGGTTAAAATAATGATCAACGAGTTAATTGTATGAATTAGGTAAGGCTTATTTTCCTTATTAAGCGAGGTCTCAGAGTCTACCGGGACATCTCAGCGTTTGTTTGTTCGACGATAGCTTGAGTATCGTTGATCCGATCTTCGTGAAATATTGCAGGCAAGTAGTTCTTGCAAATGCAATTTTTAAGTTCAAATGTCAGTGAAATCTGTCCAGGGGTTGAGATATAGGGAGAGGATAAATTCTAGCGATTTTCTTTTGAACAAAAAAAAGAGTGAAAATAAAAATTGTGATTCAAATATAAACGTGTAATCAACGTTCACGTACAAAGAAATCTTAATCGATTACCCACGTATTGAAACCCGCATCGCATTCCATAAATAACTTTAGGAAACGTTGGACGTCCGCCAATCGAACTAAGAATTTGTTAACAGAGACAACGATGCCATTACCACCCGAAATAAAAGCGTAATGAATATGCAACACTCGCAAAACCCATTACTAAAATATCCTTCTAAATATCAAGGAAAAAACCCCGCAAAATGGACGCCACTCGTCTGAATAAGTCGGGATATTTACATAAAAAACAAATAATACTCGCCGAGACGGGATGCGCGCATAAAATTAAAATCGATGAGAAGTTCTACCCTTCGAATTAAATATCATTGCCCTGTCTCACGCACACACGCAACCAAGATCTAGATTAAAGTTGAAGGGTCGAGTCGAGTGTCATGTTCGAATGGACCATCGATTTTTACTCTATGACGATGACGTCACGCCGCGACTAATCTTCTTACATTGACCAATACTAAATACAGAATCTGAGCCAAGCCGAAAGTTAGACAGTCTAAGTGACATTCGATAAATTAATTCGAAATTTAAAACAAGTATTGCCTCGAAAACGCATTTTTCCAAACCATAAAGATCTGATATTTAAAAAAAAAATCGCACGATTCCAATGGGGTGTAGCTTAAAATATCGGTCCTTGCTTATTTGCATACTAACTAAAATAATTTATTATTTTTTCTCCGAGGGGCGAACTACGTGGGGTGAGATTGTACACAATAGGAATAACTAGAAACAGAGTGTTATTGCCCCGATCACAGACGATTTACAATTTAAAAATAACAGTCCAAAACAACAACCTTCAGTATCTCATGAAACTGTACGGTTCAATCTACGACTAGACGAGCTCCAAATATGAAAATAAACATACACAGAAATGCAATATTCAACGTCAAAACGCTGCTTAAAAGTTTGAATCAAAGCGGTTCGAAAATCAAAGTAGAGTCGGCAAAAGGATGAGTGGAGATCGCGGTTCGTCGCATCGCATCGCATCCTTACAATACGCCATATGATTGCTGGAAACAAAGCTCCGGTACAACTTTCCGAACGACTCTGGCGGCGAAAAAGTTTGCCTACTCTGTGGACTTTTGTGTCATCTGTGTTTGAACGTCATCGCTATCGACGCGGTAGTTTGAAGATTCCAATTTTGAGTTTTGATTACTCGTATGCATGATTCAATTGTTTTTGTTTTAAAAGTTTACTTTTTTTAATATGTGGCAGGTAGAGGGAATAGTTGTTTCTGTTGACGCTGCGAAAATTCTGCCCGTAGCGGATTGCGAACGAAATTACCATCCGAATCAAAGGGAATAATTTTATATCTACACATAAACACGACAGAGGTCCAGTCCAGACCGTCTCACACCACCGGCCGCAAGATTTATACACATTATCATATATGATATGGTTTAAATTCTACGATTCACTGATGCATTATATGTTTCTACTTTTTATTTTGTCTGGCAGGGCCTTTTGTTTTGACTCGATCCGTGTTTGAGGGTTTAATTGTGGATTCTTTATGATGTATTGTAATGAGTCGGTGTGAAGCTTTAGAGCATAGACTGTTTTTTTTCTTCAGATAATGTCGTTATGCCATTGTCAAGTTCTGTAATTGTCACTTTTGGTTTTTTAGAGTTGTAATTTTTTTGTTTGAAATTCGAACTGTCATTTTGAAAAGTATTAAAAGCTTTGCCCCATTAGTTGTGAATTGCGTTTTTGAGCAACAGTTTCTAGAGCAAGGGTTGGAATAGTTATTCATATGCAAATAGTTTTGTAGTTTGCCACCCGGTAGTCGATCGACGAGGTCTTTGGTGGAATAACAGTAGGGTGCACGCTGTTTCTTTAAGAATTCCATAGTCAACTAATATTTTATTTTGCATCTTATTTTCTTACCGTTACCGTAGCATATCTTGACGACAATAATCTGTCTCGTAAAAGAAACCTTTTTCTAGTGGATTAATAGCTGCCATGCTCTAATTCTAAGTCATGACGATTCAAAAACAAAAGATATCATAGAGAATCTTACTGAATCCGATTTGAATTTCGAATACGATTTCTTACGAGCATCGATCCTAATAAGCACCCCTGTCACCCACACACGCACAATCCCGATTGCACACAAATTTTAACTCAACTCATGCATATTTATAAAGTAAACGTGTATATTATTTAATATTTGCGTTTGTGTGCGTAAGGGAGGGTCTTAATAACAGATATTCAATCAAAATCAACCCCTTTCGGACGCCGATATCTTTTGCCCGATGCATCTCACCCCCTGTGTTGTTTAGCGATCTATAGATACGAGGACTACGAGAATGTAAAAATTCGTTTCGTAACTCTGATTAGTCAATCTTTACTTGACATTTTGTGTAGATTACCACAAAATCAAAATTTATTTAGTCATAAATAAATAAATAATAAATCATGTTTCTCTACTTTAAAAATCTCTGGCACCTTTGCGTTAACATAGTAGTTTCTAGTTATTTCTCAATAAGCCAGAGCTTGGTTTATGGTTCAAACGAACTTTTGCGCTCTACGCAATGAAAACACAGTTTTATATTTTCCCGCTCTGTAAAAAAGAAAAAAAATATATTATGGCCCTTATCTATGGCCCTTAGAATAAAAAAAAAGTAAACAAAACGTCCTAAGATTATTTAACAGTAGATATGCGACAAGGCTTCCTTCCAAGGAACTTCAGTATTGTTTTCCAATGAAAATGATTTATTTTTTGCCGTCGCTTGAATTAATTTCCCACATCCGGCAGCCATCGCGAGCAGATATTTAATGATTTGCGTTCCGTTCTACGAATATGAAAGTACAAATTAGCTATTTGATATTTTATGTGGATTGGAGCGTTTGCGAAAGTTGGTTAGTTAGAGTAAGCTTCGTTCAAACATTTGGTCATTAATTTCAGATGCAGACTAAAAAAATGTTTTAGCAAAGTATGATAAATGTTTTTTTTAACTTTGTTACTGCTGTAGACTTATAGTTTTGTTAGTTATCGATTGTATTTCAATATAATAATGATATTTTGTTCCAAATTCGTGCACGTTTTTAATTTGACTGCCATCATACCTACAAGTCTCACGAATAGGCCTAGAGATGTCAGATTTCATTAGTTAGCTGTCAACGTCATTCTTAGCCCCGTTGTCGCCGTGAACGGACGTCTAGTCTAGCGAATGACAGATTGAGTTATAATGAATTGGGGAAGCTTCAATACATTTCTGTTTAAGCAATGTTTTCATCTTTTATGCATGACTAGCTGTGTTTTACTTCATGGCTTTTCTGTAATTTAGCGAGAAAGGAATACTAAAGTCCGTATAAGAAGGTGCAACATGTATCTTAATGAAAGATAATAATTTTTGAGACATTTCTGTCATAAATGACAGCGAGTGCAAAGTTGTAATCGATACCAATATAAAAATGTAAATACTTATCAACAACATAATATTTTCCTTTTGTCATTTCGCGAATGCGCGGAATGCTTTTACAGAGCGAATAAATTCCTGCGATTGACAAATAACAATTTTAATTAAACGCCTCGATGTCAAAACTAATAAAGCTCATCTAGCGCTCGTTTGGAACGCTTCCAGAATGTTCTTTATCTAAATGAACGCGTTTTTTTCATACGATATGAATATTCGTTACCACGCGTGTCGCCCTGAGGATAAGCTAACAGACAAAGTTACAAGACACAGCGGGTACTGAATGAACATATCTATCTTTTTCATTGTTTATAGGGACATATTTTGTTCACCGCGCAATTTAAATTATATTACAATTTACGTAATCCATATTTAGTTTAAAAAAGGTAACTTTTTTACTGTTAAGCATTCGTTCATAAATAATTTCCAAATTAACAAAAATGTTTTTTTTTTATTTATTTTTTATGTGTTTTTTTTATGTAGTAGGTCGACGTTTGACCACCAACTCGCCTGAGGTTAAGCGACGTGGTGGTCTAAGATGGAGCACGACGACCTATGAGGTACTTATTCACTATAGCCTTGAAGTTTTGTTGAGTGAAGAAGTACAAAGACGGCAGTTGAGTGACTAAATAAATAATAAATATCATATTAAGTAAATAGTAAATATCACCCTGTCAAATGTCGCGATGATCTAATTGCATGAATATGAATATCCATTGTGTTCCACACGTCACATTGAGAAGTTTTTGATTGTTAATGGGTTTATGGTTGTAGCTGGCAAATCGCTGTTAGCCTATCCCTTATCCACATAGCCAAGGAGGTCCCTTTTAACCGGGTTGTTCACCTATCGAAAGGGTTAATTCTAAAGGGTAACGTCAGACGGACGATCATTTTTATATGTATATTTGAGGTATTGCGTGCCAGAAATGTTTTCGTTTTTATTATTTTTGGGGTTGGAGGGATGGTAGACTATCGTTTTGTACTGTTGGCTTATTTTTAATTTTAAGCGAAGATATGGTAACCTTTTTGGTAATGTCGGTGAATTTTGTGGGATAAAATGATGGGTGATCAAATGTGATTTTAATGAGCTGTGTTGTATAAGCTTATTCAAATGCTAGGAGCTCAGTTAAGGATTATTTTGACTTATTTTATAGTTAACTTAGATATTATGTCACGCGTGCGTGGTAGAAGGTTTCGGGCGGCTAAATTTCTAGACATTTTTAGATAAATAAATCGAAAAATTCTTTCTACTAATAAACGTTGCAAAGCCTCGGACTAGTTTATACAGTGTTTTGTTTTTTCGATTGCTTTAAAAATTTAAAAGAGTGAAAAAGACAAAGCATTGCATAAACGAGGCGATACAAAGTTTATTAGTAGTTATCTCATTTTCATTCTCCAAACTTTTCATGAAAGTTAGAATAGATATGGTAAATATGATATACACTATGCGATATGTAAGTTTGTATATACAACTATGTGTATGTCAAATGGGGTGTACCACATAACCTATCAATACTACCGATAATCCCAAATCAATACTGCATTCGGATTAAAAAAGCAACCCCTAGCTGTCACCCCTTGACACCCTTACACGCGGCTAACTAACACACACACACGCAGCTAATAAGACACACATACAAGCTAAGACAGTTCGACAGGGCTCGATTGCGATTTTTGAGCCCTCATCCGAAATGTGGGTCCCTTGAGGGGCCACCCTTTGACTATACATACACGGATAGTACATTATGTCTGTAATATGTAGGAATTAAAACTGCGCCCTTGGGTCTGGGATTGCAACATGTATCTTTAATTAGTAATGCATTGCTTTTATAGTAGGTAACTAGCTGCGCGCCGCGGTGTTGCTCGAGAACTAAGAGAAGAGAGTATTTGCTGTCTTCGTTGTGAATTGCATCTGTTCATTAATGTGAGCGTAAAGAAGTAAGAAACTAACACACTCACAAACTCACGAGCTTTCGCATTTTTTATTTTGTTAGTGTGATTAGTTAATTTACTTTCACGGCTCTGCTCGCGTTTCATAGCACTCAGTGATTATTGTGTTTATATTAGTAAATAATTTTCAAAATTGGTCTAGTATACTTGCAAACTTTACTTCTTTACGATAACATTTTTCTGGGTTCTTCTCTGTACACATCTTTTACTAATTTACTTATGTGCTGTATTTTTGGAAATACGAGTAAATGTATCATTATTAAATATTCAACTGTGTCTTTAAAGTTTTAGTGTGGAAAAACTTATAGGTACCTAAGTATCTAAAAAAGTCTAGCTAATTTATAAATTTAAAAAATTGACAAAGATCGAAAACATTGGAACTGCAACAATGAAATTTTTATTTTTTATTTTTTTAATTAACTTTGTCACCGTTCTCTCGATTTGTAAATTTAGAGCTGCACCCGATGTGCTTAAAATCGAGTGGCTCAGTAAATAATGCGGGCGGTCAGGGCCATCGATTGATCGGGCCGGATCAAGGGGCGCCTATAAAGGGGTAACCAAAATATTGCTGGGGGCCGATACTGTCACATGTACTTATGTAGTTTTGTCTGCAGATCCAAGGGTGATATTTTGTTGCTTTTACATTGATGTGGATTTATGCGACTTGCTTAATTTGTCTATATTATTTTGCCGGCTAACATTAGGCATAGTACGTATATGTACAAACCTGTGGCGCTCGTAGCTAGAGTAAGTGTTCGTCAATGATTACTTGATTAGTCTTTGGTTTGGACCGCCTCGGTGCCTCAGTTGGTAGTGAACCTGCCTTCTGAGGTGGGGGTGTAGATTCGATTCCCATCTAGGACAAACATTCATGTGATGGACATTTGTGTTTGTTCTATATCTAGGTGTTAATATCTATTCAACTATGTGGTTAAAATGAATATCAGTCTCTGGCAGCCATAGTACAAGCTTTGCTTAGTTTGGGGTTAGACAATCGTGTGTGAAAAATTTCTTGAATTTATTTACTAATTTTGGATGAGTGATCGCAGCTGGCAAATACATCTGAGCGCTACCGTTGCTCGGATGACGCGTTACGTCATAGGTCCCCGTTATATGTCATATAACAACAACCTTCCCATGCCAGAGGCCTTCCGGTGGATTAAAACAAATTTTTTACGTTTTATTATTTATGTTTTCATTCTAATGTTTTGAAGACAAAAAAAGTGGGAAAAGCTATTCGTGCTTAATTTCATCTAAGCTCGCTAAATAAGATATCATCGTGACGACTAAAGACTTCAATCAAATAGCATCCTTTTTAGTCAAATATCTAAGTTTGAACACGTAAAAACAGATTTATCTGTACATACCAATCCAACATTTACAATCGACATGTTTATTTCTTTATTTAGGACTATCAGATTACACTTAAAATACTTATAGTCTTACTTACATCTACAAGGATAAATTAGAAAAAAAAACTCTGACACCGATTTTTATAGCTAAGAATACTCCCGACTAATTCACCTTTCAAACAAAAAAAAAGTCAAAATCGGTTCGGGAGATACGATGCTACACACAGACACACATATACAGCATTATACACACAAACACACATACGCGTAAAACTTATAACACCCCGTCGTTTTTAAAAAACACAAACTGAAAACTAAAAAAAGTAGTGCTTCGTATAAGATGGCCACAATGTTGGTAAATCTGAGCCAACTAAATCCACATCTCTCCGTCTCTTCGTCACGATAATGATAACTCGTTATTATCGATTTCTCGTTATTCGCCGGCTGTCATTAATAATTTTAATTAATTAACATGCGGGGGGCGTTTATAGATGCTTCCTATTGTCACGGGCCGTAGATGATTTATGCGCGTCTAACGTCTTTCGTTATATCGTTATGACATAACGGTTATGTGCCGAAGCTGCGTAGCGTCTTTCGTGGATGCCTCATTGATTTTGATGAGTAACTTTGTATGTATGTGTGTTATAATTACATACGTTTGGTAGATAAGGAACGCTTCATAATGGGTTTGTTCAGCGCGAACACAGAAGATGATATTAAAAGCTTTTATAAATCTTTACTGGCTGCGCCCTCGGGAGTTTACCCGCGGTCCCACTAACGGATGTTTTTTCGGGAAAAGTACCTGATCTCCTTTTCTGTACCTCAGACGACGTGTATGCAAAATTTTATGATGATCGGTTGAATAGTAGAGGCGTGAAAACGTAACAAACGAACAAACTCATTTCGCATTTTTAATTTTAGATAGGATTAGGATTTATGTTCGCCGTTTTCTCTCGCTTTATGAAAATACTAGCTGCGCCCCGCGGTTTCACCCGCGGTTAAAAAGTATTATATGTGCTATTCTAGACTATAATCTATCTCTGAGCCAAATTTCATCCAAATCCTCGCTCGATCATCAAAGCCGTTCTGGCGTGAAAGAGTAACAAACATCCATCCATTCTTACAAACTTTCGCGTTTATAATATTAGTAGGATTGTGATCATGACATTAGTCTTCATCATCATCATCATCTTCTTCAGTCATCAGTCTTCTATCTTACTGCTGTGTCACCAATTTTTACTTTTTGACTCGCCTAATAGGAAGTGAAATGTGATCGAAGTTGTAACATGTCATTACATTATCTGTGCCATTTGCCACGACATTCAAAATTAACATTCAAAGATTATCTTTAGTACCCAATCTTTGAAAACTGATATGTCTAGATGGACTGAAAAAAACATTGCAAGGGGCCAGAAAACTAGCGTCGAATCGTTAGTCCCTAAGCGAACAAAAGTATGACGCAATGCTAGTGCAAGACGTACCTTTCACGCACACTAGTATTAAAAGTTGGGCTGTAATTTTTCATCCTTAAACAGTACGAAACTCTCTCTAGATATGCATATAAGTACTTATAGTACCTAACATTAAATGTTCGTATATGTATAAATAGGCAAGTAATACGCAAAAATAAGGATACAAAAAACATAACCTTTGAATGGAAGTATCGAAATCAAAAGCCCGCGGCTGATGTTTTTTCTCCCGAAGTTCCAAAGCTCTACACACATTTGTATGATTAATTATACACATTTATTAGTAAAATTTCGCCTCCGATTCCACCATAGGGGAAGAAAGGGTTAGTTCGGCACGTCTGTGTGTGTGTCATTAATATTTATTTCGCATACATAAGTTATTTTATCGTGTACTGGATTGATTGCTTCAAAACGCCTTGTAATGATTGGTATTGTTGTGTTACAAAGTGTTATTATTTAGGTTAAGACTAGGTTTCATTTTTTTTTTACCGTTTTATTAATAGGTTTTCGTTTGGCCGCCATCTTGCTTGATGTTTTGTATCAAGAATAGGTAGATGGGTAGAAAATAAACTCTTTACTGTAGGAATAGAAACAATTACATACCAAAAAATGAAGTTGTAAATTTTGAAATTAAATCAAAAAACTGGCGGACTTATCGATAAGAGCAATCTCTTACAGGCTACTATTAAATGTGGTAAGCTAACCTAAATGATAAAAGTCAGGATAATTATTCAAGTAATAAGTACTATTTATGATTTTACAACTAAATATACAAGTTTTAATTGTCATACTTTAATCAACGGTAAACGCAAAATCTGGGTGTTAGAATTTATTAGACTCTCACCAAAATAGGTACCTATCGCTTTAAACCAGAAGTTCATAAACCATTAACAAAAACTATTTCACCAGACATGCAGCAGTTTCTAAAAAGCCTACCCATTTAATACAAGCTACACCACAAAATATACAGATACATATATACCAACAACCTATACAGTAAAAAGTACAGTACAGTATAGTTATAGAATACAGTACGAAAACTAGATAACAATCGCTAATTGCGCCCAAAAGCGAGACGTTTCGTGAAAATTTGAGTGTGAAACCTACAGACGATTCGTGTCAAATACAACACGGACTAGTCACGCGAATACTTGGGAACCGAGTCGACGGGCTTTCCAACTACCCACTGTGTCTGAGTAGCCTTGCCGTGAAGCGTGTCCTAGTGTCAGGGGTGAATTCGGAAATGGAATTAAGTTTGTTATGTTTGATAGTAAATTTGTCTATGGGATGGTATAGTCCGCCAGGTACAGCATTCCGAGTCAAAAATGGCCACTTTTACACTGTCACAATGGACTTAGGCAATTCTATTATAATTAGTAAAAGTGGCTGCAAGTGTTGTCAGTCTTTTAGGTCTTTTTCATATATGGAGGTTTTTTTCTTCTTTCGATCTCCATTTTTTATTTTGTAGGGCTATTTTTTAAAGTTTTCTTCTTTTACAATATTATATTACATCACTTGGAGGCTTTTAGCCACTTCTATTAATGTTACAAGCTATGTTTACAAATTGAGCGCGTCGCCGCGTAGCACTGTGCTGCGTTCGGGTGGTTTTGGAAAACTTTAAATGTTATCATTGTCTACAATTTTGGAGTCGGTAAATAATGAGGTATTGCATGTCCTTGGTTAATAAAAGTGCAGTATCGTGAAGCGTTTTGTTGTATCTGGTAGGCTTGTTTCGGTGTTTTCGCAAATCAATACACGTACCTATACATATGTTAAAAGGTAAGTACTTGTAGGTTTGGTACTTTTACCTTACGGTTTATATACTGTTCCCAAATACTTGATTATTTTTACAAGAAAAATGTTTGAAAAAAGTATAGTAGGTATCTATTTGCTGCCAATACGTACGTGCCCGTTGGTCAATGTTTAATGATTTCTTGGTATCGAATTAGGACTCCAAATTTTTAACAGAAGTAACGTTACGGAAAACGGATCATAAGCTTTTCAGTATTTTTTTTCTAAAATGCAAATTCAAAGAAATGACACTAATAACTTATTTTTTGTATCTCTGGCTGGCTACAAATAAATGACAGTAAGTAATTACGAAAAAAATATTTCCATTTTCCTTTTCAAAAATAGAGATGAGACTACCGAATTAGAGTTCACATTAAGGCTATGAGTGCGAAGCTTTATTTATTTTAAAAAAAGCCGCGAACTCCTTGTCCATTAACAAAAAGTATTGGATCGTATCTCGAGTCATTTCCAGTTTCCGAACCATAAAGTGTCAATAAAAGAAAACGTTAAAACGTCTCATCTGCATATTCGCGCCGTTAAAAACAAAAAGAAAATATTTAGAGCGATAACGTGGATTAATAACCCGTTGCTCGTTATTCGTTAACGTTATTTTCACTTGAGGAGGTATTGATTTAACGTTTTTTGGGATGTGACGTCATTTTGTCAGCAAGTTGAGTTGAAACGCCAAGCGGTCAAATCACCAAGAGTTAATGTAATCCCATTCAATTAGTTAATTTGAACGAAAATTAAATGTACTATTTTAGACAGATTAAAAAACTTTTTAAATATTGTGTACTGTTTTTTGTGATGTGACGTCATTTTGTCAGCTAGTGGAAAGAGTTGAATCGTCAGGCGGGAATGGGTCAATGTAATCCGGTTAATTTAGTTCATTTGAACGAACTATTTACTTTTTTTGACAGATTGAAAAACTTTTAAAATATTATGTACTGGTTTGTAGGCTGCGTTTCTACCTCCAAGAAAACTTCCGCCAGAATTGTCCGATAGTCTATCTGACAGCAGCAAGTGCTGCCTACAACTGAGTTTACACTTGCAAACTGCTGTCGAGCAGGAATCGGACATTTCTCGGAGAAGTTTTCTTGCAGGTGTGAAACGAGACCTTAAAGAGTATGTAAGAAAATATTTAGAGCTAGGGCTGTCAAAACAGTTATCGACGTCGTCGACAGTCGATATGCCTTTTAAAAATGGAACCTTTTAATAGCTACTGATTGGCTGTAATCGTTTGACAGTTAGAGATTAACACGCCGCGTCACTGGCCAGTATTTAAAACGTTTCGAATGGATTATTGACAAATGCCATCCATTATTGGCCCGATATTGAATGTGTAAGCATCAATGGTTCATTTGTCAGCTTTGTAAATGTGTCTTGGATTAATTAATCTATTATTTATCTTAACCATTAAAACTTACTCGTATAAACTTTGATCTTTGTAGGTTTCGCTCTGCTTTCTTACCTGAAAAAAACAAATAATACATAAGTCAAAATGCATTTTTGTAGAAAGGAGGCGAGCTAGTCTTCTACCTGATGGTAAACGCTGCACTTTCTTAAATAGTTACAATACATGAAGAGTTCGAACATCAAATCTTGCGCGGGAAAGCGCTATCGTATTCCGAACTGGATAAGCTGTTAAGGGTCGGTAATCGGTAAAGTTGCTTGGAGCAAAACTGGGTTGTAATGACATCTCATAAAAAAAAGGTTCAATGAATTGGTTAAGTACGAGTATGTTTTATTTCAGCTGTGTTTCATCTTTTTTTCATCGCGATTTTGTCCTTGTTTGACAACAAACTCGCCTGTTGGTAAGCGACACTGTGGTTAGACAAGACAAGACATTAGACATTTTGTCCTAACTTTACTTCACCTAGCTCACTCTTCCGTTGTGCTCCGGCCCTTAATCACGTTACGCGCAATTTTACTGGAAACGTTGAAATCAATAAGAAAGGCAAGTATTTAAATGCTATTAGACGTCGGCCATATTTAAATGTAACAACACAGAACACAGCAAGGCGAATCGTCAAACCATCTGGAAAGTCGCGACGGGGAGCCTGGGGGGAATCGGGACAATTTATAAAACCGAATTATCGGCGACTTGTCGCGAGTGAGAACCGACGCGGGCGATCGGGAACTAGCGTTCCATAGCACAAGGCATGCGTAAATTCGGAACTAATTTGGCGTGAGGATTTTGTTTCTGTAGAGTAGTTATGTACAGTTTTCTGCAAGGCGACAGATTTGTTAATTTGTTGTGTGGATGTGGTCACAGAAAAAAATTATTGGCGTTTTTAAGTGTTCTTAAATAGCAATTCCATTTGTAAAAACGTTATTTATGTGCTCAATGATATTTTATCGACCATTTTTGAGAAAAATCAATGCCTAGAGTAAAAAAAAAACCAGTTGAAATGCAGTCATCGTTATCAGCTCGTAACCACCCACTACTGAGCATAGGTCTCTCTTGTACGCCTTCATCCTGGGGCCTCATTCTTACAAACAACAACATTGCCATTCTTACAATTCGAGATATTTTCTGGTTATTGTCTCTCTCGTTTGATAAGTCATAGGAGTGAGAGTGACCAAGGTAACATCTCATGCCTAAGAATAGAGGGCCTGTGTGCCAATCTCGTCCAGGTTCGATCCGCAATTTTTATGAAACCGTCAACCGGTCGCCAAATAAAGTAGGTAGATATATAACTACAATCTTTTACTTTATTCCGTGTTCAAAGAAAACTCAAGGCAAAGTTATTTTTAGCTTAAAATCGATAACAATTTGCGAAATCATCGCGTGTTTAACAATTAAATATTGATACGTGATTTCAAACTGGTACGTGGTTTAAAAAGGTTAGCTGAGGTCAGATAAGCGAGACTAGTGCGGATGCCGATAAGGCGCTATTGTAAATTGTAATATTTATTGTTGTTTACACTATCATTTTTGTTCGATTCATGTTAATTCGTTTAACTGTCGAATTTGAATGCATGATTAAATTTTTAAACTATCTTACCTGGAACTGTAACTTTTATGTTAATAATGTAACTGAATAACAGGAAATGCAGTTCTTGTAATTAGCTCAGAAAATTTTGGGGCTTACAGTTATTTAAAAGAATCTACTAGACGATGCTCTTTGGCTTTCTAATATTGTTGTGTCTTCATAAATATTTCCGGCAAAAAAAGTCCGTAAGCGCTCACTGTTGAGCACAAACCTCTCTCAAGCAATTCATTTTGATCTCGAGCCAATCTGGTTCAGTTTCGACCTTAATTTATCAATAGCATCGTTTATAATTACTTATGCTATTTAAAAGTAACGGGCTCATTATGTCGATCATTCGATTAAACAACCATATTAGATCCATAAACCACTGTAAGCCCGATTGTGGAACGCCGTAAGCTCATTTCTCTCGTGTTTTTGTCCTAGTGTTCAGATAACAAAAGATGGATTGAAGAAGCAATTACCAACGACTCCGGTATCAGAAAGGGTGAACACGACACATGCCGACACGGGGACTGTACGCTTGTATTAGAAAAACCGCAAAAAAAAAAGTTTTGCTCTAATTGAAAAAGGTTTTGGACTTAGTAATAAAAGATTTGTTAGTAAGTAATTAAAAAACAAATTGTTTCAAGTTATTTATACTTAATTATTATATTAAACTCGTTTGTAAAGTTACACGGTTAGTTTATAGCTGTCATGTTACTAATGAAATACTTACATGGAAATAGAAATATTATTGTCCATTCTGACCTTTCGCATAAACTACTAAAATGAGTTAACGAAGTCTTTGTTTATTGGTTTTATTACAAACGGTTAAGTAACAGCAAACTTCAAACATCTGTACTATTTTTTCTATTAATTACTTTCTATTTATGTTTACAAATAAAAACATGTTTACGAGCAAAATGGAAACCACGTTGGATCTTTTAAGCAGGTTTAGAAAGGTAAAAAAAAGTTAAATAGATTGAGGAAGATATTATGTGTGTGTGTGACTAAACCAGTTTCATAAAATAAAAAAAACACAAATTGTACAAAGTTTCATACATTCCGTCACAATACTGAAATGATCGAGTCGAATCGCGCGGTCTCTACAGTGTGCAATCTCCCTAACAAGGGTTGCGCGTAAGAAATGTATAAGTAGGCCTCGGCATAAGGGAATTAATTGTATTATTCTACGAGCGATGAGGGATGCGGAAGAATTATCAATTAGAGAAAGAAAACGTCGAATCGAGTAGGGCTGCCGCGTGTCTAATAGGATTAGGCGCTTGGTATCGGTGGCGTATCAGTATCACTATATGTAATACATTTTTGAATCAATCTTTAGAAGTGTTATGATGTTATTTATATATGCAGTTATCTATCTTTTTATTTTATTACTAGCTGCGCCCTGCGACTTTAACCGCGGTCCCACAGAAATCGTATTTTTTTCGGGATGGCCCCCTATTTCCTTCTCTGTACCCTTGACAACGTGTATGCAAAATTGTATGATGGTCGCTTAAGTAGTAAGAGCGTGAAAGAGTAACAAAGATAATATTAGATAGGATAATACAAGTAGTACTCGTAGCATAATTTTAGGTAGTATCGACCCATTGATTTGTACAGTAAATACCTTCTCTCCTTTACGCCATCGGTTAATCAATAGTTGTTAAATGCCAGTAAGATTCAAAATAGTAGCCCCTATTATGTTACTAGCACTTATGCTCGTCATACTTAATGGTGATTAATAACAAACAACGATCTGAGTTCCAATTTATTTGCATTTCTTGTACTGTTTTTAATTAAATGTGAAAATTAATCAATATCTGATCAAATACGATGACTTTAACAACTGAGCTTACATCTATTCAATATTGTTAACGATAAAAGCTTTTAATAAAAAATATCAGCTCATCAGAACTTAGCAAAATATACTGTGCAGCTTCTATGAATAAATGATCAATTAAACATCTTATAAAACGCCATGTTCTACATAATATGCAGAACATGGCGTTTCATGAATAATGGTTCTTAGTGGCATTTACACAATACAACGAAAAACCTCCTCTGTAGTTAAAGACTAAAAATGACTCAGGATTTTATAACAAAGCATATTTTGTATAGGTTTTAAATGTTTGGATCAAAAACCACTGCAAATTTATTTAACTACCATACCTATTTATCACCATAGTTTTAAACTGTAGTGTGTTTTTTATCGTGTGAAAAAAAAAAAACAAAATCACAATGGACAAACTCGTTAGCTTTCACCGATAAAAGAAAAACAATAAAAAAAGGGTTTTTAATCGATACAATAAGTTAAAAAAAAGACTACAAAGATTATGTAAACTAACTGAGTAATTAAAACAAAAATGGATTACAAACAGTCCAAACTTGCGTGGCCATTAAAAAAAAATTTAAAAACAAAACCCCGTTCGAATTTCAAATCGTAAATCAGACGTCCCTACAGACGGGAGGGTGGGGTGGCTTCGATTTTCCGCAACATTCGTCTTAGCATTAGTACTTACCGTCTCCTTGTTTTGCTCTTTAATTGTGTATCGGTTTTGGGCGAGCCTCCCCTTTATATGGCGCGCCGAAGTTTTGGATACGTTTGGTTTGTAAAGTTGTCTTTGGATTGCGTCGGGGCGTTTTGTTGATTTTATTACGATAGTCCTGTTAGAATGTTTACAGTATTTTTGTAGGGTTTTTAGTGCTCACTAATTCGACAGAATCTTTTTATTTTATGTTTGTGTCTAAAATCAATTTCAAACCTACATTTTGTATGTGATGTCACGAAAATTATGTTCCGTTTTATCTTAATTCCTCAAATGCTAAAAACTGTCAAAAAAAGAAAACCACGAATTAACCTCGCCCGCACTCTCTCCAAAACAAGCTAAGAATCGTCCATTCTAAATTGGACCTAATTTTAGTAGACTCAAAATTAATTTTCAATTATATCCAAAACAAAAAATAAGTTAGTCCAACCCATAAATTTATCATCCCAATTCGTACCTTATTTTGTGTGTGACAAAATTGACTTTCTTATACACGTTTGCTATAAAATAATTAGTACATTTTTTGTCGTGAAAGCCTCAGGTGGCGAAAGTCTTAAATAAATAATCGAAGCTTATTAAGGGATTCCCCTCTCAATTATCGAAAGGCTTTGTTTGGGGACAATAAATTCGTTTCAAATTTAGATAAACACAAGCATGAACGATTTTTGTGTGCAGGAGCGAAAACAATGGGTTCAAAAGTGTTTTTTGTCACGTACTGTGATAATAATAATAGCAATTTTTGAAAAATTGATAAATGTTATTTTTAGAAGCAGTTCGTAATCTTCTCTACCTAGTGTGACACAAAACTGCTTTCCGCCTTTGTATGTCTCTCTGTCTGTACATCCGCTAACTTCTCCAAAATCACGCAACGGATTTTGATTCGGTTTCCACCATCAGTTATATAATTTTTCACGGAAAGTTTAAAGGTACCGTACGAAGCCGGATTCGCTAGTTTGAATTCTGTCAAAAAGGCATACATGTATGTAGTTGTGTACTTTATTTAAATAAAATTTATTTTAGTCATCATTAAAAAGTAGGCCCTTTGACGCACCTACCCCTTTTGACCCTAATTTTCTAATAATTTAATACTAGCAAAATATAAGGCTTATTTATTTGCTCGTCGATAGCTTTAGTACCGTTGAACCGATCTCCATGAAATTTTGCAAGCAAGTAGTCCATTTCAATGCTGTTCTTAAGTTAAAATATGAGCCGATTCGGACCAGGGGTTGTGTATTTATTGGGGTCGCGAGGTCAGTTCGAGGCAAACTACTGTTAAAAAATGTGACCGATTCGCGATACTCAATTGCCTCCAGTCTTCCATAGCTTAGTAGTTAATGCAGCGTGTCTTACCGGGAATAATGGGTTCTATTCCGACGGGTAATTTCCTTTGACATCGCCGATCATATTTTTTTCTTTACGATCGAGTGCAATGATCTCGATTTGCATACGATGGAACTACTGTCCAAGGTTGAGTAAATTTACGTCAACATGCAGTTTATTGGCATAATGGTAAGCGCATTTGAAAAAACAGTTTTACTGCCTCAATCAATACAATAAGACATTTTAACCGACTTCAAAAAAGGAGGGAGTTTTCAATTCGACTGAATGTTTTTTGTTAGTTTTTTGACTTCACAAAACGAAAGAAACTCATAAAAACGATAGATAACTTAAGAGATGGGCACAAAAGGCGGTCTTACCGCCGTTAAGCTACGCAGAGTTTAAAAGATAATTACAAGAAATATATTTTTAGAGTCAATTAAAGATGGACGGGGGGGGGGGTACATACGAGTATACCGTCTTTTGTCTTTTTCGATCGAGTTAAAAAAATTAAAAAAAAAAAACAATAAAAAAACGTTAATTAGTAAGGCGAGTATTCTATTGCAAATCTTTACTATAAATTCCATAATCGTCAATACCACCAGCGTCCCCAGCGTCTGTCTGTATTTTCTTGTCCATCCGTTCCGAACTCAAGCAGCCATCAATGAACCGATCCATCCTCCCTCCAGCTAATTCCTCTTGTCATAAATTCTCGCATTAATTTAACGACAATGCATTAGATGGCTCCTTACTACTACAGAACTATTCCGATAGATTGGTCACAAACGTCCATTGTAATTAATGATTTTATCACCACCCTCTAGCAACCAAAAATCAAACTAAACATTAACAAAACACAGTCGGAATTGCTTAAGCTTTGAGCGGGAGTTAAGTCGTTTCGTTCCCGAAATGAGGTCTCAAGGACGATACAAATATCCAATCGAATGTCAATCTTATTAATTGATAGTGAAAGTACGATATCGGTTGCGTTAAGGGCGATGTTAAGTAAATTGCTTAATGTCTTAAGTGGACGAAGGATGTTTTGTTTAGGAACGTTACTATTCGATTGTTTGTTGTTGTTATGTTTAATTGAATTTAAATATCTGTATTTGGGCTTTTACTTGAAGGCTTTAGGGCAGTGGTGGAGAGGAAAATGGACCTTATTGCTTTAAAAGTTGAGATGTTTTTAGGAAACAATCATCTTACAGACTTTAATATTAAATTATCATGTCTTTGGAAACACAAGTATTGGAAACATGAATAAGTTAAAGTTTTAGGAAAGTTTTTAAATCAAGCTTTTATTATCCCACTAGATGCGCCATGCGGGTTTACTCGCGGTTAAAAAGTAGCCTATGTATCAATCCAGGGTATAAGCTACCTCCATACCAAATTTCATCAAAATCCGTCCATCCGTTTGAGCGTGAAGAAGTAACAAACATACACACTCACAAACTTTCGCTTTTATAATATTAGTGTGATTATGACATAACAATATTGTAAAACCTATTATCGAGAATAATCGAATGAGCCCAAACACGGCGGAGGTCTTGCTTCGTTGCGGAGTTCCTCTATTGCATCTTCTGCATCATCAGACCACTTCCATGATAATACATATATGATATTGGATTGTCATTAATGTTACGTAGTCATTTGGGGCGACAGGCTCGCCCTCTGTCACATTTGAGACTGAATGTCGTCTGGCGAAGTGTTAGTGTTGGTGTTGGCGGAGTACGTGGAGTGTAAATTATGAATAAAAAAACAAAGATATACCTTTAAATACCAATCAAAAATCTATCGGATACACAATACATTTGTGACTGAATATCGTCCGGCGAAGTGTGTGTGGGTGTTCGTGGAGAATCTGGCGTATGTGGAATGTAAATAAAAAAAAAACAATGATCTGACCTTCAAATACCAATCAAAAATCCATCGATACACAATGCACTGTCACATCACTAACACAGGACGTAGTGCTGTCGCCGCCGCCGGCTTAGATATGTCGAAATTAATAAAAACTGCCAAACAAACATTGTTTGTTTTATTATAGTTATATAAAGAGTTCATTATCAACGAACTATGTACACAATGTAAGCGGATGAATCGATTGGCGTTTAAGGTTCTCAAATGTAGGTATGCTTATAAAAAATTATAAAAATGCCCCTCAGTTTTTTGCCTGTTCTTCCGAGTAGTGGCTCGTTTTTAGAACAAGGCGGTCGAGTCATTCTGGTACACCAAAATAAAGCAAAATTCTTGATTCAATTGTTTATTTCTATATTATTTAAGTAAGGTATTTTGAAGAGAATATGGTAAAAAAAAATTAAAGACACAATCAACCCCAGGAAATTGCTGAATACGTTTTAATTAAAATCCATTTATTGATTCGAACACTTCAACCATGACACTATCACACTATATTATTAGAAATGCCAAAGTTTGAATGGATGGAATGGATGCTTGTTACTCAATCACGCCAGAACAGCTAAACGGAACATGATGAAGTTTAGCACAGAGATAGATTAAAAATAATATATACCATAGGCTACTTTTTACCCGCGTGAAACTGCGAGACGCAACTAGTAATTTAAAAAAGTTTTTATAATCAATTGCAACAATTATAAGTACGTTTACTTGGCGCAGAATTAAAAAATAATTAAGCCACAAACATTGGCAAAGTTTGAGAGCCGCTGAGTTCGCGTGTGACGGTAGATAACTCCTCAACTTTAGGAACGCCTGACCCCTGATAAGCGCCGGCCGTTGACTTAATTCGGATATCTCCTTATCTATCGATTGTTTATACAGTTTGTGTTCAATTGGCCATCTTTTGCACGTGTCCGAAATTTGGGTTGCGTCAGATTTAGGTCTCTCGGACATCATCACTATCTCGCTGTTAGGGACTTAGGGCCTACATTTAGGGCCTAATCTAATTTAACTACACTTAGGGCCACTTGCTATCAGGTTATCTTTTTAGCTCGGAGTTCATTGCTGATCAAGTCCGAACCTGGGGGGCTATTCATGCGCGTGAGATGAGATGAGATTTTATCTTGGTCACTCTCACACCTATGACGTTTCAAATGAGAGCAACAAGGACGAAGAAAGGTGAGATGAAAATCTCAAATCTCCGAATGGGGTCCCTGGGGGCTTACCATGACATCTAATTGCCGTGATGGTTTCGTTTTGTTTTGACGCTGCGCGACCATGAACCTTATTGTGAGGCGATACGGTTCGCGAACGCGTAGTAACGCGCCGCGAACGCTTGTCAAAGTGTTCCTATTGGTTGTTAAAAGCTTTTTGACCAATAGGAACGGCGTATCGGCGCTTTCCCTGGCGTTCGGAGCAAGTCTGGTTTCGGATTCAGAGGATAAACTGATAAATCGTTTTGCGCCACCGAGAGCTTAGAAACTAACTAGCCTTGTATTAAGACAATATTAGAGTGACATTGATAACATTTTAACATAAACATATCGTCCCGCCTTTCCCCGAGGGAGCTGGCAGAGGTGTGATACAACACCCACGCTTCGCCGGACGATATTCAGTCCCAAATGTGACAGGAGGCGAGCCTGTCACCATATACCGGGCTCCAGTCATGTAGCAGATGACATACAATACGCACATATGTTCACACAATGAACAAATTGGTGCGTGCCGTCGGCTGGGTTCGAACCCGCTTTGAAACAAATGCAAAGAAAAAATTCTACCTTGAGGTCACATTTCTACTGGGTGATTGGAATCCAGACTACTCATGATGGGTCACCTTTAAGGCGTTACATTAATCAATTAAAACAATTAAGTGTTTTAATTACTTAACAATTTTGTAAAAAAATCAACACAAAATGTTACATAAAATATGAAATAACTAGAAAACTATACATTTTGCAGAAATAATATTACGCTTAAAACATAACCCAGGATGAGTAGAAACACCCCTTGAAAAGAAACGCTCTGGATGCCAGTCACCCTGTATAACATATTTGATTATTTTATACAAACTGTAACAGAATACTGTCACATTTAAATTTGGAATAATCTGAAGGAATAAATCACTGATTTTTACAATGCGCGCCGGACAAAAGGGCCGATAATTTCAACATATTGACCACGTGTCCGGCCAGAACCGGTTAAACTGGTTTATACCGGTATTTTAACCTATTCAATCGAGTACAGTCCATCACTAATTCACTCAAATATCGAATTAGACTTCATATAATTGTCACAGCTATTTCTTTGCATTAAGGTCTATATTTCTGTGAACAGTTTTTAGATAGTGGTTGATTATCGTTTGGAAGCTGTACCTATTCAAGTTTTTAAAATGTATACAATCGTCCAGCTGCCTAATCGAAGTAGGTCTATTGATAAGTTTTTTTTGTAGTTTTATGGCGAATCTAATATTAGAATTTGATTTGGGTCTTTTATTTACTTCCCTACTGACTGCGTCTCTCATTTTAATGGCTACTTTTTAATTTTTTCCGCAATTTTTATTTCCGTGTCAGTATGGTGGCATGAAATCATAAACACGTTTGCCAAAAGTAACCTATAAATAGAACCTCCTCCTTTTTGGAAGTCAGTTAAAGGCAGGCCCTCGATTTAAACCCATTGTTTTTATAATTGTTGATGAGTTGCTACTATTGACACTTTTTAAAGTCAAAGTCAAAATGTTTTTATTCAATTTAGGTATCTATACTTTTATACTTTATACAACTCATATAACTTATATACTTTTGGAATACAAGTGTCAACGGTGATGATTTGGAAATTACTAACTTTATAAAAACAATTGGTTCAATAGAATCGGGGCCCAGATTTCTCGCTCGATAGTGATCGCAACATAATTTTATCAATAGTATCACACTAATATAAAAAAGGCGAAAGTTCTCGTGTTTGTTACTTCTTCACGCTCAAACGGCTGGACCGATTTTGATGAAATTTGGTTAGTAGGTAGCTGACACCCCGGATTTACAAATCCATTTTTTAAATGCAGGTAATACCGCGTGGCGGAGCTGGTAAATAATACATATATATATCGTATTATTAATAAGTTCCATTAGCCAGCAAACAGCGCCCCATCGGAACAAAGGCGTCAAAAAAAATCTCTTGCATAAATTATTATTTCGCTTTTTTCAACACTTCATTGTGAAGATATCGTTAATATTAATTTTTTGGCGCGAAACAAGCGGCCCGTTTTTAATATTCGGTGTAATTCGGTCCTTTGTTATTGTAATGCGGGCCCGATAGCGTCCCCTGAGGAAGGAGAGCTGCAGGAAGAAGGGGGTTTTAGTTGCAGGGGATTTAGGTGGGTTCTTGATTGATTTTGGTCGAAACACAATCTTAGATATTATATGACCAGCAAAAATAGAATTTAACCAGGTCCTGAATTTTCTATCTTATTTTTATTTTTATAAGTTTTAAGGTCAGGTTTTACTGAGTATAAAATTACAAAATGCTGACAGATCCAAATAGAGCTTTAAGCGCCATTTTGAAAAAAAGTTTTTGGCCGATATCTCGGAAAATATGTATTTTAGGGCAAAATTAATTGATATTATTGTTGTAGAAAATAAAATTTTGCATCTTTTGTTTTGAGTTAAGGTTTTTGGAAAAGTTACCATTTACGATTTATGGCCCATTTAATGAACCTATTTTTACTGGCCTATATGTAGGTAAGACAATATCTGCATAACATCTTGCCTTGAATGGAATCAAATTTTAAAAGGCAAATTTTGGTGCAAATAAGTATAAAATTTGCCTTTAAGCATAGAGCATCTTTGTTGATGAAATTGTACATACAAGTCAATACAAAAGAACGCATAGAAAATATGAAAAAAAAGTCTTACAAATCCTGTTCAAAGTTTTATCTAACAGTTAGTTAAAAAATCAAATTCAGGCTTATTATAATGAATAAAGAATGATGCCATATAAATATACAAAAGCTTTATCGGCCGAAGCCAAAAAAGAAAGGTTATTTATTGATTCAGTCAAACTTTCAAAGGATATCAGAAGAAATTAATTCTATCACCACAAAGAGCTTTGAAGTTCCGTGATTTAAGCACGCAACAGACTATGCGATAATATGATCAGATATCTATTTAGTACACCAACCGCTTCCATACACACACATAGCAGATAATACATATTTTGCTTCTGAACGATTCAGATATCTGAACATAATTTAATTGTCGCTTAGTGGCATTGTGCGACAGCTCGCAGTCGCATCTTAAACGACAAATGAGAGCTTTGAGACTGCGAGAACAAAATGCATGAGAATTGTCGGAGGCAGTTGTCGATGCGTCTAGTCGACTAGCTGTCGCAGACACATGTCGCACATTGTGCAGAGGCAGTCCGTCTGTTGCGGGCTTTCTCGTTCTTTAGAAACTGCACAAAGTTAATCAGATCACAGATTTCATCGGGAGTATTCTGCTGCATCCATCAATTGCACCTTTTAGTTTGTCTTCATTTTGGCAACACATCAGTAAACGTATACACATGATGACGCGTTAAGCAGAATCTACGATTCATTGAAATTTAAACTAGGATTGCTGTTGGAAATTTGATAAAGAAACTACAGTATATTTTGATGTGTTAAGTTCTTGTGAATCGAAATTGGGTCCTCAAAGCTTGGGGTTTTCAGTAATTAATTAATCATTTTTTAGCTTTGGCCATCTTCTGTTGTATAAAATTCTGTTGTATTTAGATATTTGTCATCTAGATATTTGTTTGTTCGACGATAGCTTAAGTATCGTTGATCTGATCTTAATAACATTTTGCGGGCAAGTAGTTTATGCAAATATATTTTTTTAAAGTTCGGATATTAGCATAATCGAACGAGACGTTTCGGAGATAGCCGAGCCTTTCGTTTGAGGCGAACTACTAGCATATTTTTGAGCATTAAGGTTGAAAGATGTGTGGGCATTTACTAAAACATGTCTTACTTAGTCGCTGCTTATTAGACAAGACATCAACAATTTAGCATGAACTTCAGTTAAGTCAATCAAGACTTCAGAATATGGCCTGTTCCAGACTTTAACGTTAGTTGCAACTTGCAATCGAATCTGGGCCTCTAGGCTAGTAGCATTCGCTTCGTTGCGATTCTATTACTACAAAAGCTAAGCTTGAACGTTAGCTGCTGATTGGACGAGCTGACAGCTTAATATCACGTGATATTTTATAGCTCGTAACTCAACCAATCATCAGCTAACGTCATGCTTAGCTACTGTAGAAATAGAATCGCTACGAAGCAAATGCAACTAGCCTAGAGACCCTGTAATCAATATTCAAGACCAAGAACTTCACTAGTGATAGATATCACAACTCCCATAAAGGCCATTGAACTATCAATATTAATTTCAGAATTCCAAACTAATTTTGCTCCCTACCCCCGAATAGAAACACCCCACGAATCTTAATGAGTAAATTTATAAATTAACAACACCTATTGTATCCAACGTTGTTTTTTTACAACGGAATATTAATAACCATTTTCCCATTGTCTCTAAAAATGAGGGGATGAAATAAGGGATGGAAAGTTTAAATTGATTGATTCTTGCATTAATTTCAATGAAGACAATAGTCGGAGTGGTTTGGACACTTCATAATTGCATTTTGTAGGAATGGGGGATGAAGTTTGGAAAAATTGTTGGATTTGTTATAGATGAAATTTTGATTTATTTTATTATTTATAAAAGTACGAGTAGATACCAGCTGTGCTGGTTTCATTTACATTTTTTTGTACATTGGACTTGATTAAACATTGTATTCAAACGCAAGACCACAACTCTTTTAGTCTTTCGAAATGTTTGCTGTATAAAAAATATGTTTTTTTTTTCATGTTTGTTTTTATAATTGTACATATATAGATACTTACTTACGTCATAGAGTTTTAGTATGAGTGTATTGTGTAATCATGATTAAGAATGATGTTTAAGGTGATTCCCCGAACAAAATATCAAATTCATCTCTCAAACAGCGCAGAGCAATAGACATCAAAATAGCTAGAATCGATAGCGAAAACAATTAACAAACCCAAATTAATAAAGCGGAAGCCTCCACATACAATTACTTAGAATTCGTACACAATACTCTCCTTAATGGATGTAAGAACAGATAGGGCTCTATTCCTATAATATGTCACAAATCATCACACAAAGTTTATAATGAATTGACATTCACCACACGTGGTTCTCGGTAAACGCCGACATGTGTTCCCGAACATGTCAAACAAAACTGAACCTTGCAAGCTTCGACTAAAATTCAAACAGTCTGACAGACGTCTCATCGATTTCTGATACTGGAAATTGACTCATATCTAATACAAGTGTAGGTGTAAATTTCAAGCGTTAAGCTAAACAGTTGGAAGCACATGCTGAATCGATTGGTGATATTGGAAATTGGTTCGTATTTCATGTTAATGTAGGTGTAAATTTTAATGCCGACGAAGTGGATGTTATTGTAGATGTTCCAATAAGTGTTGGTAATGTTATTGTTATTAGTATTGAGGATGATTGCGAATGTATCGACGTTCTAATTGGAACGTTTTATGAGCTCGAGATTACGATCAGTTTTTACTTGATCTTAGATTGTACCAACGACGTGGGTTCATTCATTCACCTTTAGTTGTAGCAAATGTGCTAACTTTTTCTTTTGATAAATAAATACAGTAATTTGTAGATGCAAAAGAGAGAACTGTGTAACTTTAGTATCTAATTGCTGGATATTTCTTGACCAAGTACTAAAAATTATACGGGTTAACCGATTTGGTGATTTGACACGGACAAGAAGACAAGCGTCTCTCCTTCAAAAAATGCAGTAACATTCAAATTCATGGCTTAGGTTAATACATATTAAGACAAAATTAATACAAAAAAAAAAAACTAATTTAATTTAAATCAATTGCCTACCCAGTAAAGTTTTCTAACTATTTTAAGTGCATATTTCTGTTAAATATTTGGAACATACTCAATAAGAAATTCCGCTTCGACTGCATTATAAATAGTAGCTGTAATGATTATAGTCTATGAAATACGAAAAAAAATTGAAAGCACGCCAATATCGAATCGCAATAAAGAACAAGATAGATTGAGACATATTTTCAGAAAAACTTTGACATTTCCTACACTCCACAGACTGAGCGACCA
Organism: Peribatodes rhomboidaria; assembly: GCA_911728515.1. Classification (NCBI taxonomy): domain Eukaryota; kingdom Metazoa; phylum Arthropoda; class Insecta; order Lepidoptera; family Geometridae; genus Peribatodes; species Peribatodes rhomboidaria. The sequence continues at coordinate 14,466,456 of OU452187.1, read as the reverse complement.
ACTTATCAGAAGAAACGGCCGAATGACGGAACTAAATATTTCGAACATGTTTGATAAGAGTATGTGGTAGTGGTGCCCCCACTACAAGTATGTTAGTCACACTGTAAGTAGAGCTAACCAGTGGAGCGTGACAGAAGCGACAAGAAACCAAATCGAATTAAAACTTAATCAAATAATCGGGAATCTAATCATGAGAGACGAGGAACTCGAATAGTTTCAACTCATGAGCGCGCGCGGCTTTCGTTTGTGTGTTTTATTTAATCATCATTATCACTATCATCATCAACATCCTTTCATCAGGCTTCTTTCTCTTCTTTGTACGCTATTCAACAAGACCCTTACATCTGAATTTTTTTCTACTCTTATTTACTTTGCTCGCGCTTGGCACTTAGTGACTTTGTGTTATTAATATATTAAGTGATTTTTTTAATCGGACGACCGTTAGTTCAATAGATTCCCCCTATAAATCAGTTATCATCATCATTATCAGCCTGTAGTCGCTTACTGCTAGGCATAGGCCTCTCTTTTTGGACACTACTCAGGGCTACCTATTACAGTCAGCGGTATAGAGTCGAGATAATAGCAAGCAAATGGAGCTACACAGTTCTCACTTTTACATCTGCAATTTAAAAAAAAACTCTACTAATTTTATTCGCTCTCGTGGTCCTCATAGCCTTTGGTTTGGTTTATCGTTTTGTGAAGGTTGTTTTGATTGTTTAATGTAATTCTTAGCAAGAATCTATACCCACTACTAGGTATAGTTTGTAAGTTTATTTATAGGGTATATCTTCGAAACTATCAGTTGGATAAAAATATTTTATAAAATATACCAAAAAGCCATAGTCACTTAATTAGAAACTATACCTACAAGAGTATGGATTCTTGCTAAGACAAACATCAAAATAATGTTCTTGCCTTCACAAAACGACATTCGGCGAATTAGGCATTCCACGAATCAGACTTTATGCGACCGCTGTACATTTCGCGAACTGGACAATATGCGACTAGACTAGACGAACTAAACAAAAACAGAGGCAAACAAAAGTCCAGCGCTCATGAATTGAAACAGTAATAGATGATTAATATTGATGACTCGAGGTGGATCGGACTCATTACAAGTCATACATAAAACATTCCCTGATCAAACAGTGCTGTTAATTCCACATGTATTAGAAGGTGACAGGCTCTCATTATGGTTATTAAGTTCTGATTGGTAATGGATTGTGGATTCATGTTTTATTGGTTATGGTTTATGGATTTTAGTTGGTCTTAGAGCATACTAAGTCAAATCACTATTTCAAGTAAGTATGATTCTTTTTATTTTTAATTTGTACGTTTTAACCATAATTGTCTTTTTTCCAATTTTGTCTGTCCTAGACCAGGTCTGAGTTCCCGTAGACTTTTATGAGAAATTACTAAATTATTTAACAAACTAGCTGCGCCCGCGGTTTCACCCGCAGTTAAAAAGTACCCTGCGTGCTATTCCAGACTATATAATCTATCTCTGTGCCAAATTTCATCCAGATCGGTTCAGTCGTCGTGGCATGATTGGGTAACAAAGAAACATCCATCCATCCAAACTTTCGCATTTGTAACATTAGTGAGATGATTTTGAATTGCTCGGACGTTTTTAAAGATAAATCTAAAAATCTTAATGCTAGTTGTGTACGTGATTGTTGTCAAGTAGCTGCCATCTCAATACATTTACAATATTTGATGACTAACATGACAATAATTTTTATCAAAGAATTAACATACTCGAAAATAAATGACGTCAAACAATTATCTCAAGCAAATAAAAGGTTGAACAAATAAAATAGATTTCAATGCAGGTAATTAGTTTTATCTTATTGTTCTTTAAGATCCTATAATTATAGTCTTGAGCATCAATAAAATCGTTTTTATGATTCGATTTATATGCGTGGGATTCATTTTTGATTCGCAGAATTCAAAGCAAAAAGATGATAAATGATTTCAACATTTACGTTTTATCAAGCTTTATTTCCAGTGAAGAGAGTTCAAATTCCCACTTAATATACTCGAACTTGCAACCAAATATCAACGCTTTTCCTCAATATGACATCTCAAAGACGATGTCCCGAAAATATAGTCGGAGCAGATGTGTCCTAACACGATACGCTTTCGACACAAAGAGCTTTTAAAGAAAATAAGTCCGCTTTGAAATTACAAACAGATTTCAAGGAACTTTATTACCGCAAAGTACTCAAAGTAATCGATGCCAATGTTGTTTTGCTTTATTGAGCTCGAGCGTTGAAAGAGACTACAAACGAAGAGAATTTACCAAACACTTAAATCAACAATGGTTTTACATTAACAATGCGTCACCGTTTCAGAGATTTTCAGCGTGACTCAGTTGAACAAACCGCCACCTCTGACTACCTCTAGAGCACACAGAGTGATGTCACTCGATACTGTAATCGGTTCTGTCGATGCTCTTATCAAAGCCTCGCTATCTACAAAGTTACGAAGAGATTCCGGAAAATCGCTCGATAATAAAGAACAACGTTTACTTAATAATCCTAATGACGTCAAGAAGCCGAGCGAGAAACAAAAGTTCGAAAATACGCGAGTCTTTGAAGATAAATAATTTATCGCGCCACTAAAACCTGCATAAGAAAGAAATGTTGATAAACATCGAACATTAAATATGTAACTGTTGACGATCATAAACCGATGGAAGCCAGACGCGCACCTCGCACACAAATATCATTCGTAGAAGTATAGTTATCATTAGCTCCGAGTCTCACTTCACCTACGGCAATTTAAAAATGTATTCCACGCACAATTTGCATGGAGAGCCATTCGTTTGATCCGCTATCTCGACTTCAGAGCGGCTTCGACTGAAGTGATCGCTTAGATTTTTCTGTACGCATCGCGTACTCTGATATATATGACACTTCATTTTCTTAACAAAACCGCGTTCCGATTTTATCTGCTTTCCGCAGTGTAACGTCGCGGGCAACGCTAATAGATTCAACAGGTGTACCGCAGGGTGGTCCGATCGGACCGCTACACTTTTTTATTTACATTTCACGAATTTATCGCGCACGTCGACGTCTCGAGGCGCACGTTTGATTCATGCGCTTGCGCTGTCGCTTTTTAATACTGATTTACAATAAAAACAGAACTGTTTCACCGGCGATTGATGTGTGTTATGATTAATGTACGGCCTTTGATGTTCGCTGCTATGAATCTATCAAGTCGGCTTCTGAATATCGACGCGCGCCGCGTATAAATAAACCGGGACGAATCCGACGAGCCGTCGTTCGTTTTACTTAATTACGAGGTTATTAAAGAAACATCTCTGCGGCTACATCGGCGCTAGCACCGCCGCCGATCGGCCCGCTTCCTCGTCATTATCGACGTTGCGTCACGCAGTCACGCCACTGCCTTGTCACGGACACCAAATTACATATAAATATTTTTTCGGGCCAAAATTAGACTAATCAGCATGGAGTATGGAGTACAAAGAAGCAGATCGCTTTCATCATCGACACGAGGCTGTTTACGCGCTGTCTTCCGAGAAGCGGCGAGCGTTCAATACTTGGAAATAAATATGTGAGTTTGACATTTGCTTTCATGTCGGTTTGCGTGTTTGGCCCGTAATTACCGAGATGCGCCGCCTTACCCTCGTGTACTTAAAGTTTATTTCCGTCCTTTTTTCCTAATGTTGCTCTAGCTTCTTTTTTGTTATTAAATTATCGTGCGTGCCGATTTCAGACAAGATGATAGGTTGGGTTTGATGGGCCGTCTGATTGCTTCTCTTGTCGACATTTGATGCTTTCACTTTGATTGACTGCCTTGGAAATCGTATGTAAAGGTCGTGATGTCTGTTTGTCTGCTCGCGTCGGGTACGATCGTTCGTCGGTGATACTCTCATTACGGGCGAGCTACAATGTAGCCGATGAGATACTTCTTATTTATTCTTATTACAAGTCCGACATAAATATACATTGGATTAGTAGTTGGTCGCGACCGGTACTTAGCATCGCATGCCGAAGCCGATCTCTTTGACCTTTCGTCTGTTCTATTTGGATCGTCACGGGCTACAAAATCTCGTATTGTAAATCAATCGATGGGTATATTAGCGTTCTTTACGACGTCACGCTAATGCGTTTTGGCAACACGTCGTTGAACATAAATTATCGGCCAACCGGCGACAATAAGACGCTCCAGCAGCCGAGGATTTATCATCGACTTCCACTAACCACCATTATCATCGATTAATGTCAATACGAGCTAAGTTAGACGATATTCTTCCTACGTCGTTAGTCAACTCGCTCGAGTATAATTCACTGTCGAACTGAGATTTTACGACGTCCGAGACTTAATAAGAGAAACGTGCGCGCGTACAAAAATAACAAAATTAAAATAAATCGAACGACAGACAGACGTCATAAACTAATTTCGAGTGTTTTCGTTTTGGTATGTACAAAAATAGCGTCATCACTCTTTCATGTCTCGCGCTCGAGTGACATTAAAGTATAATTTACAGTCAGGGTTTACAGTCAGCGCCATCTATGAGCGGGAGATGAAAGTGACGGTTTATTGCTTCAAAAAGAAAGCCGTTTATGATTTACGTCTGCTATTATTGCTTTGGAAATTAAATAGTAGCACCGTTTCGATACTAAATGAATGTTTTTGGTATTTTAATGTCGTCCCTGTCTGGGATTTATTATGTTTACATTATTTTAAAGTCAGGTGCGTTACAGGCAGGTGTTTGAAAGATGCTAAGTTATAAATAATATTCTGTTTCTTTAATTACAAGCGTAAAATGTTAGGATTTATAGTCGATGTGCGCGCACTGAAGATTTTACAAGAGCTAAATATACGGCTCCCGGAATAATGCTATTGTTATTATAGGGTTGTCAGATCTAATTTATGAAAGTAGCTAACACTGCCTGACTGCGCTGTTGAGCTTAGGCAGCAATATACCCATCTCACTCTCGCAACAGGTCGTCAAACATTCCCTCTTGCTCTTCAAAATCACTTTAAAAAAATTCCGATCCATAGACAAAAGGAATCATTGAAAAATTTATAAATTCGTCCCCCGCCAACCATCGGTTTAGACCAACCCTTATGCTGCAGCCAGAGACTGGTCATATTTGCACTAAAGTGTAAATCTGTCTTTGGACACAAAATTGGCATTGAATCCAATGATCCAATGGGTAACGCGTACACACGCGTTACACATTGGATCATTGGATCATTCACACACGTGAATACAATACAATACAATACATCTTTATTGCACACCAAAAATACAAAGTAAAACAAACATAAAGAGAATATTAAAAATAAAATATCATTCGGCAGTACAAGGGAATGAGGTTTAATATTGGCCATTTCAAATTGGAACCAAGTTTGGACAAAGTTGTACCAATGTGACGCCGCGGCATGACAATGCTGAGTTACTGACCACTATAACTACTACTGGCACAACCATCAATCAAAGTAAATCAATTAAATCCACATCAATATCAATCTATAGCTAGCCGTAATTGATTCATGGAAACATTACGAAACAGAGCAAAAGAAAGAAAAGGGTGAAAAGTTGAAAAATTACTTTCGAATCAAAAACCGATTCTGGGAAAGGGTAATCAGAAAAGTTTGGGAACCGTTTATCGGCTGTCATCAAAACCGAAAACCAGGGGGCTTATTCTCACGGTTTGAGACATTTTTCTTAATTAACTTTTACTAAATTCCTCTCTTCTACACTACATCGTCACGCCGTACCCCCGAGGGGGCTGGCAGATGTGTAATAGAACACCCACACTTCACCGGACGATATTCAGCCCCAAATGTGACAGAGGGCGAGCCTGTCGCCATACACCGGGCTCATGGCATGTAGCAGATGACTTACAATACGCACATATGTTCACACAATGAACACATTGGTGCGTGCCGTCGGCGGGGTTCGAACCCACTCCCTCAGGCTTGAGAGACGGGCCTTCTCCAACTAGGCTATCATCGCTTCTTCTACACCATCCACTCCAAGAAGGTGTTAAAAATCATTTTTATACTTAATTATTAATAGCCCTTCGCCTACTATGTCTTCCTGACAATGAATTAACGTGAATGAACTGAACTGAAGTGAAGGAAATGAACGAGCAATAAATTAAATAATGACAATGTAAATGAATGAACTAAAAACGATCGTTCTTACTTCTGCCTTGGCTAGCACACTAATAAATGTTCTAAGCCTCGTAATAGTTGCACAGTTTTATCTTTTACGAGTAAAAAATTTAAAGGAAAGAAAAGAAACACTGTATAACTATTTCAAGACTAATTATTTCACTGTATAACTATTTTATTGCTAAAGGGGTTAGATTTTAAATCCATGATTGCACTTTTTTACAATTTATTTGTATGACTTGTGATTTTTTGTATTTTTAGCATTTCATATTTTTATTTCTATTCTGGAAACTAAAACATAAAATATTACTTGACGTTTTTGATAATTATGGAGTAACCGACGTATTGAGCGCTTAATATGCCTACTTACATATCGTGGGACACAAGAATAAGGCCTTTAAGCTCTGCAATTTTGTTAACTTAATTTAAAAAGGAAAATTATTGATAAAAATAGCCCCATTGACAAAGTTTGGCCCTTTTGACAAGCTTTGGGTATTGACTCAAAAATGTTTCTTCAAAAATGAGTCAAGGAATGTCGCCCTTTGTCAGGTATTTGTTTTTGAGTTTCTCTGGCTTCGTTTCTCACTGCTGTTATATTAACTTCGAAAGTCACGTTTGAAATGTTTGAAAAAGTTTGAGAAAAGAGTTTTTAATCTTTTGTTTAAAAATTGAAGGGTTGAATGATGACCTGTTAAAAGTCTTGTGAAGAGGTAGTGTATGTACTTTGCGATTTTGGATTTACACAAAAACACTATCCACACTAATATTACAAAATCGTAAGTATCTGTCTGTTTGTAGGCATTTCACGACTAAACAGCTGAACGGGTCTTGATGAAATTTTGATCAAATCAAATATGTTTATTTTGTGACAAACAATAAGTACAAAATACATATCGGGTGTACATGTTTGCTCCGTTTGGGGTAGAGACGATGGGTCCGTGGGGGCCGGCCGCTTTGGGGCTTTTTCGTGACCTGGCCAGGCGATTGGTGGAAGCGTCGGGTGTCCAGAATGCTGGCTTTTACTTTGTACAGAAGCTGAGCATTGCCATTCAACGTGGCAATGCCGCCAGCATTCTGGGGACCTTTCCTTCCACTAATGGTCTTCTAGTTTAAATTTTTGTAATTTATTTTAGTTATTATAAGTTCTAGTTTTTAGTTAATAGTTTAAGTTTTCTTTAATTTTCTGTTTTTATTTTAAGTTGTGTACAAATAAATAAAAGTTCATAAGTACAACATATGATGTGAATCCACTAACTCCGAACTAGTGAACACTGTGTTTCGGTAGCCAGTGGCTACTGCCATTAATATACCTAAGTTTGTTAAGTGCCTGGTAAATCAGATGGTGTGTGTGTGTGTGTTAATTATATTATTATAATTAGTTACAGTATATCACGAGGAAGGGTTTTTGGATTCTATTTTCGGAATAAATGCAAACGAAGTCAAGGGTAACAGCTAGCTGTTTATCAGTCTTAAAAGAAAACAGCTGTGGTATTCCGGAAAACTCTTTTTAGGGATTCCGGTTCAGGTTCGCCACCATAGTTACTACACATCAAACTGCAATACCTTGTTGCGATTCTACAACTTCGCGCGCGTTCAATCGCCGTTCCATAACTTAAAAACTTTTCGTTCGCAGTGAAGGCAGCAATGTACATCGAAAAGGCTAAGATTCCACAGTTGTTCTTACAAAGGCGTTCGTTACGGAAGATAACTGCTTTTATATCCAAAGCGAATGGAGTTTCGAGTCAACGTGGGCGAGGGTCCAAGTGGAAGCTAGTCATTTAGATTTTTTTGATTTGTACCTTAATCGTAATAATAAGACAAATACTTTTAGCTTGACTAGACGTCTGTGAACAGAGAACAAAAATATAGGTTTTATCCCCAATGATCCAACCAAGTTTTAATCGGACATTTAGCGGTATGCAATTAGCAAAATTTTAAAGGCTGGTTCTCAAAATCATATAATATCATCATAAAATCAGTTGTGACATAGAAAAAGTTAATTGACTAGCGACAAAATGTAAAGAACAGCTGATTTTTGTTTTGCGATTTCCCTTGGTCCCGACATCGATGGTCCCAGAGTAAAAGTTGTTTGTTACGATGTAGAGAATGAGCCTTTAAATTTTTCTAGAACATCCAAAACAGTGGTGTTCGATTTCATTCTTTACATCTTTTGTAGTACTTTTATACTTATATTATAAAGAGGAAAGATTTGTATGTAAGTATGTTTGTAACGATAGGGTGGTACCCTACCCGATACTATAAAATTAACGTACACAAAAAAAAACAGACAAAAATAGAACCTCTTTTTGGAAGTCGGTTAAAAAGACCTAATGGATCGGTAAACCGACGTTTCAATAAATCGACAAATTTGATTTGAAACGTCAGTTTACCGACCCATTAAGAACAATGCTAGCACTCGTGATGTCCAAGCTCCTAAATCACTAATCTCCACATCGATCCTGGGATGACGAGGCATCCGCCTCATTGAGTGTATCTTCAGTACCCAGTAATCGCAGCCATCAAACCACTCCCACGGCATCCTGGATGGATGACCAGCGAGTTTGATGTCATACGTCTATTAAAACGATGCCGATGGACGGGTTAGGTCATACGAGAATTGAGCTGGGTAATCGGAATGATTTATGTCAAACTAACTGCTCCTTGCGATTTTAAGCGATCACACTGGCCCCTTATTCTTGACGCGTGAGATGTGTCTTGGTCGCTTTCACTCCTATACCTGTTCAAACGAGAAAGACAAAGAGAAAGACAATAAATGTCTCGACTTGTGAGAAAAGTACTCCAGGTCCGCGACCTCTCCACGACACTGACAGCCCGGTACGCAGGATACAAATAATATCTAACGGATTCGTCCACATCTTGTGCAAGAACTTCTGTACAACTGGCTGCGCCCCACGGTATTACCGGCGGTTAAAAAGTAGCCTACATCTAATTCAGAGTAAAATCCATCTCTGTTCCCATCCAGATCTATCCAAACTTTCACATTATGTGTGTGATTACAATATTAGTGTGATTGTGTATTTTGAACCCGTGATGCAAAACAGAGGGGTGCTGTTTTATATACAACATGTGTATATGTGTGTCTGTCCGTAACAATAATTATCATAACAATAACACTAAAAATAAGGATAGGATAGCTGTATCTAGATTTAGACTGACAAAGTGAAAAAAGTCCTTTTTAGGCAATTACGTTCGTTCTTATAATAAAAATCCCGAAATATTTGTATAACAGGGTTCACTGAAGGAAAATTCAAATCACATGTAAAAACTACATTAATGCAAAGACTATAAGGATAACAATTATTTAGAAGACAAAGATGTCTGCAGCCTTCCACTTCCGCCAAGTAGCCATACAAGTATAGCCAAGTACATAGACATAATATGATATTACCTAGTTGTAAGCCAAAATTTGTGAAACCGTTATCTAATTATTTTTTGAAAAAAATTATGCCAATCAGTTTCTTGCCTGTTCTTCTGAGTAGTGGCTCTTTATCCGAACAAGGCGGTCGAGTCTATTATAAAAGTTTGACGTTCATTAGTGTATCTTTGACAACCAAATTGAATAAAAACATATTGACTTTGACTTGAACATCTTGACTCTCAAACGGAAAAACCGATTTTGGATAACTTTTTGTACTTAAAGAAGACAATACTTAGAGTGTGATCTTAGCTATGATTGCCAGATTTTACAATTCAAAATACTTAACTGACATCAAAAAAATATAAAACTAAACTAAATATGCAAGTATAGGTGCAAAGGGTCTTATTGTTACAAGCGATCCAGTTCCAGACCACCTCCGGATGGGAAAAGAACAATATGATCATGCATGGACGGTGGTGTGTACGAAAGAAAATTGACTTAATTTATAAAATTTACTAAATTTATAAACTGTAATTAAAAAAAAATGTGTTGCATAGTTCCAATGTAAGCTACTGACCGTCGATCGCCGCGCTATCGTTTTCAATTAGTGTTGCGCCCGCGTCGAGTTACGATAAATTGAGCGTATCGATAATATTGATTGATCGATCGGTGGGCGGCAATGAGTTCTCGCGTCGTGCTTGAGATACTGGCTGTTTGATCTAAGTGGTCGTTTGGAGGGTAATAAACAAGGCGGTGTTTAGTCATCTTTTAATAAAAAAAGGTTACAAAAATCAAGGTACTACGGTAAGTGATTTTTACCCGCAACAGTACAGGGGGGCTATTCCTGCGTGTGAGATGAGATGAGATTTTATCTTGGTCACTCTCACACCTATGACGTTTCAAACGAGAGCAACAAGGACGAAAAAAAGTGAGATGAAAATATAGGGTCTCTGCAGTAGCGCAACAGTATAACAGCAGTACTGAGCAAGAAGTAGGATTATGTTTTTCGAGTGTATGTGTGTATGTGTGCAAGTATGAGGTTTCTTTTGCACGCCCTACAGCATGAACAGCTTAATGAATTTCGACATATGATGTGTCATCTGAATAGTTTTGATAGTGGAAGTGACATAGGGTACAACATTTTGCAGCCGGTTTTTTTTTGTTTTTCTTTTACTGATATTACTTGTTAGTTTTGTTAATAGAAAAACTGATTTATTGATGCTATTTTTAAAATAAAAAAAAAACTTTGAAACTCAAAGCTTCCCACTAGGTTTCTTTTGTCGGGGATGCCATGGTGTAGACATATAGGTATAGACAACTAGCACAAGGACCCAATACAGTATTTTAATAAACATTTATAACCCGGAGCCCCCTGCTTATAAGGTGGACGCGCTACCAACTAAGCCATAAGAGTTATCACATACTTAGGCCCATATTCACTAAACTTTTATTGAGAGATGATTTAATTAACTGCCCATTGTTAACGTTTGATTTATGGAAGAACGATCAACAACCGTCGATTTCTAAATTTAATATTTTGTTTAAGTTATCATGCCCTTTGGCCTTAGTTGCTTAAAGCTTGGTTAGATAATTTTAGTGTAATCAATTAAATACGTAATCAACTCGTGTGTAACATTCGACCTTGCAACCCTAGCGACATTTGCTAAAAAGATAAATACCTATATTCGATTTAACCCGACAATCCAAAGCCATCAAACATGAGAAGTCAATTTGTACAGTCATACAAGGCCACACAAATCTCATACAAAACATGTATGTTCACTTAAAGAATCTTACACGTCACCTTGACAGAAAGACAGACTTTTGGCACGAATGACTAATTAATACTGACGGTAAGATTTTACTTCGAATTGTCATTGCCAATTGTAATTAATAAAATGAGACAAGGTATAGGTATCTAGAATGTAAATGTATGTAGATTATTTTTTGTGATCGCAAGATTTTGGTTCTGCTACAAGGATAGATAAGAAAAACCCGACACATAAACCAATGAGAAAATTTAAGAAAAATATAAGTTGACCAAGGATGAGTAATGAACAATCAAGAAAAAACAGAACAGATTTTCTTGAATCACGGCTAATGTGCATTACACATTACGCGATTTATCAGGTCCCGTCTATCGTGTCCATGCTTGAACCAAGGAGGTAGGAATCACTTAGTCCTCCGATTTAGGGACCCTAACGCGCTGTGTCTTATTACACTACCGTGTCCCTGCGGACAGGGTCCGAGAAACCGTGTAATATAGAAGTAAGAGATATCTCTATGGATGAAGACACCTTTCAAACAAAAATTAAGTAAATCAAAATCAGTCCATCCGGAAGCAACGATGCTACGTACAGATACGCACGTTAAACTTAAAACACTTCCAAAATTTCCAAAACTTTTCCAACATAACCTAAGAATTTGCAACATTTTTTATTGCATATTGAAATTAAGGTTTAAAAGATGAAATGAACATGTATGTGTGTGTACTGTGTGTATGCGAAAGCACACTGCTGTACTTCCAGTAGCAGAACGAAGCTGTAAGCTTAAACCGCTAGCATCAACTCCCAAGTAACAAGCCAGCTTCAATTTAATCAGCATCTTTTCAGCGCGCCCAAAAAGTATCAAAAGGCAGATGCATTACTACTGCAAACGGACAAACAGTACAAAATAGCACAAACAGGCATAAATAGGCCCAAAACAGCACAGAATCGGCACAAAACCTGAAAGAATCGCCCTCGCTTCAAGAGTTCTCCACATCAAACCGGGCAGTCGGAATATCAAAGACTGCAGATGTTGCACACGTAAAATGCCGACAGTTACTCAACTTCATATTTTATATACATAGTTACTGATTTTTATGAGCTGTGTCCCTATGGGAACCATTATTTTCTTCGGGGTGAAAAATATCCTATGTCTTTTTTTGCAACTCTGACAACGTGTTCGCAAAATGTTATGATGATCAGTTGAGTAGTTGGGCGTGAAAGTGTAATAAACTAATGAACAAAAAACTCGATTTTGCATTTATAATAATAGTTAGAATATAATATTTTTTATTACCAGAACTGTGTGCAAAAGGTGTTAATAATAAATAAATGGTAACAATGGTTTAGAAATTTTATTACCGAAATATAAGCGTGCACAGTGGCCAAGTTTTTTTGCGGTTCCATAACAAAATGGTAAAAAGGAACCTGTATTCTAAGACTTCGATGTCTGTCTGTCATTATTTCACTTCCGATAATCATAGGAACTATAACAGCTAGCGATTTAAAATCTCTCGAACTTAATGTTTTTAGCTCGAACTTTCAGATAAAACTTGTAATTTGGCACAGATCTAGATAACTTTATCCACACATTTTATAGTATTTTTAAGTTTACATTTAAGTTTTGTTATGGCTGGAACACCAGCCAAGAATTGAATGAAAGAAAGAAACTGAGATGCGACAAGTTGTTTGTAAATTATTGACGGTAAAAACTAAAGAATGACCCCTTTTTACTAATAAATGTTGAAGTAGAAGAAGAAACGATAAGCTTGGTCAATATACGTTGTATAGCCTCGGAATAGTTATACAGAAAAAAAATTCTTTTTTTTTTCTTTTTAGTTTTTAGCTCCATTGAAAAAAGCACTGTAAACGTTTATTGACCAAACGTAGCGAGTCTGTTTCAGCTTGCTTTCTTATTTCTGCCCGGCTTCAGTCAGGCTCGCGTCTCAACCGATTCCCATGAAATTTTGTAAGCAGTTTCGATAACAATACAGATTTTTTTTGCCGATTCAGTTTTTGGGTCTTTTTCAAAATGTTTTTTTTTTACTTTTTCGCAAGAATTTTCACTAAGGCTTCTTCTACTTTGTGGCCACTAAGCAACAGAGCCACTAAGTTAGTAAGACGGTGAGTAAGTATTGCGTTTGTAAGAACATGCATTACTGCGTGCCCTGTAGCCAAGTCTAGTAACGAGTAGGCTTTCAAATGCACCCATTCAAGCCAAAATCATTACTCCATTGAATCGCCGAATTTAAAGAGCCTCCACCTTTGTCAGACTCGAGTCTAGAGACTACATCACTCTGAATGCTAAATACAGCGAGAGATAATTAAATTGAATGCTGAATGAAATTGTTTCAGATTTTCTTTGACAGGTAAACAACACATTTGTTAAATTAAAAAATATTTACCCTCTGACTAATAAAGTTTGGATAGCCTCGGAATAGTTGTACAGTGTTTTGTCTTTTTCTTTCTTTAATTTTTTTACATCGATCGGAAAAGACAAAACACTTTATAACTATATCGACGCTTTAAATTAAAATTAGCTATATTTCAGCTTTATTTATTTGTATTTACTGCATTTTTCTATTATGAAAAAAATTTGAAACTGAGGAAAAACAAGTTTAACAAGCTTATTATACATTGTTTCAGTTCCTTAAATTTGGAGTACAAACCATTTTGGAACAAAGTTAAATTTGACAGCTCCAAAATTGTTGCTAATTTTTTTCGCGAGTTAATTGTTAAGGGACGCAGAAAATTTTTGTCTTGTCATATTAGTTTAGTTTGTAGACAACAATGTAACTTACAGAATCCACGCCAATCGGCTGCATTCTTGTAGAAATACAAAGATTGTTAATGCACGTAACTCGTACCATGAGCCAAAGAACAAGGTCGGCCACTCAGCAAACACATTATGACGTCATCATCATTCCTCTCTTTCGAACTTGTTGTAAATGACTTATTTCGGTCATGCTTAAGCATCGATTGACGTCACTATGTGTCGCTGAATGCTATACCTGGCGGAGTATATTATTATAAATGACTCGTACAATGTCCTTGTCCACTAAACTTTAGTTTAAACTCGATCATCAATAAACTATATAGTCCAGTAGACAGTAGTTCAGTAGCCAGTTGTCCAGTAGTAGTATATCTCGATCGTAAACGGAGATATTTATTTAGTACAAGGATTACCGTTCGTCCGATGCTGATCAATCATCCCATTGTGTGTATCCTGTAGCTGGCTAGTGCGGGGACCGTCGATTGGGTATCGATAGGTATCGATAGATTTTCGGATTATTTGTCGAGGCGGAATATAGTGGAGGAGAAATGGAGACAGCATCATTGCTTAACATTAAGCGAGATGGCGGCCCAACTCAAGCCTATTGTTAAATAAGAAAAAAAAAAGTAAAAAAGGCTGACTTGATCACCATGTCAGATACACAGTCGAGAAGAGAAACAAAGTATTTATCAATCAAGTTTCTATCAATGACCGTAATGATATGAAATCGAATTAAATATTTTTGTCTCAAAAACTTGATTCGTTTCCTAATATTTGTCTTACTCTAATTGGAAGGAAATTTCCTTAAAACAACTTGAGCCTTTCGATGCCTTATCCGTAAACTGATCAAACTGTTATCGTTATCGATACGACTACATCCCTAGATCTATCCCGTCAAACCCAATTGAGCGGCGCGGGGGCAGTCGTAATTGATTTATTGATCGTACGTTACATTCGATACGCGATAGGACAAGGTTGGTGCATCCTTACTCGCTCGGATACTTGACTGACTGACCTCGGGGATATAAGTTAGGGTTAATAGAGATTTGTTCCTTACAGCAACGAATTTATGTTAAGAGTCCGGCGACCTAACTAACTTCGACCTATGCGACCTAGACTAACTTCGCATTGGTTTAAGATATTCTATAGCCATTTCGTCTAGAAGAAGACGACGAGCGAAGAGAGCGAGTAATGATACTGACGAGCCTCTAAAGTTACCTACAGAGTGACAAAGTGCAATTTCAATTTTTTTTTATGACTTTTGCACTTCTGTAATCATTCTTAAGTAACTAAGAATTTCCCTTGTATTATGGATTAATTTAACAGCTAATGATGTAGATAACCTCCCTATGTAATGGAATTTTAGATTTGCTTTGTCTTACCTATTGAATAAATCAGTCAAAAGTGACCCCTTAAAATGTGGATATTTTTCATAGCTCTATTTTCGCTAAATAACGTTTTTAAAAAAAAACAAGAACATAGGGGCGGAGATATTGTTAATTTAATTGTAAATGCTAAATTTCATCATAATCTGACAAATGGTTTTCAAGAAATTTAAGTAGCGCGTTTATATGGAAATTTCAGAGCGTCGCGGCCCTCTTAACTCTAGAATGGTCTTGAACTAGCGTTGACAAACGCGGATTTCGGATTCGTCCTGACTATAGGTATCTGTAAGCGGCTGACTGTGCGCTGGATGAAGACACTACATAACATAACATATCGTCACGTCTTTCCCCGAAGGCGCTGGTAAAGGTGTATTTCAACACCCACACTTTATCGGGCAATTTTCAGTCCCAAATGTGACAGGGGACATGAGGCGAGCCTGTCGACATACACCGGGCTCCAGAAGGAATACGCACACGTAAAGATGCTACACAAAAAGAAGAACCTACCTCTTTCTCCTTAGAAGCGAGCTCGTTCTCCAGCCCGCCCTGCACCGGGCTGCTCCTGCAGGAGTTGCTATTACTCCTGCCCGTGGCCAGCTCCATCTTCTCCTCATCAAGCTTCTCTTCCTTGATGTCGGGGCTAAAGAGTCTGGTCTCCGTGGCCTGGTCGCGCGTCACGTCTATGAGGCTACCATGCTTGGGGAGGCTGGCCTGGAGAGGGCTGGTGGTGGCTAGCTGTTCCTTGAGCGTAGTCACTTCTTTCTCGGCCAGTGTGGCTCTCTGGAACAAAAGAAAAATGCGGTCAGGTAAATTGTTTCAGGAAAGATTTGTCGGGAGAAAACTGCTGAGTAATAATCTCTAAAATTAAAAACATGAGATCTCATCAGAACTGGATTTTGGCACCAAGATTTCGAAAATTAAAATGGGAGCCATCCTCCATATTTCAATTTATCCATATTTGAAACGGAGTGTACGAACAGCGTACTGTACGCAGTTCGCGGCTCGCTTGCACACTCATTCAGTGAATGCCCGATTCGCATTTTTTTCACATCTGATTACGCATGCGTTTGACCACTGACTCGCCTGATGGGAAGTGTCGACGTGATTGAACACGCTTGCCTAGGAGATACCTAAAGACAAGACAAGACAAAGACAAGACTAAGAAAGACAGACACAGGTAACGAGTTTCACACCTCTGCAGTAATTGAAACAGTTAGTCGCTTACTGGACATTGAGTTTACTCAATACGCGACAGAGTCAGCCAGCGGCCAGTCGCTCAGTTTGCTTAGTAAGGACGAAGCCTTAGCATAATAATCCTTGGTACGATTGAAAATGTTGCAATTGTGGACACACCCTTACATAGTTATTATAGTATAATTCTTTTAACGATATTAAATACTTAGAGCGTGTAATAACAGTATTTATCTACTATCGACATAAACAATACACAGGGGTATCATCGTTTTGTTGAACAATGCGAAAGTTTGTTAGTTTGTTTGTAAGTGAATCTAGCCAAATAAATGCTTGGCAAATAGGTTTTAGTGTTAGGTTTGTAGCAATAATTCAGATGAAAAAATATTTTTGTTCCCTTGCGTAAAGGAGTACGTTTTTTGTGTGTTAGCTGCGCACCGCGACGTTAACCAAGATTATAAAGCCAATGTGCTTTTCCAGACTATAATCTATAGCTGAGCCAAATTTCATTCAGATCGGTTCAGCCGTTCTGGCGTGAATGAGAAACATTCTTAAATTTGTCCATCCAAACTTTTATATTTTATAATATAAATGGTTTACGGTTAGCATACCTAAATAAAAATAAACAAATATTCGGGACACAGCACACACTATCGTTTGACCCCTAACTAAGCAAAGATTGTACTATGGCGGCCAGACTGATAGATATACATATTTTATTTAAACACATACGTAAATACATATTAACACCTAGACATAGAACAAACACAAATGATCATCACATAAATGTTTGCCCTAGGTGGGAATCGAACTCACGCCCCCAAGCTCAGAAGGCAGGTTCACTACCAACTGAGCCATCGAGCCAGTCAGTCAGAATTATTGTATCCAGAGTTTATAGTCTACATTTCGCAGTTTTTTTTAACAACTAAGTACTTGATACACTTTTGAAATGTGTAAAAACTAACAAATTTCATGCAAAAGTGCGAGCTAGTCCTACTAATATTAATAAAAATAAAAATAAACGCGAAAAAGTTTGTAAGAATGGATGGATGGATGTTACTCTTTCACGCCAGAAAGGCTGAACAGATCTGGATGAAATTTGGCACAGAAACAGATTATGGTCTAGAATAGCAATAGGATACTTTTTAACCGCGGGTGATACCGCGGGGCGCAGCTAGTTCACAATAATTTGCTTCTATGAAGTGAATATACCTTGTAGTTATAATATCGCTTCGGGAATTATATTCTGCTAATCGAAATCAACCGTTAATTAACGAAATTACTTAATTACGAGCTGTTTGTTTAATTAGGAAAAGTGAATCAGTAAATAACAAAACATCATTAGTTTAATATACTTGCAAAATTTTAAAAGCTGATCCTCTATATCATAACAAATAAATTTTACTATGGGATCAAGACGAAGTACAGATCTACTGATCACATTTGTAAATTTATGACTAGCATTTAAGCAAATCTGTTCTTATTATATTTTTTTTGGTAAATAAATATTATTATTATTATTATAACTCTGAAATTACAAAACAAAACCTTGCTGTTCCATTCGTTTTGAGCCGTCGGCTGGGATCGAATCCGCTCCCTCTAGCTTGAGAGGAGAGCCTTCTCAAACTCTCTTCTCCACACGGGGCCAACACCTCGTCATAATATTAGTGTGGATCTATGTACAATTAGCCTAATATTAAAAGAAGGCAAATTATTATCCTAACTAATATTATAAATGCGAACGTGAGTTTGTGTGTTTGTTTATAATTATGTTTGTAACGCTTTCACTTCTCACCTACTCAATAGATCGTCTTAATTGAAGTTTAGCATACACGTTGTCTAGGGACAGAGAAAGACCTAGGGTACTTTTTATCCCGAGAAAATAGCCGTTCCAGTAGGACCGTGGGTGAAACCGCGGGGCGCAGCTAGTAAGATATGTTAGTGTAAATATATTAATAGTAGGTAGTTAAGTTTTTATCACAGTACCGGAACATTCTATACAAAGGCAGTCATCGAATAGAGGATGTGTTCATTGGTTTCGCATCGCAACCGCTTCATTTTTCCATAGCTCTATAGTTTTAATCTAATTATCAGGTTCCCACCGGTGGTCTTTGTGTGGACTTCCTGCGATCGTATTCATTTATTCATTCGTTTGTGTATTCATTCGGTCAGTGGAGGTGGAGGCAATCAGAGATCGCATCGGCGGATGTGTGGGGCTGATGATTGCTATTGGCTCAAATCGGTGGGTCTACGGGGTAATTAAGAGCAATAGCCAAAAGTAGCACTAGTAGACCATATTGTGGTTTCTGTGTGATGGTTTTTTTAACTTAGAGTGTATCATTATGACAAGCTTTAACAGTCTCGAGGAGATCTCATATTTTCATTTAAAAAGTGCTGGTCTATTTTTCCAAAATCTATTTGTCAGACTTTGAGGAAATTTAAATTGTCTCGTGCATTAATAAATGGATTGTATAATAATTATAGCTTGAAGTGTTCCACTGTTGTTCAAATGCCTCTCTTCCCTCCTTCCAGGCTGACCGGGAATTGTCAATTTCTGAGACTTCTGACATACGAAAAGTATCAATTTGAGGAAATTCATTAACAATGAATAAATAATTGATTAGTAGAATTGGGAGGCAGGTCTGGGGTTGATTTTTATTTAGGTTTTAATTTAATACTTTACTTACTTTTTATGATGGACCTTAGCTCGCGTAAGACAAAGGAAAGTGTAGGTTTTGGGAAGACAAACGTTCTATGCAAAATAACATCAATACATTTTTACATACGAGTATATACGAATCCAGGATATGAAATCAAATCCAATAATGTATTTCCTAAAATACATAATCACATCATCATCATCATCCTCTCAGCCTGAAAACGTCCACTGCTGGACGGCTGCCTCCCCCAGTGATCTGCACAACGACCGGTCCTGTGCTGCCAGCAGCTTCTCGCGACCTTCACCAGATCATCGGTCCACCTCGTGGGTACATAATCATATGAAGGTCTTAAAAGTAAATTGGTAGATTATGTTGGTAGTACATAATCAACTCTTTAATG
The DNA here is from genome assembly GCA_911728515.1 of Peribatodes rhomboidaria. Taxonomy (NCBI): domain Eukaryota; kingdom Metazoa; phylum Arthropoda; class Insecta; order Lepidoptera; family Geometridae; genus Peribatodes; species Peribatodes rhomboidaria. The sequence continues at coordinate 14,446,746 of OU452187.1, read as the reverse complement.
GCCGCTGGAAGTCGAAGCAAGTTGTAATTTAGACACGGCTATTAATCCGAATCGGCGATTTTCATCGAGTAACTAAGAAGAGATGTGCGTAAGGCGGACAATGCGTGCGGTTAGGACGCTTTCACATGCCTAGCGGTTGTCGGACAGACAATTTAGATATTGTTTTTTTTTTTTAATATTGCTTCAATCGTCTCTTCTATTTTAAGAGCCTCGTTGTTGGCGTATTTAGTCATGCCTGTGCTAGGCGGTCTTATGCTAGTGTTTACACCTCTTTGTACGACATGACATCTTGCATTCCTCTAGTCACAATGTTGTTGGTATTATTTTGTAAAATAAATTTAATGATTTGTTAAAATTTCGTATTGCTTTGCATTGGATAGGTATAGGTATTAGGTATGAAATATGCATGAAATATGTAGGTATAATGTAGCAACAAATATTTACTTTTAATTATTTACTTAAAATTTACCTCCAATATTATGCGCTGAATTTGGAATATAGGTATTAACTTACATCTCAAAAACTTTTAAACCATGAAAAACGCAAAACTTAATCTTTGGAAATATCTACTATTGTCAGATCAGTAGCACAACGTTAATTATTTTAATGATGATTGGATATTTTTACGTTCTACTTCTATAGCTTTTTAATTTTTCAGATGATTAAAATCGCATTTGCATTTCTTCCAATATAACTAGTCTGAACCGAAGACGAGCGAGTATAGACGATGCTATCTGCCCAGGCGCGTGAGACACACGCACGCTTTCCACGCGCGCCATTAGCGAATTCGGACGAAACCTTTGGAAGTTTATTATTGTACTGATCGGTATCTACGAGTTTGTCTGTGGTTTGTGACTGAGAAACGAATAGAATGAGATTTCTTTTCTGCAATAGTTATTTTATGTTTGTAACGCTATTGGCAGTTGGAGCAGATTTTCTGCGGAAAACCGATAATATTTAATACTATCTTTTTTGCTCGCGGCTTCGCTAGCGTTTCGTAGCAATTGGTATAATGTGGCTTTTTAATGTTTTTTTTTTACCGGGCTTGTAGCTTTTGAGTTTATTTGTTACAAACATACAAAAATACAAATCTTTATTCTTCATAATATTAGTAGTGTAGGTGTAGACTAGCCACCTCCACGGTCAAAGGTAGACTGATAGCCGATTGCAACGAATTGCCTAAGTCCTGGCTTAATTAATTTAATCTACTCCTAGCCAAATATTATCGTGCAAGAAAATTTAGGTAAGAACTAGCAAGGAGAAAGACTTGTTAAGAAAGGACTTAAGCAATTTTTATATTCAGTGCGATTAGCTAGGAATGTCATGGAAGGATGAATGGAGGATCCATTCCTAGACTAGCTCCAGCTAGTCGGTGATAAAACAAACCAGCATGTGAATCATAGACAATCAAGCAGCGATCAATCACGGCCAATTGTCTATGGACTCTATGGCATGACGTCACGGGATGACCAATCAGTACTCCAGTTACTACCGACCTTTGTGGATACAGTACCTTTATTGACCGTAATGTCGAATTACTGAAATAGGTTGACATCATGGCAATTATTGGAGTTATGAGCGGTCTGATTCTGGACAGAGCTTATCGACCGAGTGAAGTGAGGGCGCAGAGTCTACTGGCACAAATCAGCATTGTTTGACGATCGAGTCGAGTTATCAACTAAAACTTGAGTCGTCATGCCATTTTGCAGACTGGTAGATCATGCAAATACAATTTTAAGTTTTAAAATAAGCAAAATCATCAAATCTCTCTTCGAGGTGAACTATAAGCTGCTGTAGGAGAATCGATGTCTGGAGCACGAATCTTATTGTAGAGGAGTCGATGTCGACATTGTTGCTGTTCTTGTCTATCTTACGTCAGTGTCGGGAGTGACAGGTGACAGATTGACGGATTGAATACTGAACTGTTGCAAGAACTTTGCTGTGAAGTTTAGTTAAAAATATCTGCTAATTTGAGTTAATTTTGAGAATGCGTTCTTAATGTTTAGTTACTTTAGGTATTGCTACTCGGTTTATGTAACAGTAGGCATACGAAACAGACTTAAGCAAAATCAAAACATGTCTCAAACCTTACTATGAATAGAAGGAACAGTCTTGGTCCCAATACGGAACCTTGTGAGACCCTTATGAAAAAAAACTTTAAAACAAATTAAACACACTTTCTCACTACTAATTTTGATCCACAGTAATCACATAAAACTTTAACGATAATCATGATACGTATAAAAATCTAAATAATTTCGTTAAAAGTTATGTTAACAACTAGAAAGTGGAGAAAATTTTGAAAGTATCATTATCATTGCGCTCATTAAAAGAATGCTTCTATAAAATCTAGATTAATTCGACGTGTGAACTGTTACAAATAATATAATTATTTTAAGTTAACAGTAGGAATGCGACAGTGAGTTTGTTTGTTTGTTACGCTTTAACGCTTCAACTACTCAACTGATCATCATCAAAATGTACATGCACGTTGTCAGAAATATAGTAAAGACCTTTCATCTCAAAAAAATTAACAGTTCCTATAGGATCGCTGATGAAACTGCGGGGCGCAGCTAGTTAACTATAAAATGGCCGAAGTTTTGATGGTAAACATTTCTTCATAATTGCAATTGTGAAGTGCTTATGACAGTTAAAGATTTCATTAATGTGTGAAAGTCGTCACACGTGAGAAAGAGTACAGTGATATTTGTTTTGTTAAAACGAGTTGTCTGAAATAACCGAGCGAAGCGAGGATCGCTGGCGTTTGTATGCAAATGTGCTTGTTTGACGATGAAGATTAAAAAAAGTTTGAGGCATAGTATGTTCGTTAATCTCTCTATAAATCTATAGCTAAATTTATATTGACTGAAAAGTTTATTAAGCATCTGTTTTAGTCAAACCTAACCTAAGTTTCTTAAAACCCTGTTTAAAATTATAGCCTTACCCAACATAAGAATTAAACCACGCAATCAGAATTACCAGAAAACATCTATATTCTAATCAAATCTAATCAAAACGAGCAAAGTTGTTAAACTTTTGTAACCGATCCATTGTTTTCCAAATTCACACACACCCAGCCAATTTTACGTAGGTACCTACTAAGGCTGGGTTTCCACTGGAGATAAAGAGTGGAATCGAAAACACAGCCACAAAAGCAGTGAGGAAACAATCGACCAATAGGATTACGTCGCCGTGTAAATGGAGTGATCCTATTGGTATTTTTTCCTTGCGCACAGCTAATTTTCTTTGCACATCTCCGATGGATACGCGACTAAAACAGCGTAGATCTACGGATTCTACAAGCTAAGCAGTAACTAAGTACCGAAATCACCATCAAAGTGTAATTAAACCATTACCGAGAACTTTCCGAAACAAAGAATTAGTTGAATTTATCTATCGAAGCCATCACAAGCTTACAATAAAACAAATTTATGTAAACAGTTGCACGGGGAAGCACTATCGCGTTTTCTAAGCAAGACTGACGCTATCCGTAGTTATTTTTTAGTTCCATCTTTTAGGCAAGCGATCAGATAAGTTGGTCGATCTGTAGTACGTACTTGTTTGTGCAATGTTAAGTCTAAGTCGAGTAATTGTTACTTATTTCGGCTCTCAAGCAATTATAACGGAAGCAAAGTTAATGATTCATTGAATGATTATGAATTGAGAAACGTTGGCCGGAAGTGAGCCAGTCTGTTTTAGAACGATTAAGTATGTTTGAGTTTCGGTTATTATTCTGAGATTAAGAGATGAATTGGCGTTTCTATTAGAAAGGTGATTTTAGTTTGGATTGTGTATTTCTTCGACAATTTTGATAATGAAAAGGAAAACGACGAACCGGAAGTCGCAGCGTGGGTAAGGCTAACAAGGTGAACTGACGATATGGTGACGGTCGCGGTAAGTCGCTGGATGCGGGCATCGTAGGACTGGTCGTTGTGGAGATTATTGGAGGAGGCAGCAGTCCAGCAGTGGACGTCCTCCGGGCTGACATGATGATAATGGAAATAAAAGGTCCTTCATTTAGATAAACAATCGAAACTACATCTATTCTCCGCTGATGTCATTGATCGATCGTTATGCTCATTTAGTATTACTCATAGGTGTTACTGTCAATGATAGTAGAATGAGATTGGTCTCATCCGATCACGCGAATCTAATCAAGACGTAATTAGTTTTTCAGTGGTACTACTAAAAATACAATTAAGGAACTGTATTCGTCATAAGAACAGTATCTTCTTGGTACTCCATGAGAAAGAGTTCTAACAACAACCGTCAAGCTGTGTCAGAAGCCTTCGGGCGGCCTAGAAACTCTGACACCAGGGCTAGCTACTCGGCCAATACGAACTTGCTCGCTTACCGTACCTACTTCTCAGGGTATTACTTGTGAAATCTGAACAACCGACCTAATCTGTTGTAAACTGCTTAATGTAGATACTTAAAGAGGTTTCTTTCAAAGAATCCAAAGTATCTCAAACAAATAAAATAAACAACATTTCGAACCAAAATCAAAGCAAACAAATCGAACTCGATTACGGAAGACAAAAGCAACGATTTAGACAATAGCACCCTTCAATAGCACCGGAACTTGTATTAATTTCTCTTCCAAACTAAATTAATCAATCAATTGTTTTATGTAATAAATTCAAAGATTTGGAGACAATGGGAAATCATTTGCAAAAGAAAACTTTTCGATTCTTCACGATTTTTTTGTAGAAAAGATTTTTTAACGGAAGCCGTGAAAATAATATTTATGGTTGCGTCATGAAATTGAAGACTAATGATGAAATAATTTGCGTCATTTTCATTGTTGCCTAATCTTGTTTAAGATGTATTGTCACACTTCACACTATCACACTAATTGACGGAGCAAAGCGTCAATGAGACATCTCGGCATTTGTTTGTTCGACGATAACATGAGCATGGTTGATCCTATCTTCATAAAATCTTGCAGGCAAGTAGTTCATGCAAATACAGTTATTAAGTTCGAATATGAACGAAATCGGATGAGAAGTTATAGAGATTTGCGAGGTGTCAAACTGAGAAGAACTATTAGCTATTAATGAGAATGATTGTGTTGACATAGACTTGTTGACGTTATTTTTTTAATTGACTTTTAATTTTTAATTGTAATTAACATTAAATGTTTTTATTATCATTCATAAATATTTAATTGTTATAAATAAGAAGTCCCCATTTTTAGTTTTATGTATTGCCTACAATTTTATTATAGTCAGTCGAATGTCATTAATATAATTTGAACAATGTGTGCTAGATCAAAATAGCAAGGATGTCATGAAATAAATTAATTTTAAATTTGAATATTGTGTGTATTGGTTAGTTCTTTACCATAAAACGAATGGCTCTTGCAAATAAGAAACAAAATTAGTTCACAAACAACGGAGTTATGCGGTAACAAACATAAAAAAAAAACAACCACAATTAGAACCTCCTCCTTTTTGAAGTCGGCTAAAAATAAAGACGTCCTACCATCAACTCAAGACTAATCTCAACGTCAACACTCAATTCCTGTCCGAATTACAGGTTTTTATTACAAACAACCCACTTTATATTTTAGAAAATTGACCGACAAGCCCCGACTAATGTTTAATCTGTGACACGCGTTAGTTCAGACGTTGACATGAAAAAATTGGCACAGTTTTGAGAATGGGTGAGTCAAGTGTATTAACTTTGTATATCGGAGACGGCGTATCTCTTTAATGAGTTAGACGAAACGATAAATGAGACATGTTATACTAATGTACCTACCTAGTTGCGGGTAGCTGGTTGACGGTAGCGGTCTATTAATGTTGTACCTTTACAAGTTTTTCTACGAGTACAAAAACGTAGAACGGTCGACAATAGAAGAGGCCATGTTTTTTCACCTTGTACGAGCAAACCCAATCAATTATCTATCAGTTACTTCTGGCAGTTACTTTTGAGAGTCAGATTTCTATTCTGGACGCGCGAGGTGTTTCTTCGTCACTCCTCTGACTTTTCAAACAAGAAGAGACAGACAATGACAATAAAATATCTCAACTTGTAGGAATAGGCCTCCTTGGGGCCTGACATCATATTGTCATGATGGCTACGTTTTGTTTTCAAAGCTAAGCGACCATGAATCTTATTGCGCGGAGATACAATTCGCGGTCGCACAGCGTCGAAAATAAGACGTAACCATCATGGCAATGAGATGGTAGGCCCCCTGGGCTCATTCTAGGCTAGAGATCTTCAAGCCCTCGCCGTCGTATAACAACACGCACGCACGCACTAAAATCATACTCGTTAACTTCTAACTTTTTTTTTATAAACCAAAACTGTACTATAGCAGTCACACTCTAATTAATACATAATTAACCTAAACTTTCAAAAAACAATACAAAATTGATTAAAATACAATGCGTAGTTGAGTTGAATCACCGTGTGCGCAACTCTCACCAAATTTAAACTAGGTACGAGTATATTGTTATGCGAACCATTTTTCGGTTTACAACTCATTGAAATTCAACAGTTATCTGATCTGTGTTCATGCATCATATTAATTGGTCATTATTTCTAATTAAAATTTCGGGTTTACGATTTTTGGACAGTTACCATTTTGTGTTGTAATCACTGAGTATGAAATGTGCAGAGGTACAGGTTCTAAGTGTAAGCTGCAGATACTTCACTATATTCACTACACTACAACAGAGAAGTGTGCGTGCAGATTTCGAACAATGGTTTGAGGTATTTGTATTATGGATGGATGTTGTTTTATGTGAATATGTGTCTCATGTATGTTTGTGCGTATTTGATGTAAGTACTTAAGTATGCTTGTGAACAGACAGCAGTATCTAAATGTGTTTATAGTTAAATATGACAGAATTAAACTACCTAAAATATTATCTATTAGACGAAAACAGCAATATTTTTAGTTTATTTCTTTCTAATATCTTAAAACCTTCAAAATCGAACTTACAGTTACGATAATCATCAACACACATACACTTAATTCAAAGATGTTCTGTTAATTGTATAATCTGTGCTCGTAACATAGTAATGGTCTTTTGGGTTTGTTGCTACGAACGTTTTGGTTATTGTTCCCGCTCCGCTGGCGAATAGAAAAAGCTTATTAACATTTACAGCGTATAATTTACTTCCTCTGAATATAATTTCATACGGTAACTATCATTTATTAAAGATAAAAGATATTATAAACAAGGTATGATTATTAGGATGCTAAAAGTCTTTCAATTATAATTTCACAAAAAAATATCCAAATAGCACAAAAAATGTATTATCTACGGTTTCGTACTATTGACACCTGCAATATGGACAAAAACATAAATACGAACCTTCAGCTTGAAGTCTGAAGTCAGAAAGCTGAGACTGACTGAACGTAGGTACTGTACGAAACATCAGCGCTCAGTGGTAACCACTCGCGATCACCTCATTTAAATTCTGGTAAAAAACAGCCCTGAAAATTGGTCCCTCCCATGACTTGTACCAAGCCATGCGTAACCCTACGTCGCCGAAGAAAAATTAACACACACGCGCGAGGGGTCTCGGTGTCCCAGACCCCGCATTATGCGGGGTCGGTCACTAATTAATGGAAAAGGATTAAATTCGTACTGAATTGAAATAAAATAAATATGATAAAGGGACGCCTTGGCTGCACGGGCGGCTTTGTTTTTTTTTTACAGTAAGGCAGTCGGTGGTTCTGTGTTTTGTTAATCGATGAGGTAATTTTTTTTGCAATTCGATTCAATGTTTGAATTTGGAATGTTTCAGTTATGTTTTTTTTTAAATATTATTTATTCAGACAGGCATGTTTACTTGACCATCTTTTATGAATTTTCGTTTTGTGTGAGTTTTTCGTATCAGCAGTACTGTGTATTTTTTTGTATTGCAATGTATGTGCTGACAGGCTAAGGACTTAACTATAGTGCTATAAAGATTATAAAGTATTGATGTAGTTAAAATGGTAGCCGAGCCTACATACGATTGGAAACGTTACCACCAGTCCGAAATTGTTTGAGAAAAAAACCTTACTTCCAATTCCACGTGTTTTACTTCCAATGATAATCAAAACTCTACCAAATAACGGAGTCGCATTTTCGTGTCGTTTTTTCCAAACCAAACGTAAAATTAAGAGCATTAGCTGAAATCGGGTTGCGGATTCGCGTCGGTCTGTTGAACAACACGAACTGTTTAGAACGCTTCGGAGTTCGGAAAAATGAAGTCTGTAATACCCCAAGGGCGCTGTTCAGGGTTATTTGTTGTTTTTGTTTATTTAAACATCTTGTTTCTATGCAGTCAGTTTTATTGAGAAATTTTTGAAGATTAGGAATATGTATTTTGAAATAAAATAGAAAATTTGTTATTTATAAATTCGTTAAGATAATCAATTTTGCCATCAATTTGACTGCCTCGGTGGCTCAGTTGGTAGTGAACCTGCCTTCAGAGCTTGGGGGCGTGGGTTCGATTCCCACCTAGGGCAAACATTTATGTGATGAACATTTGTGTTTGTTCTATGTCTGGGTGTTAATATGTATTTAAGTATGTATATCAGTCCCTGGCAGCCATAGTACAAGCTTTGCTTAGTTTGGGGTCAGGCGACCGTGTGTTCAAGTGTCCCGAATTTATAATTATATAATTTATAATTATAATTATAATTTATAATTATAATCACTTTGGCGAAATGTACGCAAAATCAGTCTTAAAACTGAAAAATTAGTTTAGAAGGTATAAGGCCAGTGCCTACATTGCTTTCTATAGGCATTCAGCCAAAACACTTTTGAGAAACAACTTTCAAATTAAGAAAAGGAATCAAACCGCAACCCCTGTAATACACAAAGCCGTTCTATTACTCGATTCATCCACGAGAATTAACGAAAACACACGAAAATTCAAATGTGGAACGCCCGAGTCGCCAATCGGATTATCGCTACACGTATAAAAGACGAAATACCCGCGTTCTTACTCTCTTACCCCTTTTTCCCCCTAAGGGGGAAGGGGAGGAGGGGGTAATAGCAGTACCACTCGGATTCATTAGTAAATTAGAACGGGATGAGTCCAAAGTTTGGAAAATTCAATATCTAATAATGATCAAGTCGGTACCTGCCGATAGACGGCGCTTTTCGTATTTGTCAATCGTACTTTGTTCTAAATTTGATTAAGTACTTATTTGGTTTAGCGATCGTAGTGACGATTGGTCGGAGTGTGACGATGTTGGCCGATGTTTGACGATATTGGATGATATTGGCTGTTTTGTGATTGGCGATATAATAATGTATGTACCGTACAGCAGCCAACGCTAAAGATTCTTTCTCTCTCTAATTTCTACAGATTAGAAGAGTCAAGCAACAGTCAACCTGCAAGTACTTATAATTAACCGCTATTATATTTCGGATAGCAACTAAATAGTAGAGAAACTAAGCGACCTAATTGTTTTTTTTTCCTTTAAAACCAATCAGTCAGTCATACTAAAGTACTTTCATGGCCGTAAACATAAAACGTCATCACATCCATCAGCTTAAAAAAAAAAGCTCATTTTGACTTTAAAGTCAGCCGATATTTGCCGATGTTGGCCGATATTGACCGATGTTTGCCGAAGTCAGTTATTTGGCTACCTGGCTTCATGCTTCGACTATTTTGTTTTGTCCCATCGCTGTATCAATAGAAACCTTTGTATTTGTCTATACGTTTCTAATGTTTGTTTTGGACCGTTTTGGGCCTCTAAATAGTATGTAAATAGTAAATACGCTACAGATTTGAATTTGGAATTCTTTTTGGGTTCTGTGTTTGAAAAATATGTTTGTTTTTTTATTGTTAGTTCATTCATTGATTGTGTAACTTTCTATGAGTGAAAGATTTTTAAGAATCTCCCTTCTTACAGACATACAATCATTTCCTTTTTACAATATTAGTTTAAAAAATAGATTGCACTAAAACTTACGTGACATGCTGGCTGAACACACACTAAGCCAAGATGTAAAAAAAGCAATATTGTTTGATCTTCGACTAATCAAATTACAAATTGTTGTATATTAAAAAGCACGTTTGCCTATCACGATAGAACACACTCAAGGCGGGCACTTAATTCACTGAGTAGAAAGGTTTACAGAGGTACAAGATGAAGAAAAAGTACTCAGTACCCATTTTCAGCAACAAAAATGTTGCATGTTGCCTGTGGTAACATTCTTGATATCTCTGAATAGTTGATGTTTCTATAATCATTGAATAGTGATTGTCATGACTGTATCAAAATATATTTTTAGGGAACAAAAATTAACAGTAATCGCGGAATCTGAAATAACTAGAAATGAGATATTTAGTCAACGAAAAATCACAGAGTCAACTTTTAAAATTATTAGTCAAAAGTGACATTAAAAAAGTTAGTAACTTAGTCGAGCTACGTAGTTAGTGCTACGCTCGTAGGCATTGCTACGGTCGTAGAACGAAGTTTGTAGCGCCTACACCTTTCCACAGTTCCAGGTTTTATTCACTAACAGGGGCCTACCATGACATCTCATTGCTATGATGGTTACGTTTTGTTTTTGACGCTGCGGGACCGCGAATCTTATCGCTGCGCAATAAGGTTCATAGCCGCTCATCGTCGAGGTTTGCGTTTGTCCACCATCTTGCTTGATGATAAGCAGATGCGAGCACACTTGCGTAGAGACCGATTCACTCCAGAATTGAAGACACCCAGATTATTGAATGCCTCGGTGACTCAGTTGGTAGTGAACCTGCCTTCTCAGCTTGGGGGCGTGGGTTCGATTCCCAGGCAGGGTAAACATTCGTGTGTTGAACATTTGTGTCGGTTCTATGTCTTGGTGGTTATATGTAACATAGTAGTTAAAAATATATATGTTTGTATATCAGTCTCTGACCGCCATAGTACAAGCTTCGCTTAGTTTGGAGTCAGCCTACAGTGTAGACAAGTGTCCCTAATATATAATATTTTTTATTGTAACCATCAGGGAACACTCAGGAGCTATCTCTCTGTTGGATTTTTCAATCTGAACACTTAATCTCTCAATGTCAGCTTTAATTTGCTCCCAGGTTCGAATTACCTTCCAAGAGTTTTATTTTCGAAGTTTATTTAGGCAAAGGAAACGAGTTTCGACAGTCCGCTAAAAAAATATGTTGGACATTTGAAAAATCGAACGTTGACGAGATTTGAAAATAGAACGTTTTGATGGCTCGTGAAATGATGTGTTGATCCGATGCTGAGATTTTGAAATATCGAATGTGAAAAGTGGGACTGGCTGGATACGTATTATTTATGAAAAGTTACGTGTTTGAAAATGGAACGTCTTTTGATTGGTGTATAAGAGAATGAGCTTAATTAACGCTCTTAGCTATAATTAATCATTAAAGTAACTCAAAGAATTAAATATGAACATTACTCTGCTTTTTGTAGTGAGTTGCTTAAGAAGTTTAATTTTGGTAAAAGAAAATAAAAATTAAATACAAAAAAGTATTAAACCAAAACTTAGCAACGCTTTACCTTGTCGGTTCGTTACCGAGCCTACTTTTCGAATTTCAAACGAATAACGTTACCCTTTTTCAGCCAATTCGGTATTCAAAAGTTCACAAATCGAATGCGGTCGATCGGCGGGAAAGTTGTGCGTCGTCGGTTGTTACGTTGTTTCAAAGTTGGAACGAGCGCGCGAGTACGTTGTTTATTTTATGTGTTTTGTTTATTTTATAGATTGGTTGTACCTTCTGTTCGGTTGATCTTTGACATTACAATAAAATTGCATTCAGAAATAAGTCTCTGTCTTGTAGCCTGTGTTTAGTAACAATTTTTTATCAAGTTTTTAAACTTTGTTTCGTATGAGTTTTTGAACACGTTTGGGATACTTGGGACTGAAAATCGCCCGATGAAGTGTGGGTGTTGTATTATTGTGTTACATCTCTGCCAGCCTCTTCTGGGGAAAGGCGTGATGGTATGTTATGTATGATGTAGTTTTTTAAATGACGCTGAATTGGTAGGTAAGAGTTTAGTTAGTTTAAACCTTTTTTGAAGTCAGTTAAAACAGCTTTTAATAGAGATTCAGGACTGAGCGTCGCTTAAGCATACGGGCCTAAGATTGAACTTAGCATGATAGCTAATATAAGTATTTTAAATAATTTGTGAAATACCATAAACAAATGAACACTTGAAATACTTTAATAATACTTTTTAGGCAATGCTTATCTCCTAAGTTAAGCTCAAGCATCCTAGTAGCATCAAGTGTTTCATTAGACAGACATCGATATCTTACCATTACAATTATTATACGGAATCCTCAGAGAGGCTTACCACGACTTTTGATAGGTAACGAAAACTTTTTTAGTTTAACTCTATACATTTAGTCTAGTTCCTCAAAGTTTCCGCCAGGGGCGCCTTATTGAAATGTATGAAACTGAAAAACATCTCTGAAAAACGAAAAAAGTTTTCGTAACTATTAAAACTCAAGGGAAGGGTGCTGAAACGTAGCCAGGATGTACCTTTAACGACTTAGTGACTCCATACTAATCAATTGTCCCCTAATTTTGAAATTTAATAAAACCTACCCATTAATTAGCTCCACCTGCACCCTGATTCAAAAAGTACGTTATTAAATTCGTGCATGTTCGGAAATGTTCGCGTATGTTCGGTACTGTTAGAGAAACCAACTTATGAAACGCAGTTGGGAAAATGATGGAGCTAAATATGTTCTATGGATGGTTGTTGATGTTGTTCGGAAGTTACGATGGTGCTGCCTCGATTGGAGTGCACGGTTAAGGTGGTCGTAGGTTAATTCGGTTCGGCTCAATAAAGGCTTTATTGGCGCGTTATTAGCTCGCTTTTATCTTCTATCATGTTCACAATTTGAACAGTGCTTTAAAGAGGTGCCAAAGAATGGAGACGTAGAGGAGACACGAGCAAAGTTGCAATGAAATCATACAGGCTGTGAGCATAATTACCTATTTTTTGATCGACTTCAAAAAAGAAGGAGGTTTTTAATTTGACTGCTTTTTTGTATGTTTCTTACGCGATCTTTGCATCAATTGTTAATAAAATTTTTTGGTAGGTAATATTTCAGAGGTGGTCCCATATAAATTGTGTTGAAATCGGTCAAGTGATTTTTAAAATGACATAAGATGAAAATAATGAGGAGAATGAATGGTACTGAAGTAGTAATTAACGTAAGTAATTGACATGGTTTAAGCGGATTGGCCAGCCTTAATGTCAGTGTACAAACAACAGATAATTATTAATATGGCGTTTTACATAATTAATTTTGTGAACTAGGTACAATCCGAGGTAGCTAGTTCCGTGGGCAGGGTTAATAGTATTACTGCACTTACTTGTACTAATATTGCAGTTTTAAGATAAAACCAGATATATGTATGTAAGTAGGTAATTTTAACATTGTAATTTTAGCTCTAATGTTTTTGAACAATAAAGTTAAAGCTTTGTTGGAGAAGGCCCGCCTCTCAAGCCAGAGGGAGCGGGTTCAAACTCAGCCGACGGCACGCACCAATTTCTTCATTGTGTGAACATATGTGCGTATTGTATGTCATCTGCTACATGACTGGAGCCCGGTGTAGCGACAGGCTCGCCCCCTGTCACATTTAGGACTGAATATCGTCCGGCGAAGTGTGGGTGTTGGATTACACCTCTGCCCCCTCGGGGAAAAGGCGTGACGATATTTTTTTTATTTAGGTACATATTATTTTTTTATGATTTTTTGGCCCACGTTTGACCACAACACACCTGATGTAAAGTGACGATGCGGTCTAAGATGGAGCACGGTTGCCCGTGAGGTGCCTATATGACTATGATTATAATGTACTGTTCTTTCTGTAGCCTAATCTGTGCCCGATACAAGGGGAGGCGTTATTGCCCGCACGCTTTACGGCGTCAAGAACATGACAGACAATATTCTACACGCATGTTACAGGGTATTGGGAAGTCTTGATACGATGCTCTTTGACGTTTTCAATGAAAATTGATGTTCCATTTTTGAATTTTGGTAAAAAGAAATCGCCCAATTATCCAAAGAAGAAAAGTTTGGCGTTCATTGCAACGGATTGGAAAATCTTGATGCGATATTTCGCTACATTCGTTGCTAACATTTTTGACTAACATTAATGTTCGAGTTTTAAAATTTTCAGTATATTTTAGCGTAATTAAAAAATAATGAAATTTGTGGTTGTTGTCAACAAATCGAATAAAATCTATTACACTATTATTACTCTCTATTATTAGCCTCTGTGGGCTGTAGATCTCACAAAAATTCAAAATTCAAAATTTCATTTTTTTTTTTTAAAATCATATTTCCGTCATGGTGAAAAATTTTCAAAAAATTACTCGATAAAAGTTCTATATAATTATGAACCTACTCACAAATTTTCAAGAGACTCAGTTAAGAATTACGACCTCTGCAGCGGAAGACAGAGATCCAGAGAGAGAACCCGACAGAAATCCAAACAAAATTCGGACATAAGAAAGCATTTTTGTCGAAGCTTAAGCAGAGACACTTCGCTCACTAACGGCTACAAAATGCTAATGTACGAATACGTTTGTTGATTTACCAAATCTTTTCCCAAAAAAACTCGTGTAAATCGTAACAATCAAACTTAATCCGAGTGCTACAGAACGGTACTCACTACCCTATCATTAGCAATGCCTACATTTAAGCAATATTTAACTAAACTCATTTAGATGCTATCGCTTGTGGCCGCGGCTGTACACTGTACAGTTAGGTGGAGATGCGCGATAGTTGCGACGCTAATGACTACCGACGCGGAAAACGAGGTTTCACGTTTAGTCGCGATTTTTAGCTATTTAATTGTTCTTAGCTCCTTCTTCTTCTTCTTCTCTACCAATCTTCTTGATGAAATCGAAGAAGATTTAAAGAATGGCCCGTAACCGACGAGCGTGTATGAAAAGACGCGCGGAAGTAGAGGAAGCGAAAGATGTGTACCAGGATCGTAGCAAGTGGAGAGAAGTGGTCTCTGCCTACCACTATGGGAAAGGGCCATGACTATTTTATGTATGTACCTATATATTCGTTTTCTTCCTATCTTTGTCCTACCCAGGTTACAGTCCTTATGTTACCAGTGCCTTTTTTTCTATTTAGTTTACTCATCGACATAATTCTTACTGTTAAAGATTTGGCTTTGTTCCCATGGTAAATATACCATGCAAACTTTTATAATGGGAATTTTTAGAAAAATGTAAGACTTCAAAACGAAAACTTCTTTGAAATGTTTTAATTTTACTTATTTTGAACCCCCGATGCAAAAACGACGGGGTGTTAAAGTTTGACGTGTGTGTGTGTGTGTGTGTGTGTGTGTGTGTGTGTGAGAGAGATAGAGAGTGTGTGTGTGTGAATGTGTGTGGATGTGTGTGTGGATCGTAGCTCTCGATCCGATGTAGGTACCGATTTTGATTTTGTTTTTTCTGTTTGAAAGGCGAACTAATCGGAAGTGTTCTTAGCAATTTTTATGAAAATCGGTGTTAATGATTATTAATTTATATTATTGTAATAAACATTCAATGATTTTATATAAAATGTACGAAAGATATAACTGACCGCCACCGTCTAGAAAATGTAGATTGCAAACCTAGCGAGCTAACGACTAACTCTACATAAGAGTTGTCTCTACTAAAAAACAGTTAACAAGTAAAAGTTAAAGTTTAAGATTTTTTTTCTCCAAGTCAGTTCACGTTTGCGACAATCTAGTCTTTTAGACTAGATGACTGGATTCACATGGTCTTGTTAGTGAATTAATGCTCATCTATTTCGGATGAGGTTATCTTTTAAATCTTGATTTTGTGTTAGAAATTAGAATCACTGAGTTACGACCAATTCTTCTATTCTCTTTTCAAAACAAAGTCGCTTTCCGCGTCTCTGTCTTTGTCTGTATATCCTGTTCTGTATCCTGTTGTATTTCTGTCTGTATATCCTTTCCTTTCCTTTATCTTGTCTGTATATTAATACTTAATTAATAATTAATAATTTATTGATTGCCTCGGTGGCTTAGTTGGTAGTGAACCTGTCTTCTGAGCTTGGGGGCGTGGGTTCGATTCCCACCTAGGGCAAACATTTATGCGATGAACATTTGTGTTTGTTCTAGGTCTAGGTGTTAATATGTATTTAAGTATGTATTTAAAAATATCTAAGTATGTATATCAGTCTCTGGCAGCCATAGTACAAGCTTTGCTTAGTTTGGGGTCAGGCGACCGTGTGTGGAAGTGTCTCGAATTTATTTTTTATTTATTATTTATTAATGGAAGGCCCCAACATGTTTTTTGTAAATCGTATTTGGTTACTGCCATAAAACCTTTTTTCATTTTCATTTCCATCCGCTCACTCCTTCCTCTGCAATGGATTTTGATGCAGTTCTCACCATAAGTTAGATAATTTTTCACGTAAAATTTAAAGATAGCGTGCGAAGCTGGGCGGGTTGCTGGTTGAAATAAGTTCAACAGAAACTTTAAGTAATAGTTAAGTTACAGTTAATTTCAAGTTAAATGTTGTCTATTTAGTTAATTTTCCACTAGCAAACGGCACAGATTTGCACGAGACCTGTAAAAAATATATAACTGATGGTGAAAACCGCTTCAAATTCCGTGGCGTGGTTAAGGAGGAGGAGTTGGCGGAAATACAGAAAGAGAGACAGACATTGTCATTTTTACATAGTATATTTCTCAAAATTTTTTTAAAAATTTTTTTTTTTTTTTTTTTATTACTTAACTAGCTGCACCCCGCGGTTTCACCCGCGGTTAAAAAGTATCCTATGTGCTATTCTAGACTATAATCTATCTCTGTGCCAAATTTCATTCAGATCTGTTCAGCCGTTCTGGCGTGAAAGAGTAACAAACATCCATACATCCATTCTTACAAACTTTCACGTTTATAATATTAGTAGGATAGGCTTGCGTTTGGCCGCCAACATGCCTGATGATAAGCAGTGATGCGGCCTACGATGGAGCACGCTTGCCTAGAAGAAACCGATTCACTCGAGGCTTGAAGACACCCAGATTGTAAGTGTCAGGGAACACACACTCTGGCAGAGTATTCCACACTCTACCGGTCCTTATGAGAAATGAGGAACCAAAGCGTTTCTTTAAAATTAAATTGTCAATTTTTAAAAATAACTTTTAAGAAGTATCTGTACTGTATCATAGTACAAGCTTTGCTTAGTTTGGGGTCAGGCGACCGTGTGTGGAAGTGTCCCGAATTTATTTATTTATTTATTTATTATCATTAAAATACATGGAAATTTTAATCAAGCATTTACAAAATAGAGATGTGGTTCCTGATATCGATAGTGATTAGTGATGTGCCGTGAATGGGTATAAGCTCCATTGATAGCGCGAGCAACTTGGAACAGTGCCATTGTGCAGTTGGTTATACTGCTGCCCTAGCGTTGAAGGATTCGTTTTTTTAGTGTTGGCAGCGCTGTCGGATTGCTCAGGGTTTAGTGATGGGGTATCTTATTTACATTGCAGTTAAAATGTAAAAAAATGACATACATTTTGAATTAGACTAATAACTACTGGTGTGATCAAAAAATAATTTGTTACCAACTTTTTCAATCAAAATAACATAAAATATGCAACGATGAAAATTAGAACTGTGGTATGTTGAAAACATCCATACTAATATTATAAAGTCCAAATTAACTCCGTCTATCTGTCCGTCTGTCTTTTTGTAGGCTTTTCACGGCTAAACGGCTGAATGGATCTTGATGAAATTTGATAATTAGATACAGTATTTCACGAAGAAGGTTTTTGGCTACTATTTTATGAACAAACCCGAAAAAAGTCGCTGGGAACAGCTAGTTCCTAATATAATATTTGGGTCGGCTGGAATTTTTGTTAAGACTAGAATTATATCAAGAAATATCTTCAGCGTGAACTGAGCCGTAAGCAAATATAAATAAGACTGATTCAACCTCCGACGGTAGATTGCCAAAGATTAACAACCAATAAATTCAAATAAATGTTACCACCAAAGTTGGAGCCCGACTTTTTACCGCGACTCAAAAGAAACGACCAGCCTTTTGGCAAACGTAATTACAAGTTATAAGTGCCTATCAGTCGAATTCCGAACAAATCAGAAGTGGGATGAGAGAGAGGGTAGAGGCCCACCTGAAGGGTTACAGAAGAAATAATTAAAAGGCCGGCAGAAAACCGGCAGAAACTTAATTCCGATGCCTATTTGTAGCGCATCGAGTTTCCCCGAACTTCCGTCGCGAAGTTTCTAGAAGTTTTCCGAAGTACGGAACTTTGTCTCTTGAGCAATATTTGCAATAGCGTTTTTGGAACGTTTCCTTTAATTTATAATTATTGCTAATTGGTTAATATTTGTGTCTGTTCTTGTTTACTTTTTAAATGGAAATGCTTTTATTTGTATCTAAGTTCGGAAAGATGCAATTATTCATGTAACTTTATTCAATGAAACGAATTAGACGAAAATCTAATAGAAATAAGAATATAATGATACCTACTTACCAATAAGACATTATTTACAACGACTTAGTTTATCATACATACTTTTTAATATATTACATAATAAGTTATCATAATATTTTCTTATCAAATAATTTATTTATTTATTTATTTCAAATTAGCACCGATAAAACGAATTACACTAATGATAAACGAATAGTAATAATCAATGTCAATTAAATGTCAGATTAAAATAAAATGTCAAACATTTACAATAATAAAAGATTAAATTACAATTACAATTCAAAAAATTTCAATGACAATACATAGCTTACTTAAGTACCTAATTCTTAATTGTGTAAGTGGAACGACTTAAAAAATGTAAATGTACTACTCGTCCCATCACTAGAGCGCCACAAAAACGACTAGGGTTGTCATCGATTCGCATCTCATTTAGCCGCGATTCGATTCTAATTGGGATCGAATGGTCGGCCGCAGTCACTCGTCGCTTCGCTCAAGAATAGGAAATAAGCAGAAGTATAAGTTCGTACGTGAGGAAAATATCTTAGAAACCTGGCAGCTGTCAGTTCGGTAGCTTTTCAACTCAAAATTTGTATGTGAGTATCGCGATGTTTATTTATTTATCCGACGATTAATTAAGTATCTTCTTCAGTGACGTCACTTACCAGGCTCAACAAAATACCAGCGCTGGTTGTGTACGATCAGCAACATGTTGTGTTGGTTTTTGTGACAATATAACATGTACATTTGTTTGTTTATGTCGTATGTCATAATTATTGTGATTGTCACAAAATAAAGTTTTTTTGATAACAAATTTCTTCAAGATTTTTTTTTGGCAAGTAGTCCATTCCAATACAGTATTTGAGTTCAAATATGAGTCGAATCAGATAAAGAAAGGTCGCTAGTTCTTACTTTATTGAACGTCAGTTTGTCTAGACCTGTTGATGACCGATTAATCTGCTGGTCTGTGGCTTCAAACAATTTTGCAAGAGTTGTTCGTCTGTTCATTGGTGTTCTCTGTCACATTGGCTCAGAATAGACCTACCATTGTACTCTTTGTGTTGTTCTTTACCAGGAAATCGGCCTTTGAAATGTACACCGCTGTCAATAAAAAGTATAAGAGTGTATCATACACTTGCATTTCATTAAACATTTGTCTGTCTAAAAATAATTCGTATGTTCCTACCCTTATGGCACTTCTGTGTGGTCGGTTCAGTCAGTGTTTGTACATTTTGTTAATGAAAAAAAAAAATGAGACATTTTTGTACACGTGATTGTCTGACCCCAAACTAAGCAAAGCTGGTACTATGGCTGCCTGAGACTGATACAATTATTTATACATAAGTACATACTTTTGGATAGATATTAACACCCAGACATAGACAATCACATAAATTCTCACTACATGAATGTTTGTCCAAGGTGGAAATCGAACCCACACCCCCAAGCTCAGAAAACAGGTTCTCTGCCAACTAAGCCACTAACGTAGCTTAAAAAAAAATAACAGTAAATATGTACATAAATAGAAAAGCTACTAACATAATGAATGCTCGTACTTTCCAGGGGTTAACTTAAATACTTGTAGTGTTAACTGTTTTTTAAAAGATGATGATATCTTTTAAATTTTCTATAATAAATATTACAAAAACCAATTTATTTAAAGTCTTGTTACGTTATGATTGTTAGCATTCACGGCCTCTGTGCTATTTATTGATATGTTCCTGTCCGTAAAGGTTGGAAGAGATCGCTTTGAGCGATAAGGCATTAAAAACTTAGTTTAGCCTTATTTTAGTATTTTATTATTTTATGTTTTAACAAAGGGTTTTTACATAGTATTGTTGTATCATGGATCATTAAAAAACTACAGAGTCTCAATTTACATCTCAAAATATGGGATTATCTCAAATCTCAAAAGAAGGGGGTACATTTACCAAATACCGAACTCAAATAGAGTCCCGTAGAGTACAATGAAACGGAACAATGTGTCGGGATTGAGTAATTAATTGATTAAAAAGGGTTCCGTGGACATTCGTTAGAAGTTTTTCTCCCCACACCCTCGACGATTTTAAAACGCGCCCTAATTGATTTAACTTTAAGGGATGTGGCTCTATACGTGCTTATATATACGTACAACGACGTAAGTAAACTTTGTACGTACTTCAGTAATTTACATCTAAAATGGAACAAACAAAACAAACGAAATTATCTAAAGAGCAAAACTTAAAACACTGTCTTTCTGTTATCGCTGTAAACAATTTTTCGACTTTTGCTGATATTTTAAAAATTGCTGGACCGATTTTGATAAAATTTACATGGGAACACTTCTAAGGTATGAGCTACCAAACAAAAAATAATCATTGAAATCTATTCGTAATTGCCGGAATAATCGAGTAACATACATACGTATAAAAAATACAGTCAATTGAGAACCTCCTGCTTTTTGGAAGTCGGTTTAAAAATAGTAAAATTCATGAATACAAATTTAACTTTGGTCCCAAAATTCTCCTCGGTATCCCATTTGAGAGGCGAAAGAGAATTATTAGACAAAAATTCTAGAAATTCCTTTACGTTGTGTTAAAAAAAAACAGTCAACTTAGACAGACCTATTTTATTAATCCTAAGTAATAAGCTACCTCCATACCAAATATCAAAATCTGTCAATCCATTTGAGCGTGAAGAAGTAACAAACAAACAATATACATATACCCTTTACACAATATACCTTTATAATATAAGTAGGATTGGGTTGTTCCTTACTCATCCTTCGACACTTATACTCTTTAAAAAAATCTCAACTTACCCTGAATCTGTTTTCTTAATTGATTATTTTAATTTATTTTCCTAACTCATCGCAAAAGTATGCTTGGCTCGTCCCAAAAAAAATCAGTACATCAGGTACTGAATTTAACTGTTAACAAAGTACGTCTAAGTACTTGTAAATCACTTAAAAGTACCTGCAAAGTTGCGCCGACACCCGTTACGTATCGACGTCGAATCTCAACGAAATTCGTTTACAAATTAATTATGTTTCGTTCAAAATTCGTCTAAAATTCGAAACTTCACGTCTAATCCGATCGATCCCTGCCCTTTGGAGGGGTAAACATTGATAATTGCGTTAAAGTATATTGATCTAGTTATAAAGGATTTGCCTTTTAAAACAATTAATGTCATAGGATTATCGGCTGCAAAGTTCGGGGGTGATTTTGTTGATATTTCTAGGCCTGGAGCCGAGCTGCATTCGTTTTCAAGCGACTCTATTTTTCTGCAAACGGTACACTCAAATGTCAGCTGGTTATTGGACAAGTTAACAACGACGTCATGTGACGTTTCTGTAGCTTGTAATTAGTCCAATCAGCAGGTAAAGGTTGAGAAGTAGAGTTGAATGCAAATTGTCTAGGCAATGCAAAAAAAACACAAAAGCAGGTAGAATGGACAAGAACGATGCAACGAATGAGTAAAATCTTTAAAACTGTTACTTGCACTAAACTCTAGTGTTTTGAAGATGAACTTCAAGATTGGATTTTTAGAGATTCAATCAACTAGTGAAATCTTTACTTTGACACAGACTAAGTACAAAAACCTCGCGAAGCCAAAAACAAAAAAGCAATGCAAATAAACTTTTAGCATAAACCATGAATTTCGAAAGTACACAGAACGGATTCAAATCGCAAACATGTCTAAGAAAACAAAACAAACACCAAAAGGTAATTAAAAGAAGTAAAGCATTTTCCAAAAATCAGATTCCCGAACATCCCCCTTTCAGAGTGATCAAATCTGAGAAATAAAAAGATCACTTTGATCAAATATAGAAGGGAAATCGAAGCAGGTGTACTAAACCTTTAAAGTTAATTAATACCTCATAGCGTTTAGCCTTTGAAGCTAATTTTTTCGGCGATATCACATCGAGCGGGTCTTTTTGCCTGTACAAAGCGAGGGTACATAATACCCCTTTAACTTATGATGAATTAGCGATCTCCTACGTTTTATGTCTCCCGCGTTATCTGGGGGTGATGGACCCCCTCGACCCCCGGGGGTCCACCCCCTGG
Source organism: Peribatodes rhomboidaria (assembly GCA_911728515.1). Taxonomy (NCBI): domain Eukaryota; kingdom Metazoa; phylum Arthropoda; class Insecta; order Lepidoptera; family Geometridae; genus Peribatodes; species Peribatodes rhomboidaria. Next base: position 14,424,264 of record OU452187.1, on the reverse strand, counting down.
TCACCTCATGCCTGTGTACATCAATATTAAGGAATTAATATGAGTGGCGAAAATTTCCAACCGGTCATTATGGGTTTTTACTTACGAGGAGAGAATAATTAGAAACGGCTAGGGGGTTGTATTTTTGGATGTTTGATGAGGATTAAAGACAGATACCAAAGTTTGCCTATAGAACACATATTGGTCCATTTTACGCTTTCATAAAATGTTATTAACATCTGAACGCTATCTTGGATTGGATGTTGCATTAAATTTTAGCCCTGGTTACTTATCCTAAAATGAAAGCTCTCTCAAGCCATGTCAGATACCTTTGGATGATCTAGACCTTTGACACTAGACTGGTCACATCTAGGTTTCCTAGGTGTGGCTAGGCCGGCTTTACTTAATTTGCCATTCTAAATACTGATCAAAGAAAAATACACTGACAGAATTGGCATAATTATGCGTAGGTAATCTAGACAAATAGTCAAGTGGTTTTTCAATCAGTTAGGTACCAGTCCATAGGAATAGTTTATTCCACCTTGTTCACCTGGGTGGTATCAGATGAACATGGTGAAAAAACCATAGATATACAATTACCTAAATCACCTAAAGCGACTCTTATGGCCTAGCTACTGAGACAACAAGTAAAAAATATGACTAAAAATTATGAAATACGTAGATTTTTCCGCTGGACCTTTTTCATGTCACATAACGTAAGATACACTTCTATATTATCAAATTTTTTATCTAAAATCAATCCAGCAAAGCCAGCGACCCGTCGCTTCAAAAGACCTAATCTTTTCCCAAAACTTGGAGCGGGCCACGTTTGATAAGGGCAGTGTTGTGATACCCCCCATCATTCACTTATGGGGTGTTCTATAGAAAAACATTGACGTAAAAAGCGGGTTGAAAATTAGGGTGGGAGGAAAGGGTAAGGTTGGCCGCTGTCGAAGTGACCGCTGAGAAGGGTCCGCATTATGTGGGTATATGTGGGTAACGACGTTATGTGTTGATCAATTTTAATGTGTAAGGGAAGGTTTTTTGGTCCTTCGAGCTGTGGACACTTCGATCATCTCTTGTGGGGGTGTTTAAGGGTGCTTTAATGATTTGCGCGCTCTCTCGCTAGCACTACGATATTATTTTTAAGGTAAGTATTCAGTAGGTAGGTTTACTTCTAATCCATTCCTATCACTAGGAAAAAAACGAGTATAATAAGCTACATTCTGTAAATAAAAAAATACTACACAGTTACAATGTACAGTTGAATTTTTTATACCTCAATAATGTACTAATTCGTTTTTTTTTATTCGTTGATAGGTTTGCGCTTACTCGTCACGTCATCTCGTCTGTTACAAACACTAATTTGTTCTACGATAGAACACGCTTGCGTAGAAGAAACCGATTCACTAGAAAAACTTAAAATGCGGTTTCCCGGCCAAAACCTCAGGCCCGCATGCCCGACATCCCCGAACGTAAAACAGTCGTCTTTCTTGATATTTGCGCCTCCCTAATTTCCATGGATGTGGGAATAAGACTGGATTGGAAACTTTTGATGTGGCAGTTTTAGAATTTTCTTTTTGGTAAAACTTGTTTTTCTTTTGGTTAAAAATAAGTTTTTAGTTTTGATAATTTTAATAAAAAAAAATTAAAAATGTATTTCAATTAAAAGTTTTTATTAAGTATATTTAAGCAGGTGCTGTGTTACATACTTATTTTAATAAGGTAGAAACTTTAAATAGGTGTTATTTGACTAATCAATATCTAAAAACATGTTTTACATTTATTACATTTACTAATTCATTGTAAATAAGCAACCATATTTAAAAAAAATCCGATTGATATCAAAATTAATATCACGCCAAGAAAAATAATAATAATAAAAGTTTTTCAGAAATTTCATTGTGTAAAAAACATAAACTTCAAAACTATTTGATGTAACTTTTTTAATGTTAACCCTTAAAACGTACTGTATCGTTAATTTGTATGAATTCATTTAGCGTCGTCCATTATAGATTCTCTTTTCATTAGCAGTCGCGAGTTACGAACAAGGTTAAATCTTAACTTTGTGATCAGAACATACGCCCGCTTTATTTAACGTACTTACGTACTAGGGATGAGACACCAGCGAATTAGATCACTCATATAAAAGTTTTTCGCGAATAATTACGAATAATTAAATTTATTTAAGAATTTACGGTTAGATTAAAATTTTATAATAATCGAGTATTTTGAAAACTTTGATTGCTTGTGTATTTAAATCTATTAATGATAATAAAAAAAAAGATAAACAGGAGAAATGATAAAACAGTAAATAAAAACAATTATAAACTTACCTCATGATAGAAATTCCGAATTTTCATAATTTCAACATAGAGAGAGTTCAATTTATCACAATATCGTTCATTCATAAGCACTGATTCTATTTTAACCTAAACAAACAATTTTTTTTTCACTTCCCGAACACCTGAAAAACAAACAAAAAAAAAACTAAAGTCCGTGTTTTGCAATATCTAAAACTTCATATTCGCTCAAGTTTAAATAAAAATAAACGTTTCATTAGTGAAAATACGAGTAAATAAATGAGAAAAAAAAAATATCAAGTTCGAATATGAAATTTTAAATTGAGAATCCCGTTAATTAGTTCCCGCTTTACTGTCGAAAGTCGGGACGTATCGCTTTCGTTTCGCGCCACTCGTGACGTTGACACATCAAAAGCGCGCGCGCTACTGACGGGAGAGATAAACGCGAGCGTCTCGCGTTATCTGCTCATTAACATACACAGCAGTTTCCCATACTATCGTTCTTATAAAAATCGTATCGGATCATTTGCATAGCCAAAGAAAACGTATGCAAATACGAGGCATGCATCTTACGCCTTTGTTGGTTTGAAATCGGAACGCACCTATCAATCGGTGAAACAAGTTTTTTTAAGAAATAATACGACGCATCTTTGTATTCGCTCAAAAGATTAGGGTTAAAAGCTCACCCTCGAGTCTCCAGATGTCAATGCTACATTGACATTTAGTTTATTGTGAGAGATACGAATTTCGAAATTGGGTTTTTAAATCGCGTGTGTGCGCATTTCTAATGCAGTTTTGGTATTTGAAATTTCGAACGCATTGTCATTTTGACATAATCGGTCGAGAAAAATGACGTTTGAATTTTAAAGATGCTTTTTTAGTTGTGATAAATTGTTGTGATACGAATTTTTAATGATCTTATCAAATGTTATTATTAGTAGATAGCATTTTTTGCTTTATTCTGGTTCAATGCGCAAATCATACACACTAATAAATCTGTACGATGCAAAACCGAACCACAAATTCCAAAATAGCTTGATTTATTCAGAACAATTTCTGGAAATGTTACAAAAATATTTTCGCGGAATAATAAATGATTAAATACATAATTTCAGAATAAAGGCAACTTAATTAGCACACCCGGTCCGATCAATCAACCCCTTTCGTGAGAAAACGGCTCAAGAAAATAAGGAAACACTAATTATTATTCGCATATTAAGTAGACGAAGTTCGAAACGTCCTCGGTCGGTAATTTTAATAATTATTTTTATACGAACCCCGTATTAGCATATGCAGATCGATGCGTATAAATCATAGAACAATCGAAGGGGATATGATTCGAACGAGTAAAAACCGGATTTTACCGGTTATTTTATTTTTATTTTTAATTTATTGACCTACATGCAGGTCGGAGGTTGAGTTCGATAGTTCGGTACAATTATTTGCATATTAAACCGCTAGATAATGTCTCGGACTGGTTTTTTGTGAGAAAGTTCGTGTCCTTTGGGGTCGATTAAAAGATTTATTATTTTTACGCTTGATTGAACTACTTTGCTGGTTGAACTCGATTTGAATATCATAAGACGAGATCGATTCTCATGGATTCTGAATTAATTACTGTTTCTATTTGTTGTACTAGTTTGAAAGTAATAATGTTACATTTTAGTCTCCATCTCTTTTTTATCTTTCTGTCAAGTCTCTTTAAGTTTGGAAGTTAGTATAATATAATAATAAATATCGGGACACTTGCACAAACGATCGTCTGACTCCAAACTAAGCAAAGCTTCTACGACGGCTGCCAGATACTGATATACTTACATAAATATATTTTAAAATACATATCTAAGTTGTTATGAACAAACATAGAAACATAAATAGATAGAACAAACACAAATGTTCATCGCATAAATGTTTGCTCTAGGTGGAAATCGAACCCACGCCCCTAAGCTCAGAAGGCAGGTTCACTACCATCTGAGCCACCGAGGCAGTCCTAAAAAGAAAAACGAAAAACAAAAGATTACACCCTTCAAGCCCTAGATTAAAAATACCTAGCCTGGGTATTTTTCATCTTAAAAAAAAAAAACAATACGATTTCTGTAACACGGAGTAAACCCGCGCGCCGCAGGTGTGTAACAGTAACACATTCTCACCGTCGTGTAAACGAAGGTGACATCAATAAAAACGTCCACTTGAATATTGCAAGCGCGTAAATAGTGATCTATAATAAGAGGTGTCTCGTCAAAAATAATTCTTTCTTTTGACCTCCCACGTACAGGATGAGAGAATTTAACGTTTCCCGTGGAAAAATTAAAATAGTGTAAAATATTGGATGATTCACGAATTAGTACGAATTGTAATAGTGGTAATCAGTGGCGGATCGAGGATGCTGGTTTGGGGGCTTCACTTATGTGGAAGTAAGCTTCATCAAGGTAGAAAAGATCTTCGTTTAAACTAAACTCCCCCTCCTTTTGCGTAGCTGATGGTAACTTTTAATAAGGTAGGTAAACACAAAAGTACTACAAAAATAGATATTCCCGACCTTTTTTTCAGTCAATTATTGTGTGTGGATTAGATACTTTGGGAAGGAGAGGGAGGGGGGGGGGGGGAGGTTGGGCCCCTTGCCCCCCTCCCTTGATCCGCTAGTGGTGGTAATTGTATTTTTGTAGCAATCGAATGTAGGACGCAGTAATTGAGGTTATAGAACTGTTTTGCTGTAGTTTAATTATTAATTAATTGTTTGATTATTATTAGTCTGTTTTTGTAATGACCTTGACGCAAAGACCATTATTTTCAAGATTATTAATAATGATAGCCGTTTCATTGTAATTTATTGTGTATATTAATTGTTGCTTAATAAAATCTTTTTAAGACAAAAAGAGGATTTTGAGAAGAGGAGAAGGGTTTTTGGAAGAGAAATACGTTTACTATAATGGAAATAAAAATAAATTTACCTTTTGCCTTTTGTAGCGTCTTCCCGATGATTTTGTGATACTTATTAAACGTGTACCATACACGTTTAATAAGTATCACGAAATTTAATTAAAGTTTAATTTTTAATATCCGTCCATCAATAAAATTTTAAATTACCTAAAATAATGATTTCTGTATAACGGAACGTCATAATATAAACAATAGCCGTTAAAAGGCACGGTCTCACACGTTCAATGCACGATTCGTTGACTCCGAAAGAATTTGGAAATGTTTTAGTGAATACATATTTTTTAATTAATTATCGTCATTATGATCATACGCCGTAAAATACGAGAGCGATTTTAGGTTTTATCTCCATAACTGTAACGTTTAATTTCGAATGTGTACTTTTTTTATGAGAAATTATATTGTTTTGGCCAATGAATGAGCGCGCGATCATTGTCCGGATTAACGCAATTTGAATTTGGAAGCATCTAGATAAAGTAATTGGGATACATTTTGGAACGGTTCAGTTAGATGCGATGAGAAAAAATTAGAAAGATGGTACGCGTTCTAAATTATGATTTAATTGCTAATGAACGGGCTATAACACTTCCGTGCTTAATGGATTTAAAAATGTAGTGTGTAGGAGGGCTAATAATTAATAATACTAATATATTGCATTGATTTACGCCCGAAGCAAAAAGTACGGGGTGTTATAACGTTTGACGTGTCTGTGTGTGTGTGTGTTTGTCTGTAACATCGTAGCTCCCGAACAGTGACCCTATTCGGAGATTTGAGATTTTCATCTCACTTTTTTTCGTCCTTGTTGCTCTCATTTAAAACGTCATAGGTGTGAGAGTGACCAAGATAAAACCTCATCTCATCTCACGCGCAGGAATAGCCCTCCAGATGAACAGTGGCCCTATTCGGAGATTTGAGATTTTCATCTCACCATTTTTCGTCCTTCTTGCTCTATTTTAAAACGTCATAGGTGTGAGGGTGACCTAGATAAAATCTCATCTCATCTCACGCGCAGGAATAGCCCCCCAGATTTAGATTTTTTTTTGTTTAAAAGGCAAATTAGTCGGGAGTTTTCTTAACTATATTTGATGAAAATCAGTGTCGAGTTATTTTTTTAATTTTAATTTATACTTGTATTATTTTATCTATTTAATTGTTATTATTATTTTTAGTAAAACATTTTGCGCAATTTAATTTTAAATACACAGCAAACAATGTTATTTGCCTACCTTAGTGTGGTTTTAAGCTGAATTAATTTTTAAAAATAATGATTAAACCAATTATAATTAATTAAAATCATAACCAGTGATAGGGTTAAGGCATAAAGCCGCTTGCACACCCGCTTCCGGCCGAGAGGCGACGAAAACGTCCGTCGACCCCGTCGCGGTACACTTATCGCGGTAATTTTTATTTAATTATTATAAAATAAAAATTATGAATAACTTTTTATTGCTCATTATCAAATTTGGAATCTAGCGGTTGCCCGCTGGTCTGTGGACGCTTGTTTGATTTAATAATTTATCTATCGTGTCCGTTTTATTTTAAAATAATAAAGGTGTTTTTAAGCGAAGGTTTATTTTTATCGTAATAATTGTTATTCATGTTACCTTTCTAATCTGAACTCATTTTTGATATCCCGTTAGAAAATTATGAGAAAAGAACATTTATTGTTGTGTGTTGTCATTTAATTTTGTATCGTACAGTCTTTCCCAATACCTAATAATTAAAACCAAGAAACCAAAATGCCCCTTCGTCCATCCAAATTCAGCCCTTTCGGAGGAAAGGCGTGACGATATGTTTTGTTATGTACGAGTTTGTTATGCATTTGGATAAATTAAGAACTTGTAAGAATAGCGGGTGAAGCAGCGAGTCGTATCTAGCTGCGTAATTGAACGCAGCTAGATAACTCACTCGGAATGTATTTCCTGGATTCTTTGTCAATGTGTAATTAGGCACAGTTTCGATAGATGATGTAATAAGACTGGTCTTACTTTAGCAATTTATTGATTTGCTAATATTGTGATATAATTTACCCAACATCTTGTTACCTGTCACTTACGTACGTATGACTAAATCGTGATTTGATTTTTCTTTTTTTTAAATATTTTTGTCATTAGGTATCATTTTACTGCATTTTTAAGAGAACACATCTACTTACTTTCTCTTACAAACTTTCGTATTTACCATAGGTGACTAAATAACGTATCGTCACGCTCTTCCTCTGAGGGGGCTGGAAGAGGTGCACAAAACCCACACTTCGCTAGACAATATTCAGTCCCAAATCTGACAGCGGGCGAACCTGTCTCCATACACCGGGCTCCAGTCATGTAGCAGATGACATACGACTATACATACTTAGGTAACTTGTGTAATGTAATAGTTTATGTCGTTACAAGGCATGGATATTTTATTTTCTTTCCTCATATTTCTATTCGACTCACATCATCGTTTCGCATCACCGCAACATATTACTTTAAAACGTCGAACCGGGAAAGCTTTCGGAAAAATGTTGAAAGGGGAAGGAACTCCTTGTAAAGTAACCAATGAGTTCTCCCTAACGACTCAATCTACGCACATTTAGATCGCCCTTTCCGAACGAAACCTCATTACTTCCCGAAATATAACCTCTATGGAGGCAATAAATAACAAAATGGCGCGCATATTTCAAAACAAGAAAAAAAATAACACATAAAATTTCTTTGCCCCACGCGTCTAATGTTGGAGCGCGTGTCCGTTGTTGCGTTTTAGTGGTGTGCACTGTACTGCACGCGGATATAGGAACCAACCTAATAAAAATATTGCTCATTATGGTATTATTGAAAAAAAAATAGACCATTTTAAACATATGTATATTTACCCGACTGAGCAAGAAGTATATGTGTGTTTGTATGTATGTGTTTATGTATGTATGTGGGTATGTATGTATGAGGTTTCTTTGGCACGCTCTACAGCCTAAACAGTTTGATGTATTTCGACATGTGAGGTGTCATTTGAATCGTTTTGATAGTGGAAGTGATATAGGGTACAACATTTAGCAGCCGGGTTTTTGTTTTTGAGTAATGTTACTTGTTACGTAGTGTTTTCTAGTTCTTAGTTCTTTATCGATAGAGACTGGGACTGTTTATGGTTAAAAAAATTTTTAACGCGATTTTTCTCTTTTCTTGCGACAAAAATCATTAAGTTCATTACTTATCACTGGAACACTGGTATTGCAAGCAATAAAAAACTTTCCAAGAGTGCTACAAAATAACTGTCCTAATTTATATAGAAAGCAACACAATAAACTCAACAACCGAACGCTGCCAAGACGAAGCCACAAAACTCATCATAAATGCCAAAACGCGATGGTCTTCTGGCAACCCATCACAAATCCGTGTCACAATGGAAACGCATCCGTTGGTACTCTCGCATAGATTTCTGCATTATTTTAGTATGCAAATGTTCGAAGATAGCGACACTGTAAGACACGAAGAGCAATTTAAATTATTTTTTATGGCGCTCGAGTGTATTGAGTGTTCGCCAAGCGCGGATTAAACCCGCATCGGAATTGCCTGTGTTGTTTGACTTCGTGCATTTTGAATGAGGAACGCGAAGGAGGTTGGTTATGCGTCGGGTTGGCGGGAAGATCGATCGTTCTGATTTTGAATTTGACAACGTAATTTTCGATTTCGGATTACTATGTTCATTTTTATGGCTTTACATATTGGAATTTTCAAGTTTTCATAAATAATAATAATAATAATATAGTTTTCATGAACACGTAAAATGACATTCTTTTTTAAATCCGTCGTTTAATTTGTACATAAGAAATATTAAAATCCTCTCCATAATTTTTATCTCATGCAGATTCATAACCGATTAGTTAGAGTGCCATAAAAATATCGTTCAAAAACACCTGAACCGTTAATAATATCGGAACAGATAGCAAGGGAAGACGCAATAACCATTAAAACGAGGGCCGTTCAAAGTTTTCTTTTCAATAACGCGTCTAATATTCAAATTAAGGCACTAAAGCGAGCATTTCAAGCGATATATCATCGGGGCTAATCAGATTTTTCCTTGCTTCGTACATTTTGGGGATTAAATAGGGTACGTAATAACGGTACACGATTTACTAGTTTTCTGTTCAAGAATTTTTGAACGAAATTTATTGGCTGATTTTTTTTCTTCTGTGCCAGCTCTTTTTCTTATGTGCCAGTTCGGTGATCATTAATTTCTCTATGATCGTGTTGCCAGCTTAAATTGAATTTTAGTTGAATTAATTTTTCATTGGAAGCCAAGAATTAAATTCGAATTTAGAATAGCAACGGCCGTTATCAATTGGAGCGCGCTCGTAATTCGAACGTTTGAATATCGAACGGAAGCGGAAACTGTACTGATTCTAATTTCGAACGAAATATCGCAACGTTTCTATTGATAAAAATGTGTGACAGCTAGCAGTTGTATTGACAGGAAATTTATGATAATAACTAATAATAGGTCGTTTTGTGCGAATGTGTGGGTGGTATCAATCTGAATGTGTGCTATTATGTAGTAATGATAGAGTATGATCGATAGGATGCTCTACTTTGCTCAGTAGAGCGACAATTATCAACAATGCAATGAGAAGCACGATCATGTATGTGCGATTAACACATCTTTATTGACGACCAAAATACATAATCAAAAAATTAAATAGAACATTTGTTAGTACAAAGGTGATCTGATCGCTTAAAGCGATTTTTTCCAATGCGAGCTTAGTTAGGATAGACAGGCAGAAAGATTTGAAAAATATTCGATGGTGTGAGGCAGGGTGTCTGCTTAATGTTAAAGGTTTCGCGACGATCTGAATTTTCCATACAAACGTGCTTATCAAATTTCTTGGAAACCATTTGTCATATTATTATGAAATTTATCTTGCATAATTAAATGAACTATTTCTCCGCCACTAAGTTTTTTTTAAATGTCCTCAAGAGAAAATAGAGCTATGAAAAAATCCGCATTTGTAAAGACACTTTTGACTGATTTATTTAATAGATAATAGACAAAGTAAATCAAAAATCCCTATACATATGGAGGTTGTCTACATCATTAGTTTTAAAATTAATCCATAATAAAAGGGAATTTTTTAGTTATTTAGAGAAGTGCATAAGTCATAAAAAAAATGATTGAAATTACACTTTGTCACTCTGTTAATAACTTTAGAGGCTCTTCAGTATCTTTACTTGCTCTCTTCGCTCGTCGTCTTCGTCTAGACGAAATGGCAATAATAGAAGACCTTTAGCCAATGCGAAGTTGGTCTACAGTAGTCGCCGGACCCATAAGCTACTTTCGTAAGGCCACGTTTTCTTGCGTAAAAATGTTCGACAGCACTTGCTACGGAGTTTACACTTGCAAGCTGCTGTCCGGAATTTCTCGGAAGTATATACTTGCAGGAGGAAACGAAGTCTAATACTTGAATTGTAGGTTCTAGTTTTACTATAGTTTCTAGGCTGGCAAGCAATAGATCCAAAAATACCATTTACCAGTAATACCAGTTACAAGTAATAAAGTATATATTTGCCAAAATAAATTTCGGTGTAATTTTTATAAAGGGAGAGGAGGCATTATTTGGCGCGAAAACTCATAAAATATGATTACCAGTAATGTCAGACTGATTTGTGATGGTACAAATGTGATGCAGTAAGGAATTGTTGGACATTTTTTTTTTTGTTGTCCTACGTAATATTGTTTTGGTCACTGTTTTGTGAAGGTTTTTTACAACCGTGTTATAAAATTACTCAACCATTTTTAAAAGCTCTGATATAACGAGTAACATGAACATCTCTCATAAGTATAAGATATTTAAAAAAATAGTACCTATGTTCATAACTTTAAGATATTAAGAAAATAGTGTGTTTTAATTTTGTTTCCATCCTAACTTATATTATTTTATGAAGCGATGTTTGTCTGGCTCTTTGTAGGCTTTTCGCGGCTAAACGACTAAACAGATCTCGACAGAATTTGAGAACTAGTTACAGTATATCACGAGAAAGGTTTTTGGATACTATTTTCTGAATAAATGCGAAAGTCGCGGGAAACAGCTAGAGAAACAGCTAGAGTAGTTGCATATTTTGTAAGCGCGCGACAGCAGCAAAAGACCACACAACACTAGCCGCGTGCTGCCAAAACTCATATAAGTATTTTAAATGCAACCGTCCCTACTGTTACTTTTAATATGTCATCGCGCCTGACTTTTCATATCGGTTCCCGTCAAATGTCATAACGCGTAATAAAAACGCGGTATGACATTTTGTGTCTGTCAAATAAATATAAATGGCTGGTATTCGATTTGTGTAATTTGACAGGGAACGGGTGTCTAGTTGGAGTTTTTGGGGGAATTTTATTTATATTTTTAGTAGATACTGTGTGTTTAGGAGCATTCAATTTGTAAATGGTAAATACTTAAAATAAGACGTTAGCTTTTTAATATTTCTTAAACTTAAATATTTAACCGAGCGTAGCGAAGTTATAGAATCTTGTTCGACGATAATTTGAGTATCGTCAATCCAATCTGTATTTTTTTGTAGGTATACCTAGTTCATGCAAATGAATAAGTTTGAGTTAGTGGAATCAGACGAGAAGCTATAGAGATATGTGAGGTCTGCGCTTGAAGCGAACTACTAGCTAGTTACTATAATTTGATTCTCTCTAATCGATTATTATCAACACAACATGGACCAGCATCTCTAATCATCTCAAACAAACGTCAACACTGGTGACGTGACAATCGGGCAATCATCACACAATCGATCGATTATGCCGAGCGGGATCGACTCGGAGGTCCAACGGAAGGATTACATCCCTCATTACCATACGTAATTCGTGAACATCTGTCTGTGGGCGCGCTTATTGTTCAAATAAACTTGTTCGAAATAAGAATCTTGTTCGACGATCGAACAAAAAAATCGAATAAATCATTCGCTTTGTTCGATTTAAGATAGCGTGAGTAAGCGCGGGGGCCGTCTGTCGATGGCTGTGGAGATATTTTTGTTGAAGAAATTGCGTTTCTTTATTTGGTGTTGTGTTTTAAATTGAAATAGTAGTTGCTTGCGAGTGTCTTTTCGTATATAGGTGTCGATAAAAAATGTGATGCAAGGCAAATTTATAATTGAAACATCGCATCTTGTAATTTTATCTGCTAAATGAACGCAGTTAAGCTCGATTTTACTAATGAAAAAAATTTAATTAAAAGTTAGATAAAATTATTTTAATTTCCGCCGATGTGTACCACAGTTTACCTAATTATTTGACCTACTGCATTTTTTGCTTTCACTACGGATTAGACATGACAATTTCATTCATAATCGTTTAAAAACAGAACTCGAATTTTAACAAGGTATTTACTATTACAATAATCATATGCCTATTAACCCTATCCCTAAGATACGTCACCATTTTTTTTTTAATTTCTAAGGCCACACCTTTGCCCCAAAAACAGATCATCCAAACGCACATGTACACGTCACAGACATCACATTCATTACCGTTGACGGCAGGAAGTAGTAATAACGCTTGTACACACACAATCATAACATATTAATAATTAAGCATAAAATAAAAAATAAACTCATCTGAATACAGCGCATTGACATCTAGCCAGCCCTTTATAGTTTGATTCGAAAATAGAATCGGACTAATTTCGAATGGATGGCTGAATGTGGGTTTTGTCAAGGCAGTAGAATTAAAAAAAAGCAATATGACATTTACAATTGTCTGTTTTATTTGCAGACTGAGCCACATTACGAACTAAAAATGTGCTAAAAGTATCTACTTACAGATTGCCAGTTTAGTCAAACGTTTACGAATAAGTTAGTCGAATTTGAACTTTAAGATGGTACTGATTATTGAAAATTGTCAAATGCGATAATTTTGAATGAAGGAAGTTCCAAGCGAATACAAAGGAGGCTGATAGTTAATGTTGAATCAAAGTTTGTCACACGACAAGACAATTTCTGAATATGGATCGTTCTATATTTGAATAAGTGTTGCATTAATATTCTTTTGTGGATAATTTGAATTTGAAACGCCCGCGCGTTCCATTGTCTCGCGAGTTATTGGCTCATTAGGCAACGTGTCGCTTTGTCTTACATTTGAATTTTTGATTTTAGAATCGAACGCGATTGATTTGTGAGTCATGTTAATAGTTGTAACATGAGGTTGAGCTTTTTTTAGTATGACTCAGTAGAATTGGCTTCAAACGATTAACTTTGAAAGTAGTTAGGTATAATTTTAAGGATTTTGACTTCAATATCTTTTTACAAAAAATTGTTAAATCAATGTTGGTGAAATTAAGTAAGTACTTTTCTTGGTATTATAATTTATATATGAAGTGATTAATTTATACTAAATTATATATTAATAAATTAAGTAAGTGCTTCAAAATAGGATATAGGTTTTATCTTTACATGAAAACAGCACTTTCTCATTAAATAATAAATATTTTAACTTTAAAATATGAGTGCGGGTAGTTAGTTACTATATCTAATAGAACCACCGTTCTCAAACACCACTGAAATCAAAATGCCTCTTAATACCACAAAAAAGGGAAGCGGTAATCACGAATTTCGATTCGGAACTCAAATTAGACAAATGGCGGGCGGCGGATTCTTTGTCTCGCTTCTAATGAGTTTTTAAGTCGATTATAGCAATTTTTCATAGAAAAACGCCTTAGTGATGTATCGGTAGTATCAATCACTGCTGGGCCAAATTGCTCTTTGTGCGGCCTATCGAGTATTGGGTGAAGGGAGGGGGTATAGTTTGAAGTTGAGCTGTTTTTTTCGAATTGAAGTCGTTTGTTCGAATTAGCAGGAGCATCACTAGAGTTGTCAATTTGGAGTTGGTTTTGGTATGTGTACCTTTCGACCAGGGGCCCTATTCGGAGATTTGAGATTTTCATCTCAGCATTTTTCGTTCCTGTTGCTCTCGTTTGAAACGTCGTAGGTGTGAAAGTGACCAAGGTAAAATTTCATCTCATCTCACACGTAGGAATAGCCCTCCAGGTAATTTTACGACAAACCGGCGGATTGGTACGCGTGTGAATGGGTGGGCTTATGTCGGAGCACGAAGACATAAAAAGTTGTAGCTGTCTACGTATTACGTATCACACTAATATCATAAATGCGAAAGTTTGGATGAATGCATGGACAAGGGTATGTTTAAACGGCTGAACAGACCTGGATGAAATTTGGCACAGAGAAAGAGTATAGTCTGGAATATCATGGGGTGCTTTTTATCCGCGGGTGAAAGCACGGGGCGCAGCTAGTTGTTCATAAAGGTAGAACTGTACCATGTTAAATACATTTTATTTTAGGAAAAAAAGGTGACTTGAAACGGAAACTAAAAACAAAAGCCATCTCACTGATGTTACATATTTGAAGCTCCAGGTTTTGACCGCTTGAATGTTAATTCGCCAAATAGTAAAGCAGCCATTACACTATCCAATTTACAGTATCTATGAATGCCCGTGCAATAGAAAAAAACGGATTGTTATCTGTCTGACAGCCATTACACTATCAAATTTTAGCACGCTAGCTCAGCTAGCGTACTGCAAAATAGATAATGTAATCACCGCTTAACCGCTACGTCTAACTGCAGTGCCATTTAGAAACTGCTTTTTTATTTTCAAATGAATCAGTAGATGACACATTGAGGAAGACGATTCTCTATAATAATCGCTTTTTGACTCATTGCTGATTAAAGTTTCCAAAGAAAATGGTGTCAAATGACTCGGACACTTCGAGAAACTGACTAAACTTTTGTTGTCAACCCTTCGCCAGATAAACTTGAACAAAGTTAGTTCTAAACGCTGTCAAGAGATGGCGCTGTAAGTCTATTTTACCGATGGATGAAACTCGAACGAAATTAAAGACAATGAATCATTTATTATTACTTGGATAATAAATAGAAGTAACTCAAGTTAGATGTCACTGCATCATTAAAGTTGATTCGAATAAGCCACTTAATAATTAATTGGAATAAAGCACTCAATGCTTTAACAAAGTAAAGAGTGGCAGGGGTATCTTTAAAACTGTCATATTGACAGACCGAGCCGGATCTGTGTCAAACGTCAATCAATTTGCAGAATAATGAATCCTTCTCAAACCAAAATAAAAACAGTTAAAAGCGTAAAACGGAACCCCGCGGAACTGTCCATCACATTCCATATTCAAACGGGCCAATGCCTGAATGCGGTATTGTTTTAAAATCCAAACGCATAATGAACGCGTTCGTTTTTCGAAATCGTTAATCGAGCTCTTTCACTTCATTTGTTTCGATCTTTTATTTTTAATTTTTGTTTTTCGAATTGTGCTTTTTTATTTTTAAATCTTTGTTCTAACTGGATTGTATTGGGGCTTATTCGATTATTAAACGGGTTCAGATTGTTTTAAAATTGGAATTGTGTTAGAACACTACGGCTGTAATTCAATACGAATTATCGGGCTGACGCTTGATTTGTTTTTAGAATTAATTTTATTATGATTACGTTTTACTTTTCAAGCTAGGTAGGTAAATATCAGCCCTTAGGGATGGATACTTTAAAAAGTTTTAATGTGTATGTGAGTAGTATTTAGGTTTACATAGTTACTTACTAGATAGGTATCCATATCTAGACACATCACACTTCACACTAATCACACTAACATTTTCGTACATATAGGCAAAAGTTTGGGAGTGTGTAAGAGTGCAAGTTTGTATAAGTCCGTATGCTTGTTACTTCTTTACGCTCAAACGGATGGAGGGATTTTGAAGGAATTTGGTTTAAAGGTCCTGGATTAATACACAGACTACTTTTTAACGCGGGTAACATCGCGGGGCGCAGCTAGTCTCTTGTGATTTTTTTTGCTTTAAATCAGAAAATGCTATCCTTGTTTGTGTAGCACAGTTATGACTGTACACACCTGCTTGACGGTTAAATAAAAGAGGTATCAGTAACTAGGTACCAAGCAACCATAAATTGAGTGTATCATCATCATCATAATCATCATTAACCACTTCCCCATGACTACCCACCACTTTCCCATGACGACTGAACAACAACACAAGTACCAGGCTCTCAGCTTTTGGTGGAGTTGTCTATCAAAGTCAAAGTCTAAGAAAACTACTAAATCTATTACATTACTAAAGATACGAATGTAAAGAATTTACCTGAAAAATACACAGCATCTTAGCGTACCTGAAATTAAGAAAACATCGTTACTAATTACAAATAAACAAAATGTTATAGACAGCAATAAAATAATGAAATAAATCTTGTTATCTCGTATTATTGTAAGAAATAAAAATCTCGTCACTCCTTATTTTTTCATATAAAATCTGGGCGTGTCGCATGAAGGCACGCCTCGTGATCTGGAACCTTCCACCTTCTATAATAAAGGTCTTTTTCCGATAACACTCGTATCGGTCTTCGATCGATTCCGAACGCCCTTACTATCTCACAAGATATCGGAATACGCCTTCTTATAAAACTACAAATAACTAAATATAGACCTTATTTCTTGAACGATAAAAACGAGAATATCTCGAGAAGAGACGTCGTAAAACATATTGATGCCATATCGGTTTTCCATTAGCCAACTCAAGCTAAATTCGACCGTATTTTTCGCACAGTAAGGTGGAATATCGTATGTGCCCGGTGCAAGGAATGTATTGACGTGTTATCGGGATGGTTCCATCCCGTTCTTTCTCGAGTTTTTCACATATATGCGTCTCCTTCTTCAGCGCAGGTCCTCGGAATGTCTGCGCATTCTTTCTTATCAAGCAATAATGGGCAAATGAAATGTATTAAAATCGCTACACGTTTATGTTGTCCTGGTACTTTGTGTAATTGCATTGTTATTTACATTGTCTAGTTTATAACAAAATATGAATAAATTTAATGCAGCCTTTTATTTCTTATGTCCTAGTAATTTGTTCTTCATTAGTCTTTATGAATCAGTAAGGTTGTTTAAATAACCGGTCCACATGTTGGATGGGTGACCGACCATCTGCACCTGACCCATTGTGTAGTTCAGATGACGTTATAAACTGTAGGTCCCAGCCATTTGTCATAGAACAAAATATAGGTCAGGGGCGTTTGGGTGGCCCAGAGTATGCAGGGCTACACGGAACGGTGGTACTAAGCCGAAAGGAGGTCTCTGGACTCATATTTCACTACGTAATAATGGGATCACCCTTATAAAGCAAACAATCAGATTCATACTTTCGTCGAATTAATTTAAATGAAAAAGCTGTGGAAATTTAAATTAAACTTTCCAAGCATTTTCCTTTGAAAACACGTAACAAGGTTTTTCAATAACATTATACCTACATGCTAAATACAAGAACTATTGAATTAACAAGTAGACACTATTTAGCCAGTCAATGGTTTTACATTCGCATTTAAAAGAAGCGATGATAGCCTAGTTGGAGAAGGCCCGCCTCTCAAGCCAGAGGGAGCGGGTTCATACCAGCCGACGGCACGCACCAATTTGTTCATTGTGTGAAAATAACGTGCGTATTGTATGTTATCTGCAACACGACTGGAGCCCGGTGTATGGCGACAGGCTCGCCCCCTGTCACATTTGGGACTGAATATCGTCCGGCGAAGTGTAGGTGTTGTATTACACCTCTGCCAGCCCCCTCGGGGGAAAGGCGTGACGATTAGTTATGTTATTTGAAACCGCGTAGAAAAAAAACTACCCGAAAAAATATGATACAAATTTTTGATATTCGAACGCTGACCTGCCGTCAACACGTCATAACTCAAAAACTCAATATTTTCAGAACGTCGATCTATTTTATTATGTTATCGTTATTTTGAATAGAATATTTGTTTAAGCTCCGTTCGTTATTTGGCTTCGACTAGAAATAACTTTTAAAACATAAATATGATACATGTGCCGTCTTAATCGTGTGTGTTTGATATTCTACGAAGATTTATTTATGTTAGATTATTATTTCGTTTTTGGAAGTAATTAGTTTTAGTTATTAATGAACTTCTTTGTTTATAATGATTTTTATGTTTCGTAGAAGAATGTTGACGAAAGATTTCATTGGTGGGAATGAATTTCGTGACTTTTATGTTATTTAAAGATAATTTATTCTTATACATATCTTGTTTTTTTTCTTATTTTCAAAATGACACGAGCCGTTTTTCATACTTCTTACATCTTTATGTCCTGTCCATCCGAAAGTTGCCAGGAAGAAATCGCTTTAGGCGATAAGGCCGCCCCTGTACTGCTGAATGTTTTTTTTTTCTCTATGCTTGTTTTTTATTTTGTATTTATTGGTGTGCAATAAAAAAGTATTGTATTGTGTTGTATTGATACAGAATTATTTACTCAATCCTCAGATCATTAAAAAAACTATTTGGGTCAAAAATCCACATCTGATTACCTAATAAAATGGAATAGATAAATAAGTAATCAAAAATCAGCGTCGGATTTATACAGGGTTAATTTAAACTAATATAATAATTCGAAGACAGCTTCCCTACGTCATACTTAACAACTGTTCATGATCTCCTCAAGACATTTACGACAGGTTTTTGATTACTTAAAAATAAGCGTGTGGGTTTGTAAATTTTGTAATAGATTTCTATGTATCGAGTATTGGGATGCCGACAAGTCAATTTGACACTTAAAAAAACTGACAAATGGACGTATTTTTTTTCCCGTAGGGCAGGCTTTAGCCAGTGTCATCCGTATCAGTTTCTCTCACATGAGTTGCTAAACCTAAAATGATGATGATAGAGCAGAGGGTGATGATAGATGAGATGAATCCCTGTCCTTTTCCCATTTCAGTAGAGAACACGAAAAGTAGCATTTCCTAATGTTTGTATAATTTGCCCACACTCGTGGCACTCGTGCACGTTAACGAACCGGCAAAGGTTAATAATCCACATTAATATTACACTTTAACACTCGAAGAATCACAAGTTTTAGAAAAAATGTTTTCGGTTTCCGTAAAAAAATCTATGTTGTTGGTGAATTGAATAATTTTAGGATTTATATTTCGACTAGCGACTCACCCTGGCTTAGCACGGTACCTATACAACTGCTTTTAAAAATAATCTAACTGATGGTGAAAACTGAATCAAAATCCGTTACGTGATCGAGGAGTTAGCGGACATACAGACAAAGAGACAGACAGACGCAGATGGCGATGTTTTATACTATGTCCATAGATAAAGATAGATAGAAAATTTGAGGAGAGAAAAGAATTTCACACTCTTTTATGAAGTCGCCAAAATATTAGTAGATTAGGTACATTTAAGAAAATACTGTACTAGTGACATTACATGACATGACATAACATTTTCATGCTGCGTTTTACGGCATTATGCAGAATAATAATTGGGGTCAGTTTGTAGCATTAAAATAAATCTTGTTTTTTGTATTTTTTTGCTACAAATAAATTATTGTTTATTTATTGTTTCACTTTGTTATTTCAGAGTAGGCTTCTAACAGTACTTTGTCATCAACTCATTAGAATAAAGAACACAGTCTCCAACGACTAATCAAAATATTCCTACCTCATGCATATTTCCAAAGTAAACATTCCCAAGAGTTCCAATCGGTCAATCAGCTGAGCCTATTGCCAATAGTCTGATACAGTCATAACATTAATAAGCTATATCCGTTGCCTTTGTAAACACATTGCACGTGTAACACAGCGCACAAACGAAATCTCACTCTAAATTTAAAGCAACAGACAACAAATTTGTCTAAATTTAACTTTGTAGTTACATCACTTTGATTCAGGTATCGCTTTAGCGATCAGTAAACAACACAGGACAAAATGTAATCTAAAATTGCGTAATAGAGTATAGATTTGTTTGAAATTGACTTGTCGCTTAAATCTTTTTAGTTTAGTTCTTTAGTATCATGATCGATGAATGAGATCAATAGACAGAATCCGTAGTCAGGATTAAGTCTTTATGTTTTTTTATTAGTTCATATAAACTAGTCTTCTTCTAATAGGCTGTCGTTACTTATCTTTAGAGTTTATTACTTCCCTGTGTCATTGACAGTTATCTGATTATGTTCGATATCGCCTTACGGTTGTTAAAGGCTAAAAGTTTTAAGTAGTGAGTAATAACGATGTTCGAATAAGCATAATTCAAACACCATTGAGTATACCAGCCCTGCTTATTCTGTGCTACCTTACTGCACCTGTCATAGTTTTACTAGGCCGTCAGTGGTTCCACCATACTGATATTATATTTCTTTTTTTTTTTAATTTTTTAGGCATGAGTTTGACCACTGATTCGCCTGAAGCGACGGCGTGATCAAAGGTGTAACACGCTTGCTAATAAAGATGTACCTACCTACTATGCATTTCTATCTTATGTGTTTAATTTATTAATTGGTTTTTTCTGGTATAAACAACAAAGAGTTTATTTATCTGCACTGCTGTATACTTAGTTGACATTCTTAAGAGTTGCTTCTGTATAAATTTCTGCACTGCAACACAACGCAGTCCCTAATTAAGGCGATAGCCCGTGACAGGATACAACAGTAATCCGGGATTATTCCAATAAAACACCTCTTGACCGGTCCAAGATCTTCACACTTACATCCATTACTCGTGACCCCCCGGTTACGGAAACTAAAACAAAAACAACGCTTGAATAGCTAATCCAGAGGTCAAGTTATGCTGGCGAATATCCAGATCAAACTGGTTCGGATCGGATTTGGCCGGACTATGGTTGATGGGACCCTCGTCATTGATCTCTAGTAAGCTTGTAAAACAACGGTTTAAGAAGAGGTTTAGTTTTGATCGGGAGATTAATTATCTTTTAACTACAGGGTACTTTTTAGAAACTTCTAATCACGAAATCTCAAAAACTTCTAAATTGATGAAGCTGAAATTTGGCAGGTAGATTTTTATGAAATGCAGACATATGATGAAAAAAAAATTAAGCACGAACAAGGGAGAAATAAGGCTTCAAAAGCATGTGGTAGAAAAACTTTGGGCTCGTATTTCTTAACCAACAGTAAATGTAAATTATAAATAAACAGATGGTGGCAGGAAAATGTTTAACTATAAATTGGTATTTTTTAAAACCACTCATTAGAAACGGTTAGTATTACCAAGGGAGCCCATTTCCTTTCACCTCCCCATTATCAATTATCAATTCCATAATGAAGACAGTTAAAACCAGCCGTTGGCCTAATTTAAAGTTAATACCAACTATAAATTTACTGTAAGACACCAAAGCGCATGTAGACCCTCCACCCTAAGGGCAGAGATCGAAGGGCGAACTTCCGGTCAACTCGCCCTTAACCGATACTATGAAGTATTTATTGAGTTGCGGCTGACCAAAAGTATTTTATTGTTCCCTACCCTTTCGTCCCTTTGTGTCTGGAAACACTACAGACGAATTTAAACTCTATCACAATACTTGTTTAGACCATTTTGGCTTAAGCAACAAAGGGTCAGGACGTCACTTGCAGAAAGGTGTTACTTTCCTATTAATTGGACTTTGAAATGTTTTCGTTTGCGGGTAGAATAAGTTAATTTATAGTGGGTATTCGTGTTTTCAAATGAATTGAAGACAAAGCTTTCGATGGAGCATTAGCATTCTCTAGACCTTTTAGTTATCCATACTTACTTTTTTACAAAAGCGAAAGTGTGACTTTTTATAGGCTTTTCATGTCTGAATAGCTGATCAGAACTTCATAAAATTTGATAAGGTGTTACGTTGTATCACAAGGATAGTCATTACATACTTTTTTCAACATAATATATGTTTTTTCTCTCTCATGAATTATGGAAAGTTTCCAGAACTCTTTATGCTCACGCAAACGACGACGCGAGCAACAGCTAGTCTATCCTAGAACTTGCGCTTGTATATTTTTGCAATTAAATTAATGCATTGGCGTTGCAATGTGTCATTTTAACACTGCACCTGGACAAAAAACTGCAAAGCGTTTTGATAAGCTTTTGTACTTTCCCTGTCATAAGTTTTAAATGATCTTTAAGTCACATTAAAGCT
This sequence comes from Peribatodes rhomboidaria, assembly GCA_911728515.1. Taxonomy (NCBI): domain Eukaryota; kingdom Metazoa; phylum Arthropoda; class Insecta; order Lepidoptera; family Geometridae; genus Peribatodes; species Peribatodes rhomboidaria. Next base: position 14,402,049 of record OU452187.1, on the reverse strand, counting down.
AATAACAGTCATTACATTAAATGTAATATCAACGTTAAATATATCGTACAACTTTAGAAAAAAAAATTAAAAGGAAAGTTTCATGAAACTTTCCTTTTATTTTTTTTTTCTTAGTGTATGTATGTATTCTTATTGTATGGAAACAAAAAACAAACCAAGTCTAATTTGGTTCTCTATTCTGAGATTTGTTTCTTTCATGAAACGATCACTAACAGCTACTTGCAGAGGCTCGGATTATCTTCTTAACTCTGAGTTAACTACTCATTAGAGGTTGAACTCATAAATCGTCTTGCTCCACCAAGAGTTAGGAGCTAACCTTGAGTAACAAATCAAATCAAATCAGTATTAGATTGACATTTTGACTCTGAGTTAATTAACCTGCGCTTATGAATTTAACTCCGTATTTTCTGGAAGTGGGCTTAAGAAGTTTAGATTATAAAATGGATCATCCAAATTTTTAACAATAAACTTTAATCGATGCAAAATTATTAGAATATTCAATTTTTTTTACATACAAGAGTAAATAAAAATGTTTTTTATTGCCTTTTACATACGACAGTAAATTAAATGTTAATAAAAGAGAAGTGCTTTCAAAGTCCAGAAATAACGGGTAGTCGATAGACATGTGCGTTGCGTTACCGTCGCCGGGTTTGATTCCCGACACCTGTTGTTTTGAAACTCTTCGATTACGACTTACGAGCCATTAGCAACCAGCGACCGATATTTAATACTATTGACTCGGTTTATTTCCACTTTTATCTACGTTAGGGTGACGGAAATAATCAGTAAGAAATAAGTACCTATACTACGTTTTTTTTATAATTTATTTCTTACTAGCTGTTACTCGCGACTTCGTTCGCGTTTATTCAGAAGATAGTATCCAAAAACCTTCCTCGTGATAAACTATAACTAATTATCAAATTTCATCAAGATCCGTTCAGCCGTTTAGCTGTTAAAAGCCTATAAACGGACCGACAGTGTTACTTTGGGTTTTATAATATTATATATATATATTATGGATAGACTGCTATAACATACAAGTCAATAAGACCTATTCAGAGCGCTAAATTGCTAAATCCAAACTGACCAAAAAATGTACCTGTCTTTGTTATTGCTGTATATTAAACAAAGACATCAACACTTTTAGCTAGCTTAGATTTAACGTTCTAAATCAGGCCTAGTCTATCTGAATTTTAAAACGGAATGTACAAAGTTTTTAATACACAAGTTTTTTTTATACAAAATATAATACGAACAAGTGGGTCGCAAAACTTTACTCTGTAAACATCGCTACTGTTCATAACTTTTTAATAAAATGAATAATTAGTACACGTTTCCTTTGAGACGTTTTTAATAAATTCTACAGAGATACAAACAGTCACACATTTCCCTCAAATGTAGGCAGATACCACTTCTTTGCACTTGCAACTATCCTGGTATACATCTTTCGCTTCTTCTACTTCCATGGCTATTTCTTCTCATCCATACTCGTCGGTTCCGGCATAGTATAATAATATACTCCGCCAGGTATAACATTCAGCAACACATAGTGAAGTCAATCGATGATTAAGCAAGTCCGATTTATGCCATTAACAACAAGTTCGAAAGAGACGGATGACGATGACGTCATTACGTGTTTGCTGAATGCTAACACGTAATGACGTCTTGTTTTTTTTTTGTTTCATGGGTAACGGGCACTCTTGAGTTGACTTTTTTTTCAAAATGTCACACTCGCTTTGTAAATCTGTTTTGTCAATCTTATTTCATCCACTCTCAATATATCCAAAGAGTTCAAACCATCTAAACATCCCTTTCTCTATCCTTATCACTACATCTATTAATGTTTGCATTAAATAAATTAAAATTTAATTCTACACAAATCCTCACTAGTCTGTGGAATAGATACAAGATTCTCTAAGTGGGGTCTGATCAAATATTCACACTGTACAGCAGTTAATCACCGGGTTCCGTCGAAAGCAACTGACAATCGACGGTCTGCGGTCACCGCTCCGATCGGGATCTCCAGTTATGTGGTTAGTCGGTATTTGCACGCTAATCGAGATAATCGGCTCGCATTGCTCGGTTACACTGAAATGGCTATCGGGATTCGATTCGAATTTCAAGTTTTCGAATGTTATGTCTGAAACTTTGAAACAATTTTCGGGATTACGAAAATTGGGAAAATGAGGTTGGTGGTTTTTGGTTCGTCATGCCGAAACGATAATAGTGAGGTCAAAATAGTTGACTAAAATGGTCGGAAAGATCATGTAAGACACAGCTAATCATAAATTCAAAATTACAAGAAATAAAACGTTGTTCACTTAGGGTATAAAAAGTTGAAAGTCAATAAAAATATGCAATAGAAAATATGACTATTTTACAAAGAATCAATGGGGCGAGGGCTGTGAATAGACGTATCGTCGGGAAACTCATCCGATTTCCGAACGAGCACCGATAGCGGAAGCGGCACCCCCGCCGGATGTGCGTTGAGCGGGAAAATAGGCGGAAGTTTCACACCGGGGAGAAAAAAAGAAAAAAATCGGAAAAGAATCCCTCAGACAAATTTGCATTCGAAAGGGGCACTTTTGTGTGTTTTGCGCGGCGATCGGTTGTAAATTTGTCAGATTGTCAATTCACAACAAACTCTCGTCACTTTTGTTATGCTAATGCCGGTTCTTGCCGCCAATTTTTTTTGCCCCATTTCCTCAGTTACCGCGTTTTTGTGTCGAACCGCCGATTGATTTAAGGGCCTTCGAGATTTAAAATAAAAATGAACGATCCGAATTCCGGATTCGGGATCGGAGCCGAAGCGCGTAATTAGACAGGTGATTCGCTAATTCGTAAAAGGAATCCGTCTTAATTCCTGAGAGGTCCTATTCCGGTGATCGTGCGCAAGAAGGGGGGAGGGGGAGGTGCGAGAGGGGGAGGGGTAGGACTGAGAGGGGGAGGGGTAGGACTGAGAGGGGGAGGGGGTTGGTGATTCCGTGAGAACGTCACGTCGAATCGACGGCATGCGAGCAAAAAGAAGCGTGTGCGACTCCGAAATATTTTGAGATCAACCTTTTTATAATTGCAGATGTCTTAGTTGATTGACACTTAATTCTGAGCTCTCTCGCTTTCGTAAAAAGCATGATTTCAACTGACAATCTTGGCGAATTTATAATTGGGCATCGTCAATCTCGTTGTATTGAGTTTTATTGGGCTTCATGCAAATTGCAAGGAGAAGGTAATAATTTATATCGCTGGCTTTACACTAAAAGGGCGTATCGATAAAACTTTATTTTCTAGCAAGAAACTAACTCTGACAATAATTCATCAAAAACATTTTGCCATTTGAGGACAAAGTGCAGTAGCGCAGTATTTCACAGTTTCGAGAAACGAAAACCAATAATAAAAACAAAAAAATGTTGACATATTCAATATTATGAAAAGATTATACAATTTCAGATGTTTGTAAGAATGTGAGGTGGAACCTCCAGAATATGGACTGATTTAAACAAAACTTTCACTAAAATAACAATCACGGAGTGAGCTAAGCAACAATACATAACGTGAGCGATGCCACGGGCAGAAGAGGGAGTGAATTACCTCCACTATTAAAACCCTCACGATAAACGTCTTGCTGCTTGACTTGACTTGAGGACTCCAGAATCTCAAAAAACAAACCTCAGAAAAGACAGTATAGCAGTATACATGGTTTTATGTAACTTACCAGAAACCTCTTAAGGGTTCATTGAACCCTTACATATTGATATATGAAAAACTTTTACTATGAGGCGAACTCTAAAATCGCGAAAAAACAATCAGCTGTTCCATACATTTTGTCTCAGGCCAATGAACTATTTTTTATGGAATACCTTTTTTTTGCGATTTCAGGATTTTCTTCATAGTAAAAGTTGTTCATATTGATGAGTACAATAAACCCTTAAGAGTCCGGCGACCTAACTAATTTCGACCTAGGCGACCTAGACTAACTTCGCATTGGCTTAAGGTATTCTATCGCCATTTCGTCTAGAAGAAGAAGACGAGTGAAGAGAGCGAGTAATGATACCTGACGAGCCTCTAAACTTACCTACAGAGTGACAAAGTGCAATTTCATTTTTTTTTATGACTTTTGCAATACCGTAATCATTCTTAAGTAACTAAGAATTTCCCTTGTATTATTGATTCATTTAACAGCTAATGATGTAGACAACCTCCCTATGTAATGGAATTTTTGATTTGCTTTGTCTACCTATTGAATAAATCAGTCAAAAGTGACCCCTTAAAATGCGGATATTTTTCATAGCTCTATTTTCGCTTGAGAACGTTTTTAAAAAAAACCAAGAACATAGGGGCGAAGATATTGTTAATTTAATTGTACATGCTATATCCGATAATCCTAATCCGACAAACGGTTTTCAAGAAATTTCAGTAGTGCGTTTGTATGGAAATTTCAGAACGTCGCGGCTCTCTTAAGAGGTTTTTGGTGAGTTACCTACGAGTATAACCTTTTATACCCAGCTAGTAAAACAAAACGTAATTATCGGGCTTGCATCGGTCGCGCACGCTCGCTGCGCCCGCGCAGCCCTGACCCCGGAGAGGATGTGGGGTACGCTCGGACGGCACCACGGCACGTAACGCATTGACCTTATATTCGCCGAATAGAACTGCTATTTGGGTATTCTTACAGGGTTTTTATACTTTCAAGTTTTATTTATTTTTATTTTATTTATTAACAACATTCACAGCCCTTAAAAAACAAAATACAACAGTAACAAACTAAACTTACAGCCAATAAAGAATGTGTATATTATATTAATGAATTAAATAATATGTGCAGTCGTGTCTGTGTGTGTGTGTGAGAGAGAGAGTGTGTGTGTGTGTGTGGATGTGTAAAAGTGTGAGAGTGGGATATGAATATGATTATAATTATGAAATATTTGTGCCATGTATTAATTTGGTTATATCAAGTTTAAAAGTTCAACATTATCGTCAGTCAGTAGTCAGCCTTTTCCCAGCAGTTGGTTGACCAGCTGCTGAAAGGCCCTTCCTCTTGCACCAATGTCTGTTTTCCGTTGCGCTCTTTCTCTGTTATCAAGTAAGTAAGATGGAATACAAATACAACTTATTGTTGCCTGTAATTCGCTATAATTAATAATATTGGCCCTTCTTGTATTGTGCGCCATTCATCCCGGTCCTAGGCCAATTTCGTCCAAGCGTATATTCTGAGCATATTCTGAGGCGTGAGATATTATTAAGTCTTCGTCTCTCTCGTTTAAAAAGTCACAAGAGTGAGAGTGACCAAGATGATATCTTTTGCGTCAGGATAATCCCAGGTTCAGCTCGCGATATCTAGCATAATATGTTATTGTATGTTTATATTTATTTCAGATCAAAAATCCATAATCATTAATCTAAATCGTAATCGTAAATTAATAATTAATACCAATGATAAAATAAAATTGAAATAAAAATAAAAATTGATAAAGAATTATAAAAATTAACTTAAGCTACTAAAATATCCATTGAAAATAAAATAACCTAATAATTAATAAATTGAAAGAAAGAAAGAAAGAAAGAACTTATTAGATATATTATAAAGAAAGAAGTTATTGAAAACACCAATCAGTTAGAGGTAAGTCAAATAATTTTTAAAAACGTTTTCGAATTAAAACGTTGTTGGCTTGTTGGGAAATAATTGTGTGAGTTAGGTGATTTGCTTTAACTAAGTCTAGTTTTTAATATAATGACATAAAATTAAAAATAATGGATCGTTTAATCAATCCAAGCAATGTTTTGGTAATTACACTCACTAACGAAGGAAATTACTTAATTTTATGTCGCCATCGGAATATCGATATAACCCTAAACGGCACTTCACCCAACGTAAAATCAATACTCGACTAAAAAATGCGTTTTTGACAACTATTTATGGTATTAACGACCTATAAAATTTACGATTTAAGATTATAATCTTTTAATTAAAGTTTTTTCGGGTCCAATAGGGTTCTTAAAATCGATCGTCCACAGAATAGAGTCACCTACGTAGCTAGTAAATTTTTACGAGCAATAAAAAGTTGACTTATACCGTAGGCCCGTTCTCACTTGCCACGTCTCCAACCGAAATTCACATTAAAAATTCGATATTACGACCGAAAGTTCTTATTTACGGCGGTTTAAAACTAAACGATACGATTTTACCTATATTATTGTGGATATAACAAATTGATGATTTTTATAATGCCATATAAGATTTGATGAAAACACTGCTCGTAAAAATTTACGGGATTAGAAGCGTCTTGCTATTGGTAAATTCGAAATCGTAAAACTTTAACGTAATAAAAAGAGACAATCACATTTATTATTGCTTACTCTGTCTCAAATAAAAAGCATAAACTACAACAAAAATTAATACAAAAAAGACACGGTAACTTATAACAACAAAATATGAACTAAAATCCAATAAACCTCATACTTGTCTCATTAAAAAGAGACTGCATTCGGCGTCACAAAAGGAAAACTGCACAAATTATAAAATTAAAAAACCAAACAAGCGTTGAAAGTTGTACGAGAAGTCGAGAACAAATCGAACCGGTCTGGGATCCAGAAAAAGAGACAAAAGGTCTAACATTCCTGCCAAGGACACGCGGTCTTGAGGAGACAATGTGCGCGATGCGTAGCGTTTTAATTGTCAAAATTACGCGCGGGGCCTCTTTGATCTCGCCGACGAGCATGCTCGTACTGACTGCTGTTTATACTGTGGCACCGACCAACGCACTGGAACTAACTGCTGTACATACTGTGGCGGTTTATACAGTATACAGAGGCAACGGAATACGCACTCTACGTCTGACTTTCAATCCGCTTCATAAAAATAGGTTTCTGAGTTTTTGTTGAAAGCATGTTTGTTTCTGCCATTTACTTTTTACTACGAATTATACGAGCAGAAGCTTGTCATTCGGTTTTTATTAGATATAATTTTTCTACAATGTAAGTTTATTTTAGAGCGTATCTGAGTTTACAAAATGCAGTAAGTTATTTCTTTGAATCTCTATTAGGATTTAGGCTATATCAAAAATCTTGAAGTCATAACATATTACCTAACTACCTTCATTTTTTTACATGTTTTATGTACGTTTAGACGTTCAGTAAATAATGTTTTTTTAAGTGATTTTTTACAATGATAAAATACATACCTACTTAAAATGAAGAGATAAATAGAAATAGAGAGAAATAGATCTACACCAAAGATTTTAATTATTTAATTTTGTTAGTACCAGAGTCAAGTAGCGTACTTTCCATTTCCTTAACAATGGCTCTCTATAAATAAAGCAGAAAATAATCTCCAACTATTCTTCCTACACAAAAGAGCAACAAAACAAATTAATTCCGAGCAAGGCTCAGAGTTCAAAGCAAGATGCTAAATCGAGTTCAATTGGCTAACGATTGATTATTCAATCAGGACAGATTGATCGGCATTATCGGATAATAGGAACGATTGTGAGGCAATCAGAGCACGAGGGTACGGCTGCCACTTGAAGACTGGCCAACACTATTGGCCACTGCACTAAATTTTAAAATTGCCTAAGACATTGATTAACTTTTTTTTTTTATGTAGAATAGGTCGGCGTTTGACCACCAACTCGCCTGATGTTAAGCGACGTTGTGGTCTAAGATGGAGCACGACGACCTATAAGGTACTTATTGACTCTAGCCTTGAAGTTTTGTACAGTGAAGAAGTACAAAGACGGCAGTTGAGCGAGGCGCTACAAGTGCGCTACTGCTCAGACCCGTCTTCGGAACGTTAACTAGTTGTAAACAACTCCTAGCGAAATATTCGCTTATCGGGCATATTAAGATTCTCCAAGGAATGGCTTAAGGTTCGGTTCGGTGGAGCTATCTAGGAGTAGATTAAACTAGTTAAGCAAGGACTTAGGTAATTCTTATATTAATTTAGTGGAAGTCGCCAGTCTTTTGAGAATAGGCTTGCGTTTTGCCATCATCTCGCGCTTACCATTATTTTTGATCGTTAACGTAAACTTTTTTTGTTTTCGTTCGGCTCCATAAGTCCATACTATTCACCTAGTTCATTAGCGTTTCCGCGAGGGACGTTTTATTGTAATGTATGGAGCCGAGCGAAAACGAAAAAAGTTTTCGTAACTAATGAAAAGGCAACATGGTAGGGGAAGGGTGCTGATGTTAAGCAGTGATGCGGCCTACGATGGAGCACGCTTGCCTAGAAGAAACCGATTCACTCGAGACTTAAAGACACCCAGATTACAATTATCGGAGAACACTCCCTCAGGCAGAGCAAGTCTTCAACTCTCGAGTGAGTCGGTTTCTTGCAGGCAAGCGTGTTTCATCGTAGCCCGCATCACTGCTTAACATCAGGGCCTCGATTCGAAGCAATTGTTTTTAAATTGTATATGAATTGTCTATTTTTGATACTCTTGGCATGCAAAAAGTGTCAATTTGAAGCAATTCATTACCAATTTGGGTTGCAGGTCAGGTCAGGTAAAATGGCGGCCAAACGCCTCGGTGGCTCAGTTGGTAGTGAACCTGCTTTCTGAGCTGGGGGGCGTGGGTTCGATTCCCACCTAGAGCAAACATTATGTGATGAACATTTGTGTTTGCTCTATGTCTGGGTGTTAATATCTATTTAAGTATGTATTTAAAAATATTTAAGTATGCATATCAGTCTGGCAGCCATAGTACAAGCTTTGCTTAGTTTGGGGTCAGGCGATCGTGTGTGGAAGTGTCCCTAATATTTATTTTATATTTTATGAAATGAATTTTTTTTTTTTTTTTTTTTTTTTATGTAGAATAGGTCGGCGTTTGACCACCAACTCGCCTGATGTTAAGCGACGCTGTGGTCTAAGATGGAGCACGACGACCTATAAGGTACTTATTCACTCTAGCCTTGAAGTTTTGCAGAGTGAAGAAGTACAAAGACGGCAGTTGAGTGAGGCGCTACAAGTGCGCTACTGCTCAGACCCGTCTTCGGTAAAAAATCCCAATAGAGCATTTAGGTCATTCGGGTTCTGTCAGCAAAATCTAAATAAAAAACTGATTTAGCAATTATTTAGGTAGACTCGGAAGAGGACTAGGTCAAAAACTGTTACTTAATATTTAAAAAACTGTTTTATCTAAAAATCAATTAGGCATGTACTTACACTGTTATTGTTTAAAGTGGCCGATTTGTTAAATAATATGGTTTATATTCGTTACCAAGTACCTTTAATTTTTTAATAATTGGTAAGTAATGATATTTAAAGATTATTTTTACTCGAAAAACAAAACCAAATTCCAACATCCTCATTCAAATTTCGAACGCATCTAGTCAAGAATCAATAAACCACGTTCCGATTTCAAATTCTTTCTCTCTCAAATCGTTCGAGGGGTCTTAAGATGTCTCACTTAAGGGGCGCACGTGATCTGTTTCCAAAAAAATATCTTTAAGCACCTCTTTACCTGGGGTTAAGGGGGCTTCTTACTGAGTTGTAAACAAAGGGCAGTGGCTCTCGCACACCAAATTCGCTCAATAGTTTGATTTAGAGTAATGTTTTTAAATGCACTGCCCATTCGTTACTATTGGTACAATGCGTTATTGTACTAATTTATGATAGAATTAAATCGAAATTCAAATTGTGTATTCTTTATATTTTTGTTAATTTTTAAATATATTGCTTGGCATATACTGGCACGAGTAGCATAGGGGTACAACAAGATAAGCCAGTGCTTGGCAGTGGACGATTAGGGGGTGAAAATGATGTCGATGACGATTATAAAAAGTTACCTATACTTAATGTAATTTTTTTTTAATTAATAAAAAATTGCACTCCATGGACTCCAGGGACCGTGACCGTTGTTAACTGGTATCTTAATTATTATTATTTAAGGATAATAAATTAGTTGTCAAGCCTAAAAGTAAGTATTATTTGCTTTTATGGCGGATATAATTTTTGATATTTGGTATTTCAAGATGATATCTATGCGATTTGTCTTAGTCAGTAAGTATTAAGTCGATACGGTGTGCGTACTCCTTTAAGCCGTTACAAAATCAGTGGCAAAATCAGATCGCTGTTATTTGTTCTACGTGTTGTTACAAATCGAATTTACTTGTTCTTTTTTTGAAAGGCTTTTGTTTTGGAGTATTGAAACTTTGGTTGTGTTTTTATTCTTAGTGTTGCCAGATACCGTATGAATTTACCCAGTATAATAAATAGTAAGAATGTACTAAAAGATACTTACATAAACGGTGCCGCGATATATTAAAAAAATATGGCTTCGATTTGAAATAATAATTTAATGTTGAGATTTAGTATATTTTTTGTACATAGGCAGATAACTCAATACCATGGTGCTGCTACTAAATTGGAAATTCCAACGTTTACAATGTTTTGTTCGATTTAAACTGAAGAAGTATTTAGCCTTAAACATATCAAAATCAACCTTTTAACGTTATTGTGAACATAACATTAAAGATGGTTTTAATCATTTAAAGAAATTAACTAAAATGCGTGAATTTTTATGCAACACTTTAAATAAATAAGGTCGAAAGTAAGTCAGGCGCAAAGGTTTCTCCTTATAAGGGATAATGCATTTAAAACGCATATTTCTCATAGAATTTGTGTCAAAATAAATTAACTGCATGCGTTCGTTAAATGCATTAATTGCCTCCGTATAATTCAAACATTTTTGTGTGTTTTTTACAGGGTAAAAGTCGCTGTCACATTTCTTTTGATAAAAGTTGCCAGTGTAAAAAATACTTCTGCAATTAAAGGCTTAAAGGCTGGCATTACTAATTTATTGAGCAGTATTAGCAGGTGATTAGCATTACTGTAACTAATAGGATATTATTAAAAAAACAACTAAAAAAAGTAAGAAAGTGTATGCTGATGATCGTATATCGTACAGACTGCGTGGCTAGCCCTGGTGTTACGAGAATAGAAGTCAGTAACTTTGTTGATTTTAATTTAAGCTTAATAAGTATAATCATAGATATTGAAAAGAATGAGAAAATGGCTTAAAACATTTAAAAAGTATTATTTCATGAAGTTTTAAGTATAAAGAAAAAAACTTAATTGTGTAGATTTTTTGTTGTTTTCTATTTTAAGTTAGGTGTTTTAGGTACCTACTAGCTAAACCACTAAGTTGCTTAGTTAATCGTTCTATAGCTAACGTTAAATCATCACTGACTTTAAAGCAAAAACTACAATTTATCACAAACAATAATAAATAATTGCTTTCATAAGAACTCAATATTCAACACAAGAATTAATAAATAATACACACTCATAGCTCCCTACTACATACATAGAACTGGCAACACACAATCCGCGCGCCAAAAAAAAGCAATAAAATTGACCTATAAGTCACACAGTCTACGTCACGCTTCAACCCCTAAGGAACAGTAAAACATCAAAAGAACGATATAATAGCTTCGGAGGGAAACCAACTTTTTATCGAGTCAGTGTGTGATCTTCAGTTAACAGGGTGTTGCCAAGTTCGCGAGTGTTGCCCGTGTAAAAATAAAAAGTTTTAACGGAATATGTGGAGTTAAATTGGCTCGATTTGTTTGATTTTCCTTTGGTAAGTTTAGGTCATTTGAACGAGCATTTGGAGTGCACTTAATAAAATTTAATAAAGTGTTAAAAAAATAGTAGGTTGGCAGGTATTTGCAAAGAAAGAAAAGTCTTTATCAAACCACATCAATTACAAGATAACATTAACAGTTTAAAGATTAAATATTAATTTAAATATTATCTTCCTAAATTTTTGCATCAGAAACTTTTTGTTAGTAAGCACTATAGGTATAGCAAAATAGGTTGAGTCCGAAAAAAAAAACACATTGACCGAGTGAAGTAAAGTCTCAGAGCCTAGCTTAGCTTTTATTTGTCCATTTGTGTATCGATAAACCGATCATCATTAAATTTCACAGTAGTTTACTTCAATAGAATTTTTAAGTTTTATGAGCTAATCTCATTTCTCACTCGGACCGCTAGAGTGTAGAATACTCTGCCAGACTGTGTGTTCCCTGACACTTATAATCTGAGTGTCTTCAAGTCTCGAGTGAATCGGTTTCTTCTAGGCAAGCGTGCTCCATCGTAGGCCGCATCACTGCTTATCATCAGGCATGTTGGCGGCCAAACGCAAGCCTGTTATGTAATAAAAAAATTGAAAAAAAAGAGGTTGTTGAGATATGCGAGGTCTCTTTTCGCAGCGAACCACTAGTATTGATGTGTTGTGTAAAACAGACTTGATTGATAAAATATGTCTTCCATCCCACACACGAAGGGCGAGGGGAACACATTGTAAAATTGATTAGCACCCAAAGCGACGTCAAAACTTGTCAATATCGACCATTCGAGAACATTTCCTATCGTTTCACCCTTCACACCTCACACGAAGACTTTTAAACACGCAGCCGCCAAACAAATAGTTTATTTTGTATTATCATTCTGATCGTTGTTTGTTTGCTTAAATTAGTCTTTTGATACTAGCAACACTAAGAGTTTAAAGTCAAAAATCAACAACAAAAATCTCTTCGACCGACGATCTTCAACCCACCAATAAATTGCCAGTTTTGGAAACAATTTCAAAACTGGCAATTAATTACGCTATCTACCGAATATTAACAGCCGACCAAAGCACTGGCCGACGACAAAAAAGACAAAAGAAAAAAAAAAAACAATTGATACAAATTACCTTCGCCATCATTGAAGCGTTAAAAAATAAATTGCGAAAAAAGTACAAAAAAGGCATAGACAAAACAGCACACGTCTCCGGGGGAATGGAAACAAATTAAGGGGTTAAGATGCGCCAATGACATTTGGCATTCGGCGCTCAGCTGGTTTTAGCGCCTCTAGTGATCAACGCTCGAAGCTTTTGAACATTGAGCTAGCATTTCTCAAAGACAAACAAATTCAGACGAAACACCGTGAAAAAAATATTTTTGCCTAAAAATGAAAGCCTTCTGTGATGTTATGCTTTATTGTAATGTTTTTTTACTAAATTATTTGAAGCCAACGGCGTTTTAAAGTTGAGCCTTATAAGCAGCATGAGCGCGGTAGTTTGTTTATAAGTATAGGTAGATTAAGTATGTACTCACAAATATCCCGCATCTAAAGGTTTTGATTCCCTTTGGTCGTGCGTGTAAAATCTAAAAAAACAATCGTAGACCACGGACTCTCTGAAGTGTGAGATATTATCTTGGTCCCTCTCACTTTTATGATTTTTCAAACGAGAGAGACATTGACCAAAAAATATCTCGTGCGTAGGAATAGGGGAAATAATATAATATCGTAAGAATGGCCCTGGAGGGCTATTCTTGACGCGTGAGATGTTTCTTGGTCACTCTCACTATGACTTTTAAAACGAGAGAGACATTGATCAGAGAATATCTTTCGTAAGAATAGGGCTCCTGATGGGCATCCTAAGAACTCCGGTACCAGGGATAAATTACTCAACCTATCCTAAACCAATGCTTACAACATTTCAAAAATCTCATAACAAAAAACATATTTACTAGGACTAGCAGAGCTGTTCAATCGACGGCCCGCTTAAAAAATGTATTCTACGAGTTGGTAGTACTAATCTGTTTTACATAATCAGCAGGTAGTATAAAAATGACTAAAATGATTGAAAACATAGTGGACCTAGAACTTACAACCTCATTATTATCTCGATAGTTTCTTGCCTGATTTTGCTGATAATTATGTTCCTACTCGAAGTTAAAAACGCGTTTGTGTTTAATATCTTTTTCATCACTCTCACTCGTAAAAAGGACTTTATTACATCAGTTTTAGCTCATAATCCGAGCTATTAAGCACGTGTGCTGTTACTTTACCATTATCGCACTAGTAACTAAACTAGACTTTTTTTTAAATAAATCAACAAGAGTTTTTTTTTTACTTTTCTTAAATTCTTGATTTAAAGTATCATAACTACGTAATAACAGTAAATAAACATTATTTTTTTTATCAAAATATTGACAATTAATTAGGTATGATAATTTAAACAAAGTACTCGCTTTATTATTATGCCTAGTAAAATTTTGATAAGTGGAAAAGCAGCAAAATGCGCATACATTTTCAGAAAAATGTATTGACTAATGCAAGTCTGTGTTTTTTCCCCTCGCATGTGTGATGAAAAACGTCACATGAAACGCGTGTGCGTTAATAATTTACACTATTGGCTCCATTAGTGTGCTCGCATACGGCTCGCGCTATAATACCGCCTCGAGTGTAATGATCTTAGCACAAAAGTGTCATAATTTACGATATAAAAAACTACACTTTGACTTAATTTTGTTTACTTAATTTTTTTAGTAAACTGATTTTCAATAAAAGTCAAGTTAGAAGATGTTTTAAGTGATCATTGTAACAAAATTAAAGCGACTTCCAAACCACAAATAAGCACTAATATTAATTAATATAATTATTATAAGCGCTACCCATCTATTTGAAGTCGGTGCCAGCCAAGTCTTATAGGTAGAAGAAGAAGGATACTACTTACAAGTATCTACCTAATTACTACATATACATAGTATCTATATACTACCTACTTGGCTTGGCTGGTTCCGAGTAGTAGGTAATTCCTACTAAACATTCAGACTGAAATATTTGGCATAGTACGAGTAACTCCTAGTACTTCTACCTATTACCAACAAGTATATAACCTACTTACTACACAAATTGTAACTATCTACTCCACATTAGACTTGGCTACCTATTAGATTTAGCTTGGAGGCCGAGTTAACGGCTTACCTACCCGCTACCCTTGCCATAGACACCTGTCTGAGCGTGACGTTTTAATCGGACAGTGCCAGCCAAACCCAGTATAAAGACAATTGCCAATGCCAACTAGATAACTGTTGCCCGTACCATGGTCTGGCAATATGATGATGGTAGAGAGAAGGGTGCAGGTTCGAAGTGGGACCTGTGAATGACAAATACAAGAAACTAACGGAACGAGCTTTTTTTTATCTATGCGTACGAAATCGTGAGCAACAGCTAGTAGTTAATATAGTAAAAAAATCCTCTCTAGCTGGACTAAAGGGGTCTTAGATTGGATATTGAAAAACCTTTTGTAGCTGAAATACATGTATAGTGCTTAGATTTTAGCAAACACCAAAAAAATAATCAAAATAAACCGAGAATCAAAAAATATCAATAAATCAAATGCTTTGAAGGCAGTAATCGCTCAGATTAACACATCCTTAATCTAACACATGAAAATCAAATGTTGGTTTTATAGATGAAACATAAATTCGAGCGAAGCTTGCAGTTGGGAGTTTCCAAGCAAAGAGATTAACATTGAATGAAAACTCAAAATAAGCACTGTAAGAAGAGTTTATTTGAAAATTGAACTAGCTACCAAGAAAAAAATACGAGCACGTGCTCCACGAGCTGCACGAAATTTAAAATAAAAGACTGTACCTTACTAGTACCTTTTTATTAGTTATGAGAGAGTATAATATTAGACAGTATTTTTAGAAGAGGATTCGCTTCTAGGATAAAGCAGTGTTTTTGTCTTGGGCGGCTTGAACCCCTCGCTGCCCTCAGGACTCATCTTCCCTTGCTGCGCTCGGGAGTTAACTCTAGATTCCCTCGTTACGCTCAAGGTACAATAAGCCGCCCGCGACGTAAGGCACTGCTTTGTGCCCTCGGTACATAATTTACTATTGTTACTCTTTATTCACAAAAAGGTGAATTTAGAAGCAAGACCTCTTTGCTCTTCTCCAATCAAGTCTATCGATTGTTTGGCGCAACCAAATCCACCGTGTCTTGATATTTCCTTCAATTTTACGAAGAAGAAGCTAATGTTATAATACGCCAATAACTTTTGTCTTTCTGTTCTTGTTCTGCTTCTTCTTCGACGATGAGATTCGGCAATAAAGACTGATATTGTTGTTCCTAGAAACAATATTAAATAATAATTAATTTGCAACCATACTAAGTCCCAACGCTCGTATCAATAATTTATTTATGTACATTGTGTACACAAAAAAAAAAATGATTACCAGTTTATTCGAAGGTGAAAAAGTCCCTGTTCCTCGGATGCTCTGATAACCTTCGGATGATTTTGAACTAGGCATCTGTAGATAAAAATATAGGATAAGTTTTTAGTACTGAAACGGAAGTTCTTCACTCGCGCTTCGCGCTCGCTAAGTGAATGTCACGCATGCCCATAGCAGTTCAGCGCCACTCTGATTATAAGTAGTGGCTCTATGAGCAACGTCTCACAAATTACATATCTCCGCTATTTTAAATAAAACCTAAATTTACAAAATTTCACAAATATCGGTTGAGAAATGCGATCTGTAGAGGAAAACAATCGGACATCCGTGCAATCAGACGCTGGACGCCGGACATACGATAACTTTAGCAATAGCATTTCCACTTGGCATAGCTCTGACTATGCACTATGCTTGTCACCCTAATAATATAAGATGTTAAATGTCTTTTAACTCACCTTAGTTCAGTACTCGCATTTTTTGTTGGCTGAACGCTTGTGTTTAAACTTTGATAATTTCGTTGATCTCTGTTTCTGAAAAAATGAAATAGAGCAATTTAAAGATATTAATTACATAATATTCATATTACTCAAAGCGTCTCGTTTGTCTCTTTCCATGATACCATAAAATATAAAACAATTACCAATTTATAATCCCAGTTTAAAATGTATTACTATTCTAGTCTTCATGCAATAGAGACTAGATTAAAATAACTATTAAGACTAGATGCAGGTTGGTATCAGTTACCAAAGAAATTGTTGTATTTAATAAATATAAATAAATAACAATACATACAATAGTGACTCTGTGAGCTGGAGATCTCGTGACCGATGTCTGTCCGATTTGAAATTGTCACATGTATTTTATACCCAAATAAATTATTTGTATTTGTATTTGTCCTCCTCTACAGGTCACACTCCTCAACCGATTCTCGTGAAATTTTGTGAGCAGGTTTGACAATTATATAAATTTTTGTTTTGACTCGGATCAAAAAGTTTTTTGGAAATTTTCCAATTATGCAGATATATCCTTTTTTAAATCACATCTCTGCCATATTGAAAAATTTCCAATAACCGCCTAGACAAGAAAATTCTTTTTAAATATCGGACTTACTCACAAAGTTTCAAGAGAATAGGTTAAGAAATGCGACCTGTAGATTAAGACAGGTCTGGGCAAAGATCCGGACAGAAATCCAGACGGAATTCGGAAATACGAAAGCATTTTCGTCGAATCTGAAGCATAGACGCTTCGCTCGCTAACGATCTCTCGCTCGGTTATTGTTGTAAGAAAATGTAATAACTTTTCTTTCGAATTCAATGGCCATAACTCGGAACACTACTTTCTGAATGCAAATGCTTGAATTTTTGTATTAAATACTATTTTTTACAAAAAAATACTTTATTCAAAGTGACTGATGAGAGTGTTAGTAAGCATATTCTTTCAAATAAAAAATAAATGACGAAGTTATGCTGCAACAAACATTTAGTAAAATTTATACAATGTAATTATTGAGTGCGTCCTAATTTTTGAAGTCGGTTAACAAACCAGGATAAGTTAGAAAAATATGCTCACTACACTGCTAAAAATAATAATGTATTGCGGACCGTGGTTGGTCAGCTATAACATAAAAATGTGATTGTTTCTAGTTTAGGTAGGTTAGTTTAGGAAATGTGCTATACCAAAAACAAAAAATTGTATTAGTCATTTACACCGTTCGCACGCAACGACCGCTTTCTGATATTGACATCGTAAGTACACATAATTATTATCATTATTTTATTTTTACCCGATTGTTCAAGAAGGATTATTTATTATTATTAACTATAGAATACTCCCCATTTCTATGTTATTAACTAGGTGTTGGGGCATCAGCAAGTATGCCACAGCTTCAATTTGAAATGGCTTAGGTATATTGACCTTAGTATAATTTTTGTGAATAATTGAATCAAATGAAATCACGAGAAAAAAAATAGCTGTTTCATACAAAAAGCTCATCGATCGTCGACAAAATGTAAGCAGATGCTTTTTTCCCCGATTTAATTTACAAATAAAAAAGTTTAAAAAGTAATCGTTGTTTATAATGAAGAGTACAATGACCCCCGTTTGGCTTAGTACACCCTATACCGATAACCCTGTGCAATGTACTAATATGACACATATAGGTACATTTGTACATAACAAGAAAAAAAACACAGTTCTGACAAGTCTTGCACTTGGATAATTATCATGAGCAACATGTACAATGGGGCCCGTGCCGTGGCGTGATGATTGTAGTACAGCACGACGCTGCGCGACCGCGGCTCGTATCACAGCAAAATAAGGTTCATGGTCGCACAGCGTCGGCGGGTAAATCCAACAATCATCGCAATAAGGTGTAATGGACGGTGAAGCCCTGAGAGTTAACATAGGTCGGAGGACACGTCTGTAGTTTTCTATTAAGTATTTTTATCAGGAAAACAAACGTCAGACCGAATCATATGCCACTAAAAACTCAGACACTAGGGTTAGTCACTTCAGTCTACACAATAAGAACAAACGGGTAAAAATATTTATGTGGTAATTAAATATTAATAGGTAGGTAGGTACTTACCACTTAGCTACCTAGTTGGAGTCCAATTTTTTTGTTACGCCTAGCTGCCTTGGTGACATCTCCCATTTTCATCGGATCAACCTTCTGTACCCTCTACTCACAACGCGATCAATTATTGTCCAAATATTTTCACTAGTAGTAAAGTCACTAAAAACTTATCAAATGTCTTGAAAAACTACTTTTTTTGATTGGCTCTGGATAATTAAGCACTGTTTAATTGATGATTTACGTACAAATAGAAAAAAAATGCGAAAATATTTTTCGGCAAGGCGAGTACGTCCTTCCTTCGTGAGGCGCTGGCGCCGACTGGCCCGTCCCCCGCAAAGGATCTCGCGGGTGTCAGTGGTCACGTGATCTGACGAAATACTTCAAAATAACACAAAATATTACTAAACTAACTCAATTTTAGCTCTAAAAATATGGTAAAAGAACGATCAATCATATTTTTAATTTCCTATCCGAAGGTGTAAAAATATATAGTAACGTAATCTCCGTAAGCACGGTATTGCACGCCATGAGAACGAAAACAACGTTCATTTAATATTTTTTTACTCGCAATCTAGTAAGTAATATAATATTTTAATTAGACTAATTAATAGGTAACAGAATGATCTTATTGGTGATATTTTTTTCATATCGGTAGGGTCCGTAGCTTCTTCACTATTACGAGTTGAATAGACGCATTTGGCGAATATTCAAGGCTTAATAATTAATTTTCACGCGGCAAGCACACGACGAAGTTGGGGGCATTTGTTCGATCTCGTTTTGTTAAATTCAAAATTCATCCGGGAGTTCTAAAGTTGGAAAAAATTGTCTCCCCCGGTTGTTGGTTGCTTTGTTTTTGTCGTGCGTGGTATTGATTGCGTTCGATATACGAAAGTTTGAACGGGGAGCTTTCTTTTTTTTTGACGAGAGATAAAAAAGGTTCCTTTTATGTCGATACATTCCTCTGACAGCTATTTGGTCTCACACGTTTATTTTTTAACTTTTTGGCTACTTACTTCTACTGTATTTAACCGAATCCTCCTATAATAAAGTGTGTTCATAAACTAATAGTAGGTACTTACAAAATAGCTTGGTGAATTTATGTGACGTCTAATTTACCTGAAAAAAAAAAGAAGTTTTATTTAAAAAAAATACAATTTCTTATGGACAAATACAGGTTTTTACAAAAAGACTACGAATTCATTGGCGACACAATTTTTACAACTTAATGTCAAAAAGTCACCAGCTCACCAAACCGAGACAAAAAAAGACAGCATACCAGCCTGATCCATTTTGGATAAAACAAAATGAGAGATAGTCTCGATAATAAAACCGTATGGAGATTACGTGATTCCATAAAGGATTATTTCCGATGCGGGCCGCCTATAAACTTATAACTAACGCTGTTACATTAATTTTGCTTTACGGCTTTCGAATTATTTTATCGGTAGTAAACGTTCGATTGTATTTTAGTGACATTATTGTCGTAGAATAATAAATAGTTATTACTTATTCTTATGGTACTACCAAGTATTATAAACTCAAAATTCTGAACTTAATTTTCAAAAACTTTGAAATCTGCTGTTCAGTTGGTTTATTTACAGTTTTGCCTTTGATTTAATCATCAAAATACTTTGAAAAACATAAGTAATTGTACTAGTGGCTCTGTGAGTTGTAGACCTCGCGGCGAATGTCTGTCTCCTCTACAGGTCACATATAGGTAAATTTAACAAAATGGCCTTCAAATACGAAATCCGTGTAGTTATCGGAACTGCTCAAAAAATTTCAAGAGAATCGGTTGAACAATGCGAACTGTAGAGGGAGACAAGATATCCGGACAGCAATCTAGACAGAATTCGGACATACGAAAGCATTTTTGTCGAAGCTGAAGCATAGACGCTTCGCTCTCTAATGCTCACTCAGTCGACTAAGGTGTTACTGTCAGTTTGTTAGAAAAGTTAAAAAACTTGGTCCTTCGAGCCACATTTATAAGGTGCCACAATTTGAATACAGTCTGTTGAATATGTAAAGAAGCGACTAGAACTAGTTTAAAAGATTTCATTACACGTAATAAAGCTCAAACAAGCAAAGCTTAGATAAAAGCTGTAAAGGTAACATTAATAGACTTTTAGGGACCCACCAGAGCGAGAGAATCCAAACAAATCTTTAATTATCTACACCAGAACCTTACGCGGTCCTTATGAACCGATGACAATAATAAAAACGGTTTTATTCCCCTATAAATAACAATAAAAACAACATAAAATAGTTTACTTGACCGTGATCAATACTAACCATTTTACTGCCATTTTAACGACCCGCCGATGGGAGCCAAAAATCCCTAATTTGACTTCATTAAGTGCTCGATAAACGATAAAGTATAATTTTACAACTTTTTCGTTTAAATCTGTCTTCTCATAGTGAAACAAATCGAGTATAATACCTAGTCTACGGTAACCGGAGTAATTTATTCGCGTTTCTGAACGCACGTCAGAACACAATACTGGCTGCAAAGAAAAAGATTTATTCAAAAAAAGAACACGTAACATGTCAATAAGCAAAAGAAAAAATACCCTTTTAAAAATCCGAATCGATTCACACTTCGTACAAGCGGCCGCGACGGTTGATTTCCGTTCGTAATTCAAACAGAAGCGTCTTTTGAGGTTTTTCTTTTTAAAATTTGAATGCGACCAGAGTGCGGAACTCAATCGGTAATTTGAATACGACGAGATTCGAATTTCGATTATAGATTTATTCGATAAGTGACCTCGTTTGGAAAGGATATCGCTTATTTATCGATTGAGGCATCAATTGATCGAATCGGAGGGGAACCAATTTCAATGCGGACGAGTATAGTCATATCGAGTTATTAATAATTACGAACCTATTAGAGATGTACTTATGCAAATACGTAACATCGATATGTATGTAAATAAAAGTTATCTTAGATCTATCGATGTTTTTCCAGTCGTTTTTGTAGCAGTTGGACTGGCGGTTCATTACTATCGATTTGTTGTTGAATATTAATATTCAATTTATGTTGATGTGCGAACTTATGAAGTTTTTTTACATACTCATGTCATGGTCTAAGACCTGCCTAACGTGATGATTATGTAGTACAAACTTATATTAATGTCGACAATATTTAAGTAGATAATCATTATTAATAATTAGTTGATCAACACGCCATTAATTTGTAAATTTTCTTGATCTTTTGATTATTTATGCAAGTTTCTACTCATTGAAAATTGCAATAAGAAACTTGCATTTGGTTCAGAAAATTTTGTCAATCTATGTTTTTATGAGATTCGGAGATAGGATTCTCACGTTCGATACTATATCGGTCACTGTCTCTTTCATTAGAAATGTCATGAGAATGAAAGTGACCGAAGATTACATCGTCAAATACCAGAATACGGGGTTCAAAGCTTTCGAAACTCTAATCTAGAATATTTACAGGTTTACTTTATATCATAACTAGGCCATTGCTATTTAAATCTGAACTTTAAAGCATGGTTTTTAAATCATAATTTCCAACGACTGTACATAGTCTTAAAATCAAATTTAAAAACAAATGCAACACACCTACTCGGGCAAACGAAATTTATTTTTTTAAATATCTGCTATAGGATGACGACAATTGAGTTCAAATTTCAATATCAAGCTTTAACCAAGCTTTATGTAGTTTTCCAATTTTAACTTACTCACTTTCTTATAATTAACCTCTTCTTTTGTGCCTGAGCGGTCTTTAAAGATCATCTGACACTATCGACAAGGGAAACCCATGAAACTGTCTGCCTCTCGTAAATATCGCGCCAACAGTTCTCGTCGTAAATACAGAGTAACGCATCCGATCCACGGCTCCTACTTACATGCGTCTCATTGGATTAGAGTATAAAATCTATAAAAACTCATAAAGTGCTCATAAACAGTGTGGAGCAATAAAAAACAGCGCTATGTCGTCTCTCAGCTGTCGTGGCTATTTACGTTCGACTTCGGAAATCGAACGCTATCCGAGGGGATAGTTACGATTTTTAAAATTAGAACGCTTTTTTTCTTTTTCTCGATTCATTCTTTTCATTTCGTACCTTCATGCAGTTTTTCTTTTTCTAGGCTGCCAGTATGCGAGTTCTTATTGATGTCATATTTGACGTTTGCTGAGTGGACATATTGCGGCGGTCGAACGAGTCGATTGGACGTTTTTAATAAGGAGCGAGCTTTGATGTCTGTGACTTGATATTGAATCGTCTTTTAGCTTTTATTTCTGAGGTGGATATTGAAAATAGGATCAAAGCTGTTCGAATGATTTTAACCTAACGATTCTAGGCAAGAGATTTGACTTGATTGAAATATTTCATTTGACTCTAGCTTAATATGATAGACGTCTGGAGCCAAAAAAAATATAGTTTAATTTCTATTGTGTAAAAATATTTTTAGACGTGGTTTTTGTTTCAATATAATTTAGGCTAAATAGTTTTATTACTTGTAATGTTATTTTATTATATACCTAGTTAGGTTGATCAATCATTTGCAGTTTATTTTCATATGTTTTTAGGTCACAGAACGAGCTCCACCTGTGGTTAAGTATATTAAATGCTGCGATCAATCAAGAATAATTATGTTACAATTAAGAATGATCGAATGGTCACTCGGGCAATAATTATCGATTAAGTGCAGCGCAGGTGCCAGCACTAGTGGCTCGAATTAAAAAGTTTGGACAGAGATGCGATGCGGCCGATTTATGT
The DNA here is from genome assembly GCA_911728515.1 of Peribatodes rhomboidaria. NCBI lineage: Eukaryota > Metazoa > Arthropoda > Insecta > Lepidoptera > Geometridae > Peribatodes > Peribatodes rhomboidaria. Next base: position 14,378,729 of record OU452187.1, on the reverse strand, counting down.
TCATCGATGTTTTGTGCGGTATTTATTGTGTACTAAATATTATTAAGATAATTACAATGTATAATTATTTAATTAATAGGTTTTACGTAGTTACTCGTAGTTCTAAATATGTCATGAGTTTTCGTTTATTTGTTTATTAATTTGAAACATAATATTATGTTGAAGGATTTTAAAACAAATTGAAGCATTGTTTTCGCTGAAGTGAAATTTCAAACGCAAGTAGGTCACTTACCAAAATCGATGTACTTAAGTCTTTTTTTTTTATTCCGTGCTATAATGACTGAATAAACATGTCATCGATTGAGATGAACAATAACGATTTAAAATACAAAATACTTTTTAAAAATATAAAGTGTTTTCGTTAGAGAGAGAGCGCGTGCCAAGTGGGTGAGTGTCAATGAAACAAAACATAATGCACACTATTTATAGCGTTTACACTTTATCTTCGATAATTTGTGAACACCGTTTGTCATTTGCGGATTTTTTTGTGATTTTAAGCAGATTTGTGATTTTTTTGCTTATTTTCGCACAATGGTAGGCATGAAATTTTGTTTTAATTTCTTTATGTTCTTTTGTCTAATTAGTAATTCTTGTTTTTTTTAAATAATTAAATTAGCATGATCGATGTTGTTATTTATTTGTGCTGTCTTTTATTTTTTGTGATATGTGACGAATTACGCATCACAATTCGCAGTTTAAAACCGTCAGTTCTGGCAATAAAATATAATTAAATTAAAAAGTATTATCAGCTACATTTAGAGGTTCTATTTTCAAAACGTATTTATTTCAATCAGCGTTGTTTGTGGCCAGCATTAATTTAACTTAAATAATGGGATGGAAATAAACTGTTTTGTATCGAAAAGTGGGCCTGTTACAAAATCTTACAACAGCGTCCCGATTCCGAACACATTTTGGAATGTCGCTAAATATTATTTTTATAGCGCTACACATGTTTTGACCAGACATTGTATTCTCGTTTGATTGTTATAAATGAATGCCATAAATAATATTTTTTTCTTCTTAATTTTATACGAGAAGATGACATTTTTATGTGTGTAACCGAATCGAATCGAACAGTTTTCGAATTTAGAGTTGCACGGAATTTGAACATTTGCGCGGAAAAGTTTTTATTTTTAGCTACCAATTCAATATCGAATCATTTACGAATTTAGAACTTCCCGTAATTGAAATGTTTATCATCGGCATTTTATTTAATTTGAAATGAAATCTTACAATTTTGAATTTAGAAAACCGCGGAGCTTAAGCAGTTGCAGAAAGCAGTTTTTATTCAATTTTTATACATTCTTGATGGCCAGTTCACATTCTTTTTAAATTTGTGCGGATCTAAAATTTAAAGTGATATTTGGAGTAAAGCAGAGTGCACATTAGCAATTAATTGCAGGATATTCTTGCTAGTTTAAACAAAACTAACAAAACCAAACTAAATAACACAGCAAATGATTATTTTGATCTATTATAAGGTATTGTACCGACCAAACTGAATTGTCTTTGATACAAATCCGGTTGTTTTGAAATGTGTCGAAGTCTTCGGCTTAGGCATTGTCACTGTCAGTCGTGAGATTTGAAAGGAACACTATATACCTACTGTGATTCAGTTACGACCGGTTTCCACGTACATTCAATATTGCGGAACCCTAAAACTGATGATTTTCACCTAAATATACTAATATAAAATAGTTAATTTTGACATTAACTTAATGGCAAATGTTGTAAAATTTAATTACTGTTTGAGCCTGGTTGCAAATTTTTTGTATAGAAAAATTGAATGATAAATCAGTGCTTAAATTTAAATTGAATGGGTTTTTTAGACACATCAAAATTATCACTAGAAAAGTTTGAAGTAATATCGCTCAAAGTTACTAATTAATTGTATACTAGGGATTAGCCCCGGTTTCACACGTTCCTATAAAACTTCTATGGAAAATTATCTGACTGATGGCGAAAACTGCATCAAAATTAATTTTAGGTTTAGAAGGAGTTATTAGCCAACATACAGACAGAGACAGACGCGGAATGCGACTTTGTTTTATACTACGTAGAGATAGAAATAGAGAAGAAGAGAAAGAGATAGTTATACTTTAACATACGGTTTTGTAAATCAAACAAAAACAGACCAAGACGCTACATCATCAGCGCTGCCTACACCTCAAATAAATAAACCTGGCAAAATGATTCATTCTAGCGAAGCCAATAACTTTCCCCACCGAATTTATCATAACGATTATTAAGAAAATTAATCGCCACACGTCAAATTCCTTTCCGTCGTCCGGGAATTTTCATAATAAACACAGAGGTAACATTAAATAACGAAACAAGATGCCATCAAAGAAACTAGGCAAAACAAAATAAACCTCTTTCATAAGTCTCCCGCCATTTTCTTTTTTTTCCTCCATTGATGCGTCGAAGCAGCCGGAGCGTTCGAAAATCGAAAACATTTCTAATACATTTCAAATTTAGAACGCGTGTTCGAACTCTTTCAAAATACGCTCTAGAATCGAAAACAGCGATTAGTTTTAAGTGTCTTCGTTCGAAGTTCGAATTCAAACTTTTAAAAATATGTCGTTCGGTTTTAATTTTAACCGTGGATTGGGAATGCGTTCCGTTTCGTACCGCTTTACGATGTTTGTCAGTTTAATGATTTTCTGTTACGAAATATGGACGAGATCCGAATAATAAGCCTTAGCAATACATAGTATTCAATATTAATGTGTCTGTCAGTTTGGAAGGTTGTATATTATACTGGCGGTGTCCCGCGGTTAAAAAGTAGCCTATAATGTTAATCCAGGGTATAAGCTACCTCCGTTACAAACTTTATCAAAATCCATCGATCCGTTTGAGCGTAAAATTAAAGTAAATTAAAGGCTGTTAAATAATCGCGATGTCACATTTTGCGAAATTGGATTTTAGTAAATTGTCTTCTTAGATTCCTCGTTAAGCCTCTAGATCACACTTATATTATAAATAAAGGCGAAAGTTTGTGTGTGTCTTTGTTTGCTACTTCTTGACGCTCTAACGGATGGATGAATTTTGATGAAATTTCGCATGGAGGTAGCTAATAGGCAGGATTAACACATAGGCTACTTTTTAACAGCGGGTAAAACCGCAGGGCGCAGGTAGTACCCAATAAATGCATTCACAAGAGGCCTTCGTTACTCAATTCGAGAATAAACCAGCATCTATTTATTATTGTAATCTCCGCAGATATTAGTTATTTTATGATTAGTTTGTAATGGTACGCCTTCGGATAATTTAAACTACGAATAAATAAGTAGTATGTTTCAATACGAGTTTTCCTCGCGGTTTCACCCGTTATCGATACTTTTATAGAAACTGAATTTTACTTTGTCACATCACTATTTCATCACCTAAATAACACTAGTTTCAAAACATTTAAAAAAAAAACACGGCGTTAGTGTACAGCAAAACACGGGTTTTAAGTTTATTGGAAATTTTATTTTATTCCATTGAAATAAGGGATACTTTGTAATGTTCCCAAACCGACCTCGGAGCGTCACAGTGCATTTTCTCGACAAGCACACACAAATTGACATTGACATTTGACATGTCAAAGCTATACAAAACTTTGACATTGACAAGACATTCCGGATTTGCCACATAAAGTTTGCAGCCAGTATTTTAAACAATAAAAGAAACTATCTTGTCTATGGCCAATTTTAAATCCATAACGATTGCAGCATTCAACGTAAAACGAAAACTTTTTACTTTCCTATAATCTTTTGAATATTGTCCAAGTCACGTTCAGTTTATTGCTGTAACCGCAGAAATTTAGTGAGTGGTGGAAATTCCACTATTGATAGATTAAGTCGCTCTAACATATACCTCTACATTTATTATAAACTATACCTGCCTTCCGTGGTTTCACCCGTTTCACACAAGAACATTTAAAAAAAATAATAATAATATTTTTTTTTAATAATAATAATAAAAATAAAAATAGTTATAAAATAATTAATACATAGTTTAGAAACACAAAAAAAAAAAAGGAACTAACACTTGCATAGATTGTACGAAAGGTAAATTCACAGGAAATAATAAGGCTTTTTTTCCATGTCCTTTCATGTAAGTCGGGCTATCACGACAAGTGTAGGTAAGTTCGTCACTCGGCGATGTATCGGGCGAACTATCGCCCACGTCAACTCCGCAGAAACGCGACAAGTTGACCGCTAATGTAGACAAGAACATCACCGGTAACCGATAACGATGATTTTAGCGCGACAACTTGACGCGAATCATCGTGCGCTAATGTAGCCGTATCATGACGTATCATGACAATAGGCTCAATTCTGGCGTCACATCTTAAAATTCGTAAATTTTCTAAACATTCTAAATTTAAGTGACAGAACTTAAAATCGCAATTCAGAGGGCAACGTAAGGCTAAAATATTGAACGGAATTATCCTTTTTCTTGTTCACTTAAGTTGAATTCACAGATAAAATAAACCTTCAAAAAAGAATGTAAAAGGGTCACCGTACACAGGCGTATTAAAACGATATTTTCATCGATTCATTCAAAAAAATTTTGTATCTGTAGCTTCGTCCATACATCAAGTTGTTAGTGTTGCAAGTTTTATGCCATTAACATAAATTCGTGGAATTATTTGACGGGTGTGTCATGTATTACTGAAAAACCTACGCTTATTTATTATGCTAATTTTTAATAAACACATTAAATTCTCTGTAATAAAATAATAAAAAATAATTAGTGCTCTGTAATTAATGAATAATTACAGAGCACTAATTATTTGCAAATAAATCGTAATATTTCAAAAATCTCAAGTACTTTTGGTGTTTTAATACTGGCAATTCACTATGGAGTTTTACAAGTCTTTGTTTGTTTACAATTTCGGTATCAAGAGTTAAATTATTGTGCCCAAAAATTAAGCTAAATGATGATGTGCTGATGAAATTCTGAATTATTTTACGTGCGTGTCAGTGCGCCTAATTTTCTACAAAAACTACGGAAATGCTGTAAAGGTAAACAATAAACTAACCTAAAATCCGAGCTACTCATTCGATTTTAGAAGTTCTGTCTATAATAAAAAGCTACACATTCACTGAGTGCTACAGGCTATGCAACGTGAGAGAAGTTGTGGGCAGATAGCTAGTCTAAAATATTGTAATTACAGAAAGTCAACTTGTAATACTTGGTAATGATAATTTAATTGTATCTTGCCTAGACACTAAATAAATTTGGTTTTAATTTTCAGTGCCATGAGGAATGCTACCAGAAACACAACCAGTCTAAAAGCGTAAAATAAACAGACTTGAAAACTGTGGAGACGACTTTCCAGTCTGTTGTATCTATCATGAGTGGTCCAAGTACAGTAGTAACTGAAAAAGCTATGTTTGTGCAGAAAAGGCTATGAGATAAATTGCTGATGATGCAACTGCAGCTCCTGGACTCAATGTGCTGAAGATTAAAGCCCTATTTGCTGTGGGTTTTCTGCAAATAACAAGAGTTACTTCCCAGTAGCACTGGTACACCAGCCATTTGGGCTAGAAAGGGAAGTGACACACTGGCACACAAGTGACATACTAGGAAGTAACACAGCCAGAAAAGTCCCAGAGACCATTGTTTTATGTAAAAAGTGTATGTTGCTTTGCAAGGTTTTTTAAACATGGGCCTGTATTATATGTCATAATAAATAGTGCCCGCAATAAATTTCATTTTTTTAAATAACCAGAGAGATCTGTAAATAATGAAATCCTACTGATTGTTTTTCTATTTACTCGATCTGGTATCTGCTTTTGTCCATGCCCAAGTTGTAAAATATGGAAATTATAAAGTAATAAAAATTCAACACTAGTAGGTATTTCAAGTATGTACAGAAAAAGATGAAGGTTATTGATAGCAAACATTTAATTTACAATAAATTTTTATTATTTCAAATTGAATTTATAAACTGTAATTTGTATTATTTGTGTTGTCTTTTGAGCTTGTTGGTATAATGTGAGTATCAGAGAGTGCTTGGGCTAGCACACAGGTTCCTCCATGAAACCTCTTGCCAGTACTTAAACAAATGACCTCGCATCTGAAAGTAAATTTATAATTACACCCGCTACTAAGTTTCCGTGTCAGGGATGCCATGGAATACATAAAGCCATGGATAACAACACCTAGCCCTAGATCTAGATTTTATTAAATCCATCATTTAAAATAGCATCCTCACTAGGAACTGCTTCCAAGCTGTTTCATAGATATACCTATTTAGAAACCAGTAGTGTCTACATGGCACTGCTGCTTCAGTTCGCTACATAATTATACTTTATGAAGACACCAACTAACGCTTCAGGGTTCAATGACTGGTAAACTGTTATGAGAGGGGTAAGTATAGTGTGAGGCTTGGCGAGTCTGTCACAGTATAAACTTTCTGACACAGCGTTATGCTAAAACAGGCCAGCTGCGATGCACCCAGAGATCTTAACAACTCAAGTCACCTCAATTGATTATCCTGTAATTATGGAGGATAGAAAGCCTCCATACATGTAAGACATACGAAATAACAATGGAATAATTACTTAATAATATTAGTACCCATATGATGTACCTACCTTGGAAATTAAGCGCTCTGTCTTTTGATTTTGTTATGAAATTATGATCGATTTTGGGTTAATTTCTCTTGGGGTGGGTTTTGATGCACATCCATCGCTATTGTTGCATGCATGTTCTATAATATAGGTTCTTGCTGAGATTATTAATGAGATGAGAGCTAAGTACACTTCCAGATTTTGACTTTTTAATCCTGTAACAGTGCGTACTTTGATCACATATCGTGTCGAACTAAAATGATTATGAGGCAAATTATGCATTTTATACATTTTTCTGAATCGTTAACTTTGCAAAGGTTTATTTAGTTTAAGTAAAATCAACAAAATATAGAGATTTTTTTCACTTTGAAATTTTAGTTTTTTAACAGGATTCCAAAATGGTGCCCTCTAAAATTAACCTCAAATTCGATCTAAACAAGTTAAAATCATCTAAAATGTGGGCGCAAGAATAGCAATTTCAGCTAAATTTTCTAAATTGAGTAATTTTACGAGACTTTGTTCATTCTATTTAAAAATTTGAATTTGACATTTCTAAATTAGTTAAAATGTTGCCCGCAGAATAGCATTTAGCTAATTTACGTTTTTTAGGATTTTTAGCAGATTTAAGTGGCTTAGGAAATTTAAGTGTGACGCCAGAATTGAGCCTAATGTGTACGCAAAATTTCATGACGCTTTCATTGAGTAGTTAAGGCGTGAAAGCGTAACAAACAATCAAGCAAACAAACCCACTTTCGCATTTATGATGTTAGTTAGGGTGAGAATCGTCTTTCTGTGTTTATTTTGCCCTTCGATAAATACCTCCTAAATAGCCCCACGCACCACTGTCATATCAGAGTTGATCAACAGTTTTTTGGCTTCTGCCTATTTATATTTTTATAATTTCCTACTCTTCTACTAGACTATTGATTCACTAAATATATTAAATATAATAAATAGTATATTTTATTTAATAAAGGTATTTTGAGTATTAGAATGTATTATATTAGTATGACATGTATGTTTACGTAAGTACAATAATTCAAATAGTTTAAGCAGGTGTATAACACTCTTATTTTTGTTAATAATATAAATATTTTTTATTTTTGTTAATTTTTGCACACCCATGTTCTACACTCTTTTATATGTATCCTCTCCATCCTGAGGTTACCTGGAACAGATCGCTCTTAGTGATAAGGCCGCCAGTTGTTAGTACAGTTTAAGTTTTTCTGTTCTTTTGTTTTGTTTTTTTGCTGTGAAAAATAAAGTGTTTATCTATCTAAATCTATCTAAATCGTTATTAGTATCTGAAATGTGGATGCTCATCTCTGCCTATGCTCTTCTCTCAATAGTATTCATTTTCAGCTTTTCGTGTGAAAAGGCAAACAATAGAAAAGAGGGTATTATAAGGTTAAGAATTATTTAGAAGACAAAGATGTCTGGAGCCTTCCACTTCCGCCAAGTAGCCACTAGTATGTATAGATATTACCTAGTTGTAAGCCAAAATTTGTAATCCTGTAATTTATTTTTTAATTCTTTGAAAAATAATGCCCCTCAGTTTCTTGCCTGTTCTTCTGAGAGGCTCTTTATCTGAATAAGGCGGTCGAGTCTATTTAAATAACTTTGACGTTCATAATCTTTGAAACCTAAATTGAATAAAAACATTTTGACTTTGACTTTGACTACTTAACTATCGTCATTTCTTTCACACTGTAACTTGTAAAGCTACATCGTTGGTCTCTTCCGGTGGCGTAAGAACTGACACTAAGATTCTTACTCAAGTTATACAGGGTTATCAGGATAGGGTATGCTAAGCCGAAAGGGTGTCATTTTCCACATCAATATGGTCAACTTTTGTTTTAGGGCCAGCACTGTAATTGCGAAAAAAAATCAGCTGTTCCATATAAGTTCATTGATTGGTCACAAAATGTATGGAACAGCTGACGAGTATAATAACCCCCTTTCGGCTTAGTACACCTTTCCTGGTAACCCTGTATAAGCTCTAAGAGCTAAACTTCAAGTTGGATAGCTAAACGCATCTGACAGGTGCATGCATTAGCATTTTTTTTTGTTCGCGGTACTCGCTAATACCCCATTGTTTTACTGATGGGTATCGCGTGGCCATACTAACTGTTACTTAAGCTGTTGCATGAGAGCTGGTTAGGACATAGAAACTGTTATTTTGTCTGTGGCTTGGTGCATAGTGAGTGTTACTGGAGCTGTGGCATGAGTCTCACGCTTGGCGGATGTTAGAACACCCTGTAGTGTGTACATAGTATATTTAGTATTATACATAGGTTAGGCTGTGAATCTGTTTGGTCATAGGAACTTCTCCAATGAAGGCTTAGGCTAGGCAAGGCTTAGGCTTAGGTTCAGTATTTTAACACGCTTTTCTTAGTTTTATTCGTAACTAAGTAATAATGTAATAAATGTATTCCTTGATGTACTTAATGCGACGTTAAAGCGGAAATACACTAGATATTAGTTCAAGAAACAATGTAATAAAATTTAAATCTAGAAGTAAATTTTAAGTACTTATAATTATCATTGTCGTATCGAAATGAAACTTTGCATGGATACCTATGTACCTAGATCGAATGACAAAACTATTAAGAAAACAGATTTAGGACGACCTGAGATTTTTTTTAAAAGAGGAAGAGTTGACCAAAGTTGAGTAACAAACAACTCAACTATAATTTGGTTTTTCAGAGCTGATCTTATGATGGAGCCACGAGGTGGAAATCGCGTTTTTTAATTTTGTTTTAAACTTTTTCATCTAAGTTATATATGTATTTTCATGACATACTAATGAAGAATTAATGCTATCTTGAAATTCTCGTACGTAAATTGGGCATAGAAAAGTATCAATTCTAGCGCAAACCGATTACTCGATACAATTTCCATCGATTCCAATAAACACGTCTACATAACTCCTACATCGTCTTTAACTCCTAAACATTATTAAGCCGTTCCCTTTATGTTAATGAAATATTTAAAACCTCGTATTTCAATTCGAATAGGTACTCTTATTCGAATACTCTTATTTATCACCACTCGATATCTCGCACTTTACATTAAACTTAACGATTAGTTATTTTCGGAGACATCCCTAATTATACATTTAGTGTCGTTTAAAGTAATGCGATCGTAAATTCGTTTGTCACTCGATTCTGGAGTATCGATTTAATTCGATTTTTTATTTATAGATTCGAATTTGGAACATAAACTTCTTTCGCGTTGGTTGAGCTAATTGGAAAATAAAAATATGAATTAATAAAAAAAAAACAATTTAGAAGTGGGATGTGTGCACTTATACAAGGAAGTTAACGTTCTCGGGTGTATGAAATGTTGTTTGTTTAAACTGATCTTGGGTTGCAAAGTATCATAAGATTCGTTTTTTAAAACTGAAATGCAAATAATGATACAATAATTTTGTAATACATAAGCTGCATTTGCAAAAATGGGTTTTTCTTGTTCTTTCAATAATAAAATTGGTTCGGAAAGAGGAAACAAATTCTAGTCGAATAAAATAAAGGATTGGGCACAGCGGCGCCCTCGTCCCCACAGCTGTTCTCTTTCTGAAGACAGACTCTAATGCTATTACATTTATAAGCTAGGTATTTCCTCTTCAACCAACACAAGTACCCAAACACACCTACATTGTCACAAAACCTTACAAAACTACCACCCCGCTGTAACACGCGAAGAGATTTTTCTACAGAACTCACAATGCCCATAAAACGCTCACAAAAGAGGTGGCAAGTGGCAATCGGTTCAAGGCTACCATTACACGTTCAATGGCGATCATTAGCAGCCACACTTACAAATAAACACCTACACAAACACTTACAAGCCACACAAACGCAAGCTACACAAGCTTACATATAAGAAAGTACAAACTGTAACTTCTGAGTAACAGTTACGAAGCTTACCAGTATAAGCTAAGTTACGAACGTTACCAGTTACTACGAGGTGCTGCTTTCTGATGTAGTAATACTGAAGAACGCTGTTCTCTCCGTCAAAATGAAAAACGTTTAAAACATCAGTTTGCAAAATTCGAAAGAAAAAAGAATCCAGTCTCCACTCAAAATACACGTTTTAGAAAACATTGTTTATCTTGATTCGAATAAAAATGGGTAAAGGAAGCATAAAATCTTTATTATAACATAAAAATATTATATTGATCGCATCAATAGATCGTAATAACTCGATCGCATGCGGGACCGATTCAAGTCTTTCAATTTAACGGAATCATAATCATTTTAACCCATCACTACTTCATAATGATTATTCGAATAATAACCTGAACTAATAAAATATTATGAACGATCAATAACATTGATCATTATTCTATCTTTAGCCGTGGTATAAAAAAAACTTCTTTAAAACAAAAAAAATGTGATCGAATGCTATTATATATAGACTCAATTGGAACCTTCTGAGCTTCGAGGCGTGGGTTCGATTCCTAACTAGGGCAAACATTCATGTGATGAACATTTGTGTATGTTCTGGGCCTGGGTTAATATCTATCTAAGTATGTATGTATTTAAAATTATACATACATATACGAGTATATATGTACGAGTATATCAATCTCTGGCAGCCATAGTACAAGTTAGGCTTAGTTTGAGGTCCAGCGACCGTGTGTGAAAATTGTCCTCAATTTATTTTTGCTATTATTTCACAGCTGGCTAGAACTTTTTACAGTGAAAATAAAACAAACTCGACTTAAATTTCTTCAAACTCTATGTTTAACCAAAATTTATGAATTAAACTTGAAATTTGAATAAGTTAATCACGCCCATCATTCGATAAGGGCCATTGAGCCACTAGTCTTTACCGACAGCGCTACTTTAATCGATTCTCAGTTAGACTCGAACACGCGAGTCGAGGATAGAAAATTAGTCGAATCGCCGAGCCACTTAGACGGTTAAGATTATGGTAATGAGCCAACTCGACCCCGAGGAGTGGTAATGTCTAATGTGTAGTGATATTGGCTGGACTGGTTTCATATTGAAAATAGTTGCCTCTCATAAGGGGTTGGAAATTAATATTTTGCATGGAGGAAGCTACTTTTTTATCTATTTAATTTTTTTCTAAAGGTTTTGTGAGCTAAAGACATAGGTCTTTAGTTAGTTAGTTTAGTCATATAAAAGCATTTTTGCCAAAGCTGAAGCAGAGACTCTTCGCTCAATAACGCTTGCTCGGGTGATAAATGCAAAAGTGTGTGTGAGTCTGTTTGCTGATTCGCGCTGTAACGAATGGACGGATTTTGATGAAATTTGGTATGAAGGTAGCTTGAAGAATTGGATTAACCTAAAGACTTTTTGACCGCGGGTTGCAGCTAGTCGATCAACAATTGTGTTTTACAAATTTGCGGTAACAAATCGAACAATTGTTTTTAAAACATAACTCTATAATCTACTAGCTGCGCCCCGCGGTTTCACCCGCGGTTAAAAAGTATCCTATGTGCTATTCTAGACTATAATCTATCTCTGTGCCAAATTTCATCCAGATCTGTTCAGCCGTTCTGGCGTGAAAGAGTAACAAACATCCATCCATCCATACATACAAACTTTCGCGTTTATAATATTAGTAGGATTTGTTCGTTACTAAATTAGTATGTAATTTAAGCAATGTTTTTATGACTACGAATACATAGCATTTAGTCCTTCTTCACAAATGTATAAAGAAAACGTTCCCACAATATCAAACTGGCCACATTACAGATGACGACTGAGAAATTACTAGTAATAACTGGATCATTCAGGGGATTACCGCACTTATAGCCTAACAATAAAGACGAGATTAGCGTAAAGCAAGAATTAAGAGTTGTCGAAGACTTAACATTCATGTCTTGAGGCTCTCGCCTATACCTAATAACCATCAATGATCGGGCCGATTGTGAAAAATATCATTAAAAAACCATCAAGCCTTGATGATTTGACTGTACGGACTGATGATTCGTGCGGTCGACCATTAACTTCAATCGATTCTTTATTTTTTACGTATTTTTGTTATTAAATCATCGAGACATCAAGTTCATTCGTTCGCGGTTTAAACGATTTCGCGCTACTGCACGATTTCGTTAATCGATTTAATGAGGCGATCTGTGATGGCTATGATTTATTCGAATAGAGCAAGACGATCGATAGATAACGCCCACTTCTAGTGCGGTGGGAGGGGCGCAAATCGAATTAGTGAGTCCGATACATCGATTAACCTCAAACGTATCGGCAAAAAACACGATTAGCTTCGAAAATCATCGACAGCCGAAAAAAGGTAACAACCGTCGTTAATGGCGGTTTTTGTTTAAAACTCGGAAGATTTGAATTCGTAATTTCAACCACAGGCCTTCGAATCATTTGTCAGTGACAATTTTTTGGTTGCAATCGATTTTTAAATACAGGTTAAGGTTTTTGTGGGGGTCTTCGTTATCTGACTGGGCTTCGCGGAAATATTCGGCTTTTCGATAATAATAGGGTTATCTTTACAGAAAGGGGAGCAATATAATTGGGTTAGAGTTTATTTTTAGTGAGTGCGTCCTTGCTGACGTCACGGGCTGTCCTTTGGCCCAACTGATGCTGGCATGGGAAAGCTCGCGATTTTTTGCTCCGAACGGGACACATTCTTCGGAACATCAAGGCTGTGGGAACCGATTGCATTCCATTTGTGACTCGTAGGGAAATGCTCTTTTTACGATCCAATCCGATAGCATCGCCGATGGATCGAGTCGATTAATTATAGTCGAAATTCGAATGTTTGCGGCGACCACGGCAGCCTTAATTAACGTAGAGACGACACTTAAACTTCGATATTCAAATATGGAAGCTTTTGTGAAAACTTGAATCAAAATACATTTATTTTATTTTACATTCAATTTTCGAATTCCTACCTATTCTATATACATATCAAATTTCAATAAAATCAAATATCGAATGCGATCTCAAAATGAATCGTTTTTGCTACAAAATTATCACACTACCGTAAAAGCCGCTAAAACCTTACGAAAACGATAAAATCGAATCCGTTTTCAATTATAGGAACAATAAAGGCTTGCATTTCGCTATCGGTCCGTCTGTAAGGGTTTTATTGATGTTAATTGTTAGTTTTATTAAGAGGCTCCTTTGAAAGCTGCTTCTGCAGGGAATAAGTATAGTTTTGGACCCGGCTTCACTTGGAATGGGTGGCTAATGGGTCGTTTATTGCTATTGGTTTTGATAGAGCAATGTTTGTTTTATTTTTGATGTTGCGAATGTCGATTAATTGTATAGAATTGGCTGAATTAAATAAATTGTAATTTAAAATTTGATTGCTTGGTGTTGATGGCAATTTTATAAGTAACTAGCGACACGCGCCGGCTTTACTTGGTACCTATGAACTTTTTGTGAAAACTATCTAACTGATGGTGAAAACCGCATCAAAATCCGTTGCGTGGTTTAGGAGTTAGCAGATATACAGACAGAGAGACAGACAGACGCGGAAAACGACTTTGTTTATACTATGTAGAGGTAGAGAAGAATAGAGAAGTATGATAAGGTAGAGATGTAGAGTAGAGAAGATAAAGAAGTAGGATACGTAGGATTTTTTTTCCATATCTACTTTCACTTTTGTTTATTCCATTTTCTTGATTTCAATCCAGTTTTAAAGCTCATCGATTTCTACGTTTAGACAACCGTTTATTATATGAAACACTCTGTCGTAAACATTAATTCCGAAGCAGAACAAAAGCTAACAAACCCGAAGCATTCGAAAACTATAAAATCCACGAGACTCTTTATTAAAACATGCAACGTCGAAGACGAAGTACGAAAGCTATCGAAAAACTCGAAAACGTTTTCGTAACGTAACGTCAGCAATTTCTATCAAATTCGAACTACGTTTTTATCATTTGATTAACACATATGAGTTTCGTAAATGTTTTTTTTTTTAATTTTGGTACTCTAAAAAAATATCGATCTCCTTTTAGATATTATTTCACTAGTAGCGTATGTGTGTACTTAACTAGTACCCTTGTGTGTCAAATTGCATACAGATCCGTTCAGAGCTTAATTAAGTAACAAAATGATTTTTTGGAACTACAATATTTAGTATTCATGATCGTCACATTACGAAACAAAATAAGTAATTCTCTCTCTTTCTAATCTCAACGTATCGACTTTCTGTAATCTAGTCTCTGAAGTGAGGTGAGTGAGGTCACAATCTCTCACCTACAAAAACTCGATACAAAAAAACACTTTCTCGATAGACTTCGTACTTCACTTATAAATAGTACTAAAACAAAGTAACAAAATTAATACAAAACGTCCTTGCCACTTCTAATCGATAGCTGAAGTCTAGGCACGGCATAAGCAAATTTTAAATGTAAATATGCCTTTTAATCAATGTTAAAGCTTAGTGGGAGCTGGTAGTACAATACTATCGGAGCCAGCATTCAAATGCAGTGTATCAGTGGGACGCATCGGCCGGGGCCTTTCCTTCGAACAAATGAATATTTATTTCGCAAGCCCGTATATCATTTCTATTGTTCGTAATTTGTCGCTAATGTCTTCCAGAATAGGTCTCTTTGTTGGATTCTCCAGGACAAGTCTGTTTTGGGTTTGAATTTGAAATATTTCGATTTTACAACTTTTGTTGTTTTTTTATTAAGAGACAGTACCTGGATGGCCGAGCTTTGCTCGGTATTTTTTTATATTTTTTAATTGTTTTTTTTGGATAATAAACAATTGATTTTAGTCTAACCTCAAAGCAAACACTCATTGACTTCGTGTTACTTAACAACGCCATCTGCTGTTGTGTCGTTAAAGCAATTAGTTGCTCACAAAAAATAGTAGTATTATTATTCGCCAATAGATGTCAGGAAGAGTCATATTTTTCAGTTGAGATTGATTATCGATAAAACACGAATAAAATGATATTTTCTAAAAATGATTCCTAGCTAGATCGATTTATCGCCCCCGAAACCCCCTATATACTAATTTGTATGAAAATCGTTGGAGCCGATTCCGAGATTCCAATTATATATATATATATATATATACAAGAATTGCTCATTTAAAGGTATAAGATTAAAGATTTAGCTATTCTAAGATCCTATCGAGAACAGTCTTCTAGAATAAGTGTGTTTAAATTCAGAATATTTAAAAAAAAAAGTTTGCTTTTATGCTATTCCTAATAATTCAAAAACAGAACGCATTTCTTTTACTCGATTTTGTTTGTATTTTTTTTTTATGCGATGTTAATGAGCAGCATCATTTGAAAGACCGAACCGCAATTTTTAGTAAAACAGTAACTTAATTTAAGTTTAGAATTTAATATCTTTTTAATAGTTCAGCTTAGCAAGCTGGCAGTGTCGTTTGATTCATCGACGCCTCAAGCCGTTGATTGTATTGTGGCCTGCGTCATAAGTGACAGGAACGGCCGTGTAGGCGCCATATTGATGCTAATTCATTCTACGTGCATGTCATTCAGAATCGATGTGATTATTTGACATTACATGAGACCAGACACTAGACATACGTTCATACATTCATTAAGGCCCAGACATCGGCAAGTCAGTCTATTTTGAAGCGGGATTTATACAGACAGAGATTCATCCTCGGAGTATGCCAGCGAGCCATGGAGCGCAGTATTCTAGACGTGAAACTTACAAGCAAGATAAGAAACACAATACTGCGCTCCAAAACGCAAATTGCTGACGTAGCTCTGAAAGCCGGCTGCCTAAAGTGGGCCTGGGCAGGCCATGTTAGCCGTATGCTGGGCCAAAATAATGACACAGCGGTACCCACGAGACGGCAAATGATTCCCTGGACGGCCCGGAAAGAGATGGAGGGACGAACTCGACTCCTATTTGAAGGATTGGACCCGGGTTGCACAAAATAGAGAGTAATGGAAGGAGAGACAAGAGGACTTTGCCCTGCAGAGGACAGTGGAGGCTAATAATAAATAATATACAGCCATAAATACATTAATTGAAGGCCCAGACATGTCGTTTTATTGCACTTTTAAACCATTTTTACCGACCAGAAATGTGACGTATTGAGTTCTTAAATTCTTAAATGTTCTTAAATTATGAATGAATGAATGAACGAATGAGTGATCAATACTCTGTATAATAAAACAATTATGAATACTCAGGTCTCTCTGCACCTTAACTGTACGTGTGTATTGTAATTGAGTAATGTCGTTTGACACTGTGACAGCTGAACTAGTGTCTCGTAATGTCATAGATCAGAGACCATTATCTACGATAGTGTTGAAGGTGTCTAGTGTCTGAGACTGGATTATAGTTAATCAATGCTAAATATTGTTGATCGCTAGATTGTCTAGCAATAATCATGTGTGTACAGTAATTTGTTGCTGTTATCTTGGTATAGGATCTTGATTTATGTTTGCAAGTATAATTAGCTGATTTAGTTAAGTCTACAAAATTAAACTTATCATTTATTATAAATAGTTGAATGGCATTGGTTTTACGATGGTGAGATGAGTCGATGATGTTGTACAATTTGCTTGTCAAGCCGATTAGCTCATTGATACACACAGCTTGTCCCAGCAGTGGGCCTGTGGGATAACTAATGCTGTGGATAAAAATGATAACGGTTAGAGATTAGTTATGAATTACAATGCATAGAATATCACAACTTTGCTTCTAATCAGACAATAGCAGATAATTAAATCTAAGTCGATGTCAGAGTTCCCGTTTGCACTAAGAAGATTATCAATATGAAACATTTTTTTCAGTAATGGTTGGAAACTAATGTTCTGAAAGAGACGGATGAAAGGGTACAGAGCGATCAATACAAAATCTCAATGATCTATATCCTAATACATACATACATTATTATAGTCACGCCTTTTTCCTCTAGGGGTAGGCAGATACCACTTCTCTCCACTTGCTACGATCCTGGCACACATCTTCCGCTTCTTCTACTTCCATGAGTCTTTTCATATTATATGCTCGTCAGTTATGGGTACTTCTGACCTGACCTTTCTTAAACCCTTACCGACTTGACCATTCACACTCTCCTCGTAAATCTGTTTCGTCTCTCTTCTTTCATCTATTCTCTAAATGGGTCCAAACTATACAAGCATCCATTTCTTTATCTTTGACTTGACAACTACTATTAAGTGTAGTCGATGATGTAGTGATCTACTAATAGACAATATAAAACCAATCCGCGGCCAGATGATGCCATCTCACATTCTTCGCTCCTTGATTCGCACATCCTCATCCTGTGGCCTTCAAGACCCTCGCAATCATCGGCCTCTAGATCGGCGATAGCATAGACAATCAGATGATTGTTCGCTATAACTATAACTATCTGTAATTATCTGTCTGTGTGTTGGTATCGTTATTTATTAGGTGAACTAGCCTTATTAATTAACGCTGGTTAATGCGATTGAAATTGAATTGAATTAAATTATTACTCCATCTATGTCAGTGGTACTTATTGGAAAGAAATTATTAAATTTGACATAAATACCCTTACTAATAAGTTGTATAGCCTCGTAATAGTTTTAGGGTAATAGAAACTAGATGACACTTTTAATAATTCCTTGCAGTCTGACCAAGTGTTTAATTGGTACTGCGTAGTTGAACTAAGATAGACAGCACTTTTTTAACGTTTTTGGGAAAGCACGTCTCAAAAAATTTAAGGCAAGATGCTTGGTTGATTATTAATTCTGAGATTGATCTCTTTTCTATGTCTATTTTTAGATGATTTTCATACTTTGTTTTGTAAAACACCTTAAGTTTCTCTTTCCGTTTTTAGCTAAATAACTTTACAATAACGTCTATTATCTAGTCCTATCTCATCACTATTTGAATCTGCAAGTTCCATTACGATTATTCGATAGTCATTATGATAGAGAACAATAGTTGTTCGAACAATAACATAATTGTTCGGTTCCCGACCCTCAGCTCGGATACAGGTTAATTGTGATGGGGAACTATTAATTGATTTTGTTACTTGTTGTTATTGGTTTAGTGTAAATACATTTTGTTAGTCCACTTCATGATAGAGAGTTTGGTTGACTTTTATTCATATTTTAATTTGTATTAGTCTAGTTAGTCTACTTTAGTTTAGACTTAGGCTTTTATTCTGTTTTTCTTTTTAATCTTTATTTTGTTTATCCTTTTTGTTTTATTTGTTTTTCTTTCTTTTTATATTACGAAGAGAATGGCAAAGGGTGTCAGTGACTTAGGTAGGTTAAGTTTATTTTTTTTGTTTTTAGCCTTAGTTTTTAACCACCAACGTAAATAGAGGGATGTTCTGAGTTTAACGTGTGTATCTGTATAATTATGTTTATCTCCAAAACGGATAACCGATTTTGATCAAATGGATTTAGTGTATGACATCCCTTCGAATTTGCTGTTGTGACATACTTGTGTTCGTGGCTTCCATTTCTCAAGTTAAAGAATGTTCAAGATCTAAGCTTTGTTTGTTTACTAAGAATAAAGGCAGGCATTCGATGCTTACCTGTTGCCAGAACTGTGCTAGCAAGTAAATTCTCTCTTTCTTGAAGAGCCAGTCCATCGAGTGCATCGCTTGCACCTCCGTTTCCGGGGCGGGCAGAGTGGCCGCGCCCGTGGGGTGCATCCGGCCGTCCGCGCCTTACGCCCGGCGCATACTGACCGAATCACCCACGCAACACACGCACACGCACCACCCCCACCAAAACACACCACATTTCAAACTTAGAACGTTCGAATTTCAGCTCTGTCCTTTCTTTTGTTATCCCTTTCAGCCAGTTCGATTGTTTTGAAATCGCGTGCCGTTTTTTCTTAGTGGCCTGTAACAGAAAAAGGCGGTGTTGTATCGATTGTAGACAATCGTATTCGTGTCGAAACTAATTTGGGTGTTCGGTTCGATGCTTGCGATAGCGACGCCAAAAAGAAAATTGACAGCTCCGTAGATAGAATGGCGTGTTGAAGGAACTATCAGCAGTTGGATATCAGGGGCCACGACTATAACCAGTCTGAATCTACCGTAGATTAAATAATAATTACTACATAACCTGAGTTCGTCTTTATCAAAGAAACCTTCACTGAATCCAGCAATAAAATAATGTTATCGCGGACTAGATTTTTCGTACTGGAAAACAAATAAACAGGTATGAGGTCAACGTAAAAGTAAGTACGAATAATTTATTGCTGGCGTCGTGGAATTTGTTGGCCAGAAGTAAGTACTAAATACAATAGAAAAACATGCAAAAACTAAGTTATTGCCGCCTAAAACCAAGCTCCCTGAACTAGGAGCTGTAAATTGTGAACTGGCTCTAACACACGAGCTGGAGCGGGCGTTTGGTAGCTTTTTGTGAATGATGAAAAAGATTTTGAACTAAATCAGTTTGACCATGGTCAGTGTACACTATGCAGGTTTCTTTGAGCGCTATCGTGGATAGAATGACAAGTAAAATGATAGGCTCTATCAACAAAAAAGAACTCTGACTATCGAATAGTAAACTTGTCTTACTACCTACTAGCTGCTCCCAATCACAACTTGCACGACTTGCGCGGTAGCACGATTGAATTACTGGCATGTCAATCAATGACACGGAACACTAATAACACCTATGTATAATTTTAAATCATGAATCTAACATTAACTATGCTTGACTTGAAATCATGACTACCTACTTACACTTAAATTTAAAAATCATCAGTGCCATTAATAAAAAAGGAATCTTGACAAGCTACGCGCCGAACCGAGACACCCCAAGCATCACGAACAAAAAACCTTTGACCATTGTAGTCCTGCTTACTATTACCATAGTATACTTGTCTTACTACCTGCTACCACCCACAACTTGCACGGTAGCACGGTAGCACGAGTGAATTACTGGCATGTCAATCAATAAACATGATAAGTGCATTCGTGCCTCGATATGCAAACAGGATTACACGTCACGCTAACTTACTCGCGCGCTATCGATTCTATCGATTTGTCGTTACACTGTTCTCGATTTTTAATTCAGTTTTTTATGCAAGCACTACAGGTTTGTTAACAATTATGTGTTTTTTTTGTTGTTGTTTAGTCAACAAGTTCATGTTTTTTTGCAAGCTCTGCAGGTTCGTGAACAATTGTTTTACATATTTTTGTTGTTGTTAAGTCCACCAGTTACCTCAACCGCCTCCTTTTATTTTTCTGTGTACATACACACAATAAATTTACATCTAAAACTTCGTACTTACGTCGTAAGATGCTATATTTTCTAATTGCTAAATTTGTGTTATGTTTAAGAAATTAATAAGTATTCGAAGTTTTTTTATAGAATCATTAGCAAGTTAGTTTCTTTCTCATACTCGTAGATTAGTTAATTTGTATACTAAACGAAAGAATAAAGAAAATCAGTTAAATTCAGGCATATCCCCTCCCTAACGATGATCCTTTTACTGGTGGAAAGCTGAATAATCCTCAACAGACGTAGGCTATTTCACATCGTAGGTAAAGCTGGGTGGATTTCGCGTAGAGGCGAAAGCCAAGACGTTTTGTCACGGCCACAGGCGCTGACGTTTGTAAGACAAACACAGGTACTAAGGTGCTGAGGCATAGTCACCTCATAGCATATTCCTTCTTCCTTGGTTCAAGATGTGGGTAGTCGTAGTTTCGTGAGTGACAATTTAACATTTGTGTTAATCTAAAATAGACTCTGTGACTTCAAAATGTAGTTCGGTTTTTGCGATTAAGTTATATCGGTACATAATCAATAAAATTTTAAAGTTCGAACTTGATGTTGGCATTTAAAAACACGGAATTTCGAACTTCGAACTCCATACATTTTGTAATAAGAACTTGATGTTAAATTTTTCTCTAGTTTAAACAAACTTTTTTTCCGTTTCGATTTTGACTAAACATAGAATAGCTTGCTACTTGATTGTCAGTTGTTAATTTGTTTAAAATTTCAAAAAGTAAACGTGAAAATGAGTCATAGAGACATAACAGTAAGTTATAGCCACTCCAAGTTAGTCATTCCCGTTTGATATTGGTTAATATTCATTAGAAGGGGAGTATTAGATGGCCGATAAGGGCCACACAGAGTGTTTTATTTATTAGTCTATTGATATGAGACATAATAGTGGTAAATAAGGTGCAATATTCTTTGATGACTTTACTTTGTCTGAAATGCTAGACTGCATTAGCGGCCTTTGGCGATATTATGGGCTATCGCGACAAGTGTAGCCGGTTAGTTCGTCACTCGGCGACGTATCGGGCGAATGATCGCCTACGGCAACTCGGCAGAAAGGCGCAGGTTGACCGCTAATGTAGACAAGAACATCACCGATATCCGATAACGATGAGTGTAGCGCAACAACGTGACACGAATTATTGTGCGTCAATGTAACACAACTCTGTAGACTAAATTTCTTCTCTAAAAGATTTTATAGCGAGAATTTGAAGAACTGTGAGTTCAGCTGGCGTTATTTTAAAGCAACTTTTGGGGGTTTGAATGGAAACCATAATAAATAAATTTACTTTAATTTAGACAGTCCTTGTCAGAGAAAATGTGATTCAAACGTAAAAATAGCATTCTGAATAAGGCGCTTAGCGAATCTACCATGAAATGCAGTTTTATCATGCTGTTGTATTAAAACAAGTAAAAAACATCATTACTGTCTTCGTGTTTCATATTTCGTTAAAAAAAAACAATTCGAATATTTAGTACGAAAGTTCAGTACAAATCGAACATTTACAAAACTTATAGGGCAGTTTGAAAATCGAACGTCTTTGAGTTCGCGACAAAAGAACTTTCTTTTGTTTGTCGTACCTTTTAGGGACTTTTAGCCTTAAGGCTGTAGGAATAGGGATGTATTCGATTATTATTCGATGTTTGACAGTTGGCATTGTTAAATTTATGTATCGATAGTGATCTCTAGCCGTCGCGTGTCGGTCGCCGTTCGGCTCCCTTTATTAACGTGGTCCTTAACAACTTTATTTTTCGTCAAATCCAAAACGTCTGACGTTTAGAAATAATAAATAAATCGTTTTGAATTAACTGCTAATTTGAATTGTAAATTTTTTCCATGTCGTTGAGTGGTTTTTAGGTTTACTGGTTACAAGAAATTACCCAATTACTTCGCAACTGAATATCATCATTTTACTTTTATTTCAATATTTACACTTGCGATATTTGATAAAACTATTAAAATAAAATCCGGAACAGAGATCAAAGTAAGCTAAGTAAAAATCAAATGTCTTTCCCCTAAACCGTAAAATTTCCAAAAATAATTTAGCCATTTCAAATCCACATCCTTAAAAACAAAATGGCCATCGCGTGCGCCATTACAATGATTTAAGTAAACACTAAAAATATAAAACAGTTACCGATCAACATTAACGACTGCAGTTACAAAAAGAGACAGGTGCTCCAAAATGTCCGACCGTCGAACAACGCCGCAAACATTTTATCGCCTCCATAAATATTACGAATCTAAGATTACCCTCACACACGTTAAAAAACTTCGAACATTCTAACTATCGAAACAAAACATCACTACCGCCTTATAGCACAACTCTCAAAGTCGAATTTCGAATAATTTTAGGGCAGTCACAAATTTGTTAATGGTTAGTCGATATCGCAAAACAAAGTCGATAGTGCCTTCGTGACGTCAAACTTTCTTGACTTTGCAATCGATTTGTTTTGCTTTCTTTGTAACCTAATTATTCATCTGCATGCAACTGTCTTCGAATTGCATAAATCGATATGACATTGCAAACAAAGCGAGCGGCATTGTTTCATTGCTTCGTTTTCTTCGTTTCCCCAGTCGCTCCGCGTTCTTTTGTTCAGGTTATCGACACGAACTTTGTGCCAGATATTAGTCATGTTGCCTTCGTCTTTTTGCCCGTTCCAATTTGCCAAATCTGTTGCGGTTCTTCGTTTCAGCTTTGAACGGCACTCGACGTTCTGAAATTCGATTATTTCATTGCCTGTTCTTTGATTGATGGATTTTATTTGGTGTTTTTGCGTTATCCGAATGCATTGAGTGGTTTTGAACGTACAAACGGCTTTTTGTTGTCCCATTGGATTCCCCTTTATGACGCGAAAGGCTTTTGCGATTATTCAATTCTACGTAATTCGTTTCAGTTTTCGGAAGCGATTAATCGAGTTATCTTTTACCTAAACGACCGTCTGAATGATCATCGATAGCGATAAGTGCCGCACTATTTTTTAACGCGCACTTATCACGATAGTGATGGGCCACGACATTAAAAGCTCAATTGTTCGATACAATTGAATCGAGACATCGCGTGCGTGTCCATATTTATTAGGGCAGGTGTGGCTGTATATTTATTTAAGTT
The DNA here is from genome assembly GCA_911728515.1 of Peribatodes rhomboidaria. Taxonomy (NCBI): domain Eukaryota; kingdom Metazoa; phylum Arthropoda; class Insecta; order Lepidoptera; family Geometridae; genus Peribatodes; species Peribatodes rhomboidaria. The sequence continues at coordinate 14,354,860 of OU452187.1, read as the reverse complement.
TTTCGACAATAGTTGTATAACTGGCGTTGTCTTTATGAAATAGATCGTTCTACTGTTAATATTGTCGTTTAATATGAGGTACAAACGGTTTCAATAAATTAATTGTAATACTATAATAGTTTAAATTGTTAAAGTTTACAAAACAACTTTATGCTCGTCACGTTGTGTGTGAACCAATCTCATCATTTGCATTAAAAATAGTCGCGTAGGTGGTAGTTTATTACTTTGGCAAATAATAAATTATTACATATTTCATTGACTCCTGAATTATAATATACTCTTTAAAACGTTATATAAGAATTATAAGATCAGTATTAATGACAAATCATTAACAAATTCGTATTTTTGGTTGCATATAATTTTTATAGTCGTTTGCTTCGCCGACCTTACATAAAATAATCATAAAAGATACTAGTTCTGATGCCGATGAACAATTTATGATTCTATTAATATTTATTATATTATTTGAATATTTGAAGGTTACAAAATGTGGTGAATTTAGAGGCTCGTAAAATTTTTCTAGTCATATTTTAGAGAAGTTATGTATTGCGAATTTTTTTAAAGATTTTATTACTTTAGGTTGTGTTTTGTAATAATATTATTGCAAAGACAGTTTTTGCATAAATTTCAATGTAATGTTGGTATGTCAAACTTTTTGTTTACAATAAAAAAAAAGTTACCTGAGGAACACTATAGTTATGCCTAAGAGGAGATAAACTGTTTTTTCAATTTTTTAATCGGAAGGAAAAAGCTAGGCAGAAGAAATAGGGCATATTTACCCGAGTGCGCAAAAAGGAGGGTTGTGTTGTATGTATGACGTTGTGAGGTTTCTTTGGCATGCCCTACAGCCTAAATAGCTTGATGGATTTCGACATGTGAGGTGTCATTTGAATCGTCTTGATAGTGGAAGTGACATAGGGTACAACATTCTATTAACTATTCCGGAGTGTCAGTGTATTAAATAATTTGCAGTCGGCTTTTTAGCTTTTCTTTTATTAATGCTACTTGTGTATTCAAAAGTTTAGCTTATCATAGACAAATAAACTCTTCCTGTTCGCTGACGTAATTCAATTTACTGACCACAACAAAGCTCCATCGAGATATTTCTCAAATGTTTTCGAAGCATAATTATGTCATCTCACACTGCATGAAAGCTACTAAAATAAATAAATTCTCTACATCTGTCCCCGAGAGATTAATTTGATTTATAATTGTTTGTTTTGAACGCTTGTTTTTTTTATTAATATTTTTAATGAAAGTCATATTAATATACGATATTATCTTAAGACATAGTTTAGTAGTAAGACACGGTCTAACTGGCTGATGTAACTTCACTAGAGGCATTAAATAGTGAAGGATATTTAATTAATTCATATAAAACTGTCCCATCATATTTCAAACATGTGTTTTAAAATGAAAAGCAAGTAGACCTACTTTACATTAGTATCAAAATTACTATGGAGCCGTAATAAATAAGCATAACTCTAGCGTTTTTAGTAGTGGTACTGCTTGTTTTTAGGGTTCCGTACCCAAAGAGTAAAATTAGACCTTATTACTTAGACACCGCTGTCCGTCTGTGTGTATGTTTGTCCGTCTGTCACCAGGCTGTATCTCATGAACTGTGATAGTTAGACAGTTAAACTTTTCACAGATGACATATTTCTGGTGCCGCATGCAGCCATAACAACAAATACTAAATAACAAAAGGAGAAAAGGATAGAAACATTTCAGTGTCATATTTAATTTGTTTAAGTAAAACTTTGATAGATCTCGTTCTCTACATCCTTAGGTAAGTACACTTGCAGAAGATACGGAGTTAAATTCTTAAACGCAGGGTTATTTCGTCTTCAAGGAGACGCATACTGTTCTGATGTATCGATGGAGACATTTCCTTCGATTTATGTCTATTTAAGAAAGGGGAGTTCAAAAAGACATCCGCAAATGAAATATGACTTACAAATGTTTTTTAGATTCCCCATCGATTGGGGTGACCATGATTTAGATTTTTACCAGGACATTTTTTTATGTACTTGTTTAAGTATATTAATTAAATGTATGTGATAGACAACGATCTTGTAGCCTATGTGTTAATCCAGGGTATAAGCTACCTCAATACCAAACTTCAAAAATCAAAATGCGTCCTTCTGTTTGATTGTGAAATGTAACTAACCTTATCACACACACTTAAAATTTCGCCTTTGTAATATGAGTAGAAAAGTTCCCTCCTTCCACTTGGATCCACAGCTCGGGTCCACATGTGGATCCACGAATACCTTTTTTCCTCTAAAATCCAAAAATGGATTAATGGATACTTCTGTTTCCTCTTAAATTCACCGGTGGATTCATGGATACTTCTTTTTCAGAGGTATCCGTGGATCCTCATGTGGAGCCGAGCTGTAGATCCAAGTGGAAGGAGGGGAAAAGTTTTAAATTTAATGTTTTTAGACCGATAGAGCGTTTTTTTTGTGTTTAATCTTTGTAATTCTAGAGCAGAAAATTTTACTTGAAAACGGTATTTCTATCCCATTTTCGTTCTTAGTAACATAGTCAAGAGTCTGTCCTAGTGTGTAGGTAATCCATAGCGACCCCACATCCGAATCTTCGGCAGTATGTCATTACACCCTCGCGTGGGACCGAGTATTTCGGGCCCGATATCCGATCGCGACGTGGAGACAGTTTCCAACTTCATTTGTATGGATTGTATTTAATATGGAGGTGACATTATGACGTCATTAAGGTAGAGTAGGTAGTTGGTGCCCGTGACTTCATACGAAGTGTTTTAAGACTCAGGACTGGACACTGTCTTAGGCTGTCTGTCAGTCTATTGAATTTCAAACAACCGAGATGCTCCAGCTAATCTATTTAAAAGTAATTTTAGGTGTAGCAGCGTATATCAGTGATAGAAAGCTATCTAAAAAAACTTGACTCTCCTCAGAAATGACTGACCTGGTCACAGGATACATTTTGTCGATTTTTGTCAAAGTTTGCAAAATGTTGTCCAAAGTGTTGTTCACATCGAAGTGTTGAACAACACCCAGTACTACTATAACACCTGTCTGCTACACATTCTACATTAGCAATAGAATCGACAACTTCTATATTTACTCCGATGACAGTCCAAGACGCATCGCTTGGCTCCTCCGCCACAATTGGCTTATGATCCCGATCAATCACGACTGAACTAATTGCGGACGCATTCCTGTTGACCCATCAGCAGCAGTACCAACTAACAACTCATCTTAGCAGTTGTACAAATGACGGAACTAAAAAAAATACTACAGGTGGTTCGAGTCGCGGTCGGAAGATCGATGGCGTCGCCACCGTTTGACTGTATCAATAAGTTTGCCGTTCAGCAATACGTCAGACCTGCCAATGTGTTTGATCTGATGTCCTGCCAATTTTAAATGTCATGTATTTTTGCCTGTTGATTTATTTACTGATACGTGACAAACTTTCGTGCCGTACTTCTCATTATCGCACTATCTTTGTCGACTATGTGGGCTTATCGTCATTGAGCTCAGACTTCATCTGACAACAGTTCATATTATCATTAATTCTTGGTACTTCCTGGACATTCGGGCAGATTATTGACAATTCGGTTTATTTTCGTAAGTTAGTCAATTAAGTCTGTGAATCATAGACTCTACCCAATTCAATTAATCATTGGGTTTATTCTTGTTGATAATGTTGCAAGACATATGTACAAACAGACAGAGAAATGAGTTGCTTTGCATTAAGGATCAGAAAAGCGGTAGTTTTAGAACTGCAGGTGACGCTGAAACTGCGTCACTGATTTGCGTAAATTGTGGATAAAATAATATATTACAGAGAAATTAACTTCTAGCGCTATAAAATACAAACCTACTACGTATTTTTCAGTAGTTTATGAACCATGAAATTAAATAAAACGTGTTTCGCCCAAGCACGTTGAATCGACGATATTGTAAAAATCTGGGGTCTCGAAAATAACAGCCAACCGTTAGGTTCTAAATGAACAAAATGGATGATGCAACCATAGTAAAAGACGTACCTGTCACGCATACTAGTATAAAAAAGTTGGCGTGTCACTTTTCGTTCATAAACAGTACGGAACTCTCTCTAGATATAAAGGTACTCATACCTTGGAACTTCAGTTGAAAGCAATTGCAACTATTAGGGCAGAACGAATTATTACTGAACCGGGATGAGTGGGCGTACTATAGAAACCTACATGATGATGACTACAATAAATTGAAGCTAAACCCCTGATTTAAAAAAATAAAGTTTTGGGTTCCGGGAACCAACACCTAATGCCGTCACTCACACTGAGATCGTCATTGTCTCTTTCGAACTATTTGTAAATGACCTATTCCGGTCTGGCTTAAGCATCGATTGACGTCATTGCGTGTTCCCACGTGACCATTTTTGATTTGGAACGCTATACCTGGTGGAGTATATTATTATACTATGGCTAAATCAGTCCACAACAATAAACTACTTCACCCAACAAGATATAAACTCATTTTTTTCCAATGACATCTCCAAAAATAATAGCTGTCATAAGCATCTCGCATTGACATTCTCCGGAGTTGGCGGCATGACAATGACAAACGGACAGACATCATAACGCAAATAAATATAGATATAATACCGCCCTCTTTATCTAATAGTGTTGATGCGAAGTTTTTGTGGAAGTGCGAATGTCTGGACGAGCTGTAAATATTGTCTTTATGCTACGGCTACATTACTGGCCTTCGCCTCTTTCTCAGATGAGCGATTCTTCCCCTCGCTACTTCGCATAGGTATCTCTTGTGGAAACGGAGCCTAGTATTAGGAATGCGTTTGACTACTAACTCGCCTGATGGTAAGCGTCAACGAGTTTTATTTAGGTGGAAAGACAGACACAGGCAACGAGTTCCACACCTCAGCAGTGTCTTTCTTTTGACAAGAAAAGTTGACTTGCAACGCTTAGTACGCTTTGGCAGTATTTCCACCCTATGAGGGTGTCTCTTACTGGTTAGCTGATAGCTGGATCAGGTCTTGCAGTTCTTTTGCACACTCGCCGTAGTGTACTCTGTAGAATACCGACAGACTGGCCACTTCACGCCGGTGTGACAAGCTCTGAAGCTTAGATTCAACCAACGAATCATTGTTAATGAACATTGTTAATGAGCACGAGCTTGAATTTGGCACGCTTTTCGAAAGAGTCCAGAGGGCTTCGTGGAACCATATCATAGCTGGCAGCAGTACCTACTCCAAACCAGATCGAATCTGTGCTTGATAAAGGGTAAGAAGCTGTTCAGGACTAAGTACCGCTTCACCTTGGAAAGAACACCAAGTTTTTTAACAGCAACTTTGGCTTTTGACTCAATGAATGAGCCAAAGTTCAAATTAGACGTAAGCCGGACACCCAAGACCTCAAGGAAGCCTAACGCTCGTTAGGGAAACTATTTTTCAGTCACACATTAGTCCATGCAAGCAACACCGCAGACAACAGCTAGTCTGTACAGATCGACGGGCGAGATACAGCTCGATCCAACGACGAACAGGTGACGGGTCATGATATGAATTATGCTGGATATATTTAGAGATATATTATTGGACATCGTTCGGATCGTCTCGATTGATGAGGTGCAGCTTTGTTGCTGGAGGAGGGGGGATGGTGGGGTAAAATGGGAGGGGGGAGGGGGGATGGAGGAAGTCTTGAAGTTGTGCCAGATTTATCAATATACATATGTGCGTATTTAATGTCATCTGCTACATAACTGCCAGATGAATGGCCACAGTGTCATATTTGGGACTGAATATCGTGCGGCGAAGTGTGGGTGCTGTAATACACTTCCGTCAGCTGCTTCGGGGGAAAGGCTATGTCGATATGTTATGTGTATTCTGTGTTATGTTTATCAATAAGTTTCCGGTACTCCTTAGTTACATAGTTAAAGTTTCTTGTACATTCGACAGCAGTAATTGAATGCATTAGATTACATGCAAAAAAATCCCAAAAGAAATTTTCTGCAACTATTTCTTAGATTTAGATGATACAAGTGATTTGTTGATTCAATATTATTGTATGCAACTGGCAAAAAACTTGCAGCGTGTAAATCACCCTTAATGATTTAAAATCGTTTTTTTTTCTAAACAAATAAAGTTTTTAAGAAATGTTATTTAAAACTTTCCACCTGTATACGACTGTCTTTTGTGATTAATTTAATTTATCTGTAAGTAATTTATGAAAAAAATGTCGTTATTATTTTGTTACTATGTTAATATGCAAAGTAATGATAAACTTGTAGTTTTATATTAAAAAATTCTTTACTTTCTCATGTAATTAAATATTGACAGCAATTTGTGTTACATTTTGGATCAAAAGTACCAGGCTACCAGAAGCAACAAGTAGATAGATAGTTCCCAGGCCCATAATCAATAATTTATCCTCAATAATCGACCGACCGATAAATTCTCAGTACAACGATAAAATTGATTAAAAAAACTATTGTAAAAAACAGTATCCATTGATCGCAGAAGGGTACCACATGTGATGTTAGAGGGAGACACAGCTATGCAAGTAAAAGGGACGGCGATGTTTTTCTTTTTTTTCCATCATCGATGGCACCGATTTTGCCACATGTGTTTTGATCGCCATAAAATTGGTTACTAGGGCTCCAGAACAAATAAACGAGTTTCGGTAGTCTTTATGAACTCTCCGATCGTTAAAGGATGACCATGTTACACTGTGTACTGTTGTTGACGTGAATAAAAAAAATGGTAAGTTTGAGACGGTCCAAAAACTTACTTCGGAGAATCTCAATGAGATTTTCTTGATACTGAGGTCGGTCCTAAATATATCTTATTTTGATACAAAAAAAGAAGATATTCATTGACAAATTTAAAATCCCGTCCCTTTCTATTGGCCGGTGTGTGGCTCTTACTCTTACCTTTATAATAAAATATAAAGGTGATAAAACAACAATTTAATCCAGAACGATGCCACCGACCGTTTGTCATATTTCGTTCTGTCCTGTCCATCCAAAGGTTGCCTGGAAGAAATCGCTTTAGGCGATAAGGCCGCCCTTGTACTGCCGAATGATATTTTATTGTTTAATTTTTTCTTTATGTTTGTTTTACTTTGTATTTTTGGTGTACAATAAAGATGTATTGTATTGTATTGTATTGTAACGATTGCACCCAGGTATTTCAGAAAATAATAAAAAAAAACATCCCAAAACAGCGACAACTTAAAAGAAATAGAGCTACAAATAGGCCACTTCTCAATCTCCGTCGATTCTACTCTAATCGAAACCGCTCCTACTCTCTTTCTCTGCTTCTACTTTTGACTTTATCTCTGCTCTGGGGCTCTATTCTGACGCGTCTTGTCATTGTCTCTCTCGCTTGAAAAGTCATAAGACTGAAAGTAATTAAGATAACGGGTCTCACGCGTCTGAATAGAGTTCCTGCTTCTACTCCAACTATATCTCCACTCCTGCTCTAACCTCACCTCCTTTTCTACTCTGACTCCAAATTCCGCTTCTACTCTAACCCCAGCCGAGCGTAGAGTATCAATATTGCTAGAGCAAGCATAAACAACTCCGATGCGCAATGGATCAATTGACAGTGTCCAGTTACAATGGCACTCAATGGACGGTGGAAACCTCCCATGGACGGGACACGGCTATAGTTGCAGATTTATTAACATAGAGACTTGCATATGGAAAAAGCGTTTTATTTGTGAGAAAGCGTTAAATATTTGGTCTGTAACATTGTAAAGCCGTTTTTATTTGTTTCCGATCCGTACGACCAAAAATTGGAACAACCTTCCGGCTTCTTTGTGCTCTGAGACACAGAACAGTCTGGGCCTTTTCAAGGCTGAGTGAATCTTCTAAGCCTAATTTAGCTTCATCTTCTGAAGCTACATCTTCGACCACATCGTCGCTTACCAACAGGCACGTTGGTGGTTAAAAGCGGACTTCTTCGCGATGTAAAAATAAGGGAAAAATGGTTTGTAGTCATTTTACTAACTTCATTTTTAACCCCCGACGTAAAAACGACGGGGTGTTTTAAGTTTGACGTGTCTCTGTGGGTGTGTGTCTGGCCGTGGCATCGTAGCTCCCGAAAGGATGAGCCGATTTTGATTTTGTTGAATTTTTGTTTGAAAGGTAAGTTAGTAGTTAAAGTTTAGTTGGGAGTGTTATTAGCTATGTTTGATGAAAATCGGTGTCAGGGTTTTTTTTAATTTAGCTTCAGCTGTTCTAATTAAGTATAAATAACTCTTACGTTTACTATTGCTACTCACATTAGAGCCGCAGCCTCAAATTGGTTTAACTTTGAAGACAAGCTTATTATGAAACATATATTGAACCTTATTGTGACACATTGGCTTCAATTTCAACTTTGTGTCCAAAGTCAATAACATCGGTGTCCTGGCTCCAAGATATATTGGTGCAAATATGACAGACGTGTGGTCGCGGCGTTACTATGGAAACATATAGCTGTTCAGTCTCTGGCAGCCATAGTACAAGCTTTGCTTAGGTTGGGGTCAGATGACCGTGAGTGTAAAATGTCCCAATTTTTTAATTTTTTTTTAAATAATTTAATAGGCTTGCGTTTGGCCGCCAACATGCCTGATGATAAGCAGTGATGCGGCCTACGATGGAGCACGCTTGCCTAGAAGAAACCGATTCACTCGAGACTTGAAGACACCCAGATTATAAGTGTCAGGGAACACACACTCTGGCAGAGTATTCCACACTCTAGCGGTAAGTATTTATATCTTGTAAGTCTAAATTCGACTTGCAATAATTGGTATTTGGACCAACTTCTAATAATTGATATTTGCTTAAACATTAGCCAAAGTATTTAAATTTGTGAGACAAATTGTTGGGAAAGAAAATATGGCTCTCAGTTTCTTGCCTGTTCTTCTGAGTTGTGGCTCTTTTTCCGAACAAGGCGTTAGAGTCATTTTTATAACTTTGACGTTCATATGTGTATATTCGATACCCAATTGAACTAAAGAAATTTTGACTTTGACTTTTTAAAACTGATGTCATTTTTTTTTCATCAAGCTGACCTGATGATGAATACTGGTACTACTACTACTGGTGGAATACTGGTACTGATGGTAATACTGGTAATGATGAATTATTTTAATAAGAAATAAAATGACACAAACTATTTATTTACTATGTTAGAGTTAATTGGCAACTAGAATTGATTTAACTTCGTTAATAACTCTAAAATTGATTAAGTAGGCGGTTGTTGGTTGGTCAAACACTGACCTGTCTTAATTTTAATAATAAAGGTACTTATTATAAAAAATGCGAAAGTGATTTTGTTTGTTTGTCACGTTTTTGCACCTTAGGTAGCTCATTCGATCATCATAACATTTTGCATACGCGATTCCAGGGCTACAGAACAAGACGTAATATACCTGTACCCTATAAAAAAATCCTGTTAGGCCGCGGGTGAAATGGCGCAGCTAGTTCCATATATACAAGGTGCTGTTTTTGGGTTATACTCGTCAAAGTGAACAACTCGTAGAAAATCAGTTTGCAAAATTCGGAAAAAAACAACACTTCATACAAAATAACTAGTCTAGACTAGTCACGTGATCAATTTTGTATGAATACTTGATTTTTGACTATATTTTTTTAGTAACAAAAATATTAAACATTCAACCGAACCCGCGGTCCAAAGCTAGCTCATCTCATGTTCCAACAATCATGTATCGGCATGCAGCATGATCTCAGCCCACAGTCCTACCGTTCATCGTTCCCATGATAAAAACAATTACAGACGAACATTACAGCGAACATAATCGATCTATCATCCGACGGATCGCGTTACACCCTGCACTGAGATAGTGTAGTGTAAACATTATCGAAGCTTTTGTATACAGGGTGTTTTAAATACTTCTGTTAATTGAGGTTCAAGATTCAAGATTCAAGATTCAAGATATTTTATTTGCAACCATACAGTACAAGATGTTAAAAATATGAGTACATAGTCCAATGGACCCTGTCGGGCTCTGCAAGATTTGGTAGAGAGGAGGAGGCTACTTTATATAGAAAAATATTACATATGTCCAAAACAAAACTTTTTTATAAATTGTCAAAAAAAAAAAACCTACTTAATTATTTCATTTAGAAATTCGTCGACTTAATATAATAATATGCTTTGAGAATAAGATATTGTTTCAATTTTTTACTAAATTTTATGAAATCACCTTCACACTGCAATTCTGCTGTTTATAGGTTAATTTTATTGTATTTATAGGTTTTTTTTTCTGCCGCTAGAGCACGTTAGGTAAATTTCGGTTCTTTCTACATAAATGTGAAAAGTGTCAAATTGTACTCAATTCTAAATATGTATCTATGTGTTTGTAATACTTACCACTATTTATATATTTAATTCTTAACTTTGATTATAGTTTGGCAGTTAGTTTCAGTTCCAAAGAAATGTCAAAAGGCTTAAATTGTACTGAATTCTGAATAACTATAACATATGTTTGTAATACATACTAAAAGTTATTGTTTATAATTCTTAACTTAAAAAAAAATGTATTGACAGATAGTTGGACTTTGAAGATACAATGCTGACACCTAGTGCGAAACGTTCTAAAAACCCTCATTATAAGTAATGCCTTTCAGTTTTTTAAAGTACCTTATTAACTTGACTAAGTTAGCCAAGAATATTTATGTTCTTTGACTAGAAAGTCGGTTCTTGTAAACTTTAGCAGACAGACAGTCAGACAGAAATAAAAATTTCGATTAGAATAATGTTTAGATTGTAGATGAACAAAGTCTAAAACATTTAAACTTATCCATACATTCTTGTAGTAGTGAATAACTGCCAAATTGCATCCCGTTTACACTAATTAAATGAAAATAAACCTGTAATGACGTGTCTGTCAATATTTTGAGGTTATTGCACATGGATGTATCTATTAGCGATTTCCGTTTCCGTTAATAAATTTGCAGTAAAATAAATAACGATCAGTCAAAACTCAAATAGACTAAATAACGTCAGTAATGTCTTTAAATGTATAAGAGATTATCAAGAAATTGATAAAAGTTGATAGAAAACCCTCTACAGCCCTAGCTTAGTGGCGCGACTGCATCACAAGCAAGAGGTCCTAATTTCAATTCTGAGTTCTAGGTAAGTTCAAAATTCAAGTGAATTTTCAAAATTCAAGTGAATTTTGAACTTACCTATTGAATTAAACCCAAATTAATACCCAATAACTAAAACCCAATTAATATATACCCAATTAATAAAACCCAGACTTCTGGGTTTTATTTGTCTATGTATTTGTGTGTGTTCAATGGCATCACCGACACAGGGACATCTTGTAAGAAGCTATGTGCGTGAAGCGATTTTATGACTAACGTCGCCCGCGGGGTTGCCCGCGGTTATAAAGTAGTTTGGATGAAATTCGAAATGGAGATAGCTTAGAGCATAAGCTATTTTCGTTCCGAATTTCATCCGAATCCGACGTTCCGTTTGAGCGTGAATTAGTAGCAAACTAACACACAGACTTACCTATTTAATAAGGAGTAGGATACAAGTAGAATTAAGTTTAGTTATTATTCGTGTAATATTCTTAACTCAGCTAACTTAATTCATCTAAAAGTCTACGTTTGCATACATACATATACCCACGCCTTTTTTCCCATATATAAAGGTAAAGACTACTTCTCTCTACTTGCTACGATCTTGGTACACATCTTTCGCTTCTTCTACTTCCATGAGTCTTTGAATACACTCTCGTCGGTTACGGTACTCTTGACCTGGCCTTTCTTTAAAACGTCTTCGATTTGATCCTGGCACGTTCACCTCGGTCACCCCTTACCGACTTGACCATTCACACTCGCTTTGTAAATCTGTTTCGTCAACCTTATTTCATCCATACTCTCCATGTGTCCAAACAAAACCTTAGAAGCGTTATTTTCTCTATTTGTACTACTACAAGTGATTTGATTGATTTTTAAATTCTAATATAATTATCAAGGATGTAAAACACCCTGTACATTGGCTAGTCAATAATGACGTCACAGTAATCGAACCAAGTATGTGAGCACCTGTTAGTATCGCGTCCCACGGTTTCTCTGCCGACCCTACTGACACCTACTTGCAATCGACGCTTCTGCTGACTCTACTTTATAAGTACTTACCTAATAAGATGTGACACTTTTGCTGATCTTACCTATTATGAGTACCTTTCAGTATGCATCTAGTATATCACACCAATAGTTATTATAAATGCGGAAGTTTGTATGAATGGATGGATCGCTGATCCTCAGGCCAGAACGGCTGAACGGACAAACAAACACACAGACACAAGCTTTTGCCTTTATAACATAATTACCTAGGAGTAGTTGTGTCTCGATCTGCAACACCTACTACAGGTACTGTTATTTTTTTTGGAAGTTATAGGGTTGCTGGTTGGATTGACTCCATACCAAATTTCATTCAAATCCATTTAATCGTTTCAGTGTGAGGAAGTAACATATACAACCACAAAATTTCACATTATGTACCTATTATTTAGCGTGAAGGTTATAATTATGCGGCCGTAGTTTTTGAAGAAATTTTTCACAGGTGTTTTTTTCTAAATAAAAAACTTTTTATATCCGTCAATATGATTTACACTACTTCCTTGCCAAAGTAATTCAAGATTGCTTCAGTCAAATATACTTACATCCAGAGAGGTTAGACAGAATCATTATTTCACATACGTACTTAATTAAAATAAGTAGGTTGTACTTACCTACTTGTATGCATAGTCCTACCTAACTATAGATTTTAATGATGTATTCTATTAAACAAAACTTTGCGCCAAAAACAGTTTTTTAAATGTGTTTTTTTAAATAGTAGGACAATAAGTACTTAGTATGTGGTAGAAAATTGAATTAAAAGTATTTTTCAAAAATTTTTATCAAAAACTACAGAGTTTTATAGTGTTATAGGCCACGACAGGTGAGCGAAGCCGCAGGCAGATGACATAGTCTAAAGTACATTTTACACTTAATATTTAGTAGGTACTTTAAAAAAAATACATAGGAAGTTTTCATGCAGAGCATTAACTAAAGTTATCAACACACATGAGAGCTTGATATTGGTAGGTATTTATTAACTTGATTTTTCTTAAAAAATTAACTAAACAAGCATTAAGTAAGGAGGTAAGTATACTTACTTAAAAAACTTTTACTTTTACTCAAAACTTTACTTTGGTTTTTTAACATAAAATATTGTGTTGTCACGGGAATTAAATCCTATGTGTGCAAAGTTTCATTCGAATCGGTTTACCAGATGTACCTAGTTAAAAAAACTGTTGCAAACAAGAAATAAACAAACAAACATACGAGCAAAAGCTAAATAGAACAGTTTTAATATGTTGGTATTGTCGAGTTATACTGAATATTGTATTGTAGGTAAGTACTCCTTATTTTACTTAGGGCCGTATTCTGAAACGACGCTCCGTCGTAAATCTCGTTAACTGGTTTTGTTATACTTAAAAACTGTTTTAAATCAAGATTCATGACTGAGCGTCGTTTTAGCATGCGGGCCTTAGTAAGGAATAACTACTACCTCTAAAGTTCCTACATCACCAAAATTGGTTGGGGTTTGAGTTTGGTTCAGTTCTCTTTCAGTATTTAAACGGAACTAAACCAAACTCAAAACCAATATCCCTGTTCTAACTTCCCCACATGTTATACACATCGTGTACATGAGCTCATGAACTGTCATTACACTAACTGACAGATTTACAGGCCAATATCAGCTGCGCTGTCAGATAATTATGACTAAATATAAATTAGTCATGTACCTACATCACTATGACTACATACCTATATAACCTGCAAGTTCCACACGCAGAAGATACGAAGTTAAATTCTTAAATGCAGGGTTAATTCGCTCGGAGTTCAAAATGTCATAAAAGCCTCACTCTAATAAGAAACATTTGACATGATTTAACATAATTATTATCTACTTAATAGTTAATGTTCTGACATTTATTTTTAACTAGAAATATTCAACTGTGGCGTGTCACTCAAGACTTATCAATAAATTATGATTTCTAAAAAAAACAGAGTTGCTATCGTGAAGACATTGTGTCTAACGGCTATCATTCATGCAGAAGCACAGGGCAGTGAATATTTTCAGAAAATATTTATTTTTTGAAACTATAAACTTGTGTTTAGGCATTTCCTCTGGGTATATTCAGAAAGCATTCATTCCTATTTTATATTATCATCTATGTATATTTTATTTTATCTATGTATATCATAGTATTTTTTTTTATTTCATAGTTGTAACAATCTATGAAATAAAAAAAAATACTAGTACCTATAGTGATCTCAAAAAATAATTATGAAGGATTGTATCTATTTGAACAAAATTACAACGAACTACCACAAACAATATAAGTAATGTATAAACTCGTTTCATTCGATTTTATTCAAACGTTTTGCTTTTAGAAATACATACATTTTAAATACAAATCAATTCAACTGCAAATCTGTATTAATTACAAAATTAATATTATTTGGTCATAATTAGTGCAACCAAATAGGCCGAGAGCGCTAGTATTAGACAGAATTCCTACAGACAACACAGTCATAGGCTTTTCATAATTATGTAGTTATTTTAATCTTGACTTTGTTTTGTAATAGAATAGGTATTTATAAAATAACTAGCTGTCACCCGCGACTTCGTTCGCGTTTATTCAGAAAATAGTGTAACAGATTATCAAATTTCATCAAAATCCGTTCAGCCGTTTAGCCGTGAAAAGCTTACAGACAGACAAAATAACTTTTGATTTTATAACATTCGTATGTATTATTCTGATTGTAACCATGTCACTAACTCAATTAACTTAAAAACACTAATTTTACACATACAAAAGTTCGAAAGTAAGCGAGTGTGTTTGTTTGTAAATTTGTTATCGCTTCTCGTGGAAATAGACTACTATTTATTTTAGTAAAATTAACGATACTCATAGAATAGTGGGTAAAACCGTGTAAAAAAGCAATATAAATAAAAAGTTTAAAAGCATTTTGTAATGCATTTTAATATTATTTTGGAAAAGTTATCTAATGCAAACGGTAAGCATAATAAAATACAAAGACAATAGAAAACTACACGATAATTACCTAATAGCACAATCGAGAACTCAACTCGATTCACTGTTAATCGATACAGCTTAGATTCGATTAAGGTTTTGTGAGATTCTAATTAGAATGCCTATTGTCATAGACTATGGTAAAAAGACAGATATTGTTAGTTTTGAACTTGTCAAAGTCATTTTTCTTCACGTTTTACAACAAAATGTCTTCACACAATCCAGGTTTGAAAATTATAAGTGTTTTTTTTAATACCATGTTTTAGTTCATTAATAATAATTGCCACACTTTTTTATGTACTAATAAATAAATTTCTCATAAGTATATTTTTTTTCAATTAGAAACTAATAAGTGCGAAATTTTAATAAGAGATTTCTTGTGAGATTAGGTAACGTTTTTTTTCGAAAATTAAAAAAATATTCACTATCCCGGAAGTTACAAAGTGACTCACAGGGTCAACGACCTCAGTAACGCCATCTGTGTTGTACTTGTCGAACTTCTATCTTAATAATTAGACCTAAGACTCTTACTTACTCAGTTAAATAAGCAAGTAAATACAGATAAAACTGACATATTTCATTTTAATATCGTTTATATTTATTATT
This sequence comes from Peribatodes rhomboidaria, assembly GCA_911728515.1. Lineage (NCBI taxonomy): Eukaryota > Metazoa > Arthropoda > Insecta > Lepidoptera > Geometridae > Peribatodes > Peribatodes rhomboidaria. The sequence continues at coordinate 14,339,157 of OU452187.1, read as the reverse complement.
TTAATTTATTATTTTAAAATTAAATTTTAGTTGTTCAGTGGAAAAAATGTAAAGTTATTTTGTTAAAATTGAAAGTCCTAAAATATCTAGTAAGAGTAATGATTACGGATTTTTAGCTGGTAATTATTATGTATACTTAGTTTTTTTTTTTATTTATGGACTGACTCGCTTTTTTAAATCTATTTTTATTATCAGGCATTTATTTATTTCATTATTAAAACTACATCTGACTCTTATTAATTTTATTAACAGAATTCAGTCAGAACTCAGTACCTACATAATACTACTGTACATTTCCTTTTATTAAATACGCATTATTATTTTGTTATTTTACATATTTGGGAACTAAAAAAAATTAATCATCTCAAAGTTCGTCATTTTATGTCTATAGACGTTTTCAATAATTTTCACTACAACTTCAATTTTACATACCTACTCCACCTGTACAAATAAAATTCTCTAGTAATTAGTACGCGAAAAACTACTTTTACTACAGTCACACGAAATAAACGCAACGAAAAAACCCCGAATACGGGAATTAGGACAAGAACACCATTAATTGACACCCCTCGTATCGTTAACAGATTCAACCATCGTCGGCAAACGCGGCAAATATCCGACGCGACTTCTCGCTGCGCGTTCGAATTTCAAACTTTATTCGATTTAATTGATCATCTGACATATTGATTCGATGAGCTCGATTTCTCAAGTCCACTTTTTATTTTTAATGAGCGAACATTTTTGTCGGGTTTTCTTGAAAACTGTCACGAATAGTTAGTGATTTATTCATCAAGTTCAACGCGGGTTTTTGGCTGAGTTTCAACATTTTAAACCGATACCTTTGTCGTTTGTTCCAATTTATTGATGATTTTTGTTGAAATAGAATTGAAAGTGAATGAAAATAAAAACAAATAAACGAAAACAAATACGATTACAATACAATTTATTCAAATTATTTTTGCAATTTTGATCCGTTTTCCGTAAAGTCCTAAGTGTTTTATTTGATCTCTGTTCAAATTTTCCTAAGTTGGTTTGATTCTTGTCAGATGTGCAGTTGAGTTGACAGAATTTTTCTAAGTCACTGAAATATTTTCCTATTTAATTCCTACACTCTACGTATTATTTCTAGCACTTACTTGTGATTTTAGTCGATAAATGTTATTCACAGATTTCTTTGAACATGTCCACAATACACTTGCTAAGTCAAAAATGTCACAACAATTCGAAGTCTTTTTTTCAAAACGGTCCAATTCACTGTCACAAATGAATAAAACGTTTAAAACTCATAAAAGAAACACAGTCAGTTACGCCCAAAAAGAATCTCCAAGTCCGTCCAAAAACAAAACAAAAACATAGGACACGGTGTACACAAACTCAAGTTCACTTGCCGCAAAAAATTGAAATGAGCAAATAATCGTTAATTATAATCGTAAAATTGTCAGTTCACAGATTCACAATCGATGATCGGATGAGCGGTTTCGATCCGATTAGTAATTATTACGTAAGGTGATCCTGACGAGAGCCGCCGGGCGGGCGAGCGCGCGTCGTCGTGGCGACTCACGACTGCAGTGCGATCCTTCGCACGGAGCCCCACCAGCACTACGCGCATCTGAGGCTCGCTCCTTGGCGCGGCCCCGCCCAGTGGGACGCCACTCGGCAGCTAAGATGACCGTCTCCCTCCCCCTCACTCGCCGTTCAATTCACTCAATCCATCCCACTCTAGCGCGGCGACAGTGGGGCGCGCCAATAGCATCGGTTCGTCGGATCGAGTTGAGACGATGAATCGAGATGTGTACTTAGGTATCACTGCACAAGTCCTTTTGTTGTAGTCGATAATAGGATGCGCTTTTTTTGCGGCGCGATCGACTCGCTCCTTGGACGCGAGACTGTTCATTTGTTTACAATCGAGTGACCGTTATTGGAACGCCTACACTTTTTCTATACCGCTATTTGTTGATATCCATCCCTATTTTCTTCTTACTTCACCAATTACAATTACACAATGCAACAAAAAAATGATACTTACAAGCTTTAGAGATGCCCTAAAATTGCATTAAAAAAAACCGTAACAAAAAAAAAGAAGAATAGTTTACTCGCACTTGCAATCTTCTTTTGATACAAACAAAAGTAATCGAAAGTGCAAGAGGCTGCGTTCAAAGGACAAGACGTAGGGTAACCGTCTCCGTACAGGGGTGGGTGAACTCCGAGGGGCGCTATGTAGGTCAGTTTTTGTTCGCACCACCCGAAATTCGGTTACTAGGTACCGGTACGGCGTTATGTTGGAATTAATTCCGGTATTCATCTTTTGTAAGTCAATTGTTGTTTAGTTTGTCTAATTGTTAAGTGGAGTAAATGCAGTGGCTGGGTTTTCGTTGCGGAATTTTAATTAGTTACGTAGTTTTAAGTTTGGTTAGCACTTGCTTAAATCATGTTATTTTTAAAAATATTTAGAAATTTAGATAATTTTACTTAGAAAAAAAATTGTAGAAAAATATTTTCAATCAGTTTTTTTTTACACAAAATGTTCGGTATCAACTTTACCTATTATTGAATAGGTACTTTTTAAATTGTTTTTAAAGTAATATTTACTAGGAAAACTTAAAAAATAGTAGTGAAAATACACGGATACAATTCACATTAAAATGCGACTAAACTTACTTTCTTTGAAATTAACATAAACTAACTTAACATCTCTCGTGAAAATATGCCTTTTCTTTCAGTTTAGTTCAGTTTCCCGCCCCTCGCCGCTAGATGGCGGGAGGCGGCGCCTTTCCCGATTTTCATTGCATTTTCCGAGTGATTTCGGGCGAAACAGTAAAATATGAACCCTAAACACCGTCGGGTTGGTTTAGAAGTCGAGAAGTTTGGAGTTTTCGTGTTGGGACGTAGATTTTGTAGACATTGTGGAGAGTAGAGGCGATGGAAAGTGTAGAAGAATTTTTATGTTACACATTTGCGCTTTTAAATGAGTAGGTAAATGTAAATGATATTGCGTGAGAAAAATTTAATATGTAAAAATTAGCTTAACATAAAAAGTAGGACAGCGATTCTTTTGAACTCTAATTTAGGATTTGATTTTTTAGGTAATGTTTTTTAGAATAATTGTTTAGTCATTAAATCTAAATCAATGATGTACCTACTCAGATACCTTGGGGTTAAATTGATTAATTTCATAATTTGTTCGTTGTTTGGACATGCGAGTCTGATCTTGAATTATCTACCTACTCATTTTTCATCACCAATTTGTTCATTGTGTGAACAAATGTCCGTATTTAATATCGTCTGCTGCGTAACTGGAGCCCGGTGTATGACGACAGGCCCGCTCCCTATTATATTTGGGACTGAATATCGTCCGGCGAAGTGTGGGTGTTGGACACCTCTGCCTGTCTCTTCGGGGGAAAGACGTGACGATATAACGATACATATATTTATATTATTTTGCGTAGGTAGATCTTGAATACTAATTATATTTGCTTTAAATATGGCATCTAGGTAGCTCTTGCTACCTTAAGGTGCCTACATGCTTGGGTTTCCTGTACTTTCTTGAGGTTACCTACAATAGATCGTTCTTAGCGATAAGGCTGCATGCAGTAACGTTACTTTTTAAGCGTTATTATCCTTTTCATTGTAAACTAATTACAATCAAAGATGTAATCCTTTTGATTGTAAACTAGTTACAATCAAAAAGAAAAAAAGCGTTTTATCTATCTTTTGGAAAGCACATTAAAATATTTTAGGAAGCGGATGTTTAAGTTATATTCAAGTTATTAAGTAGCCCACGTAGTACGGAGGTAATCGGTGATCGTGCGAATGTAATTATATACAAACGTTCACGCAACGGACCCCGAGCGGCGCAAGTCGGGTGACGCGCTAGACTACGGAGCGGTCAAGCTATGAGAGAACATCGTTTGACGGTGAAGTGTTCGAGTAAGCTTATGTAAGACAAGATCATTATTTTTTCCATACAACATGGTTTTAAAGATGTTGGACTATGTAGACTACTAGACGCCAAAGCATGTTGTCCCTAGTAGGCTTACAAAGTGTCAGAGTGAGGGCATTTTACTCGTCAAACAGAAAAGTCTAAAAGTTTTAGTAGTTAGCGTATATTCCACATTTTTCGAATCTGTCTTTTGAAATGATGCGCCAACTGCATCTTCGAGAATTTGCATACCATCCTTACTATTAATATTTTAGCAATCCATATTTACTGGTATCATATAAGAAACAAAAATGACTCGGTCTCTCTGTCTGTCTGTTTGTCACATTTTTTTGGAAGAACAGCTGAACGTAGGATAGGTAAGTTGATGAAGACCGCCGAAAGCGTTTGAAACTATAGTCGGAATAATCGACTCCCGTGATTCCCGTTGCATGAACCATAATGTGCACGTAGATATTCTTAATACATTTTTAATTAAAGTTAGGTACTGAAAATGTTTGATGGACAGCAGACATAGGTACATAAAGAATACTTTACGTATTAAATCCCCTACATCCACATATTGGTGGAGGCCTTTGTCCAGAAGTGATGATGATGATTCACACGCACGAAGTCGCGGGTAACAGCTATTCTCTCTTCTTCTATACATAGTATAAAACAATGTATCTCTCTGCGTCTGTCTGTATATCAGCTAATTCCTCCTAAACCACGTAACGGATTTTGATGTGGTTTTCACCATCAGTTAGATTATTATTATTATTATTTATGTAGAAAAGGTCGGCGTTTGACCACCAACTCGCCTGATGTTAAGCGACGTTGTGGTCTTAGATGGAGCACGACGACCTATAAGGTACTTATTCACTCTAGCCTTGAAGTTTTGTAGAGTGAAGAAGTACAAAGGGCAGTTGAGTGAGGCGCTACAAGTGAACGGTTACACCGGACTACATCCCGAAACACGACTAGGTAATTTCACGGCATGGCTTGGTCCGGTGGGTAATAAGTAGCCACGGCCGAAGCCTCCCACCAGAGTTTGCTACCCGGTTAGCACTACCCGGGGACCACGTGTAGGGATTCAGAATAGAGTACAGTCCAACGGACGTGGGTAGCTCAGCCCCCAGATAATTTTTCACGTAAGGTTTAGGTATAGGTACCGTACGCAGCCGGGGCGGGTCGCTAGAATTTTATAAATGTTGTGCTCACGCTTGCTCTTTGTACCACACCCAAAGTCTAATTGTCTTCAGCCTGTCGAGCAAATTATTGTATTATTTGAATAGCAATTGTTGTCATTGGGCAACGGCAGATTAATGCGTTTTTCTTAGTTTCACAAGGTTTTATTTGCAATTATATTTATTTTGTTTCCGAAGAAATTGTTTCGTAAGACGTAACAATGGTATAAATATGTCTTGGATACCAAGTGGGTGTACTAGGGCGCTCCTAGACGGACCATAATTTACCCGACTGCGCAAGGAGGGTTATGTTTTTCGAGTGTATACTTATGAAAGTATATATGTATGTATGAGGTTTCTTGGGCACGCCTAAACAAAGCCTATACAGCGCGATGGATTTCAACATGTGAAGTGCCATTTGAATCGTCTTGATAGTGGAAGTGTCATAGCAATATTATATAGCTGTTTTTTTTTGTTTTTCTTTTAATAATGTCACTTGTTATAGCTACAAGTATACTGGCCGGGTAATACAGGCCCGGCAATGTTTTGTGTGGTCTGGCCATTTACTCAGACATCCTAGTATGAAAGGCTATTCCTACAATTCGAGATATTTTCTGGTCTTTGTCTCTCGTTTGAAAAGTCATAGGAGTGAAAGTGACCAGATCACATCTCACGCGTCAAGAATAGGAGGCTTGGCTGATTGTGGCCGGGCTATATTCGGCAATATTGCCAGTACTGCCGGGCCAGTGTTGCATTAAAATTATTGCCCGTCTAGGAGCACCCTTAGATAAACCAGTACGCGACAATTGCTTTAATGGGAAAGAACAAATAAATAAACACTATTAAGTATGTTTCAGTTTCAGCATACTTTTTTTTAATTTCAAATTACACTCCTCGGACTCCGGGGTCCGTGACTTTTATTATCTGGTTTGTTAATTAATACGATTTAAAGGGAATACAGGTAGAGGGGGGTTAGTTGTCAAGCATACCCAAGTATGTAGTAGTAACCCTTCTCAGTTTCTTGCCTGTTCTTCTGGAGAGTGACTCTTTTACCGAACAAGGTGTTGATTATTTTTACGACGTTCATAAGTATTTTTTCCATACCCAATTAGATAACGCAATTTGGTTTAATTTGATTTATCGGTTTCTTATAGACAAGCATGCTACATCGTAAGCCGAATAAAAAGTTTATTAATCGTCGACAAAATTTATTTGACAGCATATTTTTTGTGATTTTAGTGTTGGCCCCATATCAGCTTTTCAAAATAATGAGTACAATGACCCCCTTTCGGCTTTGTACACCCATTTCTAATAACCCTATAGTTATCTATCTTCTACCTTATGTCCCACGACATGGTATAATAATATACTCCGCCAGGTCATTCAGAAATATGTACGTAGTGACGTCAATCGATGCTTAAGCAAGACCGAAATAAGTCATTTACAACAAGTTCGAAAGAGACGGATGACGATGACGTCATTACGTGTTTGCTAAATGCTAGACCTTGTTTTTTTTGGATCATGGTCCAAGACTTGTTCCTTGCTCTAGACAAAGATTCTCACAATCTTTTAAAGCCCGAACAAACAGTAGATGCAATAAGGAACAATGTACACAGTACCAACATTAGACGGAGGGAGGAGGGTAGCGTCTTGATATTAAAAACATCTGTTCATTCCTGTCCCTCGATATCCGCCCGCATAAGGAAGGGTTTGGGGTAGGATAGTGTGGATGCGATCAGCAAACATTCACAAATATTCGAATTAGCGTAAGGAGCGTCCTTGATTTCTCGTGTTTCTATTTAGGCGTGTCTCAAAGTCTTGCTCAGATCATAGTCACGGTTAATTACTTGTTTTACTAAAATCACTTTTTAAATTTCTCATTAGGAATACTAATGAAAAATTAAGAGCTTTTAAATAAATACATAATTATCATTATGTTTTTGGAAATGTACATTATAATTTTTTGTTGTGTAAATATTTAGTGCTCTGCAGCATGCCCAACATGCATCGGTCGTAATTTATTATGCTACGAGAACGTAACAGTGCTATGCGAGACGCAGTCGCGCGCGCGCACTTGCCTTGATGAAGACCGCCGAATGCGGTTGAAACTATAGTCGGAATAATCGACTAAATCGTACGTGAGTAAGTAATTCCCATTTCATCAATCATAATGTGATAACGCTATGAAACGCCACGCTATGAAATGAATAAAAAATAAAACGCCTCTTTCGATGGAAACAGCGGTCAAATATCGAGATGGCAGCGGTGGCGCGCAGCAGCGCATGTTAGGCTTACTGTCTTATCCACGTTAAGCTTTCACATCAAAAATCGGAAAGTGAATTACAAAAAAGGCGAAAAAACGCCGCCAGAAGTATCCCTTCTTATGCAAATACTCTTTGGAACCGTTTCGATTTTAACGCTCTCGCCCCGCTCCGGCGCGCTATTAATTATTAATTTTCAAATGATTTATTAGCTTTTTTATTTTAATCAACTTTGAGGGTAGAAGGGTATGAATTGAACTCTAGAAAGAAAATTTTAAATACAAATAAATTATTAAAAGAAAAACAGAAAATCGGATTGCAAAATTTTAGAGTGTGACATTTTGCAATGCAAATTCATCAATCCTTTACGGCAGTAAGGTGACATAAAAACTGAAACATATTTTAATAGATACCTAACTCCAAAAGCATTGCTCTTTTGTACAATCGGTTAAATGAAATAGGCGGGATGGAAAAACAATTTCTTGACACTTTCAGTAAATAACCCTTCGATGGTGGTTAACTACGTTCTGACCTTTATATAGTCTTAGGTGGTCTTTGTGTAAGTTTTGATAGTTAAGTATACTTTTTTCGTTTTCGTTTGGCTTCACACATTTCAATCAAAGTCAAAGTCAAAATGTTTTAATTCAATGTAAGTATCAAAGATACACTTATGAACGTCAAATAAAGCGTTCCTATGTAGCCATTCTAAACCTACCTGTGTTCCTGTTCAAAATCTGTTCAGCCGTTTAGCCGTGAAAAGCCTAAAAACAGACAGACAGACCGACAGACATAGAGACACTTTCGATTTTATAATATTAGTAATATAGATTAGACAAATGGTAAGTTTTCCAAGATACCTCCTCCAAATTTCTCGTTCCAAGTTAATCGGACTTATGAAAAATTCTAAGTTGATTTGCAAAACGTGCCAATGAAAGGGATTGGTTTTTTCTTCGTTTCAATAGAGGCAATCAAGGGGAAGGGATTAACGTCTTTTGTAAAAGAGTTTCCTTTATAAAACCCTTTGTTTAGTTTTAAATATTTATTTAAGGACCAATGGACACTTGCACTAAATATAAGAAGTGCCTAAATCCTTGGTTAACTAGTTATAAGCTACTCATAGCGAATTCCCTTTTCGGGCACATAAAGTTAAGATTCTCATAGATAATGGCTTAAAGATGAATGGCAGAAAAGCGATGGCAGCCTAGTTGGGAGAAGGCCCACCTCTCAAGCCAGAGGGAGTAGGTTCGAATCCAGCCGACGGTACGCACCAATTTGTTCATTGTGTGAACATATGTGCGTTTTGTATGTCATCTGCTACATGACTGGAGCTCGGTGTTTGGCGACAGGCTCGCCCTTTGTCACATTTGGGACTGAATATGATCCGGCGAAGTGTGGGTGTTGTATTACACCTCTGCCAGCCCCCTCGGGGGAATGGCGTGACGATATGTATGTAAAGTTTGTGTAAAAAAACTGTTGTGTGAGCTAGCTAGGAGTTGATTCCTAGTTAAGCAATTCTTATATTTAAAGCAAGTGGTCATAAAAGTTAGTTAGGTATACGTTTAAGAAATGGTACATTTTGTTTTCTTCAGTAATTTGTTTGCCGATCGGAGTTGAGTAGCGTGTAAGAAGAGAGGCCTTTGCTCAGCAGTGGGCGATGATGGTGATGATGAGAGGAGATGAGGGCAGAGGATTGTCACGGGCGAACCCGACTACATCAGAGGGCCTACCATGACATTTTTATACTATCATGGTTACGTTTTGTTTTCGATGCTGCGCGACCTTGAACCATATTGCGTGGCGATACGATCCGCGGTCGCGCAGCGTCGCCAACATAATATAACCATCATGGCAATAAGATAGTTAAATAAACACTTTATTTTTCACACCAGATACAACAAAACAACAGAACAGACAAACTTAAACTGTAGTGGAACAACTGGCGACCTTATCACTAAGAGCGATCTCTTCCAGGCAACCTTAGGATGGTGAGGATACAAATGAAAGAGTAAGGGTGTGCAAAAATTAACAAATCAAATTTCATGGTAGACCCCCAGTAGTCGACGTGCACCAGTTTGTGCAGAACCGACTGGGAGTAGAGGCGCCAGTGGTAGCGATGCAGCGCTTGGAGTCGACTGTCCGTAAGACTTATTTCAAGTCCTACTTACTCTGGGTTCCTGCGAAGTACAAGGCAGCGCTGCTCTCACCTCAGTTCTGACCAACTTTTTTACAAAAAAAGTAACAAACAAATATACTATCACGGTATTCCATTTGTTGCCTATTTGTTACACTGTCCTTGTCTTTACACTAGCAATTAGTTGTCCCATATTTACCCATCGTACTGAAGAACTAACTGTCTCCCATAGTACAGGATCACCCTAGTTTGGGAGAAAGGAAATCTCATGTAATTTTCATGTAAAACTATTTTTATAAGCAAATAAATCAAAATTCAAATCCAAAATTTATTTATTTCTTAAACTGGTAAGTAACAGGGGTTGGTCTCTCCTGTTAAGTTTGGGAAACCTGTGTTAGAAGAGACCGCTCTTTCGTTATTTTTAAAAGCATGGTATATCATTTACTTATAACATTTTTCCAAAATTTTGTATTACGTACTAATTAAATAATAAATAAATAATAATTATTATTATACTATTATAGATTACCATACGATTAAAGAACCGCTTAAAACATGTCTTACATAAGCGAGCTTCTTACATAAGCGAGCCCGCAGCCCATTTGATCGGCTTCTAAAATGCGCTTCTTTTAGCCCATCCTTTCTTTTTATTTTGGTCGAAATCGTAGGTTTCCTTCCTTCCTAGTTATGAGCATGATCCAAAAAACAAGGTCTAGCATTCAACAAACACATACTGACGTCATTGTCATCCGTCCCTCTCGAACTTGTTGTAAATGACTTATTTCGGTCTTGCTTCAGCGTCGCTTGACGTCACTACGTGTTTCTGAATGCTATACCTGGTGGAGTGTATTATTATACCATGGTTATGAGTATGCACTCATAGCTAGGAAGTGTATACTTTTCTTGCACCAATCTAGTGTCAGAAAGCAAGAAGAAGAATATCAGAAGGAATATTTTATCTCGACTAGACGTAATAAAGTCTTCAAGGTTCATAAATAATTGAAGCAGAACTAGATTCTTGTACGGGAGCCGGTCGCTGGGCTTTGATCTTGGCTAGGGTCTGGTACAAGTCATGAAGAAAAGCGATTAGTGATACTCGTATCTTTTCCAAAATCATAGTGAACTTGCGACCGGCGACGGTTTCAGCCGTGGTCCTCAGGAACTTGTTTTTTCGGGGTGAATATTCTTATAAAACCCTTTCCTGTATCTCTAACAGCGTGTATGCAAAGTTTCATGATGAACGGTTGAGTAGTTAAGGCCTGACAGCATAACTAACCAACAAACAAACTTACTTTCGCACTTTTATAATATTAATTAGGATTAGGATAAGTACTTTCTATGGTAGGTTTTCATGCTCCATACTACCAAAGACCTTATTTTTTTTTTCGTTCTAGATCTGTGACTACAACTTCATACTAGAAAGTCACTTAGTAGTCAAACGTCAACCTGTTCTACATAAAAATACACTAAATAATTTTAAAATACTTAAATTAAAATTGAGTAGAAAAATATTTCCAAACAATCATTCTAAGGTTGCTTGGAAGTTCCAGACTGGCATAAGGCACTTAGCGATACGGGCAGTTGTCACACTTGTTTATAGGCGTCCATATAATTAGTTAAAACAGCTATAAAAGTTGGTATCAAATATTCTTCCCATGAACCAAAAAAACAAGGTCTACCATTCAGCAAACATATAATGACGTCATCGTCATCCGTCTCTTTCGAACTTGTTGTAAATGACTTATTTCGGTCTTGCTTTAGCATCGATTGACTTCACTACGTGTTTCTGAATGCTACACCTGGAGGAGTATAATTATTATACCATATGTTATCCGAACTAGGTTTTTTTTGTGAATGACTAATGCTGTTGGACACTGAGGCCTCTACAGCTTACCGGACGTAATATCCGAACTAGGGTGCGAGCACGGACATTTAAACTGACGTTTCAAATCGACAAAATTGGTAATTTCTGTACAAACATATAAATAAATAAATGAGTAAATATGTCGATTTAGTCGATTTAAAACGCCAGTTTAAATGTCCCTGAGTCGTCAGTTTTTAGCGGCTCAGATGGTACTGGCCAGACTAAACTGTGAGTCATGCTCAAATTTCGCCATTTTCTTGTATCTTGTACCAACTTATTCAAATTGCACCTCGACAATCGAGCTCGGCAGCATCAGTGGGTGACTGTCTGTACGTCCGTCTGCCGCGAGAACTATTGTCTACTTTTTAGGGTTCCGTGGCCGTAGTCATCGTAGTAAGTCTTGCTATTGCTAATGTAAGTGGTTGTATTCGTGTTGGTAATATTAATCAATAGAAAATAAAGTAGCATATTATTAATAAGCATGAAATGTTGTAGTGTCTTTATCCTCAGACGACTGATAAAAACAATGACACGTTTACAAAAAAACACATGAATCATAATGAAGTAGGTGTGTATCAATTTTCTTCGTCTGTACGCACAATCCTTTGTGCCTTCAAAATATCTTTTAATTTGTTTACTTGTGTCTTAGTCTCTAACGCTGAGTGTACAAATAATAAGATTACATGAAAACTATTTTTAAATAACTTGTAAATAATAATAAATAAATATTCGAGACACTTGAACACACGGTCGTCTGACCCCAAACTAAGCAAAGCTTGTACTATGGCGGCCAGAGGCTGATATACACACTTATAAACTTTTAAATATATACTCGTACTTAAATAGATATTAACACCCAGACATAGAACAAACACAAATATTCATCACATGAATGTTTGCCCTAGGTGGGAATCGAACCCACGCCCCCTAGCTCAGAAGGCAGGTTAACTACCAACTGAGCCACCAAGGCAGTCAAAACTTGTAACAACATTAAGATCGGTTCGTTCCGCTATGCACTAGTCCCGGTATCCGACAATCGAAAAATACCGAATAATACAAACGGTTTAACAAACATACACAAATTCTTATCACCTTATCTACTTTTGAAATATGTTTTACTACATGACTTCCTCGTAACTACCTATTGATTTAAATCTGTGATAAAAAATATACGGCTACGGAACCTCACCACAAGGCTCCGTGTCACGCACTTGCCATCTTATTTAATGTAATCTCCGGGGTGACGACTTGAATGGGTTGTAACTTATTGCTTCGGCAGCTGCTTATAAAGGATATTTATAAGGATGTGAATTAATTTACAGATATCTACTGTTGTATAGCGGTTAGGAAATAATGCTGAGTAAGAAATAAGTAAGTATTTTCGTTTTTTTTTTCTTTATACAGGGTTATGGGTAGTGCAAGGCTAAAAACAGATGTAAGTACTCACGATATTATTATTTTTCTTTAGCACACACCACCGTCCATGCTTAATCATAATGTTTTTATTCCATCCAAAGGTTGTCTGGAAGAGATCGCTCTTAAGCGATAAGACCGCCCATTGCGCCTTTATTTTTGAGTGTTTAGTTTAGATTTATTTGTATTTGGTGTCAATAAAGAGTTTTTGTATTGTATTGTATTGATACGATCTAAATAACTTTATTTTACCATGAGACCAACCCTGAAATCGTGAAGAGAAAAATCTGCTGTTCCATAAATTTTGATGAGTGTCAATGACATTTTTCTATGGAACTGCTGATTTTTTTATGCTGGCTACAAAGATTTTCGAGCAGATTCCGTCTAGGATCTATTGTCCATCCGAAGAAAAATAATCATAATAATAATAATTTATTTGCATATAAAAATAGTTATACAATTACATGAGTTTTCCTGTCTCCCAAACTAGGGTGATCCTGTGCTATGGGAGACGGTTAGCTCTTCAGTAGGATGGGTACATTAGGGACAACTAACTGCCAGTGTTTGGACAAGGACAGTGTAAGGTAACACATAGGTAAAAAAGGGAATACCGTGGTAGGGGTGGAGGTTTTTAGGAATATGCACAAAAAACACAATTTAGGGTGAGAATCAGACTAGTAAATTTTCTGTTTCATTAAAATTTATTAGCCACATATCGCGATTAGCCACAATCTAAAGTAGAAAAATATGAGATGACACATCACAGGATGTGCATATCTCAAATCCAATTTCCAATACAAGAAATCTGATTATGGCTTTCGGGCTGATTGCAGATAGATAAATATATTAAAAAAAAAAAAAAAATTTGGAAGAAATTTGTCGGATAAATATTTTTGTAAATCTCAGTCAGTTAAGGGTAAAGTTTACTACTAAGGGCTTCTTACGGTATTTACAAACATTACTACGAGCGCTCGCACGCACAGGTACAGAAAAAGCATGACAGCTGTCATGTCAATGTGCTGAGAAAGGTCTCACTTAGCATTTACGATGATCCAAATAAACAAGGTGTAGCATTCCGGGAGCAAACACACAACAATGACGTCACTTGTCGTCGTCATCCATCTCTTTCGAACTATTTTTAACTGAATTAATTCGGTCTCGCTCTAAGCATCGATTGACGTCACTACGTGTTGCCCACATGACCGGAATGCTATACCTGGCGGAGTATGTTATTAAACATCTACATATCGTCACGCCTTTCCCCCGAGGGGGCTTGCAGAGGTGTAATATCACATGCCTTGGCATTGCTGTTAGTGTGATAAGTATTTGTCAATAAATGAAATGAAATGTTTTTTTTTTTTATGTATAATAGGTCGGCGTTTGACCACCAACTCGCCTGATGTTAAGCGAGTACAACACCCACACTTTGCCGGACTATATTCGGTCTCGAATGTGACAGGGGGTGAGCCTGTCGCCATACACCGGGCTCCAGTCATGTAGCAGATGACATACAATACGCACATATGCTCACACAATGAACAAATTGGTGCGTGCCATTGGCTGGGTTCGAACCCGCTCTCGTCGCACACTGCATCTTGCAGCGGTGTGTGGAGCGATAGCGCTTCATCGCACGGAGATGCGGTGCCAGTGTGTACTCTGCGGTTTTTGTACACAAATCGAGATTTTACAGTCAATGTTAGAATCCGCATCACCGCACACCGGAGCGGTGTCCGGTGCAGTTTTGCGTCTTAATCCATGCCTATATTATGGATTTTTGACTGAAAATTTGGATTTTAAACTTAATAGTAAGGTAGTACTTTGGATCATATCTCAGTTTAGATTTTGTCTGACTCTAGGGCCGAGTACTAGCTCCTGAGTACAAGAAAAAATGTGTTTATGACGTCATCAGAAATGGCGAAAGGGTTCGTTCAATAATCCATGGCGGCAACATCTTGAATCTTTCATATTTGCGATACGCGGGGTAGAGCAGTGTCACACAGGGATAACAGACGAAATATACTTAAGAAGGTAGGTACTAACATTGTTGATGCAGCGACCTAAACCGTGTCTTGGTCTCCGATGCTAAAAAACGTCATTCTTGACAGAGGAAATAATATTTAAAAAAATTACGAATAAAAATTAATACTTACTTACTTGTAAGTAAGTGCAGGTGATTAATTTGACTCTATTTATTCTTATTCCAGATGGGTACGATAAGCCCTGCACTGACTTCCCGCTTGGGGTGTATTGTGCATTTCTCCCTGCCAGCACCTAACTGAGCAAACGAAACTTCTTGAAATACCGGAGTGAGGCTCTGGGGAGCTGGCATAGTTGCTCCAGTGGCGTAGGTGTGCATAATGATGATGAAAAGCAGTCTAGCTGTTGTGGTGATGTGGATGAAAATTACTCTATTTGATTGCATCAGGCATAATTTGGCGGAAGTTAATCTTCAAAATTGTTACTTATTCCAAATTAAAAAAGTTACTCAGGTTAGCTTAATAGTAATTGGAACTCATATTTCTTTGCGTACCTACTTAATGCGACGTTAAAGCGGAAATACACTGGAAATTGGTTAAAATTAAGTTATGATTCTATTTATTGACTCCTTTTATCAATGACTCGTAAATGATAGTGCAGCATGAAAGTGCAAAATTAAGAGGCTTTACCGCTTCAGTAAGTACATGACTTTTTTGGTTCTTAGAAGATTCTCTGTTACACAGCTACTCTAGTCCTATTATCGAAATGCACATCGTGGTTTCCATAAGGGTTGAATATTTCTGTACAAAAACCCTCTTTAACATTCACTTGAGTCACCTCTTCTCCCATCGACATAAGAATTAAAATCCAACATTTGGAAGAAAAAATAAAATTGTCATACTTCGATATTTACGACACTTCGCGATTCGAGATAGACATTACCGAAATTGTATATTTTGTACATTTTATTGTACATTTTGTACAGTTATTGTATGTACAATGGCTTTTATGTGGTTCCTCTATAGATTGAAACAAGGTTCCTATTAGGCGGATTGGAAAATCTGAACGAAACGGACTCAGTGATTTCTTAACGCAACGGACTTAGTGATTTCTGAACGAGACGCTCTCAAATTCAAATTTAAATTAAAGTATTTAGTTCAAATAGGTACATCAGAGTACACTGATGATATGTCAGAAAACAAAATTTTGCTAAAATTATAATTAAATGAAAATAAACTAATATTAGATAAAATTAAACATTAAAAAAAACAACAACAAAAATAAATATAAAAATAGAACAAGTCAAATTAAATTAGGTAAATTAAAATTAAAAAAATGAACAGGTCCACTACAATGTCACTGTCACTTTTAGTGAACTTTTCATCAGAAACCTTTGATCATAGATAAATTACCTTTGATTGGTCAATAACTTGCTAAAAATACTCAATTAAGCTCAAAATAATTAGGTACTATTTCAGATGAACCCTCTATAACATTATTTTTTTTGATTTCAGAACCTACCAACATTAATTTCGAGTTGGTAGTCGAATGCCCGTATACTTAAAACGGTACAAGCTTACTACAAAATGGATGAATTCATTTTTGTGTATTTTTTTTCAAAATTTTCTAAAACCAGCCAAGGCGATGGCAATTTTCGAAATTCAGCCCATACTAGCTACGGCCTGTGTCGTTACACGCGGTTAAAAAGTAGCCTATGTGCTGTTCCAGACTATTTACCTATGTGCCAAATTTCATTCAGATCCGTTCAGCTGTTCTGACGTGGTTGTGTAACAAACATCCTTCCATGCATTCAAACTTTCGAATTTAAAATATTAAGAAGGCGGCGGAGTGAACTAGAAACTCCGATTCGAGTCGACTGCAAAAATGTACCTAGATATTGCCGTCTCTGTTGCGTATATGGATACGCATTACACGCAGCCTAGTGTGAAGAGGTGCGGTGGTGTGCGTGCGCCCCTATACATACAGTACAGTCATTCATAGCGAAATGTAACTCCTAAATATAAGACACTAAAGTCTATCTCTGTGTCCCCTTGTAGCGTTTTCACGGCCAAACGGCTGAACGGATCTTTACATTACATAATTATTTGGGAGAGGACATAGGTACTAAGTATACTATACTTTAAAACATAATTTCATGACTTCAGTCAGTAGCAACTACCTACTAGAAACAGAAAGTGGAAAATGCCCGAGCAACTTTCGACGTCATTGAAAAATGAACCATATCACCATAGTCTAAAATCCAATATCGTATAATATCGAGGCGCCGCCGATTTCTCTGTTGAAAATATACCTACTACCTATTTTGTAATCGTATTTATGCTATAGCTGCATAGTCATTTGTCAATGAAGTAAAAAATTTCTCGAGCATTTTTCCGTTCGGTACTATTTTAGTACTAAAGTAGGTAAGTAGGTCCTAAACCAACTAACTGACCAAGCGAAGCGGTCTCTCAATAAAAATAGATGAATCGGCTTGTTTATACCTACACCTACTTAGCTAGTGGCTCTGTGAGCTAAGACTTTGCGGCTGGCGTCTGTCCTCCTTCTACTGGTTACATTTCTCAACCGAATCCCGTGAAATTTTGTTAACAGGTTCGATAATTATTCAAAATTTTTAGCTGTCAGGTTTCGGAATTTTTTTAAAATGGCGGAAATCTAGGTACCTACCTATATGATTTTATTTTTCAAAAAATGCGACTTTTAGGTATATTCGACAGATCCGGACATACGAAGCACAGACGCTTCGCTCGCTAACGCTCGCTCGGTCGACTACCTAGGTATGTTTGCTGTCTGACGATAACGCAACACGTATAAATAACGTATACGCGCCGCTATACAGATAGTCATCAATAGCGAAATACCTATACCTACTTACGTGTGAGCGTAGAAGGATATCTCGCATTTTTCGCGTATTTTTTTTTTTTTTTGTTGAATGAGGAGGATATGTACAGATTAGTAATGCGTTTTTAGGATATTTATCTCTAAGGCCTACATCTCAAGATATCTTATAGGTAGGTATCTAAAATACAATGTATCCTACTAATATTACAAGTATAAACGCGAAAATTTGTAAGAATGGATGGATGGAAGGATGTTTGTTACTCTTTCACGCCAGAACGGCTGAACAGAACTGAATGAAATTTGGCACAGAGATAGATTATAGTCTAGAACACAGGGAAACCGCGGGGCGCAGCTAGTTACTTATAATTTCAGCACACGTAGAGTTATGGCTTCCAAAGCAAATACCTACCTAGTATGTACATAATTATTTACCTGTTATCATAAGGTAAAAAATTGACTATTGACACAAATTGACACAATCTATTCAAAAATACTAATCAAATCGCGATGTTGCTTACCAACATCGCGAATTGATCAGTCCTCCTTCCAATCTTTTTGGCAAGGGTACCTAACCCTAAAAAGTATTAAAAACAATAGTAGTTAAGTACCTACCTAACTTCTATCTCTCTATTCTATTTGTAGCGTTTCTAAGGCCAAAACAGTTGAACGGAAACCGACGAAACGGAGGAGGTTTACAAGTCCAAGCATATGTAAATAGGTATAAACCTATTACTTATATATTTTTGATAATGAGCTAAGTGCCGTGTTATACCTACTCCCTGTTTTTTTTTCGTACTCGCGATCAGAGTTTTACTGATGAACATCGTTTATTTTAAAACATAATTTTTTTATGTCAGTACGCCGAGTAGTACCTACCTAGGTACTACTCGTACTTTAGTTAGTAATCTGTGGTAAGTACCACGGATACCTAGGTAGGTACTTACTAAAGTTTCTACGTAAGATAGTATAGGTAAATCATTTCGTCAGAAATTGTCAATACCTATTGTTGTAATAGCCTATTCTTTTGAATCACTAGACGCTGTGAACCAAAAAGAAAGCTAACCTACCTACGACCGTAAAGCATAGAACAAGTAATTATAGCGTAAAGTGAGTTTCGCGCCGTGCCGCCCGCCGCGTGTACTAACTATTTGGTAATCTGTTACACGGCTTTCGGTAATCAGCTGAGACCGGACACCCGCGATGGGCGGGCGGCTGGTAGGTAATCAGCGCGCAAAGTACAGGGGTCTACCATGATGGTTTTGGTTACGTTTTGTTGCCGACGCTGAGCGCCTGTCATATCGCTGCGCAATAAGGTTCGCGGTCGAGTAGCATCGAACACAAAACGTAACAATCATGGCAATAAGATGCTATGGTAGACCCCCAGAACATGGTGTGTCTGTCTAGGCCATCATAACTCCCAAACGGATAAACTAATTTTAATTTGGTCCTTTTTTTTGGTGACAGGGGTGAAACCTTTGAATAGATGCCCCGCTGCATTGGGGTGGGGTGCATCCGGGTTACGTGGGGGTTGACCCACTAAACCTCTCACTGGCCAGCCTCTGTGCTTGACAGAGAGCACCGGAATCTCAACCCCTCTTCATAATCTACGGCGCCTATCACTATCACCTATCACTATCTCTACGGCGCCGCCGTATATTACAATAATTACTTACGTAGGTACCAAAAATTTATTAAATTACTCCAAAATTTCGGAAACCAAACTAAATAGAAATAGGTATTCAAACACAAGCACACAGCAGTATAAGCGGTGAACGATAAAAACATAGAAGTAGGTAGGTATGTAGGTATATTTTCTCGACTCTTGAAGTCTTAGACACAAAGTTCCGAAAAAAACTCTCGGTTCATCGCAAGTAGGAACGGACTCGCCACTTGGATATCGGCTCTTGTTTGAGCTATAAATGCCTATCAGATCAGTCAGTCATATGCAATTGGGCTGAATTTATCCGAGTGATATTACTTACGAACGATCTCTTGACACTAAGATCCGAAAAAACTCCCGCTTTATCGGAAGCCGGAACTAGGTACTCGGAAGTATTCGGATATCGGCCCTTGTTCGATCTGTTAACGTCTATCAAATATTAAAGTGAACCTTATTCCAAAGAGATTGGGTTGTATTTATCCGAGTGATATTACAGGTCCTATGAACTTTGTCTCTCTCTTGCTATCGTCGTCGCGCCACCGGAAGGTTTTATTCATAAGGTGCAATGCAAATAATTGGATAAGATTTTGTAGCTGTATCAATGATTAAAAAAACCTATTATTTTTTTATTTATTATAAAACGTCATATTTTTTTATTTATTGAAACAGTTCATAATCGTTAACGGAGCGTAGAAAAAATATTACCTGGTTTTTTAATCAACACTCGACGTAAAAGAGGGATTTTATAAGTTCGAGGGTTACTGCTTCAAAAAGTCTGATTTAAAAAGGTACCTAGGTATTCAGTTTACAGGCCCATATTTTCCGTTACTTCTATTGATGGCTTCCTCCATAGCTATCTTTAGATCTATTTATCTTTATCTTGTGGAAATCTATTACATGGATAAAATTACAAATAAAAAGGTTTAATCAGTAATCACACTGTAATAATATGAATGGAATAGAAATAACTTGTACCCTTGATTAATACATAGCCTAAATACTTTTTCACCCGGTTTTAGCTCCTCTGTAAAATAACGGGTAAAACTGCGGGCGCACCTAGTATACCTTTTTTAAATATTTAAGTTGAACCAAAAATCCTAGCAGCTAAGTTGCTTGGCTACGTTTGACATAGTGGTCCTCATAGAAATCACTGAAGTTGTCCAAATTGTATGGAGGCGGCCGCGCTCACACGCACGCACATCAGCACTGTCTTTGTGTGTGTAGGGCGCGGTAGCGTGCGATAGCGCGAGTATTCGTTCAGAATTTGTTTGAATTGTTCTTGTCATTCGTAATACCAAAAAGTATGAATGAAAAGTTAACGTTTTATGCATATCTTGTTGTTATTCCGTTATTTGATAATATAAGCTACGGCCCTATAATTATATGATTGAATATTTCTTTGTTTTTATTAAGAAACAAATAAGGTGAAAACATGTCCTAAATGAGGTTAAAATACGTAAAACGCGATTGGCTTACATTTCGATAAGAGTAAGTATTTTGAAAGAAAACTAATATAGGGAGTTAGATAATCACTATCCGATTCCGAATAATATAAAATATGGTGAAAATATGTACAAGTTCTAAAATTATTTTGGTATTACTCTTGTATGGACAATTCGATAGTCTTCGGATTCTTAAGTGTAATGTGATTTCAGTCCACGTCAAAGATGAGTTCAGCCGTACTTTTGAAAAAAAAAATATAAATAGATAAACAATAAAGTAAGTGACACTTTTTCGTTTATCATTTCACAATAGCTGAGGTACTTAATCCAAAAAGTGTAAGATTAATCTTTGCTTCGTAAGAGCCTTAAAAACTTGTTTGCTTATACAAACTAATAATTAGTCTGTGCCCCCGGAGGTCATCGACCCTCATTGTTTCACCACGATCATTAATTAATCGAAATCATTATATTCTTCGACGAATGCCCTCGAATTGACGTTACATTTCAAATGAGCGGGATGAAGATTTAATTAGTGGGTAGAAGTGACAATTAACTAAGAACGACTTTTTTTTCTTCCAGTCAATACATACCGGTATCGAAATCCAAAAGGAAGGATTGGATATGCAATCTGTATCAAAATTTCTGACTAAGATTTCTGGCTATGACTGAAACCAACCTAAATCTAAAGTTGCCTGTTCACTCTTAGCGATAAGGCCGCTTATTCGAATGTTATGTAGTATCTGGTGTGAAAAATACAGAGTTTATCTACGTACCTTACATACATTTATGTTTTGCTCTCCCCCACCTTTTTCCATGTGAGGTCCAATTGTTGGGTTGAAGAACAGAGAAGTCCCCTAAACTAAAAACTAAAATAAAAAAAACTGCTTCAAACATTTTCATACATTCTCTGAATCGCCAGCTCTATAGTTTCTAGCTCTACATACTAATGGCGTGGCTGCAACAATTAAAATTTGATGATGCGGGCTCTCTGTCCCGATGCACTCTACGTCTTGGAGAACTGCTGCACTGTGCACTGCAATTGTGTTTAAGTAAATCAATGGCATTTGATTGCCCTCATTTAAAAATTCTAAGTGCAAAAAATTTTGTTAAATTCCTGAATTATTTAATTGATATTTAAATTGTGTGATATTTACTTTTATTAATTTGTATTGTAATTAATGTTAGGTATATGTGAACCACAAAAAAAGTAACAGCCACTAAATTTTTTTTTAACTTTTACTCACTATCCCAGTGCTGGGGCTTATTTCAAATTCATTTTTATAGTGGCACAAAAATTATCTAGTAATGGTCATCTCGAGTCATCCCGCTCGCGCCTACGTACTCACGTCATATGGGCTAGCATGAGCACAGAGCATACACTATCATCACTGCCATTACATAACATAGCATTTCGTCACGCCTGTCCCCCGAGGGGGCTGGCAGTGGTGTAATACAACTACCACACTTCGCCGGACGATATTCAGTTCCAAATGTGACAGGGGGCGAGCCTGTCGCCATACACCGGGCTCCAGTCATGTGGCAGATGACACACAAAACTCACAAATGTTCACACAATAAACAAATTGGTGCTTGCTGTCGGCTGAGTTTGAAACCGCTCCCTCTGGCTTGAGAGGCGAGCCTTCTTCATGTATTTTGTAAGTGTGATTGCCATTGCCATTAAAGAAAATAAGAGGGCTGATCTTAACAAAAAATCTACAAAATAGTAAAATAGACTTACTAAAAGTTACAAATAAAAAGGAAAATAAACGTTTAGACCACATAGTGTCAAAACGCAAGGCAGGCCGCCTTGCCTATAGCTAAAAGCAACCTACAACTAGCAAACCAAAATCACCAAAATCTTCCTTATAAAATACAGCCAGTCTCTCCATTCATCAACCACACCAACACAACAATACCCAAAAAACCCGACGAAATGTAAAGAGAGCAGCACCCAACTCACCAGCTTTTTCCACACAGTGGCAAAAGAAATCTGTCGCCACAAAAAACTGTGATCTAAATATAATAATATCGAGATTTGAATGTGAATGGAGGACATCTGTGATATCGAATGGAAGGAAGTGACGAGCGCCGTAAAAAATGTATGGGGGTGTCTGTCTGACGGTGTCAGTGGACTCTAGCGACGGGCTGGAACTTGGAAGTTAGAAATACTGTCAATGCTATCAGAACATTCAATTGATTAGATCATATCTAGGTTCAATGTATGTACAGAGTCTGTCTGACGGTGTCAGTGGACTCTAGCGACGGGCTGGAACTTGGAAGTTAGAAATACTGTCAATGCTATCAGAACATTCAATTGATTAGATCATATCTAGGTTCAATGTATGTACAGAGTTGGAACAAATAAAAAAAAAGAGGAACAATAAATTATGTTTTGATGCCTTAGCTGAACGACGTGAAATACTTCACTAAAACCACACCATCCTAAGATTGCCTGGAAGAGATTGCTTTCAGTGATAAGGCCGCCAGTTGTTACGCTAGATAATAAGTTATGTTATAGTTTTTCACTTGTTGTTTTGTTATTTGTGTTGTGAACCATCAAGAGTTTATCCATCTATCTAAAATAAGTTATTGAAAAAAATATATTTATCATCGCTCGTTCCCAAATTATTTTTGTTTCATGTCAACTATGGAATAAAAACTAATTATATTCAGAAGGACAGATAAGTACATACGTCTAAATTTGATGGTTAAAATTACGTTAGTTTTATAACGAAAAAGTCTCCTACTTTCTGCTAAATTATTATAAATGCGAAAGTTTTTTGTTGGTATGTTTGTTTGTTACCTTTTCACACTCAAACTGATTGACGGGTTTGGCTGAAATTCAGATAGCTTATGCTATATGATCAAAAAAAACAAGGTCTAGCATTCAGCAAACACATAATGACGTCATCGTCATTCGTCTCTTTCGAACTTGTTGTAAATGACTTATTTCGGTCTTGCATCAGCATCGATTGACGTCACTGCGTGTTTCTGAATGCTATACCTGGCGGAATATAATATTACACCATGTCTAGTGGTACTGCATGGTACAATTAATGAATAATATAAGCTAAACAGTCCATACTAAATAACTACCAACACCAACTAATCTTACTAACGCTATCAACAAAGTACCACTGCATAATGATAATAATATGTAAATTCTCTGTCCCTACACCTTTACCAATATCGATGTTATAGGACATGTTTTTATCAACGTCACTTTCTATTGGGCGAGAGCGAAAGTTTTCTTGTTTGTCTTTTTTTGTTTGGTTTCAACTTTTAGTTCAACTTTTTAGTGTTTGCTGTTTTGTTCCGTTTAGCATTGAGGAGTCGATTCCTGTGATATATCTTCTTTAATTTTGTTTTTTTTTTGGCTTTTGACTGCTTTGGTTGGTTGGTTTACTATAGCAACTGAGCCATTTGGCAGTGAACTTGCCTTTTGATCTTGAGGGTGTGAGTTCGATTCCTACCTAGGGCAATAAGTAATGTGATGATCATTTGTGTTTGTTCTATGTTTAGATGTTAATATATATTTAAGTATCTATTTAAAAATGTAAATTAGTTTCTGGCAGCCATAGTGCAAGCTTTGCTTAGTTTGTGGTCAGGCGACCGTGTGTGAAAAATGTCCCGTACTTATTTAGTTATTTATTTTTATGGTTGAATCTGAGATGACGACAGTGTCTTTGTTCTTCATTATTCTATTCTTTTGTCTCTTTACTTTTGTCGTCTTTACTTTACTTTTTCTTATTTTTCTAACTATTAGATTTCTTCTCTTCATTTTGGGCTTCCCTTAGTTTTATATTTTTCACTGTTGTTTTACTCATTTATTCAATATTTAAGAGCGTTGGTCTTTTTTTTTTTTTTTTTTCTACACTTGCACACACGTCGCCTGACCCCAAACTAAGCAAAGCTTGTACTATGGCTGCCAGGGACTGATATACATACTTAGATATTTTTAAATACATACTTAAATATATATTAACACCCAGACATAGAACAAACACAAATGTTCATCACATAAATGTTTGCCCTAGGTGGGAATCGAACCCACGCCCCTGAGCTCAGAAGGCAGGTTCACTACCAACTGAGCCACCGAGGCAGTCAAAGTCAGTCTTGTTGGTGGAGTAATACCCAGACCTGGCGGTCAAAATCCGATTGTTCAGAGAATATAGTGCAGTGGTTTCCCCATTTGCTTCCGCACCGCAGTTTAAATTCTGGTAGCTATCCATTGATGTAGAGTCAAGAGCCTTTCCAGAGCCTTCCTCTTCGGCCTCCTGGCAGTACCGATGTTGCTGCTGCTCCACATCGGGGAAACGCTTATTTGATGGCGGCGTTGGATCGCCTAGTTACAGAATCTTCATGCGAATGTAGTATTTTAAAGGTTAGCCCGCTCTACCAGTCTACCCAACACTTCCTGGTGATTCTGCCGCTTCTTGGTCGGGGACTGCTTATTTGGTAATCGCGGCTAACCACCATACCTGGTGGCCGTTCCACTATCTGGCACCTGAGGAACCCTCCGATTGCCTGCAGCGCAGCTGTTCGGATTTTTTATCACTTATTCCATCCAAAGGTTGTCTGGAAGAGATCGCTCTTAAGCGATGAGACCGCCCATTGCGCCTTTATTTTTGAGTGTTTAGTTTAGATTTATTTGTATTTGGTGTCAATAAAGAGTTTTTGTATTGTATTGTATTGTACTAATTGATTTCGATCTGAAGTGAATTGATTCTCAGTATTGAAACAAAGTCATCTTCCATAGCACGCCACTAACTAGCTACTTCACTTACGAGTACATTTTAAACAAAATTGTTGGCTTTTAACTTTCGAACCAATAAAGTTGTGTTTAGCCAAGGTCTACATAATTAAACATTTACTAATAAACATTGTATAGCTTCGGAATAGTTATACATTGTTTTGATTTTTTCTTTCTATTTTTTTTTATTAAATCGGTTAAGAAATGCGACCTGTATAGGAAGACAGAAATCCAGACAATAACCCAGAAAGAATTCGGATAAAAAAAGCAAAGCCATTTTATCAAAGTTGAACATAAAAGTTTTGCTCGCTAACGCTCCTCCGGTTGACTATTCCGAGGATACACAACATTTATTAGTAAGGAGAATAACGATCTAATCCGTCTTTACCTTGTCCCTGTCATTATTATTACAACAAGCTAAAACTGAACCAGCACACACCGGTACACCAAAAAATAATTTATTATCTATCAAAAAATAATCGTAATAATTACTTATGCAAGAGCGGGCCCCCTCGTTTTATTCAAATGTTCTAATGGCTGGGAGCATTGTTGGCTACCCCTGCCTGATGTGACAAACTCGCGTGTTCTTTTGCTGAAGGGATCAAGAAAGTATTGTTAAGAAATAAATTAAGAAAAAAAAAGGTCGATCCTAGATTAAATTGGCCTGGAACAAGAAGACTTTACATTCAGCAATGAAGTGGTGATGATAATAATTTCTAAAAAGTATATAAAATATAATGTAAAAGCGAATTGATTGCGTCTATTAATTAATAATGATAAAAATAATCATTTTACTCAGGTACAGGTTGTTTGATAATAACAACACGGGCCCATATTGCAATTACCTACCTTACAGACCTAAATTAGGTAAGGTTACGTTTGGTCAAGTTAAATTTTGGGATCATCACCGAAAAAAAAAACAATTTAGTTTTGATGATGCATGGTAAATACTTTAATTATAGTCATGATGGTACGGCTACATTAGCGGTCGTCGGCGATAATTCGGGTAATCGCGACAAGTGTAGCCAGTTAGTTCGTCACTCGGAGATGTATTGGACGATTATTAACATAGCCAATAACCTATAACGATGATTTAAGCGCGACAACTCCACATAAATTATCGCGCGCTAATGTAGCCCTAGCATTATAGATAAAATTTACAATTCCTATATCATGTAGTGATCTTTTAGAGTCACTTTTTTCTGATATCGTCGCTGCCTCTCATTTTTACTCATTTTTGCTCCTCGTTTCGTCATGTCCATCTATTTGTTCGTATCCATCTTAAATAGTAGGTATTTCAACATCGAGTCCATCGAACTTGTTTGGACCACTCGCTTATTATCACGCACCTACCTACTTCCATTTAATTAATCAACCCTCTTATAAAATGTTATGTAGTGTTTTGTCTTTTTCTTTCTTTTTAATTTTGGGCTCGATCGAAAAAGATAAAACGTTGTGTAACAACTCCGAGGCTATACAACGTTTATTAATAAGGGGGTGAAAGAACATCACATCAAAACCCCTAAATCACCACTAAAACCGATCAAAGCGACCATAAAATTCATCCAGACATCCCTGACACGGGCCACCGTGTCTAAATATCGTCCTTCCATTCAAACTCCATGCAAACAATATATCCCTTCATATGCAAAGCAGGGCCAAAAATTTTTGACACAATCATAAAAGATGGATCGTATTAAAAAATAGACGTATTGAATGGGACAATGCGTTCGATGTGTATTTAGAATTTCGATTTTTGTATAGCTAATGGTATTATTCTTTGTTTGAAAAAGATGACAAAGGTATGATTATTGTGCTCTATTTTAAAATTTTGATTTTAATTTCGTATTCATATAAATTGGGAATGTATATTGCTCAGAGGCAGATGATAGCCTAGTTGGAGAAGGCCCGCCTCTCAAGCCAGAGGGAGCAGGTTCGATCCCAGCCGACGGCACGCACCAATTTGTTCATTATGTGAACATTTATGTGCGTATTGTATGTCATCTGCTACATCACTGGAGCCCGGTGTATGGCGACAGGCTCGCCACCAGACATATTTGGGACTGACTACCGTCCTGCGAAGTGTCGGTGTTGTATTACACCTCTGCCAGCCCTTTCGGGGGAAAGGCGTGACGATATATTATGTACATACATCGCCCAAAGCGTTTGGTTTGAATCTAACAGTTCTTAATAGATGAAGTCTAATCTTAGATCAGACAATCAACCTTGTTTGTCTGATCTGAGAACCTAATCGCTTTCTTTGCGTAAGTAAGTAGATCATCTGTAAGCTTACTTTTTTATCTAGACCTTTCTAGCAGACACTCTCTCAAAATCTCCATCACAAAGCAAACCGATCACAAATCGTATCTCATAATTACTATAACTAATCAACGATTCCACGCAACAGCTCGATTAATCGAACAAGAATCGATCGGAATCAGCCGTCATTCGATTCTTTGATCGCTCACCGTGAAGCGACAGTGGCACGTTTTTGCCTCTTCTAATTATGCCTCCTAAGGGTAATTGCAGTGCGTTTACTTAAATGATGATTAATTAATCATTGCAATTGTAATGAGTTGATATGTGATGGGTGAGTATATCGCGGCCTTTGTTCTTTCTGCTTCTTTGTTTTTGTTCTATTTCTAGTTTTTGCTTCAATTAAACTAGTGTGGTCTCGCTCGATTGGTTTTCTGCCTCATTGCTTCTTAGCTCGGATCTGTTATTATTTTGTGCTAGCTTTCTCGAAAACTATGGTATCATTTACCAACCGTTCTAGATTATGTTGATAATAAACGCATTTGTGTGGAAAATAGTTTGAAAGTTAAAAGTCAGTTCGATTTTCTTTGTATTCATTTAGATATATTTTTTGCAATAATTCTCTACTGTTTCTAAAGTTTACTAAAGTTTTATCGATTAAAACGCTAAATTATAACATACAAATAAATACCAACACATTCTTATTATACATTGAGTTTAGCAGCTAGTTGTTGACATGTACATAATCAGCTTAAAGAAATTGTTACGTCGACAATCGCAGCATTACTTCGACAAGCTCACAGCCTGGTCTAAGTTAGAAAAATACAATATATAGTTTTAAATAGTGACCCAGCTACTAGTAGTTCACCTCGAATCGAGACCTCACAATCCTTTATATTATATCTCTAAGAAATGAGAGTGAGTAAGATAATAGAAGACACGAGAGTGTGAGAGTAACTTAAATCGGTCGAAGAGGGCCTTTTGACCAATTTACTTACATTCGAGTTTAAAAAAAATATTTTCAAGATCTACTCGCCTGCTTAATTTCATGAAGACTGGATCGATCGATACTCAAGTTACCCTCAGACAAATAAATGCTGATTTCAGTAGTTTAGTGTCCGTTGTGTTGTTGTTTGTGTTTGTTGACTTTTAAAATCTCGATTTCGATCGGTCACATAGATTAGTTTCAAAAACTTTTCTACCAGCTTCCACCCCTTCATCTTCCTCCGTTCCAGTATCAGCTCAACGCAAGGATTCGCCACGCGTCCATCATTTGTCATTAGTGATAATGATGGCGCTAGTCGACTGTACAGTGATACCCTTTGACTAATGATAGGCAAAGTGACGTGATTAGTATGGGATAGGGTTGTATCTGTGATTGTTACCGCAAGGGTGTCGTCTGGGGCCAGTTTTGTTCCTCATTTATATTGGTTTGTTAGTTACTCTGCTACTTTATTGGGTATGTTGTTCCCTAATAGGGTCCATTATGAGAAACTTATATTTTAACTTTTAAGATCTTGTGAGCTCATGCAACAATCACCATAATGCGCAATAAATACTTTGACTTTGACTTTGTCGTTTATCATCTTAATCTTAATTTTACTAATCCTGTCCTGATACAATTTTTTCCAATCCTATTATTCTTATTAATATTGGAAATGTGAAAGAAAGTTACTTTGTATGTTTGTCACGTTGTTAGGTGCACAGAGAAGGACATAAGGTATCTTTTATCCCAAATAAACCATCGGTTCCTGTCAGACCGCGGGTGAGCGTCGCTAGTATAAGATATTTTGCAATCAAATATGGTCACTCCCTGTATCATCTTGTATCAATATGCAATCAGAAACCTCAACCACAAAGCTCCCAAATTGAGATTTATCGAACCAAACGCTGCCAAAATCGAAACACCGAACTTTTTAACACAAAAAGCTAACAATACAAATCACTGTATCGCCTCTTAATGATCTTGATGTCTCGGAATGATTGCAGACAGAGACGGAGGATACAGAACTGATATGTTGGAAAGAGAGAACGATAGATATCTCACCGGAAATGGAGTAATATATGGCGCATTGTTGGTAATGAGATCGGTTTGTACGTTCGTTTGTGTTTTGCTCGTGGGCGGACGCAAGTGTGTACGCGGCCTTAAAATGGTGTTGCTTATTCAATTATATTTAAATAGTTATCAGCGTCTCTTTTTAAATCCCATTCAGATGTCTTTAGAACCTGACTTAAATAATATTATGATCATTTCTAAATCTATAGCTAAATATAAACATTTAGAGATGTCTACTTAATTAAAAGACAAGGTTAATTATGTAAAGTTAATGATGGTGATGAAAATCATTTGGTAGGTGATATCTTTAACGCCAAACGAGTAGCACCATGCAAGTTCCTACTATCATTTAATCGCTATCACAATCAGAACCACGAAAAATAGCTATACCAAGGGAAAGCTAGTGGAGACGTTCTAAGACTAGCTCTAAGTACTTAGAGAGCAGTTGAAACTGATACTAGTAACCAATATAAACAGAAACCGTTCTAATTAATCGTACTAAACGGTTTGCCTCCACCTTCCTAATACGAACCGCTAGGGTATGGAACACCTTGCCATCGTCTGTATTCCCGACTAACTATAACCTGGGTGTCTTCAAGGCTAGAGTGAATAAGTACCTTCTAGGTCGTCGTGCTCCATCTTAGACCACAATGTCGCTTAACATCAGGCGAGTTGGTGGTCAAACGTCGACCTATTCTAGATAAAAAAATAAAAAAATTCTATCCGTAATCAATTCTAATGTTTCGTAAAAAGTAAAATAACAATTTTCTTGGTCTTTTTGTAACTTTTTCGCGTCTTATTCTTCAAGAATACAAATGTCAAATACTTTATTTTATTTGTTTTCAATGTCATTAAATATAAAATAATACAATCAATCATTTGATAATAATAATGAATGTCTAAATAAATGTAACAAACTAAATCTAAACTAAATAACGACAAAATAACCAAACGGCAACTGAAACAGCAATCATCACATCTATAAAATTATAACTCTCCTTCTTGCTTAGTTGGGTAAAAAGAAAAATACTGAAGTTGTTTCTTAGAAATACAGAGATGAACCTCTGTCGATATCCGATATTCCATTTCCATTCACTTTCGATTCATTCATTTGTAATTCAAATTCGGAACCATTAGTTCTCGTCATTTTAATGTGACAGAGTATCGAGTTGCTCTAATTGATGAGTCCTTTGACGTTTTGTGTTTATGAATATGTACGGCCTTTTACGGTTCTATTTTTGACACTTCCGGATTAGGTTTGGAATATTTTGTTTGTTAAGCTCGGAAAGTTGTATCTTTCCATGGTGATCAATTTCGAATATTTGTGTCGAATGCAGCGTGGTAATGCTGCCCAGAAGGTGGACTGACGATC
Organism: Peribatodes rhomboidaria; assembly: GCA_911728515.1. Classification (NCBI taxonomy): domain Eukaryota; kingdom Metazoa; phylum Arthropoda; class Insecta; order Lepidoptera; family Geometridae; genus Peribatodes; species Peribatodes rhomboidaria. The sequence continues at coordinate 14,308,010 of OU452187.1, read as the reverse complement.
TGGTGAGGGTCACGAGAAGCCCGCTGGGTGCAGCCAGCGTGACACCGGTCGTTGTGGAGATCATAGGGGAAGGGTTTTGTCCAGCAGTGGATGTCCTCCTGCTGAAATGACAATGACAATAATAATAATTTAATCTTTAAATAATTGTTGTTGTTTTTTACCACTGTTTAATGCAAATGCTGTATACGCCTATAAAGGGTTTTCATATCAGCTCCATGTGTTTAGCAATTTAATTTTGAAAGTGTAATATGATCACTGTTGGCGTATCTTTATAAATAAATAAATAAATAATAAATGACAAATGATGAATCTCTGGAACTACTGAGCCGATTTTAAAGCTTATTTCACTAATAGATACAATCACTGAATATCATAGACCATGTAAGTGACGACCCGGATACCCATGCACTAAAAGTTTTACCTTCAGTATCGCCTGATCGGACATACATAAATCTGTGCCGTGTATATGTAGATGAAACGGTCTTAAGAGCATCGCACTTAGAGTAGAGTTTGTACACCAATACCGTCAGTTCAGACTGACGCATTTATTTTGACTGTTTAGTTTGACCTCATCGTGTGTGTGTAGGCTTAATAATTATTCTCAAACGATATGGATTCTCAATTCACCTAAAATTGTACAAAGATCGTCGAATCTATGATCTAAAAAAACATGGTCAAGCATTCTGGGAGCTAACACGTAATTACAATAAATGACATATTTCGGTCTTGCTCAAGCATTTATTGACGTCACTACGTGTTGCCCACGAGACCATCTTTGACTCGGAATGCTATAGTACTGGCGTAGTATGTTTTAAATCCATGGTCGAACCCAAACTTCCGATTATTTTTGCATCAATCCAACTGTAAATTGTCAAATTCAACTGCCAATGTCATCGTACGAGTATTCTTTGCCAGTGAACGGGTTTCGCGAAATGTAGATTAATGATGGGACAATTCGAATCGATATTGTGAAGGAATCGATCATCAATATGAATTATACGGTTCGATTGTCGAGACGTGCGTGTGATGCTAATGATGTTACTGAGGTGTGTTACAGTTATTCTTTCGATACAATGTGTCGATACAATCGCATTGTCTTTTTTATTTCGGTTTGCTAATTTACTAGGTACTCTAAAGAGTATTAGATTCCTATGTGAAGAGATACAAAGGTTGATTTTTGAAGGCAAAATTCCGATATATTTACTTACAGACAAAACTAATGTAATGTCAGACATATAAAAAAAATGCATTAATTTTGCTTGCTTCGTCAGGACAAAGCCTAAAAGTATGTGTTTGATAACATAATATTATTGGGAACTACGGGAGGCCTATGTCGAAGGACAACCTGACAAGCAACTGGTTGCCGCAAAATAATTTTACTTTAGTTATGTATTTTGTAGTATTAAATTAAATTAAGACACTAATGGTCAGTGAATAAAGGCTTTAACTATCTATCTCTCTACATAATATTTTAATTCTTTTATTAACCCTATAACCGCTAAAGTTTTTTTAAGATTTAAGCACAACAAAAATTGTTAACAAAGAAAAAATCGTCTCAGACGGTTAAACAGTAAAACCACATTCGAAATAACAACAAAAAACAACAATGACAATGTTTAAAGACAACAACAACATCCGTAGTGAAAAATACCATGTAAGTAATACTTTTGTATGAGTAAAATTGCGGTCAGACGCCATACAATCGATATTACGTATCGATGCTCCAGAGCCGTTCGCGAAAGCTATCCGTAATTATTAACGGACGCTTGCTTCTTCATTTTACTGCCTTGAAAGTGTGGAGACGGACTCCGTTAAAATAAAACCGACAAAATAGGAACGACGAAATTTCAGCAAAATGTTGGACCATGTGTAGCTAAATTTTTTAGGGCTAGCTGCCGTTAATAATAAGTTTGTTGAAGGAAATATTAGGGTAGCTGAACCATGTCCTAAAACCTATTGATATGCGAAAATAACATTGTCAATGTACAAAGAGGGCAATTTTTGTAGTGCCTAAAGACAGTGCAGCAAAGGGATCAGTTGGGTTTTGATTCGAGATCGTGTTATGTTTCTGATCTCTCTGGCATAATATTTGCTTGTCATATTTGATTTTGATTTAATTTAACTTTGAGTTTGGATTTTGGAAACCTTAGGCATATTTAAAAAAAATGCTGAATGAATGAGGATTGTTAGGAATGATGCCAGCCAGGATGCCAGGAAATGACAGGATCTCGAAGAAATACCCAGACGATAAAATTGCGAGCTAAAATCTGCGGTTCTAAAACTGGCTGTCTTTCGATCTAATTCTATTTGGATCTATGAACAAAAAAATTGGTTGTCTGTAAACTCGGTTTACTGACGATAGTTGAACGTGACAACGTGCTCACTCAAATAGGAGGGAGACGGATGTCGAACGCTGCCGAACGCAAAGGCCGATTGTGCTTCTTTGTCGCTCGTTCCGCGCTCTCGCTTCCACTTCAAGCCTTACATGGAACGCCTCAGAGCGAGGTAACGCCGCATTTTTTCATGCGTGCAGCCGGCTCTATCGAATTATAAGACGTTGTCACGTCAAAAACTTTACTCATTTTCTAAACTTCAATACCTTACTTCAAAGGATCATTTCTATAGTTAGCTCTTTAAAGACACTTTCTAAACTTCCAAATCCCACAGTCCATCTCCACACTTCGGAACCCGCACCCACTATAGCGTAGAGATTGCCAGCAGGTGCCTCGCTTCATTAGCCACGAGTCGGTTACCAATGCCACAGAATATATAATACTAGAGGCGATGCGCACGCGCCGTAGCGGCACCGCGGGCCACTGGGGCAGTTGGTGGTCGGTAGCATCTGGCCCTCTATTCTGACGCGTGAGATGTTATCGTGGTCACTAGTCCTATGACTTTTCCACGGAGAAACAATGATCAGAAAATATCTAACGCGTCAGAAGAGGACCCCTGTATAATGTGATAAAAATACTTGTAGTAACTGATCGTTGGTGAACTGCTTCAAGAAACGTTGTTTAAGAATTGTTTTGTTGATATTTGTGTATAGTCTAGCTAAATACAAATCGATCCTCCAGTGGATTTTTGTACTAGAATGACTTCTCTAGTACAAAAATACATGGAGCAAAATAGAGTTAAAAGATAAATCTCTACATAAAAATTTCACAATGCTATGTCATTCCTAAATAACAGCTTTCATGATTATTGTGTTGTTCTGCTTGGTACAGAGTCTAGGTACCTGTTTTAATTCTTGATCTTCACCAGATACTTGTATTTTTCCAAAATTGGCTACCTGATTAATGACACTGCCAACTGATAGAGCAATTTCAAACAAACTTATAATCGTGTGAAAAATATGTATCAAATTTGAGATTCGTTCCGATAATTCAAGCGTCGTAACTCGATACGATGTTTTGAAAATCACCTCTACATCTGTCAACGGCATATTTGAGTTTAACCCTCGAACGCCTTGCACGCGTCCCACTGACAATGTCAAGAATTTGCATATGCCATTTAGGGCAAAGTACTGTATCTTTGATATTAGCTTTACTGTTTTAAGCTTTATGGCCTTGTGTTAGGTGTGGTTATGATTTTGATGCAGATTTTTTTATGAAGGATGATGCGAAATGTTCGATGCTCTTTTCAATTTTTTTACAAACTATTGTTTTGTGATTTTTAGTCTTGTTTGGCTAGAGTTAGAGTTGGTTTTGAATTGATACGAGATGTATGACTATGGGAACTTTTGACCCTAAAATGGTTTATGATAATTCCGTGCAAAGAGAATTGCTTTTGCTATCATTTTTCAATAGCTCATTAATGGTCTCTGAGACCAATCCGGGCGTAAGTGGCGTAGGTTTTAAGCCAACATTGTGCGTTATTCTTGAATACATTTAGGTATTGTGTTCATACCGATTTTATGGTCGTCATTTGAATTTCGATGACGTTTGAAGGGTTAATTTGCATGATTGTGATTTAGAGTTTATTTTTAAAGATATTCAGGATTTATGGTTTACGTTTGGATGCACTTTAATCTTTGAATTGGGAGTCATTATGGCATAGAGTTAGGTTGTAAAGATTTATGAGTTGGGGTGGTCATAGACGTACTAGGCATGATTTTTGGAAGTAACTTGTAAATACTGTACCCATTGATTTTATCAAGAGGAGCAATTATGAAAAATGTACATATTTACTAAAGATATTTACAAAATATAATATATTGATAATGCCACTACTAATTTTATTAATTAGTCAAATCTGTGTACTAAAATGGCTTTAACAATTAGGTAACAATTGAAAAATCTTGACGTCACCTTCGAATTTATGGTAAACACTGCAAAGTTTTGCTGTCTATCAATATAGTCCTAGCAGCAATAACCTCAATCTAACACGAACTCCATTATTTAATTCCATCAGTCATTACCCGCACCTCAGAAACCAAATAAATCGACCACATCATTCATCAGCATGCATTTTAATTAGTAAAAAACATATTCGGCCAGTACGCAGTGGTGCGTTGCAATCTGTTTCCGATCTGGGTCTGTCAGACCTCCCTCTCGCACTTCAGGGTTAGCTCCTTTGAAGTTGTTGCTATCTTTTTCTGTTTTAGTTTTGTAATTAGGTTCTCATGTACCAGCAGCGTTTTTATCGATTGGTGTTTTAATCCCATGTCGCTATTAACTTTTAAACTTTTTCTCCAATGTCGAAGTTATGTTGATATTTTTGATTGCGATAAGGTTCTGAAGTGTTTCTTAAAGTATCGAAGCTTTGTTTTAGAATGACATGTGGCATCGGTTGGGAACTTTTAATTATGGTGTTTTTTTTAACGATTGCTATCGAATTGAATGTATCGATTTTATGGACAGCACTAACGTATTTCTTTTGTTATTCGAGGTTTTCGTGGAGACCTTGTTGTTAAGGGTTGTACCTTAGAATATCTATCTTTAGAAACTAAGTACACTCGCGAAATGTAAGCCGTTAGATTGGTGCAGTGGTGGCAGTGGTGGCAGTGGGCAGGGCACATAGCACGAAGGACTGATGACCGATGGGGTCGAAAGGTCCTCGAATGGAGACCACGTTCCGGCAAGCGCAGCGTAGGACGTCCACCCACAAGGTGGACAGATGACCTTGTCAAGACCGCAGGATCGCGCTGGATGCAGGCCGCTACCAACCGGTCTTATTGGAGGTCTATGGGGGAGGCCTATGTCCAGCAGTGGACGTCCTATGGCTGATGGATGGATGTTTGCTTCTGTGTGCGTGACTAAGCCAGTGGACACAATACACGTAACAAATTTGTGGCTTGCATTTTGGAAAGGCGTTGTTTGGAAATCTAACCTCCTATTTGTAGAAATTATTCTAAGGATTGTACATAAATGAGTTCTATAAGACATTTTATTTCTTTCCAATCATTTCTTATTCTTCTAAGATGTTATTAACCTCCGACACAAAAACGACGTGCCGTGACGTGACGTGAGTTTGACGTGTCTATGTTTGTGTGTGTGTGTGTGTGTGGTTTTGATTTTTTTTTTTTGTTTGAAATGTGAATAAGTCTGGAGTGATCTTAGCTATGTTTGATGAAAATCGGGTGTCAAGGGTTTTTGATTTTTTAATATAAATATCTGTTGGATTTAGAAGACCGTGTGTGGAAGTGTCTAAAAAAAAAAAAAAGAATCAAGACCCAGATGCCGGTCAATAGCAAGCCTATCTATGAATTAACAAAAACAACAGCTTGTAGCCCCTACTGAGCCTGCTTCTTTACCAAAAACATTGCTTAGGGACAACACAATTAAGTGAAATAAAAATAAATAAATAAACCGTTTAATCATTTCAAACTAGTGGCTCTGTGAACTGTAGACATCGCGGTAGACGTCTGTCCTTCCCTGCAGATAGCATTCCTTAACCGATTCTCGTAAAATTTTAAGAGCAGGTTCGATAATTATACAAACAGAATAGGCCAGGTAGAGGAAGATTGATCCTCACAGAGATCTGGACAAAAATTCAGACAGAATTTGGAAATACGAAAGTATATTTGTCAAAATTGAGGCATAGACGCTTCGCTCGCTAGAGCTCGTTCGATCGATAAATAGTTTGAATTCTAAAAGGTTTCTAATGTTTTCTTTCACATATATCAATTCTTGATAAGGTCGCGTTGACCTACACAAGAATGCAAATCATTTGAACTAGAAATTGGCTGAAATGTCAAACGATACCTATCATGTACTTGCTGACATTTAGCATTCATCTATTTTAAATGAAATCGTATCGTATTTTAATTATGAAACTATGAAAAGTAGAGCCTGTTTGTTTGTGCTTAAAACACGACACTCTATAGTTTTTGTATATGGTTAAAAACTTAATTTCACCTAAAATGTATTAAAAGTCATTGAACAAAACTTGTTAAGTAACTATGATGTAGGGAAGCTGCTTTCACAGGGTTTTATGAAAAATACCCTACCTAAAAAAAATACCCTGTGACGACAAAATAAACACGTGAAGAAGGGAAATAAAATATGTTTCACTTTTAATATCATCTAAAAATTCCAAAGTATATTTTACTTAGAAAATTTCGACTAAAACGCAAGCAAAACCGACAGCGTTAGCTTCTATAAACCTATGTTTTCTTTTTTTATACACTAGCCTGTTATGTCTTCAAGCACGCGAGGTGCCACAGGGTCCGGTGTTGGGACCTTTACTATTCCTTCTATTAGAAAGTGGTCATTTGACAGTGACATTTATAACAACAGTGACAGTTTTATTGCTTTTATAGCCGTTGATATTCAATTGCTTTGTGCAAAGTGGGAATCGGAGAATATTTTATGAAAATTGAGATTTCTTAGTGTGGTATCATAGGAATTCACTTTAACTATCGATGGATTTTTTTGAAAAACAGTCGCTTCTCTTTCACTCAAAATAAATAAGAATAGTCAGAGAGTAAATACTCTCTGACTGACCAGATTTTTATAAGGAAATAAATAATACTGTAATCAGTGGATATCTGTCAAGCAATAAAAAATAAATACCTGCCTATTTGGTGAAATTGAAAGCAAAATAAAACGTTTGTTGTAAGAGAAACGTGCTTTACTAAAACTTGGTATATTTACTTTACTAAGTTTAAAAAAAAAACACGCTTTCCTGGCTCCATCATAAGCTCATCAGGTAGTATATAGTTATACAGTTATCGTATAATATAGTTTTGTCATCCAAGCTACACAATTTTACATAAAAAAATCATTTCGATGCAACAATTAAAATTAAAGGTTAACTGCAGACTAAAATTAACTTCTAAGATTTCATGGTTTGTTAGTTTTAATTGACACTAATAAAAACATGATAAAAGTTTAAAAAGCAAACCTAATCAGAGTTTTTAAAGGATATTTCGTTGGTTTAAAAAAATAAATGGTAAAACTAGACTGTCCTTCATGGGAGTCAATGACAAAACTTCTTCCCGTCTGTCACTAAGTGGGACAGGTCGCACAGACATGAAACAAAACAAGAATAAGTCCTAAAATACCAAATTCCACCAATTAGTTATTACGCAATCGTTAAAGACACCAACAAAAACTGATCGTCCAAAAGTGTTCAGTAATTAACAAAACAGAATTCGCCCGAGCTATTGACCTTAAATACTCTTCCGAACTTTAAAACAATCAAACATGAACTCTATTCTTATAACTTTAAGAATCATTGATTGATATTCAATCGCTTCTTTATCTGATAGCTCCGAAAAACTCTTGTTAGAGAACAATCAACTCTAAAATTCCATGCGTAAGAGTCATTTGTCCATTTCAGAAAACGTTTTGATCCTTGAGATTACTTTATTGTAATTTGGACTCTGTTGTTTAACGGTACGGTTGGCTTTATACTGTAGTTTCGGTTCACTGACGGCCGTTACGGACGCCCGCGCACCTGCTAGGTGGTCACCGGTCACCAATATGAGTGTAATTAGAGGCACATATCGACGCTCTACAAAAAAGCTTTTAACTTACATTTTGTCAAAATATAGATTGGCTTTCGTTCATCCACAATTTAAGGTTTTGTCGCTTTTGATCGTTCTTATTATTATTATGCTAATAAAACTAGTGGATAAAGCCACGAGTGCTGGAGACCTCGTGACCGACGTTTGTTCCTCTACAGTGGCCCTATTCGGAGATTTGAGTTTTCCATCTCACCCTTTTTCGTCCTTGTTGCTCTCGTTTGAAACGTCATAGGTGTGAGAGTGACCAAGATAAAATCTCATTTCATCTCACGCGCAGGAATAGCCCCCCAGGTCGTATTCCTCAACCGATTCTCGTGAAATTTTGTGTGTGTGTACGATAATAATACAGATATTTTGTCGAAGCAGTTTTTGGAAGTTTTTTAACATGGCGGATACATTTTGACGTGACAACGTCTTATAATTCGATAGAGCCGGCTGCACGCACGAAAAAACATGCATCATGCGGCGTTACCTCGCTCTGAGGCGTTCCATGTAAGGCTTGAAGTGCAAGCGAGAGCGCGGAACGAGCGACAAAGAAGCACAATCGGCCTTTGCGTTCGGCAGCGTTCGACATCCGTCTCTCTCCTACTTGAGTGAGCACGTTGTCACGTTCAACTATCGTCAGTAAACCGACTTTACAGACAACCAATTTTTTTTACATACAAAAGCATTTTTGTCGAAGCTGAAGAATAGACGCTTCGCTCGCTAAAGCTCGATCGAAAAGTAAAGATTTTTGAAATTGAACTAAATGTTTCAGTGTAGTAAATCCTCGGGATTGGTGTAGAACAACTTTTGCTTCTTCTGAAGTGTTTTCCCTCTTTCACATCCTTACTTTACATGTTAATGGGGCTTAATATGTTTTTTAAAGACATGAGTTTAATTTTAAGTACCAAGTTTGAACAAAAATTCAAACATGATCCTAATTTTTATTATTTTAATGATATTTGAAATACTTATTTGGTAAATAATTATTTTTTTCGAATAGTAGTGATGCTAGCAAAAACATTCTTCTCCTCCCAGAAAAATTGTTTAAATTACTTATGAGGTTTTATTAATCAGCCGTCGACATAAGAAAGCTTGCGGTCGAATGTTCAGGAAATCCTTTGTGGCTACGGAACCCTGAGCAAGTATTGAGTTAGTTTTGTTTAGTTTTCCCTCTTTGAAATCTAATGACAGTCCATTGTGTGATTGTTAGTCGGATGAGTCAGAGATACTGCACGCGTATTGTGATACTCTTTGCCAGTGGACGTGTTAAAATTTGAACAGGGTTACAAACACAGAGATTTTTACCTGACTGCGCAAGAGGGAGGGTTATGTTGTTCGAGTGTGCTGTGATTTGTGTGGTTATGTATGAAAATACGTAAAATGTATGTATGTATTTTATATGTACACCAATTTTTTCATTGTGTGAACATATGTGCGTACTGTATATCATATGCTACATGACTGGAGCCCGGCGTATGGCGACAGGCTCGCTCCTGTCATATTTGGGACTGAATATCATCCGGCGAAGTGTGGGTGTTGTAGTAGAGCTCTGCCAGGCCCCTTTGGGGGAAAGGCGTGACGATATGTACATGTATGTATGTTTGTATGAATGAATGAATGGCACGCCCTACAGCCTAAACTGCTTGATGTATTTCGACATGTGAGGTGTCATTTGAATCGTCTTGAGTGGAAGTGACATAGGGTACAACATTTAGCAGCCGGTGTTTCTTTTTATTTTAAGAAATGTTGCTTGTAAAGAACACGAGCAATCAACAATCAGTGTTCTGCGTAAATTCCGCCAGCTATTTCTCCAGACCAATCTTTCCATTCCATCTTCCTTCTATAGGTATCTTTATCCGTCAACTATCTATCCGTTATAAATTATCTGGCAGTTAATTGAATGTATCGAGGGGAGGCAGCGATGCGTCACGCTTATCAGCAGCTGGGGTAGATATGGAGATTTTGAGGTTATACAATGACCATAATGACGTTTGCTAGTTGACATTGACAGCTGGACATTTTAATAAGTAGTTATTTGTACTTAACTACGTGACTTGCACAAAATTGTATGCCATTATCTACATCTACACTACCTACACTTTTGCATAGAAACCTCCTTGTAATTAACGTTGTTATAACTTGGAATAGTTAAGTATACAATGTTTTGTCATTTTCGATCGAGTAGAAAAATTAGGAGAAAGAAAGAGATAAAACACCCTTGTACTGCCGAATGATATTTTATTTTTAATATTCTTATTATGTTTGTTTACTTTGTATTTTTGGTGTGCAATAAAGATATATTGTATTGTAAAACACTGTACCTATAACTATTCCGAGATTATTTATTTATTTAGGTAGAAATACCAACTGTTTACACTTTAGACATTTAAAAAAAGAAAACACTAAGTAACAGAGTTCTGAAGTGAAAACCTATTATAGGTATTTACAACATTCTTTTTCTAATACTTTAACTAGTTATTTTATTCACAGTTTTAGGAAAGTTGGAGAAACAAAATTAAAAAATATATAATATTACAAATGAAACTTAATTAAATTTACACCGAAGATGATAAAACACATTTTATACTTATAAGAAATGCCATTTAAATATTTCGTCAATTTACTTTTAATACTATACATTATATTTATAACGTTTTTGGAATAGGGGTAATCCTAATTCTAAATATTATTATAAAAGTATGAGGGCTTCCTCCCAACGACCACTTTCAGAACGGCCACCAGTGGTGGTAGTTAGGACAAAATTTTAATGTTTGTCCCAACTGTCGCCGGTGGGGCTCGTTGGGATATAAAATTATATTTTGTGCAAACAACCACCACCAAAATTGCCATCACCGTAAAAAATTAGAATTCTAAAAGTACTCTAACTCTTTTAATTCAAAATGACTGAGTGTCCTAGGCTTTGAAACGCGAGAGCAGTCGCATAGAGACGAACTGAATAGTAAGTCACATTCTCTATTCATCAATTCATAGTCAGAAGTGCTTAAGTACCAAACCAATGAAAAGACCTGTTAAATAAAATGACATTCTTGAAACTTTTGCAAGTGCAATAAAATTTCAGAGCACTTCGATAGTTACCACCATTAATGGACGAAAGGGTAGAATGGGGTACAGGGGACATTGCAGGACGTCGGGGTACGTCGGGGTACGTAGGGGTACGCCGGGGTACGTCGGGGTACGTCGGGCTGCACTCGTACAATTTACAGCCTTTACGCTATTTTCAATTAAACCCCTAATGGCTCATGGTCCACCGATGCGCCGATTGTCTAATTGTAGATGGGTATAGAGCTGGTGGGGTGTGACAGGTGCGGGTGTACTGTGTCAACGTTTTGGTCTGAACAAGTCTTAGTTGAATTTTTTGAAACTCTGCCTAATTTTGTGTTGAAAGCAATGTTTTATAAAAGGCATAAAAAACATTGTGTAAAGCCTTTCTTAGTATCTATCCACTGCCTTGTCTATCAGGCCTTATATTTTAGCAACATAGTATTTATTATGTACTTTCATAACTTGTCTTACAATACTTTATAGCTATTGAACTTTTGTCTCAACCACTTTAACCCTTTATAGTTATTGGTGGTTTCAATAGCTCTATAGTGTCCAGTCCCACTCTGTACACCCTTTGTAAAAACTTTCCTTTAATCGCTTCACATTACGATCGTGTAACGCGCTAAGTTCCTCTGTTATTGGAACGGATATGCGTTGACCACTCAGGTGGTAGACACCGCATCTAATACGCCTTCACCCATAACAACACCTACCAAAGGCAAGCGCACACTACACGCTATCACAGCGACGTGCATGAGAAATCAGTTTGCGCAAAATATTGTAGCTAGCTCTCAGCCCGGCTACACGCAGAGCACAAACAGTTTGTGTATTGTTTGAGTTAGTGCAAATTAGCGTTTGTACAAGCCATTGGTGCGATATACTGTTTTACCGTCTTAACATGTTTGCTTGTGCAAATTGGAATTTGCGCAAGAAAGATTGAGTGTGTGGCCGAGCTTTAAAACAACTTAAAGTTTTTTTTCCCAAAAGACTTTTAAATATGACGTCATTATCCCAGCCATCATCATCATAATCGTCATGTTAGCCCGAAAGACGTCCACTGCTGGACAACGGCCTCCCCAAATTACCTTCACAACGACCGATAGACAGTTAAATAATGGAAATGGCAATAGAAAGCATCTAAAATGTTAATAAAAGTGTAAAGAAAAAAACGAGGTACGAGGTAGTAAGAATAAGGTGTAAAGTGAGCTTTTGATAGGCTCACACTACTTGTTGTAAAATTTACTTGCTTACAAGACTGAATTTAAAAACTGAAAAATTAACACAAAATGGACTCAAAATTAAGAGAGTTAGGCAACGCAAAATATTATAAATAGCCAGTTTGATAAAATCCACCGATGTTTGTTTACAATTTCAAATCAATACGGCGTCTACTGCTTCAGTCCGCGACGGTTCAAAGTTTTGTACAGTATTATTGAATATGCCCGAGATCGAATCTGCTAATGAAAATTGGTAAATTCATTCGTTAATTCGTTTCGGTGAAGTTTTGCGGCGCTGTTTTATTGGGTTTGTTTCGTAAGAGGGTAACTCGTAGTAGCCTGTTTTCATTTCAATAAATAATTTTATTAAGAAAAGCACTGCGACATCTCCGACCTGCATTTTTAAACTATCGTATAGGAACCGTTTTTCTTTATGATAAAAAATTCGATGAAAAGCATATAGTCTACTAGCTGTTACTCGCGACTACGTTTGCGTTTATTTAGAAAATATTAAACAAAAACCTTTCTTGCGAAATACTATAACTAATTATAAAAAAACATCAAGATCTGTACAGCCGTTTAGCCGTGAAAAGCCTACAAACAGACAGATTTATTTCCATTAGACTATTTTCCATTTTACAAAATTAGTATGGATAGTATGGATGGATTATAAACCAACATTCATCCAAACAATTCAATACTTACCTCACAATTCAAGCATCAATAGTAGCCTTCATAGGTCTTTTTAGATTATTTTTTTCATGTCGATGTTTGCGTCTAATTAGTTATTTTAAAATGTGTTTATTATGAACTCAACGCAAAAATGAGTTTGTTTGTTTGTTACACTTTCACGCTCTAACTACTCAATCGATCATCATGAAGTTCTGCATACACGTTGCTAGGGGTAGGTACTACCTAATACATTACTAAAAGAAAAACAGAACCCGGCTGCAAAATGTTGTACCCTATGTCACTTCCACTATCAAGAAGATTCAAATGACACCTCACATGTCGAAATACATCAAGCTGTTTAGGCTGTAGGGCGTGCCAAAGAAACCTCATACATACATACGAGTACATACATACATAAATAGTCGGGTTAAAAGGATATTATAGGGTGCTTTTTAACCCGAAAAAATTTACGGATCCTGTGAGACAGCGGATTATCAACCTTTAGCTGTAGGTACTAGCAAGATTGATTCGGAAGATATATTCAAAGATTTGTACCTAACATATCATACGCTACGCCTTTCCCCCGAAGGGGCTGCCAGAGGTGTAATACATTACTAACACTTCGCCGGGCAATATTCAGTCCCAAATGGGACCGGGGCGAGCCTGCCGCCATGCACCGGGCTCCATTCATGTAGCAGATGACGTACAAGACGCACATATTATGTTCACACAATGAACAAATTGGTACGTGCCGGCGACTGGGATCGAACCTTCTCTCTCTGGCTTGAAAGGCGGGCCTTCTCCAAGCAGGCTATCATCGCTTGTATCGCTTGTAAAGAGATATCAGACAGATAAATATATCCATGGCAATTATGCTATTCCTTTCAAACCAGCCTCCAAGTGCGAAATCTTACAAAATAACCCGTAAACATTTCAAAACGAAACAATACGTATTTACGTAAGATATTGTTACGTGACGTTATCCGACAATTATTGCCATTGTTGGCTATACAATGTAGAGGACATTGTGGCTGGTTATTAAATATTTGAGTCGTTAGGCATTTGGAATACGATGCGGTTGCATAACAGATTTTTGTGAAAAGTAGTGCATAGTGAAATGAAATTGTCGTAAGATAAGATATTCATGTCAAGCTAAAATGTTCGTAACTTTGGCTCAGGCAAGATAAGAACTATTTTTGTTAGAATGAAGTGAGTTCTCAGAGCCTAATGTGAAAACCCTGCATTTCAAAAAAAAGTACTAGTCCTGTCGAGAATCAGTCAGACCAAGTCCGACCTCACATGGAGTACTGGTCCCATCTTTGGATAGAGGGTATTATAAGGTTAAGAATTATTTAGAAGACAAAGATGTCTGGAGCCTTCCACTTCCGCCAAGTAGCCACTAGTATGTATAGATATTACCTAGTTGTAAGCCAAAGTCTGTGAGACAGTTATTTATTTATTCTTTGAAAGAATAATGCCTCTCAGTTTCTTGCATTACAACGTAGAGCTGTTAGAATTGTCGACCATCCCAAGCTCATAGAATCATTCAATCTCCAGAAAAAGGAAGAAATAAGAAGGAAAAAGAAGATTGAAAGATTAAACTATGGTATTATTTATTTATATGATCAACAAAGCTAGAATTTAGCATGGAAAGTGCTGTATTCCTCCCATACAACACCAATTAAAGCATGTCTAGTATCCAATTGCATGACAATTACGTCGCGCAGACAGCTCGCAGGCGGGATCAGAAGCACTACTTACGTTTGACATATTTTAGAGAAATCCGTTTCCGCTTCTCTATAATGAGTGTCATATTCGGAAGGTAGCGTTCGCAGAAAATTGTAACTGTGTGTTAAGAAATTATCATCAGTACAGTCATAAACGTTCCCAGAGTATCCACTGCAGGGACACTGACTTGCCTTCAATACTCAAATATTTATTGCTCATATTAATTATGTAGTCATGCAGGTCTTAACATGTAAGATATAAGTAAACATTATAAAATGACCCTATTAGGGTATGCCAACAATTTGTACGGAACGATTTATTCTATGTCATCAAAATTACACTGGCCTAAATTTTTTTTTTTTGTTTTGTGCAGCTCTGTTCGCATCTGTAGTCGGTAAAGTATGTAGTATGAACTACATTGCTGTTACTAGATGTCAGCTGACAGCTCTGGTTTACCTACAATTCTTTTTTAACCTTTGTACGGTTTTATTCAAAATCAGTCCATGTTATAACTACTTCTTTGACATTAATCGTATAAATTTATGATGGCAAGTAATTCATGAAGTTACATTAACGATCCTGATATGTTTTGTTACATATGCGGTTAGTATATAATGAAAAATCAACGGAAACCGATTAATGATGACACGGTAATTCACTTGTATTCTGTAGGTATACTTTCTTCCTCATGAACAAGAGCTGCTATAAAAAATGTGACTAGTTTTCTCGTATCTGCTCACAAAATTTACCCAAAATCAGGTCTAAAATCTTAGGCTCCAAAATGAGTGTAGGCCAGTGTTATCTGCAAAAAATTCGTCAATACTCTTTGTAGCATTTCGGTGTCAAAAAGGATTTAAATTTTTTATGAAGGTGTCGTACTTATTGAAGTCTTTAAATTTAAATTAGGCAATTCGTTATACCTACAGGGTGTTGGTTTTAAGTGTAGTTATACTTCAGGGTATTGGTCTACCCGTCAAAGTGAACAACTTATAGAACATATATTTTTAAAATTCGAAAGAAAAATAATCGAGGCTCCACACAAAATAACTAGGCACGTGATTAATTTTTTATGAAGACTTTAGTTTTTTTTTCTCGAATTTTGCAAACTGATTTACCAAAAGTTGTTCAATTAGACGGGTACAACAACACCCTTAAGTATTACTACACTCAAAACCAGCACCCTGTATATTTGTATGGCCATTGAGTGAGGACCCGAACTGTGACGTCACTAGATTTGATGATTTATTATATAGTACCTGGATGGCCGAGCTTTGCTCGGTATTTTTTTTAAATTTTTTAATTGTGTTTTTTGGATAATAAACAATTGATTTTAGTCTAACCTCAAAGCAAACACTCATTGACTTCGTGTTACTTAACAACGCCATCTGCTGTTGTGTCGTTAAAGCAATTAGTTGCTCACAAAAAATAGTAGTATTATTATTCGCCAATAGATGTCAGGAAGAGTCATATTTTTCAGTAGAGATTGATTATCGATAAAACACGAATAAAATGATATTTTCTAAAAATGATTC
Organism: Peribatodes rhomboidaria; assembly: GCA_911728515.1. NCBI lineage: Eukaryota > Metazoa > Arthropoda > Insecta > Lepidoptera > Geometridae > Peribatodes > Peribatodes rhomboidaria. The sequence continues at coordinate 14,291,844 of OU452187.1, read as the reverse complement.
CTAGCTAGATCGATTTATCGCCCCCGAAACCCCCTATATACTAATTTGTATGAAAATCGTTGGAGCCGATTCCGAGATTCCAATTATATATATATATATATATATACAAGAATTGCTCATTTAAAGGTATAAGATTATATATATATTTATATAATTTTTATGTGCTTATTCACTTATTAGCTTTTTCACTTAGCCTTCAATCGAGGGTGATTGAGTCGTTATCCACTACGCTGGCTACGGGTTGGTGGATGAACGCTGATTAATTCTAGGGCATGTCGGTTTCCTCACGATGTTTTCCTTCACTGTAAGAGCACGTGTCAAATAACGGAATGTTATGTTATACTTAATACTAAGCTAACAAGGCTTGTTTCATGTAGCAATATCGTATTGCTACAAATCGAGAGAAATGGAAAAGTAGCCAAATCGGCGATTACCAAGAATAGGTGAAAACTGGCCATTTTGAAATGTGAAAATCTTGAAATCAAAATCAAACATTGCGAGTGATTGTGTGCATATCTGTAGCTTCGTCACGCTAACACTGCTAAATGGATTTAGATGAATTTTGTTGTGGAGGTAGCTGATACCTTGGCTTAATTCACTACTATTTTTTTATTTATGCTGTAAAAAAGGTAGGAAAAAATTTAGGGGGTTAAGACGCGTAGTGTATTAGTTTGTACATGTACCTACTACCTTTTTGCGTGTTTAGTTTGACCTATTAACGAAAAAATCCAACATCCAATCAGGCAATCAATTCACTAGGATCACATAACCAAACTAGACCATGTAAACTACATGGACCTATTAAGCTGCGGACTAGCATCAAGATTGCACCTACACCGCACCGCACAACACATCTGCGCACCGTACTCTACCTACGTACGATAGACCCGCCTCGAAGAGTAGCGACGTGTAAAATCTGCATTTCTTTGAGATGCACTTGTCCTCCTCGACGCTCCCCCCCTCCCCGCGTCCTCACCCCTCCCCCTCGACGCCTCTTAGATAAAGAGGGCTCTACTTTCGCACGCTTTGAGAACGAGCTCCCAGGTTTTGTTAGGAGCACTGGTGTAGAGGAAAAAAGTGAAGAATGACCAGTTTCCCTATAATTTTTTTTCTAATTACGGTACCCTAACTAACCCTGATGCGTGTATTTAAAAAATAGCATGATGTTTTAGACAAAATTCCAAGATCCTAAAATGATTACTTATTCGAATCTGAAGAAGAGACACTAAATACACTTTCATATTGTCATATCAATGACTAAATACACACTTCTATTAAACAACAGCCAGACACAGAACATACACAAATGTTAATCACATTACTATTTGCCCAAGTTGGGAATCGAACTCACGCCCCCAAGCTCAGAAGGCAGGTTCACCACCAACTGAACCACCGAGGCAGTCAAATGTTACATCGCAAGAAGATAGATGCGTCAGTTTTCATCATAATCATTTCAGCCCGGGAGACGTCCATTGCTAGATAAAAACCTCCCAATGATGATGATAATTAATGATCTCACAGTGCATTGCCAGCATCCAGCGACTTCCTGCGACCCTCACCAGCGGATGGTGATAAATGATCTCACAGTGCATTGCCAGCATCCAGCGACTTCCTGCGAACCGGACCGACCGGCGGATGTGACCGGCGGATGGCCGTCCACGCTACGTCTTCCGGTTCGTGGACACCACTCGAGAACCTTTCTGCCCCATTGGTCGTCGGTTTTACGAGCGATGTATAATATTAACACCCAGACATAGGACAAACATAAATGTTCATTACATAAATGTTTTCCTAGGCGGAAATCGAACCCACATCCCAAAGCTCAGAAGGCAGGTTCACCACCAACTAAACCTCTGAGGCAGCTTAGTTTTGAAATTAGATGGGGGGAAGGGGCTGGCAGAGGTGTAATATAACGCCTATACTTCGCTGGACGATATACATTCCCAAAGTGAAAAGAGGCGAGCCTGACGCCATACACCGGGCTTCAGTTATGTAGCAGATGACATACAATACGCACATATGTTCACACAGTGAACAAATTGGTGCGTGCTGTCGGTTGAGTTTAACCCGCTCGCTCTGGCTTGAGAAGCAGGCCTTCTCCAACTAGGTTATCATCGCTTCCATTCCATCGCTTTTAAATTTCTATTTCTTTTTTTAAAGTTTTTTTAAACATTCATACTGCTCTTCCCTCAGCTACGTCGCAACCCGTCACACGTATAGGAGAGCCGGTTGTTAGGTGTTTTGTTTTGTCCTCGTATGATAGAGCGAGTCTGCCAGGTTAGGGCGCATTGTTCCCGGATACGACGAATTGGTGACATCGCGCGTGATTCTGGAATCCAGCTTGTTTTGACTTGAAGGAATTATGAGCTACACATAATCGTTATAGTCGTTATCAAAATTTGAAATTTCGCTTTAGGACAAAAATTATGTTGATTAAGTTAATGACACGGACCAAGCCATGCCGTGAAATGACCTAGTCGTGTTTCGGGATGTAGTCCGGTGTAACCGTTCCGAAGACGGGTCTGAGCAGTAGTGCACTTGTAGCGCCTCACTCAACTGCCGTCTTTGTACTTCTTCACTCCATAAAACTTCAAGGCTAGAGTGAATAAGTACCATAAAGGTCGTCGTGCTCCATCTTGGACCACAACGTCGCTTAACATCAGGCGAGTTGGTGGTCAAACGCCGACCTTTTCTACATTAAAAACAAAATGGTAAATTAATAATTCTTTCGTGAAAAATTGTCTAGATGATGGTGAAAACCGCATTAAAATACGTTGCGTCTAGGAGTTATTAGCAGTTCTACAGACACGCGGAAAGTGACTTTGTTTTATATTATGTAGAGAATAATATACAAAGCTTGAAACACCGGCTTTCCGTCATCCATGTAAACAGTTTTTAGACTTTTGTAAATAACATCATAAAAACTGCTCGACCGATTTCGAAAAAAAATTATATATACCATTCCTAAAGTATGAACTACCAAGCAAAAAATATATATATCATGATTTTTTTTTTACAACACAGGTACAACAATTTGCAGCCGGGTTTTTTATTATTCTTCTAATAACATTAGTTGTTTATTGTCTAGTTAACAACTCATACTCAGTAGGTAAGCGACATTAACACTAAAAAAATATAATTTTAATAAATAATATCTTCGCCGATAGTGGCGCCAATCATCAAGACAGGTGTTACGTCGACCGAGCCCCTAACATTTCCCAAAGAAAGCGAGGGCTCGGTGGCTATCGGGTCGGTATCGGGCCGGCGATCGCGGGTTCGATTCCCGAGGGCTGTAATTAGATTGTTAGTCGCATGCAATAGTAATGTGTCATGTATGAGGCTTGCGGCGTCTTGATACTTGAGGTGGTAAAGTTGGTGGTAGTCCTACAAATATTATAAACGCGAAAGTTTGTAAGAATGGATGGATGGATGGATGATTGTTACTCTTTCACGCTAGAACGGCTAAACAAATCTGGATGAAATTTGGCCCAGAGATAGAGTATAGTCTAGAATAGCACATAGGATACTTTTGAACCGCGGGTGAAACCGCGAGGCGCAGCTTGTAATGAATAAAAATGCCTTATTTTTTACAAGACAGTTGCCGGTTCAAAAAGAAGAAAAATATGGGACTTTTTAACATTTGTTGATTACAACATTATTTTTTTTTAAGAAAAGTAGTAAACATTACCCGACCGATAGTAGACGGTAACAGCCGCCTATGGACACCTACAACACTAGCAATGCTGTCGACATACTCGTCTGGTGACTGGTGACGTTTATGCTTAACGTTTTAAATTTAGTCTGTTTCACTTAGTTTAGTTTAGTTAATTTGTCAGTTTGTATCCATAACCGACAGAGCGAGCGTGAGCGAGCGAATCGTTTTTGTTTCAAAAATACTTTCGTATGTCCGAATTCCGTCCGGATCTTTTTAATCTCTACGGCTCTACAGCCGCGAGGTCTACAGCTAACAGAGCCTCTAGTATTATTAGTGCAATTCTCTTAAAATTATTTTACTCCCATTTGTAGAGCTCAAGTATCAAACCGCCCCGGTCAGCGTATAAATACAGTTTGATGTCGATAAGAAAGTCAGTTGAGAATTTAGTATGCATAATTTCTTTTAACGAATATCGGCTGGTCATTTTAATGTTTAAACTATTCTCATGTTATACAGAGTTGGAGTTATGTTTTGTTTCGATTAATATTCGAACATTTGGAACTTTTTAGCTAGTTTTTGACGTTTTTTTAACCTCCGACGCAAAAATAACTGGGTGTTATAAGTTTGATGTGTCTGCGTGTGTGTGCATCGATTTCGACTTTGTTTTTTTTTTGAAAGGTGAATTAGTCGGGAGTTTTTTTAGTTATGTTTGAGGAAAATCGGAGTTTTTTTTAATTTTATATTTACTTATATGGGGCCGTTCAAGTATTACGTGAGCAGATTTCTTACCATTTTTACCCCCCCGCCCCCCTTGTCATCAAAAGTAAGCAAAGCACTTACTCGCTCCCCCTATGCTTACGTAAACATTTTTAGTAATAAATGTTTTTTATATTATTATTTTTAAAATAGAAAAATTCATGAAAATATTAGGTTTAACTGATACACATAGAGTAAATGACAAAAAAATATAATCAGAAATAAAGAACATAACTAACATAAAGAATATTTTCGGAACACATTAATAGTCTTCAGTCCATGAAACCTGAATCCATGATTCTAAGTTATCGATGACATTGGATTGCTGCTCAGTGTTGTGAGTCTGCTCACTTTCATCCGATTTTGGAATGTCTACGTCACTCTCATCGAGCCATTCAACATCTTGGTGCTCTAAATTTTGAATAATGCACATCAATTCATTAGCACGACGAGCAGCGACTCTTACAGGTCTAACTTTTCCCTCTGTGGGCGTGTTTACTTTTTTATGGATCTTCTCGATGTGACGATTTAATGATTTGACGGAAGCATGATAAAGACCACACGTTTTGCATGTTCGGCTTGAGAGCCTCAATTTTACCGTCGGACAAAAATAATCGTAGGGCATTTGCAAAAAATATTTGAGGGTAGTACTCAAGCGTAGAGCTAAATTGACTGGAAGATCAAGAAATTGTCCTCCTTCATCCAAAACCAAGTCATCAACTGTTTGTTTTACTTTTGCAGGTGGTGGAAGAAACCTGTTGTCTAGTAATTTGAATAGGCCACTTCTTGGACGACAGCATTCTGTATTTTTACATTTTACAATTTGAAGCAAGTATTGGCTTTCACGCACATGTTCTGAGTACCATTTAATGTCTGGAAATTCAGGAACATCTTGTTCATCAGCCTCAACATATTTTGCAGTAACATTATAGCCATCAATTTCCATTGAACTCCATACTTCAGCTAATACATTTCTTGCAAATTCGAAATTATATCTTTCTAATTGTTCATCAATTGTAATGCCACTTCATCCAAATGAGACCCAAAATGGTCATGAGGCAGTATTAAACCAGCCAGTTCCCGACTCAGAGGAGCCGTTCTTCGCTCTACTCTGTTATACGCACTCCTTCCAGGAGCATTGGTAGCTATAAACAATGCATCGAGATCATGTCGTTTAAAATGTTGTATAGCAAACCCTATAACTTTTTGATAACGCGGATTTTCATCTGGCCCTCCATCAACCGTCATAATTACTACTGGTTTTACTAGTCCATGGTCAGTTTTTGCTAATGGTCGAAACTCTTCAAGTTCGAAAAGCGTCTGGAAATCCTGAGCATGAGTATTAGCAGTAGATGAACTATGCTTTCCACTTCGAATAGCGATGAATGTTGGCCCAGAATATCCGACGGCTTGCGGTTGTCCTAGCATATTGGAAGTAACTTTGATACCAGCATAAACAGATGGTATTAATTTATGACGCTCAGCGATTACCCAATCGTGGTCAGGTAATTTGATTCTATATTCCATATGCATTAAAAGAGGTGCTTGCTTATTTGCCGCAGTGACTCCAATAGGGACTCGAGCTTTGTCATCTTGAGATAAGAAAAATACTTGATCTGGTCCAAGTATGGATGCTATGTTCTCTAAATAATGGATTGATGTTTCAGCGAACTTGCTATCTAAGTGGCTCTTGTGGTGATCAGTTTGAGCACGAATGAGCCTAACAGGGACTGTCGATACATGTCTTCGTCCCTCTGTAGAATTCGATTTTCTGGGAATCAAACGAAGATATGTCGCACTGCGACTAATGTCAAATCCTTGTTTACGCAGTTCTTGTGTGAGTTCGTCAAGAGTTTTTACGCTGCGAATAGATTCCGTTCGTCTCCTGTCACACTCCCAAATAAAGCTATATCCGCAATTGTTTTCAATAGTAATGGTTGATCGCTTTCAAGTTTAGGATGTCCTACTGAATCCCTCAGAGATAGTCTTCTTTTTATTTCAGGATTTTCCTGACAAATATCTTCTAACTTTCTTTTCATACCATCCCTGTGTTTCTTCTGGGCAACTGCGTTTTGAATCTTCCTGTTTAAAGTATTTTTTGCTGTTTTTAGTTCCTCGCGCAACTTAATGATCTGTTTATCAACTTCAGCGCAATTTGGCATAGTATCTCTGGCAGAATACAAAGCGTTCAGATTTTTTTCGAGTAGAGTAATCTTATTTTTCAAAGCTTCTTGAGAAGGTTTTGCTCTTTGTTTATCTGCATTATTATTATTTTCGCATTGCTCTTGTGATTCATTGCCGGTTTTAATTTTATCTTCTTGCTGTTTTTCAATGTTAGAAAATGACTGTATAATTTGTGTTTTTTCTGCAGGTTTACTGGTAGAAGATGTTGCCTAAAAATTAAAAATTTCTAAGAGTTCTGCTGGATATTCTCTTATTAAGCTACATAAATTCACCGTATTTAATAAAACCAGCGTTTAAGTATTATTGAAAGCTTTTCCCCACAGAAACCCTTCACATACAGATATTGAAAACACCGTGTATTTTGTGACCAATTGCCGGAGTCGATCTTAAGAAATAAAATATCAATCATTTACCTTTTTACTTTGAGATAGGCCATCATATTTTTTACTCATAAATCGTTTTAATTGTTACAGAACGTAAAGAGAAACTTTGTGCTTATATTTACTCACCTTGGAAAAAAAATGAAGCAGATTGGATTTATTTTTAGTCGCCGCTTGCAATTCTTCTTCAATTCTCTTAGATACAATAATATCTAGTTCCTTATCTGACTTTGCTTGTAATTTATAATTTCGCCAAACTTCGTTAACTAACTTTTGTACATATTGCACTTTCGTCCCAGTATGAGATTTTTTAAAACTTTTGAACAGTTTTTGGTATAACTTGGATTTGTCTATATGATATGACATTCTAATAAGATATTTAAATTTAAATAATTAAAACGTTAAACTTTGGCTAATTGCATCAACATAAACACAAATGATAACTTTCAATGCTTACAATACGTTTAGAATCCAAACAAAACAATACTGATAGATGCGCACTTGCAGCCGGCCGGCACGAGAGTGAATTATTAGACAAGTGAATAGCGCACGGTAATTTCCCTAATGCGCGGTAATTCCCATAATCAGTTCTCAAAGCGAGTGCCTACGCATATGTATTATTTGCGGGAATCCCCGAAAAAACTTAAATAACTAACGATGACGTAATCATCATCTAGACCCCCCCACCCCCCATGTCATCCAAAATAAGCAAAACAGAGACCCCCCCACCCCCCCTTGGTGCTTACGTAATACTTGAACGGCCCCTATTTGTTAGAAAATAAATTTGTGTGTGGTGTAAAGTGTGAATAGACTTTGTTGTTATCTCTCTCTCTCTCTCTCTTTCTTTTTTCCGTACTAAAATAGTAAAAAGGATCCCTAATGGTGAGACTCCTATGTCTGTCTGTCTGTCAGTATATCGACGCCGATTATTTTGAGATGAACAACTCCAGTTTTCGCCTTAGAATTCAAAGTAGGTACTTTCTTAAATATTTTTAGACAAGAAAGAAGATTTAGAAAAAAAAAAAAAATCAACAAGACTAAAATAACTCTACCTATGTTTGCCAAAAAAATATAATTATAAAATGTCATCAGGATCTGTTCAGCTGTTTTTTTTTTACAACAGACTAGGTATGCGTTTGACCACTGACTCACCTGATGGGAAGCGTCGACGTGATCGAAGGTGTAACAAGCTTGCCTAAACCTATATATGTAGGAGATACCCATTTACTTTACTCTTAAACACCCCTGGATTGTATTTAGGTGGAAAAACAGACGCAAGCAACGAGCTTCACACTATGCAGTTCTTACAAGAAAGGTTGACTTGAAACGCTTAGTGCGTTTTGGCGGAATTTCCACCATAAGAGGGTGTCTGTTACTGGTGCACCTGGTACAATTATAAAAGAACGGTGATGGCTGGATCAGGTCTTGTGCACACTCGCCGTAGTGTAGTGTTTTGCCGTGATAAGCCTAGAAACAGACGGACAGAGTAACTTTCGATTTTATGACATTGGTTTGGATATTTAGTGTGAACATTAAAGTTAACTCCTTACTTACTTATAAACGTTGAATGACATTGGACTGCGCACGTCATGGATCAAACTGAGGCGACTCGCCTCGAGCTGATCCACAACGTGCCTCTAGTCTTTGCCTCAGAACGAGCCTCAAACTGAGGCTGTTTACTTCGGGTCGATGCTGCTGACCCGAATTTGCCTCTAGTGGATACCTGGCTTATTGAAATCTATAAGAAAGAAAAGATAAAACAACGGATAACTATTCCGAGGACAGCATCTATTACTAAGGGAGGTATAGTATATAATATTTATCATTTGAACACATTTAGGTGCAGCTGGCCGCTCCCCGCGATAAAAAACCTTACCCGCTTAAACGCTTACCCGCGAATAAAAAGTAGCATGAATACTTACTATTCCAGACTATAATTTATTCCTCTGCGAAATGTCATTCAGATCCGTTCAGCCGTTCTGACGTGATTGAGTAACAAACATTCATCCGTACATCCATATAAAGTAAAGATGGATATGTGGATGGATGTTTTGTACAAAAGTTTATATTCCCTTAAATATTACGCATTTATAATATTAGTGTGATAATTTATTCGTAACCTCGTTCTATGAAGTCGTCCAGTAAAGCATTGGAAGTCGCAATTATCCTCTTCAAATCGAGACGTATGATGGCTCACTCTCGACACCCCCTCTGGGGGTGGGGCTGACCTATATGTACGGGAGTCTTAGGGAATGGCGGTCGGGATTTTATTAAAGTTAATTGATTTTAAACGTATTTTATTCATTAAATCTACTCTGTACTGAGAATTAGGTTATACAACAAGCTGTTTTGCATTCGCGAGGAGTTCGTAAAGGTAGTTATACTTCGCTAGTAGAGCACGAATAAACTTTTGGGCTACGTTAAAATCGAGAAGAAAAAAACAGCTGTTCAAGAAGAAGTCGGTTAAAAGTTTGTTGGCGTTAGCTTTTCAAGCATTCTCTGATAGTTTTAATCTACGTGTCTTCAAATCTCGAGCATCGATATATAAGTACTACGTGCTAGATTTAATCATCCGAACGCAAACTTTGGTCCACTCCAATGCACTGAAATCCTTGCACCTTGCATTAGTGTAGTCCCGACACGCGTGCAGTGTGGTTGTATACGGAGTGGCGCTAATTAACTGAAATCATAGTGTGATTCTGGGCGGACGTAAAATAGAAATTCGGTAGTCAACGCTTCACCTAGCCTGCGGTCAGCCCACGGTGGGCAGGCCTCGAGTGAATCGGTTTCTTTCAAAGGTCTACGCTAAGCCCGTGTCATCAGAAGAGATGGCGGAATAATCATTTAAAAAGCAAAGCTTACAAAACTTACTCGTACCTCCCATGTTGTAATTCGTCATCCATGTGAACAATTTTTGACTTTTGTTAATATTTTAAAAACCGCTTGATGGATTTTGACGAAATTGATATGGGACCACCTCCAAAAAATAATCTACCAAACAAAATAAGAACCATTAAGATCATCTCACAAATAGCGGAGTAACCGCGTAACATACATACATACATACGTACAAAAAAAAAACAAATAAACATAAAGTCAAATTGAGAACCTCTTCCTTTTTGGATGTCAGTTAATAAAAAACGCCTATTATCGAAAAAAGGAAAAAAAAAGCATTGATAGCAGTGCTGACGAGCTAACATAGGCAAATGAGTCGCGTCTCCATTAATATTCAATTATTCACGCTCATCTAATGGCGTCTATCGCAAATTAACATACAAACGGTTATTTTTATCGATGCTCGTATTGTTTTTGAATGCAAAATCAGTTCGCTGCATCGAAAAAAATCCGGCCAAGTTCGAGTCGGACTCATGCACGAAAGGTTCCGTACCATTATCGTTAACAAGGTAAGAAAATCATGTCTAGTGTATCGGAGCTCCTTTTAATATTTATTTTATTCTGTTTTTTAGAGCTTGCTATTATAGCGGCAACAGAAATACATAATCTGTGAAAGTTTCAACTGTCTAACTATCACGGTTCATGAGATGACTGGTGACAGACGGACAGACAGAAGGTGGTCAAAAAGAATTTCACTTAAACTATAATGTTGTAATTGGCAGCCTTATCACTATGAGCGATCTCTTCCAGGTTGCCTTAGCTAGTTCACTTATTTGTAACGCAGTATAGCTTAGCTATTAGGTGTTCGTAACCATCACCGAGGTAGTAACGGACGACACGGTCAGTCTTAGGATGGGTGGCCGCGGTTGGCGTTTACAACTGAGCGCTACCATTCAATTGTAGGCCTCTGTTATGTCTTCTAAATCAACGACCGTCAACACAGCACGCATGTCAGAGGTTTTAGGTGGTATATATATATATGAGTAGGTTTTTTTTTTGAAATTTGAATATTTTTTTTAATATAGGTATAGAAAGTTTAGCCTTTTTTTTAGCCTATAAAGTTTGACACTACCACTTGCACTAAATATGAGAACTGCCTAAGTTATTGCTTAACTTGTTTAAGCAACTCTTACTACGTAGTTCCTACCTAAATTTACTTGGACCAACTTAATGCCATTTCTTAGGAGACTCTTAATTTTGTGTGCCCGATAAGCGAATATGGCGCTGGGAGTAAGTAGATTACACTGGATAGGCAAATACTTAGGCAATTCTTATATTCAGTGGAAGAGGCCATGGCTTACCACTTAGCCTGTTTCAACCATGGTGTAACAATATACTTCGCCAGGGCCTCCATTCTACCCTGTTTCTACTATGTTAGTGAATTGTATATTTTTGGAACTGGCACGCAAAAAAAAAAAAAAATACAATTCGATGCAATTAACAGTTTATAAACAGTACCTGGATGTCCGAGCTTTGCTCGGTATTTTTTTTTTATTGTGTTTTTTGGATAATAAACAATTGATTTTAGTCTAACCTCAAAGCAAACACTCATTGACTTCGTGTTACTTAACAACGCCATCTGCTGTTGTGTCGTTAAAGCAATTAGTTGCTCACAAAAAATAGTAGTATTATTATTCGCCAATAGATGTCAGGAAGAGTCATATTTTTGTTATTTTTCTTCCAAGTTTATGTTTAAGTTGATTATCGATAAAACACGAATAAAATGATATTTTCTAAAAATGATTCCTAGCTAGATCGATTTATCGCCCCCGAAACCCCCTATATACTAATTTGTATGAAAATCGTTGGAGCCGATTCCGAGATTCCAATTATATATATATATATATATACAAGAATTGCTCATTTAAAGGTATAAGAATTTGCTTAGTAGAATCGAGGTCCAGGTATAGCGTTTCGAGACAAAAAAAGGCACGTGGTAGACACTCAATGACGTCAACCGTTGCATGAGCAAGACCGGAATAAGTCATTTACAACAAGTTCGAGATATACGATGACGATGATGAGTGACGTAGTCGGGTGTCAACTAGCGGAACTATAGACCATATTTTTTGGATTATGGTTCGAACTTCCCATTGAGCCCACTTTTAACCAGTAACATACATACATACAACGAGCACTATTCTGAAGTGGATCTCTTCCATTTGGCAAGGGGCGTCCTAAAGGTGGAAATAAAGAAAACTCACATGCCTGGAAGGTGGTCTGTGCCTAAGTGCCTCTCCCTCCTGTACACTCTCTCTCTCTCTCTCTCTCTCTCTCTCTCTCTCTCTCTCTCTCACACACACACACACACTTGTACTTATATTAATTGCTTAATTGATTGATCATAGTTTAGTTGTTAATATTAGAATTTGTAAAATTTTATGTATAAGTAGTTTTTTTTTTTGAATGTAATCAGTTTTGGCCACACTAAGAAATGTATCATCGTTGTATTATATATATTATGTACATAACGCTGTTGATTACACGAAATAAATAAATAAAAAAAAATAAAATTATTGAAAGGCAAACAAAAAACCTGACTGCAAAATACATAATAGTCTAACATTCCAGATATAACCACAATAATTAATAAAATGTCACTTTCACTGTTAAGACGCGATTGAAAATGACACCTCACATGTCGAAATCCATCAAGCTGTTCAGGCTGTAGGCCGTGCCAAAATAACCTCATTAATTCATACATACACTCGAAAAACGTAACCGTCCTTCTTGCATAGTCGGGTAAAACGGAGGAGGTACTGTTTTTCCGTATGCTTTATTTCCTGCAACTAAATTCTTGCAAGTCCTAATCAATACTCATAAAATTCCCGCTCTCGTAGCTATACATACCTATATGGGTATAGGTATGGGTAGGAGGTAGGAGGGATAGTAGGAGGAACGAAATAAAAGTAAGTAAGACATTGCGGCGGAGATCCTTTGGGAGGTAGTGTTGCTAGGTAGGTATAGTGTGAATCATAGTTTATACTGAACCTCAGATCAACCTAGAGAATAAGATGGCGCATGGCGTATGATTTAGGTGAAGCCAAAAACCATCCAAAAACTACGATACTGTCGTATATGTACACAACACGCAAAAATTGACGCAAAAAAACTACGTTACTCGCTTGGTAATTCTTACCTCGACATTATGTGCCTTGGTTTGTGGTATAATTTCGTGTACACAAAAATGCATATATAGTCTATTATAAAAGTGTGACCATTATGTACATTGCTTAATGGTATAATTTCGTGGACATGAATATACATAGTGCATTATAAAAGTGTGGCCAGAACCACATTTTGAGGTTCTTTTTAAAAACTGTGCAGTTTTTTTACAAGTCAATTTTGAAAAATCCGTAACATTAAACTCTTACAAATATGTGCAGTTTCGGAATATTAAATCTACTAAGGTTGTACATTGGAACGGAAATGGCTAACGTAGAGTTTGGGAATTTAATATTAGTTTTCGTGCAATTGTAAATGTTTTTCATGGCAACGCGCACAAGTTCAAAAGCGAAGTGGCTTCAGTGATGTATCACGCAGTGTTTCATCTTTTCCTCTAGGTTGATCTGAGTACTGAACTTGATACTGTGTTATAGATGTGTGTTCGGTGTAGAACAAAAAAAGGTTTTCTTGAAATTTTGTGTAATTTTTCTATTATTTTATATTTTGGTAGCAGTACGTTGATCGATATAAATTTTGGATGAGTGACGTTTGACAAGTTTTTTTGACACTTGGTTTGACATAAAAATAGCTGAGTTGTGTAAAGTACGAGCGGATGCGGAAAGCGCGACTTTTTAATAATTGAAGGACAAGTTAGTAAGTAGTGAGGACAAGGAAGTAAAGACGGCGCGAACAATGCAAAATTTAGTAAAAGTGTAATTAGGTACCTAGCAAAGAAGTTATACTTACCTAAGTTTACTCGATCAAGCGAGTATTAGCGAGCGACGCCTCTCTGTTTCAGCTTTGACAAAAATGATTTCGTATGTCCGAATTCTGTCTGGATTTCTGTCCGGATCTTTGCCTTCCTCTACAGTTCGCATTTCCAAACCGATTTTTTTGAATTTTGTGAGTAGGTTTGATAATTATGCAGAATTTTTTGCCGAGTCAGTATTTAAGATTTTTTTTAAATTGCGTATGTATGATTTTTTTTACGAGTCGGTTGAGGAATGCAACCTGTAGAGGACATACGTCGGTCGCGAGGTCTGCACCTCACAGAACCAGTAAGTAGTGATTAAAATACTTGCTGCGCCCCGCGTTTTTTTTTATGTACTGTAATATTATTAGACATAAATAATGGTAGTCCCACTGGATTACCAGAAATACCTAGTTGTTTTTTTTTATGTAGAGTAGGTCAGCGTTTGACCACGAACTTGCCTGATGTTAAGCGACGTTGTGGTCTAAGATGGATCACGACGACCTATAAGGTACTTATTCACTCTAGCCTTGAAGATTTGTAGAGTGAAGAAGTACAAAGACGGCAGTTGAGTGAGGCGCTACAAGTGCGCTACTGCTCAGACCCGTCTTCGGAACGGTTACACCGGACTACATCCCGAAACACGACTAGGTCATTAAAAAAATCCTATAAAGTTAAAAAGGTTAAAAAGTATCCTATGTGCTATTTAGACTATAATCTATCTCTGTGCCAAATTTCATCCAGATCTGTTCAGCCGTTCTGGCGTGAAAGAGTAACAAACATCCATTCATCCATCCATTGTTACAAACTATCGCGTTTATAACATTAGTAGGATTTGTTTAAGGAGCTAGAAATCTGCGCGCGCTGGCACAACAAACCTGCAGTCAATCAGCGGGGGCGGGCCCCACTGTCATCAATTTGCGTTACGTATTAGTTTAGAATATCATCTCAGTGTTTTTCTTCTTCTGGTATATTTCCATCTTTTTTCAGGTAATTTATAGTCAAAGCCAGTACAATTCAAGTTAAACATTAAAATGAACTTCCTTTCGAATAAACACTGAAAAGGCATTCCATTTCGCTGCATCCAAAAAACCTCTGCACGCTTCTGCGGAATTTGCATAGCTAATACATCGGCACACAGGCTGGCCTTCATACAATGAGGACACAGTATGGACAGTCGAGTCACGAATCAAAACTATTGACAAAGGGCTTTTGACAATTTTATTGACCTATATTGCATTATTCTGCTATTTCTTTTTAAACTGTTATTTTTCTACTGTAAACTAAATGAGACCGCGGTTATGAAGTATACTACGTATGTGCTATTCAGATTAATCTATTCCCGTGTCAAATTTCAATCAGTTCTGTTAAGCCGTTCTGTCGTGATTGAGTAACAAACATTGAAATCTATCCATCCAAACTTTCTCATTTTTATAATATTAGTGTGATTCATCTAATAATCCACTTGTCTTGATTTTGAGAATGGTAATATTGGAGGTGAAAACTTGTTATCGTTTTGGTAAATATTTTATTTTGGTAATACCGCTGGTCAAGTCTGTACACTAAATTATACATACGTATATCTACCTGATTCAAACAATAAGTAAGCGAGACTTGACGCCCGCGCATACCTTCGTTTTCGCTACTTCGTTAACTTCATAGCTGCCATTAAGTTTGAACCGGCCTGTATCAGGTTTGACTAGTGATAGGTTTTACATTATTCTGCCCAAAATTGAAGCGATGATAGCCTAGTTGGAGAAGGCCCGCCTTTTTAAGCCAGAGGGAGTGGGTTCGATCCCAGCCGCCAGCACGCGCCAATTTGTTCATTGTGTGAACATTTGTGCGTATTGTATGTCATCTGCTCCATGACTGGAGGCTGGTGTATGGCGACAGGCTCGCCCTCTGTCACATTTGGGACTGAATATCGTCTGGCGAAGTGTGGGTGTTGTATCCTCTGCCATGTCTGCTCTTTCCATGATTTTTAGTAAAATAGATTGTTTCATAACTGTTTTTAAATTTATAATAAGCCAAATCGGACTAGACGATGTTACATATGAAGGGAGGGATTAAAAGTTTCTATTCGAGGCAAATTAATAGTTAACAAGTAACATTATTGAAAGAAAAAAACAAAAACCCGGCTGCAAAATGTTGTACCCTACGTCACTTCCACTATTAAGACGATTCAAATGACACCTCACATTTCGAAATACATCAAGCTGTTTAGGCTGTAGAGCGTGCCAAAGAAACCTCTTACATACATACATACGCTCGAAAGCATCTAAGTATTTATTAAGCACTAGCTGCGCCCCGCGGTTTCACCCGCAGTCCAACAGAAACCGTTTATTTTTTCGGGATAAAAAGTACTATGTCCTTTTCTGTACCCCAGACAACATGTATGCAAAATTTCAAGACGATTTAGTTGAGTAGTTGAGGCGTGAAAGCGTTACAAACAAACAAAAGAACAAACTCACTCTCGCATATATAATATTAGTTAAGATTTATCCAAGCATCTAAGTATTTTTACCTTCTTCTTGCGCAGTCGGGTACAAATACTTTTGAGCTCAGATGTTTGGCATCAAATATTTGTTCCCTATATAGTCATACAATTCCAGTAGCCCATACTGCCGTCGCCTGTATATTAAGGCGTTACTTTAATTCTACGATTTCGGCCACCCACACGTAGACACACTAGTGTAACCGCCCGGCTTCACACGAATGCTTCGGATTTATTGCGCTACGTAGAGCAAATGAACGGTGGTTAATTTTCAGTCGTTTTGGTAGAGCACGAGAATAATCTGAATTCAAAATTATGTTGTAGATTACTTTACTGTATTTTATATAGCTGGTTATGTTGATTTTTATTCATTAACATAACATTTCGTGACGCTTTTCCCCCGAAGAGGCTGGCAGAGGTGTACAGCACCCACACTTCGGCGGGCGATATTCAGTCCTAAATGTGACAGGGGGCGAGCCTGTTGCCATATACCGGGCTCCAGTCATGTAGCTGATGATATTACAATTACACACAATGAACAAGTGGGTGCGTGCCTTGAGCTGGGCTCAGGCGAGCCATCTCCGACTAGGCTATCATCCCTTAATTTTTTTAATTATGCGTTCAATAACAAACTCGTTTGTTTGTAAGCGACGATGAAGTCGAAGATGAAGCACGCAGACTTAAATGTTCCCTAATTTTTTATATTTAAAAATCTGTAAAAAATCACCTAATATTATTGTATTGGACATTCAAAATATAATTAAGTAATATGACAGAAGACTACCTTCTATATAAATAGTTCACCTAGCTAGCTTTACCTTTAGAGTGCCCGTAGACTCGACCTATACTTTGGTCGACTTCTAAATCAGTGTAAATGCATGTGTATGCATTGTGTTTATGTTTGCATTGTAAGTATGTAAATGCACACATTACAACAATACAGTATCGGCTAATAAAGATGTTAATGCTTCAACTTTGACAAAAATGCTTTGGTATGTCTGAATTCTGTCTGGATCTCTGTCCGGATCTGTATTCCTCTACAGGTTATTCTTCTAAAACGATTCTCTTTTCAATTTCAAAATTTCACGTCATTCAGCTCAGAGAGCCAGTAGTAGCAATCAAACCTAGCACAGTCAGCCCATCTCGACTAAATTATAGACCAATAGAAAGTGTGCAGTTTGTGGGAACTCTTACATTTTAAAAACTGATATTATGAATACGAAAGTGAGTTTGATCGTTTGTTTGTTTGTTTGTTACGCTTTCACGCCCTAACCAATCAATCGATCATCACGAAATTTTGCATACACGTTGTCTGAGATACAGAAAAAGGACATAGGGTACTTTTTATCCCGAAAAATAAACGGTTCCTGTGAGACCACGGGTGAAGCCACGGGGGGCACAATAGATTTGTCGCCAAGTACCCTCGCGTTTCTAGCAACATCATTTGAGGACTAGTTCTTAATCCTAATAATGTGTGTTTATCAAAACTGACTATTCCACCCACATCAATTCAGCAAGCGATTATCTAAATTAATTATATGATTAACTAGCTGCACCCAGCGATTTTACCGGTTAAAAAGGACCCTTAGTGTTACTCCAGGGTATAAGCTACCTCCAAACCAAATTTCTTCAAAATCCGTCCGTCCGTCTAAGCTATGCAAAGACAGCCTCATGAAAGTCACGAGAGTCACAGAGCCACTAGTAAATACTTAAGCAATTAAAAACCTAGCAAATAATTTATCACTAAACAAAGTACAACAAAACAAGAAATTCTAACCCCACCCACACTTTAAGCCTTCAAGTCGCACCAGAACTCAAGAAAAACTGAACAGCAAAGACCTGAACGGAAGGCAGAACATAAAAACAAGCACACGAGCCTCAAGAAGGAACAGTTTCCATCTGAAACGAATTAATTACAGCAATTCAGTATTCAGGGAACATCGAAGGCAACCGCAAATAATTCACTCACACTCGCAAACACTATGTATATGTATACAAAAACATCTAAATCGCGCACATAAAATTTCATGTATAAAAATGTCAATAAACGCACACATAGATGCACATCCGCGAAAACGAAGGCACACAGACAAGCTCCCAGTAATATGTATTGCCGCTACATAGAGTGTAATCTTTCAGTGAAGTAACGGTGCAGTGGAGGCAGTAAGCAAGGTTCTTGCAAAACGAAAATGCAATACCTAAATGAAAGAAATAGGTAGGGTATTGGTACAAATGCGTCTTTGGGGCAATTTCGTCTTTCGAGAATTACTGACAAATCCTTCATAAATTAGGCAACTAACGCCATCTAGTACAGATATTAGTTACAATAATCTGTACTCTAGATGGCTTTAGTTGCCTAATTCGTAAAGGGTTTGTTAGTAAATCTCGAAAGACGTAATTGCCCCAGAGACGAATTTTTACCAGTTGATCCTATCACTTAAAAAAACTTTTAAGTTAAATGGTTTTAATCGGCTAGGAAACTCATTGTGTGTGCAAAGTTTGACCGCAATCAGTTCAGCGGAAGTAGACGAAAAACCATTTAAAAATATGGCCAGCATTTCTAGTAGGTAGTTAGTTAGTATTCGTTACCTACTAGTGTAGTCGCGTGTTGGATTCGTTTTTTTTTAAGCTATTTGTTTGTTTTATGCTGAAAACTAATTTTAATATTCTATTCCTTTGATTAATTGATATTTCAGTAGTCTTTCAGTTTGAATAAAAGTGAGGCATAAAACTACTGTTTCAACATCCACTACGTGCCAGTAGCACACCCACACAGACGCACCCACGTGTCGATTACGAAGTCGGTGGGTTTTTTCCTTGTGAGTGTGGGTGCCCCCCACAGTAAAGGGGAAGGGTGGCAGCATACATTTTCAGGAAAGCTCCGTCACATCGTCTTTCAGCATTCCGAAGCCGCACACATCGCCGGCTATCGGCGAGACGAAGAAGCAAAGAGTGGAGGAGAGTAGGGTAAAGCAGAGAATGCGCTTTTAAACCATTGGTTAATAGGTTGTCAATTTTTTTCCAGGTCTAGTTAGTTGTTACACATTAGTGGTTAATAGATTGTCAATTTTTTTCCAGGTTCAGTTAATTGTATTACAATATAATTTATTATCTTTAAATAAAACTTGCAAGTACTGATAACCATACTTATTTTTTATATGGAAGACACTTGGTGGGGTGAAGTGGGGGGTACCAAAATTTTTCAGAAAATGGTAAATTGACGTTTTTTTATTGATGTGAAAAACAAACCTAAAGTGACCCATACGTACGTAGATAAAATTGCTAATTATAGCTTAGAAATACCAATATACGAAGGCTCAATAACTTATTTAAACAGTTTTGGTAGGACAAAATCGCCAAAACACATCAAGACAAAGACTCTGAAACAGCTCTCCGTAATAAATGTTCCGTGAATAAGATCCGTATTCTCTACCACCAATTTTCCCTCGGCTACTCTACACAATCGAGCTCCCAGATCACCTCACCCCACCCTCCCCTCCAGCTGTACGTGTGTGTTCGAAAAATGCCTTACAACCGTCGCAGGCTCCTGGGTTTCAAGTTTTTATACTACATTGTTGGCCGCGAAGATGGAAAACTGAAATATGGTACCTATCGGAGCTCACGCCCAGTTTCGTTCTAATATGTACGACTTTTACAATGTTGTTATTTTATTTTGGTCGAATCTTAAAATAAGGGTCTAATGGTTTTTAGTTTTTGTAGAAATATATTTAAACTATAATATAACTAATCGGCCGAGTGAGCGTTAGCAAGCGAAGCGTCTATGCTTCAGCTTAGACAAAAATGCTTTCGTATGTCCGAATTCCGGATCTTTGTTTTCGTCTACATGTCACATTACTTAACCAATTCTCGTGAAATTTTATGAGGTTTTTTTTGCTGGAACAGTTTTTTTTTCCAAAATGGCGATGAACGAGAATCTGCTGAGGAATGCGACCTGTAGTGGAGACAGACGTCGGCTGCGAGGTTTACAGCTCACTAAACCACTAGTCTTAGCTTCTTACTTCCTACTTCCTACTAATATTATAAACGCGAAAGTTTGTAAGAATGGATGGATGGACGTTTGTTACTCTTTCACGCCAGAACGTCTGAACAGATCTGGATGAAATTTGGCGCAGAGATAGATTATAGTCTAGAATAGCATATAGGATACTTTGTCACCGTGGGTGAAACCGCAGGGCGCAGCTACTATATGATAAATTCGAAAGTATGGTGTGTGTGTTGCTTCTTCATGTTCAAACTGGTGGCCGGATTTTGATAAAATTTGGATTAGAGGTAGTTTTTACCTTGGATTAATACATAGACTACTTTTTACCAGCGGGTAACACCACGGGGTGCAGCTAATATAATTAATACGGAAGTGAGTATGTTTATTGTGCTTTCACGCCTTACCTACTCAACCGATCATCATGAATTCATCATTGGTATTATTGTATTCGGGACACTTGCCTGACTCATAACTAAGCAAAGCTTGTCCTATGACTGACTAATATTGATAAATGAATATTTTCTTTTGAAGTATATAGCTAGTGTGAAATCGTCATACATACATATCGTCACGCCTTTCCCTCGAAGGGGCTGGCAGAGGTGTACAACACCCACACTTCACCGAAAATTCAGTCCAAAGTGTGACAGGGGGCAAGCCAATCATCATCCACCGGGTTTTAGTTTACACGGAAACTTTAATATAAAGAAATTGATATTTGGCTTTAAAAAAAATCAAAATTATATCCTTCACTTCCGTTCCTGTTTAAAAAACATACTTTTAAACAAATTTAAAACGTTTCTTCAATTCAATGGTCACGTTTTAAAATGCTATTGTTTTATTTTCCAATTATTTAAACCAGACTTTTCAATTCTAACACAATCACATTGTTTTTAAGCAAGAAAGTAAAAATTTTTTCAAAAGCTATATGGAACAATAAAATTATTGTCTGACATTCAACTTGACTTTAAAGAAACCATAGTAATTGTATTGAAAACTCCTGGACATCGAGGTTGTGGAAATAACCAGAACGGAGAAGTGGATACATAGATAAACACTTTACTGTTATTACTAGAAACAACAAAAAAAAAAAATTTAAATATATAAACCCCCGAAATCGATTTTTATCAAACGTAGCTAAAAACCCTCAAAACTAATATATCTTTCAAACAAAAAAAAAAAAACAAATTCAAAATCGGTTTATCTGTTCGGGAGCTACAGACACACACAATATACAGACACGTCAAATTTATAACCTCCGCCGTTTTTAACCCCCGTCGGGGGTTAAATCAAAAGAAAAGGGTCTTTCTGGACAACGTAATAAGTAGGTATAAATTGTATATTTAAAAAAAACAACAACCATAGCTAAGAAGGATTTCGATCACATCAGCTTTCTAACAGAGAAAACCGCATCAAAATCAGTCCCTTCGTTTGGGATTTATGATACATCAGACAAACACACACACACACACATAAATACACATTGCACACGTCAAACTTATAAAAAAAGACAAAAGAACCCCCGCAACGCAAAAAGACCCACTTTTTTGCGTTGCGGGGGTAGGGGGTAGTCAAATAGGTCTCTCTAAAACAGGCAATAAAAATACGATTATTGTACATCAAGAGCTTTAGTAAAACAACATAGCATAACATAACATATCGTGGCGCCTTTCCCCCGAGGGGAAAGGGCTGGCAGAGCTGTAATACAATACCCACACATCGCCGGACCATATTCAGTCCCAAATGTGACAGGGGGCGAGCCTGTCGCCATACAGCGGGCTCCAGTCATGTAACAGATGACATACAATACGCACATATGTTCATACAATGAACAAATTGGTGCGTGCCGTTGGCTGGGTTTGAACCCACTTCCTCTGGCTTGAGAGGCGGGCCTTCTCCAACTAGGCTATCATCGCTTATAGGTATATCGCCTATAGTAAAACAAATCGCTGTAAAATACTTACGCTTTTACGCGTAAGTAAGCAGTTTTAATATTACTCCAACTTAATCAAAGTCTTACGTACAAGTAAATAAGCATTTTTAAATACCACTCCAACGTAAACAAAGTTTTACCAAGTAAGTAAGCATTTTTACTAACTAGTAAGCAGTAAGTATCCTAATTCCTCCACCAAAACAATTATCCAAGTTAAATTCGAAACATGTACATAATAAATACACACAAAAAATCGTTTCACACGTCCCGCTCCCCCTCCCCCACTCGACCCCCAGTGGGGGGTGCTAGGGGGTCCCCCGCCCCCTGGGGGTGACAGAGCGCACCGGACCAGGTGCAGGGTATTGGTGCAATCTCCTCTATTGTGCCATTATTAGTTTTGCACTAATATTACTAGTACGTCGTATTAGTTTGAAATTGAGGGTAGTTGGAAGTTTAAAATCACAGGTGTATTGAACTGAACGAGTGGATCGGAGTTTAAGCTCCGGTTGGCTTAAACTTGCTCTTGGGTTTAGTAAATCGAATTTGTGAGATAATTTGAATTTACTCACACATTTTAGCAATAGACGTTGTATATTAACCTCGGAATAGTTATACGGTGTTTTGTCTTTTTATTCCTTTTACGTTTTTGAACTCGATCGAAAAAGACTTAACGTTATATAACTATTCCGAAGCTATACAATGTTTATTGCTAAGGGGGTAGTTTTAGTTTTTTTGTTGGCTCGTACACTAAAGATTCTTCTCCACCCGCGACGAGTCCTCGTTTCTATCGTTCGGTAGTCCCCACGAGATGACGATTATCACGTCAGCGTATCGCCGCGACTTGCCAAATAATTGCCTGTTACAATTGTTTTGTAGTAGAGAGTGATGGTGCGGCTACATTAGCGCGCGATAATTCGTGTCGCAGCGTCGCGCTTTTTTTTTTTCGTAAAAAAATATACATTTGAAAAACACAAAGTATTGAAAAACTAATCAGTTTGTACCAATACTCTTATAGCTACACTCACTGACACATTTCTTTATGCAAACTTGAAAATACTTAATGAAACTTCCTAAATCTTACAACCTTAGAAACTTCCTAAATCTTACAACTATTAACATCTATCCTACTAATATTATAAACGCGAAAGTTTGTATGTATGGATGGATGGATGGATGGATGTTTGTTTCTTTTTCACGCCAGAACGGCTGAACAGATCTGGATGAAATTTGGCACAGAGATAGATTATAGTCTAGAATAGCACATAGGATACTTTTTAACCGCGGGTGAAACCGCGGGGCGCAGCTAGTAAATAATAAACCTTAACAAACTACCAAGCTAAAATCTTTTAAAACTGCTAAAATCATTGTTATTGGACATCGGCGATGTTCTTGTCTACATTAGCGGTCAACTCGTCGCCTTTCTGCGGAATTGACGTTCGTGATAATTCACCCGATACATAGCCGATTGACGAAATAATCTTATAGCTATCTAAATACTCTTTTATCTTTTAAGAAAATGTCACAACACTGTACAACTATTCCGAGGCTATACACCGTTTATTAGCGAGGAAGTAAGTTACTAGTAGTAAAATAAATTCAAGAGCTCGGTCCGCTGGCTACAGAGTACAGACACAGATGGTCGTTGAACGAATATTGCTTCGGAAACTTGAAGCGAGCTTGTGGATAGGATTGCAGGACCTGCATCGGTGGTTCATTCTGCAGGGAGCTTGAAATAGAGAGATGTTCAATTGAATTTATATAGAGGTACAGAGCTAGCCTAAAGGAATGGTGCTTACCTCGGTCAGAGAATTGGCATTGCTATTCTATTCAGCGAGGTAACGTTGCCAGCCTTTTGAGTACTTTACCCGCGGATACTGACTTGAGCCCTGTTTATTATTTGTAATTTGTTGTTTATGATAGGTTTTTATGGTCGAAATACCTACAACACACACGAAACGCTTTGGTTCCTCATATCTTACACGGACCGCTAGAGTGTGGAATACTCTGCCAGAGTGTGTGTTCCCTGACACTTATAATCTGGGTGTCTTCAAGTCTCGAGTGAATCGGTTTCTTCTAGGCAAGCGTGCGCCATCGTAGGCCGCATCACTGCTTATCATCAGGCATGTTGGCTGCCAAACGCAAGCCTATTTTGCAATAAAAAAAGGTTTATTTTAGGCTTTATATTGTTTTTTACTGATAAATATACATTATTAACCCTACTACGTGATGACACCTGCCGGTCCCAATGTAAGACCAGTGCCGGTTGTCTATAGCAGCCGGCATTTTGCTGAGTTGGGGCTGGTATGTGGCAAAAAAAAGCTACTTTCTTTTTACTTATTATTTTTGTATTACGGTTATTTTACGTCTTTTGAAAAAATAAATAATTGTGTATAAATAAATAATAAATAATAATAAATAATTGTGTACTATGAATTGACGTAACGTGATTTTGGTCCATTTTATTTTGATAACATGTAATTAGACTACTGGCGTTTTTGAGGGGCCTGGGTGAGATAATAGTTTATTTAATTTTGGTGCTTGACTTTATTGTAATTAATTATTAGCAATGGATCATGTAATTGCTAATTGAACAAATAAATGGTCACATAATTTGGCAAAAATATTCTAGCAAAGTAGTACCTCTTGACTAATCTCTCAGAATATTGTATGCCCTATAGGGTAGCTGTTGAAACCTTTATTATTCAATGTGACCTGTAATTACACAGCTGTCAATTAATGATTTTGAATTTTTACACACATATTTTTACAGGGCTAGCCACTCGACCTATACGAACTTGCTTGCTTGCTTTTTTACAGATTTTCCACCTAGATTTAAAATTTCAGTTCGCTCTTAGTATGTAGATACTATGTCATAAATAGATAGATAGATATATTTATGTCAAAAAAAAACGCAGTAGGTACAAATTCAATAAAAAAATGGAAGTAAGAATGATAAATTGAACAGTCTCTTACGCGAATGAGAACTGAACGTTGCATGCATTTTCCCATCGAAAACGTAGTACGTATTTTGTGATTAAACTTATGCTAGGGGTACGTTTCCAGATCCGTAACTACCCGACGGTAGACTGTAACCTTTGAACGTTTAAGTTCGTGTGTCCGTTATAAATTCCAAGCGCCGTTCTATATTCAAATTGGCCGCCGCTATTGGCTGGCGCTGGGTGGTATTTTACATCCTAGGAGTGAGGAAAGGTGGATGGTGCTTTGGATGCAGTTGTTGAAGGTTTTGTTGCTACGATTTTGTTGTCTGTAAAGCTACCAGTCGTGGTAGTTCTGACAGTAGCTAGTAGTGTTATGGGAATGATTCTTGCACGTGGTTCACTTAGTCGATCGCGCGTTAGCGAGCGAAGCGTCTGTGCTTGAGCTTTGACAAAAATACTTTCGTATGTCCGAATGCTGTCCGGATCTTTATCTTCCTCTACAGGTAACATTCTTCAACCGATTCCTGTGAAATTTTGTGAGCAGGTTTGAATTTTTCAAAATGACATAAATCTGTTTTTTTTTCCTAAAAAAATATGTCATAGTCAGTTTTTCATTTTGAAATTTGAGTCAGCAAAGAACATTTTTACAATTATCGAAACTGCTTACAAAAGTAGCTCTGCTCTCCTAGCATGATACCTCATCCACCAGTTCCCGTTCCAGAACGCATCGGATGAAATTTCCTCAGTACAGAAAGCTCCGTAATGTCTATGCATAAAGTATTTTAAACTTGTTAAAATGCAACGTATTCTCGATGCGATACAGAATCTGCCGCTTTGGGAGGTGTTCAGGAGATTCGGAAGAAACTGTTCTTGGAAAAACTTCTTTTAGACAAATTTTGACTAAATTGTTGCCAAATAGATACGTCGTTAGGCCGACCCAGAAAGAGATGGAAATACATTCAGTCGTTTAGTCGTGAAAAACCTAAAAACAGAAAGAGTTACTTTCGATATAAGGATTGTCTTAAATAAACATTCCGTAAAACTCTCAAAATCTTTCGCGAAACCGTCCCAATGCAAAATAAAAAATACTATTTTATCTACTTATGAAACTAATAATATCAGCGCTCAGTTCCAAAGCTTGGTAAAGTTTGAACTACGATCACATTCATATTTACCACTTATAGCCTTGGGGTCAGCGCAAACTGGCGGACGGCGGAAGACGGGAATTTCAATTAATCAAGGAATATTTTAACTATTTCGATTGAATTAAGGTATTTTTTTTAATGCTCGAAGACATTTAAAGATATGTCCTCCTTATCTTACTAATATTTCAAGTAAAAATAAAAAATTGTCTGCTTGGATGTTCAGGTGCTTGAATATTTGTTGCCTAATCTCGAAATAACAGCTGAGCAGATATATGGATAAGATTTAGCATAAAGTTAGTTTAATCCCTAGATTACCACATAGGCTACTTTTTACCTTGAAAAATATAATGGTTGAATCACGATTACGTGTGATAATCGCGCTAGGCGCAGCTAAAAGAAATAGCTAGTTTTGGAATTCCCGTCTCCCGCCGCCGCCGGTGTGCGCTGACCCTTACCCGGTGGTAACGTGACCACTTTATGAACTCGTAAAGTAACGCGAGTGCGACTTGCAAGTAGCCGTGAGGTTTGATTTTATTTAAAAAGTGCGGCGGTTGGGCGAGTCTTAAAAGTAGATTTTAGTTTTATATTTCTTAATATTATAACCGTTCCGAAGACGGGTCTGAGTAGTAGCGCACTTGTAGCGCTTCACTCAACTGCCGTCTTTGTACTTCTTCACTCTAGTAAACTTCAAGGCTAGAGTGAATAAGTACCTTATAGGTCGTCGTGCTCCATCTTAGACCACAACGTCGTTTAACATCAGGCGAGTTGGTGGTCAAACGCCGACCTATTATACATAAAAAAAAAAAAAAATCTTTAGCAGATTAATTCTGAGATGACGAGTGATAGAGATTAATGGAAGAAACTTACGAACTGTACCGACCCTTTAAGAACATTATTAGTAGATTAATTAAGGAAGTTGATATTTATTGTAGTTATTTTAAGTGTACGAAAGTCATTCAAGATATAATTTGACAGCTAGTCAGTCAGTTCAGTTAACTGAATTAAAATTAAGCTAAGAACTGAAACTTAAAGTTTTGTAATAGATTAATAAAAATATTCTCGATGCTATCCCTGTTCGTGTAGAAAGCCTAAGTAAGCGTAGCCATTTATATTCAACAAATACTGGAGACTAACTTCAATAAATGAAATATAAATCGACGAACGTAAAGTACCTTACTTACCTACTTACATACAATACTTAATTAATATTATTTTCTATAGATTTTCTAACTAAGCTTTAAGGCAGAACTTTTTTTTATTGTACTTACTAGACTTGAGGCGTTGTACCTGCTACTTGTGTTTTTTAAAATATATTCTATGTTAATATGAAATCTACCCAGAAGACCTTTATAATTCCCAGCCAGCTCGACCGAGAGCGGCGAACATTGAAAAATGTACTCAAAATATTTTCCCGCCTGTTTGGTTGCAAAGTTTGATTGCTACATGAAGTTATTAAACATCAAACAGAGCTGCGTTTGCATTTTACTGTAGTTAATACGTACCTATTTACTTTACACCTTTTAATAGATAAACTCATGGTATAATAATATACTTCGCCAGGTATAACATTCCGGTCACGTGGGCAACACGTAGTGACGTCAATCGGTGCTAATGGCCCCGTATTACACGAAATCACCAAAACAAGTTTTTTTTTGCGCCTAGTTTCATTTGAAGAATTATGATGATCAGGTACAAAAAAATACAGCTGGTAGAAGAAACAACCAACTAAAGTTTAACCGAAGTACAATTTTGAAAATCATTCTCATTTTGGAAAAAAAAAAAAAAAATTATGAAAAAAATAATGCCTCACAGCTTCTTGCCTATTCTTATAAGTAGTGGCTCTTTTTCCGAACAAGGCGGTCGTGTCTATTATAAAACTTTGACGTTCATAAAAGTGTGTCATCGATAGCCAATTTAGTAAAAATATTTTGAATTTTGGATTTTTTAATTTAAACTTGTGAATTACTTAACTCGATCGAAAAGACTAAACACTAAATAACTATTCCGAGGCTATACAACGCTCACTAGTGAGTAGGTAAAACTAAAACATTCACTAAATAATTACTTGCAGCAAGATGTCTCGCAAAATAATTCCAAACCCACGGCATCAGTCCGACGGGATTCAATATGAAATAGAACTGGAATGTCAGGAAATACTGGAGTCATCTGGAGAGGATTTTTCGTGCACATCACTATTAAATATGAAATATTATATCGGAAGTGCTGGGTAGTGATGGGACGAGGTATTTCGATACTCTATCGATAAAACACGAAACATTTTAGGTTTGGTTGTTTTTCAATAAAAGCAATCGTCAAAGCAAGAAGTGTCTTAGGCCTTTAAGCGACTTAAAATCTTTGATACTCTCTGCTTTTGCTAGGGTTTACTGCCTTGTTTTTTTTTGGATGCGATATTTCCAGATTTAAAATAAAATGTACCTACTAATAAATCTAGTAACCATTGTAATTTATTTAACGTTTTACAGATTCGCCCTCTGTCACATTTGGGGCTGAATATCGTCCGGCGAAGTGTGAGTGAAGAAAGTTCACAACTGCCAACCCCTTTGGGGAAAAGTCGTGGCGATATGTTATGTTATGATTCTGTTACGACTTTTCTACTGGCTATGTATCCTAACGATAGCATGGAAGTCTTCAGGATTGGCGTTTTCCCATTTGCTGAAACGGCCTTCCCGGCACGGCACGGTGACGGTGGTTTCAAGGGCGCAGTTCCAGTGCCATCGCCGGTAAATAGAAAAGCATGCCATACATTTCCATACATTTATGCAACCCCAGCTGCAGTGCCGTGCCGGGCCGGGCCAGATCGTGACGGCAAGTTTAAAAACTTCATAAGGGTTTGTGCAAAAATTATATCGATAGTTTCCCAGCACTAGTGGGAGCTATGTTTCATTGGGATCGAGTGGGACGCGCATACTGGGAGTGCACCGAACGTCACGCTGCGAGAGATATAGCTAGCCTAGCTTGTGTCTAGGGGGGACACTTTCCGCCCAAGGGGGAATTGGTGGAAAGTGGGATGAAATTAGACTTTTATATTATGGATACAGAAGCTTATATAGTTAATTTTTTGCGATTCATTCCCCTGTACACTAATCCTTGTGTGCTGGACTTGAAAAATATCTACCAAATATTGCCGCTAAGCACGTAATCATAATAAATAAATAAATAAATTCGGGACACTTCCACACACGGTCGCCTGACCCCAAACTAAGCAAATTTTTTTTATTAAGATATCTCCTTTGTCGGTTACTTAGCTGTTAAAGTAGTGTGCTAGCTTTTCGCACTAGTGATTCAATAGGACCTATACCTAAGTCAGCAAGTAAGTACCAGGGCTAGCTGAGTAGCTAGCACTGGTGTCAAAAATGTTAGAAAACTCTTTCAAGGCCTCTGAAATGGCTTGGCAGTTGTTGTTAAACGAGGCCTACAAATGTAATGTGTCATATGAGCCAAGGTAGTGCTCAGTTGTAAATAGTACCCGCGGTCACCCATCCGCAGACTGACTGTTTCGTCCGTTGCTTAACATTAGTGGTCGGTTACGAACACTGCCCTTTACTATTAAAGATTGTTTGGTTTAAAGCCTCGGAATAGTAATACAGTTATTTGTCTTTGTCTATCAAGTAAAAAAAATTGAAAAGACAAATCGCTGTGTAACTTTTCCGAGGCAATATAACGTTGGTAAGGGTAAGCCTATAAAGAACTACACAATAATCGCAACCTTCAAAGTCAAAAGTCAAAGTCTAAATTTCTAAATTCAATTGGGCATCAAAGATACACCTATGAACGTCAAAGTTATAGAAATGACTCAACCGCCTTGTTAAAAAAAGAGCCACTACACAGAAGAACAGCGGGCTTACTATGAGTTTTGATTGTTACACAAACTTTTTTCGTTTTCGTTTGGCTACATACATTTTATTAAAGCGCCCCTGGCGGAAATGTTAAGGAACTAGACTAAATGTATAGAGCCAAAAAAAACGAGAAAGATATTCGTTAACTATCAAAACTCGTGATAAGCCCGCACGCTACAAACTGAGATGCGTACTTTTAATTTTTTTAACCATCTTACCACCAGTTTCGCCTTTCTCAAACGACTTTTCCACCGCAGTCCACTTTCCTCCCTAGGTATCGTAACTACATTACTCACCTCCACTGCTCCATATTTCGTTCGCACTCGCCATATTTCATTGCGGCACAAAGGACAAAGAAAATAAGGCCATCTATTTACGTGCAATATAAAAATGCGATCGGACACAATGCACGTTTGCACGTACTATCTACGGAACCGGCGACGTCGTTGGGAAATATTTTTCCATTTTAAATAGGTAAAAAGCGTGGGAGGTGGCTTTTGCATTTGGTGTCGCTTGGGCTTGGAGGAAATTAGAAGAAATTTGTATTGTTAATAAATATTTGGAATTATTAGGTGTAATCGTATGAGCAAGCATTAGTGAGCGAAGCGTCTGTTTCTGGTTCGACAAGCTTGCTTGCATGCTTTCCGAATTCTGTCTGGATTTCTGTCCGGATCTCTGTCCGGATCTCTGTCTGGATCCCTGTCTTCCTCTACAGGTAGCATTTTTAACCGATTCTCGTGAAGTTTCAAAATAATCATATCTTTGCAATTTTGAAACATTTCCAAACATAGAGTCGACAAAAAAAAAATTTTAATTATCAAACCTGCTCACAAAATTTCACGAGAATCGATTGAGAAATGCCACCTGTAGAGGAGCACAAACGTCGGCAGCGAGGTCTAGAGCTCACAAAACCACTAGTAGTAGATATCTATGAAAAATGCCATCTAGTTTCAATCGTTTCCAACTAAATTGAACTGTAGCTAATTGATGGCGATAATGTTTTTTTTTATGTTACTCAATTCTTTACCGTCTTGAATATCCTATTTTTAGAGCGTGTTTTTGATTCAAGAGCGGGATAAGTGTCGTACAAGAAGATAAGTGACAGATACAGTTGACATAACAGGCTGAAAATTATGATGAAAACTATTTAGTTATAGAAGAAGTTCTATCGTTTTTTTTTTTGCTATTATATATATGTAGGATCAACTGGTAAAAATGCGTCTCTGGGGCCATTGCATCATTCGAAAATTACTGACAAACCCTTCACAAATTTAGGCAACTGACGCCATCTAGTACAAAATAGTAGTTACAATTATCTGTACTAGATAGCATTAGCTGCCTATTTGTGAAGGGTTTGTCAGTAATTCTCGAAAAACGCAATAGCACCACAGATGCATTTGTACCAGTTGACCCTACCTTTTTATCTTTTCGTACAATTTACAGACAGACAAACTGAATTTTTCAGCGTGCATTATACGGGAAAGCATAATATATTTTCCGTTATCTGGAAGTTAGTTAAATATTAGTTAGCCAGTGAATAGTGGGTGCTCTTTTTTCCTATTATTAGCCGGCGCTGATGATAGTTGTTCCAACTTTTTTTTTCTCTAGTTGCGTCATGCTATTCTGCCTGCCATTTTCAACCCTGCATTTTCCTAGGACGCAAATATTGGGAAAAGGTATACCTAGTGTACTTTGTTGCTGCAATTACAGATTAAATTATGATGATGAGAAAGCGATGGCAGCCTAGTTGGAGAAGGCCCGCCTCTCAAGCCAGAGGGAGCGGGTTCGAACCCAGCCGACGGCACGCATCAATTTGTTCATTGTGTGAGCATATGTGAGTATGTCATCTGCTACATGACTGAAGCCCGGTGTTTTGCGACAGTCTCGCCCCCTGTCACATTTGGGACTAAAAATCGTCCGGCGAAGTGTGAGTGTTGTATTACACCTCTGCCAGCCCCCTCGGGGGAAAGGCGTGACGATATGTTATGTTGTGTTGTTTGCCAGTAATTCGATTCGAACGGATACCTCGTATATCTCCATAACTTCTCATCCGATTTCGCTTATATTTGAATGTAAATTTTTAATTTGCATGCACTATTTGCCTGCAAAATTTCACGAAGATCGGATCAGCGATACTCAAGCTATCGTCGGACAAACACATGCCGAGAAGTCCCAGAATACTCTAAGATCTTGCTTCGCTCAGTCAGCTAAGAATTTTTCAGTTCATGTCACTATTGTTCATGATATCTTTAAGGTTCCGTGAAACTGAGTAACTTTTTTTATTATTCTTGAAAAGACAAACAAAAAAATTCTTGAAGACGTTATCTTTAGTTTGTCAGAATAGAATCTTGAATCGGGCTGTGCACTAAACTTTACGTCAAATCTGATACTCCATTCATAGCTGACTAGCTGTTACCCGCGACTTCTTTCGCGTTTATTCAGAAAATAGTATCCAGAAACCTTCCTCATGATATACTGTAGCGCATTATCTAATTTCGTCGAGATCCGTTCAGCCACTTAACCGTGAGCCTACAAACAGACAGACAGTCAGAGTTACAGTTAGGTACAGACATTCACACAAACTTTCGCATTTATCAAGTGTGTTTTTTATTCGTGAAAGTTTTTTTCACATCCTGTTAATACTGAAATGGATGGAGTGGATGAAGCGCGGAACATGGATTTTAATTTGGAACGCTTTTTATGGAGATGTTTTTTTCTGACGAGCTGCGTTTGGTATTAATTATTGGATGGCGTGTCTTTCATTTTATATCATCAATGGTGAAAATATTGTGGGTATTTTTATGAGTATGCAAGATATATTTGGGATTCGGGTTTTTGAAAAAAAAAAACCGTAGGTACTTACTTATCTACAAGCTGAGTCTTATGACCACTATGCTCTAAATATAAGTGAACTTATGAACTACCAAATACGTTTTTTTTTCTTTTTTTTTTTGATACAGGGAATACCTTTTAAATATACCACCCTGCTCCGGGGGGAGCAGTGTGGTGATGTGGAAGTCTCCGCCCTAGTGGCGGCATGCCCACTAAAAACCCTGTAGTGTTTTCATCTTTGCGCCAAATCGTCAGGTAACTCGCATGCTTCCGCACTCCTCCGCGGCCCCGACAATGCTGGTACCCTCGAACCTCCTCGCGGGAGCTTCAGCTCCATTCATCTCTGGTGAGAATACATCGTTCTACCTCGGGGAATCCTATAGTCTGGCGGGAGCCCTCCCGAGCTCACCGCCCAGAGTTCCCAGATTATGGCGGCATACGGCGGTCATGAGCCACCTTCTGCGCCCGGTTCTATTACGACGGATAGGGTGACTGTTGTTGTCGTCTTCCCTCATCTGTTCTGCCTCCTCTTTTTGTGCCAGTACTGATTCTGCGTCCCAAAACTGCCTAAACCCTAGCTTAACCAGTTTTTCTACTCCTAGCTAGCTCCTCCTTCGATAGCGTAGCGATACCTAGCGTAGCGTCACCTAGGTAGCCAGGTAGCTAGTTATTCTACGTTATTCTAGCGTTTTTTTACACCATTCCTTAGGAGAATGTGCCCCTTAAGCAAATATTTCACTAGGAGTAGTTTAAAACTAGTTAAGCAAGGACTTAAGCTTTTTAATGCAAGTGGGCATTAGTGTCAGAGCTTTTGTCCGTTTGAAGGCCCAAGAGAGTCTTAAGTTAAAATCAAACTGTCTTTATCCTATATTGGGTATCAAAGATACAATTATGAACGTCAAAGTTATAGAAATGACTTTCCGCCTTGTTTGAAAAAAGAGCCACTAGCTGCTTACTCAGAAGAACAGGCAAGAAACTAAGGGGCGTGCACACCAAAGTCGCCGACAACCGACTTGGTGTCGGCGACAATATTTCAAAAGTAAAACCGCAGGCTGTTTCGGCGGGCTGCCGACTAGTGTGTTGACATCTTAAGAGTCTTAAACAGGCATAACATTAATGTTTGACCTACCTTTTCTTTTACTCTCAGTTTCTTGCCTGTTCTTCTGAGTAGTGGCTCTTTTTCCGAACAAGGCGGTCGAGTCTATTATAAAACTTTGACGTTCATAAGTGTATCTTTGATACCCAAAGTTAATAAGCACATTTTGACTTTGACTTTGACTTTTCGTCGAAGAGAAAGGTATGAAACCTAATATGAGTTTAAAATAACCTTTTTTGATTATTAACTAAATAGTTATTTATAAAACACTTTTGATTGTCACAGTCATTTTTATTATTAAAAACGCTGAATATTGTGCGCCAGGAAGCAATAACGCCCGCTAAAGGCTATTAAAACTATCTAATGCTAGTAATTAGATTGATATAAAATATATAGGTAGATAACTAGATATGTACTTAATTAGACCTAACCTGTTAAAATATTTTTGAATTAGAATAAATACTTGCCAACGCCAGTATTTATTGATAGTTATTTTTAATGAAAGTTAGTTCTAAGTCCTTTTTTTAAGTGTTCGCAGGAGTTCTCAACTGTTTTACAATAAAAGGTGATGAAACCTGAAGATACTTAACAACTTTTTAATCTACTTTACAATGATAATGTAAAGGACGCTGAAAAGTAGACACGTATGTAATTTATACCGATGCCATCAAACACTAGCCAATAGAATCGATTCTAAATCCAAACTGACGAATCAATCGACGTCCATCAATGAAACCGATCGTTCTAAATTTAAATACATTCTAATTTTAAGCGCACTGACCGTAAATACCTAAGGAAGGCGGTGTGACACACACATAAGTAAAACGTCGAACGTGTGATATCGGTTGAAGCGTGCGCTCTTGTGACCAATAGCGCAGAACCGATCAGCCAATCAGAATGCACCATCGACTCTTCGTACGAACCGACCATTTTACAAAGACCTTCGCCCAACTTCAACTCCTCTCCTTTCGTTTCAGTTTTGTGAGTGATTGAGGGGGAGAGGAGGCTCTATTTAATTTGGGTGGTTGAAGCGAAGGTTCGATACGCCATTGGCTATCGGTATAGAAGTATACGTCACGTAGATTTTCACGGTTTTTTCACGGAGATGGGAGTGACGTAAACGGCTATTGGTAAACGATCGGCGGTTATGTACTATCGATGTGAATTGACGACTATTGGACCTTATTCTCCACACACTCCTCTTTACTAATAAACGTTGTACGAGTACAATACAATACAATACAAAAACTCTTTATTGCACACCAAAAACTACATGAAAATCTTAAAAACTAAAATACATTTATCGGCAGTACAAGGGCGACCTTATCGCCTAAAGCGATTTCTTCCAGGTAACCTTTGGATGGACAGGAACTTACAGAAATACGAAAAGGGTAGGTGGTGTACATAAAACTAAATTAAAATTTAAAACATAGTAATAAGTAATATTAATAATAAGTACCTACTTAAATAAATAACCAAAAATAAATATAATATATGACGGCGCGAGATATCATTGGATAAAGAAAATCAGTTTATTTTGAGAGTTGTTAATCGATGGTATTATTGTTCTGTGGTTTTTGACGATTAATCGATTTGTTTATGGTCATTTAGAGCGGTTAACACCGAATGGAGTTGCGTTTGGGATTTCGGGCGAACGTCATGTCTGTCAGTCAGTGGTTGACGGGACTGGGCTGAAAGCGGTCGCACGCAATGGTCATTCGTAAACCCATTACTCTAAATCGCCAACTATCTTTGTGATCATTCACTAAATAAGTAGTCTAAGTGACTGTATAATTAAAATAGTGAAAAGCCTTCAATGCTGTCCCCTTATTTCAACGTTCCTGAAGTTTGACGCCGACCATAAATGATAGCGAGTTCACGGATCAGAAATCAGACACAACACCTCGGCCTACTAGATTTTCCCCGTCATCAAAAATGGAAGGTCACAGCGCGGCGGCCTTTCCTATGTTTCTCCGACATCAGTGGGATCAAATGTGATAACTCGGCTTCCTATTCCCTACATTTCCCCGACATCAGAACTGGGATGAGACTGATGAGAGATATTTCGGCTTCCTTTCCCTGCTTTCTCCGACATCAGAAGTGGGATCAGAATAACGTCCACAGCAACAAGATATGGCTCCGTCTTTGGCTACAATTGTGCAATGATCTGGAACCGAAGTGGCATAGCAACAGATGGCTGATAGGGTCGCCCCTACGTGCTATTATTGTGGAATGTGCGGACTGTTTCTTCGTGGTGCATGAAGGGCAGCAGGGCGGCAATGAGAGAGTGAGCATCGTGTAGACGTCTGTATTATCTCGACGGCGTTTGATTACACCTAGTCTATGCTATGTGACGCAACTAACAAACAACGAGAGACGAAGGATAGCAGTGTACCGAACAAAACGTCGACGCCTACGTGTTACTACTGCAACGAGGTTACATCGCCACTCGTTGATCGAAAAAGGGCACCAAAATTAGCAGCAGCAATGTGCGAGATCCGGTCAATGCCTGGAGGGCTATTCTTACAACTCGAGCTACC
Organism: Peribatodes rhomboidaria; assembly: GCA_911728515.1. Lineage (NCBI taxonomy): Eukaryota > Metazoa > Arthropoda > Insecta > Lepidoptera > Geometridae > Peribatodes > Peribatodes rhomboidaria. The sequence goes on along the minus strand of OU452187.1, from coordinate 14,255,222 downwards.
ATCTTATCTCGAAAAAAATGCCTCAATTCGAGATGCCTTATTCTATACGCTTGAGATCGAGATAATCTCGATGGCTGGGGCGCGAGATGTCTCGAGTAGTCGGAGGCAGTGGAGACTTCCAGGAATCGAGATCGAGATGAGATGAAAATCTCCAATCTCCGAATTGGGCCCCTGCACTATGAAGCAGCTTGATCACCTACGAGTAGCAATTGAATCTGGTGAGAAGTTTTCATTTTGTTTGATATTCGTACACGGTGTATTTCAGAGTGCTATTTTCTATTGGAGTTGCTTAAAGTTTGAAAATACCCACAAACAGATTAGTCATACTGCCGTTTGCGGCACATGTGAGTCATGCAGTTAATAGATAATTTACTAAGTGTCAATGCTTTTGGTAAAACTAAGCCTGAAGGGCAGTAGCCGGTAGGACAGTAGCCTGTGTAGTAATAGCCTGTGTGGCAATAGCCTGTGTGGCACTCGCCTGTGTGGCACTAATCTGCAAGGTACTATCCTATGTGGCTCCAGCCTGTGTGGCAAGCCTGTGTGGCAAGCCTGTGTGGCAAGCCTGTGTGGCAAGTCTGTGTGGCAAGTCTTTGTTACAACCTTACTTTTGTTGCATTATAGTCTGAGTGACGACCTAGCCTGTGTGGTCAGCCTATGTAGTAAACTCCTCCCGGTGTAACATTAAAGTACGAGTAAAATTAAAAAATCTCGTAAAATGTTGACTTTCGTACTATTTAAAGTTATAGTTGCAGTACACAAATCCCTATTAGCACATCTCCATACAGTTGTGTTGTTATTGTTAAATTTCATGAAATTGTATTTGTACTCATTACATAACGTACAGTCTTTCCCTTTTTGTGATTTTATGAAATTAATTATTATTTAATGAAAGAAATCAACACTATTTGCATTTTAGGATTGTCAAGCTGACGTACTTTAAATATGCCAGTAAGATCAAGGAGTTTAAGAATGCAATAGCACCTTTATCATAGAGTTTCAAGGAGGCAATTGAGAAAGTAGCATTTCGAGAAAAGTAAAGTGCACTACATGTGTGATGTGATATGAATTGTTTGTTAGTTTGTTGATATACTACACACTAATGAAGTGGTACAAAGGACAAAAAGGAATGAAAGTACAGTCTGCAGCAGTTATTTAAAAAAGGGTCGAGAATACGCGTTGTCATTTCAGGAAGATCTCAATTTTGGCGGTTGTCAATTTAGGTAGATGACGATTTAGGATGTTGTCACTTTCGAAAGTTGTCGTTTCGGAAGTTGTCAATCTGGGAAGTTTCACCCTGGGAAGTTGTCGTTGTCACCCTGAGGGACCTAGCCTGTGTGGCAAGTCTAAGTGACAACTTTAATGGCATGTTATTCGTTTGAAATTGGACACAGCAGTTTTCATAAGTCCAAACCGCGTATGTGTATCGTCATTGGATTTTCAATGTGGCTTGATTAAATTCTTGGAACATTGGATGTATGATTATTAATTTAGTTTTAGCCTCGATTATTCGATTGGTCCCAATACAATTTATTTCACTGAAAGTCAAGTTGCTTATTTCAATTATTATATCATGACAATTTATGGGGATAGGTAACGAATATGAAGTTACTGTTGGAAGAGTCGATTATACTCTGGTACGATGTTTATGGTTGGTAGAATTGGGTTTAACTGTGTTTTGTGTTTTTCTATAACTGTGATCGCTTTTTGTGAAATTGTGGAGGTAGATTTGAGACGGTCAGAATGACCGAGCGTTAAGTGGTTACTTGAGCACTTTTATGATTGTCCACAGATGATGAGATGAACTATTCACCCGAGGACGTGTGAAAATGCAGGATGGCCGTGACGGCGCGAGATATCATTGGATAAAGAAAATCAGTTTATTTTGAGAGTTGTTAATCGATGGTATTATTGTTCTGTGGTTTTTGACGATTAATCGATTTGTTTATGGTCATTTAGAGCGGTTAACACCGAATGGAGTTGCGTTTGGGATTTCGGGCGAACGTCATGTCTGTCAGTCAGTGGTTGACGGGACTGGGCTGAAAGCGGTCGCACGCAATGGTCATTCGTAAACCCATTACTCTAAATCGCCAACTATCTTTGTGATCATTCACTAAATAAGTAGTCTAAGTGACTGTATAATTAAAATAGTGAAAAGCCTTCAATGCTGTCCCCTTATTTCAACGTTCCTGAAGTTTGACGCCGACCATAAATGATAGCGAGTTCACGGATCAGAAATCAGACACAACACCTCGGCCTACTAGATTTTCCCCGTCATCAAAAATGGAAGGTCACAGCGCGGCGGCCTTTCCTATGTTTCTCCGACATCAGTGGGATCAAATGTGATAACTCGGCTTCCTATTCCCTACATTTCCCCGACATCAGAACTGGGATGAGACTGATGAGAGATATTTCGGCTTCCTTTCCCTGCTTTCTCCGACATATATATGAATAATTATAAATATTATAAATAAATATAATAAAATATCTATATATATATATATATAAATTAGTATTATGCGTACCGAATTAGCAAAGAGATAAATAATAGTTAAAAACGAGATTTTTTAAAAATGGGCAGTCTTTATTGACACCAAATATAAATAAATCTAAACGAAACACTCAAAAATAAAGGCGCAATGGGCGGTCTTATCGCTTAAGAGCGATCTCTTCCAGACAACCTTTGGATGGAATAAAAACATTATGATTTAGCATGGACGGTGGTGTGTGCTTAAGAAAAATAATAATAATTAAGGTTAAATAAACTTACTAATTTGAGAATTATAATAAACTACAGACTAATAGGTACCTACATGAATAATTACTAAATAGGTATACAAATAAACTACCCAGTCATAAACATACACAAGTACCTACATCATTAAATATACTAATATATACATTGAAATATGACAAATATTAAAAAAGGAAACGAGTCTACTTGTAATGAGCCAGTATGGCTTCGGAATAATCATAAACAGTGTTTTTTAATTTCTTTCTTTGTTACTTCTTCACACTCAAACTGATTGACAGATTTCAATGAAATTTGGTAAGGAGGCACCCTGGATTGATACATAGGCTACTTTTTAACCGCGAGTAAAACCGCAGGGCGCAGCTAGTTTCACTCGCGGTTAAAAAGTATCCTATGTACTATTCTAGACTATAATCTATCTCTGTGCCAAATTTCATACAGATCTGTTCAGCCGTTCTGGCGTTAAAGAGTAACAAACATCCATCCATCCATTCTTACAAACTTTCGCGTTTATAATATTTGTAGGATGTGAAAGTTTGGAAGGATGTATGGAATTGATGCGTGCTTGTTTGTTACACAATCACGCGAGAACGGCTGAACGGAGTTAGATGAAATTTGACATAGAGATAGATTATAGTCTAAAATACCACACAGGATACTTTTTAACTGCGGGGCGAAGCAAGTAATATAGATTAAGCTATGAAAGATTTGAGTTTACTAGTAGTACGACAGATCGCCTCTCCCCAAACATCTACCTAAAAAAAGTCTAATTTCCTACCATGTTCGTAATATACAACGTGTTGTTTTACATTCCCGCAGATTTTTAGTAGAAAGTATACTCTACTAGCAACGCACGAATAAACCTTGAAAGCGTGAAAATTACTGTTCTTTTTATGATTGAATGGGACCCACGTTTGACGACAACACACCTGATGGAAAGTGACGATGCGGTCTAAGATGGAGCACGCTTGCCCATGAGGTGCCTATTCACTCTTGTCTTGAAGAGACCCAGGTTGTATCTATTGCAGGAGAACACCGAGGCAGGAAGTGCGTTCCACTCCTTGGCAGTTCTTATTAGGAGTGGAAGGATGAAGGATGTTCCAAACATTTTGTTGACGATCAACGAACTTTTTGTATGGAACAGCTGTTTCTTTTCTCGTTTTCAAGATGGCAGCATAGCCTATTCGTGTAAGTGTAGTGTAGTGGAATATACCTACCTTTACAAATTCTTCGAGAATGCAAAACAACACGCTGTATGCTAGGTATAACTATAAACTAGTCTACCTAACATCACATCCCCTCAGAGAACTAAAAATCGATGTAAAATTTAACAGGGTCAGAGCTACATAGCTAGGAAGACGTACGGAGGGGTGGCACACCCCCTTTCCACCCCCTGTCGCCTCTGTATAGATTTTTCTTTTTACCCCCATCCCCCTTCCAATATTAAAGACTAGTAGTTTTCTTTGAGCTATGCTGTGAGTTTAAAATTTTAAATTCGCGTCCTTTGCTAGTTTAAGATTGAATGTAATGTACTTAGTTAATGAAGTTTCCTGTTATGTTCATGTTTTATTTTATACTAGTTGCGCCACGCGGTGTTACTCGAAGTTAACAAGTGGTGTAAGCTGTCTCTGTTATGAATTTCATTCAAATCTGTCCATCCGTTCGAGTGTGAAGAAGTAAGAAATGGCTATTTAAATAAATAACAAATTACTAATACAGTTAAAAATCATAGAAGATGAGGTCAAATTTAGTAAAACGCTAAAATATGTATTGATTAATTGATATGCATTATTGATTGACAAATATCAAATAGAATAAATCCATTTTTTTTTTTTTATAATTTATTCATGACCATGGATACTCGTCCTTCAGTCGGATTCTTAGTAATAATTTTTCCTTCAGTAACAGATGATGGGATGATGATGATGAGGTGATGATGAAGACGATGAATCCCTCCCCTTTTCCCATTCCAGTAAAGTTATGGATACTTTACTGAAACTTTAAGTGAAGTTTTGTAGAGAACACGAAAAATCGCGTTTCGCGATGTTTGTATCATTTGCCCACACTCGTGCACGTTGACGAACCGGTAAACGTTAATAATCCACCATTATTACAATTTAACACTCGAAGAATCACAAGTTTTAGAAAATAATACAAAAACACGACACCATCTTTTCGGTTCCCGCCAAAACTCTCCCAGAATAAATCCAGTCCGCACAATGTTGCCATACCCCATCAGGGTCATTATATGATACAATTTTATGTGATTTACCTTTAAGAAATGTATGCACCGTAATGGAAGCAACAAACTATTGAGTAGGTATTAACAAACTAACTCAAAGTTATAAAATGTTCACATATCTGCTTACCTCTCTCTCTCTCTCAATACTCAATAATTTATTGCTTCCATTATGGTACATGCAGTTCTTAAAGGTAAATTACTTAAATTGTATCACATAATGACCCTGATAGGGTATGGCAACATTGTTCGGACTGGATTTATTCTATTCAATATTTTTGTCAGTTAAGACTTCGTCTAGAGTATAAAAACATTTTTGATCAATATATCTTTTAACGTTTTAACTCTCTCTCTCTGTCTCTCTCTCTATATCTTCTTCTCTTCTGTACATAGTATAACACCAAGCCTTTTCCCGGTTTTCACATTCAGTTAAACCCATGAGTACTTAGGTATATGACTAGAAAGAGTTCCGTACTATTTATGAACGAAAAGTGACAGGCCAGTTTTTTATTTTATTTTTAGGCTTGCGTCATATATTTGTTCATTTAGAACCTAACAGTTGGCTGCTTTTTTACCCTTCCAATGTTTTTTCAGTCCATCTGAACATATTATTTATCAAAGCAGTTAAACTTATTTTTTTACCGAAGGTTTATTAGTTAAGAGTACCCTTGAAGCTAAAGGTTTCATTCAGGTTTAATTATCATTTGCTATATAACTGGAGCCCAGTGTTTAGCGACAAGCTCGCCCCCTGTCTGATTTGGGACTAGACATCGTGCGGGGAAGTGTGGGTGTTGTTGTACACTTATGTAAGGATCTCCAGGGGAAAGACGTGACGTGATATGCGTTTAGTTTTATATGATCTGTGGTTATTTGAGTAAAGGATCATTCGTGACAGACAGACAGACCTATTACCATAATAAGATTTTTCTTGCCAACGATATTGCATCCAAGTCGGATTCTAGTTAACTTTGCACTGAAATTGAAATTCCATTAAAGAGATTGCTTTTTAACGTTCCGTAGGATATTTCTGTATATATCTATGTACTTACTGCCTTAGACATACAGGGTTATCGGCATAGGGTGTACTAAGCCAAAAGGAGGTCATTTTACTCATCATTATGAACAAATTTTTCTACGGAGCTAATCCGAAGTCTCGTAAAAACAAATCAGCTGTTCCATACAAAAACTTCATTGATTGGCAAAATGTATGGAACAGCTGTTATTTTTTTCTCGATTTTAGGGTTGACCCCATAATTAAAGTTTTTCCTAATAACCCTGTATACAGGGTTACGGTCATTAAGGGTAGGTTCTTCTTAGTCGTTAGCACTCTTGTCAGAGTGGTCGTGGTCATCGGTCAGGGTGGTGGCTCAATTCCTCTCCATTCGTCAGGTATAGCCTTTCTTGTGTACATGTTGACGGTGCCATAGTAAGGGAAGATACTAAGCCAAAAAGGGTGTCATCTTCATCATCATATCAGCCCGGAAGGCGTAAATAACTGCTGAACAAAGGCCTCCCCCAATAATCTACATAACGGCGGTCTTGCTCTACCCGCATCCAGCGACTTCTCGGGACCCTCACCACATCATCAGTCCACCTTGAGAGGCCCTCCCACGCTGCGTCTTCTGGGTGTAAAATGGGTGTAAGTACTCATTATTCTAAATAACTTTTACTATGGGGCAAACCCTAAAATCGTGCAATCAGTCAAATCCCGCTAGAATTTCGCGTAGAAAAATGCCATTGACACTTATCGAAATGTATGGACAGCTGTTTTTTCTCTCGATTCCGGGGTTACTATGGAGTAAAAGTTAGTTAGAATGATTAGTGCTTACGCCTGTTTTTGACTTAGTACCCTTAATATTTATAGTATTTATAACGTAAGTAAGGAAGTGTCTTTGAATTGAAAGTCACATATACACATACTTGGATGAAAGGACATAATACCTAGATATATTTCGACGTAGGAGCGTCAATAGCAGGTTTAATTTGCGTAGTACTAAAAAGAAAGACCAACTGATGACGCCATCACACCGTCTCGTCAAGTCGAAGAGGTCAGTATAAAATATATACATTAATAAAATATATAGATTGCGGGCCCTAAAATATAGAGCACGCAATCTATAACCGTATACCAGCTACCGTTCGGGATGCACCTCCTACCGCGTGCTTCAAAACCAAGCTCAGTGCTTGGTTACTAGATATTCTGCTTTATGACCTTGAATCTTATTTTAAAATAAAAGACTTTTAAATTATTATTATTTTTTATAAGTATAGTTATATTATTAAGGATAATAGGTATGCAATTTATTTTGTAGACATTGATTATTTATTTCATTTGACATATGGAATTACTGTTTTGACATTTTTTTTTTTATGTAGAAATAGGTCGGCGTTTGACCACCAACTCGCCTGATGTTAAGCGACGTTATGGTCTAAGATGGAGCACGACGACCTATAAGGTACTTTTTCACTCTAGCCTTGAAGTTTTGTAGAGTGAAGAAGTACAAAGACGGCAGTTGAGTGTGACATGTATAAACTCTTGTATAAACTTTTGACATTTATCGAACTGTGACGTGTAACTATTGGAGTTATCAATAAATTTTGATTTCTAATGAATAAAGGACTATTTTTTTACCCGATTTCGCATGAGTTTTTTTTTTTATTTGGGACATTATTAGACATAAATAATGGTAGTCCCACTGGATTACCAGAAATACCTAGTTGTTTTTTTTTCGCTTGATGTTAAGCGACGTTGTGGTCTAAGATGGAGCACGACGACCTATAAGGTACTTATTCACTCTAGCCTTGAAATTTTGTAGAGTGAAGAAGTACAAAGACGGCAGTTGAGTGAGGCGCTACAAGTGCGCTACTGCTCAGACCCGGACACGCTCAGTCCGGTTACACCGGACTACATCCCGAAACACGACTAGGTCATTTCACGGCACGGCTTGGTCCAGTGGGTGGTAACTAGCCACGGCCGAAGCCTCCCACCAGAGTTTGCTACCCGGTTAGCACTACCCGGGGACCACGTGTAGGGAATCAGAATAGAACTGTAATTCCAATTGAACGTAATTTGTAATATGTTATTTAAGTATAAGTTAGGATTATGTTTATGTTAAAGCTGGTGGCTCTGTGAACTGTAAACCTCGCGGCTGACGTTTATCTTCCTCAACAGGTCGCATTCCTGAACCGATTCTCGTGAAATTTCGTAATCAGGTTCGATAATTGCACAGATATTTTTTGCCGAGTTAGTTCTTGGATTTTTTTCAAGATTGCGGAAATACATCGCCCTACAGCTCGCCCTACAGCGTGAACGGCTTGACCGATTTTGGATTGCGAGGAGGGAGTCGATTTTTTGTATCTGAAATGTCGCAGACTACATTTTGCACAGTCGGTTTTTTTACGTACCTAGTTGAAGAACGCCCGTCTCTCAAGCCAGAAGGAGCGAGTTCGAACCCAGCAAATGGCACGCACTAATTTGTTCATTGTGTGAACATATGCGTATTGTTATGTCATCTGCTACATGACTGGAGCCCGTTGTATGGCGACAGGCTCGCGGGGGCGAGCCTGTCGACAAATGTGTTCAACAAATGTGACAGGGGTGTCACATTTGTTGAACTGCAATGAATAGATGCTTACTCGTGCAGATATAGAAATAAATAAATTACTACCTAATAATTAGTTTAATATTAATATAATAATTAATATTATTGACCTTTTATGGTCAATAATTTATAGAAGGTAGTTAGTAGTTGTAAGGTTAGGAAGTTTTTAAGGTAGTTTAGTTTGCATTAGGAATTGTAGCGTGTAGCGATAATGGTATTGATACAAACTGTAAAATTTTTCAATACTTTGTGTTTTAAAATGTATATATTTTACGAAATAAATAAATTATAATTATAAAAAAAATTGGGACTGAATATAGTCCGGTGAAGAGTGGGTGTTGTATTACACCTCTGCCAGCCCCTTCGGGGGAAAGGGGTTACAAAATGTTATGGGTTTTTTGCTTTTCTCCTAAAAATTATACTTGTTTAATAAAATAAATATACTTTATAGTGGTTCTGTGAGCTGAAGACGTTGTAATAATGTAAAAAAAATCATATCTCCCCCAGTTTGAAAAAAAACCAAGAAGTAAATCGAGAAAAAAAGGTAAATAATCTAATTCTAATCTCTCCATCCTAAGGTTGCCTGGAAGAGATCGCTTTTAGTGATAAGGCCGCCAGTTGTTACACTATTTAATAAGTTTTATCATTATTTTTCTCTTGTTGTTTTGTTATCTGTGGTGTGAACAATAAAGAGTTTATCTATCTATCTAATTATCGAACCGAGGGCGCGACATGGACACGAATTTCAACTGAAATTTAAAATTGACTAAATCTCACTTCAAATCAATTTCCATTCAAGTTTGTCGATTTGATTTAAAGTGTTTAATTTGATTTTAGTTTAAGTAAATAAATAATAAATAAATTCGGAACACTTCCACACACGGTCGCCTGACCCCAAATTAAGTAAAGCTTGTACTATGGCTGCCAGAGACTGATATACATACTTAGATATTTTTAAATACATACATAAATACATATTAACACCCAGACATAGAACAAACACAAATGTTCATCACATTAATGTTTGCTCTAGGTGGGAATCGAACCCACGCCCCCAAGCTCAGAAGGTAGGCTCACTACCAACTCGGCCACCGAGGCAGTAGTAGAGCACACGAGAGCAGAGTAGTTAATAACATCATACTTACAAAATTAAGAATCGGTTGAGAAATGCGACCTAGAGGAATACAGACAGACATCGCTCGCTAACGGTCGCTCGGTCTATTCAATGTTAATGTACTTACTAATTAATACTTACTGTTTAATGTACTTACTATTTTATTTGACATTTAATTTATTTATTTTTAATTTTTTATTGTAATTGACATGTTTATATATTTATTGATTGTTTATAATGTTACTCATAATTATTCAATTGTTATAAATAAGTTCAGTTTTTAATTTTACGCATTACCTATACTTATATTAAATCGAATGTAATTTACAATGTGTGTGTCTGTTATGGGTGTCATGCCTGAAATAAATTAATTTTGAATTTTTTTGAATTTTTTTGAGTATTCACCTAAAAAATGTATGTACTTAAGTATAATAAAGTTTTTTTTGGTTTTTTTTTTTAATATTTTATTTATTTATTATGGTTACCAAAAAATCCAGTAAAACCCATCAGGTTTACATTGTAACGGATGCAGGGAGCCAGTTCGCCGCGCGGTATATTTAGAGACGTGCGCTTCGATCCGAATGTCGCGCAGATCTGTTAGTTATGGCACCAGGGACGAATCTAGGGCTAGACACTATTTTTGGATTAAATAACTTTATTTCTTACTACCCACGACTTTGTTCGAGTTTATTCAGAAAATAATATCCTAAAACGTTCCTCGAGATTTACTGTAATTAATTATCAATCTTTATCAGCATCCGCTTAGCCATGAGAAGCCTACAAACAGACAGAATTACTTTCGATTTTATAATATTAGTATTGATTTCTTTCCGACGGAATGACATTGATTCCCTGGAGTCAGGGTAGGCTACTGACGTGAGATGCGTTGACACACTGGCGGCATCCCACGTAACATCTACCTTCAGAACGGAGGGAGCGGCAGCAGCAACGGCAGAAGCCCACAAGAAGCGGAAATGTGAATCCCTTGTTGATTGAGACGTATTTCTGCCTTTTGCATGGGGTAGAAACTTTGGGCCTCTGGGGTTCATGCGTTCTTGAGCTTGATGAGCTGACGAAGCAGCTGATAGAGAGATCAAACGACCAAGGGGCTGATGTTGACCTCGGCCAAAGAATTGGCATTGCTATTCAGCGAGGTTACGTTGCCAGCCTTTTGGGTATTAAAACTGCAGATACTTTTGTGAGCTCTGTTTATTATTTGTAATTTGTTTTTTACGAGTATGTTCATGTTAGGTTTTTTCTTATTAAAAAAAACTCTCTCGTGTGAAAATCGATTAATGCCTAATTACTTACAGTACGTTGAATTATGTTTCAACACCAATTTGTTGTTGAGTTTTTCATTGGAGGGTAAATGCCATAATTGCCACGCTTGACAGACGGATTGACGGTCACAGTGGGATGGTGGTATTGTGTGGAGAACGATGCTGCCTGTTCTCCGATGGATTATCTCTCAGGATGCCTTCTACCGGCAGACGCAGCGTAGGAAGACCTCCCTACTGTGGACTGACGATCTGATGAGGGTCGCGGGAAGACGCGGGCAGCGCAGGACCGGTCGTTGTGAAAATCATTGGAAGAGGCAGCAGTCCAGCAGTGGACGTGTTCTGGGCTGACATGATGATGATGATGACGTACTTGTTAAAGTAAATAAGCTAAATGTTATATAGTTAAATGTAAACAGAGTTTGTTTTTTATGTATCTAATACCTACTTGATGAAGAAGGGAATCGAAATGGAGCGGCGAAAACCATGTTCTCTCGCTCGCATTGGAAAGATTGTGCGGTTGTGCGAAAGAAATGTCATGATTCATCAGATTGTATCTTAAATGGAGAGGAAAGTTATGAAAGACAAACTTAGTTCTAAGAAAATGTAAGGTTTCCCATTTATTCATTTGTTAAGGTAAAGTGTACAGAGCTGCGTGGTACTTTCCAAACCCACAACGTGAATTTCCATAGAAAAATAAAAGACTACTTGTCAATTACCAAGTTAGCATGTTAGTTATTCTTGGGTTTTCTGCAAAATTACTCCACTATTTACAAACTGTAGAACGATTAAAACTAGAGAAACAAAGAAATTTCTGAGATTTCTCCTGTATCAGTCTCAATCTAAGCTCACGTGGACCTTAACTCCACTGTGAAGCCTTGGAAAATACTTCAAGTTCTGGACTCTTTCTTGTAAAGAAAAGCGTTGCTGAGGAAACGTAAAGGAGCTAACTTAATTCTTGACATCAGAAAGAGACGAAAATAGGTTTGATTGTTTTAAAAAATGTTAAGTAGGCGGTAAACCTATTTCGTATATACATACCGTCACGCCTTTTCCCCGAAGGGGCTGGCAGAGGTGTGTAATAACACTCACACTTCGCCTGACGATATTTAGGCTCAAAAGTGACAGGCTATGTGTGACATATTCTCTAAGGCTGATTTTACACACCACTAAATATAATGGCGAGTTTACAAATCTGACAGTTGAGTATTAAGTAAGAAGTAGTTAATTAGTGTCACTTGAAGCGCAGAAAGATTATCGAGTGACGAAAAGATGCAGCAACATTCGTAAATCAAAAGATGCAGCATGGGAAGGCCTTCTACAAGGACCGGTCGATCCATCGGTCCATTGGACCGTCGGTACAAATGGTGAGGTGACTGACGATCTGGTGAGGGACGCGGGAAGACGCTGGATGCGTGTAGAGCAGGACCAGTTGCTGTGGAGATCATTGGAGGAGGCTTTTGCCTAGCAGTAGCCGTCTTCTGGGCAAGGGATGATGCTGACGATGATTAATTATTCGATACATAAGTAATTCAAGTATTTAGAGAGTAGGTATCACACGTTATTCATACAAATAAATACAAACAGTTTATTGATATCTCGCAGAAGAACCTCTTTAAGAAAGCTCGCCTATAGTCAGAGGGTAAGGGTTCGATCCCAGCCAACGGCACAAAATTTGTTCATTTGGGATCATCATTATGCGTATTTAAAGTCTTCATCTGCTATATAGCTTGTGCCCGGTGTATGCTGACGGGTTTTCCGTTTGCCATATTTGGGACTGTATATCATTAGCGAAATGTGCATGTTGTAACACACCTCGACCAACCCCTTCATGTAATTCCCCCTTCAAAAACAAGAACAGGGAAAAGACATCTGTGTTCTCTTCAGGAAGTCATGTACTCAATGTCTTCCCCTAAAGGGAACACATGAACATGGTATGTACTTTTTAAACCACGAGTAACATCACGGGGCGCTGCTAGTAAAAATGAGTAAAGTAAAGGACACTCACTTAAGTATCGTAGTAAAGTAAAGTAGAGGACACTGCTCACTATCTCCACTACTTAAGGCGAGGCTTTCCCAGAACTTTAGGTATTTTACTCTACCTCAGGCCGCACTTTTTGGGAGCGCGACGTATTCATTCACGCGACACAAAAGTTGTGTGCGCTGCGCCGCGCGCACGTCTTTCACCCGTCAGTCACGTTATGGTATCGAGTACCTAAACACCCATTTTTAGGAAATCGATAAAATAATCCGTCCGTCATTGTACTCATCCATTTTATGAACATTTTTTATTTGATGCCAAACAAAAGAAAATCTAAAAAATGCCGTTCAAGCCAATATAGGTACAACCAATCTCATGTCCACGAGTTGTTGTATTTTTGATGTGTGAGCAGTCGTGGCATTAGTTTCATTTTACCGGTAGTGTCATATTTCCATTTTATCACACTTCACACTCATAAATACAAAAGATTGCGATTGTGTGTGGAAGTTAGGTACTTACTCGTATTTCACTTATTCACACCTAAACGGCTAGACGGATGAGGATCATATTTGGAACGGAGTTAGCTTATGCCCTGGATTGACACATTGGCTACTTGTTATCCTTATTAGGACAAATATTTATACAGGGTGTTGGAATGATTGTGTAACTACCGGTATTCATTAAATAATACAACATAGTAAATTTCATTATTTTTGGGTATATTGTATAACAATGGTAATAACAATTTTAATTACCTTACTTTACCATTAGGTGCGTACTAATAATATTGTATGGTTTGTTAAATGTTACAAAGTTAAAAAACTACACGATTCAGATATAATTTTGAACAATAATTATGAAAGAATCGAGTAAACTTATACCGGATATATACATACCCTGGGTACGAAGTGGCGGACATTCTGCTAGTACTAACAAAACATCCAATACAAAAATATACATTCACAATATTTACATTTATATATACAATTGAGCTATAGGTACGTAGTATTATTATTTGTTCTGTGATATAGTTGTAGAATCGATGGCAGCCTAGTTGGGAGTGGCAATTTTGCTCTGCTGGGTTCGAACCCAGCCGACGGCACGAACCAATTTGTTCATTGTGTGAACATATGTGCGTATTGTGTGTCATCTGCTACATAACTGGAGCCCGGTGTATGGCGACAGGCTCGCCCCCTGTCACATTTGGGACTGAATATCGTCCGGCGAAATGTGGGTGTTGTATTACACCTCTGCCAGCCCCCTCGGGGAAAAGCGTGACGATATGTATGCATGTCTAGCCATAAGTTCTGTTACAAATGAAAATGCATTTATTTTTTTATACAGTAATGTAATGTTAATAAAAGTTATATTTACATATGTATTGAAGTCTTAACAAAAATATAACTATTATTTTATTCAAAATTACCACATTTGGCCTTGATAGAGGCCTTTAGTCGGTCTGGCCAAGAATCTATGGATTTACGGACTGTTTCCATGGGAAATTTAGCCACTGCTTGCTTCAAAGATTTCTTAAGTGACTCTATGTCGGCGTGTCGTTTAGAGCAGGCCATGCCCTCTAAACCTGACCATAATTTGTAGTCCAGGGGGTTTTGATCTGGGCTAGAGGAGGGCCAGTCTTCAGCCCTTATAAAGTCCGGAACATTGGCTTCCAGCCAGGCTTGAGTAGTTCGCGCCTTGTGACCATGTGCAGAGTCTAGTTGGAAACTCCACGGTAGATTTTTAAAAAGTGTATTGCTAAGGGGTTGTACAACACCATATAAGACGGCCTCTTGATACACTTTGGCAGAAGTTTTAACCCCCTTTTCACAAAAACTAAGCTTTGTGACGCCGTGATAGGATACTCCCCACCAAACTATGACTGACGCAGGATGATGACCACGCTGAGTGAAACAGGGTCAATGTCATCCACGTGCCTAAAACAAAATAAAAATAAATATTTATAAGTATTATGTCCAAAAGTTCAAAACATAAAAATTCTAAAAAACCGACCAAGTTCGAGTCGGACTCGCGCACGGAAGCTGTCGTTCAAGCTTGTTGATATGTATGTACATAATTATATAACAACTACATTATAAATAAATGAGCTTTCAAATGACACCTCAAACAACTGATTTGATGAGATAAAACTCGAGATATAAGCAATAATCTACAACGGTCGGCGGCCATCTTTGTGACGTATATACATAGCTTCGCCTGTCCCCGCTATCACTTCTTACAACCGGCAGTTTCGAATTTCAAAGGCAACGACGAACACATCCATAAAAGTCGTAGGTTTATAAAAGCCGTACTTACAAGATTTACCGAAAAGCTCGATTTTCGCTAATCGTTAAAAACGAATATACAACTTTACGAGTTTTCTTCAAAACAGCCAAAATCACGTTGCAGTACTAATCAGGCCTAGATGTGTTCAAATCATACGGCTATAACTCAAACGCTACCAAACACTCGTGTAGTACAGATTGTTCAGTCAAAAATGAAAGTATGAACGACGTCCCCTATCTCACCTAACACCCTATATAATTTACAT
Source organism: Peribatodes rhomboidaria (assembly GCA_911728515.1). Taxonomy (NCBI): domain Eukaryota; kingdom Metazoa; phylum Arthropoda; class Insecta; order Lepidoptera; family Geometridae; genus Peribatodes; species Peribatodes rhomboidaria. Next base: position 14,239,712 of record OU452187.1, on the reverse strand, counting down.
ACATACAGTACAGTCAAAACTTAGCGAAGATCCGCCACCTTGCATGTTACAAAAAGAAGGTAGGTACTTACGTTTCGTCAATTGCAATGTCATCAGAGTTTATTACATTCTCTTGAAGTACTCTTCTGCAAAAAAAAAAAACGAAGATAAGTATTCATGTAGGTAAGTATAACTACGTAAATATCACTACTAGATATACCACTAGGCCGGGTATTTACTCGTTGTGCAGTTCAGATTGCTCAGTAAAAATGAAAGTATGAACGTCGTCCCGTATCTTACCTAACATCCTGTATAGTTAAAACTTAGCGAAGATCCGCCGCCCTGCATGTTACAAAAGGTAGGTAGGTACTTACGTTTCGTCAATTCCAATGTCATCGGAGTTTATTACATTTAGTTGTAGTACTCTTCTGAAAAAAAAACAAAACTGTAAGATAGGTATTCGTGTAAGTAGGTATAACTATATAAATATAAATATCACTGGTATGCCACTAGGTCGGGTATTTACTCGTTGTGCAGTTCAGATTGCTCAGTAAAAATGAAAGTATGAACGTCGTCCCGTATCTCACCTAACATCCTACATACCTATATAGTCAAAACTTAGCGAAGATCCGCAGCCCTGCATGTTACAAAAGGTAGGTAGGTACTTACGTTTCGTCAATTCCAATGTCATCGGAGTTTATTAAATTTGGTTGTACTTAGTACTCTTCTGAAAAAAAAAAAAAACTGTAAGATAGGTATTCGTGTAAGTAGGTATAACTATATAAATATAAATATCACTGGTATGCCACTAGGGCGGGTATTTACTCGTTGTGCAGTTTAGAATGCTCAGGAAAAATGAAAGTATGAACGTCGCTCCGTATCCGTATCTCACAAGTTGTCTGGGTGAAATAATAAATGGTGACCGACATAGTCAAAACTTTGCAGAACACCCGCCTCCCTGCGTGGTACAAAAGGTAGGTAGGTACTTACGTTTCGTCAATTCCAAAGTCATTGGAGTTTGTTACGTAGTAGTCTTCTGCAAAAAAAACTGTAACTGTAGGTAGGTATAACTACATAAATATCACTAGTAGGTATACCACTAGGCCGGGTATTTACATCGTGAATACACGTAACGAGACAAAAAAGTATCTATGATGATGAGTATGATATTTGAAAACACTAAAACGAATATAAGTAGGTACTAATAGATTTGTTGATACATCATCTGACTACAAAAAGCAATGCAAGAAATGTCGATTCTAGTAAATAAAAACAATGATTACCAATTTAATCTAGTAGAAGTTTATCTACTTACCGACGTTTGCTCCTTGACTCGTACGATTTTCTAAAAGTCAGACTTGAGCATTTTTTTCGTTTATTATGTTTGTTACCCATTATGGCAAAACTAAATGCTTGGTTGGTGTTGGTGTGTGCGGCACTGCGGAGATCACAAAAATTTGGCACACGTCCGGCGTCGACGGGGTCTGCGGGCGGACTGGCGGTCACGCAAACGTGCCTTTTTACCATGAATTCGTGATAAAAAAATCATATAAAATTACCATGTTAACTTTTTAACATTTTTATTTATGATTCCATTTTTTTATTGCATTGTAATTCGTAAAAAAAATAAAAAAGCAATATGATTTGTAAAAATTAAGTCGCAAATCGTGTTTAAAATACCAAATAGAGGTGACTTTGGATTTTTTTTCTATCGAGTGAAGTTATTCATTACATGTATCAGATTTATGATTCCACTTAAAAACATGCTTAAGAATAACATATTTTTTTTTACACAGTAAAAACCATGGTTTATCTTAGAGGAAAGTTGATTCTTGCTAGACGTTTTCTGGCCAGGCTCGCCTTAAGCTCCGCTGATCCAATCTGCATGGCCCCTTGAAACAAAATATATAAAGTCCCGTCATAAACCAAGCAAAAAATATTCATATGCCATTCAATTATCTCAAATCACCTATACGTCTCCCACAAAACAGAATTACGTAAATCAGAGAGCCAGGGCAAATGCCAAATTGGTAGCTATTTCAGATTACCATAAGTCATAGAAATAAATACATCATGCATGCCAAATATGAAAACCAAGATATATTTAGCTACTATAAATTAGTAACCATAACTATGTCATTGCAAAAATAATTTAAGGCATAAAGATGACGGGTTGGATTTTGTTAGCGCAGCAACCCAATTTTTCAGTGAGAACTATAGCAGGCACGTAGTTCTTGCCATGGTATAATAATTTGCTCCACCAGGTATAACATTCCGGTCAACTGGGCAACACGTAGTGACGTCAATAGATGCTTAGAGCGAGACCGAAGTAAGTCATTTACAAATGTTCGAAAGAGATGAAGAGGATGACGATGACGAGTGACGTCATTACGTGGTTGCTCCAGGAAGGCTAGACTTTGTTTTATTTGATCATGGTTCTTGCAAAAATCAATATTCATATTTAAATATGAGCTAAGTAGGTTTGTGATTAGATATTACAGATAATTATTTTTAGATATTTTTTTGCGTCCTGAGTCCGCCCCTGTGTCGGTCAGATCATGAAAGCATTCCAACGACATTAGAGTTGCGTACATTTTCATAGATTTATCGACGGAATGGACTTATGACAGAGCGGCTCTCAAACTTTACGCTCTCTTCGATGTGGACCAACTAAAACTAGTTAAAATGTCAATTTTGATTGTTAGCCAGTACCGACCAGCACACTACACAACTCACAATTATTCGAAAACGTTTTCGTTTGGATTCCAAAAACTGACTGAGCAAAAAAATCTGTTTAATTATTATCGAACATGTTTACAAAATTTCACGAGAATCGGTTTAGGAATGCTACCTGTTGAAGAGGACAGACGTTGGCCACGAAGTCTAAAGCTCACAGATCTACTGGTATTTATTTACGTTGTGGTAAATATCGTGTTTTCTGACGTAAATCCAAATTTTCAGCTCGTCTAAGTAGTCTCATGCTCTACCGACTATTCGGGGGTAAGACTACTACTATTATAGAGATACTAGCTGCGCCCCGCGGTTTCACCCCCGGTTAAAAAGTATCGTATGTGCTATTCTAGACTATAATCTATCTCTGTGCTAAATTTCATCCAGATCTGTTCACCCGTTCTGGCGTAAAAGAGTAACAAACATCCATCCATCCATCCATTCTTACAAACTATCGCGCTTATAATTTTAGTAGGATAGATCAGCCCGGTATGTCCCATTGTTGGGCAAAGGCCTCTCTTCCTTCTTTAAAGTTGTCCCTGTTTTTGGCGTTGGTGGGCCAATTCTTTTCGTGGGCGTCAAGCTCGTCTTTCCATCTCTTTCTGGGTCGGCCTAACGACCGTTTAACTTTCGGAACCCAGTCGGAGGTGGTTTTAGCCCATAGCTCATCAGGCATTCGGCAGACATGAACGACTAGTATTAGGAGACGACTACTAATTTTATTATGGAAACTGACGTGGTTTTCACACATTATGATTTAAAACACGGGAATTACTCACGTACGATTCAGTCGATTATTCCGACTATAGTTTCAACCGCATTTCGGCTGATGAAGACCGCCGATCGACTGAATCGTACGTGAGTAATTCCCGTGTACTAATAATGAAACAGAATGAGAATGAAAAAGAATGAGTTCATAACGACTACTAATAATGAAAAAAAGAAGGTCGTCTTAATAGTTTGAGAGCCATTGACAAATGCCAATTGAGATGGCGAAACCGAACCGCGTATATTTGCGGCGCACACCTGCGCGTGCACAAATCATACCGTGCGATGCGCGATGCATCATCCATGGATCGCCGTATCTTCGTCTTTTTTATATCCACGCCACTGACACTCTATTTCGGAGATAGACATTGAACTTGGGAAGTGTTTTTAGAACTTTTTTTTTTTTTTTAATTATTGACTCTACGTAAAGCTCGTGGCATAAATTCATACAGTCATTTTGAGAATGTAGTAGTTTTGAAGGTTTTTTTGGATGTAATTTTTTGCCACTGAAACATCTTCCTAGTGTTAGGTTTACTATATAGGAAGATGTTTTTTACTACTCGGTCACGTAGGTACGCCAAATTCGATCTAATCACGCAAGAAACGCTTTGGTCCCTCATTCCTTATATGGACCGCTGGAATACCGACCGTGTGGAATACCGACTCTGCCAGAGTGTGTGTTCCCTGACACTTATAATCTGGGTGTGTTCAAGTCTCGAGTGAGTCGGTTTCTTCTAGGCAAGCGTGCTCCATCGTAGGCCGCATCACTGCTTATCACCAGGCATGTTGGCGGCCAAAGCTGATTAAGCAATAACAAAAATTATCTAATCATTCGTAGTTCGTACTCACCTACACAGACTAATGTAGACATAATGATGGACAATTTCTATGATCTGTGTGATAGACATTATGTCGTGCTCCAGCGTAGGCCTCATCATTGCATCATCTTAAGCCGAGATGGTCACCAAACGTAAATGTATTATTTTACAAGGAGCTGGTTTTGGGTTTGGTAATATTAATTCGATGTTCAACCCGTTAAAGTGAACCACTTTTAAAATTTCAAAATTCGAGAAAAAAAATCGAGTCTCCATAGAAAATTGATCACGAGACTAGTTATTTTGTATGCAGACTAGATTATTTTCCTTTCAAAATTTAGAGACTTTACATCTACAAGTTTACTATATGGGTAAAAGAACACCCAAATTACTATAAACCAAAATTTTACTATACCCAACACTAGCACCTTATAGGATAAAAAAAAATGTCATTGACTACATTTCTTGAGCCCGGTGTATGGCGACAGGCTCGCTCCCTGTCACATTTGAGACTAAATATTGTCCGGAGAAGTGTCAGTATTGTAATAATACACCTCTACCAGCCCTTTCGACGAAAGGCGATATGTACCTACTACCAATGTATGTATGATAAAATAATATAAAAAGGAAAGGAATTCATAAAACCGATTTCCCGTCACGATATCCATGTAAACAGTTTTTAGACTTTTGTTGATATTTTAAAAACTGCTCGACCGATTTTGATAAAATTTACAGGGGACCATCTCTAAAGTATGATCTACCAAACAAAGAAAGAGTCATTAAAATCCATTCCTAATTAACGGAGTCATCGCGTAACATACATACAAAAAAAAACATACATCCTCCTCAGGTTGAGGCTTGAGAAGGTCCTCCTTTATGGAAGTCGGTCAAAAAGCAAGACTAAAGTCTTTCCGGGCCCAATGTATTGTGAAACATCCTCTGACGTCAGAGCATCTTCCCAGATATAAATACAGGGTGTCAACGATGCGTAGACCATGTCACGCTTATTGCTGGCGGCGGTAATGGCGCGTGCTGGCACTCGGGGACCATCAATAACTGTCTCGGAGGGCTGTCAATACTCTCTTACTATTAGCATGGACTAAGTAGGTATAGGTATTAAAGATATTAGTAGTTTTGCAGTAGAAAATGTTAGGTTTAAGAGATAGGTTAATAATACCTAAAACACTTTTTGCAAAAATCTACATACAATTAAATTGAACTGTGACTATCAAAATAATAACACTAGAAATAAGGATAGGATAGCTGTACTGACTAAGTCAAATAAGTACAGTATTTAGTATTTAGTATACCTACTTTTAATCGATAGGATAGCTGTACCGAGATTTAGACTGACTAAGTCAAATTCGTACAGTATTTAGTATACCTACAATAATAATTTTTACAAGTAATTTCTAACCTACTTTTAATTGTCGTGTCGAAATGAAACTTTGTGTGTTTGTTTAATGAATATTATTATTTATGTTATTATATAGTTCATATTTAGGAGCTGACTTGATGATGGTAGCCAGGAAGTCAAAAGCGTATTTCCTAGTTTTTCGTTTATTAAACTGTAGGTGATGCTAGTTTGGTGTTCATACACTGTTATTGTTCTTGTTAAGAATAGTATTGTGTTGTTTTGTTTACTAAATTGTTTTTAATTATATTTAAGATTTTGTGTGACGACGAACTACCTAATTTACTTATACGATGTATTCTCATGTAAGTGATGAAGATGAAGAAGAGAATAATCTTTAATGAGAATAAATGTCTTTAAACCTAAGTAATTTTTAGGTAACTGCGTTCGTTTTTACAATAAAATCCCGAAAAATATAACAGGGCTCACTGAGGGAAAATTCAAAACACATGTAAAAACTGCATTAATGAAAAGAGGGTATTATAAGGTTAAGAATTATTTAGAAGACAAAGATGTCTGGAGCCTTCCATTTCCGTCAAGTAGCCACTAGTATGTATAGATATTACCTAGTTGTAAGCCAAAATTTGTGAGACAGTAATTTATTTATTCTTTGAAAAAATAATGCCCCTCAGTTTCTTGCCTGTTCTTCTGAGTAGAAGCTCTTTATCTGAACAAGGCGGTCGAGTCTATTTAAAAAAAACTTTAACGTTCATAAGTGTATCTTTGATACCAAAAATGAATAAAAACAATTTGGCTTTGACTTTGAAACATTTAAAAAACCCCCGACATCGATTTTTATCAAACACAGCTAAGAACACTCCCGACAAAAAAAAAAGCGAAATTAAAATCGGTTCATTAGTTAGAGAGATAAGATGCCACAGACACACACACACAGACACGTGTTATAACGGGACAGACACACAGACACACAGACGGGGTGTTATAACACCCCGTCGATTTTGCGTCGGGGGTTAGAAACTGAACTGAAATGTTAAACTATTGCATAAAAACGCTGAAATCACACTAATCACAACATCACTTGTGTTTGTTACTCAATCACGAATTCACGGCAGAACGGCTAAACGGATCTGGATGAAACTTGGCACAGAGATAGATTTTAGTCTGGAATAGCACTAAGACACGGAAAGAAGAAGATGGACAGTTAGCCGTGCACACTTTACTTAGTTAGGATAGAGCCTAAATGGTGCCTCTTTGAGCCACTCAAAGATAATTTACTCTACCATTACTATCTGTATATACTACTCACGGTCACCCATCTACGTACTAATTAGAACAAAAAGATGATTAATTTCTCTAAAATCTGAAGGGTCCGGCGGCCACTTCAGACTAACTTCGCATTGGCTAAAGATTTTCTATTGCCATTTCGTCTAGAAGAAGACGACGAGCGAAGAGAGCAAGTAAAGAAACTGACGAGCCTCTATAGTTACCTACAGAGTGACAAAGTGCAATTACAATCATTTTTATGACCTTTGCACTTCTCTAATCGTTCTTATATAACTAAAAAAAGACATCCCTTGTATTATGGATTAATTTAAAAGCCAATAGTATAGACAATCTCCTATTCTAAAGGTATTTTTGATTTGATTTGTTTGTCTGGTAAATCAGTCAAAAGTGACCCTTTACAAATGCGGGTATTTTTCATAGCTCTATTTTCTTTCTTAAAAAAAAAAAAACTAACAACATAGGGACGTAGATTTAGTTTATTTTATTGTACATGCCAAATTTCATCATATTCTGACAAATTATTTTTAAGAAATTTGACAAGCGCGTTTGTATGGAAAATTCAGAGCGTCGCGAAACCCTTAAGCCCGACGATTTCAGCAACTGGTATGTGACTAAAAAGTTTTTAGACATGTAACTTACTATCTCATAACCTACCTACATTCAAAAAAACGTTTTGTATAGAGTAAAAAGCAGCCATCATATAAGTTGACACCGGGCCTAAAGAGCGCGGCTTGATTTTGATTCATAACAAATCTAAATATTAGAAACCTTAAGGCGTGAATTATCAACGTAACTGTTTTGTACTTTTAGTAATGTCATTTTAATACGCCCATAGCTAGGCACCGTGACGTCATTATCACCAACAAGACCTTCGGAACCAGCTGTATTTGCCATCATGATAGCTTTTAGTGCATCACTATTCTTAGAATATCAAGGTTCAGAATAGTTTGTTTCTGGTTTTGCAGACTTTAGTTTAATTTTGCTAGTTTAAAGAAAACGCTGAATTGCTATTCAAAATAGTTCCTTTTGAATACGGAATTAAAGATGGAAATGATTCTGCAAATGTTACAAAAAGTCACAATGTTGTTGATGATGTCGAGCGAATTGATGATGACGCTAAAGCTTAGAAGATAAGGTACATTTTGATGATAAACTTAAAAGAATAGGTGCAAATAATATGTTTGATGATCACAGAAATCGCTCGATTGTTGGTGAATAGGTGACAATAAGTTTTTTGTTGTTTTTATCTAAGGCGAGCGTTCATTTCGAGTAGCTTATGGTGAAATCAAAGTTCGTGATGGTTTTTTAAACGATTCCTGATTTCCCCCTTAATATAGGCCTTGGTATCTTCTATGAGTACCTATTAGCACTTCTGGTTTCGTTTGACAAATAACGAAAGGAAACAACGAAAAAGGTTAGATCAAAAATGGTTATAATTGTGAAATAGCAGACTAGCGTACCTAGTTAAAAATTTGATGTAAAGGCTGCAGCACAATTCAAGTAAAAAACCGGCTAAGTGCGAGTCGGGCTCCCGCACAAAGGGTTTCGTACCATTTCAATAAAAACGCAATCAAATTTGTGGAAGCTCCCTTAAATATTTATTTTATTCTGTTTTTTTTTGTTGCTATAACGGTAATAGAAATACATGATCTGTGAAAATTTCAGCTGTCTAACTATTACGGTGAATGTGATACAGGTTGTTGACAGACGGAAAGACGGACAGCGGAGTCTTAGTAATAGGGTCCCGTTTTACGCTTTGGGTTCGGAATCTTAGAAAGGGGGTTGAAATAGATACGTCCTTAGATCGAGAACACGTTTTAATTTTCAAATAAAATAAATTACCAAATCGTGTAAAAATGTATCATCGACCTATTTTGCTCACTGCATGCTGTACATTGAGTCAAAACAAGGCAATCATGATTGTAAGGCTTCAAAAACGCAAATGCTAAAAGTAAGTAAAGCAAGCAAGTTCCTATGGACCGAGTGGTTGGCCCGATGTCAAAATCTCTAGCCCGCCCGAAGGCCTCTGACATGACTTGACGATTGTTATCATAGAACAAACAATCGGGGACTACAATCTAATGTGACATCCGAGCCACGGTAGCGCTCAGTTGTAAATGCCACCCGCGGTCACCTATCCTAGGACTGACCGTGTCGTCCGTAGTTTAACATCGGTTATCAGCTACGAACACCTAGTCAAGCTACGCTGTGAGCGCTATATAAAACAATAACCATCCTTGAAAGCATAGAACCATTGCTCCATAAACCATACCTTTATAACAAGGTAGGTATGTATACGGTAGGTACAGATGTAGGAACAATGCACGGAAACGTGCGCGTCGGTGCGTGTGCGCAGGCAGATCGATCAGCGAGATCTGAACAGGAACTGTACCTATTATATAGATCGTGGAGTTGTCTACTAGGCTTTCGATGGAGGCTCTATGTGGGTTTAATTTAATTAGATCTACATACATACATACACATAATCACGCCTCTTTCCCATAGGGGTAGGCAGAGACCACTTCTCTCAACTTGCTACGATCCTGGGATCTTTCGCTTCTTCCACTTTCATGACTCTTTTCATACACGCTCGTCGGTTACGGGTGCTCTTGATCTGACCTTTCTATAAGACGTCTTTGATTTGGTCGAGATACGTGCGCCTAGTTTGACCCTGACAGACTTGCCTATCCACACTCGCCATGTAAACCTGTTTCGTCAATCTCCTTTCATTTATTCTCTCAATGTCTCCAAAACATCTAAGCATCCCTTTCTTAATTTTTATCACTATATCCTCTACTACACTAATTAGATCTATACTGATTTAAAAACTAAGAGGTAAACTACCAATGAAGATGACTGTATTATGATGATTATTTAGTAAATTCGGATGTCGGGGACATCTTCTGAAGAATTATTTCAAAACTAACTTCTAACTTCATAGTTAATAATTAGTGTATCTTAGATACTCAATAGAATAAAGGCATTTTGACTTTAACTAGCCCTATTCAAAACAAAACCCAGGTACTAAAAGTTACACTGACCATAGACTATGAATAGAGCAAAGTCGCGAGCAGATGAGTTAGTGGAAAATATGTATATCTGACAAAGAACTGGATGCAAATAAATGTTTTTGAAGTTATACTTCTTTTGGCGCGATAGAGAAAAATAATGAGAGTGAATTTTTACGATGCGCGCGCACACCGACACCTAAATTCTACATCGTGAAGTAAGTTTTAGGTGGCATGAAAATTAATAAAACTATGTTCAAGTTGTATATTCTATTATTTTTATATTTAGAACACGTGTTTCGTAAGAGTACAATTGAACAGTGAATAAATAAATATTATTAGTTATTTTTTTTCCATACACCAAAGAAGTATAACTTCTAACGCGTGTACATAAGTTAGTTTTACACACACTCTTTTTTTTTAAAGTTGGGGTTTGTAAAAATGGGGTTACGTTTGACCTCAACCCGTCTTATCTCAATGCGGTCAAAGATAGAGCACGCTTGATTTTACTGATTTGGAAATTAAAAAATGCTTTAATTTTAAATAAAGCTTTAATAAAGCTTAATTTTCTGATAGTAAATGTACTCCCGATGCAAGCTAATACCTATAGGTAGGTGTGTGAGGCCACCCATTCCGCTAAGACGTAAATATCTCGTAGAATAGGCCGAATATCTGGCGGCCATGCGTCAAACCGCTGCCGGCACCACGATTTACGATATGAGTAAACTGTTGTTTTAACACGAATGTGGACCTTTTGTAGATAGATGGATTAGTGCTAGTGAAGAGCGATGATAGCCTAGTTGGAGAAGACCTGCCTCTCAAGCCAGAGAGAGCGGGTTCGAACCCAGCCGACGGCACGCACCAATTTGTTCATTGTGTGAACATACGAGTATGTGCGTATTGTATGTCATCTGCTACATGACTGGAGCCCGGTGAATGGCGACAGGCTCGCTGTCACATTGGTTACGGAATTTCGTCCGGCGAAGTGTGGGTGTTGTATTATACCTCTGCCAGTCCCCTCGGGCGTGACGATATGGGTGTTCTCTTGAAATTTTGTGAGTAGGCTCTATAATTATATCAATAGGAATCATAATAAAATAAAATTCCACAATTTTGAAAATAAGTCCAAAAACGAACTCAGTAAAAGAATTTGTATATTTATCGAACCTGCTTACAAATTTTTACGAGAATCGGTTGATGAAAGCGATCTGTAGAGGAGGACAGACGTCGGCTGCGAGGTCTACAGCTCACTGAGCCTCTAGTAATAATAACAATAATTTTTTATTTCAAAAACTACGCGGTAAAGATAAAACTATCAGATACAAACATTTTTTAGGAACAGTATAAGAATTTTGCCTGAACTAGGTAGTCCTGTTTAGCAGGCAATAATACGGCAAAAACTTAACTTACAATAATTTAAGTAATTACTTAAAATAATAGTTTTAGGTAATATGAAACTTAAACTATGTCCTGAGCTTGAGACGTAGCTAGGACAAATAAATATAGGATATAGGAGTAATCTGTTATTTTATAGTAACACGCATTAGCAAGAACATTAAGCAAGATTGAGAACTGTCGACTATTTCTAGCAAAGTTAAGTCGCTAGTTCCACACATGGTTTTGTTGCAGTTTTCATAGAGCGTCGGTAAGATTTTTTTACCAAATAAAAGTAAGTGTTGTGCGTTGTGGTAAATGGTACGCTTATTCTTATGGACAAGCGTAATATTTACACATTTTTTTTTCAGACTACTACACTAGTAAATGAAAAATGTTTTTTTTTTTTTATGTATAATAGGTCGGCGTTTGACCACCAACTCGCCTGATGTTAAGCGACGTTATTTAATTGGGTATCAAAGATACACTAATGAACGTCAAAGCTCTATAATAGACTCGACCGCCTTGTTTTGAAAAAGAGCCACTACTCAGAAGAACAGGCAAGAAACTGCAAAGCATAAAAAAAAAAATATCTCACAAACTTTGACCTACAGCCATGTAATATCTATGTACTAATAGCTACTTGGCGGAAGTAGAAGGCTCCAGACATGTTAGATAGGTAATAGGTGGGTACCTACTTAATTATTTTATTCGAGAAATTTGCTTTCAATCTAGATCACACTAGTGCTTATGCATACTACTGCTTAGCAATTGAATAACTAGCAAAAATACTTTCCTGAATGAACTTTAGAAGACTACAAAGCAGGTAATTGTATATACATATTAGTAAATTAGTAAATTTATGACTGGGTAGTGTATTTGTATATTTAGTAATTATTTATCTAGGTATTAGTATGTAAGTTTATTTTATTTCTCAAATTTGTAAGTACTTAATATTTTAACATTACATTACTTACATTATTACATTATATTACTTAATATTTTAACCTTAAAATTAGTTTATTTCTTTCGCACACCCGTCCATGCTTAATCATAATGTTTTTATGCCATCCAAAGGTTTTCTGGAAGAGATCGCTCTTAAGCGATAAGGCCGCCCATTGCGTCTATATTTTTGGTTTAGTTTAGATTTATTTTGTGTTTGAATGAAGAGTTTTTTTCTTATTATATAGCATTGTACTTTTCATTGAAAATCGTAGCAAGAAAATCGTCCGTGGAAACGTCTCCATTATTTTATTTATTTCGATAGGTTATGACATTAGTAGAGACAAATTAGACAGATTAGTGAATTTAGTAATAATCTGAAGTTAGTATTTAGTAAAGTGGATTTGAGAGACATTGGCATCAAACGTGTTTTGGGAGGGAAATGCTTTGATGATGGTTTATTAAAGTTTATTTGGTATCTTTAGAATATTTTGATGCAATATTTGTGTGTCGGTATGTGAGTAGGTAATGTATTTGGGGAAAGTGATTTAAACGATTGAGTACCTAAATGTACACACGTAATGTATGAATCTACTAACTATACGTTATACTTTGAGTTTTTTTTAATGTACTCTTATTTCTTGCAATCTGTTTCTTGCGAATATTCATACTTTGACTTCTTGTACTTTTCTAAAAGAGTAGATACTTTTATAAAAATTATATATGTACTTCTAGTCCTTAGTGAACAGCTAAGTATTGGACTAAAATAAATTAGACAACATATACCTTTATAAAGGATGAAATCACGTCAAATCAAAGTTTGTGAATTACCCCCTGACTTTAAACGTCGAATAGCCTCGGAATTGTTATTCAGTGTTTTGTCTTTTTCGATCGAGTTAGAAATGTAAAAGAAAGACAAAGACAAAACACTGAACAATTACTCAGACTATTAGATGTTTATTATTAAGGGGGTTTCTTTGTAACAATTGACCGAGGGAAGCGAGCTCTCATAATCTACCGGGACATTTCGCCATTTGTTTGTTCGACGATAGCTTGAGTATCATTGATCCGATTTTCATGAAATTTTGCAAGCAAGTAGTTAATGGAAATACAATTTTAACTTCGATTATGGGCAAAACCGGATGAGAGCTTATGGAGATTGGTGAGATTCCCTTGGGAGGCGAACTACAAGCTAGTTATAAAAAAGAATCCTAACTAATATTATAAATACGAAAGTGAGTTTGTTCGTTTGTTTGTTTGTAACGCTTTCACGTCTTAACTACTCAACCGATCATAATGAAATTTTGCATGCACGTTGTCTGAGATACAGAAAAGGACATAGGGTACTTTTTATCCCGAAAACCATAAACGGTTCCTGTGGGACCGCAGGTGATACCGCGGGGCGCAGCTAGTCTAAACGAACAAGTAGGTACATAAGTGTAGACACAATTATGCTCAGTTAGCCGAACAAGACACTCTATCTCTAAAGACTTACTTAATCAAACATAGTCCCTCCCATTTCCTTCTCACCTACCATTAATCCGAATCAAGCAGAAACAGGCCAATTGCGCGTTGGACGCATGGCCTCCGGTGTTCCGTACAATTTCCGAGAAAACGCTATAATTCCTTTAGTTTTTGTGGAATCCTAAATCATTCGGCGCCATGCAGAGTTTGTAGATACCCTCGTGCGTGTTTAATTAGTACCAAGTGGTAAGGGTCGCGGCAGACGAGCGACTTTTGTTTTCTACATTAATGGACCGAGAGAGCGTTAGCGAGCGTCTGTTTCAGCTTCAGCTATAACGCTTTCGTAGACAAAAAAATCTATGAAAAATTTAGAACTTGTTCACCAAATTTCAAGAAAATCGATTGAGAAATGTGACCTGCAGAGGACAGCTGGATAGAAGTTGGCCGGAGAGACATACGAAAGCATTTTGGTAAGGTCAGAAATCATACATTTAAATTTGTAAGTTTGGATGTAGGGGGTTATCTCTGGAACCACTTTTTCTACTGTAAAAAATATTTTATTATTAGAAAGTTACAAAAATTGCTGACCGCAATAGGCTATGGAAATAAGCGAAGCCGCGGACAGATTACTAGTACTTATTGAAGTTAATTGGACAGATCAGAGACTATCTGCGACAGATCTTGCCTTAAATTGAAGTCTATTCGTAAGAAGTCGCACGTCTGTACCCAGCCTTAGTACAGATCACTCTGTACTATCCCGATTAACATGTCCTGCTACACAACAAAGATAACTTGCATCAAATCGTTTGCTTTACACTCTAATGTTGCAGCAATAAGGATTATATTCGCCTGTGAGTGTGATATTAGTGTGTGACGCCTTTGGACACTTCATTCATAGGATGTTAGTTCTGTGTGTGTGCTTACTTTAGTTGTGCGACATGTTTTATCTATGGTAAGCAGGAGTTTGACGTGACTATGATGGTGGAGTATCTATCTATTTTGTTGTGTAGCATGTCTAACGGCAGTCTTATTATGTTAGCCTGAAAAAAAAAGTTAGTGACTTGCACTGAATATAAGAATTGCCTAAGTCCTTGCTTAGCTAGTTTTAAACTACTACTCTATTTGACTACTACTATTTGCATATCGGGCACATAAAGTTAAGATTCTTTTAGGAAATTGCTTAAGGTTCGTGTTAAAAAATGTAGGTAAGAGCTAGCTAGGAGTAGATTAAACTAGTAGATTATTCTTATATTCAAGTGGCCATTCGTTTAGCATGGTATAATAATATACTTCGCCAGGTAGAGCATTCCGGTCACGTGGGCAACACGTAGTGACGTCAATCGATGCTTAAGCAAGACCGAAATATATCATTTACAGATAGTTTGAAAGAGACGAGTGACGTCATTGCGTGTTTGCTCCCGGAATGCTAGACCTTGTTGTTTTGAATCATGGTATTTGGTATCAGTCTCCGACACGCACAGTACAAGTTTTGAATCATGGTATTTGGTATCAGTCTCCGACACGCACAGTACAAGTTTTGAATCATGGTATTTGGTATCAGTCTCCGACACGCACAGTACAAGTTTTGAATCATGGTATTTGGTATCAGTCTCCGACACGTACAGTACAAGTTTTGAATCATGGTATTTGGTATCAGTCTCCGACACGCACAGTACAAGTTTTGAATCATGGTATTTAGTATCAGTCTCCGACACGCACAGTACAAGTTTAGCTTAGTTTGGGGTGTTTTCAAAAATGTTCTGGATATTGAGTTATTTGTAATGATTTTGTGTTGTTGTTGTGCTGTAAATTATATGAAACTAGCTACGCCTAGCGGTTTCACCCGCGGTCCCACATGAACCGTTTATTTTTTCGGGGTAAAAAGTACCCTATGTCCTTTTCTGTATCTCAGACAACGTGTATGCAAAATTTCATGATAATCGGTTGATTAGTTAGGGCGTGAAAGCGTTACAAACAAACAAACAAACAAACGAACAACCTCACCTTTATTAGGATTAGGATACAAAACAATGTATATTTATTGTACTTACATCAAAATACAAACAAGAATGCTAAGGAAAATCAATAGATCATTAGGTAGTGCAAGGGCGGCCTTATCATATGAAGCGATTAAAATTACCTGAGCCAAAGGTAAACGAGGTGAGAACATAACGTTCCGGAAGTTAACACCTTATAACGTCACTCATCTTCGTCATTGTCTCTTTTTCAACATATCTTGCTTAAGAATCGATTGACGTCACTGCGTGTTACCCGCGTGACATTTTGTCTTGCTACGCTATACTTGTTATCCTGTTATATAGCGACATTATAATTACCATTTTTATCTGACTGGATATCAGAATCGGCTTCATGTCATAACAATTAAAGTAAGTTCAGAAGTTCACAATTAAGCCAACTCCAGTTTGCTCCCATACTACAATAAAATATCACTGTCTCTTAAACAAGACTGTCTTAATAACTAACCCCCCTCTACCTGTATTCCCCTCAAATAATAATTAAGATTTATGTTAGCAAAGATCATGGTCCCCGGAGTTCGTGGAGTGTAATTTTTAAATAAAATAAAAACAAAACTGTCAAAATACGTCGTTCGACACCACACAATTCTAGAAGTTAAAACTTAAAAAGTGACCTACAGAACTACGGGAAATTTTCACAAATTCTCAATCTCTCAACCTTCTTATTTTTTCTAGAATGTTCTAAACTATTTCCCCGCCATTAAAACTCAATAACCTCATTGGAAAGCGCACGCACTCTCACGCATTGTGGCGCTATCGGCTATATCTCCTGGCTTCGCTTCACACGGCTACATACATTGTCACTAATTAAACCAAGATCATTGACTCTTGTGAACGCACCCATAAATACCTCGGAGTTAAATCTGTAACATTTGATACTTTCTTTCTTTGCAGTACTTATTTTAGCTTCTTGATCATCAATAAAGTCTTCTACGTCTACTGCAGTGACAACGACCTACGTCGAGGGACTTGAATTCAACTTCATGCCGTGGTATCTGAGCCGGAGAGCTTCGTCTTCGGGGACACCGGTCCCCGAAGACGAAGCTACTAGATCCTACTAATATTATAAACGCGAAAGTTTGTAAGAATGGATGGATGGATGGATGGATGTTTGTTACTCTTTCACGCCAGAACGGCTGAACAGATCTGGATGAAATTTGGCACAGAGATAGATTATAGTCTAGAATAGCGCATAGGATACTTTTTAACCGCGGGTAAAATCGCGGGGCGCAGCTAGTATTACTATAATAGTAGTAGTCTTACCCCCGAATAGTCGGTAGAGCATGGAGGCTACTAAGACGAGGTAAAAATTTGGATTTTCGTCAGATTTAGTTAGATTATAGTTTAGAATAGCACATAGGTTACTTTTTAACCGCGGGTAAAACCGCGGGCGCAGCTTGTGAATAATAATATCAATAGTAATAATGCCAAAACAGAGCTCATTGAAGGAAAATTCAAATCCTATGTTAAAACTACATTAATGAAAAGATATAATAAAGTTACCAATTATTTAGAAGACAAAGCCTTTCACTTCCACTAAGTAGCCACTAGTACAATAGATATTACGAGTACCTAGTTGTAAGCAAAAATTTATGAGACAATTTTTATTTTTATTTTAAAAACAATGCCATTTAGTTTCTTGTCTGTTCTTCTGAGTAGTGGCTCTTTTTCCGAACAAGGCGGTCAAGTCTATTTAAAAAAACATTGACGTTCATAAGTGTATCTTTGATACCCAAATTGAATAAAAATATTTTGAATTTGACTTGACTTTGACTTTGGCCTATTCTTGACGCTCGAGATGAGATCTGGTCACTTTCACTCCTATGACTTTTCAAACGAGAGAGACAAAGACCAGAAAATATCTCGAACTGTAGGAATAGGGCTCCTGGTGAAATGATGTTTCAAATCTGGCCTGGTACTGAGGACAGGTCAGGACCAGATGAAACCAAGTCCATCGAAGGCGGTTGAGTTGTCAACTACTCAACTAATCATCATGAAGCATACACAGGTTGTCAGGGATACAGAAAAGGATATGTGTAGGGTACCTTCCCTTAAAGAATTAAGGGTACTTTCCCAAAAAAAAAAAATGACGGTTCTTGTGGCATCACGTGTGAAACTACAGGGTGTAGTTAGGGATTGATATTTAAGGGACTCTCTCAATTTTCCATACAGACGCGCTTATTCAAATTCTTTCACCAGGTAATGACGCAGCAGACGAACTGGCCAGAAGGGGAGCAGAAGGTATAGTGTATGGACCGGAACCACTAATGCCCATACCCCAGGCGCAGACAAAAACATGGCTGCGTAATAAATCTGAAGAGACCCACCTTAAGGAATGGACAAATGTTGAGGGCTGCCGGCAAACCAAAGATGCAGTTCCGGTGTCATCTAAAAGATTTGCACGCAACCTCATCCGACTAAATAGGGATAGAATTCGTAAAGCTATAGGCATTATAACTGGTCACTGTCCCCTAAACAAGCACTTGTATAATATAGGTGTGACAGACAGCCCTCCATGCAGAGGATGCATGGAAGCGGAGGAAACGCCACGGCATGTGCTTATGGAATGCATGAGCGTGGCCGATCAAAGGGCTCAGATCCTTCAATCCCCATCGTCGTTCCCGGAGGCTTGTAGCGGCCTTAAAAGGTTGCTAACCTTCTGGGAACACCTGGGTTGGTTGGAGTGAGGGTAAGAGGGAAAAAGAAAAGTACACGCACAATGGCCCAATCAAGTGGCTGAGTGCGGATAATGCCCCGTCAAACAAACAAACAAACAAACAAAATCCAAATTCTTGGACATTATTTGTCAGATTATGATTAAATTTGGCATGTACAGTTAAATCAACTAAATCTCCGCCCCTAAGTTCCATTATTTTTATAAAAAAAAAACGTCTTTAAGATAAAGTAGAGCTATGAAAAATATCCACATTTGTAAGGGGTTACTTTTGACTGATTTATTTAATAGATAGACAAAGCATATCAAAATCACTTTACATAGGGAGGTTGTCTACATCATTAGCTTTTACCTTGAACAGAAGTTATGCTAGCAATACAGCTGAATAGTTTGAATAATCTTTACCTATTAATGTAGGTTGGAAACATCAGCTGATCGTTGTCTAGGTTGTAGGTACATTAATCAGATTGTGTACTTCCTTAGTTCGCTCCGTTAATTCCCAGCAAGCTGTTCACATTATCAACTATTAGTTGTGTGGCTCCGAGATGTAATCGCGTCCGATTTTATTTAGGATGGTGCAGATTTTAAACACAATGATGTAGTTTTCAGATCCTGTAATAATTTTTACGGTGAAGCATTTTAAATGTAAAAAATATTTCTAGTAGACACAGAGCATCTCAGAGCTTCAAGACTTTTACGCCTAGTTTGGTTCTCTCTGAGCTCGTCGGTAATAATTTTAAGGCAAATGTTTTTTATACAAATGAATAGTGTTTCATTGAGTGTGTTGTGTTTCATTGTGAAGGAAAACATCGTGGGGAAATCGACATGTTCTACAATTATTAAGATTTAGGGTATGTTGATATTTTTTCAAAAGAGGATGTGATTACGAAGGATGAGTAAAGAACAGCCCATTAATAGTTTGAAAGACATGTGATATCGGCCAATCTGCACTGAGCCAGCGTTGTGGATAATAGCTCACTCACCTTCGACTTAGAGGAGGTTGGTGTCCCTGTAAAGGAAGGTAAGACTGTGATGATTATGACATAAATAATGATGTGATAATTTTACCGTAATCAATTTATAAATTAATCAAATAATCTGGTGTTTACCTCGGTAAGAGAATTAGCATTGCTATCCAACAACAACGTTGCCAGCCTTTGGAGTACTTTACGCGTGGATACTGACTCGAGCTCTGTTTATTATTTGTAATTTGTTATTTATGTTTATGTAGGTTTGGTTTGTTGAAGTCAAGTGCTCAATCAAAAGTGCTACCAGATTTTGGTGCATTTAAAATTAAACTGCAATTAAAAGTAACATATAAATAGGTAGGTGTGGAAATTTTTGTTGCAATGTGCGTTAGTCAATTTTGCAACAAAAATTTTCCATGCAAGTTTACCTTATCAGGCACCATAAAAGAATACCAGCAGTAATTGCAGCCCCATTCGTGCGTAGGAGCGTCGCCGGAGACAATACCACGTTATCTTCACCTCTGATCTGTCACCACACATCGCTGATCACTGCTTAATAGCATGGAGTGGACGCTGTAAGGACAGTAACATAACTCATGACAAATTACTTTTTTACCTCACAAGGTCGGAGAGATTCTGTTTGTCTTTTGAAATCTGAGTGCAAGAGAGCATTTTATGAGCTGGTGAGGGAAAAGTTTTTAAAATTAGACCTTAGAATAATCGCACTGGCCAGCACGGCTGCATGAAAAAATACATAAGTAAAATATAATTAATACATACGAGTAAGTTTAATATAATTTAATTTTTCTCGCTGTAGTGAGGTGAAAAGTTGTGTGTTTCGCTCGACAGCAAAGTTTTTGACATCTCGTACTTTTGAAACCCTTGCTACGCTCAGGATTTAATAATGCTCAGATTTCAATTTACACACTCGCGCCAAACAACAACTTAGCAGCCTTGCATAACAAATAACTATTACAAGCCTCTACCAAAATAAAAAAAACAAAAGAAAGGCCCAAGCCGATAATTAATCGTGTTCAGTTAAATTTAGTTTTGACCGGCTTCAAAATGCGCTTGTAGTCTTTTCATTTAATTTTGGTCGAAGTTTCCAACAAACTATTCGATCATCTCAGCCGGGAGGCGTCCACTGCTGGACAAAAACCTCTATCAAGGATCTCAACAATGGTCGACCTGCCGATGCCTGCATCCAGCAGCAGCGCAGTTTGTGGTCGCTGGCCCCAGCCATCATTGTCGGTGCTACTATCAACTACGAGCGATGTACCTCACTCACTGTCTCTGCCATTTTTTCGAGTTTAAAACATTACGCCCGCAATCTATAACCGTATACCAGCTACCGTTCGGGATGCACCTTTTACTGCGTTCTTCAAAACCAAGCTTAGAGCTTGGTTACTAGATAATCTGTTTTATGACCTTGAATCTTATTTTAAAATAAGAGACTTTTAAATTATTATTATTTTATGTAATGATAGTTATATTATAGAATAATAGGTATGCAATTTATTTTGTTGACATTAATTATTTATTTCATTTGACATTTGTAATTACTGTTTTGACATGTATAAACTTTTGACATTTATCGAACTGTGACGTGTAAATATTGGAGTTATCAATAAATTCTGATTTCTGATTTCTGATTACAACCATAGTTTTGATTCTAGATGAGAAAGATAGAATTAACTTATTACTTTGCACTTGATTATTTTTCTAACAACGGGAGTGGGAAATTTTGTGAAGATACCTAGGTGTATTAGAGTACAGTTACTTTTGTGTATATTGTATACTTCCATCCTCCCCTCCCCCTGGTTGACTGCTTCTCTGCTTTGACTGAGGGCACAAGAACACCTCTATTGCCTCAGACACCAATCCCCTTGGTGCATTGGATGTTGGCTGTTAGTCCATCTTCACCACAACAATGGAGGCCCGATAAGTACGAACCTTACTTTTGCAGACGTCCGTTGAGAAATATGGCATTTGTATGAAATTGATCTACTACTTCTACTTAGCTCTTGCAATAATAGCATCTGTAATACAAGTAATTTGGTCGTGTCATGTGAGTTCGTCACGATCTTTGCTTAATTGCAAATGATTGTACGAGCGGACATCATAATGGGTTATATTCCAATGTTTTATTTAATTTCTAATTGCAGCTGTTGATAGCAATCAGAAAAGTATGGCTACTATTAAGTTTTTAACGTTTATCTAATCTTCAGATAGATAGGTAGGTAGGTAAGGTGGTACTCGTAGGTTGGTAATTTTACCTACATACTGACTCCATCAAGTTGTTTTTTTCTAGAGAATGCTTCCAAGTTTGGCACATTCTTTCATTAAAGTTCAAAGTATGATAATAAACGATATCCTGATTTTGTTGAATAGGTAACTAGCGACCCGCCCCGGCTTCGCACTGTATCTGCAAACCTTCCTTGAAAAAAGATCTAAACGATGGTGAACACCACATTAAAATCCGTTGCGGTTTTAGAAGTTAGCAGACGAACAGACAGACAGGCTGAAGCGGAAAACGACTTTCCTTAAATTATGTAGAGATAGAAATTAGATAGATAGATAGATAGATAAATTCTTTATTGTTCACACCACAGATAACAAAACAACAAGAGAAAAATAATGATAAAACTTATTAACTAGTGTAACAACTGGCGGCCTTATCACTAAAAGCGATCTCTTCCAGGCAACCTTAATTAAGTATTCAAGAGAGGCTTTTTTAGTTAAACTTTTTTTCTCACTCCAATAATGCCTAGCCATGCACTGTAATCTACTGGATATTTTCTGGAGAAGAACTTAGATACCTTCAACCAGTTTTTCCTTTTCGTTGATCTTCATACATTTAACTTAGTTCCTTAACGTTTCCACCAGGGGCGCTTAATTGAAATGTTTGGAGCCAAACGAAAACAAAAAGTACGTTATACGTAGCATAAGTACGTAGCCATCAACACTCATACTAATCTTACTGAGCATCCACCAATCCATAAAGCTATCCAGACAGCTTTAAAAATAAGCAGCATTTTTACACAAATTCTAAATACTCAAATCAATGAACCCACCAGACCATACAACCACAACGGCTCCACAACGTATCCTCATTTAGACATATTATTTTACGTTCCACGGTTGGCTGGACATGTAAACGCCATAGACTTGAATCAATCAAACCGGCACCTATGGAACCATGTCCCGTGGACCCATGGTCCGATGGCTTCAGGACCTAATGACCCATGACGCTGGTTTTGGTTAGTTAGAGACCGAGGTGACGAGGCAACCAAGCGTGGAGTCAAAAAGGAGTCCCCAAAATGGTTGTAACAAATTGTTTTGATTGAAATAATAAATAGGTTATACTGACTGCCCAAAATGAAGGTGTCTGGTCGTTCTAATGTGGTTGTAGAATGTATGTACATTTGTATGTTTCATGCTATCTGCTGCAGGCTGCTACGGCTTTACTGGTTTTGAATTGGGAGGTGTATAGTAAGGAGTTCGTATTATAAATCCAGTGTCATAGGCTGCATTTATTCTGTAAATATCTAGATGCATTAGTGAGCGTGTAACATTTACAGAGATAAAACTAGTGGCTTTGTGAGTTGTAGACCTTGCGGCCGACGTCTGTCCTCCCTACAGGTCGCATTTCTGAACCGATTCTTGTGAAATTTTGTGAGCAGGTTCGATAATTGTATAGTACTAGCTGCGCTCCGCGGTTTCACCCGCGGTTAAAAAGTATCCTATATGCTATTCTAGACTATAATCTATTTCTGTGCTAAATTTCATCCAGATCTGTTCAGCCGTTCTGGCGTGATAGAGTAACAAACATCCATCAATTCTTACAAACTTTCGCGTTTATAATATTAGTAGGATTTTTTTGTCAAGGCAATTTTTGGAATTGTTACAAAATGACAAAGATATTGTATTTTTGAAAATTTTGAATTGTTTGCAAGAGAATTGGTTAAGAAATGAGACCTGTAGACGAAGACAGATCTGGAATTCGGACATACGGAATAGCATACACGCTTCGCTTACCCGCGCTCGCTCGGCCGATAACAGTACTGCGTACATTTATTTATGATAAAGTTATCATTTATTACCTTCAACTTATTAGTACGTGTAATAAATTAAGTATCACGGATTACTCGTATGTATTTTTTATTGCTTATAAATAAGCTTCTAGTAGCCCAACGAGCTATGGAGAGGGCTATGCTCGGAGTCTCTCTGCGAGATCGAATCAGGAATGAGGAGATCCGAAGACGAACCAAAGTTACCGACATAGCCCAGAGGATTGGCAAGTTGAAATGGCAGTGGGCAGGGCACATAGCACGAAGGACTGATGACCGATGGGGTCGAAAGGTCCTCGAATGGAGACCACGTTCCGGCAAGCGCAGCGTAGGACGTCCACCCACAAGGTGGACAGATGACCTTGTCAAGACCGCAAGATCGCGCTGGATGCAGGCCGCTACCAACCGGTCTTATTGGAGGTCTATGGGGGAGGCCTATGTCCAGCAGTGGACGTCCTATGGCTGATGGATGGATGGATGATGGATTTTTTATTGCATAATAAACTTGCATTTGTCCGTCATTTCGCCTTAAGAGTACGGCGACCTAACTAACTTCGACCTAGGCGACCTAGACTAACTTCGCATTGGCTTAAGGTATTCTATAGCCATTTCGTCTAGAAGAAGACTACGAGCGAAGAGAGCAAGTAATGATACTGACGAGCCTCTAAACTTACCTACAGAGTGACAAAGTGCAATTTCAATTTTTTTATGACTTTTGCAATTCTGTAATCATTCTTAAGTAACTAAGAATTTCCCTTGTATTATGGATTAATTTAACAGCTAATGATGTAGACAACCTCCCTATGCAATTGAATTTTTTAATTTGGTTTGTCTACCTATTGAATAAATCAGTCAAAAGTGACCCCTTAAAAATGCGAATATTTTTCATAGCTCTTTTTTCGATTGAGAACGTTTTAAAAAAAAAAAAACAAGAACATAGGGCGGAGATATTGTTAATTTAATTGTACATGCTAAATTTCATCATAATCTGACAAACGGTTTTCAAGAAATTTGAGTAGCGCGTTTGTATGGGAATTTCAGAACGTCGCGGCCCTCTTAAGCAATGATGCTGCCTAGAACCATTTTCGTGTTCAGACCAAACTGTTTCACGAATGCAGCACTTGCCTACTACTAATGTCTCTGTGACCTAAAGACTTCACGGCCGGCATCTGTCCAGCTGTCCTCATTTCTCAACCGATTCTCGTAAAGTTTAATGAGCAGGCTGGATAATTATAAAGATCTAAACAGGAAGATATTCGGACAGCCGAATTTTGTCGAAGCTGAAGCATAGAGACTGCCTCGGTGGCTCAGTTGGTAGTGAACCTGCCTTCTGAGCTTGGGGCGTGGGTTCAATTCCCACCTAAGGCAAACATTTATGTGGTGAACATTTGTGTCTGTTCTATGTCTGGGTGTTCTTATCTATTTAAGTATGTATTTAAAAATATCTAAGTATGTATATCAGTCTCTGGCAGCCATAGTACAAGCTTTGCTTAGTTTGGGGTCAGGCGACAGTGTGTGACAATGCCCCGAATTTATTTATTATTATTTATTTATAGACGCCGAGACACTTCGCTCGCTCAGTCGACTATTGTCGTCTCTCTAATATCAATATTCATACATCAATATCACACTACACAGTATACTGCGAGGGCGTCACGGTCCCCGGTTCTCTCAGCATAATAGCGCCGGTGGTCGCAGCCTTCCTTCCTGCCTTTTCTTTGTGGGGTGAAGCTCCACTTAGCTGGTAATAGCTGTTCGATGTATTCCTCGATTTTATTACTGTTTTTGAAAGTTGAGAGTGATTTCGAGGGCTGCTTTATGATGCTTAGATAATTCAAAGTGCAAGAGCGATTCAATATCTCTGGACGAAATGAGTTTTTTGGCGCATATTGATATTGTTAGAAGAATGAAGCTTATAAGTATCTTTTGGTTCTTAGATTTGTCGGTAGTGCGACTGCTTTATAAGCAGGAGGTTCTGGGTTCGATTCTCAGCCGGACAGATGTTTGGATGATGAGTGTGAATACTATTGTTCTACGTCTAGGTGTTATATCTTTGTATGTATTTCACGTCATCCCTGACACAGGCAGACCTAGACGTGGCGTAGGGTGATCTAGTAGCGAGAGGCAGATCGAGACGTGGAGAGAGGTAGCCCTAGACATAGCGAGGGGCAGACCTAGACGTAGCGAGAGGTAGATCTAGACGTGGCGAGAGGTAGACCTATACGTGGCAAGATAAAGACTTAGAGTGGTGAGAGGCAGACTTAGACGTAACAAGAGGCAGACCTAGACGTGGCGAGAGGCAGACCTAGACGTGGCAAGACGAAGATCTAGAGTAGCGGGAGGCAAATCTAGACGTGGCGAGAGGCAGACCTAGACGTGGCAAGCTATGACTGTAAAGTGAAATGTTATTTATTTCATTTATCTCTTGTCAAGGTTACAATTTTTTCAGGGAATGTAATCCTGTAATAATTCTTTGATCCTTCAACCTCTGTTCAAAGGAATACTAATATAGTCGTGAGAACTGTAACACTTTAATATAACTTTCCGACACCTTAACACTCAAATACGTCAATTTATATCAACAAAATTTCACTGAAAAACTTAACTTAACCTTATTTTCAACTCTGTCGTAGTAGAAATAGAGATTGTATATAAAAATATCAGTTTTACCAAACGCAAAACACGCCGTTGACTTGTTGACGATATTTTTCGGTCATCATGAGCTATAAAGCGGCTATTAAAGACACAGTTCAAGGAATCCACCGCAAATAGATAGTTATCTCGAAATTAATTGAATATTATGTTTCTTATACGATGATACCTACTTGTGGACAGTGGGATGACTCACACTTGGTTATGAAGTGATAAATATAAAGAAAACATAGTTTATAGTTGCCAACGACCGAGAGAGCATTAGCTAGCGAAGCATCTCTCCTTCAGCTTTGACAAAAATGCTTGCGTATGTCAGAATTCTGTCTGGATTTGTCCGGATCTTTGTCATGCTCCTCAAGTCGCATTTCTTAACCGATTCTTCTGAATGGAATGCAACCTGTAGAGGAGCACAGACGCCGGTCGCGCGGTCTCCAGCTCAAATAGCCTAATATTTAAATTAAGGCCCACTTCCAGAAGCTACGGAGATAATTTCTTAAAGGCGGGGTTAATTTAACTCGGAGTTTGAAATACAGTACGACACAAAATTATTTTTAGACCCCAAATATAATGTAAAAAAAATAGGTTGTCTGTAAAGTCGGTTTACTGACGATAGTTGAACGTGACAACGTGCTCATTCAAGTAGGAGAGAGACGGATGTCGAACGCTGCCGAACGCAAAGGCCGATTGTGCTTCTTTGTCGCTCGTTCCGCGCTCTCGCTTGCACTTCAAGCCTAACATGGAACGCCTCAGAGCGAGGTAACGCCGCATTTTTTCGTGCGTGCAGCCGGCTCTATCGAATTATAAGACGTTGTCACGTCAATAAAACTGAACACGTAAATTTAGATGCAATGGGCGGTCTTTTCGCTCAGAAGCGATATCTAGACAATCCTTTGGATTAAATAAAACCGTTAAAGTTAAGCATGGACGGTGGTGTGTATCCTAAAGAAAATTTAACAGTAAATAGTTGTATTACTTTTTAATGTGTGACAAGTTGTAAATATCATTCCAATGTTGTGATAATTCAAGGTTGGCTAAACATGAGATAAGAGCAACAGTGCCTACGTATCAATACTATTAGTATCCCAATAAGTCAGTCTGACAATAGTTTACTAGTTGCGCTGTGAGCTAGAGACCTCGTCCTCCGCTACAGGTCGCACTCCTCAACCGATTCTCGTAAAATTTTGTGAGCAGATTCGATATTTATACAGCGAGTCAGCTTTCACAAAATTTTAAGAGATCCGGACATACGAAAGCATTTTTGTCGAATCTAAAGCAGAGACGCTTTGCTCTCTAATGCTCGGTCGATCGGTGATATGGAAAGGAAATAAAAGAGATGTATGTAATAATTAAAAGTCTAGTGTAACTTATTAAAAGCACTTCAAATTTGAATTATTTATCACCAACGTTTTAATCAAAGTTTTACTCAGCAAATTCGGTAACAACAAATACCACTGACGTCATCGAAAAAGTAACAAATCCAGTTAAACGCAAAGTAACTTACGGTCAGCCATCACACACATAACAGCACCCCTGAAAAACCAATAACATCCAGGATAACGACCTTAACCTGCTTAAAATAGGGAGTAGAATGATGAGAGGTGCAGTATTATCGGTGGTAAATTGAGGTTGTTTGATTGACACAAAGCTGTATGCAAATAATGTGGAAGTCCACATGGACGACTCGATTGTTTTGTCTGAATGTATGTCGATAAATGGAATGCACACGGTAATTTGGTGGTTAAATTAGTGTATTCCTCTACCATTCGTTTTGAAAATCCGTACGCGTTGACATCATTATGAAGTTGAACTCTACACAGTTTTAATAACCTACTCGTTTGAGACAGATACTTTTTAACCGACTTCCAAAAAAAGAGGAGGTTCTCAGTTCGACTGTATGTTTTTTTTATGTATGTCACGCGATTACTCCGCCATAGTATTTTTTTTTGTTGGACCACTTTTGATGTGGTCTCGTATACATTTTATCGAAATCGGTCAAGCAGTTTTTAAAATACCAACCAAAATCTAAAAGTTGTTTATATTGATGACGCAAAAAGTCGATTTTTTAGCTTTTTATAATTACGCCTAGGTTATTAAACTCGTCATTGGAAAGTTAATATTTCTCTAACCCCCTTACTAATCAATTTAAGTTCACTCAGAATAGTTTTATGTACAGTGTTTTGTTTTTTCTTTCTCTTAAATTTTTAATTCGATAAAAAAAGTAAAAACTATGTGTTATACATAGTTTTTACTTTTTTTTAAAAGTAAAAACTATGTGTTATACATAGTTTTTACTTTTTTTTATTGAATATCTATTTGGATATCTATTTGGAGGTTAAACATTGTATGGCCCCCTTACGAATAAACATTGTACAGTATACCCCGCGATACAGGCTATTATTGGTCCTAGTGCGGAGACTATTGTTAATTTGAATATTGTACATTGTGTCTTAAGGTTAACTAGCTGACACTCGCTACTTTGTTCGTTTATTCAGAAAATAGGATATCCAAAAACCTTCCTCGTGATATACTGTAACACATTATCAAATTTCATCAAGATCCGTACAGCCGTTAAGCCGTGAAAAGCCTACAGACAGACAGACAGAGTTACTTTTGATTTTATAATCGACCGAGTGAGCGTAAGCAAGTGAAGAGTCTCTGCTTTAGCTTTGACAAAAATGCTATCGTATGTCCGATTTCTGTCTGGATTTGTACCCGGATCTCTGTCTTCCTCCACAGGTCGCATTTCTTAACGCACTTTCGTCAAGTAGCCACTAGTATTTATATAGATATTACCTAGTTGTAAGCCAAAATTTGTGAGACTGTAATTTATTTATTATTTGAAAAAATAATGCCCCTCAGTTTCTTGCCTGTTGTTCTGAGTAGAGGCTCTTTATCCGAACAAGGCGGTCGAGTCTATTTAAATAACTTTGACGTTCATAAGTGTATCTTTGATACCTAAATTGAATAAAAACATTTTGAGTTTGACTTTAACCGATTCTCTTGAATCCTCTCGAAATTGATTTGGGAAAAATTAACTGTATATAATTATGGAACCTGCTCACAAAATTTCACGAGGATCTGTTGAGGATGCGGACAAACGCCGGCCTCGAGGTCTCCGGCTCACAGAGGCACTAGTATGGAGTATGGATAAATATTTTTGTATTTATACATGACAAGGAACAGTAGACAACATTTTAAGGCCGCCCGCGCACCTGACCCTGACTTTCCTCGTCATTTGCGTGATTACGGCGCTCAACCGACCGTGCTCCGATTTGACGTAAGGAAGCCCTCGTTAGTTGAGAGGATGTGGGTAATACCATGATTGATAGCTTGATAGCATACCAATTGGTATCGCTATCGAGTTAGAACAATTGTGTTCAATTGATTGTGATATTTTTTTTCGAATGTTCGGTGAAACGAAATAAATCTTAACTAATAGTCTTTTCCGTGAGGGGACTGGCAGAGGTGTAATACAACACCTACACTTTTCCGGACCAAATTCAATCCCAAATGTGACAGGGGGCGAGCTTGTGACCTTACACCGGGCTCCGGTCATGTAGCAGATGACATACAATACGCACATATGCTCACACAATGAACAAATTGTTGCGGCTGGTTTTAAACCCGCTCCCTCTGGCTTGAGAGGCGGGCCTTCTCCAACTAGGCTATCATCGCTTTTTTATACATACTATAACAATATAAGCTGTTTCTAAATCTTATAAATTATTTATTTATTTGATAATAAGCTTAATCTTGTTCGGCCTACGAAAAGATATACCTAATATATCAAATCAAAAAATCAAATCAAAATTGTTTTATTCAAGACACAAAGATCCATATAAATTACAGTAAATTGAATTGAGATTAAACTTATTATGATAAATTAAATTAATGATTACTACAGCTATGCTTGTCTAGAAGAAATACTTCACTCATATTGTTATCTTCTCGTTTTCGCCGTGTTTGTCTGTCTGAAGGGATGCGAATAAATTGAGCTGCAACTATGATAGAATTAGCACAATTTTATTTTCCAGACGTCTCATCTTACATGAGACGAGAGAACCAGCTTCAAACGGAAATGCTTAAGTGACTATCGGATTACTTGATTTTTCAAATTGCTTGGGAAATTACTTACTATGAATAGGGGAAGGTTAAATAAAAACGCTCTTAACACTGTCCAATTTGCAGTATGCTAACTTAGCGACAGTGCACATACGATAGTAATAAATTAGATTGCTCTGTCTAACTGTCATTACACCACCAAATTTAGCACGCTAACTCACCTAGTGTACTGCAAAGTGAACAATGTAATGCCTGCTAACTAAAAGGGTACTTATACATAAGGCCATATAATATTCAAAACACTACATTGCTAAATCTAAACAATCTAAAACGATTGCTGTCCTTGTTATTGCTGGGTATTAGACAAGGACATCAATACTTTCAACTGGTTAAAATTTAGCATTTTAGCGTCCTAATGATGCATTCAATTTATATTAAAAGTAACCTACTATAAAAATGTGTCAAACATAACCTCACAATTTTAAGTACGGAAACTTGTTTGACATAAAATTATGTTTTTAATTAATTAATTAATGTTATTCGCTCAGATTTTTTTACGTGTGTCATTATCGTAATAATCTTCAGTGATGTGATTTCGTAAGTTAGATAAAATTTTACAAATTTTACCAACCACGTGCAGCGCAGCGCAGTACAGCACAGCACAGCGCAGCGCAGTTTACGACATTGTAAAATATGAAATATTATGGGAAATGACACACTAGACGTTGCGCGATGCTGCACAGCATCGATTGTCTAGTGTGTTATTTGCCACAATAGTGCATAAATTAAAATGTCATATCTGCGCTGCGCTGTACTGAGCTGCATGCGGTTCGATCCACACTCACCACTATTATTTCAATATACATGTTTTTGGGTTTTTATTCACGTGAACATTTTAATCACAATACAATTTTTACAATCAATATAATTTATTCTTATAGTTTTATGAAAACGAATCCTATCAAAAACATTATCTTCTTTTACATTTGTTTCTTTGTATTAAGTATTTTTATTTTTAATCTATAAATAATTGTTGTTGTTTTTTACCACTGTTTAATGCAAATGCTGTATACGCCTATAAAGGGTGTTCATATCAGCTCCATGTGTTTAGCAATTTAATTTTGAAAGTGTAATATGATCACTGTTGGCGTATATTTATAAATAAATAAATAAATAAAATATCATTACTTGTAAAAAATGTAAGTCTCGCAATGCAAACTACCGTAAAAAGCTGTGAGATCTAAATGTAAAACTAAGTCAGTTAATTTATTCACTACTATGGAAGCGTCTATCAAATGATTCTATAATACATTGACTGCCTCGGTGGCTCAGTTGGTAGTGACCCTGTTATCTGAGCTTGGGGGCGTGGGTTCAATTCCCACCTAGGGCAAGCATGTACCTATGTGATGAACATTTGTGTTTTCTCTGTATCTGGGTGTGAATTATCTAAGTATTTAATTATAAATATACTTGCTACGCCCCGCGGTTTCAACCACAGTTAAACAGTAATCAATTCTATGTGCTATTCCAGACTATAATCTATCTCTGTGCCAAAGTTCATCCAGATCTGTTCAGCCGTTCTGGCGTGAAAGAAAAACAAACATCCATCCATCCATCCATTCTTATAAAACTTTCGCATTTATAATATTAGTAGGATATGTATGTTTATCAGTGTCTAGCAGCCATAGTACAAGCTTTGCTTAGTTTGGGGTCAGATGACCGCATGTGCAAAATGTAAATAAAAAAGAAAAAAAAATTGAATCGGCAATCGACTCTGTAAGCTCGACTTGGCGGGGACACTGCCGTGCCCCTAGATACTAAAAAGTACTATTTTTCTTGCAATATTTATAAACTCGACAACCATCCCTCTTTTTGCAATTGGTAAACCTACGAAAACCGCGTGTCGTACATACCTAGCTATACTTGACTTCACGCTCAACAAAGTACTGACGCAGGTATGTTTTGATCACAATTTAATATAATAACCCTTTCGCAAGGCCCTAGTTATAAGTCGGTACAATAGCAGTCACCTGTCGTAAGAAGCCCGTTCAATTTTATTGTGTTTTGACAATGGATTGCGTTTTGCTGTCAACCTTCTGAATTTACCTCGTTTCGTTTTGACTTGGCGCTGTCCTTTTGATTCGATTTGTTTGTGTAATTTGGTTATGATCGCGCAGTGATGTAATGTATGTTGCTCTAGAATTTTATTGGTGGTCAGCCTAGTTGGGAGACGGTCCGCCTTTCAAGCCAGAGGGAGCGGGTTCGAACCCAGCCGACGGCACGCACCAATTTGTTCATGTGTGCGTATTGTATGTCATCTGCTACATGACTAGAGCCCGGTGTATGGCAACAGGTTCACCCCCTGTCACATTTGGGACTGAATATCGTCCCGATTAAATCGCAGATCAATTGATTTGATTTGATTGAATTTGAATTGATTCCCTCGAGTACACTCCAATTGGAGTGTACTCGAGGGAAATTGCATAGCAAGAGTTCTGGAGACAGGGACTTAACAGATTGTTTAACGGTAATTCCATGTTGTCAGCGCAGATCAAATCATGTATGCTCTGTTCTCAGGGCACCCAAGATACAGGCCTAGCCTAGTTTGGGGCCCACCGATAACATTTTTCTGGGTTCTTCTCTGTAAACGTCTATTACAAATTTGCTAGTGTGCTGTATTTTTTTTTTGGAAATCAACGTTTTATTGTTATTATTACTGTAATGCTACGGCTACATTAGCGGCCTTCGGCGATAATTGGGCTTTCACGACAAGTGTAGGTTAGTTCATCACTCGGCAATGTATCGGGCGAATTATCGCGGACTTCAACTCCGCAGAAAGGCGACGAGTTGACCGCTAATGTATACGAGAACATCGCCGATAACCGCTATCGCGATGATTTTAGAGCATCGCAGATCACACAAATTATCGCGCGCCAATGTAGCTCCAGCATTAAAATTACAGACGACGTAATATAGTTGTTAACGTCTGAGACGAATCTTTGTAAGGAAACCCACAAATTTAGTCTACCACGTCTTGAAATCACCTTTTGGGCCTATCCAACTTATTTTATGCTCTACTTTTTGCGTTATAAGGTTCATGATGCAACTAATGTAATAATCAGCGATATAAAAGCTGGTACAGGCTGACCAACATACCCGTGCAGTTGGCCAAATGAGAGAACCTAAATTTTCTTTAAAGAATTGTCAGCTTAGTTCAAGAAATTTGTTAGTGGCTCCTCTATTTGACTTTAAAGGCTAGTTGGTAGCGTTATAGTAAAGTTTGTCTATTAGTGAGTCATAGAAGTGTAAATGATATAAAATTGTTAGTTCCTTTGGTAATGATATCAATTCATTAAGAGGTCTACGCTTCACACGGCTGTTAATGGTGGAGTGACGCATGACGTAGGCTCTAGGCTCTACGACTCTACATACAATACAATACAAAACTCTTTGTTGAAACCAAATAAAATATAAAACTTAACTAAATATGTAGGTATAGGTGCAAGGGGTGGTCTTATCGCTTATAAGAAATGTCTTTTATATAACCTTTGGATGGAAAAATTACATTATGATCTTGCATGGACGGTGGTGTGTGACCAGTGTGACAGACCTAATCCTAACCCCACATTTCAATACAATGTTTAATGCTAAATATTATCTAAATCGATCCACAACTTTGGGAAATTGTAGGATAGCGAGAACCTAGTTCTAGGCGAAAAACTTTATTTTTCCTTAATTTCCCGCACTTTTTATTCTTCATCCTAACTATTATTATATAATATGCGAAAGTGAGTTTGTTTATTTGTAATGCTTTCACGTCTCAACTACTCAACTGATCGTCTTGAAATTTTGCAAACGTGTTGTCTGAGGTACAGAAAAGGACATAGAGTACTTTTTATCCCGAAAAATGAACGGTTCGTGTGTGTAACGTGTGTTTTTCGTTGCAGCATTATTTGTCATAGTGTTCTACTCTATTTAGAAGCATGATCCGTTTGTGTTCCGGTATTTTGTACAGATTTTTCGCATCGGCGTAACAATTTTATTTGAATTTAGCATCTTTGCTTTGAAGGCTGTTTTCTAATTGGTCGGAAGAATTTGTTAGTGACTGTCCAAAATGTTTATCTAGTCCGTGTCAAGCAGTATGACGATAGTTTTTTTTCTTTGTCCTTTTCGTCTGTCAAATGACAAATATGAGGTACAGATAGTTTTTTTGCAAGACAATTGTAATTTTTTTTTTTACTTTCCGTCAGGCGTCCTTATGGAACTCATTCATTTAAAGATGTGATTTGCATCGTCAAAAATCTTTAAATTTTCCATTTAAAATAGCTTTAAAACAAGCTTAAAAATAATAATATAAAATAATAATAAATAATTATTTTAGCTTTAAAATAGCTTTAATTTAGTGAGATTTGAAGGTGGTGAGTTAATTCTCATATTTTTGGTAAAATCCTATTTTGAAATATAATCGTTTAAACCTATCAATCTATCTTAGTTTCTAGATGTTCTATAAATATCTACAAGGTCTCAGCAAGGTCTTGCAATACAGTATGTCGTACTTGACATACGATCACGCCACAAGTGGTTAGCGACACGAACATCAGTTCAAACTGTCAAGCAAAATCATGCATCAGTCAGCCCCATTACGATTCAATAGGGCAGTGGTTAGGCACGGTCCGCTGGGCGCCGATAATTGCCGAACTGATTGACTGATGCTTCTGGTAATGTGGGAACACACACTGCTTCAAAGAACAAAAGTCTTACAAGCGTTATATAGCCTACTAGCTGTTACCCGAGGCTTCGTTCGACTATATTCAGAAAATTTTAGTAAGGCGACTAGTTCGCCCCCTGTCACATTTGGAACTGAATATCGTCCGGCGAAGTGTGGGTGTTGTATTACACCTCTGCCAGCCCCCTCGGGGGAAAGGCGTGACGATATGATATGATTATTCAGAAAATGTATACAGAAACCTTCCTTGTGAAATACTGTACCAAGACCACCGGACCAAGCCATGCCGTGAAATGACCTGTAGCCCTATTCGGAGATTTGAGATTTTCATCTCATCTTTTTTCGTCCTTGTTTCTCTCGTTTGAAACGGCACTGATGTGAGAGTGACCAAGATAAAATCTCATCTCATCTCACGCGCCGGAATAGCCCTCCTAGTCGTGTTTCGGGATGTAGTCCGGTGTAACCGTTCCGAAGACGGGTCTGAGCAGTAGCGCACTTGTAGCGCCTCAACTGCCGTCTTTGTACTTCTTCACTCTACAAAACTTTAAGGCTAGAGTGAATAAGTACCTTATAGGTCGTCGTGCTTCATCTTAGACCACAACGTCGCTTAACATCAGGCGAGTTGGTGGTCAAACGCCGACCGATGTGTTTTTTATTACACATAAAAAATAAATAAAAAAATGTAACTATGTAATAATTATTTTCTACCTATAATTTTATATATACTTACCTAACTATGAATTTATTATGCTATTGCAACGCTGGTGCCGCGTGGCGAAATCATCCCTTAATGTGAAAGGGCTCTTACGGCTCTAGTAATGAGTATAAAAGTAAGTCTTCGAATCTACACGAAGTTCGAGTTTTTTTTAAATTGTCAGTCTCAAGTCAAAGCCATCAAACTACGAGTGATCTCACATAGTTACAAATTACAATTAAACCTCATCATTTAAAAATTATGCTAAATTAAAAATATAATATAAGTTCGTATGTCGCGGGCCCTACAGCCCTTTCCATAACATTCACTGTAGCATAACCAGCTATTGTTCGAAATTCTCCAACATTTCATCGTATTAGTGCGACGTGGTTTGTCTCGTTTATGACCAGCCTAGTTTTTCGATAAATACTTACTTATTTGCCGAAATACTACGTACATTTTAGGAAATAACTGTTTCTAAATGTGATAAAACCTGTTTAAATCGAGATTCAAAACTGCGCGTCGTTTTAGCATGCGGGCCTTAAGGCTCGGTCATTAGACGATTATCTATCTACCCACACATACGTTTACTTAAGCCATTTCATGTAGAGTTGAAAATTATATAAAACATCAAATTTGATGGTAAATGAGATCAGCGCTTAGAATTACTTTTTTGCCGTTTTTATTGGTATTAATCGTAATACGAACACAAATAAGAATAAGTTGCTCGGTTAAACTTTAGAGAACTAATCTGGTTATTTAATAATCAAAAAAAATGTGGTGTAATCGCTGAAAATTTAGAGAACTACGATTAAATAGTTTTTTTAAGAAGATACTTTTTGTAAAGAAAAAAAACTTAATTAAAAATGATTTTCAAATTTGTACTTCGGTTGAACTGATTTTGGTTATTTTTCCTACCAGCTGTATTTTTTGCACCTGATCATCACAATTCTTCAAACCAAACTAGGCGCAAACAAAATTAAGTGTATTGTCATCGTCTCTCACGAACTTGTAGTACGTTACTTATTCCGGTCCTGCTTACGCATCGACCTAAGCCAATAAACAGAGAAACACTAATACGTGTTATATCCGTAAAGAAGAATTCATTCGATGTATTATTCATTCATCGCACTGATCGAATGTATTTTATGTTTATTTTAATTAGAATTTTACCGTTAACGAAGATATTTGTAGTGTTTCCTTGATATTTCTGTTTCGTCTAATGTTGGAAAGTAAAGAATAATTTACATAAAATTTCATAAAAGTTCCATAAATTTCTTAAGTTACATAAAATTTCTTTTAAGAAACTTGAGGCTTGAGTATCAAGCCTTAAGTTACATAAAATATTTTTTTTTAAATTATAAACAGACAAACATTTAAGTCTCTATAAAAGGGACTTAAAGTTAACCTAAATAACAAGTTTGCTCTTTTGGTACATACCAAAAGAATTCTCTAACTATTTAACCTGACGTCCTTTATTTGAGTTAATTTTTAGTGTCTTTACAAGAGAACTCTTTTAATACATACCAAAAGAGTTCTCTAACTAGTTAATTTGCTGTCCTTTACTTAAGGCGAGGCTTTCCCAGAACTTTAGGTATTTTACTCTACCTCAGGCCGCACTTTTTGGGAGCGCGACGTATTCATTCACGCGACACAAAAGTTGTGTGCGATGCGCCGCGCGCACGTCTTTCACCCGTCAGTCACGTTATGGTATCGAGTACCTAAACACCCATTTTTAGGAAATCGATAAAATAATCCGTCCGTCATTGTACTCATCCATTTTATGAACATTTTTTATTTGATGCCAAACAAAAAAAAATCTAAAAAATGCCGTTCAAGCCAATATAGGTACAACCAATCTCATGTCCACGAGTTGTTGTATTTTTGATGTGTGAGCAGTCGTGGCATTAGTTTCATTTTACCGGTAGTGTCATATTTCCATTTTATCACACTTCACACTTATAAATACAAAAGATTGCGATTGTGTGTGGAAGTTAGGTAGGTACTTACTCGTATTTCACTTATTCACACCTAAACGGCTAGACGGATGAGGATCATATTTGGAACGGAGTTAGCTTATGCCCTGGATTGACACATAGGCAACTTGTTATCCTTATTAGGACAAATATTTATACAGGGTGTTGGAATGATTGTGTAACTACCGGTATTCATTAAATAATACAACATAGTAAATTTCATTATTTTTGGGTATATTGTATAACAATGGTAATAACAATTTTAATTACCTTACTTTACCATTAGGTGCGTACTAATAATATTGTATGGTTTGTTAAATGTTACAAAGTTAAAAAACTACACGATTGAGATATAATTTTGAACAATAATTATGAAAGAATCGAGTAAACTTATACCGGATATACAGGGTGTAAGGAGACCGTTCTCAAAGCCGAAACGCCGTTATTATACTATCTATACACAACCCGAAACCACTAACTATTAGCCATATAACTGTTATTTTAAACTTTTAGAAATTTGCAAACCAGCAATGTAACGCGTTTA
Source organism: Peribatodes rhomboidaria (assembly GCA_911728515.1). Classification (NCBI taxonomy): domain Eukaryota; kingdom Metazoa; phylum Arthropoda; class Insecta; order Lepidoptera; family Geometridae; genus Peribatodes; species Peribatodes rhomboidaria. The sequence continues at coordinate 14,201,571 of OU452187.1, read as the reverse complement.
TATCGGGGGGGTCAATGGTCGGCGCCAGTACCTACCGAAAGTGCGACGACGCACCGCGCGGCGCGCGGTGTGCGACGCGTGATTCAAATCGGTAGAAGTTATTATCTACTAGGTAGGTAGGTAATAGGTAGGTTGAATTCAATCAATCGGTTTAAAATGCTTTACCTAATCGCAGATGTGTGAGATAGGGCTCAAACTCGCACTCCCGATCTTACAAAATCACTTACCTAGTCTGTGTTTTCATTCGCCTTCTGCGGTGCTATTCACAATCATTCGGAAACGTTTCCGATCGGATCCCACAAATTTCAAACTCAAATTGTTCGAATCTCAGTCTCCTTATACAACGTACTGGTTTTGGGTGTAGTAATACTGAAACGGCACATGCCGAGACTGATTTAGAATTAAACCTGCAAGGTCTCCTTGTCCTGAACACGATAGATTTTAAGTTATCACAACTTAAACTTTTACGTAAATTTGACCTGCAGCAACCCTAATAAGCTCACAAACAGCTGTTCGGTTGATGACCGGTCTTGCCGACAAAGACTACTAAGTGCGCAGAAAGAATATTATCTTTACCTACAAAACACAGAATGGAGTAAATGTCCCTGTTTTTTAAGAACTATTTTAAACAGAAACAAAAGCAAGATATCTTTTAGATACTTAAATGGTTACATACATATCTAGTCAACGACATGAATAAAGTGAACGTAAACTCGCCGAAAACGAAACGAAAACCCTGAGTTTAGCAGCCATATCATGATGGAGTTTAGAACAGGCTATTACCATTAAATGCATTAGCAAAATTTTGAGTCCGTGCTGTTCCCCGTTGAAGAGTCCCCTTGCCGGAAGTCATCCCTGGGTGAAGCAGCTGTGTCATGATGGCGTTGAGAACAGGCTATTACAATTAAATAGATTTACAAAATTTCGAGTCTGTGCTGTTCGCCGTTGAAGAGTTCCTCTACCCACCTCCTGACTCCATCATCTCCATCAGATCATCTCGCTGGCACCAGGTTGTTGCATAGTCACTCAACTTACATAAGTACATAAAACATTTAAGTTCAATCGGAAACCAAAGAGTAGGCATTTAACGTGAAAGATTTAATTAAGTACTGACAGACACCATAGGTACATGCGAAAATAAAATAAAAGCTCGTCAAAAGATAAATTGTGCATACTGCATAATAAAATTATTCTTTGCCATTTCGCGAAAACATCAAAACATTTGTCGGCAAAAGACAAAGAGCTTACAGAGAGCCGCCAAAGCGTACCGCGGGACAATTGGCAACAAGCGGTGTTTTAAACAAAATAGGCAAGGAACTACCATGAGTTCGGTATTAAAGTGTATTTATGCAAGTTCGACAAAATTCTTCTCGTCACTTTTTGTCAAGCGAGAACGTGAGATAAGAAGACTATGTGTAAACATAATATGTCTGTCTCGATAATAAGAGGCGACTAGCTTTAGCGCGTTGCGCATGGTAGGCCAGCAAGACACTTGTTGTATTAGGAGTTATTATTGTAATTTTAGTTTTTTTTAATTATCATGGCACACATTTTCCAACGCTCACATGCTTAGAAAACCGGATTCGTCACTTCGCTGTTAGCAAAATTCTTTATTTGGTTTACCAACAAACAACTCATTGGACCAGCGTTGTGGACACTTACGACTTGTGTGCCTTAAGCTTCTCACAATGAGAAGATGGCTCATATCTCATGGCCCATCTCCAGCCGTAGGACAGTTTGAACCGAACGTGATTTAGGCAATTACCGAAGAGAATGCAATAGCCACGTAGGTAGTTAGATCTGTACGAATAGCGGGAGGACGTCTCGTACCGCGCCGCCGCGGCCCGCGCGCGCGCCGAGACAGCGGCGGGCGCGCGGCGGGGGGTGGGGGGCGGGGTTGGCGCGGCTCCTTGCGAGGTCGCGACCGCGCGCAGCTGTGTGCGGGCGTTCACCTCTAGCGTCAGCTGTTAGTCATTTGTTTTAGATTACCGTTCAGGTAATTTTTTTTTTTTGGTAATTGGTGTTTAAACTAGCACTTTAAAGCTTGTATAACTTGTGTCGATGTTAAAATATCAGTATTAAAGTTTAAAAAAAAAACCTTTTTTTCGCGTTTTTTTAGTCGCTTTGTATTAGTAATCCCCACCACTATTCCCAGTTTTCGTTTTCGAGAGGGGTCCACTAACTCCCTGTATAGGTATACATACCCTGGGTACGAAGTGGCGGACATTCTGCTAGTACTAACAAAACATCCAATACAAAAATATACATTCACAATATTTACATTTATAAATACAATTGAGCTATAGGTACGTAGTATTATTATTTGTTCTGTGATATAGTTGTAGAATCGATGGCAGCCTAGTTGGGAGTGGCAATTTTGCTCTGCTGGGTTTGAACCCAGCCGACGGCACGCACCAATTTGTTCATTGTGTGAACATATGTGCGTATTGTGTGTCATATGCTACATAACTGGAGCCCGGTGTATGACGACAGGCTCGCCCCCTGTCACATTTGGGACTGAATATCGTCCGGCGAAATGTGGGTGTTGTATTACACCTCTGCCAGCCCCCTCGGGGAAAAGCGTGACGATATGTATGCATGTCTAGCCATAAGTTCTGTTACAAATGAAAATGCATTTATTTTTTTATACAGTAATGTAATGTTAATAAAAGTTATATTTACATATGTATTGAAGTCTTAACAAAAATATAACTATTATTTTATTCAAAATTACCACATTTGGCCTTGATAGTGGCCTTTAGTCGGTCTGGCCAAGAATCTATGGATTTACGGACTGTTTCCATGGGAAATTTAGCCACTGCTTGCTTCAAAGATTTCTTAAGTGACTCTATGTCGGCGTGTCGTTTAGAGCAGGCCATGCCCTCTAAACCTGACCATAATTTGTAGTCCAGGGGGTTTTGATCTGGGCTAGAGGAGGGCCAGTCTTCAGCCCTTATAAAGTCCGGAACAAGGCTTGGGTAGTTCGCGCCTTGTGACCATGTGCAGAGTCTAGTTGGAAACTCCACGGTAGATTTTTAAAAAGTGTATTGCTAAGGGGTTGTACAACACCATATAAGACGGTCTCTTGATACACTTTGGCAGAAGTTTTAACCCCCTTTTCACAAAAACTAAGCTTTGTGACGCCGTGATAGGATACCCCCCCACCAAACCATGACTGACGCAGGATGATGACCACGCTGAGTGAAACAGGGTCAATGTCATCCACGTGCCTAAAACAAAATAAAAATAAATATTTATAAGTATGATGTCCAAAAGTTCAAAATATAAAAATTCTAAAAAACCGACCAAGTTCGAGTCGGACTCGCGCACGGAAGCTGTCGTTCAAGCTTGTTGATATGTATGTACATAATTATATAACAACTACATTATAAATAAATGAGCTTTCAAATGACACCTCAAACAACTGATTTGATGAGATAGAACTCGAGATATAAGCAATAATCTACAACGGTCGGCGGCCATCTTTGTGACGTATATACATAGCTTCGCCTGTCCCCGCTATCGCTTCTTACAACCGGCAGTTTCGAATTTCAAAGGCAACGACGAACACATCCATACCAGTCGTAGGTTTATAAAAGCCGTACTTACAAGATTTACCGAAATGCTCGATTTTCGCTAATCGTTAAAAACGAATATACAACTTTACGAGTTTTCTTCAAAACAGCCAAAATCACGTTGCAGTACTAATCAGGCCTAGATGTGTTCAAATCATACGGCTATAACTCAAACGCTACCAAACACTCGTGTAGTACAGATTGTTCAGTCAAAAATGAAAGTATGAACGACTTCCCCTATCTCACCTAACACCCTATATAATTTACATACATACAGTACAGTCAAAACTTAGCGAAGATCCGCCACCTTGCATGTTACAAAAAGAAGGTAGGTACTTACGTTTCGTCAATTGCAATGTCATGAGAGTTTATTACATTCTCTTGAAGTACTCTTCTGCAAAAAAAAAAACGAAGATAAGTATTCATGTAGGTAAGTATAACTACGTAAATATCACTACTAGATATACCACTAGGCCGGGTATTTACTCGTTGTGCAGTTCAGATTGCTCAGTAAAAATGAAAGTATGAACGTCGTCCCGTATCTTACCTAACATCCTGTATAGTTAAAACTTAGCGAAGATCCGCCGCCCTGCATGTTACAAAAGGTAGGTAGGTACTTACGTTTCGTCAATTCCAATGTCATCGGAGTTTATTAAATTTGGTTGTAGTACTCTTCTGAAAAAAAAAAAACAAAACTGTAAGATAGGTATTCGTGTAAGTAGGTATAACTATATAAATATAAATATCACTGGTATGCCACTAGGGCGGGTATTTACTCGTTGCAGTCAAAACTTCGCAGAACACCCGCCTCCCTGCGTGGTACAAAAGGTAGGTAGGTACTTACGTTTCGTCAATTCCAAAGTCATTGGAGTTTGTTACGTAGTAGTCTTCTGCAAAAAAAAACTGTAACTGTAGGTAGGTATAACTACATAAATATCACTAGTAGGTATACCACTAGGCCGGGTATTTACATCGTGAATACACGTAACGAGACAAAAAAGTATCTATGATGATGAGTATGATATTTGAAAACACTAAAACGAATATAAGTAGGTACTAATAGATTTGTTGATACATCATCTGACTACAAAAAGCAATGCAAGAAATGTCGATTCTAGTAAATAAAAACAATGATTACCAATTTAATCTAGTAGAAGTTTATCTACTTACCGACGTTTGCTCATTGACTCGTACGATTTTCTAAAAGCCAGACTTGAGCATTTTTTTCGTTTATTTTGTTTGTTACCCATTATGGCAAAACTAAATGCTTGGTTGGTGTTGGTGTGTGCGGCACTGCGGAGATCACAAAAATTTGGCACACGTCCGGCGTCGACGGGGTCTGCGGGCGGACTGGCGGCCACGCAAACGTGCCTTTTTACCATGAATTCGTGATAAAAAAATCATATAAAATTACCATGTTAACTTTTTAACATTTTTATTTATGATTCCATTTTTTTATTGCATTGTAATTCGTAAAAAAAATAAAAAAGCAATATGATTTGTAAAAATGAAGTCGCAAATCGTGTTTAAAATACCAAATAGAGGTGACTTTGGATTTTTTTTCTATCGAGTGAAGTTATTCATAACATGTATCAGATTTATGATTCCACTTATAAACATGCTTCAGAATAACATATTTTTTTTTACACAGTAAAAACCATGGTTTATCTTAGAGGAAAGTTGATTCTTGCTAGACGTTTTCTGGCCAGGCTCGCCTTAAGTTAACTTTCAGTCTCCTTAAAACAGAACTCTCTTGGTTCTTTTGGTCTTATGAAGACGGGTCTGAGCAGTGGCGCACTTGTGGCGCCTAACTGAACTGCCGTCTTTGTACTTCTTCACTCTACAAAACTCCAAGGCTAGAGTGAATAAGTACCTTATAGGTCATCGTGCTCCATCTTAGACCACAACGACGCTTGACATCAGGCGAGTTGATGGTCAAACGCTGACCTATTGTACATAAAAAAAAGACCCATTAGTTACAATACTACTATTACTGATGTAATATAAAGTCAAAGTCAAAGTCTAAATATTTTTATTCAATTTAGGTATCAAAGATACACTTATGAACGGCAAAGTTATTTAAATACACTCGACCGCCTTTTTCGGATAAAGAGCCTCTACTCAGAAGAACAGGCAAGAAACTGAGGGGCATTATTTTTTCAAAAAATAAATAAATTACAGTCTCACAAATTTTCGCTTACAACTAGATATAGTAATAAATAAAATAATAATAATTATACGATACGATGAAAGAAATAAGTTTCTTCGTTTTTGCTTGTCACGGAATAAACTGGTTCGAATCTAGAGGTAGATGTGAACTTATTACTTTATAAAGTTATGTATGGAAGAGTTGCAATTTTGCATATATACCTATGTAACTAGCTGCGCCAGGCGGTTTCGCCCGCGGTTAAAAAGTGTCCTATATGTGCTATTCTAGACTATAATCTATCTCTGTGCCAAATTTCATCCAGCTCTGTTCAGCCGCTCTGGCGTGAAAGAGTAACAAACATCCATCCATCCATCCATCCATACATACAAACTTTCGCGTTTATAATATTAGTAGGATTATAGTAGGATAGGATTTTTAAGAAACATACAGCGTAAAGCAAATGAGTTACTCCACTACGTACTGGAGATGGCACATACACTTCACACCGACGTTTAATTTTAATTCAGTATCATTTATTTTTATTGTGACTGTTTCATTATATTTGAATGTATTAAGTTACCTTACTCAACTCCTTATCTTAAACTTCAGCCAAAGTGATCAACTTTTCGGTGTCATCTCTGAGAGGTTGTAGGTAATAGCTCAATTCACAAAACTACATTATTAAAGGTCAACTGCATTATTAAAATTATAATAAATTGCTTATTTACATACTTGATCTAAATCTACATAACGTTATTTTGAATCTGCTATTAATTGGCATTTCCTAAGCGAAGTCGCGAGTGTTAGACGAGCGCAAACGAAGCATTTTCTGTTTTTTAAAAACAATGTTCTTTGTAAAAAGTTTTTTTGTACTGTTTGTTTTAACATTATACGGTAAGTTAACTTTTTTGTATAATTGTTTGTAAAATATTCGATTGTAAAATGTTTTGTTGAATTAAGAAAGAACAATTTCAAGGAATTTTGTTTTTTAAAGCCGGATCTCCTGAGCGAGTTTTTTTAACATTACACAAAAAACCTTTTACAAAAACTTTTGTTAAAAAATAACAAATTAAATTAAATAAAAAAATAACAACATATTTAGATTCTTAGACTCATTTTGTGTCGATGTGAATTAAGATGAAAAAAAAAATTCTTCGCCTCTTCGCCGGACAATATTCAAACCCAAATGCGACAGAGAACGATTCTGTCGCCATACACCGGGCTCCAGTTATGTAGCAGATGACACTGAATACGCACATAATTTTCACACAATGAACAAATTGGTGCGTACTTTTTTTTTTAATGTAAAATAGGTCGTCGTTTGACCACCAACTCGCCTGATGTTAAGCGACGTTGTGGTCTAAGATGGAGCACGACGACCTATAAGGTACTTATTGACTCTAGCCTTGAAGTTTTGTAGAGTGAACAAGTACAAAGACGGCAGTTGAGTGAGGCGCTACAAGTGCGCTACTGCTCAGACCCGTCTTCGGAACGGCTTTCGGCTGGGTTGGGTCCGAACTGGCATGAAAGGCCCCCTCCGACTAGGCTATCATCGCTAATAACTCTGATTCTGATACAATTATGACAACATAAAATAATAAATAAGCTTCATTTTTAATAATAATAACAAGTTTCATTTTTTCCGGGCCTGAGTAGATTTTAAAGGATCTCGACTTTTCTTCCTGTATGGCCATTGCCCCTTTGTTTCTATGTATTTTTTGTAATGTTTTGTAAAAAAACACGCACAGGAAACCCGACTCTAACATTATGTTATTAAGAAGCTTTTTTAATGATTTTATTTAGATCCTGGTCAATTCAATTGTTAGCATATTCAATGCTATAGACGGCTACATTAGCGCGCGATAATTCGTGTTGCGTTGTCGCGCTAAAATTATCGTGAACGGTTATCGGCGATGTTCTTGTCTACATTAGCGGTCATTTCGTCGCCTTTGCGGAGTTGACGTGGGCGATAATTCGCCCGACACATCGCCGAGTGACGAGTTAACTGGCTACACTTGTCGCGATTGCCCGAATTATAACTGAAGGCCGCTAATATATGTACATAGCCAATGTTTTGACAAATTTTATTGTTTTTTTTTTATTGACGTGACAACGTCTCATAAATCGATCTGCACGCACGAAAAAGAATGAGTCATTGTCCCGTTACGTTCGTTCGATTGGAGCGAGAGTGCTACACGAGCGAGCGGAAGGCACGATCGCCTTGAGCGGTCGGCTTGCACCGCATCTATCTCTCTTCATCCTTTGGCCCATGCGTTCGTGGAAAAGATTTCATCAATGTTTTGTTATGACGTTGTCACGTTGAACTATCGTCCGTAAACCGACTTTACAGACAACCAATTTTTAATTTTGAATGTTTTGTTTTAGTGCCGTCAGCAACATTTCTTCAACCACAAGAAGCAATCAACTGTCGATACATGCACAATTTGAATAAAACGAATAATCCATATTACAGACAACACTGTGTTAATGCACGCGGGAAATTCAGGTTTTAGTAAAAGCTAATTTGTTTTATGCCATCTAAAGAAGAGAAAAAAATAAAAGTTTAATACCTACATTAATTTTAATTTAATTAAAAAGAACAATAATTAAGTACTTATCGTTATCGTAAGTGTCGTTTTGTTTTTTTGTTTTCCTCTTTATTTTAATAACATATCATTACGCTTTTCCGCCGGGGACTGGTAGAGGTGTTATACAACATCCACCCTTCACCGGACGATATTAAGGCGAGCCTGGCCAGAAAACGTCTAGCAAGAATCAACTTTCCTCTAAGATAAACCATGGTTTTTACTGTGTAAAAAAAAATATGTTATTCTTAAGCATGTTTTTAAGTGGAATCATAAATCTGATACATGTAATGAATAACTTCACTCGATAGAAAAAAAATCCAAAGTCACCTCTATTTGGTATTTTAAACACGATTTGCGACTTCATTTTTACAAATCATATTGCTTTTTTATTTTTTTTACGAATTACAATGCTATAAAAAAATGGAATCATAAATAAAAATGTTAAAAAGTTAACATGGTAATTTTATATGATTTTTTTATCACGAATTCATGGTAAAAAGGCACGTTTGCGTGACCGCCAGTCCGCCCGCAGACCCCGTCGACGCCGGACGTGTGCCAAATTTTTGTGATCTCCGCAGTGCCGCACACACCAACACCAACCAAGCATTTAGTTTTGCCATAATGGGTAACAAACATAATAAACGAAAAAAATGCTCAAGTCTGGCTTTTAGAAAATCGTACGAGTCAATGAGCAAACGTCGGTAAGTAGATAAACTTCTACTAGATTAAATTGGTAATCATTGTTTTTATTTACTAGAATCGACATTTCTTGCATTGCTTTTTGTAGTCAGATGATGTATCAACAAATCTATTAGTACCTACTTATATTCGTTTTAGTGTTTTCAAATATCATACTCATCATCATAGATACTTTTTTGTCTCGTTACGTGTATTCACGATGTAAATACCCGGCCTAGTGGTATACCTACTAGTGATATTTATGTAGTTATACCTACCTACAGTTACAGTTTTTTTTTTGCAGAAGACTACTACGTAACAAACTCCAATGACTTTGGAATTGACGAAACGTAAGTACCTACCTACCTACCTTTTGTACCACGCAGGGAGGCGGGTGTTCTGCGAAGTTTTGACTATGTCGGTCACCATTTATTATTTCACCCAGACAACTTGTGAGATACGGATACGGAGCGACGTTCATACTTTCATTTTTCCTGAGCAATCTGAACTGCACAACGAGTAAATACCCGACCTAGTGGCATACCAGTGATATTTATATTTATATAGTTATACCTACTTACACGAATACCTATCTTACAGTTTTGTTTTTTTTTTCAGAAGAGTACCTACTACAACTAAATGTAATAAACTCCGATGACATTGGAATTGACGAAACGTAAGTACCTACCTACCTTTTGTAACATGCAGGGCGGCGGATCTTCGCTAAGTTTTAACTATACAGGATGTTAGGTAAGATACGGGACGACGTTCATACTTTCATTTTTACTGAGCAATCTGAACTGCACAACGAGTAAATACCCGGCCTAGTGGTATATCTAGTAGTGATATTTACGTAGTTATACTTACCTACATGAATACTTATCTTCGTTTTTTTTTGCAGAAGAGTACTTCAAGAGAATGTAATAAACTCCGATGACATTGGAATTGACGAAACGTAAGTACCTACCTACCTTTTGTAACATGCAGGGCTGCGGATCTTCGCTAAGTTTTGACTATATATGTATGTAGGATGTTAGGTGAGATACGGGACGACGTTCATACTTTCATTTTTTCTGAGCAATCTGAACTGCACAACGAGTAAATACCCGACATAGTGGCATACCAGTGATATTTATATTTATATTTATATAGTTATACCTATCTTACAGTTTTGTTTTTTTTTTCAGAAGAGTACTACAACTAAATGTAATAAACTCCGATGACATTGGAATTGACGAAACGTAAGTACCTACCTACCTTTTGTAACATGCAGGGCGGCGGATCTTCGCTAAGTTTTAACTATACAGGATGTTAGGTAAGATACGGGACGACGTTCATACTTTCATTTTTACTGAGCAATCTGAACTGCACAACGAGTAAATACCCGGCCTAGTGGTATATCTAGTAGTGATATTTACGTAGTTATACTTACCTACATGAATACTTATCTTCGTTTTTTTTTTGCAGAAGAGTACTTCAAGAGAATGTAATAAACTCTGATGACATTGCAATTGACGAAACGTAAGTGCCTACCTTCTTTTTGTAACATGCAAGGTGGCGGATCTTCGCTAAGTTTTGACTGTACTGTATGTATGTAAATTATATAGGGTGTTAGGTGAGATAGGGGACGTCGTTCATACTTTCATTTTTACTGAACAATCTGTACTACACGAGTGTTTGGTAGCGTTTGAGTTATAGCCGTATGATTTGAACACATCTAGGCCTGATTAGTACTGCAACGTGATTTTGGCTGTTTTGAAGAAAACTCGTAAAGTTGTATGTTCGTTTTTAACGATTAGCGAAAATCGAGCATTTCGGTAAATCTTGTAAGTACGGCTTTTATAAACCTACGACTGGTATGGATGTGTTCGTCGTTGCCTTTGAAATTCGAAACTGCCGGTTGTAAGAAGCGATAGCGGGGACAGGCGAAGCTATGTATATACGTCACAAAGATGGCCGCCGACCGTTGTAGATTATTGCTTATATCTCGAGTTCTATCTCATCAAATCAGTTGTTTGAGGTGTCATTTGAAAGCTCATTTATTTATAATGTAGTTGTTATATAATTATGTACATACATATCAACAAGCTTGAACGACAGCTTCCGTGCGCGAGTCCGACTCGAACTTGGTCGGTTTTTTAGAATTTTTATATTTTGAACTTTTGGACATCATACTTATAAATATTTATTTTTATTTTGTTTTAGGCACGTGGATGACATTGACCCTGTTTCACTCAGCGTGGTCATCATCCTGCGTCAGTCATGGTTTGGTGGGGGGTATCCTATCACGGCGTCACAAAGCTTAGTTTTTGTGAAAAGGGGGTTAAAACTTCTGCCAAAGTGTATCAAGAGACCGTCTTATATGGTGTTGTACAACCCCTTAGCAAGACACTTTTTAAAAATCTACCGTGGAGTTTCCAACTAGACTCTGCACATGGTCACAAGGCACGAACTACCCAAGCCTGGCTGGAAGCCAATGTTCCGGACTTTATAAGGGCTGAAGACTGGCCCTCCTCTAGCCCAGATCAAAACCCCCTGGACTACAAATTATGGTCAGGTTTAGAGGGCATGGCCTGCTCTAAACGACACGCCGACATAGAGTCACTTAAGAAATCTTTGAAGCAAGCAGTGGCTAAATTTCCCATGGAAACAGTCCGTAAATCCATAGATTCTTGGCCAGACCGACTAAAGGCCTCTATCAAGGCCAAATGTGGTAATTTTGAATAAAATAATAGTTATATTTTTGTTAAGACTTCAATACATATGTAAATATAACTTTTATTAACATTACATTACTGTATAAAAAAATAAATGCATTTTCATTTGTAACAGAACTTATGGCTAGACATGCATACATATCGTCACGCTTTTCCCCGAGGGGGCTGGCAGAGGTGTAATACAACACCCACATTTCGCCGGACGATATTCAGTCCCAAATGTGACAGGGGGCGAGCCTGTCGCCATACACCGGGCTCCAGTTATGTAGCAGATGACACACAATACGCACATATGTTCACACAATGAACAAATTGGTGCGTGCCGTCGGCTGGGTTCGAACCCAGCAGAGCAAAATTGCCACTCCCAACTAGACTGTCATCGATTCTACAACTATATCACAGAACAAATAATAATACTACGTACCTATAGCTCAATTGTACTTATATATAAATGTAAATATTGTGAATGTATATTTTTGTATTGGATGTTTTGTTAGTACTAGCAGAATGTCCGCCACTTCGTACCCAGGGTATGTATACCTATATATCCGGTATAAGTTTACTCGATTCTTTCATAATTATTGTTCAAAATTATATCTGAATCGTGTAGTTTTTTAACTTTGTAACATTTAACAAACCATACAATATTATTAGTACGCACCTAATGGTAAAGTAAGGTAATTAAAATTGTTATTACTATTGTTATACAATATACCCAAAAATAATGAAATTTACTATGTTGTATTATTTAATGAATACCGGTAGTTACACAATCATTCCAACACCCTGTATAAATATTTGTTCTAATAAGGATAACAAGTTGCCTATGTGTCAATCCAGGGCATAAGCTAACTCCGTTCCAAATATGATCCTCATCCGTCTAGCCGTTTAGGTGTGAATAAGTGAAATACGAGTAAGTACCTAACTTCCACACACAATCGCAATCTTTTGTATTTATGAGTGTGAAGTGTGATAAAATGGAAATATGACACTACCGGTAAAATGAAACTAATGCCACGACTGCTCACACATCAAAAATACAACAACTCGTGGACATGAGATTGGTTGTACCTATATTGGCTTGAACGGCATTTTTTAGATTTTTTTTTGTTTGGCATCAAATAAAAAATGTTCATAAAATGGATGAGTACAATGACGGACGGATTATTTTATCGATTTCCTAAAAATGGGTGTTTAGGTACTCGATACCATAACGTGACTGACGGGTGAAAGACGTGCGCGCGGCGCATCGCACACAACTTTTGTGTCGCGTGAATGAATACGTCGCGCTCCCAAAAAGTGCGGCCTGAGGTAGAGTAAAATACCTAAAGTTCTGGGAAAGCCTCGCCTTAAGTCCCAAATGTGACAGGGGGCGAGGCTGTCGCCATACATCGGGCTCCAGTTACGTAGCAGATGACATACAATACGTACATATGTTCACTCAATGAACAAATTGGTGCGAGCCGTCAGCTGGGTTTGAACCTGAGTCTGGTTTTGACTTGAGAGGTGGGTTTTCTCCAACTAGGCTATAATTTTAATAGTAGTTATAGGTACGAGTACCAATCTCACTAATATTATATAAAGCAGCTGCGCCCGTGGTTTCAGCCGTCGTCTTACAGGAACCATAATTTTTTCGGGATAAAAAGTACCCTATGTCCTTTTCTGTACCCCAGACAACATGTTTGCAAATTTCATGACGATCGGTTGAGTAGTTAGGGCGTGAAAGCGTTACAAACAGACAAATAAACAATTTCACTTTCGCATTTATAATATTAGTTAGGATTAGGATTAAGATATATATGTAGTTATTAGGTTGAGATGCGAAAATCTGGATGTATATGCATGGATGTTTTTACTGAATCACGCCAGAACGGCTAAATGGATCTAGATGAAATTTAATCCAGAGATAGATTATGAAGATGACGAAAAAAACTTTTAAAATTTAAATTTCGCGTCATACGCTAATCGAATCACCTTAACAAGGTTTTTAATGTTTAGAGTAGATACATGTATTTTAATTTATAATTATGTAAGTCTGCATCTACTAACAATCACCACGTACTTACACGTAATTAGATAAAATTGTCTTGTAATTTTTCTTATCAAATATAATTTGTTCGTATAATAGAAAGCTATTTTTTTGTGTTCTTCTATCTTAGTACATAGAGGAAACTTAGAATCGCACTAATATTAAATTATAAAGTTTAGGATATATACTCGTAGATGTTAGTTACTCAATCACGCTAGAACGGCTAATCGTTTCTAGATGAAATTTGGCACAGAGATAGATCATTGTCTTGACTAATTTTTCAACGGCCAAGTGACACCGTAGAGCCCAGCTAGTTAACAATAAAAAGTAGTAATTGTTACTTGAAGTGTCATGTCCGCGTGTTTTTAAAAACCACATTAAATTAAATAAAATTAACCTCTAATTTTTAACTAGCTAATAAAAGTGTAGGCAAACCTTGAGCGTTACTTGGGACCGGTTCATCTAAGCAGCTAACGGGCGGTTTGCGTTTTAGCAAAATCTGTAGCCGGTCGGTTGGTATAAAAACAAATCGTGTATTTTTGGCTTTATAAAAAAAACAGAAGCTTCTGAGCTAGTCGTTCTTAAAGTTGAAGAACTTTTTCAAGCAAGTCTGTTGTAACATGGCTTAAAACTAAATAGATGTACTTATGTCACTTTATTTTGTCTTCAGCCCTCATATATCCGCCATTTTGGACAAAATCCAAAATCTGAATCGAAAAATAAATTCCATGATCACCAAAATTGGAGGTTACAAAATAAATATATAAATAGTAAATTGGCGTTATTTCCTCATAAACTATCAAGTGCTAGATAAAACATATAAGTTAAGGCGATTGTTATTACAATGACATATTAATACAATTTTTTTTTTTAAGAATAGTGTCAAACAAGCAGACGGCCTGCCTAATGGAAAACGGTGACCGCTGCCTGCAACATTACACTGGACATATACTGGACACCTGCAACATTAGATAGATACATAGATAAACTCTTTATTGTTCATACCACAAATAAAAAAAAAGATAAAAATTGTAATAATACTTATTCTATAATGTAATAACTGGCGGCCTTATCACTAAAAGCGATCTCTTCCAGGCAACCTTAGTATGGAGAGGATACGAATATTGTCATTAGCGGTGCTGTTGATGTGCTGCACACCCGGAAAGTATTTGTAGATATTCATACATAAATATCGTGTCCATACAGGTTGCCTGGAAGAGATCGCTTTGAGCGATAAGGCCGCCCATTAAATTGTAATTATAATTATTTTATGTTTTTAATAAAGAGTTGTTGTTGTTGTTGTCGTCACGCTATTATCCCGAGGGTGCTGGGAGAGGTGTACAACACCCACACTTCGCCGGACGATATTCAGTCCCAAATGTGACAGAGGCGAGCCTGTCGCTATACAACGGGCTCCAGTCATGTAGCAGATGACATACAATACGCACATATGTTCACATTGAACTAAATGGTGCGTGCCGTCGGCTGGGTTTGAACCCGCTCTCTCTAGCTTGATATGCACTTTTTTTTAAATATTAACATAACATAACATATCATCACGCCTTTCCCCCGAGGGGACTGGCAGAGGTGTAATACAACACCCACATTTCGCCGGACGATATTCAGTCCCAAATGTGATTGGGGGCGAGCCTCAGTTAGGTAGCATATGACAATAAATACACTCATAAATGTTCACACAATTAACAAATTGGTGCGTGCCTTCGGCGGACCTAATTCAAAATAAATGGAGAACCATTTCCAAAAAAGTTACTTCGTTCAATTCCCTACATTCACTAACCACCGATTAAGATCGTTGTAGAACACGCTGCAACTATCGGTGCGTAAACTTAAATTTTTAATTGCGTTCGAAATTCGTCCAGAATTGGCCGTGCACCGATACGAGGAGTCGTTTAGATGTGTATCTACCCTCGTGTGTAAATTTAGTTCTGCGTACCAAGCGGTGCGTGAACGCAGCGGCTCGGTCGGTCAGCGCCATCTGTTGGCGCCGTCGCGTTAATTGGACATTTTGATGGGAAATTATACAAAATTTAAGTTAAGAAAGAAAGAAACAGAAAACAGAAAATAGTGAGTGAGATGAGTGTTCAAGAAACAGTTTTGAAAATTACATTAAAAACTACTACAATTCCAGACTATAATCTATATCTGTGCCAAACATCCAGATCCGTTCAGACGTTCTGGCGTGGCTGGGTAACAAACATCCATCCATCCAAGCTTTCGTATTTTATAATATTGGTGTGATAATGTACTTAGATCCTGATGCCCTCACGCAAGCCCTAAAACTGAAATGGCAATGGGCGGGCCACGTATAACGATACAAAGATGATAGGTGGAAGGCTGCCAAAACAACAGAGTGAAAAGGAAAAGGAAAAAGAAGAGTAGGGAGACCAAAGAAAAGGTGGGCTGACGACTTAACAGATGGGAACTAATCTTAAGTTCCCAATTTTATTTTGGTTAAAGCATATTCAACCAAAATAAAATTAGGTCCAAATTCGTATAGAAATGTCGGGGCTTTCCATTATGGTAGGTATAGAAGCAGGAACCGGTTGTGCAATGCTACATAGTCCGAGTGTACCCCAATACAATCCATGAATCTCTTGCATCTCTAGAAGATTTCGCTCCCGTTACAAAAATAAGTAGCAAATCTAAACCGAAATGTTATCCCGTCTGAGATGACTTGATAGCTGTTTTTATAGGACAAACAACTGGAAATCTATAGAGTGACTTTGCCCAAAGGTTTCCTAACTTCCCTATCGAAGTGATCGCTAGGCCTCCAGCAGAAGGTTGGACCAGGAGCGTGGGTACGACTCACCGCAGGTTTAGCAATCAGTGGCGGTCGCAATCACGATGCTATCGCCGAGCCGCCGCCATTACGTAAAAATTACGATTACAGTAATGAAATAGTGGCGTATGGTGGTGCCTGGATGTGGCTAAAATATATATGGCGTGTATCTTATGCGAAGAAAGTATTCTAGGATGTAGTTGCACTATGACCAGTTATCATTATGACCAGCTTTTAATATGGGGCCAACCGTGAAATCGAGAAAAAAAAATTAGCTTTTCCTTACATTTTGTCAGCGGTAAATGAATTTTTAATATGGAACAGCCAATTTCATTTGGCGATTTCAGGGTACACTGATAGATATACCATCTAAATCAAAACAAAGTGAATAATCTCTATCTCTACATAGCTTAAAGCAAAGTCGCTCTCCGCGTTTGTATGTCCTTCTGTCTGTATCCTAAAACTAAGCACACGAGAGAGACAATGACCAATAGACATTTCGACTAGTAGGAATAGGGCTCCTAGCTTCCTGTTCTTGACGCGTTAGACCAGATCTGGTCACTTTCTCTCCTATGGCTTTTCAGACGAGACAGGCAAAGAGCAGATATATCTCGAATTGTAGGAATAGAAAGGATATGGAAAAGGAGAGGACATCTTCTTCTCCACCTACCAGAACAAAGACCTAGTCAGAACCCCCTCCCTCCAAGTGTTTCTAGTCAGAACCCCTCCCCCCAAATGTTTCTAGTTAGAACCCCTCTGCCACATCTAGAACTCTACGTCCCAAAGCAGACAGCCGCTGTAAATAATTACGGAAAGCAACAATCATTACTGCGACGATTAGTCTCCAGATAGCTCCGCTTCTCTGCGCGTTCTTTAATAAAAATTATATTAAATAATGCGTTCAATGTACGTAGAAAATAGGCGGTAGGAACTTCGTTAAAAAGGCGGTTGTCATCATCATAACTGTCTGCCAATAATCGCACACTGCTGAATAGGCCAGTTTTGTACGCCACTCATCCTGGTGGCATGTAAATTTCGGTTTTGAGAAACATCAATTAATGGATTATGACCACGTTTGAAGGTTAGATCGGTAGTCTTTGGCCTATATTCTCATATCCTAATCCTAACTAATATTTTAAAGCGAAGGTGTTTATTTGTTTGATATATTTTTACGCCTTAACTGCTCAAACCTCTTTTTGCATTTTTTTGCATAAAATACGTTGTCTGGGGTAAGTATAAAAAAGAACGTAGGATACTTTTTATCCCTAAGAATTAAAGATGGGATCGCGAGGGAAACCGCGTAGAGCAGCTACTTGTTCCAAGTTATACTTCCAAGATTTTACCTACAGGGAAAAAAATACTTTTTTTCTCCAGTGTAGGTAACATTTTACTGTAAAGACTTTTGTACGCAGTTTACCTTCTGCTTTTAAACTGTGTCCAATGTTTTCGCAATTCTACTGCAACATTGCTTGTTCGGGTTATGCAAGAATATACTTTAAGACTTACAAAATACAGTCCAACTTTGATGAAGCCGTAATAATTGCATTGTTTTCGTCATTGTGTCATGATAGTTTTAATTCCTCTTCCTTGATGTCAATTTCGAATAATCGTTTAAAACGAGCCATTGTTTGAATGATGGAAACTGCTTTGGGTAAGTGGTTGCGTAGTTGGAAGCTAGCGGGGTGTGGGTTCAAATCCTGCGATTGGCTAACATGAATATGTGGATTGCTACGAATGGTTAGGTATTTTCTGTTTTCAAGAAATCAAAAGTCGTAAATATCTAAATTCGACCGAAGGAGCGTTAGCGAGCGAAGCGTCTATAAATAAATAAATAAAAAAGTTCGGGACATTTTTCACACACAGTCGCCTGACCCCAAACTAAGCAAAGCCTGTACAATGGCTGCCAGAAACTGATATACACACACATCTATTTTTAAATACACACTTAAATAGATAGTAACATCCGGACACAAATGTTAATCACATGAATGTTTTCTCTAGGTGGAAATCGAACTCACGCCCCCAAACTCAGAAGGCAGGTTCACTACCAACAAAACTATCGAGGTAGTATAGGCGACTATTGTTATGTTATCAACAGGTAAAAAAACAATTAAAATTGTTTCTAAACAGATTTTCTAGACATTTTGTGAGTAAGTATAGGTTCAATTATAGTTTTTTTTGTCGAGTCAAGTCGTTTGGATTTTTAATCCATATTAGGACATTTTTTCTTCGAAATGTACTCGTAGTATATAGTGAGTAGTAGTGAGTAGTAGTGAGTAGCGAGAGAGAGTAGTGAGTTTTAAGCATGTTGTATAATAAGTATGGTTTAATGTTATCTGTTACATAACTGGAGCTAGGTGTGTGTTAAATTTGGGACTGATTATCGTCCGGCAAAGTGTGGGTGTTGTAATACAGCTCTGCCAGCCCCTTCTGGTCAGGATGATCATATCTATTTAGACATGTATTTAGACAAAATATATAATTATTTATGGAAATCAGTCTCTGGCAGCCATAGTACAAGCTTTGCTTAAGTGTGATGTCAGACGGTCACGTGTGTGTAAAAACGAAGAATATTTTCTTACTTATTAATTTGTTGAAGCTTACAAACCTTGCCTCGTCTGACGCATAGTCTAGGTACATACTGCCCGAGCCATCTTCGCCATTTGGTCCCAGGTGTCAATAAGACAATCAAGATAAGGCTCGTTACAATCTCCAGTCCAAATGTCAACCCGTCATCATGCCAGTCGTAAAATAAATCAGCTCGGAATTCATATTTGATACCTAAAGCCAGGGTATAAGAATTATTGCTGGTTCTTGGAAACACTGAGCGATGTGATGGAGTAAAGTATGCTGGTGAAGAAAATTGTTGTAAGAAAGTATTTTTAGTGAGTCATTTGATAACAGCAAATTTAAACGGTAATCCATACAATACAATATAACTTTATTGCACACCAAAAAACTACATGAAAATCTAAAAAACTAAAAAAACATATTTCGGCAGTCCAAGGGCGACCTTGTCGCCTAAAGCGATTTCTTACAGGTAACCTTTGGATGGACAGAAATTTATAGAAATACAAAAAGGTTGGTATCCATCATCTTACTTACCGTTGAAGTGACTATTACTTGTAGTTTGACGGCTGAAAATGGCGGCCTGCTGCGTAAAGCGAGACTCCACCTGCGTTCGCACTCTCCTTGATAAAGGCCGCCAAATGTGGTAGAAACTATAGTAGGTAATCCTCGCTTTATAAAATCAAAATGGCCCGAAGCTGGTTCAAAAAACGACGTTTAACTTAGTCTCAAAAGTTAACTGACGTGGGTGAAACGACATTAGCTTTGATTAACGAAAATGTGTTTATGATGCTTTTTTGACTTCCTAAGAACATTTCATGATTACGCTGGGTTGGTCCCGGAAACAAGCTTCGTAACTGCGTTTAAAAAACATTTGGTCACTTTTAAATGTATCCCTACAATCATTAGTAAAAAAAGGATAAAGTATCATTAGTATTATTTCAGTTTTTATTTTTAATTATGAGCCTGTGCTGTCCCAATGTTGGGCAAAGGCCTCCCTACTCTCTCTCTCCCGGCTCTTATCTATTTATATAAATTAATTATCAGACCATGTAACAGGCATTTGATCTGCCCGACGAAAGCGCTGGCCACTGGTCACTTTACCCAAAGAAAATGAGATCCAATAACACTTGTCCGCCCACCTCTACCTGTTACATCGACACGTCCCATACTTTCAAGATGCCGAAACCAGATAGAGGTTGTACCAACATGTGATATTGCGTTTATGACCGCTTACTGTTAAATTGGTTGTCGGTAGAGCAGGGTAGAGTGCGTGACAAACTGTATAGCCGCTTTGAACTAAATAAACAAATACCTCCAAACAATACTAATAAACTGACGTGGTTTTCACACATAATGATATATGAAACGGGAATTACTCACGTACGATTTAGTCGATCGGTAGGTAGTTATCCAGTTTTATGTCTGTTTCGATCGAGTTAAAAAAAAAAACGTAGCACTGTATAACTATTCCGAGGCTGTACAACGTTTATTAGTAAGGGGAATAATGTTTTACAATCATATCACTTTACTACGTTTCTCTGTGTTGATGATGTTATGAAACATACATAAAGGCAACTAGCACCCAGATTCCGAAAAGATGTAATTTCAATTTTTAAATTCAAGTTTCAAATATCTTTCCGGCCGGGAATCAAACCTGAGACTTCTCACCTTCTTATAAAGTAGTCGCACTAACGACTAGGCTAGAAGACTGAACTGTAACATTAAAACTGAACTAGATAATTCATATTCCAAGCTATGTTGCATACCTTTGACCACACTGTTAGGTACTTAACATAGGTCGCATAGGTAATTATGGTAAAATGCCGACAGCCTGTATAAACTAGCTAGTAATTCGCTTTGAACGGAGACCTGGCATATCTCCATAATTTCTTGTCCGATTTTGCTCATAATTTAACTTAACTTAAAAATTGTATCTACGTGCTAATTGCCTGCACAATTTCATGAAGATTAATTCAACGATACTCAAGTTATCATCAAACAAACAAATGTCGAAATATCTCTTTAGACCTCGCTTCGTGCGGTCAAAAATAAACTGCTTACAGAGCTGCCATGAAGGTTGGCAGGCACTAGGCTTGACAGAGCATCAGTAGAGTACCGGTAGTTCACTGTACCGGTATTTACCTATGAGTGAGCGAAGATTGAGACATATTTTATGTAACTGGTTTTTTTAACGGTCTTTTTAACCGAATTTCATTGTTTCTCACACATTTCATTTTTATTTTCGTTCTAAAATAAGGCGAAGCATCACATTAATATTTGCGAAATATGTTTGGCTTCCAACTAATTTATGAGAAAGTATGTTTGAATAAATCAAATAGAAAACTGAACAAAAGTCAGCAAAGAATTAGTGTTCTCTCATTTAGTATCAGTTTTCAGGTCAATTGAATGCTTTAACTTAGTATTTTAATCATTGTTTTTCTAGTGACAGCGAGTGTTTTTAAGCTCCGATTGTGTGTCCTATATGGAAATCTACACACCAAAGACGGCATATAAGCCCACCGACATGAGGCGTACGACTATATTTCTTTTAAAATATGACCGCTCTATCAGAAAATATACCCGCGGACATGATGTCGGCGACTGTCGGCAACTTTGCTGTGTAGACTCCAAAAAAACAATCGTCGAGCCATTTCAAAGGTAAAAACTGCAATATGTAGGCTAGCTACTCGACCTAATACTAACTTACTTATTTTTAAATTCTAAAAGGTAAGCATTTAATTATGAACATTACAGGCCGTTGATCTGCGTACGCGCATGCGTCATGTCACAGGATCCGCCATTTTGTTTTTAACTGACTTGGCGACGGTCAGTCTGATAATTCTGGGTAAGTCAGATTTTACGGTAAGATAGTGTTCTGGGTTTTTGAATCATAACGTTGCAATACCTAACGCAAAAGAAAGGTGTTTATTTTGGTTTTCAAGACAAATTGCAACTGCTTTCAAACGATTCTACTTCTACAATCGCTAAATTAATTGAGCGTTAGCTGCTGATTGGAAGAAAAACGAGCTATACAGGGTGTTACAAAAACCCTGTTGGATATAACAGGGCTTTTGTGACACCCTGTATAGCTCATAGCGCATAGCGAGGTGCTTATAGCGTATATCCAGTATCGACTGGAGGATGCAATTATTCTAGCTCGAAATAAATATTAACTCCAACAATTTTGAACACATCGCGCTCCGCCCTCCCAAAAGCGTGAAGGCAGCCGCTAATCGCGTCGGTTTTATTTGCTAACTATTCGTGTCGAGCCGTTATCTTTTTAGAATAAAAGCCACCAGCATATGATGCAGATTTGTTAACATATTTGTAAAATTTCCTTTTCTCATACATTTTTAAACCGATCATTACTCTTGTTATTTTCAACGTGCATCTTTTTTTGGTATTTTTGCGCATAGATAAAAGTGTACATGCCCTTCGATTATAAAACAGGGTTTTTGTAACAGGGTTTCTGTTTAATGTCACGTAATCTTATTGTTAACTCGTCCAATCAGCGGCTAACGTTCCTAAATGGACTAGCTTAAAAGCGATAGCCACTTGTCTAGAGCCCTGGCTCTTCACCTACATATCCAACGGAGAAGTGTGAGGCAGATGGGATACGCGAGGAAAATATTCACCAAAAGGATCGCTTTGTTTAAACAGCGACATGATTTTATTAGTGCACTTTTTTTTTCTAACTGCTAATTTTTTTTTAATATCTCCGGTGGATCAACAACGCTACACAAATTTTAATCCCCCAAAGATTACAGTTTCCAAGCTACTACCGCAATACAAAACAAAATGTCGGTGACGCGTGCCTGTGAACGAACCTCTATGAATTAGTATTGTAGTAGTCGCTTGGAGACCAAAATCATCGGAATCGAAGACTTCCGTGGCCTGGAGGGATTCACTGGAGATGTTCCAAGAAAATAAGCAGGGCTTTGTAATGCTGTCATTCGCAGCTGAGCTGGAAGACATTCACTGCTGGACAAAGACCTCCTCCAATGATCTTCACGATGGCCGGTCATTACTATTTATTTATTTATTTAATTCAATACAAAAATGGTTTACAGTCTAGACACCAAAACACCATATTGTCATACAATAGTTACATGACGTATAAATAATTATACATTGATATCGAAATGTAATATAACATATTTATGTAGAGTAAAAATCCTAGTAAAATAGGTTTAAGTATGCGTACGCATTATTTATAATGAAATTAAATTTGTCAGCAAAAATGTCAATATTTCTACACTGAACGAGCATTTCACCGAGCAAAATGCGAGCACGTACAGTCGGAGCATTGCGGGCGTGACGGGTGCGCGTGGAAGGCCTCGCCAAAAGTCGCGGCATCGTTCTCGGCGCGACTTCTCTCGGAACCCGCAACGCAATCTGATATAGTGCTGCCTGATTGTCCACGGTATTGTGTAAAACTGAACAATAATGCATTACAATCAAGAGTTTCCGCCTCAGAACCAGTGTATCTAATCCGGTCATGCCTGACACAAACAACGACGGGTATAAAAACGGATAGTACCCATATGTTCGTTTATATAACCACCGAGCAAACTTTCGTTGGATCTTCTCAATCATGAGTGAGTATTTGGTTTCATAAGGATCCCAAACAACAGCACCAAACTCGAGGACGCTCCGAACATATGAGTTGTACAGCACCTTAGCCACCGTAGCGTCACCAAATTGGGAAGCAACCCTAATAATGAAGCCAAAAGCTTTGTTTGCTTTTTTGCAAACAAAAATTTGTCATGTGTTATCCGCATACAGCGACATCCTGTGACCAAACTTTGTGAGTCGCGGTTGGTATTCGGACGAACATAGCTTACACCTTGAATAAAATATGAAGCCATTTTTTTTAAAAATTTATTTGCCAACTAATCATGCTCGATATAGAGTAGGTAGATGATGAACAATAAAGTGGACATATTGTACCGACCCCACTGAAGTGGGAACAATAAAGTGGACATATTGTACCGACCCCACTGAAGTGGGTGGGCAGGTGACGAAGATGAATTTTATCTAGAAAAAAATAGCAGTTTCTGTAGAAACGTAGCGAGTGAAACCGCAGAGCGCTACTAGTTTATAATATTGAAAGAGATTAAGAATTAATAGAGATGAGATTTGAGACACATGATTATAATGAAACCATCTAACTAACTAACTAGTTAACAGTAGCTTTAATTAGTAACTGATATTCGGTTCAAATGTTTTAAGCGATTTAATCGAATGTTTCTTAGAAATAGTAATGAAGCCTTGAATTCTAATAAGTTATTTAAACTATATAGAACTATATAGTTATTTCCAAAAAAAGTTCCAGAAAGAAAGTTCCAGAAAGTTAGTTAAACTATATAGTTATTTCCAAAACGTTTCAAGAATTCGAATATCGATGTATCGAATTATCGATGTAGATTTAAATTCAAAAGGTTTTTTGACATAATTAACTCGGCTTGTTCTTTGGTAAGTATAGGTACATTATGATAAAATTTTATGTATATTTTTTAAGTCAAAAAAGCGCCTCTCAAGCCAGAGGGAGCGGGTTCAAATGTAGCCGACGGCACGCACCAATTTGTTCATTGTGTAAACATATGTGCGTATTGTATGTCATCTGCTATATGACTGGAGCCCGGTGTATGGCGACAGGCTCTTCCCCTGTCACATCGTCCGGTGAAGTGTGGGTGTTGTATTACACCTCTGCCAGCCCCTTCGAAGGAAAGGCGTGACGATGTGTGTGTGTGTGTGTATATTTTTTAAATATTTTAATAAAGACGTTATTATCAAGGACGTCTTCTTAAAGTTACATGAATAAAAATTACGTTATGAAATCCGGACGATTTGAGATCTAAACATTTTAAATCCAGAAATCATCAGTAATTTCCATGTTTAGTTTTATCCGACTGCGCAAGAAGAAGGGTGAGGTTTTAATTACGAATTAAAAAAATAAGATTTATTGCCAAAAACTAACCAACAAATTATCAGAAATTTTAAACATTATTTTAGTGGCAATTAGGATATTATCGGCATTGTACTGTGTAGGCTGGAGCCTAGACAGAGCTAGAGCTGGAATTTTAGTTAATCAGGCTTGCGTTTGTCCACCACATCAACCGTCTAACGATCCCCACTGATGGCCGTTTAGGTGGTAGTCGTTGCGAGCCAGCCATGGTAAAGACAAGGACCGGCCTACGATGGAGCACGCTTCGCCAAAAAGAAACCTTTTCAATCGAGACGTAGTGAAGATGTCACGTGACAGGTCCAACATAAAATCCTCACGCCCACTTGCACAACATATAAGAATTACCTAAATCCTTGCTATTTTAAACTATTTTAAGCTAGTCCTAGAGAAATATTCGCATACCTGGCACATAAAGTTAAGAGTCTCTAATGGAATGGTTAACAGTTCGTGCCAGAAAATTTAGGTAGGAGCTAGCTAGGAGTAGTTTGAACTAGCTAAGCATGGATTTAGGTAATTATTATTTGTAGTGCTAGTGGCCTTTAAGCCAACTTTTGAACTACATTTAATTGAAACCTCTGCACATCAAATGTTTGTCCAAACACTTTTTTAAACAAAACAGTAGCTTACTCCAACTTTCCCGCCCAGGCAACACGTAATCCCGACCGAAACAACGGAACAAAACACCATCAAACATTGCAACATTACCATAAGGAGCTCCGAACTTGCGACAATAATTTACCACTTCTTGACTGCTAATAGCCGATAGGATTTTCTGTTCTCGGAGGGGAATTCGGGAACTCATTAGGGGTATAATTTTCGTAGTAATAAACAGCAGGCGATAAATATCAACCCCCTCTTATTTATGTGCAGGGACCGTCTGGAAAGGGTTTTTTGGATGCTTGGAGACGTATTTTGTCGTGTGGTTGGTTATTTAGCGATGATAGTCTACTTGGAGAAGGCTCGCCTCTCAAGCTAGAGGCAGTAGGTTCGATCCCAGCCGAAGGCACGTATCAATTTGTTAATTATGTGAACATTATGTGCGTATTTGATATCAGCTCGGGGAATGGCGACAGGCTCTCCCCCGGTCACATGTGGGAGTGAATATCGTTCGGCGAAGTGTTGGTGTTGATTTACGTTTAAGGTGCTATTTGTTCAGTACTGTAGTGCTTGTGAAGTAGCTCATCGACTATGTTTGAAGATCACCAATGTTAAGCAACTGACGACGCGGTCAGTTTTTGGATGGGTGACCGTGGTTAGTGTTTACGACTGAGTCATACCGTGAGTCGATGATACGGTGAACTGCTTGTTCAAGTTGTTTGTCCTTTAGCAATAACCGTCCAGTCTTGTCGGAGGTCTAAAAAGGCTGCTATCGGAGCTAGCCACTCGACTAATACCTACTATGGGTAATTTTTTTTTTTTTTTTTAAATCGGGACATTTCTACACACGGTCGCTTGACCCCAAACTAAGCAAAGCTTGTACTATAGCTGCCAGAGACTGATATACATAAATATACATATATTTTAAAATACATACATACATAGATAATTAACACCCAGACATAGAACAAACACAAATGTTCACCACATAAATGTTTGCCCTAGGTGGGAATCGAACCCACGCCCCCAAGCTCAGAAGGCAGGTTTACCACCACTGAGCCACCGAGGCAGTCAAAAAATTAGCTAGCTATAATCTTTAGGGATCACAGTTAGCACCAATCTATGAAACCCAAAGATCATAATTATGGATACTTCTTTCCAATTCTTGATTTACACAATGACAATCAAATAAGCTATTTTCAAACGTTGAGTGTTAAGGAAAATTTTATATACCTAGAGATACCTACTTACTAATAATAATAACAATCATCATCATTTATTTCAGGCCATGTCCATTTTAAAAATTCATTTACACTCAAACACACCACAAATTGAATACTATCAAAATGAAAAATTAAAGTTAAAGTAAAAAAAAAAATATTTGGATTTGGTACATGTCAATCTTAGATTAAACAGATGTCAAATAACAAAAATATGTCAAAAATTTAAGTAAAATAAAACTAAAACTACAAAGTACTTACTACCTACATTAAATAATGTCATTATAGTTAACGCCTAGCACTAAATAATTAAGGACATTGTAAAATGTAATTATTAGGTAGGTACCTATTTATATTTTGCTCAATTCTCGATAAAATTTAATAAAACTTAGGTAAGAAACCTACTTATATTAATAAAACATAATATCATCACGCCTTTCCCCAGACGGGGCTGGCAGAGGTGTAATACAACACCCACAGTTCGCCGGACGATGTTCAGTCCCAAATATGACAGGGGGCGAACCTGTCGCCATACACCGAGTTCCAGTCTTATTGCAGATGACATACAATACGCACATATGTTCACATAATGAACAAAATTGTGCGTGCCGTCGGCTGGGTTTAAACCCGCTCCCTCCGGCTTGAGAGGCGGGCCTTCTCCAACTTTAGGCTAACACTTATATGACATTGAATTTATTTTCCGCGCCGTTAATTTCTTAGGCACTGTCCCATAATTTACGGCGGCCATTTTACGCTTAATTCAAACAGTCCATAGCCTGATCGATCCCGAATACCATAGAGTAATTATAATGAACCCTTTAGCACTAAATTTCGACCGTGGCGCAATAAAATGGAACGAACTGGTGCAAATGGGACGAAATACAAAATGGGACAACGGATGTCCCATTTTGTCGCTTTGGTTGTTAATTGATGAATTCGGTGTCTAAGAAGTCATTTTTGATATTATGTATTGGAGTATCTGGGGTGTATGTATCATCATCATTATCAGCGTATATCAACTCATTGCTAGGTACGTGTCCCTCTTTTTGTATTAGTGGTGATGTCTGACGGCTGTCCACGCATGACGTAGATATAAAATATTTAAAAAAAAAACAATTCAAGACTTCTGTCGAAAAATACGTAGGAATTCGATGTACAGTAATAACATATCGTCACGCCTATGTGAAGCGATGGCAGCCTAGTTGGGAGAAGGTCCGCCTCTGAAGCCAGAGGGAGCGGGTTCGAACCCGGCCGACGGCACGCACCAATTT
Organism: Peribatodes rhomboidaria; assembly: GCA_911728515.1. Taxonomy (NCBI): domain Eukaryota; kingdom Metazoa; phylum Arthropoda; class Insecta; order Lepidoptera; family Geometridae; genus Peribatodes; species Peribatodes rhomboidaria. The sequence goes on along the minus strand of OU452187.1, from coordinate 14,173,408 downwards.
ATTCATTGTGTGAATATATGTACGTATTGTATGTCATCTGCTACATGACTGGAGCTCGGTGTATGGCGCGGGCTCCGGCGAAATGTGGGTGGGTGTTTGTTGTATGACAAAAATAAATAATAGATAATAATAAATTAGGGACATTGTCACACACGGTCGCCTGACCCCAAACTAAGCTAACTAACTATACATAAATATAAATATATTTTAAAACATACTTAAATAGAAATGAAAGTAGTGTTTATGTAATTTGTCAGATAAACGCTATTCTATTTTTTACCCGACTGCGTCAGGAGAGTTAGTTTTTTATATATACATTGGTATGATTACACCTTACTCAATTTAAAATCATACTGTGTATTTTCACGATATTGTATTTTTTGAAATTCTTCAAAAAAAATTTTTTTTTTGAATGTCAAAGTACCAGCGCAAACGATACAATCAGTGTGTTTCGTTTGCGCTGGACCTGAGTAAAATTTGTATGGATAGTGATCATTATTCTTTACTTTCTCCAAAGTCAAAACCTAAAGCATTTATCCACCGATCCAACTAAATATCAACCGATCACACTCTCATAGATAGAGACATAAAATTTTATTGTTCTACGAATCAACGTCGAGATTTTGATGGTTTTAGTGAAAAAACCCAAAACTCGTCCCGATAAAGATTGATAAAAATCGGTGAGCGCGACGCACGTACGACACCGACCGACGTATTCTCGGAAAGTCGGTTCGAGTTTCGTCGATGAATACAGGATGAATATAGAAAGGCATTAATACAAGTTGGTTATTGCTTTGGTAATTGATTCGGAATGATATCGTGACTGAGTTACGGCGAGTTCGTAATGAGATCGGATCGGGACGACGTCAACCCGATCCGATCGGAACGTTTTATCAAGAACGTTTATATATTTGAACGTTTTGAAAGTTGTAGTAGTAACTTATTAAGCACTTATAGTAAGATATTGTGGTAATAAGAAAATATGGGTTCATCCTGAAGCAAACTAGGAGCGGCTGACTGTCTGTTGGCTGGCTTTAAGTGGGCAAACTCAATGTTGACCAAGCGGCAGACTGTAGCGAACAAAATGCAAATCAGCTGCTCGTCAGCAAGCTATACTCCGCAATCTCATGCTCGTTGCTCAGTAGGCGCTGTTCGGACACTCCGTTTAGCAGTAGCTTAGTTATTTTTTGCTTCTTAGTTTGACCGCAATTAGTATTAAATGCGGTTCTTCAAAGGGGCTGTCAATAGAGTCCTTAAAGGTCGGCGACGTATCTGTGATGCCTGAGGTAATACCAAAGCCTGATGGTAAGCGATCACCGCTGCCTAATCCATAGGCAGCGGTGATCGCTTACCATCAGGCTGCGTCTTAGCTTGTTTGCCACCTATGGCATTAAAAAAAACATAATAAATTGCCCCTGTAAATTGTACCTTGGAAAAGCCCACTCCTTGAGATCACAAACCAAATTCACCTTTCGTTATTCAAATATTCACAAAAAACCCAAATAAATACACAATAATATGATGCAATTTATAAAGAAGCTTAACCACCAGATAAAAACAAGAACAGTATTTTACAATCTCTTGTTAATTGAACAAATAAAACCAACATTAAATAACCTCATTAATTTGGAACTTATTCGGCGATGGTGTGAACTTACCGATATGTATGCAAATTAAGAATTAGTAATTAAAACTGGTGCAAGAATATCCGAAAATAATCTTATTTTTGGAATTTTATTTGGGAATTAAGAGGTAGCTAATAATTAACTAAAGTTCGATGTTTGAGATAAGTAAAATAATTACAAAATAAGCTTGGAGGTAAATACAAAGTAATTTTTTTTTAAATTTCGTAAGCAAGAACTAAAATGTTAATAAGGCGGTACTTACGACTTGCTTTAGAAAATTAAACAAACAAAGAATAACTTAATTAATTAGACGAACCAATAACCCAAATAATTATAGGCTAGTAACCCGAATAACCTTTATAATTAGGTTTACAAAATCAATAACATAGATGATTACCATGTTAACAAAACGGCCCATACCTTAGTCTTGGCTTTCGAAATGTTCTTATCGACCTACTAAAGTAGGTTCTTTGTTTTTTTTTTTTGTATTTACCTAAATCTGGAGAAAGACAAGTACCCAGTTTAATTATTCATAAACAGGTAAGTCTAGCAAAGGATAATCACAAGTTTCTCACAGTAAGAAAATCAACATAAATGAAATATTTTACTAAATCGTACGTTTCAAATTAACTTTGTTATTGCTATCGCATTTCATCGAACAGGCCGCTCGGACTCAACAGGAATACGAAATCGAAGCTATCGAATCGTGTTAGGGCCAGCGTATGGTGCAAACTTTTGAATTTACACATTGTCACTCTGTAAATAACTTTGGAGGCTCGTCAGTTTCTTTACTTACTCTCTTTGCTCGTCGTCTTCTTCTAGACGAAATGGCAGTACAAATATTTAGCCAATGCTAAGTTAGCCTAAAATGGTCGCCTGACCCTTAATTTAGTTAGTTTACAATGCAATGAAACTTAGTTGACAGGATAAAATAAAAACTTAATATTATAAAGATAATATTTCGGGTTAAAAAGTACACTATGTCAGGCCAGAGACAATGTATGTGCAAATTTTCATGACGATTGGTTGATAAGGCGTGAAAGCGTTACAAACAAACAAACTTACTTTCGCATTTATAATATTAAAAAAATAAAAAATATGATAAAAAATTAGGATTAGGATCAAGACTATGATAGGATTAGGATTGTAAATAGCAGAAATGAGAGTTGTAATCTCGGAACATTGTATCGACGCTTTTATTTAACAATGTTGTCCGTATGTAAAAATATCATTCTTTCGGAAAAAATGTAATGATTTACCTACTTGATAAGTCTTTGTCTTTTTACATCCTATCATAATAATTTTTTTTCTTAAATTCTAAAATTCTAATTTGCTTATTGTATGCACATAATGTGTGTATTTAATGTCATCTGGTACGTAACTGGAGCCCGGTGTATGGCGACAGACTCGCCCCCTGTCACATTTGGGACAGAATACCGTCCGGCGAAGTGTGGATGTTGTACACCTCTACCAGCCCCTTCGGGGGAAAGGCGTGACGAAACGTTATGTTATGTGTAATACCTATATTCTAAAATTAACTTTTTCAAGTCATAATAATTTCCTCTTCCTAAGCTTGCAATGTACGCTGGCCTTTATCCTCAACAATTTTAATTTCATAAATACGTTTGTCTTGAGAAGTGTTTATTGGCCATTAATATCATATAATTCGCTATTTCGGTCATACTTTACACTTTTAAATTAAACATTCCTTTTCGTTTTGTTCACATTAACGTTGCCTTGTTGTAAGGCTATTGGAGGTTTATTTTTAGCTAAGTAATGATTCAAAATTTGTGTGTTGTTATGTTTCTTTTTTTTTTACTGCCTTGGTGGCTCAGTTCGTAGGGTATTGATGGTGGTGTAATAAAAGTGACTTTTGACACATGTTTATTTCATGTACTTATAAAAAATAATTTTAAATTCTGAACTTAAATATTACTTGGTGGCTCAGTTAGTAGTGAACTTGCCTTCTGAGCTTGGGGGTGTGGGTTCGATTCCCACCTAAGGCAAATATTCATGTGATGAATTTTATGTTTATTCTGTCTGTTAATAGTATCTGTATAAGTATGTATGTATCGTGTACGGATATCAGTCTCTGTCAGCCATAGCAGTTTTGCTTAGTTTGGGGCAGGTGACCGTGTATGGAGATATGTCCCGAATTTTGTAAAAAAAAAAATAGAATGACATCTACGGGAGCTCAATTATCATCATTATCATCATCCATAGTTTTCGAAAACTCGATACGTACATTTTAGTCCGAATTTATTTGGGCTAGGCAACCTAGCTTGGGAGGAGGTCCGGGTTCGGTTCCTGGCTGGCCTGGTTTGAATAATGAATTTAACAATTTCCGGGTCTGGTCTATTAATCATGTCTATGTGTGTGTTTCATGGCACCCGGTACATTATGGAAACCTATTGGGGAGTACCTGTTAGTGTGGAACGTTAATTTATTTCATTTGTTTTTTTAATAGAGCGATGATGGCCTAGTTGGATAAGGCCAGCCTCTCAAGTCAGAGGGAGCGGGTTCAAACCCAACCGACATTCATTCATTGTGAATAATCATATATTGTGTGTGTATGTATGTGTGTATTGTATGTCATCTGCTACATGACTGGAGCCCGGTGTATTGCAATAGGCTCGTCAAATGTCACATTTTGGGACTGAATATCGTCCGGTGAAGTTTGGGTGTTGTATTACACCCCTGCCAACCATCTCGGGGAAAAGGCGTGACGATATTTTATGTTTTAATCATCATCGTCTTTCTTATTTTACGTTCGCTTTTCTAAAGTTTATTCTTTCAGTCACATTCCTTTTTTACAATACCTACTATTATGGTACTTTTTTTCAAAGCTTTCATGTCTCTAGTTATTATTGGAACTAATTTATTATTACAAATGCCTTAGAAGACATCATCGACAAAAGCTTACCGGTCACCAAATTTCTTTGATTTCGGTGGCGTTAAATTTAGCTCCTTAAATCAAAGTTGTTGCTAGATAAGACAGGCATAAATCGAAGATACTAGCACCCTCCACACATAAATTTGAGTCCAGACTTCCCCACAATGGCCGTCTTTGTTTTCTTGCCAATACTGAGACTTAACTGTGATCGTGTTACCAGTATGGAGTCTTCTCAAAAATAAAATGATAAACTGGTCAGTTTGTCTTATTTTTGATAAGTCAGTAGTCAAACGCATTGACCACTGACTCGCCTGATGGAAAGCGTCGACGTGATTGAAGATGTAACACACATTTGCCGAGGAGATACCTATTTACTTTTCTCTTCAATCTTAACCCAAAAATTTGGTTATCGTTGTTATCCTTCTTTTATCCCACTTGTATGTGGGGTCGGTACAGTATATCGTTTTCTTCATTCGTCTTCTATCACTCGTCATCTCTAAATTCAGTGGAATGACCTAAATTTTAAAACTAAAATAACCTAATTTATCATGTTGTCATGCCTTTCCCCCGAGGGAACTGGTAGAGGTGTAATACAACACCCACACTTCGCCGGACGATATTCAGTCCCAAATGTGACAGGGGGCAAGCCTGTCGCCATTCACCGGGCTCCAGTCATGTAGCAGATGACATACAATACGCACATATGTTCACACAATGAACAAATTGGTGCGTGCCGTCGGCTGGGTTCGTACCCGCTCCCTCTGGCTGGAGAGGCGGGCCTTCTCCCAACTAGACTGCCATCGCTTTTTCCAAAACCTAATTTAATAATCTAAAATTATATTATACTAGCTGTCACTGCGCGACTTCGTTCGCGTTTATTATTTATATATATATATTATGTGTGAGCTATCCTACCTATCTGTTAAGTTAGATCGAACTGCACACGGTGTGCAAATTTGATTAAAATCGGTTAAGTAGTTTAGGAGTCTATAGCGGACAAACAACGTGACACGTAATTTATATAATTATACTAGCTGTCACCCCGCGACTTCGTTCGCGTTTTGAGCTATCCTATCTCTCAAGCTGGATCGAACTGCACATGGTGTGCGAATTTTATTATAATCGGTTAAGTGGTTTAGGAGTTCATTGAGGACAAACATTGTGACACGAGATTTATATATTTTAAGATTACGACGGTCAAAAAGTGTAATTGTTCATACTGCTTTCAATTTGTATTTAATCTAATCGAACTAAATGCAAATACTGCGGCTCCTAAATTAAGCAGATTACCTAGTAGTAGATCTGTTTAATTGATGACCTTTATTTATGAGGGTCGCCGCCAAATTAAAATTTACGCAAGCATTAAATTCAAAATAATTATTTAAGTGCCCAACCTTAACTTTTTAACCGAAACTACTAAACGACTGTTTGCAACTCTAGCCTGACAGAGTTGACTCAGTGGTCGTTTAGAAAATAATTAAAAATAGTAATGAATTAATAATTAAACTAACCCTCTTAGCAATAAACGGAGTTATTGCCTCTGCATAGTTATATTTGTGTTAGTCTTTTTCTTTCTTTTAATTTTTTAAACTCGATCAAAGTCAAAGTCATAATGTTTTTGTTCAATTGGGTATCAAAGATACACTTATGAACGTCAAAGTTTTATAATAGCTGCGCCCCGCGGTTTCACTCGCGGTTAAAAAGTATCCTATGTGCTATTCTAGACTATAATCTATCTCTGTGCCAAATTTCATCCAGATCTGTTCAGCCGTTCAGGCGTGAAAGAGTAACAAACATCCATACATCCATTCTTACAAACTTTCGCGTTTATAATATTAGTAGGAAGGATAGACTCGACCGCCTTGTTCGGAGAAAGAGCCACTACTCAGAAGAACAGGCAAGAAACTGAGAGGCATTAATTTTTTTTGTAAAATAAATAAATTAATGTCTCACATTTTTTTACGTACAACTAGGTAATATCTAGGTATGTACTGGTGGCTACTTGGCGGAAGTGGCAGGCTCCAGACATCTTTGTCTTCTAAATATTTCTTAACCTTATAATATCCTCTTTTAATTAATGTAGTTTTTACATGTGATTTGAATTTTATCGAAAAAAATACATAAAAAAGACATTCTTGTTCCTTTAATAAAGACTAGGAAACTATTCTGAGACTATACAACGTTTATTTGTATGGAGATAGAAGTACAATGAAAAGCTTTTATCTATAGGTACGTCATATTCAAACATGGCTTGATTTTTAGGGTTTCGTACCAAAATTGGCAAGATGGAACCCTTAAGATGATTAATTAATCATCTTGAGGGTTACTTTTTTGTGATGCTGACAAATGTGCTAATACATACAGATTATAACAGGGATATTAAGTACTCCCAAGTATATAAGTACCTACCTGCTTACATTTTTTTTAAATTGTAATGAACACTCAATAAGATGTTGCTCACATTATTACATCAATATAGATACTTATTAATATTTATATTCCTAATTTTCGATTAAAATGGCCATAACCATAATTTAGAGATGTCCCTTAAAATGTTACACTAATCAGTCGGCCTACTTAAAACCAAGTCTCAAACTCATAAACACACGCATAAATCCGATTTTATAGCCGAATGACGTTTTTTATCGATACTTATATCGATTTTTTATCGAATCGGTATCTCGGTTTCACAAATAACTTATTGTTTTGTACGACTATCGATTCGTTTTACGATTATTGCCGTGTTTTATGTAAAGGTGGGTTTACACTGTTAAAGCGCTAAGTAATAAGTATACTTACCTAATGTTTTATGAGTCAAGAGCCAAATTGTGCAGTTAGCGGTTGTGATGGGACAGTAAATTAACAAAATTGGATTCAATTACAGGTAAAAACTAGCCATTGGCGCGTCACTGACCAGAAATTCGACATTTTAGAATTTGTCAAAATTTTTGAGAACAAAAATCACTAAAGATAAAGCTGAGGAAAAATGACTAAAATTTTTATTTTTAAATTTGTAGTACGTATTGTTTTTACTCGACTGCGCAAGAAGGAGGGTTATGTTTTTCGAGTGTATGTATGTATGTATGTGGGTATGTAAGTGTGAGGTTTTTTTGTCACGCACAACAGCCTAAACAGCTTGATAGATTTCGACTTGTGAGGTGTCATTTGAATCGTCTTGATAGTGGAAGTGACAAAGGGTACACTATTTTGCAGTCGGGTTTTTGTTTTTCTTTTAATAATGTTATCAAATAAAATATGATTTTCGGTTCACTTTTATATGACATTATAATTATTTAGGTAAGTTATTTTCGAACGCTGACATTTCAACTTTAATTTTGATACTTCGCACGCATCTAGAGGCATAACATGAAGCTCGTATCTAATTTTATATAACAACAATATTTTTACTCGTGTTTAGAGCAAATAAATGTATCTTTGTTACTTGTTATTGCGCGTTATTGGCAAATCGAATCTAATGAACCAATTAGCATGCCACCTTAGTGTAAGTATTTTTGGGGGCTGAGCTACCCACGTCCGTAGGAGTGTACTCTATTCTGATTCCCTACACGTGGTCCCCGGGTAGTGCTAACCGGGTAGCAAACTCTGGTGGGAGGCTTCGCCGTGGCTAGTTACCACCCACCGGACCAAGCCATGCCGTGAAATGACCTAGTCGTGTTTCGGGATGTAGTCCGGTGTAACCGTTCCGAAGACGGGTCTGAGCAGTAGCGCACTTGTAGCGCTTCACTCAACTGCCGTCTTTGTACTTGTCGTCGCTCGTCTTTGTACTAACGTCGCTCAACATCAGGCGAGTTGGAGGTCAAACGACGACCTATTTTACATTAAAAAAAAAGTATTATTGTATTTTTTTAAATCAAATAAGTATATTATGTCTCGCTTAGAGTAGCGTCGCACTGCCTAGTGTACTCTTACCCTAAGTTTTTGAGATAATGTTATTGTCGGTTGGTTAATTTTAAGTTGTCATGAAATAAGCTATAAAGAGAACCATTTGAAATTAAGTACAATCTACTAAACAATTTATAAAGAACTTTAATGAAGAGATTGAGAAGTCTTAACAGCTGCTAGAATGCAGCCCTTCCCGAGACTGTTGCCTTGTGAAAAAAATTGCTATCCAATCACAACCACACTATTAAATAATTGGTGATTTGTGATTTAAATAAATAAAAAAATACGTTTCAAATTCATGCTATTTCACGGTACTACATGGTACATCATGGTACTTCATGGTACTTCATGGTAGCTCTCTCACTAGGATTCCCTGTGTGGGGGATGCCTTGAAACTCACACATACAGACATGGACAATTAAAGCAGTGATTATATCATCCAATTTGTACGCTAGGTGAGCTAGTGTGCTAAAATTTGATAGAATAATGGCTGTTAGACAGTAAGCAATCTTTTTTTTTCTATGGCACGGGCTTAGCCACGTTAAGTTAGGATACTGCAAATTGGATAGTGTAATGGCCGCTCAAGACCCAGAACAAATATTTTAATACATCATTCAAACATCTGCCCAGGTGAGAATCGAACCCGGCACCTCCTGCTTATAAAGCACTAGGCTAGGCTAAGCTAGATAGGAATTAGGGTCAAACTTTAAGCATATAATAAATTATAATAAATTCGGGACACACGGTCGCCTGACCCCAAACTAAGCAAAGCTTGTACTATGGCTGCCAGAGACTGATATACATACTTAGATATTTTTAAATACATACTTAAATACATTAACACCCAGACATAGAACAAACACAAATGTTCATCACATGAATGTTTGCCCTAGGTGGGAATCGAACCCACGCCCCCAATCTCAGAAGGCAGGTTCACTACCAACTGAGCCACCGAGGCAGTCAATATGTCTTATGTCTTAAACTCTTAAAACTACGAAAACAAAATCCATCCATCCAAAAACTGTTTTTGCCCAATAATTCAGAAAGCATATTTGCCACAGTCAAAATTAAATAAAAAAACTTAGGAAATTGTCTTAAGATGCTGGCGTAATCGACGCACAGCGACTAACGCCTAAAAAAAGAGTAAGATTTAAAAAAAAAAAAACCTTTCTTAATTGGGAATCGAGCCCACAAACACTACACTAACAGTCAACTACTTTCCCATCGCCACCAGTCAATAAACCCCTCAACCAATCACACCCATATCATCGCCACATATTGACGACAAACGTCGTTATATTCGTTATATTTATCGTTATCGTTATTATCTGTCGTTATAACGTTAGTAACGGCCGAACGGACGTATATGTGCACATTAATCGTATTTATTGCATCTACCTGCGCTTGCGCCGCTTCGGCTTTAAATTAGACTTAACATTGATGGAGAGGATTGTAAGAGGATACTACTCAACAGCATTTCACCTGGAATATTAGATGTATTGGAATGGACATGTACTCGTAGTAGTATCGAGTGTGTAAAAAGTATGAGCAGTGAGCACGTAGTGTCAGAAAAAGAAATCATATTTCAAAAGCAATGTAATGCATAAACATTTAAGTGAGGACTGTTGTTCTAAACAGACGCACAAGATTTTCAGAAATACATCTTTTGCCATAAAAATAATTAAGATTCAAAAATCAAGTCGAAAACAGACGGCCATTTTACTGTTTTGTAAGTATCTATAGCTGTGAATGTTGTTTAATAAATAAATAAAATAAAAAATCTACAAACAGACTGAATGAATGTCACACGGATATCTAGAAGGTCATGCAAAATAACTATTGATAACCCCAATCATAGCTCATAACCTAATCACTTAACTGATCAACATGAAATGATTATACACGTTGTCAGGGGTACAGAAAAGGACATTTATAAGGAACTATAAAAGGCTTATCCCGAAAATAAAAAAAAAACGGTTTCTGTGGGACTTGGAGTGAAACCGCGGGACTGAGTTAGTTAAGTATAAAAGAAAGAAGGTATTTATTTCCCTAACTGTTATAGAAACGTTTGCATTAGTCAGAAAAGTAAGAGTTAATTTGATGATTACCTTTCTAGCAACTTCTGGTGTTCGATGGTTCCGATCGCCAAGTATTAAAAAAAGTTGCAGGTTTTAAAGATCGTAAAGATCGAAACAACTTTGTTAACGATTTAAAATGGATAGTTGAAAAGGTATGCAAGTTGCGTAGCTCTTCATAGCTCGTTGGTTTTTTTTCTAATGTTTTCAACTATGGAACGAAATTAATTAAAATAGATATTTCCGTGGCACGTAGGAATAACTGAACAACTCGACTTGCATGATTTTTTTTTTATTGGCTTAAACGCTTCCTTCGTATGCGCTTTACTATGTATAAAAAAATCAGCCCGAAATATACAATAGTTTTAGAGCAATCGCGTTTTGTACATCTCGACACCCTTGCATTTTATGGTGTTTTACTTGATAAAACGACTTATCAAGTGTGTGTTTGCTTACTAATATTGACATCTTGAATTATCAACATCAACACATGTTCAAAATATTGAAGATCTCGACTTATACACCTAAGCCTTTTCTGCAAAAATTAATTTTAACTTGACAAATTGAGATGTCAAGCATAAGTTTGTGTATGAATAATTGTCATCTTGATTTATCAACTTACACTCACATCCAAAATACTGGATATCTCGACTTATACACATAGCCTGTTTCTGCCTCCATTGACAAATCGAGATGTCAAGTTATGGCAAGCCAAATATTTTTGTTTAAAAAGTGACATTATTACATGTTCACTTTTACCTTTGCCGTGGTGATTTAGTTTTCATCTGCAATAGCAAGATATCAAGTTGTTATCTACCCGAGCTGGATATTTTTTATGTACCTACTGGAGCCTAAACGCCAACAAACATGCCATGCAACAACGTGAAGTAAATATAAAAAATATATTATAATGCTGTGCATTATTGGTGACTATTACTATCATTGGTGTACTATGTACCTACCCACATTCATACTTACACAAAAGATTCAAATCAATACAGGGTTGATTGATAGCGGGGTGCAAAGCAGTAAAGAGACGCTAGCATAGATCATTTAGACCCTTTAGAGCCATGGTTGTCTAAGACGAAGTCTGACAATTTTTTAAATCTGTGTTTTAAGGTTTTTGGGGAAAAACACCAATGATGGCCAATCAGAATAAGAAGTTCCTTTTTTTCACTTTATTTAATTAAAATAATAGTCATAGCACCGCGAGAATCCAACTAGAAAAGAAAGGTAAACCATTTAGAGTAGGAAAGGGTGTCAGACATGGAGACCCTCTACCTCCAAAACTATTCTCAGCGGTTGTCGAAACAATCTTTAGGAGACTTAACTGGGAAAACATCGGAATCACTGTCGACCGAGTCTCCCTAACACAATCGAGGTTCGCAGATGATATATATATAATGTTATTTGCTGAAACACCTAAAAACATGTAGCAAATGATACTTGAACTAGCGGATGAAAGTGAGAAGAAAGGTTTAAAGTTGAACCCAGAGAAAACAAAGGTAAGGACAAATGGGAAGAAAACCACCATACATCTAGGAAATAACCAAATTGATTACACTGATGAATATATCTACCTGAGACAGCTAATAACACAAGAGGTCCCTATACGCAAAGAAGTTGACAGAAGAATAACAAATGGCTGAAAGAGATACTGGAGTCTGAGAGAAGCCATGGAAGATAAAACTCTTCACATTAATGTAAAGAAAAAACTTTTCAACACCTGCGTACTACCTGTTTTAATGTAAAATCAGAAGACTCAAATGGCACTGGGTAGGGCATATGATAAGAGGCCAAGAGAAATGGAGCAAAATTGTGACACGATGGTGCCCTAGGAGAAGGAAAAGGGGCAGACCACAGAAATGGTGGGATGATGACATTAGACAGGTAGCAGGAGTAACTTGGAATAGAGTGGCCCAAGATAGACAGGAATGAAAAAGGTTGGAGGAGATCTTTGCCGATTGGCAAACACACCTACAAAAAATAATTAAGTATTAGAATAGATTAAGATTTACTACCAAAATATACTTGTAAATCCACACTCATAGTTTTTAGTTCTTAATACTTTGTAAATAGATACTAAGTTGGTCTGAATAAAGGGTTTTATTATTATTCATTAGTATTATTATTGATCGAAGTAATGTGTAAGCAATCTAACAAAACATGTATTAAGCATGTGTGTCATCAGACATTTTTACAGATTTTTTACAGCCACTTAAGATTACGAAAATTTTCAAAGATTTTTTTAAAACGGTTTTTTGAAGTCGTTTAAAATAATTATTAGAAAAGCTTTTTAAATAAGACCTTTTATAAGTAGGTATTTATGTCTTGTAGTGTGTTTGATTAATATTTTCTTATTTGTAGAACTCAACGATTGCCAACTGTTGATTTCTCGGGATAATAAGTCTAGCCTATGTGTTAATTTAGTGTATACTCTAAATAATTCATTTTAATTAGAAACAAATGCGTTTCCATTGTGTTTTTCCCATATGTTTAAAAAATAATTTTAATAAGTTAGTGAAAACAGTTTTTAGATTATGTAAATGAGCGTATAATTCTAAAAAAAATATATTTTAAATACTAAGACTTTTTTTATATTTTGCATTATATGCTGAAAAGTAAGATATATCTTGTAAAGTAGTAATAATTACTTGACAAACTATATCTGTTTGAAGTTGTCATTGGTTTACTAATGAGAAATAATGCTTTTTCCATTGAAATAAATAGGGTAACCGATAAAAATGATCCGTACTCAGATGGTGAATAACTGGATAAATGTCCTTAAAAGCCAAAACTTGGTCTACAAGTCGAGTTATCAACTTATTCAAGGCATTTCAGCTGTTTGACAAGTCTATTATTATGTAAACTATAAGTTGTTTCGTTAAATTCTTGAAACCATACGAAAGAGGGCATCAAGTAACCCTCAAAATAACTTTGACATCATCGTTTAACTAACTTACCGACTAAACAGAAAATGTCAAACTTTAAAATGGCTGCCCTGAAAAATTGACGTTTTTGCGATGTTCAGTTATTCCTGCGTGCCACGGATTTAGACTCAGCAACGTTAAAATGGGTAAGTGTCGTAAGTGTGGATCATAGTAGATAAGCTGCGCCCCGCGGTTTCACCTGCGGTTAAAAAGTATTCTATGTGCTATTCTAGACTATAATCTATCTCTGTGTCAAATTTCATCCAGATCTGTTCAGTCGTTCTGGCGTGAAAGTGTAACAAACATCCGTCCATCCATCTATCCATTCTTACAAACTTTCGCGTTCATAATATTAGTAGGATGTGTTTGTAAACGACGGATACGATGTTTTTGTATATCCGATTTCTGTCCGGATCTCTGTCCGTATTTGTGCCTGGATCTCTGTCCAGATCTTTGTCTTTTTCTACAGGTCGCATTTCTTAACCGATTCTCTTGAAACTATGCAAGTAGATTCGATAATTATATTTTACAAAAATGTCGAATACATTTTTTGATTTTTTTTAAATGGACGATTAGGTATAACCTTTTCCCAATAAATCTGTAAAACAATCGAACCTACTTCCAAATTTCACAAAAATTAGTTGAGGAATGCGATCTGTCGAAGAAGACAAACGTTGGCCGCGAGCTCTACAGTTCACAGAGAGTAAGAGTATTGAGTCACAATTCATTCAATTGACGACTAATGAAGAGAAATGGAGAAAGTGTACTGTACCGACCGCACCTGAGTGGGATGGTGGGTAGGAAATGCTGATTTAATTACTCTACTGTTCAGTATCGAGTATGTTAAAATAATAAAAACAAGTAACAAAAAAATCTACGACAGCTTTATCCTAGACACTCAGTGACACATCGAATGTCTACGGTGTGTCCAACCGCGACACCTCCTCATAGTTCAGATGTAGTGGCAGTGTCGCTTGACATTAGTGTCATGTGTCATAATTATCCTAACCAAAAAACTTCCTGCTAATGTTGTTCACCATAACACAGTAAAGTTCAACAACACTCCAATTGTAATTCTAAACAGTCGAAGGGACATCGACTGGCACATCCTTATTACGGCACGTCCTAATGGCGTGTTGATTATTAATTAAAAATAATTACGATTACGACCATATTCAATGACTCTGGTGTTACACTTATTAACACTCCGGCTGGGACTAACTTATTGGGGGATTATCGATATCGATAATGTGCTATGACAGTGACATGTTATTTACAAGGTTTTGACGTTTTGACGTTGTATCTTTTGACTTGTATTCAATAAGTCAATTCTAATGCCTATTCAATGTATGACATGTTTTATTATTTTGGTTTTATATACAACTATATTATACGAACGTGTACAAAAGGGGTTTCCCATGCAATTTGACTTATAAATCAATATTTACCAATAAATAACTTAGACTTTGACAGACGCGGCACAAAGAAAAATCCCTAATGAAGAATAAACTATTTATCTAAAAAATCTATTTATTAATAGCAAGAGACTAGCTCATTTACTCACGGCCACGGCCTTGCTCAAGTTCCAAAGCATAAAATGACACTCAGTGATTGTGTTATTTCAAATACATTTTTTTAATTGGAGTTGTAGTCCCGAAAGTTACCATAGAAATGCAGTTTTTTAAAGTTAAAACCACTAGAGCTAATAGATTCTATCAAATTCAAAATAAGTTCTTTATAAGTTCGGGACGTTTTTTCACACACGGTCGCCTGAATCCAAGCTAAGCAAAGCTTATACTATGGCTGCCAGAGACTGACATACATTTGTACATTTGTACATTCTTAAATATATATTATATTTTAACACCCAGACATAGAACAAACACAAATATTCATCACATTAATGCTTGCTCTAGGTGGGAATCGAACCCACGACCCCGAGCTCAGAAGGCAGGCATTACTAACTGAGCCATCGTAGTAGTAGTCAAAATCTTAATTTATATAAATCTCGTGTCACAATGTTTGTCCTCAATGAACTCCTAAACCACTTAACCGATTATAATAAAATTCGCACACCATGTGCAGTTCGATCCAACTTGAGAGATAGGATAGCTCAAAACGCGAACGAAGTCGCGGGGTGACAGCTAGTAAGTAATAATAAAAGATATAATAATTGAATTCAGAATTAAATTACTTTTTACACATGAAAACATGTGAACACTTGTATTGTCACCACCATCGATATCGATATCCGACACCATCGATACGCGATCCCATCACTAGCACCAGTATTAATTATGGCATCGACCGTGCACCGAATGTGTGTAATCAAGCCCCGCCGCCACTTGTTTGCTTTGTTGTTAACATGCGTATGCGCAGTCGATGGCTACCATACGAATACATACATACATACATACACACACACATACATACATACGTACATACGTACATACATACATACATACATACATACATACATACATACATACATACATACGTACATACATACATACATACATACATATGGTTACACCTTTATCCCGTATATAAGGGTAGGCAGAGACCACTTCTCTCCACTTGCCACGATCCTCGTCCTACGTCCCAAAAGTGACAGGAGGCGAGTCTGTCGCCATACACCGGGCACCAGTCATGTAGCCGATGACATAAAGTACGCACATATGTTCACACATTGAACAAATTGGTGCGTGCCGTCGGCTGGGTTCGAACCCGTTCCTCCGGCTTGAGAGGCGGGTCTTTTCCCAACTAGGCTGCCATCGCTAATTATAGTATAAGGCAAACAACTAGTGGTGACTAACGTTATATTGACTTTTAAGTGCTTGTAAATCAAAGTAATCAAATAACCTGAAGAACAAAGAAAAAAAACGACTTCCCGTTAACCATGTAAACAATTTTTAGACTTTTCTTGATATTTTAGCAACTGCTCGATCGATTTTGATAAAATGCTTATGCGACCACCTCTAAGATATGATCTGCCAAACACAAAAATTAACAAATAATCGCAAATCATACATACAAAAAAAACACAGGCGAATCGAGAACCCCCTCCTTTTTTGAGTCGGTTAAAAACTAAAGCTCAACTGCCAGCTACCGAAAATAACGAATTAACGAATTTTAAAAAAAAGTTAAAACCGGAAGTCAAATTGAAAACTAAATCCTAGCAAGCTAGACAGATAACTTTTAAAACATTACAAGCCACAATAGTTTTTCTATTAATCATCCTTAAACGGGCAGTAAGCTTGGCTACCGCTATTACACCTACAAAAACTATGACCCAAACAATCTCTAATACGGACAAATAGGAACCACAAAACATCTGAGAGCAATAAATTTACTATTATCGGGCATAATTTAATCGGACCTTTCGATTCCGACTCATAAATAACAGAATTTTACATTTTAAAAACGAAACAAAACTTTTAATATGCCGTATCGGATATATATCACTCGAAAGTGGCAGATTCGTCTTTGGTGGTATGCTTTTCGCTTACGATTCTACGCAAAAACTGGTCTTCTCCAAAAACCTTAAAGTTCAAATTTGAACAACAGGCGGCTTCCAAAAATGCACCCTCAGTTCCAATCAAATTTAAGTTTTATCCCTCAATGACAAAGTCCAAAATTTGTGACACAGTGTAGATAATTTCTCATATAAATCAATGAGATTCGGTGAATACTTGATCTCCGATAACCCAGTATTGATACTCTGGCGAAGGTGTTTTGAGATCTCGTCTGTCACGCCGTTTATAGAATTGGGAGAATTCGAAGGTTTTTTTTCGATTAAGCAACTGTCGAGCCCTGGGTCACAGAGTATGTAGTAGTTCCTACACCTGTATGCTGATGAATTGCTTAATCTTTGGTAGAAAAGGTCTGGTCGATTGTGGACGAGGTTTGGTTTCAAAATGTACATAACTAGATCGAAAATGTATAAGTGTTACATTTTATCGAATAATGTGATTCAAGCTTAACTCCTCATTGTTATTTTAACTTTTACATTATTCTATATTATTACTTAATTCAATTCTGTCCAGCTTCTAGTTTCTCATCTTTATATTTTGTTAACTGCTTTTAAATAACCACTAGCTGCGCCCCACGGTGTTACTCGTACACAAAAAGTGGGTTATGTGTTAATCTAAGATATAAACAACTTCAGTACTCAATTTCGTTAAAATCCGTTCATCCGTTTGAGCGTAAATAAGTAACAAAAAAAAACACACACACACACACAACCTTTTACCGTTTTAAGTAGGATTACCATTAACTTCATCACCATCTTGATTTAAATCTTTGCTGGCGTCTCTTCACGTTGGCTTTCTTACACCAAGACCCTGATATTTTTCTGATACCATATTGAACACCAATTGAACACTAGTCATAATTGAAAATGAATATTGTTATTGAGTGATCAATCCTTATGATTATTTCATGTCGTGGCTTGCATACAATATTGTAGATCCGTTAGTTGCTTGAACATCGTTTTCAATCCGTTGATGATCTTTTGAATATATTTGTCTCTACTTTTCATTGCCATTTATTCAACGCGATAAATAAAACAGATCATCTTTAAACGCATCTGACAGCAGAATGATGGCAAGTGGAAGTGAGCATTTGAGCAATATCTTCGAACAAAAGTTGCTCAATCGGGCGACGAATTTGACGAGCCTGCGTGGGCGCAGGATACTGTGTTTGTTCGCAATCAATTTTATTGCCGACTGGTATTTGCTGCTTATCTTTGTAGTTGATGCCGGGATTAAATGCCGCTTCATGCTAAATGTGTGTACCGACCTAATTGTTAAATTAATAGTTTGATTAGAACTGAAATATCGCACCCATATCTCCACATCTACTTGGCCGATTAAGCTAAAATACACTACCAAAATACAAACATATTTATTAACCATGAGACGCAATATACAATATCCTAATTGACAATAGTCCAGCAGTAAGGCCAGCATGTATCGCGGGAGACTGAAGGCGATTCCAAAAATCATGAGTGGAGCGGAGTGAACAAGCTCATGAATATACTTAAAAATTGTATTATGATAAACTTGCCAACAAAAATTCGAAAATTCGATTCGAATTTCGAATTCGAAAACCGGGTTAAATTAACCTACTTGTACTTGTCATTTCTTTGTCTTTTAGATACCAGAGAGAGGTGGATGTTATCATATACGGGTGAATCAGTTTCTAATAGTCAGGAGTGCTGTAACGTAAACCGGATCATTGCTTATCATGAGATGAGATGGGAGCCAAACGCAAGCCTTATCACAAAATAAATACAAAAACAAGTAACATTATTAAAAGAAAATCAAAAATTGTTTAATTGTGTAAAAACTAAAACGGCAACATGCCAATTACATTAAATTTAAAATACGTGAATATCACAACAAGTCAATAATAATGAGTCTCAATAATCAATAACAATAATTCAACATTGAATTGTAAAATAACATGTCAATAATAAAATTATGATAATAAAAAACCCGACCCAAAATGTAGTACCCTAAGTCACTTCCACTATCAGAACGATTTAAATGACACCTCACGTTGAAATCCATCTCACCTCACCTCATGTTGAAATCTATCAAGCTATTTAGGCCGTAGGGCGTGCCAAAGAAACCTCATACATACATACATACCCAAATACATACTTACATACATACCATCGAAAAACACAACCTTCCTTCTCGCGCAGTCTGGTAAAAACGACCATTTATTCCGTCTTAAGGTGTAATCTTCTAGATAACCTCCAAAACAGCGTTGTAAAGTGATGATTTGATCAGATAGAGGAAGCGTCTGGTGCCAAATTGTACACGATACCCCGCGTGACTAATGTATGAGTAACGGCGTCTAGCCTGTAATTGGTTGATGGCTGGTATGTCCTTATATTTATGAGCAGGACGAGTAGATCAGAGATGTACCTATTGTAGTAAACACTTGGCATATTTACGTCGCGTTTGCAGCTAGAACAGGCTGGTAGAGCGGTCCTATTGTCTAACTGACTGGTAATTAAAATCAGCTCCAAATTATATCAAATATCCTTATTTAATTTGGTATCGAAATACACTTATGAACGTCAAAGTCATGAAAATGATGACTCTACCACCTTTTTTTGGAAAAAGAGCCACTATCAAGAAGATCAGGCAAGAAACTGAGGAGTATATTTGTTTTTGGCACTTTGAGCCTAGTTTCAGGGTAAAAATGAAGACAATTTCGTTAGAAAATAGACCTTGGCAGGGCATAGCGGGGCGAGAAAGCGCCAAATTAATGTGGTCAAAATAAATGTCTCCGTAAAGTATCTAAAACCTTTTACATTAGTTTGAAGACTTTTTTGGAAAGGAGTTTGTTTTAGGCATGCGAGAGTGATGCATCAGGCAAAGTTTAAAGGAAGTACCGGTATGATTCCATGGATAACCAGAAACCATCAAGTCATAAGAGCACAGATGCAGGAAAGAATACCAAAGACGTTTTATTGGGTTCAATCCTATATAATCAGGCAGTGGCAAATACATCAGGCCATCTCTAGCTAATTTCCCCAAGTTCCAAAAGAAAAAGCAATGATGTAAACTTTTAAGAACCTTCTTACTCCACTTCCTTACTCGACTGTACTTTACCTACAATGCTATTCGCTACACCATTGACATTCTGGCGCTTTGCACATTTCGCTCAATCCAAGCAACAAGAGCAAGCGCAATAACTCACGCCCGCGACCCGCCTAATTTATCAGGTGAGCATAAATTTATGCTCAGCAGTTCTCGCCTTGCAATCGGACAACATTTAGCTTTTTATCGACTGTTTGATTTAGTGAGCACGGGCAAGCCAATCCCTCAAGTCGATATGTGCTGCGATGGCTGGCCTTATTCTGGAATGGAGGTTCTTGCAGTTTGTAATGGATAGTATTTTGTTTGGCGGTAGAAAGGGACTGGCTAAGGTTGGAAAAGGTGGCGTGCTGATGAGGTGACTTACAACGCTTGACAGTAGGAAATAGTTTAAGATGATGAATATTGATTTAATACTGAATTGTTCGTGATATTTCCATTCTTTCCATAGTGTACAACTGTACACTTGAGAAACATTTATTTTCACGAAATTTCAAGTAAAATGATTTCAAGAAGTAGGTACGAGTATGTATCGATAATCTAAGTATTTTAAAATAAACAACTATCTAGAGGTAATGTTGCTAGCATTTTGGGTACTTTACCCTCGGATAGTACTTTATCGAGTTTTTTTATCTGATCTGTGTGATCGGATAGGTACATTATATAACAAAATTTATGAAGGTTCAAGTAAGGTTAAACCAAAACAAATCAAAATCGCAACCACATCGCTCCAGCATCAACCACCTCCAGAATACCTCCAATCCCTATGTCCCAACACGTAGGTGTAACAGAAAACGTTAAAATTATGGCTGTATATTGGAACTTCGTGTCGTCAGTTCGTTTATTTGTCTGTTTGTCGCGCTGTTCGCTCGTATTGCCAATTAATCTTGTTCTATGCGAAATCTACTGGACACGATTCTCTGTTTGCGCGATGGGGTCTGGTAGAGGTTCGATTTTGGTTTTACTTTTATAGGGGTGAGCAAAAACCACGTCAGGGGTTGTCTATTAATTACGTGTATTTTTAGTGACTTCTCATCCTGTCCCCTGAGGGAACCCAAAATTACGTGAATGTTTTTGGTACAAAATATTTTTGATTTTTCAGATTTTTTAATAAAAAATAGATACGCATTGTATTAGCTGTGATGTCTTATTATGACCTCCTCCCTCCCTCCTTGTGATATTTCATGATTTTCACCCCCATTCGAGTGGACGATCTCTCAGATGGTTTTGGGTAAGCTACTTTTAACTTTTTAAATGGTTTGTGGGTTAGAGATTGGAGTCAATTGCTGCTACATTTATTGAATGGTAAACTTTTGCAAGTAGTCCTAAGTTTTGGTCAAGTTCTATCAAAGCCGTTTCAGAAAAATATCTGATAAAAAACATAAGCCTCCGTCTTGTGCAGTCGGGTAAAAACACAAGATCTGCGCCGATTTTGACGTGTTCAAAGTGTAATAAACAACTTTAACGGTAGTCAGTTAGCACTTTACTTGGCCTTGTGAAGATTCAAAGATATTTTGGAGTCTTGGATGTATAAAGTACTGGACGTGAAACAATCAGCCTTTAAAACCACGGTTGATTAAACTTTCTGATGTTGGTAAATAATACGAACCTGTAAGTCCGCTCGTAAAAACTGAGTTGGAAGATGTTCTTACACAGTTTTAATCAGTTTGAAGACTGACATGCCCTCACAGTAAAAAAGGACACAGATGTCCTGATTTTTTAATCAAAACTACTTTTGCAATTGCATTGTAATCGTAAATAAAAATTTGTATTATCAACTTACAACTGCTTCTTAAATTAATGTGTCAATCATGTACCTATAACAAAAATTAAAGTTGTACAGACTGTAATGATACATCTCCACAGCTCAACCAGTGACGGTTCTTACGTGAAAACGGTAGCACCAACTGAACTAAGAGACCAACTGAGAGACTAAAAGCTATTACGATCGAGGTGCACGTCCCTGAAGTTTAATCGTTCAAGCTTATAACAAATCCGAAAAAGGCTCGTTTCAGTACAGTAATGTGCGATATCCATCAGAGATCTTTTATTTTTAAGTTTGTGGATAATTAAATAGGTATGTGATGTGTTTAATTTGTGTATTTATTAGCGTGTAGTGATGCTGGCGTGAAAAATAACCTGCTCTTTTAGAAATGTCAGATATTTTCTTTTGGAATGCAAAATGTCTCGAGTGGTTTGGTATTCTATTAGGTATCTACAGAGGCATTTGAATTATTTTGTTAACTATTTATTTCGCAATAAATAATCTATTATTTTATTTAAAACTAGCTGCGCCTCGCGGTTAAAAAGTATCCTATATGCTATTCTAGACGATAATCCATGTCTGTGCCAAATTTCATCCAGATCTGTTCAGCCGTTCTGGCGTGAAATAGTAACAAACATTTATTCATCCATCCATCCATTCTTACAAACTTTCGCGTTAATAATATTAGTACCTGGATGGCCGAGCTTTGCTCGGTATTTTTTTTTTTTTTTTTTAATTGTGTTTTTTGGATAATAAACAATTGATTTTAGTCTAACCTCAAAGCAAACACTCATTGACTTCGTGTTACTTAACAACGCCATCTGCTGTTGTGTCGTTAAAGCAATTAGTTGCTCACAAAAAATAGTAGTATTATTATTCGCCAATAGATGTCAGGAAGAGTCATATTTTTCAGTTGAGATTGATTATCGATAAAACACGAATAAAATGATATTTTCTAAAAATGATTCCTAGCTAGATCGATTTTTCGCCCCCGAAACCCCCTATATACTAATTTGTATGAAAATCGTTGGAGCCGATTCCGAGATTCCAATTATATATATATATACAAGAATTGCTCATTTAAAGGTATAAGATAATATACTAGCTGCGCCCCGCGGTTTCACTCGCAGTTAAAAAGTATCCTATGTGTTATTCTAGACTATAATCTATCTCTGTGCCAAATTTCATTCAGATCTGTTCAGCCGTACTGGCGTGAAAGAGTAACAAACATCCATACATCCATTCTTACAAACTTTCGCGTTTATAATATTAATGTAAATATAAGTAGGAAGTAGGATAGGATTTTGTTTAATAGTATTCCTTCTTACCTTATGTTACTTAGATATGCGCTTACATTTTCTTGCAATGCCGATTTTTGTGACGATTATCTAAGGATAGGTGTTTTTTTTTCACGGATATCCGAAATAATGTAATCATCAATATTCGTTACCATAAATAATAATCGTGGGTTATTATTTTATTTATTTATGCTTGTCATCCTCAAAATTATCCTACTTTCTACATAGGTATAAATAAATGCAAAAGTTTGTATTGTATTTGTTTGTATTGGATAGTATTCATATTGTATTTCTTTACGCTCAAACATAAACGAATTGTGATTTAATTTTAATTTTGTATTTGTATTTGTTTGTATTGTATTTATATTGTATTTCTTTACGCTCAAACGGATAAACGAATTGTGATTTAAGTTGGTAAGGAAGTAGCTTATTACCGCGGTTAAACAGTAGCATAATAATATTATGTGTAAATCTATCTGAAGTAGCACAGACTACTTTTTAATCGCTGGTAAACCGCAGGCCACTGCTGGTCATCTAGACCTATAGCATGCGACAAAGGTACAAGGTGTCGATTCTTTTTAAAGAGACAGACGTATGTAAACACATAGCCTTGTCCCGTTCTCGCACAACAAAAAGCGACTAAAGGAATTTTGTCGCGCGCGCAAGCTAAGGGTGCTGTATTTTTGAGCTTAACCTTGTTCGTTCAAAGAAATGAGTCAAGCTTATAACAAACCAATAACAAGGTGTCTTAGACATCGTTACTAATGGATCGATATACACAAATAATCGATATTAAATCGAATTAACATAATCGCATTCGGTCAGCGTACACCTGCCTACTTAGTGATAGTGAAGTTAAATGAATAGAAGGGGCACATAGTTGAGGGGTAAGTTTTAGAAAAAGAAAAAAAAAATACTTAAACTGTTTCAAAAATTTAAAGTAATTTCGCTTCTGGCTGTGTATTTTAGTTACAGTCTATTAACATAATATACTTTGAAGTTATGTCATGAAGAGTAAAATACAAAAGTTACAGATGTAATATGAAACAAAAAATAAATTGTAGCAAACGAATTACGAACACATTTGCGAATAGTTGAAAATTTTTTAAAATAATTTTAACTTGTTAATTTTTTTTACATTTTTTACTAATCTATCGTTTTCAAAATATTACAAAGAGGTACATTGCAAGTTTGTGAGAGGTAATTTCCGAAACTACTAAGCCGAATCTAAAAATTTTTGCACTACTAGAAAACTACATTATCCCTGAGTGACACACACATGAAACATGAGCGAAACCACGGGCAGAAGAGCTGGTAAAATATAATAGGTACTCGTACTTACTTACTTACTAGATAGGAACTGTTTTCAAATCCATTAAAGTGTCCCCTCTGTACGTTACCACATCCTCACCTAATCCCTTATCAGAAATCTTGGAGTCATTAAAACGCGCCACGTTGTAAATCTAGACGGTTCTTATAATCATTCACATTGACGTCTCGAGTCGCGACTCGATTTATTGCTTTATAAATGAATCGATACTTTATACACGTCACTAGTTACGGAGACGCGATGGTTAGCAATGGTACATGGTTTTATTAACTTGATGATTAAGTTTTTAGAACAATAAGTGCTTAACTAAAAATAATAAAATGGGTTTTATACTTGATTGGTTAATAAGTAATAGTACTATGTAGGTATTTAGGCGATTACAGTTTTCAAAGATTCGAAACTACAATGGGGTCCTCATATTAGTGCTCTGTCTGGGAGACTTAGTTCTGCTGCTTATTCGGTTCGTAAGATTAGGCACCTGACGGATATAGCTACAGCTCGGATGGTTTACTTTGCTTACTTCCACAGCATAAAATCATATGACATTTTGCTGTGGGGATCAGCTGCTAAAGTAGAGGCCATTTTTATTTTGCAAAAGCGAGCGGTCCGCGCTATCTACGGGATGGGTCCGCGAATTATTTATTGAAAGATTTATTTAAAGGAATAAATAAATTAACTTTACCTTATTTGTATATCTTTAAAATATTATGTACTATTGACTCTCCGAACGCAACACGTGAGGATGCCTCGTGGAGACGCGAAACACGTGTCGACGAAGTACTCGAAGAATTTGGGTTTTTTTTTGTTTTTTTTTACTGTATGTTTTTTATTGTATAATTTTATTTTTTATTGTATAATTCATTCATTGTATTAAATTTTTGATAATTTTTTTTTATTAAATTGTTTTCAATATCTAATTGTATAAAAGTTCAAATTGGCTTCAAAAATCAAATTGTATTAAGTTTCCTAGTAAATTTCACTAAATTGATTCCAAAATAGAATAAAAAAAATTATATTCTTTGACGTACTTAATGCCACGTTAGAGCGGAAATACACTAGATATTGGTTCAAGAAACAGTATCTGAGCTATTTATGTATAATTTAACTATTTTATAAATTATGCTAGATGGGTATATATATATGGTATGGGACGTTATAGCTAAGTATTTTGTTAATCGACCGAGCGAGCGTTAGCGAGTGAATCGTTTCTGCTTCAACTTCGAAAAAAAATCTTTCGTATGTCTGAATTTTGTCCGAATCTACTCACAAAATTTAAAAAGAATCGGTTGCGAAAGTTACAGAATGCTACCTGTAGAAAATGCGCGCTCGTGTGCGCTTACTCACATTTGGTTCTCGCTGCCACCTGTGGACCGTGAATCGCTCTCGATAGCTTCTACTACCTCCTTTTATTTACAAAAAATAAAATAAAATTATGTTGATTGCCACGATTGGCTAATTAAATAAATAAATTCGGGACACTTCCACACACGGTCGCCTGACCCCAAACTAAGCAAAGCTTGTACTATGGCTGCTAGTGACTGATATACATACTTAGATATTTTTAAATACGTACCTACTTAAATACATATTAACACACAGACATACTTATTTACATACTTAGTTTTAATATTTCGTAAATGCAAAGCTATCACTAGAACATGCATAATTATGTACTTAAAATATTTTTAGATTAAATTTATTCCTTTTTCTTTTGTAAATTCGATGTAAACAGTTTTGTATAAGCTAACGTTTGCAAAACATATTTATTGTATCCTCTTGTACTGCTAAGATTTTATGTACACTAGCTAAGTATTTAACTGTATTTATTATCGAGAAATAAAGAACTTTTGAAATTGAAAAAAAAAAAAATTAATTGACCTGCAGAAGAGCGCAGACGTCGGCCTCGAGATCTCCAGCTTACAGAGCTACTAGTTTAGTAAGTACTAAGATTGTGCTAGCCATTAAAAAAACTACTTCAATTCTCGGCTTACGGCGCGTGCAATTGAAAAATTGATTTTTTTTTTCTGTAAAAAGTTCACCTTTCATTTTTAACCTTAAACAGAGTCTAAATAAAGTAGTTTTCATTTTAAACCTCAAAATAAAGACTACCCTATTTATGAGTGGACATCGTCAGATCGTGTCCTCAATCTATTGGTTATTTACAATCAATACAGTAAAAACAGATGTGGTTCGCATTTATCTCTTTCACATCAAACGATCGAAAGCAGGACGAATGACCACTAATACTTTAAAAAGAATTACACCCACTTAGGAGCGCATAAATAATATCCGATCGAAGTGGAGGTGGCCATAATTCATACTTTATTAGGGTTCCGTTCTGGTAAGGATTAAGAAAAGAAAGCTTATTTTTAAGAGAATAAAATCAAAATAAACATTTAAATGTAAAAATAACATTTAAATGTTTACAATTTTTTTACAATTTAAATTACATTTTCAGTGTTTATTTTAAATTATTTTATCGGAAGGTATTACTTACTTACACCAAAATAAATTTAGAAAGAAAATATAGAGTACAATTATTTTTGAGAGTTCAGTTTGGGAACAACGAGATTAATGTACTACGAACTAGTGGAGCTGATCCAAACAAAAAATGATTCGCAACGTAATAAATAAGGGGGCTTGCCCACCGTGGGCTGACCGCAGGTTTGCTGTGGTGTCGAGTAACCAAACTATTAAAGCATGCAGCGCTAGATCACTCACAGAGTATAATTTTTTCGCGATTTAAAACAAGCACACTGCACGCGTGTCGGGACCACACTAATGTGAGGTGCAAGGATTTCAGTGCACTAAAGTGCACGAAACTGTGCTCTGATGATGAAATCTAGTAAGTAGTACATATAAATAAAGTACGATTTCTGGGACAAAACATTATTCATAAACCACGCATAAAGGTTATACAGGCATTAGATATTTAGCTAAACAAAATACAATAAAAATAATAAAAAGGTATTTATTGCCAAAACTAAAACTAAAAAAAATACAGTTTAGTCACTAGCTAATCGTTTTCGGACTAGTTACATGAAATACCCGACAGAAATGTTAAAGCAGCCTTTCATTAACCAAGTAACCTAATTCAGTAATAGGTAGACAAAGACAAGACAAGACAAAAACAAGCTAAATATCAAAAGTATCATCACAATCTGTCTTCGAGTAAGTTTGGTATAGATGTCGTGGTTTAGACGGAACCTTCGTAATTTAAGATCTCCCGCACACTTGTCCACCGCACAGTTTTATCATAGCCGCGCATATTAATCAGACAATGCGCGCGCGCATAGAATCGATTCAATTATTATTTAAAATGTTTACTTACAATGCCTGAATGGATGTCGCCTTATTTGTTACTTCTACTTTACTTATTCTGTAGTGAAGTTGATGGGGTAGGATAGTGTGGAGAGGCAGTTAGATAATTAATTATTTTTGGCAATATGCAATAGTTTTATTGGTGGCTGCTTAAGTCCTGCTAACAAAGATGCAGAGACTCACAATCAACAATATTCTTCAAAAGGACAGAGATATTTAATTTTCTCTTCTGCAGCGGAGTTTTTCGAAATGGATTAAATAGAGTAAGCATTTTGCGTTGCGTTGCGTTTGCGGCGTTCTCAAAGTAAAAATCTCGCAAACTTTACCTCTTTATTAATTATTAATGAAAATAAACATAAATAAAGTTACGATTTACACAAATTTGGAATTTGATTATTAATATATATTGTACAAACTGACGATTCTAAGTGCATATAATTATGTCTAAGGAATAAATGAATTTTGAATTTGAATTTGAATTTATCGAACACTAAGCCGAAAACTGGTGTAAGTACTCATCATTCTAAATAAATTTTACTACGGAAAACCTGAAATGAAAACCAACCCTGAAATCGCAAAAAAAAAACCTGCTGTATCATACAAAAATGTCATAGACACTTTATATAAAATAAATAAATGGAACATCCGTTTTCAGGGTTGGTCTCGTACTAAAAATTATTCAAAATGACGAGTCTTTAGACCTGGTTTTAGTTTAGTACTTATAATACCAGTAACCCTGTATTTAAAAAAAGTTCAAAGATCAAAAAAAAAATTAAGAGCCTATACCATCTACGTAGAGGCCTCACTTGCCATCAATTATACTTTATTTTTAAAAGCCCTGCGCCATCTACGTAGAGGCCTTTGTGGGCATCAACCATACTCAATTTTTTTAAAGCTCGGCGCCATCTTCATAAAGGCCTCAGTAGCCAACAGCCATACTTTATTTAAAAAAAAAAAGCTTTTTTTTCTCTTAAATTTTCTTTCTGAAAGTCCATCTCCACCAGTTTCGTGTGCACGGCGCGCACGCCGGGCGGGCCGATCTAGCGTCGTGGGTGCTACCGTGGGCGTGCGCCCTTACAATGCGACGTGCGCGCGCGCCCTAAATCATACTGATCGCTCCTTATGAATTGTCCCGTGTGTCGTATTGCGAATAATGTCGATTTTGATAAAGAATGTTATTTTTAATACTTCTGTTGTATTTTTTTTCACACTAAATATTTTTATTGCGAAAGTGTGGATGGATGTTTGTTACTCAATCCCGCCAGAACGACTGAACGGATTTGGATGATATTTGGCGCAGAGATAGATTATAATCTGGAATAGCACATAGGCTACTTTTTTACCACGAGTAACACCGCGAGGCGCAGCTAGTATTTTACAATTGAAATGGCTTACTGCTCAAATGATGGAAAATATAATTTTAACACTTACCTTTTTTAAAATTGAGAAACAATTATAAAATAAATCAGTAGTTAAGTACTAACCTTAACCGCACTCAAAACTCGTATAAAATTCCAGTACTCCTGATTAATGCGTGAGCGAGAGGTGAGTAATCTCCTGTCTCCTGTAATTAACAATGGTAATTATCGAAACATAGCTTAATGCGTTCTCGATATTGTATGGCCATTATTATTTGTCATAATCTTCAAGGTGGGCTCTACCATTAGAGTCTAGAGTATTCTACAGTACTCTAGACATACAATGACATGTAATAGTTATGAAATAAAAATTTGTTTTTTAAGAACTGCAGAGGTGTGGAACTCGCTGCCTGCGTCTGTCTTTCCACCTAGATACAGTCCTAGGGTGTTTAAGAGTAAAGCGAATAGGTATCTCTTAGGCAAGCGTGTAACACCTTCGATCACGTCGACGCTTCCCATCAGGCGAGTCAGTGGTCAAACGCATGCCTAGTTTGATGTAAAAAAAAAAAAGTAGAACAATTCTAGGACATCACTGTACTCGCTAATATAACCAACTTTTATTATAGGCCAAAAATGAAATCACATAAAAAGCAAGTTCGTAAAGGCCGAGTGACTTGCCCTTGCCGAGTTTCGAGGCCGCCCGAAGGCCTCTGACATGGCTTGAAGATTGTTGTCATAGAACAAACAATCGGGGCCTACAATTACAATTTAACTTTTCGCGTTAACTCTCAGTTGTAAATGCCACCCGCGGTCACCCATCCTAGGACTGGCCGTGTCGTCCGTTGCTTAGAATTGGTGACATGAAATGACATAACATAACAGATCGTGACGTCTTTCCTCCGAAGGGGCTGGCAGAAGTGTATTACAACACCCACACTTCGCAAGACGATACTTAGACCTAAATGTGACAGGGGCGATCCTGTCGCCATACTCCGGGCTCCAGTCATGTATCAGTAAAAATGAAATCGTGAAAACAAAACGTATTTGTATGGCAAGAAACAAAGAATTACCCCTTAATGAGGCTCTACCCGATTTCGACTATTTATATTTTACTAGCAGCACCTCGCGGTGTTACTCGTGGTTAAAAAATAACATGTGTGCTATTCTAGACTATAATTTATCCTTATGCCTAATTTCATCTAGATACGTTCAGCCGTTGTGATTGAGTAACAAATACCCACCCATCCAACAAAATAATATAATTAGTAGCTGCGCCCCGTAGTTTTTCCCGCGGTCAAAAAGTAGCCCATGTTGTAATCCAGGGTATGA
Source organism: Peribatodes rhomboidaria (assembly GCA_911728515.1). Classification (NCBI taxonomy): domain Eukaryota; kingdom Metazoa; phylum Arthropoda; class Insecta; order Lepidoptera; family Geometridae; genus Peribatodes; species Peribatodes rhomboidaria. The sequence continues at coordinate 14,142,967 of OU452187.1, read as the reverse complement.
GCTACCTCCGTTACAAGTTCAATCAAAATCCGCCCATCAGTTTGAGCATGAAGAAGTAACAAACATACACACTTACACTCTCACAAACTCTCGGCTTTCTAAAATTAGTGTGATTTTTCTCGCAAAATGTGATTGTATTTTTTTCTAAATCATGTTTTATTTCAATTCCATGGCCTCAACTCATAGAAAGCTTAGAATACATTAATGAAATGAATGAATTGGGACCGACACTAGGGCAGTCCACTTAGCTTATACAAACTTTTAGCACACTACACTAAACTTGTTAATCCGACCAGCTGCTTGCTACGCCAATTAAAAACACGAAGCATTCAGGTCAGATCTTCTGTTTACATTAAGTCGCTTCCTGGAAGCGAAGCATTGGCGATATTTTAAATGGACGCTAATTATAGACAATTATTAAGGACTTTGAGTTGGTATGGCGAGTCGTAGTTATTGAAAGTTATCAACAAAAGAAAAATACATGCACACTAACCATGATTTTCTTCTCCATCGTCATCATCAGCCTGCAATCGCTCACTGTTCTCTTCTCTTCTTGTACGCCTCTTATTCTACTCCTATGCCAATTTGGGCCAGGTTTGACTTGCAATGCATCAAATATATTAGATAATTAAAACACAGGCATAAAACAAACACAAATGTTCATCACATAAAAGTTTGCCCTAGGTGGAAATCGAACCCACGCCCCGAAGCTCAGAAGGCACGTTTCACTATACCAATTGAGCCACCGAGGCAGTCACATACACACTTATCATGATTTTCTTCTGCATCATTTTCATCAGCCCGTCGTCGCCCACTGTTATCTTTTCTCCTTGTGTGCCTCTTATTCTGCTCTTGTGTCAATCTGGTCCAGGTTTGACCTGCAATGCATCAGAGTGATGTTGAGTTTCAGTGTGTCCCACAAGACAATGGAACTATTGTAGTTTCAGTGTGTCGCGCTAGCGTACAACGTAAGCGTATGGAAGTATTGTCGACTTTCAGTGTGTCATCTAGAAGTTCAGCGTAAGAAGTATGTATCTATCTATGTAGTATCTATGTATGTATCTATGTATCTATGGAAGTATTGTCGACTTTCAGTATGTCACACAAGAAAACAATGTCACTATTGTCGAGTTTCAGAGTATCGCACTAGCGTACAATGGAATTATATCTTTAATAGTAAATTGCAGTACAGTTTTCTCATTTTATCAGTGTTAATCAAATTATCCATTTGTAAAGATACGTACACTCTGATTTCATAGTAATTAAGTAGGTACCTATCCATTTATCGCGAGTTCAATATAAAATGCGCTTCCGATCACCTGTCTTAATACCATTTAATTAATATAATACCGCCGACTCACTCACTCCACCGAAATACCACCATAAACACACCAACGACTTCCTTTACACCAAATTTGGCCTAAATTATACCGCTGATTATCTGATAATTAATTGATTTCTTTCATGACCTCAGTTTTTGGAACCTGCGATAATTATTTTTAATAATATTTTTGAAATGTTTTAATTAATTTGGTTGGCCGTAAAAAGGATACTTAGGTGATTAGCACACTGATTTGCGCTTCGTGACGGTGTTTGGGGCGAGTTTTTTGATGTTGGATCGAATTTCAGTTTGTATAATGCTGCTGTAGTACATTGGTCATGTTTGCACCAATTTATGTCTTGGGGCCAAGACACCAATGTGTGTCAAGTCTTTGGACACATCAGTTCATTTTAAAGCTAGTGTTACGCAGTAATAAGGTTCAATATTGGGCTTTTCATATTGAAGCCAAGCTTGGACCCAAGTTAATTTGGGGGCTGAGCTACCCACGTCCGTAGGAGTGTACTCTATTCTGATTCCCTACACGTGGTCCCCGGGTAGTGCTAACCGGGTAGCAAACTCTGGTGGGAGGCTTCGGCCGTGGCTAGTTACCACCCACTGGACCAAGCCATGCCGTGAAATGACCTAGTCGTGTTTCGGGATGTAGTCCGGTGTAACCGTTCCGAAGACGGGTCTGAGCAGTGGCGCACTTGCAGCGCCTCACTCAACTGCCGTCTTTGTACTTCTTCACTCTACAAAACTTCAAGGCTAGAGAGAATAAGTGCCTCATGGGTCGTCGTGCTCCATCTTAGACCACAACGTCGCTTAACATCAGGCGAGTTGGTGGTCAAACGCCGACCTATTCTACATAAAAAAAAAAAATAATAATAATTCTTCGGCATAAAACATGAGTGGTACAACGCACTGATGACGTCACTCCGCGCGTAAATGTGACTAGTCGTGTCGCGCACCTCACTCGTTGCTTTGGCGAAGATCAGTGTTCGAGCTTAATCTAACGCATCTAAAAAATAAGGTCTGGTATTCCGGGAGCAAACACATTATGACGTCACTCGTCATTGTCATCCGTCTCTTTCGAACTATTTGTAAATGACATATTTCGATCTAGCTCAAGCATCGATTGACGTAACTATGTGTTGCCCACGTGACCGGAATGCTGTACCTGACGGAGTATATTATTATATGGAAGTGTGTGGAAGTGTCCCGAATGTATTTATTTATTTATTTATGTCATGGTCTAACGTCTTAAACTTAATAATAATAAGTAGAGTGAATAAGTACCTTCTAGGTCGTCGTGCTCCATCTTAGACCACAACGTCGCTTAACATCAGGCGAGTTGGTGGTCAAACGTCGACCTATTTTAGAAAACAAAAACACATATTATATCATTGAAATATTATACAAAAAACTGTTTACCAAAACATTACAAAGTACTCGCTTTGCTCGATCAGTTTCTTACGCTTTTTTTCTTTCCATCTTTGAAGTCAGGCGCCTGTGCTTTTTCCTCAACTTTTTGTTAGTTTTCCCAAATTATCTATACAGGTGGCTAAACAGTGGAACTAAAGAAAATTTACAGCCAACTGTCAGTTTTTGAGAAATAACGACGCTGGCTCCCTCATCCAATTGCAGCGACAAGTCGGTGCATCGTACAATTGATTGTACTCGACTTGCTTATTTAATTTCTATAAATCGAATGCAGATCATCGGCTGCACAAAAACTTAATCCAAATCACACAGCTGGGAATCGGAGTAATATTCCAGCTTGTTTTATACTACAAGCTAAGCTATAGCTCTACGAGATACTAATACATAGTGGGTTATTGAAATATGTAACTTGTTTTTTCGGGACCATAGCCTCATACTCGTACAAAATATAAATTGATGTAGAAAAAAAAAACCAAGATAACTTAAAAAAAAAAACTTGTTAGATAAAGAGTTTTAATCTTTTAATGTTGTATTGTTACGGGAACTAAATGTGTGAGCAATGTTTCTTAAGAATCGGTTCAGTGGGAGTAGCTGAAAAATCTGTTGCAAGATTTGAACCAGAATTAAACAAACATACATTTGAAGCCAAATAAAACCGTTAAAAAAAGGACAGAGAAGACCAAAAAAACCTTTCTTAATCAAATAATAAAAGAGAAATGTATCAAGTCGTACAAGGAGACGAAAAAAATAGCATTAAATAGGTACTACCAAGCGGTTTCTATGGTATTATTCTTGTTCTGTTATGATGGGAATAATCATTGACTTTATCCATTTATTTTAATTATTATAATATGACATCCTTACCTAATTTATTTAAATTTATTGACGTTATTAAAAATAGACATTTAGAAATCAGAAATCAGAATTTATTGATAACTCCTATAGTTACACATCACAACTGAATATTTATAATTAAAAACGAAAGTTAATTCGACAATGTAGTCTAATTAACTTTTGTTAATTATATAACAGGTTATACTTACTTAATTTAATTTAAGTCTTATCTTTATTAACTTTTTTAAATGTGATTTAGATTAATGTATGTAATGTTGACTACGCTATTTGTATTAGATTAATCCTGTAAGAATAGATTTAGCGAGAAATAAATAAATAAACATTTGCTTACCAATTATATTATTACATGAATATATTCAAATTATAAATATCATAGGTTTAGCTTAGCATGACACTAGTCAACGATCCTAAAACTCATCGATGGGAACCTCTCGGATCAAAACTACGATTCATCGAGCTTTTTGTATCAAAACTTTTAATAGAAAACCATCTGTACTTCGACAAACTTTACAGTTCTCCTATTCAAACTCACAAACTTTATAAACTAGTCCTTATTTTAAAGCAACAGGGTTTGTTGATTTAAAATAAGGACTTTACAAATCGCGGTATGATTTTTCAACTGCAAATGTGTCTTGGTTTTCAATCATCAAAATTACGATCTAGCTAAATAATTTGACTCTTTTGCAGTGAGATTTAAAGTTTACATTCCAAAAGCAAGGTTTTAGAATGATACTGGGGACAATCGATCGAAGTACTCCGAAATTGATTTCAATCATTCGGACAGTAGGTGGCAACTGTATTACGATTGTAATGACGATGTAATAACGGATTTTCTTGGTACTCCTAAAAATAGTAATTTAAGTAATATAACTTTTTTTTTAGTTTTCAAAAACGTAAGTAACTTAAAGGGTGAAAGTAAACTAACTAACGAACGGCTAGGGACTGGAATCGTTTGCCACCATCTGTTTTTCCGACTAACTACAACCTAGGTATCTTCAAGGCCAGAGTGAATAAGTACCGTAGTGTGAAGTAATAGTGAATAAGGTCTTCGTGCTTCATCTTAGGCCACAATGTCGCTGCACCTCAGGTGAGTTGGTGGTCAAATGTTGACCTATCTTATCTTAATATATATAAATCTCGTGTCACAATGTTTGTCCTCAATGAACTCCTAAACCACTTAACCGATTATAATAAAATTCGCACACCATGTGCAGTTCGATCCAACTTGAGAGATAGGATAGCTCAAAACGCGAACGAAGTCGCGGGGTGACAGCTAGTTCTTTATAAAATAAAACTAAACTCTAAACTCTTAACTAATTTGCACATTTTTGCAGAATGTAGGCATCACGAAACAGGGGGACAATTCACAACATAACAAATCGTCACGCCTTTCCCCCGATGGGAGCTGGCAGAGATGTATAACACCCACACTTCGCCGGACGATATTCAGTCCCTAATGTGACGGAGGCGAGCCGGTCGCCATACACCGGGCTCCAGTCATGTAGCAGATGACATACAATACGCACATATGTTCACACAACGAACAAATTGGTGCGTGCCATCCGCTGGGTCCGAACCCGCTCCTTCTGGCTTGAGAGGCGGGCCTTCTCCGGCTAGGCTATCATCGCTTTCAATTCAGCAATTAGAGGACAATTAAGCTTATCAATAATCATAGCCGATACTTACTTAACTGAACCATTGACGTTGCGTATGTCTTATAAAACGGATGGGGAAAGACTCAATATCAGTTATGTTTCACAAACGTATCACAGATCACAGTCACAGTCCAGCTGGCACGTTTATATGAAATGTTAGAGAAACTGAACCTTACTCGTCCGATTTTTAACGTTCCTTACCCAAAGGGTAAAACGGGACCCTATTACTAAGACTCAGCTGTCCGACCGCTGTTTGTCTGTCCGTCTATCACCAGGCTGTATCTCATGAACCGTGATAGTCAAACAGTTGAAATTTTCAGATTATGTATCTCTGTTTCTGCTAAACAAATTTAAAAAACAGAGTAAAATTAATATTTAATAAAATAATCCATTTATTATTTAAGGGGGCTCAAATACAACAGACATAGTTTCTTTGCTGTTTTCATAGATAATGGTCCGGAAACCTTTGTGCACGAGTCCGACTCGCACTTGGCCGGTTTTTAAGGCAAACGCAACGTCAACGGCTTAGTGGAGTGTCGGTTCTATTTAGCTGAATAGCCCTCTTTTATTTTTATTATAATTACAGTCGGATACACTTAACTACCGTAGCATTTAAGAGTAGGATGTAAATGCAATCCATGCCCTGTAATAATAAATACTCGTAATATCAGTTGGTTCAACTGTCTGCAAGTAGGAGAAGTGCGTTCATAGTTTTCTTCTGATGCATTTTTAGATTTATTTGATTTTTTTGGGTTGTAGTATAGTATAGTCATAAATGTATATATAAGTCATTTAGTCATATATAAGTCATATGTAGTATAAATCAGATATAAGTCAAATAGTCATATTATTATTATGTACCAGGTCACATGTAGTAGGTCAAGAATTTTTGAAAAAAAAAAAAAAAAATTTTGTTACAGCTTATAGCCTAGTTTGAGAGGCGAGCCTGCCTCTCAAACCAGATGGTGCAGGTTCGATCCCAGTAGGAGGCACGTACCAATTCGTTCATTTGTGTGTGAACATACTTGTGTCTTGCGTATTTTAATGTCATCTGTTACATAATTACTAGAGCACGGCAGAGAGCTCGACACCTGTCACATTTGGGACTGAATATCGTCCGGCGAAGTGTGGGGATGTAATACATCTCAGCCAACCCCTTTGGGGGAAAAGGAGTGACAATAAAATGTCATGTTTATTTTACAAAAATTATCATAAAAGAAAAATATCTTGGACCACAGTCTTGGTCACAGACAATATCGCGTATAGCTTGATTACTTCCATACCTACCTGTAAATTGTACATAAACATAGAGAAACATTTCTCTCCTTGCTTGGATCATCAAAAAAATCCCCACATTATCTCAAACCGAGCGAAAATGTGAACACAGGTGACTAGCCAAAGATAATAACTGAGAGTAGCGAAAGAGGTAACTTTTTCGAATAACTCACCCCTTTCCCACCCCTAGCGAGGCCCGAGGAATTAATTAGGGCCGAAGATCGAGATTTATGCTTTCATTTTTAAGCTCGATGTCCCCTAGACGGGGTACTTTTGGAACTCGATCACGGAAGTTTTACCACAAGAAAATAGAGCAACGAATTGAGCGAGTACTTTAAAATTCTAGTGGACCTACTTGTGGAACCAAGCAGTGATTTTAACAGTCCGTAACTGAAATCTCGGTTTGGATTTGGAAGTCGATTGCAATTTGATCAGTTATTTTTGAAAGTCGGGTAATTTCGATTAGTTATACATAAAAAGAGTTATAAGGAATGTTTTTTGACTTTAGGGGGAAAAACAAATTATAAAAACAAGGACATTAGTAATAATAATAGTATAAGTACCTGGATGACCGAGCTTTGCTCGGTATTTTTTTTTTTTTAATTGTATTTTTTGGAAAATAAACAATTGATTTTAGTCTAACCTCAAAGCAAACACTCATTGACTTCGTGTTACTTAACAACGCCATCTGCTGTTGTGTCGTTAAAGCAATTACATAGTTGCTCACAAAAAATAATATTATTATTCGCCAATAGATGTCAGGAAGAGTCATATTTTTCAGTTGAGACTACTCAAACGCCTCCTTTTTTGTTATTTTTCTTCCAAGTTTATGTTTAAGTTGATTTTCGATAAAACACGAATAAAATGACATTTTCCAAACTGATTCCTAGCTAGATCGATTTATCGCCCCCGAAACCCCCAATATACTAAATTGTATGAAAATCGTTGGAGCCGATTCCGAGATTCCAATTATATATATATATAAACAAGAATTGCTCATTTAAAGATATAAGATTACTTATATTACATAATAAATCTGATGATTAAAAATGTGCCGTAGCAATTGTGTTAGTAGCATATTATATTCTTATACTATTTGTTTGTCGATGTTATAGTAATCCATAAAAAAATATCTTTTCCACTTCACTTTTTGGACAATAAGAACACTCTTAGGCCCGTATGCTAAAACGACGCTCAGTCATGAATCTCGATATAAAGCTGTTTTTAAGTATGATAAAACCAGTTTTAAATCGAGTATCATGCATGTGCGCGTTTTAGCATTTGGGCCTTATTCCTACAAGTCCCAAGTAAACACAACAAAAAAAAAGTTCGTCGTGTTTCGGGATGTAGTCCGGTGTAACCGTTCCGAAGACGGGTCTGAGCAGTGGCGCACTTGTAGCGCCTCACTCAACTGCCGTCTTTGTACTTCTTCACTCTACAAAACTTCAAGGTTAGAGTGAATAAGTATCTTCTAGGTCGTCGTGCTCCATCTTAGACCACAACGTCGCTTAACATCAGGCGAGTCAAAATATAGGTCAAAAGCCGACCTATTATACACAAAAATAAATATGTACGCTACTTTGAAGTGAGGAGACTTTACTAGAATCGATTAAGGCGCCGTCAAAGCACGATTTTTTACCCACGTTTACTTCAGCCGCTTTATTTAGAGTTGAAAATCGTAAATCATGTTTGATGGTAAAATGAGATCAGCGCCTAGAAATACATATTTTTGCCGTTTTTATTGGTATTAGTCGTAACAAGAACACAAAATAAGAATAAGTTGCTGCGTTAAACATTAGAGAACTAATCTAGCTATTTAATAATCGAAAAAAATTTGGTGTAATCACGGAAAATTTAGAGAACTACGTTCCGATAGTTTTCTTTAGAAGATACTTTTTGTGTTTTTTTTTTCCAAAATGAGAATGATTTTCAAAATTGTTCTTCGGTTAAACTTTAGTTGATTTTTTCTTCTACCAGCTGTATTTTTTTGCACCTGATCATCACAATTCTTCCAAACCAGGCGCAAACAAAATACTTGTTTTTAGTGATTTCGTGTAATACGGGGCCTTCGACTTAATTTTCACAATCATTTCACTATCGAGAACTTGCAGTAACCTAGATGGACCCTGATTAAAAGTTTTCCTGTAAAACCTTTTTATATTCAAAGGGATAAGTCGTGGAGGAATTCCCTTTACTTTGTCATTGATGTTCCACGCTTCGGTGCTGGGCTTTACATCTTTTTCTAAGTTTTACAAGTCTTTATTAAAGGCTTTATTTAAAGTCTTTGTCTGCGCGTGTCTTAGGTGTTACGAAAGAATTAGGTGTAAGTTACTGAATTTAGACTCTGTTTAACTCAGTTTATGGTTGATATTAGGGAGGCTACACAGCAAAGTCGCCGACAGTCGCTGAGATTTGTTTGTGAAGAAATTATTTATTTATATAAAAATCAACAGCTAGTACTAGTATATTCACTTTTAGCTGAAAATAATTACTGAGAGCTAATTATAGATTTTTTCGACGATTTTCACTATGTGTTTCTTTAACTCAGTGTCCATAAATTTCAAAGAATATCAAGCCGCGGACGTCATGTCGCTGAGTCGTGTCGGTGGGCCGGTGAGTTTAGTATGTAGACTCCTTTATTGAGGAGATGCAGTGCTTAACTATATTTAAAAAATGCAATTTAAAAATATATTTCAAAACTTGATTTCGATAGGTCAAAACTATATTATGTCCTTTCATTATATAATTCCTGTAAACCGACCACACAGCTCTAGTGATAATGTCACTTATCGTCGTTTATCGTAGTACTTACGATAAACGACGTGTCCTAGAAGAATAATTCACAGTAAGTACAACATGTGACATCCACCAACCCGGACTGCGGCTCGATTACTCTCGACGTAGGATAGGTCGGTGTCCCTGCAGCGGGACGTAAAAATCTGTAATGATGTTGACGACTAACGATAAACTAGGTACCCCTGTACGACTATTACTGCCAGTAAGACTCAGCGAGAAGACCACAAGAAATCCATGTGGGATTTGTGGTTTTCCCAATTCTGCTTTTTCCAAAGAATATTCATAATTATCAGCCAGTTATTTTCCATTGCTGAACATAGGCCTTTCTTGTACGCCGTCCATCTCGATGCTGTAAGAATCACGGTATTTAGTACCTAAGTATTAATAAAAATATATAAATAGGTAATATGCGGGACATTTTTGCACACACCGTCGTCTGACTCCAAACTAAGCAAAGCTTGTACAAAGGCTGCCAGAGACTAGTATAAGTACATACAAATATTTTGAAATACAAAAATAAATGTCTGGAAAAATACAAAAAGATGTCTGGAGCCTTCCACTTCCGTCAAGTAGCCACTAGTATTTATAGATATTACCTAGTTGTAAGCCAAAATTTGTGAGACTGTAATTTATTTATTATTTGAAAAAATAATGCCCCTCAGTTTCTTGCCTGTTCTTCTGAGTAGAGGCTCTTTGTCCGAACAAGGCGGTCGAGTCTATTTAAATAACTTTGACGTTCATAAGCGTATCTTTGATACCTAAATTAAATAAAAACATATAATAAATAATTTTGACTTTGACTTTGACTTTAAATAGATATTAACACCGCAGACATCAGATATGTCTGACAAACACAAATATTCATCACATGAATGTCTGCCCTAGGTAGAAATCGACCTCTCAAGCTCAGAAGGCAGATTCACTACTAACTGAGCCACCGAGGCAGTTCAGTACTTGTGTATAAAGTTAACTAAACTTACTCGTGTTAGTGTGTGTGTTTGAAGAATCTTATTGCAAACAAGCTCGACCAGATTTCTTCCAAGATACAACCGGTCATACATTATCGTCTCCTTCCCAGAACTAACTAGATAATCCAGTAACTTTATGACAAACTGAATAAGCAGATACGACATTTGCTATTCTGCATGCGCACATTCACATTCGTCCCAAAGACGAAACGCACTAACTCCTGCCGGCATATCTTCATACCACGCTTAAAGGGCATTTTTTATCGTCCACATCATACACCCATCTCTTTTTAACTATCCCTTTTAACATATCGGAAAGAGACAACAAATCTCGCCAGAAACCCTTTTGATGTCGCCGCTCGCGGTCATTGCATCGCATAAGTTATTACTTGGTCTTTTTTATTTTTATATCGAAAACTAAGAAAAAGCCGTAATGATTGTATGTTGGTATTTTTGTTTGGTAGCAATTTTGGGTAATCCGAGACGTCTGAGTACATCCTACGATTAAGCGTTGCAAGTTTTATTGTGCGCTTTTGAAATTCCGAACGGCTTTTAACTCAAGGACGTAAGTGCTAATTTGCTTGAATTATTTGTTTCAAAATTGGCGGTGGTAATGTTGTTTTTGTGATTACGAGGAGCTAATTGATTTTGGCAGAAGCCCAGAGATCGAAGGTTCGCGAAATTGGCTCTGATTTTGCATTTGTTTGTTTTGCGTTTTCGGTTCCGATTTTATTGGTTATGTGGAATTCAATTATGGATAATGCGGTGGTTGGGCTACCGAAAACATTTTGGATTGGGAGTTAATGGAATTAGATAATAATGAGAATTATATTTCTGCTTAACATCAGGAAAACGAAAAAAAAAGGAATGGTTCAAAATAACATTTAAGTTAAAAAAGTATTGCTAAAAAAATTTATACATACATACAACATACAATACAATAATCACGCCTCTTTCCCATAGGGGTATGCAGAGAGCACTTCTCTCCACTATACTTACTTACTAATTAAAATGTAACGGTATTAAATATTTTTGGTAAGTAACGCTTTCTTTTGAAATAAGACAAGTCAAGGCAAGTAAAACAGGACCCTATTACTAAGACTCCGGTGTCCGTCCGTCTCTCTGTCTGTTTGTCCGTCTGTCACCACCGTGAGAGACAGTTGAAATTTTCACAGATGATGTATTTCTGTTGCTGCTATAACAACAAATACTAAGAAACAGAACAAAATAAGTATTTAAGGATTTCCGTTTGTTTTTTATGTACAATAGGTCGGCGTTTGACCACCAACTCGCCTGATGTTAAGCGACGTTGTGGTCTAAGATGGAGCACGACGACCTATAAGTTACTTATTCACTCTAGCCTTGAAGTTTTGTAGAGTGAAGAAGTACAAAGACGGCAGTTGAGTGAAGCGCTACAAGTGCGCTACTGCTCAGACCCGTCTTCGGAACGGTTACACCGGACTACATCCCGAAACACGACTAGGTCATTTCACGGCATGGCTTGGTCCAGTGGGTGGTAACTAGCCACGGCCGAAGCCTCCCAGCAGAGTTTGCTACCCGGTTAGCACTACCCGGGGACCACGTGTAGGGAATCAGAATAGAGTACACTCTTACGGACGTGGGTAGCTCAGCCCCCAAAAACAAAAACTAAACACCAAACGTCATTTTTTGCCATTTTTGATACGGAATCCTTCGTGCACGAATCCGATTCGCAGTTGATCTCATTTTTAGATACGTAATAGCATGATTAAAAAACAAGGTTTAGAGTTCCGGGAGTAGACACCCGACTACGTCACTCGTCACTCGTCATCGTCTCTTTTGAACTTGTTGTTAATTACTTATTCCGGTCTTGCTCAAGCACCGATTGACGTCACTGCGTGTCACCCATGTGAACTTTTTTGTCTCGGTAACAGTTTTAGTTCTAGTACCCTTATAGCAGTTGTAGTATATAAAGCGATAATAAGATAGCGTAGTTGGAGAAGGCCCGCCCCTCAAGCCAGAGGGAGCGAGTTCAAACCCAGCCAACGGCATGCACCCATTTGTTCATTGTGTGAACATATGTGTGTATTGCATGTCATCTGGTACATGACTGGAGCCCGGCTATGCCGACAGGCTCGCCCCCTGTCACATTTGGGACTGAATATCGTCCAGCGAAATGTGGGTGTTGTATTACACCTCTGCCAGTCCCCTCGGGGGAAAGGCGTGACGATATATAGTTTATACAGTTTCAGAATTGCCAGTTGCGTAACCGTAAGGCAGAGAACAAGAGTCAAACATTTTAATTATGCATCCATCTTTTAACAATGCCCATATTTAAAAAAAAACACAACGATCTCCATACCATACCTATGGAATCAAAGAACCTTTGATCGGCACAAAAAACCAAAACAATACAAACAAAATCATCACAAACTTCAGATCTCAAAGGCTGTTTTCAGGCTGACAGATATCAAAAAGCTCTCAATCCAGTGTTCGGTTCTAGAGCCTTCTAGAGCCATCGAGGGCCATCGAGAGGAGAGCCCTCAACGAAACTGTTGGGAAATGACGAGTGAAAAACAAACCTTTGTCGCGTAGTCACAATCGAACGGCTCTAATTACGTAGCACGGGGTTATTCTGTTGCTTTGCTTTTGAATAAAATACAGCTTTGAGATTAATTAACTTTTTTATAAATCACTAGCTGCGCCCCGGGGTTTCACCCGCGGTTAAAAAGTATCCTATGTGCTATTCTGCTTTAATCATTTATTAGACTATAATCTATCTCTGTGTCAAATTTCATCCAGATCTGTTCAGCCATTCTCGCGTATTTGAGTTACAAACATCTATCGAAATTTTTTTCTCATTTATACTCGTAGTATTAGCCTAGAAACTATGATATTAGTGGGGAATCAATTAATTTACTTAATTTCATCTGCTACGTAACTGGAGCCCGGTATATGCCGACAGGCTCGCCCGCTGTCAAATTTGGGACTGAATATCGTCCGGCGAAGTGTGGATATTGTACACCTCTGCCAGCCCTTTTGGGGAAAAGGCTTGACGATATAGATAGATAGATAAACACTTTATTGTTCACACCAGAAATAACAATACAAAAGAACAGAAAAAACTTAAACTGTAGTGGAACAACTGGCGGCCTTATCACTAAGAGCGATCTCTTTCATGCAACCTTAAGATACTGACTGCCTCGGTGGCTCAGTTGGTAGTGAACCTGCCTTCTGAGCTTGGGGGCGTGGGTTCGATTCCCACCTAGGACAAACATTTATGTGATGAACATTTGTGTTTGTTCTATGTCTGGGTGTAAATATCTATTTAAGTATGTTTTTAAAAATATCTAAGTATGTACTTATATCAGTCTCTGGCAGCCATAGTACAAGCTTTGTTTAGTTTGGGGTCAGGCGACCGTGTGTGGAAGTGTCCCGAATTTATTATTATTATTATTTATTATTATTAAGATAGAGAGGATACATATGAAAGAGTATTGGACATGGGTGTGCAAAAATTAACAAATAAAAAAATTATAATATTAACTAAAATAAGAGTGTACACACCTACTTAAGCTATTTGAATTATACTTACATTAACATACATGTTAATGTAAGTATAATTCAAATACATTCTAAAACATTAATACATTCTAATACTTAAAATGCCTATGTATAATTAATAAAATATACTATTTATTACAATACATATAATATCACTAAAATAACGATGTTATGCTATGTAGTGTGAAGTGTGACAAATTGATAGCAACTAGAGAGCATAGCGATAGCAATAGCGATTATAACACCAAATTCGACCCATTCAGAGTCGTGGCAATTGGAAAATTGAACAAATCAAGTTGGGCCAGACTGTAACAACCCTTTGGTGGAGGACCCTCGGCCGGAGACGTCCCGCCGGCTCGAGGACGTTGCGATTGTTTTCTTGCTAGAGTCACTAATTTCGATTTTAATGAAGGCTTATTTATCTACTCTAATCTACATATACACTTCTACCCTCTAACTAATAAACGGAATAGTTATACAGTGTATTGTTTCTTTCATTCTTTTATGAATGTTTAACTCGAATGCAGAAGACAGAACGCTGTATAAGTATTTTGAGATTAAACGACGTTTGTTAATCAGGGGGTAAATGGGCCTAAGTTTGACCGCAACTTATTTTTGATGGAAAGCGATGATGCGGTCTAAGATGCAGCACGTTTGCCAATGAGACTCCTATTCTACATAATATTCTGAATTTGTGTATTGTATTTAAAACAAATAAAATAATATGGACCTATTTATTGCCAAAACTTGTAACTGCGAGTACTCGCCTTGATAAAGAGCGCCGAATGCGGTTGAAACTATAGTCGGAATAATCGACTAAAAAATAAACTGTGTCCAAACACAGTTTTTTTTATGCCAAAAATGTTAACATATTTAGATTTAATTGAACATTTAATTCAAATAATTTTTTTTAGGAACTACTCACGTACGATTTAGTCGATTATTCCGACTATAGTTTCAACCGCATTCGGCGGTCTTCATCAGGGCGAGTACTCGCAGTTACAAGTTTTGGCAAAAAATATGTACATGCTTTAGGGATACCTAATTATAATTCTAAGGGTGATGTAGTATTTAATTTTTTTTCTAATATTTCGTCTCACTTAGAGCTTGTACTATAGTATAGAGATCCTCCAAAAAGTTATCTAGCATTACAGATTTTTTGTTAATTAACAGAAGAACTTCCTTTTTGCTTATACCTTTAATTTAGTTTTTTTTAAGCTATTTTGGAGGAATGAGAAATAATTTAAAACATTGTAATCCTAATGGACTCTGTCTAATACTAATTACTGAAGAAATAAAAAAGCGCAAATAGCTATTGGTTCCGATTTAAGTAGCGTCAGCAAAAAAATAATGAACAAGGCTGTGTAATTATTCACATTTTGTACGTTATGTAGGTACGATTATCTAATAAGTAAACTAGATTATTATTAATATTCACATTATTATATTATCCAGAATCTAGGTTTATTTACCTAGGAAATTATTACAACAAATAGAATGACAATTATTTAAAAAAGCATACTAGCAATGGTATATTGCGTGTACACTAGTACTACTATACTACTAGTACAGTAATTATAGTATATTGCTTGTATATTTATATAGATTGTATAGTTTAGATAGTATTGTATAGTTTAGAAATATTTTAATTTATTTGCCTTGTGTTTTATTTAGGTTACGTTTCTTTCTTTTCAGAATCTCCCGCAGTTACTAAGAAAGTAGCCTATATTGGCCATTACACTTTCCAATTTGCAGTATGCTAACTTAGCGTAGCAATGCCCAAAAGCTGAATTAAATTTATTTTAAATACATGAAAATTAATTTACCTAATTTTTGATTGTTTAATAAGTAAAGTTATTGATTTAATTGGTTTTTATACCGATTTAGTTATCGCTCTAAATAAATAAAATTTAAATAAAAATCATTTTATTTTAAGAATATTGTCATAAGGTCTAGTACAGTAATAATAGTATCAAATATTCTACCTTATTAGGTGTCCAAATGTTTTAGCAATTAAAGTTAACAATAGGTCATGGGTACAAAAATTTTGTCTATAGGCATGAAGAAGTGAAGAAGTAACAAGCAAATACACAAAACTTTCTACTACTAGTGGTACTAGTTGCGCCCCCCGCAGTCACACAGGACTACTCTACTCTACACTACAAATTTCAGTAGTAAAATTTCATCATTATCGGTTGAGTAGTTAGAGCGAAACAAAGAAACCCAGTTTCACTTTTGTAATATTAGTTTGGAAAGATTAGGGTTGAGGTAATAAATGCCGCTCGAAACATAATTAAGACAATAACAATTATACATCTAATCGAGAATAACCGTTTTTTCCAATCAATCAAAATTAAATGGAAAATAAAAACACTTTTTTTGCCAACGTTACTAATTTAGATTAGCTCCCGTCGTATTCCGTGAATTTTTCCAAATGCGCGTCCCGAGGGACCTACTTACGGGGAGGTGAGCGGAAAATGGCTTGTTTTCAATACAAATATCATATTTATTATACCCTCGTTTGTTTAGACTGCCTGTTTTTGAAATTGGTTGTTTTTTAGAGACGTATTTAGGTAGTGGATTTTTGTTTTTGAAATAAAATAAATAGGCAATTAGTTAATTGAAAAAGAAGTGGCCTTATTAATTTTTTTGTAAATTTTGCCTAATTACTTTTTAATTTCTATCAGCGTGCGTGGGGGCGTGGGTTCAATTCCCACCTAGGGCAAACATTCATGTGATGAACTTTTTTTGCGTTTATTCTTTGTCTAATATCTATAATATGTAGTGTAAATATATATTTAAGTATGTATTTACAATAAATGACCGTGTCTGAATGTATATCAGTCTCTGACGGGTGTCAGAGACTGATATACAATCATGCAAATCTTACTATGCGGGTGCATAGTAAGATTTGCAAGATTTGCTCAAAAACTAGTGGTCCGATTTCAAAAATTCTTCCACCATTGGAGAGGTACATTATTCCTGATTGACATAAGTTATAAAACTGTTAGTTTTGAATAAAATTTTAGGTAAGTAAGTAGGTATCACAACATGGTAGGTAAACATAGACCAAACTGCAACAAAAAAATGGTACACCATTAAAAAACTATAAAAAACCCATCCCTTAACCATAACTAGTACAATACCACAACAGTACTCAACCTCCACAAAAGCAACAAAAACTCCACCAAATTTCCCTCCAAAAAAATGACAGACGCAAAAAGCAACGAGAAAAAAAGAAAATATCCAAGTTAATGATGACGCAGGAAAAACAATTCGGTAGGCCATTGAAAAGGAATGAAAAATGAACGGAATCATTCGCCGGAAGAAAGCCTTCCAAATGATGGTAAACGTGAAAAGAATGGTGAAACAAAAGGGCAATTGAAGGCGAAAATAATGAAGAACAAACAATTAACACACGACAGAGCCGAGCTGCTGGTACGGAGCTGTGGGCCTAGAGCTGGCGGCACAAAAATGTAATTCAATTCAATTCAATTTATTTATTCGAACCATATGATATTTCAAACACTTGGTAACGTCACTGTTAACAATGGTTAACACAATACTGTTTGAATTCATAGCGGCTATATGTATGTATGTATGGCGGCTATATATATAATATATTGACAACAATCACACTAATATTGTAAAAGCGAAACTTTGCGAGCGCATGTTTGTTACTTCTTCACGCTCGTAATGATGAACGGATTTTAAGTTTATTACCAAAAGAAGATTACATAATATTCATTAGCTTATGTGAAGAATCAAACATAACATATATATAGGTACTTACAGGCTAAATAGATTTATCGGTGAGCCTCAAACTAGGCGCCAGGCCTGTGTCTTGAGGCTCGAGTGCTGAATTTTCGAACAAATTGTTTGACATACTAAATAATAATAAAAACGAATGTTTGCTATTTCACACTTGTACGGATGAACGGATTTTCATAAAATTTGGTATGGTGGTAGCATTTAGTAGAGATTAATATATAGGCTACTTTTTAAGTGCGAGTAACAACGCGGAGCGCATCTAGGAAATAATATAATTGTAGTTAACAGAATTATTATGTAACAGCCCCTAGGTTATAGCGATCTTTATAGTGAACTAACTAATTTGACAGTTAATCTCTGTGTCTTTTTTAAATTTAATAACGTGCATGTAATTCCCGTGTCATAAAATCATAATAGTTAATTATTTATTAATTTTAGCTGTTTTTTTTTAGTTCAATTTAGTATGTATTATATACTTAATTTTAAGAAGGAAGCAGATACTTACTACTTAGTCAATACTTCACAAAATTTATGCAGCTCCCCGACTACAAACAGAAGCTTCCAAAGCAAGCCTATGTATTGTTTCTGCTATACTTTCCCTTGAAAACTGAAAGGGTTGCGAAACCCTCCTCTAAGAAAAAATTCAACTCGAATGGAAAAGAATGTGAATGGTTTTTTTGTTCGGGCCGTTACTTTTTTGTTGTTGTTTTTTTGAAATGTTTCATAATTGTTTCCCTTTGATCGAAATGGACACAGCAAATTATTCCGAACTTTTATTTTTGTTAAAATATGTTTAATAATTGGCTTTGTAAAGTATCTTTTGTGCGCTAAGGTATTTTATGAAAGTTATTTTGTACAGAATTTTTTACTCAGTAGCTGCTTGGTTAATGATACTAAAAGTAAATTCTAGGTCCTGTTCTTGTTTTTGTTTGAGACTAGTTGTTCTTCGCGGTTTCACCCGTAGCACTACGTTTTTAGGGGCAAATAAAAAGACATAGAGTAGCCTTACGCCGCTAAAATGTATTCCTTTCATTAAAAAAATATTTCTGTTCCAAGAGGAACAGGAATACAGAAACGAAAGGCTACTTACTCTATGTCTTTTTCTGTGCCCCTGAGAACATATTAGTATGCATAATTTCAGGATGATTGGTTGAGTAGTTAAGGCGTGAAAGCTTAACTAACAAGCAAAAACCTCACTTTCGCATTTAAAAAATATTCGGGACACTTGCACGCACGGTCGTCCGACTCCAAACTAAGCAAAGCTTCTACTATGGTTGCCAGAGACTGATATACAATACATTTATATTTTTAAATCCATACCTATTAGATAGCTTGATGATTAGTATCTATTCGTTAAAATAAACAAATCAGATGTTTCATAAGCAGTCCGCTCTACGCTTTTGATGTAAATAGACGCTGTGAAAAATCGTAGGTTGTTTAATTATTTTCATCCCACTTCTGAAATATTAGTTAGGGTTGGGGATTCAAATCGTGTATTGAGGTTGTACGATATTTCGTGGACACTTTGTTTGTGTGTTACGTGGTTTGGTGGTGTAACCGTTCCGAAGACGGGTCTGAGCAGGGGCGCACTTGTAGCGCCTCACTCAACTGCCGTCTTTGTATTTCTTCACTCTACAAAACTTCAAGGCTAGAGTGAATAAGTACCTTATAGGTCGTCGTGTTCCATCTTAGACCACAACGTCGCTTAACATCAGGCGAGTTGGTGGTCAAACGCCGACCTATTACCTACAAAAAAAAAAAAACACTTACCAGTTTCAATTTGATATTGAGCTCGTTACCTAGCTCGTAAAACTTACCAAGCGAGGCTTCCAGGCCACTGGCATAATACCTCCATTAGCGTAAATAATAATATTGGCTACTAGGTCATATTTCCTATTTTATAACACCTGGACAACTAAAAAACCAACAAAGCTACAGATAAAACAAAAAAAAACTATCGAAACCAAAACGGCGTGTCAACTTTTAATATCACCTTGTAAACAGTAAAAGACACAGACCATCACATTCGTGACTAACAATTTTAGTTTACACAACTTTTTCTTACTCAAATCTTAACTCACTTCCACACAAAACTAGACCTTACCACTCTGACTTTAAACGAGGAAAAAAATCACCTCTTTTATTTGACAGGTAAAAAATAACTTTGTAAATAATCCTGATAATATCAAGCACGTTTAACAGTCTCGATTGCAGATAAAAACAAACATATTATAGTGGATTTTTGGAAACGCCGCTCCTGTACCATAATTGGTCTAAAGTTTATCTTTTCGAAGAAGTTATGGTCATTTATGGGACGGTTCGGTCTCAGTAGCTCGAAACGAAAAGCGCTTTTTCCGTTAAATTATGAGTTCATGACAGAGGTTATAAATATTGTGATATTATTATGAGAATGTTATAATTAGTGACTCAGAGGGTTAAGGCGTGATTCTAGAGTAGAAACTCAAAAATTTTGGTGACGTAGCAGCTCTTGTGAATCTTTAAAACGTACATGATGACTCTCCTAGCTTAGTAGGTAGTGCGACTGCTTTTAACGCAGTTAGGGGTTCGATTTCTGAACCTGTCTGAGTTCGAGTTGGTTTTGAGTCTCTTAAAACCGCATTCAAAAACTACTCTCAGTCTGGAATCTCTATTTAATATTAGTTTTACCATACTTCTTTAGAACTAGTTATACGTCGAAATTCATGACTGAATGTCGTTTTTAATTGCGGCCCTTAGTGTTTCATGCCTATGTGTGTTTTATCACATCCCCGATACGGAGAAAGCTCACAAGAGGCTACGAGATGTGAAGCGTCATATATTTCATATTTGTTGTTTCAGCTAATTAAAATGTTCGACAGTGTAAAGCCGCCTTTATGTGGTTGACCCTCGACTCCGAGACAGTGTGACGACCGACGGACAGAACGACGCGACGTTACAAAAATTTTATTACAGAAATTAGTATTTTCGTCAAACGCAACACGGATGTTTGTCTGGCAATGCTGAATTAGTTTTTATTGACGAACATTTAATTTTTAAAGCTTCAACGAGCTTAATGTTTTATTTGAGTTTTCGTTGTTGATCATTTAATTTTCAACTCAATTTCTGTTATTTACAGTCAATGTGGAAAAATCACAAACAAATCGTATCAAACTGTGTAATTGTATTGTTTTGTATCTCCGTTGATTTGTAATTTTGACTGTGCAATTTACCAAACTGTTAAAACTATTAGTTAGTTACTAGTTCAACTGCCTGCGAGGCTTTCCTATCCTATCATACTACTATTATAAACGCGAAAGTTTGTAAGAATGGATGGATGTATGTTTGTTACTCTTTCACGCCAGAACGGCTGCACAGATCTGGATGAAATTTGGCACAGAGATAGATTATATAGTCTAGAATAGCACATAGGATACTTTTATACCGCGGGTGAAACCTTAGTGGGGCGCAGCTAGTGTTTCATAATATAGAAATGGTACTCGGCTTAGTGAGGCAGCCCGCACTGAGCCAGCGTGGTGGATAACGGCTCAATCACCCTGGACTTAGGATAGGCCGGTGTCCCAGCAATGGGACGTAAAAGACTGTAATGATAATTATGAGGACTCCACTCATTGCTTGCATAACTTTCAGTTAACCAATAATTTTTAAAATCCGACCTGTTTACCAAAATTACCCCTTGCATACAAACTTACCAAAACCTCTTTACAACATTTATTATTAAAAACTATAAAATAAAAGAAGGTTTTACACCGGCACAAAACCCTCATCAAAGCGATCAAGCATAAATAAATAAAAGTTGTTAAGCCAAAAAAAGCGGTATCGGCAACAGCTAAAAATCCAACACCTTTTCAAGATAGCATAAGTTACTTATTTAAAAATCATAATTCTGTCTCCTTAACACCGAACATCTTAATCATCGTATCGATTTCTTCGAAAAAACCGACCGATATTTGATATTATAACACTTTACAATAAAAGTGTAGAGTCAATTGACACAGTGCAGGTTCGACGGTAGGATAAGTTGCTAATACTAATTGATTGCTAGTGGCTCTATGAGCTGAAGACCGCATGGCAACCCTGACATAAGAAGCCCCGGACAATCTCGCAATCGGTGCCAAGCTATTCTATTTCTACAAACGCTCGAATAGTAGCTGCAAATTAGTTGAGTTGCAAGCTATTGAAATGTCACGTATACTGTCAACTCAACCAATCAGTAGCTAACCTTTGAACGTTAGCAATTGTAGATATAATAAGTATATATAGAATCGATTGGAAATGCGACTTGTCTGGGGCCTCCGATACCAGGGTTTTTAGGCGGCCCGCGAAGTCTCTGAAGTTTCACATTTATTACGTAGATTGCTTGGAGACTTTTTGACGTGACAACGTCTAATAAATAGATGAACGCCGGCTGCACCCACGAAAAAGGATGACTCATTGTCCCGTTACGCTCGGTCGATCGGAGCGAGAGCGATACACGAGAGAGCGATAGGCACGATCGGCTTGAGCGTTCAGCTTGCGCCGCATCTATCTCTCTTCCACTCGACTGGCCTATGCGCCCGAGGAGAAGATTTCATCAATGTTTTGTGATGACGTTGTCACGTTAAGCTATCGTCCGTAAACTGACTTTACAGACAACCAATTTTTTAAATAAAATATTATCTCTTAAACAAACTTCATCATTATCATCATGTCTGCCACGATTGATGTCAAAACGTCCACTGCTGAACAAAGGCCTCCCCCAATGATCTCCACAACGGCCGGTTATGCTCTGCCAGCATCTAGCGGCTTCCCATGACCCTCACCAGATCGTCAGTCAATCTTGCGGGAGGCCTTTCTACGCTGCGTTTTGCAGCTCGTGGTGGCCACTCAAGAATCTTTCTGCCCCGTCGGCCGTCGGTTCTACGAGCGATGTGCCCACTTACTTGTGTTACTGCACACTCTCGACTGTGTCGTCTCGTCTGTCCGTCCATACAGGCTCATAACTCGTTTGTTTATGTCTCACTCTGAGGCTCCCGGGTGCGGTCGGGTTGCAAGCATTGTTTATTTGAGGATTCGATTGCTGATGTATGGCTGTGTTGTATGGAATACCGATTGCAGATTTATTGGACTTTTGGAGGTTTTGATTTGTGATGTGATACTAAAAATTACATTATAACAAAAAAATAATTATTTTAACATGGACTTTTTTGTAGTTTTGTACTTTTTTAAGGTAAATATATCCAAACATATATATTATCGTCACGCCTTTCCCCCGAGGGGGCTGGCAGGTGATGAATTATTTACTAAGTTTTTTAGTAAGTTAAAAACTAGGTAAGTACTTTTTTATTAATGCAATGCAACAAGTAAACAAGTGCTCCACCATCGGCAGATTTTTTTTTGCCCCTAGGTACAAACTAATCTTAATTTAAAAAAAAAATTGAAATCAAGGTTTGAAGTCAAGTCTCAAATCTATTTACCTTACCATTCTTTGAAATTTTGTTTGAAATTGAGTTTCAAAATCTAAAAGTACATAACAGATACACTCTACACTCAAAGCAAAATTAATTCACAACTTCATTGCAAGGCTTATCGCGTCATGTAAGAGAATACCAATAAGTCCCGCCGCGCACTGCTACATACAATATTTTTCGCGTTATGACAGCGCCGATGCTCAGATAGCGAGACAGATTTGTGTGCGGTAGACCTTATGGGGATAGAATAATGGTTTTGTATTTAAATAATGTTTAGGGAAATAATTGGTTTATTGGTTAGAATTTTTCGTTAAAATAAAATATGTGACGGACTTTAAACATTTTCATCATCAGCTTGTAAGCGTCCACTGCTGAGCATATGCTTCTCTTCTTGTAATCTGTATGATTGATTATAGGTCACCTAAGAAACGATTTTCATCTCTAAAATTTGAGTTTAATTTGCGAATGTCAAAAGTTTGTTTTTTGCTTGATAGGCTTGCGTTTGCCGCCATCACGTCTGATGACAAGCCAAAGGGGGTGATTGACGTGGCTAAACGAAATGATGACAGGGTGGAGTAAGGCAATGATAGAATGGTGGCCAAGGTAAGGAAAGCGGATCATTGATCGTCCGACAGCGAGATGGGTCGACGATATCACGACACGATATGTCGACAGATCACGGGTCGAACCTAGACCCGACTACCACAGATAGAACAGAAGTTGATGGAATTGTAGGAGAGAGGTCGGCTTGTACCCAACAGTAGGATAAAGACTTAAGAAATATAGTTATAAAAATAACTTAAAGTCATTTTTCATACACTATCGCCTGACCTCAAACTGAGCAAAAGCTTGTACTATTTATACATTATTATTTTTTGAATACACACCTAAATAGCCAACTCAATCAGACTTAGAACAAACATAAATGTTCATCACACAAATGTTTGTTCTTGGTGTGAATCGAACCCACACCCCCAAGCTCAGAAGGCAGGATCTTTACCAACTGAGCCACCGAGGCAGTGAATTGACAAAGAAGGATACAATACAATACAATACATCTTTATTGCACACCAAAAATATAAAGTAAAACAAACATAAAGAGAATTTTAAAAATAAAATATAATTCGGCAGTACAAGGCCGGCCTTATCGCCTAAAGCGATTTCTGCTAGGCAACCTTTGAAGGATGTGGACGATGAACATGAATGGACGTAACAGATTGTAAAAGACGCGACGCAAGGACTTTCAGCAGATTTCAGCATTTGCCTGCGTCTGCCTTTCCACCTAAATACAATCCGGGGGTGTTTAAGAGTAAAGTGAATAGGTATCTCCTAGGCAAGCGTGTTACACCTTCGATCACGGCAACGCTTCCCATAAGGCGAGTAGGTGGTCAAAAACATGCCTAGTTTGTTATAAAAAAAAAAGATGCGTGACGCGAATGCCGCGTGCGCTCAACGTAGACGCATGTTCGAACTTTTTTTATTTATTTTATTTATTTCGAGTATTACATTCGCCAGCATGACATCAGCCCAATAAAATCGATACTCTACATCAAAACACTTTCGCAACAACAAACAACAGTCGTAAACATCGCGGCGTCGCAGAATAAATAAGAGTTAGTACGCGGCCGGTGCAGCATCTTAATTTGTACTGCGCACACGCATGCGATAAATAATGTAGAAACAATGAATACGCGCACTGACAACTGTGTTGGGAACCGAGGAATGAGATTTAGAAGTGGCAATGCGAGCCAGATAAGTGACGATACCGGAGGATAGTTCAACGTGACAACGTCATTATAAAACATTAATGAAACATCGTCCATCGTAACGTTACAATGAGCGTAACGGGACAATGAGCGTAACGGGACAATAAGTCATCCTTTTTCGTCCGTGGAGCCGGCGTTCATCGACTTATTAGACGTTGTCACGTCAAAAATCTTAAGCTATTTTGAAAAGATTATAAATTCTATCCAACTTCCTAAACGTTGTATCCTGAAAATAGTTATACATTGTAATACCGTGTTTGATTTCTTTTTCGATTGAGTTAAATTTTTAAAGAAAAAAAAAGAAAACTTTGTAGAACTACTCCGAGGCGACACGACGGTTATTAGTAAGAAGTAATGAGTTTTGAAAGGAACGAATCCTCGTCTGATGAAGCATGTAAGATTTAAAAATAAATCTGGTTTAGGTGCACGTAGGATGTGCTTGAGTATGTAAAAAGAGAAAGACAGACTCCATATTAAAAGCGGGGTAAGAGAAGGAGGTAATGAGATGTCATTACGCAGTTTTTAATCAAAATTGAGTGGCACTGAAGCGAACTTCAGTTCTGTTTTTAAGAAAACATGAGGGTAAAACTTAGGACTATGTTGGTTAAAACATTTGCACGATTCCATAAACACTCAAAGTGGTGACAGACTAAGGGCCGTATTCAAAAACGACGCTCTGCCATGAGGTTCGATTTGAAACTGTTTTTATGTATTATAAAACCAGTTTTAAACCATGCGACATAAAATGACTAATGTCCATTCGAAACTTAAGCGTTAACTATCACACTAATATTTTTAGCAATAAACGTTGAATAGCCATGAAATAATTGTACAATGCTTTGTTTTTGAAGTGAAACTTCTAATGCAACTTCCAACAAGGTTGCGTTAAACGTTTAACGAGAGTGAATGCGGAGCACTCGAACGCATGCGCGTAGTATACCTGTTACTGGCTAGCGCGAGCGTTAACAACGAGTAGCGTCCAATATTCCAACGCAAGAGGAAGAGAGAAAGAAATATACACAAAAGTTTCACTTCTGTACACATGTTGTACACATTGTACACATACACATAATGTGGATAAGTATCATCCTCCACTTGAGATAACGTTTTCCCTTAAACCATGTAGTACTCCTCTCATCAAACTACCTCCAAGCAATATTGACGTCTCTTGCGACTGGAACTTTAATAAAGTTGACATATCCCAGCTGAACTATTTGCTCCGTGATGCCCCTTGGACTAGTGTCTATGAGTGTAGGGATGCACAGTTGGCCACTGATAGGTTCTATGAAACACTATATACTATTTTCGACCAATGCGTGCCTAAGAAAAAGCGAGCGAATACTACATCTCCTAGATACCCTGTTTGGTTTAGCCCCGATATCATTACGGACATTCGCAGAAAAAAGTCATTGCATAAGATATGGAAGCGTAATCAACATCCAAGTGCCTACCAAAATTTTTCAGATCTCCGGGCAAGTCTTCAATGCCGTATATCCGAAGCCTATAAACTCCATACTGCAAATATTGAAAATGATTTAAAAAAATGCCCCCAACATTTCTGGCGACACATTCATAACTTAAAGTCTAAGGGTGGCTTTGAGCCTTCTGTGGTGTATGAGGGAACTACTCGCGTGGGAGTATCAGCGGCTGAGGCCTTTGCGGATTACTTCTCGAGCGTCTATCTTCAAGGTACGCCATCCTTAGACGCAAATCTTTGCACCGGTTGTTCTACTGAGGGAGGCACGGTTTACATCGCTCACTTGTCTCCAGAAGATGTGGAACGTGGTCTGAAAAGGCTTAAAGCAAATGGTGCTCCAGGACCTGATAATCTGCCAGCCTCTTTATTAAAGTCTTCCAGGAAGCATTTAATTTCGCCTCTCTGCCACATTTTCAACCTGTCTCTTGAAGATGGTGTTTATCCACGACAGTGGAAATTGTCTAGGGTTACCCCGATACCCAAATCTAGGAATAAGACAGCAGTGGATGAACACCGCCCCATTGCTATCTTATGCTCCCCAGCAAAAGTTTTCGAATATATACTTCATAACGAAATTTATAGACAAGTGTCACAGTATTTGTGCGATGAGCGACATGGGTTCCGGCCAGGAAAATCAGTTAACACGAATCTTCTCAGTCTATGTGACTATGTGTCAGGCAGCATGGACCGCGGCCTGCAAGCGGACGTATTATACTTCGATTTTCGCAAAGCTTTTGATACAGTCGACAATGATATACTGCTACAAAAACTCAGTAATATTGGTTTTTCTCCCAGTCTACTCAAGTTTTTTGCTGACCTATTCCGAGATCGTAGGCAGTTTGTAAAGTACGGAACTTACATCTCCAAACCTTATCTTACCCCCTCTGGTGTAAGTCAAGGCTCTGTTCTAGGTCCATTGCTTTTTCTGATCATGATCAATGATTTAGTAAAGGAGGTAAAATTCGCCAAATGCTTGCTGTATGCCGATGACCTAAAGTTAGTGTTGGAAGTTAAGTCACCCACTGACTGCGATAACTTACAGTGTGACATTGATGCGATTCATCGGTGGAGCGTGCGCAATAAAATGGTGTTCAACCCAGATAAATGCTACAGCATGACATATGATCGTAAACGTAAACCCATTCATCACACGTATCTCATCGGTCATGATGCGATGAAGCGAGTATCGACAATCAAAGATCTGGGTGTAACTTTTGACCGTTATCTCGTTTTTAATGAGCATGTAGAAAACACAGCGAAAGAATCCTACCGACGTCTTGGCTTTGTCCTGCGAAACGCCAAGGACTTTCTTGACCCCCATGTTCTTCGACTTCTGTTTACAACACTAGTTAGGAGTAAACTGGAGTCGAGTGCATGTGTGTGGAATCCACACTGTAGTTTACATATCTTGGCCCTTGAAAAAGTCCAAAAAGCTTTTTTAAGAAGTCTTTATAAAAAGACGCAGGGATACTATCCTTATCTCTATCCCACCGATTTTTTACTCGGCCATCTAAGGTTCAATTCGCTACGTGTGAGACGTTCTTTTGACAAACTAAAGACCGGCTGCAAGATATTACGAGGTGCCATCG
Source organism: Peribatodes rhomboidaria (assembly GCA_911728515.1). Classification (NCBI taxonomy): domain Eukaryota; kingdom Metazoa; phylum Arthropoda; class Insecta; order Lepidoptera; family Geometridae; genus Peribatodes; species Peribatodes rhomboidaria. The sequence goes on along the minus strand of OU452187.1, from coordinate 14,115,064 downwards.
ACTGCTCCTCTCTGCACAGCAGTCTGTGCACTTTGTATGTTCCGGATAACTACACCCGGCACAGGGTCAGTTACAGACATAAGTTTTTTGTCGCCGGCGCTAGCCGTACGAAGTCACGAGCCTATAGCCCAATGTGCCGCATCCCCCGTGGTCTCAACGCATTCCTAAAACAGTACCCTGATTGTGATATTTTTGACGACAGATGGCATGTCCTAATGAAATATCTTCTGACATTTTGTGAAAAACATCCTGTTATATGTAATTTTTCTTTGACCTATAATTTATAAAATGTGTTGTGTTTTTGCAATGATTTAAATACTTATATTTATTTGAATTTGACATTTATTTATATTGTATTTTTGAAATAATATGTATTGCTCTGTAAATTTTAATGATAAGTGTAATTGGTGCATGCCGTTCTTATTGTAATAATAAATAAATAAAATACACATACACATTGTACTGTACATTGTTGTACACTGTTCTGTACAATTTTTTTTTCTTTCGTTTAAATTTTTGAACTCGATCGAGAAAAAAATACAAAAGACTGTGTAACTATTCCAAGACTATCCAACGTTTATTGCTAAGAGGATTAAACTTTATCATAATGCCGCTTCTACACCTTCCTCCATCTACCGTCAACACACGCAGCGGCATCAGTGACACTAACAGAAAAATCTAAAATCGTAAATATGGTTCCTCGCGGCGCGGTATCGAGTTGCAATTGCACACTGAATCTTAATATCTACCGTCTCTATAGTCTACCGAACTGTTAAGGCACTCTCTCTTTACTACGGAGACCGTACATTTGTATTATGTACCTATACTTCATTATCATCATCATTTTTGGTCTAGCAGTATCAGAATTCTACAAAATGTTATACTTAGACGCAAAACGCACTGCCCTGGACATCGCTCCAGTGCGCGGTGAAGCGGATTTTAACTTTGACCGTGCGGACAAACGTCATGTAAATTTCACACTACAGCGGGCTTGTTTTTTTTTGCATGCCTGACTCGGTGGCTTAGTTGGTAGTGAACCTGCCTTCTGAACTAGGGGCCGTGGGTTCGATTCCCACCTAGGGCAAACATTCATGTGATAAACATTTACAATACAATACAATACAAAAACTCTTTATTGATACCAAATACAAAATAAATCTAAACTAAACATTCAAAAATATAGGCGCAATGGGCGGTCTTATCGCTTAAGAGCGATCTCTTCCAGACAACCTTTGGATGGAATAAAAACATTATGATTAAGCATGTTTGACATTTGTGTTTGTTCTATGTCTGGGTGTTAGAGTCTATTTAAGTATGTATTTAAAAGTATTTAAAATGTAGGTATGTATATCAGTCTCTGGCCGCCATAGTACAAGCTTTGCTTAGCTTGGGTTTGAGACGACCATGGTGTTCAAGTGTCTCCAATATTCATTTATTTATACAACTATTAAGTTACTTGGAAGACTACCCCCGGCTACCCGATTTTTTGATATTCTATTACCAATGTGATTCTATATCAAGATTTTCCCTTCATCATCCACTTCCCACTAAAATTTAAAACCAGCTTCATTGGACAAGTGTACCCAAATAGCAGTGAAATCACAATTAAATTCGCTGGTAGTTTATTAAACGCACACTTAAAGAGATAATTAACAAATCATAACCATGTTTATGAAGTTTTTGCCTTTATGAACGTGAATAAATTAACGCAAGTCTCGACATGGGTGGTGAGATCAAAGAGGCAGACGTAAAGATGATGTGTTATATTGTAGCTTTCAGGGTCTTCTATGAAAACTCGAAATTAGGACCAGTTTGATCGTAAAGTGGGTAGTTAGCATTAACGCACACCGGCGGCGGTGAGGGCTAGCAATTAAAAACAATGAAACTTTGATCTTATTCAAATGACGTAAAGATTATTTTAAGCAGATTTCAAAATAGGAGGTGCTCAATGCGAATGTTTTTTGGATGTATGTTACGCGACCATTCTGCCAATTCCGAAGACGGCTCTGAGCAGTGGCGCACTTGTAGCGCCTCACTCAACTGCCGTCTTTGTACTTCTTTACTCTACGAAACTTCAAGGCTAGAGTGAATAAGTACCTCATAGGTCGTCGTGCTCCATCTTAGACCACAACGTCGCTCAACATCAGGCGAGTTGGTGGTCAAACGCCGACCTATTCTTGGTAAAAAATAATAATAATAATAATAATTATGGATTGATTTTGATGATTTTCATACAACTTTATCTCCCTAGGGAGGCAATGTCTTGGCGTTGACGTAGAGACATGCGTGATATGTAATTGGTCATTGTTGAGCAGGTGGTGTAAAAGTAAATAATTTAGCTAAAATAAATGTAATTTAACCAATACATTAAATAACTAATGCGGCTAGCGTTATGGGCACCTTTGTACCAGGAGTGGCGGGTTGTTTAATATTTACATTATTTTGTACCCAGCAGACGGCACGCACCATTTTGTTCATTGTGTGAACATATGTGCGTATTGTATGTCATCTGCACATGACTGGAGCCCGGTGTATAGCGACAGGCTCGCCCCCTGTCACATTCGGGACTGAATATCGTCCGGCGAAGTGTGGGTGTTGTACACATCTGCCAGCCTCTTTAGGGGAAAGGCGTGACGATATGTGATGTGTATTTTTGTACTATTTGTTTTACATTAATTTATTTTTAATCCTACTAATATTATAAACGCGAAAGTTTGTAAGAATGGATGGATGGATGTATGGATGTTTGTTACTCTTTCACGTAAAAACTACTGAATGGATTTTAATGAAACTTTACAATAATATAGCTTATACATCAGAATAACACATAGGCTACAATTTATAAAGATATTGTGTGAATTGACCAAAATATAACGAAAAGTTTCAAGTAAAGGGCGGTCCGACGCACGGCAGGTGAGGAGGGGGAAGAAGTCACTCATCGCTGCGCGGCTGCGCGCGACCCGAACGCGGGCAGACGCGTGGGGGCAGACGTTGTTGACGGTTGTCTGTTTTACGAATTTTCAAGGCACTAGCAATTTGTTAAAAACGCATTGTATTAGGTCCTTACGTGTGAAATTGGCGTTTTCTACGGGAGGAATAAAAAGTCGATTTTTTTTTGTAAAATATATTTAATTAATCAAAGTATGCACCGTTGTTATCTATGCACTTTTGCCATCTTATGGGTAGTTCATTGATCCCTTTACTATAAAAACCATGGGGGCGAGAATCAACAAACTCTTTGAAGGCGGTTTGGACTGCTGCATCGGAGTGGAATTTTTTTCCTTGTAAGAAGTTGTCCAAATTCCGGAAGAAATGGTAATCTGTTGGAGCAAGGTCCGGGGAGTACGGTGGATGTCGCAGACATTCCAATTGTAGCTCAGCTAACTTAGTGGTTGTTTGTTGTGCAGTGTGTGGTCTTGCGTTGTCGTGAAGCAGCAGTGGCCTAGAGCGATTGACCAATCTCGGTTGTTTAACAGCTAGTTCTTCCTTCATGGTTTGCAGTTGCTGACAATAGATATCTGCCGTAATCGTTTGGCCAGATTTAAGAAAGCTGTAGTGAACGACACCGGCGCTAGTCCACCAAACACTTACAAGTAACTTTTTCTGAGTCAATTTTCGTTTAGGGCAGGATTTGGCTGGGTCTCCAGGGTTCAGCCATTGCGATGAGCGCTTTCGATTATCGTACAATATCCACTTTTCATCACAAGTAATGATTCGATTTAAAATCCCTTCATTATTGTGTCGGTTGAGCAAAGTAACACAGCAGGCGACCCGTGTTTGCAAGTTCGATTCACTCAATTCATGAGGTACCCATCGTTCGAGTTTTTTTACTTTCCCGATTTGCTTCAAGTGGATTAATACAGTTTTGTCACTTACCCCGAAGACTGCTGCTATCTCTGAAGTGCTATGTGATGGATCCGCTTCCACAATAGCCTTTAATTCTTCGTTTTTCACTTTGATCTCCGGCCGTCCACGGGGTTGGTTCTTAAGGTCGAAATTTCCAGAACGAAAACGTTGAAACCAAAAACGTACCATGCTGTCTTTAGCGACAGCAGCGCCGTAAACATCATTAATTCTTCGAGCTGTTTCTGCAGCACTGGTGCCACGGTAGAACTCGTACTCGTAAAAATACCGATATTTCATGTTTTCCATTGCGCGGTAATAAGCGACGCCAAAGAAAAAATAATGAGGAAAATAACAAATGAATGACTGTATTCCAAAGAAAAAAAAACCAGCTAAATGAATTTATTAATTTGAATTTCGAATTCTTAACCAAAGAGGAGATATTTCAGATCAAATTGATCAGTACGACAAAACGCTGATTTCATACGTAAGGACCTAAATTTAAAGTAATATAGACCCAAAGTTAAATATTGGCAGGATATTTTTTTTGTGAGGAGTTTGGGGTGGAGCACGTACAAAAATATACATCATTTTTATTTTTATTATCATAGATAGGTTACTTATCTGTTAGTTACGAGTATGAAGAATTTCTTCGTTTTTACTTAAATAACATTAGATAGGTTTTAGGTAGGTAAGTAATTGGTCCTTTTTTGGTTGTTTTGCTTAATTTTTAATAATGTAAATAAACATATCATCACGCCTTTCTCCCGAGGGGGCTGGCAGAGGTGTACAACACCCACACTTCGCCGGACGATATTCAGTCCCAAATGTGACAGGGGGCGAGCCTGTCGCCATACACCGGGCTCCAGTCATGTAGCAGATGACATAATAACACAGCAGCAATAATAATCCTACTAATATTATAAACGCGAATGTTTGTGTGTTTGGATGGATGTTTGTTACTCTTTCACGTAAAACTACTGAATGGATTTTTTTTTTAAACTTAATAGGCTTGCGTTTGGCCTTCAACATGCCTGATGATAAGCAGTGATGCGGCCTACGATGGAGCACGCTTGCCTAGAAGAAACCGATTCACTCGAGACTTGAAGACACCCAGATTATAAGTGTCAGGGAACACACACTCTGGCAGAGTATTCCACACTCTAGCGGTCCGTATAAGAAAAGACGAACCAAAGCGTTTTTTGCGTGTTGTTGGTATGTCGACCATAAAACGATGCCGCTTTTTCATACTCTTGGTTGTTTTATAAAAGAATGGGCTAGGAAGAATAAGGTCATGCAAACCAGATGCACACTCACCGAAATGTATCCGATAAAAAACCGACAGACCAGCAACCTTGCGCCGATGATCTAGACTTTGAAGTTTGGTCTGGACAAGGGAGTCGTTGCCAATGAGCTTCTTCGCACGTTTCTCGATGGACTCCAACGCCTCGAGCTGGTACTTGGCCGATCCATCCCAAAGGTGCGAACAGTACTCCATGCACGACCGAACCTGTGCCTTATATAATGACAGCAACTGTTCCGGCGTGAAGTACCGTCGCACCTTCGAGAGGATACCCAGCTTTTTAGCAGCTAATTGAGCCTTAGACTCAATATAGGAGCCGAAGTTGAGGGTCGAAGTCAAAGAAACGCCTAAAAGCTCCAGGCTGTTATTAATCGGGATGGATACACCTCGAAAAGTAGGACCCAGTTCGAATGGCCTCCTTTTTGCGGAAAACAGACACGCCTGGGTTTTAGCCGCGTTGAACTTGACCAGGTTGGCATCACCCCAACTGGAGACTGCCTGGAGGGACAAGTTCAAGCGCTCGACCATGTCAGCCCTTAGAGACCGGATTTGAGACTTACTAGACTGTGCGCTAGACTTATTACTTTCCACAATAGTGCTGTCATCTGCATACCCAAAGATACCGGGCTTAAGCAGATCATTAATGTGCACCAGGAAGAGTGTCACAGAGAGCACGGACCCCTGAGGAACCCCGGCATTTATATTCATTCGATCAGACGAGCAACCGTCAACGACAACTCGAATGGATCGGCCCCTCAGAAAATCCGAAATCCACGCAACAAACCTAGCGGTCAAGCCAAACGAAGTGAGCTTGCTGATAAGACTGTCATGCCAAACCCTGTCAAAAGCTTTGGAGATGATTTTAATTAAACTTTACAATAATATAGCTCATACATCAGAATAACACATAGGCTACAATTTATAAAGATATTGTGTGAATTGTCCAAAATATGACGATTAGAGTCAAGTAAGTAGGAAAAAATCTACCATCAGCGAGCTATTCTGGCGTGCGCTGGAAAAACCGCTAGAGTTACACATGTGTAATGTATGATGGAAATATTCATCTTAAATAGGCCTACAAAAAAGTCCGCCGCGGTATATATACAGCCAAAATAGTGATCACACTAATATTAAAAAGGAGAAAGTTTGTGATCGTTCATCTTCGCGCTCAAACTGCTGGACCAATTTTGACAAAATTCAGTAGCTGACACCCTTGATTAGAACATAGGCTACTTTTTATCCCGGAAAATTTAACTGTTCGCGTGGGCTAAAAAATGCGTCTAATACGTATAAACCACTATACCTAGATTTACACGTTTTGGACGCATTTTTGTTTTTTATACACATTTTTTGATCCCTTAAAAATATAGTGTTCCCGTGGGATGAGCAAGGAATTTAAAAAAAGTGTTACTCTTAGACGCTTTTTTAAAGTAGATTTAATTTGACGTTTTGAACGCACTTTTTCATAAATAGGTACCTACAATTTCTTATTATTTCCTAAAAATATAGTGTTCCCGCGGGATGAGCAAGGAAACACGTATATTAATTAATTACTATAAAGTACAATAGTATTAATTACTATAAAGGCGAAAGTTTGTGAGTGTGTGAAAGTACAATAGTATTAATTACTATAAAGGCGAAAGTTTGTGAGTGTGTGTGTTTGTTACTTCTTCATGGCTGGATCAATTTTAATTAAACTTAGTGTGGAAATAGCTGACATCCTGGATTAGTACATAGGCTATTTTTTATCCCGTAAAAATATAGTGTTCCCGTGGCATCCCACGGGATCATCAGCTCTTCAGCAAGAAATCTAAATATATTAATTTGTTACTCTTTTAAACCCGAAATAATATTATAAATGCGAAAGTTTGGATGGATATTTGTTACTCAATCACGCCAGAACGGCTGAACGGATCTGGATAAAATTTGGCACAGATATAGCTTACGTCCTGGACATAGGCTATAATTCACACTCAACAATAGTCAAAATTTCCGTTTTAAATGGTAATGTTTTTGTTTACCTAGCCTGATACCTTCTATTACCTTCAGCTTCGTCTAGCCCGTCAAACCAAAAGCATCCGTGAAGTAAATGCAAGCTGCGGTGTCGTTTGAGCTGTGTAAAACCGCACGCGAATTGAACGTGGTGATCTGTCACGCAAGTTTTTCTAGAGAATACCTTTTACCTACTGACCCCGGAGGCAGGCTGGGTAGATATGTGGGAAGCTCGCCAGAGGCAGCATACCCGCTAAAACCCCTAAAAACCTTAAAAACCCTAGGGTATTCCACCTCGGCGCAAAATATCGGAGCTACGGGAACGCTCTCATAGACGACCACGGCCCCCGCAGCGCTAGCCCCTTTGGGCACGTCCCCGAGCTCTTCCTCGCCTGTGTCGAACACCAGACACATCGTCATCATCATCTACCTTGCTCGACCGGTGAGCGCCTGACATCCTAACTAATATTATAATGCGAAAGTGAGTTTATTCGTTTGTTTGTATGTTTGTAACGCTTTCACGTCTCAACTACTCAATCGTCTTGAAATTTTGCATTCATGTTGTCTGGGGTACAGAAAAGGACATAGGGACATACTTTTATTCCCGAAAAAATAAACAGTTCCTGTGGGACCGCGGGTGAAACCGCGGGGCGCAGCTAGTTTGAAATAAATCTATTTCTTGTATACAATAACCGATAATGTAATAGGGAGTGATCTGTGAACCGATATTACATTCTAAAACTAAAATGAATGTCCGAACAATCCTACTAATTTTATAAACGCGAAAGTTTGTAAGATTGGATGGATGGATGGATGGATGGATGTTTGTTACTCTTTCACGTCAGAACGGCTGAACAGATATGGATGAAATTTGGCATAGAGATAGATTATAGTCTAGAATAGCATATAGGACACTTTTTAACCGCGGGTGAAACCGCGGGGCGCAGCTAGTATTTAATATGACTGGCATAGACTGATTAGCTTGTGACAGTAATATGACATTTACATACTTCAGCTAAAGAATGAATCAACAGCACCATACTGTAGTAGTTCCTTTGGCCACTCTCCAAAAGGTCCAAACGTTCTAAAGGGTATCTAATAATACTCTTTGAATGGAGATTTAAACGCTAATTACGGCTTATATTTATATCACAGTGTAATTGACACAGTTCGCGAGGTACTTAATGAGTGGACTCTCAGAAAGGAATATAGAGATTGAGAGCCAGCTGCTGTCATGTCATATTCTCATCGTTATAATTTTTAAATACCGGTAAGAATATGACAGAACAGCAACAGGATTTTTACCCGACATATCCAACTTAGTTAGAATAATTGGCAAATTGGTGACATGTGCCCTGCCTACTGCCACTTAGGCAGTGGGCAGGTCACATCGCTCGTGGAACCGACACGGCCGATGGGGCAAAAAGAGTCTGGTGTGGTGATCACGAACCGGAACACGCAGCGTGGGAATGTCTGCCGCAACGTGGACTGAGGATCTGGTGAGGGTCGTAGAAAGCCGCTGGTTGCGGGAAGCGCAGGACCGGTCGTTGTCTAGCAGTTGACGTCTCCCGTCCTGGGGGGCTATTCCTGCGCATGAGATGAGATGAGATTTTATCTTGGTCACTCTCACACCTATGACGTTTCAAACGAGAGCAACAAGGACGAAAAAATATGAGATGAAAATCTCAAATCTCCGAATAGGGCCCCTGGGCCTATGATATGATGATGATACTTAAATAGATGAATAGTTAGGGTTGGGAACAGAGAATTATAGAACAAACACAAACTGCTCATCACATGAATGCTTGTCCTAGGTAGGAACTGAATCCACGCCCCCAAGCTCCAGAAGGCAAGTACACTACCAACTGAGCCACTTAGGCAGTCACAACTTATACTTCAGGTAAATTAGATTTTTTTTTTTAAATGTAGAATAAGGTCAGCGTTTGACCACCAACTCGCCTGATGTTAAGCGACGTTGTGGTCTAAGATGGAGCACGACGACCTATAAGGTACTTATTCACTCTAGCCTTGAAGTTTTGTAGAGTGAAGAAGTACAAAGACGGCAGTTGAGTGAGGCGCTACAAGTGCGCTACTGCTCACACCCGTCTTCGGAACGGTTACACCGGACTACATCCCGAAACACGACTAGGTCATTTCACGGCATGGCTTGGTCCGGTGGGTGGTAACTAGCCACGGCCGAAGCCTCCCACCAGAGTTTGCTACCCGGTTAGCACTACCCGGGGACCACGTGTAGGGAATCAGAATAGAGTACACTCCTACGGACGTGGGTAGCTCAGCCCCCAAAATGTCAATTATATCTTTTAGTAATGTTCCAGTCCTTACTTACTAAAAAAGGTAAGCTCTAGTAAGTGGCTGAGTGGCTGACCCTGGTATCAGCGAATAATAGTTTCTCGGCAGACTGCTAATAAAGAACATTACCCGTTGAACCAGTTCTCATAATAGAGCCATGAGTTTCCCGTGACACTATCAGTAAAACTATAGTGTAGACCAGTAGACCCACAGGACACAAAATGATTGCAGCCAAGTTTTTTCTCTTATTCTTCTGTTCTCTATCTCTATTTCTTCTCGACATAGTTTAAAACAAATTCACTTTTGCACGCCTGTCTGTATTTCCCCTAACTCCTCCTAAGCCACACAATGGACTTTCATACGGTTTTCACAAGAGGCATGTACCTATGTATATATAATAAAACCTATTTTTTTTCTCTATACTACACTCGTGTGAAACTGGTCGTTAGGACACTATAAACATTACTGGTGGCTCTATCAGCCGAAGCCTCTCGAGTATGTAAAACCCAAAGCGCTACTTAGAAAAAAATTCAAAAACTGAATCGAAAAAAAATAAAAACCTGCTTACAAAATTTCATGAGAATCGGTTAAGAAATGCGACCTGTAGACGAAGACAGCCGAACAGACGCCGGATACACGAAAGTAATTTTACCGAAGCCGAAGAAAAGTCGCTTCGCTCGCTTACGCTCGCTCGGTCAATAAGGTAAGTAAGTACGTCTTATTATAACATCTCCATCTTGCAAATAAAAACAGAGTTCATAATCCAGTGCAATATTCATCTTGCTCAGCGCTGCAATGCTATCTAAATCAAAATCAGTTATTTTCGAACCGTATTGTCATAACGCGGCTACCGCCCACGTACAGTCGCTCACAAAACTGCAACGGTCATAAAATAAAATAAAAATAAATTTTCAATAAGGAGCGCTAAGTGGTGTGTAAAATGGCGCTTGATTTCTGGAGCAACGTATTATTTTTTCTGTGTTGAAAAAAGTAATACATTGTTCAAAGAATGTGTTTTAACAGTATGTGTTGAAAAGTTTAAGATGTAATAGTATTTTTTTTGGTAATTTTGCACTAATTTAAAGCGTCTATTCTTTGGTTTTGTATTTTCTAGTTTATTAGATCCAAACTTATCTGTAGGAAAATACCTACAGTCTTACCTACAAAACTTATAATTGTATGATATTATAAATGTGTTCTAGGCACTCAAGCGTAGGTTCTACTTTTATTCTACTGTACTTTAAAGAATTGGATTTTAGTGCATTCACATTAAAAGTATGACAAAACCCTAATTGGCATTGCGAACTTTTAACCATTTGAATGTTTGCAATAATTCTGTTAATTCGACAGCAACATCTTAGGCCCCAAATTGTCAATAGCGATAATATACGACCAGCGAGTCAAAGGCTGCGTCGGCGCAGGATTATAGGACCCGCCGTCATCGGCACCCGCTGAAATGTTGGCTCGCTCTAATTATGATTTATTGACCATATTGGCAGGCATAGCGCTGAAAGTAGTTTAAATCTTATTTATATCTAGTTAAAGTAGTTTAATCTAAAACTGTTACTTGAACCAATCTTTAGAGTATTTCCAGCGTTGTTTAGTGTTTTTATAGTGTAGTTTAATCTATTAATGACTCGATATGAAATGTTTTCTCATTTTAGTTAATGATGGGTAATATTTTTTTAATTATTGTAAACTATTTCTGAAGGGACGGTATTCAAAACTACCTTAATATAAATGTAAACAACTAATACTTCTAATAATCCAAACCATGTACAATATGTAGGTAATTCCAATATGAATCTAATGGACACCAAGATCAATACTACAGAAAGACACCCAAGAAAACCACTACGAGGTCCGTCCTCTTCCGTGCTGCAGCGAGAAGTGCCGGTTGGACGGGGCGGGCGACTCAGGCGCTACTCCTTCATTCCTTACGCTACATTCATTCATTCAATACATTCCTTTGACAGTTCGCTCGCAAAACGTCACACAGCAGACCATAGACTGCATTCTTTTGTATGTGTTGCTAACATTATTTTTCTAGTTCCTGGGAAAATAAGGTTTAATATGTCGGCGCATAGTTTAAATATTGTAATTATTTAGTTAAGCGCCACCTAGTATTGCTTTGGTGAACTAGAGTTGTGTAAAGTGGCGCCAGCTCTGGTGTAACTCTTTGTGACGTGCGCTGTTCGCTGATTGGTCGTTGGCCAGATGTCGCGTGAGTCAGGCAGCCAATCAGCGGGCGGCATTAGTTCGGCGGTATTCGTGTTCCGTCCGAAAGAGTGCGAGTGGAGGGGGCGCTAGTATAAGTGCGCGGAAATGCTCCGAGGAGCGGACACTTCACACTTTGAGTTGGGACGTTGAGGAGTGAACGGTGCGCGTTACTAAGTGGAATACCTTGTTCACAATTTATATCGAGGCAAATTATAATCTACCTACTGTGTAAATTAATTGTCGGCCATTCAAATAAAGTTGATTTAAGTACGCGAGGTGTCTCAGTCTCCTCGCCCGCTATACCCACGCCGTAGAACCATGTCTGATGCGAAACGGATACCTTTCGGAGTTCCGACAAATACATTATGTTAACTTGTTTTTTATCATTTTTTTATTTATTTAGGAAGGCCTTTGCTTAGCATCGGGCGATGACAACCTCACACTAATAATAAATAAGTAACGTGACGATAATTTTATAGGAAACAATCATACATTTATTTTATGTCAATATAAAGAAATATGCAGAAAAAAAAAATAGAAAAATAACAAATATTTTGCTGACGATAGTACGCAATATCATTGCCAAACCATGTGGGCGGTGGTGTCGATTGCTCTCAATGTATGTCCCATTCAATTTTTGATGTAAATACTTACATGAAATATACCTGGTAATAATAAGACACGTTGCAAAAACGTGCAAAAAAAATCTTAAAAAAAAAGGATTAGAAACTTGCAAACATTTTGTTTTCCTGTTTGTCAAGCTTGTCTTACTAAAATATTGTGATTTTCTTAAATACAAGTATGTATTACAATACTTCATTGTTAGGACAAATATACCTACATAAAACATTAAAAAAAATTACATGGCTAAGAACACCCCCGACTAATTTACCTTTCAAACAAAAAACTAAATCGGATGCAACGGACACACATACACACACACACACACACAGACACGTCAAACTTATAACACCCCGTCGAAGGCCGAGTCGTCGTTCTTAGAGGCAAGCCTACGAGGCTGAAGACCGAGCAGCTCGGCACAAGCTTTGAAGTCTAAAATCAAAGTATGTCCTATGACGTACATCTCTTCTAATATTATTTTACTAGCCGAGCCCCGCGATGTTACTCACAATAAAAAGTAGCCTACGCGTGCATCCGGGGCTTAAACTATCTTCGTTCCAAATTCGATCCAATTCTGTTGATCTGTTAGAGCAACAAGTAGTGACAAATAAACACACACACACGCGAACAAACAGACTTTAAAATATATGAGTTGCACCCCGCGGTATTACCTGCCGTTGAAAAGGCTGTTCTAAACTAAAATCTATCTCCATGCCAAATTTCATCCAGATTCGTTCAGCCGTTCTGACGTAATTGAGTAACAAACATTGATCCGAACTTTCCCATCTAAATTTATATAAATTACGTGTCACGTTGTTTGTCCGCTATAGACTCCTAAACTACTTAACCGATTTCAATCAAATTTGCACACCGTGTGCAGTTCGATCTAACTTAACAGATAGGATAGCTCACATATATATGTATATATATAAATAATAAACGCGACCGAAGTCGCGGGGTGACAGCTAGTTTCGAATATAAGTGTGATGTGATAGTGTGAAGTAGAATATCACAGCTTACATTCTAAATCCCAAATACTGTAAACTTATTAACGTGACAACCCAATAAATCTTCGCATCAAAATATTGACTCACAAAACAGTTAGCTAGTATAATAATATTAATTTTCAGTTGACACCAAAATAACTGTAAACTAACTTATGGCGTCGGTCGCGTTATTAGTGCAATCATAGTGACAGGCCTTGCATTGGTAGGGTGACCATTGTTGTATAAGAATGGCGGATAAAAAAAAATGTGATCGTCTTTTGTATAAGAAAAACATAGTATAGTTTTATTATCATAGTAAAGCTTGTATCATCATCATCAGCCCGCAATCGCCCACTGCTGCACATAGGCCTCTCTTCTCGTACGCCACTCATCCCGGTCCTGTGCCAATCTTGTGCCGGTTCGACCCGGGACATTTACAATATCGTCGACCCAGCGTGCTGGAGGCCGACCAACGCTTCGTTTGCCGAAATGCGTATGCGATGTGCATATCGGCATAGTTTTAGTAAGCATAAAAATAATGGTTTTGTCAACTTTGACTGCCTCGGTGGCTCAGTTGGTAGTGATCCTGCCTTCTGAGCTTGGGGGCGTGGGTTCAATTCCCAAATTTGTGAAAAATATCTAAGTATGTATATCAGTCTCTGGCAGCCATAGTACAAGCTTTGCTTAATAAATTTAAAAATAAAACATTTTTTTTTATGATTTTTATTATTTATTATTACCTTCCACTGAAACAATGCGCAGGTTGCCACGCCATCTTTAAAAAACTTTTAAGTCATGTCAGTTTTAAGTCACAGAGGGTCATATAGCAAATAATTACCTTTTATAATGTAAATTATTAAACTTCGACCTGTAAGGAACGTCCTAAGTTTTTTTTTGCAGATAAAGTTTAAACTTATCGTAATTTTAAAGGTAGGTATGTAATGCTTTATTTATTTTGCCTAATATCATTTCTTTGTTTGGGAAAAACCGGAAAAAGTTCTCTTCATCATCATTACAATCTTTTAAATCCCACTGCAGAGACACCGACCTAGGTACCTCGAGGAAGATTGAGGCTTGAAATGAAATGAAAATATATTTATTGCCAAAGTAAAAAAACCACAATAGAAATAATTAGGTACAATAGGCAGATAACTACGGTGGCAAAGGGTGTAAGCTCAGCACTGAGCTGCGTAAAACTAGATCAGTATAAGCAAGGCTGATTTTCAGATTACCCCTAGACTCGAATTAAGTCGTCGAGGGTATAGTCACCCTCGAGTCTATAGAGGGAGGGTTTATAGAGAGGCTTACACCGTTGTCCTCTAAAATAATATTGTTTTAGCGTGAGAAGATTATGTGAACAAATCTTGTAAAAAAAATGTCTCCGTAATCCCAAACTCACAGATACTCTACTCATCAGTGACAGAGTGCGCGTATTGATTTATACGTCTTGATCTTATTTATTGTCCTTTCACGTTATTAATGCGCACGCGCAGAATCGCGCCAATGTCGCATGTCCTTGCAAAGAGTGCAATAACTACGTTTAGATACATTTCCGAAAAATTGCGCTCCAAAATTTTTACAGGCTTTGCTTAAGCTTTCGAAGTAAATGGTTTTTTTTTAACCCAGTAACCCAAAGCAAGAAAACTGAAGTAAAATATTATGTAATAACTATGAACGTTGCAGTAATATTTAATTTTTTTATTGTTTTGACAAATGCCAAATATTCACACCAAAAAAATGTTTTTGAAAATATACAATTATTTGTTTTTTAGAAGAGCTATGCTCCTCAAAAATAAGCTGCAATACTACCCCTTCTCAGAGCTGATAAAACAAAGAAAACCGGCAAAGTTCTTGTAAAATGGCGTGTTTATAACATTATCGTCTTGCTTTTCCCCCTAAGGGGCTACCAGAGATGTATTACAACATCCACACTTCGCCGTCTTATTCAGTCCCAAAATGTGACTAGGGGTGAGCCTTTTGCCATACACCAGGCTCAGCTATGTAGCAGATGACATTAAATCGCGTGTGGCACTTATAAAACTCAATCCTGACGAAAACCCAGTTATTGCACTTTTCCTTCAGACGGCAGACCAGGCGCGGGAATTTCAGGAATCGATGTATTTCGAATACCGTCTGTTTATTAGCTGTGTGTGACTGAACGATATTAATGTAACGGATAGTTGGATAGTTTTAATGCTAAATTCTGTTTAGTAAATTTACATTCGGGTCGGGATATTTCTGGTTGGTATTGAATGTAGATGACATGAGGATGTAGGGAGTAATTTTGAGGGAATCTGAAATTTGTGCGTTAAAATTTAATGATAGGTGGTGTAACAGTAAATTTAGTATTTTTTAAGTATTATCTACATAGATCTAGATCATCGTATCTAGAGTAAAAAAAATCGTTGACAGTGTGTTTAGCAAACTAGTGTAAAAAATTAGTAAAGTTTAGTGTAAAATGCTACAGTATTTTGCTGTAATGTTTTTAGTCATTATTTTTTGGAAGAAAAGTATTGTATTAGGTAAAACCAGTATTTTAAATATCTACAGTTTTATTGATTCAGACACTTTGTTATAGATTTGTTCTAAAAAAAGTTTTCTAAATAACAGAAAAGTCTCACAGTCTGTCTGTTTTAGCTTAGAGTATCATTCTAAATAAAATAATGTATACTTAGTATTTGATCTAAACGCTTCTCATTTATTTTTTCAATTCCCAGTTTCCACTTATTTCCAATTCATCCTTCAAAATAAACACAAATCCAATGTCAAAGTCCGCCCCTGCCCACGCGTAATGAATCTCCGACATCCAGCAGGCCAGGGCCGCACTCAATTACTCATTGTGTCAAAATAATGTGAATAATCGGATATTGGTTATTTGGAGATGAAAATAAATTAATTACAACGTTTTGAAGAAAAGTACTATCCTCAATGCCGTCGTATATTAAGTACTACTCAAATTAATGTCCTGTTTAACTTTACAGGAAAAAAAGTACGATACTACCAAATACTAGATAGATAGATAGATAAACTCTTTATTGTTCACAGCACAAATAACAAAACAACAAGAGAAAAATTACAATAAAACTTATTATATAGTGTAACAACTGGCGGCCTTATCACTAAAAGCGATCTCTTCCAGGTAACCTTAGGATGGAGAGGATACGACAAATGAGTATGGGACAGGGTGTGCAAAAATAACTAAAATAAACATAAAATTGATAAAAAAACAAAAAAAAAAAAAAAACAAAACATCGAGTGTAATACCTACGAGTATAGACCTACATAAACTATTTCAATAAAACTTACATAAACATACGAGTACATGTCATACATAATACACTAGCTGCGCCCCGCGGTTTCACCCGCGGTTAAAAAGTATGTGCTATTCTAGACTATAATCTATCTCTGTGCCAAATTTCATCCAGATCAGTTCAGAAGTTCTGGCGTAAAAGAGTAACAAACATCCATCCATCCATCCATACATACAAACATTCGCGTTTATAATATTAGTAGGATTCTAATACTTAAAATACATATAGTTAATAAAATATACTAATTATTACATACATATATCATACTACTTAGTTATGAACAAGTCAATCACTAACTATTACTTATATCACCATATTATAGAGGTACATATCTACCTAATGGTTGATTTTAGACTACCTACTAATTTCTGTTTAACCATATACGAGTACAAGATGCTAGTTCTGGATGTAGTAATCCTTTAGAGTGTAGTTCTACCCGCCAAAATGAACAACTTCTAGAACATAACTTAGCAAAACTCGAAAGAAAAGTAATCGAGTCTCCATACAAAATAACACGTCACGTGATTAATTTTGTATGAAGACTTGAATTTTTTGTTCTCGAATTTTGGATACTAGTTTTCCAAAAGTCGTTTCCTATGGCGGGTAGAACAACACTCTTTAAGTATTACTACACCTTAAACCAGCACGTTGTATGTTTTTTTAAAGAAAACAGTCGGATAGATGTTTTTGTAATTGTTAAGTTTGTCTTCTTCTATCAATCTGTCTACATAAAATAAAACAAAGTCGTTTTCCACCTCTATAAATACAATACAATACAATACTTTAAAATACAACAACTCTGTATTAAAAACATAAAATAATTGCAACAATACTTAAATAAGGCTAAACTAAGTTTTTAATGGGTGGCCTTATTGCTCAAAACGATCTTTTCCAGGCAACCTGTTTCTATTTGTCTCTTGACTTGTGATCGATCTTGATTTATGACTTTCTAATCTAGTTCTTATTTAAGGGATTTTCAATATGTTTAGTCCCAAATAAACATTTTTTTCTTCTTTTCTCTTTCCTTGTCTTACTACATATTCGCTAACTCTTTTTAGACCACTTAACGGATTTTGATGTGGTTTTCACCATCAGTTAGATGTTTTTTTATGGAGGGTTTTGTTTATAAGTATTGTGCAAAGCCAGAGCGGGTGGCTTGTTTTCTATATTTAAAAAAAAAGTTTCTTTCGTATCTATTTGGTTGTTTAATGCCCTATCTATTTTTAAACCATTCATATATTGAAGTTTAAATTCTCCATAATGCAAAGTAGAAGAAGGTCCGTTCAGGCAGAGTCCCAGTCTAGCGAGGTGGAAAGCTGAGCAGAAAAGCACCAAACAAATAGTTCTGAGCATTAACTAAAACTTTTAAGAAAATAATCATTTCGTACATTTTAACAAACCTACCATATACTAATGTTCATCACATGAATGTTTGCCCAAGATGGGAATCAAACCAAAGGCAGCATTAGCTGTGACCTTGTGATCTCGAAACCACTTTTTACTTAATTCTGATTCATAATTTTAACTCTAATGGATTGAAACCTCAAAGTAACTTCGTCAGTTCTCAAAAGAATTGATTAATAGTTTCAAACGGACAGTAGCTGCTATAGTCGTATTTTTTGTGACGTCCGGTCTCTGGGTCTCTTTTGTGTGGGTCCATTTATCACGAGATTTCATCGCGTCGATCCGATCGAAGTATTATCGATATTGTGACGTATACTTGATGATCTACTGCGATTGCAGTTGTTCAACTTCCAAAGAGATGGTTCTTCTTCCTTCAACTTCAATTTCAACTTGGTTCAGCAACTCTTGGTTTATGATTCTTGCAAGCTTAGCATGGATACGTAACGTGAAAACGGTCGACTCTTTTTATCAAGACAGACATATGTTTACACATAGCCTTGTCACGTTCTCGCATGACAAAAAGTGATTAGAAGAATGGGTGCGCATGCTAGAAGTGCAGGTTTGATTGGGTTTTTTTCGTTAGCCTTTAAATTTGCTTGGCAACGTCACAAAAGGCTTAATCACGTTCCATTCTGCACAAGTGCTTTTTAATCCGTTATTTTTTTTGACGTAGCAACGTCTAATAAATCGATGAGCGCCGGCAGCACGCACGTAAATGGATTACTCATTGTAACGTTACGATCGGAGCGAGAGCGCTACATGAGCGATTTATTCATAAAAGTATGCAATCATTTCATCAATGTTTTGTTATGACGTTGTCACGTTAAACTATCATCCGTAAACCGACTTTCCAGACTACCAATTTTTTTATAGGCTTGCGTTTGTCCACTATCTTGTTTACTGTCTGGCAATGATGCAGTTTACGATGGAGCACTCATGTCTACTTTGTGGTAAGCTACGCTACTGCGCTCATTTCTCCTACTTCATATTTATCGATATTATTATTCGATTTGATCGAGTCTTTTTATTTGCTACTGGGCGTTCTTTGATGATTAATCCTCGAGGAATGTAGCGATCAGTGACAGGTTGAGCGATACTTATTTTACACCTTGTTGGTTTTTTTATTCGTTTTTAGCTGTCTGTTACCTCTTTACAATGTTTCGCCTTCGGTTATACTTGATTTAATTTTGGTATGAAACCATTCAGTGTGAATATTAAGGCTCAACGTTTCGTTCATGGCGCGAAATTTAAAATTCAAGCAAACTAACTATCTGGTGCATTACTGTTCAATTTATTTACAAAATAATGTAAGGTAAATTTTGTATATGATCTACGATGGTCCCAATTTCATCATTGCTGAATTTAGCTACCCAGTCTAGCTTCAGAACCAAAAACACTATTTAAAATTAAAATTTCGTGCCATGAGACGACGATCCTTGACCATGACCTTAAGATCTTAAATCGGGTTAAGGTACATCTCGACACTTTAAAATCTAGCCCATGGACGAGATGTCCATTTCTGGAACTGACTATAGGTGTACTCGCCCGATCAAGAACACTGGCAAGCAAGTTCGTATAGGTCGAGTAACTAGCCCTGATGTCAGGGTTTCTAGGCCGCCCGAAGGCCTCTGACATGGCTTGACGATGATATGGATTCATCGATTGATATAGAACAGACAACTGGGGGCTACAATATGACGTGTGGTCCGAGCCACGATATAGCGCTCAATTTGTAAACGTCACCCGCGGTCACCCATCTCTGCGCTGACCGTGTCGTACGTTGCTTTAAATCGGTAACCGCTTACAGCCACCTAGTCAAGCTATGTTGTACATATATGTACACATATGTACCGTGAATTTTTTTTTGTTGATTTTTAGGTATAGCCTCCGACGCTGCGCGACCGTGAATCGTAAAGACATGCCTCATGGTTCATTAAAAAAATAACTTGGCTTTGGTTCAAACTTTTCGATTGCTATTATATGTACAACAAGATAAACAAAGCAAGATAAGAACTGTTTGTAAATAAAAACCTGATAGGTAATTAAATTATCTTTTCTGTATTTCTGTACCAACTCCTTTCGTAATTTTAAAGATTGCATTAAAATGATTACATATTTTAGTTTACCCATTTTTAGAATGGGTACCCAATGAATTTTAAATATCTATTTTCTAATACCTAACTTTTGTAACCATGCCTGTCTCTGTCCTACCGCAAGTTGTACGAGTACGATTTCGTCGACAATTATAGAAGAGTATTCAGTTGCTCGTCCGTGTCAAGATGAACAACACTCCTCTATATCTATATTTTGTTATGTAGCAATTTAGGATATTTACGTACTTACTTGTTTTAAATTCAAAACAAAAATGTCACCGACCTCTAGCCTCGTCCAATAAAAACGATCAAACAGCGAAGTGTGGAAGTATTTTATAAATGGATGTCGCTCTGAGCAGCCATCGAACGCTGTTCGATTCCAGAGATTATCTATCAAGTGGACAGTATCGCGGTATAGAGATCTTGCGCGCGGTGTGGCGATTATAGAGGGTGTTGAAGTTTCTGAGTGTTAGTGTCAGTGGGTTTTTGGAGCCTTGAAAATTCCAATTTTAAAAATTGGATTTCATTCATTCAGTTAAAAACTTTAATAGATAGTTTTTAGTGAGTAGATACTCAACATCTATTTTTTAAGTAGTGCAGTAAAGGATTCTGCAGTACTTTGGGCACATTGCGAGAAAACCGGCGGACCAGCTTGAAATCTATAAGGCAGGTGTAAAGTTGGCCATTTGAGCTAAATCGCGGCGTCCTATTATTTCATAAACATATTTTTTCCAAAAAGTATAAGTAAGAAAGTAAAGCACAGAAGTAAAAAAATAGGACTAATTTGGCCATGATTTCATCATTTGATAATTGATAGTGTAGTTGAAATGGCCTACCATTTTAGCCTAAGTATATTCAGCCTATATTATAGTGACTACCTTTAATACATATACTGAGATACATTTTTTACTAGTTCCGAGGGCAGGGTTAATAATGTTAGTGTACTTACTTGTATTAATATTCAGTTCTAAGTCGTAAACCAATTAAATGTAAGTAGGTACTTTTAATATTGTAATTTTTAGATCTAATTTTTTAAACAATAAATATATTTTGTATTTGTATTTGTAATAATCATAATCATAGCTGTAACCTGAAACAAAATATACTATATACTATAGTATACTATACTCTACATTATCCGTGAGTGCACACTGCACACTGCTGCTATGTACAATAAAGCTTGCACTGTTAAAAACAAAATATGTAGATACAATAATAGAATATGGTGAATGTACATTTCATACTATTATTATTTTCTTTTTTACTTACAAATTTTTTATGTCCTATAACTGCGCCTATATATTCAGCGTTGAGCAATATTTTAAACCAAATACAGTATTTGTCAGTAAAATTACTATAATGCCTAGCTTTTCTCTTTTGCCAAAGAGATGGTTGTCAGTTTAAGCCGCCGTATTCACCAACATTTCTTTTTACTTACTTCATTTCATAGATTTCTAGCCTGACGCCCTGAACTAGCACCACCCTGTACATAAACCCCAAACCAGTGGCTACACAAATCAGCTCACCGATCTATCGGGCCAATACCGATTATCTCCGGTGGACTAATCATTTTTATCTCTCGCCTCGGAAGTACAACGCTGATGGATTGATGGTGCAGGATCTATTAGTCAGGTACTGGGTGGTGACGGTAATTGGTGTCTGTTTACTAGTAGGTACCGGTTGGTGTTAGTCCTGGGTATTGAGAAGGTGATGGTTATCAGATACTCGTACGATCTCGGAACTAGCGCGAAGCCTTGCGTTGGGTAAGAGAGAGGAGTGTGGTGGATCAGAGGAAGGTCTAACAATTTGAGTTTGTTTTACAAAGTCAAAATACACAAACATTTTTGCTAGACTCAATTGGTACAAGACCAGGATAAGTGACATATAAATGGTAGTAACTATGCCTAGCAGCGGGCTGGAAATGACGATATTATGTCATATCTCTATATATCATATCTATCGCAGATTCATAGAGATATCTTATAGAGCATATCATAACAAATGTTTGGTTGGTGGTTGTCTGATAGAGAGTACGCTTTCTACAGAGAATATGCGACGTTGATATCAACTGTTTTATGAGATTATTTATAATAATTTAAACGTACACCACTTAACCGTCATTTTAATATACTAGCAAACTAATGGCTCGCTCCCTACATCATGACAAACAACTTTTACTATGGAATCAAACCTGAAATCGCAAAATTAAAAATCAGCTGTTCCATAAAAAAGTGGATTGACCGACGACAAAATGTATAGAACAGCTGATTTTTGTTTTGCGATTTCAGGGTTGGTTGGTCCTATGGCAAAAGTTCACAGTAAGAATCATAACATAAGGGTTACGTGACGCTCTGAATTTTCCATACAAACGCGCTTCTCAAATTACTTGAAAATTCGTCAGATTATGATGAAATTTGGCAAGTAAAATTAAATGACCTATATTTCCGCTCCTATGTTCTTGGTTTTTGGAAATACTCCTTCAAGATAAAATAGAGCTATGAAAAATGTCCGCATTTGTAAGGGGTCACTTTTGACTGATTTATTTAATAGATAGATAAACCGAATCAAAAATTTACATTAGAGAGAATTTACAATTTTACATAGAGAAGTTGTCTACAACATTCACTTTTAAATTGATCCATAACACAAAGAAAATTCTTAGTTATTTAAGAATAATTAGAGAAATGCGAAAGTCATAAAAATGATTTAAATTGCAATTTGTCACTCTTCGTCGTCTTCTTCTAGACGAAATGGCAATACAACCTTTAGCCAATGCGAAGTTAGCCCTAGCCTTAGCCTTAGTGGTTGCCAGCCCTTAAGTGTAGGGAGTCTGCCTTTCAAATTTTTCAAGTAGATAATATGTATAATATTATATATTATTAAAATAAATACCTACCTAAATAATTAAATACCTGTAGTATATGTATATTATTAAAATTAGTGGTGTAATGATAACAGGAAAAGAGTAGCTAATGCAAAGATATACGACTTATTTAAAAGACCTTCACCTATCCGGTCAATGAATGAACTGAACCAAATTCGAGTTCATCATCCGATCACGTTTGTCGGTTCTTTTGACGATAAATCTATCGACTCTGACGAATGTCTTTGCATATTTTTGTGTCAGGAATCGAATGCCGCTTATCTCCGGTCGATTTGTGTCTGAATCGATTGTGAGCGATTCGGAACGGCTATTTCTCAAGTCGGATACTACTGTAACAAAATCGATGTTTTTTGCTCCTTTGTAGAGCATTTTGTTGCGAGAAATTTTGTGAAGCCATGAAGACGTATATATTTTATCTACTAGCTAGACTTATTTGCGGAACCAAATGCAGTTAAGAGTATGTTAAAGAAGTAGGTAAGCGAAGATTTCAGTCTACTGGGGCCATGCGGCATGGTTGTATAGTACTAACGACCCGCCCCGGCTTTACACGGTACCTACAAACTTTTCGTGAAAAACTACCTGACTGACGGTAAAAACCGCGTCAAAATCTTTTTTTTTTAAAGATTGAATGGGCCCACGTTAGACCACAGCACACCTGATGGAAAGTGACGACGCGGTCTAAGATGGAGCACGCTTGCCCATGAGGTGCCTATTCACTCTTGTCTTCTCGTATTCATGGTTGTGGTTTAGGAGTTAGCGGATATACAGACAGAAAGACAGGCAGACGCAAAAAGAGAAATTGTTTTGTACTTAGTAGAGAAGAGATGTATGTAAGTTTATATTATTGTTCGAGGATGACTGTCTTGAAGTATGGCTAATCTGAAGTTCATAATTTTTTCTTAAAGCAAGTTGTTCAAACTTTGTTTATTAGTTTTGGAGTTACGAGGTCTTGGTTTGAGGTGAACGACTAGATTGTTAAGTATCAAATCAAATTTCAAGTAACTATATGGTTAATGTGACTATTTAATTGAATGCTTTGACATAGTAACGATTACCAAAATACACGCATACATATCGTCACGCTTTTTCCCCCGGGGCGCTGGCAGAGGTGTAATACAATACCCGCTCTTCGCCGAACGATATTCAGTCCCAAATGTGACAGGGGGCGAGCCTGTCACCATACACCGGGCTCCAATCATGTAGCAGATGACATACAATACGCACATATGCTCAAACAATGAACAAATTGGTGTGTGCCGTCGGCTGGGTTCGAATCCGCTCCCACGGGCTTGAGAGGAGGGCCTTCTCCCAACTAGGCTGCCATCGCATTACCAAAATATAAAATATATCCTCTTAAAAACCACAACATAGCTGGTTCCCAATTATGTCTCAATAAGGTAGGTCCTCCACTTAAATCGATTTGTCCCGAACGCGTTCCGAAGCGACAAAAAAGCCTTGATACGCGTCGCTCAATCAAAATAATGACTTTATTTAACATTGACAATAAAATATCGCTTCCTCTATTGTGCTCCACCGCATAAGTAGGTGGATAGCTTTAGGATGGTGTTGGGTGAGGTGGGGTAAAATGGTCATGTGAATTTTGATGCTAGAGAAAAAGGAAAATAGTTATAAATTCTGTATCAATAACTTAAAGCACTTTTAGATTAGATTTTACAGTTAGTTAAGCGTTTTAGTTTTGAAAATGAAAAATTTGATTGTGCCGAAACCAGAGATCAGTCAATCTTTTAGTCAATACCGAATTATTTTTTTTTTTTTTTGCCACCCGTAACTTTTATTGGGATGGACATAGATAGAGGGCAGAACGGAACAGAATCAATTCTTTACTGTTGGTTTAGTTTGTAACTAGATCTATGCTTACGTCTGGTTTAATTTGGAGACTAAGATGATTCCTAAAAATATTTAAAACTTGTACCCAAGCAACTGAAGAAAATGTAGTAAATGACTCTTAAATTAAAACCGCAACAATTTTTCCAGGAAACATCTGACGATCAACTTTACCCCACGACACCCAAACATATCCATTGAATGCCCGATCCAAGTCCAAAGCTGACAATACTGATTGACTCCCATAAAGCATCGTATTGAGATATCCGTCACTGAAGACAATGCCGGTTCGATTCCCGCCAGATGACGGGATTAGTTCGGTCGCATCGTGATCGACTGCGATCGATATGTGAGGATAAAAGAACAATAACCCGTTATTTATTATCAGAATTATTTTGAGGCCATAAAGAAGTATAATAATCGAGGACAAACTCAGCTATTGATCTGGCTCATGAGGTAACCGCCATGTGGGATGTTCACGAGGATCATTGTCCCTGTAGTTACTACAATCAGTTGTCTTATAGCATAGAAGAACAACTCAAAAAAAGGCTCTCTTTAGTTGGTTGGGACCGCTGTTGCACAAAAGAAGAGAATGCAGAAAGCTATCAGCTTCGATCATAAATAAGAGAGACGGTTCGAAAACCTAATCATGGACAGCATAAATTAGGTGCATGCACACAAGTCACCGTTGTCAAAAACGCAATAGTGATAATTATTGTTGTCTCGTTCTTACTACAGTCTCTTGTACGTCTCTCTGTCTTTGTTACACAGAACAAAATAATGTCAACGGAGCTGTGTAGTGTCTGTTTGCTTGTTGTTGTATTTGAGCCACGTGCTGTGTACTAGAAATCGGACTCGTTTTGTCAAACGGGCATCGAATTGCTAAGTTTCTCTGCAGCCCCGACCTTAAGTAGTTGGAGACCAGTCCAGCTGCTGGCAATACGAATCATCTCAGCCGAAAGACGTCGACTGCTAGATAAGAGCTTCCACCAGTGATCTCCACAAAGACTGGTCTTGCGCTACCCGCACTAAAGGTACGCGGTCGAGTTGACGCGTGAGATGAGATCTGGTCACTTTCACTCCTATGCCTTTTCAAACAAGAGAGACAAAGACCAGAAAATATCTCAAATTGTAGAAATAGCCTTCATGGTTGTTGATTCACCTTATAGGACCTTCCCAAGCGGCGTCAAGATCACAATCACGAAAACTCAGCTAACAATTACAATATCGTCAATGACAAAAACGAAAAACAGTGAAATCCAAAGAAATAAAGACTGCAATGGAAACCCATCGAACCCTCGATATAGCAAAAACAATGGGAGACCTCTTATTGTGGATCCCCGGATCCATCATTACGGAGACAATCGGCAAATGATCCAACCGACTAATAGGTACTAGCGCAAATGACGATTTGATGCAGAATAGAGAGGTAAGATACGACAGGAGATGTCTGCCTAATATGCTCTTGCTTCGTAGAAGCAAGTTTTTTTGGTTTAAAAAAGCAGTAATAATCAGTATGTCAGTAGTAAGTAATCTCCATTATCCTTGAACTATATTATTTTGTTTTTTAACATCATATATTTTGACTTTAGCCTAAAGCCATTGGCGTTATCAGTAAAGAATTAATTTGGATTTGAAGGTTTAAATACTAGAACAGATTATGGCTGCCTAATAAACAGGTAACTTGGTCGTCAGTGCAATATGGTCTTTAAAGGCGCGGTCATAAAGTGTAACAGATTTCTCATAGTTTCTTGTATGATACCTAATTGTTAAATAATATTTTCCGCTAGTTTGTCATTTATCAAATGATTTGATGCTAAATGTGTTAATGAATGGAACCAGTAAAACTTTAAAATGTATTACTTGAAGGGCAGTCGTAGGAAGAAAATACCTAATTGTTAAAATACTAAAAAATCCCTAAAATTAAAATTGCTATTGAATTATACTCTATTACCTACTCATATTAAAAAAACAGCAGACATTTGATGACAATTCGACAATTTCAAAGCTTGCCTAATGTTTTAATATACAATGAAAATTTTTATTCTTTGACCACTGCTTCCACAGAAACTCCAGGGCTGTCGCGTCATTAATGTAAGTGACTCTCAGTTCGATGTGCAGACGTTTTTTGTCTGTCTACTTGATTGATAAAGAAATGGTAGGGATACGACACTCTTTCACGCAAACCCTCTTACATTTGCATTCGAAAAATAGAAATATCGCCTCTATTGCTTCAACATAGAATCGATCACAGCATCAAAGAAAACTAAAGTAATGTTGGATAGAAACCAATCCTCCCTAACAATCTTTTCAATGACAAACTTTGACGTGCTTTTAACAACTGTGTTTAGCGTTCAAATCTAATTCTTATTACCTTGAGATAACGTTCTATTTTTTGGATTTCAGCTCTGCTTATGTTGGTTGATGAGTAAAATCATTTTGTGGCTCGTTTTGAATTGGTTTGCAAGTGTTTCGTCGTTTCAATGTGAAAGAATGGGTGTACAATGGATTGATTTCCGAGGGACATTTAAAATGATTCGTGGCTTGAGAGCGATCTGAAAATGAGAGTAAAAGAGCAGGTTTAATAGAACTAAGTGTTTTCATCTCTAGTTGATTTTTCTTTAGTATTTTTGTACTTTCAGGATATAGACTATGGTCAAAGATTATGATTAAATTTGGTTAGTATAAGAGATGGGTCAGATGGGTATATTGAACTTTAAAGGAACTGTTATTGTAAAAAAATATACTTGTCATGGAAGATCAATTTATATAATTTTTCAAGTATCTAGTATTGCAAATGTTAAACAACCAAAACGCAATGCAAAATATTTAAAACATGACAAAAGCTTCAGCAAACGATGTAAGCAAAAGATGTTACCAAGATTACGTCGAGTATTTTACCAATAAACTTTTTCAAGTACCTTCTAACAAAACCATTGAACGAGAAATAGTAAAAAATACGTCAAGTGCTTGTCGTGACACGCTTATTTTAGGGTTCTGTATTTGGAGCAACATTTCAATTAAATAAATCATCAATCAGCATTGCAACTGACTTTATATATTTTTATTTATCACCCGATAAATAAAAAATATATAAAGTCGGTTAGATTTTTTAGTTGTTATTCTTTTGGCTGGGCTGTATTTCTTAAACTTTCTAATGTTTCTATTATATGGCTCTATTTCCCACTTAATTATACTCTAACCTCCTAAAAAATGAGCGTTGTATAGCCTCTAAATACCTATACAGCGCTTTGTCTTTTTATTTCTTTCAAATGTTTAAACTCGATCTAAAAATACAAAACACTGTGTAACTATTTCAAAGCTATTCAACGGTTATTAGTAAGGAGGTAGGTACATCATATTGGTGAGCTATATACAAACGGCCCGACGACTTACAGACAGAAATATAGTCACGTCAAAACCATAAGAATTTCTTATTGTACCACGGAACCCCAAAAACATAAGAAGTCAAGAATGAAAGGAGTCACGCGACAGGAAACTTACGGGACGACAATCGAAAATAATATAAGGTTTTTGTGTCACAAATCGAAAATCACGCAACCCTGATGTCAATAAGCCGACCAATCACACGCAGGTAAGCGAATAAATCTCGAATATTAGAGATCCTTTGAAGGATAACGAAACTACAAAAAATGTGTGGATCATCAACTCAGTCGGAAGACGTCTACTGCTGGACAAAGGTCTCCCCCAAATCATTGGGAAAAATCCCAAAAACGTTACTATTTTGAGTGTGCATCTACTTAGTAAAAAATCAGAATTCAAACTTCAGAAAACAATTTGATATCTATATAAAAATAACATTAAAAGAAAAGAAACAACATAATGAAAAAAACCTCAAACATTTTTTTTTTAATTCACATTGACTAAGCTTGTAAAACAAAATATTAAACTGACCGATTTATACAACTAAATTATAAAAAGCCAAAATAAAAATAAGAGTAAAAGAATAGAAATAACATATTAATAAAAACTCAAAACTAAATTATTTAATCCCATAACTTAGACATTTGACTTCTTGCAAAACAAATCATTATTAAACTGACTGATTATTACAACTAAAATAGAAAAGCCAGTTAAAAAACGGAGAAGTTATTAAAACATTGGCAATATTGCTACATTGAACTAGTCTTTTCTCAAAAAATGTAAAAATAAAACCTACTGAACACTGTCCACAAAAACCATACCGATTAAACAAGACCAAAACAACGGTATCAAAGATTTCTCCTCTAATACACATCAACAGCACTCTTAATCCTCTTAAATCGAAATCTTCAATACAAAAAATACAAAAAAAAAATCACAAAAGCTCGGCAACAATAGGCTTTTTTTCCGAAATGAAAGGTTGACACTGCTATTGATATGCTATAAAAAGTATCGTGGGAGTACGCAGGTAGGTATGGAATTATGGATCGATACAAGTAACCTTTCTGTATGGTTATCGATTCTTTGACCGATTTGACTGTGACTATGATTTGAACAGGGGCGCTATTCCTGCGCGTGAGATGAAATGAGATTTTATCTTGGTCACTCTCACACCTATGACGTTTCAAACGAGAGCAACAAGGACGAAAAAAGGTGAGATGAAAATCTCAAATCTCCGAATAGGGCCACAGGTGACTCGCCCTTTTCAATACATCTAGTGCAAGTATTAAGAAAGTTACATACAGGTTTTAGTAAGTACTAGCTACGCCCCACAGT
The DNA here is from genome assembly GCA_911728515.1 of Peribatodes rhomboidaria. Classification (NCBI taxonomy): domain Eukaryota; kingdom Metazoa; phylum Arthropoda; class Insecta; order Lepidoptera; family Geometridae; genus Peribatodes; species Peribatodes rhomboidaria. The sequence continues at coordinate 14,085,533 of OU452187.1, read as the reverse complement.
TAAAAAGTAGCCTATGTGTTGATCCATCTTATAAGCTACCTACACACCAAACTTCATCAAAATCCATCCACCCCTTCGAGTGTGAAGATGTAACAAACAAACACAAGCACCTTCAAATTTTTGCCTTTTTAATGTAAGTAGGATAAATGACCTCAGAGCCCACTTAGCAATCTTGGTATTCATTTGTTTGACGATAACTTGAGTATCGTTGATTAAATCTACATGAAATTTTGCAGGCAAGTAGTCTATGCAAATTTGATTTTTTAATTTAAATATGAGCGAAATCACACGAGAAATTATGGAGATATGCGAGGTCTCCGTTATAGCAGATTAAGATATGTTACAAATTATAACATATTACCAATATAATTATAATACCAATATCCTACTAATATTATAAACGCGAAAGTTTGTAAGAATGGATGGATGGATGGATGTTTGTTACTCTTTCACGCCAGAACGGCTGAACAGATCTGTTTGAAATTTGGCGCGGAGATAGATTATTGTCTAGAATAGCACATAGGATACTTTTTATATACGCTGGTGAAACCGCGGGGCGCAGGTAGTAATATTTATAATATATTACCAATAATGACCCCGATGCAAAAAATATACTAATGTAAACAAGAGTTTGAACAATTAAGAGTTATGCATTATTATCTACATCGTTTTTAACTTGAGGGTCCGGCAGTGACCTCTTTAGACTAACTTCGCATTGGCTAAATGTTTTCTATAGCCATTTCGTCTAGAAGAAGACGTCGAGCGAAGAGAGCAAGTAAAGATACTGACGAGCCTCTAAATTTATCTACAAATTGACAAAATGCCATTTCAATAGCTTTTTTATGACTTTTGCACTTCTCTAATCATTCTTAAGTAACTAAAAAAGATCCCCTGTATTCTGAATTAATTTAAAAGTCAATGATGTAGACAACCTCTCTGTGTAAAAGGATTTTTAATTTGCTCTGTTTATCTATTAAATAAATCAGTCAAACTAACCCCCCACAAATTCGGATATTTTTCAAAGCTTGATATAGTTTATTTAATTGTACATGCCAAATTTCATCATAATCTTACAAATTGTTTTCAAAAAATTTGACAAGCGCAGTTGTATGAAAAAATTGAGAGCGTCGCGGAACCATGAAGGTTGCCCGGAAGAGATTGCTCTTAGCGATGAGGTCATCAGTCTGTCTTTCATATTTAATTTCGTCAACATATTCCGATGTACCAGTTCCTATTTATACATCGAACGATTTACAGCGTTCGAGTTCAAGATTTAATACTAACACCGAACGCACTAATAAATTACATCATTTTGACGTTTGCCGGAATCGTAATAATAAGGTAGTTCTCACACTGCTCTGTCATGCGACCGACCAACGGACCAGCCGACGCGACGCGACGACGGTGCGCGGGAAGGCAAATTGGTACGCATGCTACGGAGACGCGTGGTCGAATTAGAAAGTGTACAACTTTAGAAATTGACCAAGTTAGGGCGTGGATCAAGTCAACCGAAGGGAATGTGTTTTGTTACTCGTGTTTTATATACAAACTGGGCTCGAACCGTAACATCTTCGGCCACTGACACTGGACGACCACGAACCAGGTACGGTTTGATAACGGTACGGCTCGTGAAATACTTCGGTCGCGGCATTAAAATAACCACCCTGCTCACCGTCGCGTCGTCTGACACGGAGCAATGTGGGGATCACCTAACGTAACACGTGATTTTGTTTGGATATGTCAAATGTAGTCTTTGATGAATTCCGATGAATTTGTTTGATATTTTTTAGTTGGATTTGTGTTTGATTTTAAAAGTGTTGGGATTTTACTTTGGGTGTACCGTGTACCAATTTACCGAGCAAAACGAAGGTGCCAGAGTCGAAGTGGTTAAATTGACTATGGTATGATAACGTACTGATTTTGGGTGTGTTTATTCTACACGCCAAAGTGAACAAATTTTAGAACCCATTTTTCAAAATTCGAGAACAAAAAATTGGAAGGACTCTAATTTTTTTTCTTCCTTACAAGAATTTTATTATGGAAAGTTATTTTTATGGTTTGCCACAAATTTTTTTCTTGAATTTTCCAAAAATGTCTTCCAAGCTGCTGCTCACTTTGTCGGGTAGAACAACACCCTTGTAGCGTCTAAACACGCCACATTTAATAGTTAAAATGTCAATGTCAAAAGTGAATCCGAAAAGGTGAATTTTGCCGCGCCAAGCGCCATCTGTGGGTGCTTGGGGCGAAGCAGACTTCCGCCTACACTTGTTTTCACGACCATCTCAGCTCTAGCAATGTAACGCTCACACAAAAATTTATACAATTGTAATTAGTTCTAAATTAACTTGTATTCGTCTCTGGAAGTACAACGCTGTGTCCAACAAACCCTCCGTGTGTTTTTATTGGCAAATTATTAATTTGGCCCATTGCCAAACCCTTATATATTACCACACTCAAAAAGCAGCACCTTGTAGGTATATCCAGTTCTTACCAACAACAAACATCAGAAGGCTCCAATTTAAAATCGAATCAAGTAGGAATATCAATCAAAGATCGTAAAGGCGCAGATCGTAAACATTTCATTTTGTTCTAGAGACTTAAAATCAATATTGAATGCAATCGACGGTAATAACGCGCTTCGTAGTAATAAAGGTTCAAACTCAGAGGCTGGGAGTATTCTGGGAGATGCTGCATGAAGATTGGTGTAGTTTCAATCCTGTTTCGATTTGGTTTTGAGGTTGCTAGTGCGTTAATACAACTGATAATCATGGTCGGCAGATCAATGAGAGATAAGAGAGAGTGAGAAACCAAGAAAATAAGAAAATATACTTCGTGCTTTTTTCTTTTATTAAATACGTACGTGTTACGTACGTAACACGTCTTTGTTAAATGTTGTAGGATTCCAAAAATATGAAAAGTTTTTCTTATTTAGTTATAAACAGAGTGATGAAACAGAAAGGTGACGCTGCGCCGAAAGGAGCTCATTGTACATACTCGTTATTTTAAACATTTTACTGGACTAATACCTACGGATTGTTAGAAATTGTTCGTATTCTTCACCCTCAGAAAATTAGCTATTTTAAAAGCGACTTCAAGCAATTCATGTAGAGAGTTCTAAATTCGGAAATGTAATTTCTGGTGTAATTTGTTACACAAAATTCCGTAATCCATAAACCTTTTTTATTTATTTTAAAGGTACTTATTTCCTTACATATTGGCTCAATTTTTTTTCCAGAATCTAATTCTGTATTATATTATGTGTGATGATAATATTACAACCTCTATTATACTCTTCCAGAATACTCCTAATGCGCCGGCGCCACCGTTCTCTCTAATTTGTGAGTTGCGCCGACTAGCGCCATCTATTTAGCGGCGCCCGCTACTGTGTGGTATAAAGAAAGATAATAAAAATTGACTGTGAAATTTAAATTTTTATGTTACTCTACGTAGAATTGAAACATTTGTGTCTATTAAGGTTAGGAAGCTAGAAATATGAATTAGCAGTTTTAAGGATAGATATGACTTACACTCTAATACAAAATTCTATCCCTAAAACTATTAATTAAATGTAAAAAAATATATCTAAAAACGACACAACTAACTACCAGTTGCTTTGAGTTAAAAATTAAACAAAAAAACTTGTTTTCCTAATTATACAGGGTCCACTATACATCCATTATAGAGGGTAACCATTGTAAACCAAATAAACCTAAGTAGGGACTTTTAATATTGTAATTTTTAGCTCTAATTTTTTAAACAATAAAGTTATTTGTATTTGTATTGGTATAGGGTGTACTAAGCCAAAAGGGAGTTATTATACTCATCATTATGAACAATTTTTACTACGGAGCAAACCCAAAATCTCGAAAAAAAGTCATAAGGATGTTCCTTAAAAATTTCATTGATCGTCGACAAAATGGATGGAACAGCGGTTATTTATTTGGTTTCAGGGTTGGCTCCATAGTTTGGCCTTAGAACCCCAACCCTTTCCTGTTAACTCTGTAGTTTATCTAATCCTATTTTAAAATTAAAACGAACTTCAATAACCACAGAGTTTTACAGCCTCAAATGAAAGTAATAATCAAACAGTAGCACTTAGCTACTATACAATCGATTCCACAAAAAGAGTGAGTCGAATCAAATCCGATTGTAACGATGCAATTACGATCATCGAGTCGAATGGAGAATCAATGTCGGCGCCTTTGACGACAGCCAGCCAATCAAGGGGAAGTGGGGTCATTTCGAATTAGTTCTTTAACGGCTTTCGCGTTTTGTAGAACCTGTTTTTGCAATTTGCATTTTGTGTGAACATAATATGTGCGTATTTTAAGTCATCATCCTATTAATATTATAAACGCGAAAGTTTGTAAGAATGTATGGATGGATGTTTGTTACTCTTTCACGTTAGAACGGCTGAACAGTTCTGGATGAAATTTGGCACAGGGATAGATTATATTTGGAATAGCACATAGGATACTTTTTAACCGCGGGTGAAACCGCGGGACGCAGCTAGTCTGTTTTATAGCTGGAGCCCGGTGTAGTGCGACAGGCTCGTCCCTGTCATATTTGGGACTGAATATCGTCCGACACAGTGTGGGTGTTATAATATACTTCTTCCAGCCCCTACGAGAAAAAAGCGTGACGATAATATTATAGGATGTTATATGCTGTTTGTTATGTTGCATTTTTGCATTTATCATCTTACCATCCCGCTATAACAATCGAATTGTGAAAGGTTGTATGATTGGATATTTAGGCCCCTAATAACCATACAAAAAAAAAAAACGGCTGAACGAATTCGGGTGAAATCTAGAATAAGGCTTCGTACTGATTAAGCAAAAATGAGAGCGGCTGACTGTCCGCTAGGTGACTCTGAGTTGTGTATTGGGAAAACTCAATGTTATGCAAACGGCAAACTGTAGCAAACAAATGCAAATCGGGCGTTGTCCAGACGCTCTATCTAAAATATAGAGGGCATGATAAAAAAAACAAGCATTCAGCAAACACGTAATGACGTCATCGTCATCCGTCTCTTTCGAACTTGTTGTAAATGACTTATTTCGGTCTTGCTTAAGCATCATTTGACGTCACTACGTGTTGCTGAATGCTATACCTGTCGGACTATGTTATTATACCAAGATATGTGGTAGCTAACTGGAAGCATCAGCCGCTCACAGTTTGCTTAGTTAGCACGAAGCCTACAGCTATCTTAGACTCTGTATAATCATCTAAACTACTTTTTGTCTCAAAAATAACTTTTATGTAGAACAGTGAAACGGTATTTTAATGTTACGTTGATGTTTACAATTTTTGTACAATAAGCAAAAACTCACTTTCCTCACAATTTGTTGTTATCAAGACATTACATCTAGTTATAGTTATTTATTAACAAACATCATACCACCCATAAAGGTCTCCACTCCGATAATCGCATAAGAACTGATTCGATTTCTCGATTCGAAATTACTTTTATGCAACTGAATTGCAATCGATCAAAACATTGAGATGCAAACACTATCCAAATCATTCTAACCCTTCACTACACGGCTTTGGGTATAAAATACCTTGCAAACATTAAAACTTACATCATTCCGATTGCTTACTAAAAATTATAATTCTAAAACCTAGAATGAGACAGCAGTATCAGTTTCAAAGATGAGTGAAAGCGACAGAGATGACGCCATCGAGATGAGTAAGACCAGTAGCAACCTAAAGCAATTACCTACCTTGATTCCGATGCCGGAGCAATTTTCTTGGATTTCCACTCCATCTTGGATATAATTAGGTAGGTTAGTAATCGAAATGTGCGCGGTGGTCCGTCTGTTGTCATTATTTTCATTATTCTTTGGCGTTTCGCTAATCGAGGTGTGTGATTGTTTGACGACTGTTTTTTTTTATTTATTTTATGTCAATAATTTGTGCTACTGGAGTTTGATTGTTAGTGCAGAGTACTCTGTAGAAGTTGGTTTGCATATATTTTTGAAATTGACATACTGGCCTTCTACTTATTTAATACTCGTAATAAAAAAACTAATTATTTGAGTATTTTCAAATTAAAAAAGGTAGCAAAACTGATGTAGAGTGGAAAAATATTTTATAACTATTGATCAGGCTTTAAACAACGGTCAGTCTTCGGATTGATAACCGCGAGAGGTATTTACTAACAAGTCAAATTGTGGACTGCTAAGACTGCTTTTGTCGAATAAAATCCATCAACAAGCCAAGTTACCACTAGACACCTTCAGGTGGCGGTGGCAGGTTAAAACTGACACCATAGTCCATTCGGTCCATACAAACTTCTTACTTTTTTCTTTGTAGGTCCAAACTTCACATCTCAGCAAGCACGAATCTACAAAACACGAGTAGATCCCTCCCCACTTAATTAGATCAGCCACAACCTTCCGATAAGCCACAATTACAAGAAACGTAAACTATCAAATGTCATCAACCTGTCACAAAAAACATGGAAAAATCATCACAGCCCAGACCGTCACGCGAAGGCAAATCTCCGGATCTTAAACAATCACGACAACACTTTAGATGTACCGATAATTTGTTATGGTATATATTATTAAAATTTATGTCTTATTCCCAAGTTCTTAGAATTTATTAATCGGTAATATGAATTCTGTTGGTGCTTTACGAGGTCCGAGGCTTTGATTTTTTGAAGTCGATATTTTTTTGTCTTTTTTCGGAATCTTGTCACTAGTTAGTTTTATTGGTTTTAAACAGGTGATTAATTTGAACGTTTGGAATATTTGCATAATTGTATGTTTTGTCGCCTATAATAGGCATTCTTAATAGCTGTTACGTGATAATTTATTGGGTTTTGTTGCTATATGATTATGATATGTTGATTTTATGCACACAAAAAAAAAGATCAATCTTTTGATCCGTGTCAGGTTTTTATGTAAACATCATTGTTTTTAATCTATTTTTGAAGATACTTAAATGGCAACATTAATTAATAACGTCTTAAATTCTAGGAGAGATACTTTGATGTAAAACAAAACGAGACATGTTTTTGTCAGTTCACTCTGCTTCACAGAGACCGCAACCACAAAGATAGTGTTTACTCATTTGTCAAACTCCTTGTATATTTATTTATTGCAGGACCCTTGAAATACCTGAACTCTCTACAATTATTTTCCATGTAAAAAAAAGTTGGTGACATTATTTATTTAGCTTTAAAGTTCAAAATTGATCGTCCTACTCTATGATTACCTGCATTTTATGAGTTTGATTTTGTCGATGCGGGTTTGGAAACAAATTCAATTTTTACATTAAAACGTTAATCTTTTTCTCTATAATCGTAGTCATAGAGATCAATATTAAAAGGAAGAAGTGTAAAATAAAGTTGGTAAGGCGTCGATAAATGGAAATAAATTAAAAATCTATAGTGTGGTCGTTTAGACCCCGCCACCGGTGCTCGAGTGTTAATAGATTATACAGCCTTGTTTTATTGCTTCATTTTAGGGTTCCAAAGATTTTAGGGGTTTTTTGTAAATAAATCCCTACGTTACTTAACTTAAGTTTTGTGAAGTGTTGACTTAAATCAGATTGGAAGGTGATGGAAGTAAAATGGCGTTTCGTTTACTATTGGGCAATAAATTGTGAGCTTATTCAGGCATTAAGTACATAGATTTTTATAGTCATTACAATTAATCTATCTCTGTGCCAAATTTTATCGAGATCCGTTCAGCTGTTATGGCGTAATTGAGTAACAAACATCCATCCATCCAAACTTTCGCGTGATACTTAAATATTAGTGTGATTACTTGTCTTTTTTTATAAAAAAGGATTGAGGAGGATAAAAAACTTTTTTTTTAAATTATTTCGTCTACATTCGAGTTAATTCCTAAAATATAGTCAAAATTACATTTCTGTGGCTTAAGTCAAAATGGCTTTATTCAATTGAGTATCGAAGTTGCACTTATAAACGTCAAAGTTATAAAAATGACTACCGCCTTGTTCCGAAAAAGAGCCCACTGCTCAGAAGAACAGGCAAGAAACTGAGGGAACATTATTTTCCCAAAACGAATTTACAATATAGAAAACGAATTCGCAATTTTTATCAAGCTAAGTTAATTATGCGGAACCACGGCCGATTTCGACGTCATCCCGCACTAACCAGCGTTATTTTTGAGCATTCGTTAGTTAGTTCACGTAACGCGAGGTATTAGACGAGTGATCTATTGAGCCGTTTGTAGTAGGACGTTATTTATTTGCTTACCTTTACCTTGTCTTTAATTTTAATTAAATTAGTAATTAAATACAAGACAAAGGCTATTATGAAATGGGCTGGTAACTGATACATACAGGTACTTAAGAACTTTTATGATCGACTAACCGAGCCCCGCGGTTTCACCCGCGCTTAAAAAATATCCTATGTGCTATTCTAGACTAAAATCTATGTCTGTGCCAAATTTCACCCAGATCTGTTCAGCCGTTTTGGCGTGAAAGAGCAACAAACATCCATCCATCCATTCTTACAAACTTTATTCTTCTTATTATTAGGATAGGATTAATTACTGTTTTGGGTTACTAGTTACTAGAGGTTCTGTGAGCAGTACTTAGATCTCATGGCCGACGTTCCTTCTCCCTACAGGGGGGCTATTCCTGCGCGTGAGATGAGATGAGATTTTATCTTGGTCACTCTCACACCTATGACGTTTCAAACGAGAGCAACAAGGACGAAAAAAGGTGAGATGAAAATTTAAAATCTCCGAATAGGGCCACAGGAGGGCTATTCCTATGAGTGGGTTGAGATGAGATTGTATCTTGGTCACTCTCACACCTAAGACGTTTCAAACGAGAGCAACAAGGACGAAAAAAGGTGAGATGAAAATTTTAAATCTCCGAATAGGGCCACAGGAGGGCTATTCCTATGAGTGGGATGAGATAAGATTTTATCTTGGTCACTCTCACACCTATGACGTTTCAAACGAGAGCAACAAGGGCGAAAAATAATGAGATTTGAATCACACTCCGTAAGAATAGCCCTCCAAGTCGCAGTACTCAACCAATTCTCGTGAAATTTTGTGAGCAGGTTCGACTATTATACCTACAGAATTACATATTTATAATATAATATAAGTAAAAAATATCTAACACTCTCACAAAATGTATAAAATATATTTTTGGAATATAAAACCACACCACCTGTCTCTGTCTATGCTTACAATATGCTCCTACGTACGAGCTCACAGAAGGAAAAACGGCCTTACTAAAATCGGCTAGAAAGACATCGTATGAATTCGTACGATATAGCTTTAAGGCTCAAGGTATCGCTCATAAAGCGAAATTTATAATTTTTAAACGTTTTTTTAGTTTTAGTGCTCGATCGGGTAACTGCTGTACATGATTATAAAACTTGCTGTTATCTTAGATTGTTTTTTTTCTCTCATGTTATTTAACTGATATATTTGACAAAAATATGCGCACCTGATTTCTCGTGTAAACTTAAATCGGCAGTTTATCGTATAATTTGCTTAATTATCTGGTGTATTCGTGTTCTATATCTCAACAAAATACCTTAAGATAAATATAGTTTCTACAATGGCCACAAAATGCAATATAAATTTATTTAGAAGTTCATTTAGTAGTTTCCAAAAAAGCTGTTTGAAATTTTAAATTTCCCGCCATTATCGAAACCTATCACCTTAACAAGTTTCAATTCCAGCCCTTCCTCGCAAGCAAATCTAGCATCACTTGCTCTAATCAATTCAGAAAAGCACAATGGGACAGAACTAATAGCACACAATGAAGCATAGACAAAGAATAAAGGATGCAGTGACCACGCCGAGGACCACAGAGTTAGAACACGGATCTAGAGTGCATGGAAGTGGTATAAATGTTACCCCATTTTTACAAGTAGCCGTGCGAAGCCATAGTCTCAGAGCGTATTGAGGTTTCTCGGAATTTATTATGTACTTATCCTCGACTACTTTTTTAAATTCAAAATAGGCTGAACGCTATGATAGCCTAGTTGAAGAAGGCTCGCCTCTCAAGCTAGAGGGAGAGGGTTCTCGATCACAGCTGAAGGCACGCACCTATTAACTAGTTATTATTTGATGTACTTAATTATGTGCGTATTTAATGTCGTCAGCTACATAACGGGAGCCCTGTGAGAGTGTATGGTGACTGAACTGAACATCATCCACTAAAGTGTGGGTATTACACCTTCTCAGGGGAAGGCGTGATGATTTGTACGTCAAAATAGGCATGCGTTTGGCCGTCAGGTCGCTTGGGTGTTAAGCCATTGCTACAATAGAGCATGCTTTCTTACTTGCTTGAAGTCGATTGATTATTTTGAATTGTTTGTATTGAATCAACTTGCCGTTGATTCAATCTTCACGCAAAATTTGCAGTCTAGTAAGTTCATTGAAATGCTAGTAGTTCATATCTGACTCACGCAAGACCTTTGATCGGCTTAACTCATATTTGAACTTACTTTTTAAGCCAAAGAATTTATATACGTTTTTTTTTAAAATTTTGTGACACTGACACTCAATATGCCTATCCTATTTAGCACGCAAGATATGTATGTCTTTTCCATTCATCTCTAGATCTACAGCAATATTAATATGTAATTCTGTGCGGCGCACGTGGGTGTTTCTAGAAATCGCGGGCGAAGCCGAGTGTAAGTAATACCTTGTCCGGGAATCACATATATCTTGGCTGAACTGATAACGATGCATGTTGCGAACTGTTCTGTTCCTACTTTAAATAAAATTGAACTATACCGTATCTTTCCAAATATACATCATTGATTGATAACACCAATAAGTACAGATCAATTCAAAATGTATGCTAGAACAATACTTATGAGACAGATAGAGATTATTCTACTACATACAATTTTAATACTACTTTTTAATTCTAGTGTCAGTTTAGTGTAGTCTTAATTATTATCTTAAATGCTACTTACGCTATGTGAATTAACAATTTATTACTATTCTAGGTCTTGATTTTGCTAATTTTTATGGTTTATATAATTACACTATATAACTTAACAAATGCTTTTGTATCTAATGAAGTATTCCTATTATTTACAATTTAACATATTTGAATGCAGTAGTTGACAAAGCCTATGCGGCTATTTTTTATTGTTTATCACTTTACTAAAACTATTCACATTTAAACTTATCCCTAGGTTCTGCTCCAGATTGAATCTCCGTACTGCATGACCCGGGTACTGTGTGAGGAGATGTGGAACATCCACAGTTACATCCGGGTTACAAATGCATGATGGGCTCTCCTTGCACTTAAATCTGTGCAAGTACTGAGAGAACCTACCATGCCCATCTGGTGAGGGATGCGGGAAGCCGCTGGATGCAGGCAGTACGGAACCTTTCGGGAGATCATTCTAGAGGCCTTTGTTTAATCCAGCCGAGCATTATTGTTGCCAGCGGATGTCTTGCGACTGAGATGATTATGATGATGATGAAATGCGAGTTTATTGAGGGCCAATTTTTTTTTATGAAGTACCTAAGTTATTTTGATCAGATCCCATAACGGTGGGTGTGTTCAAATCCCAGCAATTGGTGACATCAGTGATAAAAAGGTCAAGAAGGCCACCCTCTAGCTGTGCTATACAGTTCGAAATACCATTTTTCCAAACGAAAACCAAGCTAAGTTAACTAACTGAAAAGGGTCGTTAGTGTGCAGGTTACGGTAATCACTAATGATCGAACATTAGCTGCTGACTGACGAATTGACAATGAGATCACATTACATTTATGCAGCTCGCATTTCGTCCAATCAGCAGCTGATGTTCGATGGTTTTCGAAAGTAAAAGTAAAATTGCTTTTAAGCAATTCGACTTGTCTAAGGCGACCCGCTAGCGCTCGTCAACTTGGTGATAGTTACAAGGTAAAGCGGGAAAGTAAAAGCCATGGTATAATGTATCTATTCGTGAGAACCTATTATTGGCTATCCATAGTTCATTTTATTGTATATTTTTAATGTAAGTAGCTGTTGGTTCTCCTATAAATAAATAAATAAAATAAATAAATAAATAATAATGATAATATACTCCGCCAGGTATAGTGTTCCAAAACAAAAAAGCTCACATGGGTGACACGCAGTGACGTCAAACGATGCATAAACAAGACCGGAAGTAAAGTATTTATGAGTTCTAGAGAGACGATTGCGATGACGAGTGACGTAGTCAGGTGTCAACTCCGGAACGATAGACCATGTTTTTTTTTGGATCATTGTGAAAGCCAACCGCTAGCCAGAGATCGAAGGTACCAGGGGATAATGATGATCAGAAGCTACTTTTTTTGGATCATTGTGAAAGCCAACCGCTAGCCAGAGATCGAAGGTACCAGGGGATAATGATGATCAGAAGCTACTTTTTTTTTTTGGATCATTGTGAAAGCCAACCGCTAGCCAGAGATCGAAGGTACCAGGGGATAATGATGATCAGAAGCTAATTTTTTTTTTTTGGATCATTGTGAAAGCCAACCGCTAGCCAGAGATCGAAGGTACCAGGGGATAATGATGATCAGAAGCTACTTTTTTTTTTTGGATCATTGTGAAAGCCAACCGCTAGCCAAAGATCGAAGGTACCAGGGGATAATGATGATCAGAAGCTACTTTTTTTTTTTGGATCATTGTGAAAGCCAACCGCTAGCCAGAGATCGAAGGTCCCAGGGGATAATGATGATCAGAAGCTACTTTTTTTTTTTGGATCATTGTGAAAGCCAACCGCTAGCCAGAGATCGAAGGTACCAGGGGATAATGATGATCAGAAGCTACTTTTTTTTTTTGGATCATTGTGAAAGCCAACCGCTAGCCAGAGATCGAAGGTACCAGGGGATAATGATGATCAGAAGCTACTTTTTTTTTTTGGATCATTGTGAAAGCCAACCGCTAGCCAGAGATCGAAGGTACCAGGGGATAATGATGATCAAAAGCTACTTGTCTAATTATTACATAACCCCTTCATAACCCTTTTCTACGAAACGGTACCCTCGGCTACCTCACTTGGCATCCGATTCCCCGTAGGTCACCCGTTCCCAGAAGGGAATAAACTCTGACCGGTGATGGTAAGCGCGATAATACATCTCGATGTCGTCGGCACGTACGGCTTGCACGAAGCTTGCTTTATGAACGTTTTGAATGATTTTTATAGCTTCTTCTTTGGATGTAATGAAATTATGTATATTTGCTTGTACAGTCTGTTCACTGTAAAAGGCACTTGGTCACGGTATTTTCTCTCGCTCTGGCGGCAAGTTTAGTGATGTCAACTGAGAGACAGTTATTTTTTGTCCAGGGACAAGTTACAGTGAACAGACTTTATTGTGACATGGCTTAGCGGTCATGTCAAAGGCCTGCGTACAGCTCGTGCTTCATATTTTTGAGCTTAAGATACTATCAATACTGTAAGTTAGTTTGATTTTCAAAAACTCCGTACAAAAAAATGGTAAACAAGTAACGTTATTAAAAGAAAAACGGAAACCCGGCTGCAAAATAATGTACTCTATGTCACTTCCACTATCAAGACGATTCAAATGACACCTCACATGTCGAAATACATCAAGCTGTTTAGGCTGTAGACCGTGCAAAAAAAAACTCATAGCCACATACATACATACATTCGAAAAACAAAACCCTCCTTCTTGCGCAGTCGAGTTTAAATACCGAACTTATCCAAAACATTCTACAATATGATGAATGTAACCTATCCATCTTCTAAAACTTGACAAAATATGACAAATAGACATCTAATTACAAAATACTACAAAGATTAACGATTTTCTACCTCCTATTTAAATTCCAAAAAGCATGTTTTGTTTTAAAAACATTGGTTAGTCTTGTTCCTTCATCGGAATGTATTTGGAAGATCCGATCTTTCCGATTGAATGGGCAACGCTACCGGACCCATCGAATGCACCAAAACTGTGTTTTATTTTCATGTTAAAAGTGTAATTTCGAACAAAACTATCCTCTATTGATCTGGGATAAAGTTCATATGCGTTTTTCGGTACTGCACTAAAAAGGTTTGCTGATAAATATTATTACAATCAATAAATGCGCTTGGAATTTAACTTTTCAATCAAAAATGGTGCTTAATGCTTTATAACTAAATTCAGTTGCAATTTGAAGAAGTGCAAGTAAACTGGTAATAAAATAATATTTATTTTTCATACTTTTCCACGTGAACGCGCACTGTTCATTTGGCCGTAATAGAGAAGTGTCAATCGAACTCTTAATTTAAAATTAAATGTGTCAATTTGAAACTGACTTTAATTTAATTTAAAATTAGAATACAATGTAGCACATTTCATAGCTTACTTCATATATCTGCCCAGAAAGGCGTTAGCTACAGTTAGGCTCAGGCCTCTAGACCTCTAGACTGCTCTAGATGCCGGATTTAAAAATACATTAAAGCTGTAGTTAAACAATCGTTTTCCAACATTAACAACCTACCTAGTTAAACATAACATAATTCACGCCTTTTACTGAAGAATCTGGCAGTGGTGTATAACACCCACACTTCGCCGGACGATATTCAGTCCCCAATGTGACTGGGGGTGAGCCTGCTATGTCGCTATACACCGGGCTCCAGATTCGTAGCAGATGACATTAAAATAATCTAGAATGTAACTAAATTTTATTTCATTTATGTTTTTTTTATACCGCTTTAAAGAGAACTAAGTATTTACCATTATTAACTTTTACTAAATACAATTTCCTTTAATCAACTCAAGTTACTCAATCAAATAATTTGCTTGTCATATAAATTGCATGCATAAATCAATCAATCTCTAATACTAACAATCTTACAACGCAATCTTACTAACAGTCTTTCGCATTACAATGCCACAGATACGCAACAGACGCTCACCATCAGTCAGCCACTCTGCTCGCAAGCCACCTATGACATAAAAAAATCGGTAACCCAAAGGACAACGCCAACAAGTAACAAAATAAATAACAAGAAAATAATATATTTTTTTCCAATAACCACACAGCGGGTCGCCCATTCGTATCGCTCGTTTGACAACAAAAAATAGGGACACCCAAAGCTTTAACTGAAGAAGACATACATTAAGCAGGTAATAATTATAATTCACGGTGGACATTACCTCAAGAGAGAGGAGCGAGTCATAAGAGGCAGCGGAAGCGGATCTGATTGATAGATTTTCCTATGCTTCGTACAGACCAAAGCAAACGAAGGCCAACGATATGCTGCGTCTCGTTTTATTTTATTGAAATGAAACGGGACGCAGCGTATTCTTTGGCATTCGTTGGCTTGGTCTGTACTCAGCATTAGACCGCTTTGTCCAAGTTACTATTATTTTAGAGGCAGAATAGAGAAAGAAATAATGACTCTGCAAGCTGAAGATCTCGCGGCTGGCGTCGGTTCTCCTCTGCAGGTAGTATATCTCGATATAAACTGATTCTTGTGAATCTTTCTGAACAGGTTCGATAATTATACAGATTTTTATCAAGTCCGTTTTTTTTCATTTTGTATTTTTCAAAATGGCGGTATAGTTTCTGGATAAAAAGACTGATTTTTGTCGATGCTGAAACATAGACGTTTCGCTCGCTTACGATCCCTTACTCTTACTTACGGTAATAAAAAAAGGTTGCTCATAATCCTGCAAATACATTTTAAACTTACTCTAGAGATAGTTCATCAGGAGCCGACGTGCACAATTTTGTGCAGAACCGACTGGGAGTAGAGGCGTCGGTGGTAGTGATGCAACGCCTGGAGTCGACTGTCCGTAAGACTTATTTCAAGTCTTACTTACTACGGGTTCCAGCGAAACACAAGGCAGCACTACTCTCGCCTGAGTTCTGGCCAAAAGGGCTAGTGTTCCGGCGCTACTGGGAGGCCACACAGGGAGCAAAAGCCCAGAAGATTTAGTTGATTTTACATTATTTATATGTATGTTAGTCTGTAAGGTATTTATTTTCTATGGGCCTCTGTAACTTGCATTGTATGCAAGTTATATTGCCTGAAATAAATGGATTATATTCAAACAGGCGTTACTACGCGGAAGTTCATCTTCAAAACTGTAACTTTAACCAAATAATTAGATTAATAATTTGAAAGCGATGGCAGCCTAGTTGGGAGATGGCCCGCTTCTCAAGCCAGATGGAGCGGGTTCGAACCCAGCCGACGACACGCACCAATTTGTTCATTATGTGAAAATAACATACCCCCAAATATGACCCCCTGTCATATTTGGGACTGAGTATCGTCCAGCGAAGTGTGGGTGTTGTATTACACCTCTGCCAGCCCCTTCAGGGGAAAGGCGTGACGATATGTATGTGTAATTTGTTAGAGCAGGAATACACTAGAAGTTGGTTAAGTAAAAACCAATTCTCGCTTTCAGCTCATCACTTGGACCCCGAAACGAAAGCCCATTTAAGCTACATACTGACGATTATTGCCCGAACGCTGTATTGATGCTGTATTCAGTAATTTGTATTTTGCAATTTATTTTTAAACGACTTTAAAGTAAAGTTATGCTTGTGCATAACTTTTAAAAGCGTCGGTATTGGTAAAATGTTGTTATGGCAATATGTAGTTATTACTGCTATGTAAGGATTTTGAATTTATCATAGGAATTAAATAGGATTTTGTTGGGCTTAGGTTTAGAAGTGGTAAAGATTTTCGCTTCATACAATTTCGATCTAGGCGTATAAAATTGTATACGCCTAGTTTACTAATATTATACCTAAACGCGAAAGCTTATAAGAATGGATGGATGGATGGATGGATGTTTGTTTGTTACTCTTTCACGCCAGAACGGCTAAACAGATTTGGATGAAATTTGGCACAGCGATAGATTATTGTCTAGAATAGCACATAGGATACTTTTTAAACTCGAGTGAAACCGCGGGGCGCAGCTGTTGTTCACATAAATACTTCAAATTTTAATTTTCCGTGGGCAGGGTTAATATTATTATTGTTTCTACTTATATTAAGAGTCCCGCGACGCTCTGAAATTTCCATACAAACGCGCTTGTCAAATTTCTTGGAAACCATTTGTCAGATTATGATGAAATTTAGCATGTACAATTACATGAACCTCTATATATATGACCTCTCCCCCCTATGTATATGATTTTTTTAAAAAACGTCCTCATGAGAAAATAGAGCTATGAAAAAATCTGCATTTGTAAGCGGTCACTTTTGACTGATTTATTCAATACATCAAAAAACAAAGCAAATCAAAAATCCCTTTACATAGGGAGGTTGTCTACATCATTAGCTTTTAAATTAATTAACAAGGGAAATTCTAGTTATTTAAGAATGATTACAGAAGTGCGAAAGTCATTAAAAAAAAATGAAATTGCATTTTGTCACTCTGTAGGTAACTTTAGAGACAGTATCATTACTTGCTCTCTTCGCTCGTAGCCTTCTTCCAGACGAAATGGCTATAGAAAACCTTGCGCCAATGCGAAGTTAGTCTAAAGTGGTCGCCGGCCTCTTAATATTGCAGTTCTAAGTTCCAAATAAATGTAGGTAGGTACGTTTAAAATTGTAATTTTTAGCTCTAATTTTAAACAATAAAGTTAATTGTAGTTGTATATATCAGCGTATAGAAGGTAGGTTTCCAAACAACGCCTTCTCAAAACGCAAGCCACAAATTTGCTACGAGTGATGTGTTTACTTGCCTTGTCACGCACACAGACGTGAACATAATGCCCCTTAGCAATAAACGTTGTATAGCCTCGGAATAGTTATACAGCGTTTTGTCTTTTTTTCCTTTCAAATTTTTGAACTAGGTTGAAAAAGACAAAACACTGTAACTACTCGTATATTACGAGGTTTTGCAACATTTATTGCGAGTAAGGAATGTGGTTGGTTAAATTGTTTCCCCCTTATAAGTTTGATATTGGGTTGATTGGTAAAATCTGTTTCTTAAATTGATTTAAAAGTAAGGATATTCGCATTCATAGCGTTGCACGGTGCCGTTTCTGGCACCAATTGAACGGCTTACATTTCGTGAGTGTATTCAGTTTCTTCAAGTAGTTACTCTAAGCGGTAGAGATTTACTTTCTTAGAACTTTGACCTTGCAGTTTTAGAACTTCTGAAGTGGTTCTTAACCGTCGACACAAAAAGAGGGCTTTTAGTTAATTTTAGCCATTTGGGCATAAATAATACATGATAAATAATTTAAAAAGCAAAGTTTAAAAAAACGACTTCCCGTCAGGCCGTCATCCATATAACAATTTTTACATATTTGTTCATATTTGAAAAACTTCTTGACCGATTTCTATAAAATTTAATTGGGACCACCTTTATAATATGACCTACCAAACAAAAGATGAAACAAAAGAATTATTAAAATCCATTCACATTTGGCGGAGAAATCGTATAACATAACAAAAAAACTGTCGAATTGAGAACCTCCTCCTTTTTGGAAGTCGGTTAAAAAAACATCCACAACGTACGTAAAAGTATTTTCATCCTATCATAATGTGTTTCTATCAAAACGAAAGCAATCACCAAAAACAAGCAAACCTTTTGTTTATACGTTACTCATCAAACTTTCCCCGATTACCCTACAAATACGTATTATATTGCAAAATAAAAAGACAATAACGGAAAACGGAATTATTGCCACTCGCAAGGGGGGAAATATGACATTTGGCGGGGTGGCGAAATGGCGGAACATTTAAAAAAGTTTGATTGAGATACGGCAAAACTTTTGATTGTATCTCGAAGATACGAGATGAAAACAACGCATATATAACGCGGGGAAATAGGGCAATGTCGGTTTGTATGTGTTACTAATGTTTCTTTGTATTTGACGGTATGGACGTGTTTAAAAGTAGACTACTGTTTTTTTATGCCATAGGTAGCAAACAAGCTAACGGACCGCCTGATGGTAAGCAATTACCGTTGTCTATGGATACCTGTAATACCAGCGACATTACTGATACGTTGTGGCAGGGATATTCTGAGGCGTGGATATTATCGTGATCTCTCTCATTTTAATGACTTCGCAAACGAGAGAAACAATGACCGAGATAATAATATCTCACGCGTAAGAATAGGGTCCCATGAGCTGTCAATTTATTCAGAAAATTGTATCCAAAAACCTGCCTCGTGAAATACAGTTATACTAATCAAACTTAATCAAGATCCGTTTAGCCGTTCAGTCGTGTAAAGCCTACAAACAGCAGAGTGACATACAGACAGTTATTTTTTATTTCAAAATATTAATACGGATAAGGATAAAAAAAAGAAGAAATTTCAATTTACAATGAATGTACCTACAGCTATGGGAAGTAATTATAATTATTACCATCTTTTAATTGACTATGAATTTTTATTAACAAAAAAAACTGAAAGTGTTAAGTAGGTTTTAAAAATTTGAAAAACCCCCACCGTTTTTTATGAAACATAGCAAAGAACACTCCCGACTAATTCACTTTCAACCAAAAAAAAATCAAAATCGGTTCATCCGTATCCGTATCCGTAGAGTAAAGTAAATAGGTATCTCCTAGGCAAGCGTGTTACACCTTCGATCACGTCGACGCTTCCCATCAAGCGAGTCAGTGGTCAAGCGCATGCCTAGTCTCTTGTAAAAAAAAAAAAAAAATCCGTTCGGGAGCTACGATGCCACAGACAGACAGACACACACACAGAGACAAGTCAAACTTATAACACCCCGTCGTTGTTGCGAGAGGGGTTAAAAATACTCTAGGTATTTTATTTATTCTGTAGTACGTATGTACCGCTGAGAGACAGTGAACTGACTAAGATAAGTAAGTACACAAAAAGTTTGAAGAGTTGCTAACTCTGATAAGATAATTTAATAATATTTTTGTCAAACAATTCACTTAATAACTGAGAAACCCCTAAATTATTCGTTTACTCGTGAGATGAACTCTGAGACAACTGATATTTCATTAAAAACTTAAATAACTCGCATCTTTACATAGAGTGTTGCTGGTGCGGTAAAATATTTGGCAAAGCTGGTAATATCTAGAAAAAAAAATAACATTCAAAAAAGTAATAACGAAGTGTTTGGAATCATGTTCAAATTGTTTAATTTATACTTATATAGTTTATACAGCTCAAATTATAGATTTGATACTTTATAATTATCGTTGTCATCATTTTTTAGCCAGAAGACGTCCTCTGCTGGATAAATGCTTTCTCCAATGATCTCCATAAAGACCACTCTCACGCTGGCCGCACGCAGCGGCCTCCGGCGACCCTCACCAGTGGTCCACTTTGCGGAAGGTCTTCCCACGCTGCGTCTTCTGGTTCGTGGTCGGCACTCGAGAACTGTTCTGCTCCATCGGCCGTCGGTACTACGAACAATAAGTGACATTTAAGTGTGAAATTTTAACTTGTTCATAAGATTACTTTAATGTTACCTACTTGAGTAATAGACAAATTATTGGCAAATTCATGAGTATGGGCAAGTTGGTCACTATTATATAAATTTGATTAAATATTAAGTTGGTATTGGAACATATGAAAAATAAAAATAGACCTGTAATAAATAGTTTATTAGGTTTTCCTTATTTGAAACAGAAAGTTTAAATCTAAAACATATTTTATATTATTTTATAAAATGTAATGCTCTAAAATATTCATTTATTTTATAGCTTTATAAATTTCATCCAACCCTACAACACAGAATGTTCCAAATGCGTCGGTTCTCGACAAAGTTAGATTGGCTGACATCGAACGATGGCTGTCTGACGGATACATCGTAAAAACACTGGAATTGGACTTGCGTCGCGACATGGACGTCGACGGGTTGAATTAAACTTGTTATTTTTTGTTTAAAATGTATTAATAATTCACTGGAAATTCAGTTAATAATATATATTTAAATAATAATCTCTGAACAATTATTGAAAATGATTTTTTAAAACTTTTACAGGGTTATCAGGATTAGGTGTTTACTATCTGAAAGGGGCTCATTGTACCTACTCATTATTTTGAAGAACTTTTAATGTGAAGCCAATCCTGAAATCGAGTATGAGTACAATGGCGCCGGCTTAGTTCTGGCTTATTTTCGGCTTAGTGCACCCTTTCCTGATAACCTAGGTAAATATTTCTCTAGACTAGCGCACTCCATCGTAGACTGACATCAGACAAGATGGCGGCCAAACACAAACCTAGTATAAAAATGAAAAAAAACAAAACAAGTAACATAATTTAAAGAAAAACAAAAAAAACAGCTGCAAAATGTTGTACCCTATGTCCCTTCTACTATCAAAATTATTCGAATGACACCTGACATGTCGAAATCTATCAAGCTGTTTAGGCTGTAGGCCGTGCCAAAGAAACCTAAAACACATACATACCCACATAATATGTACACAGTACAGTTTCAGTTTCTTGCATGTTCTTCTGAGTAGATGCTCTTTATCCAAACAAGACGGTCGAGTCTATTTAAAAAAATAAACTTTGACGTTCATAAGTGTATTTTTAAACCTATACCCAAATTGAGTAAAAACATTTTTACCTTAACTTTGACTGTGAAACATACATAGGTACACTCGAAAAACATAATCCTCCTTCTTGCGCAGTCGGGTAAAAATACGTTTGATTGCAAATATATATTTGTTTATCTTCATCGTGTCACGTGTCCAGAACTTTCTAGAAACTAAAGCTAGAATGACTTACAAAGGTTAAGTTCTCACCTTTTGCTTTATGTAATTAAAAATAAATAACTTTCCAATGGCTTGTGTCATTTTATCAAGATATATAATCAATATGTTGCTCCAATTATAGAAGCAATTAAATTGGAAATTGTTTGTTGTTTTTAGGCTTTAAAGCAGGAGTATTCAAGAATCGGTTGAAAGGCCAAAGCCATTACAAAATGTTACTGTAAGTAATGTTAAAACCTAGAGTCCAGTACGAGATGGGTCCCCGCGAATAATTCAGAGATTTATTTAAAGAAATACACATATTAACTTTACTTTTTTTGTTTCTTTGAAAATATTATGTACGTTCGTTAAAATCTACATAAATTTAAGTTACACTGTGACTATCATAACAATAACACTAGAAATAAGGATAGGTTATCTGTACCGAGATTTAGACTGACTAAGTCAAATAAATCATTTTTAGGCAACTGCGTTCGTTTTTAAATCAAAATCCCTAAACATGTAACAGGGCTCTCTGAAGGAAAATTCAAATCACATGTAAAAAACTACGTGAATGAAAAGAGGATATTATAAGCTTAACAATAATTTTTTAGAAGACAAAAAAAAATCTTTTTTTACTAAATAGGCTTGCGTTTGGCTGCCAACATGCCTGATGATAAAAGCAGTGATGCGGTCTACGATGGAGCACGCTTGCCTAGAAGAAACCGATTCACTCGAGGCTTGAAGACACCCAGATTATAAGTGTCTGGGAACACACACTCTGGCAGATGTCTGGAGCCTTCTACTTCTGCAAAGTAGCCACTAGTACATATATTTTACCTAGTAAAATAATTTTGTGAGACTTTGTGTCGCGATATTTTTTGTCATTGTCTCTTTCGTGTGAAAAGTCATAGGAGTAAGAGTGACCAAGAAACTTCTCGTGCGTCAATAGTAGGGGGCCTGTACCCCGTATTTTGAGGCTTGAGATATTATCTTGATCTTGTGTCTCTTCGTTTGAAAACTCATAAGGCCCCGTATTACACGAAATCACCAAATACAAGTTTTTTTTTTGCGCCTATTTTGATATTAATTATGATGATGAGGTGCAAAAAAAATACAGGACAGGACAATCCGAGGGGTAATTTTTTAAAGAAAAACTACCTTCTATAGATAGCTATTCAAACAATATCCTAGACGACTGATATCCGTCGATTAAAAAAACACCCTATATAAGACTATTAGCTTACCCAAAATCAAATTAAGTACAACCAGTCCGCCCATTAAATGTCCCGTTTGAAATATCGTCTGAAATCAGAAATCGTTCAATCCAACGCCAAAATTGAGCAAAATTAATAGACCGTCAAATGTGCGGCAAAATATCAGGCTGTCATCAATCCACCCCCTTAATTAAGGGTCGATTTGCCGATCACAGACGGAGATTAGCTTTTGGATTGTAAAGTTGTAAAATCTTAAAGACATACCCCTTTACCAATAAACGTTGTAATAGCCTTAAAATGTCTACAGTGTTTTAACTTTTTATATCGAGTTACAAATGTAAAAACATGTAACACTAATAAAACAAAAACAAAAAGCCGGCTGCAAAATGTTGTACCCTATATCACTTCCACTATCAATACGATTCAAATGACACCTCACATGTCGAAACCCATCAAGCTGTTTAGGCTGTAGAGCGTGCCAAAGAAACCTCATACACACATACATACATACACACGAAAAACCCTCCTTCTTGCGAATCAGACTGCTTATGAATCCGGTGCATAGTTCTGGCTTTTATGCATCGTCCTTCACTACTGAAGCCGTGCGTCTCTGGAACTCACTCCCAGTTAATATTAGACGTGCTCAATCACTTCATAGTTTTAAACCGCAGCTCAAAGTGTTCTACTTTTCCAAACTGGCTCATCATAAGTAGACTCGATTCCTTTTTAATATTTTTCATATTTCAATGTATATATTATATTAGTATATTTATTGATGTAGGTACTTGTGTATGTTTATGACTGGGTGGTTTATTTGTATCATACCTATTTAGAAATTATTTATGTGGGTATTATTATGTAGTTTATTATAAAATTTAGTAAGTTTATTTAACCTCAATTATTTTTATTTTTCTTTAGCACACACCACCGTCCATGCTGAATCATAATGTTTTTATTCCATCCAAAGGTTGTCTGGAAGAGATCGCTCTTAAGCGATAAGACCGCCCATTGCCACTTTATTTTTGAGTGTTTAGTTTAGATTTATTTGTATTTGGTGTCAATAAAGAGTTTTTGTATTGTATTGTATTGTATTGTATTGCGCAGTCGAGTAAAAAGGAAAAGACAAAACACTGGTAGGTATAAGTATAAGTAGGTATAAGTAGTATAACTGGTAGGTAAGTTCCGGGGCTATACTATGTATATTAGTAAAAGGGTGAGCTGCTAGCCTGTCAAAAGCTTTTTTTTTGTTATTCACGCGGGAAATACTCGTCATTGGATAATTATTATGAGTATAGTTTCTGGACATCTTTTTCAAGGAGTGTTTGATTAGCGTGACGACATCAAAAACTCCCAAACCTAAAAAAACTTGGACTTAAAAATTTCAAAGCTTTTTTTTAGTAAGATAGTAAATGCATGTACTTAAATGAAATAGTTTTTTTTTTTTTTTAAAATGAACGACTATCGATTGGGTTATTTAAAGACGTAGTGTTACCACACGCATAAAAATCACGCAATTCAATGGGAGTTAAAAATTAGTAATCGAAATAACATCACAACTTTTGTATGTGAAAAACATCTTTACATTAAGCAGATAAACACACTCGCAGTTAATTTTAATCCAGTGATCATCGCATGTTTTACTAATTGACTACTACCACAGATCATACGAATGACTTTGGCCATCAATACTTCGCTACCTCTAAAAATGACTTAACTACTCACAACGATCACGCAATTACTACCTTTACTGTTATAGAAATAAGGATCAAATCATCCAACAGCTTGTCCAAAGTTCGGTTACACGAAAGCTAGTTAATTTCACATCAACGAAGGCAGCTAATTGTTAAATACGTTTGACATCCGTTCACGCCGTATCGTGTCAATGACATCTAAGTACTCTCAATTTTTGAATTTGGAATTCGTTCTGATTGGACGTTATTGATGTTAATTAGTTACTGTTGCGCAATGAAAACTTACTAATACAAAATAACAACTGAGTACAACACGGTTATTTTCACCTGAATTAGCTAATCTATTCAAGTTAGCTAGCTGTTTTGCCCGCGACTTTGCTCGCGTTTCATAGCCTGTGTCACTCAGGGATAATGTAGCTTTTTAATGGTTAAGAATTTTTGAAATCGGACAGTGCAAAATCGGGTTTACGCTGTTAAGTATATCACATATATTTCCATTTCCTGAGACTCATATAATAAATAAATAAACAAATTCAGGACACTTTCACACACGGTCGCCTGACCCCAAACTAAGCAAAGCTTGTACTATGGCTGCCAGAGACTGATATACATACTTAGATATTTTTAAATACATACTAAAATAGATATTAACGCCCAGACATAAAACAAACACTAATGTTCATCACATGAATGTTTGCTCTAGGTGGGAATCGAACCCACGCCCCCACGCTCAGAAGGCAGGTACAAAACAAATTTGTCATTTTGACTCGGAACAATCCTATCCTACTAATATTATAAACGTGAAAGTTTGTAAGAATGGATGTATGGATGTTTGTTACTCTTTCACGCCAGAACGGCTGAACAGATCTGGATGAAATTTGGCAAAGAGATAGATTATGGTCTAGAATAGCACATAGGGTACTTTTAACCGCGGGTGAAACCGCGGGGCGCAGCTTGTTTTGTTATAAAAATTAAAATACAGAATAATACATTAAAAAGAACAACTAAAATAAAAAGTTATGACGTCACAAGTAATTACAAAGTAAGTAATAGAAGGAAGGAAGAACAATCATTGGCAAGTAAGTATCCTGATGTGGATTAGGCAATAAGAGCCCAGCTGGTTGATTCTAGACTTTTATAAGGTTATAGCTGTCTCTGTCGCTCCCGTGACCATTTAGTTAATGTCATATGAGACAGCATCTTGTCCTGATTCTATAAGCTTGCTGGCACCAGACTATCTGTCAAAAATCACGTCACGTTAAACCGTTTCTCATTTCAAGACAATGTCCTATAACAGAATTAAAGTAATAAATTGTCTAAGATTGAAACCATCAAATGTCAAGCCATTCACGCCGGCTTTCGTATAAAAATTCTAATTAATAAGGTTCCATATTAATTCTTGCGATAAATCACGGCACATGTCATAGCATATTGTGTGGTGAGCCTCAATCTGTTGGGACAACAAAAACGGCTTCAATACCGTCTGTAGGCGTATCTTTACACAATAATCGGGGGTCTACTTCGTGTTTTCGAAAGGTATACTTGGATTTTTTGCTATCGAGGATATATTTTTTTAGCGGCCTCCGGCGACAATAAATTGGCCTTCGGGCTATCGCGACAAGTGTAATCGGTTAGTTCGTCACTCGGCGATATATTGGGTAAATTATCGCCCACGTCAACTCCTCAGAAAGACGACGAGTTGACCGCTAATGTAGACAAGAACATCGCCGATTACCGATAACGATTATTTTAGCGCGACAACGCGACACGAACTGTCGCGTGCTAATGTATCCGTAGTTTTGGGCTCACAAGTAAGTCGTTTACAATCCACTTTTCTTAAAAGAACTGTAGAAGTGTGGAATTCGTTGCCTGCGTCTATTTTCCAAATACGATCCGGGGGTGTTCAAGAGAAAAATGAATGGGTATGTACTCGTGTTAGGCAAGCGTGTTACACTTTCAATCACGTCGTTGCTTCACATCAGGCGACTCGATGGTCAAATGCATAAAGTTAAAGTCAAAGTCAAAATGTTTTTATTCAATTTGAGTATCAAAGATACACGTATGAACGTCAAAGTTTTTTTTTAAATAGACTCGACCGCCTTATTCGGATAAAGCGCTTCTACTCAGAAGAACAGGCAAGAAACTGAGGCGCATTATTTTTGCAAAGAATAAATAAATTACAGTGTTACAAATTTTGGCTTAAAACTAGCTAACGTCTATACATACTAGTGGCTACTTGGCGGAAGTGGAAGGCTCCAGACATCATTGTCTTCTAAATAATTCTTAAGCTTATAATACCCTCTTTATTGCTATATTATAATTATTATACCCATATTATTTCTCATACATAATCCATTGCAAGAAAGTTCAGCAAACACTAACATCTTACGCCAATGCGTGGCGTAAGATTTTCTATTAGCGTTTCATAGAAGAAGAGACGATCGACGAAGAGAGCAAGACAAGATAATGTTAACCCTCTTAGTTCGTTAACAGAGTAACCAAGATTCTACCTAGAAGTTCTCTGTTATTTGGAATTAAAATAAGAATTAATGATGAAGCGTTTTTAAAAAAGGTTTCTACAAATTTCCTTCCGGGCTGGCAACGCATCAACAGCACTGCTAGTGTTGTTGGCGGCGGGTACCCCTTACAATCAGGCGGGCCATCTGTTGTTTGCCATTTTTTAATTAAAACATATAACAAGAGAAGTTAATATTTTAAAAAAAACCCGACTGCATGCAAGACAAAAATCAAAAACAGTTCATCCGGTCGGGAGCTACGATGCCGCAGCAAACACACATACAAACACACACACACACACACAAACACACACGAACACACACACGCACGCACACATACACACACACAGAAACGCCAAACTTATCCCACCCCGTCGTTATAGCGTCGGGGTTCAAGCTACGATGGCGCACGCTCACCTAAAAGCAACTTACTGGAGACCTGACTATAGTAGTTCCCTAGCCAGGTCCACACTCCACATCCCTATTATTCTCAACCCGACAATCCTCAAGAGAGCTGATCCACACACTTCCACTCAAATAAAATTGAATCCGAGTCGCCATTGAAATTAGCTGATACACTCCACGTGTTTGCATTGTAATGTAATTTATGATTACTTTATGAGTATTTTGTGACTTGGACGTAAGATGGAGAGTCTTTAAGGCAGGATTAACGAAAAATTATCGTTAATTATTATAATATCATATATCACATTTCGTCACGCCTTTCCCCCGAGGGGGCTGGCAGAGGTGTAATACAACGCCCACACTTCGCCGGACGATTTTTAGTCCTAAATGTGACAGGGGGCGAGCCTGTCGCCTTACACCGGGCTCCAGTCATGTAGCAGATGACATATATCAGTATAACAATATATTAACGTTTTCACGTCTGCATTTAGAAAGGTAAACTCTTTATTGTTTACTAGCTGTTACCCTCGACTTTGGTCGCGTTTATTCAGAAATTGGTATCCAAAATCCTTCCTCGTGTAATACTGTACCTAATTATCAAATTTCATCACGACCCGTTTAACCGTTTAGCCGTGAAAAGCCTACAAACAGACAGACAGACAGAGTTGCTATCGATTTTATAATGTTGGTAAGGATCCTAGAGAATACAAACTAAGGAATAGGTAATAGTAACAACTAGTGGTCTGACAAAGGGTTCTTATCAAAATTTCGGTGCAATGAAGGTTTTTTTAAGGAAAAATGTTTATTTACGATCAATCTAGTCGAATGTCAGCAGTCTAACATCATCACTTCTAAGATCAAACAATTTTCTAAGATTGCGTTGCCACAGGCTTTTTACCCGACTGCGCAAGAAGGAGGGTTATGTTTTTCGAATGTATGTATGTATGTATGTACATTATGTATGAGGTTTCTTTGGCACGCCCTACAGCCTAAACCTTGATGTATTTTGACAAGTGAGGTGTCATTTGAATTGTCTTGATAGTGGAAGTGACATAGAGCACAACAATTTGCAGTCGGGTTTTTTTAAATGTTAATTCTTTCCCAATGTTTTCATAAATGTCACTTTCTTGATTTTTTTCACCACTTTTAAACGGCCGATTAAAATTACAATAATATGTCAATTTGGTACCTTTTCAACTAATGAAGTATCTTCCACTCTCGGACCCCATCACCGCGACTACTCCACAGGCTGCATCGCTTCGTGTTGCGCCCACGCAGCCAGCCGCCGCCGGCTCGCCGCAGGATTGTCACTGCAAGCCGTGTGTCAAATATGTTTGTTCATCAAAATACAGCACGAGCTTATAAATCTACACTATAGCTATACTAATCGACCAAGCGAGCGTTAGCAAGCGAAGTGTTTATGCTCTAGCTTCGACAAAAATGCTTTCGTATGTCCAAATTCTATCGGATTCGTTCTTCTTAATTATTCTTCTACTGGTCGCATTTCTTAAGCAATTTTTCTGCGCAAGAAAGAGGGTTATGTTTTTCGAGTGTTTGTGTGTTAGTATGTATGTATGCTAGCTAATAATAATAGTA
Organism: Peribatodes rhomboidaria; assembly: GCA_911728515.1. Lineage (NCBI taxonomy): Eukaryota > Metazoa > Arthropoda > Insecta > Lepidoptera > Geometridae > Peribatodes > Peribatodes rhomboidaria. The sequence continues at coordinate 14,056,519 of OU452187.1, read as the reverse complement.
AATATTATCTAGTAGTAAACATTATATAGTTGCAAATATTATATAGTATATTAATAATAGTAAATAAAATAGTTATAGGTAAATAATATAGAAAATAAATAAGAATAAGTAGGTATTAAGATCAATTAGTAAAGCGTTTAAATAGTACCTATTTAGTGTCAAACAAGTATAATGATACTAGTAAATAAAAAACAGTAAATAGCTACATAATATAGATCATAAACAAAATAAGGTATTAATTTTAATTAGTTAAGCGTTTAAAGATATGTTAATGTAAAAATTGTAAGTAAAACTAATTTGTAGAAAATAAAAGGCTTTTTATTTTTTTTATTTTATTTTATTTTTATTTTATTTATTATGTATGTATGAAGTTTTTTGGCACGCCTAACAGCCTACACAGCTTCATGGACTTTGACATGTGAGGTGTCATTTGAATCGGCCTGATGGTGGAAGTGACATAGAGTATCACATTTTGCGCCTGGTTTTTTTTTTTTCTTTCAATAATGTTACATGTTTAAATTTCCACTATCCACAGCCCTACCCGAGCTGCAGTAAATCATCTTCATACGGCGCGATATTTTTCCCCTCAACTATACGCTTTGATTCAGGACGCCATTGTGATACAGTTAACAATATGCTCCGCTAATGCACCCACATACTGTATTTATAGCGGGTATTTGTTTGTTTTGCCACCTTTGGATGGTGGTCTGGTTATTAGTGATGAGTCGTAGCTTGGTTTGCTGCATTGCTTAGTGTGCAGTCGTTAGTGCGAATGAAATTGTACAACTCCATATTGAGGACAGAGCAAGATTTAATCGACTGAGGGGGCGTTAGCGAGCGAAGCGTCTATGCTTTAGCTTCGATAAAAATGCTTTCGTATATCCGAATTCTGTCCGGATCTCTGTCCGGATCTCTGTTATCCTCTACAGGTCGCATTTCTTAACCGAATCTTTTGAAATTTTGTAAGTGGGTTCGAACCTGACAAAATTTCACGAGATCGGTTGAGGAATGCGACTTTTAAATGAGGATAGATGCTGGCCGTGAGGTCTCTAGCTCACAGAGCCACTAGTCTTAAAATGTTTCGATTTTTATACGTCTGGAGTGGGCTAACGATATGCGAGCAGATTCTCGGGTAATACATTTATACAGCAGACATTTTCTCTTATGTGTCTCTTACCGATGAGCTATGGCAGCCTAGTTGGGAGAAGGTCCACCTCTCAAGCCAGAGGGAACGGGTTCGAACCCAGCTGACGGCACGCACCAATTTGTTCATTGTGTGAGCATATGTGCGTTTTGTATGTCATCTGCTACATGACTGGAGACCGGTGTTTGGCGACAGGCTCGCTCCCTGTCATATTTGAGGCTGAATATCGTCCGGCGAAGTGTGGGTGTTGTATTACACCTCTGCCAGCCCTCTCGGGGGAAAGGCGTGACGATATGTATGTATGTCTTTTACCCCTAAACCAGAATTAGCTTACTGAATCACACTCTATTAACAATATAATAATTATGCGAAAGATTTGATGGATGAATGGCTGGATCTTTGTTACTCAATCACGCCAGAACAGCCAAACGGATCTGGATTAAATTTGGCACAGAGATAGGTTATAGTCTGGAATAGCACATAGGGCACTTTTTAACCACGGATAAAACCATGATGGGCGCAGCTAATTATATGTCACACTTCTTTGTACTTTTTCATACAAATAAGTGAGTACAATTTTCTTGGCATTGATATTTTGGACCTACTCGTACTTACTAAACGATGCGCTATGTAGCTAACTACTTCTCACTTTGATCTGTACAAACTATTATATGAAACTGTGATGATGAAATCTAGGTGTGCAAAACAATAAAATTATTTCTAAAATATCGTAAGAGACGAGGTGACATTGTATTTATTTATGATTTGGCGTTTTGCCAGGGAAATGTTGCTTTTTAGTAATAATAAAGAAAAATTGAAGGTACAATGATTGAAACAGATTTCTTGGGCAATAAAATTTTACGAAATCTCAAAACCTAATGTTTTTTTCAAATAATGTTTTGCATTGTTAGTATGTGTATAATAAAAATTTTTTTATTTGTTGATGTACTTTTGTAAATCTGAGTAAACTATTAAAACAATTCCTATTGCCTTGCTGAGCGATTGACACAACTTATCTAATGGAACGATATAGTCGAAAAAGGTCAGTGTAAGCTGCATACTTGCGGCTTATGGCTAAATGCTGAAGCTAGATTTATCTTTTTAAGGCCCGGTAATAACACGAAATCAACAAAAACAAATATTTTGTTTGCGCCTAGTTTGATATGAAGAATTGTGGTGATCAGGTGCAAAAAAATACAGCTGGTATAAGAAACTTAAGTTTAACCGAAGTACAATTTTAAAAATCTTCCTCATTTTGGAAAAAAAAAACACAAACTATATTTTTTTTAAACTAGAGGAACGTAGTTATCTAAATTTTCAGCGATTATATCACTTTTTTTCAATTATTAAATAGCCCGATTAGTTTTAACTTTGAGTTAATTAACCCTGAGCTTAAGAACTTTACTACGTATCTTCCCCAAGTGAGTCTAAGTTGAGTACCAGTATGTGAGAGACTTCAATTAATTTCTTCAACTGCTCGTGCAACCAATCTGTCAACATTCAAACTTTTATATATCCTACATGACATGTCTCTTCCTCCCATTTAAAATATTTGATCATTCAATTCATGCATTCATACAATTTTTATCCATAATTAATTACAACCAAACAATTGTCATGGCTTAATCAAACTGTGACAAGAAATTGTGACGAGAGTTTTTGACGAGAAATGATGACAAGAGAAACTATTTGTCACCACATATCATAATTATACAGTCAAATTGGATGGTAGATGGTATTAATAAAATGACAAAAGGCCGTATTAAATAGGGCTTTTGGATGAAAGTGGGATGTGACGAATTGACTTTCAACAGTAAACAGTTGTGTGTAAGGATGTAGTATATGATAAAATTACAGAATATTTCGATTTCTTAAAGCTTTCTTTGGGGCTTAAAAACGTAATATCTACGAATTTATTAAAAGTATCCTAAAACGACGCTCAGTTATGAATCGCGATTTAAAACTGTTTTATGTACGGTTTTAAATCGAGATATATGACTGACTGACTAAGCACGTTTTAGCATACGAGTCTTAGTGCTCTGTATGTTATATGTTGTTATTGTTGTATGTTATTTTTTAACTCTGAAACGACTTAATAGTTTTGGATGAAATTTGGTATGTGGATAGCATATAATATAGATTAACACATAAGTTTTTCACTCTATCGAAAGTAACAGTTATCATCGCGGATGAAACTGTGGGGACAGGCTAGTTCTGTACAATAATTTAAAATATTAAAAGTATTTCTAAAAAAAAAATACTACCAAAGGTAGTTCTGTAAGACCTTCCTAGCTTAGTTAATAGCACGTCTGTTTTATCGACCTAGCAAGCGTTAGCGAGCGAAGCGTCTCTGCTTCAGCTTTGACAAAAATACTTTCGTATGTCCAAATTTTGTCCGGATTTTTGTCTTCATTTACACATTCTTTAAAAAAAAATGTTTTTTCAATAAACAATTGGATCTTTGCCGTTTTTTTTTTTCCAGAATCTGCTTCGACAAAAGAAATTATGTATATAGTTATCGAACCACGAGTTGTAAAGAAATTATATAGTTATCGAACCATCAGTTGAGGAATGCAATCTGTAGAGGAATACAAACGCCGGCCGCGAGTTTTCACGCTTCTCATATTCATGAGTGAAGCTTGAAAGCCTCTGATAGTTTTACAAATACTGCGCCATACAAACCATAAGAATACTCTTAAAGGATTAGACCCGCAGGCTGGGCACAAAGGTGGCTCACGTCTCCACCATTGATTTATGGTGAGCGAATAAACCTCTAAGTAGCGGTGTTTCAATGGATACTCGATGGCTTGGAGGACAAAAAGTAGGAGTACGGACACACAATACTCTGAAAGGGTTTGTGGATAAAGTATTAAGTAAGTAATTAAAGCCTGGATGGGAGGTTTATTTTTAATAGTAAGCCAAAATTACCGATGTTTTTGTTTAATGAGACTGAGGGAAGATACGAACAAGTCGATCGACAAAAAATTAGGTAAAAAAATATAAACTTCATTTTTAATTCCAAGGTCTCCCAAACGAGTCGATACTGAGTGTCAAGCCAGTGATTTCTTTACTTTAAAATTTAATATGTATTTTTAAGTAGAAAGCTGTAATGCGGACCAAGTAACAATGCAGCAAATGAAAGTGTGAAAAAGGACTTTCACCTAATTAAAATACAGTCCAGAGACAAGACCCTACCTACAAAAATTTAAGTAATTATTAATTAATCAGAAATTTTACGTCCATAACCAAAAAAAAAAAGAAGAAAGAAGAAGATGGTTATAAAATGAGTGCCAAAATCACAGGAAGCGGAGACAAGTGGTCCCTGCCTGTGCCTACGGCGTGACACAAAGGCATGAGTATAAAGGCGTGACTATTTATGTATGTATAAAATAATACCTAAAACATCAAGCAAGCACATCGTTATAGCACTTACCAATTGTAAACAACAAAAAACTCTTTTTTCAAATGACAAAAAAACTGAGTACAGCACTATTTGAGTCCTATTTATGAGTGACTCAGAGCGCTCAATGACTATTAAAACTCGCTATAAAGTTTTAACATCCTAATTCCAGATCCAATACGTTTTAAAACACTGATGATTGACTTCCTCTAGCGTGGGTGGGTAGTGATGTGAAAACTGTCGACATGTCGATAGAAAAGGGTATATTAATCGATTATGTAATGTGGGCACGGATTCGAGTTAATGTTTTACTTACTTTTTTTTTTAAATTTTTACTATTAGTTTTCTTTTTAAATTCTTTTTTTTAATTTTTTTGTTCTAATTAAATACATTGTTTATTGCACTTGCACTAAATGGCTCAAAACAAATAGATCTGACGTTCACGTTGCCACAGAGAATAGTTCCAACAATTTTTTTACAGGTCGTTTATTCATTGCAATACAACAGGTATTTACTGTCCTTATATTTATTAATATTGATTTTCGTAAATCGATTTACCTTGTTTTAATTCAAGTTAAGAAACCTATACTTAACATTGTGAGTTAAGGACGTCAACGATAACGTCTCAAACTATGGACTCTCTACTCTCTGGTCTCAATACATCACTAGCAGTATCATAGGATTAAATTAACATGATTAGATTGTTCTTAATACGTGTGAGACGCGAGGCGTCGATGGTAATTACTGACTCATGATCTGACACGAGGATCTTCGGTGTTCGGTTCCATCATCGTCATCACCAGTTATGACATCACCATTCACCAATATGATATGACATCCGCATATTTCGCGAACATCACTTACTATACAATTATAGTGCTAAAACTATAATTAATAATAAATATTCGAGACACTTGCACACACGGTCGTCTGACCGCAAACTAAGCAAAGCTTGTACTATGGCTGCCAGAGACTGATGAACATACATATAAACGTTTAGACACATACTTAAATAGATTTCAACACCCAGAGACATAGAACAAACACAAATGTTCATCACATAAATGTTTGCCCTAGGTGGGAATTGAACCCACGCCCCCAAGCTCAGATGGCAGGTCAACTGAGCCAAAAAGAACTGATGTTTCCTCTTTGGCCCCATTAAAGAAACGTGGAGAACAAGAGGACATTTTATTCCTCATGGACCCAAATGGGGGTGAAGAATGGGAGACAAGAAGAACAACCGCTTAAAAACTATGACATCAAGACTAGCTACTTGGCTTATACGAACTAAAGAGTAAGTATGTTTGTAAAGGCAGAGTGGTTGGCCCTGGCGTTAAAGATTTTAGGCCGCATATCAGGGGGCTTATCACATGTTTTGATAGTTACGAAAACTTTTTTCGTAACTCCATACATTTAACCTAGTTCCTAGCTCTTTAACGTTTTCATTAGGTGCGCTTTATTGAAATATATGGAGCCAAGCGAAAACGAAAAATGTTTTCGAAACCATTAAAATCCATGGTAAAGGTGCAGCATTTGTTTGCCCTACGGTAGAGTAGGTATAATAGAGGTTTAAGGTTTAAAGACATTTATTCTCAATAAAGACATTGCATATCATTCACAAACTTGAGAACAATACTAAACATCAACAAAATTACAATGTCGTCGTATCTAGCAAGGCTACCAAACCCTCTCAACGTATTCATTTGCTTAGAAGACTGTGATCGGCTATCAGATATTGAGCAAATTGTTTTTTGAATACGTTGAAAGAATTCAATTTTTTTATGCGTGATGGTATCTTATTAAATAAATAAATAAATAATAATAAATTCGGGACACTTCCACACACGGTCGTCTGACCCCAAACTAAGCAAAGCTTGTACTATGGCTGTCAGAGACTGATATACATACTTAGATATTTTTAAATACATTCTTAAATAGATATTAACACCCAGACATAGTTATAAAGTTGTGCTCCTTCAAATGTAAGTGTTTTTTTGCCGTAGTTAGTTCTAGCTTTTGGCAAGATTAATAGATAACTTGAATACCGTTGATCCGATCTTGCATTACATTTTGCAGCCAAGTAGTTCATTTTAACACAATTTTTAAGCTCGATCTTGAGCCAAAATGGACGAGGAGACGCGATATCTCACTTTCAGGCAAAGTTTGAGTAATAATCACAAAAGAAAATAAAAAAAATCGACAAAAAACATGATCAAATCTTGTTACAAAAATGATCACCAAATGAAGCATAATAAATATGCGCGAGATTATCATAACGATGTGTTAAGACATTCATGCATTAATATACAGAACTATAAAGAGTCGGCGATTTCTAAGAAGAAACAGCTGTTATCAATATCTTGACTGTTATTGCGCGTTTTATAGATAATAATGACGTTTTTGATCGACTGGTTTATCAAGAGTCTAAGAAATTTACGGTAATAGGTAGGTAATTGCTATTTCTAAAATTTCTAGGAATTTCATCACGTTGGGTAGTTGGTTGGATTATATCTACAGGGTTACGGTTATTCGAGATACTAACCTGAAAACAGGGGGGCTATTCCTGCGCGTGAGATGAGATGAGAATTTATCTTGGTCACTCTCACACCTATGACGTATTAAACGAGAGCAACAAGTACGAAAAAAGGTGAGATGAAAATCTCAAATCTCCGAATAGGGTCACAGGTGTAAGTACTTTTAATTATGATAAAATTTTATTATGGGACCAACACTGAAATCGTGAAAAAATTAGCGTTTTCATACACTTTCTTTGAATGCGTCAAAAGACATTTTTCAATGGAACAGAAGATTTTTTTTGTCAAGATTGGTCCTACATCCCAAGATGCCGAGTCCATTTTTGGATTTTTTCAAAAAGGCGGAGATATGATTAAAAATATCTTCGCAATTTTGAAAAAAATTCATAAACTGCCACGACAAAAAAAAATCGAAATAATTATGGAACCTAGTAACAAAATTTCAAGAGAATCTGTTTAGAAAAACGACCTGTACAGGAAGAATAGACCGGAGAGAGATCCGGACAGAATTCGGACATACGAAAGCATTTTTGTCAAAGCTGAAGCAGAGACGCTTCGCTCACTAACGCTCGCTCGATTGAAAATCTTGTAGGTACTTACTTACCATGTTATAGCGTTTTTTTTTTGACTAATAACTCTTTCAGCTCTTTACAATAAGAAATTAAGAATAGATAAAAGAAAAAAAAAACTAAGGTGGCAGCAATTATGCTACGGAAAAAGGTTTGAGACCAATTTCCGTCTTTTTATGGGTCCTTTGTGCCCTTAATAGTGACGTATTTAACATACAATGACGACACTTAATACTGTCCTAACAAATATTATATAAATGCTAAAGTGACTTTGTCTGTTTGTTTGTCTATTTGTTAGGAGCACCCTAGCTTCTACACGGGCCATATTTTTAATGCAATATGTGCCAACTACTAGCCCGGCAATATTATAGCGACAATATTTTAAGTGTGACACACATTTCTAGCATAGCTGCTGATGATGACCGGGCTACAGTCAGCAATATTGCTAGAATTGCTGGACAGTATTGCAGTAATAATATGGCCCATAGCTACCTTACGTTTTCACGCCTTCACTACTTAACCGATAATAATGAAATTTTATATAAACGTTGTCAAGGGTCAAAGGGTACTTTGACTACTTTGACTTTGACTGCCTCGGTGGCTCAGTTGGTAGTGAACCTGCCTTCTGAGCTTGGAGGCGTGGGTTCGATTCCCACCTAGGGCAAACATTTATGTGATGAACATTTGTGTTTGTTCTATGTCTGGGTGTTAATTTAGAACTGCAGAATAAATGGCATAAATAGACTAAATGGCAGACATTAGCATACAGGACTCTAGAGCTTGACTCTGGCGCGTGAGATATAACGCCTGTCTCTGTCCCTCTCGTTACAAAAGTCGTTAGAGTGAGTAAGAGACATAAAATCGAAGATCGCCAGAATACGGTCTCTGTTAATTGGTTATGCTACCAGCTTACGTGACAATTTGGAGATAAAAGTTCGTTTAGGACGAGTGGCTAGCCCTGGTGTTAAAGTTTGTAAGCGGCAGAAAGTGTTTGACAGGTCTTTACGAGTTTTTATTAAAAGTTTGCCATCAATCATCAATTTGCCATCAAAAAGTACACACTATCAATAGTTTTCTTAAACCAACTGCTGAGTATAGACCTCTCTCTTGGGCCTCTTTTCCACCAGCAAGTTTTTTTTTATTTTTTTTTTATGTAGAATAGGTCGGCGTTTGACCACCAACTCGCCTGATGTTAAGCGACGTTGTGGTCTAAGATGGAGCACGACGACCTAGAAGGTACTTATTCACTCTAGCCTTGAAGTTTTGTAGAGTGAAGAAGTACAAAAACGGCAGTTGAGTGAGGCGCTACAAGTGCGCCACTGCTCAGACCCGTCTTCGGAACGGTTACACCGGACTACATCCCGAAACACGACTAGGTCATTTCACGGCATGGCTTGGTCCGGTGGGTGGTAACTAGCCACGGCCGAAGCCTCCCACGAGAGTTTGCTACCCGGTTAGCACTACCCGGGGACCACGTGTAGGGAATCAGAATAGAGTACACTCCTACGGACGTCGGTAGCTCAGCCCCCACTTCAGATAACTTCCGCGAGAAATGTCGGACTGTCTGTCCGACAGCTTGCAAGTGTAAACTCCGTAGCAAGTGCTGCCGCGACAGCGCTTGCTGCTGTCGGGTAGAATGTCAGACATATTTATCGCAGGAGTTTACTGGCAGGTGGAAATGCGGCCTTACAATGTCATCTGCCTTGGTTATTCTTCTAATTGCTATTCGAGGTGAGGGCATAAGTCCTGGGCGGATTTTCCTGCGCGTGAGATAAGATAAGATTTTATCTTGGTCACTCTCACACCTATGACAATTCAAACGAAAGCAACAAGGACGAAAAAAGGTGAGTTGAAAATCTCATATCTCCGAATGGGGCCACTGCACTGACGTCCCGCTTGGGGTGCATTGTGCATTTCTCCCTACCAGCAACTACCTGAGCCAACCCAACTCCTTGAAATACCGGAGTAAGGCTCTGGGGCGCTGGCATAGTTGCTCACGTGGCGTAGACAAAGCACAATGACGATAAAAAGCAGTCTGGCTGTTGTGGTGACGTGGATGAAATAGACAATGATGCCTCATGCCTTGGTCTGGTCTGGTTTCTTTTCCCCAAAAAACATGTCAAGCCAGCTCCAAACTGTTTCCAAAGTTTTTCTATTGGTTGTTGACTAATTTTTGACCAATAGGAACGGTGTATAAGCTGTTACGAATAATTTGGAGCTGGCTTCTAACCGTCAATGATACAAGGAAAATAGTTGGAAAATAGTGATCTCAGAGTTCAACATGCTAATGTTGGCAGATTACATTCTCGTGCAAAACATTATAGTCACGAATCACCGCTAGATAAGTTAAAGATAATCGTACATTGACCTCTCACCCGAGACAAAATTACTATGAGCATGGGAAGAGGTAAAAATTTAACGACTATGTATTGTTAAGGCCGTAAGCACACGACGTAATTTTTACGCGTAGACGACGCGCAGATGACTCGCGTAAATGCTCCTGAAATGAGATTCAAACCCAACCATGTTTTTTCGGCGCATCATCGCCGCAAACACATAACATAAACATATCGTCACGCCTTTCTCCCGAGGGGTCTGGCAGAGGTGTAATACAACACCCATACTTTGCCGGACGATATTCAGTCCCAAATGTGACAGGGGGTGAGCCTGTCGCCATACACCGAGCTTCAGTCATGTATCAGATCACATAAAATACGCACTTAAGTTCACACAATGAACAAATTGGTGCGTGCCGTCGTCGGCTGGGTTCGAGCTCGCTTCTTCTGGCTTTGAGAGGCGGGCCTTCTCCGACTAGGCTATCATCGCTCAAATTGTATCGCCGAAAACGCGCCTTCTAAAACAGGCTCTGTCTGCGCGCTTAAAATATGCCGTGTGCTTACGCTCTAACCTATATCGTCAAAATATCATAGTTTTAAAACGCAGCTCAAAGTGTTCTACTTTTCCAAACTGGCTCATTATAAGTAGACTCGTTTCCTTTTTAATATTTGTCATATTTCAATGTTTAAATTAGTATATTCAATTCAATTTATATATTTATATTTATATATCCTACTAATCCTACTAATATTATAAACGCGAAAGTTTGTATGTATGGATGGATGGATGGATGTTTGTTACTCTTTCACGCCAGAATGGCTGAACAGATCTGGATGAAATTTGGCACAGAGATAGATTATAGTCTAGAAAAGCACATAGGATACTTTTTAACCGCGGGTGAAATCGCGGGGCGCAGGTAGTATTAGTATATTTATTGATGTAGGTACTTGTGTATGTTTATGACTGGGTAGTTTATTTGTATACCTATTTATTAATTATTTATTCATGTATAGTTTATTATAATTCTCAAATTAGTAAGTTTATTTAATATTTATTTAACCTAATCTACTAATCTCGAATCATCTCCAACCCTAGGCAAATCACTATTAGTAACAGAACTATAATCTCACAAAAAGGCGTAAAAGTATAATCGCAGCATCCCATTTCAACTCGCTGAATCATCGAACATTCGAGCAATCATTCGAATCACTCGTTAAGAAGGTAATTCCTACTCATACATCGTACTCGATAGTAATGCATCAAAAAGATGCACCGATTAAAATCGAATTATTGAACCACAGAGCAGTCGTAGCTTAAGGCCCCGTATTACAGAAAATCACCAAAAACAAATTTATTTTATTGCGTCTAGTTTGATAATTGAAGAATATGATGATCAGGTACAACAAAAATACAGCTGGTAGAAGAAACAACCAGCTAAAGTTTAACCGAAGTATAACTTTAAAAATCATTCTCATTTTTGCAAAAAAATCACAAGAACTATCTTCTTAAAACAACTATCGTAACGTAGTTCCCTAAATTTTCAGCGATTAATTCACATTTTTTTTCGGTTGTTAAAAACCCAGATTAGTTCTCTAAAGTTTAACCGAGCAACTTATTCTTATTTGTGTTCGTATTATGATTAATACCAATAAAACCAGCAAGGAAATATATTTGTAGGCGCCGCGCGCCGATCTCATTTTACCATCAAATATGATATACGATTTTCAACTCTAAATAAAGCGAGTTACGTAAACGTATGTGTGAGTAGATAATCGTAGAATGACCGAGCCTTAAGGCTCGGCTCTGACAGAATGGAAAATCGTCGCGCACGTATTGACTTCATTGACAAATGAACCATAACACCATTCATAGTCTAAAATACAAAATCGTATATCATCAGAGAAGTCAGCGTCTCGTCTAGAGGAGGCTCAAGCTTACGTCAGGGTTTTTTTTTGTCTGAGGCGAGCATAACTGTTTTGATAGCAGTTATCAATAAATTCTAATTTCTGATACAAAGAAACATTTAATGTTGTGTTCAGTTTTTATATGAGTTTTTGGTTGAAAAATTGTACAGGCTTCAAATTCAGTAAAAAGTATGAAATAAAGTATGTAACACCTATTAGAAAAAAAATCCAAAGATTTTTAACCAAAAAATTGCTATGCATAGCGATTGGGTATTTAGTTATGGTACAATTCGGTTTTTTCTGTTGTCTTTTTTAACAAAACAGCGCTATCGTGTTTCGATTGGCAAGCTTAACTTTAGGTTCCAGTTCTTTGTGAAAAAACTACTGTTAGGGCGCTTCTAGAAGGGCCCTATTTTTACTGCAATACGGGACTCCACGCACTATTTTTTTTGTCGTGCAATTTATGTATGTATTGAATCCTGAGCGTAGCAAGGATTTCAAAAGAACAAGACGCCGAATAACTTTGCTGCCGAGCGAAACACAAAACTTTTCACGTCATTACAGCGAGAAAAATTGTGTTTTATCAAGAAATCTTGCTGGCCAGTGCGATTATTCGAAGGTACGCATTTAAACTCTTTCCATCGGATTAAATGCACTTTTGAACCAGATTTCGAATGATAAACAGATTCTTTCCGAGCTTGTGAGGTAAAAAGAAATTATCTATTTGTCACAAAGTATGTAGATACATCATTATCTTGTCTTTATGTTGTGTAGTATCAATAATGGCAGACGGCGGCGGCGCCGGCGGTGCCGAGCCGTGAGCTCGATGCGCACGAGTGGACTGTTTTCATTTGGGGTTAGTAGCGACATCTAGCGGTGAGTAGCCGCCTTACTTTAAGAAATTGATATTGTTTGTATTGATAAATATTCGAACCTAATTCGAAATTTAGAGAAAAAGAGGTACTTATGTGTGGATATATTTTATTTAAATTGACAAGTGATTTAAATACATGGAATAAATATTTGCTCATGGTAATTACCTATATTAAGAAAAATTCAAGTTTTTTTTATTAATTTTGTTTTATTTACATGATATAAAATACGTCGACGGAATAGTTAATTTTATTATAATTAATTCGATATTTTTTTTTTTAAGACAGAACACCAATAAGGAAAATATATATTTTATAAAGAAATAACTCCAATTTGGAAAATACAACGAAAAATTTGTGTTTATAATTTTTTTTTTTGTTTTTTAATTTCCGGCAATATTTTTATTAATAATTCTTCTAAACTTTTCCCAAAATATAATATTTACAATCATTGAACCTGCACGTCTTCATTTTAGTCAAAATCGTGACCAATGACTCATTCCTTCATAAAAATCTTAAATAAAGATTTAGTGCTCCCACGGATGAAGTAATAAAGATAATTTTAATACAAACCTCTGTACACGAGCCACATCGAAAGAGATCCAAATCACGCGCCCGCGCAGCCCAAAACATGTTTTTTATCTGATCGATCACTGGGCGTGGCCGATCTTTCGAATCCTATACCCGTCTCTTTCATTCCTTCTTGGAAACGTTGCTTCAGAAAGAGACAGCACCGTTTCGCTCGATCGATTCTGAAGCAAAATTTTCTGCGTTTCCCGGAATATGAGAACTTGAGAAGTATTAGGTATTGAAGTAAGTACGTGTAAATATGTGGGTAGTTTGTGAATTACAAGTTCAAGATTTTGATGTTATGTTGGGATTTATGATTGTGATCTTAGTGCTTATTCTTGAAGGTTTATGAACTGTTGATAGGTTTGCATGTACGTAGGTATATAAACTGCATTAAAAAGGTGGGTACTTAAGTGCTTATTTAGTACTTTTACAAATATTATTTTTTTTAGTTATCTTTTTGCCGCCCCTTAAACTTAATTACTTACCTACAGCTGACGGATTTAGGTAGGTACCTACATCTGTTTGAAAGTTTGACTCATAAAAAATTAGAATCTTGATGTCCTCGCAATACTGTCATTGTTGTTTTTGGAGAGAGACAGATAATACCTATCAATAAAAACAATCATTAGGGAACCTTTTGTCCCTTTTTAACTCATCCAGTGAATAAAATTGATTTTTGACGAGTCCAATTTAGGAGCATTAAAAAAAACGAAATTTTATTTTATTTTATTTATTAGACACACAAACAAATAACAATCGATATACCAACACAATACATACATCCAAGTTTTGAACTGGATTGTCATCCAAAAATAGTGTGTACAGAAAAACCAAAAATTATACATAGGCAAATGTGTCATGAGACTGAACTCAAGTACGGAATTCTTAATATTACTAATTATGTATTTACTAAAACTATATGTACTGGTATAGAATAAGATGGGTTATATATGTAGGATACCTTTAATAGTTTTAACATAATCGAAATACTTGCGATCAAAAATATCAACTTCGTAATTTTTTTTTAAGAAATTGGTAAGAAAACGTTACTAAATGACAATAAACATATTCTATTCTGTTATATTCTACTAGCTGTTACCCGCGACTTCGTTCGCGTTTAGAAAACAGTATCCGAAAACCTTCCTTGTAACTACTGTAAATTAATAGTGTCCTACTGTAACTACTTATTAAATTTCATCAAGATTGGTTCAGCCGTTTAGCAGTAAAAAGCCTACGAACAGACAGACTGACAGAGTTACTCTCGATTTTATAATACAAAAAAGGGTGGATTATATTGAGCGAGAGAAGTTTTCTCAAAGTCTACCAGAACATGTCGATGGCTTTATGTGTGTTTCTGTTTACATTGTTGTTCCAATAATAATTCTGTATTCGATCTTCAATAAGTTTTGTAGACATGTGGATAATTTGAAAATAGTAAAGTAATAGTAATAGTTTACCAAAATAGTTAATATATTATTAAATTTACTATTCTGTTATTGTAAGGTCGTTGGTTGACCGGAAATGTAAAAATAAAAAAAAAATTAAAAATAACTTTAGGAAGAAAATCGACCAAAGAGGATTTTGATTGCTTAGGAATTTCTAGTGTCCGGCGACCACTTTAGACTAACTTCGCATTGGCTAAAGGTTTTCTATTGCCATTTCGTTTAGAAGAAGACGACGAGCGAAGAAAACAAGTAAAGAAACTGACGAGCCTCTTAAGTTATCTACAGAGTGACAAAGTGCAATTTTAATATTTTTATGACTTTGCGCTTCTCTAATCTTTCTTAAATAACTAAGAATTTCCCTGGTATTATGGATTAATTTAATTTAGTAGTTTCTATTGATTTAGTGATGCAGGCAACCTCCCTATGTAAATAAATTTTTGATATGCTTTGTTTATCTATTAAATAAATCAGTAAAAATGTAGTAAACATGACTGGAGCCCGGTGTATTGTCACATTTGGAACTGAATATCGTCCGGCTAAGTGTGGTTGTTGTATTTCACACCCTCGGGGAAAAGGCGTGATGATATGTATGTGTGTATGTTAGTTTTATACTAAACTGATGAGACTACAAAATACACTCAAAAATTTCTGCCCAAAATACATTCCAACGAACCGCATCGACCGCATCTGCAACCAAAAAATCAATGTTTTCTACTATACGGCAATTAAAACATTTTTTGTTCAAAAACAGTGAAAAAACAAAGGTAGAGCGTGACGCCCGAGGGCTCATCAGTAGAGTTTGTTGCATATCCAAATAATTATACGGACTGAGGGAGGATGATTGAGAGGTCTTCACGTAGAGTCGAAGGTAGGGAATGTTAAAAACTGATGTGGAGTCATTTTTATTCGATTTTTAAATTAGGAGCGATGATAGCTTAGCCGGAGAAGGCGCGCCTCTCAAGCCAGAGGGAGCGGGTTCGGACCCAGCCGAAGGCACGCACCAATTTGTTCATTGTGTGAACTTGTGCGTATTGTCATCTGCTACATGACTGGAGCCCGGTGTATGGCGACAGGCTCGCCCCCTGTCACATTAGGGACTGAATATCGTCCGGCAAAGTGTGGGTGTTGTACAACTTTGCCAGCGCCCTCGGGGAAAAAAGCGAGACGATTATGTGAGAGAGATTAATATGAGGTATTAGGTGCGGGACCAACCTATAATAACCTTGAGATTGGCCAATCTGATTATTCTATCGATTTGTATCGGCTGGAAGGAGTATAAGCTTCACCAGTGCTCATACAAAGTCGTTTCAAATCGAGCCGAAAGTTCCTGCATCCAAAAAGTGGCAAATCCGATAGCACACAAAGTAGTAGCACGTTTACCGGCGAACAAGCCATTTTGCCGCTCGATATACCAGCCGTATCAAGATGGGAGCAATTAAAGGTTGGATGCTGGGGAGGTGGGAATCGTGGATGGATGTGGTATTGAGTGTCAGCTTGGAGAGGTTGGAGATTTAGGTAGACTGAGATTTTGAAAAGGCATTAAAATTCTATTCGAAACCAATACAGTCATATTATGCCATGTTTAGGTATGTCATGACTAAGTAGGTCATTTACAGTAATAGGTAGTAGTTATGTATGTGTAAATTACTTACGTTTTAACTTGCTTGTTTTTAGCATCAATTGGCATAAATCAGCATCTTCTAGCAGTGTTGATTTTTTCTACAAAATAACTTAATGTCGTCGTGGTGACATTTTACTTGCACTAACTTAATATAGTTAAAATTACAGTTTTTTAAGTCTAGCATTTAACCCCAAAATATCTTATCACATTATAGGAAATTATGCGATCTTGAATTAAAATAAAAAAATTATGTTTCTAAAGAACCTACATTTATATTATTTTATTTAAATTTGAAGGCATCAATATTATATGTTACATGGTAACTGTAAAAAACAAACTTTCTGATCGAATCATCGACAGGTTCTATTTTTAACCGACTTCCAAAAAAGTGGAGGTTCTTAATTCGACTGTATATGTTATTATTTAATGTATGTCACGCCATGCGATTACTCCGCAAATTGTGAATCGATTTTGATGTTTTTTTTCGTTTCCATATTAATTTTATTTAGGTAAATCAGTCAGGCAGTTTTTAAAATTTCAACAAAAATCTAAAAATTGTTTACATGGATGACGGTTTGACGGGAAGTCGGTTTTTTGAGCTTTAATTTGCAGTTAAATTGTCTGTATCATCCACCAGCATCACGTCAGAACCAAATCAAAAAACACCACCATCTTTAAAACCGCGTCTCCTTTCACAGCACATTTCCCCTTCTCCAATTTTCGAACATCGCAACCAAAAACTGAATTGCGCATAGCCTTTTTACGGCGTTCGGCGTAACCGTATGACTAGACGCGGCGGGTCATTAATCCCGAAGTTTCAGATGTGAGTGTAACGATAAAAATGATGTCCCACGCGCGCCCACCCGTGTCCCAGCACCAGCAGTCAACTGTGACACGCATGAGCTGTGTGACTGTTGAGTTTTGAGTAAAACATCAACAGTAGAAGGCTTCAGATTGCTACAGTACGAGTAGAAGGCTACGAGTAGATTGTTAACGCTTATTAACGAAACAGAGCGAGGTCAGAGTTTTACTGCTTCGCGGCTCACTTCGACCAAATATAAGGGTAGCTCAGTTGGTAGTTAACCTGCCTTCTGAGCTTGGAAGCGTGAGTTCGATTCCCACCTAGGGCAAACATTCGTGTGACGAACATGTGTATTTGTTCTATGTCTGGGTGTTAATATCTAGAAGTATGCACCTATTTAAAATATGTGCATGTATGTATGTATAATTGTATAGCACAGTCTCTTGCAGCCATAGTAGCTTAGCATAATTTGAGGTCAGACGACTGTGTGTGCAAAAATATATAATTATAATTATAAATATATATTTTTTTTGGATATTTTTTAACTCATAATTTTTTCTGACAAAATTAACAACCAATACTTCAGGCTATCTAAACCTTTAAAATAAGGATTGTATACTAAGCCTTTAAGTACAGTTTATTACTTCCATTACAAATATAGTAAGTACTCAACGTTCAAACAATAAATTCATGCCAATAACAAATTACTTAACATTAAAGTATATCAAAACTCCCTGTCATTTAAAACCGCCCGGAGCCACACATCTGAGCCACGACCGGATCGAACCAAAACTACTATTAAATGATCATTAGCTCGTGACAACAAACTTTTGATTGCACAAAAACAATCGACAATCACCTTTATTGCTCTAAAGTAGAGTTCGAACCAACTGCAACAGAATGTAAGTAGAACAGGTAGTAATTTGGATCATGAAATGATTTTCATTAATGAATTAAAGACTGGTCTCGTATTGGGCTAGTTTTGATTGATTGGTAAATTTTTTTTACGTCATATAAAATTATTAAAATAATACAACGATGGCGTGTCTGTCTAGTCGCAAATGATCTAATTGTATCTCAAAATAATTGTATCTAAAGCTTCTTTAACGAGAGCGAAACTTCGATCTGATCAAAGAAGCGAAATAATAATTTGAATGGGGCTTACTATGATCACCTTGATCATTGATGAAGTAGACTCTAATTAAATAATAATAAAAACCGGCCAAGTGCGTGTCGGACTCGCGCACGAAGGGTTCCTTACCATCTTACAAATATTATAAACGCGAAAGTTTGTAAGAATGGATGGATGGATGGATAGATGTTTGTTACTCTTTCACGCCAGAACGGCTGAACAGATTTGGATGAAATTTGGCACAGAGATAGATTAAAGTCCAAAATAGGACACATGATACTTTTCAACCGGGGGTGAAACCGCGGGGCGTTGCTAGTTATCTATGAAAACGGCAAAAAAAATATTTTTTTGTATAGGAGCTCCCTTAAATATTTATTTTATTCTGTTTTTTAGTATTTGTTTTTATAGTGGCAACAGAAATACATCATATAAGACATTAACAATTGTACTGTCTAACTATCATGGTTCATGAAATACAGCCTAGTGACAGACGGACAGCGGAGTCTTATTATTAAGGTCTCGTTTTACCCCTTGGATACGGAACCCTTAAACCATTTGATTTTATTTTTGGACCGCCGACCTGGTGAGAGTCGCGAGAAGTCGCTGGTTGCAGGCAGCGTGAGACCGGTCGTTGTGGAGGTCATTGGGGGAGGCAGCTGTCCAGCGCAGTGGAGGTCTTCCGGCTTAGAGGATAATGACGATGACTTGATCTTTAATGTGTAAGTATGTATCTGTGATCTTTCATATATAATTGTGATCAAAGCTCATAAAAATCGCTTATGATCACCATTTTTTTTTTGTAGACTTTATTTTTATGCTCGTGAAGTCTAAAATGACATCAAGTAATTCTTTGTAAACGCTCCTGGATTATACTTTTGACCGAAATAATGCCTTCTTTTCACAAAATCGACACTTCAAATTGCTTTCCTACATTATGTACTAGCTGTTACGCGTGACTTCGTTCGCGTTTATTCCTAAAATAGTATTCGAAAACTCTCCTCGTGATAAACTGTAACTAATCATCAAATTTCGTTCAGCCATTTAGCCATGAAAATCCTACAAACAGACAGACAAACAGAGTAACTTTTGATTTGATTACAATACTAAGTATTGTATTCTGACTTGGTTATGTCTCTACCTATTATAATGATGTAACATAATATTATTATGTATGACTAAGCTTGACCAGTGAATGACCTTAATACACAGAATTATTATACATGTTCATCATAACTCAAGCCTCGTTTACATTGCACAAGTTTTTGACTCAGGGACTTAAATAATGCTTATACTCGTAACTATATGGGCGACTAGCACAAGGGCACCTCTAAGGTACGGCCTTGGCTTGGGCTGTCACCGAGGGAGGGGAGTCGAATTGCACTAGCAGCTCAGAAGGGGTTTGCTCTAGGGCCCTAATTGGGACGGTTGAAGTTAAAGTTAAAGACTATTTTTTTAACAATGACTCGACCGCCTTGTTCGGAAAGAGAGCCTCACCTTAGAAGAGCAGGCAAGAAACTGAGGGGCATAAACTGAACTACATTACACAAGTAAGCAGCAATACACTTTCAAGTACCTACTAACGTCATAACTAGTACTAATGTGTGAGAGCTCACGTTAGCGAGGACAAATCAAAGTGCACTTCAACAAACTTGCTATTCCGATCTAGGTATTCCCATTGAGACTTAGATAAAGTCTCGCTGCGTTTGTATTGGTTTAGTTACTTAGTCAAGTGCAATAACCACTAAAACATACTAAGTAAAGAAAAGCTAATTTATTTTTAAAAAGTGCTAAATACTATTTAAATTATATTTGTTTTTCTTAGCCATGAAAAATTGGTTTAAAAGTTTTGGTAAAATAATAAGAATATATTAAATGAGTAGGTTAGTACCATCACCAGTTTAAAAATTAAGTTTTCTAATTCAAAAATCATATGGATGATGAAAATGTTAAATGAACTGGACCTGATTTTAATGCATGAGATTTCATTTTGGTCACTGTCTCTCTCGTTTGAAAAGTCATAAGAGTGAAAGTGACCAAGATTATAATACGAGTATCTTATTAAGAGATCCTTAAGTCAAACTAACCAAACAACACTAGGTAAATTGAACAAAAATACTTGTGCCAAACTTGTTTTTGTTTTCAGTCCCTTTTAAATTTCATGAGTGTAACTATTTCAATAAGTACTATATTAATACAGGTGAGTGTCCACTCCAGCCACTCGCCACATGTGAATTCACTAATTCCGCAGTTCTCCACCTGTTGGCGCAGAACACTTCAACACGTGTATTACAGTTACCTTGTAAGTGACGACACTCTGGTGAATTGTACAGTTGACATTGTAAGACTATCGACTACTGAATACTAGGTACCTACTGAATACTAGATACTAATAATAAAGTAGGTATTGTGACTTATCAACCATTCTCATCACAGAGTTCGAGTTTTTGTTTGGAACGGTTATATGATTAGTGATTTGGTACTGATTAGTTTCTTTCAAATTCTTTTAAGTAAATATAAACTAGTGGGTCTCTGAGCTGAAAACATTGCAGGCTTCTGTCCGGCTATCCTCATCCACAGGTCGCATTTCTCAACCGATTCTACTGAAATTTTGTGGGTAGGTACGAGTACGCATTTTAAAAAACTGACTCGACAAAAAACTGCTCACAATTTTTTTCGGGAATGGGTTGAGAAATGCAACCAGGAGATGAGGACAGCCAGACAGACGCCAGATGTCGGACATGCGAAAGCATTTTTGCCGAAGCTGAAGCAGACGCTTCGCCCGCTAACGTTCCTATTTGCCTTGTAAAATGCAATCACGATTTAAGTTTTTTTTTTCCAGCATTGCTGTACAGGAGGCCTACCACTTATTGCCCTGCTGGTTACGTTTTGTTTTCGACGCTACGCGACTATGGACCTTATTGCGCGGCGATATGATTCGCGGTCGCGCATCATCGAAAAAAAAAGATAACTATCATGGAAATACGATGTCATCGTAGGCCCCCAGGTCAGTAGAGATTTAGATACCTACTAGCTGCGCCTTGCGGTCCTACAGGAACCGTTTTTTTTTTGGGGATAAAAAGTACTCTATGTCCTGTTCTGTACCCCAGACAACATGTATGCAAAATTTCAAGACGATTGGTTGAGTAGTTGAGACGTGAAAGCGTTACAAACAAACAAACAAACAAGCGAACAAACTCACTTTCGCATTTATAATATTAGGATAATTAGATGCCTCCACGGTTCCATCCGTGGTTAAAAGTGTCCTATGTGCTATTCTAGACTAAAATTTATCTCAGTGCCAAACTTCATTCAGATCCGTTCAGCTGTTCTCTGTTCTGCAACAACCGAACAAACTCACTTTCGCTTTTATAATATTAGTTAGGATTAGGATACTCGGTATGTAGCATCCTACTCCTACTAATATTATAGACGCGAAAGTTTGTAAGAATGGATGGATGGGTGGATGTTTGTTACTCTTTCACGCCAGAACGGCTGAACAGATCTGGATGAAATTTGGCACAGGGATAGATTATAGACTAGAATAGCACGTAGGATACTTTTTAACCGCGGGTGAAATCGCGGGGCGCAGCTAGTTGGTTATAATAATATGTCGTAACGTGTTTTAAGAATTGTAGCGTGTAGCGATAAGGGTATTGATACAAATTGTTGTTTTTCAATACTTTGTGTTTTAAAATGTATATATTTTATGAAATATTCATATTCATATTCATTTTATTCAGAAAATGTAATTTTACATGTCAATTAAAAAAATAATAATACAATCAATGTATAATAAAATAATACAGCAAAAATAAATCTTAATACATATAAATCTCGTGTCACAATGTTTGTCCTCAATGAACTCCTAAACCACTTAACCGATTATAATAAAATTCGCGCACCATGTGCAGTTCGATCCAACTTGAGAGATAGGATAGCTCACATCTTAATATATATATAAATAATAAACGTGAACGAAGTCGCGGGGTGACAGCTCGTAATTTTTTTTTTTTTTTTTAAATAAAAAAAACAGTAAAACACACCAAACATTGCCTCCCTCCTATATTCGAACAATCTCGCCGCGACGCCGTCACGCCGCCACCGATCCGCGCATCAAAGCCCGATGCGCCAGATACCATCTGCATTTCACAAAAAAATACACAAACAATTGTACAAAGCAAAGCAACCTTTTCTTACCGCAAAAAACTTTTCCCGCCCCGGCATTTTTCCATGTTCTCCCTTCAAACGGACCACAGCGTTTAAAATACAGAAAAAAAAGTTGCCGGCACTCGCCTCGACCGACAAAAGAGGATTTTTTATTTTATATTCCAAATATTAAGCGACGTCGTTAGTGGTTAGCATTTGTTAAATATCTGAAATATTTTCGTACGGTTGTAGGGCCTTTTTTTCGGGTTGTCTTGTTTAAGTGGGGTGTTTGGGGAAATAAGTTTTTTTTGCGTATTGTTTCGTCCATCCTTTCACCGCAAAGGGTGTTATGAAAGTTCTTGAGAGGGAAGTTTGTAATTTTTCCAACTGTCTATCTACTTTGGAACTGAGACTGTTTGGGTTTTTTTCTACGAGATGGGACGTGTCGCGCGTTCTTGTTTATGAGTAGGATTTTAATTTAATCGAAAAAGAAAAGTGCTTTTGATCACAACCAATTGTTGTCCTATTAACGCGGTTCGCAATATAACACTGAGAATACATTTGTACTTATACTATTTTATTATTATTTTTTTCCCCATCCAGGGGAATTTGGCGTCGCACGTCTTGTGCATTTGCCAGTGTCAAGTTAATACAGTATTTTACAGATGAGGAAAAGGTGATAATGACGATAATGAATCCCTCCCCTTACCCCATTTCAGTAAAGCGATGAATATTTTGCTGAAACTTTAAGTGGAGTTTTGTAGAGAACACGAATATTCACGTTTCACAATGTTTGTATCATTTGCCCACACTCGTGCACCTTAACGAACCGATAAAGGTTAATAATCCACCATTACTATTCTTTAACACTCGAAGAATCACAAGATTTAGAAAATAGTACAAAATTACGACTGCACCTTTTCGCTTCCCGCCAAAAAACTCCAATACTTTGTACTTCTTCTATAAATCGTCTGCAGTTTAAGGAAGTCTGGTAAATATTGCTTTTAGCGACAAGGGCACTAGTTGTTGTACCAGCTTTTGAACATCATTACTCGTTCTTACGTATGCGTTTCTTTGTAATTTCTGATGTGAAAATTAAAATTTTTTTTATTTTTATTTTAAGTATTTATATTTTATTTTAAATGCTTATTGTGCTTACAGCGAAGCCAACGCGCAAAGCAAGCCATTCATTAATACAATTCAGCAATTATACTAAATATAAATTATAATTTATTATAAATTAATAAAAAATAGAAATTGTTATTATTATTACAACAAACTACAGGCGCTAGTCATTGGATTTTATTTTAGAAAAAAAAAAAATCGATAGCAATAGCTATATTAGTGTCTAAACTATGAAATATAAAATTGATAATAATTAATATAACATTGATATAGGGTGCACTGGTACACATGCGTCTAAATGTCAATTGCGTCTTTTGAGAATTACTGACAAGCCCTTCATTAATTAGGCGCCACCTACATTTTTTCTATCTTTAGTTACAATAATATGTACAAGATGGCGTTAACTTAGTTGCTTAGTTTGTATAGAGTTTGTCAGTAATTCTCGAAAGACGTAATTGCCCCATAGTCGCATTTGTACCAGTTGATCCTACTTTTGATGTTTTCTGAAGAAAAAAAAAACAGTCTACTGCCTACTTAGAATCATGCTACAATAATATGTATACTCCGACAGGTATGGCGTTCAGAAACACGTAGTGACGTCAATCATTGCTTAAGCAAGACCGAAAAAGTAATTTACAACAAGTTCGAAAGAGACAGATGACGATGACGTCATTATGTGTTTGCCAAATGTTAGACCTTGTTTTTTGGATCATGCTTAGAATAAAATATAACTTACTAAACTTGATTGACTAATCATAATAATATATCCCTACATACTGATTAGTTCTTGATAAGGCATCATTCATAAAGCTGCGTTGTAGCTGCCAAGCGAGATCTAGAAACTACGACAAAAATAATTCTTAGCTAACTATATTGTGTATCAGAAGACAAAATAATATTTATGCATATCCTCCGCAAATAGAGCTATCGTAGACCGAATGCTTAATGGTATAATTATTCAAGAAGATAAGGCTTGTTTAGACTGGCATTGTAGTATCAAAAAATATTTAAAAAATTAGCATGAAGTTCGTAAATGTATTTAGCTGAAACTTGTCGTTAGGACATGCAAGACTATATTGCAATACATCCTCTCTTACTAATAATATATATATAGCCTCAGAATTGTGTTTCCTTGTTTTGTCGTTTGCAATCGGGTTAAAAATTTTAAAGAAAGAGGGAGATAAAACACTGAGTTTCTTTTACAAGGCTATTCACGTTTGTCTTGTCAGTAAGGTGTTTCTTTATTAATATTATAAAGAGGTAGGTAAAGTTGGTAAGTTTACCTATATGTTTGTAGGAGGTAATCCTCGAAATAACAGTCAATGGTAAATGGTAATCAAAGTTGACCATCAGGCCTGATGGTCAACTTTAGCATTTATTACGCATGCGCAACGCGACAACGGTATGTTGACTCTTTTTATCGAGACAGACGTATGTTTACACGTAGCCTTGTCCCGTTCTCACACGACAAAAAGTGACGAGAAGAATTTTGTCAAGCGTGCATGCTATTAGGTCATGAAACGCATCTGGGATCCTATTCGGAGATTTGAGATTTTCATCTCACTTTTTTTCGTCCTTGTTGCTCTCGTTTGAAACGTCATAGGTGTGAGAGTGACCAAGATAAAATCTCATCTCATCTCACGCGCAGGAATAGCCCCTCTGGGCTGGGCAGGAGCTAGCTAAAGATAATTATCATCGACCTAGTGAGCGTTAGCGAGCTAAGCGCCTACGATTCAGTTTCGACAAAAATGATATTGCATGTCCAAATTCTGTTTGGACCTCTGTCTTTTTATACAGGTCGCAATTTCTTAAAACTGACACCGCAAAAAAAAAACCGTACAATTATTGAACCTGCTCACAAAATTTCATTGAATAGGAGGACATAGGTCTACAGTTCACAGGGTCCTAGTCATATTTTCTGAAAGACGTCTAAAATAACTAGTCTTACGCCGACCAACTGACACATATAGCTTACCAAAAAAAAACTACTGCAAAAATTCGTAAAATCTTTTCTTAAAGTTCCCATAGTCAGTATGAAGTGGTCCCAGCGTCGTATGGCATCGTCTGATATTAACATGGGGCACAATGGCTTCTAATTTGAATACCATGGCCTGCTCCGATGGATAAAAATATGAACAGCGCTTGTGGTCACGTCAAATACGTTTTAGGGCTGTCGATGGACAGAAAACATTTTTTTTTTTTCAATTATATAACATGTGGAGAGTGAAATGAAACAAGGGGTAAGTTTAAGGACAAGTAAATTTTTTTTGTTGCATTTAGCAAATAGCGAGTTTTCTGAATGACTAAAATGGTAATTGCATAAACGTAAAGGGACATACTAAAGTATAAGAAGCGTTCGGTGATTGTTTTTTTAACTTGCTAATATTTATCCTGTATTGTATCCTGTATACTTGTAGTAGGTATCCTACTTCCTACTTATTAATATTATGAACGCGAAGTTTGTAAGAATGGATGGATGGATGTTTGTTACTCTTTCACGCTAGAACGGCTGAACAGATCTGGATGAAATTTGGCACAGAGACAGATTATAGTCTAGAATAGCACATAGAATACTTTTTAACCGCGGGTGAAACTGCGGGGTGCAGCTAGTAGTTCATAATAATGTGCGATTGAAGTTACCTATTTTTAATAATATTTTTACATACGACTTACTTTATTTCTTGCATTAATCGTTTATTAATTAAAATGAAACTTTGGTCAATTGTAATAGTAAACAAAATGTTACACTATCAATATAATCAATTTTCCTAATCAATATTATAAATACGTTTTTTTTAATATTCCTCACACACGGCTTACTATATTAATTGCAATTATTGTTTATTTATTAAAATAAAACTTTGGTGAAGTATAACAAATAAAGTTGGGATCTTGTTGCTATCAATTTTGAATCTATTAAAAATAGTTTTTTTTTTTTGTGTTTTGCGTCAGCCCTAAAGCAGATGTAATAAACAATGTAGTGGGGACAAATATGAAAATAAGGTATCCACCGCACAGGTATCGGCATGCGCACAACTCATTTGCCTACCGTATTGCGGACAGCCGAACACAAAAGTGCCTATTTCAATTTTTTAATTTATGAAATGACAGGATTGAACAATTAACGCAAAATGTCATTAAGGCTTATACACCTGTAAGCTATGGACTAAGTACACACGCAAAACGTGTCATACCATAAGGGTGCAATGCAATGATGCTTTTCGCATCCTCATAAAGAAACCACGTCATTGCAGCGCGTCGGGCATGTTCGCCGATGCACGGCTTCCGGATTCCTGTGCCGTCGTTAGATCTAGAGTAGCAATCTTCTGGGCTGGGTTGAGAGGTTCGAAGAATGATATACTGCAAAGCCTGGGAGATTACCTCGGTAGCCCGATTTTCAAATCATGGGTGACAGTGCACCAGGTCGTGAACCAGTCAGTAAGACATATAGAGGTATATTTTCTATAGCACAAACTTAATTTTATAATCATAATAATAATAATCATATTAAACGATTTTACTATTTATACCATACTAGCTGCGCCCCGCAGTTTCACTCGCGGTTAAAAAGTGCCCTATGTGCTATTATAGACCATAATCTATCTCTGTGCCAAATTTCATCCAGATCTGTTCACGCCGTTCTGGCGTGAAAGAGTAACAAACATCCATCCATCCATCCATCCATTCTTACAAACTTTCTTTAATATTAGTGGGATAGTCATGCCTTTCCCCCGAAGCAGCTGAGGTGTAATACATCACCCACACTTCGCCGCCTGTTATTCAGTCCCGAATGTGACAGGGGGCGAGCCTGTCGCCATACACCGGGCTCCAGTCTTGTAGCAGATGACATACAATACAGACATATGCTCACACAATGAACAAATTGGTGCGTGCCGTCGGCTGGGTTGATGTACTTTAAATGTTTTAAGTGTACTTATGGGTTTATTGCCTGAAATAAAAATTATTATACTAAAGTTTTTGTGTTTTTACTGATTGTAGCCATCTTAATACCTCAAGATAAAATACATAGCTATACAATAGATGAATACCTATCATGTAATTTAAAACTCCAACACCAAAAATCTAAAAACAATTTCGTGACAAAATAACGATGTTTTGCACTTCACAGAATTAAGGAAGCTTTGAAAATGCTATGAAAGCAGGAACTAAAGTACCCTTAAGTCGAAAGAACCTGAAGATTAAACCAGAAAGAAAAAAAAGAGATCCACGAAGGTCAGCTAAATTATAGTAACTTGCTACTGGTGTTGCAATTTTTTTTTTAAGTACCTAAGTTTAGTTCTTATTTCAAAACTGACTTTTCTCCTCACTTATGCATTAAACGATTCAATACAAGGAACAATCATACGTGGAGATACTTTTTGCTCTTCAGCTACCGTAAATATTGTCCCAATAGTCTATGGTCATATTCCCTCACATCTTCAAAAGCATTTGACCAGGAACTTCTGGACCATGTCGGCTTATTGATTTTTAATAGCCCGATTTCTTGATACAGGCTTATTTGAGAATAAGAAGAGTTGTATTAATGCGGACAATTTTATTGCTCTTTGTCTGATTGCGAATTTGTTTTTTTTTAATTCGATGTTGTCTTGGGCTTGCTTTTGGCTGCCTTCTCACCTGATGTAAAGCAATGATGCAGCTTCGATGGAGTACGCTTGTCTAAAGGAAACCAATTTGGTTACATTGGGTTTCTGGACCTAATACTTACTGATGGGTGGCTTACTTATTGATGGGTTCCGCAACGCTCTGAATTTTCCATACGAACGCGCTTGTCTAATTTCATGAAATCTGTTCGTCAGATTGCGATGAAATTTAGCATGCACAATAAAGTGAAATATATCTCCTTCCTTTTGTTCTTGTTTTATTTCATGTCCTCAAGAGAAAATAGTATGTGAAATATCCGTACTTGTAAAGCGTCAATTTTGACTGATTTATTTAATTGATAGACAAAGCACATCAAAAATCCCTTCGCATAGGAAGGTGTATATTATTATGGATAAATTTAAAAGCTAATGACATCATTAGCTTTTAAATTTATCCTTAATATATACAAGGGAAATCCTTAATTATAAAAGAATAATTAGATAAGTGCGAAAGTCATAAAAATGATTGAAATTGCAATTTGGCACTCTGTAGATAACTTTAGAGGCTCGTCAGTACCTTTACTTGCTCTCTTCGCTCGTCGTCTTCTTCTAGACGAAATGGCAATAGAAAATCTTTAGCCAATGCGAACTTAGTCTAATGTGGTCGTTGGACCCTTAGCGCTCGATATGTTTTTTGGTCACTCTCACTCCTATGGCGTTTGAAACGTGAGAGACAATGACAAAACAATACCTCTACTTGTAAGAATAGCCTTCCTGAACATCTTTAGAACAGTACTTTTTGTTCTAAAGATACTTATCTGGAGACGTATAAGGCGTTATTGTAGTATTTTATGGCAGTGTCTGTGCTATTTTTTATTTTCAATGGCAAACTCAATATTATATTAATTGAGGCGTTGATTTCAAAAACAATCAATGACCATTTTAATTGCGGCAATTTTAGTTCTGAAAATATTAAATAATTAGTCTCTATTTTAATCCCGGTCAAAATTGTTAAATTTAGTTTTAATATTACATGTAATGTAACAATATGTGTGTGTGTAAGGTATTTATAATATGGATCCGTGTTATTTCATAACAAACTGTGAAAACGATTTACTAAACGATTATTTTTATGAACAATAATATTAGATAGATAGATAGATAAACTCTTTATTGTTCACACCAAAGATAACAGAACAACAACAGAAAAATAATAATAAAACTTATTAAATAGTGTAACAACTGGCGGCCTACTCTTCCAGGCAACCTTAGGATGGAGAGGATACGACAAATGAGTATGGGACAGGGTGTGCAAAAATAACTAAAATAAACATAAGATTGATACAAAGAAACAACAAAACATTGAGTATTATACCTATACACCTACATAAACTATTTACATAAAACTCACATAAAAGTACATCATATTATAATTATTACTATAATACATTCTAGTACTTAAAATACCTATAGTTACCGTTCCGAAGACGGGTCTGAGCAGTGGCGCACTTGTAACGCCTCACTCAACTGTCGTCTTTGTACTTCTTCACTCTACAAAACTTCAAGGCTAGAGTGAATAAGTACGTTATAGGTCGTCGTGCTCCATCTTAGACCATAACGTCGCTTAACATCAGGCGAGTTGGTGGTCAAACGCCGATCTATTCTACATAAAAAAAAAAAAAATAAGTTATAAAATATACTAATTATGAAATGAACAAAAAGTGACATTAGTGGTTTTTGTACGTGGGCGACAATAACATTTAAGCATCGCTGATTTTTTTTAATGTTACGTTTTGCTACTGTCGTTCATTTTAATGACGTACCTGGCTCCCTAACTATACTGCACTTTATATAGGGACCTCTAACTTCTTACACATTATCTACTTTCTCAGTTAAACTTCATTAACTTTGTAAAAGCTAGCTTTCTTAACTGATCTCTTTGTAGAGAGATCTCCCATATTGGTTCTAAGTTATTCAAAGCCGCGATGCGGGCGGATCATTCGTGTGTTTTATTTGCTCATCGAGTTGCGATACTCTTGATTGTGGTGCAAGGGAAGAGATGTTGACTAGTCCGTTTGTATTTATCGAACTAATATTATAAATGCGAAAGTTTGGATAGATAAAGCAAGTTCGTTTAGGCCCGATGTCAGAGTTTCTAGGCCGCCCAATGGTCTCTCACATGTCTTTTAATAGATGTTTGCTAGTAAATCATTTCACACCGGCTGAATGGATCTGGATGAATTTTGCCACAGCGATAGACTATAGTCATGTAGGATACTTTTTAACTGCGGATGAAACCACAGGGCATGGCTAGTTTAGAAATAAATAAATTACGCTTCACTACCGGCTTTAGGGTCGGAGGATCGTCAAACAGGACTCGTATTTTATAAACATACTTACTATAAAAACTATTTTAAAAAACCTACATCATAAAACGACTTTTTTTTTAATGACTTAAAAGGCTTGCGTTTGACCGCCAACATATGCCTGATGATAAGCTGTGATGCGGCCTACGATGGAGCACGCTTGCTTAGAAGAAACCGATTCACTCGAGACTTGAAGACACCCAGATTATAAGTGTCAGGGAACACACACTCTGGCAGAGTATTCCACACTTATACGATTGAACCAACCCTGAAATCGAAAAACAAAAAGTTTTTTTAAGTCAGCTTAAACATATATTTTGTCGTCGGTCAATTAAATTTTGTATGGAACACCTAATTTTTGTTTTACGATTTCAGAGTTGGTCCTGTAATAATAAAAGTTGTTTGTTCTGATTTTAGGAACCAATTTTGCTAGTAAATTAGAAATAGTGTTTTAGGTAAGGGAGGTTACGGGTTTTCTTAAAAAAATTAAAGGTTTTTTTTTAATTATTTCGTTTTGTTTGTTATAGCCTTCTGCTAATTAATCCAAATCGGATTTGCACTGATAAAGGAGTCGGACAGGAGAGGTTTCAGGTTATTAGAATGTCATGTTTTTATCAGAATTGCGGTTCATTTTACCGATTTTCGGATTTGATTTTTATCATAACAATTAATTCATACTACATTTTTTCAGTAGTTTAGTAATTTAGAGAAATTATCAGCCTATATTATGAATGGCCTGAGCATTAGCCAGCCAGTTTAATAAATGTTGTTTAGACGCAAATGCTGAATATCATTTAGGAAGCTAGTTGAACGGCTTCATTTAGTAAAATGGCTAGGCTGTTAATTGAAGGCTGATTAAGCAAGTTGGCTGCGACCTATATAAATGGTGATTGGCTTACCATCACGTGGTCTGACTAATTTTTTTTAGGCTTTTTCTTAAAAAAAAAAAGAAGTTGACTGTTTCGCTCCTTCTTTTTACAACTTCTAATGGTATCTTATTATTTTAATTTAATTTTAAGCTACTTTGGTATACTTTTAACGCTGTATCTTTTCACTTAGATCTCCAAGTAAAGGGGATGTCAGAATTACGTCAAACGTCATCGGCGTTGAAGACGGCTCTACGGTTTGATAGCACGTCTTATAAATATTATAGCTTGTGTATTCGCCTTAAATCTTTACATTTTTATACGTTATTTTAAACTTTAAGTCAGAAAGCAATAAGGTCGATAGTTGAATGGGTGATAGTTTTCATTTAAAGGGATGGATATTAACAGATTGACAGGTTGAAAAGCAACCAATTATAAGTTAAGTTTGATATTACTCTTTAGGATTCCGATTTTTCGATATTCTTGTTGTATCGGTGGGATATTTATAATTAAAATGGCGAATTGGTTTTGATTCACTTTTTTTTTGATAATTGTGCGATGCGTTCTTCTGATATTTTTTTTCTTAAGTTACTTTTGCAAGTTTATGTCTTTGGTTAAAATTAGTGCAAGCAAACTTAACTTATAAACTTGAAATCAGTTAGCCAACCCAAGGGACAACTTATTAAGTAACTGCACTAAATTTGGAGTAGGTAAGTACTTTTTTTGTGAACGGGTATATTTTGTGTCTGGACTAATTTTTCTTTTGTATCGAATATGACAAAATTGATGTAGATGAGTTGAGAATCGAAATAGGTTGAGTTAAGTTTTTTAAGAGATGAGTTTATGAGGGATGAGTAAGGAACAACCCATTTTAAAAATGATTTTTTAAGTTTATATTTATGACGGCGCGTGACATCATTAGATAAAGAAAATTAGTTTATTTTAAGAGTTGTTAATCGATGGTATTAATGTTCTGTTATTTTTGACGATAAACAGATTTGTTTATGGTAATTTAGAGCGGTTAACAGCGAATGGAGTTGCGTTTGGAATGGCGCATGGCGGTCGAACGTCATGTCTGTCAGTAAGTGGTTGACTGGACTTGGTTGAAAGCGGTCGCTCGCAATTGTCATTCGCAAACCCATTACTGTAATCGCCAATTACCTTTGTAATCATTCACTAATTAAGTAATCTTAATAATAAATAATAATAATAATAATAATTTATTTATTTCGGACAACAAAAATCCACACCTTATACTAACATAACAAAAATTATAAACGAAATCTTAAAAACATTAGGTAGTATTTACCTTGGTTTAAGACATTTTGTGCATTAATGTCTGCATTATTAAAATAATGTAAAGTCAACACTGCAGTCCACTTATTTCAACGTTCCTGAAGTGTAACGCCCTCCATAGATACCCCAGATGACGAGTTCACGGATCAGAAATCAGACGCGACACCTCGGCCTTACCCGACTTTCCCCGTCATATAAATAATTATTTAATGTTAAAACTAATAGTTTCACTAGCTTAACATTACAAATAAGAACTAAAATGTTAATTAACTGCAGGCTAAGTATGTGTGGCGTGACCACCCTCACTTCGTTTCTATAAGTCTACATGTGTTAGGATGGATGTATTATACTCATTCATTTAATACTAAAGCTTAGTATGGACAAGCATGATGCGCCAGTTAAATACTTATTCATCAAGGTTTCATCTACACTAATAATTACACTGATATTCTAAAGGCGAAAGTTTGTGAGTGTGTAAGTGTGTATGTTTCTTACTTTCTCACGCTCTAACGGGTGGAAGGATTTTGATATTTGGTATGGAGGTAGCTTTTATCCTGGATTAACACATAGGCTACTTTTTAACCGCGGGTAAATCATAACAAAAACGAACTACTTACTGAATTCCAATTTTCAAAAAACGTGGGATACACAAAATTTGCCACAAATATTGGCACACCGAAATTACTATGCCTACCTATATTTGTGAGGTTAAGAAGTTTAAAAATATATGTTTAAAAATACTGTTAATGAAACATTAAAAGCAATTAATATAATATTAATCGGTAAGTCAAACAACTTTAATATACATTAGGAAAAAGTAGGGTTTTATAAGGCACTCACTAAGCAGGTAGGTATAGGTAATTTTATTTTGCAAATCAATATTTTTATTGCTTCTATTAAAAAAAAAACTGAGTCAAGAGCAGATCATCTCTAATCCTTCCCTCACCTACGTCATTCACACATCGTCGAGTTTCATACTCTAACCCCTCAATGCACAACTACAATAAGTACAAAAAACCGGTATTTCTATAACCGGTATCTTTCCGATATAATCCGAATCGGTCAAACGTAACCCGCTGAGTTTAACGCGTGTCAATTGATGTCAATCAAATATAGTACCTGTCATTGAAGTCAGATTTAAAGAAACCAGCTTCGAACCCGTGGTTTCATTAGCAGTCCCACAGACACCGCTGTTGTTTTCGGAATAAAATGTACCCTATGCACTTTTTTGTATCCTTGACGACGTGTATGCAAAATTTGATGAAGATCGGTTGAGTAATTAAAGCGTGAAAGCGTAACAAACAAACGAACAAACTTACTTTCGCATTAATTATTTTAGTTGATTAATGATTTTAGGTGAGGACTAGGATTTATAATATTAATTAGGATTTTGGGAATTTCAACTATATGATGAATTTATTTTTACTATGATATTAAAATTGATTCAAAAATCTATTTGAGGTAAGGATTATTGTTAGAGATCAACAAGTATAAAATGTACCATTAAAAAACTCCACTACAATTATACCTAAAAATTACTCCCGATGAACTCACCTATCTCTCAAAGAAATTAAACCAAAATCGGTTCTGCCACTTAAGAGTTTTAATTCCACAGATAGACACAGAATCACATGTTAAACTTTAACACCTGTCAATTTTGCGTTGGAGGTTACAAATACTTAAAAAGTTGAAAATATTGTGTTAAGTGTCATACTTAAAAAAAAACAACATTTCAACGATTGACAAGCTTAACCCCTAACCGACAACCTCACATTAAACTTAACCGGTATTTATCTTTAATGATTACCGATTATTAAATCATCAATCAAAATTAAACGTCTGCTTTCGAAGATCGCCTTTAATTGTTAGTTAGTGTTATTGATTAATTTTCGTAATCAACGCCTCGGGTATGAATTTGAAGTTTTTTGTGATGATTATTTCGTGTCATCAATCATCAGTTTTAAGTAATATTTTGAGTGTAGTAAGTACTTACGTGAAGACAAATGAAATACAATAGAATAAGTCTTAGAACCTATTTGTTATAAGTTATATGTACTCGTAATATGTGTAACAACCTAGAGCAGCCATACTCAAAGTGTGTTCCGCGGAACCCTAGGTTCTACGAAACCCCTGTAGGGGCTCCGTAAGACTTTAATAAATATTAAAAATGTCTCTCTCTCTCTCTCTCTGGTCAACCGTTCCACTATATGTGCATTCGGGCGACTTTTGTAGCGGCTTATCACGAGACGCTTAACAATTAACTGTTACATTGTACTCGAATTATGCTTATTAATAAAGAATACACATAAAAACATGTTTGTTAAACTTTTTTGGAGACGGAACCCTTTTGGAAAGCGAAATTCTTGACGGAACCCTACAATAGTAGGGTTCAAAAAGTTTGAGAATCTCTGACCTAGAGTAAAATTAAAGTCATAGTGACTGTCTCGCTGGCTCAGTCGGTAGTGGACCTGCTTTCTAAGATGGGGGCGTCGGTTCGATTCCCACCTAGGGCAAACATTTATGTGATGAACATTTGTGTTTGTTCTGTGTTATGGTGCTAATTATCTATTTATGTTTGTATTTAATCATATATTATATGTATGTACTTACACAGTAATTTAATACAAGACCATCTTTAATATAAGCAACATAGAGGGCGCCCGTAGTTGACACACCGAGTGTGGTACGAGTAAAAATAATATCTACAAGTACGCTATTTACAAAACTTATTAAACGCAACAAAAATGTCTGACAATATCTTAGAAATGCTTAAAACTTTACGTGGGCAGATCAAGGAAGACACTGAACGAAGCCTAAAACAGGTGGAAGAAAATATAACACATAGAATCTATGAAAAAATTGAAGAAAAATTTAACAAATTTGAAACAGACATAATCGAAATTAAGAAAACACAAGAAGAACAGGAAAGAAGACTGGATGATCTGGATAAGAAGCAACGGCATAGAAACTTGATTTTCTTTGGCATTGCAGAGGAAGAAAATAATTATTCGGAGCTTGAGGACCTGATGATCGGAATTATTAATCACAACATGGAGGTGGAATGCAATAAGAACGATATCGAGTTTGTAGGCAGAATGGGAAAGAAGAATGCAAAACCAAGACCTATAAGGCTAGCTCTGACAACATATGGCAAAAAAATTGCCATATTGAAACAAAAACCAAAAGAAAATACTCAGTGGTACATCAAAGAAGATTTTCCGCCGAAAATTCTACAAAAGAGGAAAGAACTCCAAGAAGAAGTGAGGAAATTAAGAGATGAAGGAATAAAAGCGGTGATAAAATATGACAAAATAATAACTTTGACAAACAACACTACATCTAAAAATAACACTCAAACAAACAACAAAAGGAAACTTTCAGTAACGCCAGAAGGAAAAGGGGGACATATTAATGCAGAACAGAAGAAACCTTACAAACAATTACAAAAAAACACTGGATCACATAGCATCACATCCTACATGCACAACCCTAGCAAACAACAAACCAAACCATCACAAACTCAGACAGTAAGAACTAATAATCTAAATGACAAAACAGAAACACGAACAAAAAACTAAATAAACAAGCTCCTCCAAGCCGGCCGGTCACCGTGGAGGAAAAGGACCAAAACCCCCCAGATCAAAACACACACACAAATAAACAGAAAGAAAGAGAAAATCTACTACATATAGCAAGCTTAAATGTAAGAACTCTCCTAGCTGAAAGCAGATTGACAGAACTGACATACGGCTTAAGAAATGTGAAATGGGATATCCTTGGACTATGTGAAGTGAGAAGAGAAAAAGAAGTTATAGAGGAATACTCAGAGTTTATCCTATTTCATAGCTACGCATTCAAAAGTAGGAATGGAGTAGGTCTTCTAATCAAAAAGCACTTGAAAGACCAAATAAGTAAGTTCGAAACTCTCTCAGACAGAGTGATATTGATGGAGATAAAGTTAGACAATCAAAACTGGACTATCATTCAGACTTACGCACCAACAGAAAAATGCTCCAAGGAGGCACTGACAGATTTCTATGATACCCTTGGAAAAGCCATAGCTGGTTCAGGTTCATCCAATGTGATCGTAATGGGCGACTTTAATGCTCAGATTGGAATGATGCAACATGGTGAAGAAGTTGTCTTTGGAAAGTTTTCGCACGGCAAAAGAAGTAAACATGGAAAAAACCTCATAGAATTTGCCCTTGAGAACAATTTGAAGATAGCTAACACTATTAATAAGAGAAAAAAAAACAGGACATGGACATGGAAAACACCTAATGACAAATACTACAATGAAATTGACTTTATTCTGACCAACAAACCACACCAAATAAAATATTTTGACGTTATAAAACCCGACTTCTTTACAGACCACAGAATGGTGCGGTGCCAACTAACACTAAAAAACTCAAGGAAAGTTAAGCAATCGATGCAACACAGTTTAAGAAACATCCCGGAGCTGACAGAAGAGGAAAAGGATAAGCTGGATGCAAGATTCCAAAAAGCTTTGGAAAATAACAATGACATACAAACACAATACAATAAATTACAAGAAGAAATAAATCTTACACTAAAAGAAATCCCACAAATAAGAAAGACCCAACGAAATAAAATAAGCAAAGCTACAGAAATCTTACTGGAAGAACGAAGGAGGCTATATAAAGAAAAACGTAACAAAGAAAACAGAACTAAAATCACAAACATTAGCAAAAAAATAAACAGAATGATCACCAAAGACAAAAAACAACATAGACAGGAAACTTTTGAAAAATTCATAAAAAATACTGGAGCAGTAAAAAAAGCGTACAAAGAATTAAACAACAAAAAGGAATGGACAGCAAATCTTAAAACAAAAACCAAAGCTACAGTCACAAAAAGACCAGAAATAATTGACGAAGCAACAACATTTTATAGCGAATTATATGCGACGAAACAAACACCAAATCGAAACACAGATGAAAATATCATAAGCAGAGACAGCACGAATTTACCAGAAATACTGAAGAGTGAGATAGAATATGCCATCAAAACTCAAAAAAATGAAAAAGCTCCAGGTGACGATCAAATTACAAACGAAGTGTTAAAATCACTGATAGATCCTTTACTACCTTCACTTCAGAGACTCTTTGACAACATTTTGAAAAACGGACAATCACCAGAGGACTGGAGTAAGTCAACTACGATACTCCTGCACAAAAAAGGAGACAGAAGTGAACTGGGAAACTATAGACCAATTAGTCTGATGTCAAATCTGTATAAGATATTTTCAAAAATAATTCTAAATCGCATCACACCTATCCTAGATGAAAATCAACCACAGGAACAAGCGGGATTTAGAAAAAAATTCTCAACAGTTGATCACATCCAAGTTGTAACACAAATTGTTAACAAATGCAGAGAATATAACATGGGACTCTACATGGGTTTCATAGATTTTACGAAAGCATTCGATTCACTTGAGCATAACGCTATTTGGCAAGCACTACGGGAACAAGGAATAGAAGAAGGATACATAAATATTCTCCATAACATTTACTCGAAAGGCTCTTCAAAAATACGTCTGGAAAGAGATGGGCAATACTTCCCTATTAAAAAAGGAGTACGACAAGGGGATCCACTGTCACCAAAAATCTTTTGTTCTGTGTTGGAAATGATTTTTAGAAACATGGACTGGCAAAACAAAGGAATAAAAATAAATGGAGAATACCTTAGCCATTTGAGATTTGCTGACGACATCGTGATATTCGCAAATTCTTCACATAATCTCGAACAAATGCTGAAAGATCTCACCTTAGAAAGCAAGAAAGTCGGACTAGCACTAAATGCAACAAAGACAAAAATTATGACGAACGGAAAGGAAGAGACCATATTAGTAGAAGAGGAAGAAATAGAATATGTGAGTGAATACACGTACCTTGGACAATCAATAGCATTTGAAGACCATACTGCAAAGGAAATAGATAGAAGAATAGCGATAGCATGGAAGAAGTACTGGGGAATGAAAGAAATAATGAAGAGCAAAGATATTAATATGACAATTAAGAGAAAAGTTTATAACGTTGTCATACTACCATCCCTCATATACGGCTGCCAGACTTGGGCTTTAAGGAAAGAGGATGAAAACAAGCTAGCGGTATGTCAACGAAAAATGGAAAGGAGTATGTTAGGGATAAGGCTGTCGGACCAAGTAAGCAATATAGCAATCAGACAAAAGACTAAAATAAGAGACATAATCGAAACTATCAGAATACTGAAATGGAACTGGGCAGGACATATATGTAGAATGGACAATTGTAGATGGACGAAGAAGATAATAGAATGGGTACCGAGAGGAGAAAGGAGAAATAGAGGAAGACCACATAGACGCTGGGAAGACATCTTCAACCAAAGACTGGGAATAGAGTGGAGGAGAAAAGCAATGGACAGAAAAAACTGGACAAAACTGGGGGAGGCCTACGCCAAGGAGGCGACATCTACACATGACTGCAATATGTGACAAGGGACATTTATAATTAATTAATTGAAATTAAGTGTAATTGAAATAAAGGCTTTTTTACTTTTACTTTTACTTTTACTTTATATGTATGTATTTCTATCTCTGGCCGCCATAGTACAAGCTTTGCTTAGTTTGGGGTCAGGCGACCGTTTTTTTTTTTTTTTTTTTTTCTAGAATAGGTCGACGTTTGACCACCAACTCGCCTGATGTTAAGCGACATTGTGGTCTAAGATGGAGCACGACGACCTAGAAGGTACTTATTCACTCTAGCTTTGAAGATACCCAGGTTATAGTTAGTCGGGAATACAGACGATGGCAAGGTGTTAGGAATATACCCGAGCGGTTCGTATTAGGAAGGTGGAGGCAAACCGTTTAGTACGAGTTGGTGAAATATCGACTAAGTAGGGACTTGTTCTGTGTGAAAAATGTCCCAAATTTATTTGTTGATTTATTTTTAGGTTAAGTGTATAACGACCAGGCCTATACAAGAATCAAGGTTATAGTTAAAATAAATCTGCATTAGGGTTAGTAGTTATTAGGTATGTTATAAAAATATTTACCAACCTAATTTCGGTAATTTTGTTGTAAGTATTATAGTTTGTCAAATTATGGTTTGCTTAAGTCCACTTGCAAAGATACGATATTAAATTCTAATATTGAAGTTAAAATGTTTTAAATGTCTCTCTATATGCTGACTCTAGGTTAGCTTCTAACTCTTGGTGTCGTAAGACGATAATTATATCGTTTAACCTCTGGTGACCAATTAACTCCGAGTTTAAAAGATAACCCGAGTTAACCTATAATTAACTTTGAAATAAATATAAATCGATAGTTCGCTAAACATAGCTTGATTCACAGGACAGACAACAAGATGACATTTTTAAAATTATAAAAATGTCAAAATGACATTTGATGTATGACAACAATGTATGTTAGTCATCTTGATAGCTGTCCCGCGAATCAAGCATGTTGAACGCATTGAATTACTTAGTGTCAGATTAAAGGAACTATTATGTCTCATTAAAAAATACATTTTTTAATAATATTTTATTAATATTATTATAACCTTAGTTCGGACAAGACAATGTTTCTTTATTTTTCGTAGATTATTTCTTTGTTTATACTTTTGCTTGTCTGTTTGCCATGTAGCAAAGGCCTCCTCCAATCTTCTCCATTCTGGCCTTTCTATGGCCACTCTACCCCATGTTGTTCCCGTGAGTTGTCTTATGTCGTCATAAAACATACATAAAAAATACGAAGACATAAAAAAAATATTTATTAAAATATAATAATAAGTTCTCCAATATTAGATCTAATACAAATTTTAGCTTTTAACACCTTCAAATAGAATTGCAAGTTCGTTCGCTCTAATACTTTTCATTTCTCGACTTTATCCAAACAGCTAAAATGTTCAAAAATCTCACATCTGTCGCTTTTTTATAATTAATCCAAATCTATAGTTATCAAATGTCAAAAGTCGATGCTACGGTTTCAAAATTATAAATCTGGCACCCAGCTGCGCTACGCTGCTCATATCGAGAGTTTAATATTATGTGAAATGGATTTAGGGTTCCGTGGAGTTAGCACGAAACACTGCATTATTTTATTGGCAAATAGATCGAAACTTTTACTGTGGACATTAATATCTAACAAACGCTCATATTTGCTTGGCTTGACTGCCTCGGTGGCTCAGTTGGTAGTGAACCTGCCTTCTGAGCTTGGGGGCGTGGGTTCGATTCCCACCTAGGGCAAACATTTATGTGATGAACATTTGTGTTTGTTCTATGTCTGGGTGTTAATATGTATTTAAGTATGTATTTAAAAATATCTAAGTATGTATATCAGTCCCTGGCAGCCATAGCACAAGCTTTGCTTAGTTTGGGGTCAGGCGACCGTGTGGAAGTGTCCCGAATTTATTTATTTATTTTATTTATTTATATAAAAACTGTAACAACAATAACATTCAAAGAAAAACAAAAACCCCGGGTGCAAAATGTTGTACCTTATGTCACTTCCACTATCAAGACAATTCAAATGACACCTCACATGTCGAAATCCATCAAGCCGTTTAAGCTGTAGGGCGTGCCAAAGAAACCTCGTACATATATACCCACATGCATTCATACATACGAGAAACACAACCCTCAGTGACGTCTTTTAATCGCTTATTTAGAGTGATTTCTTCCAAAATTAAAATCAATAAAGTAAGTATGTAATTTAAATTTAATATTTTGTGTTTTATGTGATACTAGCTGAGCCCCATATTGTTAACTGTCGCAGTTAAAAGAAGCCTGTGTTATTTCAATTGCCAACCAACCCAATACCAAATACAAATAAAATAAAATACCAAATTTTATGATACGGGAATTATACACGTACGATTAAGTCGCTTATTCCGACTACAGTTTACCAAACCAAACACAACAAATTTCATCCAAATTTGTCACAAACAAAACAAACTTTCGCCCTTTTATAAGCATGTATATAGTAGGATAAGTAAGATTATTGAGTCTTAAACTTCTGCTCCAAAAACATTTAAGTAAAACTCACTTAGAAAATACTAACAAGTCATTGATAAACCGTCTAACGTTAATTGCGTGAAAATAATAACGATTCGGTTGTCAACTGTTAGTTTTGAGACATTCATAAGCTACACGCTAAATCTCGCGTTATTCTTTTTTCACAGCATACAGAACCCTCAAACATTAAATCTATCATCGCCGCCACGTTCCAAGTTTGAAAATAGAAAAAAAAGTGGCGTTTCGCGATTCGACCTGCGTTCAACCGCTGTCAGGCTTGATTGACACGCCGCTTGCCCTGATGCCACGCCCGTTTGAAGCCTGACCTTATATTTCACTTGTTTTGATTTTGTTTTCGTTTGGTTATTGTTTTCATATTAATTAACTTTCGTTTTAATTTGTGACGTGGTTTAATATTAACTTATTTTGTAGTTACTTACATTCATTTTTTATTTTAAAATTTAATAGCAGCGTTTTACCTGAAATAAAACGCATATTAAAATACTTACCTAACTGGAAGCTATATATATGAGAGTGCATTTCCGTTTCCGTCGAAAGTACCAGCGTTTTCGTACTTTTAATGCCTTCTAACCGGAAGTCCTAGGTGGCGCCACCTCTGCATTCGCGCTTTGTGAAAATATCGCGCGCCATTTTTTATCATTGGCTTAATTTTCCGAATTTCCACCAGGCAGAAATTAAAGTGATAGCTTCCAGTTAGGTAAGTATTTTAATATGCGTTTTATTTCAGGTAAAACGCTGCTATTAAATAACTTGACCGTAACTGGAAGCTATATATATGAGAGCCTGTTTGGTATTGCCTGGTGGTGCCACCTATAGTAGGGCTATTAAAACTTATTGTTAGAAGAAACGCCAATGTGAGCTGTAAATAATATTAAAAATTATTTCAAATCTTCAAAAATGTTGTTGGAAAAACAACTTAAATAAAAGGGTTTACATAATAATAATGAAACCGGAAACAAGGCATTATGTTTTCTCTCTATTGGTCTGAAACAATTACGTATATTACCATTAAATAGTACATTTTCCATCTGTAAAATGTATGTCACCAGCATCTGTATAATGCCGTATTGTAATAGGATGCTTTGGGAATACATTCCATAGAATGTCTGACACGTTCAGGCAATGTATAAATAATTATTTATGTCATACTTTCCCTTTGCATTAAGTTTGTATACAGAACCATACATAATATGTTGGTGGTTAAAATTGTTTTAAAAATCAACAACAGGT
The DNA here is from genome assembly GCA_911728515.1 of Peribatodes rhomboidaria. Lineage (NCBI taxonomy): Eukaryota > Metazoa > Arthropoda > Insecta > Lepidoptera > Geometridae > Peribatodes > Peribatodes rhomboidaria. The sequence goes on along the minus strand of OU452187.1, from coordinate 14,013,517 downwards.
CGTTGATCTAAAAGATTTTGTAGTCTACTATCGCAGGTGACCAACAAACAACTTCTTGGACAAGCAGTGATACCATTTTTTCTGTAGATAGTGTTTAAATAGTCAACCATAACTAAGTGGTGTGACAATTTAAGTGACAGGTTAATGTCCAGATCGATAGACATATTTTTCAACCAGACCGACTCTGGTAATCGGCAATTGTTTTAAAATGGCAACAACAACGATCGTAAATCATGTGAGTAAAAAAGATGAATCCGTAAAGCCAGTTCAATATAATGTATTTCAACAGTTCAGTAAATTTAACGAAAACCAAGAATATTTATAATTCTAAAAACTTTACTGACTTGACAAATCAGTTACACGTGGGAGTCAGCTAATATTAAATAATATACTAAAAATCAATTACATCAAGTTTTTAGGCAGCTTATGCCAATATTAATGTTTATAGCGAAAATTAGGTTTACTTTCACATCTCTTAACTTCAATAGGCATGTACTGAATTTTTGATAGTGAGTTTCCAAGTCAATGCATTAATCATCAGTGCTTGTGATGATTTTGTAAAATATATGTAAAACATGAAAATCACGCTAGACTTTCAAAGATAACGTAATTTTATCATGAGCGTAGTTTCATAAATAATCTATCACTTTAATAACACTATTTCGTTAATTATATAATTATCGTTATCAAATGCAATATAGGAAGGATTTCGGCTCCGATACCTATTGCCCTAAGAAAATTGTTGGTAGTTTAGTTAAGCAACTTACGATAAGCCAGTAATCAGGATTTATTTATAACTAACAGTTACACGTCACAGTTCGCAGTGCAAGTCTTTACATTGTAAGATAAGATAAGAAACACCTTTGGAAGAAGGTAGGTAATTAAAAGGAATGGGCGATGGTAGTTGCGAGCTACTATCTTAACTTACTACAAACACATTATATCTTATAGCGGTAGGTAGCTTTTATGGCAATTTGAAACATACAATTTTCTAATGATTAAGTCACAGTCGTGCGAAAAATAATTGATATAAGCACCCACGCCCTACTATTTTTTCTCTCAGAGTCGTAAAAATATTTAACTAATTTCATATTTTAAATTATAATTGTGTAATTCAAATCGTTCATTCTGAACGAGAGGTTGCTAGTGTCAATGCGATAGCGCACTGAGTATGTCAGACAATAGGCCACACATTCAGGTATTACGAGGCTGTTCCAAACAAAATTATTTAAGTAATTAAAAAATAAATAAATATATAAATAAATAATTATGTACTTATATTCATATTATGAAAAAGGGAACACGCGTGTGACCTTACTTTGCCTCGAGTTAAATGAGAAAATGAGATTTTTTAACAAAATTAGTACAACATTCGTTCTCGTCACATTATCCGTAACATAATGTCGTTTTAAAAACGACCTAATTGCAAGAATCGACAAGATAAGACATCGTTTTAAACCAAATAGCAGGTATCTCCGTTGTGATTGGAGTCGCAGGAAATACTGCACGAACTCTTAAGGTTATTGTGCTCATCGAGCACTTTTGTTCAATAAATAATCAAGTAAGGGGGTAAGACTCACTTCGAAATTTTGAAAGAACATGTTTCACTTTGCAGTTGATTCAATACTATGCAACCCACCTCGAGGTGGTGACTTACTTCTAATTAAATTAACGTTACACAGGGAACATAATAAGTTCATATCGAAAACTTCTTGATCAGACTGCAACAAACTGGCCTGAAGCCTCGCTTTGAGCGTTTAATTTATCAGTTTCTAAAAACTTAAAAGATTGAATCTGGATTCAGCAGTAATAGTAAAAAACTACGTTTAAGACTGTCTAGATGTAACATAGAATATTTTCACGGTCTGTTAATTTATTGATTTGGAACCTGTTTCATTACAATTTTATTCTTATATAAGACATTCCCGCGAGGGTAGTTTTTGCAAAGGTATATTTTTATTTTACCTTGAAAAGGTAGTTTATTACAAGCAAGCTAGAGTATCTATGTTAATAGTTTCATGAAGAATAAAAGACAGATTAGGCATTATAACAACAATAAAATACGTTTGAAATATTTGATCCAGCATAAAACTAGGTTTTGTTATGAACATACAACATTATTAAGATCAAAAAATCACCCTGTTAGGATGGTTTGTAATAAGCCTACGATACTTACTTGATACAATGAAATATTGTATTTTTCAAAGAGATGCTCATCGGGTGAAGATGGTTTGTTACAACCAAACAAGTTTGTACTATGTTTATCATGAAATTGATATTTTGCAAATACATTTGCACAACTATAGAGTTTTGCTTTATTTATTACAAGCATACATTGTCTGTTGTATTAACTGCTTAATACTATGAAATATGATATTTGCAAAAAAGGTACTCACCTGCAATGGTGGTTTATTATAACCATAAAAAATATTAAAATACGTTCTGTTAAACGCTTATAGCAATGTAATATCTGTCAAGAGATTCACCCTGCGAGGGCGTATCGTTACAAGCGTACTAAAGAATAGTGTATGTATGGATCGCTTGATTCAATTGCAAGTAGGTAGCCTCCCTGCGAGGGTGGCTTTTGCAAAGATTACCTACCCTGCGAGGGTGGTTTATTACAAGCATACAATGATGTATGATGTATTGATTGCTTAAAGCAATGATTCAATTGCAAATAGGTAGCCTCCCTGCGAGGGTGGCTTTTGCAAAAGATTACCTACCCTGCGAGGGTGGTTTATTACAAGCATACAATGATGTATGATGTATTGATTGCTTAAGGCAATGTAATATGATATTTGTAAAGAGATTCACCCTGCGAGGGCGTATCGTTTCAAGCATTTCAGAGTATTTTGTATTGATTGCATAATTCAATGTAAGGAGGTACAAAAACGGTACTCCTGTATCTCCCTATTATAACCATGCGAATGCACGTTGAACTGATTGTTTGCATAACAATATGGTAAAAAGGAATAAATTCAAAATGAAATACTTGTTCCTCTAAACTTAAACGCAATGTCAAAAGATCAAGTGACATTTTGAGTAATAAATCCACAAAAGAAAATTAATTTAGAAATAATTTCAAAAAAAAGGGTTAAGAAAGCCTTTATATGCATTTATTTAATGAAAAGTTTTCAGCATACGGCTAGGTGACGTAAGATATTTTCTCCCCCACTATTGTTTGTTCCTAGGTCTGTGATACCTAGATTATGATTATTTCTTACGTCCAAAATAATAGGCATTACCTAGCCTCTAAAATACATGTATTCAAATAATTTGCCATGATGTATCAAAAATGTATAGTAACTAAAGCTATAAAGTGAACGAACTGATAGATCGCTAGATATGGTCGAGTCGTTTGTATGACTCGTAGTTAAGCAATTGATACACTGTTGCAACATTTGAAAACCATTATTTTTATAAAAAGGATTTTTTCACTCACCAACTTTCTTCAATTATCGGCCAGCACGTCAACCAATACCGATGAATTAGTAGAATCGTAAAAGCACGCTGTTACGCACCTTTCACTGAACCACCGCCACGGCCCGTGCTCTGTAGCTTGGGCGTTTGGGCGGCAAACATTTATACGTTTCTGGAAGCAAAACTATGTTACAAACTGGTGATAATCTTAAAGGCGATGACAGCCTAGTTGGAGAAGGCCTGCCTCTCAAGCCAGAGGGAGCGGAGTCGAACCCAGCCGACGGCACGCACCAATTTGTTCGTTGTGTGAACATATGTGCGTATTGTATGTCATCTGCTACAAGACTGGAGCCGGGTGTATGGTGATAGGCTCATTTGGGACCGAATATCGTCCGGCGATGTGGGTGTTGTATAACACGTCTGCCAGCCCCCTCGGGGGAAAAGCGTGACGATATGATGAATAATCTTAAATATTACCTAAAAACACTTCAATAATGACAAAACACTGGTATGAGGCATCGTTTGACCCCCATATTGTAAGCCACATATGGTTAAAAACATTTAGACACACAAAAAATTTTAAATATCAAATTAATCGAACGGTAAAACCGTTAAAACAAATTCTACTCACTCATTTTGAACAAATGAAATGAAGAAATGAAATATAATGTGGGTAGGTACTTACTGCGTAAAATGTATACTTAACACCGAGTTATTTTAGGAAAATAACTACATTTCAGTATTTTACCACATAATTATTAACAAATTATCACTTTGTATTAACTAATTATGCAACACGACGCAAGCTGCTAGGGCTGCGGCGATGTTACTTCGACGAAACTTAAAACGCCAATGATAAAAAATGGCGCGCGATATTTTCACAAAGCGCGAATGCAGAGGTGGCGCCACCTAGGACTTCCGGTTAGAAGGCATTAAAAGTACGAAAACGCTGGTACTTTCGACGGAAACGGAAATGCACTCTCATATATATAGCTTCCAGTTACGGTCAAGTTATTTAATAAAGAGAATAAATCTGCCAAAATTATAACTGGCGTTAAATTATATTCAAGATGTGGTCAAAAATCTAGCTTGCCAGTAAAGACAGGATTTGAGCTTTCTAATCTAAGGGCCATATGCTAAAACGACGCTTTGTCTTGAATCTAGATTTAAAGGAAAACTAGTTTTAAAAATCGAGACTCATGACTGAGCGCGTTTACAGCATGCTGCCCTAAGGCCCGTATCCTAAAACGACGCTCAGTCTTGAATCTTGATTAAGAACTGGTACCTAGATATAAAATAGCTATGGGTAGCAAACTCTGGTGGGAGGCTTCGGCCGTGGCTAGTTACCACCCACCGGACCAAGCCATGCCGTGAAACGACCTAGTCGTGTTTCGGGATGTAGTCCGGTGTAACCGTTCCGAAGACGGGTCTGAGCAGTGGCGCACTTGTAGCGCCTCACTCAACTGCCGTCTTTGTACTTCTTCACTCTACAAAACTTCAAGGCTAGAGTGAATAATTAAGTACCTTATAGGTTGTCGTGCTCCATCTTAGACCACAACGTCGCTTAACATCAGGCGAGTTGGTGGCCAAACGCCGACCTATTGTACGTAAAAAAAAAAAAAAAGAATCGAGATCGATTCATGCGATTCTAAGGATGGTTAAAAAAGTTTTAAATCGAGATTCTTGACTAAGCTGCAGATCTAAGGCCGCACTTAGTTTTTTTTACTTTTCCAACGTTTCCATCTTAAGATATTTGCAAAAAGATAAGGCACTAAGGATAAGGTGTCGTGCTGGTTTGCAAAATTGTGACCGGCTTTCTGTCGCACCCGTCTGTCGGTACACACCCTAGTACACTGCCTAGTATTGGGCAAACTCAATGTTGAGAAAGCGGCGAGCTGTAGCAGACAAATTCCTTTCCCTTCTCTATAGTACTCTTTTTAATCCTGCCTCCCCACGCTATTTAAAAGATCTCTTTTCTTATCTGCTTCTTATCTAATCATTTCGTTCCCATCCTCTTAGATCTAAATATACACTTTCGCTAAAAACTCCCACTGCTCAATGTAAAATGTTCTATGGTAAGTCGTTTGCATTTCAGGCAGTCCAACTGTGGAACAAGCTGCCCGTCGCTATTAGACATGCTCCTTCACTTGCTATTTTTAAGGACGCCGTAAAAAAGCTGTATTTATCAATATTGCCTTGATTGTTTTATTTATCAGTGTTGTTTGTATGTAATAATTATATGTATTTAGTGATATATCTATGTAATAATTAGTATATTTTATTAACTATAGGTATTTTAAGTCCTACAATGTATTAAATTAGTATGATGTACTTTTATGTAAGTTTTATTTAAATAGTTTATTTAAGTGTATACGTATAATACTCGATGTTTTGTTGTTGTTTCTTTGTATCAATCTTATGTTTATTTTTGTTATTTTTTGCACACCCTGTCCCATACTCATTTGTCGTATCCTCTCCACCCTAAGGTTGCCTGGAAGAGATCGCTTTTAGTGATAAGGCCGCCAGTTGTTACACTATTTAATAAGTTTTATCATTATTTTTCTCTTGTTGTTTTGTTATCTGTGGTGTGAACAATAAAGAGTTTATCTATCTATCTATCTATCTATCTATCTATCTATCTATCAAATTCCGAATCTACTCACTGAATAAGTCAACAAGCGACACGCCGCAAGCTAAGTACAGTAAGCGCGCTATTCGGACACTCCTTAAAAAAATAGGGTGGCTAACTGGAGACAAACAGTCAACCACTCACCGTTTGGTTAGTTAGGACGAAGGCTAAAAGTTCTACCAACCAACCCCCTGAAAACGAAGAAGCTTTCAAGAACCTTTCACCCCATAGTCAATAGACATATACATATTTATCTCTAGACATAGTCTATAGACATACCAATATAAATTTCCGAGACAAAGAAATTACATAATTATGACACTACCAACAAAGAACGGGGACATCAAACACTTATAAGACAAAGCATTGAATACAGGGGGCTCTTAAAAAGAATGTTTAGGGTGCACTCAATACGATCTCCGAGACATCCATTAGGTAATATTGAAAATTTTAATATCAGAATTGCTGGGTTTTTATTGGTGACGACACGATTAACAGTAAAATTGCTAAGTATGTTATTTTATGTCGCTTAGAAGTTGGGCTTCAAGTTATTTAATTATTTGACTTATTTAAACTATCAAGTTTATGCAGCAGATGACATACAATACGCACATTATGTTCACACAATAAACAAATTGGTGTGTGCCGTCGGTTGGGTTTGAACTCGCTTCCTCTGGCTTGAGAGGTAGGCCTTCTTCAACTAGGCTACCGTCGCTTCCTTCTTTTTAGGAAAAAATAAATAAACCCACCACTTCAACTTCTGGTCTAACAAGTACTGTTAATTTTTTCTGCATAAAATGACCTTAAATCCCTTTCTGTATCCAAGATAACGTGTATACAGAATTTCATGACGATCGGTTCAGTAGTTGAGGCGTGAAAGCGTAAAAACAACAAACAAACGAGCGAACTCACTAATGCATTTATATTAGTTAGGATGAAGAAATATCTTTATAACGTATCAGAAGCCAACTAAAACCTACATCTCTATCTAGCAAGTCTTACCTAGACTAAAATAAAAATACTTAGTTATTAAAACAGTAATTACGAACACAGTAACAACAAAATTGTTACAGTAACTGTAAAGTCACAGTAATTGTAGAGTTACAGTAACAATTTTGTCTAGTTTGTCTAGTTATTGAAGTTTTTGTCGTCGTCTGTAAAAGACATCGCATCGTTTTAAAATATCGCTTTATTCGAAAATGTTTACTTGTTTTCAACATTTCAATTTAAATGAAAGGCGACGCATTGTCGTGACCATTTTGTGATCATTTCAGTCAACCACCATCTATAGATAATGTCTGTTGTTTCGTTTGTTGAATTCGGTGGGTAAAATACAAAACCAAAAAGTACAAAAAAAAATACAATTGACACTACAAGAGCCTAAAGCGATTTCTTCCAGGCAACCTTTTGATTATAATAGGTACATTGTCCTAAATCTCTATCTTCTCTATTCTTTCTCTATCCTCTCTCTTGCTCTCTACATAGTATAAAACAAAGTTACTTTTTGCATCTGTCTGGCGTTCTCTCTATCTGTATATCTAGTAACTCCTTCTATACCAAGCAACTAATTTTGATGCGGTTTTATCAGGTTTATAGGTACCGTGCAAAGCCAGGGCGGGTCGGTAGTAAATATAATACATATGTATTGCTAACATGCACAAAGTCTTTTAATTCTGTTCTGATGAATGAGCACTCTGATGAATGCTAAACTATCCCATTGCTATCTCCATCAATGGGGCAAATAAAAATGTAACACTATCTTTGCATAGTTGGCCTTACTGACCTACTTTAATTAAATCCCCATAGCAAGCAAAGTCCAGCCAAATTACTAAAAACCTCATCAACTCCCAATAAAAAAGCCACACATGAAACCTCCCATCACCGACAAATAAAAAGCGTTTATTAAACATCAACACCGAAACCAATATGACGGTCATAAACAAATTATTCCAAAAACCGGTATTTTGTTCAACCCTCAAACAGCCGCTATAAAAATATATACCGGAACATCGCAACGGCCAAAAATGTCCGACCGTAATAAAGAAGCGCGATAAACCGTGCAAAAAAATTACGGACATGAATTCATTGGTATACCATTTGGGGTTTCGCCGAATGGCGAATATAGCCGAGGGAGACCACTAGACATATTTCCTTCTTATAGTTTTATGGGATCGGGGCCCATCTTTTATTGGTCGTCGGGATTCTTGTCAATCGTATAACGCGATTTACGTCGGGTCGTTTGGACCCGGCGACCGCTTTTTAGGGTTATGACAGATATTGAAAGTTCCAATTGTTTAATTTGTGGCCGTTTGATGGGGAGGAGTTTGATTAAAAATTCTTTACGCATCTTTTATCTTTGGCGGAGGCTCTTAAAAGAAGATTGGTTTCTTTGACAAGCCTTCGAGATTAACTTGTGCTGAATTTGGCTTTATGTCAATCATGAGATTGAAATGATAGTAAACAGAGGTTTATCTACTCTGCGAGAGTTTACATACTAAAGTACTACAGCCGCTGACATGATTTCTGTTTGTATGTTCCTCGACGTCGATCTAATGAAAAGTGGGGGACAAGAGGAACTACCCGATATTTTAAAAGAAATCAAGCAGCACACTTCTGCTTTACCAATAAACGCTAGATAGTTGCGGAATAGCTAGGAAATAAACATGGATTTGATAAATTCGCAGCTGTTAAACTTAGTTCACATACATACTCAACCACACGCAATCCCAGCCATCTAACTAGATCGGACAATCGCGCAATGAAATCCTAACCATGTGCGACGCTCCGTCCCATCCTGCATCTAGTGGTTCCATCCCGATGATGTATACTCAAATTGCAAATACAGGAGATTTACGCACGGCCCATTAGGCTGTGTACATACAAGACCGTTTAAATCGCGAGCTATCTTCAATCTTGCCGCCGCTAACAAACAACTAGTGCAGGCTCACATTAGGTAGCCGAAAGCTACACTTGTGACATCTAAATTTCGGCTAGCCGCACGGATGGGGACAGATGGGGGAAGATGGAGATATGGTTGTTTTAGTGCACTCGTTTTGGTTTAGGTAGTATTTGTAATAGAGTTTTGATAGGCATTAAGCTGCACCCATAATAATGTATTAATTTTGGTGCTTGTAGACAGACCCATGACTGTAACTTTCCTGCAACTTTTTACAAGACAATGGACTGAAGATCCGTCTGTCTTTATATGTTCATAACTTAACTATCTATGTATATATTTATATGGCTATCTTCAAGGCCGGACTGAATATGGAACACAAATACTTCTGAGGTCTTCTCCTAATCCTTCATCCTAAGGCACAACGTCGCTTTAATTTACTTTACTATTTTCAGCAAAACTGTACTTGCACAATCATTTTTTTTTTTCATCAAATTTTGTTGTACTTTTATTATTAATATGATTACGTTCTCCTAGCTCCCTATTTCCTGCGAGATCGTATCAAAATGACGAAATCCGCTGGCTAACCAAAATAACCAACATTGCCGATAACATCGTCTTAGAACCGAAGGCCGATGGGCCAAAAAAATTCTCGAGTGGTGACCACGAACCGCAAGACGCAGCGTGGATCTGATGAGGGTCCCGGGAACAGCGCATGAATGATCGTTGTGGATACCATTGGGGAAAACCTTTTTCCTGGAGTAGACGTCTCCCGGGCTGATATGATGTTGATGATGATGATTTTCCTAGCCCAAAATTACCTTCTCCTAATTTCCCAGCTTCACAGCCAGCCGCGTCCGACACCGTATCCAGGGCTGCGAGACAAAACGTATCGGTGGCCGGCACAGGCGCGCTAGAAGATAACTTACCAGCCCTAGCTGCAATCACCGCTACTGTGTACACGAGGAGATACGGAACAATTTAATTACTCCTTTTTTTTTATTCAACTAGGTACTTGTTTGCGCTTGGACACCATCTCGCCTGATGTTAAGCAACGATGCGGCCTAAGGTGGAGCACGCTTGCTTGGGGAAAACGGATCCACTCTGAGACTTGAAGACACCCAGATTAAAACCATCAGGGAAAACCCACTCAGGCAGAGTATTCCACGCTGTAGTCTATTACTACTACTATTAATATTACTACTGTAGTCTACTCTAACTAGTACTAGTATTTTCTTTCTGCCTTGTAGCGCTTTTAGCTAAGCTCGATTAATGGTTCATTAACGATCACCGATGTCAGGCAATGGATCAAAACGTCATGTGCTTGCCTATAGTTTTTTATTAAGAATTGTGTAATTATTACTACTAAGTCCAAAGGCCGTCAGGTGTGCTAAAAACTCTTACACTCCCGGTAGAATCTAGGTAGGAACCTAATATACATATATTTTCACTTGTGCATGTAAACCAAAAGCTCACCGAAGGTTGTAACTATCAATACAAACTTTTTTAAACTACCTTACTATCTCTCGTTACCAAATCTAGCAGCTATCTCCTATACTACAAATGCATGGGTGTGCTAAATGGGGCGATCGAAAACCCTGCGCCAGGGGCATTCGGAACTAGCCAATTTGAAGGGAGGGCCATCAAATCTCCTGTGTCAATCAATCTGTATGCCATTGTTTGTTGGGCACACAGCTTGGGTACTAGCTACCGACAATGCGAGGATACAGTACGTGTGCTACATTCAAACAAGGGTACCAGTAAATGTTGACATAATTTTTACTGGGACAACTTGGAATTCAAATGTATTTTTTTATGTTTATTTATTTGGTTTGACTGAAACCTCAGTACTGTTCGTTGCTTTGATATTCATGACTTTATACATTTTTGTTTTTTGACATGTAATTATTACTATTACTAGCTAGTAGCTCTGTGAGTAGTTGTAGACCTCGCGGCCGATGTCTGTCCTCCGCTACAGATCGCATTCTTCAAACGATTCTTGGGAAATTATGTTAGTAGGTTCTCAGTTTTTGGAAATTTATCAAAATGGCGAAGTTTTTTTGTGGAAAATAATCATATCTTCGCAATTTTGAAAAATTTCCATATCCAAATTTGGTAAATTTTCAAGAAAAGAATTGATTAAGAAATCTTTTTTTATAGCTCCTGAAAAGAGTTATGTAACGCGATAATCAATAACTAAGTAAGTAAGTAATCAAAAAAAAGATGCTATTCCAAGTGATTTCGATTTTAGAACTTTTTAAAAATAATTGTAATTCTGATGTATGTACTTTAGTCTGTACCTAGTATTTACTTTAGTTTAGAAAAGTTTACAAAATAACGTACAATTTGACAGAAGCTTTCACAGTCACTACTAAATCAATAAAAAATCCCAGGAATCACGCAAAACTTCTCAAAGTATATAACACTTAGATTAATTAATTATCAAAGCATTGATATTTTTCTGTATTTCTAAAAAAAAAGGGTGACAGTTAAATATAAATTTTCACATTTTGCAAAATCAAGTCATCCCACAAATACTCAAAAATTCTCAAACACCTAGTATTTAGCATCTAGATTAATGACTACAACGAATCCCTAATCAAAGCAGCGCATGTCAACGTATATGCATAACAAAGGGCCTGTTACATGACACAGACTAGGTAAGGACAGAACCACAATTGGAAAGTATTAGAACAGGAAATATTTCTTGATTTTTGTAGTTAAATTAAATTACGTATAAGATGCAATATGAATAAATATCATCGGGCCGTCACAATTTCTTTTTACTCGACTGCGCAAGAAGAGGAGGGTTATGGTTTTAGAGTAAATATATAAATGCATGTCTTGAGTATGTATGCATAAGGTTTCTTTGGCACGCCCTAAAGCCTAAACAGCTTAATGGATTTCGACATGTGAGATGTCATTTGAATCGTCTTGATAGTAAAAGTATAGGGTACAATTTTTACATCCGAGTTTTTTTTCCCTAAAATTTTACTTGTTTGTGATTTTCATTCTTTGTCAATTTTGTGGATGAAAAAAAACCCGATTCATTTCCCGATTGCCAGCACTGTATTCACTTAGCGTCACGCTTTTCCCCAAGGGTGCTGGCAGAGGTATAATACAACACCCACACTTCGCCAGACGATATTCATTCCAAATGTGACAGCGAGTGAGCCTATAACCTTACACCGGGATCCAGTCATGTAGCAGATAACATACAATATGTTCACACAATGAACAAATTGGTTCATGCGGTCAGCTAGTTTGAACCCGCTCCCTTTGGCTGGAGAGGCGGACTGGCTAGAGTTGTCTCTCTATGCTTTTATATTCTCCCGTCACGCGGATCCGTCATGAGATTATCACCGTTTGTCGGCCGGACAAGCTCTACCAGATTTATGTGCGCGTAAATCACTATTTCAATATTAGCGTACAATATCGCGTCTTGTAATTAGACGCGTATTATGAGCTGAGCTGATGCATTGTGAGGTGTAATTTGATTAGTGCGTTTAGGAGATGGGCTAAGTAGCTAGATTAGCTGACTAGACGACCTAGGGAAGGGGTGAAGAAGTAATTTAGGGATGAAGAAGTGATATTATCGTAACGTTTTTGGGTATTTTTTATAACGAGCAATAGTGAGGTCCAAGAGCTAATACTGGGACCAACTGAAATTTACTCGTTCAACACTCGTCCGATAAAAACTTAAGTAGGTATCTACTGTTAATCCAATCTTCATTACCTACAATAGCATACGTTCAAAAAAAATTTTTTTTTAGAGAATTCATCCTTTCACGTTCCATCCTTAAACGATGCAAAAGTAAAAATTAAAAATTGCAAGTAATAACATTTTTGAAAATATCGAAATCAGTTCGACTAGGTATATTTTCTTACTATTTTTATTAACGGTGTAAGTGTCTTAGTTTTATATGTCATCTGCTACATGACTGAAGCTCGGTATGTGGCGACAAGCCCCTGTGACATTCGGGACTGCAATCGTCCGTCAAAGTGAGGGTGTTATATTACACTACCTTAATACTAACCTCTGCCAGCCCCCTTAGGAAAAACGTGACGATGTAAACATTCAAATTAAATAACCATTACATACCTAGTACGAGTATAACCATGCTCTTAATACCTACATAATAATGCCTCTAAGCAAAATTGTCTTTTTGTAAATTCCCCAAACATCTAATCCAAACAAAAAGGGCACGCTCCACACAGCGCAGGCTGTCCCGTCCTATCTGCTGATTGATTTATTCGCCCCACTGTCCGCTTTCCGTCGTGCGACGCCATTTCCCTCTGTCGCTCCTAATTGCGACTATAATTCATGTCTAATAATAATCTTGTGTATTATCGGATTGTGCAGGTGAGTGCGAGGCGTGGATTTGCGTGTGATTTTCGTTGTCAATTTTGGTGATCGATTTTCGCATGATCCAAAAAACAAGGTGTTCGGGAGTTGACACCTAGATACGATTCGTCATCGTCTCTCTCGAACTTGTTGTAAATTACTTATAAAACATAATAATACAACAAAAATATGATTGCGACTCAATAAGTTTCCGTATCTAAAAATGAATGATTCCGACGTTACAGACTTTTTAAAAATAAATATTCAATGTGACCTTTAAGGAGTTATCAAGATATCTTTAAATGAGCAATTCTTGTAAATATATAATTGGAATCTCGGAATCGGCTCCAACGATTTTCATACAATTTAGTATATAGGGGTTTCGGGGGAGATAAATCGATCTAGCTAGGAATCATTTTTAGAAAATGTCATTTTATTCGTGTTTTATCGATAATCAACTTAAACATAAACTTGGAAGAAAAATAACATAAAGGAGGCGTTTGAGTAGTCTCAACTGAAAAATATGACTCTTCCTGACATCTATTGGCGAATAATAATACTATTTTTTGTGAGCAACTAATTGCTTTAACGACACAACAGCAGATGGCGTTGTTAAGTAACACGAAGTCAATGATTCGTACTTAAACATAATTTCCAAAAAACACAATTAAAAAAAAAAATATACCGAGCAAGGCTCGGTCATCCAGGTACTATAAATAAATTCAGATTTTTGACCATAGACGAGGACAATTCTCGTTTGTAAAATAATGATTTCCCCTAATGATTTCCCCTATTATTATTCAGTACGGTTCCTAGATAGACCAGTGTGTGTGTGTGTGTGTGTCTGTGTACAGCTACCTCAAGAGACACAGCCTCCAGAGATCCCCTAATCGATATTGTTCACGTCCACTAAACCAGAATAGTCATAATAGCAAATCACTCGCTTGACTTAAGCAATAATCGGGAGACAATAGACTGAATACAGACAGGTCATTGATTACAGCCCGGATGTCGCTTGATGATTAATCATAGCCCCTGACTTGTCTCGTGTATTAACTACAGATTATGACTTGTGTGTAGGATCATAAATTATTTTAAAGGTAAGTATTTTCCATGTTTGACCTGAAGCCGCTAAGTCGTACAAGGACGTAAAGACACCAGCAGGAGAATGGTCCATCGATAAGAGCAACGTTTTTATGCTCAAAATATACATGGGCAAGGATGCAGCACGGACACAATACTTGCGTAAAAACTGTGAAGCTATATTCGTTTTTACATTAATCTACGTTGGGAAACAACAAAAATAGCGAGGGAACCAAAAATTCCTTCTATACTAAAACGTAGCAGAATAGTGGTCTGTGAGAGCGACTTACCAAATGTATCGGGCAGGCGACAGACAAATATATAGAATTGTCGCGTCGTGTGCACCCCTGCAATTAGTTCGTTATGAAATACGGACGTATGGATCGAGCAAGACGGGCTCTGGCAGACGGACGGGTTTTAATGACAATATAACTATGATAAAATGCGAAGAAAAAATTGTTATTAAAAATCCCCGTTAGTTACAATCTAGTCTCCTAAGCAATAAACGTTGCATAGCCTCGGAACAGCTACACAGTCTTTTGTCTTTTTCGATCAAGTTCAAAAATTTAAATGAAAGGAACAGACAAAACACTATATAACTATTCTGAGGCTATGCAACGTTTATTGCTAAAGGGGTAGGTGTCTCCAAGTAACAAATAAATCAGTTTTTTCTGGGCTAGCGTGCTCTATTGCAAGCCGCATTAGTGAGTTCGTGGCAAGCCTATTTTTCAATTTTACTATATAAACTTCAGTCAAGATTGTTTCTTCTTTTAGTTTAAAAATAGAAAGCAGGAAGGCTAGGTAATTTCAAATTAGGTTGAGTCACCATCTCCAGTAGCAGATTTTTAAGGACGTCCAAGTTTTAATGCTTGATTTAACCATCTAGCGCATCTTCTAATCCAAGTTTTTACTTAGATATAGCGGCTTATTAGAAAATATCTAGTATTTTCAGCTCCAAGTAAGTGCAAACTGTTAATAACGAGTAATTAACCCAAATCAAACCGTCCGTCTACACGAAACCAGCAATAGTTTCCACCCTATAACATATGCCAAATCCATGGTTGAACCGCTTTGCATTGCCTCCCTTTTAGATGACGTCAATATGCAACCTTCTGACTACCTTCAAAAGGCCCACAACCTCACTATTAGCACCAATCAAATTTGCACCTTGTACTAAATGCTATAAAGCGGTGTTTCAGTTGTGGTTGGTTTCAATCATAATCTATTCGAAGATAATTCATACAATGTCAGGCTGTAGCAATGAAATATAGTAGTGCCTTCATTGAATCGGTAATAAATTGATGCAGGGTAAGGTTATTGAATAACAAGTGGCGTGTTGATCGCGACGGTGTCGGGACGTGTGTGGGACGCTTTATTGGTTTGCTGTCGCGATTGTGATTTCCAGAACACGTGTCATTCATTTCAATGTATCGACCTAACTGATTGTCGAATAATTGTATGAATAAAATGCCAATACCAAGATTGGTGCCAATACCAAGATGATCCATCGGATCCAATTTTATGTTAGAAAAATCCACGATCAATGGGGAAGAAAACTTGTCAAAAAGCGCACACGAACCGGAAGATGCAACGTGAGAAGGCTTCCCACAAGGGGGACCGTCAATCTGGGAGCAATTCAGCTTACAAAGGGAGTCTTTAAAAGTGAGGTATACAAGGTTTTACATATTTTTTTTTTTTTTTTTTGGGTGGGAAATCATCAGATGACTTCTCCCGCTCTGGGCTGAGCGGGAGGGCATGTCAGACTTCTACTGACTAAAACCCACCCGTGTTCCTTCCATTGCCTGTGCCAGGGCCCCGATATCCCTTTCAAACAACTCGCAACCCTGGCAGGCATTGGCCCCAGCGGACCCCGTCAGTTGGTGCTGACGTCTCTTTGAGGCGCGCGTGGAACACAACGCGCCGTCGACCCGGGCCTGGTCCTTGTCGGACGGCGAGCTACCCATCGCTCACCGTCCGCAGGCAGGTTTTACATAATGAGGATTCTATTTAGGAATTATCCATGGATTCTTGGTTGAACCCTCATACATGTTAGGCAATCTATTCTATCATTATTATTATGTGTTAACAGTTTTAATATTAAACAACATTCAGCAATATCGTAGAAATTATACATATATTTTAATTTAAATTTGTCATACTCATACAAACACGCACACACACACACACACACACACAAACAACACACACACTTAAATAATTATGTCATGTTATTAATATTCACACGAGCAACTGTATGTTTTACCAAAAACTTATAGAATGTAAATTCATAATTGGCCTGAAGTCATATTATTTTTAAGAATTATTGTATTTAACTAACGGCTGTGGATTTTGTTTAACAAATAAAAAATAAAATAAAAAAACCATACATAATTGTTGAAATTGCGGCTCAATTACACTTAAGTACCTATGTTTCACTAACGTATCAAGGTGAGTCAAACGAGAATCTGCTGGATACGAGCAGCGCAAGGCAGGACATCGTAGAAATTAGGACCCGTTGTCCGGCACTGGACGTCTTCCAACTGAAATATTGAAAATGATGATGCAATCAAAAATTAATGTTTCCACGAAGTATAACTGACACCTTGACCTAGAATTTTAGAGTCCGGATCTAGGACCTGGTTTTAAGTACCGAGCTATTTATTCTGGCTTATTGAAACTAACTAAACTGACTGACTAAAGGTGACACATCTTCACTCTGTCTAGCGTCTGTACATCTTCTTCATCTTATGTAATTTCTGTCTGGCCAGCGCCTAAAAGCTTCAACAGAGCAGCTCGTCATTTTGACTGAAACTTATAAATACAGTTACTTATTACATTACCTGCTACCAAACAATAATTTGATACGTGTGAGTGAAGTCACTAATATCACCCCGTTCTGTACCGATATAAGGCTTTCCTTTTAGCTATGTTTGAATGGAGAGCGTTAAACAATATAGGACTAGGTCGTAATTAAAGAAGATAATTAAGATGATTATTAGCTAATTTTCTTCTTAACGTTTTGTTAGGAATTTTAAACCACTAGATCTTTCGAAAATACATGCAAGAGCTACACTGTTAGTAGACCTTAAAACTTGGTTTTACACGTGTGAGTAAAAAAAGTTGAAAAATATTATAAAACAAATAGAGTGGGAATGTCAATTTTCTCTTGCTAGCCTAAACGGTTGAATGACATCTGACACTGTGTAGATCAGCGGCAAATTAAGTAACATATTTAAGCTAAGTACGTTACTTAATTTGCCGCGTCGGCGTCGTCCTCCCCATATATCGTCCTCCATGACGTATCCGTCAATGGCGAACCTGGCTATGTCGGTTATGAGTATGAATGTGAAATGCAAAACCAAACGTAGTATGTGAGTTGGGAAGTACAAGTTAATAGGCATGATCTGTAGACCTGACACAAATGTTGGCCCTTTTTAAGATACAAAAACGAAACTTGGCTACAAACGTAAATATATCGTCACGCCTTTCCCCGAAAGGGCTGGCAGAGTTGTAATACAACACCCACACTTCGCCGGACGATATTCAGTCCCTAGTGACAGGGGGCGAGCCTGTCGCCATTCACCGGGCTCCAGTCATGTAGCAGATGACATGCAATACGCACATCTGCTCACACAATGAACAAATTGGTGCGTGCCGTCCGGCTGGGTTCGATCCCGCCCCCTCTGGGTTGAGAGGCGGACCTTCTCCCAACTAGGCTGCCATCGCTTGATGAAATCTATACCACGATAACAAAGAGTAGATTTATTTTTTACACGCTCTTAATTTAAGTATTCGAAAATCGACAAGTTCGATCCTCGAAGATTGGCTTGTTACACTCCAGTAGCGGATTCAGAGGAGTGTCCAGGGGTCAAGGTCCCCAAAAGCCACCATAATCCTCGAATCTACAGTGTTCCAAGTCTATAGTCTACAGTGGTCCAAAACCCTGCGTTCTTTTTTAGGCTTTAGTGCTTTTTTTAAGTCTAACAATCCAAAGCTATGTTAAGCCCCTCTCAAACTACAACCCTGAATCCACAGTACATTCTGCATAACACTATCCAAACGCTGGAGGCATCGCAACATAATTTGATTAATTTTCGACTGGCACAAAACGGCTGCTAATTAAAACTAGTGTAAGTGGCTGCGAGGAGATAAGGGAAGTTGCGTCTTCTTGCTTAGACGGGCATCGGGTTCGCTTGCTGTGGACTGTACGCTAAATTTGGGTGCGACTGCAAGGTGGGCGGGCTACAAGTAACACATTAAAATGTGTAGGTGTTGTGCATTCAAATCTAGAGCAAAAAATATGCGACAGCATGGTTTGATTGTTGTGGTCTGTTCGCTAAATTTTGGTGCTACTGCAAGGTGGACGGGTCACAAGTAACACATAAAAGTGTGTACGTCGTTTTGCATTCAAATAGAGAGCAAAAATAATGTGATAGCACGTAATCGAAAGTGAAGTTTGTCTGTTCCGTATGGACTTTCCTGAATGTAATTTTAGTTATGTAGCTGGTATTCGTACGTTATTTACTTGCATATTACATCCTTGTTACAGATCCTACACACAGCTTTTGACTAAATAGGAGACGACATGATTTAGTTGTGACAGTGTTTAATTACGAGTATATGAGTGATGATCAAGAATGTAGGTCAGGTTTAATGTTTTGAATAAAACAACAGTTAGTTTGACTGAGACAGTTTAAACAATTTTTTGTTAAAATTTGAATTTGGTTTGAATTTGTAGAACATAGTTTTTATAGTGATACGAGTACATGCCCTCTAATAAACGTTTGTTCCTTCAATGTTAGTGGCACCCTTCTTAATCGTACAAACTACAAGCGAAACTTAACCCCTAAGTAGCTATAAGTGGCATTTGACTTTGACAAGAAATTATATACTTAACAGATCCAATTTTGCGTTTAAGTAAATTTTAACACGTTCAACCGCTCTTAGTTTATATTGCTTTTAGTGGCTGATGTGTCAGGAATTTGATACTATAGTGGAAATAATAATGGTAACACTTTGGGTGTCACTGTTTGTTAACTAGTGTTTTGTGTTAAATTGTGAAGGTATTATGTTTAACCTTTAGCTATGTATGTATTCTTGTTTATTTAGTATTTACTTACGTATTGTACTTTTAGCGCTAATAACCTAGTTGGCTAAGGCTCGCTTCTCAATCCAAAGGAAGCGGGTTCGATGCAAGCCAAAGGCAGGCATCGTTTTGTTCATTTTTTGTGCGTATGTCAATTTCTACATAACTGTAGCCCGGTATATGGCTACTGGCTCGCCCCCTGTTATATTTGAGATTGATTATTGTCCGGTGAAATGTAGGTATTGTCAGATACCTCTGTCATCTCCTTCGGGGGAAAAGCGTGACGATATGTGACGATGTAGCTTTGCTTAGTTTAAAGTCAGACGACCGTGTGTGTGTGACAATGTCCTGAAAACTAACACTATACCTATAATGCCTTAGTTTGGAATTTGAAGAAACTTCATCTCTTGAAATTTAATCTTAAACTAACACCCACACATACACAATAAGGCGACCTTATCGCTAAGTGCGACTGCGCCTCACGACCGAGAATAATTCATTGAACAAATGTATAAATCAAAGGCAATACTCTCTTGCCAACATCAGCAACCAATCAACAACGAAATCCAAGCAAAACTAAGCATTATGATCTTAGCAATAAGGAGTATGTACGAAAGTTTGAGGGTAGTCGAAAATTTGCAGGTGCCATTCGAAATTCAAACTGCCGCCTATCTGCGCGGTGATTGGTCAGGGTGCGCGTGGTTTTGATATAAATAGTGCGGTGTGCGACAACGTTCGGCTAATATGGAATATTGGTGTGATGGATCGGTGTTACTATAAGGGGGTAGGGGGAAAGGGTGATTTGGTTGCAATTGGTTTCAATTTCAAACCAAATTAATGTTTTTTATTTTATTTTTTATATAGGATAGGTCGTTGACCACCAACTCGCCTGATGTTAAGCGACGTTGTGGTCTATAGATAGAGCACGACGACCTATAAAAGGTACTTATTCACTCTAGCCTTGAAGTTTTGTAGAGTGAAGAATTACAAAGACGGCAGTTGAGTGAGGCGCTACAAGTGCGCTACTGCTCCGACCCGTCTTCGGAACGGTGACGGAATAAAGAAAAACGCGGTGCTACGTTCTATGATGGCATATTTTTCAAGACTAAAATGAAAATTGATGTGATTTTGGAAATTTTATTCTAATGAACATTTTCCAAAACGCCTCACACTAACTGACAGTGCTGACACATCAGCCCCGCCCCACACCTCCGATTCTACTAACCTATTGATTTTAAATTAGCTCCTATTGACACTTTTTGTTACCCACAAATGTCAAAAGTAGACAATTAATAAACAGTTTAAAAACAATTTGATCAGCAGAATTGAGGTCCTGAAGTTTACCTAGTTCACGTTTTACTCAGATACCATGATTGCTCCTTCATTAGGTATCAATGAGGGATAAGTTGCAATCCTTTTCGAGAGATTGTTTTTCGACAATGGCTAACGCTCGAAAATTAGCTGCTAATTGGAAGAGTTGAAAATATGACCACGTGATATTTCAAAACTTTTTTAGCAAAAAATTAAACCGTCGAAAAAACTTAAGAGCAATAAATAATTAACAACTAATTTCTTAAACAAATGTGGGTACAGCTAAGTAATTTTGAGTCGGTGCCAAACTTAGGTAGGTAAGTATTTTTACTTACGAGTATTTATTACGCTAACGCCGCGCATCACGCTTTGCGTAGGTAATTATTAATTACATACTTATTTGCTTGTTAGGCGCAGACTCAAAATTACTTAGGTATACCTACATTTGTTTAAGAACTTAGTTATTAATAAGTTTTTGCTTTTTAGTTTTTTCAACGGCTTTTTTTGCTAAAAAGTTTTATTTTACAATTTTTCGTGGCAAGGTATATAAAAATTGACTGACCAGTCTAAACTCAGCATTGAAACCTGTGAGTGTAAATCACCCCTATTTTCCCAACCTTAGGGTCGGTTTTTTTCAAATTTATATGCGACCAACTTCGAGGTATATACTCTATCCAATAAAAAAAGAGTTATCAAAATCGGATCACTCTGTGAAAAGTTATGCGGGATCATACATAAAAAAAATATACGCGTCGACTCGTAAACCTCCTCCGTTTGGTCGGTTAAAAACAGCTCTTAATTCGCCTAATCAGTAGCTGAGTTTTGAACGTTGGCTTTTATAGAAATAGAATCGTTTGAAAGAGCAGGCAACTTGTATAGACTACCAGGATAGTTGGTATTAAAACTGCAATTAAGTAAGTCCTCTTCCACACTAACGCAGCTAGGAGTTTAAAATATGCAGGCGGCCCGAGCGACGCGTGTCACGTTTCGGGTGACTGTGTGCTAGGGTGCCTAGCTCCTAGATTATCTATGACCTGGACTAGTGTAACTGGGATATTCAACAACTATAATGTTAATGACGGGTTGTAGTTGTAGTAGGACGAATGTCCAACTTTCAACACGCACACAACGCAAATGTAGTGATCGACATGATCCAAGAAAAACAAGGTACATCAATCAGCAAACACGTAGTGATGTCTTTGTTATCCGTCTCTTTCGAACTTGTTGACTTATTTTGGTCTTGCTTATGCATCGATCGACGTCACTACGTGTTGCTGAATGCTGTACCTGACGGAGTATATTATTACGGTAATTAAGTACGAGATGGTTCAATTTGCTATTTCTCTCCAAATAGTCAATTCAACGTAATAGGACTCAAGAGCAAACCCCGTCTGGGTTGCCTGCGCAAATCGTCTCCCGGCAACGGCCCAAGCCGAGTTCCGTACCTAAGTGGTGCCCTTGTGCTAGTCGCCCTTAGCTTTAAACAACAAAATCTCCCAAGGCCCTGCGCCCTCCGCGCTTGCCTTACGTCCGGTACGCTGTAGAGGCCTCAACCAGCCAGATGGCCAACAGCAGTGGTCATTCACAACTAAAAAACTTTTGTTTGCGTTCAAAGTCTCTTTTAATTCTCTGCTTTCTGAGCTTGGGGGCGTGGGTTCGATTCCCACCTAGGGCAAACATTTCTGTGATGAACATTTATGTTTGCTCTATGTCTGGGTGTTAATTATCTATCTAAGTATGTATTTAAAAATATATATGTATGTATATCAGTCTCTGGCCGCCATAGTACAAGCTTTGCTTAGTTTGGGGTCAGATGACCGTGTGTGAAAAATGTCCCAAATTTATTTATTATTATTTATTTTATTCTTTTATCCATTTAATTACGCTGGCATTGCTTATTGTTTTATGCAATTTTACAAGCAAAACCATTCCATGTAACTAAAAAGTACAAGTAGTTCAGATTGAAGTCGGAAAGTCTATTCCATGCAAATTAAATTTCCATGATTGTTTTTAATAATAACCTACTTACAAGGTTTTATATCGAAAAGCGTATACCTACCCTTAACAGACTCTAATTTCACTATCAGATTTACTCACATTTTCTTAAGCAAAAAAATTAAGCAAATACTACAATAACAACATAAAGTTAATTGGGTACTTGCCTACTTGCTCATTTTCTTACCTTTAAAACTATAACTCTACACTTATAACCGTTGTATAGCCAAAAAAATTTAAAAACAGTGTTCTGTCTTGTTCTTTCTTTCAAATTTCTAACTAGATCAACAAAGACAAAACATTAGGCATAACTGTTCCGAAGCTATGCTAAACAACGTTTATTAGGAAGGGGGTAAGTCAAACTGAACTCAGAATACAAACACTAGCTTCTCTATCCATCCTACAAACTATTGAAAAACCGTACATTTCTCTCCAAGCACAGTACTTAATGGCAACTTAGCACCCCCGCCACACCCCCTCCCCACCCCCTGTCGTCTGTCAAACATATGACAAGCGCAGATTCGCTTTGTACTTGTCAAAAATATAGCAAACAAAAGATACGGGTACGAATAAATGAAGTGAGCTGATATATCTCGCTTAGTGCTAGGGATGGGCTAGATTTATCGATATTGATATGGGTATTTTTAGAGTTCGATTATAAGTTAGTCGTCTACATCTCTCTACTCAATTCCTTGCAATAAATATATTAATTTAGGGTTTTCAAACATTTCAATAATCGATTTAAAAAGGATCAAGGTTTTGATTTACTAAGATAAAGCAGAGACTTCTAGAAATTGGATCTGGTCAGTAGGAATGCATCAAGCACTAGCAAATATAATAATTATATTCAATTTCTTCTCTTAGATCTGATAGATCGTAATTTGCGTTGATCTTCTACAGTCTACGCCTCTACAGCATCAATTCGAGAAGCTCTCAATTTAAACATTTTTTATCGATACTTTATATACCTACTGTATATTCATATCGATACTTTTCCCATCCCTACTCAGCAATACGTGTAGGCACACAATATAATATAAGTGACGTATCGCACTGACACCACGGGAAGTATGCAAAGAAGTTGCGCGTACTAGGACGAAGCAGTCTTGACAGTTGAGCTCGGGGCTACCGGCACACGAGTTTTGACAGTTCATTTTGTGAAGAAGTTCGGAAGTGTGCGAGCAGAAGGGTGGAGTTATTAAACGATTATTTTTGTAAAGGTTTCCGAGAATAGGAAGTTTTTAAGGGAAGTTCTCGTTTTGATTAAAAAGTAAAGTAATCAACAAGAAGAATCAAAATCTGTAATCTGTGTGTACTTAGATCATATTTGAAACAAGACCTCGAAAACCTTTTTGAAACTTGTCAACTGACAACTTAAAACATATGATAAAAATAATTATCAGTAAAATTTTAAAACCAATTATTTCAATTTTTTAGCATTTTACAGAGTCACTCGTACTTCGTACTAGCGTACCTACGAGTACAGCATCCTTCCGTACTTTCAAACTAGCATACATCGAGACGAACAAGCGTTCCCAACACAGTCAGCTAGTAGATGAGGCAAAGTCAAAGTCTTAGACCATCCGAAGGCCTCTTTCCTCCGACATTAAAATACATCAACCTTATCACTGATACGCATCATAAACACATTCTACAAGTACCAAATCCTCTCGTCCCACAATAATATCGACAGTGGCTCCAACAATAATAGTTCCGTATCCCATTTGAATATTAGAACATCCATCTAGTGAAGATTTCACCCCCTACCCCCACCCTACAGGGTGGCACACACACACACAGCGTCTGTGTATTGGTAGTTGCTATGAAAAATGACTTGCGATGGTTAATATTGTTGGTTACATTTATTTTCGATGCGGGACTTATATTAAAGTTGCATTACTTTGTTGGTTTTTGATATTACATTTTAGTTATTTTTGTTATAATAATATTAGCTAGAGATTTTTGAGTTTTGAATTGGATAGATCGGTCGATTGATTGGTCGTGGTCACACCGGCTATTTCTAATGCTGGTAGATAGCAGTGCTATTTAAGATTTTTGTGGTCAACAGTAGAAAGATGCATTATGTTAAGACTTTAGAGCCATGGCTGGTTGATAGCCGACATCACGCTGAGTTGGGGCTGATTTGTGAGTTTTTAGCCTTTAGATGTCTTTTAATGAATTCAAAGGTAAACAAATAAATAATTTTTATTCCTTTTTTATCTCTATGAGCAAAATAAATGTAATATGGCACTATCAGTAGAATTGTCTGGTGTATCCACAGGAAACCAAAACAATTACCTATACAAGTTCGATTAACGTTTTGTTTTGTCATGAACACCGTAGGAACCTATTCGCAAAGAGTATTATTCTTAAACGCTATTTAAATTTAGGGTTGAAAATAAATTGATTTTATGTAGATCTTTTTGTTCATATATGAATTCAGTCTAACATTTAAAGTCCATACAGAATAACAGAAAGTCATCGCTTAGGAGACTTTCTGAAATCTTCAGAGAACACTGATACAAAATTTAAAAAAGGATTTTTTGATTAAAATCGTCACACAATGACGCATACATAGATGTTAACAGCTAAAACAGAAATTCCAAACTGAACTCAAACAAATTACTTATTTCCTTTCAAATTCAATCTAACAAAGCAACTGTTCAAAACAATATGACCCAATTCCACTTTTCCAATAACACTTCACGCTCGCTGAATAATTCAAATAAATTCAAATATTCAAACTTAGCGAAAGATTTGCACACACACAATCTTCGGAATCGACAATGGGGTAAATACTGCGTCGATGGCAGTATGGGTTGTTTTGATTTTTCGATATTATCTGGCATGACTAACTGGTATTTAAAACAGCTCTGTGAGCTGAAAACCTCGTGAGTCTATCTTTGCATATATTGAAGTAACTTTTTTTTCCATTTTCAACCCCTATTATCTACGCCATTTTCAATTTAAGGGCCAACTCTGAAATCACAATAGATAAATGTCATTGAAATGTTTCTTCGAAATGGATGAAACAGCTGGTTGTTTTTTCGCGATTTTAGAGTTGATCCCATAGTTAAAGTCATTCACAATACTAATACTTAGTACTTACGTCTGTTTGGTTTGGTCTTCGGTTTGGTACCCTTAATAGGCAAATCCTAGGGAAAACATTCATGTGATGAATATTTGTGTTTGTATTATATCTGGGTGTTAATGTCTGTTTAGGTATGTATTTTAAAAAAATATACATGTTTACATAATCAGTCTCTTGGCGCGCACAGTGCAAGCTTTGCTAAATTTGGGGTCAGGCGTCTGAATAAAAATGTCCCAAAATTAAAAAAATACCCATAGCCCTGTCTAATAGTATTTTTGTAGAAAGCGCAAATGCCCCTACTGTTTCCACAGATCTATCAAATCAAGACAATAGGAGGGGGAGATTGACTGGAGGCGAATCTGTGACGAATGCGAGCTTTTAATTGCTTGTCTCGTTGAACAACCCTTTTGTGTACATACGTGAGTATTGATTCACTGCCTTGTTTTGCTTAGGAAATCTGCTTTGGAATGAGATTTGAATTTCATTTTTTTTATGAGGGAACTACGCAGCTGGGTTTTGTAGGTGCAACCGCAATCGTATAGGAACTGTTTAGTTTTTGGGGCTGTGCTAGCTAATCCTAATTTTCTCACTTAACGTTATACATCAATAAGTAATCAGTACATACAGTGTAGAATACTCTACCAGAGTGTGTGTTCTCTGACATTTTAATCTAGGTGTCTTCAAGTCTCGAGTTAATCGGTTTCTTCTAGGCAAGCGTGCTCCATCGTAGGCCACATCACTGCTTACCATCGGGCATGTTGGCGGCCTATTAAGTAACAATAAAACAACCAGTCTGTTTGTTTCGCTTTCAAATTACTTAACTGATCGTTATGAAACGTTCTATATACGTCAGGGTACAGAAAAGGACATATGGTACTTTTTAGCGACGGGTAACTTCGCGGGGCGCAGCTAATCGAGGATACGCTAATTCGTCTGACCTCAACTTGGCCTGTTTTTTCCGTTCACTGTGAAAATTTACCAAATGGTGATTGAACCGCAAGATTTAGTTGCTACGGTTGTCGAAAGAAAGTTATATTGGATGTTCCAATAAAATTGGAAACTAGTTAGTCGTGCTACGCCACAGGCGCTACGTAGCTCTACGATTGCTACGACAAGGCTACGACGTAAAGAGAATTTAATTTCTTAATTTTGATACTCTTATGTATATTATGTATGCAGCGATGACAGCCTAGTTGGGAGAAGACTCGCCTCTCAAGCCAGAAGGCGCGGATTCGATCCCAGCCGACGGCACACACCAATTTGTTCATTATGCGAATACACTATGCTCACACAATGAACAAATTGGTGCGTACCGTCATTTTTATTTTAGATATTGTCTCAAGCTAGAATCTTTAAATTCTAGAACTAATGTAAAGGTTTACTAATATACAACAAGATTATACCCCACCTTTTTCGCTGCAGTCGAGTAAACAACATTCACCAGAACTACAATACATCAATACCCTAAAATCCGCCGACTTCACACCTAAAATATTGCGAATGAATACAAATGTCTTCAAATATGGCGTTATAGAGCTATATCAGCTGAAATATGTTTACAATAACGGTAACTTGCAGACGTACGGACACTTAGGGGATGGAAGGGTAAGAATGTTCTTTCGAAGATTGTTTTTCGAAGTGTCGGGATGAATGGGAGGTAAGTCACAATATCACTATTGAAGAAAACAGCTTTACAATGATGTAAGATTTTTTACTTTTTTCACTTTTAGGGTTTCGTACCTTAAAGCGTCAAACACACAGAGGCGGCCTGGCGCGGCGGCTGACAGAGCGGCCAGTTGTATTTCATTGAAATGTATGGGAGTCTTCACACACGCGCGGCCACCACGCGGATTGCAGGCGGCTGGCCGCGCGTCGGAAACATTTTTGGGGTTCCGTACCCTAACGTTGTAAACGGAACCATATTATTAAGCTTACGCCCTCTGTCCGTCCCTTCGTCTGATTGCCTGTCCTTCAAAGACAGACGGATGAGTGAGAGACATGAGGTGATGGTCTTATCTTTGTTTGAAATAAAAAAACGAGACATTTTTGCACACACAGTCATCTGACCCCAAACTAAGCAAAGCTCGTAATTTGGCTGCCAGAGACTGAAATACGTACATAATATTTATTTTTTTAAAAGTACTATAATTTATATCAAGTTACGTTTGTGGAAAGATAACTGTAAAAGTTTAGGTAATTACTAATTGCGCAAGACTCTAGTATTGTCTAATTTTCGATACCAACCTTGTGCTTTTGTATTTTATTTTGGTATGCTGGAACGGAACCTTTAGTGCGCGAGCCCGGCTTGCACTTGACCACTTATTACAACAAGCTACGTCAGCCGCGGATACCGCGTAGAAATGGGATTAAACGTTAAAAAAAATAAACTGATAACTGTTAAAAAACATTTTGAATAAAATGTTTAAAATAATTATCATGTTACTAACTACTGTTAACTTGCTCTACTTCAGCCAGTAGACATTATTTTAAGAAGATTTTGATGAAGATTCCGACTTTTAACAATTTAATAATATCTTAGTTTTTCAACCGAGCGAGCGTTAGTAAGCGAAGCGTCTATGCTTCGACCAAAGTACTTTCGTATGTCCAAATTCCGCACCTTACTCTTTGTCTACAGGTCGCATTTCTTAACCGATTCTTTTGAAACTTTGTGAATAGGTTCGATGATTTTTTCGAATCATATCTTCGCTATTTTGAAAATTCCAAGAACTGTCTCGACGCAAATAAAATCGGCATAATTATCAAACCTGCTTACAAAATTTTATGAGAATCGGTTGAAAAATGCAACTTGCAGCCGAGACAGACTTAGCCTCGAGCTCTACAGCTTACAGAGCCACTAGCATTAGTTTGTTACATTTTCTGAAACTACTTATTTTAATAAATAAATAAATACTTGGAAAAAGTACTGGTTCTTAAAATAAATATTCAAAACATGCAGACAAACATCAAAACTGAAGTCATGATATCATGCCTCCTACCTTGTTTAACCTATGCATGTCAAACTTGGAAATTTACGTCCAACTTAACCTGCCAACGCGGAATAGATAGCGTATGCTCAATATTAAAAAGATGCAAAAAATTCGTCACACAAAAATTAGAGAAACCACCAAAATGACGAACTAAAATGGAAGCGGGCTGGGCACGTAGCGAGGCTAAATGACGAGAGATGGACCAACAGGCTAACAACGTGGAAGGGTCCAATCGGCAAACGTCTCAAAGGCAGACCCACATGAGATGGGCAGACGAGTACGAGACTAGACTGATAATAATAGCTGGTACCTGCTGGCCGCAAATAGCTCAAGACAGAGACACATGGTATTCTTTAGAGGAGGCCTTCACCTTCACTGGAGGAGGGGTTCAGGCAAACAAACTTCAATATTATTATTTAGAATTAATTGTTTTTTTTTTCAAAAATAAGTGAAATACGTGTAAATAACATTTTTTTTTTCTTATCTTTTTTTTCTCTTTCTTTAAGCTTTGTGTGCATCTTAGTTTTTGCATGGATTAAAAGGTTTTTTATTATATACCTAGTAAAAAAAAAATTACCTACTTTCAGAGATCAGACCCGACTCACCAGACATACTGGAAGTTGGTGAGATTTCTGTAATCCGGCAAGACGAACACCATGCCCAACCTCGTCCGACCGAAATATAACGTGTTCGATTGGGGGATGGTAGTTACGTATCGGTTTGTGGTTTGTCTTCTTGATTTCGTCATTTGTTGTCAACGACAATACATCTTAACTTTGGCAACTTTAGTAACTTAGCCACAGAAATATTGTATAATTTTTTTTTACTGAAAATTTATGTAAGTACTTACCTACATAAAATAACAAAACAACTATAATTATTTATTCGATATGATTAATTTGCGCCGGGGCTGGGTTAATTTTGAATGGATCCAGATCATTCTTCGAAAATCAATTTGTAAGTAATGTATTTGTAATGGCCCGAAATATACCTATGTAAATGCAAACACAAAATGCAGATTTTCCCCCGTTTAAAGTGTTTATTTTTTAGTCTCTTTTTTCTAGCACCACTTTTGATGCTAAAATTTGGTATATCTAGCCCGTTCTAACTTGTCCAACTAGGCCTTTTCAAAACCCAATGTGGCAACACTGCTGACGCTTCCGGCCGCCTCTGTCAATGGCCGCGGCAGTGTGTTGTCGCCGCGGCTGGAGCTGCGGCTGACAGTCAGTGACAGTAGGC
This sequence comes from Peribatodes rhomboidaria, assembly GCA_911728515.1. NCBI lineage: Eukaryota > Metazoa > Arthropoda > Insecta > Lepidoptera > Geometridae > Peribatodes > Peribatodes rhomboidaria. The sequence goes on along the minus strand of OU452187.1, from coordinate 13,983,435 downwards.
CGCCTTGTCAGGCCGCCTCTGTCTGTTTGACGCTTAAAAGGAAAAAAACCCTTATAGGATCACTTTGTTGTCCGTCTGTCTGTCTGTCAAGACCCGTTTTAACCGATGAAACGGAGGAGGTTTACTAGTCGACGCGTATATTTATATTTTTTTTAATGTTTTGATCACGCATTACTCAAGAACGCGTGTAGGTATCAAGCTAAAATTCATATCAAATACTTAGGTCTACAACTGTCCTTTGGAGTTGTAAAAAAAGAAAACAAAATTTTAAGCCAACGCAATCAAAATATGACGTTTTGCTACAAATTTTCGACACTTAAAGAGAATCAAAATCTGTCTGTAGATTTTGATTCTCTCTATGTGTCGAAAAGTACTTCCCGTGAACTCAGAATCTTGAAATTTGGTACGAAACAACGTCTTATAGCATAGATAAAGGCAAAATTACGAAAAGCGGACACTTTTAGTTTTAACTTTTTTTTTTAAATTAATTCTTGATAAACTTACTACCGTTCCTCATGGGCGCGTATCAAACAACTGAACTGATCAGCGGGGAGCAGTTAGTATATAATTATATAGATAGCTTGAAGCTTTGTAAGCTCAATACCTGGGCTGGCAGAGGTGTAATACATAACCCACACTTCAACTGGCGGTATTCAGTCCCAAATGTGACAAGAGGCGAGCCTGTCGCCATACACCGGGCTCCAGCCATGCAGCAGGTGACGTACCAGTTATTTTAGAGAGCAAGGTATTTTTTTTCTTTCACATCTTTTATAACATACTATTAGCTGCACCTCGCAGTTTCACCCACAGTCCCATAGGAACTATTCTGTACCCTTGACAACGTATCTATGCAAAATTTCATGTTGAACGGTTGAGTAGGTATATAGTTACGACCAAAGCAAAGAAACAAAGTTTCACTTTTATAATATTAGTTAGGATATAACTATAGGATTTATTAATATTGTGCTACGTATACCTATACAAGTAGGTACCTACATTCCAAATAACAAAACCTCAGTCAAAAATAGACCTTATTGCAAGTCTCCTAGATTCCTATAGCAATCTTCAAAGTGTGTCCCAAAGACGATATGCAGTTTTCCATTTGTCATCTGTCTGACGGACACAAAGAGTTGTCGCGGGCGCTGAGATGCCTCGCAGCGCAGCGCGTTTGAGAGCTCTTTGAACATCGATTTTTTAGAAGTAGATGATTACTTCTGTAAACAAAACAATATGAAGTGTGCCTAAATGAAATGCGTCGGGAGGAGGCCATAATGCTATGACAATAAGAATTGTAATAATTTAACGGACCAAGCCATGCCGTGAAATGACCTAGTCGTGTTTCGGGATGTAGTCCGGTGTAACCGTTCCGAAGACGGGTCTGAGCAGTAGCGCACTTGTAGCGCCTCACTCAACTGCCGTCTTTGTACTTCTTCACTCTAGTAAACTTCAAGGCTAGAGTGATTAAGTACCTCATAGGTCGTCGTGCTCCATCTTAGACCACAACGTCGCTTTACATCAGGGGAGTTGGTGGTCAAACGCCGACCTATTCTACATAAAAAAAAAAAAAATCTTGAAATTGTGGGTACATCTCGAGCGTTCATGCTCACTATCGGAGGCACCTTCTTGCGGTGGCGTCGTGTGTCGGGTCGTTCTCTTCCCTCAAATATGGTTGAGGAGAGCGATGGCTGGCACATGCGTCATACTCGTGATCGGGTGCTGCTTGCGGGTCGCTGGTCTGCTCGTGGTGTACTCACAACCTAAAAAGTAAATCTGATAACCTTTAACCTAACCTTAGATTAAGACTTAATAGCTAACCCCCATTTACCTGTATTCCCCTTAAATAATAATTTAGATTTTTGTTAACAAAGGTCACGATCCCAGGAGTCCGTGGAGTGTAATTTTTTTAATTAAAAAAAAAGAACAATGTAATGCGTGGAAGGATTTCATGGTTTTTCTCTCTTTAAACATACTAGAAGCGTCTTGCGGTGTTACCGAGTTAAAAGTACCCTGTATCATTATCTGTACCCTTGACAACGTAAACGCAATGTTGAATTATGATCAGTTGAGTTGTCAAGGTGAGAAAACTGAACAAACTCAATTTTGCATTTATAAACTAGCTGTGTGTTGAATGCGATGATAGTCTAGTCGGAGAAGGCCCGCCTCTCAAGCCAGAGGGAGCGGGTTCGATCCCAGCCGACGGCACGCACTCAATTTGTTCATTGTGTGAACATACATATGTGCGTGTTGTATGTCTACTGCCCGGTACTGTACATCATCGGCCCGGTGTATGGCGACAGGCTCGCCCCCTGTCACATTTGGGACTGAATATCGTCCGGCGAAGTGTGGGTGTTGTATTACACCTCTGCCAGCCCCCTCGGGGGAAAAACGTGACGATATGTTATGTTGGGATTCAAAGTCAAAGTCAAAGTAAAAATGTTTTTATCCAATTTAGGTATCAAAGATACACTTATGAACGTCAAAGTTATTTAAATAGACTCGACCGCCTTGTTCGGATAAAGAGCCTCTACTCAGAAGAACAGGCAAGAAACTGAGGGGCATTATTTTTTCAAATAATAAATAAATTACAGTCTCACAAATTTTGGCTTATATACAACTAGGTAATATCTATAATTTTGTTATCTGTGGTGTGAACAATAAAGAGTTTATCTATCTATCTATTTAGCTATCTATCTATCTATAAATACTAGTGGCTACTTGGCGGAAGTGGAAGGCTCCAGACATCTTTGTCTTCTAATATTAATATAATTCTTAACCTTATAATACCCTCTTTTTATTAATGTAGTTTTTTACATGTGATTTGAATTTTCCTTCAGAGAGCCCTGTTACATGTTTAGGGATTTTAATTTAAAAACGAACGCAGTTGCCTAAAAATGACTTATTTGACTTAGTCAGTCTAAATCTCGGTACAGCTATCCTATTATTGTTTCCTTATTTATGATTAAGATTATCTCTTCCTAGAGTCTACTCTCAACATTGCTTCACAACTTTTCATACAGACACCGCTTATGTAGCCTCATTCTAGCTCGTTCTATATTACTTCGGTCTCTGTCTGTCTTGCATAAAAAACATACGAATAAGAGTGACGGAGATAATATCGCAGGCTTTAAAATAAGGCTTCTGGTTTTTTACGACATTTTTTTATTACATTTTATGACTTTCGTCGTCTCCCCCGGGGAGTTTAAATTCGTCGATTTATATTATAATCGAACACGCTGCTATGTGAGGCTTTTTACTTTTTAGTTATCAGAGGGTGGAAATTGATAGGTGTTGGGGAAATGAAATTTTTGTGTGTTAATAAAGTCAATTGGGTGGTTTTATTGGATTCGAGTTTTCGTCAGTGTGTAGAGACATGATAATCGGGGGTCGAACCAACCCCTTATTTTAAATTCAGGTGGTAATCTATTCTTCTTCTTTATGAACTCACTAGCTGCGCCCCGCGGTTTCACCAGCGGTTAAAAAGTATCCTATGTGCTATTCTAGACTATAATCTATCTCTGTGCTAAATTTCATCCAAATCTGTTCAGCCGATGGATGGATGGATGAATCGCTGTTTGTTACTCTTTCACGCCAGAAGTGAAAGAGTAACAAACAACCATTCATCCATTCTTACAAACTTTCGCGTTTATAATATTAGTAGGATATTATAAAATTGAAAGTAACTCTGTCTGTCTGTTTGTAGGTTTTCACGGCTAAACGGCTGAACAGAACTTGATGAAACTTGATAATTAGTTATAGCTTAGGTATCACGATGAAGGAAGTGCTCAGTGAAACGTAAATACGTTTTTTTAACATGTCTACGTTTTTCTAAGTAAAAACTATAAATATCAACAAGAAAATTATTCTGAACACTTTGTAATACCGTTTTCAATGCATTGATAGAGGGAAATTTATCAAAAATACATTTTATTACTTTTTATCCTACTTCCTACTAATATATTATAAACGCAAAAGTTTGTAAGAATGGCTGTTTGTTACTCTTTCACGCCAGAACGGCTGAACAGATCTGGATGAAATTTGGCACAGAGATAGATTATAGTCAAGAATAGCACATTATGATACTTTTTAACCGCGAATGAAACCGCGGGGCGCAGCTAGTCTAATATAATAGTGTTACGAGCGAGCGAGACAACTGCCGCAACTTACCTTAAAAACATAAAAGAAAGAAAAAGACAAAAAACTGTAGGGTCAACTGGGGCAAATGCGTCTGTGGGGCAATTACGTCTTTCGAGAATTACTGGCAAACCCTTCAAAAATTAGACAACTAACACCATCTTGTACAGATTATTGCAACTAAAGATAAAAAAGATGTAGGTGGAGCCTAATTTGTGAAAGGTTTCGCAGTAATTCTCGAAAGACGCAATTGCCCTAGTTGACCTTAAAACTATTACGAGGCTATTCAATGTTTATTGCTTAGGCGGTGTAAGTATAACTATTCCAAGGCTATACAACGTTTATTAGTAACGGTCTACGAATGAAAGATGACTTTTTACAATGTAGAGTAAGTTTAAAGACAAACAAAGTTAAGTTACGTTTTGTTAAGAGTCGGTAGTTATTAAAATAAATGTAACATAATATTATCAACGCCATTAAGCTAACAAGTCACGTACGCGAGTGATTTTAACAAACAAACCTGTACCTAAAGAGGTTGCTTGTTATCTGTTCTGCAATGGTTCCACTTCTATAGAAATATGCAATAAAACAGAATTGCTGTCCGACCAATGACTTGTAGGTACGCTTTCAAAACGGGCAATAATTTTGGAGATCCCTCGGTGGTGCGAGGAAACGTTTACAATAATATTGATTTATTTAATTATACCCTGTTATATTATTTATTTATTAACCTGTACCTGTAGCCAAAGAGGTTGCTCGTTATCTGCAATGGTTCCACGCGCGGAAACGCGTGAAAGTTGTGCGAGGAAACGTTTAACACAATAATATACAAAAAAATACATTACAAAACTCTTCATTTGGAACATTAATAAAGGGCAAAGTTTACTGTATTTTACATAACAAAACATATCATATCTTCACGCCTTTCCCCCGAAGGAGCTGGCAGAGGTGTAATACAACACCGACACTTCGCCGGACGATATGCAGTCCCAAATGTGACGGGGGGCGAGCCTGTCGCCATACACCGGGCTCCAGTCATGTAGCAGATGACATACAATACACACATATGTTCACACAATGAAGAAATTGGCGCGTGCCGTCGGCTGGGTTTGAACCCGCTCTCTCTGGCTTGAGAGATGGGCCTTCTCCAAGTAGGCTGTCATCGCTTTTAACACAGAAATATGCAAAAAATACAATACAAAATGCTTTACATGGAACTATAAGAAGGGTACATTAATTAATTAATAAGAAGCGTATCGATGCTATCCTCAATAATTTAAAAAAATTGTGACGTGGGTTACAACGCCCACCTCCTCATGTACAAGTATAAATTAAAAATTAAACCCCCCCTCCCCCCCCCCCCGCACCGATTTTCATCAAACATAGCTAATAACACTCCCGACTAATTCACCTTACAAACAAAAAAAAACAAAATTAAAATCGGTTCACCCGTTTGGGAGCTACGATGCCAGACACACACACACACACGGCGTCTGTTCGGCTGTACTCCTCTACAGGTCGCATTCAACTGATTCTCTTGAAATCCTCTCAAAATATATAGAACGACTTATAAAGAAAGACAGCCGAACATACCGAAGGACATACGAAAGCATTTTTGCCGAAACTCAAGCAGAGACGCTTCGTTCCATAACGCTCAATAATTTGTTTTTCATGTCATTTTGTTAAGTTAACTTAAAATAAATTATGATGGTATCCTAAAATTGATTCAAATTCGTTCTGTTGTATTTCTGTAATCAACAAAAACCTTTCAAATTAAGTAAGTGCAAACACCTTCTTTCAAAACACTAAAATTTTTACAAATTTTTATCGGGAACCCGCAGATCCAAGCAGCGTCTCCCCCATAATTACCTTATTGCACAAACAAAAGGCTATTATACGTGTTCTTTTTGGCTTAATCTTGATATCTCAATAGTGGTAAATATTATTATGGTCGTAATGTTACAATTGAGTAGTTTCATTGCTGTTGACGGCAGCTGGTTTGATGACATCAGTTAGGTGTGTATCTATGATTTTGCGAGAAAACTAGGCTACTATTAGCCTACATACTAACAAAATATTAGGTGGTTTACATACTGATCTCATTTTGGTTGTGGCTGTGTCATGTTTTAACTATTTGCATGAAATCGTATTTTTTTTATTAGTATTTATTTAGTTTTTTTCAACTCTACCATGATATCAACTTATTATGGAAACTTAATTATAGGTACTTATTTTTTGTTTTATACTCTTTTGTTATTTAGCCTTTATTTAATTCCTGTACATTTCGTCTTATCTTTAATTTATGTAACTAATCTTAATTTTATTCTTTACTAATTTCTATGTATTTGGTTTTTATATATATATTATATTGTAGAGGCCGAGCTTAATGTAGTTGCTATATGTAGGAACCCTCTCCGGTGAAGGCCTCCTCCAAGGCCTGCCATCTCTCTCTGTCCCTTGCTATTTGAATCCATTGCGGATCAGCAATTTTTTTGATATCATCACCCCATCGAGCGTAGGGTCTGCCTCTTTAGCGTTTGCCTGGCGGGCCACTCCATGTGGTTACTGTTTTCGTCCATCTGTGATCTGTGAGGCGCGCTACATGACCCGCCCATTTCCACTTCAGTTTTTGTGCATGGCTTAGTGCATCGATTGCTTTCGTCTCAGATCTTATAATTGTATGTCTTATCTTGTGTAGCTTTTTAATGTTTAACATGCTCCGTTCCATACCATCATACATGTTTTATACTCTATTTTATATTTATTAAGACAAAGGGGCCTGATTAAGCAGCAAAGTTAGCAATTATTTTTTCATCAACTGTTACTATCCTAAAGATTTTGGTTAATCCAAAAAATTTTGGGATTTCCTTGTTGCATCTTCATTCACATCAAAATCAATGTAGATTTTGATGTGAATTATTTTTGTCGTTATCGGCTCACATTAATTCTAAATTAGAAATTAGTATTTTTCAAAGCTCAATGCTTAGTTAGACCTTTATGACGTATTTAACATGACTAGTTATGCTCCGCGGTATTAACCGCAGTTAAAAAGTAGTCTATGTTTTAATGCAAGGTAGAAACTACCTATTACTATATATATTATTATACGAAGCGATGGCAGCCTTGGCAGATGGAAGCCAAACGGAGCGGGTTCGAACCCAGCCGACGGCACGCACCAATTTGTTCATTGTGTGTATGCATGCGATGTGCGTATAGTATGTCATCTGCTACATGACTGGAGCCCGGTGTATGGCGACAGGCTCGCCCCCTGTCACATTTGGGACTTAATATCGTCCAGCGAAGTGTGGGTGTTGTATTACACCTCTGCCAGCCTCCTCGGGGGAAAGCCGTGACGATAGGTTATTATACTACCATCCAAGAGGCCGAGAAGCGACCATCTTCCTTGCCAAACTTCATTAAAATCAGTCTATACGTTTGAGCGTGAAGAAGTAACAAACACACATACAACAAACTTTCGCCTATATGTATAAGTAGGAAGTAGGACTAAAAGTCACTCTTCAATTCTCAATCCACGAAAATTAAACAACAGCATTTTCAACAGTCAAACTAACGCTCCGCTGATTCGTTAATCAAAAATCTAGGAACAATACGCGTGTCGCTCGAAGCCACTCTGTAGATCAAAGAGTATCGGGCTCGTGCGTGGAGCATGCATATGCAAACATTCGATGGAATATGGATGATGGAGCAGCGGAATGAGGCTGTAGCTGCTAAATATGTACTTTACAAAAATAAACGAATATTGTCATAGATTAAAAAAATAAAAAAAATACTCGAGATCGATTATATCAACACCTATTTCCATCAAACTAAGAACACTCGTGACTAATTCACCTTTCAAACAAAACAAAAAATAAAATCAAAATCGGTTCATCCGTTCGGGAGCTACGATGTCAAAGGCAGGCGCACACACAAAAAAACTTATAACACCCCGTCGATTCTGCGTCGGAGTTTAAAAAAGACACGCATACACAGCGCCTAAACACAAAACACAGATTAACGCTATCGCTAAAGAACGCTTTACCAAATAACTCTAGCTCCAAACCACGTGAACTTCAATCACTGCATTTCCAAAACATGCAATAACACTATTTTTTTTATGTCAAGAAACTTTGTTTCTCTATTTTTAGGCCTTTCAATACTAAAAGGCTAAACGGATCTTGGTGAAATTTGAATATTAGTTAAAGTATATCACGTAGAAGGATACTATTTTCTGAATAAACGCGAACAAAGTGAAGGGGCAAGTCTAATAAAATTTTATAAGTTTGTAAGACTGTTAAGCTGTATAATATAACAATTACCTATAGCCGTAATCTCTAAGTGGAATTTCTAGTTTGCTTTTAAAAAGTATTTTAATACATAGGAAGAATGTATAGCAAGCTATACAATCATCAATTGCCACGGCTATGATACGTGTGAAAAACGGGTGCTGATAGACCGATAGCTAGTTTGATATTTAAAAAAAAGGGATATGTATTAAGGTATTATTTTAATTGTACGCACTATAAAATACCTACAGCTATAACCTACCCTTTTCGTATTTCTGTAAGTTCCTGTCCATCCAAAGGTTACCTGGAAGAAATCGCTTTAGGCGATAAGGTCGCCCTTGTACTGCCGAAAAATTTATTTTAGTTTTTAAGATTTTCATGTAGTTTTTGGTGTGCAATAAAGATATATTGTATTGTATAAAAAAAATGTTGTTTAACTATACTATTCCATTCCTGAGCCAAGGATCCGCCTCTTGTGAGAAACTAATTTCACTGAAATTTTTTCAAACTGATTGTGATCGTATTTTAATAAAATGTAAAGGAAAACGAAAGTGGGTTGCTTTAAAAAGAACAGACGCAGAGTGTGTGTTCCCTGACACTTATAATGGGTGTCTTCAAGTCTCGAGTGAATCGGTTTCTTCTAGGCAAGCGTGCTCCATCGTAGGCCGCATCACTGCTTATTATCAGGCATGTTGGTGGCAAACGCAAGCCTTCTAAGTTTAAAAAAAAGAGACGCCTATACCCATATTTTCTTACACATCATTTTTAAGGCAACCATAATTTACCAAATTAGTAAAGTTTTCTCTTTTTTTAACGAAACCTATGCCCATGAATTTGCAGACTCGTCCTCATCCATCTAGCCCGTGAGTGCAGCGACATCCTTTGATCCGACGATTACTAATGACAGCCGAAGTATGAGTATTCATGACTCGCATCTGATTTGTTCGTTATGCTGTTATTGTGTTACAAAAGGGGTGGTTTGTTTCAATCATTATAAGTACTAATAATGTCACTGACTATTTTATTGCAAAAGAGATCATTTAATCGAATAAGCAAGTGCTAGCGAGCGATGCGTTTATGTTTCAGCTGCGACAAAAATACTTTTATATCTGGATGGCTGTTATCTTCAACAGGGCGCATTTCTTAATCGATTCTCTTGAAGCTTTGTAAAAACATTGATTACATTTTTTTATTGAATAAATAATGCTCAGTTTCTTGCCTGTTCTTCTGAGGTGGCTCTTTGTGAACAAGGCGGTCGAATCTATTATAAAACTTTGATGTAACGCCCAAAACAACGTATAAGCTTTTACGTTGATATGGTCGTTCGTATTATATTGCCAAACAAACTATATTCTATAGCTAACTACGTTCCTATAGCTCTAACGGGGTAGGAAGGTAATTGGAACTAATTAAACGGTACTCATAATACGTTTTTCTGGTTCCATTGAAAGTGATTCTTAAGCTTTTTCGTTTTTTTGGAATTTGTTAAATATTGACTATATACCGTTATGTCGTTTTATCATTTCATAAAGGTCAATATTGAGAACTCTTTTTAAAAAAAAATCCTTTTTCGGTTTTTTTGTAGATACGTTCATCTGACTCTTACATCGCGGATTGTAGTCTGGAATAACACATAGGCTTTTAAACCGCGACTGACACCGCAGGGTGCAACTAGTAATGTATAAAAATCCTCCTTTTGTTGTTTTATCTGTGATCTAAACCCAATATCAAAAACAATCTGATCCCGTAACGCTAACAAAGCACTTCACCTAAATCAATAAACCGAAAAATTAATAAAACCTCTATTTCAAACAAGACTGATATCAGCTACGATTTTAATTTAAAACTTTGTTAATCTAAGTATAAAGAGTAGACCACAAAGAGGCCGGATCAAAACGATGAAAAATTATTGAAAGGGGGTTCGAATAGAAGGGTGGGGATGGAGGCATCGACTGTTTTAAAAATACCACAATAGCGTTTGCTACCTTTTTCGTCTCGACCGTCCCTATGAGGTAAGACATAGAAGCTATTGTCGATTGAGTAACTTTTCCCGATTGGTGGGTAAATTGTGGAATTTTTCATAGAGGGGGGTTGTAATAATCGTGATTTTTTAATCAAATTTCATCTGTTCAAGGGAAGAGGCGGCTATATTTTTTCATTATTTAATTTTCGGTCGGTCGCGGCTTTGTATTCCTTCAAGGGACAGCGTTTGAAGCTTTTTTTGGGATTTCCAAACAAAGTAGTGTGTTACACCGAAAGGATTTGGGATAGATATTTATCTCATTGGATTTTTTAAAGCCGATTACACAGAGCTAAATACTTAATTAAATGGCATTTTCTAAAAAGGAGAATTCGGGAAACGACGACAATATAAGCTAATGATGATTTTGACTTATCAATTCCTTTTTCAAATATTTAAAGTTTGTGTAAGCTGAATGGCACATTTTATTTAACTTGAAACCACTTGCATTGTCAGCAGACGTTGTTTATTTTATTTTATTTTTTGTTAAAAAAATGCATATTTTGCAAATGACATTTTTAAAATTTCTACTTATAGTTTAATTCTTGCAACTTTTTAGTTAATCAACTAAATCATTATTAAAAACTTTTATACCGCTTGAAACAAAACAGTCGAATTGAGAACTTCCTCTTTTTTTGAAGTCAGTTAATAACGAAATAATTCTGAAAAATATTATTTTACGTCACTTTAAACCAGTATGTTACGCTACGGTGTAACAGTAGGTCCCTATAAATTTTAACCGTTCATTTCACGGTTAATATGGCAGATCGTTTGTTCAGGTTCCACTCGAGTTATATACATAATTATTGTATAGCGTCTATTTGAAGAGCTGGTTAATTCGATTGCATGATCATGTCGCAATCTTTTATTCCATTTTCAATTAATCTTATGAGATTTATTCTAACTAGAAGATAGTAATTTCTGATATTGGTTTCGACATTTTTTTTTAATGTTTTTGTTTCTTCATTGTCAGCGGACAGAGTCAGTGACCAACAGGTCAAGCTTGCACTCCGCGATAAAAAATAGCACGTAGCCTTGTCACGTTCACACATGCCTGGCACAGGAACAAGCGTAACACTAGTGGTAACCACTCAGCCTGTACGAAATATTACATCGTAATAATGATCATTATTTTACGACTGCAATATCACACCCCTCAATCTACTAACCGAATTACGTGTAGTGGACTTCTGGACAATGTCCAACAGGTTTCTGCAAATGAAACTAATTTTTCTTATAAGTACAAACGAAAATAGTAATTATATGGACTCAATCTGCTCTCAAAGGGCCGCGGAAGCAGAGATGCAGTGTCAAACGCCCCCCTACATTAAAAAAGGTGGGTTATGCCCTTCCTACAATTTTACCACCTAGTACCTTTATGCGTGATCGAAGTCTGGTACTAACTAATCCAAACCAGAAATTGAAAAAGAAGGGGATATAAAAGAAGCCCCCACCCTCCAATCACGAAGTACACACGAAGTCTCTACCGAGGTCTAACTGACTCGTGTAAATAAGCATAATCTTGATTCAACACTTTAGTTACGAACAAAATGAAGCCGATAACGATTACAAGCCATAGCCTTGAAGGGACTGGCAGAGTTGTATTACAACACCCACACTTTACCGGACTATTTGAAGTCCCATATGTGATAGGAGGCGAGTCTATCGCTCACATCGGGCTGAGTATTGTCAAATTTCGGGACATTTTTCACACACGGTCACCTGTCCCCAAACTAAGCAAAGCTAGCCAAAGTACTATATGGCTGTCAGAGACTGATATACATACATATATATATTTTTTTAAATCCACACTTAGCGTAACTTTTAACATTAGCTTATTGATTATAACAAATGGCCTCAAGTTTATATCAGCAGATGACATAATATTACATAACATAACATATCGTCTCGCCTTTCCTCCGAGGGGGCTGGGAGATGTGTAATACAACACCCACACTTCGCCAGACGATATTCAGTCCCAAATGTGACACCCCTGTCACATCCCACAGTCCCAAATGTGAAGCCCGGTGTATGGCGACTGGCTCGCCCCCGCGAGCCAGTCGCCATACACCGGGCTTCAGTCATATAGCAGATGACACACAATACGCACATATGTCCACACAGTGAACAAATCGATGCGTGCCGTCGGCTGGGTTTGAACCCACTTACCCTGGCTTGAGAGGCGGGCCTTCTCCAGCTAGGCTATCATCGCTACATAATAACATAATATACGTACTTATTATGTTCACAAATATACAAATTGGTGCTTGAAAAGAGAGCTTGCTTTTAATTAACAACCAGAGAGAGAGTACCAGCCATTGAGACATTAAAAATGCTGTACTAGAAAACCCAGGAAGCACACACACAAGCGAACACACAAAAAGATTTATCCCAAAACCATTCAATCTTTCTTTCCACCACACTTTTAAAATCTACAAAATTCACAGCCTAAAAGTCACTCAACCATCAATTTTTAACTCCTTTCCCCAACGCAGTAAATTCACTGCCAATGAATGCACGAAGTTACAAAAACTCAAAAACTGTTCTCCGTATTGAATTTCAATCGGATCCACTCCCATTCAATTACTGAAGCTCGTGCCGGGAATCCCGCAGGTCAAATGAATCCCGCAGCTCCAGAGAATCCCGCAGGTTCAATTAACGCGACCGATTTTTAAACGCCAATATGCAAATTGTAGTCCCGATGTCCGATATCGTTAAGAGTAGGGATGGGAAATGCTGGAAAGGATCGAAACAGGATTTTTTTATTGTCAGCTGTTTTGAACTTGGTAAGTATTTATTTTTTTATGTAGAATAGGTCGTCGTTTGACCACCGACTCGCCTGATGTTAAGCGACGTTGTGGTCTAAGATGGAGCACGACGACCTATAAGGTACTTATTCACTCTAGCCTTGAAGTTTTGTAGAGTGAAGAAGTACAAAGACGGCAGTTGAGTGAGGCACTACAAGTGCGCTACTGCTCAGACCCGTCTTCGGATTTTGTCACGTTTGCCTCCAAGAGTAGGTATTTTAAATATGGCCAAGCATGCTTCATCGTAGGCAAAAACATTGCTAAACGTCACGCAGATGGCGGCCGAATACAAGTAAATTTTGTCGAATCAAAAATACCTTCTTTTTTCTTCTGCTGGGTAATTCTACTACGTATTTTATATGCCTTCTGCATCGGTAACATAATACAAAAAAATACACTAGTGGCTCTATGAGCTGAAGTAAGTATTTCTTTACATAGCTGAATACTGAATAAATGTTATGACAAATATATTTATTTTGTTATATCTTTTTCCCAGCCAACGACACGCAGCAATTTGTTCATTGTGTGAACATACTCATATGTGCGTATTGTATGTCATCTGCTACATGACTGGAGCCCGGTGTATGGCGCCAGGTTCGCCCCTTGTCACATTTGGAACTGAATATCGTCCGGCAAAGTGTGGGTAGTTGCACCTCTGCCAGCCCCCTCGGAAGAAAGGCGTGACGATATATAATTTTTTACGGTTTCAACCTCCATAAAACATATGCCATAAAAAAACGACATCAAAACATATTAAAAAAAAACTAAAACCCCAGTAGCAAAATATTGTACCTTATGTCACTTCCACTATTAAGACGATTCAAATGACACCTCACATGTCGAAATCTATCAAGCTGTTTAGGCTGTAGGGTGTGTTAACTAAAGAAACCTCATACATACCTACCCACATACATACATACTTACATATGCTCGAAAAATGTAATCCTTCTTCTTGCGCAGTCGGGTAAAAATATTCCTCAATTATACTAAAATTATCGACCCTACATAATTACTCATTTCACGAGAATACTTTAGAAATGCAACCTGCAGAGGAGAACAGCCGGACATCCACAAGTCATCCATCAGACAGACGTTCGAAAGCATTTTACCCAAACCGAAACGAAGACGCTTGGATCGCGCCTTGCATTCACTCTGAAGCTACTAAAAAAATAAAGAAGCTAAAAATCGATAGAAATTTGCTTTTCTATCGATATGGAGCTTTCCCATCACTAAAACTTCTGCCCGGTCCCGCGCCGCTCCAGACAAGTACAAGCATCGATAGGTTCAGGTGTTTTTTACGGCGGGACAGCAATTTTCAGCAAGTATATCGATAGGTTGGAAAGATGCTCTACTTTATTTCATTTTGTTTGTATGAAATTTTAAATATTTAGTTTATTCAATATGTCACTAAAATAAATATCTAGTTTATTTCCTTATTTCCAATACAATAGTGTGACATTAGTCATTATTTTTTTTTAAATTATAGTGGAAAGCAAACAGACGGCCCACCTAATTTGACAGAATTACCATATTGATTATTTTCTTTGCTTATTCTAATTTAACCTAACCACTGTGGTTATATTACGAAATAATTTTCATAATAATTAATTTTGAAAACATTTATAGTTATATATGTGAAATAAATTACTTATCTGTTCATAACTTTCTTAAAACTAACATTATATTACTGAAAAGTGAAGAAAAAAAACAGTTAAAACAAAATAAATTGAAATCTTAAGTGAAGCATGTTCTTCACAGTTCCAAAGCATTCCATAGACTTCGAATCTATAGATACATCCACGTATAGATCACTGAAACCATCGTAACGTGTGGACTCAAGTGGGGTCCTCATGCTCGTCTTCCATCCCTTTCACACGACAAGTAAAATATGTGCTATCGTCCTTGTCTAGCACGCCATTGAAGGATATCGAATGTTCGGTGCAACAGGTATTGGCTTCAGGAATAGGGTTGTCAGTTTGATCGGTTTTAGGAATAATATGAAAATAGTGTTTAAAAGTATGTTAATATTAATTTTATTCATTAGTAATAATTATTTTATAATAGCGCCAAAAAGATCACGACACGATTTAGCAAAATTGACAAAATAATGTTTACAGAAAAACTTACGCTATCTATTTTCAATAACAAAATCCGTATTAACGTTGTATCAAAATGAATATATTATTCTTGATCCAAAAAAAATATGTATTATACCAAGAGGTTAACTAAATATTCTGACACCAACCCATTCAGCCTACACGACCCTACTTCAAAATTGAAACAATAGCGAGTGTGAATGGTTTCCCAGTTTTTAGTCACCTACTGCTTTTATTTAAAGTTTCACCTGCACAAGGCCAGCCGACATTTTTTTTCACTTCAATAAGAAGCTGTACAAAATAAAATTTCAACAATAGAACAAAGTATATTGTTCATTTTGCCGTCATGTGTTTTTTACCTACTGTCTGCCTGCGGACTCGCTCGCATTTTATATCTCATAACACTCAGTTATTGTGTGGCGTTTTCTTAACGTAAGATTTTTTTAAGAACTGTGGTGTCCCCTGACACTTATAATCTGGGTGTCTTCAAGTCTCGAGTGAATCGGTTTCCTCTAGGCAAGCGTGCTCCATCGTAGGCCGCATCACTGCTTATCATCAGGCATGTTGGCGGCAAACGCAAGCCTATTATGTAATAAAAAAAAACGATGTCGTAAATTTCGTCGTACATACAAACCTACCTCTTAATTCTTTTGATACTTTTTTTGTGACACATTTTTGAGGTTTCTTTGCTTTTCAAAAGTCTGAATTGTTCTGTGTACGTACACACACCTTTTGTTTAAAACTTATATAATGCGAATATTTTTGTTTAAGAATTTTGGTAAATTGTTCGTTGTGATGAGAGTGAGAGAGAACTTTTGGGAGTGTTGGAAGTTTCCCAATCTCCCATATTTGAGTGTTAGTTTTCTGGCTTTGTTGATTTTCAGGTTATTTGGAAAGGATATGATAAGACAAATTATCTCAAAATAATAAAATTAGAGTTAAAATACAAGTCAAGGTCAAAATGTTTTATTACTAGTCGCGCCTTACGGTTTCACCTGTTTTTTCGAGAAGAAAAATAACCTTGTCTTTTTCTGTATCTCTATCAACGTATATAGACGTATAGGTTGCTATTCAATTTCATGGTTATCAGTTGAGTAGTTACCTAAGGCGTGAAAGCGTAAGAAACAAACTTACATTGGATCAGGGTTTAGTTTATTTGCAATGAGAAAAACACTTAAAAAAAAAACACATTTTATTTTGTTCAATATTTGATCCCAAAACGCGTGGCAGCCCTATCCCAACTTATCGTTTTTCAGCTCCCATCGAAGGTCCCGTCCCGAACGGGAATCCGTTATTGATAGCTTTACACCTGTTCAACGGCGTTAAACGGCGGCTTTTGTGATTTTAACGGTTTCCACCGTGTTCGAACGGGATTTTTCTTTAGTAAATTGGGTGTTTTAAGCGCGATTTGGATGAGTTTTTAAATGGGTACGAGGGATAAGTCAACGATGTACTTTATATTGAATTTATAAGGTAAGGTTTTTTGTCTGTTATAACATTTTCTGCTTCCTGTGGTTTCCCATGCTTTTGTGCGAGAGACGTTTTATTTTGCGAAAAAAAGAAATAACCATAGAGCCGAAATGAGAACCTCCTCCTTTTCCTTCACGTCATATTTGATTTAATTCAAACTCGTGTTATATTTTATTGTCGTTAAAATAAAAATTATACGGAGATACTTAAGTAACATATAACAAACCAGTCCGTATAAAAATACAGCGCGTTTTTCAGTGTGTAGACATTATTTTAAAAAAATCATTACCTATTAAATTGACGCTGAATTTCTATCAGCATTTTATGCTTTGGTATTTTACAATAATTTAATTGAAGAATTAGTAAGTACCTAAATTTCTATATTGAAATATCCATTCCTTAAAACAAATAACAGACGTTGTATAGCTCCTAGCTGTAATAGTTTGTCTTTTAAGTTTTTCGATCGACTTTAAAAATGTATTAGAAAGAAAAACAGTGTGTGAGGTCGAGGCTAAACAACGTTTATTGCTAAGGGTGACTTTTTTTCGTCTTTTTCTTTCGTACTAATTTTTAAACCCAATATAAAAAGACAAAAGACTATGAAACTATTCCGAGCCTATACAACGCTTCTACCCGACTGCGCAAGAAGGAGGGTTATGTTTTTCGAGTGTATGTATGTAAGTACTAGTTGTGTCCGGCGGTTTTACCCGCGGGCTCACAGGAACCGTTAATTTTTCGGGATAAAAAGTACCCTATGTCCTTTTCTGTACCTCAGATAACATGTACACAAAATTTCAAGACGATCGGTTGAATAGAAGACCGAAGACGGGTCTGAGCAGTAGCGCACTTGTAGCGCCTCACTCAACTGCCGTCTTTGTACTTCTTCACTCTACTAAACTTTAAGGCTATAGCGTGAATAAGTACCTTATAGGTCGTCGTGCTCCATCTTAGACCACAACGTCGCTTAACATCAGGTGGTGGTCAAACGCCGACCTATTCTACATAAAAAAAAAAAAAAAATAGTTGAGACGAAAAAGAGTTACAAATAAACAAAGAAACAAACTCACTTTCGCATTTATAATATTAGTTAGGATTAGGATTAGGATGTATGTATATATGTATGAGGTTTATTTAGCACGGCCTACAGCCTAAACACCTTAATGAATTTCGATATGTGAGATGTCATTTGAATCGTCTTAATAGTCGTGAAGTGACTTGATATGATGGTACAGAATTATTTTGTACATTTTGTACATATATACAGTTCACATTTTGTACATATACACACATACAGTTCACACAATGTACAATTTTGTACATTGTGTGAACTTAATGTGCGTATTGTATGTCATCTGCTACATGACTGGAGCCCGGTGTATGACGACAGGCTCGCCCCCTGTCACATTTGGGACTGAATATCGTCCAGCGAAGTGTGGGTGTTGTATTACACATCAGCCAGTCCCCTCGGGGGAAAGACGTGACGATATGTTATGTTATTATAGGTAAAGATACACAGGTATCTCACTCTACCCAAAATATATTACTTGGCAAGCCGTAAGTCAATAGTTGTCCTATGAGTTAGTAGGTAGGTTGATAGATAGGTAGGTGGATATCTCACACTATCCCAAACTATCTTCAACAGATCGACAGGTTAAAGGGCACGACCGGAAGGGTACCTATAAGTGTTAATTTATGTGAGCCAAGGGTCCGAGGGTTCATAGGCTCGTAGGTGATGACGTGGGAGGTGAACTGAGTGTGAAGGTGATGAATTTATTATCGGTTTGATTTTAGAGTTATTTTGTATCCGAGCTCTAACCTCTTTACTAAACAAGTAACATTATTAAAACAAAGACAAAACCCCGGCGGCAAAATTTAATATTGTACCCTATCTTATTTCCACTATCATAACGATTCAAATGAGACCACACATGTCGAAATCAAGCTGCTTAGAGTGTAGGGGCGTGCCAAAGAAACCTCACACACACATACATACATACAATCGACAAACATGACCATTCTTTTTGCGCAGTCGGCTAAAAAGCAGACAATTAAAGAAACCATAATATATTAACTAAAAACTAACGAAATAATTAATATTCTAACTTAATTCACTTAAGGGCTGGTGCTTACCTCGGTCAGCGAATTAGCATTGCTATTCAGCGAGACAACGTTGCCAGCCTTTTGGGTACTTTACCCGCGGATACTGACTTGAGCTCTGTTTATTATTTGTAATTTGTTATTTTTGTTTGGTTTATTTTTTGCTGCAAATAACAGTTTTGTAGGTTAATAAAATAAATAATCATTGTAAAAAAAAAAAAAAACTTAATTTCATAAGTAAAACAAAAGAGTTTCAAGGATCAAAAATTCTACAAAAAACCGTTACCATGTCGTAGGCTAGCCATGATTTACCAATTTCACTCCCTATTTCCTAAACTATTATTACAGCACGTTATTTCAATTTCCGATTGGTTCTACAGTATCGATTTATGGCAAAATTGTGGCTTTTAGAAATCGGTGACGGTGTTTAAAGAAAATGACTTAAATTTTAGCTTGAGGCGATTCGATAATGCGTGCTTATATGTGAGCTGACGTGATGCTGGAACAACATCACTATAGTACCATCCTAACTAATATTATAAATGCGAAAGTAAGTTTGTTTATTTATTTGTTTGTAACGGGTTCACGTCTCAACTACTCAACCGATCGTCTTGAAATTTTGCATACATGTTGTCTGGGGTACAGAAAAGGACATAGGGTACTTTTTATCTCGAAAAAAATAACGGTTCGTGTGGGACCGTGGGTCTGGGACCGTGGGTGAAACCGCGGGGCGCAGCTAGTACTGTCATAAAAGTAGTAGTTAGGTTCGAACTGTGACCTTTTGACTTTTAAAATCCATATTTTCTCTCATTTCTTCGCACAAATTCGAACTTAGAATGTTTATTTGCTTGCACTACTCCATGTCCTCCCGGAAGACGTCCACTGCTGGACGGCTGCCGCCACAATGATCTCCACAACGACCGGTCCTGCGCTGCCCGCATCCACCGGCTTCCCGCGACCCTAACCAGATCAGCAGTCCATCTTGTTGTACTACTTACATTCTTAATATTAATTTTTAAGTAAGTATACGATTTGGTTTTTAAATTTCAGGTCAACTGAGGCAAATGTGTCTGTGAGCCGCGTCTTTCGAGAATTACTGACAAACCCTTTAACTTTAATTTAACTTCTAAAATAATACATAGTAGGTACTTCACCAAATAATCAAGCTAGTATACCTATTTATCTGTTTATTAAATACCTTCCAAGATATCCCATACCAAAGATACCGCCAACTTGAAGGTCCAAAGGCATACTTGGATCCACGCACGCTCAAGGTATTGTGGAGCTTTTGATAACTTAGCTTTGTGTGTTTGAAAGGTCAGCCGTTCAGGCTAACTTAGTTGAGCTTGACATTACCTCTAAAGGGAGTCTTTGCACCTACGATGATTGATAACATAATATAATAATTAATAGCTAGCTGCTCCCCGCAGTTTCACTCGTGGTTAAAAATCCTATGTGCTATTCTGGACTATAATCTATCTCTGTGCCAAGTTTTATTCAGATCTGTTCAGCCGTTCTGGCGTGAAAGAGTAACAAACATCCATCCATTTTTACAAACTTTCGCGTTTATAATATTAGTAGGACTTAGTGAAAGGTTATTTACAAAAACTTCAATTTGTCCTTAGCGCCTACAACCATGTTCACAGTCATTTGAAAACGTTTCCTATCGATTTCCATAATTTTTAAACTCCAATTGTTTGAATCTCAGTTTACTTTTATACATTTTGGGAAAGGAAATCAAGCAAAAATCCGATCGGAAGATTGATTCACGTGTAAAAACTTATGAATGCCCACAGTGATTCAAAAATTTGAGTTTAAAATTGTTGGAATCTGAACGGAAATGTTTCCGGATGATTGTGAATTTAGGTTTGGCAGTTTGTTAATAAAATCTAGTGTTTTGACTGGTATACTTATTATGATACAATTTTGATCGGTGTTATCCAACTGAGCGTAATTCGGATGACGACTCTTGGGAAAATCGGAAATTCGGACTCTAAGTTGTAGGCCTCAGTTGTTTGTTAATCATCATCATCATCATTTCAGCCTGAAGACGTCCACTGCTGGACGGCGGCCTCCCCCAATGATCTCCACAACGACCGGTCCTGCGCTGCCCGCATCCAGCGGCTTCCCGCGACTCTCACCAGATCATCGGTCCACCTTGTGGGAGGCCTTCTTACACTGCGTCTTCCGGTTCGGCTTGTTGTTTGTTATTAATGGACAAAAATAACTGCTAAACCATATCAGGTGTCTTAGGCAAATAAAATTAGCCTTTAGGCTTATAATACCTTTTTTTAACTGTACTCAAAAACTATACTTAACTCATTTAAGCTAAAGTTAGTAAGTTAATTCCAAAAGTATTTTTTTCCAAAATCACCTCTGCCTGCGGCTTTGCTCACAAGCACACACAGTGGTTGTAAAGCAAGATTTTTAAATTGGACCAGTAAGTAACTCAGGAGATTTCCCCCTACACACACACACATGCAAAACAAACTTTACCTCTTTATAATCAGTAAGTATAGAAAACGCTACGACTAATTACTTTTTATAGATTTCGGAAGCACCTCACAAGTCTATGCTAGAGGGGCTACCATGACATCTTATGCCATGACGGTTAAGTTTTGTTTTAGACGCTGTGCGACCACGAATCGTGTCGTCACGCAATAAGGTCCATGGTCGCGTAGCATCGCAAACAAAACGTATCCATCATGGCGGCAAAGATGTCTTAGTAGACCCCCAGCAGTGTTGTACCCATGCAGCGCACACTCGTATATCTACGCTGCCCAAGGCAATATTTCTCCAAAGGTTCCCTCAAAGGCGAAGTAATACGTGGCTAACTCAGTCGAACTCGCAGCGGTTAGTTAACGCCACTTACATCGCTAAGTTAAGGCGGGTACACACGAGATCTGCAATCGTTAACCGGTATACCTAAATAAAATGTAATGTCAAAAAATATATAGGACAATAAAACAAGTTGGGCGTAAATAAAAACTATTTTTTATACATTGAATATTTATTTTATTGATTCATAAATGAATAAAACATGTGACAGGTTGATGGTGATAAATTGCAGGTTTCAAAAATTAATAGAAATAAGCTTAACTACAGTGTTGGATTAGCGAACGACTAACGCCCGTTATGAGTATTTTTTTAGTGAAATTTTCTGTTGCATGAAAATTCACCTAATTTTATAATATACTCGTCGATTGTTTAACCTTCACTAGAGTACGAGTATTATGATGTGTTGTGTAAGTGGAACAGTGAAAACTTACCAATTTCACTCTCTATAATTAATCATAGCTGTAATTACCTGTTCAGGTTATTCTTAACATAACATATCGTCACGCCTTTCCCCCGAAGGAGCTGGCAGAGGTGTAATACAACAGCCACCTTCCCCGGACGATATTCACTCCCAAATGTGATAGGGAGCGAACCTGTCGCCATACACCGGGCTCCAGTTAAGTAGCAGAAGACATTATAGTACGCACATTATGTTCACACAATGATCAAATTGGTGCGTGCCGTCGGCTGGGATCGAACCCGCTCCGGCTGGCTTGAGACGCAGGCCCTCTCCAACTAGGCTATCATCGAAGTGTATATTTTATTATTAAATACAATTTAATGTAAAAAAAAAGAAAAGGACAATGCAAGTTGAACGTAAATAAATACATTTTTTTAATACATTGAACATATATTTTATTGATTAACACATTAATAGGAACATGTGACAAGCTAATGGTGAAATATCCATTGCAGTTTTCAAAAATTAATATGAATACGCGAACGACTAATGCTCGCTACTAGTCTTTTTTAATTGAAATTTACGATTGCATGAAAATTCAAATTTCCTTACAGTTCTACTTACCCGACATAAACCAATAACCTCCACGAGCAAGTGAGCAAACATTTTGGTTTCCTACCGTAGCCGAGCCCAGCACAGAGCCAGCCGCCGGTCGGTGATGCGGCGGCGGACCGAACGCTGGGAAATTGTGCGAAAGCAGAGATTTCGTCCTCTCGTACTGTTCGGGGGTACAGGAACTGCATAGCGTGGATATTCTACTCATTAGGTGATCTGACTGTCAAATAGAAAAGAAATGAGAAAAGACTGGGAAGGAAGAACAAAAAGAAGGTTTTGGGATGTCTGTAGAAATCAGTACGTAATGCTACTTATCGACCGAGAGACCGAGAGACGCGATCGACGCGTTAGTGAGTGAAGCTTCTCTGCCCTCAGCTTTGACAAAAATGTATACGTTTGTCAGGATTTCTGTCCGAATTTTGTCTTCGTCTACACGTTGCATTTAACCGATTCTCTTGAAATTTTGTGAGTAGGTTCGATAATTACAAATATTTTTTGTCGAGGCAGTTTTTGGATTTTTTTTTAATGGCGGAGATTAAGTATCCGCAATTTTGAAACGTGTGTGTGCGTGTTGTTACTTCTTCGCGCTGAAACGGATGGACGGATTTAGATGAAATTTGGCGTGGAAGTTAAACCTTGGATACGTAGGTTACTTCAAAACTGTGGGTAACACTACACCGCGGTTGTGTATAAAAGCATTTTTTTATTCTTGTGGCATGTCCTCACTAAACTAACAAAGATATTCAAAACACCAGAGGCGCTATTACTGGGCCGTACTTGCCCCTATTGAATATTGGACAAAGCGGTCTAATTGTTCACATATCCGCCGCCTGGTGCGCCCCTGTACTCTACTGAGTTCGTGTCTGGATCACATAAATTAAGTCATAATAATGTGGATTCTGTTGAACGATTCTCTAAACTCAAGTAATCTGACTCGTTCTTTCTTTTTCCATTTCAATATTTTATGGGAAAAAGAGAGTAAGTAGAACGGAGAGAAAACCCAAAGAAAAAGTTCTGAATCGAGTACAAAATAAAGAAGAATTTGGTTGGTACAGTGTATCTTATTTTACCAAATACATTATTAATTTGGTCTTATGTACACAAACATTGACACATAATAAATATTGAAATAAAATTGGTTCCGACCCATTGCAGTTTAGAAAATCCGCGGCCAGCTGCCCGCTGGCCGCTTCATGACAATGCGTTCTTGGAGACCTACTTAGATTTGATGATCAGCTGGTCGCCACCGCAGGCCGCGTCTGTCTGTGAGAGGTTTAAGAGATAGGACTGTCGCGTCGGACGGACGGATGAACGGACAGACAGATTAGACTTAGTAAAAAGACCTTATAACAACCTTTGGTTACGGAAGTCCAACATTTTTCAACAGGCGCCCGCAGACCGCGTCATGACCGCGCGAGTTTGAAGACCAAACAAAGACTGGCCGCTAGGCTGCCACCACCGCGCCAGCACGCCACGCCACCATCGCAGGCTGCGTCAGTCTGTCAGACTCCTTATACTTTATGCCAAATACATTTGTCGTTAAAAAAAGGTTCGTTTCAGAACCGCTGCAAGCTATTTAGTTATTACTTTTTACCCGATTGCGCAAGACGGAGGGTGATATTTTTCGTGTGTATGTATGTCTCTCCATCCTCAGGTTGCCTGGAAGAGATCGTTTTTAGTGATAAGGCCGCCAGTTGTTACGCTATATAATAAGTTATATTTTTTTCCTTGTTGTTTTATAATAAGTGGTGTGAACAATAAAGAAATGTTTATCTATCTATCTACATAATTATGAGGTTTCTTTGGCACGCCATACAGCTTCAACAGTGTGATGCATTTCGACATGTGAGGTGTCATTTGAACTATCTTGATAGTGGAAGTGACCTAAGGTACAATACTTTGCAGCCGGGTCCTTCTGTTTTACTTTTAATAATGTTGCTCGTCGCTTTCGTCTCTTAGCAGTAGTATGTATACGCTATTGTCAGAGAAAGTATGCGTTCTAAACCCACTGTAGGTTTACACTTTCCTAGTAGCCAAATAAATCAAATCAAATCAAATATTATTTATTACAACAGTTTACAAATTGAGTTTTACAAATTGATGATCAATATAAAGAAACCTTATATTACACTAGTTATTTTCGCTCAGGTGCCTGTGCTAGGTTAAGAAAACCTGTGTTACAGGCACCTGCGCTTCCTTTATTAAAGTCTGAATTTACGACCTAAGTTCAATTGCTATTGCATTTATTTTACTATATTTAATTTAATTATAATTTGTTTTGCCGGAATGGCTCATTGAATTTGAAATACATGAGATTTAATTTATTTACATTATATTTAATTACTATTACATTACAAATTCTATTATAGATTATAGGAATTGTAGACGGGACGGGAAGGGAGAGGAGGGGAAGCAGGAGAGAGAGAAGGGATTGAACCAGGCAGTTAGGTCTTTGAGCAACCCTATTTCAGAACTGTCAGCAAATCTTCTGTTTTTTTGTAATCATATGCTTTTAGAAGGACCGTTAGAGTCTTTTTTAACTCATTTACATTGACAAATACATTTCTCAATGACAAACACATATGTCATTGAGAAAACGATCGTTTCAAAAGCGCTGTAACTTATTTTGCTATTACTTTCCTAGTCTCCTTGTAAAATTTCCGCTACTGTCAGAGAAAGGATGCGTTGCAAAGCTACTGTAGGTAATACTTTCCTAGTAACCAAATACACTTGTCATTGAGAAAGGGTGCGTTCCAAAGCCGCGTATCACCCGCCGACGAGCCGCAACGATTTATTCCAACACATTTTGTTTATAAATGATATAATGCGATACGGGGAACGTTTCGCAGGAGAATACGACTCGGGGAACGAGTTCAGGAGACGTATGGAGATGTTGTTACCGCTATGTGTGTATTTTCATTATTTTGTGAGTCTACAGAGGTCTACTTTAGTAGTGTGTCCCTATTAACAATAGACACTCTATTTCTTTTCAAAGGATAATAGGCAAATTGGTCCAAAAAATTTATACGTTTGCCCGCAGGGAAGGCATATGGCGCATTCCGTAGATTATTTTTATGCATTTAAAAGTACGACGCGGATAAAATTCAACCTTCAGAAATCGATGATATTATCAAACAAGTTAAGCAAAACCTACATGATCACGTCGCAAATCACGATGACATGGCCAATCACTGACGCGATGAATCACTGCAGTGATTGTGCAAGTGCACTGTAGTGTGCCATGCATCATTCTGACCACGTTTTTCCCTACTATCTGTAAGTTTTATGTAAATAGTTGTATGTAGGTGTATAGATATAATAGTCGATGTTTTGTTGTTTCTTTGTATCAATCTTATGTTTATTTTAGTTATTTTTGCACACCCTGTCCCATACTCATTTGTCGTATCCTCTCCATCCTAAGGTTGCCTGGAAGAGATCGCTTTTAGTGATAAAGCCGCCAGTTGTTACACTATTTAATAAGTTTTATCATTATTTTTCTCTTGTTGTTTTGTTATCTGCGGTGTGAACAATAAAGAGTTTATCTATCTATCTATCTATCTATCTGACTATCTTAGTTATTACAATCTTATAGAGGTTTCAACAACTCTATAGCCTTCCACCACACACGGGGTGCTAAGAACGCTCACGTACATTTTCTAGCACTCCCGTCTTTATGTAGGGCATTTATTCTTAGAGCTACCCCCTCCCCCTCTCTGTCGCCGAGGGGAGGGACTCCCCACTTATGTGTTTTGTTTACGATGGCTGTTTTATCATCGCGTATTGATGTGCGTTCAGGTGATTTTGGGTAATTGGACTCTTTTATGGGGTAAATAGGTTGTCTTACAAAAGAGAATGTGAGTAGGTGTGGGTGTAAAGAGCAAATTTTAGTGCTTATCAAGAAATGGGATTGTCTAACTAGTTTTATAGGTGATAATGGGGGTCTCAATAGGTTATGAGTGATTTTACTATTATCACACTAAAATTAGCTTTAGATGGCATAGTTTGTAAGCAAGTGTGTGGGCTTATTACTTTTCCATGCTGGGGACTGACCACGAGTTATGATAATTAACGAAAACTTTTTTCGTTTTCATTTGGCGCCATACACTTAACCTAGTTCCTTAACGTTTCAGGTGCACTTTATTGAAATGCTGGAAACCAAACGAAAACGTAAAAAATAGTGCGTGGAGTCCCTCCTCAGCGCGGAAGAAGTGAAACTTCTGTGTATCTTTCTTACAACGTGCATGCGTTCGAGTGCCACGCATTCACTCTCGCTCTGTCTCTTTCTATTCCCCCTCTCCAGTAGCGTTAAACGTTTAACGCAACCTTGTTGGAAGTTGCATTAGAAGTTTCATTTCAAAAAGTCATGGTATGGGCATAGTAAAAACAAGAACTATGGTAAGGGTGCTGAAGTGGATAAACTTATTTGGATGTCATTATTTATGAAGGTAGATAGGAAGTTTCATTTGTTATGAAGATTCGTAATAACCCTATTATCGGTTTAAATTATAATTCAAGTGCTAATACATTTACTACCTACTTAGTATCATCGCAATCCAACAAGACTTTTTTTATAAATGTTAACTATATTTACTTTTTAACCCCCGATGCGAAAACGACGGGGTGTTATAAGTTTGACGTGTCTGTGAGTGTGTGTGTGTGTGTCAGTCTGTCTGTGGCATCGTAGTTCCCGGATAAATGAACCGATTTTGATTATGTTTTTTTCTTTGTTTGAAAAGTGAATTAGTCGGGAGCTACGAGTATGTTTGATGAAAATCGATGACAGGGAGTTATTTAAATTTTTAATTTATACTTTTGCATGTGAGAAATGACTTGAACTCCGGCCCAGCTTTAATATTGACAAACCACAAAACAAACATCTCTATTTATAAACTCACACCCCAAAACAAAACAATATTTCGAAATCACAATTATAATTCACATTAATTAAAGTACATCTCTTTCGCATTTCTATAAACCCTTATACGCACGAGGGGGTATAATGTACCCCGCGAGATGGCGATCGCAAGGTGGCTGTTATACCCCACAAGGTAGCGATTTTACCCCATCCAAGGTGGCGATTTATCAAAGTATTTCTCACTCAATAAATAACGTACACATTTGCTTTATACTCGTATGAAATACGTGATATTGTAGGAGGCTAAGAACCGCATTCTTAAACGAGGCTCATCGCAGTCACGAATCTTGATTTGAAACTATTTTTAGTTTTAGTCCAAAGTCAAAATGTTTTTACTCAATTTCGGTTTGATACACTTATGAACGTCAAAGTTTTTTTTTTAAATAGACTCGACCGCCTTATTCGGATAAAGAGCCTCTACTCAGAAGAACGGGCAAGATTAAGATTAAGTTAATATTTTAAGGTTTTATTAATTATTTTGTTTTATTTTTACGTTGAATAAGTAAATAAAAAGTGCCAAAACTATTTTTACAATGACAACGCTCAATCGTGAATCTCGATTTAGAATTAGTTTTACTCTACTAAAAACTATTTTCAAATCGAGATTCATAACTGGGCGTCGTTTTAAAATGCGGCCCAGATTGTGATCGGAGACGGCTGGGGAGGATGTGGGGGTTTCAATTACACAAGTGTTGCTTTTCTGCTCGTACAAGGAATGTTGATTGCGGAAATTTGAGACAATAGGTTTAATTGGAGACCGAATCTAAGAATTTCACTTTTCTTTATTTTCATGCGGCCAAAACACTTTCAAAACAGATAGATAGATAAACACTTTATTGTTCACACCAGAAATAACAAAACAAAAGAACAGAGAAAACTTAAACTGGCGGCTTTACCACTAAGGGCGATCTCTTCTAGGCCACTTTAGGATAGAGAAGATACGTGTGAAAGAGTATGGGACATGCGTGTGCAAATATTAACTTAAAAAAGATATTATTGGTTGAACATAGAAAAACAAGTTTGTGTCAATTTTATGACATGTGTTTATCGATCTGGGAAGTAACTTTT
This sequence comes from Peribatodes rhomboidaria, assembly GCA_911728515.1. Classification (NCBI taxonomy): domain Eukaryota; kingdom Metazoa; phylum Arthropoda; class Insecta; order Lepidoptera; family Geometridae; genus Peribatodes; species Peribatodes rhomboidaria. The sequence continues at coordinate 13,954,692 of OU452187.1, read as the reverse complement.
ACCCCCAAAAATGCGAGTAAACGTAAAGATTAGAAGAAAAACTGCTCGATGTAGCTGCTAAAAAATTAAACCTATTTTTTTTGTAAATTTTGAGAAATAACCAAACCAAAATTTACAATCAGCTCTAAGTACGCAATGTTGCTAAGTACCCCATTCGGGTCATTATTGTACTATCTACATAAATAAGATTAAAATCTACATAATCAAGATAATTTCGGTTGCAATAAAATTTAATGAATACTAGCTGTTTTGCACGCGGCTTCGCTCACGTTGTATGGCCTATGTCAATCAGAAATAATGTAACTTTATAGTGGCGAAAATATTTTTGTAATCGGACTAGTTTCTGAGTTAATTCGTTACAAACATACTTACATACAAATCTTTTCTCTTCATAATATTAGTACAGACAAATAAAAAACAACGTCTTGTTAAAATTTAACAAGATGAAGAACTAAATTGACTATTGATACATTGTTCAAATAACTCCCTGATTCCAACCACGCGTGCTAACTTACAAATCATTAAACAAACGGTACCGTCTTTCGAGAGTTTTGTTAAAACACGCCAAATCCGACGGAGCCCCGTTTGGAAAATCGCAAACATGGGGTATCTTCGACTTCTGCTACACCCTATTGTTTTAGGGGTGGCTAAAATGGCGCGCCTAGGAAAAAATATGTTGTTAATTTAATACCTTTTTTCTTTGATTTTATTCTACCTAAAACTTCAGATCAGTGGTGAAATAATTGTATTTATAGATGAAAGCAAGGCAGTGAATGAGATCAGAACAGTGACGCAGAACTGGAAAGGATGGCGCGCTAAGAAAAGATCTATAGATCTTCTAGGATGTATAGGTATGCCTTAAAAAAAGACAAGAGACCTATACTTAACAGTGTGTTATTTTGTCTCTATTATGGTAAACATTGTCTGATATTATAAGTAATAATGCCACTTGCCTAGTTCGAATCTAATCTTTAAATTAGCTGTTTTTTTTTTCATGCCCAAAGACAGATTATGTCACTCTTTTATATTGGCTTTCACCCTTATGATCCCCTTAAAAGCAATTCATAATTGAAATTGAAATATAGTTGAGAGGGGGAAATACCTGATCTCTGTTCTAGTCATTGTCAGATCATACTACAAGTAAATAGGTACTAACACTAACACGCTACCAAAAACATAACCCTCCTTCTTGCGCAGTCGGGTAAATAACAAAATAGCTTTCCATTATCAGTGCCTGTCACTAACACCCATCCAATGACAAAACAAAACGGTCCAAATAAAAATAGTAAAGCAAACTTAAGAGGTTAAGATGCGCCAATGACATTTGGCATTCGACGCTCAGTTGGTTTTAGCGCCTCTAGTGATCAACGCTCGAAGCTTTTGAACATTGAGCTAGCATTTCTCAAAGACTAAACAAATTCAGACGAAACACCGTGAAAAATATATTTTTGCCTAAAAATGAATGCCCTCTGTGATGTTATGCTTTATTGTAATGTTTTGTGACTAAATTATTTGAAGCCAACGGCGTTTTAAAGACTTGAGCCTTTTAAGCAGCATGAGCGCGGTAGTTTGTTTATAAGTATAGGTAGATTAAGTATGTACTCACAAATATCCCGCATCTAAAGGTTTTGATTCCCTTTGGTCGTGCGTGTAAAATCTAAAAAAACAATCGTAGACCACGGTCTCTCTGAAGTGTGAGATATCTTGGTTCATCGGATCTTGGTCCCTCTCACTTTTATGATTTTTCAAACGAGAGAGACATTGACCAAAACATATCTCGTGCGTAGGAATAGGGGGAATAATGCTTGTTATCGTAAGAATAGCTCTGGAGGGCTATTCTTGACGCGTGAGATGTTTCTTGGTCACTCTCACTATGACTTTTAAAACGAGAGAGACATTGATCAGAAAATATTTTTAGCAAGAATAGGGCTCCTGATGGGCATTCTAAGAACTCCGGTACCAGGGATAAATCACTCAACCTATCTTAAACCAATGCTTACAACATTTCAAAAATCTCATAACAAAAAACATATTGACTAGAACTAGCAGAGCTGTTCAATCGACGGCCCGCTTTAAAAATGTATTCTACGAGTTGATAGTACTAATCTGTTTTATATAATTAGTAGGTAGTATAAAAATGACTAAAATTGTTGAAAATATAGTGCACCCAGAACTTACAACCTCATTATTTTCTCGATAGTTTCTTGCCTGATTTTGCTGAAATGTTCCTACTTGAAGTTAAAAACGCGTTTGTGTTTAATATCTTTTTCATCACACTCGCTCGTAAAAAGGACTTTATTACATCAGTTTTAGCTCATAATCCGAGCTATTAAGCACGTGTGCTGTTACTTTACCATTATCGCACTAGTAACTAAACTAGACTTTTTTTAAATAAATCAACAATAGTTTTTTTTTACTTTTCTTAAATTCTTGATTTAAAGTATCATAACTACGTAATAACAGTAAATAAACATTATTTTTTTATCAAAATATTGACAATTAATTAGGTATGATAATTTAAACAAAGTATTCGCTTTATTATTTTGCCTAGGAAAATTTTGATAGGTGGAAAAGCAGCAAAATGCGCATACATTTTCAGAAAAATGTATTGACTAATGCAAGTCTGTGTTTTTTCCCCTCGCATGTGTGATGAAAAACGTCATATGAAACGCGTGTGCGTTAATAATTACACTATTGGCTCCATTAGTGGGCTCGCATACGGCTCGCGCTATAATACCTCCTCGAGTGAATGACAAATACAAGAAACTAACGGAACGAGCTTTTTTTTATCTACGCGTACGAAATCGTGAGCAACAGCTAGTAGTTAATATAGAAAAAAATCCTCTATAGCTGGACTAAAGGGGTCTTAGATTGGATATTGAAAAACCTTTTGTAGCTGAAATACATGTATAGTGCTTAGATTTTAGCAAACACCAAAAAAATAATCAAAATAAACCGAGATTCAAAAAATATCAATAAATCAAATGCTTTGAAGGCAGTAATCGCTCAGATTAACACATCCTTAATCTAACACATGAAACTCAAATGTTGGTTTTATAGATGAAACATAAATTCGAGCGAAGCTTGTAGTTGGGAGTTTCCAAGCAAAGAGGTTAACATTGAATGAAAACTCAGAATAAGCACTGTAAGAAGAGTTTATTTGAAAATTGAACTAGCTACCAAGAAAAAAATACGAGCACGTGCTCCACGAGCTGCACGAAATTTAAAATAAAAGACTGTACCTTACTAGTACCTTTTTATTAGTTATGAGAGAGTATAATATTAGACAGTATTTTTAGTAGAGAATTTGCTTCTAGGATAAAACAGTGTTTTTGTCTTGGGCGGCTTGAACCCCTCGCTGCCCTCAGGACTCATCTTCCCTTGCTGCATTCGGGAGTTAACTCTAGATTCCCTCGTTACGCTCAGGGTACAATAAGCCGCCCGCGACGTAAGGCACTGCTTTGTGCCCTCGGTACATAATCTACTATTGTTACTCTTTATTCACAAAAAGGTAAATTTAGAAGCAAGACCTGTTTGCTTTTCTCCAATCAAGTCTATCGATTGTTAGTCGCAACCAAATCCATTGTGTCTTGATATTTCCTTCAATTTTACGAAGAAGAAGCTAATGTTATAATACGCCAATAACTTTTGTCTTTCTGTTCTTGTTCTGCTTCTTCTTCGACGATGAGATTCGACAATGAAGACTGATGTTGTTGTTCCTAAAAACAATATTAAATGATAATTAATTTGCAACCATACTAAGTCCCAACGCTCGTATCAATAATTTATTTATGTACATTGTGTACACAAAAAAATAAAAAAAGATTACCAGTTTATTCGAAGGTGAAAAAGTCCCTGTTCCTCGGATGCTCTGATACCCTTCGGCTGATTTTGAACTAGGCATCTGTAAATAAAAATATAGGATAAGTTTTTAGTATTTTTATTAACTGAAACGGAAGTTCTTCACTCGCGCTTCGCGCTCGCTGAGTGAATGGTTGTATTGGCGTCACGCATGCCCATAGCAGTTCAGCGCCACTCTGATTACAAGTAGTGGCTCTATGAGCAACGTCTCACAAATTACATATATCCGCTATTTTAAATAAAACCTAAATTTACAAAATTTCACAAATATCGGTTGAGAAATGCGATCTGTAGAGGAAAACAATCGGACATCCGTGCAATCAGACGCTGGACGCCGGACATACGACAACTTCAGCAATAGCATTTTCATTTGGCATAGCTCTGACTATGCACTATGCTTGTCACCCTAATAATATAAGATGTTAAATGTCTTTTAACTCACCTTAGTTCAGTACTTGCATTTGTTGTTGGCTGAACGCTTGTGTTTAAAATTTGATAATTTCGTTGATCTCTGTTTCTGAAAAAATGAAATAGAGCAATTTAAAGATATTAATTACACAATATTCATATTACTCAAAGCGTCTCGTTTGTATCTTTCCATGATACCATAAAATATAAAACAATTACCAATCTATAATCCCAGTTTAAAATATATTATTATTCTAGTCTTCATGCAATAGAGACTAAATTAAAATAACTATTTAGACTAGATGCAGGTTGGTATCAGTTACCAAAAAAATTGTTGTATATATTAAATATAAATAAATAACAATACATACAATAGTGACTCTGCGAGCTGGTGATCTCGTCAAAAAAGTTTTTTGGAAATTTTCCAATTATGCGGAGATATATCTTTTTTTAAATCACATCTCTGCCATATTGAAAAATTTCCAATAACTAAAGACACCTAGACAAGAAAATTCTTTTTAAATATCGGACTTACTCACAAAGTTTCAAGAGAATAGGTTAAGAAATGCGACCTGTAGATTAAGACAGGTCTGGACAGAGATCCGGACAGAAATCCAGACGGAGTTCGGACATACGAAAGCATTTTCGTCGAATCTGAAGCATAGACGCTTCGCTCGCTAACGATCTCTCGCTCGGTTATTGTTGTAAGAAAATGTAATAACTTTTCTATCGAATTCAATGGCCATGACTCGGAACACTACTTTCTGAATGCAAATGCTTGACTTTTTGTATTAAATACTATTTTTTACTAAAAAATACTTTAAGTGACTGATCAGAGAGTTAGTAAGCATATTCTTTCAAAAAAAAAAAAGAGTAAATAACGAAGTTATGCTGCAACAAACATTTAGTAAAATTTATACAATGTAATTGAGTGCGTCCTAATTTTTGAAGTCGGTTAACAAACCAGGATAAGTTAGAAAAATATGCTCAATACACTGCTAAAAATAATAATGTATTGCGGACCGTGGTTGGTCAGCTATAACATAAAAATGTGATTGTTTCTAGTTTAGGTAGGTTAGTTTAGGAAATGTGCTATACCGAAAACAAAAATTAGTATTAGTAATTTACACCGTTCGCACGCAACGACCGCTTTCCGATATTGACATCGTAAGTACACTATTATATTTTTACCCGATTGTTCAAGAAGGATTATTTATTATTATTAACTATAGAATACTCCCCATTTCTATGTTATTAACTAGGTGTTGGGGCATCAGCAAGTATGCCACAGCTTCAATTTGAAATGGCTTAGGTATATTGACCTTAGTATAATTTTTGTGAATAATTGAATCAAATGAAATCACGAGAAAAAAAACAGCTGTTTCATACAAAAAGCTCATCGATCGTCGACAAAATGTAAGCAGATGCTTTTTTCCCCGATTTAATTTACAAATAAAAAAGTTTAAAGAGTAATTGTTGTTTAATAATGAAGAGTACAATGACCCCCGTTTGGCTTAGTACACCCTATACCGATAACCCTGTGCAATGTACAAATATGACACATATAGGTACATTTGTACATAACAAAACAAAAACACAGTTCTGACAAGTCTTGCACTTGAATAATTATCATGAGCAACATGTACAATGGGGCCCGTGCCGTGGCGTGATGATTGTAGTACAGCACGACGCTGCGCGACCGCGGCTCGTATCACAGCAAAATAAGGTTCATGGTCGCACAGCGTCGGCGGGTAAATCCAACAATCATCGCAATAAGGTGTAATGGACGGTGAAGCCATGAGAGTTAACATAGGTCGGAGGACACGTCTGTAGTTTTCTATTATTTTTATCAGGAAAACAAACGTCAGACCGAATCATATGCCACTAAAAACTCAGACACTAGGGTTAGTCACTTCAGTCTACACAATAAGAACAAACGGGTAAAAATATTTATGTGGTAATTAAATATTAATAGGTAGGTAGGTACTTACCACTTAGCTAGTTGGAGTCCAATTTTTTTCTTACGCCTAGCTGCCTTGGTGACATCTCCCATTTTCATCGGATCAACCTTCTGTACCCTCTACTCACAACGCGATCAATTATTGTCCAAATATTTTCACTAGTAGTAAAGTCACAAAAAACTTATCAAATGTCTTGAAAAACTACTTTTTTTGATTGTCTCTGGATAATTAAGCACTGTTTAATTGATGATTTACGTACAAATAGAAAAAAAATGCGAAAATATTTTTCGGCAAGGCGAGTACGTCCCTCCTTCGTGAGGCGCTGGCGCCGACTGGCCCGTCCCCCGCAAAGGAGCTCGCGGGTGTCAGTGGTCACGTGATCTGACGAAATACTTCAAAATAACACAAAATATTACTAAACTAACTCAATTTTAGCTCTAAAAATATGGTAAAAGGACGATCAATCATATTTTTAATTTCCTATCCGAAGGTGTAAAAATATATAGTAACGTAATCTCCGTAAGCACGGTATTGCACGCCATGAGAACGAAAACAACGTTCATTTAATATTTTTTTACTCGCAATCTAGTAAGTAATATAATATTTTAATCAGACTAATTAATAGGTAACAGAATGATCTTATTGGTAATATTTTTTTCATATCGGTAGGGTCCGTAGCTTCTTCACAACGACGAGTTGAATAGACGCATTTGGCGAATATTCAAGGCTTAATAAAATTAAGATTAGAAGCGGCATCTTACCTCCCCGATTTCCCTAAGAAAATCGCTTCCCCTCACCGCTGTTTTCTTTGTTCTCTTGCCCAATATTTGAGCTAATTATACACTTGATTTCACACTTACAAGCTTCCGACGTTTGTCTTTCCTAACAATCCGAATTCTTTGCGCTGGCAAAACATCGGAGGAAGATTTTCTGTTAATTTTGTGTTTTGAGATTCGATTTTGGTGTTTTGTGAGTTTTATGGATGGTGTTCTGGGATTTTGGGTCTGGTTACGGTGTCTGTGTGTTTGATTTTTTGAAACTTATGTGTTTTTTAGTTTAAGGATAGGTGTTGATGTTATCATGGGCTAGCCTAGAGGCTAGTCCATAGGCAGAGGCAGAGGCATTGCTCTAGAGAGCAAGACATGCAAATTATCGCTGTTTGTGAAAGAATAAAATAATAATTGTTTATGTAAGAAGCGATGATAGCATAGTCTAGAGAAGACCCGCCTCTCGAGCCAGAGCTCGGTTTGGACCCAGCCGAAGGCACGCACCAATTTATTAATAGTGTGAACACATGTGCATATTTAATGTCATCTGCTACGTAACTGGAGCCCGGTGTATGGCGACAGGCCACCCTGTCATATTTGGGACTGAATATCGTCCGGCGTAGTATGTAGCACCAAAAAAAAAAACAAATAGTTTTTTGGCACAACACATAGTAATTATTGTGTCATGTAATTTTTTTCAAGCGACAATAAATAAATAATAATAGAGTTGGTAATTATAACTAGTATATTAATTATACTAATAGTTTAAATCGAAAGTTTGGATGGATGTGTGGATGTATATTTGTTACTTTATCATATCACAACAGCTGAACAGGCCTGGATGAGATTTGACACAGAAACAGATTAAGGCCTGGAATAGCGCATAGGATATTTTTTAGCAGCAGCTAGAGATAACAATAAATAAAATCTTTTAATTTAGAGTCTTTGTCAATATTTAAAAGAAACCAATAAAAATGATTAGATGTCATGTCTTCGTTTTCACTAAAACTTTTAAAAAATATTATCTCTTTAATTGTCATTATTTGTACCTCCCATATTTCAAACTAAAAAAAAACTTTTATAGTTATAAAAATATCTGTTAGGGCTCAAATTTATACCGGCACAAAAAACTCCTCGTACCAATAACAAACAAAATATTTAATAACACCGAAACCCAATAACTCAGGCCACATCATTTGTCAGAGTAACTTTCAATATCAACCCTATTCTACTCCACATCTACAGACATACCTCCCAGAAATATTTCAATATTATGATTTATGACATAATACCGAATGATACTATTTCGACCCCACCAGAGTAAAAAAGACCCACGCGGCAACTACACGGTTAAAACTCAGAGCCCATCTTAAGGTGGATGGTGTTTCGATAAATATATTTTTTCTTTTTCTCCCCTAAGGTATGCAAAAATATCGCCAAGATATGCTATATTTGGGATAACACTAAAATAGCGAGCGCCGTTTTTGTTCATATAAATCTTCAATGGAGTTAATACACCGAAGTGCCATCGGATTTTGGTATGAAAAATAGGTGAAAAGCAGGGTGGCATCGTAGGGATTTCTTTTATGGCACTATTTTACAGGAACCGAATATTTTCGGGATACAAGTATACTGTATTAAAGCAGGATACAAGATATCTCCGTCCAACCATGATCCAAAAAAAAGATCTAGCATTACGAGACCAAACACCTAATGACGTCACTCGTCATCGTTATCTGTCTCTTTCGAACTGGTTGTAAGTTACTTATTTCTATCTTGCTTATGCATTGATTAAGGATAGGATAGCTGTACCGAGATTTAGACTGGCTAAGTCAAATAAGTCATTTTTAGGCAACTGCGTTCGTTTCTACAATAAAATCCCGAAAAATATAACAGGGCTCACTGAGGGAAAATTCAAGGTTAAGAATTATTTAGAAGATAAAGATGTCTGGAGCCTTCCACTTCCGCCAAGTAGCCACTAGTATTTATAGATATTACCTAGTTGTAAGCCAAAATTTGTGAGACTGTAATTTATTTATTATTTGAAAAAATAATACCCCTCAGTTTCTTGCCTGTTCTTCTGAGTAGAGGCTCTTTATCCGAACAAGGCGGTCGAGTCTATTTAAATAACTTTGACGTTCATAATTATATCTTTGATACCTAAATTGAATAAAAACATTTTGACTTTGACTTTGACTTATTGACGACACTGCAAGTTGCTCACGTGACCGTTTTTGACTAGGAATGCTATACCTGGCGGAGTATATTATTATACCATGCGTCTTTCCATGTCAGAACCCGTGAAGTTGCCTAGATCAGGGTTGACTACTGGGGCCATTTATGAACTTTCTTTTTGGCTGTCTCTGTGGCGTATTTTAGCGAATTACGATAATTATATTCACCAGTCACAGAATTAAGTGGGAACCAGCATAATGACTTACAATTACAAGATTCAGATGTGGCGTCAACTTACAGACGTGACGTAAAACGCAGATTTTTTAAAAATGTAGCATGTTTTTTTTTATAAAGAATAGGTCAACTTTTGACCACCAACTCGCTTGCATATCGCCTTTCCCCCGAGGGGGCTGACAGAGGTGTAATACAACACCCATATTTCGCCGGACGATATTTAGTCCCAAATGTGACAGGGGGCGAGCCTGTCGCCATACACCGGGTTTCAGTCATGTAGCAGATGACATACAATACGCACATAATATATGTTCACACAACGAACAAATTGGTGCGTGCCGTCGCACAGTGTTCTCTGTAGAACAAGCCAGGTGGACAAAAATATATTTTCATTGTTTCGGAACCATGAAAATATATTATAATAATATAAAATAAAAAAAATAAAAAATGCGTAGTTTTATGTATAAGAAAAAAATATTTTATATTTACAATATTATAAAACAGAAAAAAATACTAAAATAATAATACAATTACCTTAATCTCTACAAATATTACCGCTAATTATATTTACAACCTTAGACTAATACACTATTTACAAAAATTACATATACTAACACTAAAAGGTATCTACATTAAAACTAATTGTCAATATCGGAATCATCGGATTCTGTATCGGATGATTCCGATATAAGATAGTCTTCCTGACTTTGCGGAGGTCTTAGTTGCTGTGGAAATCGAGGCTCTATAGTGGGAGCTATAATGAGCTTTAGGACCTCCGCGCACAATTTATTCGACTTTTTTTTTGGAACTTCCCGGAGGCTGTTGATCAGAGGATCAGATGTTATAATCAACATATTGAGCAAATCTCTATTCGTGGCTTGACGCGAGCACTTTCTCGTGTTGTGCTCTCTGAATCTCCGGCAATCTTTATTTCTAGCTTCTTGGGCTTCTTCTGAAAGCTGCCCTATCGGAACTATTGCCGTCTTTATGACTTCCGTACTGTGAATAAGTAATTTATGCACAGTAGCAGGCATGTAATACCACGAGTAAAGACTTAGATAAAGTCTTCTAATTTCGAGACAAAGCTTATTGAATTCAACTAGATTTATATCGAAACCAGAAGACAATGTCCTCAACAGTACATCGAAGTGTTTGATGATTGTAACATCCAACCCTGTGATCTGAGCACTCAGTTCGGGGTTCCCGAAAAAACGTCGAGCCGTGTTTCCATCATTTGAAGAACCAAATCCTGGTTTTGGTTTGTCTACAATTAATCCCATTTCATGCTTGAATCGTTGTTTGATTTCGTCTGACCTTTTTTTCACACTTGCTTTTTCCTCTGTAGTCCTAGCTTGCCATTTCTTAATATCTAACTTATAACTAATGTGTAAAAAGCACTCAAACGAACGAATCCAAGCATGTAATGTTGACAAACCAAAGCCAAAATTATCTTGATTGCTATCAAAATGCCTTCCTTCATCATTCATCATTTTGGGAGTAGCTCCACAAATATAGCATTTCTGCGCTGACTGGGTCTCTGTCAAAGCGTTGCAGACTTTTCCATCGGTCATAGTCAGCAGGAGCTTGTGTTTAACAGAAATTTCAGAAGCACCAAGATCACAAGATGTAGGCTCCAAGTTGTTTATTTGTTCCAAAACTTTATCGGTTTCGATTTTTGTCAACTCTGTAGTTTCTTTGACAAAAATAAATTTAATTGGTCGACATAACATCGTCGATGATGGACGAGGATTTTGCCAGATGATATTGTTAGCTTCGTCGATTAACCTAAGAGGAACAAACGAATAAACAAAAAGGAACTCATCAGTGTCTTCGCTGTTCTCAAATCTCTGTTTGTAAGCACTATGACCGGAACTCCCGTCACAACCCCATTTACTTATAAGAGTAAATGATGAATTGGGGAGCACACTTGTGACAACTTCTCTCTGAGCTTCTATTAACCGTTCCGCTGTTTTGTTGAGTAAAGCTTGTAACTCAATTTCTGCTCGAGATTGTGTCACAACAATGTGCTCCTCAGAAGGATAACACGCTTTTTTTGATTTAACAATGCAATTATATGATGGAAACACGTGGTGCCCGACTTTCATAGTCCATTTCCTAGTCTGTTTATAGGAGTGAGTGGTCGACTTAGAGTCTATATAGTAGGCTAATGCCTCGTCACTACTTAGTGGTCTATTATTCTGCACAGCACTGGGTTGTTGAAGGCACACACTCGCAGAAGTCGGATTTTCGCCAATGTCCTTTATAACCCTGGCAACGTTTTTGTGTCCAGTAGATCGTGCAGCTACTTCTGCAGCAGTCATCAATTCGCCAACACTCCGCGAGTAAACTAAATCTTCAACTCTACGTTTTTTAGTTTTGAAAGACGAATCTTCGAAGTCTTTTTTGGGTCTTCCGGGTCGAGAGTGGTCAGTGGATGAGGTAGAAGGTTGCGGTTGAATTGACCGCACGCAGAACTCTAACTCTTCGCCTTCTAGCCACAACTTATTCTTAATAAGAAAACGCTCCCTTGACTTTCCTGAAGAAACCCATTTGGAAGCGATTTTTGAGGAAATACTGGCTAACTTCATCTTAATGTCTCTTTGACTATCTTCAGAAATTTCAGAAAACTCAAACTTAGACGAAATAAATTCAAATAGACGATCATTTCTTTCGTCTTTTTCGTGTCTAAGCCATTCTTCGAAAAACTCTATTTTATTAATAGAGTGGAGCTTTTCTGCAAAAAAGAGAAAAAAAAATAGTTGTACTCATTTGTGCTACGTAAAATATATGTCACAATAATCTATAGTCATGCAGCTAAAACATATAAAAAAATTAGCCTGGATACAAGAGGATACATGCTTTTCCCATACTCGATAAGTTTGAAATCAAAGAAAAAATATGTTTTTTTTTGTGTTTTCGTTGATAACCTACTCTAATAATTTTTAAGGCACATTAAAAGATTCTAATAATAAAATATTAATATACATACCTTCAGAATTGAAATCCATCACTAAACTTTCCACAAAATTAAAAACTGCCACAATGAGGTGTTAGTGAAAGTGTCGCTAAAATGCAACTGACCTATATTTAAAATTGCATTTACCTCATTAGCTCACTTTGATAAACAATGACTCATTAGTATGGAATGTTAGACATAAATAGTTCTTGGAATTGGGGGTTTGGGGGTTTTGTTTACAGGTACATAGTACTCATTTCCGGGAATTTGATAACGACTTTTGTCCACCTGGCTTGTTCTACAGCGCACACTGTGCGTCGGCTGGGTTCCAACCCGCTCCCTCTGGATTGAGAAGCGGACCTTCTCCCAACTAGGCTGCCATCGCTTTTACGAAAACTTTATTCGTTTAGCTCCATACATTTCAACAAGCTTTCAACAACAACGAAAAAAGTTTTTGCTAACTATTACAACCCCTCTGGTATGAACGAACGATGAAGCACGAAGACCTAGAAAGAACTCATTTACTCTTGCCTTGAAGGTTTAAAACATCAGTTCATCTTCATTCCTCACGACAGACTACGACTTTGTTGCAATTACAAATCGCAGCTAAGCAATATCCCTTAAAAAAAACAGATGTTTAACCTAACCTAACTCCTAACCTAACAAATCCTGTAGACTCGTTAACCATGCATGGTCTAACGAAGCATGTCCTTCCATCTCATTAATTTAGTGTTGTGCATTAGCTAAGACAATCGATAGTTTATGCATAATATATTGTTTATTTAGTGTACTTACTTCTACAGTACCTAAAGTTGATAATTTAGAAATACTAATAGTTAACGATGATTCTAATTTGACTTCGTCTTGAATTATGATTGACAATACAGAAGTATTTGAAGTATTTATTTCTTTGTTAAATTTTATCAAGATCTCTGTGGCTTTGTTGTCTAACTAAATGTCATCAGAATCATAATCATTTTTAAATGTCGAACATAATTCAAGTGTCCAAATCGTGTCGAACCAAACTACCAGTAAGTTAGACAATAATCCCCTTAGTAATACATGTTGAATAGTTTTGGAATAGTTATGCAGTGTTCTGTCTTTTTCTTTCTTTAATTTTTAACTCGATCAGAAACGGCAAAACACTATATAACTGTTCCGAGCTATACAACGTTCATTGGTAAGAGGGTGAAGAGAGTGTTGTCCAGCTGTTTGGCCATGAAAACATAACAAATCAAACAGAAAGATAAAATGAAAAGTAAACTTAAAGAAAGAAAAGGCAGGAAAAGAAAACAAACTGAGAAATGAAAAGTGAGAACAGTGAGAGTGGAAAGTGAGTAAAATTTAGAACATAACTAAGAACGAAGACGTTATTTGAGTACTGCTTCTCTCGCCACAGTTTCTCCACGCTAAGAACACAGGGGACCGAATCACTGCGGCAAAGATTAAACATTCGCAGTGAGCGCTATTAATCAGATCGGCGATTGCACTGACTAAACACTAGTATAGAGATGAGGTACTACAAGTATCGATATACAATAATCCATCGTCACGCTTTTTCTCCGACGGGACTGGCAGAGGTGTAATACCTCACCCACACTTCGCTGAACGATATTCAGTCACAAATGTGACAGGAGGCGAGTCTGTCACCGTACACCGGGCTCCAGTCACGTAGCAGATGACATACAATACGCACATAATTATTTTCACACTATTAACAAATTGGTGCTTGCCGTCGGCTAAGTTTGAACCCGCTCTATCCGTTTGGCTTGAGAGGCGGGCTTTCTCCAACTAGGCCATCATCGCTCCTCCAGTATGCAATAACCCCCCTACTAAATACTCCCATATCAATAAACGTTGAATAGCGTCGTAAGAGTTATTCGGTTTTTGTCTTTTTTTAAACGAGTTTAAAATTTAAAAGAAAGCAAGAGACGAAATACATATTATTTTAAGATTATACAACGTTTATTACGGTTATTTATTATTATTACGGCTTAATGTTCATCTATTATGAAAATAGTCTATACTTTGCTTTGCAAATTGGTTATAGGAAAGTGTTTTCTTAAAAATATTATGAACGTAGTCATAAAAATAAAAATATTGAATTTTTTTTTTGTAGGCCAGAATAACATAGTGATTACAAATTATTAAATATTATAAAGTATAAACAATAAAATCATCCGAAATTTAAAGGGTTATTGTTGTTTTGCTTGCTTATGGATTAGTGTCACTTCGATTGTAGAGTTTTATATACTAAAAGCTTCAAACTGTATTACTAGCCTGAAGTTTGTGCTTTTGACTTATTAAGAACTAGCTTTTGCCCAGAACTTCATTCTCGTTTATTCAGAAAATAGTATCTATGAACCCTCCTCGTGATATACTGTAACTAATTATCAAATTATGAACAAATAATCCGTTACGTTTGTAAGTTATCACTTATCATCATTACTAACGTCGACACAGCAAAGGCAAACTTGACAATTGAAAAAATAATTTACAAAGACTGTGTACTCTACAATCAATTAAAAAAGAAAAAAAAACGATAAATTTCGATACAATTAAAATAACATCTTAGCACAACATTACTCTCAACACATCATCAATAATGCAAGCCACCACAAGATTGTCGATGTTTCTAAGGGCTATCGACAAAACTCTAATCACTACCCTACGAAGGGATCAAGAGCCTCGGTTAGTGTGAACTAAATGAATCATTAATAATGCAAAGTTAGCGCGGGTGCGAACCGAACACATCGATGTCGATGTAATTTGTTGAGGTTACGCCCATCACTAATGGGCTGAGAGACGGTCTCTTTGCTGTTAAATGGTTTTTAGTAATAAATAATTTCTGTGCATGTATCCTTGCTTACATGCTAGTGATGTTATTTTCATATTACATGAAATATTAAATCAGGGAGGAATTGAAACCTTAAACTTATCATGAAGTCAGCCCCGGATCTTCAATTTTTTTTAGGCGGGGCAAAAACTGAATAATGCCGCCCCCGCCCACTTACATTTATTTTTATCTTTATCATCCATAAAATTCCAGCTATCAGATGTCCACTAATTGATTGAAATTTGGACATAGCCTACAAAGGCCTTCCGGAAATAATGCATCCATCGCCGTTCTGTCTGTGTTAAGCCTATTTATTTACAGATGATATACAGAAAGATATGCAGTTAATGTTAAATGTTAATAATGTTACAAAAACCCTGTTGTATAATTGAAGGGCAAGTATACAGACTTATAAGTATTCATTCAAAAATATCAAAAAAATGCACGTCAAAAAATAACAAGAGTTATGACCGGTTTAAGATTGCAAGAAAAAAAGGAAATTTCACAAAAATGTTAACAAATCTGTATCATATTATGTTGGCGGCTATTTTTCTAAAAAAAGTAGCGGCACGACGCGAATAGTTTAAAAAAAAGCAATATACTCTTTGAATTAGTCCAAATAGGTTAATAGCTTCCTGGCATGATGAGGCAGAATGAACACCTACAAGATTTAAGGAGTGAGCCAAGCACGGTATGAACTCGGCCAGCTCATTCCTTTCTGCAATCCTGGCTTGTACTCCTCTATGGATGCTCTATGGATACTAAAATCTGTTGACAAATGTCTTCTCCTGTCTTTCCAGCAACTTATATGAAATCAATGAAACTTTCTTTTATTTCACACACATCGCCAGTTCTTTTTACATAGCGAACTACCTGGCTTATTTGTTCTGTATGGGATACATCTGGAGTGCAGTCGATCATTATCGTGTAGTATTTGGCTTCTTTGATGTCATTTAAAATGCTATTTCTAACTGTTTTGCCATTAAGTCAATTATTTCATTCCGTATTGTCTTTGATAAATATGATACTTGTCCCTTTTTTAAGTCAAAACTGTTTCTTGAACCAATTTCTAGTGTATTTCCGCTCTAACGTCGCATTAAGTACGAGAGAATATGATTCTTTATTCTATCTTGGAATTAATTCAATGAAATCTACTAGAAAACTTATTACATTTTGATTTTTGCCAATTTGAACTTTTATACAATTTGATATCTAAAGTTAATTAATTTAAGTAATAAAGAGTTTAATGAAATTTACTAGTAAACTTTATACAATTTGACATTGAAGTTAATTTAATAAAGAATTTAACAGAACTAATGTAATTAATAACATTTGTTTTTTTTTTTTGATCAAAAATTAAATACAAGTTGGTTCTGGTCGCTCTATTACGGATAAATGGATGCTATTTTTGAAAACGTGGAGCAAGATAGGCATATCATCAGTTCCGACGTAGCTGAAGAACTGGGAATTGACCACAAAGCAATTTTGGCGCATTTAAAAAAAACTGGGTACACGAAGAAGCTCGATATTTGGGTACCTCACGAGCTCATTTGTGATTCTTCATTACGACGTAATGAAACCGAACGATTTTTGAAAAAGCTGATAACTGGTGATAAAAAGTGGATCACGTATTACAAGAACGTGCGAAAAAGGTCGTGGTCAAAGGCTAGTCAGGCTTCACAGACTGTGGCAAAACCCGGGTTAACTCGCAACAAGGTGATGCTGTCTATGTGGTGGGATTGGAAGGACATTATTCATTATGAGCCACCAGGCAGGACCATCGATTCTGAACTCTACTGCGAGCAACTGATGAGATTAAAGCAAGAAGTTGAGAGAAAGCGGCCGGAATTAATCAACAGAAAGGGTGTGGTTTTTCATCATGATAACGCTAGACCTCACACATCTTTAGCCACTCAGCAAAAATTAAGAGAGTTTGGCTGGGAGGTGTTAATGCATCCGCCGTATAGTCCTGACCTTGCACCTTCAGGTTTCCACCTATTTCGGTCTCTTCAGAATTCTTTAGGCAGTGTCAGGTTAACATCACGAGAGGGCTGCCAAAACCACTTGTTGCGATATTTTGATCCGAAGTCCCAAAATTTATATAGGCAATGGGATCATGCCCCTACCTACAAGATGGCTAAAAGTTATCGAACAAAATACCTACTTACTTTAGTTAAATGTAAAAACAATAGTTAATAGTTAGTTTAGTTAAAAATGTTAAAATTAAAAATTAAAAGTTAGCACCAGGAACAATTTACTCTCCCGCCTCATTTCCACCTCATGGGGCGCCTCAACTCAAGTACTGCGCACATCCGGGCTAGCACTCTGCTTCTTAGCTGGGGAATACACGTGCCCAGTTTGGCACCGTTCCGCCCATGCTAAGGAAGTAGATGTTGCACTCAATGAAACATGCAGGAAAATAACTGGCTGCTTGAAACCCACCCCCTCAAATCTTTTGTACCCTCTTGCCGGCATTGCTCCCCTAAAAGTGCGCAGAGCTGTCGCTTGCTCCACTGAAAAAAATAAGCAAGAACAAGACCCAAGACACCCACTCTACAGTTCAAACCCCTGGATCAGCCGCCTTAAGAGTCGCAAAGGTTTCCTAAGTTCCACAAAGGCGTTATCCCCGAGAGTCCCGCTACAAACTGTGGCAGGAAAGTTGCGCACCGCCACAAGACAAGTGTTCGTAAAACCGGCAGAGGAACTCCCTCCAGGCAACGACCTAACGTGGCCCACGTGGAAGTCGCTAAACAGACTCCGGACCCAAGTGGGCCGCTGAAAATCCAACATGTGGGGTTTCTCTAACACAGGTTCTAAGTGTGGCTGCGGCGCAACACAAACCATGGACCATCTAATGTCCTGCCCTCAGTGCCCCAAAAGCTGCTCTCTGAGTGACCTAATGGAGGCCTCTCCTCTTGGAATAGCTGTCGCCGACTATTGGTCGGGGCACATAAAAATCAAAAAAATAAAAACCATCGACACGAAGAAGAAGAAGAAGTTAAATGTAAATAAACTATATTCAAAAAATGTTTTGAATTTTCTTAAAAAATATGAAGAAACTTTTTCCCCATATGTTTGGCGAGCAGGGAAATTAAGTTCAAGAAGTTACCTTGACTAGGCTGAGGATATTGCGTGATGAGATCGCTAGTAGTTTCGTGAGACCCGCGAAAAGTAAGACAGTTTGTGGATAGATACAATACAGCATCCATAACAATACGTAGGATCTGTCTCCATTTTTATTTCTCTAGTGATTACTCTCTCAATGTCTTGATCACTTGTTGTACCCGTGTTTCCACTTGATCATACACTGTCGTGGAGAGAGATCGACAAGGGAGTTTTCGAATATAGCTTTATCTCTTTCGCACGCGCGGTAACCAGACGCGTGCTGCTGCGATCTGCGATTCCTGCGGGCGAGCGGGCGCGTATTTTGAACTATGCCTACGCGCCCCGTTAATAAATAATATTAAATATTTGTGCAGCACGTTTCACTCCGCGCTCTGGGTTTCGGTAGCGTTGATATGGCCACGAAATTTCTGTACTTGTACTATTATTTATTGCGTCAAAGTTAAGTAATTTATGAGTTGTCCATTCGCCTGTTATGTGTGAATTTGGCCGCCCTCTGAACTTGCCGCCCGGGGCATAGGCCCCGGCTTGCCCCCCCCTAGATCCGGCGCTGCATGAAGTAGTAAGTAAATAGTTAAGCAGATTGCTATTTTTTTGTCCAATAATCTCCTTTCAGCATTCAAAAAAGAGGCATTGACATTTCCAAACCAATATTTAAAAAAAACCCTTTTGTATTTGTATACTCAAGGTAAGCTGTAACTACATATAATATTAATTTACTATTAATAACATGGTCTAGCCTGAATTTGACCATACGGACTCCCGGTGAGTACACAAACTTTGCAATTCGTTATCTAATACTTGATTTGACAGCTCAGCTTAACTTTTCATAAAAATCCCCTGGCTGGTTTTGATTGTTTCTGTTAGTTTAATTTAATAATACTTGTATATTCTAACCAAGTTGTGTATCCATATTATGTAAAAACAATACCACTATGTTTTCCGTAAACAAATAAATAGAAAAATAAATATTGTCAGCATTCTATAGTCAATTCACCACTCAACTGATCGAAACAACGCATGTTAATCTAACAGACCAGCTGCTCTTAGCCAACACTAGTCTAGTGTTGTGCTCTATCGATAAATTATTTATGAGCTTTGATCGATTGAACAGGATTATCGGCGACAGGTGTTAGCAAGCGTCTGACGTAAAAGGGAATCACGGAATCAAACTGACGTTTGATACGCGTTCCAATCAAACGAGTAATCAAACACATTAGTATTCGCTTGTTAATTTAACTAAGTGTTTGTATGTAAGTTTAGTTTATATATATGTATTTGTGCGACAATGACTTTAGTGCTGTCAATCAGATCTTCGTGAAATTTTGCAGGCAAGTAGTTTATGCAAATACAGTTTGTGAGTTCGAGTATAAACAAAACTGGTCGAAGGTCGCGAGGTCACAGTTTGGGGAGAACTACTAGTTTAATTTTTGCTTGGGAGGTTAAATTAGACCCATTAATAACCCTAAATATAATGTATACCCTTTACATATTCGTCACAATACATCTTCTTCATCCTAAGGTTGCCTAGAAGACATTGATTTAGTCATAAGGCTACCAAATGTTACACTACAGTTAAAAGTGATTTTCTTTTTCTTTTTATCTATTGTTAATTTTAGTGTAAATAATAAAGAGTTCTATCTATCTATAATAATAGTGATGTAACATGAAATGGCGAAGTTTCAAATTCAAAGGGATATTGGATGACACCTCACCGTCCGGTTTCGGACGATTGTCATCTGCTGATGACGTAGCGTAGGGCTGTCAACTGCTGAATTAATATTTCACTAACTTATTGTAAGGTTAGCTTAAAGACTAATAAATAAATTTATCAAACAATTTTCATGAAATAGGTAGCATTTTGTAGTTTGTTTGCGTTATCCAAAACTTTTTTTTTATAAATATAATTAGGAAATAGAACTTATTAAACATCAAGATCAGCCCAGCTGTTAAAAGTGAAATGGAAGCTAGCAGATTACTGTCTGTCCTTTTCTCTGTTTATAAATAACTAGCTTCTGCCCGCGGCTTCGCCCGCGTGGCTTACAGGAAATGAATGACGTTTTTATCTTCAGAAATAAATATTATAAGCGGTCACACTCGCTATCAATTGAATACACTAACTGACAATATCCCAAACAGAGCAATAAGGACGAAGTTATTTAGCTAACTAAACTATCTCTGGAATGAGATTAGTAGTAGTAGTAAGGTATCAACAGAACTTAAAGCTTGTGTGAAAAAATAAAATTAAGAGATAACCAAATGTAGATAATTGATAATCAATATTGCTTACAGGGCAAATCTACTTCAGTAATTTTTGTAAACCACATCTTTTCTTTTTTAGAAACACCAGGCTGCTCTGTGAACTCACTCTGAGCAGGCCACGTATAACTAACTAACCGTGTGAAAAACATTTCAGTAAATTATGAGATTGGCTTCAGATTTATTTATGGTCATGGCAAAGCAGACTTTGAGGGGAAACTGCACTCTTTTTAACTCGAAGGAATAGTTCAGTGATGTTAAAGATATTAGAAGAATCCTCAGCATAAACACATAATCATTCGGAAACCACACCAATCAGTATGGTGGCAGACCTGTGGTTAAGACCTTTGAAGCAAAGGCAACCCGTATTGTAGGTTTTGTCTTCCTAATACTAAATCAGCTTCTTCTATCGACTTCGTCTAATCTTACTAAATACTTCTTCTAAGACCAGAAAGACACTAATAAAAATTTCATCTCTTGGTTACTTGATCTCTATTGACAGAAAATCTCTTCACTAGCCGTTTGTAATCTTCTGACAGGCTTGGACTCAATTCTTGTATTTTTCTTGTATGAAGTAGTTTGAAGTCTGATATAATGTCAGCAATATAGTTCACACATTTCAAATGGAGGTTCATATGAAAAAAAACAATGATAGCCTAGTTGAAGAACGCTCGCTTCTCAGGGCAGAAGAAGTGGGTTCAATCCCAGGCAACACCAATTTAGTAATTGATTATATATGATAATATGTTCATTGTTCGTATTTAATGTCATCTGCTACATGACTGGAGCCCGGTGTATGGCGACAGGCTTGCCGTTTATTACACTTCGGGCTGAATATCATCCGATGAAGTGAGGGTGTTGTAATACTCCTCTTAGGGGGAAAGGTGTGACGATATGTTATGTTATTTACTTAAGGCTGCTTCCTATAAGATAGAATCGCAATATTTGTCGTCCATCAACAAACCACGTGTCATGAAAGCTAATTGAAAGTTTGAATGAACGCCGAAATACGCCGTTGACAGGGAAATCGTCGTAGGATGATAGGTCCCTAATCTTGTGCCGAAGTGAGAAAAGATGGTACTTAACACTCGGTTTCCCCTTCTTCTATTTTTTTTTTTTGCCATGCAAAGCACGAAAGGTCTTCGGAATATAAAATAGTTTTGGGAAAATCCTCTGTGTTACATTATTCAAATAATCACGCCAAAGTAGCAAGAACTCGGTCGTAACACTCTCATCACGGAACCGTAAAATGATTAAAAACACCGATACATGAAAAAAATACAGATACCTAGAGAATCTAGGTATTGCTTAAATCCACAAAAACCTTGAAGTGAAAAATGTA
Source organism: Peribatodes rhomboidaria (assembly GCA_911728515.1). Lineage (NCBI taxonomy): Eukaryota > Metazoa > Arthropoda > Insecta > Lepidoptera > Geometridae > Peribatodes > Peribatodes rhomboidaria. The sequence continues at coordinate 13,932,770 of OU452187.1, read as the reverse complement.
GACCAAGAACATTTTAGAAGACTAAATAAAAAAAAAAAACAATTAAGTACAGAAAATTGCATACACAAATGGTTCTCCACATGACTATATTGCAAGGGTTTCTTTTTGCAATCCCTTTTTCAGACCCCAACTACTTACAATACCTACGTACCCTTTTTTATACACATTGCACCTACTATACGTAGTTACTACCGTTCTCTAGATCTATACCAAATTTTAAGTCGCTAGCTATTATAATTTCTAAGATAATGAGCTCACAGACATACAGAAAGACATACTCCTTACACCATTTTAGTACGGAACCCTAAGAATAATAACAGCGTCGTTTGTAGTGGGTTAATAACTTTCTCAGCAAAGCTTTCAGAGTTAAAAGAAGCGCTATTAGACTCTGTTGGTGGATGATGATGATTTTGGAAAAACTGTGATACACGTGTCTCATGATTTTAATTGAAGAGTATTTGTACCAAATTTTCAGTCAATCGATCCAGAGAATAAAAAGTTTCATACAAATTTGAACCCCCCATTTCCCCCCTTTAGGGGTGGAATTTTGAAAAATCCTTTCTTAGTGGATGCCTACACTGTACAAAGAACACACCCTCCAAATTTCATATTTCTAGGACCAGCGGTTTAGGCTGTGCGTTGATATATCAGTCAGTCAGTCAGTCAGTCAGTCAGGACTTTGAATTTTATATATATAGATAATAATTTTAGAGAAGAGTAGGTCTAGTACATTTTAGGGTTCCATTCTAAACTAAGAACCTTACACCTAGTTTTTTTTTAAATCTTTTCTTTGAAATATTTAGGGTCGTATTGAAAAATGATGCTTGGTGATGAATCACGATTTAAAACTGTTTTTACGAGTATATTTAGTAAAACCAGTTTTAAATCGAGATTCAAGACTGAGCGTGGTATGCGGGCCTTATTGTCCTAACAAATCACCACCACTAACCAAAACAACATAACCCTCCCAAAGCATAAAAAAATACTAAGAATTTTCCAATAAATAATTTCCCAAACTGCCAACAGTGCCAACCCTGTAATAGTCGTGTCATGTCCGAGCCCTATTCAAAATGGCGCTGTCAGGGCGGCGGTCAGCGACATCTTTGTATGTAAAGATATTATTTGTTTGATGCTGTAAGAAGGGGAGTTTGACAGAATTGGGTCCTGAGATGGGCTTTGATTACAGATGTTACCTGTCCAGGAGCTTCGTGTTTAGTTTGAGTTGCGATAACTTTGGCTTTTTAAATAAACCTTAGGCACGCTAAGAAAAAGGGTGAGTTAGGACTAATAAATGATAAAACAGCTGTCGGATGAGTTGAGAATAGAAGTCGATTGAGTTAAGAAAAAATATGACGTAAGACGTCATACGATGAGTCAGGAACAACCAGAAAGTAAGTTTCTTAAAATTCGACCAGAAAATTCAGATAGATAGACATATAGATAGATAAACACTTTATTGTTCACACCAGAAATAACAAAACAACATAACAGAAAACTTAAACTGTAACAACAGTGTAACAACTGGCGGCCTTATCACTAAGAGCGATCTCTTCCAGGCAACTTTAGGATGGAAATCCAGGAAGCCAAAAAGGCTTTGCGGTTTAGTGCTTAGTTACTTTACGAGGTGTTGGTATAATTTTTCGATTCAATTTCAAAATATGTTTGTTAGGTCATAAACATAATTTAGTACAAACAAGTGCAGGTTAAGTCCTAGTTTAACAAACATTCACGATTTTTGTTTTACGGCTATGGGTGTATTAATACTTAAGGGTGTTGTTCTATACATAATATTAAAAAAAACTGGGGGGCTGAGCTACCCACGTCCGTAGGAGTGTACTCTATTCTGATTCCCTACACGTGGTCCCCGGGTAGTGCTAACCGGGTAGTAAACTCTGGTGGGAGGCTTCGGCCGTGGCTAGTTACCACCCACTGGACCTAGCCATGCCGTGAAATGACCTAGTCGTGTTTCGGGATGTGGTCCGGTGTAACCGTTCCGAAGACGGGTCTGAGCAGTGGCGCACTTGCAGCGCCTCACTCAACTGCCGTCTTTGTACTTCTTCACTCTACAAAACTTCAAGGCTAGAGAGAATAAGTGCCTCATGGGTCGTCGTGCTCCATCTTAGACCACAACGTCGCTTAACATCAGGCGAGTTGGTGGTCAAACGCCGACCTATTCAACATAAAAAAAAAAAAAAAAAAAAAACTAAATTAAGAATAGAATAGAATATTCATCATTCCTTGATGTACTTAATGCGACGTTAAAGCGGAATTACACTAGATATTAGTTCAAGTAACAATTTTGAAGATGAACTTCCGCAAAGTAACGCCTGATTCAATCAACTATCAAAGCGAACAACTTTTGGAAAACAAGTTTGCAAAATTCGAAAAAAAAATCAAGTCTTCATACAAAATTGATCACGTGACTAGTTAATTTGTATGGAAATTCAATCGAACTGATTCGTATTGATGTTCTAAAAGTTAATCACTTTGACGGGTGGAACAACACCCTTAGGTATTTTTACACCCAAACCAGCCGTTGTACAGCTGGATAAATTCAGCTATACTGCAATTGGAAAAAAAACAACTCTAACTGACCTAATAATATCGCTAGTAGCAATAAAGCCGTTAATGATTACACCAACATTTAAACAAATAATAAATCAAAAATAAATAAAGTCGAGACATTGTCACACACGGTCGCCTAACCCCAAACTATGCAAAGCTTGTACTATGGCTGCCAGAGACTGATATACACACATATTTATAATCATAAATTTTAAAATACAAACTTAAATAGATAATAACACCCAGACATAGAACAAACACAAATGTTCACCACATTAATGTTTGCCCTAGGTGGGAATCGAACACGCCCCCAAGCTCAGAAGGCAGGTTCACTACTAAATGAGCCACCGAGGCAGTCATTAATATTTATTTATTGTATAGGTATTATGTAGTGTACGAACAATAAAATATTTGCATTGTTTTTTTTTTTTTTGCTTCATCGTTTCTCATAGAAAGCTACACAAGGTGGTAAGGGGATGAGTTTCACGACCGAAGAAACGTAATAGCCAAAGACTGATGAGCCAGTATATTAAATTTAATAGGTGGTAACCATACAAGATACCGTATTTTCTCTGTTCCTATTGTTCTGTTCTGGATAAACATCCAAAACCTAAGAACTAGAAAAACGTCGTCTATCTATCAATCAAGTTGAAGGTAATCCGCAATGGCTAATGGTAACCCTTCTCGTGTCCATCGTATGTCATTTATTATAACGCAAATCCGCGAGGGTACGCAGCCACTGTTTCCTTAGTATTGTGAAGGGGACAGTGGAGACAGTACGTAAGGTTAACTCACAAGTAGCAAAAGGTTGAACACAATTATTTTAAGAAACTTACCAGAACAAGAAAAAAAAAATATTTTATTTTACATTTATTGGAGATTTTACAGCCAATTCATAATAAAAATTAATATTGTACCTAATTTACAAGGCCAATTAAAAATTCCCGCCAATAGATCAGAACTTGAATGGAGCATAGCAGTAGCAATGTGCTGGGTAATAATTAATGTACGTAAGCAATACGTAAGCAAGATATAAATACAATTAAGTTACGGTTGAGAATTAAAAAAAATTGAGGCTAAACGTGCGCGTATTACGTGCCCACTGTCCGAGAATACATGGATATCATTTTTTGTTAAGAATTTATTCATGAATGAAGAAGTCCTGTGAAGAAAGGTACTTTTCTTATAGTTCGTTTTAAGGCGAGGCTTTCCCAGAACTTTAGGTATTTTACTCTACCTCAGGCCGCACTTTTTGGGAGCGCGACGTATTCATTCACGCGACACAAAAGTTGTGTGCGATGCGCCGCGCGCACGTCTTTCACCCGTCAGTCACGTTATGGTATCGAGTACCTAAACACCCATTTTTAGGAAATCGATAAAATAATCCGTCCGTCATTGTACTCATCCATTTTATGACCATTTTTCATTTGATGCCAAACAAAAAAAAAATCTAAAAAATGCCGTTCAAGCCAATATAGGTACAACCAATCTCATGTCCACGAGTTGTTGTATTTTTGATGTGTGAGCAGTCGTGGCATTAGTTTCATTTTACCGGTAGTGTCATATTTCCATTTTATCACACTTCACACTCATAAATAATAAATAATAATAATAAATTCGGGACACTTCCACACACGGTCGCCTAACACCAAACTAAGCAAAGCTTGTACTATGGCTGCCAGAGACTGATATACATACTTAGATATTTTTAAATACATACTTAAATAGATATCAACAACCAGACATAGAACAAACACCAATGCTCATCTCATGAATGTTTGCTCTAGGTGGGAATCGAACCCACGCCCCCACGCTCAGAAGGCAGGTTCACTACCAACTGAGCCACCGAGGCAGTCAAAAAGATAAATACAAAAGATTGCGATTGTGTGTGGAAGTTAGGTAGTTACTCGTATTTCACTTATTCACACCTAAACGGCTAGACGGATGAGGATCATATTTGGAACGGAGTTAGCTTATGCCCCGGATTGACACATAGGCTACTTGTTATCCTTATTAGGACAAATATTTATACAGGGTGTTGGAATGATTGTGTAACTACCGGTATTCATTAAATAATAATACAACATAGTAAATTTCATTATTTTTGGGTATATTGTGTAACAATGGTAATAACAATTTTAATTATCTTACTTTACCATTAGGTGCGTACTAATAATATGACTGCCTCGGTGGCTCAGTTGGTAGTGAACCTGGCTTCTGAGCTTGGGGGCGTGGGTTCGATTCCCACCTAGGGCAAACATTTATGTGATGAACATTTGTGTTTGTTCTATGTCTGGGTGTTAATATCTATTTAAGTATGTATTTAAAAATATCTAAGTATCTATATCAGTCTCTGGCCGCCATAGTACAAGCTTTGCTTAGTTTGGGGTCAGGCGACCGTGTGTGGAAGTGTCCCGAATTTATTTATTTATTTAATATTGTATGGTTTGTTAAATGTTACAAAGTTAAAAAACTACACGATTCAGATATAATTTTGAACAATAATTATGAAAGAATCGAGTAAACTTATACCGGATATACAGGGTGTAAGGAGACCGTTCTCGAAGCCGAAACGCCGTTATTATACTATCTATACACAACCCGAAACCACTAACTATTAGCCATATAACTGTTATTTTAAACTTTTAGAAATTTGCAAACCAGCAATGTAACGCGTTTATATCGCGGGGGTCAATGGTCGGCGCCAGTACCTACCGAAAGTGCGACGACGCACCGCGCGGCGCGCGGTGTGCGACGCGTGATTCAAATCGGTAGAAGTTATTATCTACTAGGTAGGTAGGTAATAGGTAGGTTGAATTCAATCAATCGGTTTAAAATGCTTTACCTAATCGCAGATGTGTGAGATAGGGCTCAAACTCGCACTCCCGATCTTACAAAATCACTTACCTAGTCTGTGTTTTCATTCTTCCTTCACAAATTTCAAACTCAAATTGTTCGAATCCCAGTCTCCTTATATACATTTTGGAATAGGAAATCAAGTATCAATCCGATCTGAAGAATTAATCACGTCTAAAAACTTATGAATATAGACTGAAATTCGAATAATTTAGGTTTACAATTTTTGAAATCCGAACGGAAACGCTTCCGAATGGTTGTGAATAGCCCTGCTGGGTCGGAAGTCGGATTTCGGAAGCGGTATTGTTGATTGCTGACAGCTGTAAACGCTGAAGAAAAACATTGTGCGAAAATGGGATGCCTGAGAGTTCTTTGTGAAGTTTACCAACGAACAACTCATTGGACCAGCGTTGTGGACACTTACGACTTGTGTGCCTTAAGCTTCTCACAATGAGAAGATGGCTCATATCTCATGGCCCATCTCCAGCCGTAGGACAGTTTGAACCGAACGTGATTTAGGCAATTACCGAAGAGAATGCAATAGCCACGTAGGTAGTTAAATCTGTACGAATGGCGGGAGGACGTCTCGTACCGCGCCGCCGCGGCCGGCGCGCGCGCCGAGACAGCGGCGGGCGGCGGGCTTGCAAGGTCGCGACCGCGCGCAGCTGTGTGCGGGCGTTCACCTCTAGCGTCAGCTGTAGTCATTTGTATTAGATTGCCGTTAAGGTACATTTTTTTTTTTTTGGTAATTGGTGTTTAAACTAGCTCTTTAAAGCTTGTATAACTTGTGTCGATGTTAAAATATCAGATTTTAAGTTTTAAAAAAAAACCTTTTTTTGGCGTTTTTTTTTAGTCGCTTTGTATTAGTAATCCCCACCACTATTCCCAGTTTTCGTTTTCGAGAGGGGTCAACTAACTCCCTGTATAGGTATACATACCCTGGGTACGAAGTGGCGGACATTCTGCTAGTACTAACAAAACATCCAATACAAAAATATACATTCACAATATTTACATTTATATATACAATTGAGCTATAGGTACGTGGTATTATTATTTGTTCTGTGATATAGTTGTAGAATCGATGGCAGCTTAGTTGGGAGTGGCAATTTTGCTCTGCTGGGTTCGAACCCAGCCGACGGCACGCACCAATTGGTTCATTGTGTGAACATATGTGCGTATTGTGTGTCATCTGCTACATAACTGGAGCCCGGTGTATGGCGACAGGCTCGCCCCCTGTCACATTTGGGACTGAATATCGCCCGGCGAAATGTGGGTGTTGTATTACACCTCTGCCAGCCCCCTCGGGGAAAAGCGTGACGATATGTATGCATGTCTAGCCATAAGTTCTGTTACAAATGAAAATGCATTTTTTTTTTTTACAGTAATGTAATGTTAATAAAAGTTATATTTACATATGTATTGAAGTCTTAACAAAAATATAACTATTATTTTATTCAAAATTACCACATTTGGCCTTGATAGAGGCCTTTAGTCGGTCTGGCCAAGAATCTATGGATTTACGGACTGTTTCCATGGGAAATTTAGCCACTGCTTGCTTCAAAGATTTCTTAAGTGACTCTATGTCGGCGTGTCGTTTAGAGCAGGCCATGCCCTCTAAACCTGACCATAATTTGTAGTCCAGGGGGTTTTGATCTGGGCCAGAGAGCCAGTCTTCAGCCCTTATAAAGTCCGGAACATTGGCTTCCAGCCAGGCTTGGGTAGTTCGCGCCTTGTGACCATGTGCAGAGTCTAGTTGGAAACTCCACGGTAGATTTTTAAAAAGTGTATTGCTAAGGGGTTGTACAACACCATATAAGACGGTCTCTTGATACACTTTGGCAGAAGTTTTAACCCCCTTTTCACAAAAACTAAGCTTTGTGACGCCGTGATAGGATACCCCCCACCAAACCATGACTGACGCAGGATGATGACCACGCTGAGTGAAACAGGGTCAATGTCATCCACGTGCCTAAAACAAAATAAAAATAAATATTTATAAGTATGATGTCCAAACGTTCAAAATATAAAAATTCTAAAAAACCGACCAAGTTCGAGTCGGACTCGCGCACGGAAGCTGTCGTTCAAGCTTGTTGATATGTATGTACATAATTATATAACAACTACATTATAAATAAATGAGCTTTCAAATGACACCTCAAACAACTGATTTCATGAGATAGAACTCGAGATATAAGCAATAATCTACAACGGTCGGCGGCCATCTTTGTGACGTATATACATAGCTTCGCCTGACCCCGCTATCGCTTCTTACAACCGGCAGTTTCGAATTTCAAAGGCAACGACGAACACATCCATACCAGTCGTAGGTTTATAAAAGCCGTACTTACAAGATTTACCGAAATGCTCGATTTTCGCTAATCGTTAAAAACGAATATACAACTTTACGAGTTTTCTTCAAAACAGCCAAAATCACGTTGCAGTACTAATCAGGCCTAGATGTGTTCAAATCATACGGCTATAACTCAAACGCTACCAAACACTCGTGTAGTACAGATTGTTCAGTCAAAAATGAAAGTATGAACGACGTCCCCTATCTCACCTAACACCCTATATAATTTACATACATACAGTACAGTCAAAACTTAGCGAAGATCCGCCACCTTGCATGTTACAAAAAGAAGGTAGGTACTTACGTTTCGTCAATTGCAATGTCATCAGAGTTTATTACATTCTCTTGAAGTACTCTTCTGCAAAAAAAAAACGAAGATAAGTATTCATGTAGGTAAGTATAACTACGTAAATATCACTACTAGATATACCACTAGGCCGGGTATTTACTCGTTGTGCAGTTCAGATTGCTCAGTAAAAATGAAAGTATGAACGTCGTCCCGTATCTTACCTAACATCCTGTATAGTTAAAACTTAGCGAAGATCCGCCGCCCTGCATGTTACAAAAGGTAGGTAGGTACTTACGTTTCGTCAATTCCAATGTCATCGGAGTTTATTACATTTAGTTGTAGTACTCTTCTGAAAAAAAAAAACAAAACTGTAAGATAGGTATTCGTGTAAGTAGGTATAACTATATAAATATAAATATCACTGGTATGCCACTAGGACGGGTATTTACTCGTTGTGCAGTTCAGATTGCTCAGTAAAAATGAAAGTATGAACGTCGTCCCGTATCTCACCTAACATCCTACATACCTATATAGTCAAAACTTAGCGAAGATCCGCAGCCCTGCATGTTACAAAAGGTAGGTAGGTACTTACGTTTCGTCAATTCCAATGTCATCGGAGTTTATTAAATTTGGTTGTAGTACTCTACTGAAAAAAAAAAAACTGTAAGATAGGTATTCGTGTGAGTAGGTATAACTATATAAATATGAATATCACTGGTATGCCACTAGGGCGGGTATTTACTCGTTGTGCAGTTTAGAATGTTCAGGAAAAATGAAAGTATGAACGTCGCTCCGTATCCGTATCTCACAAGTTGTCTGGGTGAAATAATAAATGGTGACCGACATAGTCAAAACTTCGCAGAACACCCGCCTCCCTGCGTGGTACAAAAGGTAGGTAGGTACTTACGTTTCGTCAATTCCAAAGTCATTGGAGTTTGTTACGTAGTAGTCTTCTGCAAAAAAAAACTGTAACTGTAGGTAGGTATAACTACATAAATATCACTAGTAGGTATACCACTAGGCCGGGTATTTACATCGTGAATACACGTAACGAGACAAAAAAGTATCTATGATGATGAGTATGATATTTGAAAACACTAAAACGAATATAAGTAGGTACTAATAGATTTGTTGATACATCATCTGACTACAAAAAGCAATGCAAGAAATGTCGATTCTAGTAAATAAAAACAATGATTACCAATTTAATCTAGTAGAAGTTTATCTACTTACCGACGTTTGCTCCTTGACTCGTACGATTTTCTAAAAGCCAGACTTGAGCATTTTTTTCGTTTATTATGTTTGTTACCCATTATGGCAAAACTAAATGCTTGGTTGGTGTTGGTGTGTGCGGCACTGCGGAGATCACAAAAATTTGGCACACGTCCGGCGTCGACGGGCTCTGCGGGCGGACTGGCGGTCACGCAAACGTGCCTTTTTACCATGAATTCGTGATAAAAAAATCATATAAAATTACCATGTTAACTTTTTAACATTTTTATTTATGATTCCATTTTTTTATTGCATTGTAATTCGTAAAAAAAATAAAAAAGCAATATGATTTGTAAAAATTAAGTCGCAAATCGTGTTTAAAATACCAAATAGAGGTGACTTTGGATTTTTTTTCTATCGAGTGAAGTTATTCATTACATGTATCAGATTTATGATTCCACTTAAAAACATGCTTAAGAATAACATATTTTTTTTTACACAGTAAAAACCATGGTTTATCTTAGAGGAAAGTTGATTCTTGCTAGACGTTTTCTGGCCAGGCTCGCCTTAACAATGAGTAAATGGAATAGAGGGATTATTAGTGTTTTAGTGTTTTCAAATTGTTTTTTCAACAAATCTCTAGTATGTTTCCACTTCAACGTTGTTATAAGAATAAGTAAAGAAAGTGAAATATTACGCTTTTATTTATTTTTATTGAAAACTTTGAAACGGAAATACCGTAGAGAAGTAGTCAAAGATACAGAGAGGTGGTACAAAGATAGTTAGATGGTTATAGATAGTTGAAGAAACACTTTTGAAGATGATCTTCGTCAAAGTCACGCCTGATTCGATCAATAATTATCTAAAGCGATTTAAATATAGGTTGGCTTTCATACAAAAATTTTGCTTGGCATACCAAGTCTCACGGTGTCAAAGCCCTAAAAGTTTAGACCATAATCTTTGAAAAAAAGACTTCCTGTCATTTGAGTTGGTTGTTTTTTTAAATCGGACCCATTTGTAAGTATATTCCATCAAATAAAACAGGAGTTTTAAATCAGTTAATAAATAACGGAGATAAGCGGTTTAATATATTTTTGTACATTAACAAAAATATATCTAACCGAGTTGAGAACGTCCTCCTCAGTCAGTAAAATTATTGCTCAAGCCACAAACAAGACAAAGATGTTTGGAGCCTTCCACTTCCGCCAAGTAGCCACTAGCATGTATAGATATTACCTAGTTGTAAGCCAAAAATTGTGAGACATACTTTATTTATTCTTTGAAAAAATAATGTACACAATAATAATAAATATAATATATATAATGCCCCACAGTTTCTTGCCTGTTCTTCTGAGTAGAGGCTCTTTATTCGAAAAAGGCGGTCGAATCTATTTAAAAAAAAAAACTTTGACGTTCATAAGTGTATCTTTGATATCCAAATCGTATAAAAACATTTTGACTTTGACTTTGACTTTGAAACGCAACAAAGACCCAGCCGCTCTCAAACGAATAAATTTAAATCCTAGCGTCGCATATTGCATTGATATTTGAAATACTTAAGTTACTGCTTTCCACAGTTTTGATATCGCGTCTTATTTATTGTCAAAATGCCAGCGATGGGGCGAACACTATTTGTCATTGACAAAGCTTTTCGGATGCGACATATCCTTGGGCAGGCCGATGGGAAGAGGGTATTGGACGAATGTATTTGTGTATGCAAATGATTGTAGGGATGTTTTTGGGCAAATTGGGCTCGTTTACAGATTGCCTTTTGGTTTATGGCTTTATGAAAAACGGTTGCTGTTTTGGAAGTTGATATGAAATTGGTTTTTTTTCTGAGTTCGTCACCATTCATTCATTGCCCGGCTGCGCAAGAAAGGTTATGTTTTTCGAGTGTATGTATGCGTGTGTGTGGGTTTCTTTGGCACGCCCTACAGCCTAAATAGCTTGATGGATTTTGTCATGTGAGCTGTCATTTGATCTTGATAGTGGAAGTGACATAGGGTGCAACATTTTGCAGCCAAGTTTTTTGGTTTTTTATAATGTTACTTGTTTTCAAGCAGTCTTTACGATAAAAAGTATGTAAGTAGGTAGTTTCTGTTGTAAGTAAACCCCCAAACTTATAAAAACCAAAATGTTGGTTTTAAAAATGCATCCATATTTTTAATTAGAAAAAACCCTGCTCATTAAAACAGATGCCAAAAATTTTTCGTCTGAACTACCTCGGTGGCTGAGTTAGTAGTGAACCTGCCTTCTGAGCTTGGAGGCGTGGGTTTGATACCTACCTGAGGCAAACATTCTTGTGATGAACATTTGTGTTTTTTCTATTCTCGGTGTTAATGTCTATTTAAGTATGTATTTTAATAATATATACATAATTCACCCATAGTACAAGCTTTACTTTGTTTGGAGTTAGACAACCGTATGTGCAAAAATTTGGAGAAAGAAATTGGGAGCTGTCATAATCGCCATAAAACAGTAGGTATATTCTCTTAACTAGTCGACTCAAAGACCTGTAACAGAACAGGCAATATTCAGATCCCGTCACACCCGCCATCAAGAGTAGCCATTCCCTAAAACATCCAAATTTCCTCCTCCGATTACTCATGTGTGACCCATTAGATATAGGGCGTTAATACCGAGTAACTTATCGAAGACATCCCTCATGGAGCCCTTGGAACCTTCGCGTCACGGCTTCCGACGTTGTCTATGAATTTTGATTAGTTTTTAGGCATGCGAAAATCGTTGGCCGTTTTAATGAATGAAGAATGAAAGATGGAAGGAATGATGCCTAGAAACTTCCTGAGATTTGATACGCAGAAAGCTGACATGAACTTTCTAGAAAAATTAAGCTTTTTAGTGTCGAAAGCGAGGATTATTATTTGGATCGCTGCGTCAATAAAGATTTTTGGAGCTTATCTCATTTGCGTTTTATTTTCAATTCTACTTGCACCGCTGGCCATACTTTCGATCACTATTACTAACCCATTGATTATGTCATTCATCTTGGTTATACTTAAGTACATGATTATTAACTAGTGGTTCTATGAGCTGGAGAACTCGCGACTGGCATCTGTCCGCCTCTACAGCACCCTTACCATAAGTTTGGATGGTGACGAAAACTTTTTTCGTTTTCGTTTGGCTTCATGCATTTTAATAAACCGCTCCTGGTGGAAACGTAAAGGAACTAGATTAAGGTTGTATGGTGTCAAACGATAACGAAAAAACTTTTCGTCAACTAACCAACTACTCAGAGAAATTCACGAAAATCATTTAAGAAATGCGACACATAGATTAAGACGGAGATCCGGGAATAATTCGGACATACGAAAGCATGTCGAAGATGAAGCATAGACGCTTCGCTAGCTAACGGTCGCTCGGTCGGTGGAAACGGATCCAACATCACAGACTTAAAAAAAACTGTCATGTTAACCAAACAACCAATTTAAGGATAATTTTTCTTCGCAGATCCCGTAGTGACGTGGCAAGGGTTGGTAATCGTCCGGTGATAAACGACCGGCGACCGGCCCGGCGGATAACCGGGTCACAGCCGGCGCCGGACGGCGAGATAGTTTGGATTGATGGATTCTCGGACGTTTGGATCGAGGACTGTGACCGCTAGTGTTTCAATTTTGGGCATTTTTTAAAGCCTCAATAGAAATAAAATAAATAAATGAATAAAGTATTTATTTCCAAAACCTATGACTTAATAACACATTCAAGAAAACTATAAGTACTTATATCATTACACCTAAACTGGGTATAATGATAAAATTGTTTTGGCAATTGGAGTAGGCTCAGCACGAAGACGAGGTCCACGCAGAGCTGGTTTCTATTGCTTGAGCTAAGATGATTGTCAAGCATGGTAACCAGAAACCAGCCACATGCTAGGATAAAAAAGCCTACTTCAGTTTCTCGGAACTCCGGTTGCGTAGACGGCCGAAGTGTTTTTTTTAAAATGATTCTAGCGCCATTTTGTAGCGTTTTGTTGACAGGTTTATTATTTACTTACTTTTTTGGGGGACCGAAAAGGTGTTGTCGTAATTTTGTATTATTGTATAAATCTTGTGATTCTTCGAGGATTAAAGTGTAATAATGGTGGATTATTAACCTTTATCAGTTCAAAACTCCACACTTAAAGTTTCAGTAAAGTATCCATCACTTTACAGAAATATGGAAAGGAGCGTGATTTATCATCGTCATCATCACATTATCATCACCACTCCATCATTGGTTAAAAACCGATATTAACTTGACACTGGCAAATGCACAAGACGTGCGATGCCAAATTTCACTGGATGGGATGGGAGCAAAAAAGATATTACTTTCTCTTTTATTGCTGACGTCAATAATTTCAGCAAGTTTAGAAAAGCAATGAAGCCTTCGAAATTGGGGCCTTACACAAAGCTGTCGTTCAGGGAGACAACGTTTAGTGTCCTAGAACGAACGTCTAAAAATGTCTAGAACGGTCTAGGTATTTTTTGGAGCCATCACACATTATTTGTGACCAACTTCAAAACAAGAGCATATTCTTAGAGTTTCATACCAAAATAGTAAAGAGGAATTGTTATGGTGAGACTCCGATGTCTATTTATTTTATTTTTATTTATTTAGATAGAAATACCAACAGTTTACACTTTAGACATTAAAAAAAAAAAAAACACTAAATAACAAAGTTCTGAAGCGAAAACCTATTATAGGTATTTACAACATTCTTGTTGATGTCTGTTTATCTGTATGTCGCCGCCGATTGTTTTTTATGTACGCTACCTAGTTACCTTCCCAACCATGTCAAAATCCTTCAGGCCGCCTAAAACTAACACCAAGTCGGAAGCAGGGCTATTGCACTACACGTGAAATGATACACGTATTAAGTACGCGTATCATTTTGCCGTAACAGTTCCGCGCACCGCGAGCCTGCAAACCTGACGGTTTTTTTTGCGAACCTTTTGAAGCGCGCTCGCTCCAACCCTCAAGCTCGAGCTCGCGGCCCACAGCTTGCCATAATATCATAGTAGCTTTACAAAGCTTGCCGCGACTTGCAAATTGTAACACATACATGATCCGCGAACACGAAACGTTACAACAAAATGTCATCAGTCAGTTTACATCCGCCTTTACGTAACAAAATTGTATGTCAACTTGCGCTTAACTTCATTACGTACGTAACTGAATGTAAATGCCAATAATTCGACCAAATAGTCCAATATTTCGCTTCATCCCATTACGGGGCAGTAATATTGGTATGAGTTGTGACCACTGCATCGCTCCATTAGCGATTATTGTCCAACTTTGCACTAACAAACTGGACATTGCGAGGAGCTAAAGGCACTGGAAGAGACTGAAGAGTTGAAGCGCGTACATACGAGTATGTAAGTATATAACAAAATATATCGTCACGCCTTTTCCCCGAAGGGGCTGGTAGAGGTGTACAACACCCACACTTCGCCCGACGAAATTCAGTCCTAAATGTGACAGGGGACGAGCCTATCGCCATGCACCGGGCTCTAGTTATGTAACAGATGACATTAAATATACGCACATATGTTCACACAATGAACAAATTTGTACGTGCCTTCGGCTGAATTCGAATCCGCTCCCTCTAGCTTGAGAGGCGGGCCTTCTCCGACTAGGCTATCGTCGCTTGTGTAAGTACACACTTCACAATAAAATTATACTAAATAGAGAAAGTGTGCAAGTATGTTTGTCTCTTATTTAAACTGCTGAATGGATTTGAATAGTCGTATTATAGCTTAGTTTACCTGGATTTATACACAAGCTACAAACTTTTTATACCACCGAAAAAGTGATCAGTAGATCAGTCCAGATCAGATCCAGTTCTTCTTACTTCTTTTGAAGAAGAAAAAAGGTTAAAGCGAGCAAATTCAAAAGTTTAGAAACTGACGTAGTATTGAGGAGATCAATAATTGTATTTTGTTGACGCACTAGTTTTATAGAAAAATATTATTTTATTAATATTAAGTGCACAAGGACAGTGACTAACAATGTAGAATTCTATTATATACAAGCCTCAAAGGAAAGGTTTGTGAAAATACTGAATTATCTGACTAAGAAAAGACGAAGGATAATAAACCTCATCTTTCAATACATATTTTTTATTTTATTAGTTTTTTTCTTGACTATTAATTTGATTTATGACTACTCGAGATCAAGCTTAGACCTCTTTTCTACCTGCAAGAAAACTTAAATGAAAATGTCCGATAGTCTGTCCTACAGCAGCTTTCAAATGCAAACTCTAGCTACTAGCTGCTGTCAGACAGACTGTCGGACATTTCTCGCGGGAGTTTTCTTGCTGGTGGAAACGCGGCCTTACATCACATTTTTTGTTTAGGTCTAGACAGATTAGACACAAATTGACACTATTTGGTTGGAACTACAATTATAGTGGCATGTAGTAAAATATGTCAATGCACTTTGACAGCTTGAAAAGGATACTACAATGCTACAAGGATCTTATGACACATGAGCTAGGGCGCCGCTATCGTCTTGGTAGAATAATCTCCATAATGAGGGGAAAAGAACGTACCTATCACAAATATATTTAGGATTTATAGGTAATAAAAAGGTATCCACTGTCAATATTATAGGATACTACTTAGGTACATCCAAATTCCCAATTTAATCATTAGATTTCGATTTCGATTTACTACATGTCAAAAGATCCATGAAGGTCTGTATGTTACAAAATTCAAAGGGTAGTTTAAGTGAAACTGCCACTTCCAGCAGCTCTACTCCCTCGGAACTGGACACAGTGCCTGCCAAATTCTTTGTACTTATTTACGCTGTGCATTATTTATGGGCACCGTATCGAGTACGCTCACGTGCCAAGAGTGCTATTAGTTGGCAACTATTGTTCTTGTCGCTTCCTGCACTATAAGGCTTTGTTTTTATATTAAGTCTTTGATGAGTTTTGGGACTTAGTTAAGGTAGTGTTATTAATTGCCAGTAGATATGCTTAAAAATGTTAGATGAGAGGGCGACTATAAATGCTATTTTTATTTTGTTAAAGACGGCTTTTGAAATTTGTAGCAGCCTGCCGTTTTTACCCGACTGCACATGAAGGAGAGTTATGTTTTACGAGTGTATGTATGTGGGTATCATCACTACATAGTATAGAACAAAGTCAGTTTCTCTGTCCCTAATGTCTCTTTGTATGCTTATGTCTTTAAAACTACGCAACGGATTTTGATGCGTTTTTTTTTAATAGATTGAATGATTCAAGAGGAAGGTTTATATGTAAAATAACATCCATTAAATAATGGAAAAATACTGTTATTTTTGAGGTTTCTAATGTGATGTCGTTACTTATCATTTTTTTTCCGCTTACATTGCAAACGCAGGCTGAACCCTACGAGATTTATCTAAATAATGTAGTAATTAGATGTACACATTGAAAAGGTCTACAGAATACTCCGCGATGGTATATGCCTATCTCTTGTGGATATCCCACAATAACATTTTTTTGTTTAAACCCGTGCGAAGCCAGAGCGGGCCGCTATGTTTTTACAACGTTCACAGTTTTTCTGTAGTGTATTTAGTATCAGCATTGCACCCGTGCGAAGCCGGGGCGGGTCGCTAGTGTATGTATATATGAGGTTTCTACAGCCTAAACAGCTTGATAGATTTCGACATGTGTGGCGTCATTCGAATCGTTTTGATAGTGGAAGTGACATAGTGTGACAGTGTGTGAAAGTGATATTTTGCAGTCGGGTTTTGGTTTTTCTTTGAATAATGTTACTTGTTTACAGATTACTGACTTTAGGGTCTACATTACATTTAATTTCTCGGTAAACATTTTTTTTTTAATTCCAAAAAGGAAGAGGTTCTCAGTTTGACTGTATGTTTTTTTTTATGTATGTAACCCGATTACTCCGCCAGTTCTGAATCGATTTAATGATTCCTTTTTTGTTTGGTAGATCTGTAAAGTATTTACAGGTGGTCCAATATAGATTTGTCGAAACGCTTTAGAATTTTAAAATATCAACAAAAGTCTAAAAATTGTTTACATGGATGACGGGAAGTCGGTTTCCTATTATTTTAATCATCATAAATTACATTATTTCCTAATTCGCTTGATTTACTGAAAAATTAATTATTACTAACACATGACACTAAAAACTACAAAGTTATTTTATTAAGTAAGCCATCATAAGGGTGCGACTACACCATATGTCCGAATGACACGGGTGACCGAGCGATCGCTGCGCCCGCCGCTCTGCCGGACAATCGCGAAACTGAATAAAGTGATTAATACACTTGGGCACAAAATGTCATCAAGTGGTTGGAAATTTTACATAACATATCGTCACGTCTTTCCTCCGAGGGGGCTGGCAGAGGTGTAATACAACACCCACACCTCGCCGAATGATATTCAGTACCGAATGTGACAAAGGGCGAGCCTGTCGCCATACATACACTGGTCTCCAGTCATGAAGCAGGTGACATGCAATACGCACGTATGTTCACACAATGAACAAATTGGTGCGTGTCGTCGGCTGGGCTTGAACCCGCTCCCTCTGGCTTGAGAGGCGGGCCTTCTCCAATTAGGCTATCGTCGCTATAAATTTTACATTATTCTATTATTTTTTCTTCAGGAAATGTATTATGCAAATGATTTTGTTAGTAGGAACTAAGCCAGATCCAAAATACATCATCGACCGAGTGAGCGTTAGCGAGCGAAGCGTCTATGTTTCCGTTTCGGCAAAAATTCTTTCGTATGTCCGAATTTCGGTCTGGTTGTCCTGTTAAATTTCTCAACAGATTCTCGTGAAATTTCGTAAGCAGGTTCGATAATTATACGTTTTTTTTGTGTCGAGTTAGTTTTTGGAAGTTTTAATGAATTGCGGAAAAATGTCTTTTTTTGTAGAGAAGGACAGCCGCCCGGATGCTATCATGTACACTCTACTTTGATTCATATTTGTATAATATTTAACAGTAATAATTATGTTATTCACTTAAATTTTGAGAATTTTGAATTTACAAATTTTATTTATCTACCTATTCTATAAGTGCTATTTTTAATCGCAGATAGAAGTATATCATGTTGAAATAAAATTCTGTTTTATTAGAAATCGAGTGGTCAATACATGAAGAGATTTAATAAAAAATTAAATTGTTTGCTGAGTAAAAAATAACAAAATGCAAAGAACATAAAAATGTAAAACAATTAATAAAATAAATGTATCAACGCCTTTACCAACCCATTCGAAATTTGAATTCGAATCAATGAACGGCAATGCATTCCGCACATCGACACAACTAAGCTAAGCAGCAATTTTACGATTTTCATCCTTATTTCAATGGGATACATTTTATTGTGATTGCAAAATATGTTTGTCATGTGCAATTGATATTGCGAGGTATTGGCGCGTGACGTCACACGTGTTGTCCGAAGCCGATGGACTTGTATTGGATTAACTATTGGATAGTGTGAACTCAGCTTTGAGTCGAAATAATTTTACATTTTCATAAACTTTTCAGGGTGTGTCGGATGATCACTTTTTTTTATTAATTTTTGCTTGTCGCCAGGGACATGCAGACTGATGAGTAAGAACTTTTTGTTGATTACCTATTGATGCAACAGTGCCTAAAATAAAAAAATAAAAACTGTCAACTGCTCGAATGGGATGGTCTTCTCTTCAGCGCGCAATCTGTGTCAGCGTTGTGCACGTCTCATGTCTAGGCCCCTATTCTTGACGCGTGAAATGTTTCTTGGTCACTATGACTCCTATGACTTTTGAAACGAGTGACACAATGACAAATCATATCTCGACTAGTAAGACATTATTTTGTAGAAATTTCCGATCGGATTCTGTTTTTTTTTAATTATTTGAATCTCAGTCCGTATTCTAAAAGTTTTTGAGCATGATTCATTCTTCCGATCGGATTTATCCTCGATTCCTTATTTCAAAATTAATTAAAGTAGACAGAGATTCGTACTAGTTCAGTTTGAAATAGGTACGTACAATTATTTTTAAATTATTAATGAATTCCTCAAATTGACATTTTTTGTAAGTCACAAGTGTCAGTAGGGAGACAATTCATAAGCAATATAAAAACAATTGCATAATAGAGTCGAAACCCCTTTTTTTTTGGAGTTGGAAAATCTGCAAGCAGACGCCCAAACGCGATTGAGGGTCGCGTTTGGGCAGTGTGGGGTTGCCTTGTTGGCGACCCACTAAAAACCACCTGGTGGCCAGCCCGATGCATGTCAAGGGGTTCCGGGATCTCCATACGGAACGCACCGGCACCCCTCTCGTATCGTGCTCAGAGCACTGTCCCGGGAATGGTCTAGATCCACCTTAAAAAATCAGCAAGATACACAAAACTTAAAACGCAGTAACACACAGCTCAAAAAGCAGTAGCATGCAAGAAGCAGTAATCTGCAACAACTGCAGGTAAAGAACAGTCCCATGCGTCTTGCTTAGCTACGCGGCGCATGTTTTTGAGTCGCGCGCAGATTTATAAGTTTAGTGGTTTCTTACATGCCATTGACGGTGGTAGGTTCACATTGGGGGACTTACACGTTTAGCAAAAATTTAAATAAAAAAAAAAGTTAAAATTTAAATTTAGAAAAAATAAGTAGTTATTTAAACAAGTAACATCACAATAAAAGAAAAACAAAAAACCTGGCTGAATCGTCTTGATAGTGGATATATCATTTCCACTATCAAGACGATTTAAATGACACCTCACATGTTGACATCCATCAACCTGTTTAGGCTGTAGGGCGAGCCAAAGAAACCTCATTCATACATACCCACATACATACGTACACACATACACACACTTAAAAAACATAACTTTTATTTTTGCGCAGTCGGGTAAAAAGGTTACAACCTTTCATTTGCAAGTAGATACTTATAGTGATGGCAGTGTGATTTTTTTTTCGAACTGCATTCTGTCCGGAAGCCAAGATCAGTTTTGTTGATGATAAAATGCGGATAATTAAATGATTTAATTTTTGGATTTAGAACAAACAAAAATTACGACTTCAAACACTAAGACATGGCTGCAATAAAAACAAAAAGAAAAGTATTAAAAGATACTCATTTAATTGTCTACTTTTTTAGTTATTTAGTGATTTGAACCACTTGCATAAATGCATAGACATGTCTGACCATATCTTTTGCTAAAAATTGAAATTGCGATTAAAAACGTTTAAGAGGGCCGCGACGTTCTGAAATTTCCATACAAACGCACTACTCAAATTTCTTGAAAACCGTTTGTTAGATTATGATGAAATTTAGCATGTACAATTAAATTAACAATATCTTCGCCCTTAAGTTCTTGGTTTTTTTTAAAAACGTTCTCAAGCTAAAATAGAGCTATGAAAAATATCCACATTTTAAGGGGTCACTTTTGACTGATTTATTCAATAGGTAGACAAAGCAAATCAAAAATTCCATTACATAGGGAGGTTGTCTACATCATTAGCTGTTAAATGAATCAATAATACAAGGGAAATTCTTAGTTACTTAAGAATGATTATGGTAGTGCAAAAGTCATAAAAAAAAATGAAATTGCACTTTGTCACTCTGTAGGTAAGTTTAGAGGCTCGTCAGTATCATTACTCGCTCTCTTCACTCGTCTTCTTCTTCTAGACGAAATGGCGATAGAATACCTTAAGCCAAGCGAAGTTAGTCTAGGTCGCCTAGGTCGAAATTAGTTAGGTCGCCGGAGATCACAAAATGCATGACGTCAAAATGATCTCCTTTAATCAACCCGAATCAAAACACAAAAAGTTGCAACCCACTTCTACATCCCCTAATCAGTAGCTCGCTGTGAACCGGCGCCTCATAAGGGTAGTTCCACACGAGGCGATGCAATCGCCGCGCTAAGGCCACCTTAGACACCATACTTTATCTGCACTCACAATTAGTTGCCGCGCGATGGCAGGTGAAACTACGGCACAGGGAAATGCGTAGAGAAGATTTCTGCTAAAAGGTTTTTCGTCAATGAATAGAATAGAATAGAATAAAATATAATATACTTTATTTGCAACAGGAAACAAAGAAACACATAACAAAAAATAAAGAATAAACAGGTTTCCTGCCACAAACGGCTCCAACTCAGCATAACGCTGGCTAATGGTGGTTAACCAGCGCTGATCTTCCGTTGATAATGCTATGTATGTAGGTAAAAACGCTGGAGGGTTTTCGGATGATTCAATTAGATTTAATCAATTACTTTCATATTATAAAAACACTGAAATTGATTTTGTCTTAGTTGAACTAAAATAAAATTAATTTCATAGCGACTGAATGAATTCAAACGAATTCAATTAGCATCCTACGCGCAAGCGTTTGTGTATGTTGCTTGTTACTTCTTCGCGCTGTAACGGATGGCCGGATTCAAATGAAATTTTATTTGATTTTTCAAACTGCGAGTAAAGCACCGCGGGGCGCAGCTAATATCGTGTAAAAGTACGTACAATGCAAACAATATTTTTACTGTGCACCGAAATTACACTTCACACGCTTGTACTGATAATAGATTTTTCTGCTAAATTCAGTTTAGGTAGGTTATGTATAACTTAATGAAGTGAGTGTAAACCTTCAAACATTTTAATTAAATATAAGCGATGTTGATTTAGAATGCCAAGATAGCGATGTGAAAAATTAAGATGAACGATGTGAAAAGTTAAGAATTTGTACATGCACCTGTAATCCCAGCATCTCCACCGCGTCTCTGCGCTGGCCTGAAGCGTCTCAGCTCAGAAGTCGTTAGTAACAAACTCTACACATTTGTGTCACCGGATACAAGCCCATTATAATTTTAAATTTAAGCTCATTTATTTATGTACGAGCTCAATCTGCGAGCGCAATCTTTGATGTCTTTTTGATATTTTGCTGTTGTCTTGGGAAAAATCTTGGGGGGTGAGCGTGGAAGAAAATCTTTCCATATAGCTAGCTTAGTTTAGGTCCTATAAGTTATGTTTTGAATAAGGTATATAAGCATGCCGGTTTATTAAGAATTGCTGGGATAAGTTTTCGTCAAAATTTTCCGGCTATTTTTGTCCCGGGCCAGCTCCATCCAGTGTTTTTAAATCTTTTAAGCTACATCGAATCGAGAAATGACCACTGATCTGTGGATTGACTGCTTGGGAGCATTCACTCGGTGAAGACCTTTGTTATATTTACGTCACCCCCTGTGACGTCACGTCAAAGTAAGTTGGGGGGGGGGGGGGGGGGATTGATACCTACCAAAAGGCCAGCCTAACTAACAACCTAGTATTTTGACCCTCACGGAGACCTCCATCTCCATAGCTTTAGTCTGATTTCACTCATTTTAGAAATTCAAAATTGTATTTGCGTGAACTACTTTCCAAAAATTCATGAATATTGGATTAACGATACTCAAGTTCTGTCCAACAAACATTTGCAAAGATGTCCCAGTAAACTCTGAGATCTCGCTGCGTTCGGTCCTTACTGTGTAAGCATGGTAGCGATAGTAACAATGCACCTTTCCTCTTGCTAGTATGACATGAATAAGTCGGCGCGAGAATGGCAGGCGATGACCAATGCCGTTCCCTTCGGCCATTATGCCGCGGCTTCATAGTGGATTCAACTTTGCATCCTTTTCGAGCTGGGCTCCAATATAATATGGCCAATATCGAACCTTATTACTGTGTGATACATTAGCTTCAATATTAACTATGTGTCCAAAGGCTTGTCAATGGCCAAAGGCCACACATTGGTCCCAATTGGACTAATGTGTGGCCGCAGCGAACACGTACACAATGACGCCCCATCTTCTTGCCTCCAATATTAGAAAACACAACTCCTCTTAACCCGACCAAGATACACAACCTACGCCTAAACAATTCAGAAACACAAGGACATAATAAAATCGTATCCAAGCAAAACAATACACCTGCGCGTAGAAAACTGTGCAAGAACGGAACGGACACAGCAACTCTAATTAAATATAACTGGGAATATTTTAATAAGTTTATGAGGGCGAGGCGTTGCTTAAAACAAATATTATGTCTGCAGCGGCCAGCGTTGAATTTAAATATAATTACTTTACGTTTTTAATTTTATAAAAGGGGTCTTTGTTGGGTACACCTGTAGTTCGAATGCTCTGCTGGGGACTTCTTCTTCTGTGG
Organism: Peribatodes rhomboidaria; assembly: GCA_911728515.1. Taxonomy (NCBI): domain Eukaryota; kingdom Metazoa; phylum Arthropoda; class Insecta; order Lepidoptera; family Geometridae; genus Peribatodes; species Peribatodes rhomboidaria. The sequence goes on along the minus strand of OU452187.1, from coordinate 13,909,364 downwards.
TGAGGGAAGACTTGATTGGGATTGAGAATTGAAAACAGACTTTTGCTGAAGTTGAAGTTGCGTACACACTCACAAACACTCTTATAATACACACATATATTAGGAAAGTAAGTATATGTTATGGTCATTCTTTTTACTTTGATGTGGGTTTTAAGGCATGAAGAAAATTCTTCATATTTAAGGTGATTTAAATATTTTTTTTTTTTTGTTTTCAAGCTAGATCCCGATGTAATAACTAGTACATGAAATGAAATTTGCAATTTTCTCATACTATTTTTCTTAAAATTTTACCGATATACTGACTATTAAAGCTTTTATTGTCCTATGTGAGTAATCAGGTAATTAGTTGAATTGTCAGTTTATTGGTTAATTTGTTGTTAAAGCCATCTGTTGCAAAAACATCGAAAGGAATGATCTACGATGATCGAACTACGATCAGTGATCACATTACTTAGTTTAGTCACCCGGCCCAGCTCTGAAAATAAAACAAAAAAATGTTTGAAACTTCGCAGAATAAGCACAATTGAATGACGATATTAAGACGAATACAACTCTAACTAGTAATATTAGACGTCTCAGCAATTAAAAGTGAACCGATCCCCCACCAGCTCCAACCGAAGCCAACTCCTCACTCAATCAGCATCTCACTTTACGACTGTCATACCAGCGACTTTGAGAATTTATACCTCACCGTCTAACTTTATTAAAATCGAGTGATCGCGTGTCTGTGCTAGCCGTCGGAGGTTCCGTAGCGTAAGATTGAGAATTAAGTTTTAAATTACTTGTTTCAATTTGTATCAATCAGCGATTGGAAGTAGGTATACCTAATGATAGTTGTCCGTAGCATAGTTTTTTTACCAGCTCGGAGACCAGTGGCCTCAATATTTTTGTTGAAAAATTTGTTTTCATGTCAAATAAATGAATTATTGATTGATAGGACAAAAGGTTATTTAAATTTGATATATAAGACCAAAAACAGTTTATTTCATTAATCTAATACAAACCTATTTGTAAAAAGCAAAATAATTTATTGAACATAGAAAAACTAATTACAATACTTTATATTAACATTTCATTGGAACTCTGTGACTATTATGAAAAACAGTAACAAAGTTTTACGTGATATTTTTAATGTATTAAAATAGGACTTTTTAAAACAATATGCAGTATCAAAACATTGTTTTGTAACACACATAATATTAGGACGCCAGTGAAATTTACAAGGTGGGTTTTGAGTTCTGACGATGTTTTCAATATTAGTTAACAATATTGACCAACAGAAATTCAAAACACAAAATCCAATATACCATTTCTCCTTCAAACCGCGGTACTCTAAAGCAGCAACCATTGAACCGACAGTGGAATCAAAAATTTAAATTGCGAACATTCTTCACTCGTCTTTATTGGTACAGATATTGGCGGTTTTATTGGCGGACGTGACGGAAGGGATCGTTTAAACACGGGATCTAATGAAACGAGTCATGATGGGATGAGAGATCGGAGTTATCACACTAGCGATTTGCGAGCGATTTCAAAGCGAGGCGATTGCGCGGCGTGATCGCCGCGAGATCGCAATGAGTGTGCGGCGATGACGCCGCGAGTTTATAAGATGCTGCGCAGCATTTTATAACCAGGTTCCCCTGCTGCTGCTACTGTTGTGACTGCACGCCCACGGCGTCCAGCGTCATCAAGCTCAAAACACAGCGATAACGCCGCGCAGTTGCCTCGCTTTGAAATCGCTCGCAAATCGCTAGTGTGATAGAGCTTCTAAAGTAATGTCTAATAGTTATTGTTAAAGTTAGGGTATTTCTTTGTTGAAATTTTAAATACTAACTAACTCCTCACTATTTATAGCCTCGGAATAGTTTTAATGTGTTTAGCCTAGTTGGAGAAAGCCCGCCTCTCAAGCCAGAGGGAGCGGGTTCAAACCCAGCCGACGGACGGCACGCACCAATTTGTTCATTGTGTGAACATAATTATGTGCGTATTGTATGTCGTCTGCTACATGGCTGGAGCCCGGTGTATGGCGACAGGCTCGCCCCACGTAACATTTGGGACTGAATATCGTCCGGCGAAGTGTGGGTGTTGTATTACACCTCTGCCAGCCCCCTCGCGGGAATAGCGTGACGATGTTATGTTATGTTTTTTTTCGATCCAGTTCATAATTTAGTAAAGAAAATACAAGACACTGTAAAACAATTCTGTACTTCTGAGGCTGTACGACGTTTTTTGGTAAGGGGGTTAGTATTTAACATTTCGTAAGTTGGGAAGAATCTTTATTGACACTATCAACCCCAGAATTATACTCGTATTCTTAACTTATAAAACTGAGAAAGTCATACAAAACAAACATTTCACACACCTGAAAAACTTAACCCTCCTTTTCAGCAATGGGGTGAAAACCAAAATACGAGTAGGTTAACTTTTACGTAGATTTTAAACTAAAATACAAAAATAGAGTTTCACAATGGAGTTATTATTTGTAAAGCAACAGTAATGTATGTGCCGGACGGAATCGCGCGGGAAACTTCACAAAAATGAAAAATAATGGGAAAATTTACTGATATGCTAGTTTTGGTGTTTAATTCTAAGTCGGGTAAAAAGGTTCTGTACAATTTAATTTTCAAAATTGGACAGAAAAAAAAATCTTAGTAAGTATAGTTAATCATACTCTAATTTGATAAATGCGAATGTTTAAATTGATGAATGGATGTTTGTTAACCAATCAAGCCAGAACGGCTGAACGGATCTGGATGAACTTTGGCACAGAGATAGATTGTAGTCCGGAATAGCAGATAATATATTTTCTAACAGCGTTTTACACCGCTGGGCGCAGCTAGTAAGCAATAAATGTGGTTAGTTTAATACTACATAACTCGATTTTTTATTATTATTCAAGATTTGAAAGAAACGCGCTATAGACGAATTTGCTTAAATTAGAAATTTTGATCTAAACATATCATAGGCATAAGAGTTATAACCAAATACCAGAAAGTATTTAATTACCTAGATATTACTAAACTATTAACATACTAATTTTGTTTATAAAAACTGTAGGTCAATTTCCCAAACATAGATAGATAAACACTTTATTGTTCACACTAGAAATAACAAAGACAAAAGAACAGAAAAATCTTAAACTGTAGTGTAATAACTGGCGGCCTTATCACTAAGAGCGAACATACAAAATTAATTAATAAATTCGGGACTTTTCCACACACGGTCGCCTGACCCCAAACTAAGCAAAGCTTGTACTATGGCTGCCAAAGACTGATATACATACATATATATTCTTAAATACATACTTAAATAGATATTAACACCCAAACATAGAACAAACACAAATGTTCACCACATAAATGTTTGCCCTAGGTGGGAATCGAACCCACGTCCCCAAGCTCAGAAGGCAGGTTCACTACCAACTGAGCCACTGAGGCAGTCTAAAATTAAGTTTAATTTTTCCACCCAAGCAACGTAACCCAAAAAATCTAGCTACAAAAACTGCGGGTCGCAGTCACACCTGCGCGGCCCGCATTATATCACAATTTGCAGCGGTCGCGTGCTAATGATGTTTTTATTTCACGTTACGCTACGGTGTGATTGAAGACTCGGTCCGCTCGCATAATGTGTACTGAAAAAAATTAAAAGGTACGAAATTATGTGAAATTTATGTTACTTGCTTAAGAGTCCTACGACGCTTCGAAATTTTCATACAAACGCGCTTCTCAAAAATCTTGAAAACCGTTTGTCAGATTATGATGAAATTTAGCATGTACAATTAAACGAACTATATCTCCGCCCCTAATGTTCTTGTTTTTTTTATATACGTTCTCAAGCAAAAATAGAGCTATGAAAAATATCCGCATTTGTAAGGGGTCTTTCACTTTTGACCGATTTATTCAATAGATAGACAAAGCAAATCAAAAATCCCTTTAGATAGGAAGGTTGTCTACATCATTAGCTTTTAAATGAATCCATAATACAAGGGACATTCTTAGTTATTAAAGAATGATTAGAGAAGTGCAAAAGTCATAAAAAAAAATTAATTGCACTTAGTCACTCTGTAGGTAACTTTAAAGGCTCGTTGGTATCTTTACTTGCTCTCTTCGCTCGTTACTTCTTCTAGACGAAATGGCCATGGACCTTAAGCCAATGCGAAGTTAGTCTAAAGTGGTCGCCGGACTCTTAAGTTCTTTTATTAGAAGTGTTTAGGCCCTATCCAGAATATTTACCTAATTTCTAAATGACTAGCAAAATAATTGTCGATCAAGCGAGTGGTAGCGAACGTAGCTTCTATGGTTCAGCTTTGACAAAAATGCTTACGTATGTCCGAATTCTGTCTGGATCTCTGTCCGGATCGGTCTTCTTCTACGGGCCGCTTTTCTTAACCGGTTCTCGTGAAATTTTGTGAACAGGTTCGATAATTATATAGTTTTTTTTTTGCAAAGTCATAGTTTGGGTTTTTTTTAATTGCGGAGTGTTGTTGTTTTTTTTTTTGGAAAATAATCATCTCTGAAAAAAAAATCATATGTCTTTGAGAATCGGTTGAGGAATGCGACCTGTAGAAGGGGACAGACGTCAGCTACAAGGTCTATACAGCTCACTATCATACCTATCTTTGTTCTTGCTGTGGACTTCTTTTATCTTGTTAAGATTTAGCAATTTAGCGTACTGAATAGATGCTATTAAGCTTCCTGCTAAGTGAAGAATTTGAAATTTTCTGTGTAAAGTGATATGCTTCTACTTTTTTTATTTTTCTGATTAAGTACAGTTTCGATTACGTCTGCTATTTTCAATTAGTGGTTAGATTATACACAATAAAATCAAAGCATTTCACATAGCCCAAAAAAGACAATGAAAATGTTGTATGCCCAAGTATTTAAGTTTAAGTAAAAAAAAATTTGATAAACTATTCAAACTTAAACGGCCTTTTATTGAACTTTCTTGAAATTTTCAAAAATCGAATCCATTTGTCAGCTGACATATTTCTCGAACAATTTCTTTTATCGCCGCCCATTGGACTATTTTATGAGTAAGTATAGTAAGATCACAATAAAGATATCAAGACGCGGTCTATAAGCCCCTCGACGCCCAAGGCATTGTGCGAATCTGTCTTGGAAATGGGAAAAAACGCATGCAATAATTTCTTACAGGTTTTGTGAACTAACATGAAAAATATGTAATAATTCTATAATATTTATTTCGTAAAATTTAACTTAGAATCGTTTAACCTAAAAGTTTTTAAAGTGATACCTTCCTGACTATAGAACAACTTTAATGCTCTAATTTCATTTAAAAAATCACATGATTTTGGTAAGGCACCGAAGAGAAATAAATAAGTGACTCAAATAATGAAAAATTTAGCAACAACAATAACAAGTAGCTAACAACATTATTGTTAAAAACTGTTGTAACTGTAACAGCACCCAAGATAAATTAATAACTACTTCAAACAATAAAATATACAGTAACAACCAGTAACAAGTAACTAACAACATTATTGTTAAAAACTGTTGTAACTGTAACAGCATCCAAGAGAAATTAATAACTACTTCAAACAATAAAATGTACAGCAACAAACAGTAACAAGTAACTAACAACATTATTGTTAAAAACTGTTGTACCTGTAACCACAGCTTATAATATTTTGCCTCCCAAGAGAAAATATTACAGAAAACAAAACTAGATAAAACAATAAAGTTCCAATACCACGATATATCAAAGCCAATCGACACAACAATACTCGATACGCAACAATATTGTAACGTCATGTCCGAACTTTTCCTTTATTTTCCACACTCCCGCAGGGAAATGTCTCCGATAAATAAAAGGATAGATAAAACTGGGTAGAGTACATCCGACCGCTAACGGACCAAGTTCCGAACGTGGATATTTATGGACAGAAGGGGTGTTTTATTGCACGATGTTCCATTTTAACCCGCTTGCCCCTGGCTATCCGCACTTGGAAGCTGCGTGTTACACGGTAGTGTAACGTTAACTTTCGAGTCGAACAAAGCAATACGTCACGGTCGAGTTCAGGTCATGGCCCTGAAATTCTGTTGACTAAGACTTCTTTGTAGATTTCTAAATTTAAAAAAAAAGGGATTTTCTCGGTAGTTTTACAAAAATGCCACAAGCAAAATAAGCCATGGTTAAGTCCTTATAAAGAGGTGAAGATTTTACCATTATTTTTTTTCTAATTAAAGCATTTGAACTGCTAAACCATCAGGTTCTTTTTCTAAAATTTTGATTCTTACTGGAACCATTAACAACAACAAAATCAAGGGTTCAGAAGTGATGGTTCTTTGTCGTACTTCCAGGAAATTTACTTAAAAATTTGTTAAAAAATTGTTTTGTTATTAGAATTATTATAGAACATTTTAAAGTATATCACCAATACGTACACTAGAAGAACGTATTATACTATTGATTAAAATATTATGGCGTCATTTGTTTGCAAGATTTTAAATGCTGAAATTGAAATCGTTTTTAGATCGTTTCGGTGTAACAGGCGGCCAGATTTGTTCGCAGTTTGGAAAAATAACTTTATTTTTATCTGCCTATTTATTTGGCACTGCGGCCCTTCCCTTACGTCCGATATGGTGATCTCAATATGGCATATTGTATCTTTTTTATTTTCTTTCTGATATGCGAAGATTTTTGTACGATAAACGTTTTTATGAAGAGTACTTTAAACAAACTATGGTTGACTATGGTTGTGTGGTTTGTAGATATACATACGTATGGTTTCGGACATATATTTAGAAGGAAATAAGGCCAATAATTTGTTGCTTGATTTTCGGGTAGGTAGAAGTAATAGTTTTTTTATAGTTTTGAAGAAGTTTTCACAATGAAAAGTTTAAGGATTTAACTTTTTTTTTTATTCAGCTGAATTGCATGAGTACAAGATAATGATAATCGTACAGACAATACTTGAGAGGAGTAATCATTGTCATATGTTGGTGGTAGATGGGTGGTTGGTTGACGTAGATGGCGATAGTTAAAACATCTTGTGGTGTCGAGATCCGTTGATTGAAAACTTTCTTAAACGAAATATCTTAAGAACTAACTATCGCGTGTAACCTAGATGATATCACTTGATGTTGCGATGGCGACATTTGTTACGCACATCTCATAGTTATAGGGGTACGTTAATTGTATTTCAAGAAGCTTTTGCTAAGCTTTAGTGACTCTCTCGTAACTCGTAAAGGCTATAGGTAAGTTTTTAGTGATGAAAGGTCAATATGATTGTTGTTCTGATATTTAGCTCAGGGCACTTCAGTTAAATATTTATATTGCTGCGGATAGGAGATGGTGGCTGAGAATCACCAAGGAGATAATTATGAGAGATGATAGCGAAAGTTTTAGGTACCAAAGGAAAAAAAATAAACGGTACTTCTAGTGATCATAACCATCATAATCATAATCATCGTCACGTTTTTCTCTCCGAAAGGGTTGCTAGAGATGTATTACAACACCCACACTTCGCTGGACAATCAGTCCCAAATGTGACAGGTCTAGCGGTCACTCATTTAAAACTTACCAATCCAAACATCGTCTTTACCGCCAAAGCTTGTAACAACATTCTCTCTCAAACACGCAAACCTCACAAATCGACTCCCACTTTTCACCGCCCCAAAACAGACATCAGAATCAATCAACCCTGAAATTCGGGGAAAAAATCACCCGAGCCGTCCTATCAATTTCCCGGGAAAGAATCCCGGTTCCCTGGAGGAGGTTATAAGTTTTTCGACTTACCTAATATTGTTAGTCCAGCCACGGCCGTCCCGTGGGTGAGATTTGGCCATAAATTGGATATGTTAAGTGATTCCACCCCTTCAATCTTTCAATGCTCTGGCGGGGTATTTTTTATCCGCTGACCGCGGTTCTTTAGGGTTAATAATTTAGTAAGGACCTTGTTCGGGGTTTTGTTTAGTAAATTAGGTGGGTTTTGACGTGGACTGTGGAGGATATGGGTTATGAAGTTTGGTAAGTGTGAACTGAGATGATGATTGTTGTTTTCTAATGAGAAGGCAAGTTAATATCTAGGTCTAACTTAGGTTTCAACGTCGCTTTTCCGTGGTCGAGCTAGTGTCAAATTCTCCCTCTTCTTCTTGCGTCGATTCCCCAACACTGAAGGTACTCCACTAACTAGGGATATTTATGGTACAATACTATAAGATAATAAAAGTAATTATTTTCAATATCTTAGGGCAGAGAAAGTTAGGGTTAGGGTCAATTAGGGTACAAAGAAACGAAAAACTTGTACCTATAGTAAATACCTATAGAAACTAGTACCTACTACTAGGCTGCAAAATGTTGTAAAGATCCCACAAATCTGCTTTGGTCGATCAGAAAACTGAGCGGATGGTTTCCAAAATTGTTTACTTGTCTTGTAATTGAAGGTAAATTTAAAAAAAAATTGTGAAAAAAAAAGTTGGTCATGGAAGCCACTGGTCTTTCTTTCCACATTCATTAATTATAAATCACCATCATGAAAACTGAATCAAATAGACTAAAATAGAGCACAATAGCCGACCAGTGGCCCATATAGTCCAGAAACTCAATAGCCCGTTCTTTGTCCCTCTGTATGAGGCCCATACAATGCATGAATGCGAGCACCGATGTATGACCGATGCGGACTCTGACTTGTTCTTGTTTTATTGAATGGGTGCTTAGATTGCTGGCGGTTACTTGGAACTAATCTAGAGGGTGTTCTTGAGGATTATAATAATAACATAATAATTGTAATCGGGACACTTGCACTCACGGTCGTTTGATCCTAAACTAAGCAAAGCTTGTACTATGGCGGCCAGAGACTGATATAAATATAAATACATAATATATTTAGTATTAAAAAACTTAAGTAAATTCCTAACACCCAGACAGAGAACAAACACAAATGTTCATCACATGACTGTTTGCTCTAGGTGGCAATCGAACCCACGCCCCCTAGCTCAGAAGGCAGGTCACTACCGACTAAGCCACCGAGGCAGAATAAATTGTACACCAATTTTTTATAATATCTGCCACCAAAATTTTAAAGGCTGATTCTCTACAATGTCGCCAATTGGCTTAGTCAGCTGTTCAATTAACAGCTAGCCTTTTTACTTAACGGCAGCTGAATATCATCAGGAAGCTAGTTAGCGGCCTGATGATATTCAGCCATTCAATTAAACAGCTACACAAAATTACTTCGATCGACAACGTGGACTACTTGCCTAGCCCAGTCATTTAAGTAGGGTGAGGTTACGGATCGTTTTAAAAATAATAACCACGAAAGCTAAGGCGGGAGCAAAGCGATGCGGAACGATGATAGCCTAGTTGGAGAAGGCCCGCCTCTCAAGCCAGAGGGAGAGTGTTCGATCCCAGACGGCACGCACCAATTTGTACATTATGTGAACATATGTGCGTATTGTATGTCATCTGCTACATGACTGGAGCCCGGTGTATGGCAACATGCTCGCCCCCTGCCACATTTGGGACTGAATATCGTCCGGCGAAGTGTGGGTGTTGTATTACATCTCTGCCAGGTGAAAGGCGTGACGATATGTTATGTTTTTGGGCCGCTGGTAACAAAAAGTGTTTTCAGTAGTTTAAATTATTAACAAATAAAGTCATGAAATAATTTGGCATCACCCCGTAAGCAGCAACAGGTTGGATCGACAGTGGACACCGCACGCGCGGCATTGTCGCGTGTCGTATTGTCGCCGCGACGCACCGTCGCGCTTCCGTGCTGCTGATTGTCGTATCCACTTGTCTGTTTGATTTCTATTCTTAGAAAATAAGTTTTTCATTCGTTAGCTAGTATACGCTGGCTTATTTCCAAAGTTTTTTTTTTTTTTTATGACGTTTGACCGCAACACACCCGATGGAAAGTGAGGATGCGGTCTAAGATGGAGCACGCTTGCTCATGAGGTGCCTATTCACTCTTGTACTGAAGAGACCCAGGTTGTATCCATTGCTGGACTTACAGTACTTCATCATTTTGTTTAAAAAGGTTAGGGGTTGAAACTAGTAGGTATTCTGCCGAAGGTGTAATTTTTTTCATGAATTAAATACACTATTATTATAAATGCGAAAGTTTAGATAGAATGATGGATGTGCATACGTTAGTCAATCACTCCAGGACAGCTGAACAGATCAGAATGAAATTTTGCATAGAGATAGATTATAGTCTGGAATAGCACATAGACTCTTTTCTAATAGCGATTAAAACCCCGGGGTGCAGCCAGAGTAGGTATATAAAGTCAATCCAAAGTACTTTACTCACTGTACTTTCTCGCCTTCATTATCATTATATTTTTTATTTATTTGACGAAGCCCCTATACAGCTGACTTAGAATTAGATTTATTAGAATTTATTTTACAGTTTAAACATAGTTATAATACCTAGTCTGGATACCCGCGCAATATTGTCATTGTCGTTATTTGAGGGAGACACAAGACTGTAATAATATTACCAAATGTTTTTGTAATTGCTTGTAATTATGTATGTATGTCATCAGAAGACTGGAGCCCCCTCGCCCCTATAACATTTGGGACTGAATATCGTCCGGCGAAGTGTGGGTGTTGTATTACACCTCTGCCAGCCCCTTCGGGGGGAAAGGCGTAACGATATGTTTATGTTTAATATCAGATTCATAAAAGTGTTTTTGGATGAAAATACGGATGTAACACAATACAATCTTAAAATCACATCCACATAAGTATAGCTATAAAAACTGCTCATCAATCATAACTAAGATTTTTTCCTTTTCCATACCGAACCCTAAAAACATAAAGAAAAATCGACCAGCACTGAATAAAAACAATACCATCCCTCATAAAATAATCATCCCAAACGGGGATTAGAAAAAGTGAAATTAACATCAAAGACAAACAGCGAATTCGGTTTTCTATTCGCTAAAGGATCATCAATAATTAATCAGCCATCTCTTGAAATTAGCCATCGTTCGGGGTTAAACAGTCTGTGCAAAGAAAAAGTGTATTTTTTCGCAAACCCTGAGGGAAATTTTATATAGGAACTCGGTATCGACTGGGGAACCGTAGAACAGACTGGCCTAGATGAGACTACATCAACGAAACACGTAAGTTACATAATTATAAGTAAGTAGAATGGTTATTTAAAGCTTAACGACTCTTATGGACTTGTTGTGCGTATTGTGTGTCGTCTGCTACATGTCTGGAGCACGGTGTATTTCGACAGGCTCACCCCCTGTCACATGTGGGTCTGAATATCGTCCGGCGAAGTGTGAGTCTTGTATTACACCTCTGCCAACCCTTTTGGGGAAACGGGGCGTGACAATAGACATTGTTTTAAGGTAGGCAAAGTTTACCTACTGTACTTTTTTATTTAAATTTATTTATTTAGTCATTAGCTATTAGCTAATGCCTGGGATTTTGTATCTGATGTGGCGTTGCTCGCAAACTCATATAATATTATATTTAATTTTGCCATTTTTTTTCTGAGTAAATTTTGACATAGCAATAAAAGGTGCACAGCAATGCGGGCAATTGATTTTGTAATCAAACAACATAATTATCGATTGGTAGGTTGACGGTGACGAACGGCGACGAATTGTGAAGCGAGCCACCACCCTGCCCGATGACCACGACCACACTAACAAGGGTGCTAACGTCTAAGAAGAGAAGGTTGACGGTCATCGTCAAGCTGTAGCTAGGTAGGCTTGACGAGACGGTGACATTCAAGGCAAGACTTAAGTAGACGCGCGTCACGCTTTTGATCACTCCTTAAAAATATCACTGGATGACGACAAAACTATGCATATCGGAGTATCTGACTAACGGTTAAGTACCCTCGTGAAATTAAAAAAAAGTACAATTATTTTTCCCCCTTACGTACTGCACTTTACTTATTAATAAACTTTGTATGGCTTTGGAATTGTATAGTATTTTCTCTTTTTCTTTCTTTTAATTTTTTAACGCAACCGAAAAAGACAAAACACTGTTAACTATTTCAAAGCTATACAACGTTTATTAGTAAGAAGGCAAAACTGTTTTTGATAAGCCTCTTCCATCCGATCTCTACATCCATCCCACGACCCCAGACGATGAATTAATGAAAAATGAAATCGACTTGGCAAATTTAATTTTTTTCCGAGAGGCAATTTGACTCGCTGATTACCGCACTTCTTTGCAAATACGACTTGTAATGATGTTTCTTATTGATTAAGCATTTCAAATGATGCTGAAAAGTCCTGTCACAAAATTCCCAAACAAGAATGTTTTTGAGTTTTGTGACGGCGGTTGAAGGACGTTAGTCATATAATGTCGAAACGCAAAATGACAAACGTCACCTCACAACACGTCATCATTGTATAGCACTAGATTAGGTGTTAGTAGTAGGTGTTGGCTTCTGGCAGGTGGCGAGGTAGCACGCGAGGGTGCCGGTGCGTGGCTGTGGGTCCCTCCCGGGACAGTGCTCAGAGCACGATACCAGAGGGGTATACCAGTGCGTTCCGTATGGAGATCCCGGTACCCCTTGACATGCATCGAGGCTGGTCACTAAGTGGTTCTAAGTGGGTCGCCAACAAGACAACCCCACACTGCCCAACCGCGAATCTCAGTCGCGGTTGGGCGTCAGGTAGCAGATTTTCCGGTCAAAAAAAGGTGTTGGTCAACCAACATCACAAATTGACACGGCCAGTCTTCCTACCATATAATTATGTAGATAACCATGAGTGATATTTACAACTGAGCGCTATCACATACTATAAAATAATACGTTAACTAGTTGTCTGATTTAAAATTTCTTAAAACACATCGCATCCTAACTGTCTTAACTATGTGATATTATAAATACGAAAGTGAGTTTGTTCGTTTGTTTGTTTGTAACGTTTTCACGCCCTAACTACTCAACCAATCTTCATGAAATTTTGCAGACATATTGTCTGAGTTACAGAAAAGAACATAGGATAGTTTTTATCCCGAAAAATTAACGGATCTCGTGGGAGCCGAAGTGAAACCTCGGGGAGCAGCTAGTTTCCAATACTTCTAAGAAAAATGTTAAACAAAAGTTATAACTGAAATACTGCATTATTATTTCTAAGAAAAAAAAAACTAAAGAAATGTTCAAACTCTCATAAAAATCCTGCGCTCTCTAAGCCCATCAGATTTTACGAAAAAAAATCTCAAAAATTATTTCCATTCCGCCGATAAGGGCTGAACTCAAAGCCCTTGAGCGTCACACTCAAAAAAATCTCAATCTGTTGATTAGCAGCTCTTTATTTTTGGGGGTGACATTAAACACAGATTAATCGCCCCCTTATCCCACAGGGGCAAAGGGGGGTTAAAATTATACTTAGAATTAATGACAGCTTAAAAAATTCGCCCTAAGGGCATCGATGCGTTTGAGACGCACCAGCTTAAGAGGAGCTCTCAATTTGGCGGCGAAATGCAGGGCTATTGTTGCAAAAAAAAAGGTTTTGTTTGGAATTTTGGTCCATTTTTTTTTATCTCTATAAGTCGTTTCAAATTCTAGTTTAGTCTATTTCCAATGCAGCGCCCGTCTAAGGCAAGTTTCGCGAGTTTTTTTCTTTTTAAGTTGGTCCCGAAAAAGGAAATCTAGTTAAACTACCTACTGTGTAGTACTTAGTATTGCTAGGTTTTGTCTTTCGAAAAGTAAATTTATTTTATTTTATCTTACTTTAAAGCCTGTGACTTAACGTCAACCATTCGAAATTTCATACCTAGCGAACGACCACCTTTGTAAGTAATTTCTTTATTTAATCTACTTTATTGTCTTTGCAAAAACTTCTAAAATATTTGAATCAGAACCTAATATTTGTCTATCAATTAGTGACTTAAACTTTAAGAGATTTTCAGTTTTCGAAGTCACACGTTGAATTTTTAAGTGCACCACCACGGCTCTACGTACACCGGTCGAGAATAACAAACAAAAATTAGCCGAAGTGAATTCGGTTCGAGAATTCGAGACAAGGAATATTTCAAATTTCGAGCCGGTCCCAAGTGTCGCGTATTTTCGACGTTTCATTAATGCAAGTTTTTAAACGTTAATTCGGCAAATGGATTTTTAGGGACGGGAAGTGAACAAAATTTTATGATGGGACTATGTATGATTTTCGTTGATGATTTTTTTGTTCCCATTGAAGATGCAAAATGAAAAATTTAAATTTGGGTTTTCTCAGCTTTATTTTATGATTTCTAAAGGTTCACTGAAATTGAAATGGGATAACTTTTTTTTCATATCTTATTGCGTTTTAGTTTTTTATTTTGTGTTGAGATATTTAAGTATTTAGGTGTTAGTTGTTTTGAATTATCTGTCACCGATATAAATGATTAAATACCGAGTTTTGACTTTTTTATTAAGGATGGAGACTACGCCCAACAACGATTATTAACATTTTTTGTACATTTAACTTTTAATATAGGTCTTATTAACTGGCTTAAAAAGAGAAGGAGGTTCTCATTTCATCGGGATCTTTTTTTAAGTGTGTTCCCCGATTACTCGAATATTTTTTTTGTTTCAAAGGGCAAATATTTTAGGTGATCACATTTAAATTTTTGCGAAATTGGTCGAGCGGTTTAGAAAAAATCAACAATATTCCAAATATTGTTTACTTACAAAGTCTAATTTGGATGACGGGAAATCGATTTTTTCATTTTAAAAGATTATATCAGTTTTAGTGTAAAAAAACTTAAAAACAACCCAATCACAAATAGATACGTTACATTTTGCAACAGCGACATACCTACAACGGATGTCAAAGCTACGAAACTCCTCACCCACCGTTTAATCCATCAAAGGACCATCAAGCAATCTTCCTCAGATTTATCCGATCGCCTCATTGGGGACAAACGATTTTATTTTAATAAAACTCCGTCCGGTACATTAGCATTAATCCTGAAACGAACGGCGGAAATAAATCGAGCATGAAGAAAGACATAAAAATTAACAAAAAAACAATAGAATTAACATAGAAAACATCTGCGTCGTGAAATGACTGGCGTGGCTCGTACACATGAAACTCGAATCGATCCCACTACTTTACGTGTGACATTTTTGTCACTGTTTGCATATCTGTGGTTTTCAGTTCTTACGAAATTAAAATGAGAAAAAGAGTTTGTTAGAAAATTATTAAAGCCAGTAATCAAATATTTGACAGATGTGAAATTAAAGCCACTACAGCCAGCTACATTACTCGTACTTTAACCATTTTTTATTCAAACAATATGTTACTAAATGACAAAGCTCAAAAAACTGCAGTTTTTTACAGGATGTAACTGTAAGTACATATATTTCTTAAAGATTTTAATATTAAAGTCACAAAAACAACCTTTCAAAATTTCTCACTTTTGTGAGAAATTGAACTCATGAAAACTCGAACGACGCTCACAATATTTATTGTCCAGTGGTAGTGGACATTTCCTAAGCACCGACCACATTGATTCCTCTCTCACACTCCCTAGGGGTGGAATTATCCAGTAAAAAGCAATAAACATTAAAAATAAAATACCGGATCCACCCCCAATCACGTCTCAGTGTTTTGGTTCACTATAAGTATGTATTTAGCTAAATAATTAAAATACTCAAGTAAATTAAGCAAGTACTAGTACAAGTAGTTACTTGTTTCTTATCTTTTTTTAGATAATTATAATTATTTAATTAATTCGTATCGAATTGAAATCTAAAGCCGATTTAAACACTAGTACTTTTAAAGAGCGATGATACCCTGGAGTAGGCCTCTAGATCTCAAGCCAGAGGGTACGAACCCAGCCGACGACGGCACGCACCAATTTATTCATTGTATGACCATATCTCCGTATTATATGTCATCTGCTACATGACCGGAGGCCGGTGTATGGCGACAGGCTCGCCTCCTGTCACATTTGGGACTGCATATCGTCCGGCGAAGTATGGGTGTTATATTTCGACCGTGAATAACACCGCGGTGCGCTGCTAAACGCACAAGACAACAATGTCAAACTTTTCGCAATTCCTTGTTGGTACCAACTTTTATTTTTCGCCAAAATGCCTATCGCTTATAATTTCCTTTCGCCACCCCTCAGCTCCCCAGGTTTGCCAATATTTCCCAATAAGGCAATAATCGACGTACCATCATTACTGTCTGGGCTAACATAAATTAATACGAGCTTTCTTCCGTTCGACCGTTTGGGGTGTTGTAGTGTAACAATAGAGTAAGACTACTTTTGCAATACTCTTCTTCTGGCGCAGTCGGGTAAAGAACAGCAGTCCAACTTGTTAAACTAACGCAGGCTTTAAAAAAAAACTTCAGAACAGGCTTTCACATTTGCCCGTGGCTTTGCTTGCTATACATAGCCGATGGCACTCATAGATAGTGCAGCTTTTTAGTATTTTTTTTTAAATCAGACTTGCCATCGGATCAGGACTGTTTCGGTGGCTCAGTCGGTAGTGAACCTGCCTTCTGAGCTTGCGGGCGTGGGTTCGATTCTCACCTAGAGCAAACATTAATGTGATGACCATTTGTGTTTGTTCTACGTCTGTGTGTTATTTGTTTAATTACAAAAGTATGTTTATCATTAACTGGCCGCCATAGTACAGGCTTTGCTTAGTTTGTGATCACACGACCGTGTGTGCAACTGTCCCGAATATGATTTATTTATGGTCTGGAGGTCATCTCCAACTCAAACTTATTTGTGATGATAGCCTACTCGGAGAAGACTTGCCTCTCAAGCCAGAGGGAGCGGGTTCGGTCCCAGCCGAAAGCACGCACCAGTTTGTTCATTGTGTGAACATGTACGTGCGTATTTATTGTCTTCTGCTATATAGCTGCAGCCCGGTGTATGGCGACAGGCTCGCCCCCTGTCAGTTTTGGGACTGAATATCGTCCGGTGAAATGCAGGTGTTGGATTTACACCTCTGACAGTCTTTTCGGCAGTAAAGCGTGTCGATATGTATGAAAAACATATTTTCTTAATTTATTTTAGCTAAGTTAACTATTATTCAAATTTATTCCACACTTCGCCGGACGATATTCAGTCCCTAATGTGATAGCGGGCGAGCCTCTCGCCATACACCGGGCTCCAATCATGTTCAGATGACATACAATTTGCACATATGTTCCTGCAACGAACAAATGGTGCGTGCCGTCGGCTGGGTTTGAACCCGCTCCCTCTGGCTTGAGAGGCAAGTCTTCTCAGACTAGACCATCATCGTATTATGTATTAGAAAGAAATGTAAGAGCTTTACTCAATTTCGTTTTATCAGTAAAGGAAAGCAAAGGAATCAAGAAAGCTCTGATAATAAACAAAATTCATGACAAGAAAAACATCGAGAGACACCCTCAGAAGTTTCCAGAACCGTCATTTATCCCCATATCTCCACATCATTAGCTCTCACCCACACACTATTGGTAAAAGTCTTATTATCTTATTAGAAAATACTACCGACATCCTGCGAGCCATTGTAGCACTTACAGCTAGAGAATAAGGGAGAAAATTGGATGGTAAATATTGAGCAGAATTTATGTACCATGCGGACGCTATGAGAAGTATTGAGATGACAAAGATGTAGAGAGAATGGAGAGGTTATGATTTTGTTTTATTTTCTAAGCTGAACTAAAATAGCTTTGTGTCTGTCTGTTTTATTTTAGCAAAGGTGCTTAGGCTTTGTCCAGGGCTGTTGTATTTTTTTAATTTCTTTGAAATGTTTTTCATAGTTTAATTCTAGAAATTGACGTGGTTTTCACACATTATAAATTCATGACACGGGAAATACTAACGTACGATTAAGTCAATTATTCCACTATAGTTTCAACCGCATTCGGCGGTCTTTATCAAGGCGAGTGCGCGCTCGCGGCTGCGCATCGCTTAGCACATAATTATGTTCTAAGCACAGCACGGAAATCATAACGTTCTTCATAGTCATCAAAGATTTTTTGGTATTTTAATGGAGATTAGGATTATGTAGGTAATTTTAAATACCTTTTTCAATCTTTTATATGGCATTTATAATTGACCGAGTGAAGCAAGGTCCCAGAGCGTACTGGGGCATCTTCATAAAAAAAAAAAAATCTCGGCATTTGTTTGTCCGACGATAGCTTGAGTATAGTTGATTCGATCGTCATGAATTTTTGCAAGCAAGTAGTTTATGCAAATACAATTTTTGTGTTCGAATATGAGTCACTTTGGATGAGCAGTTATGGAGATATACTCGTACGTAAAGTCTTCGTTCGGGGCGAAATACTAGTATGGACGATTCTAAAAGCCTTCCCGTGCTATAAATGACATTTATAATCTATAGATAACGCTTAGAGATTATCCCCCTTTGGAATAAATTTTATATAGTCCCGAAATTGTTTTCCAATGTTTTGTCTTTTTCGATCTAGTTCAAACATGTTGAAGAAAGAAAAAGACAAAACACTGTAAAACTACTCTGAGGCTATACACGGTTTATTCCTAAGGGGATATAAGTATCTGACACATCCAGTACTTTTCTTATGGACGCCATGATATCTGTGTCCATAAGTGGGCACTGTATGTTTGTTATTACTTCTGCTATCTTACAGCCCACACCTTGACAATTGGATTTTTGCCATCGATGCTTGTAATGTAGCTCATTTGTGGGAGTGAGGACAACATGTGTAATGTGTTTATGTGTGTTTATGCATGTTTGTATAAGTGAATAAATAAATATGAATAAATTCGGGATATTTTTCACACACGGTCGCCTAACCCCAATCTAAGCAAAGCTTGTGCTATGGCTGCCAAACTGACTGACTTCTTTGTATACATAATATATTTTTAAATATATACTTACTCAAGTAGATAATAACACTCAGCCATAGAACAAACACAAATGTTCATCACATGAGTGTTTGCTCTAGGTGGGAATCGAACCCACACCCCCAGGCTCAGAAGGCAGGCAGGCAACTGAGCCACCGAGGCCGTTAAGTTACAAAAGTTAAAATGTTACTAAAGGCATGTTAATCTTTATAGAGTAGACCCTCACCAGATCGTCAGTCCACCTTGCGTGGGAGGTCTCCCCACGCTGCGTCTTCCGGATTCATGGTCGCTACTCGAAAATCTTTCTGCCCATCGGCTGTCAGTTCTACAAGCGATGTGCTCTGCCCACTGCCACTTTAGTTTGGCAAATTTTCTACTATAATAATAATATCTCTGTGCCAAATTGCATTCAGATTTGCTCAGACGTGATTGCAGGGCGTGATTGAGTAACAAACATCCATACATCCATCCAAACTTTTGCATTTACACTATTAGTGTGATTCTTTTTTACTAATTCTAACAGATTTTTTTTTTTTATGCCAGCTAGATGTACCTTAACTTATTTTTTAAGTTACGCAGAACGGTGGTGCTAAATTAAAAGGATTGCGTTACTGCGTTACTGCGTTCTGTTTTGTGTAAAAGGTTACATATAAAACGGTATTTTGGTCACTGGCATTATAAATTTTAATAATAATAATAATAATGTTTATTTCAGAACAGTCATTCCATATGTACACACAAAATCATCAAAAATGTAAATTAAATTAAATTAAATTAAAAATCAAAAATAAAAATAAAATTATAAACATGCGAATAATCAATAAATAAATCAATAAATATGGTGGCTTTCCTACTTGTTTGCCTCCCTTTTTTCAAGCCATTTCCCGAATAAAGAAAAATGCTTGTGAAAAAAAAAATTAGTTCTAGTCAGATGTTTTCCATAATATATAAAAATACCGTTTTTATTCAAAAGTAACGAAACATTTCCCGTATTGAATTAAAACAGTGTATTTTCAAAGAGATGCGCTAAAGCCGTTCGTTGGTGAAGCCTCGGATCACAGACTTAGAAAGTTGCAGATGGACAAGTTTTAAAAACTACAAGTGATGCCAACTTAACATAAATTACGCATAACATTTATAGATGCTCACTGTAAAAAGATAGAGAAGATAACAATAAATGACAATAAATATTACTGTTGAGTGGCTGGCTACCATTGTACTCTATTCGTTCTTTCGAAGTCATGATGGCCTAGTTGGAGAAGGCCCGCCTCTCCAGCCAGAGGGAGGGGTTAGAACCCAGCCGACGGCACGCACCAATTAGTTCACTGTGCGAACATATGTGCGTATTGTATGTCATCTGCTACAAGACTGAAGCCCGGTGTATGGCGACAGGCTTGCCCCCTGTCACATTAGGGACTGAATATCGTCCGGCGAAGTGTGGGTGTTGTACACCTCTGCCAGCCTCCTCGGGGGAAAGCCTAGACGATACGTTATGATATGTTATTGTAAAATGATTGAAAACATGGAGAGAAGATAACAATAAAAGACTAAAAGTATTACTGTTGAGTGGCTGCCTACCATAATACTCTATTCATTCTTGCACAGTGCGGATGACAGCCGTATTTATTTCTTGACCTGCCAGACCAGACCTGCTTCTGCGATATTATGACGTCATAGAGCTTATACGCTATGTTAGAACTATAGTGTATGTATGTTTGTATTAATAAGTGACTTGAGAGAGAGAGAGAGAGAGCAACAAAATTTACGGTAGAGAGATAGAGTAGCTTAAACTGAGTTCTCAGGTTTTCATTTATCTTGCGCTCTCTTTTACAGTTTGTTCGAAGTTGATCATCTGTATCTATCATATTTTGTGCTCGCACAGACGCTCACAGATCTGCTAATGTGTATAGGAGGATTAGTGTTTGGTTTGAGTTTAAGGAGCGTGCACACTGGTGAGATTTAACTTAAAGCTAACTGAAACAGGCCAAATAATGACGTTTTGTTACGACAAAAAGCATTTTGTCGTAGGGAAATATAACTCGTCAATGGATAAACAAACTTGTACCACTGTGTTCTTAAATACTGAAGTACTAATTTTTTTGCCCAGTTTGACATAGAATAAGACTTTTTTTTAGTACGTCCTCAAAGCTTTTTGGTGTCAGAGACCAAATTACATTTTTAAACATAGACAACATACTTAGTTAATATCCTACATTCTACATTGGTAGCAATTACGATGTAAACTTAGTAAATGAAAATTAATTCCATCACTATATTTTAATAATGGTAGTATAAGAAAGAGATAGCATTAATTTTAGAGCAGCTTTCAAATAAGTTGGAACTTAGTTAACCCCCGACGTAAAAACGACGGGAAGTTATAAGTTTGACGTGTCCATGTGTGTGTGTCTGTCTGTGGCATCGTTGCTCCCGAACGGATGAATCGATTTTGATGTTTTCTGTTTGATGGAAATGGGTTTCGGGGGTTTTATAAATTTTCAATGTATACTTGTTTTACATACGAGTTTAGTCGGGTAGTGAGCAGGTGCCCACTAAAAACAAGTTGTATTGTGTTTTGTTTTGGCGGCACCTGGTTTGACAGCACTAAAATCTATGCCATCTCTTTCTTGTGTTCCTATCAGTAAAAGATAGCAATATCACTAAGTTGTGCTAAGTAAGTTGACAGCGCGAAGCCAGTGTTCAGTGTACACCCACCTTAGTTCAGTCCATTTCGTACGCGAGTATATTTTTGTCCGAAGCTTATGGCTTTTAGATATTCCCGGTAATTCCAGCGTTTCTCTTCCAAAATAATAAATATGTTTCCAACGGTCCACGACTAATGAATTAGGTAGTTTTATTCTCATAATAGAGACCTCTTTCTCTATTCTGAGGCTAGTCTATTTTTAACCGACTTCAAAAAAAGCTGGAGGTTCTCAATTTGACTGTTTGTTTTAACCGACGAAACAAAAGAGTCTTTCGTTTTTTCAATTCAATTTATTTATTCGCACCATAGGATATTTCAAACACTTGGTAATGTCACGGTTTACAATGGTTAAATACAATACAATTTGAATTCATAGCGGCTATATGCCTAGTCAATTTTAAGAAGCTGTAAAGGTCGGTTTCCAAGTCGACGCGTAATATATTATATTTTTACAAACCAGAAACTGATTAGGTTTTTATAAAAAAGAAAGCATTATAACAAATCCAACACAAGGTTTAATTCTCAAACAACCAACTTTGAAACCTACAATGTCCGACACGCTCAACCATAAGAAGATGGCGCGCTCCTCTTGGTGCTTCTCAGGCAAGGAGTTTCCCACCATGCAGGTCCCGTCTTCGTGACGTCAGCAAGGAGGTTTTGCTTAACATTTCTCACAATATATTTTTTTTATGTATAATCACGTAAAACTTTTAATTGTCTGTATATTACGCGATCATTCCGCTAATTTATGAATCGCTTTTGGTTATTCTTTTTTTGTCCAGAAAAAAAATCTGTAAACTTAATTATTGAATCTGCTCACAAAATTTCACGAGAATCGGTTGAGGAATGAGACCTGTATAGAGGAGGACAAACGTTGACCGCGAGGTCTACATCTCACAGAACCACTGTTATGATGATTTAGTATATGGACACTAAAAATATCTCATCTGTGAATCACGGTTCACTTATGTCCCCCAAGCATATTTCGACGAACTACCATGCAGTGTCCGAAAAGAGAGTGGAAATAGTATTAAAACTCAAAAGTCCCGTTTCGGACACAGTGTCCGAAAATCTTGTGTCCGAAACGGTATCACGTCAAAAAATCTTTTTCACATTACCGTCACGCCTTTCCCCCGAGGGGGCTGGCAGATGTGTAATACGACACCCACACTTCGCCGGACGATATTCAGTCCCAAATGTGACACGGGGCGAGCCTGTAGCCATACACAGGGCTCCAGTCATGTAGCAGATGACATACAATACGCACATATGTTCACACAATAAACAAATTGGTGTGTGATGTCGGCTGGGTTCTAACTCACTCTCTCTGGCTTGAGAGGCAGGCCTTCTCCAACTAGGCTGTCATCGCTTTCTGAAAATCTTTTTCAGGTTAACATTTTTCTCAATACAATTATTGTTTATCTGACATTGTATACCAAGAGTCTTTGTGACAATAACCCAACCCAAGGAAAACCATAAGAAAAACAGAAGTAACCGAAAATAATCTTATTTATCGCGGGGGGATGTCCGCCGTAAATGGGATTCGATGAGTAAAAGAGCACTTAACGCTTTGATGTCCACCCTGGCCCAGCCTCCCCTTTATTTGTTGGTGCATGAGAGGTAGCGATTTTTGGATTAACTAAATAAACATATAGTAGATCTATCTTCAATAACACTGCATGAAGAAAACTAACAGTAATAACTATAAATAATAACAGTAATAATAATTATTGTTTTATAAGTACTCGTATCTCTAAAGTCAAAGTCAAAGTCAAAGTCAAAGTCAACTTTACTGTTATTATTAATAAGTATGATAAGTGATATGATGTGTTTGAAGTGTGAAGTCAAGTGACCACTAATGATAAGTGACAACGAGTCAAACTGTTTTAAGAATCGCTACTTCTCTCACCCTGACCTCCTCACTAGTATCACACGCGGTCGCCAGAAATATCCCTTCTTTGATTACTGTCCGCCATTAGACTTATTTTTCCGCTAATATATGATTTAGGGGTCTTATACTTCGGTTACGTCTCATTATGGGTTTAGGGGGTTATTAGATTTGAGGTATCACAGATGATCTTTATAGCATGTCCCCGTAACTATTTATACAGGGTGCTGGTTTTGGGTATTGTGATATTACGT
Organism: Peribatodes rhomboidaria; assembly: GCA_911728515.1. Classification (NCBI taxonomy): domain Eukaryota; kingdom Metazoa; phylum Arthropoda; class Insecta; order Lepidoptera; family Geometridae; genus Peribatodes; species Peribatodes rhomboidaria. The sequence continues at coordinate 13,885,771 of OU452187.1, read as the reverse complement.
TTAAGGGTGTAATTAGGGTCTACCCGTCAAAGAGAACATCTGTTCAGATTAGAAGACAAGCTTACAAAGTTTGAGTAAAAAAATCGAGCTTTCACACAAAATTGATCACGTGACTAGTTATTTTGTACGGAGGCTTGATTTTTCTTTCGGATTTTACAAACAGTTATAAAAGTGTTCAGTATGACGGATAAAGTCCTTAAGTATTATGTAAGTATTACTACACTCAAATACATTTATGAACCGAGTCGACTGAGTGAGCGCTAGTGAGCGAAGCGTCGAAAATGCTTTCGAAAAAATTCAGACAGAATTCGGAAATTCTGTCTGAATTTCTGTCCGGATCTGTGTCTTCCTCTGCAGGTCGCATTTTTAAACCGATTCTCTAAAAATTTTGTGAGCAAATTCGGGAATTATACAGATTTTTTTGTTGAGTCAGTTTTTTTTCTTCAAAATTGCGAAGATACTCGTAACTATGTTTTTTATCTACAAAAAAATATATCTCCGCAGATCGATTGAGATCGGTGAATAGGTTGAAGAATTCGACCTGTGGAGAAGGACAGACGTCAGCCAAGAGGTCTACAGCTCACAGAGTTTTAATTTGTTAGGCCACAGGAAACTGGTGGAGTTACAATACAATACAATACAATATATCTTTATTGCACACCAAAAATACAAAGTTAAACCAACATAAAGAAAATATTAAACAATAAAATGACATTCGGCAGTACAAGGGCGGCCTTATCGTCTACGCTTTTCTTCCAGGCAACCTTTGGATGGACAGGGCAGAACGAAATATGACAAACGGTCGGTGTCATACATAAATACAATAGTAAACAAATAAAATATAGTAAACAGACTAGCCAGCAAAGAGATCCTTTAGGGAGGTTTTCTTCAGCAATGAGTGTCTTCTAGCCGAGATGATGATGAATCAAATACTATCTCAGCCATTCAAGCGAGGTTTTTAACAAGTTAAAAAAAAAACGATTTTATTTACACCGATTTTCATCACACATCGTTATGAACACTACAAACTAAAACAGCAATTTCAAAATCGGTTCATCTCAGGAGCTACGATGCCACACACACACAGAGACAGACACGTCAAACTTATAACACCCCGTCGTTTTTGCGTCAGGGGTTAAAAATAGAAGTATATAAATACTGTTTTATTTCATCCCATTGGTTGGTCGAGTTTGGTATACAATACATTCTGAGCCAAATTTCTAACGCCCATTTCGGGCAAATTGAAGATAATTGCACATTGGAATAGGAGGAAGGAGCATGCAAATCAGCTGAGGTGTCACCGACGACGCTGATTGAAGGGACGCCGATTGCGCAGTAAGCAATATTTAAGAAAATTATATGTATAGAGTTGTTGAAACCATATCTCAGATGAGAACTAAAGGACCTATTGACTACATTGTAAATGCGAACGTGGGTAAGAGATTTTTTGCATGAGTAATTAAGGGTGTAAAACGAAGCTTGTACCTTACATTAAAAGTTTTTCTGGTAAGGTGAGCGGATGTTAAGACAGGCACATCTATATATTTAGCTAAAAATTGCAGTAAAAAATAAAAAGGGCAGAAAATCACGTAAATTGCTGAAGCAGCATCTTGAGTACTTAAAGCCTTTCCTCTTTGCAGGTTTCAACAACTCTGTGCAAATTCTCTCTCGAATCGAAGACGCTTGTCTTCCGTAACTTGATTTGAATTTAATTAAACACTAGCATCGATTCGTGACATCTCCTACCCCGATCGGAATGTGATTGGGGTCCGTCAGCGTCTTGTTTGTGCATTTGATTGGACAACTTGTGTTGTTATGCTGATTTTAGGCAGTACAAAATTCTCAAGTGGGAAACGGAAGACGCAGTGTGGGAAGGCCTTTGTCCAGCAGTGGACGTCTTCCGGCTGAAATTATGATGATGAAGAGCTTCATCATGTTTGAATGGAAATGTGTGTGCATGTGTGTATGAAATAATGTTAGTCCGATCAGATACGCAATACTTACGATGTTTAAATCAGCATTAATATATGTTTCTCGTGGCAAAACTTTAGCCGGAGATCATCAACGAAGAATAAAATGAAATTAAAAATAGGGAAGGAGTAACTGGAAGAGGTTAGGACCCTTATGAGCAACACGACATGAGAAGGAGCAAATTCGTCATTGTTTTTCTTGCTTGAAAAGTCATGGGAATGATTGAAAAATAGCAAACTGCTTACAACAATCGAATCTAAAGTAATTTCAACCTGTTTAGTAATTTTAATGTTAGTGACCAGGATAAAGCTCACGCGTAAGAATAGCGCCCCTAGTGCCAGACTGTGAAGGCCACCCGAAGACTTCTAGCATGGTTTGTCGTTTATTTTTAAACAACAAACAAAAATTCCAAAGTATAATAATTCTTCTGAGCCACGGTAGAGCTCAGTTGTGTTACGTCGCCCGCGGTCACCCATCCGAATACTGACCGTGTCGTTAGTAGGCCTAGCATGCGCAACACGACAACGGTATGTTGGCTCTTTTTATCGAGACAGACGTATGTTTACACGTAGCCTTGTCACGTTCTCACACGAGAAAAAGTGACGAGAAGAATTTTGTCGCGCGCGCATCCTGAGCCTGCAGGTCGTCAGTTTTTGAAGGGTGACTCAATTTAATTTTATATTGATAGGTGACTGAGAATTGCATAAATTGCGGTAATATTTTGAACTGAGACATTGTTTTAGGATAATAGCAGGCCTTCAAAACATGCTGACATTAAAGCTATGTTTATAGTCAGTTCCACATTTTAGTTTTTGAGAAATCAAAGCGTCTCACGTCTACCGCTCATGTAGACGGCTACTAACTCATACCAAAGAACAGCCACTAAACAAGGCGTAAAAAACCGAAAGACTTCGTAATTGAACCGTGCCCGCCGAATTTTTCAAAAGTTCTCTTTGAAATGCATTCAACTGCTACCTTCAATTTCGAACTTTCTTTCCCAAAGTTTAGGGCTCAAAATGTGATGTAGCGAGTGCTTCTTTGAAAACGTCTGGCGTCTAGCTCAATTAATTTCTTCCCAGCATTCGTATTTTCAATACAACGTCAAAGACTTGCACACACGACTTTATAATAACTTTGGAACTCGCGAACTTGTTTAGTTGGAATCACGTGAAAATGGGGTAACGTTGTGATTTCGTCCGCGTTGTACTGTTTTTCAGAATGTTTATGGCCTAGATCTGGGTCGGACTGGCCATACAGTCAGGGTGACATTTGCCAGCAGGGACCCAGCCAGCGCGTTCCCCCTCGGACTTGGCATGCAGGGCTTGCGGCAAGCCAGACGGTAAGTAGGTTGGGGGCTACGTCTCGTCTCAGGCCCCTGGCTTGTGGTGAGTCACCCGGGCTCTTCCAGCTCAGTCCAAACCTGGTCTATACCAATCGTAGCTTCCGAATTCTACCCTAACCATTATCCTATCCTAATCCTTACTAATATTATAAAAGCGAAAGTGAGTTAGTTTGTTTTTTGACTCTTTCACGCTCTATTTAACCGATTATTATGAAACTTTGAAATAGGGCAAACTGGGGCAAATTCGTCTGTGGGGCAATTGCGTCTTTCGAGAATTACTGACAAACCCTTCACAAATTGGGAAATTAACGCCATCTTGTACAGATTATTGCAGGTTAAAAAATATGTAGGTGGCGCCTAATTTTGTCAGTAACTCTCGAAAGACGGAATTGTCCCACAGACAAATTTGCTACAGTTGACTCTATATTGTCAGGGGTACAGAAAAGGAATACCCTATGGCCTTTTATGTTAGTTTTGTGGTATTGTTTTGAATTTTCAGTTTTGTTTGCGTTTTTTAGTGTAAGTAAGTTTTATTTTAATTTAATTGATTTGTTGATTCTTTTTGCCGTGCGTTCATATTGCTCGACGTCCGTTCATGACGTCACCTGCCGGGTCCAACGGAAGACCAGCGCCGGTTGTCTACAGCAGCCGGCATTATGCTGAGTTGGGAACGGTTTGTGGCAAAAACGATGTTTTTTTGTTTTTTTAATCGTGTAATTTTTATTTAATTTATTTTGTATGTTTTTGCTGCAAATAAATATTTGTCTATTGTCTATTTTCCACCATTCCACCACTATAAAAATAGCGGGTTCTTTGAGACTGCGGGTGAAACCGCAGGGCGTAGCCAGTATATATCAAAATTGGTTTGATCGAATGAAAAAAAAGTTTATGAAGTTATCTAAGGGATATGGGGTTCATGACATCTTGAGTGGTGACCACGTAGCGTACGTAGAGTTTAGTGCCCTTGCTTTCCGTTGGAGCGACGAACAGCGTGAGACGCCTGTTTCAGCTGGATGCTTCAAGCAGAAGAGGTTGACATGTGGTGTTCTCTAGAAGATATCCTTTGCAGGTAGAAAATCTGTTACCAGACGCCCATCCATGATAGGGTCACGGCAGAGCAGTGTGGGGTTGCTGAAATTTGACGACCAGCCAGCCAGTGGCCAGCCTCGATGCATGTCAAGGGGTTAATACGGGACTTCCATACGGAGCAGGCTCTAGACAGCAGACCTCTCTCGCATCGTGCTTGGAGCACTGTCTCGGGAATCTTTGATACAAACAACATGATGATGATCAAGTCGCAGTAGAGTTGAATAGGATTGGCTTTTAGCTATGATTCCAAAGGACAAAAGCCGTGACGAAGAGATGTCTATTTTGGCGTATTAAAGAAATAACATCGGTGAAAATCTGTCTTGATCGAAGACCGATCCTCGACAGATTGTCCTTTCTCACTTAAATTTTGTAGATTAACCTAACTAAGAACCTACTTACACTATCGCGATATTTACAGTGCTGTACGCAAATATTTCCCTCTTGATTACTTATTGGAGCATAAAAAAGTATGAAAAAGCAATCAAACGAGTAGGTAATAATTTTCCCTCGCACAGCTAGTACATTGATAGATATAAACCGCCGTGCACGTTCAAATAGATGTAGGACCGCATTAAGGAGGTAGCCTGAGGCTCCGCTTCTTTTAAATGAAGAGGAAAATTTTAATTTCCTATCGCTAGCGCGTACTGGCTGGAGGGATGGGGAAAACCTTGCAGGGTTATCGATAAAAAAATCGATTCAGCCTCTTTTATAACGATAAAAGTATCTTAAATCTTAATCTGTCCCAACCAATCTATTGTTAAAACTTATGTATTGTGTGAAAGAAAGAAAGTAAAATATTTATTTGACTTACACCACACACACTTATAAATACAATAGATACATTTTGACAGAAATGATGAATATTAAAGATATACAATATACATAATTATAAGAATTTTAAATATTAAATTAACTTATCTAATAGGTACTAAAGACGAAAACGTTCAAAAAAAAAGGCCCAGTCAAGAGTACTCGTAACCGACGAGCGTGTATGAAAAGATGTATTAGAAAGTACATAACATAACATATTGTCACGCATTTTCCCCCGAGGGGGCTGGCAGAGGTGTAATACAACACCCACACTTCGCAGGACGGTATTCAGTCCCAAATGTGACAGGGTGTGAGCCTGTAGCCATACACCGGGCCCCAATCATGTAGAATATGACATATACAGTACGCACATATTATGTTCACACAATGAAAAAATTGGTGCGTGCCGTCGGCTGAGTTCGAAACCGCTCCCCCTGGCTTGAGAGGCGGGTCTTCTCCCAACTAGGCTGGCATCGCTTTTGGCTGCCATTAGGAAGTAGAAGTGACAGATGTGTATGTACCAGGACGGCAGCAAGTAGAGAGAAGTAATTTCTGCCTATGGAAAAAATGCGTGAATTTTCATGAATATACGAGTATATTTTTGTACAAACGTACAACAAAATGATCAGCAAAATATCATGTTACCTACCGTAATGTAAAATCATGCGTAAACAAGTGTGATAGTCATCAGTAGCACTATGTTTTCTCATTTGCATGTCAAATGCCGTGTCTTGTACCAATGAATCTCTCCCAACGATCCTAACAATCATAATACCATTAAATATTTATCAATGACAACATAGTTGTACTAAAAAAATCGATGAATGAACCAATAAATTGGTCGCCATCAAACTAATCGAATAACGCAAATATGGGGCAAGTTCGACCGATCTGACGATGATGTCACATTGGATATAACAGTATGGGTATTTGCTATCATGATCATAATTTCAACTTTAAGACATCAACTGCTGGACAAAGACATACCTCAATGTTATCCACAACGACCTATCTTGCATTCAGCGGCTTCTCAGCGTTATTTCGTTTTCGTTATCCTACATCGGATATTTCATTTTTTTTGTAAATTTTTTTTTATATTTCTTCAACTTATCCTAATGTTTAATTTACCCGTTTAATAACTGTCTAATAGACTAGTTGAAGAAGGCCTACCCCTCAAGCCAGAGGGAGCGGGTTCAAACCCAGCCGTTGGCACGCACCAATTTATTCGTTGCGTGAACATATGTGCGGATTGTATGTCATCTGCTACATGACTGAAGCCCAGTGTATGGCGACAAGCTCGCCCCCTTGCATTTTTGGGACTGAATATCGTCTGTCAAAGTGTGAATGTTTTCTTACATCTCTGAGAGCCCCCTCGAGGGAAAGGCGTGACGATATATAGTTACGATATACACACACACACACACACACACACACACACACACACACAAACACGTACACATACTCGTACATTCATTTAAACTAGTTTGTTTATTTTTGTAAGAAAATTACACTTTCTTTAATCCGGAGGTGGGCGTTGTTACCCGCGACACAGTTTTTATTAACTACTGCGGGTAGCATCGATACACTTTTATTAATGTACCTTTATCATAGTTCCAAATAAAGAATTTTGTATTTTGTATTTTTTTGTATAGTTATATGTTGAATAACTGAAGAAGTAATTCGCTGATCGACCTTTTCTTAAACAATTTTAAGGTTCCATTTAAAGGGATAAAAATAATAATAAAATTGCAGATAGTGCAAAATTTAATTCGGTTAAGTTTCAGAAAATGACACTACAAAGCGATACTACAAAGATTAATTAAAAAATACAATTTGGACCCAAACAAATTTTCATATTTAAAAATTTGCAAACCGTAAAGAAAAGTAAAAAATTATTAAACATCAGGTCAGAAAAAAAACAAGCTTATATGTAATACACATTCATAAGTATTTGTGTAGTGAGCCCTTAACTCAGCCAGGCTTGTCTCTTGGGGCCCATATTCTAAAAAGTCCCCAAATTCGCATTCAAACAAAAATGTGCTTATGAACATTTTATCTGTTCTTCCTTACTGTTATTATGAAGCGATGACATCACCGAATCACGCCGTCGAACCGCCATCGGCCACGAATTGATTGAACCGTATTGCATCAATTTGTGCATTACGAGTACATTGTGATCAGATAGTGTCATCGTTTCATTGCCTCGACCGATCAATTGATCTATGAAATTGTTTCAGAGTTTATGCGTGAGATCACCGGCTCGGTGCGATGTCATCGAGGTTAGGCGGGAGAAGTATTAACAAATTATACCTCCATACGGATGTCCACTATTCAATCTACTTTCTGCACTACACACTACTTTACCTATCTAGATTCGATCTCAGCCGAAGGTGTGCACTAATCTTATTGTTTTGTTTGTTTAGATGTTTTTCATATCTTGTGAATAAATATTTATGTGCGAATTGAATGTAATCATCTGCTATCCATTATAAATCTGAAGCATGGTACCGATATGGCGACAGGCTACTTACATGTAAACTATTTACATTGTTTCTACATTATATATTACAAGCTGCGCCCTGCGGTTTCACCCGCGGTTAAAAAGTATACTATGTGCTATTCTAGAATATAATCTACCTCTGTGCCAAATTTCATCCAGATCCGTTCAGCCGTTCTGGCGTGAAAGAGTAACAAACATCCATCCATCCATTCTTACAAACGTTTTACGTTTTTTTTACGTTTTAATTTTAGTTTTGCGTTTATAATATTAGTAGGATTCTACACTTATTACACTACTTTATACTAATTTAGATCTATACTTAAACTTTATAGTACTACTAGCTGTCACCCCGCGACTTCGTTCGCGTTTTGAGCTATCCTGTCTCTCAAGTTGGATCGAACTGCACATGGTGTGCGAATTTTATTATAATCGGTTAAGTGGTTTAGGAGTTCATTGAGGACAAACATTGTGACACGAGATTTATATATATTAAGATTACTAGTAGATAGCTTCGAACTGAACCTTCGCAAATCCTATATCACCACGTAAAACTTTTCTCTGATTTGGCCCATATTCAAACTTAAAAACTGTATTAAAATGGCCTACTTGCGTGCAAAATTTCACAAAGATCGGATCAACGACATCTAATTAAGTTATCGTTTGAGACCCTGCTTCGTTGTTCGCTTATGACGTATTTGTATAATTATTAACTTCAATCTTTGACACAACGTAAAAATAAAGTAAAAAAAAAAACTTAAGTTTAAAGGTTCAATTCCATTCAGCTGTAATACAAATTATCGATTAGATCAAAAATACATCAAAACATTTGTACCACAATTTACAACGACAATGTCAACAATTTTGTGAGAGTTTTATATTTATTTATAACTTTTTATCGATATTTTGTGTGCCATGATCCCACCCCTAACCAAACGTCCGTCGTTAAAAATATTGCTGTTTGAACGCCGAGTAGGTACGCTTAGCGTTTTAATAAATTTGGAAAATTAAAGATTCATATCGGATCCGCCTCTCTAGTTGACACGCGCGGGTTTACCCGGCTAACAGGAAAGTTTAAGATACCTATGCGTAAACGTACTATATAGAGTACGTATGCGTACTCGATTTTTTTCTATTTGATAAAAGCATGCTGCATGCCTGCAAAATGGTACATGGTTAACTGGAAGAAATCGCCCTTGTACTAAACAGCATTGTTCATGTACATTGGCAGTTTATAAATTAATTCTTAAACGCATGGTTAATTAATGAATTCATGCCCACTTGCACTGAATATAAGAATTGCCTAAGTCCTTACTTAACTATTTTGAATTACTCAACGCAGCTAAAATTAAAATGCTGTACACAATGTCACTTACACTATCAAGACGGTTCAAATGACACCTCACATATCGAAATCCATCAAGCAACTGTTTAGGCTGCAGAACTTGCCAAAGAAACCTCATACTACATACCCACATACATACATACATACACTCGAAAAACATAACCCTCCTTGCGCCGTAGGGTAAAAAGAATAGAATCTACTTATTACATACTCACCTACAATTACTATCGTTTCAAGTTAAAATTTATTTTGTACTCATGTTAACCAAACAAAAATTGCCTGAAACATTTCGCAGTCCTTAGAATTCGTTAAAATTTAATGAAAAATCGATATCCAAATCGCGTTACGCTTTCGTGCTATCTTTTTAAATGTCCCCTTCGTACCTACCTATAATAAAGTACAGTAAGGATACTATACTATATTTGGGGGCTGAGCTACCCACGTCCGTAGGAGTGATTCCCTCTATTCTATTCTGATTCCCTACACGTGGTCCCCGGGTAGTGCCAACCGGGTAGCAAACTCTGGTGGGAGGCTTCGGCCGTGGCTAGTTACCACCCACTGGACCAAGCCATGCCGTGAAACGACCTAGTCGTGTTTCGGGATGTAGTCCGGTGTAACCGTTCCGAAGACGGGTCTGTGAAATAGCGCACTTGTAGCGCCTGACTCAACTGCCGTCTTTGTACTTCTTCACTCTACAAAACTTCAAGGCTAGAGTGATTAAGTACCTTATAGATCGTCGTGCTCCATCTTAGACCACAACGTCGCTTAACATCAGGCGAGTTGGTGGTCAAACGCCGACCTATTGTACGTAAAAAAAAAAAAACTAAGGATCATGATCCAAAAAAACAAGGTCTATTCTTTCGGGAGCAAACACGTAATGACGTCACTCGACATCGTCTCTATCGTAGTAAATGAGGTATTTTGTCTTGCTAAAACATCGATTGACGTCACCACGTGTTGCTCACGTGACCATTTTTGACTTATAATGGCGGAGTATACAGGGTGTTATAAAAACCCTTGACATTGATTTTTAAAAGTTCTTTATTAACTTAACAATTAAACACTTACAACACAGACACAGTCTATTAATGTAGCTAGTAATGGCTATTTAAATTAACTATTAGGCTAAACTTGCCTATTTAAGTAATTTAATAACAACAAGTTAAATTTAAATATAGTAAAATATGGATGTTACGTCTATCTAAGGTATACAGTTCATGATAGTACGAGTAGGTCTGTTATGAGTCTTTTGTGCCAGACTCATTTAAAAAAAAAAACCCTGTTTTGACCGCGAGGTGCGCATCCAGTATCGACTGGAGGATGCAGTTTTACTTAAAAGTATCTGGATGACCGAGCTTTGCTCGTTATTATTTTTTTTTAATTGTGTTTTTTTGGAAAATAAACAATTGGTTTTAGTCTAACCTCAAAGCAAACACTCATTGACTTCGTGTTACTTAACAACGCCATCTGCTGTTGTGTCGTTAAAGCAATTAGTTGCTCACAAAAAAATAGTATTATTATTCGCCAATAGATGTCAGGAAGAGTCGTATTTTTCAGTTGAGACTACTCAAACGCCTCCCGTTTGTTATTTTTCTTCCAAGTTTATGTTTAAGTTGATTATCGATAAAACACGAATAAAATGACATTTTCAAAAAATGATTCCTAGCTAGATCGATTTATCGCCCCCGAAACCCCCTATATACTAAATTGTATGAAAATCTATGGAGCCGATTCCGAGATTCCAATTATATATATATATACAAGAATTGCTCATTTAAAGATGTATGATTCAATATTGATTCTAAAAATGTTAAACACACATCGCACTCCGCCCTCATAAAAGCGCAAACGCAGCCACTGATCGCGTCGGTTTTATTTGTAAACTATTCGCGTCGTGCCGCTACTTCCTTAGAATAAAAGCCGCCAACATAATGATACAGATTTGTAAACATTTCTGCAAAAATCCTTATTTTCTTGCGTTCTTAAATCAGTCATAAGTAACCCTTGCTATTTTTAACGTGCATTTCATTTGGTATTTTTTTTTTCATTTTATTCTTGCAAGAATATTTTTATAAGTGTGTGTACCTGCCCATCAATTATCCAACAGGGTTTTCGTAATGCCCTAATATATTATATACAATGCTAAGGATTGTTAGAAGACCATCTTTACTGTCAATCAACTATTACAACTTCCGTTCGAAACAACGCCTTACAAAAAACTTATAGCTATGAAACTATAATGCTTACTGTTGACATACATAGGTTATCGTAAGTCCGAAATCTTTTTAACAGCTTAAACTTAGGCTAGGACGTCACTTAAAATGTTACGTATTTGTGCATCATCGTGACCTCAGCCAGAAAACGGCCACTGCTGGACAAAGGGCTTCCCTAAAGAATCTCTACGAAACCCGGTCTCGCGTTATCTTGCATATCTTTATACCTATTACCAACCTATGCTAGCAAGCAAGCAAGTTCGTATAGGTCGAGTGTTTGGCCCAGACACCAGAGTTTCTAGACCGCCCGTGGCCTCTGACATGGCTTGACGATTGTTGTCATAGAACAAACAAACCGGGGCCTACAATTAAACGTGTCATCCGAGCCACGGTAGCGCTCAGTTGTAACCTATGCTTATATACTTATAGATACCTTGGTATACTTGGTCATACCTAAATCATTATTCCTTACCTTCCATCGGGCCTTTCTCAAATCTTCACGCTTGCCCGTCTTGCGTTATCGTACACACTTATCAGCTTAGCTATACCTATACCTATATTTATCTCTTTAGCCATTCCGGTCAGTTATTAGTCACACCCACTTTCCTTTTGCTACCTCCACTCAGATATACCCCCTTGGCAATAAACGTTGCATTGCCTCGAAATAGCTACACAGTCTTTTGTCTTTTTCGATCGAGTTAAAAAATGTAAAAGGAAGAAAAAGACAAAACACTGTAAAACCATAGAACGTATTGTAATTTTTCTTTTATATCGATGCGCCTCACAATGTCGTCCATCCACCGAGCTGAGGATTAGCCCCCTAATTCTACTAACCAATTTTTTCAAAATTGCTCAAAAATTGCTTCAAACTGACACTTTTTGTAAGCCAGAAGTGTCAAAAATAGACAATTCTTTAACAATTAAAGCGATAACCCAAAATACATACAAATTAATCTAAGTATGTACCCGGAAAAAATACATGTAAAAATCATTAAATTACCGATGATAGAGGAGCCTAGTTGGAGAAGGCCCGCCTCTCAAGCCAAAGGGAGCGGGTTCCGATAAAATAAATCTGCCCTTACTGTAACATTCCTTTAGTGTAACATCATCGAAGTATCCCTTGATTGCTCCACTTCATTTGATATTTATTTTTAATTAGCAAAAAAGCAACAGTCTTAGACACTCCTAATTATTTTCTGGCTTATCTTAGATGATTTATTCAGAGCTTTTTTAAGATCGGAACGTTTTTTTGCGAGTTTTTATTCAATTTATGGACAGATAGCCAGGGGCTGTGGCTGATTAATTATTTAATAAATTATTTGATAAAATATTCTTTTCCGGTAGCCGTGAGAGATCAAAAGTTGGTCTTTTTCAGGATGAGAGGAGAATTGCTTTTGGTTTATATCAGGGAGAATGCAAGGTGGTTGAAACTCTTCAGTGACCCTATTCGGAGATTTAAGATTTTCATCTCACCTATTCTCGTCCTCGTTGCTCTCGTTTGAAACGTCATAGGTGTGAGAGTGACCAAGATAAAATCTCATCTCATCTCACGCGCAGGAATAGGCCCCCAGGGGGCCTACCATGAAATATTTTTGGCATGATGATTGCGTTTTGTTTTCAGCGCTGTGCGATCGCATGTCGTATCACTGCGCAATAAGGTCCATGGTCGCACAGCGTCGAAAACAAAATCTTACTATCATGGTAATGAGATGTCATGGTAGTGGCCCTATTCGGAGATTTGAGATTTTCATCTCATCTTTTTTCGTCCTTGTTGCTCTCGTTTGAAACGTCATATGTGTGAGAGTGACCAAGATAAAATCTCATCTCATCTTACGCGCAGGTATATAGGGCCTCGATTCTACTAAGCAATTGTTTTCAAATTGTTAATAAATTGTCTATTTTTCATACTTCTGGCATACAAATAGTGTCGATTTGAAGCAATACATTAAAAATTTTGATTATAATGTTTGGGACACTTGTACAGACGGTCGCCTAACCCCAAACTAAGCAAAGCTTGTAGTATGGCTGCCAGAGACATGATATACATACTACATTGTATATATTTTAAAATACATAAATAAATAGATAATTAGCACCCAGACATAGAACAAACACAAATGCTCATCACATAAATGTTTGCCCTAAGTGGGAATCGAACCCACGCTCCTTAGCTCAGAAGGCAGGTTCACTACCAATTGAGCCGCGGAGGCAGTCAAATTACAATTAAATTATTACAACTTGATACAATTCGTTAGTAAAATTGGGGGACTGGTCATGGTATTGATCATGTCTTGACGGGTAAAAAAGGGCACAAAACTTTTATACCTAGGTATAAAATAACTGGGCGGTTTGCCACTTGCCAGTACGACCCGGTATAGCACGGCAGCTGGGGATGCAAAAATGTATGAAAATGTATTGCCCGCTTTTATACGTCCTGGCGACGGAAACGTCACGGATCATTTGACTGCAGCAGATTTTTTGACAGATCAGACAGACCATTTGACAGCATTGATCCCACCCGTGCCGTGAAAAAACGGCCATTTTCGTCACGATAAACCGTGAAGATGGCGCCTTATTCACTCAATATGTGAAGAAAACAACTCACATCGTTACATCATTAATTACAACCACTTACCTCTTTCCGATACAAATTGGCACTATATTTTTCTAGGCTGACCGACCAGTCCTAGAGTTATGTTAAGCCAGTTCAAAAACTAAGAAAATATCCACATATCATTCGTTTTATCATTATACAAGGTGTTCACTAAACTTTGCATTACTCTACCAATGTAAAAGTAATAGTAAAAGCACACAAACACGCGGCCCGCACCGATATTCAGGTGTTAGGTCTCGTTTCTACCTGCAAGAAAACTTCCGCGAGAAATGTCCGACAGCAGCTTGCGAGTGTAAATTCCGTAGCCAGTGCTGTCGAGCACTTGCTACTGTCAGAAAGACTGTCAGACAGAAGACAGAGGTTTTCTTGTTTAAACGAGGTCATAGGCTGCGTATCTACCAGAGGTGTACAAATTAGAATATGAGCCTTGTTCGAAGAAAAAAAAACCACCAATAAGTGTCACTTCATTTTCTTATCCTCGCTCTACGCAGCTTTATGTAGTAAAAAGCAAGCAAATTCGTATAGGCCCGAGTGGCTAGCCCTAATGTTAAAGTCTTTAGGCCGCCTGATGGCGGAAATTAGTGGAAAATGCGCTAGCAAAGTAAGGTGTTATTATCAGTAAAGTGACAAATATGTTTGAGGAATGCGAGCGAGGAATATGTGAGAGACGGTGTAGAGAGCTAAAGCTAAGGCTACTGATAGCTGAAAAGAGTCCACTACGCATATTTTCACCGTTCATCTATACATTGATCCAAAACTACGCTACGAATCTTTGCACCGCTAATTTTCCTCGCAAATCTCCTGTGGAGCAACCTTAAAGAACACAAACACGCGGTCCGCACCGATATTCAGGCGTTAATTAAAACGACAACACAAAATAACCGTTGACTTCAGTTGCAGTCAAAATTCGCACTATTCCAATGCGAGAATTAATTAAATACTGCCTGACTACACACAGTTAGATGCGCGCTGGAAGAGACATTGAGGCGAGAAAAACAATTTGGAAAAGTAGGTAGTAGTATGTGTACTTACTAAACTAATAAATCTTAAACAAACTATACCAAACTAACAAAAACATTAATGAATGTTAAAATCTTAAATCATTTACCCGCAGCCAGCTGTAGGCAACATACCCAAAATGCTGGCCGTATTGCCCCGTTGGATTGCAATTTTGGGGGTCTATCGTGACATCGTATTGCCATGATGATTATATTTTGTTTTCAACGCTGCGAGACCATGGACCTTATTGCACGGCGATACGAATCGCGGTCTCGCATTGTCGGAAACAAAACGTAACCATCATGTAAATAAGGCATCATGGTAGGCCCCCGGATCCTATGTGTGCTTATATTAGTGTTTTTATATACGGATACAATTACTACTTACCTAGTTTTCATTACGTATTTTGAAAAATAATTTAATATCTACAAAGTTGTATTTAGTGTTAAAAATCAACTCCTACACGAAATTCACAAGCAACGGATATGTGATAATTATTGCATTAGAAACGTATTAAGGCGTAAATATTTAGTTATTTTTTTAATAATTTTCCTATTTAAAAAGTAAACAAATCATCTAGAATGATTAGCATCTACGGCGTACCACGGTAGACAGTGCGGGCCATAAATTGAGCGGCGCTGTCAATTGCACACGGCCACCAATAGTTGCGGTCGCGGCCCGGCTGTTGGGCGCCGCTGCACGCAGTTTTGTCGCCAATTTTTGCGATTGGAAAATATTATTTGTTTTTATTAAATTTTTATTGTTTTTGTTTTATTTTATTGTTTAACTTTTAATTAGGTTTAATTTTTGTGCTTGTTTCTTGATTTATATATACCTACCTACTCATTAATTGGAATATATCCCTTATATTAGCAATCAATAGCCTATTCGAAACGCTAAATTGCTAAATCTACACTAGCTAAAAGTATTGATGTCCTTGTCTAAGACACAACAAGAACAAAGACAGGTATATTTTTTTTAGTTTTGATTTAGCATTTTAGCGTTCTGAAGCCAATGGCTCTAACATTAGGTTTTTACTTAATAAAATGTATAAGTTATGCAAAATTACAAATTACAAACAAAAGATCAACAAGCTAAGCGTTTGATCATAGCTCACTCAATTTCAACTTGTTAACTAACAGAGTGGTCGACGGTAAACACATTAATATAGTAATAAAATAACTGAACCATAGACAAATTATAGTAGGCGTTAAGGGCCAGTTGCAGTAGCTCTGGTTTTCTTTTTAACTGCTTATCCGGGGTTAATTGATAAATAGTCTTGCGCCACCAAGAGCTAGAAGCTAACCTTATTTAAAACAATCCTAGAGTGACATTTAGAACATTGTAGCTCTGAGTTAATTAACCCTGTGCTTAAAATTTAACTCCGTATCTTCTGAAAGTGGGCGTAACCGAAATTTCTATAACGCCTGACAAATTATTGCTCCTCATAACATTATTATCAGTATCCTTGTAGCGCAGAAAAAAATAATTATAGAGTAATATGTACGTATTTGTAGGTAAGTATCTATTGAATAACTATCGTTATGCTCCTCTTATCTTTATTATCACTTGTACAAAATAATTGTAAACTCGTAGTAACACTACGTAATTTATTGTAGTTAAGTATCCAACTCTTTTAATGCAATGCTTATATTCGACCCCCACTTACAAGCCTCGGTGGCGCAGTAGGCAGCGCGTAAGTCTCATAATCTTAAGGTCGTGAGT
This sequence comes from Peribatodes rhomboidaria, assembly GCA_911728515.1. Taxonomy (NCBI): domain Eukaryota; kingdom Metazoa; phylum Arthropoda; class Insecta; order Lepidoptera; family Geometridae; genus Peribatodes; species Peribatodes rhomboidaria. The sequence goes on along the minus strand of OU452187.1, from coordinate 13,869,166 downwards.
TCGATCCTCACCCGGGGCATATCTTTTTGTATGGAATTATTGCTTTTGATTTTTGCACTGACAAGATTTGCATTCTTTTTTTCGGTTATTATTATATTTCTCTGATAGCGGAATGCATAATTATAAATTTTATGTTTGAATTTTATTCTTTAAAATAGTTATATACTGGCTTAGTTGTATGCCACTAAATGTTAAGGCTCGACAATCGTTCTAAATAATATAATAATAATAAAATAAAGAAAAAAAATTATATTAAAAAACCCTTCAAATTATTTATACATTTTCTAGGAAATACGTAGTAATAATAATACAATTAAATAATAATAATAATATAATACAATTCAACATCGTACGTCATATCGGTCAACCAAATAATAGACCTTGAACAACCACATACCGGTATAAAACATTAGGGCTGCCACGCCCAAAAAATCAAGCTAGAAACGTTCGCTTCGAACGGAGACGTTCGATCTGCATAATTTCTGCGTAATCGAATTGAATCATTGTATTTGCATAACCTATATAGTTGCCTGTAAATTTTCATGAAGACTGTATAAGCGATCTGTCGCGGTATCAGTAGACTGATACCTTCCTTTGCTCGGACAAAGAATTTAAAATCTTTTTTAATTTAATTTAATTTATATTTTCCAGTGTATATTTTTAGTGTTATGTTTCCTTAGCGCGCTAGCACTTTTGTTGTTTTTATAAGTGGTGACCTATATTTTACTATCTTTGTATGTTTTTACGTTTAACCAGACTGTGTGGTCATCCAAATAAAAATAAAAAAAAACGTAGGAAACATTCACATGTTCCTAAAACGTATCAGCCCTATTTTTTATTCCCACCAATCGAATTATTATCAATTGATATGAGTCATACAAGCCATACAACGGTCACACACAATATCTCATGATTATCTACAATTACTGTGAGAATGGACGAAATTTTGACAATTTATTTAGATCGCCTTTGGCACTGATGGTTATTTAGTAGGATCTTTAACATATTGGAAAATCGAAATGTCAAACGACACGGTCATTGTTTTGATGGGTGACCGCGAGTAACATTTACAGCTAAGCGCCAACGGATTTGTACATGTAAAAAAACAGTTGTTCCATACATTTAGTCGACAGTCAACGTATTTTTTGTTTGGAACAGCTGTTTTTTTTTTCTCGATTTATTCGTGCTCTGCTAGTGGAGTATACCTACCTCTACTAATTCTGCGGGAATGCAAAATAACACATTGGTTTTCCTAAAACGACGGAGTGTTATAAGTTTGACGTGTATATGTGTGTGTCTGTCCGTGGCATACACAGACTCAATTGTTTTTAAAATGTAAAACCTTTTACATCCCAGTGGGGCTATTCCTACACGTGAGATGAGATGAGACTTTATCTTGGTCACTCTCACACCTATGACGTTTCAAACGAGAGCAACGAGGACGAAAAAAGTGAGATGAAAATCTCAAATCTCCGAATAGGGTCCCTGGTCGTGTTTCGGGATGTAGTCCGGTGTAACCGTTCCGAAGAAGGGTCTGAGCAGTGGCGCACTTGTAGCGCCTCTCTCAACTGTACTTCTTCACTCTACAAAACTTCAAGGCTAGAGTGAATTAGTACCTTATAGGTCGTCGTGCTCCATCTTAGACCACATCGTCGCTTAACATCAAGCGAGTTGGTGGTCAAACGCCGACCTACAAATATAAAAAAAAAACGCAGCAATGCCTAAAGCAAATGACCTAAGTAGTCCATAACCACGATGCCTCCACATGTTCAACTGTCCTGATGCATTATCTATAAATAGACAGTAGCTGATCACTGTCCCATTGAGTCTATAAATAGAGGTGATGGTAAGTGGCGCCGGATAGTTCGACGAGGGTTAAGCAGCGGTCAAACGGACGGTTATTGGGATGAAATCACGGGGTCAAGTGGGAAGGCACGGGATTGTTTTGCTATACTTTTAGCTATAGAATAAACTAGTACTTCGATTCGTACTAAGATCTGGCTGCTTTCAAGTTTCCACAACCTCATAAGCCCATAACCGATTATGCTGATATTCGAAATTTGCTTCACGCAATCGTTGAAAAGAGATAAAAAAAATCTCTACCACCATGGTTGCTAAGAAAACTGTCGATCACCCTACACCTAGATGTATCTAGATACATAGTTTTCAAGTAACATTAATAAAAGAAAAACAAAAAACCCAGCTGTAAAATTTTGTACCCTATGTCACGTCCACTATTAAGACAATTCAAATGACACCTCACATGTAGAAATCCATCTAGCTCTTTAGGCTGTAGGGCGTGCCAAAGAAGCCTCATACATATATACATACGGCGTACACTCGAAAAACAAAGCCTTCCTTCTAGAGCAGTCGGGTAAGAACAAAGTCGCTTTTCGCGTTGGTCTGTCTCTCTATCTGTTACCCGCTAACTCTTGCTAGATCACGCAACGGATTTTGATGCAGTTTTCACTATAATTTAGATAATTTCACGTAAGGTTTATTGGGTACCATATGAAGCCGGGGCAGGTCGCTTGTTTCAAACAAAAACCAATTAAAATCTATTTATCCGTTTTGAAGCTATATTATACTACGATTCTACGATGCGCGGGCGTGACTCTTCTTATTTTTGAGCCCCGATGCAAAAAGTATTGGGTGTTATAAGTTGACATGTGTATGTGTGTGTGCGCGTGTGTAATGTGTGTATGTGTGTGTGATTGTGTGTCTGTGGCATCATAGCTCCCAAACGGATAAAACAATTTTGATTTTGTTGTTTTTTTTTTTTTTTACTGGGGAATGTACATAACTCGTCGGGGGTTTTTAATTTAAAATTTATCTTTATTTTTATTTATTGTATATGTGCTTACAGCGAAGCCAACGCGCACAGCAAGCCAATACAATATAAATTATTACAATTAATACAATTAATGTGTATCTGCTCCGTCTCTTTCTCGTCCTACCTCTTGTCTGTCTGGCCAGCGCCTAAAACCTCACTTATACCAAAACAGACAGTGTTAGGTACTGATATGCAAAACACCATTTTATAGGTTTAAATGTTTTTATCTGTCTCACAACTTGATAGTTAGGTACTCAATCAAGTTTGACCACTAATGTTAGTAAAGGCAAATCATTAAAAAACCATAAAAACTGGTTATTAATTACGTGTTATTTTGTTTATATATACCTTTATATATACCTATTGGGACGATAACGGACCAAGCCATGCCGTGAAATGACCTAGTCGTGTTTCGGGATGTAGTCCGGTGTAACCGTTCCGAAGACGGGTCTGAACAGTTGCGCACTTGTAGCGCCTCACTCAACTGCCGCCTTTGTACTTCTTCACTCTACAAAACTCCAAGGCTAGAGTGAATAAGTACCTTATAGGTCGTCGTGCTCCATCTTAGACCACAACGTCGCTTAACATCAGGCGAGTTGGTGGTCAAAGGCCGACCTATTCTACATAAAAAAATAAAATAAAAAAAAACTGTATTGTAGAGGCGCCAATAATTACTCATGCAGATTTTAATAGAATCACAAATAGGTACGTTTGTTAACTTAAAAACAGTTTTAAAAACAAGTTTTATGTTTTGTTGTTACAATCTTGTCATCAACAGGAAGGTAATTCAGCTCACCATACCGGATACTTTGCTGATTCCATGGTTTAATAACATACTCTGCCAGGTATAGCATTCAGCAACACGTAGTGACGTCAACCGATGCAGAAGCAAGACCGAAATAAGTTATTTACAACTAGTTCATGACGATGACGTCATTGTGTGTTTACTGAATGCTAAAAAACCTTGAAACCTTGTTTTTTTTGTAACATGGACAGACAGACGGACAGCGGAGTCTTAGTAATAGGGTCCTATTTTACGGAACTCTAAAAACGGACGGGGCACGGCTCTGTATCTAATTTTTATCCGACTGCGCAAGAAGGAGGGTTATATTTTTCGAGTGTTTGTATGTACAATTCAAAACAATACAAAAACTCTTTATTGACACCAAATACAAATAAATGTAACACTCAAAAATAAAGGCACAATGGGCGGTCTTATCGCTGAAGAGCGATCTCTTCCACACAACCTTTGGATGGAATAAAAACATTATGATTTAGCATGGACGGTGGTGTGTGCTAAAGAAAAATAATAGTAATATGTATATATCTATGTATGTCTTATTTGTGGAAGTCAGGGTCGGACTGGCTCGGAAGGGCCCAGCTGGCTCCCCACAAGCCCGGGGCCCGAGGCTAGATAATAATTTTTCAACCTTGCAACTCTTTATGATAGCGATGAAATGTTTTTTTTTTACGTTAAAGAAATTATCTTCGTCATTTTGAAAAATCATCCGCTATTTTGAAAAAAATCCAAAAAATAGCTCTAGCTTTGTATAATTATCGCACCTGCTCACAAAATTTCACGAAAGCCAGTTAAGGAATGCACCCTGTAAAGGAGGGCAGACGTCAACCACCGCGATATCTACTGCTCATAAATGATTCATGACGAATTATGATTCGTTCAAAACTTATTGCCATTCAGAAAATTTAAAAACTAGTTTTTGTGAACAGGGATGGCCTGTTTAGGTTCAACCATTTTCTACAAGCTATCTGATTTGGTTTACATTTAGGTCGCAAAAGCTAGGACCTGGGGCCCCCTATCCTATCTACGTCTAGCTTGCGGCAAGCCCCGCAAGCTAGACCTGTGGGGCCCGCGCAAGCGGGGCCCGGCTGGCAAACGCCACCTCTACTGTATGGCCAGTCCGAACCTGGTGGAAGTGACGTAGGGTACATTTGGCAGCCGGGATTTTGTTTTAAAAATGTTACTTGTTCACTAACGTGTTACCCGTACGATAGCCCAGCTGGAGACTTATTCTTGACCCGTGAGATAAGATCTGGTCACTTTCACTCCTAAGACTTTTCAAACAAGAAAGACAAAGACCAGAAATTTCTCGAATTCTAGGAATAGCGGTTTCTTGTCCGTTTGTAAGGCTAACGCAACGTCAACGGTTTACTGAAGTATAGTGACTGTCTCGGTGGCTCAGTTGGTAGTGAAACTGCCTTCTGAGCTTGGAGGCGTAGTGGGTTCGATTCCCACCTAGGGCAAACATTTATGTGATGAACATTTGTGTTTGTTCTATGTCTGGGTGTTAATATCTATTTAAGTATGTATTTATAAATATCTAAGTATGTATATCAGTCTCTGGCAGCCATAGTACAATCTTTGCTTAATTTGGGGTCTGGCGACCGTGTGTGAAAGTGTAACGAATTTATTTATTATTTATTTATTCATATCGTGTATATATAAGTAAATTACCCCCCAGAGGGGCAATCCAGCTAATCACCAGCTGCTAAGCAGGTCAGCTCGATGATAATAAAATATTGCATTGCGTATATACCAAGCTTACATACCAGAGTATGATAAGTACATAAGCGATGATAGCCTAGTCGGAGAAGGCCCGCCTTTCAAGCCAGAGGGAGCGGGTTCGGACCCAGCTGCAGGACGCCCCAATTTGTTCATTGTGTGAACATATGTGCGTATTTAATGTCCTGTCCAGGCTCGCCCCCGCCACTGGGACTGAATATCGTCCGGTCAAGTGTGGGTATTGTACACCTCTGCTAGCCCCTTCGGGGGAAAAGCGTGACGATATGTTACATACCAGAGTATGCAAAATTTCAGCTCTATCGGATACCCCGCCAGTGGTACAAATGGTTTGCAAATATTGAAACGAACAAGTTACACCGGAAAACGAACATTGAAAGATAAACAAACACTTGTAATATAATTCCATCTTATCAAATTTCACAAGAATATATTTTTGATAATTATACTTACATAAAATTGAAAACAAGTACTTACCTAACTTTACTTACCTGTTACGATTTTACGAATAAACTCAAAAAAATAGAACAATAAATTTGTGAAATAATTACCAAAAAAACAATTACCAAAAATGAGTTTATAAAATAAAAGTCAAAATTAACCTTTGTGAACATTTTTATTTATATATTTGGTAATTAAAGTGAGTAGTTAGGTACTCTACGTTCTGGTTTGAATTTCCATTTTAATTTTAATACTTGAGGGTGTTTTTTGTTGAAAGCGATGCCAGCCTAGTTGGGAGAAGACCCGCCTCTCAAGCCAGAGGGAGCGGGTTCGAACCCAGCCGGACGACACGCACCAATTTGTTCATTGTGTGAGCAGATGTGCGTATTGTATGTCATCTGCTACATGACTGGAGCCCGGTGAATGGCAACAGGCTCGCCCCCTGTCACTGGGGACTGAATATCGTCCGGCAAAGTGTGGGTGTTGTATTACACCTCTGCCAGCCCCCTAGGAGGAAAGGCATGACGATTTATTTTTTGTCAAAATGAACAAAGTGATAGCTCACAAGGTTGCAAAATTTGAGAGAGAAAAGATCGAGTCTCCATACAAAATTGATCACGTAATCGGAAATTTTGGATTGACACTCGAATATTTTTCTTCCAAATTTTGCAAACTTATGGAGTAAAAGTTGTTCACATTGACGGGTAGTACAATACCATTAAGTATTACAGCACCCAAAACCAGCACCTTGTATTGATAAAATATAAATCCTTACTAATTACAAATTTGCTTACTCTCTCTGTCTGTCTGTTTCTAGGCTTTTTACGGCTAAACGGCTGAACGTATCTTGATAAAATTTGATAAATAGTTGCAGTATGTCACAAAGGAGGTTTTTGGATACTTTTTTCTGAATAAATAAACCTTTTTGTCATGAAATTCTGAAAATGAACAAAAAATAACGCGCCGCTTACGCAAATGCGTCAGACAGCATCACAGAATAGTACGTAGTTGGTACTAAAATAACAACTGACAACTAAAATTACTGAAAATTAAAACTCCGCTCAAAACCAGCCAGTATTTTTTTTTTAATGTTGGACTCTGATCTCTTTTGTAACGGATTATTATTCACATTTTGATAATCAGTTACAGTGTATCACGAGGAGGATTTGTGGATACTACCTTCTGAATAAACGCGAACGAAGTTACAGGCTAGTAATAAAATATGGAAAATAGTTTCCAATTTAAAGTAGATCAAATAAATTCGTTACAATTTTATTTGAATAAAAATTAACCAAAAATATATGCACATAAATAAATGTTTGATCAACATCCAGTTATTTATTGCCCAACTAATTTCCACAATTCGGCAAACACTTTTAATTTACAACCCATCTTTCGTTATCTTCTTTCAATAATACATTTTCTTTCTCCTTTATTCATTATGGCCCGTCTCCCTCTAAGATAGGGTGGTTTTAATTTAAAATATCTTAAAAGTTATAGATTTATGGTTTTTACTCGACTTTTAATTACTAAGTTTCGTGTTTTCGAGATTGGCAAAGTTTCGAACGTAAATATCGGGTGTTTTTGGATTCGGAAATAAAATGAAACGAAAGTGTTGAGACACAGTTTAAAAAAGAAGATTTGTTTGTAAAATTTTTGTCGTGACTTTTTTATTTGGTAATTGTTTGGTAAATTTAAATGTGAACATGTTTTTTTTTTCAATTTTAAAAACTACTTTCTTTTTCTTTATCCTATTAATTAAATAAACTACTTTCTTTTTCTTTATCCTACTAATTAATAAAATACAAACAGACTTTTTATTTAGAAGTACTCCTCAAAGTCCAGTTAGAGACTAAAAAAGTTATGGGTGCACTTTTTTTCTCAATTGTACCTTCTATTGTTAGGCGTAGAACTAAAAGATGGGTACCATAGCGGGACTTTCTGGTAGGTATTTTGCAAGGGTGCCATACCGGGACCATACCATAGCGGAACTAACCCAATCCTACTAATATTATGAACGCGAAAGTTTGTAAGAATGGATGGATGGATGGATGTTTGTTACTCTTTCACGCCAGAACGGTTGAACTGATGTGTATGAAATTTGGAACAAAGATATATTATAGTCTAGAATAGCACATAGGATACTTTCTAACCACGGGTGAAAAATATTATTGTAATTATTTTGTTTGAAGTTTACTTTGTGAAATAAGTAGGTATATTGAATTTCATTAATGTTGTGTTTAACGAAAAAAAAGATGCAAAAATAATAAAAAATTAGCCATCTTCGAAAACACCACAGCAAAATCAATAAGTAAACATACGATTAGAACCAGTTTATTTTTGGCTTGCTGTTTTTGTTCCTTTTTATAAATCTGGTCAATAAAAAATGCAACCAACTGACTTTTAAATAAATGGCTTTAGAAATTTACCTTGATATTATAGAGGTAGTTGCAGTTGAATAACCTATGCTAAACATTTTTAATGTCATAGCCTTATTAAAATTTACTCTACTAGGGTTCACTTAAATAGAATTTGAATCTGACATAATATTGTCTGTTTAAGCTGTGTTCTATATAAATATTGTATATTAGCTGCGGCCTAAAAAGCCTATGTGCTATTGCAGACTATAATCTATCTCTGCGCCAAATTTCATTCAGATCCGTTCAGCCGAGTAAAACATCAATCCATCCAAACTTTCGCATTTATAATATTGTCACGAGCTGGGTAGGGAGAAACTGGTGTGGTGTTAAAACTGACTGCTGGGTCGTTTCCGCGTTATGGAGCTGAGAGCTCCAGATTTCGAAAATACACAAAAAGTTGTTTGTCTTAAGCCAAGATATGGACAAACAACATTTTCCAAAAAATATCTTATATTGTTCGATCGATTAAAAACATCACAACGTCTTTGTACAACAAACAATAGCTGTGTACAATAATGATATTAGTAGACTAGTTGGATTTGATCGGAAACGTTTCCGAATGATTATGGATAGTACCCCGCAGGTTTACACTTTGATTCCAGTAGATTAGTGCCGCTCCGTACACAACCACACTACAGGCGAGTCGGGACCAAAATAATGCAAGGTGCAAGGATTTCAGTGCACTGTAGTGGACGAAAGTTTGTGTTCGAACGATGAAATCTAGTACGTAGTACATTATATAATATATCGATGGTCTAAAAATATTCCTTTTGTTTCGGATTTTAAGAATAGGACGCAGGACCTAAATCCGAGCGTGGCGCATAACCACTGCCTAATTTGTACCACCTATTATGTGATTACGTAAACGGCTACACAGATTACTGCCTAGTTACTGTGACGTAATGTGATTGGCGTAACAATATTAGCGTGACAATATCTGTATTGTGTTTTTATGAAAAGTATTAACTAACTCAACTAGTATAGTTGACTAGCAGGTTGGTTGGTAGGGTGGTGGTCTTATTTCATTGTTCTTCTAGGGTTCTGAAGCAAACTATTTTTAGCAAACTCTGGTGGGAGGCTTCGGCCGTGGCTAGTTACCACCCACCGGACCAAGCCATGCCGTGAAATGACCTAGTCGTGTTTCGGGATGTAGTCCGATGTAACCGTTCCGAAGACGGGTCTGAGCAGTGGCGCACTTGTAGCGCCTCACTCAACTGCCGTCTTTGTACTTGTTCACTCTACAAAACTTCAAGGCTAGAGTGAATAAGTACCTTATAGGTCGTCGTGCTCCACCTTAGACCACAACGTCGCTTAACATCAGGTGAGTTGGTGGTCAAACGCCGGCCTATTCTACATAAAAAAATAAATAAAAAAAACTAAGCAACACTTATTAATAAATAGGTTCACCATATTTGTGTTTCACTGTTTTTGCCGCCTGGTGTTAAGCAACGTTGTGGTCTAAGATGGAGCACGACGACCTATAAGGTACTTATTCACTCTAGCCTTGAAGTTTTGTAGAGTGAAGAAGTACAAAGACGGCAGTTGAGTGAGGCGCTACAAATGCGCTACTGCTCATATCCGTCTTCGAAACGGTTACACCGGACTACATCCAGAAATACGACTAGGACATTTCACGGCATGTCTTGGTCCGGTGGGTGGTAACTAGCCAAGTCCGAAGCCTCCCACCAGAGGTTGCTACCCGGTGTGTACTACCCGGGGACCACGTTTAGGGAAACAGAGTAGAGTACACTCCTACGGACGTGAGTTAACCCCCAAGCCACCTGTCTGTCTTTATGTTACAGTGCTTTTAAAATGAAACTAACTATATTTTTAAACACAACGCTGCACAAAGGTAAAAGAATGTTAACAAAATCGTAAATATTTCTATAAATCTAGCCGCACCTCTTGGTTTTACCCGCGGTTCAAAAGTAACGCATGTGATACTAGATTATAATTAATCTATCTCTGTGCCCAATTTTAATCTAGATTCGTTCAGCCATTCCGGCGTGATTGGGTAACAAACATCTATGCATCCATCAAACACTTCCGCATTTATAATTATTAGTGTGATTACACTATACAATCCAGTATTTCCACTTTTTAACCGACTTCCAAAAAGGAGAAGTTTCTATGTTCGTTAATAGCACCCGTAATATGCGAAACAGGTTTAGAGATCAGAAATCAGAATTTACTGAAAACTTCTAAAGTTAAACGTCATATTGGCCTTTTTTATTGCAGTTGAGTAAATAAAAACATTGTTACGGAACCCGTGCCGTTGTTAAAATACAATAATCAATAAGTATGTAAATTAGCAGAGTTGTAAAAAATTAACAAAATTTACGGTTCTTTTTTTATTAGTGTCGTGACTTATTTTGTCTTATACCTCGACTTGGATAGCACGTCAACGTTTAAAGGTGCTTATTAAATTTTATAATTAAAACAATCCTTAACATCAACCTGGAATTTACAAAATAATTAGATAAGTGTTTTTCTAATTAGAAGTGATACTTGCATAAATAATTAAAAACAAAAATAGATAACCAATTAAAATTATGAACTGTTTTTTTTTTTTTGTAATTAAAAGTGATATTTAATTTGAATTTGAATGGATGTGGTAACAACAGTGAATGCGTCCAAGATGAACTGGATACCATTTCTACGACAGGTAATGACCACTCTCTGTACTCTCATTTTATAACAAACTAGCTATTGCCCGCGTCTTCATTCGCATAATATCCAAAACCTTCCTCGTGATATACTGTAACTTATTACGTACGTTTAGCCGTGAAAAGCCCACAAACAGACTGACGGAAAAACCTAGTTACTCTTGATTTTTATTATAGTGTGGATAAGTACCATCTCCTCAAATTTCTTAGATTTACTGCTTATAATTAATAATTAACAAGTAACATTATTAAAAGAAAATAAATCCTACTGCAAAATGTAGTCTGAAATAATTTAATTCTTGAACCCTAAGTCGCTTCCACTATCAAGACGATTCAAATGAAACCTCACATGTCGAAATCCATCAAGTTTCTAGGCTGTAGGGCATGCCAAATAAACCTCATACATACATACATACACTCGAAAAACACAACCCTCCTTCTTGAGTGTATAGTACATATTTTCTTTCAACTATAATAGGGTAGAGACAGCAATAAAAACATTGACAGTTAACTACTAGTTTAAGGTCTAAAAATGTTAAATAACAGCCATATTCATTAAACATTTTTTATTTATTTATTTATTTCTCATTCCACCTATTCTTACAGGATTAACCTAATACAGCAGCTTCACTTAGGAGACTGCGGAATTTTCTTCCTATCACTACCAAAACTGCGCTTGTAAAATCTCTGCTCCTCCCGATATTGGACTACGCCGACGCCTGCTATCTGGATTTAACCGAAGAGCAACTTGACAAACTTGAACGTCTTCAAAATTACTGCATTCGTTTCATTTTCGGTTTAAGGAAATATGATCATGTTTCTGAATTCCGCCTAAAGCTCAAATGGTTACCTATCCGACTTCGCCGTAAAACTCACATCCTTTCCTTTCTTTTTAAAATTTTGTTTGTTCCCTCTACTCCACACTATCTTAAAGAGCGCTTTGAATTTACTCAAGGTCACTCTGGTACATTGAGAATCTCTCGTGCCCTTAAGTTGCAACTCCATACCTGCTCCCACATCAATTTAACATACAGTAAGGGTTTCACTGTGCAAGCTGCCCGGCTGTGGAATGAGTTGCCTGTTACCATCAGACAGGCTGAATCATTGCCTATTTTCAAAAATCTTATTTTTAAACATTATCTCTCTCTTTGTTAATTGGTACGTACATATATATATATATATATATATATATATATATATATTATTTATATATATTTTCAAACTATATATTAATTTATGTATTATATGTACCTAAAGGTATTTGTGTAGATATGTTTTACTATATTTTATTTGTTTACTATTGTACTTATGTATGCCACCGACCGTTTGTCATATTTCGTTCTGTCCTGTCCATCCAAAGGTTGCCTGGAAGAAATCGCTTTAGGCGATAAGGCCGCCCTTGTACTGCCGAATGATATTTTATTGTTTAATATTTTCTTTATGTTTGTTTTACTTTGTATTTTTGGTGTGCAATAAAGATGTATTGTATTGTATTGTATTGTATTGTAAAAACTAGTTTACAAAGTTAAGATTTACATTAAATTTAGTATAAGTATTCCATTTGTCCAAATAAATAATGTCAATAATGTCAATTTTTAATAATTAAATTACGTCAATAAATAATAATTAAATTAGGTATGTCATATGATAATAATTTAAGTCAATGATTATTCCCATCGTAACATAATAAGAATAATACCGCCTTATTAAATTCTGCAATAGAACAGACAAACAGGTCTATTTCCTCTGCCACTCGATTTAGTGCCTGCAGCATCCGAGTCAATGGAGTATATTTTAAATAATTTACATGTTTTACGAAACAAATTTGTGAAATTGGGCCATTGATCACGTGACATTGAACGATGATGACGTGACCTCATGGCGTGCAATGCAAAAAAAAACTTCACTGTGAAATATTCGTTTGGTTGGTGCATGATCCAAAAAAATAAGCCATTCAGCACAAAATGACGCCATTGTCATGTCTCTTTCGAACTTGTTGTAAATTACTTATTTCGGTCTTGCTTAAGCTCCGATTGATGTCATTACGTGTTTCTGAATGCTACCTTGGCGGAGTATATATACCATGGGTGTACTTGTACTGCACTCTGTGACGTCATTTGAGAAGCCATGACAGTTCTATGCATTTTTGAGAAGAAATGTCATTTTTTGTTTTTAAATGGAAAATCAAGTTAGTTGTTAATGTGTAATGTTTTAGGGGGGTGAGCTGCCCACGTCCGTAGGAGTGTACTCTATTCTGATTCTCTACACGTAGTCCCCGGGTAGTGCTAACCGGGTAGCAAACTCTGGTGGAAAGCTTCGGCCGTGGCTAGTTACCACCCACCGGACCAAGCCATGACGTGAAATGACCTAGTCGTGCTTCGGGATGTAGTCCGGTGTAACCGTTCCGAAGACGGGTCTGAGCAGTAGCGCACTTGTAGCACCTCACTCAACTGCCGTCTTTGTACTTCTTCACTCTACAAAACTTCAAGGCTAGAGTGAACAAGTACCTTATAGGTCGTCGTGCTTCATCTTAGACCACAACGTCGCTTAATATCAGGCGAGTTGGTGGTCAAAAGCCAACCATTCACCATCCTGCCCTGCAGTCCGCTTTGCAGGACTACGAAGTAGGATGTTGCTTACACACCATCCTGCCTAGCATCCTACACTTCGCTGCCGGACGCAATACAGACTGCGACAGCATTCACCATTCTACATGAAGTAGCGGACTACAACGCTGACTGCAAGGCAGGATAGTTACTTTAATACTGAAATAAATGAATATTTTTAGTAAAATTGCCCTTAAATCTTAGTACTTATAAACCAGTTTCTCAAAAGTTTCCAACTACCGTAATAAAAATTCAATAATTATTTGTTGACAGTTGTACCTCTGCAGTGGACCTTGGACGCTGTACTTCATGCAGGGGCTATGTATGGGATTCCCCACAGTCCTGGTACCACAGCTGAGGAGAGCCAACCAGACGATCAGCATCGAACAGGCTTCTTGGTTGCGTATGTATAATTAGCACCCTAATTAGCACGCTTAAATTAGCTTTACCTGTCAAAGTCAAGGTCAAAATGTCTTTATTCTACTGTTCAATTAAGTACTGACTAAATTATGTAAAAAAATCTTCCAACTCCTAATTATCGTGACGATTTGAAATTCACCAAATGTATGTATTTGATTTCATCATAGGTAGCAGCATACCTTGCAAAAGAAATTCTTTTTTTTTTTTTACTAAAAGTAAAAAGCCCCAGTTGAATCCCATAGGAACCGTTATTTTTTTTAAATAAAAAGTACCCTATGTCCTTTTATGTTCCTCTGACAACATGTATGCAAAACTTCATGATTAGGTATTAGTTGAGTGATTAAGGCGTAAAAGCAAAACAAACATACTGAAGTTTGAAATGCGAAACTGAGTGAGTTTTGCATTTCAGTAAAAAAAATCTCTGACATTTTTCTTTTTTCCATTCCAGCGGCTCTACATACTTACTGCGGCATCCCCTGGGTGATCTTGCTATCAGTTCTCATCATTGTCATCGGCAGGAAGAAGTCTCACATCGTCGTCTGCATCAGCACCCTCACCGGCTTCATCATATTCTACTTCAGCACCAACATCAACCACTTCTTGATTGGTGAAATATTTCACGGAGCGCTCTCGTCCTCTTACTTAACTACGAACATCGTAATACTAACTGAATGCATCTCCTCCAAGCACAGGGGAATCTTCCTTACCATCAAATCAGCTACGTTCTTCTGGGGAATTCTAGTAGCAAATGCTATCGGCACCTATTTTCATTGGCAGAACATTGTTTTACTAGGTCTAGTGTGTACTTTTTATACCCTTTTAAATGTCATTACATGGCCAGAATCACCGCTGTGGTTGGCAACAAAAGGCAAGTTTATAGAATGCTCGGCTGCTCACAGATGGTTGAAAGGCGATGATGAAAAATCGGAGAAAGAATTAGAGAAATTACTGAAATCGCACGAAAATAGACGCTTTGTTAAGCAGCAATGGAGTATGCGGTATTTGTTGACAATGATGAGTCGCAAGCAGTTTTTGAAGCCAATATTATTGTCAAATCTTTTGGTTTGCATTTATTGCTTCTCAGGTAAACTAATTTGCTCAGTTTACGCAATCGATATTCTAAAAAAGATTTCTAACAATGAATCGGTTGCGTACTCAGGAATGCTTATTTTAGATGCTGTAACAGTTGCAAGTATGTATTTAGGTTGTTTATTATCAAAGTTTTTGAGAAGACGGATTATACTTATAGGGTTCTCAATTGTTGGTATAATTATCATGATTTTAATTTCTATTTACCTGTATCTTGCTAAACTGTCTGTGATAGACGAAAATAAGTATCTTTCTATAGTCTTGTTGGCGACATATTCAATAACTATAAGTTGTGGGCCAATGATAATGTCTACAACGATCATAGGAGAATTGCTACCATTAGAATCAAGAATACTGTCATTATGCATGATTGCTTTAACTTTCAAATTGACCTACGGTACATTTGTAAAGATATCGCCGTTTTGCTTCAAGCATTTAGGTATTCATGGGTCGTTTGCTCTATATGCATTTTTGTCGATTATATTTCTGATTATAATATATTTTTATGTGCCGGAAACTAAAGATAAAACTCTTCAAGAAATAGATGATTGTTTGAAAGGTGGGGAAAAGGCGGTTGAAGAAAATAATGAATTGATGAGTGTTAATAAGAGGTAATAAAAATATCCTTAGCTTACATAATTGTGTAAATTAATAAATAAATTACTATGGTATTAAGTTAAGTGTACTTTTAAAAATGAAATTAAATGCTTTAGTTTTGCAACACAATTATTTATTAATACAGTGGCAGCTTTAAATCAGAGCCATCTATGATGACTTTACTGAACTAAAATGAATTTATTGAAAAATCAATGGTGAAAATGAAACGATAACATTGAACGAATCACGATCAAGACAAGTCGTATTGGTAAAATCAATTTAGTGTGCTGTATGTCTCGCAGATGGCATTAGGTTGACGTTGTAAAATTAGAATAAGAATAAAAATAATTTATTGCAGAACTGTGTACAAAGGTCTTAATTTAAATATATGTAGTCTCAACAGTAGACCCAAGTCGGGTGTGCAATGTGATGTAACTGCTTACAAATGATAGGTACTTACAAATGTAGTTAAACACTATAAAATAACAACGCTATCAAAATAACAACAAATAATCGCTATTTTTATCATTATAATACTCTTTCAAATCGTCAAACCCTTTTGTCAATTGCCATTTCTTCACTTTCCTGGAAAACAGTGCCCCTTCTAGTCTTTATGTCGGAGGGCAAGTTGTTGTATATTTTAATAGCTGTAAAGCATGAGTTTTTGTAAAATAAAGCGTTATTTGCTTGAGGAATTAATAAGTTATTTTTATATTTAGATCTTAGAATGTTCATGTTAAATTTTATTTGTTATCAAAGTGAAGAAAACTGCGGGTATCCTTAACATAACTTGTGTCGAAAATTATGATTGCATTTTGACTCATATTTGGACGTAGTTTCTGAAAAACGTTCCAATCCACATGGGTTAAGTTTTTGGGAAATCGCGTTTAAAGTTCAATCCGGTATTACTCAGCGTAAACGTGTAATTATCTAATATTTAACTTTAATTATCGAAACATATCGTAACACACTTTAAATTAATGTTTGCTTTAATTTTACAACCTAGGTAGTTTTTTTGATAAAACTAAATTAATTTCTTTGGAACGTTTTTGAGAAATTGCTATACACATGGCATAGTAAAAATGTAAGATTCACTAAAACGTTTCAAGTAAAAAGAGTATAAAAAAAAACAATCCAGCAACTTGGAACATTTTATAGAAACGAGTTAAATTCTTTATAAAACTAATTTAAAAAAAATAATAGGATTCAGGTTGTTTGGAACGATTTAGAGAAAGAGATATTGGTTCATATTTAATAAATTAAAAATGATCCAAGTGGCTTGAAACGTTTTAAATAATAGGTATGTCATATTCCTCCAATAGGAGATTTTTATTTAATGAAAACGTTCCAAGTGGATTGGATCATTTTAGTGATTTTAATTTTGAGTGTTTAGTAATGTAAATAAATAAGGGAAAACGTTTCAAGATACTTGGGCTGTTTTTGCTTTATAAATATTTGCGCGTTTCATACATGTGGGTTGGGCTACTATGTCTTGATTTCATATTTAGAATGAGGAGAGGGTTGCCATATTTTATGAGGTAATAAATATGAATGACATGAGAAGATTGGCATATTTAACTCAATTTTGACTGGTTTGTGGGTTGGAACGTTTTTCAGAAACTACGTCCATTTATTTATAAATTGAATACATTTATTTTTACTACAAAAAGTACTATGATTTAAGATACTAGGTAGTATATTTTTAACACAAGTTATGCCTTGCCTACCTACTATGTATTCGTTAATGAAACACAGATAATAGTTTATTATGAAAATAAAAGGAAATGTTTTAGTAAATAATTTATTACATTTTATACAAAATTCGCATTCACTAAAACGTGAAAAATATTTTGTTTACACTAGGTTATAACTAATTTGCGTTTTTTAATTTATATTAAAATACATTTAAAAAGGAGTTAATAGACAATTGTTAAAATATGAATCAAAACAAAGCCGGGACACAGGTGAATAGCGTAAGCCCATCAAAGCGTATTCACCAAAGGTTAGAAAGTTTTCTCAAAAATAAGAAAAGATTATTCTCAAATCAACTATGACAATAATACATGAAAATTCTAGCATGGTTGAGAAAAACTTACATAGCTTATGTGAAAAATATTTAAAGCAAAACATTTCATGATATCTTTGTAAGATTGGCCTTCTTATTAATACACGTTGAATGGCCTCGGAAAAGTTATAGTCTAATATTTTCTCTTTTTCGATCGAGTTAAAAATTTAAAGGAAAGAAAAAGACCAAACAATAACTATTCCAACAACGCTAACTAGTTGGATAAAGAGGATGTTGTATTTACTAAGATTTTATTGTTTCTTGTTTTACTTTTAATATTACCCGATAGTACGAGTACCTAAGCAATTTTCTCATAATGTTTTCAATATCGTGGCTTAATTTAAAACTTTTTCCAGTACTTTTACTTCATAATTCATAAGTATTGTAAAGTCACAAAAGCCATTAGGTAGGGTCAACTGGGTCAAATGCGGATGTGGGGCAATTGCGTCTTTCGAGAGTTACTAACTATTATTGTCATTGTTAAGTGGGTGAATATAAAAACCGTGCCAACACAGAAATTAAAACTTATGGACAAGAGTCTAGCATAAAGTTTGCTTCAGCTGTCTCATCCCTACTAATTTCTCCTGTTGAATGGTTTCTTTACTTGACACCATAGCCCAGTACAGCATGGCATCATACGGCATCCGAAGATGAAAAAAAAATGAAAATCTATGGCATGTTTCTCCACACTTGCCTTTTTCCATGCCGGTGAGTGGGAAACTTCCATTTTGAAGATGAAAAGGTGATAGACGTGATAAAATCATGACATAGACAAGGAGCTCTAAAAAACCGAGAAAGTAATACAATTTGATAGTTAATAAATCGATACATTCCTAATTTTGGTTATTAAAAACAAAGTATTCGAGTAACGAACTTAATAAATATTGTCATTACAAACTTAATTATCATTATTAACTATTTTCTGCAAACTATTTAATAGTTACTCATCTAATTATAATTATTTTACAGAAAGTTATTTCATAAATAGATATTAATACACAAATCATACAAAGTGGCCTGTTGTTTATTTTCAGAAAGTCTCTACATTCATTGTAAAAGACAATTTTGTAAAGTTCCTTTAAAAATGTACATTTTGTTTGTCACTAACGCTCAACGCAGACGTGAGACGTTTAAGTCGCTGGGCCCATAACCTTGCGAGAGTGAAAAGAATGGGAATACAATTGTAGCTCAAGTTTGAGCAAGAGGCAGAGAGGCTACCGACTGTCAGTATGCATTCGCTTTTACAATTACAACTACATTGTACAACTACATGTATCATTTATACTACAGTCTGTCCAAAAATTCAACAGACGCGATTCTTTTCCGGAGCCGAATATCTTCGTGGATTCAGCTCGTAGACCCCACGGCTTCTCACGTCGGTCAACTTTCCGGACAGAGTCAATAGGCCGAGTATCATCTTGTCTCGTTTCTTTCGGGATGAAAAAGGGCATCAGGAGTATTTGCCGTTTTGGCTAGTCTGACGGCCCCACGTTGATGAAGTAGACCTGAAATGGTAAAATATACAAGTGAAAAATCGGCTTACTCGTAAGTTATACTCTAGCAGCAAATTGAAGAGCATCTTCTTTGGACTATGACATGGAGTCTCTATAGTTTCACTGTGTTTTTCACTGACGCTTAGCTACATTAAGCCTAACATATGATCACATCGTCATCAGAGCGTCGCTCTTATCGGTGGAGTAATGCTCAGACATGGCGGTTTTCAGCTAATATTTTTAACTTGTATGACATAAAATCTTCCGTCTGCTTTGTTTGGTCTAGCAATGTTCTGCTCGGTATTCCTCGTCTTCTTTTCGCCTCTAACTTTGATGGTTTTCATTGTCAGATATGGTTCATATAGTGCGGTCTTAGTTCGAGGCAATCGACGTGAACTAGAGGTTATGACAAGTGTACCTTGGTGGAAAGGTGGGGGCCATGCCGGTGGGAGACTGCGGTGGTGACACCGGCATCAAATTCGTGGCTGGATGGTACACCTTCGCCGACATTGACATGCCATCTGAAAACACAACATTTTTGTTAAGTTAAACGTTTCGTCTTGACTTTCAAAAATAAAGCTTCTGTTGAGATTAAAGTTGGTTTGTGCAACAGCAATGCTTTGCGTGATCTTATTTTAAATCATTGTCCAGTAAGAGTCAGTGTATGGCAGGAGACGTCGTGCTTTTATAACAAATGGAATGAAAAATACCTAATCCATTATATTCAATCAAAATAAGTTTTACTTTTAGTCCTCAAAGATTGACTTTGGAGTATCAGCACAAAATCCGCTACGACACGACAAATAGGATTTTACTGGAGTTAGAGTTACATTGGATTGACACTATTTGAGAGTAGTCATCAGATCCTTACAAGTATTGATCCAAAATAACTAAGTCAAGATCAGTAAGCCACATACGAAGCATAACAACAGTATCATTTACAGTTGAATAAGTCATCAAATCACAAAGAATGTGGATTAATAGGTCACGGACCGGATTTTCGCTGCGTGTGCCAAAGTTAGTGTCAAGTTGATCAGTTAATATAGCATTGGGCCATTCCATATTAGATTTGGTAATCGACCGAGAAAAGCGTAAATACTTCAGTTTTGACAAAAAATATTTCTTATTTCCGAATTCTGTCCGGATCTCTGTCTTCCTCTCCAGGTCGCATTTCTTAACTGATTCTCTTGAAATATTGTGAGCAGGTTCGATAATTATACAAAATTCTTCGGTCGAGTCTTTGTCAGGATTTTTTTCAAGAACTACTGAGTAAAACTCAATGAAAGATAAAAAAAAATTGAAGGAAAGTGTAGTCAAAGTCAAAGTCAAAATGTTTTTATTCAATTTAGGTATCAAAGATACACTTATGAACGTCAAAGTTATTTAAATAGACTCGACCGCCTTGTTCGGATAAAGAGCCTCTACTCAGAAGAACAGGCAAGAAACTGAGGGCCATTATTTTTTCAAATAATAATTACAGTATAGTACACCATTCAGATCTAGGTCGGGAAAGTTCAGTCCATGCACCATCATGTAGGATACATAATTGGGAAGAGAGATAGTTTTATTGTAGGTCTGATGGTTTTCTCTAGTGTTGGATGTCAAAGCTCAATTCCAGTCGCTGTAGATCAAAGAAACCTTCGAGATTAAGTGAAAAAGAAATAACGTCTTGGATAGAACTTACTATTAGAAAAGGATCGTCCGTAGGCCTGCTTGCTTCCGTCGTCTTTTCCAGGAGGCATCTTGAATTTCTATAACAAAATAAGAAACCAATTTTAATTCATGTAAATTATATAAGTAACTAGCTGCGCCCCGCGGTTTTATCCGCTGTTAAAAAGTATCCTATGTGCTACGAGTATATCTAGACTGTAATCTATCTCTGTGCAAAATTTCATTCAGATCTGTTCAGCCGTTCTGGCGTTAAAGAGTAACAAACATCCATCCATCCATCCATTCTTACAAACTTTCGCGTTTATAATATTAGTAGGATATGCAAATAGCAGTTTGTTTTTAACTAGGGTGTTCACGGCCAATATAATTGGACGGACAAAATGATGTCGCTGACCGTCAAAATACTGATAACTGGAGCCCTATTTTT
Source organism: Peribatodes rhomboidaria (assembly GCA_911728515.1). Taxonomy (NCBI): domain Eukaryota; kingdom Metazoa; phylum Arthropoda; class Insecta; order Lepidoptera; family Geometridae; genus Peribatodes; species Peribatodes rhomboidaria. The sequence goes on along the minus strand of OU452187.1, from coordinate 13,847,899 downwards.
GCCGGTCGAAATATTCTTTGGTACTTGTCTCTCTCGTTTGAAAAGTCATAGGAGTGAGTGACCAAGAAAAACCTCACGCATCAAGAATAACAGGCGTGGTTAGAGTATTTTGCAAAAAAAAATTACGCATACAATCTAGCAAAATGCTAGTCATACTAACTTGCATGTCCCCTGCTAAGAACTAATTCTTGACATATATTTTAAGATTAATACCAAAAAATGAAAAAATCTTGTCTTCACAGTACTGCGTAGTTTGATTTACTTTAACGTCATTTATTCTTCATAAACTAAAGCCTATCGACACAATAAATACGGGCTCTTCTCCCCAAAATCAGAGCACATTAATAATGGACGACTTTATCTAGAGTCAAGGAATAAGGCGGCGATACATCATACGCTGATCACTTGTTAAGACGCTTGTACACTATACCTCCAATTTAGGTTCAAGGGGCCTACTATGATATCTTATAGTAATGAAGGTTACTTTTAGTTTTCGACGCTGCGCGACCGCGAACCTTAATGCGCGGCGATACGTTTCGCAGTCGCACGGCTTCAAAACGAAATATTATCATCATTATAATAAGATGTCTATGGTAGGCCCCCAGATTCATTGAGATTTAACCTAAACCAGATGTTAGGTTAAATTAGGTTAAATTACTTTAACCTAACATGTAGTTATACCAGTACATTCACTACACTACACTACATTCTAGTTAAACCAGATGTTAGGTTAAAGTAATTTAACCTAACATCTAGTTACTAGGCTACACTAGGGCATTCAATATTCTGGAATTTACACGTTCTTATAGCAATGTTTAAATATTACTTTCAAATTAAATGTAATTGTTAGCGTTTGTATTTTAATAGGTATTCATTTTTCTATTCTATTCATCTATATTATTTGAGATTTTTAATAAAACATTGCAGTTCGTGTAGGTTAAATAGGTTAATATAATTATAACTATCGATGAATTACCAAATAACATCTGTAAAGAGTGGACATGACAGTATTATGCCAGTGTCATGCCAGCAAAGTTCAGTACGATTCTGAGCAAGATTAACGTCAATACTTGCAAGTCATGTGTAAAGGGTCCCTTACAAGACATTTATTAACCAATTTTTCCCTTGAACGATTCAGTCTTAATATCTGCTTATAACGATAATGTACAAAGAAAGATACGTATTGACGATGTTCGCCGACATCAAAACGACGTATCAGTCTAAATACAAGCGTAAACACGCCCTAACTCTATGAAATAGAGTTTATGTTAGAAAAACCGGATACTAATAAAGTTATGTTCGATATTTTCACACAACCTTATCATGTTTTCGTTTTAAGAAATTGTACCCCTTAGAAGCTTTTCAAATGCATGCCACTTTGTACTTTGTCGTTATAGAATAAAGCTGATTTTTCGTTGAAGCGTTATGGGTGTTCGGTCGTTTAAGAACACTTAAAGGAATGTCTGTACAGATTTATTTCATAGGAAAAGAAAAAGACGTACAAGGGGTGGTTATTTGCAAAATTGATTATGTTTTACGTCGTTGAGCGTCTTTGAGAACAACTCAAAGATCGATTTTAATTGAATATTTGATAAATGTAGCGATCTGGCTTAATATTAGTCTCATGTCAGTACACAGGGGGTTGAAATTTTGAATAAAACGTCTTGGGGATTAAATAAAATCATGAAATAAGAAACTAGGTAATATGAAGTAGTAAGATGCCATAGTAGAGTTGTAACTGTCATCGATTGTTACCTATGACCTACGTCTGTTACTAACTAACTCTAATCTTTTATGTTTACGTAAATAATCATATCGGCTTTTGAAAATTCTGTTGTCCCAAAACTATTAAACAAATGTGATTGTGTAGACGTTAAAGATGATGTTATAGAAATACCTTATGACATGGATTACCTACTCACAAAATTTGTAATAATGATTTAAAAATCACGCTGTCACGCCGTCTTTAAAATAGCGAACTACGTATTTTTCGACAAAATGTAGTTCAAAGTCGAAGTCAAAGCCTTAAATGTTTTATTCAATAGGGTATCTAAGATACACTTATGAAAGTCAATGTTTAGGGCATTATTTCTTTCAAAAATTAAAATAAAGGTTAAATTGCCTTGGAGCCTTATGGAGGGCTCTAGTATCTCTAGAGGGACACACCTGAGCCCACAGCATCACGCTTTAGCTCCTCCCAAGACAGTTATTATGCCGTCCCAATACGACAGGGCCTGCGTGCTGCAGAACAAACCTTTAACTGGCTGAAAACACCTTCATATCTAATTTATGTTGATAGGTACATTGTTAGCAAGCTCAACTAGGAATATTTCAATGCGTTGAACAAACTAGCGCATAATGTCCCTGCAGTGTAAGATAGCGAGTGTATCGGGGGCTTTCACGGCGTGTATGCAGAAAGTTCGTCATAGTTTCGCTTCCGAGAAGGGTAGTTGTGGACATGCCTGGTTAGGTTTGATTCGGTTCGTTTAAGTTAGAAAACTGCACAGCATTTGGTTGGATTACTTTTTGTAGAAGGTAAGTAAGGCGTAGATTTTTGTGGCTGTTAATGCGTGGGAGAGATGTGACAGTACAATGACGACAGTACAACTAATGTCAATATTCTTTGTATATAATGGACGTGGTGTGTTTGCAAGTGACTTACTCGTAACGTACTCATCTTGAAATTGTATGAAATAAATATTTATTATCTTCATAGATAACACATATTTCATGATCATGTCCTTAAGAAGCTAGCTTAGACCACATTGTTCGTTACTAAATGCGCTTCTCGCTTGTATTTATTTACGTGCACGTCGCATCGACGACAGCTTATCAACGTGTTTGTCGCTGAGAGATGTTTGATTGTTTAGAACTAGGTGGCGCCACTGTGACACTTTGTATTTGATACTAAGTATGTATATACCAAAATTATAAACGGCAAAGTAACTCGAACTGCCTATTGTTTTTTCTGTCTGACGACCCTCCTACCCTAGTCGGAGGACTGTTTTATAAGCAAGAGGTCCCAGGTTTGATTCCCGGCCGGGCAGATGTTTGAACATAACATATCGTCACGCCTTTCCCCCGGGCTGGCAGAGGTGTACAACACCCACACTTAGCGGCATGATATTCAGTCCCAAAATGTGACGGGGGCGAGCCTGTCTCCATACATCAGGCTCCAGAAATAGCAGATGTTTATGTGATGAAGTTAAATATCTGTTCTAGGTCTGGGTGTTAAATGTCCACGATTTTGTGTATGTTCCACGATATCCCCGACACAAAGAATGGTAGTGGAGAGCTATGAGTGTGAAACGGTGTTTTTTATATTTAATTGGTCGTGTTTTCACGACTAAACGAATCTTGATCGACACATTGATGGAGAACCACACCATCTTCCCTATCCCACTGCCTGCATGTGCCTCTTTCATCCTGTGCTATTTGCCTTGTTCCTGAACCAATCGGGTCCATGATAACGTTCACGTCTATCCATCATACAAACAATACAAATACACACACATTATACATATAGGTACAGACAGACATATCACACACCCCTACATGAAATATGTTTAGTAAATGATAGACATAGATTTTTTTATTTATTATTGCTATATTATATTCACACGACTAAATTGCTGGTTTAAAGCAATCTTATTTAGATGAATGTACTCGTAGCTAAAGAATTGCATATATATCAACCATATAATTGCATATGTCAGGTGGTATGCCTTTCATGCAAGGTACGACTAGGTGGGTACCACCGCAGTGCCAGATATTCTGCCACCATAGTTATGCGTAAGCGTTTCTCTGTTCCGGTTTGAAGGGCACTGTAACTAGTGAAATTACTGGGCACATGAGACTCAAGAACTGACGTGAGCGCAGTGCAGTGCAACCAATGACTTTGTAAATCAAAGCAATGGGTAGCACTACTGTAACTGTTATGGGCTGGCATGACGCTTACCATCAGGTGAGATATCTCAATGGTGAATGTCCAGCTTGCTCCATTTTTTTTATTAAAAAAAAACATCTGATAAATGTATTTAATAATAAATCTGTTTTGGGTTCCGTAACCAGGAAACCCAAAATAGTTGACCCGCCTGACTGTCTGTCCTTTCTTTATCACATTTCCAAGAAAAAGCGGTTGAATTCTGTTTGTAAAAGAAATCTATATCGATTGAAGGAATCTTATCATGTCATAGAGAGTTACGTTGTTATCAGTTGTCTGCACCATCTGATATAACAGCACTTGACAGAGTTATCACTGATAACAGCTACCTACTAACATATATAACATAATTTCTATAATTTTATTTCTCGCAATCACCATGGAAATACTAACATACGAGTATGAATGAATGAATGACTCATGATAATTAAGTAAGGTAGTTATTAGTTGCTAGTTGGTTGCCTGGTTGCTAAGTTTGCCTGGAAGAAATGGCTTTTGGTGATAAGTTCACCAGTCCTTACACTAAAGAATTTGTTTTATTAAAACTATTTATACTTGTTGTTTTGTTATTTGTGGTATCAGCAATAAAGATTGTAATATTATCTGGTAAATAATCAATAATATCTAGTTTCTTGACTTAAAATCTTGTCTACTTACTAAGTCTTGGGTCTGTAAATCTGCGTTTGATTTTTACAATTTTTTTTGAATAAAATCGTGTATTATCTTATAAGATTTTGTACTTATCGTGTAATTTATTTACTTATTTAAATAAAAAATCTCCTATTGGTAGTGGTCTCCTTTATAGTTGGTTAAATTTGAAAGTTTGTAAATTATTTTTTTATGGATATTCCGTTACTTGTGGTTTAAAAAAACTTACTTAGATAAGTAAATACCTTATGGAAACCCAATACAAACTTACAAAGAGAGGCTGGACCGTACTGCAAAATAAATAGCGGTAAAGTACAAATTCTTTTTTTTTAAGATTCTTCAATGCCATTTCACCAAAATCTTTAACACACATAGTAAGTGCGTACCCACTTAGATAAGGTAATCTCTATCTGCACACTGATTCTAGAACATTCTACATTATTTTTATCCCCATCACTCTTATTCAATATCTTTAGATGACAAGTTAAAAGTAAAGTAGGAAAAAGTAAACTACTCACTGACCCCCTTACAAATAACCGTTGAAGAGCCTCGGAAAAGTTGTACAGTGTTTTGTCTTTTTCAATCGAGTTAAAAATTTAAAAAGATGAAAAAGACTAAGCACTGCAGAACTATTCCAAGGCTTTACTTTCAGTAGTCGTCGTCATCTTTCTACTCATATCACACTAAGGTCCGCATGCTAAAACGACGCGCAGTCTTGAATCTCGATTTAAAACTGGTTTTACCATCCTTAAAAACTGTTTTAAATCGAGATTCTTGACTGAGCGTCGTTTCTGAATATGAGCCTTAGTACGATCAGTACAGTATGGACAATACACTACAATAATAAAATACCACGACCGATTAGGGAATTAAATAGTGTTATGTTTAAAAAGAAATTGAAAATATTATTACTTGACAAGTGTTACTACACAATTACTGACTTTTTAGATGACAGGAAATTTGATGCATTATGTTTAACCTGACTTTTGTAAAATATTTTGACATGAAAAACCTTTAACTCAATTATTAATTATTATTACTTATATTCATTAGCTCTGACATTTTAAATTATTATTTACGACAGACAAATACTTTTTTAACTTTTTGATCACTGGCGCTACTTTCAAATTCTACTTAATAAAATACTCATTCTTCATACGTTTATTAGTAAGATGGATATTATTATATAGGTATTATAAACATTTTAAAGTGTATGATAAGGCGCAGCAGCTGTCTCGCTCGCTCGCGACACTACTTTATTAAATATTAAATTATTAAATGTATTTTGACAAATTTGTCTCTATCAATGCATTCAAAACAGTATTTCAAAGTATTCAGAACAATTTTATTTAGAGTTTTCGCTTGGGAAAACGTATGCACGTAAAAAAACTACGTGTTTAAGTTTCTCTGAGCACTCATTATAAATTTGAATTTCAACATGAAAATTAATCTGAAAACTTTGTAATACTGTTTTCAATGCATTGATGGAAGCAAATTTATCAAAAATCATTCTATATCTAATCTAATATAATAGTGACTCGAGCGAGCGAAACAGCTGCTGTGGCTTACCTTAAAACAATACACCAAATTAGATTAATCTACGCTTTACTTTAATAATACGTAGCAATTTATATCTTAATCCTTACATTTATCTCGCTTCGTTCCCCCTCATTAGTTCAAAGTAAAAAAATAAATTTAATTCTCCAATAGCGCCCCCTATCCTACGGACAATCACTAATTACCTCCGAAATAAGCCATACAAATCGTCGAAAATGTTTTCTAATTTACAAAAAGGAGAAAATATATATTTTTTCCACTCGCCAAATGAACTTATTTAGCTCAAGAGGGATTTAATAAAGATTTTTCACGGGTTCTCTCGGTTTCGTTTCGTCGAAGTTTTTGGGGTTCCGTTGTGGTGGTGTTGGAACGCTTGCGAGGAATAGTGGGTCATATTTTTTTGATTCGAGGCAACTGACCACCCAATACAATAGCCCATAAGTAGTCGAATTTACAACTTTTAAATTCGACAGGGCTTTTCTTTTCAAGAAAAAGAAACACAAATGCACTAAGTAAATTCCGGATTCCGGAAGTAAAAATTGATTCGTCATAGGAGTTAGTAAGCTCCCAAATATTTAATTCATATTTTATCAAAGTAATCAACCTTATCGACTTCGATAAGTTGCTTCACATCTGATTTCCCAAAAAGATACGCTACCAATAATGACTAATTTGAAATTTAAACGATAACATTTCTAATGCTACTTTTTCGTGTCTATTTTCTATAATTTTGAAGGAAGGCATTTAAATTGAAATACTTTGAGGTAGCGTTTTTAGACTTCATGCGCGTATGAGCGTAAGTTAAGTAATAAGTATTTTTAAACATAGTAATTGAGAGTACGCTTAATAAAGTTAATAATTTTAATAAAATAAATTCTAGTAATTTAAGCGTTTAAATTTAATCTTTAAGTTGTACGGAACCCTCTCCCATTCTGTTAGTTTTCCACCTTGACCACAATTTTTCTTCCGCCATGTTTTTTTCAGTCGACTAATCTCAGTGATATTTCTCGTGTCGCCGGATTGAATTAGTGCAGGACAAACACCTAATTTGAGGCGAAATTATATTATTTTTACAAAAAAAAGGTTCTACACCAGCACATACCTATTTTGGAGCTTCCTTGAAAAAATATCAGTCTTCCTATTTTCCTGTTTTTTTTTGTTCTGTTATTTGTATTGTACTGATTTTATTAAGTACTAGGTGCGCCCCACGGTCTTACCCGCTGTAAAAAAGTAGCGTATGTGTGTAGTACTGTTAATTCGGAGTATAAGCTACCTCTATACCAAAATTTCACCAAAATCTGCCCACCCGTATGGGCAGATTTTGGTGAAATTTTGGTATAGTATACTTATACTGCGTGAAGTAGTAACAAACAAACTTTCGCATTTATAATTATATTAAGTAAGATTACATTTATTATTACTAATCAAATAGCTTAATGATAATGTTAGATAGTCTTAGTTTTAGTAGCACTCATGTGTGTGTGTTCAATGTGTTGCTTTCAGTTCGCGACTATATCCAACGGTTGTCTGGAAGAGATCGCTCTTAAGCGATAAGACCGCCCATTGCGCCTATATTTATGAGTGTTTATTTAGATTTATTTTGTATTTGGTGTCAATAAAGAGTTTTTTATATTGTATTGTATATATTTGTATGTATTTGTATGTATTTGTATGTATTTGTATGTATTTGTATGTTTGTATGTATTTGTATTTGTATGTACCTATTTTAAATAAAGAATTTTGCATATATTTTAAATCAAGTTTTCAGATTCAGAAACATTTATTGACACGTGTTAAATGTAACAGTGCGTATCTATTGAGTACATGTGCACTCTATATTATCGTATCGTTTGCTGACGACCGACTGATTCGCATTTTGTTTGCTACGATTCGCGACTTGCTCAACATTAAATTGCCCAATACGCGACGCATAATCAGTCAGCGAACAGTCATATCAGCCGCTAACAGTTTGCATAATCAGCCTACATACATATCGTCACGCCTTTCCCCCGAGGGGACTGCAGAGGTGTTATACAAAACCCACACTTCGCCGGACGATATTCAGTCCCAAATTTGACAAAGGGCGAGCCTTTCGCCATACACCGGGCTCCAGTCATGTAGCAAATGACTTATAATACGCACATATGAACACAAAATGAACAAATTGGTGCGTGCCGTCGTCGGTTGGGCTTGAACCCGCTCCCTTTGGCTTGAGAGGCGGTCCTTCTCCAGCTAGGCTATCATCACATTAATCAGCCTAAAGCCGAATTAATAGCAATAGTAGATAGACAAACTGCAACTTCCAGTGCTAACTATAGTTGCCTAGCATGCCATTACCAAGAATTCATTTTTTTGTACAAATTCTTCGCAGTCAATGATCTCAACGAAGTACTTTACGAAGTCCGGTGAGGTTCTGTTACGGTCATTTTCGCAATACTAAAAAATGTTATGCCACAGGTCATTCACATTGGAAGGTCAAATAATTTAGCAGACAAAGAATCCACCTCATACTTTGGTAATACCGAAACATTGGTGTAATACATACATAAATTACTTACTCACATACACATCGAAATATGCGTGTTAAAAAAAGTGGTCAATGACACGTGTTGAAATAAGTATGTAATTAAAATAAAAAAATTGGAACATCATGATTTTGTTAGGGTTTGTCCTAAGTAAGCAAACAAAGTAAAAACCTATAAATTAACATTTCAAATAATTAAAAGTATTTAAATATTATTTATGGATAATAAATAATCACAATTGACCAATATGACCAAAATACTCATGACATGAGACTACCAAACAAGCATCAAACATTGATGGTGCAAGAGTGGAGAAATACGTACCTACTGGTTTTAACATTATGAAAAATAATTTTATTGAAACTAAGGACAATATAATAGGGGATTATTTTATTTCAATTTTTTTTTTTAATAATAAGGTTGCTTTTGCAATGATGCGGCCAACGATAAGACACTTTTTAGATAAATCCATTCTAGCTTGAACTTCCAGAAAAAAGGTGTGTAATAGTCAAAACACAACCCTTCCAAACATTAATCTAATATTGCCATCCCAATGCTTCCAAATAACAAAATTAAATTTAAAAAACCGCTGTAAGTCAACCGTAAGGTTTCCCACCGGCAATACCGAATACCGTTTTAAAAAAGACAATTTACTAAGAAAAGGGTGCTGTCACCCACCTTCCTTGCCCAATGATCCTAAATTAACGTGGAGGGGGTCTAATCGACCATTTTTTCTCTGCCTGATTACGAAGGAACGCTAATATTGACCCCCTCTCTCATTGACGCACTGGAAAACAGTACATTGCCTACTGCTTTAACCCCCGTATTCTCAAACATTACTATGAGCGCTCGAACGCACAGGGTACAGTAAATATATGGCAGCTATCATGTCAAAATGCTGAGACAGGTCGTACTTAGTATTTACTTACATCAGTGATGTTTGTGAATACCGGGGTAAGTTCTCTAAGGCCTGAAATATACAGGTTAGACGTAAGGCGAGGGTACGCGCTGACGAATTTTCTTGAGAGCAATAAAAACTTACGATGTGGCGATACCAATATATTTATCAAATTATCGGACCATAGTTTGTTGCAACTTCCCAGCCTGGACAAACATTCGTTTTAAAACAAGGTATACAAAGAGGTATAAGGTGCATCTTACTATTTTAAAAGTATTTTAATTTACCTAGGGAAATATTGAAATTTTTTTTTTTTTCATTTTCCTTAACACCTTTCGCTAGGAGTAGCCTAAAACCAGTTAAACAAGGACTTGCGCAATTCTGATATTTAGTGCAAGTAGCTTTTATATAACTTTAAAAAAAAAAGAGCAGAAGTATAAGTCTGAAACTTTTTACGATATGTGGGACTTCCCCGGTGGTATTTTATGACTACAACTTGTTTTTTATCTATCTCTCTATAATCTTAATTATAAATCAGACAATGGCTAAGTAATTCCCCACTTTAGTTTAATTACTCGTCGTAATTATAAAACTGCAAAACATTGTAACAAATCAAATAAGGGTTCATTTTTATTATTCTCGTTAATTCTAGCAAAATTCATTTATTTGACACCTGCTGTATTAGGAAGACAAGGCTAAACAGTGGTGATGGCATTACCAATTCAAATAGGTACATTCATTTGTCTACTGTTATGTTACGAAGGCCTAATATCCAAAAGTGGGATAAAAAGTATGTTTATTATGCAAAGACCCCGTTAAAAGAAGCATTGCCCTTAAACGTCCTTAACACAGTAGCGCTACAGATTTTATACAATTCTCATGATTTTCCCCAATCATTTCCCAGACAACAATGGAATACCTAAGTAGGTATACGATTATTTTTATTTAACAACAACAGGTATAACAAAGCGATACTAACAAAGCAGTTATACAAAATACCTAAATCCACTAACTCGATTGACCTCTCCAGGTCACTCACTTTAAATGACAGAATGAACAAAACTCACTTAACGAAAGTGACTAAAAATGCTTCCTTCTTATGCCATGGTCTTATATTAGTTTATCTTTGGGTCCAAGCTTGTCTTCAATTTGAAATGGCCAATATTGAACCTTATTACTTACATATTGGCTTCAATATCAACTTTGTGTGCAAAGACTGATACATACATTGGTGTTTTGGCCCCAAGACCTAGATTATACCTAGATAGTGGGTGCTGCATTAAGAAGTAGACATTTTCAAGCCTCTCAATAGCTTCTTACTGTAAAACTTGCTAGCAGAAAACTGGTTGCCATTTTGTAAATGTCATAGCGGTCATCCACCCAAATTTTGACAGCACGAACATCTTTTACACATAAATGCTAAACTGGATGAATACTAATCAGTAACAACGTGTTGACCGAATTTTTGCGCAAACACGATCTGCTTAGTTTAATTTTAGTTATATTTCAAATCGGCTTAGGGTCGTTTATTGTAAGAAGACTTCGAACTCCACAGATTTGCTGACTTTATAGAAAATATGTATAATAAATATTATGAAGAGGCTCTGGCGTGGACTACAAAAAATAGTGCGTGGGTTCCCTCCGCGCGGAAGAAGTGAAACTTCTGTGTATCTTTCTTACAACGTGCATGCGTTCGAGTGCCACGCATTCACTCTCGCTCTGACTCTTTCTATTCCCCCTCCCCAGGAGCGTTGAACGTTTAACGCAACCTTGTTGGAAGTCGCATTAAAAGTTTCACTCCAAAAACTGTCACAACTTCGGTACAACAGGCATGCGTCAAGCTAGGTATCTTCAGTGGCTCATGGATCGTTATATTATGTTGAAACCCACCCCGGCTTCACACGGTATTTATAAAACGTAGAACATTTTCTAACTGATGCTGAAATCCGCATCTAAATCTGTGGCGTAGTTAAGGAGGAGTTAGCAGATATACAGACGCGGAAAGCGACTTTGTTTTACAATAGACTAGCTGTTACCCTCGACTTCGTTCGCATTTATTTAGAAAATAGTATCCAAAAACCTTCCTTGTGATATGCCTAATTATCAAATTTCATCAAGATCCGTTCAGCTGTTTAGCCGTGAAAAGTCTATAATCAGACAGATAGAGCCACTTTATGTTTTCATTATTAATATGGATGGATTTGGATATAGAAAAAGGAAGAGATACAAAAGAGAAGTCTTCTCTATCTCTAACTTTTGATATAGATATAGAGAAGAGATGCTAATCTGAAATGTCTTTTATAGTGTGATTACTTACATTTTTAAGGATGGAACGATGGAACAAACTAATGAATGGTGGTCTTCAATTCTGGCAACCTTACGTACTCCTTTCTCCGTATACAGTGTCATTGAGCTCAAACAAATGTTAACCCTTTATTCTCCCCCCTTTCGAAAAAAACCCATAAAATATATCTAATTAAAAAATATCCCCGTCTAAGGACTGACGCTCATAAAGAACGCCAATTAGGCCCGCGACGTTTTTTTCTTTTGGGCGAGGTATTATTTTTTTTCTTGTAATATTTCGTGTCGTTTGGCAGCGAGGGGTTAAGATAGCGAAATTAGTATCGGTATGATGCATTGAGTGATTAAATATTTGGCGGAGGTTTTGGCTTTTTTTAATCGGGATTAATGGAAGGGTGCATTGGTGATTAAGTACGGTGAGATAGAGAAAATTGTTGAAGATATGACTTGTGATGGTTTTACATTTAAATTTTTCAACTTTAATCGACCAAGCGAGTATTAGTGAGCGAAGCGTCTGTGCTTGGAAAAAATGGTTTCGTATGTCCGAACTCTGTCCGGATCTCTGTCCAGATCTCTGTCCAAAAACAAACTGTGTTACAAAAACTGACTTGGAAAAAAATCTATAGGTAGGTATAATTATCGAACCTGTTCACAAAATTTCAAGAGCATCGGTTAGGGAATGCGACCTGTAGAATAAGACAGACGTCGGTCGCGTCTGTCGTCGTCTACAACTCACAGAGTAAATAGTTTAAATTTTAATTCAACTTTAATTTTCTGAAATAACAGAATCCGTAACGGATGGCGTATATACTTAGCTACTGGGATATTATTATATATATACGGTATTGGCTCTTGTGCCATCTGAGTCAAGTAAATACTACATATATAATAAGAATTGGAACAATAGCATTACTCAGCCAAATTAATCACTAACTCATTATCAAATTAGCAAAGCAGTTCAAGGTGATAACAGATCACCTTGACATTATTACCTGATAGTGGTTAATTGTTGGTCGTAGGTCGAATTTAGGCCAGTACACTTCCGGTTTGATAGTCAGAGGTCTTGTTAGAAAAGTTATTTATTGAAATTGTAGAGGCTACCATTGTAAATTGACCGATAGGACGGTAGGATAAAATTATAAACAGAGGTCGAGTTATAAAAGTTGATTATTAAAATTGTACAAGTTACCATTGCAAATTGACCGGTAGAGTCTTGGTGGATTTGAGTTAGCAATTAGCATACAATACTTAGATAAAAGTGTATAAATATGTACTTACATTATTATAATTTGTATTTACTTATTGTGACGTGATTGATGTGATGAGTAACTAAGAGCTGTCAAATCTGAACTCTGCTGACGCCTTTGCGGTAAAATGAGGGGAAAGTAAGCGGGTGAAACTTTAACTTTGAATCATAATTCGTCAGAAATTCTGAAGTAACATTTAAGTACTAAATAAGTAATAATTAGTAAACTCAGCACTTTATTAAAAGATCATTTAGTTATAGATAAAGATTATTTTATAGGACCTACCTATCTTTATTAATCAATTAAATTCAGACAAGGTGTCCGAATGGCTTGTGTCCGACTCGACAGCAACTCTATTTTTAAGGATGACTATTAAAGAAAAGCTAAACTTTAATTGCTATTCACATTTTAATGTTTTTTATGTTGAAGGAAAAGGTAGATATATCAGAGGATATGTAAAAAGCAACCCGTTAGTATTAATAAGTAATAAGGTAATGCACAGACGAGATCTTAATACCTCTAAATGTTATGTACATAAAGTAGACACTCGTATGAGTATATTATATTAACCAAGCCAATTGGTAAATTACACCCACACGTTACCTCCTAACTTAGCCTCCTAACAAAAACAGCCTTGAGGTCAATAATCTCCACGTAGTGTGTAAAACCGTTAACATTTTTGAGTAGTGTCACAGTAGTGTGTCACCGTGTTAGCTGGAATCGACTTGCAAATTCGCCGTTACGATAGATCACAACACAACATTGTTGAACGATTTAAGATTGCAAAGTTAGATCTTAAGAGGGCCGCGACGCTCTGAAATTTCCATACAAACGCGCTACTCAAATTTCTTGAAAACCATTTGTCAGATTATAATGAAATTTAGCATGAACAATTAAATTAACAATATTTCCGCCCCTATGTTCTTGTTTTTTTTTAAAAAATCGTTCTCAAGCGAAAATAGACCTATGAAAAATATCCGCATTTTAAGGGGTCACTTATGACTGATTTATTCAATAGGTAGACAAAGCAAATTAAAAATTTATTTTACATAGGGAGGTTGTCTACATCATTAGCTGTTAAATGAATCCATAATACAAGGGAAATTCTTAGTTATTTAAGAGATATTACAGAAGTTCAAAAATCATTGAAAAAATTGAAATTGCACTTTGTCAGTCTGTAGGGAACTTTAGAGGCTCGTCAGTATCATTACTCGCTCTCTTCGCTCGTCTTCTTCTTCTAGACGAAATGACTATAGAATACCTTAAGCCAATGCGAAGTTAGTCTAGGTCGCCTAGGTCGAAATTAGTTAGGTCGCCGGACTCTTAAAAGACTGGGGCATGTTTATACATTCGGTGATAACTTCAGTACCGTTATTGCGATCTTCATGAATTTTTGTGGGCAAGTAGTAGGTTTCAATACAATTCATAAGTTCAAATATAAGGCAATTCGGTCCGGGGGCTGTGGGAAAATGGGCGAGATCTCAGTTCGAGGGGAAGTACTTACTCGTGAGAGACAGCCACAGAATACTCATGTCTAAAGAAACAGCATAGCAAAAGAGAGGTCACTAACTGCTGTGCTGCTTTTAAAATTGTGTTAAAAAACTGTAATTTTATTTACGCTTTTTTAGCCAAACAAATCCCTTAAAATTGGTGTGCCCCGATAGTTTTTTTATAATCTAGGTGTATATTTTTTGTTTAAAATGCCTATTAGCGAATGGAAAGCGATGATAACCTAGGTGGAAGAAGTATCGCCTCTCAAATCAGAGGGTGCAGGTTACATCCCAGCCGAAAGCAAACGAAGCGTCCGGCGACGTGTGGGTGTTGTAATACAGCTTTGTTAGCCCGTTTGTGGAAAGGTGACGATATGATGATATGTATGTAGTAACAGAATAACGAAACAAAATCATCCTGGATATTCCTTATTATGACAAATTTCAGCGTCTTTCCCTAAACCATGACTCAGTCAAGGAATGCTCAGAAAAGCTGGGAATAATGTTTTTGACTTGATTAATAATACATCACAAACCGCATTAAATTGCACATTTTCCTACATTTTACGTAATGTGGCTGGTTTTTCCTAGTTCGTACTTCATACAAATCTGGTTGAAATAACTGTTTTCTCTTAATTTATTGTAGTTGTATGGCATTCTGAGAACCATGCGTAGACGCAGCCTTTCTGAGTTTGCCAAGTAAGTATATAGGATAGGTGACCAGTAGTGGCATTTATTACTAAGCAATAGTGGCGCTATCATGATTCACTGCTAATGAAGGTTGAATGGTTAGCCCTAATATCAGTGAAAGGCTTCTTAACGAGCCATACCATGACGATTCGTAATAAGTGGCATAGAAATTCTAACTAAGGGCTTGCCACATAAGCCTTACTACACACACACAGGCACAGACACAAAGCGTGTATGTGTGTGAGAGAGAGAGAGAGAGAGATAGAGAGCTCTGTACTGCTGCTGGTTTAGCTTTAATAAAATCCGAACGAAACGCTTTCAGAGCTCCTTCCTAATAAGAGTGAATAGGCACCTCATGAGAGAGCATGCTGCATCTTAGACCACATCGTCACTTTCAACCGTAGGTCACGGACAAACGTAGGCCCATTTAAACATAAAAGGGGGGGGGGGAGGGTAAGATTGGAATAAACTTTTTTCCCGAATCTTATATCATTTTACTACAAAATGGTTTTGACAAGCTTTGCAATCTTTCTACTATACCTACGAGTACCTTCTTTTAAGCCATAGGTATACCTAACCTAATCCTGTTTTTTGCACCATGATTGTTTAAAAACTTTAAACAACTTTACTCGCTAGGAATGTTCATGGCGGATCCAAATTCTTGACCACGGTCACCTATGAGTCACTGCAGCCACTTTCTACAGGACTGTTAGTGATTCATCTAACTGGACGCTCTTTGTTTGAAAGGTGTTTTCGGAATCCTCTGATCTTCTTGGAAGGATGGAGACAAAGGATCTTCATCGGCTTCCGCTTTTATTTTTGTCCTGGTTGTGTTATGCTTTTATACGGGTTTGTTTGGTGATGTTTGCTAGCTATGCAACGAATTAAAAATGACAAAAAATTCATTGAAGCTATTGGAATTGTATTTTTTTTTAGTCCTTTTTGGGCACGCTTGTAACTGTAATGACATTGTATAACTTTTTGAATGACATTACAGGTCCGGCGAACACTTTAGACTTATTGCGTATTGGCTAAAGGTTTCCTAGTGCCATTTCGTCTAGAAGAAGTCGACGAGCGAAAAGAGCAAGTAAAGCTACCGACGAACAACAAAGTTATCTACAAAGCGACAAATTACAATTTTAATCATTTTAATCAGACTTTCGCACTTATCCAATCATTCTTAAATAACTAAGAATTTCCCTCGTATTATAGATTAATTTAAAAGCCAATGATGTAGACAACGTCCCTACGGAAAGGGATTTTCAATTTGCTTTGTCTATCTATGAAATAAATCAGTCAAAAGTGACCTCTTACAAATGCGAATATTTTTAATAGCTCTATTTTCTCGTAAGGACTATTAAAAAAAAACAAGAACATAGAGTTGGAGATGTAGTTCATCATGTACATGCCAAATTTCATGACAATCTGACGAATTGTTTTCAAGCAATTCGACAAGTGCGTTTGTATGGAAAATTCAGAGCTTCACGGGGCCCTTAACGTTTTGAAAATATGTATCCTTGTAAGGAAGTTATCTGCCAACAAAGTCCATCACTACACATACTTTACACATTTCTATGAACGGTAATGTGGTATTTTGTTTAGATATTTAAAAGAAAAATGATTTTAAATTACTTATTTAGTTATTTAGTTATTGAGACAGTTGGTCAATCACCAAACCATTACCACACAATCACGACATACTATAACACACACAATGACATTTAAATATTTATTGCTTGATGTGATACAATTATAACTAACAGCTGAAATTATTGTTTCTGTTATTTCCTGATAAAAATATAATTTAGTTAGCAACGTTTATTGTTTTTCTATATATGTATATTTTCCCCTTAGCAATAAACGTTGTATAGCCTCGCAATACTTATACATATATACCTATATGTTTGTCATTTTCTTTCTTATAAATTTTAGAACTCGATCGAAAGAGACAAATTATTATAAAACTATTTCGGGGCTATACCTACAACGTTTATATACATACAATGTATTTTGCTATGTGGGTTCATAGCTAAGTCAGTATATAATTATTTTGTTCACACACCATAGTCCCTGACAGCCACCCTTGATGTCGGCGGCTATGTTTCTTAACGTCAGCGTCCATATTTCAAAAGAATTCAAGGCTCACACGCCATGTCGCCGACTGTGTCGGAGAGCCGTCAATTTTTTAAGCATTAAAGTCGCCGACAACCTCCAACATTTAGTTATTTGTATGATTAAAATAAAGCCGCCGACATCATGGCGTCATACAAATAGCAAAATACCTACGGGTTTCGGTGAGGTTTTTTTTTCACAGACTATCGTCTGACCCCAAATTAAGCAAAGCCAAAATATGGCTGCCAGAGACTGATATACATACACATAATTTTTTAAATAAACACTTATACATACTTCTGATTTATATAGATATTAACACCCAGACATAAAACAAACACAAATGTTCATCACATAAATGTTTGCCCCAGGTGGGAAACGAACTCACGCCCCCAAATTCAAAAGGCAGGTTCACTACCAACTGAGCCACCGAGGCAGTCGTTTGCAGTTGGGTGTGTAGACTCTTAGGGACCAGTCTCCTCACGTAATCTCGTATGGTGCTGAATCCATAATGCGTAATGTTTAATTTTTTCCTTATTACACACAAGTAGGATAACTGAATATGACAATGTATTTATGTGTATGAGTAAATCATATAATTTAAGAAGACTATCCTGTTAGAGTTACACAACAGAAAAGAGAGACGTATATCGAAGTTTAAGACCCGAATTACGTCTGATCGTCCCAAAACACAGATGATCCTAGCAGGCATGATTGGACTTTAGAAACAAGTATTATTGTAAACAGAGAAAGTTTCATACAGATATTATACTAGCTGTTCCCCGCGACTTTGTTTGCGTTTATTCAGAAAGTAGAATCCAAAAACCTTCCTCGTGAAATACTGTAACTAATTATCAAATTACATCAAGATAACTTCAGCCGTTTAGCCGTGAAAAGCCTACAAACAGACAGACAGACAGAGTTACTTTCGATTTTATATTAGTGTGGATGCGCTTAAAAATCGTGACCCTCTTTTTGGGTGATCGAATACAAAAAATAATAATGAGATGCTAAAATATTTAATACTAGCATTTACCCGCGACTTTGTTTGTGTTTATTCAGAAAATAGTATCCAAAAACTTTCCTCGTGAAATACTTTCAAAGTCAAAGTCAAAATGTTTTTATTCAATTTAAGTATCAAAGATACACTTATGAACGTCAAAGTTATTTAAATAGACTCGACCGCCTTGTTCGGATAAAAAGCCTCTACTCAGAAGAACAGGCAAGAAACTGAGGGGCATTATTTTTTCAAATAATAAATAAATTAGTCTCACAAATTTTGGCTTACAACTAGGTAATATCTATAAATATTAGTGGCTACTTGGCGGAAGTGGAAGGCTCCAGACATCTTTATCTTCTAAATAATTCTTAACCTTATAATATCCTCTTTTCATTAATGAAGTTTTTACATGTGATTTGAATTTTCCCTCGGTGAGCCCTGTTATATTTTTCGGAATTTTATTGTAAAAACTAACGCAGTTGCCTAAAAATGACTTTCTTGACTTAGTCAGTCTAAATCTCTGTACAGCTATCCTATCCTTATTTCTAGTGTTATAATTGTGATAGTCACTGTTCAATTTAAATTTATGTAGATTTTTGCGAACGTGCATAATATTTTCAAAGATATATAAAGAAGGTAAAGTTAAAATATTTATTTCTTTAAATAAATCAAACTTTAACTAATTATCAAATTTCATCAATACTCGTTGAGCCGTCAAAAGCCTACAAACAGATAGACAGACAGTTACTTTAATTTTTATCATATTAGTAAGGAATTAAGGATAGTATGGATGATAACGAGATGGTTGGTTTGAACAAAACAGTTTGTCCAGGTTTGAGGAAGTTGTTATAATGGCTAAGGACGGGAAAAAAATGTTGAAGTCTGGCAAATCACTAGGTGAAGGACAATGGTGGTCGCGATCTTCAGCCACGAAATATCGACCAGAGGGTTGAAAAACAGTAGGTAATTGTCAGATGTTGTAAAACGTCAAGAAAATGCATAGTACGTAAATGACTCATAGAGAGTAAAGTAGACAAAGGAGAAGTGCTCTATCGACCCCAACTAGCCAAATAAGGACAAGCGCGTGTAGCGCTCTCACCATAGCTTGACTAGGCGTTCGTAATCGCTGATCAACGGACAATACGGTTAGTCTCCGGAGAGCGCGACCATGGCTCGGATGACATGTTAAATTTTTAGCCCCGTTTCTTAGTCCTATAACCGCAAGCCATAGGTTTTCAGGCAGCCTAAAAACTCTGACAGCAAGACCTAGACAAGTACGTTTAAAATCGTTACTAATGTCATCTGCTATGTAACTGGAGCCCGGTGTATGGCGACAGCCTCGGCCCCTGTCGCATTTGGGACTGAATATCGTCTGGCGAAATGAACGTGTTGTACACCTCTGCCAGTCCTTTCGGGGAAAGGCTTGACGACGATATGTATTCCTGCAATCGCTTGAGCGTCAGCTGCTGGGGCCCTATTCCTATAATTCGAGATTTTCTGCTCTTATCTCTCACGTTTCAAAAGTCATAGGAGTGAGAGTGAACAAGAAACACCTCGAGCGCCTTAAAAAAGAAGGCATTAGACGTAGCACGAGCTATATGTGTCACGTGTTTTTTTTTTCAATCGGCAGCTTACGTTTGAGTGTTTGCGGTCGTAGAAACAGAATTGTTTGGAAGCGAACCCAATTTTTTAATGGCTTTTTTTAATTATTAAATGTGCATACGTTTGACCACAACACAACTGATGGAAAGTGACGATGCGGTCTAAGATGGAGCACGCTTGCCCATGAGGTGCCGTCTCACTCTTGTCTTAAAGAGGTTATACTTTTTGCTGGGGAACACCGAGGCAGGAAGTGCTTTCCAGTCCTTGGCAGTTCTTACTAAGAAGGAGTTCTAGAAGCGCTTCGTGTGGGTTTTATTAAAGCCTTTATTAGGCTCGGGCTAGCTGGACCCATATGAACTTACTGTTGAAGCAAGCAAGGATGATAAGTTTCCATATTCCAATGCAGATGAAAACAAACATGCAAACACATAATCATTCAAAACAAATCGTTGTCAGCCATTTGAAATATTTAGCACTGACTTAGTGACACGAAGAATGCGTTTTCTAAGCAACGAGTGTAGTGATTTGAATAATGTTCTGCATTACATTTGTGTTATTTGCATTACAGTTTTCTGTGAATCAACGTGCGTGGAATGTGTCAGACAGCGAATTAGATAATAGTCACGTACTTAGTGACTGTTGCAAAGTTAACTATCACGTAATAAAAAATTTGAATTGGATCCAATTTTGTTTCCGGGAATTCGATTTTCGATTGCCATTATTTTTATTTTTATCTATTACTAGCTGCACCTAGTAATAGCCCATGCAATCAAAAAGTAGCCCATGTGTTAATCTAGATATAAGCCACCTCTATACTAAATTACATCAAAATCCATCTATCCGTTTGACCATGAAGAGGTTAAAAACAAACCCACACATACACACTCAAACTTTTGCCTTTATAATATACTAGCTGCGCCCCGCGGTGTTACCCGCGGTTAAAAAGTAGCCTACGTGCTATTCCAGACTATGATCCGTCTCTGTGCTAAATTTCACCCAGATCTGTACAGCCGTTATGGCGTGATTGAGTAACAAATATCCATCCAAACTTTCGCATTTAATTTTAAAATGTAAGTGTGACTAATGTGAAGGATTGCGATTTAATTCTTTATTTTGTTCAATAAATAAAATTGATGATAATTGATTCTAATTTAATCAATTAGCCATCATGTAACATGTAAACATTTAATCCTTGCTAATGTTTTAGTATTAGTCAGCCTTCAAAATCATCATCCACCATTTTCCAGCCAACCATTTCGTGTTTTAGGTCTCCTCTTGTGCTTAATCTTGTCCTTGTTCTGTCTTAGAATCATTGACTGCCTGCCTTTCATAGTGTCATGCAGGCATATTAAAATACTTTTCACACACCTGCTCAACAATGACCAATTACAAATCACGTAGTCCCAACGTATTTCTCATTGCCTCCCTAGGGAGATAAAGTTGTATGAAACTCCCTTGGGAGTTACCGAGCATAGAAATTAAAATTTAATGAAAAATCAGCTTACGGGCACTGTAAGAAGAGTATATTCGATTCGAGTATACATTGAACTAGCACTACCAAATAAAAAAGCAGCTGCGTGATGAGCTGCACAAAATTTATAACAGAATATACATAAGAAGACGGTGTTTGGTGTAACATATTTTCACAGTTACTTTTTATTGCCTCGCAGATGGTGTGAAAAGTAGAGTATTCACCTCTTAGACAAAGCATTGTCTTTGTCTTGGGCAGCTTGAGCCCCTCGCTTCACTCAGGACTCTACGTAACTCCCTTGCTGCGCTCGGGAGTTAACTCTAGAGTCCCTCGTTACGCTCAGGGTTCAATTAGCCACCCACGATGTAAGGCACTGCTTTGTCCCCTCGGTGCTTAATCTACGATTAATAATCATTAACCATGTTTACCAAGCTTCACAAACATCTTAGCTCAAGCAATGGGGTAGGCTGAAAACTAGCTCTGCGTGGACCTCGTCTACGCAGAACAGTGCTGAGCCTACTCCAATTGCCAAAATAATTTTATCATCAAACTCAGTGTAGGTATAATGATATAAGTACTTTTAGTTTTAATATTTTTACTTGTAGTTTTTATTAGTTTAATTCATAGGTTTTGGGAATAAATGCATTTTTTATTTATTTAACCTGAAGAAAACCACCAAAGAGACCTCTTCACTAATATAATTTACGCAATACAAGCGTAAAAACCATTGACGCAGAAGGATGATTTGGAACTTTCACTGCTATGAGTAATTAGAAGCTTTCTCTTTGTAACAAGACGTCATGATGAACTAAATTTGGCGTTTATTTACTCATTTACGCTATTGAACAATATACAACCATAGCATAGGTAGAGCCAATGGTTGTGTATTGGTGAGCTGTGGACCTCGCAGCCGACGTCTGTCCTCCATTACAGGACGCATTCCTCAACCGATTCTCGTAAAATTTTGCGAGCAGGTTCCATGTTTTTTTTATCAGTCGGTTTTTGGGTTTTTTTTACTTGTGGAGATATGAATTTTAGAGTTTGATATAAAACTTGCTTTAACTGCATCTTGCCTGATGTTAAGCAATGATGTGACCTACATTAATGATGCACATTTTATGTTTCATTTCATTGCAATAAAAGACAATAGGGAAAACGTAGTGAGAGAGAGTGAAATGTTGTTTTTTAAAAGAATACCATAGATTTTATACTTGCTTATCCTAAAGAAATATAATTATATAGAAAGCTTTTCTTGCTATCTCTACCTTCCAAAGTGACTGACAAAAACAAGATACTATCGTTTGTTTTTCACATGTCACGTCAAATTTGACAGATTTGCAATATCATTTGTTTACCGCTAAAAAAAATCTGACAGTTGGCGCCCTATTCTAGATCATCGTACTAAATCTCGGTCAGAGCTGCTTATCCATTGGAGATGTGTGCAGAATGAACAAAAAAAAAACAACCATTAAGATCACTTCATTTTGCATCGAAGTGTTACTATTGGTGGGTGTTTTCCTCGCGGACCACTCATCTCCACATCTTCTACAGATACGCAACTTTCTTGTACGCCATGGCCTCTATTGGTATAACTTTGGGCCAAAGCTTGGTTTCAATTTGAAATGGTCAATATTGAACCTTATTACTGCATGACACATTGATTTCTCTCAGGTCACCAGGTTACATACTCGTACATATGTAGATTAAAATAACGTTTCTTATCACGCTTGTCAGTCTACTTACAATATTTAGAGTCTTTTCCAATCCATCCTATTTACAATTATCCTGGTTGAACCTATTAACTTTTCCTCTTAGTAATAAACGTTGTAGAGTCTCGGTAATTATTATACAGTGTTTTGTCTTTTTCGATCAAGTTCAAAAATGTAAAAGAAAGAAAAAGACAAAACACTGTATAACTACCTCAAGGCGAAACTACTTTTATTGCAAAGGGGGTTTGTGTCCAAAGACTGACGTACTGTTGTACACACATTGGTGTCTTGGCCCCAAGACTTGGATTGGTACAAATTTAATATGACCAATGTCTGTATGCCACAGCATTGGTAAAGTCATGGAGTGAAGGATGGTATTATAGTGGCGTGACTATATATCATATCATATATCGTCACGCCTTTCCCCCGAGGGATTGGCAGAGGTGTAATACAACACCCACACTTCGCCGGACGATTTTTAGTCCCAAAAGTGACAGGGGGCGAGCCTGTCACCATACACCGGCCTCCAGTCATGTAGCATATGACATACATATGCTCACACAATGAACGAATTGGTGCGTGCCGTCGGCTGGGTTCGAACCCGCTCCTTCTGGCTTGAAAGGCGGGCCTTCTCCCAACTAGGCTGCCATCGTTAACAGTATTACACGCGCCAGAATAACGCCCTTGGTCTGCCGATATGTCGCATTTTGCGGTGTCAATAACTGATTAGATTGTAAAACCTACATAGGTAGGTTCAGATTGGTAGGTCAATGATGAAAATAGATTTTTACTGCGTAAATTGACTGTGGTTTGCAGAATTGAAAACAATTTAAGAGATAGCTCGGAGATTAGTTCATAGATTTAGATTTGGGTTTTCGGTGAGCAATTTTTTAAGTTTCTTGTTGTATGATGAATTTTGTTTGGCGTAGGTTTGTGTGAAGTATATAACATAAAATTTGCTGTTTTTATTTAGTTTCCTTTTTCGTTTATCTGTGGATTGTGTGTTTTATATCGGTAACCCATACTTCCGCTGGATGACACGCTCTCCTTGCCTACTCAACTTAACTCGGCCACAGCTCATTCCACTTTTTTTTTAAAATAAATCACAAAATATTTACATAACGGGTGACATTTTTAAAGGTAAACAAAACAGACACTCCTGACAATTATAATTAAAATGTTGTACCCTATGTCACTTCCACTATCAAAACGATTCAAATGACATGTCGAAATCCTGTTTAGGCTGTAGGGCGAGCGAAAGAAACCTCATACAAACATATATACATACATAAACTCGAAAAAAATTAAAAACCCTGCTTCTTGCGCAGTTGGGTAAAAACGAAATTTTTGGTTTATCCAATGTTGGAAAATCCTTTGAACCAGTCAAGAAGCTTTACACAATTGTCTTGCTTAATGCCGAGTTGATATGCCAATCGCATATTACAACATTTTGGAATATCCAAATATCAACATTGAAACCGGCTTGAAGTGGCATGGCATGCAGATAGACAGGAAAACAGAATGTTTTCACTTACAACATACCGGTTCGATTCAAACATAATTATGTTTGTGGTCCTTTTATGAGTGGCCATTGTACCGATATAAATGACAATGGGTGATATTGTAGGAAGGTTGGTAAAATTTCACACTCTAAGTCCGAGTTTATACCATGGTTACGGTTTGTTAGTAACCCTGGTCGGTCCATTAAGATTTCTAACTAAGTAACTTTAATTTAAGGTTCCGTACTAGAATCGAGATATTAATATGACAATTAAGGGAAAAGTTTATAACGTTGCCATACTACCATCCCTCATATACGGCTGCCAGACTTGGGCTTTAAGGAAAGAGGATGAAAACAAGCTAGCGGTGTGTGAACGAAAAATGGAAAGGAGTATGTTAGGGATAAGGCTGTCGGACCAAGTAAGCAATAAAGCAATCAGACAAAAGACTAAAATAAGAGACATCATCGAAACTATCAGAATACTGAAATGGAACTGGGCAGGACATAATATATGTAGAATGGACAATTGTAGATGGACGAAGAAGATAATAGAATGGGTACCGAGAGGAGAAAGGAGAAATAGAGGAAGACCACATAGACGCTGGGAAGACATCTTCAACCAAAGACTGGGAATAGAGTGGAGGAGAAAAGCAATAGACAGAAAACACTGGACAAAACTGGGGGAGGCCTACGCCAAGGAGGCGACATCTACACATGACTGCAATATGTGACAATGGACATTTATAATTAATTAATTGAAATTAAGTGTAATTGAAATAAAGGCTTTTTTACTTTTACTTTTACTTTTACTAGAATTGAGAAAATTAGACTCTACTCGTATTACTAAGACTCCGCTGTCTGTCCGTCTGTCACAAGGATGTATCTATTGAACCGTGATAGTCAGACAGTTAAAATGTTCACAGACGATGTATTTCTGGTGCCGCTATAACAACAAATATTACAAAACAGACTAAAATAAATTATTAAGGGGACTCCCGTATAACAAACGTGATATTTTTTCCGTTTTTATAGATAACTGCTATCTATAGCTGCAGATATTTTTATAGCTGCGCCCCGCGGTTTTAACCGCGGTTAAAAAGTATCCTATGTGCTATTGTAGACTATAATCTATCTCTGTGCCAAATTTAATCCAGATCTGTTCAGCCGTTCTGGTGTGAAAGGGTAACAGACATCCATACATCCATTCTTACAAACTTTCGCGTTTATAATATTAGTGGATGGTACGGAACCCTTCATGCGCGTATCTGACTCGCACTTGGCCAGTTTTTAATTTGTCTATGAAGAGCGACAAACAAGCAGACGGCTCGCCTGATGGTAAACGGTAACCACCGCCTGTGAACACCTGCAACACTAGCGGTGCTGTTTATGCATTGGCAAACCCGGAAAGAAAGTAGACAGACACTCTTTTTAAAACACTCCATGTTGACGACTTCTGGCTGTACTTTGACATCAGTGAGACTTAATTCTGGAGCTACTAGTTTATATTATGTTTACGACATATTTACATAGTATATAGAAGTAATATTTGTAAGTATATTTCTAGGAGGTATCCGACACTATATGTAGGTCCGATTAAGAAAAAAAACACAGAAAGTGACTTAATCACCGAGTGCTTTAGGCTAAACGTAATCAAAGCCGTGGTCAGCTGAGCCAATTAACAATGAGTTAATTCATAAATAAGTAAGTACACTTTGATGAATAAGTTTTAGTTAAATAATATTTTTCTCCAAAAGCAAAACCCAGAGAGGCAGTAGCCAAGTTTAAAAAAGAAGTCGTATTTTTTACTGTCCGCCTCATTTTTTTTTTGTACTGAATGTTATACTAGTTAACGTTTGAAAATGATCCCAAATTTGCTCTATGTCTTATAAACCTTTGTATAAAACAATATTTAGTTGAAAATTTAGTTTAGAAAGAGGGAAGTACAAGAGAATTTAAAATGGCTATACAGACATTTGGAAACCATATGGAAAAAAAGCAAGTTTTAATTTAAGACTAAAGAAGTACACTGAATCATCCGCTCTCTCTCGGCTACAGATGAGAAAAGATATGACAGTACTGTAGCCCAATTTTAGACTCCCACGCAGATTATTAATAAACTTCTCAAACAAAAACTTTACAATCTTTTGTTTAAAACAAAACAATTTGATCTGAGAACAATAACTAAAACAATTGAATGAAAAAGAATGTAAACTCACCAAATAAAATAAACAGGAACCAAATCCAAAACGAAACAAACAATTCTGAATTCAAAAAAGTGGCACTGGTCCAAAACAAAATAAATAAAAATAGAATAAAATTATAATGCACTTTTGAATTTAGAAGATTTTAAAAAGCTGCGTTCGATTGAACGATCGGATAGCAACTGGCCATTACATTACCAAGACGCTCAAGTCACGCTTAGTACGGTAAGGACTGAACACTGATAATGATTTTAAAATGACTCATAGCTCTACAAGCATAGAGTTTAAAACTGACAAACTGCTACCAATGTCATGTCACACGACTTTGTCCAAGTGAATGAACGTTTGCAATATTGAGGTCACTGACGCCTTTTTCAAGATAATTTTGCGGAAACAAGCCAGTTAATTACAATTTCAATGCAATAGATAAAGACAAATGATGGCGTGTATTTTAAGCAATTTATTGTCTGTGGTCAGTCATATTGAGTCCAATTGAAATTTAAATTTGGTGTTTTTAATTTGTCTATGTCTTTCTATTTTAGGATTTACAATAACATTTTGATTCTGATGGCCTTGACTTAATGCTATTTTCAAATGAGTTTAAAAGCAGGCGCTACATATATTTTAATACACATTTTAATTTACATTGATACTTACACATAATCACACCTTTTTTTAGAAGGGCAGGCAGAGAAAACTTCTCTTCGCGTGCTACTATTTTAGAATACATCTTCCGCTTCTTCTTCCATGAGTCATTTCATCCACGCTCATCGGTTACATAGACAAATCCTTGACATGGTCTTTCATTAAAATATTCTCGGTTTGGTAGAGACGTTCGTTTAGGTCGACTCTTACCGACTTGATCTACCTCTATACCAAATTTCATTTAAAGCTGTTTTAGCGTTAAAAAGTAAAACGACCAGACACACATACACACACAAACTTTCGCTTTTATAATGTAACTTACTGCGCTCCGTGCTATTACCCGCAGTTAAAAAGTATCCCATGTCCTATTCCATAGTACAATCTATCTTTGTGTCAGAATTCATCCAGATCCGTTTAGCCTTTCTGGCATGATTGGGTAACAAAAATCCATTCATTCACTTCCGCATGTATAATATTAGCGTATTTTGTGGTAAAAAAGAAGGATTGTTATTGTTTAGACTGATAAAAAGGTAAAGATATTTATTCGCCTAAAATATGCTTATAGCATAGCCATTCAGTGTGAACTGGCAAAGTATACATTCGGGCCAGGTAAACGTCAGTATCCTATGCTACTTCCTACTAATATTATAAACACGAAAGATTGTAAGAATGGATGGATAAGGATGGATGATGTTTGTTACTCTTTCACGCCAGAACGGCTGAACAGATCGGGATGAAATTTGGCACAGAAATAGATTGTGGTCTAGAATAGCACATAGGATACTTTTTAACCGCGGGTGAAACCGCGGGGCGCAGCTAGTATTGTCTATATTTTGTTGTATGTATTGTTTTTGACCATGCTCTATGTAGCGATCGGATTTGGTCAGAACAAGCGATGGTGGCGCTCCAGTTTCCACTTATTTTTACTCATCGGTATTTACGGCTACTTCCAAAAGCTCGGGTTAACTTGTTAACTCGGAGTTAACTGCTCATCAGAAGTTAAACTGCTAAAATCATCTTGCGCCACCACGAGTTAGAAGCTAGCCTGGAGTTTGTACAATATTGTAGTGACATTTATAAAAATGTACTCTGAGTGAATTAAACGTGTGTTAAAAAAATTTAACTCCGTATCTTCCGCAAGTGGGCTTACGAGTATTTAGGTAAATAACGTTGTAATGTGTGTCAGTATAAATACATTTAAGCACCGATGTACTATGTCATATTTTATTACATAAAGTTACAATAGGATTTAGCTATATTATAAAAATGCAAAAAAAAAAAATTGCAAAAGAAAAAATGGCAGTGGGCAGGGCACATAGCACGAAGGACTGATGACCGATGGGGTCGAAAGGTCCTCGAATGGAGACCACGTTCCGGCAAGCGCAGCGTAGGACGTCCGCCCACAAGGTGGACAGATGATCTTGTCAAGACCGCAGGATCGCGCTGGATGCAGGTCGCTACCAACCGGTCTTATTGGAGGTCTATGGGGGAGGCCTATATCCAGCAGTGGTCGTCCTATGGCTGATGGATGGATGATGATGAATGATAAAAATGCATATAAATCAGGGATTATCATATAGTGTGACGTGAATCGTGATACAAAACGAATGATGATTACGATTTGTTATACAACAAAAAGATAAGTAGATATATTATTTATCAATTTTTGGACACGCAAATTATCATTTGCAACGATTTGGTTCCATATTCGATTGTACTACGTAACGCCAAAAATTAAGATTAGATAAAATTACTTATAAATATAATAACATAAACTTTCAACGAATGGAATTCTACTGTCTCTACGAGTATAACCTGAGAATTACTAATTCACAAATGTTAACTAAATTAGGCGTGAACAGATCAGCTATCGTCTATGATCTATCCTCGGCAACACTATGATTGGCTTATCTGCCATCAGATCAATTAGACATTCTCAAGATACATGTATAATCAGTGCCCAAATTTGATCTAGCTACGCGGGAAGCAAGACTCTGTGTGAAGCGGGAAGTAGAAATCGTAGCGGAACGCGAAGCAGGAGAGTCTACAACGCAAAATTAAACTAGAACTACTAAAAAAGATTCTTAATAGTAATCACATATCTGTAAATAGTTTGACATTATTTGATTATTGTTTTGACATATTTACATTTATTGAACTGTGACGTGTTAATATTGAAGTTTTTAAATAAATTCTGATTTCTGATTAGTAGAGTAGGAGATTGTCTCGCGTGGTATTAACATATATTTTACGCTATATCTAATAAGAGAGGACCAAATAGTAAGTACACAGTACAAGGCACCACACATTAATAGTAAGCAAGAGCAGTGTCCTCCATACGATTGATATTCTTATTTTCATCCCACTTCTCGCGTCTCTTCGTGTCCCACTTGCCACGAGGACTCTTGCTTCCCGCATCGCTATCGTCCATTGATCCTGGTTATACATTAGAACCCCATTCAGTTTCTTAATGCAGTCAGCTCCGTTTTTGGTGGTTTTGGTTTTCTATTCTGAGCCTTAACACACTTACAAAACAGAGAGCGTACGTTGTGATTTCGGGCAGTCTTGAATACGTATTGTTAAGCAATTCTCAGAGATTCTGTCGAAAACATTTCCGATTTTTTCTTTCCAGGTTTTTCGTTGTATGCGTAGCCTTGTTCCATTTCATGTTTGATACCATCCGTAGTTATGTCTGATTGTGCTTGGATAGGTTTATTTATTTCAGACGCGTCTTCAGCAGGCATGGTCGGTGAGGGCGAAGTGAAGTCGTCGGGTGGAAGCAGGTTCGAGGCACCCTGGAATACCCGTGCTTCGTTGAAAAGATCTAAAATTTAAAGATTGCAACTTTAAAATTATGTACGAGGTTGCACGGAACGGCACTATTAAAGGAAGCTTGTTGTACCATCGAACTAATATTAGGAAGAAGCGGTACGAGTGTGGTTTCTAGTCCACCGCACGTGAACCAAATTCAAAACGAGCAAACAGACACTACACAGTTTCTCAAGACAGCATTATGTTACGTGTATCAATAGCAAAGACAGTCCTTGCTACAGTCTCTACTGTAGCAAGAACGAAACAACACTAATTATCACTGTTGTAACTTGTTGTGTTTGTTTGTGACCACAGTGAATTGTGTGACCTAATTTATGCGCCATGGTTAGGTTTTCGTACCACATCTCCCTTATATATTTTCTAATAGGTTATTGTTTCATTTCATACACTTTATTATTCAGTTTTGGTCTGTTCGTTTGCTATTTATAAAAGTGAAATAAAAACATACGATGTAACTATCTAATCTACCAATAAAGCAGTTGGATTACCTATAGGAAATGTATCTATAGATAATCAGCTGAAACAGTATTTGATAATGCTAACTGCTGCAGCGTACCCGGCATTCTGGCGGCATTGCCACGTTAAATGGCAATGCCAAGCAATGATGCAATGATAGTAAGCTTATTTCGTTGCCACGTTAAATGAAAATCCTTACAAGGTAAGTAGTTCTAAAGGGTCCGGCGACCACTTTAGAATAACTTCTCATTGGCTAAAGGCTAAAGCTATTACCATTTCGTCTAGAAGAAGACAACGAGCGAAGAGATCAAGTAGACCAGTGCCAGACCTTGTGTTTTTGGTTCATGGGTTCAAGTAATAATCATACTTACTTGGAAAGTTTTTTCGCTTTGGACGAGTAGGGTCTTGATCCATTGTGAAAGACTTTACTTAATTCAATTTGTTTAAGCGTATGTCTTAGCCCCACGAATGTCCTAAAGACAACTAACAACACTTTCTTATTTAGGTTGATAAATACCTTGTTATCTTACACTGCACTTTAGTTGTTATCAAATAGTTATCGCAGAATTAAGTGATTATATTTTACCGAGTAATAAATTAAAAAAAAACACGTCTGCCTTATATTTTTACAAATATCAACTGAGTTGTGGATTTTTCTGACTCACTCTCTGGCTGCAAATATCCATGACAATTTATGTTTCTTTGTCACAATAAGACGATATATTGGCTTGTAATTGGAAATAAAGGATTTACGATGCTAAGTGACTGTGACAAAGTGTTATGTGTATGCTCTATTGTTTTATATGGGAATACCAGAACCTTATTAAAAGTAGGTATCTAAGTGCATTTAGTAATGATTTAATTACCTTTAGGCGGACTGAAAATGGATAATCGGACAAAGTAATTTTTTTATTCTTTGAAAAAATAATGCCCCTCAGTTTCTTGCCTGTTCTTCTGAGTAGAGGCTCTTTATCCGAACAAGGCGGTCAAGTCTATTTAAAAAAAACTTTGACGTTCTTATGTGTATCTTTGATACCCAAATTGAATAAAAACATTAAATTTTGACTTTGACTTTTGACTCGAGGCAAACTACTAGTTATACAGTAGATAACTATAATATCTATTGTATGATAAACTCCGACATACCTACTTGCCGAAGTCCGACACATTGTCCAGTCGAAGGCTAGCTTTGAGCGGCCGGCGCATTTCCTTCGCATTATGACGCGAGTGGGCAAGTGTGGGCTACAGTGGGCTAACTTTGTCTACAACTTCATGTTACGGTTTAGTAGCTATCTTGAACTCTTAGAAATTTGTAGAGATTTTTAGTTAATGTGTCAAATATATTTAAGTTAAGTAAAATCATTAGGCCGAGTGGCTAGGCCTGACACCCTATTCTTGATGTGTGAGATGTGTCTTGGTCGTTCTCACTCTTATGACTTTTAAAACGAGAGAGATGACAAAAATTGTCGACTTGTAAGAATAGCCCTCCTGGTACCAAAATTTTGAGGCAGCCTAAAAAATATAATATACTAGCTGCACTCCACGGTTTCACCCGCGGTCTCACAGACGTTATTTTTTTCGGGATAATAAGTACCCTATGTCCTTTTCTGTACCCCACACAACGAGTATGCAAAACTTCATGATGATCAGTTGAGTAGTTAAGGCTAAGCTGTTTGTAAAAACAAAGAAACAAACAAACGCAATTCTCTCAACATTCGCAACAAACTCACTTTCGCAATTATTTAAGAACTAGCTATGCCCCGCGGTTTCACCTGCGGTCCCACACAAACCGTTTATTTTTCGGGATAAGAAGTACCCCATGTCCTTTTTTGTATCTCAGACAATGTGTATGCAAAATTTCATGATGATCGGATAAATGGTTAGGGCGTGAAAGCATAACAAACAAACAAACGAACGAACAAACTCACTTTCGCATTAATACTATTAGTTAGGATAAGATTAGGAATTAACTCTATGCTTAAATATGGTAGAGATCCACGAATACATTTTTACCCATGGTTTTCTTGATCACTAGCGAATGATGGTGAAAAGACGGCGAGCTCAAGACACCTTTATGATACTCAGCAGCTGATGTATAATAATTGATAATGGTTAATTAATTTCTTTAGTGATTTTCCTATAAATTTCTTATCTATGAGCTCAGATCAACCTAGAGGAAAAGATGGAACACTGCGTTATATATTGCTGAAGTCACTTCTTTTTAAACGTGTGCGCTTGGTAAGTTGCCATGAAAAACATTTACAATTGCACGAAAACTAATATACATTCCCAAACTCTACGTTAGTCTTTTCGTTCCAATATATAACATTAGTAGATTTAATATTCTAAAACTGCACATATTTCTAAGAGTTTCATGTTACGGCTTTTTCAAAATTTACTTGTAAAAAAAACTGCACACTTTTTAAAAAGAACCTTAAAATGTAGTCCTGGCTACACTTTTATATTGCACTATGGATATTTATGTACACAAAACTATACCATAAACCAATGCACATAATGTCGAGGTAAGAATCACAAAGCGAGTAGCGTAGTTTTTTGCGTCAATGTGTGCGTGTTGTGTACATATACGACAGTAGCGTAGTTTTTCAATGGTTTGTGGCTTCGCCTAAATCATACGCCGTGCGCCATCTTAATCTCTAGGTTGATCTGAGTCTATGAGAAGACCTAGAGAAGTCTCTTTTTTAGATAAGTAAAAGTATTGCATGATTACATACCTACATACATTTAATTCACGTCTCTTTTCCTTTGAGGTAGGTAGAGACCACTTCTCTCCACTTGCTACGATCCTGGTGTACATCTTTCGCTTTTTCCACTCCCATGAATCTTTTCAGACAAGCTTACAATATGATTACAATGAATCACAATAATTAGTAACATTTTTTTTTTTTATGTAGAATAGGTCGGCGTTGACCACCAACTCGCCTGATGTTAAGCGACATTGTGGTCTAAGATGGAGCACGACGACCTATAAGGTACTTATTCACTCTAGCCTTGAAGTTTACTAGAGTGAAGAAGCACAAAGACGGCAGTTGAGTGAGGCGCTACAAGTGCGCTACTGCTCAGACCCGTCTTCGGAACGGTTACACCGGTCTTGTTTGGTGATGGTTAATTAGTAACATAATTAACCATCACCAAACAAGACTGGTAAAGTGGTGTTAGGCTTATAATATTTATGTCACAAAATTTGTACCTCAATGTTTCATGCTATATTTTCTTTAATTTATGTCCAATAGTGTAAAAAATAAAATCTAACGAAAAAGTTTCCAAGCGATTGCTAAAAGGGGTTCGAAACGACTCAATTCCTCACAGTTCCGGTGTCAAATAACCCTTGTTGGGAACCGATAACTTTTTACTCCTTGACAATTCGAAATTTTTCAACCCTTCGCACGTTTTCGACTTTTTAATACAAATTGAGTGTTAAATTGGACGTCTACGTGACAAGAAGGTAAGTAGACTAAGAAGAGATGTTTTAATGCGTCTCTTTGGCAACAGAACTAGCTGGCTACTTTTTAACAAACATATCGTCACGCCTTTCCACGAAGAGGCTGGCAGAGGTGTATTACAGCACCAACACTTCGTCGAACGATATTCAGTCCCAAATGTGACAGAGGACGAGTTTAGCATTTTACGGGTCGTTATGTTACTTTTTAAATAAGTATGGTTTTTACATCTATTTTTAGTTTGAGAGAAATTGGAATCACAGTTTCCATTGCAAGTATTAAAACAAAATGCTTTTATTCTTTCTTTATTGTTTGAACCGCTAGAGTGAGGAGTTCTGCTTGAGTGGGTGTTGGCTGATGGATATAATCTGCGTGTCCTATAGATAAATAGACATACATACATATCGTCACGCCTTTTTCAGCCCGAGGGGGCTGGCAGAGGTGTAATACAGCACTCACACTTTACCGGACGATATTCAGTCCCAAATGTGACAGGGGGCGAGCCTGTCGCCATACACCGGGCTCCAGTCATGCAGCAGATGACATACAATACGCACATTCTTTCACACAATGAATAAATTGGTGCGTGCTGTCGGCTGGGTTTGAACCCGCTCCCTCTGGCTTGAGAGGCGGGCCTGCCCGAACTAGGCTATCATCGCTGACAAATAGATTTACTTATTTTAATTCTCAAAACAAATATTTGTTTAAGTATTTGTGCTTGTATCGATATTGGCATTGGTTCATGAATTATCTAGAAACATTAAACGTAATAAAATAAATGCTTGCAATAAAAACTTTCTAGATAAAACGTTATCTCAGATTTCGTCAGGTATTTTAAGTCTGTTGATATATTATTAAATGACCTAGTTTCATCGTACTACTTTTTTCTTGTCTTTGTCTTCTCTACATGGCAAATCTCAAATTATGATCACTTTCCGCGTCTGTCAGTCCTTCTTTATCTGCTGACTCCTCACGCAACGGATTTTGGTGTGGTTTTTCTATTAGTTAGGATCAGTTGCGTAATTTTGAAAGGTTTATAAGTGGGTACCGAGCGAAGCCCGGGCGGGTTGCTAGCAACCTAGAAAACTCTCCACCATCTCTCCTAAATAGCGGAATGAATGCGGTCTATGATAAAGCACACCCTGTTTAAGTAGCGATGTTGGCCTAGTTAGAGAAGGCCGGTCTCTCAAGCCAGAGGGAGCGGGTTCAAACCCAGCCGACGGCACGCACCAAATTGTTCATTGTGTGAACACATGTGCGTATTGTATTTCATCTGTTACATGACTGAAACCCGATGTATAGCGACAGGCTCGCCCCCTGTCACATTTGGGACTGAATATCGTCCGGCGAAGTGTGGGTGTTGTATTACACCTCTGCCAGTCCCCTCGGGGGAATGAGGTGACGATATGTTATGTTATGTTATGATAAACAAAGTTCCGTGAAATCGATACTATAATATTGTTTATTTGATACAAGCTTTTTAGAATTATTAGTTTCACTTGTACTCGTACTTATTACTTAGTGAACTAGTTAACAAACAAGTTTGCAAGTCGACAAGTCGACAAGTTTATATTTTTTTGTGTTTCTATTATGGTGTTCGGATGACGAAACTATAATTTGGTACTCGGAACTGTCATGATGATTAAGCCAAGAAGTGAAAAGCATGTTTATTTTTGTTTTTAAAAATTGTTTTTAAGCTAAGTGATTATTTCTACTGCGAAAATGTTCTATTAACAGCGCAATTTATGGTATGGTTTTATTTACAGCGGTGGTTCATCATTTCCAAGGGAAACTGTTAAATTAAACTATACCTTGAGCCTTAATACGTAAGTACTTTGATTTGGTCAAGCCAAGTTTCGAAGTTCTAACAAAGCGAACTAGTACAAAGACGTGAGTTGCTCCATTCAAAGTGTAGGCGCTAACTTCACACCTGGGTAGGTGCCAGACGCTGGACAAGAGACCCTCATGAAGCTACGACTATAATATAGGATCTATATCTCTAAACGACAGACATATTCTAGGATATAATTGTACTCATCAAAATGACCAACTTTTACCATTGGGCCTCAGATCAACCTAGAGAATAAGATGGCGCACGGCGTATGATCTCAGTGAAGCCAAAAACCATCAAAAAACTACACTACTGTCCTATATGTACACAACACGCACACATTGACGCAGTAAAACTACGCTACACGCTTGGTCATTCTTACCTCGGCATTGTCTGCATTGGTTTATGGTATAATTTCGTGTACATAAATATACATAGTGCATTATAAAAGTGTGGCCTGGACTACATTTTGAGGTTCTTTTTAAAAACTGTGCAGTTATTTTACAAGTTAATTTTGAAAACGCAGTAACATTAAACTCTTACAAATATGTGCAGTTTCAGAATATTTAATTTCCTAAGGTTGTATATTGGAACGGAAATGGCTAACGTTAGGGTTCCGTACCCAAAGGGTAAACGGGACCCTATTACTAAGACTCCACTGTCCGTCTGTCTATCCGTCTATGACCAGGCTGTATCTCATGAACCGTTATAGTAAGACAGTTCAAATTTTGCCTGATGTATCGAGGGGTGAGTGATAAAACCCGATAAATTCATAAAAGTGAGTTGCGAGATATTCCATGTTAAAGTTTCTTGCCAATAAAAAAATGATTTCCTGTGAAAACCATGTGTAAATTCTTAACTATTTATGAAGATTACATATTGTATTTTATTATTATTCATGATTACCCAAAGTAGTAATGTAGCTTTTATAAAAAAACAGATTTAAGTAAATTAAAGGATGAGCTTATTGGATTACATCACAAAATAAAATAGACAATTTTACAATTACACGGTTTATTAGTATGAAAATCAAACTTAAAATCTACTTTATTGCTTAAAAATAACCGACCAAGTGCAAGTCAGACTCGTGCACTGAGGGTTCCGTACGTACTAAGAATATTTAGGTGAATATGAATGATTAAAATTGGTAAAAGTTAGTTAGTTTGGAAAACAATTTCAATTTTTCAGCCGAAAAGTAGTGGCCGTCTATAGATTCCAACTGCATCTTTGTATTCGTTTTTTTCGTCAAATATTTAGAAATTCTCAATTTTCGGAATTTTCCTTTTGATTCAAAGTCAAAGTCAAAGTGTTTTTATTCAATTTAGGAATCAAAGATACACTTATGAACGTCAAAGTTATTTAAATAGACTCGACCGCCTTGTTCGGATAAAGAGCCTGTACTCAGAAGAACAGGCAAGAAACTGAGGGGCATTATTTTTTCAAATAATAAATAAATTACAGTCTCACAAATTTTGGCTTACAACTAGGTAATATCTATAAATACTAGTGGCTACTTGGCGGAAGTGGAAGGCTCCAGACATCTTTATCTTCTAAATAATTCTTAACCTTATAATACCCTCTTTTCATTAATGCAGTTTTTACATGTGATTTGAATTTTCCCTCAGTGAGCCCTGTTATATTTTTCGGGGTTTTATTGTAAAAACGAACGCAGTCTAAATCTAAATCTCGGTACAGCTATCCTATCCTTATTTCTAGTGTTATTATTGTGATAGTCACAGTTCATGTCGGGGACCCATTGCGTAGATAGCGCGGACCGCTCGCTTTTGCAAAATAAAAATGGCCTCTACTTCAGCAGCTGATCCCCACAGCAAAATGCCATAGGACATAATGCTGTGGAAGTAAGCAAAGTAAACCATCCGAGCTGTAGCTATATCCGTCAGTTGCCTAATCTTACGAACCGCATAAGCAGCAGAACTAAGTCTCCCAGACAGAGCATTAATATGTGGACCCCATTGCAGTTTGGAATCAATGCTTATACCCAGGAACACCGTCGCCTTGTCTATATGATTGAGTAATAACACCTTGCATCATGCCAAATTTCATGATACTAGGTCAACGGGAAGTACCCCTTGTGTTTTGAGTTGCGAGTTTTCCTTTGAAAATGCTGAAATTTGCGACATAAACGGCTTTTTCATTCTATTGCGTAGACTTAGAAGTTTGATTTTTCACAGCTTCACTTCAAAGCTTCACCGTGAACTTGAGTATTTGATATCAATTTCAACTTGACACCTCCAAGCGTTCTCAAGAAAAAGGGTCGTGATAGGCGGACAGACAGACAGACGGA
Organism: Peribatodes rhomboidaria; assembly: GCA_911728515.1. Lineage (NCBI taxonomy): Eukaryota > Metazoa > Arthropoda > Insecta > Lepidoptera > Geometridae > Peribatodes > Peribatodes rhomboidaria. Next base: position 13,809,474 of record OU452187.1, on the reverse strand, counting down.
CAACTGAGTGATCCTATAAGGGTTTCGTTTTTTTCCTTTTGAGGTACGGAACCCTAAAAATAATACTTTAAACTATTCTTCGTCGCTTTCAGTTTCAACATCATCACTAAAAGTTTTCATTCCACGAATCCACCCGTGAAATTCTTCCGGTATGATCTCTTTGTTGCACAGTGTCATCAAGTCTTTTTTTTAGCTACGCTGATTGGTACCTGGGTCTGGTGCAGCGGCTCTAGCTCTTCTGGCAACACTGTGTCACCGGATAGTGAATTGAATGTCTTTTTGCTCTTGTTTTAATGCTTTTTGGCATATTACAAACGTCGATATATCGTAATACGTCTGTCATGTCATAGTTGTAGTGAATCTTTAAATCTCCTTTTACATAACGAATTCTTTTGATTTTAAGCCAGTTTACGGTTTCGTTTTTATTGTTCTTGTTTTAATTCTTAATCAGGAGAGCACTTAACTTCTTCAGGCCCATCATCTCACTGTATTTAAATTCGTTCACGTCGAATAAACGAACGCTATTTACTTCGATTTATTTCTATGTACTTTCTTTTAAATTTCAACTCTGACTGGCACATGCGTCATACTCGTGATCGGGTGCTGCTTGCGGGTCGCTGGTCTGCTCGTGGTGTAATCACAATGCAATAAGTAAATCTGATAACGTTTAACCTAACCTTATATTAAGACTTAATAACTAACCTCCCTCTACCTGTATTCCCCTTAAATAATAATTAAAGATTTATGTTAACAAAAGTCCCGGTCCCCGGAGTCCGTGGAGGTAAATTTTAAATAAAAAAAATCAACTCCTTGCTTAAAATACTAGCAGAGAAAACCACGGGGCGCGTAATCATGGCGCGTGTTATCATGCAACTGCGGCAGCCGACCGCCCCGCACGCGAAATCTAGCGCATTATCGCGCGCGACGCTCGGCTGCGATTGGCGGGAGACACTCCACTTCGCATGACGTCACGGGCGCAAAGCTCAAAGACACCTTACTGGGTTTTGTATCGCAAGAGTTTGAGTAAAGCGCTTGATTCCGGATAGTGCGAATACCCACTAAGTAAATATAATATGATTGTTTACGATATTTTTCAGTTATTTAACACATTAAATATACTTAGTGGATTTAGATTTTTAAAACGCGTTGCATTTAAAAAAAATCACATAGAGCTATATCCCGAAAATTATATTTGATGGGTTTTAACTTTAGCTTAATTTCGATTTTTTGGAAATTTACCTCAGTGTTAAACTCCGATAAACAAAATTAGCCAGTTTGACCATAAGCGTTACCTTCATATATGGTGATTATAAGTAGGGTTTTGTGGTTGTTTCACAAAACAAAACTTTTTTTTCTTCGTATAACTTGTTTTACAGTATTGTAACCTAAAATAAAATAAAAAAATAGCACTTATTGGATTATTTGGAATGAATATTTTTGTATTGAGCCTTAAAATGACCTATTGGATTTTATAGCTAAAAAGAGCGTAGGATTTTGGGTACAGCAGACTTTTAAACTAAAATTAGTTTTTTTTCGATTTATCGGGTTCTATCACTCACCCCTCGGTATGTCTGTTGCTATTATAACATGATCCTAAAAAATCGGAATAATATAAATATTGAAGGGGGCTTCTAGACAACAGACGTGATTTTTTTTCCGTTTCCGTTTTGAAGACAATGGCTCAATCCAGACCGTGCGATCACCTGCCAGACACATAAATACCATCAGTAGAGGGTGCCAAGTTAGTGTATCTTGATTTTGTTTCATAAAACCAATAAAATCCGGATTATTTTATGAAAGAAAAAATATTCTCACCCTACTTTTTCACTTTAATTATACCTACAATTCAGGAATCACTAGAGATTCCTCAATAACAATGTTTACCACACATAAGAGGGATTTTTATGAGGCGCGTAAAATTGAAGCTCCCTCTCAGTCGTATTTATGGTTGCCTTCACTTAGCGGCTTTATGCTCATTCTATCAATTCCGACCGTTTGATGTCTTCGGGTTTAGTATAGATTTTCTTAGTTTCAGGGGGTTGTCACTCCGCAGTTCAAGTACGTTTGTCCGGTGCACCTCCCGGGTAGGTGCATGGCAAGAGGTTGTCGCTCGCCGCTCGACTCACGCGCTAGCCGCGAACCCTAACTGTTAGTTGTGTATGTTTGGAGTTACCTAGATTACTAGATTAGATATACCTAGCTAAACAAATATTTTATTTGTTGGTCAGAAACAGAATATTAGGAACAGACAGAGATGTTTTGCCAATACATAAATCGGTAAAATATGGACAAGTAGGTTATCATGTGTGTTAAAGTGTATTTATTTACTAGACTTACTTATTTAGTAAAGGTAGGCTATTGAATTAATAAACACTGTTTATCTTTATTGATTTATATTTTCATATTTACCTATGCATCGACAAGTGGGAGCCCTGTGCTCTTGCCGCCAAACCTGTTTCGAGTCAAACAACAATGTTTATTTTCCTTTGCCAGAAAAGAGGACCAAAATGATGTCCCACAGAATAAGCCAAAAACAATTGAATCGGACGCAACGGTCAAAATAAAGCAATAAATCACAGAGAACCTTAAACGATTTCCACTCATTGAATTATTCATATAAAATCTTCAGCATCATTTAACATCTGGAGTCTTTTTATCAAATTTTGGGAGAGTGAGGGACATAGTAAAATTTTTATTGGGCCTATTTTCCGGTAGTAAAGTGTGGTCAATCCAGTCGAGGCATAAGTGGGGTGTCTCGCTTTTATGAAGGACATAACTCTCCCTGCTTCCTTGAGGTGGGATTATAGTGCTCACAAATTGTCTATCCATTGTTTTATTTTGGAAAAGTTATCGTATCTTGGTTAGGATTGACTTGTTTGATTTTTATTAAAAGACTGGTTATCTGCATACTTTAAGTTACACTAGCTGCAACCCGTGGTTTCACCCACGGTCCCACAGAAACCGTTGATTTTTCCGGGATAAAAAGTACCCTATGTCCTTTTCTGTACCCTAAACAACATGTATGCAAAATTTTAAGACGATCGGTTGAGTAGTTCAGACGTGAAAGCGTTACAAAGAAACAAAGAAAATGAACAAAGGCTCACTTTTTCATATTATATGTAGTACCTTTGATTTTAGTCTAACCTCAAAGCAAACACTCATTGGCTTCGTGTTACTTAACAACGCCATCTCAGCAGATGGCGTTGTTAAGTAACACGAAGTCTTGTGTCGTTAAAGCAATTAGTTGCTCACAATAATAGTATTATTACTCGCCAATAGATGTCGGGAAGAGTCATATTTTTCAGTTGAGACTACTCAAACGCCTCCTTTTTGTTATTTTTCTTCCAAGTTTATGTTTAAGTTGATTATCGATAAAACACGAATAAAATGACATTTTCTAAAATTGATTCCTAGCTAGATCGATTTATCGCCCCCGAAACCCCCTATATACTAAATTGTATGAAAATCGTTGGAGCCGATTCCGAGATTCCAATTATATATATATATATATATATATATATTTATATATATTATACAAGAATTGCTCATTTAAAGATATAAGATTTCAGATTAGCCTAGCTTATGACTTATAGGGCTGTATTCTAAAATGACGCTCAGTCATTAAAAAACATATCGTCGCGCCTTTCCACCGAAGGAGCTGGCAGAGGTGTAACACAATAACACTCAGTCATGGATCTCAATTTTAAACTGGTTTTACCCCACATAAAAACGTGTTCTACCCGTGTTACTACCAGTACTACTTAATAAGAACTTATTTTTCAAGAAGAACTTTTTTTTTTTTTTTTTTTCAATATTCATGATAGAGCATCGAAGACATGTCATCGTGACATTATGAGAACGTGACATTACAATACAATACAAAAACTCTTTATTGACACCAAATACAAAATAAATCTTATATCTTTAAATGAGCAATTCTTGTATATATATATATATATAATTGGAATCTCGGAATCGGCTCCAACAATTTTCATACAATTTAGTATATAGGGGGTTTCGGGGGCGATAAATCGATCTAGCTAGGAATCATTTTTAGAAAATGTCATTTTATTCGTGTTTTATCGATAATCAATCTCAACTGAAAAATATGACTCTTCCTGACATCTATTGGCGAATAATAATACTATTTTTTGTGAGCAACTAATTGCTTTAACGACACAACAGAAGATGGCGTTGTTAAGTAACACGAAGTCAATGAGTGTTTGCTTTGAGGTTAGATTAAAATCAATTGTTTATTATCCAAAAAACACAATTTAAAAAAAAAAACAAATACCGAGCAAAGCTCGGCCATCCAGGTACTGTAAACTAAACACTCAAAAATATAGGCGCAATGGGCGGTCTTATCGCTTAAGAGCGATCTCTTCCAGACAACCTTTGGATAGAATAAAAACATTATGATTAAGCCTAAGATTAATTATTTAAGCATTAGATTATTAATAAAAACATTGTGCGCCGAGAGGGTTTTAGCATGCGGGCCTTAGGGCCGTATTCAGAAACTACGCTCAGTCTAGTAATTAAAATATTATGAATATTAAAAAAAAAAAATTAAAAATTATCTATATTTCAAAGTAGTCTGGAATACTCTGCCAGAGTGTGTGTTCCCTGACACTTTTAATCTGGTTGTCTTCAAGTCTCGAGTGAATCGGTTTCTTCTAGGCAAGCACGCTCCATCGTAGGCCGCATCACTGCTTATCATCAGGCATGTTGGCGGCCAAACGCAAGCCTATTAATTTATAAAAGTGGTAGTGTAGCCGTTCTAGCGCGAACAGCTGCTGATGAACACCTCTATTCATGATTTCTAGGCATAACACATTTAATAGAAAATCCCACTCTCCATCTTCGACGAAATTCTTTCTTCCAAAGTAAACAACATCATAATCGGGATAGTGCAGTGCTCCATCAAGCCAAGGTGTCGACAGTAAAACGGCTACAAACCGCGGAATAGCGGATTGACTGCCGCATAAAAACGTAAGGGAAGGTGACAGTTCGCGGCATGGATTCTTTTACTGTGACCTTTAGATGTTGAAATTATTTACGTATTTTGTTCCAGGTAGGGAGCCTATAGTGCCAGAGCAGTGGGACAAAGATGGCTAATATGATGATGGATATGGACACTCCTACATCATCATCATTAGTCTTCGTGTTTTAAGCAATTTCATAAGGTATTGCAAAGAACATTTTTTGGTTATAATTTTTTTGTAAGAGAGCAACGCCACTCATTCACCGGGATGAGTGGCGTACGAGGAGAGAGGCCTATGTTCAGCAGTAGGCGATTACGGGCTGATGATAATGAAGATTTTGTTAAACCTGAAGGGCAAATCAGCTAACATAGCCGATGCTTAACTGAGTCGTCGACGTTGCGTTTGTCATCAAAAACCAACGGGGAACGGCTCAGTATCACTAATGTCTCACAAAGTGCCAGCTGGACTAGACTAGCTGTTCCCTGTCCGTTTTTTAAGACTAACACAACGTCAACGTTTCTGTTAAGTATCGGCTAGCTAGCTGAATTACCCCACAGTTCATATCTAACAGCAATTATGGCATAGCTCATAGAAAAAATGTGATCGTTCAACAACATCAGAGTAACGTCAGTTTAGATGGTAGCGATGGTAGACCCTTTAAGAGTCCGGCAACCACTTTAGGCTAACTTCGCATTGGCTAATGGTTTTCTGTTGCAATTTCGTCTAGAAGAAGACGACGAGCAAAGAGAGCAAGTAAATATACTGATGAGCCTGTAAAGTTATCTACAGACTGAAGAATTGCAATTTTAAATATTTTTTATGATTTTTGTACTTCTCCTATTCTTAAATAACTAAGATTTTTTTTGTATTGTAGATTAATTTAAAAGCTAATGGTGTAGACAACCTCCCAACGTAAAACGATTTTTGATTTCCTTTGTCTATTCTTCCTACTAATATTATAAACGCGAGTTTGTAAGAGTAGATGGATGGATGTTTGTTACTCTTTCACGCCAGAACGGTTGAACAGATCTGGATGAAATTTGGCACACAGAGAGATTATAGTCTACAATAGCTCATAGGATACTTTTTAACCGCGGGTAAAACCGCGGGGCGCAGCTAGTCTATTAAATAAATCAGTCAAAAGTGCCCCTTACATACCCCTTACAAATATCATAGCTCTATTTTCTCGTGAGGACGTTTTTTAAAAAAACATGAAGAGGCGAAGATATAGTTCATTTAATTGCACTAATCTGAAAAATGTCTTCCAGGAAATTGACAAATGGTTTCCAAGAAATTTAACAAGCGCGTTTGTGTGGAAAATTTAGAGCATCCCGCAACTCTTAGATGTCAAAACGAAACCAATTCTAATTACCAGTCAGAGTCTGCTACACCATTAGAACCTAACTTGCCGTAGTATACGGCCACAGATGTGTCAGATACCACTATGGGCTGACCCGTGAAGACGGCCACTAAAAGTCGCCGTGACGCCGTCTTTCCATCCTTTCACCCAGAGCCGTCATAAATCCCGACTAATACGCCGACTGTTCCGCGGCTTGCCAATAAAGCATACACGCGGACGTCCCGCCGAATGTCTGCGACGTGATGCCACCGGTGTGACACGCGGGCGGCGTGGAGTCACGTGGAAGGGGTAGAACTGGCAGGAACAGCGTGGAATATTTGACTGACGAAGCGAAGGCGTCGGAGTCTACTAAGATTAGTCAGATTAGTATTTTGTATATATTAATGTTTATTTTTATACTTGTCCAACGATGTACTTAATAATGTTGAGCCCGTTAATTTTTTTCTGGGAAGTACCTAATGGATTTCAAGACTGTTTCTTTACTAAATATCTAGTACTCTACTCTAAATACTATTAAGCTCACCTGAGTTACATACCTTTAAATTATGTAATTAGGTATACCAATATAGAGGTATAGTATATTTATCAGTTCCAATTTTTTTAAGTAGTACCTACTTGTAAATTTATTGAAATTCAACAAAACTTCATACTTTTGAAGACAAACTTCCAAAAAACTTCCTGGTTCAATCCACTGACTAAAGCATTTCTTAAATCAGTCCATGGATTATTGAAATGTTGGAGCCGTGCGATCTCAGTACGAGGAGAACTACTAGTTATCAAGCCTTAACAGGTAGCATAGCTAGATTTTAATCAACTGATAAAAGACTTAGCAATAATCCGTACAAATATTATAAAGTCGATCAACTCTGCCTGTCTGTCTGTTTGTAGGGTTTTCACGATATCATGATTAATGATAATTAGTTGCAGTATTTCACGAGGAAAGTTTTTGGATACTGTTTTCTGAATAAACGCAAACGAAGTCGCGTGTAGCAGCTAGTAGTCAATATTTTTATTATATTTTACAAACATAGATGTATTAAAAAAAAATTGTATAACAAATAAAATAAAAAAAAAAAAAAAATTAATCCAAAAGAAACTTTTTTTTTTTAGAATATTTTTGCCAGTTCTACACTATCTTTGTTCTACCTATCGGCTTTTACGCGTACCTAGGTAAATATAAGGTATAAAAGTGACGAATGATGGCCAACATTTGAAGGATGTGCACATTCGTACGGTAGTCATGACGAATCTTCGCCGAACGTGACGCGAATGCTCCACGAATGACGGAATGATGTTCAGGGTATGAGGTTATGCAGGCATAACGTTTTATAGTAGGGTATAAAGGCTTTATGGTAAAAGATGTTGTTGGCTTATTAAATTGGTAGTCCGAAGAAAGGTAGATCAATTGAGATTACAGGACGTAATACAAAAAGCATAGCTTATAAAACTGACTTCGTCCGGCGTCATCCATCTAAACAATTTTTGGACTTTTGTTGATATTTCAAAAACTGCTTGACCAATTTCTAAAAATAGGGTATAAGACAATAAAATACAATACAAAAACTCTTTATTGACACCAAATACAAATAAATCTTAACTAAACACTCAAAAATAAAGGCGCCATGGGCGGTCTTATCGCTCAAGAGCGATCTCTTTCAGACAACCTTTGGATGGAATAAAAACATAATGATTTAGCATGGACGGTGGTGACAAGAAGATTGACGATTTTGTTGCACGACATTATTCAACAGGTATGTTTTTTTAATAACATCAGATCACCTTAGTCCAGCCCTGAACTTAAGAACACAAACAAATTTATTTCCGGGTTAGCAACGCATCAACAGCACCGCTAATGTAATAGGGTGTCCTTAAGCGGCGGTTACTGTTTACCATCAAATGAGCTGTCAGCATGTTTCGTTTACCATCAGATGAGCTGTCAGCATGTTTCGTATACCATCAGATGAGCTGTCAGCATGTTTCGGTTACCATCAGATGAGCTGTCAGCATGTTTCGTTTACCATCAGATGAGCTGTCAGCATGTTTCGTTTACCATCAGATGAGCTGTCAGCATGTTTCGTTTACCATCAGATGAGCTGTCAGCGTGTTTCGTTTACCATCAGATGAGCTGTCAGCGTGTTTCGTTTACCATCAGATGAGCTGTCAGCATGTTTCGTTTACTATCAGATGAGCTGTCAGCGTGTTTCATTTACCATCAAATGAGCTGTCAGCAGGTTTCGTATACCATCAGATGAGCTGTCAGCATGTTTCGTTTACCATCAGATGAGCTGTCAGTATGTTTCGTTTACCATCAGAAGAGCTGTCAGCATGTTTCGCTTACCATCAGGTAGGCCATCTGCTTGTTTTCTATTCTTCATATTAAAAAAGGCTTAACTCTAGGTACGACACTCAAACCATTTTTTGGGTTCGCTTGCAGTTGCTAAAAACTGTCTGTATACCTTTATCGTTACTACGTTGAATCTGAGGGATGCTAGCTACGTTTTTCGATGTTACATTTTGAGGACAAAAGACACGTTTTACATGCTTTAGAAGATGGTTATATCTTTTAAGAAAAGTTTTAATTTTTGTACATTCAAGTGCACCAAGATTATTAAGATGGCTTTACGGATATCTACGCCAATCTATACTAATAATACAAAGGGGTAACATTTGTGAGTTTGTAAGTTTGTTTGTACTCGTAAGATGTAATCTCTGAAACTACTGAACCGATATTACACAAATATCCTCTAGACTAATAATATCTCTTTGAGTGACATCCTAACTAATATTAAAAGTGTGAAAGTGAGTTTGTTCGTTTGTTTATTTGTTTGTTTGTAACGCTTTCACGTCTCAACCACTCAACCGATCGTATCAAAATTTTGCATACATGTTGTCTAGGGTACAGAAAAGGACATAGGGTACTTTTTATCCCGGAACAATTAACGGTTCCTGTAAGGCCGTGGGTGAAACCGCGGGGCGCAGCTGGTCCGACATAAACGAGGACAGAAGAGCTAGTCGCCAATAAAACGTGTTAAACACACTAACCACTCTGAGCATACCGCAAGTGTCGCTGACACTGCAATATTTCCAAAACGACGCAATGAGTGTCGGTGGCGTTGAACGTGTTCAACATTTCTTTAACCAAAAAATGACTTCGAAATCTTTTTCAAAGCCGCTAACGATCCTATTGCCTCCAAACGTCACAATTCCCCTCGAGCATCAGGCATCAACCATCAAGCATCAGCCCCCACAAATCTACATGTTGTTAAGCCGCTCCGATATCAGACATGTTTATCTCTTAAAAGACATCAATAACGTCGTTTGGGGTCCTTAAACGCGCCTCGCATCAGGGACATTTGTGTACATCAAGTATCGAGCATTAGGACGTGTGTGGTGTGGCTGCTGGTTTTGGGTATATAGGGAAAGTTGTTTTGTCAAAAACTAGCCATTTTTTTAGTGAAGCTGTTGATTTTAAGCACGTAACGAAATTTGTTTTCTCAAAAACTTGCCGTTTTTTTTGTATTGTGGCTGTTTGTTTTGGGTACTTAAGGAAAGTTGTTTCGTCAAAAACTGGCCATTTTTGGTTTTGGGTACATAAGAAAAGTTGATTTGAATTTAAAAGATGATCATTTAATTTTGTGCTTGTTCTACATCTGAGTGTTAATTTCTATTCAAGTATCTATTTGAAAATACTAGTAGCTTTGCGGCTGACGTCTGTTTTCTTGTATAGGTCGCATTCCTCAACCGATTCTCAGGAAATTTTGTCAGCAGGTTCGATAAATACCTATTTATACAGATTTTAGTTGCTGTGTCAGCTGTTGAATTTATTGAACATACTTACAAAATTTCAAGAATTCGGTTAAGAACAGCGTTCTGTATAGGAAGATAGATTTCCGAATAGAGATTCGGGCAGAAATCCAGACAAACTGAAGCTTAGATACTTCGCACGCTAACGTTCGCTCAGTCGATTATTCAAACAAAGTTATCAACATGACTTGTTTCTCACATTATTCATTTACCGATGGGACGAAAATTATCTTCGAGAAAATGAACCTGCATTTCCATCCCGTGTATTTTCAAACGCCAAAGAAAAACTGTACGACTCCACCATTCAAACCAAACTCACCTCTATCACATTCTAAAAACGTTCAAACTCCGTTTCTTGTCTCTCCCTTAAGCTCTTTTAAGGCGAAGGCTATCGAAAAGAAATTGTAAAATAAAATCAAATGTAATTCTTGGCATTCGGTTCCAATTCGAGACAAGATTGTGAGTGTGATACCTTCGGGCGTTTTCCGTGTATCATTGTATGGAAATTGGTATTTCCTAACAGAACGTCGTTTACCCTTAAGTGAGATTGAATTGGTTGTGGAATTGTTTTCCTATCATATTATTTGTTGTGGCGCCTGACGGGATGTGATATTGAGATGTTTTACGTGAGGGTTGCTATTTTTACTGTGTTTATACAAATTATGTCGTCTGCTACATGACTGGAGCCCGGTGTATGGCGACAGGGTCACCTCCTGTCAGATTTGGGACTGAATGTCGTCTGGCGAATGTGGGTGTTGTATTACACCTCAGCCAGTCCCCTCGGGGGAAAGGCGTGACGATATGTTATATTATGTCATACAAATTAAACATAGGTCAACTATTTAGAAGACACAGATGTCTGGAGCCTTCCACTTCCGCCAAGTAGCCACTACTAGTACATAGATATAATATGATAGTAGTAGTTGTAAGCCAAAACGTGTGAGACAGTATTTTTTTTTTAATAATGCCCCTCAGATTCTTGCTTGTTCTTCTGAGTAGTGGCTCTTTTTCCGAACAATGCGGTCGAGTCTAACAAAAAACTTTGACGTTCATAAGTGTATCTTTGATACCCAATTAAATAATAAATGTGGTTCGTTTGCGGAATTCTTCATTTTGATTCGATCTCGCGGGGAAACTCCACGCATAGGTACCTACTTACCTGGTACGCAACATTGCTCTTTGTAATAAATAACATACTCTACGTTAAAAATCAGGGTGTCTTTTAGCAATGTTTCTACTATAATTAGCTTCCGAAGTAATTGCGGTCTAACATTAAACCCAGCAGCGATCAAAATAAAACCTAAGTTACAAAGAAATTAGATTGGTATTACTTTGTATCAACATTTCTAATTCTTTCACATTATAAGAGACTAGCTGTTATCCGCGACTTCGTTCGCGTTTATTCAGAAAATAGTATCCAATCCCTCCCCGTGATATACTGTTACTAATTATCAAATTATGAGTAATAATCCGTTCCCAAAGAGATCAGAGTCCAACATTAAAAAAAAATACTGGCTGGTTTTGAGTGGAGTTTTAATTTTAGTGGTCAGTTGTTATTTTAGTACCAACTACGTACTATTCTGTGTTGTTATCTGACGCATTTGGTAAGCAGCGCGTTATTTTTTTAAGGGCCGATTTTTCAATCCTTACTTTATTCGCCTAATAACTACCGAGCCAATAATTTTATTAATCTGTTTATTCGACTCATAAACGGTGTTCGGTTTTTCAATACAATTTTAAATTGGGAATAATTAGCTGACCATTTATTCAGTGTGTACAAAAGCTAACTTCAGACAGTTGAAACAAAACTATAAAATATCCACGCGTTAGAAAAGGACTTCGAATTTTCACTTTACGCTTATGTCTTTCGCTTGTCAGTTTCAGTCTAAACGTCACTGTACTCCTAATCTGTGCAAAAGTCGTCGGCTGGTTTGGCTATGGTAAATAGCTCATGTAGTTTGTTCATGGTAGTTTTTTTTTTATTAAAATTAATTTAGTTTCTGCGTGTCGGAAATATCAATCTTTTTTTACAGTGACAACCCATAAGACCATCATTTAGACAGTCTCAACAATTTATTCCATAGAATAAACTGCTATCTGGCCGTTCCACCGACAAATAAAGTTATACCTCAGATAGATGAGTTATTCGTCTAGTAAATGATACCTGACCATTGAAAAACAGAATAATTAGCTATCAGTTCAATAAACACTATTTGTTTGTTTATCTTACCATTGAAAAATCGGCCCTTAGACAAAAAGATTTATTTATTTAGAAAAAAGTATTTTGTTTATGTAGGATAGGTCGGCGTTTGACCACCAACTCGCCTGATGTTAAGCGACGTTGTGGTCTAAGATGGAGCACGACGACCTATAAGGTACTTATTCACTCTAGCCTTGAAGTTTTCTAGAGTGAAGAAATACAAAGACGGCAGTAAAATCCAAAATATTAGGAAGTGTCCAAAAACTTTCCTTGTGATATACTGTAACTGCTAACAGCAGTGAAAATCCTACAAACAGACAGACAGAGTTACTTTCGTTTTATAATTGGTAAGGATAGTAACAACAACAACTCTTTATTAAAAACATAAAATAATTACAATAGTACTTAAATAAGGCTTAACTAAGTTTTTAATGGGCGGCCTTATCGCTCAGAGCGATCTCTTCCAGGCAACCTGATAGTAGGTGTATAAATTATGTAGCCATCTTTTTTCTCAAGATTGAATGAAAACGCAACGAAAAGCCAAACAATTCTAACCACGGGACAAATGTACGAAATCGAGTGGCAAATGTGAAATAATAAATTCCGGCGGAACACTGGATCCAATATAAATAGTTGCGCCCCTCTCGCATCAGGAATCCCTCGTCTTTACTACATTTATCTGTATTAGGGTTGGACGGTATATGAGAGATGTAGTCAAGAAGTTTTACATTTAATTAAATTGTGAAAATAATTATTTGGTTATTGGCTCAGTATCGCTAATGTCTCACAAAAGTGACAGCTGGACTAGACTAGTCGTGTCCGTTTTTAACCTCCGACGCAAAAACCACGGGGTGTTACAAGTTTGACGTGTCTGTCTGTTGATAGTTGATTGAATCAGGCGTTACTTTGCGGAAGTTCATCTTCAAACTAACTTTACGTTAAAGCGGAATTAAACTAGATATTGTCCAAGGAACAAGTTTGTGTCTGTCTGTATGTGGGTGTGTATGTGTGTGTGTGAGAGTCTGACTGTGACATCGTAGCTTCCGAACGGATGAACCGATTTAAATGTTTCTTTCTTTTCGTTTAGAAAGTGAATTAGTCAAGAGTGATCTTAGCTGCTATGTTTGATGAAATTTGTGTCGGGAGTTTTAAAAAAATTTTGATTTAAAAATAAGTAAAAAGGCTAACCTTTTACCGATGGACGAGGAAAAGTTATGTTCTAATTTCGAAATGGTATACACACACATTATTGTATATAAAGCACACATTGATGATGGTGATGATTTTTTTATTCGTTACTAGCTGTTACAAAAAGCAGTATACAAAAACCTTCCTTGTGAAATACTTTAACTACTTATCAAATTTCATCAAGTTTCGTTCAGCCGTGAAAAGCCTACAAACAAACAAAGAGACAGACAGAATTACTTTTGATTGTTATAATATTTGTATGGATATTATGGATTAGGTTTGCGTTAGGTCGTCATCTTGCCTGATGTTGAAGTAAAGATTAGGCCTCAGGCCTGATTTTGATAAGCCAGACGTAAGGCGAGGAAGTGGCGCGGACAAGGCTCAGGTGCGGTACCGCTTCAAAACTTGTTAATAATTATAGTATCAATGAAAGCGACGTGTTGTAAATTACACATAAAGCGACGTGGGGCAGACACGCCGCGTTGTTTGATTTCACGCCTGATGAATCGTGTCTTCGATGCATCCTCGCCTTACGTCTGGTCTGTATATTTTGCGCCTTACAATCGAGCAGGAGCCCTATTTCTACCAGTCAAGATGTCTTTTGGTCATTGTCTATCTCATTTGAAAAGTCATAGGAGTAAGAGTGAAACATTTTATGATATTTATTTATTATTCTTTTTCAAACATAAGATACAAAATTTAGACTTTATTATTTTACCTTAACTAGCGTGGTAAACAATAATTACGTTAACATGAGTAGCAAAAACAGTGAGCCTTGTGAAGTAGTCCTGACTAGGTTGAACCATGTCGAGAACTACTGCAGTCCGCCTTTCTCACTACATGGCCGAGCAAATGTCGCACTAACAACTTTAGAGTGACCAAGAAACATCACGTGTGTCAAAAACCTGCTAGCGTCTAGAAGCCAGGCTTGCCAAGAAGAAACTGATACACTCGAGACATGAAGACACCCAAATCCTATAGGTAAAACTTCAAGGCTAGAGTGAAAAAGTACCTTATAGGTCGTCGTGCTCCATCTTAGATCACAACGTTGCTTAACATCAGGCGAGTTGGTGGTCAAACGCCGACCTATTCTACATAAAAAAAGGTACATTATCGAATCTATATTCATAGAACTTAGGTACTATTGCTTAAGGCCATCCACAGTTTAAAAGAAGCAAATCAATGTCACGAATGATACATGCACGAGTACGCCAAGAGATCTCGGATCCGTCATATTATACCACATACATCATAATATTATGTTGAATATCGTATATCATTCTGATCCTCACAATGGACTGGGCCCTCATTCTGGCGTGTACGAAATTATCACAGTCGCGGTCTCTGTCCCTAAAAAATGTGTAAGAGTGAACGTGACAAAGCTAATGTCGTACGGGCTAGAATAGGGTGCTAGAGGAAAGATAATGTCAGTTTGATAGGATGCTGTTCTTTACGGTTATGCTATAGGTGGCCAACAAGCTAGCGGGCCGCCTGATGGTAACCGATCACCGTCGCCTATAGGTACCTGTAATACCAGGGGCATCACAGATACGTTGCCTACGTTACCTATAGCCCTTTGGGTTTTGGGGTGTGTGGATAGATTGATGTCAGCTGTATTGATTGAGATGCAGTTGATAAGTCATTAAAATCGTCATCAGATCACTTTAGTCTAGTTAGAGAGCAATGCTAGTTTAACAATTTAGGAAAAAAGCTTTTTCGATATGCGTACATCCTACTACTTGCTTTGAGTACTTGCCTACTAAGCTCTCTGAAATTATATACATACTATGAAATACTATAGGGTCAACTGGGGCAAATGCGTCTGTGGGGCAATTGCGTCTTGCGATAATTACTGACAAACCCTTCACAAATTATGCAACTAACGCCATTTTGTACGCAGATTATTGTAACTAAAGATAGAAACAAGTAACATTATTAAAAGAAAATCAATAACCCGGCTGCATAATGTTGTACCCTATGTCACTTTCAATTTCAAGACGATTCAAATGACACCTTGTAAGTCGAAATCCATCAAGCTGTTTAGGCTGTAGAGCGTGCCAAAGAAACCTCATACATACATACCTATATATTCATACCCACATACATAAATGCAAACTTACACTCGAAGAACATAACCCTTCTTCTTGCGCAGTCGGGTAAAAAGATGAAGGTGGCGCTTCAATTTTTAAGGGTTTGTCAGTAATTCTCGAAAGATGTAATTGCCTTACAGACGCATTTGCCCCAGTTGACCCTACCTAATGCCTATTGTATTTAGTATTCAGTCACAGAGGCAAATACAAGCTGTATTTGCTTCCAAGCGATTCTATTTCTACAATCGCTCACGCTCGAACGTTAGCTACTGATTACAATCTTAGTCACTTTTATACCTGTGACGTTTTAAACGAGAGCAACAAGGACGAAAAATGGTAAGATTGAATCTTACTCCTTAAAAATAGCCCTGTAGCATCCCTAGCATGCGCAGGCGATAAAATTCTTCTTGTCACTTTTTGTCACGCGAGAACGTGACAAAGCTATGTTTAAACATACTTCTGTCTCCATAAAAAGAGCTGGCAAGCCGTGGTCGCGTTGCGCTTGCTAGTCCTGCTGGTAACGTTCGAGCGTAGCGGTGGAAGACATAGAGTCGTTTGGAAAAGGATGCAACTTACTAGGACCCCAGGACCTAGTTTTCAGTCATTTGTGAGTTTGTTCCCAGATAACACCCTCAACTGTAACACAGATACTTGATGGGTTTTTTACATAAAATAATTCCCAACCAGTGTCACTATGTACTTACTAGCAGTCAAAGTTATAGAATCTAACACCGGGCGCATAAGATGGGTAGGTACTATCTCTAAGCCACTACAAAATAAATCTAATAATTTCACAAACAATTAAGGGAGTACCTACTTACTTTAAATGAATAAACGTTTACTATTTGAGATCAAATCTTTACGAAAATCTCAAAAATATTAATACACAAAGTAAATGGACGTAATAAATCCTACATTCTTTAAAAAGTTCCATCTCGTAAAAGCTGCCAGTTTCCGTGCCGGAAGTAGTCTCAGTTCGGAATTCAAATTCGAAAAATACGCTCCTTTCCGCTTCCGGCGTTTGATTCCTCCCGTGATACGACGTTTCCTCCCACTGCGATATTTGAATGTGATACTCGGAGTAATGTCAATGCAGTCTACCCACTAAATGTCATTGAGACGTCAGGTTCAATGGACTGTTAAAAAAAAGGGAAAATATTTAAAAAATATTATTAAAGTTAAGTAAAATAAGATAAGAATAAAGAAACAACTCTGTTTATTTTTCTCTTAATAACGCTCTTGACTTGGAGTACTTAATGCTTTTTAAAACATGTTAATTAACCTGGTAGGTACATCTTCAAGTCATATAGAAAGTTATAAGACTTAAAGATTTGGCTAATTATAGACACACTTTTTTAGTTCAAAAAAATATTCCTAAAGGAATATTTTTGCTAGGTATTTTTGGTAGGTAGGTTTCACGCGTGTGTGTTTCTTCCAACAGGCTAGGTTTACCTAGCCTGTTGGAAGAAACACACACGCATGCTCAAACTAGCAGTAACCTACGATCTATTGAAGGTCTCAGGAAGCAAGTAGATGCAAGCAGCAAGAAATTAGTTGGAAGTGGAGATCATTGGAAGCATCAACATAAGTATATTTATTGCCATATAGGTAGGCAATAGTGTAACAACTGGCGAGTTCTTACACGATTTAATAAGTTTTATCATTATTTTTCTCTTGTTGTTTTGTTATCTGTGGTGTGAACAATAAAGAGTTTATCTATCTATCTATCTATCTATTGTCTAAAAAACCGGCGAAGTGTGAGTCGGACTCGCACACGAAGGGTTTCTTAAAAACAGCAATTAAAAAAAATGGCAACAAATCACGTTTGTTGCATAGGAAGAGCCCCCTTAAATATGTATATTATTCTGGTGTTCAGTATTTTTTGCTGTAGCGGCAACTAAAATACATCATCTGTCTAACATTTCAACTGTCTAACTATCGCGGTTCATGAGATACAGCGTGGTGACAGACGCACAGTCAGACAGACAGATGGACGGACAGCGGAGTCTTAGTAATAAGGCCCCGTTTTACCCTTTGGGTACGGAACACTAAACAATAATGTAACTTTTCGGTCCAGCAGTGGACGTCTTCCGGTGGAAATTATAATCATTATGGAGAGTATCTAACACAAAATCATTTACCAGAATATACGTATAGCGAGACGCCTTGCATCGTTTACGAACTCGAGCTCTTTTAAAACGAAACATTGCGTTCGAAAATTGGAAAATTATTTCATACATAAATCTATGTTGAGAGCATAAAAATACTATGTTAGTGCTTTACAGTGTAAAGCATATTTCGATTCCATTTCATTCTACTGATTTCTATAAAAAATCTCAAATAATCTAAATAAATCTACTAATAGTGCATTTTCATCGAATTCACTAGAATGCCCAGTGCTAATCGGATACGAGCAAGGAGTTAAAATTTGTTTCCAAAAATTTAATGAATTAAACAATTATGTATACACACACACACATACGAACATTGTTAGTAATTAAAAATACCGTTTCTGCGCATTAATTTGGTCAAGCAAAGTTAGCGCAGATTTTCGTGTGTTTGTATGTATTTACTCATGTTTTCAATATACGAGCAAATTAAGGCTAATTCTCTAAATCTTAACATACAACTATTACTACGGGACCAACAGCTGATTTTCAGCAGAAATCAGTTCCATTCATAAATTTCATTGCCTGGTGAAAAAACGTATGGAAAAGCTGATGTTTGTTTTGCGATTACAGGGTTGGTCCCATAGCGGTACTTTTATACACCGCAGCCAACTTGCTTAGTCAGTCATTAAATTAACAGCCTTTTTACTAAACAGCGCCGTTCAACTGTCGTTCAGACTTCAACTCAATACATATTGTGCTAAACGAAAATTGAAAGTGAATAAAAACATAGTAGGCCTGCTTACGAGTATTGCACCATTTGTAACCGATCACGTCAAAATTGAGGCATAAAGATTTACAAACCATAAGGTAGGCGCGATTAGAGAAAAATGGGAGCAACCCCACAACTTTCAATAAAATTGAGATATCAATAAACTGTAACACAGATTAAGTAGATACAGAAGCACAACTTCCGCAAAAATCTACCTTCGATGATGTACCCACCTATATTACTACTGTAACTACCTACCTACCTATTTTTACCTATTTTCCTAGAAAAATCGTTATTTTATGGGATTTAAATGATAAACCATAAACATGAAAATATAATGATAAATAAATTCGGGACACTTCCACACACGATCGCCTGAACTCAAACTAAGCAAAGCTTGTACTATGGCTGCCAGAGACTGATATCCGTACTTAGATATTTTTAAATACATACTTAAATACATATTAACACCCAGACATAGAGCAAACACAAATGTTCATCACATAAATGTTTGCCCTAGGTGGGTATCGAACCCACGCCCCCAAGCTCAGAAGGCAGGTTCACTACCAACTGAGCCATCAAGACAGTCAAAAAAACTCAATCCTTAGAACTTTTCAATTATAAAGTAAATATATATATAGTTATATATATAGCTGCGTCCTGCGGTTTTACCCACGGTTAAGTAGCTTATATGTTAATCCAGGGTATAAATACCTCCACGCCAAATTTCATTAAAATCTTTCCACCCGTTTAAGCGCGAAGAAATAACAAACAAAAATGTACACTTACACACTCACAAACTTTCGGGTCTATAACATTTGTGTGATTAGTGTGATACAATTAGTTTGTTTCACGTTCATTTACTTACACCCCAATGTGTCCTAATCTGTATCGACAAGTTTTTCTTTATTATCTTTTTTTTAATCCATAACTACTTTACCTGCTGGCACCTTATTCTGTACATAAAAAGTAAAACAATAACTTTCTACTTGTTTAATGTGATCTTTCAAGTTGCCCTTCTGATTATTATGTAGTCTGTATCTTGAGGGTGGTTTGAATATAAATTTTAATACATGCAACATTTAATAATAACTTGCGAAGCGTTTACTAGGGTCGGAATTGAAGTATCGATTTTATTGCGGTTTCCAATTTGAGGAAACATTTTTTGGAGCAACAAAATTTTATTACTCATCCATACATATTTTGTTTAGTACCTACTATGTTTGACTTGCGGTTTTACTGTAGAGTAAATTCTCAATTTTTTAAATAGACACATGTTTGACACATATCGTCACGCCTTTCTTCCAAAGGGGGCTGACAGAGGTGTAATACAACACCCACACTTCGCCGGACGATATTTAGTCCCAAATGTGACAAGGGGCGAGCCTGTCACCATACACCGGGCTCCAGTCATGTAGCAGTGACGTACAATACGCACATAATTTAACACAATGAACAAATTGGTGCGTGCCGTCGGCTGGGTTCGAACCCGCTCCCTCTGGCTTGAGAGGCGGTCCTTCTCCAACTAGGCTATAATCGCTTATTGTTTGATACTATAATAATAACCAATTACATAATAACCACTAGCTTTATTGTCTATTACTCATAGAGCACTAGTTTTATTATTAGATAGGGTTGCGTTTGGTCACCATCAAGCCAAATGACAAGCAGCGATTCGGCCTACGATGGAACACGCTTGCCTAGAAGAAACCGATTTAATCAGGATTTGAAGACTTCCACATTAACAGGGCACAGTCTGGTAAAGTACTTCATACTCTAGCGGCCCGCATAATGAAAGTGGAATAGACAATTCGACAATGTTCCGTACTTCCACTGATCAAACGAAAATAACGCTATTATAGTATAAATAGAAAGATATATAAAATAAATAGAGCTAAAAACTCTATCTTTTTAACAAATAAATAAATTAACAAAAACCTTGACATGGATTTTCATAAACACCTGTTTTCATTAAACATTGTTTTTAACCACCACCTAGGGCAAACATTTATTTAATGAACATTTGTGTTTGTTCTATGTCTTGGTGTTAATATGTATTTAAGGATGTATTTAAAAATATCCAAGTATGTTTAACAGTCTCTGGCAGCCATAGTACAAGCTTTGCTTAGTTAGGGGTCAGGCGACCGTGTGTGGAAGTGTCCAGAAATTATTATTATTATTATTATTATTATTATTATTATTAACTAAGAACACTCCCGACTAATTCACCTTTCAAACAAACTCAAAATCGGTTCACCCGTTCGGAAACTACAATGCTACAGACGCACACACACACCGACACGTCAAACTTATAACATCCCGTCGTTTTCGTATCGGGGGTTAAAAAGTCCTAAATCGATTCCATCAAACCTTTCAGCAATAACAGAACACTTAACGTTTTTTATAGCTCTAAGCAATTTTTCCTTGTCTCGAGCAATTGGTTACGTTCAGGCAATTCGCAATTGGTTACGTTGAGGCAATTTGCGAATGGAGATGCATTGCCTCGTTTTTTGTTCGATACATATCTATTGGGGCTTGAGATGGTTGTTTAGATGTGATTGAGAAATTATTATTGTTCGAATATGGTTAGGCATTTTGTTGGGATGAGGTTTTTTTTTATACATATTATGTTAAGTAGGTAAGTACTTACTTGAGTTGTTTTATGTATGAAAGGAAAAACAATGTTTGAAGTTCGAAAACGTTGTTTTTATTGCAGCAGAAAAAATATATATTAAAATCTTTCCATCAAGCGAGGAACTTGTTCGACTCGTCACTCAGACTTAAAAAAAACTGTTTATCCTAACTAATATTATAAATGCGAAAGTATGTATGTTTGTAACGCTTTCACGTCTCAACTACTCAACCAATCGTCTTGAAATTTTGCATACACGTTGTCTGGGGTACAGAAAAGGACATAGGGTACTTCTTATCCCGAAAATATAAACGGTTCCTGTGGGACCGCGGGTGAAACCGCGGGGCGCATCTAGTTTTTACATTTTTAAAGAATCTAGTATTTTCTTGCTTTGTTACAAACCGCTTCTAATGTAACAAGCCGAGAACTGACAATCGAAAATCATTAGACTCGAGCTGTCAAAATGACATTAATGACAATTCAGTTGCAACTGACAAATTGGATAGATTAGCATCTAGTCAATCTGTCACCGATAACGAGTCGAACTGAATAACGCTTAATGTGAATATGATAGGGTGCATTTAAACAAAACATTGAGAGCCACTGGTAGTGCTAAGCTATTAAACGCATTTTAATTTCTATGAAAAAGTAAAACATCTAAGCCCTTATCCTTTTTTTTTAACAACAATCCCCTTAATAATAAACGTTGCAAATAGTTGCAAATAAATAAATTAATGTTTTGTCTTTTTCGATACAGTTAAATATGTAAAAGAAAGAAAAAGACAAAAAATACGTTAACAAAGGCTTTACAACTTTTATTCGCAAGGGAAAATAGTAAGTAAAATGCACAGAAAAGGGCTGATTTAGAGAAGTGTAGCTATTAGAGAGGGGGGGAGGGGAGATAGAAAAAAAGAGATACAGGGTCAACTAGCGCAAATGCGTCTGTGGGCAATTACGACTTTCGAGAATTACTGACAAACTCTTCACAAATTAAGCGCCACCTTAATCATTTTAAATAAATATATAAATAAATTCGGGACACTTCCACACACGGTAGTCTGACCCCAAACTAAGCAAAGCTTGTACCATGGCTGCCAGAGACTGATATACATACTTAGATATTTTTAAATACATACTTAAATACATTTTAACACCCAGACATAGAAGAAACACAAATGTTCATCACATAAATGTTTGCCCTAGGTGGGAATCGAACCCACGCCCCCAAGCTCAAAAGGCAGGTTCTCTACCAACTGAGCCACCGAGGCAGTCAAATCTTTCAATCTTTAGTTGCAATAATCTGTACAAGATGGCGTTAGTTGCGAAATTTGTGAATGGTTTGTCAGTGATTCTCGAAAGACACAATTGCCTCACAGACGCATTTGCCCCAGTCGACCCTATAGAGAGAGATCTAAGATAATACAATTCTTACAGACAGGTGTCAATTTATGTGACGTGACACTACGCGTTTTTTTCCTCTTTCCTAAATGTTTTGAATGTAGTGACGTGCTGCATGTGACAAGCGTGCAACAAGCTACGCGCTACAAAACTTGTCCATTGTCACACCACATCCTCACGCTATGCTTGTCGCTTTGTTGGGCACCGCGACTTATTATCATCTAACTGTGGATTAAACCCTAAACTAGATTCACATCCATCACCAATAGAATTAGCGTTAGCGGATGAATTAGCGATTAGGTGCGATGAAAGCCGACGCGTCACGCGACAAATGTGTGTGGCGCGACACTCAGCATTTAGCGAGTAAATTCGAGGTTTTTTTTTATTTAGAATAGGTCGGCGTTTAACCACCAACTCACCTGATGTTAAGCGACGTTGTTCTCTAAGATGGAGCACGACGACCTAGAAGGTATGTACATAACCCCTCGTTTCGCCTTGACGTTTTGTAGAGTGAATTAATGCAAGGTAATCAATTTCAAATGGAACTCAAACCGAAAATAATATATTAGACTATGAAATATAATACACATTAAAATTTGCATAGCGACGATAGCCTAGTTGGAGAAGGCCCGCCTTTCAAGCCAGAGGGAGCGGGTTTGGACCCAGCGGGAGGCACGCACCAATTTGCTTAGTGTATGAACGTAAGTGCGAATTTAATGTCATTTGCTACGTAACTGAAGCCCGGTGTATGGTGACAGGCTCGCCCTCTGTCATATTTGGGAATGAATATCGTCCGACGAAGTGTGGGTGTTGTACACCTTTGCCAGCCCCTTCGGGGGAAAGGCGTGACGATATTTTATGTCAAACCCAAAATAATTTAATAGAGTATTTATAATTTGAAATTGAATGTGTTATATACATTCATTTTATTTTCTTAAAAACAACTAAGAAAACCTTCATGAGAAAGGTTGGAACAATTTGTTGCTGACCCTAATCGTAACTCTCCTAATCCTACCTCATAAAATAAATGCGTATTTGCTAGTTTGTTTATTCGTTTTTACGTTTTCAAGCCTTAGTTATTCAACCAATCTTCATAAAATTTTGCATACACGTTGTCAGTTGTACAGAATGTGCAATTTTGTTGACATTCATTATTTATTCCTAATTAATATTTAGGCAAATACTGTTTTGACATTTATAAAGTCGTGTATTGCTTGACATTTATTGAACTGTGACGTGTAACTTGAGGAATAAATTCTAATTTCTGATTTCTGGTTCTTTCGTACCCCGCCATCAGTGTGACCACAGCCTTAGCGGGTGGTGCGTAATGAAGTTTAAGTCAGATGCTCATGCAGGCCGTACGCGTGACAACTGCCCGTCTGCATGAGGTCTCGTCTGCCATAGAAAACCTCATTGGAATGAACTACTAGCCTGCAACATTTCATGACAATCGGATATACCGAACGCAGGCTCGCGTCGGACAAAAATATAAACTTACTAGCTACACCTCGCGGTGATGCCCGTGGTTAAAGAACTTATATGTTAGTCCAAAGTATTTTTCTTTTATTTATTTATTTTTGGAAAACATACTGTGTTAGTCTTACTGTAATAGTAAATAAGAAAAATAGAGTGTCTAATTTATTATGACAGTATGGCTACATGGGCTACCTTCATCCCAAATTACATCAAAATCCGTCCATTCGTTTGAGTGTCATGTAGTCAGAGGATCGTGCAGACCACACGCTTGACAACTGCTCGTCTGCATAAGGTTTTCTCAGGAGACTCTGAGGACCTTTGCTCTGCTCGGTAAATGACTACAGCATTTAGAATAGAATAGAATATACTTTATTTGCAACAGGAAACAAAAAAAACACATAACAAAAAATAAAGACAGAAAAACAGGTTTCCTGCCACAAACCGGCTCCAACTCAGCATAATGCTGGCTAGTGGTGGCATTTATTCATAGCACACCATGATTTTGAGAACCTTTAAGCACGCCTCGGGTGTCACTGTACAGATATCTTAAGCGACGACGATCGCTTACCATCACGCGGTCTGCCTGCTTCTTAACCACAGTACGACACCAAAAAAAGATAAATCAAAATCACACGCACGTTTTCTAACACCATTCTCTCATTCACAGATAAACACGTCTCAGGCCCCTATTCTAAAGATTATTGAGAGCCCGGATGAAATATCGGCCGCGTGACACTCGGGTACGCTGATCCTGTGATAAATACTCGCGAATGTGACTGGGGATGGATGGGAATTTTAAAATGTGTTTTTTTGGCGTGAGTGGGGTTCGTTTTCTATTTAAATGTATCTGTTTGCAGGTTTCAACAGATCAATTAAAGTTAATCGACGGATGGTTTGATCGATTAACCCTCTACGTAAAAAGAGAGTAGTCAAACTACTCTCTTTTTATGTGTGTCTGTTTGTGGTTTCATAACTCCTAAACGAATAGACCGATTTCGATGTGGTTTTCTCTGCTGGGAAGCTGATGCGTTCGAGATAGTTTTTTTTGGCTTTTTTGGTTGTCAGGGTTTTTCATAATTCACAATTTATTATATGAGTAATTGTAAGTGTCGTTTAATTTCAGTTATGATTTTTAGGCAAATAGGTAGCAATAGAATTCTTAAATCCAAATATGAACCAAAGTTGTCTAATGCACGCGGTCCACTGCGAGCGTAGCGGGTTCCATAAGGACTCCGTTTACTAAAGACTTTTTTGGTTGAACCTAAAATCAAAATTTTGATTGTATGGCCTAACATAAAGGAAGTCCGTACGAAGACCGCAGTGGAAGGCGTGTGTAAGAGTACCATTCCTGGCCCGACTGCAGATGGCAGCAGCAGACGACGACACTTCTGGCTTGTACATACATATTTGTATGAGATGCGTTATGCAGCGAGCGACATGAAGCATCTGCCGCTGGCTTAATGTCGCTGCGAAACGTATCTCATTCAAATACATACAAATTGAAAGTGTCGGACAGGACAGGTACAAGTCAAAGTCAAAGTCAAAATGTTTTTATTCAATTTAGGCATCAAAGATACACTTATGAACGTCAAAGTTATTTAAATAGACTCGACTGCCTTGTTCGGATAAAGAGCCTCTACTCAGAAGAACAGGCAAGAAACTGAGGGGTATTATTTTTTCAAATAATAAAAAAATTACAGTCTCACAAAATTTGGCTTACAACTAAGTAATATCTATAAATACTAGTGGCTACTTGGCGGAAGTAGAAGGCTCCAGACATCTTTGTCTTTTAAATAATTCTACGTACGACAAAAGCGTTGTTTTTGGATGGTTGTTGGCTTCACCTAAATCATACGCTGAGCGCCATCTTATTCTCTAGGTTGATCTGAGATACATACAACCAAAATGGTCAACCAAAGATTTTCCACAATCGTAAGATTTTCGAAACCACTTTAATAATCCAAACCCATCTCCCAGTCACACTTGAGCTCACTAAAAGCGTGTCCAAAAATTTTAATAAAAAACGCGTCTGCCATTAAGACCGCTAACGAACCATGACAGAACCGTCAAATATCTACACAAAGGCACTTTTAAGCAATGACTTAATTCTTGGACTAATACACTGATGAACGCGTCCCTTGGCCATCCTTGCTTCTAATGCCGCCGCGTCACATTGGCTTAACTTTAACTCCAAGCTTGGCGCCAATTCGAAATGGCCAATATTAAACCTTATTACTACATGACAATACTACTATGGCTTCAATATAAACTTTATGTCCAAAGACTCACATTGGTGTCTTGGCCTTAAGACCTAAATAGGTGCAAATATGACCAATATGTGGACGTGGCATAACATGCATTGCTAATCTTAATATTAAGTGACTACGTCAAAGACCTAGTTAAAGTATGCCAGGTTATTACTTTGTATAACAATTTTGGGAATCTACGTTTCAAGCTTCAACTAAATCATAAAACGTCATTTCTCAATATACTCGATACACTTTGACGTTCATGAGTGTATCTTCGATACCCAATTGAATAAAAACATTTTTATTTTGACTTTGATTGAGAAGTTTTTGGCGGGAACCGTAAAGGTGGTGTCGTGATTTCATTTTATTTTCTAAAACTTGTGATTTTTCGAGTGTTACAGTGTAGTAAAGTTTCAGTAAAGTATCCATCACTTTACTGCAATGGGGGAAGGGGAGGGAGTCATCGTCGTCATCATCACTCTATCATTTGTAAATAACTATATTAATTTGACGCTGTCAAATGCACAAGACGTGCAACATCAAATTCCTCTGGACAGGGGAGCACAAATAAAAATAAATAAGTAGTTGAGATCATGTCAGTTAGCTGCTACTTACAAAAAAATAAGGCGTTTTTTTATTGTATTTATCTAAATTTGTTTTTTGCTCACTTCATGTCTCTAGAGTTTATTCATTCAAGCTTTAATACGAGATAGACTGTCGTCCCTTTTTAATATTAGCTGAATAACAAATAGGTAACCATTCGCTTTATGAAGGAAAAACCTATTAACGAACGACGGATGTATCAGGGGGGCTATTTTGGAAGGAACCGATAAAGTTGCTCGGCGAATTTCGAATGAACGAAATTTTATTTTACGATCTGTGTTACAGTTTTCATTGAGATTATATTTCAAGAAAAAACCTGATGGTAAGATGTATCTGCCTTAAGTTTTGTGGATTTTCCTAAATTACTATAACCTATTCCCCTTAGCAATAAACGTCATAGAGACTGAGAATAGTTATACAGTCTTCTGTCTTTTCCGATCGAGTTCAAAAACGTGAAATAAAGAAGGAAACAAAACACTGGATAACTATTCCGAGGCTATACAACGTTTCTTGCTAAGGAGCTTAGACTATTTTTATTAATATGTACAAAGGCATATTAGTCTATTTTTATTTTTTTAATTACATTTGAAAAGCCCATCCCCGACACAGGTCGGACTTATTTGCCATATTTGACTATATTAACACAGCAATAAGCTTAAAAGCTACTTGCCTAAAAGCAAGCAGGTAAGTACATTTCAATCAGTATTTTTTTTATCATCATCATTATGTTTGTGAGTCTGTAAGTGTATATTTGTTACTTCTTACTACTACTACTTGATTGACCGATTTTGACTAAACTTGGTATGGAGGTAGGCAGTAGCTAGCTGCTAAAAAAGTAGCCTATATGATATTCCGGGGTAAAAGCTACCGTTAAAGCTACAGTTCACCTACAATATTATTCCTATCCTAGGCTATTGCCTCATCGACCTACATTACAAATAAAATCATCACAGAGAATTGTTCGATTTTCCAAAATATCGCTTCACTGCCAAATAACCCCCTCCAAATATTGTGTAAACACCCCAGAACGCGACAAAATAAAATATCTATTACTATTAACGTAACGGGAGGTCGTCTTAAACATGACTTAATATCAGTCGAGAAAAAATTACAGCCATTACTGAATGCGGATGTTTTTTTTTCTTTTTACGCCGATATATTTTGTGCGTAAACATTGGGATGGAATTGGAAATTGCGAGTGGTTTTGAAGTCATCAAGTATCATTGTTATTAAATTATTAAAAAAAAGTTTAAGGTAGTAGGTACTTACTTTCCTTTTTAGCCGACTGCGCAAGAAGAATGGTTATGGTTTTCGAGTGTATGTATGTATTGTATTATTTTTTACGTCTTGTAAAATTATGTTTTATGATTATCAAGGCCGCTATTTTTTTAATATGTTCCTGTCCATTCAGGTTGCCTGGAAGAGATCGCTTTGAGCGATAAGGCCGCCCATTAGGAACGTAGTTAAGCCTTATGTAAGTACTATTGTAATTATTTGGTTTTTAATAAAGAGTTGTTGTATTGTATTGTATGTATGTATGTATGAGGTTTGTTTGGCACGCTCTACAGTGTAAACAGCTTGATGTATTTCGACATGTGAGGTCTCTTTTTAATCGTCCTGATAGTGGAAGTGACATAGTGTAACCCCCCCTATAATATATATATATGTATCCTACCGCGCGTCCTTATAGTACTTAACTATCTACGTATTTAAAATAAATATTATTTACTAGAAATTTTAATATGTTTTAAAAAACTCGGCAACATTTCGTCTTTTAAAATTAATAGTTTTGTTTTGTTTTGGCCAGTGATTCGTCTAATGTAAACCCTTCGTTGTGATCCGTCTTAACCGCAAGTTAACGTAATTGGGATGTACTTATACCTATTTAATGAATTTACCTACAATTATTTTACTTTATATCTATGGAATCTAACAAGAAATACTGAACTGTACGAATTAAGTCTCTATTAATCTACCTATTTCTAACATAAAAATTATAATTATTAAATTCGTAACCTATACTGTAAATCTATAACAACCTCTCATAAGTATTCCTGAATCAAATAACTTTAAAAAAATATTCTTATATGGTGTACGTGTCTACTGGTTTTAAATCCGCAAATTCCCTTTCATTCAAGAACTTTCGATTTCATAGGGAATTTTCTAATGAGAATTTAAGATTTTTCTAATAAGATTTTATTTTTTTATTTCAGTAATTTAGAGTTTTAGGTATTAAAAAATTAAGATATTAAAATACATAATTTGTTGAAGGCAATGAGTAGTGCCCCTCCCTGCACTAGCTAGTCAAAATCGACATCCAGACTTGGACTTTCGTCCTCCTTCTATTATGTAATTTAATACATAAGGGGACCCCCAAAGTGACATCTTGTAATAATATTCGTAAATATGACATCTTATCGTCGTATTTACTAATTATACGTCACAAGTATATTAAAAGACAGAGAGGACATAATCTTTTAGCAAAGCCCCTGTTTTAATTGCGAGAATCTTCCGAATCCGATCTTTCGAATTCGAGAGATTCTCTATAGGAACTACCCCGTCCTACCTCTAATCCCTATCCTACTCAAAAATAAAGAATTTAATAATTTAAAATGAATTTACATTTCAATCTTACAATGCTTTATTACTTTGATAATTTCTGCAAATTCGAACAAAAATCTGAATAGTTTATTCTAACAATAAAATCAGACAAACTGTATTAAAATTCGAAGATTGAATTATTTATTTTAGTATGAGGTGAGAATACAAATATGTTTCGCCTTTTTGGGAGACAATTTGAATTCAACAAGTTCTAGAAAGTAAAAGCTAATTTGAAGTGTCAGATTCCCGCCTTTCTATAGGAAGGTCACTAACAAGGTACTGCTTTGCTTGACCTTATATAGATTCTACAAACCAGAACTGTTTTA
Organism: Peribatodes rhomboidaria; assembly: GCA_911728515.1. Lineage (NCBI taxonomy): Eukaryota > Metazoa > Arthropoda > Insecta > Lepidoptera > Geometridae > Peribatodes > Peribatodes rhomboidaria. Next base: position 13,779,685 of record OU452187.1, on the reverse strand, counting down.
TATTATATTCCAATGATTATTTTAATCAAGTCTAGGAAGATGGATACCATTTATTTTTGGTAGATTTTTAATATAAGCTTGTCTTATTTTATTCACAAACTTAGGTGATCTCTATTTGATCTAAAATGCTTTAGAACTATTGCGTTCAGATAAACATTTTACAACTGTTTAGTATTTCTTTTCAATTCTCGTACATTTAATTTATCAAACGGCCATTTCAATAATAGACCTTCTGCAGAACCAAATAAAGGACTTTACCCTTATGATACTTTCTTTAAATATCAAAAATGAAAATCAATGTTCTTATTGACCTTTTAAAATAAATTCAAAATTAATCTGATTGATTACACCTTTCAATTCGAATGACGTTATTATAATCATTTAATAAACTCCTTCAAACAAATGTTAATCTTATTTTAAGACCCATTATGTTTAGAAAATATTATTTATCTTTGAACATTAAATTTCTGCAACAGAGTGAAGTAGGCATAAAATAATTTCAATAAAATTGAATATCTTGTATGCATTTACAAACAAATAACTTTACGTCTTTCTATCGACTTTATTATTTATTTGAGATAGAATTAAAGTTCGTCAAAATCTCCTTAAATATCATGAGTTCAAGAACATACAAAATAAAATGGCAATTTTGAATCTTAGTTTGATTTTACATTGTCGCTAGAACTCTCAAACTTTTCTAAAACAAATGATTGAAGATCATAGATTTATTCATATTAGACTATATTTGTTAAGTAGAAATCTTGACTAAACTTTCGTTTTTCTATCGATTTATTATTTACCTAATGTTTGATAGATATTAAACTCCGTACTATTAACAAAATCTTCTTAAATAACCGAAATTCAGGAGCCCACAGAAATAAGATAACAACGTTCAATTTCACACTGAATTTTAGATTGATTTTACATTGTTACTTGAACTCTTTAAATATTCCTACCAAATTAAACCATCTTTATGCAAATTTGTAGAGTATTTTAACTACTAAGCGTTTACTAAACGTTTACCGCATCTTTCCTAACTCAAAAACGTATCGCGACAATTCAAACCTCGCCTAACTTATAGATTTAATTATTTATTTCCTATTCCCATAGACCTACTAAATTTCTCAAGATTTTGGTGATGGGTTTCGACATCACATGTATGAAAGGTGATTACCTACAGAGACCTACACGTAAATGACGTCCCTAGTCTAAAAGCTATATCCCACTACCCCCCTGAGATAGAATATCTCATCTTGTTACCCCAGCCCCTCTAAATATGGCATTTCTCCCACGCTCAAGTTACTCTGCCAACTACAATAACCCACTATAAGTCTGGAGTGGCAAACTCCTTCGAACCTTCAGCCCCTAACATCCCTACGAACCTCTGTTTTTGGCCATAGCGCCCGACCTCAACAGACATTCACCCTACACCGCCATGGGGCGTTTCGATCCATGATTACACTCCCAGGTTAGTTGTCCCAGGACATGATAGGGCAGATCGATGAAGTCAATCTACTAATCACTAACCAGACAAGAGGCAACCATGTACCCAAACGGAGACCTGAACGAGAAGGTTCCACATTTAAGTGGATAAAGAACCTCCTTTCCAGAAGCGTCTCAACTTCTGAACCTAACTATAAAACCCAGGGATAGGATTATCACAGTGCTGGACCTTTGTTAGCCAGGATAACGACCACATCGTCACTGCAATAAAACCGAACAAGCACCAGGTGGCTTGTTCTATCAATGAACAGTTAAAAGACTGGAGCATATACTTGGTCAGATTCTCGATTCACTACCAAATCAAAAGACCCCAGTTTCCCACTACCCTGATTGCCTATAACAATCAAATCTCTGTGAGACCTACTTTTAAACCTTGAAAAATCCAATTAAATGAATAACCGGATGAGCAGAGATTTATTTGGTAAATTGTGAAATGGTGAGAATCGGACCACGCAACTTACTCTCAGAAAGGACGAGCTAAGAATCATCACGAGCCCTCGCGGCCTTTGGTTTTATTGTATTCAACCACTTGAAACGTGTCGGGTAATTAAAACGTGTCGGACTAGCACAAATTGTGCCTGGTGGCATGCCAGCTGGCACAAAAACGTGTCGGTGGAGCATAAAATGTGCCTGGCGACACACTTTAATTAGGCGCCATGTCGCCAAATCGGTTAAGTATCCCGAGTCGCATATTTGCTTCGAGTGTCCCACTTGAAACATGCCAGGTAGGTAAACCCAAATGTTTTCACAAAAACTCGGTTGTTTATCTTTAAAGCTTTCAAGCGACATCATAAATTTTACTTTTGAAATGAATAAAATAACATAGTTTACGGTCTTCAATTTGGGACTCTATTAAACAAACAATCTTGGCTGTTAATTTATATTTATTTATTTGTAAAACATTAAATGAATTGTGCTTGATCTCGTATTATCTTGTCTTTTTAATTCCATTTATGTTGAAAGTATTTTCATTTATTCTATTTTAACACATAAATTATTGTTTAAACTTTAAATTCTGTTTGGTTAATATAAATACCTACTTAGAATTTAATTAAATATCAATAGTAATTATTCAATTAGCTGTCCAATAAGTTAATAATATTTCTGATTAGTTAATCAAGTTAAGTACAATTCGGATATTTGTGAATGTTAACGAAAGCTCGTCTGACTCGTTACAGTACCCCCTAAAATTTATGTAGTAACGTTATGTGTTAAACGGAGTAAATTTTTCAATAATAAATTTTAAATTTATTTCACAAATATTCGTGTAATAATAATTTCATTTATTCAAAATTACAAATTTTATCTGTCAAGGTTTATGTTTTACCAATGTTATTATGTGTCAAAGATGTGTATATATGTGTCTTCTTTTTCCTATCACAATAAGTCCTTAGGTGTGTTTTTAAACCACTTAAAAATAATCATCTTAGTACTTCAGACCCATGCTTCTACAATACTTCAAACTATAAAGATAGTTCTGGTTTACACAGAAATAACCGTCGTTTGCCAAGGAACTCCTGTGTAATTGAAGTCAATCCTAGTGATTGTACTCTGACTTCTCTTCTCAACCCTATTTTTCGCTTGCTAAGAGACATCATCGTACCCTTCCCAATTTTCAGGAACTATTTCCAAGGTGAAAAACATAACAATCCGGATAGCAATAATATTTCAGCAGAGGCCAAAAGTAAAATTCTAATTATTTTTAATTGGAGAATGTAGAGTGTATTAAATCGGATTTTCCTACTTTGTATAGTGTGAGACCTTACAAAAATCATAATGATATATGATTGATAGTATGATAATGTAACCTAGCTCCTAAAGTTCTCCTTTGTAAGGTCTATTCTGATATTATGTGTTTTGCCAAAACATTAAACTCGACAAATCATTCCCCACCCTCAACAATGTTATTTCGTTAAATTCCTTATAAACAAGAATTGATCAATTAACACATGCGCACCAGTTTCGTACAAATCCAATGACCTTCCATACACAATGTGTATGTGTATGGAATGTCATTGAACAAATCAGTTCATTCATCCGTTTCATTCAAAATTTGTTCAAGAGTTATTTAATAAATTATAATATTCATTACTTTCCATAATACTTTCTGAACCCCTTTTATTGTATTTCACGCCAACTTAACGACACACCATTGCTTTCAGGATAAGAAACAAACAAATTTTGTAATATACCCCCATTAATTTACAAGTCGAAATTACCTTCACACACTCACAAATATACGTAATTAGTTTAAATTACTGAATATCGAACGTATCTCACGATCGATATCGAATAAAAAAATGGCTGTGTTAAAATGCAATTTTAGCTAAGGGTTTCACACGCATAAATTTATTGTGTCGTAGTGACCCGAAGCGTCTACAGATGAAGTGAAGTGGCTAGTTTGAATTCGTTAGGGTTGTCAAAACTTCAAAACCATTTTTATAAATTCTAGTATGAAGTCAAAACTATCTCGGAATAATTTAATACTCTAAAATTTAAAAGATTAAATTTAATAAATTAATATTATTAATGAATATAGATTACATACTTTCAGCTCTTAATTTTATTTTATTTTTATACCCCCTATAATGTTAACGTTGTTCGTATCAACTAAATTCAGTAAATATCAAACCAAACTAGAATTTATTAAGTACATATTTACTGATTAAACATATTTTAATATGAGACTAAGCACACAAATAATGTAAAATCCCAAATAAAATTATCTCACGTACAAAACAATTCAATAATTAAAACAACCACGTAACAAGAACACATATTATTATCAAACTATGTCACATAATTAAAAAGTGCGACCCCTAACTGATACAAATATTTAAGACGTTTACTGCTGATATTTAGTTGACCCAAGCATCCAACAAAATTTTAATTGCTTCCATATGGTACTCTTTTTTTTTTTTCTGCTTCAAATAGAACTCTTTTGCCTGCTTCAAAATACAAAAGTGTTTTTATTTTTTTTTGTTTTACAATAGAAACACTTACAGATGGGCTTTTATGGGCAAAAATCACTAAGAAAAAGAATCAGTCTTTAGTTACGACTGTGCAATATCCTATTAGAAAATATTTGTTAATCATACCTAAAGACACGATTCCCTGCACCACCGACAATACAATTACTAGTTTTCCAGCCCTTTACGATCCTTCGAATTTAGTATTTTATAATTCTAATTACCGATCAAGATTGAAGATACATGAGTGAATTTAATAAGCATGAACCTTAGAATTAATAAATTAGTCTTGTTATTAACCATTTATAATTTTATAACATATTTAAAATCAACGTATGAAACTTCTAACAAAACTTCTAGAATAAGAGAACTTTATCGCTTTACAAAACTGAACCCACGAATAACTCTCTCTTTGTCCAGTTTTGTTTTACTACCAAACTGCATAAGGACTATTTTAATGGTGGTCGCTAATTTTATTCAACACATGTTTTTCGCTAGGAACAATGTGTTTCGTTTTGACCGTTTCTCACCCTTCGTTGTAAAAGCGAAAGTAAATTATATTACAGTTATGCGTTGCGTTTGGAATTTAATGTATTAAGTATTATTTATTTTTGTTTGTAATTTTTTTTTTTTATATGAAGCAAAAAGCAGACTCCACAAAATATGAACAGAGAGTGTAATTTTTTTATTATACTAAATACGATACGTTATTAAGCTTAAAATAATTGTGTTTCAAAAACAGTCAAAACACTCGGCGTAAGAATATTTTCTCAATGACAAGTATTAAAATCGAATTTGTATTATTCGATAATTAAGAAACCTTTTTATTTTTATTTTTATTAATACTTAGAACTAATGTAAATAGTTTGCTACCATAGACTTATACATATGTGACATTTGAGTTTAGTATGATTACAGGACTTACAAGAATCTTTGTATATTTGGTCAAGATCGAAAAACTAGTAATTTAAACATATATACATTTTTTTTTTCACTTATTCTGAAATATTGATGATTAAGTTATGACTATAACATAATAATTATGTATTACTAATAACTGGTGTTTTTTTTTATTCAAATGAAAAAGATTATTTTACCAAATCTTACACCGAAATATTGTCCAAGTGCCTGAGTAACATTCGTGCTACAAAATATTTTAACATGTAATTTATTCGAATAGTCAATTGTTATTACCAGTGTTCAATTAAGTATGTAAAGTATGTCTTATCTCTAAGTATGTTGAGTCTGTATCTTCTTCAATATTTATTTTTCTCATTTTGGGTTGATGATTGTGTTCTGTCGTCCAAATGCCTTTTCTTTTGTCTCTTCACTGACAAATAAATATATCTATTAAAACGCATATAATCAAGTAGGTTTGGTAGGTAGATGGTAGTTAGTATCAACATTTTGTGATATCAACGGAGTAGGTACACATACATAAGAAAAGCTCATAATATAAAACACCTTGTTTTGTGTTTTAATTCCTTAATTCTAAATAGTAACACTAAATTCTAATTTCTTTTCTTTTTTTTTTTTTTTTATTTTCTTTCTTTTGTTTTTTTTTTATTATATTTATATTAATTACTTTTTTTAGCATCTTTTTTTCTACTTTTTTTTCATTTTTTTTTGTTTTTTTTTTCTTTTTTTTTTGTTTTTTTTTTTTCTTTTTTTTTTTATATTTTTTTAGCATCTTTTTTTTTCTTTTTTTTTTTATTAATTTTTTTTTTCTTTTTATATTTTTTTAGTATTTTTTTTTTCAGATAATTATAATTATGTGTAATATTCTTAACTCACAAATATACATACAATTCAATAACAATAACGATAATGTACTACAACAATTAATCTTGGTATTTAACTAAAAACTACACTAAACTACTCTGGAAAATATAACAAATGTCATCTCTGTTTAAAGGAATTGCTGGACTACTACTACATGTTTTCCTTTCTTTTACGTTTACAATATTACAACTAATTATACTGAATTTACATGGTACAATACTGCAGCAGTTTAATCTTAAATTTCTATGGTAGCAAAATCTACAACTTAGTTCAATATTTTTTTTTTCTATCGCCTTAGTTTTACTGTTCCCGATCCTGGTTCTCATTAATTAATTACACTCTTTCTTCATAATAACGTGTTAAATGAGTTGTATTGAACATTCCGCGAGACTTTTCTGTGAATGGTTCTGTTAAAATTTAAACATTTTGGACTACTTGAACACTTTGAACTACTTTCGAATACCTAACGCAATAATCATTAAGCAGAATAATAAAACTAACTTGTAAATAAGTACATCCCAATTACTCGAATCCATTTCACTCGACAACAAATTGTCCCGTTAGCTTTAGACTTCCGGGTACATTATTATTAAACCTATATTAAACCTACTTTAAAATAATTCGATCTTCCTACCTACTGTTTGAAACTTCCTACTCCACTTCGAATCAACCGTCAATTTAAATGATACCTATTTTTCCATACTGTGTTAACCATTAGTATTTATTTCAAAGTTCATGTAAAGTATTCTCAAGTTAATATGAACAGTCATAATAAAATGTCACTATTAAAAAATCTCAAAATAGAACTAACAAATGGTGACTGATCGCTTCCATGTTAGAACTCTAATCTCAAACAAATAACCCAAAATGCCATACATCGTTATGTTTGAAATAAACAAGGTACACTTCTGTGCTATTTCATAACAAAAAATGTACTCAAATGCGTCAAGAGGCAATTTTAACCAAGCTCTTCACACGCATAGTTTTTAGTCTTAAATGCATTGCAGTGTTAACAGATGAAAATGATTAGACTGAAGAGGTTAAAGTACGTGAATGTCATTAGGGTTGTTAAGCTTTACAACCGCTTTAGTAAATTCTAGAATGAACATGACAATATTGAATTAAACCAGATAACATAAAATTAAAGATTTAATTTTAAAATAAAGTGGACATTAATAGTTTGAATATATTTTGATTTAATGTCACACATTTCTAATTCCTAGTCTTTCTGATCATATTATATTAGCTATGTAAAATGTAAGTGTAAATCGTGTTTCATATTTATTTATAACCTTTGTATTTTTACTAAAATTTTAGAAATTAAAATATAAAACTTATAAACCTATATTGTTTTTTTTTTTTTAAGAATGAAACCACCAAATAATGTACATTGATTTTGTAACTAATAAATGTTATGCAAATCATTCCAAAGCACAATCCTAAATTTTGCCGACCGATATTGTTGTCGCATAACGCACAATAAAAAGGAATACTGCACAGAAAAATTAATAATGGAATTTAAATTCAAATGATCAAAGTTTAAAAATTATCTAGCTTGGAACTAAACAAAAACTAGAAAATACAAACTGCTTCTTTTAACTGTAAAAATAATTTTAAAAGTGAACTAAGCTCTAAAATGATTTAGTGAACCTAAAGAAAATAAAACTAATGTCCAAACCTATTTAGTGATTACAGTTATACATCAATTAAATATTATGTTATTGAATCACGCTATCAATGATTACCGATGTTTTAATTAGAGAATAAGTGTACTCTTATTTATTTTCACATATCGTGAGACTCTGTTACTGCTTATTCTGTTGTTTAAAGTTCTAACAAAAATTACTTCTTTCGAGAGTAGACCTTTTTTTATTCGCTTAGGTAATAAATTTCTATTCAAAAGTGGCAGGCTCAAATTAACTACAACCAAGTGGTTTTTTTTGTTGAAGGACACACACATGTTAGACATTGTAATCTTAAGTTTATTTAAATGCATATTTTGTTTTGCTTTACTGGAACTAAATGAACCCTATTTAAAAATAAAACATCTGATTCTAAAGCTTGATTCGAAATCATCATAACGGCAACACTTATAAATTTTACCCGCCTATCTGAACGTTTTACATAAAATTAATACTTTGATAACTAATACCTACATAAATAACAAAAACTGTACATATCCTGGTCATGGCACAATCTAATTGTAACCCCCCCCTTATAATATATATATATGTATCCTACCGCGCGTCCTTATAGTACTTAACTATCTACGTATTTAAAATAAATATTATTTACTAGAAATTTTAATATGTTTTAAAAAACTCGGCAACATTTCGTCTTTTAAAATTAATAGTTTTGTTTTGTTTTGGCCAGTGATTCGTCTAATGTAAACCCTTCGTTGTGATCCGTCTTAACCGCAAGTTAACGTAATTGGGATGTACTTATACCTATTTAATGAATTTACCTACAATTATTTTACTTTATATCTATGGAATCTAACAAGAAATACTGAACTGTACGAATTAAGTCTCTATTAATCTACCTATTTCTAACATAAAAATTATAATTATTAAATTCGTAACCTATACTGTAAATCTATAACAACCTCTCATAAGTATTCCTGAATCAAATAACTTTAAAAAAATATTCTTATATGGTGTACGTGTCTACTGGTTTTAAATCCGCAAATTCCCTTTCATTCAAGAACTTTCGATTTCATAGGGAATTTTCTAATGAGAATTTAAGATTTTTCTAATAAGATTTTATTTTTTTATTTCAGTAATTTAGAGTTTTAGGTATTAAAAAATTAAGATATTAAAATACATAATTTGTTGAAGGCAATGAGTAGTGCCCCTCCCCGCACTAGCTAGTCAAAATCGACATCCAGACTTGGACTTTCGTCCTCCTTCTATTATGTAATTTAATACATAAGGGGACCCCCAAAGTGACATCTTGTAATAATATTCGTAAATATGACATCTTATCGTCGTATTTACTAATTATACGTCACAAGTATATTAAAAGACAGAGAGGACATAATCTTTTAGCAAAGCCCCTGTTTTAATTGCGAGAATCTTCCGAATCCGATCTTTCGAATTCGAGAGATTCTCTATAGGAACTACCCCGTCCTACCTCTAATCCCTATCCTACTCAAAAATAAAGAATTTAATAATTTAAAATGAATTTACATTTCAATCTTACAATGCTTTATTACTTTGATAATTTCTGCAAATTCGAACAAAAATCTGAATAGTTTATTCTAACAATAAAATCAGACAAACTGTATTAAAATTCGAAGATTGAATTATTTATTTTAGTATGAGGTGAGAATACAAATATGTTTCGCCTTTTTGGGAGACAATTTGAATTCAACAAGTTCTAGAAAGTAAAAGCTAATTTGAAGTGTCAGATTCCCGCCTTTCTATAGGAAGGTCACTAACAAGGTACTGCTTTGCTTGACCTTATATAGATTCTACAAACCAGAACTGTTTTATATTATATTCCAATGATTATTTTAATCAAGTCTAGGAAGATGGATACCATTTATTTTTGGTAGATTTTTAATATAAGCTTGTCTTATTTTATTCACAAACTTAGGTGATCTCTATTTGATCTAAAATGCTTTAGAACTATTGCGTTCAGATAAACATTTTACAACTGTTTAGTATTTCTTTTCAATTCTCGTACATTTAATTTATCAAACGGCCATTTCAATAATAGACCTTCTGCAGAACCAAATAAAGGACTTTACCCTTATGATACTTTCTTTAAATATCAAAAATGAAAATCAATGTTCTTATTGACCTTTTAAAATAAATTCAAAATTAATCTGATTGATTACACCTTTCAATTCGAATGACGTTATTATAATCATTTAATAAACTCCTTCAAACAAATGTTAATCTTATTTTAAGACCCATTATGTTTAGAAAATATTATTTATCTTTGAACATTAAATTTCTGCAACAGAGTGAAGTAGGCATAAAATAATTTCAATAAAATTGAATATCTTGTATGCATTTACAAACAAATAACTTTACGTCTTTCTATCGACTTTATTATTTATTTGAGATAGAATTAAAGTTCGTCAAAATCTCCTTAAATATCATGAGTTCAAGAACATACAAAATAAAATGGCAATTTTGAATCTTAGTTTGATTTTACATTGTCGCTAGAACTCTCAAACTTTTCTAAAACAAATGATTGAAGATCATAGATTTATTCATATTAGACTATATTTGTTAAGTAGAAATCTTGACTAAACTTTCGTTTTTCTATCGATTTATTATTTACCTAATGTTTGATAGATATTAAACTCCGTACTATTAACAAAATCTTCTTAAATAACCGAAATTCAGGAGCCCACAGAAATAAGATAACAACGTTCAATTTCACACTGAATTTTAGATTGATTTTACATTGTTACTTGAACTCTTTAAATATTCCTACCAAATTAAACCATCTTTATGCAAATTTGTAGAGTATTTTAACTACTAAGCGTTTACTAAACGTTTACCGCATCTTTCCTAACTCAAAAACGTATCGCGACAATTCAAACCTCGCCTAACTTATAGATTTAATTATTTATTTCCTATTCCCATAGACCTACTAAATTTCTCAAGATTTTGGTGATGGGTTTCGACATCACATGTATGAAAGGTGATTACCTACAGAGACCTACACGTAAATGACGTCCCTAGTCTAAAAGCTATATCCCACTACCCCCTGAGATAGAATATCTCATCTTGTTACCCCAGCCCCTCTAAATATGGCATTTCTCCCACGCTCAAGTTACTCTGCCAACTACAATAACCCACTATAAGTCTGGAGTGGCAAACTCCTTCGAACCTTCAGCCCCTAACATCCCTACGAACCTCTGTTTTTGGCCATAGCGCCCGACCTCAACAGACATTCACCCTACACCGCCATGGGGCGTTTCGATCCATGATTACACTCCCAGGTTAGTTGTCCCAGGACATGATAGGGCAGATCGATGAAGTCAATCTACTAATCACTAACCAGACAAGAGGCAACCATGTACCCAAACGGAGACCTGAACGAGAAGGTTCCACATTTAAGTGGATAAAGAACCTCCTTTCCAGAAGCGTCTCAACTTCTGAACCTAACTATAAAACCCAGGGATAGGATTATCACAGTGCTGGACCTTTGTTAGCCAGGATAACGACCACATCGTCACTGCAATAAAACCGAACAAGCACCAGGTGGCTTGTTCTATCAATGAACAGTTAAAAGACTGGAGCATATACTTGGTCAGATTCTCGATTCACTAAACATTTTGCAGCCGGTTTTTTGTTTTTCTTTTAATAATAAAATAGATAATCATTTTGTCACTTGTTGTAGATTATTGTATTTTAGTTCAATTTTTAGTTTTTATTAAGGATTCCGTACCTAAAGGGTGACAATATAAAGACTCCGCTGTCCGTCTGTCATCAGGCTATATCTCATGAACCGTCATAGTTAGTCAGTTGAAATTTTCACAGATGATGTATTTCCGTTGCCGCCAGAACAACAAATACTAAAACAGATTAAAATAATTATTCATTCTGTATTGTTATTGGAAAACTTTCGGTACTTACATAATTATGTGAAATTATTTTAACAGTAAACATTTATTTACTTACCTACATAATAACTAAAGTGATATGAAGTAGGAAAGCTGTCTACACTTTTTTTTTTTAAGAAGCTAACTTAATTTAAAACAAAAATCATAAAAAAAACCCGTAAAAAACCTGATCGGAATTTTCCAAATGAGTTTATTTCATCCTGAATAGAGCGCTCAGTGTAACACCGCCCTAACGATCATAGTTCTGAAGTTCTGAACTATCGTTTGTCATGTGCCTTCGTCCGTACTATGCTGTCTGTACCTATGGAACGGTTGAATAGATTCGGTACGGCTAGAAGAAAAAATGCTACTGACGTACAAACAGAACAACAAAAAAATGGTGTTCAATTATTAGAAACTAGCTGTTAAACGAGACTTTTTCGAGTTTATTCAGAAAATAGTATCCAAAAACCTTCCTCGTGAAATGCTGTAACTAATTGACTGCCTCGGTGGCTCAGTTGGTAGTGAACCTGCCTTCTGAGCTTGGGGGCGTGGGTTCGATTCCCACCTAGGGCAAACATTTATGTGATGAACATTTGTGATTGTTCTATGTCTGGGTGTAAATATCTATTTAAGTATGTATTTAAAAATATCTAAGTATATATATCAGTCCCTGGCAGCCATAGTACAAGCTTTGCTTAGTTTGGGGTCAGGCGAACGTGTGGAAGTGTCAAAAAAAATATATCAAATTGCATCAAGATCGCTATCAGATCGCTAACAGATCGCTGTTCAGCCGTTTAGCCGTGAAAAGCCAACAAACAGACAGACACAGAGTAACTTTAGATTTCATAATATGTATTAGTATGAATATTAGTAAGGATAGATATCGCTCACTCGTTCGTAAAAGAGCCTTCATAACATCGGTTTTAACATGTGCTTATTTTCTTCACCATTATTGCATTAGTGCGGTATAGAACTTTTTTTTTTAATCAACAAGGAGTTTTTATCCGACTGAAAATAGTAAAAACGCAAAAATTCCTCTTCCTATATTCTTGATTTAAAGAAACGTAGCGTTAATGAGCAAGCATTGATGTGATGTGATGGTTGATTGAAAAGGAAAAAAAATTAAAGAAATAAAAAACAAAAAAATGTAACCAAGCTTTTATTACGCTAAAAAGAATAAAATCAAATTTTCCTACCTACCTGTACTACCTCCTATCTACCTGTATCCCTTTAAATAATAATCGAGATTTATGTTAACAAAGATCACGGTTGAGTCCGTGGACTCAACGTAATTTTCAATTAAACTTAAAATGTCATTACACAATTAATACGATTTAAAAGCTTGTCGTGAGATACAAATACTCGTATTCACTTTGTTTCAAAGTTTTAATGTGCCTACTTGTCTATCTACACTAGTCTCTCTTATCTCACAGGCAATATCTCCGCCATTAAAAAAAAATCCAAAAATTTCTCCACAAAAAAAATCTATACTTTTATTGAACCTACTCACAAAATTTTAAGACAACCGATTTAGAAATGCAACCTGTAGAGGAAGACAAAGATCCGGACAGAGGGAGCCAGACAGAATTCGGACACACGAAAGCATTTTTGTCGAAGCTGTGGCATGCTTAGATGCTCTATAACGCTCTCTCTGTCGTTAAGGAATTTCATTTAAAAACATACTGTTGTCCTATTTTACCCGACTGCAGGAAAAGAGGAGACCTTTTAGTCTACTTCAAATTCAACGTGGCACTATAATAAAATTGTATTACTTTTTGTATACATTCCGCAGTATTTCGTAATACCACTAAAATTACGAAAAGACCTTGAATTCAGATAAAATGTTAATCAGCCACGTGGCAATGATGTCATTCGACGTGATTTATTCTTGTCTCTGTTTTGTAATAGTCTATTTCGGCACGGAGATCAGCGGCCCTGTGGCGCAACGGATAACGCGTCTGACTACGGATCAGAAGATTCCAGGTTCGAATCCTGGCAGGGTCGAAGAGATTTTTTTGAGTTATGACTTTTAAATGTAATAATATTTTTGCATAAAGTTTTAAAGGAGTAAACAATAGTGAAGATTAAAAAAAAATTGTATTTTTTTCCTATTCTTAGGACTTGTCTCAGCAATAATAAAGATTGGTTATAACAATAATTTAAGGCAGCCCAAAATAGTTTGAAGTAATAAAGTCTAGGTAAAAAGCTGTAAAAAACGAAAAAACTATTATTTTCTAACGGTACTCTAAAGGTCGGTCCACACAAGTAAAAGTTACATCATTATCGAGGGCTCACGTCGTGTGGCCGCGTCTTAATCGACGAGAAAACATTGTTTCAAACAGTTTACTTCATTACCACTACTACCGATACTCGATAATAATTTACTAAAATATTTTTTTCAAGTGAGAATGACAAATCGAGAATACCATACCAAACCCAAATTAAAAATGTGGGATTAAGTGGGAAAATGATGATGATGATTAAGATGAAAAGACATATTTCTACTAATAACCAAGCTGGCGGATCTTCGCGGAATGCATAATGAAGTATTATATTTTACTTAAGTTAATGTTCTTTTAGGTCATTTATAGGCCACGGCTTAGTAAACAACTACAGCTTACAAAACAACTGCATGTTTACTATACATTTCAAGATTAAACAGATTAGTTGTGGTATGAAGTAGAATACAAAAACATGGTCTTGTTATCCAGAAAAATAACAAGTAGGTAATATTATTAAAAGAAAAACAAAAACTTGGCTGAAAAATGTTGTACCCTATGTCACTTCCTCTATCAAGATGATTCAACTGTCAAGCTCAAGCTGTTTAGGCTGTAGGGCTGTAGGCCACTTACATACATACATATTTACATACAAACACTCGAAAAACATAGCCCTTCTTCTTGCGCAGTTGGGTAAAAAAAGGGAGAAATCTAAAAAATGTGTAACTTCATCTTCGTCATCATCTTTTCTTCGTATTTTTTGTTAGATATAAAAATTCGTTATTCTGAAAAACTTCATAGTTTTGGAAGTCAAAAATCATCATCATCACCATCAGCCCGTCATCACCTACTGCTGATATAGGCTTGTATTGTACGCCACTCACCACATAATAGCTACTTATCACCAAAAAAATATATGTTTTTGAGTTTATATAGTAGGGCCCACCGATAGATCCCATAGTCTCTCTTCCATTATTTATAGGGGCAAGTTTCTTATTGTTTTTCGTTCTAAGTGGTGTAATAATTCAAACATTACAACAACAAGCTTTACTGCTTGTCGCAAATGAGAACATGCGCGGGGAAAGACGAAGTTACGAACTAAAATACTTAAAATTCATGAATTTTATAAACTGCGCTCAGTGGTATTATTCGGTTGGTCAATTTTAATGCAGTAGTATATCAACTAAAACCTACGAAAGCCGTATCGTCTCTTCTTCTTTTCTTCTCTTCTCTACTTCGAACTTAAAACAAAGTCGCTTTCCGCGTCAAAGTATTTTTATTTAATTGGGTAAAGATACACTTATATGAACGTCAAAGTTTTATAACAGACTCGACTGCCTTGTTCGGTAAAAGAGCCACTACTCAGAAGAACAGAAACTGAGAAACTTTTTTTTAAGTTTTCGTCTGTCTGTGTGTCTGTCTGTATATTCGCTAACTCCTCTTAAATCTCGCAACGGATTTTGATGCGGTTTTCACCATCAGTTAGATAACTTTTCAAAAAAGTTGATAACGGTGATGACCGTGTAATTTCGAGGCGGGTCACTTGTTAGGTCTCCTCCTCCTCAAGTCGCATTCCTCATGTCTGAGGGTCGTGACCACCACCTCCAATTACTCTCTCTCCTACGATCTTCCGCCAAAGTTGTTACTTGTTAGGTCTAACCAGTGTATTAAAAAACTCTTGGATTTTGACCGATCATGAAGATCTTTGAGTGATGATCTAGAAGTAATAAAGATCTAGATAAGAGGGACAACTTGCCACACGCGCGAATTGAGTCCTTGCAACCTGCATATCTCCGACACCTCTTGACTGATATTTGTTAGAATTTAATATTGAATGATATTTGCGAATGTTTGTAAGAATGGATGGATGGATATTTGTTACTCTTTCACGCCAGAACGGCTGAACAGATCTGGATGAAATTTGGCACAGAGATATATTATGGTCTAGAATAGCACATAGGACTTTTTAACCGCTGGTCAAACCGCGGTACGCAGTTAGTAATAAATAAATATTAGGGACACTTGCACACACTGTCGTCTGACCCCAAACTAAGCAAAGCTTACATTATGACGCCAGAAGCTGATTGATACACATCCATATAATATTTTTAAATACATACTTAAATAGATAATAACACTCAGACATAGAACAAACACAAATGTTAATCACATAATGTTTGCTCTTAGGTGGAAATCGAACCCACGCCCCCAAGCTCAGAAGGCAGGTTCACAACCAACTGAGCCGCCGATGCAGTCAATATAGTTAAGCAAAAACTTAAATTTAGTGCAAGTCGTTTATTATTTGCGACAAGTAAGATGGTAACAGTATTGAGACAGTTACGTAAAGTTCGCTTGATTGCTGATACATCGGCGCTGAGTTTCTGTTATTGGTATTTATGGCTCGATGGAAGGAATTTATGTAAGTCTCGTACTGATGAAATGTAGGTCTCGTGTTTACAAAAAAATGCGTAAGACATACTTTTTAAGTTTTGTTTGATTTATTAAAGTTTATCTACTTACTTGGGCCTAACCAGGCTAAGCATAAATTTCATTTTTTATAGTTGTCAAAAACTTCTACATATCGCAAATTCACGTCACGCCATTACCCCGAGGGGGCTGGCAGAGGTGTAATAGAATACCCACACTTCGCCGGTCGTTATTCAGTCCCAAATGTGACAGGGGGCGAGCCTGTCGCCATACACCGGGTTCCAGTTGTGTAACAGATGACATACGCACATACGCACATATGTTCACACAATTAACAAATTGGTGCGTAGCGCTGGGTTTGAACCCGCTCCCTCTGGCTTGAGAGACAGGGCTTCTCCAACTAGGCAATTATCATTGCTCTTTTTATTCAAAACTTCTAAACAAGTATAAATAAAAAATAAAAAAAACTACCGCCACCGATTTTCATCAAACATAGCTAAAAATCACACACACACACACACAAACAAAAAGAAACGTTAACCTTATTACACCCCGTGGTTTTTGCGCCGGAGGTCAAAATTTAAATAAAAAAAAAAACACAGATGTGAAAACTTTTATTCCAAACAGCCTTTGACATGACCTTTAGATCGGTCTTGCTTAAGCACCGACTGACGTCACTACGTGTTGCCCACGTGGCCATTTTTGACAAGGAATGCCATACATGGCGGAGTATATGATTATGTCATGGGTGTTCATAACTACGAGTAATCATCGATGTTACGAAATGGATGACACAGTCAGTTTTTGGATGGGTGATCGCGTGTTGCAGTCACAACTTAGCGCTACCGTGACTCGGATGTCACGTCAAATTGTAGGGCATGCCAATGAAATATTACAACAAACATCAAGTCACGTCAGACAGTAAAACACTGACACCAGGGCCAGCTACTCAACCCAACCGACTTTATTTTTTTCCGTAATCATAAAATAAACACAATAAGCTCCCAATAACCAGTAACCGCTCGTTAACCCTTCCGATTAAATCAGGCGTTAAAGCAATCGGTGATTAAAACTGACGCGCCGCACCTGTGGGCAACCCATGGTTAAATGATTGATCCGTTTAACTGAGGTTTTGATTGTTTGTTTACGGTTGGTATTGGTGATTGGGGCGTTTAACCTGAATAATGGGGTGACCGAAAACAAAGTACGGAAGCTTTTGGAAATTATGGAAAAATGGAAATTGGAAATTGTAAGTAAAATAATTTGATTGAAATTCGAACAGCATGTCTTTTTTTTTTTTACAACGGACTAAGCATGCGTTTGACTACTGACTTTACTGATGGGAAGCGTCGACGTGATAACCTACCTTCGTAACACCTACCACACAAGTGTACCTATTCCTTTTTTAATATATCTGTATTGCATTTTCTTCTACTTACAGAATTGGAATAAAAAATGCTATCCTAACTAATAACACTACTGACTCTGTGAGATGGAAACCAGCCATGCACTGATGTGATTGGCCAGCGTGTCTTCCTCTACAGGTAACATTCCTCAATCGATTCTCGTGATTTAAATGTTGTGGGCAGGTTTGATAACTGCTTACAGTTTTTTTTGTCGATTCAGTTTTTAGAATTTGTTTAAAAATGCGGAGATCGCCATTATTAAAAAAATTCAAAAACGGCCTTGATAATTTATTAATTTTGAATTTTGTCACCATAATCATCATCATGTCTGCCCGGAAGACGTCTACTGCTGGACTGCTGCCCCCCCCCCCCCCCCCAATGATCTCCACAACGACTGGTTCTGCGCTGCCCGCGTCCAGCGGCTTCCCGCGACCTTCACCAGATCGTCGGTCCATCTTGTTCTCACAAGGTGTACTGACGATCTGGCGTGGGAAGGCCTCCCGGCTTTCTTCTGCGTCTACCGAGATTTGTACCTACTAACGTAATTATAACTACTACTACTAAAATACATAACTAGCTGCCCACCGCGGTTACATACACTATCAACAACAAAAAAACAACAGGAACTATTAAATTTTTCGGAATTACTCTTCGTCTTTTTCTGTACCTATCCCTATCAACGTGTAAATCCCAAATTTCATGATGGTCGGTTGACTAGCCGTGAAAGCTTAACAAACAAACAAACTCACTTTCGCATTTATAATATCAGTTAAGATTACATAGGTAGGTACTTTCAGTTAACACACAAGATCCCTTTTTTCCCGGAAAACAGGGAGAATCAAAAAGTTTGTGGGTGAACCGCAGGGTGTAGGCGGTTAATTAAATAGTTATGCTAGGCCGAGCGACCTGTCAAGGTATCTAGTGGCCATTACCACGCGCGTGTAAATAATACAAGCGTGACGAGCGCGCGTGTAGTGGTGCCCCGAGGGTTACATATTTTAACGCCGTTTGACCGACTATGATGTGTGTAGATGTTGGAAATTTTAATTCGGATATGGTATAGTTTAGGTAAATGATGTGAATGAAATTAGGTAGGACTATGATGTTTTATGTTAGACTAGCTGCGCCCCACAGTTTCACCCGCCGTTAAAAAGTATCCTATGTGTATATCTATATATTCTAGGCAATAATCTATCTTTGACATTGATTATTACTATTCGTTTATCATTAGTGTAATTCGTTTTATCGGTGCTAATTTGAAATAAATAAATAAAATAAATAAATCTTTGTGCCAAATTTAACTCAGATCTGTTCAGCCGTTCGCCGCGGGCGTGAAAGAGTAACAAACATCTATCAATCCATACATTCTTACAAACTTTCGCGTTTATAATATTAGTAGGATAGGGATAGCTGCTCCGCGCGGCTGCACTTGCATTTTAAATGTACCTTATGTGCTATGCTGGATTATAATCTATCTCTGTGCCAAATTTCATTTGGATTCTTTCAGCCGTACTAGCGCGATTGAATAACTAACATCTACACATCAATCCAAACTTTCGCATTTAAAATATTAGTGAGATGAGATGAATTAGTGAGATGGATATTAATGCTGTCAGAAAACTGGTTTAAAAAAAAAATTGAGACTGTTTTTCTCTTCTAATAGGTAATTGATTAGAGGAAAGCGAGGACTGAAAGTATACTGGGACAACTTGGCATTTGTTTGTCCGACGATGACTTACTCGTAAGCATAGCTGGTCCGATTTTCATAAAACTTTCCAGACTTGTCCATAGTTTATTTAGGCACATTATTTTTTATAATTTGTGTATGTGGTGGTAGAGGAGATATGTGAGGTCGCTGTTAGAGGAGAACTGTTAATAATAACACAAATATTACGAGTTTGTAAGTGTCTTTGTTACTTGTTCACGCTCAAACACCTAGACCAATTTTAATGAAATTTGGTGTGGAGGTAGCCGACACCGCGGATTAAGACATAGGCAAACTTTTATTCCGTAAAGAGAAGTATTACCGCGGTTAACACCGCGGAGCATAGCTAGTATATAATAAGTAAAGGTGTAGGTAACACCTAATAATCTAATAATCTAATTGTTGTCATAAAGAAAACAACCAAACTGAGACACATATTTCAGTTCCTCCCCTGATTACTTATACAAACTAAAATGAGTTTAAAATAACCGTTATATTATTAGGTAAATACTTATCCTCAGTATAACCATTTTGGCCAATGCCACACCCAGTCATTTTTTATTATCAAAAACGCTGAACTTTGTGAGAGAGAGAAAGCAATAACGTCAGCAAGGCTCCTAAGTGATACCACATCCACGTCCAAAGGTCAACCGCTTCCCACATCGCCACTCTGACCCAATAGTGGACACTTTAGGGGTCTTTAATAAATATTTATCCCCTCATATTGTTGGACCCACGATATAATAACCACCGGCCGCTAATTCTGTTAAATTACATTATTTATACGTTTGCTCAGGACCTGACAATGTTGGACCCAAAAATTGTTACTAACTTACTTATTAGCTGTTGGTATTCGGGGAATAGTTAATTTGTGAAGTTGCGTATCGATTTTTTGGTTAGTTTCGTAGAGTTATTCTCGTTAAACATAGCTTGATTTGCGGGACAGCCATTAAAGTGACATTTGTCAAAATGACATTTGATGTATGACAAATACGTCATCTTGATGGCTGTACCGCGAATCCAGTTATGTTTAATGAACTATACATATTACCTTTCGTATTGATTTTTGAGTCAACTCTAGAATTCGAAAAATAGTAGCAGATACGAAACATGTTTTTTTATTTGGGTGGTTTAAAGTCTTAGAGACGGTCTCTGAGAGTCTTGTATTTCGACTAAGGTCTATAAAACTTAAAAATTACTATGTTTTCGACAATTACTAAAGTTTTTTTGATATTCAATCAATAGTCTAATTTTAATTTATCTAGCGTTGACTCCAGATTTAAGCATTTTGCCATTTGCTTGGGAAATACTTAAGTTTCGGATTTTATGACCATTTATTCTCATCATATAAGCCGGAAGACGTCCACTAGTGGACAAAGGCTTCCTCAAAAAACAGCAACCATTTTTGAATTACCCAATCGGACCTTTTTTCCCCAAAAATAATTGCCTAATTACATAATTTTTTTTCACTTAATACTTGAAAATAATTGAAGTTCAACCTTTAAACCATTGTTATATTTTAATCAGTTGATCAACTTTAAACTCTGTCTACATACTTACCTACCTACACCTACGTCCTACATACAAAAACCCAATATCCCTAATTCATAGGCTCGGCCCCAATACAACGCTTTTAACAGTTTAACCCTTTCCCTATGAAGTAATTACGTATCGTTAACTGCTAATGGCTTAACTTAACCGCCGGTTAACTTAACAGCGGCCTGATCACGCGATCAATGTTATTATAGCTGATAGTTTTGTTAATCGGTGATTAGTGATAGTGTTTTGATTTAGGTCGAAGAAATATAATAATTATCTGGAAGAAATTGTGCGGTTTTTTGGCTATTTTTGCTAAAATTTCAATTTGAAAAATAGTGTGGTTTTTTGATGCAGTGTTACCTACATCAAAATAAAGTTACTATGCATTGTATGGCGTGTCTAAGGCCCGCTTCCCGAAGATACGGAGTTTAACTCTTTGACGCAGGGTTAATTACCTACATAGAGTTAAGAAGCTATACTTGAATGTCACTGTAATATTGTGTTATAGGTTCTAACTCTTTGTCGCGCAAGACGATTTATCAGTAAACATATGAAAACCAATTAACTCCGTGTTAAAAAGATAACCCGAGCTCATAGGTGGCCTAAACAATTAATAAATATTCACGCCAAAAACTTCGTAAATCCAGATCTAGCAAATGTCATCACCAAACAAAAATAGATGACCGAATCCAACATCAAAACCGTGTTTTGCAAAAAGCAAATCACAAATCTGTCGAAAGCCGCATATGGATACACGGATGACAAAAAAGGCCGTATACAGGATGTTACAAAAACCCTGTTATAAGCTCGAGGTTCGCATGCAGTATCGACTGGAGAATGCAATTATGCATTGGAATGGAAATATTATATACTAGCTGCGCCCCACGGTTTCACCCGCGGTCAAAAAGTATCCTATGTCCTATTATCTTAATATAAATAAATTACGTGTCACGTTGTTTGTCCACTATAGACTCCTAAACTACAATCAAATCAATCCGATTTCAATCAAATTTGCACACCGTGTGCAGTTCGATCTAACTTAACAGATAGGATAGCTCACATATATATACACATATATAAATAATAAACGCGAACGAATTCACGGGGTGACAGCTAGTAGACTATAATCTATCTCTGTGCCAAATTTCATCCAGATCTGTTCAGCGGTTCTGGCGTGAAAGAGTAACAAACATCCCTCCATCCATCCATCTATTCTTACAAACTTTCGCGTTTATAATATAAGTAGGATAAAAGAAATTGCACACACTCGTACATCGCGCTCCGCCCTCCTAAAAGCGCGAACGCAGACACTGATCGCAACAGATTATTTGTAAACTATTCGCGTCGTGCCGCTACTTTCTTAGTAAAAAGCCACTTACATATGATACAGATTTGCTAACATTTTTGCTAAATTTTCTTTTTTTCTTGCGTTCTTAAACCGGTCACAACTCTCGCTATTTTTAACGTGCATTTTTATTTTTATTTTTGCATGAATACTTAAAAGAGAAGTATTCATGCATTATTTTTTAAAATGCATGCAAATTAACTGCCTCGGTGGCTCAGTCGGTAGTGAAGCAGCTGCCTTCCGAGCTAGGGGGCGTGGATTCGATTCCCACCTAGAGCAAACATTCATGTGATAAACATTTGTGTCTGGGTGTTCATTGTAATAAGTATGTTTTTAAAATTATTTATGTATGTATATCAGTCTCTGGCCGCCATAGTACAAGCTTTGCTTAGTTTGGGATCTTACGACCGCGTGTGCAAGTGTCCCGAATATTATTATTAGCATACATATACATACATATCGTCACGCCTTTCCCCCGAAGGGGCTGACAGAGGTGTAATACAGCACCCACACTTAGCTGGACGATATTCAGTCCCAAATGTGCCAGGGGGCGAGCCTGTCGCCATACACTGGGCTCCAGTCATGTAGCAGATGACATATAATACGCATATATGCTCACACAATGAACAAATTAGTGCGTGCCGTCGGGTGGGTTCGAAACCGCTCCCTCTGGCTTGAGAGGCGGGCCTTCTCCCAACTAGGCTGCCATCGCATAATTATAATTATATTATAATGTTATTATTACATGCCCTTCAATTATACTATATAACAATGTTTTTGTAACACCCTGTATAGCCCGTATATCATTTAACTTGCGTGCTAATTGAGAGATATGTATTGGCACATTTTTTGGGGTGTCAAAGCGCGACGTTTGTGATGAAAAACAACGGGGTTAGATGGGACGGGGTAAGTGACTTTTAGGCTTCGAAGGGATTAAGCAAATTGTGAGCGTCTGACTGTCCGCTGGCTGACTTTGAGTCCCGTATTGGGCAAACTCAATGTTGAGGAAGCGGCGAACTGTAGTAGACAGTATGCGAATCTGAAATTACAGTACAAAAAAGCGTTTTATGGTCTACATACCTACAACATGCACGAAACGCTTTGGTTCCTTATTTCTCATACTGACTGCTAGAGTGTGGTATACTCTGCCAGAGTGTGTGTTCCCTGACACTTATAATCTGGATATCTTCAAGTCTCGAGTGAATCGGTTTCTTCTAGGCAAGCGTGCTCCATCGTAGGCCGTATCACTGCTTATCATCAGGCATGTTGGCAGCCAAACGCAAGCCCATTAAGTAATAAAAAAAAATTACTTACTACATGAATCAGCGAGCCATACGCCGCAAACTGCGTACAGTACGCGCTGTTCCGACACTCCTTTGAAAATATTATACGGAGTGGCCAAGTGGAGGCAAACGGTCAGCCGCTCACAGTTTGCTTGCTTAGGTGAAGCCTTATGTCTTTACACCCGTAGTGGAAGACAAAAATCCGGACAGAGACCTACACAGAGATCCGGACAGAGACCAGATCCGGATCCGGATCCGGATTTTCTGGTGGAAGGCATCGGCCGTGGCTAGTTAGTTACCACCCCCCGGACCAAGCCATGTCATAAAATGACCTAGTCGTGTTTCGGGATGTAGTCCGGTGTAACCGTTACGAAGACGGGTCTGAGCAGTAGCGCACTTGTAGCGCCTCACTCAACTGCCGTCTTTGTACTTCTTCACTCTACAAAACTTCAAGGCTATAGTGAATAAGTACCTCATAGGTCGTCTTGCTCCATCTTAGACCACAACGTCGCTTAACATCAGGCAAGTTGGTGGTCAAACGCTGACCTATTGTACATAAAAAAAACGGACACACGAAAGCATTTTTGTGGAAGCTGAAGCAGAGACACTTCGCTTGCTAGCGCTCACTCGGTTGGTAAAGAGGGAAATACTGTAAGTTTATATTTCTATCGGAGAAATGTAGGGAAGGAGGAGCCGCGCCGTCGCATCTGATCTCACGTCTGATGCCGGAGAAACATAGGAAAGGCCGCCGCGCTGTGACCTTCCACTTTTGGTGACGGGGAAAATCTAGTAGGCCGCGGTGTCGTGTCTAATTTCTGAGCCATGAACTTGTCATCACGGGTATCTATGGTGGGCGTCAAACTTCAGGAACGTTGAAATAAGGGGACAGCAATGTAGGCTTTTCACTATTTTAATTATACAGTCACTCAGACTACTTGGTTAATGAATGATCACAAAGATAATTGGAGATTTAGAGTAATGGGTTTACGAATGACCATTGCGTGCGACCGCTTTCAGCCCAGTCCTGTCAACCACTCCAATGAGTGAATGACTGACAGACATGACGTTCGCCCGAAATCCCAAACGCAACTCCATTCGGTGTTAACCGCTCTAAATGACCATAAACAAATCGATTAATCGTCAACAATAACAGAACATTATTACTATCGATTAACAACTCTCAAAATAAACTGATTTTCTTTATCCAATGATATCTCGCGCCGTCATTTCTATATTAATAACTAGCTGCACTCCGCGGTTTCACCCGCGGTTAAAAGTACCCTATGTGCTATTCTAGACTATAATCTATCTCTGTGCCAAATTTCATCCAGATCTGTTCAGCCGTTCTGGCGTGAAAGAGTAACAAACATCCATTCTTACAAACTTTCGCGTTTATAATATTAGTAGGATAGGATAGGATAATATAATATAAATTCAGGACATTTCCACACACGGTCGCCTGACCCCAAACTAAGCGAAGATTGTTCTATAGCTGCCAGAGACTGATATACATACTTAGATATTTTTAAATACACATTTTAATAAATAATAACACCCAGACGTAGAACAAACACAACTGTTCATCACATAAATGTTTGCCCTAGGTGGGAATCGAACCCAGGCCCCCAAGCTCAGAAGGCAGGTTCACTACCAATTGAGCCACAGAGGCAGTCAACGGTGACGGTATATAGGCGTGACGATATGTTATGTTATAATTTCTAGAACTACTGTTCTGATTGACAAAGTATTTCTGTAACAGAAAACTAGAAACCTACACAATCGGTGATTCATCATAGTCTTAAACGCAAGCAAGTCTGCGGGCAGAAGCTAGTAAGCATACAAATGGTTGCATACTCAGTCTTCACTTACCACAGACTATCCATTAGCACGATCGAGCATCGGAAAATGCGTGTGATAGGTAAAAATGTGACCCCGTACTAATGCTTGCGACGAGCATGCGCGTTCAGAGTAGGGGACTTTCACCCGACTGACCAAAAGAAGAGTAATGTTTTTCACATGCATGTAAGATGCCTGGAGGCCTTTTGTCTAGCAATGGGATACTTCAGGCTCAAAATACATTTTAATAAATATTGTAAGATACGTAGGTAAAGGTGTGTTTGTCTGTTTATGTGTCACCTCGATCGCCTAAACGACTTAATTGATTTTGGATTCCATTTTGTCGTCAGATAGGCTTTTGTACCCGGAGTGTCAAAAGTCACATTTGGCAGTCGGTAAAACTAAAGTGTCTGATCGAACGAAAGTATTAAAAATATTTAATCATCATCAGCCTGTATTGATCCACTGCTGGGTAAATGCCTCCTGTTTTTTGCTCTAGTGCTTAATATAACATATCGTCACGCCTTTCCACCGAGGGGGCTGTAATACAACACCTACACTTCGCCGGACGATATTCAGTCCCAAATGCGACAGGGGGCGAGCCTGTCGCCAGACACTAGGCTCCAGTCATGCAGCAGATGACATACAATACGCACATATATGTTCACACAATTAACAAATTGGTGCGTGCCGTCGTCGGCCGTTTGAACCCGCTCCCTCTGGCTTGGGAGGCGGGCCTTCTCCAACAAGGCTATCATCGGCTTCACCAGTGCTTCTTGACTTGCAATAACCTCATGCAACTATGACCCGTAAACACCAATTTAAACTACTATCTTTCGTGTCGATGCCCGCGATCTTTGATTGAATTCGCAAAAAGATAACAAAAATCATGGAAAAAAATAAAGTCTCCTACTGCGTACACTCACCGTCCCATAAATCCCTATTATTCAAGTGTTTGGGCGTGCCAGTGTTGCCACAGAATGTCGTTTTCTGATTTATTGGCAACATCAATTCTTATGAGGACGCCTCTGAGAGGGACATTCGATACTGCCGTGATTTATCTGTGGGGTGTTTTTTAGTCTGTGGAGCTAATGGGAGGAGATGGGAGTGATTGGGAAATAAACAATTTGAAATAAGAATCGTGTCTATACTTTTAACCACCACTTGCGCTAAAAACAAGAATTTCCTAAAAGTTCTTGCTTAACTAGTTTAATATCCTCCTAGCTAGCTCCTACCAATTTTTTTGACACGAACTTTAAGCTATTTCTTTTTTTTTATGTACTCTACTACTACTCAACTCGCCTGATATTAAGCGACGTTGTGGTCTAAGATGGAGCACGACGACCTATAAGGTACAATACAATACAATATATCTTTATTGCACACCAAAAACTACATGAAAAACTTAAAAACTAAAATACATTTTTCGGCAGTACAAGGGCGACCTTATCGCCTAAAGCGATTTCTTCTAGGTAATCTTTGGATGGACAGGAACTTACAGAAATTCGGAAAGGGTAGGTGGTGTACATAAAACTAAATTAAAATTTTAAAGATAATAATAAGTAATATTAATAATAAGTACCTACTTAAATAAATAACCAAAAATAAATATAATATATATGAATAATTATAAATATTATAAATAAATATTATAAACTTACAATGATACTTAATATTATAATATTATAAATATTATAAGGTACTTATTCACTTTAGCCTTGAAGTTTTGTAGAGTGAAAAAGTACAAAGACGGCAGTTGAGTGAGGCGCTACACGTGCGCTACTGCTCAGACCCGTCTTCGGAACGGTTACACCGGACTACATCCCGAAACACGACTAGGTCATTTCACGGCATGGCTTGGTCCGGTGGGTGGTAACTAGCCACGGCCGAAGCCTCCCACCAGAGTTTGCTACCCGGTTAGCAATACTCGGGGACCACGTGTAGGGAATCAAAATAGAGTTCACTCCTACGGACGTGGGTAGCTCAGCCCCCAAATTTAAATTTTGAAAGCCCCCCAAATTTTTTTGCTCCCTATTTTGAAGAATCTTAACTTTATGTGCCCGATAAGCGAATATTTTGCTAAGATTAGTTTATAACTAGTTAAACAAAGACTTAGGCAATTCTTATATTTAGTGCATTGTGGCCATTAATGTATATTGTTTTATTGTTGTTATTTTTGCACACATGCATGGTCTTGTGACCTCGAACTAAGCAATGGTTGTACTGCGGCTGCCAGATACTGACATAAGATAAGGCATTAAAAAAAATGCTGGCATTTATTTCGGCCAGAAATTGAGCATTGCCATCCAGCGTGGCAATGCTGCTAGCATTCTGGGCACCTTCCCCTCTGGCAACAGGTTTTTAGATTAGAATTTAGTCATAGGTTTATGCATGTACAAATGTTTTTAAGATTTTATATTGAACTTAATAAATACATAAAAAAAAAAAAAAAACTGAAAAAAGTTATATCAGTATCTTGCCTGTAGCATTAACTGTTACCCGCGATTTCGTTTGCATTTATTCAGAAAACAGTGCTTATCCAAAAACCTTCTTGCGATATACCTACTGTAATTAACAAATTTCATCAAGATCCGCTCAGTCGTTTAGCCGAGGAAAAGCTTACAAACAAACAGACAGACAACCTTTAGATTTTATAATATAGGTATTTAGATTATATTTTATACTAGCTGCGCCCCGCGGTTTCACTCGCGGTTAAAAAGTATCCTATGTGCTATTCTAGACTATAATCTATCTCTGTGCCAAATTTCATCCAGATCTGTTCAGCCGTTCAGGCGTGAAAGAGTAACAAACATCCATACATCCATTCTTACAAACTTTCGCGTTTATAATATTAAGTAGGAAGTAGGATATACATACCCACCACCACTACATACAATATAACTCCCAAAAATATAATAACTTTTCAACGTTAACAATTTTCTCATAATTTTCTACTAACACGACTCTAAAACAACTCGAAACAAAATCGAAATACAACGGCGAAAATCCACCGCTAGTCGTAATTTACGATTGAGGGCCGAAACGATTGATTCGAACAGCTGATTCGACTTTGGCGTGATCGCCTGCCGTATGCCGAGTAGGGGAGGCTAAATCGATTGCGATGTTTATTGATTTGAATTTTCGGAACTACGAGTTTGTGCTTGTAGAACATTTGTATTACATGACTTTCTTTTGTATGCTTTTGGGTCTTTCAGAATGAATTGATGACATATTTTTAGTGTAAGGGTTAGCTTAAAACTACTTTGCATTACTGTTAAACTAGTCTAATAACCGTGCTAAGTAGTATGTAGGTACGAGTAAGTACAATACAATACGATACAATACAAAAACACTTTATTGACACCAAATACTAAATAGATCTGAACTAGAACTAAACACTCAAAAATACATGCGCAATGGGCGGTCTTATCGCTTAAGAGCGATCTCTTCCAAACAACCTTTGGATGGAATAAAAACATTATGAATAAGTATGGACGGTGGTGTGTGCTAAAGAGAAAAAAAAATTGGTGATGGATTTACAAATTTGAGAATTATAATAAATTTACATATATAGTATATATTTATGTATTGTTAATAACTAAATTATTAACAATACATAAATAATTACTAAATATACTCGTACATAAAAACTACCCAGCGTCATAACTACCATAACTACCTAATAAGTAGTTATGACACAGTAAAAAAAGAGGGCCTCCAGCAGGGCTGGAACCCACTGTTTTTATCCGTGCTTAGATGGGATAGATCTAGGATACCGATATGTTTGTCTCTCTCACGCGGAAAAAAAACGATGGAAAGACAATTTTTCCACGGCTCATGCTAGGCCTGCAGGTAGAGGCTAGAGATAGATGCTAGCGGATAGACCAAAGATCCTCAAAGGGTATATAGGGTATATCCTCAAAGATCCTATGATACAATATATAATACAAATATAATAAAATTTGGGTATAAAAACCATGTAAAAATTGCAAATTTAATTCCAGAGGCTCCCGAATATCGACCCCCATAGACCGACGACGACCTATAAGGAGCCCATGATTTTTTCAAAAATGAAACAATAACTATAATAATAATACTAATAATAGTATGTCTACCCAAAACCGTAAAATATGGAAAGTGGTCTATGAGACAAAAATGTTTGGGGATAGACCAATAGCAATAAAAAGTTGTTAGAACACACGGTTTGATGCTTCGTGAAATTAAATGAAATGAAATTAAAGTTTATTGGTGACAACAAACGTCACATATAAATAAATTAACAAATGAAGCTTATTCCTTAATGTTAATTCAGTGTTGAGAAGCATTACTAACTAAGCATTACTAACATCCAAACTAGGAATTAACCTGTGTTTTGGAATAGCAATACCCCACGCGGAACGAAAAGAAACAAATCATAAAGTTCTTATACAAAAAGTCGGTTCCTTACAATGTTGTTAATCTATGTATCTATCAAACAATTTGGTAA
This sequence comes from Peribatodes rhomboidaria, assembly GCA_911728515.1. Classification (NCBI taxonomy): domain Eukaryota; kingdom Metazoa; phylum Arthropoda; class Insecta; order Lepidoptera; family Geometridae; genus Peribatodes; species Peribatodes rhomboidaria. The sequence continues at coordinate 13,749,619 of OU452187.1, read as the reverse complement.
TTTTTATATTATTATCAACAGATTTAGCCATGTACATTGTTGAAGCTAACCAATCAGTCACTACACATCACTTGACCATAACACTCTTGTTTCCATGCAACATTTTCACCAAATGCTCTTCTGAAAATTGAACCCGGACCAAACATGACATACCACCACACCAACCTCTAAGCCACCGACACATCTGGAAAATCAGACATGTTCTTATATATCTGTCGCATCATACTAAAACCTACCTTTAGGGACTCCACAGTCTTTTAAGGGCACAAAACCCAGCCTCTCCCAAAACTTTTGGACCTAAGCAACGAAGTCATCAACAAAATACAGACGAATACTCTCCTTGCATTACCTTATCTTAAGGCGAAGTATGTAAGCAGGTTAAGAGGCTCGTAATCAAAATGATGTTTTATGAAAAATGGCGCGGAATTGTGAGCTAAATAAACAGGGCCTATATTTATAGGTACACCCGAGCGCGACACATCAACTGGGGGGATAATTATTCAAATGTTATAGAGCTGTGTTACGGGGTACCGTTCGCAGCATAGCTCAGGAAAATATGATTAAATGTTCTTATATAATATAAATACATACTTGTGTTTTTTTTAATAGCATTATTTTGTCAAATATTCATTTACTAGCTGAGCCCTACGGTCAAACAGTTTATCTGTTATTCTAGACAATAATCTATCAATATATGTGCCAAATTTCATGCAGATTCGTTCAGCCGTTCTGGCGTGATTAAGGAACAAACATCCTTCTATCCATCTATCCAACCCTCACAAAAAAATATTTTTAAACCCAAATATAGTAAATATTTGTGTTTAAAAAAATGTTTGTAATTTTCAATCCGTGAAATGAAATTGACATTGTCAAATATTCATTTATTTTCAACAAATCTGCGACATATCTGTAATATTCCTGATATTACAGGTATCCACAGGCAACGGTGATCCCTTACCACCAGACGGCCCTTTAGCAAATTTTCTTATGGCATAAAAAACGAAGATTCATTCTTTTTCTGCTATCCCTACCATAGTATTATCGAGGCCGATCTCTGAGCAAAAATATGATTATCGCCAGCCACATTACGAACAAATGAGATACAACCGAGCGCGCCGGCAAATTATCATTTGTTAGTTGCCCCGTTTGCAGGCGCCCTTATTTACTTATTTGTTTTGTTGCTCTCGAGTTCAGGGAATTTACTAAGAGTAAGTTAGAAATAAGTGAAGGGAAGGTAAGAAAGTATTATCCATATTATTATTAGTCAGGACTCTGGCGATGATAGTCTAGTTGCAGAAGGCCCGCCTCTCAAGCCAGAGGGAGCGGGTTCGTACCCAGCCGACGGCACACACCAATTTGTTCATTGTGTGAACATATGTGCGTTTTGTATGTCATCATGGTATGGCGACTGGCTCACCCCCTGTCACATACAGGCCTGGCCCAGAAGTAGTTATAGATATTACCTAGTTGTAAGCCAATATTTGTGAGACTGTAATTTATTTATTATTTGAAAAAATAATGCCCCTCAGTTTCTTGCCTGTTCTTCTGAGTAGAGGCTCTTTATCCGAACAAGGCGGTCGAGTCTATTTAAATAACTTTGACGTTCATATAAGTGTATCTTTGATACCTAAATTGAATAAAAACATTTTGACTTTGACTTTGACAGGAAAAACTGAAAAAAATTGGCATCAACATACTAGAATTTAAGGAATGTCAGAACAATATGAAACAGTTATTTAGCTCTCAAATTTAATTAAGTCCAGAAAACCTACAAAAGAAACCAAATCATTTTCAACTATCACATTAATCCAACAGAAAATTTTCATAAAATTCCCGCCCACGTCTCTCCCTCGCTACCAGTCTCGGTGGCATCGTACCAACTGCTACGTACACTCTGGCGCCTCTTCAAAAAGTCCAATACGTAATATGAGTGACGTAGGAATGACGTCGTTAGCACGAGTGGCGGGAAGAAAAGGACAACTATCTACTGCTCGATGCTTGATCGACCTACAGGATGTTTGGTTATTTTTTATTAGCTGCCTCCCGCTGTGTTACCTGTGGCTAAAAAGTACTTAGGCCCTTATCGATACCCCTGAATGTGTATGCAAAATTTTATGACTACTAATTTTTATGGCTGAGTGGTTAAGGCGTGAAAACTCAACATCGCATTTAAAACACACTCCGCGGTTTCATTTGCGGTCCCACAGGAACAGTTTTTTTTTTGGGATGAACTATGCCCTTGCTATGCCCTTGCCAAAAAATATCATATATTAAATATTTGCAAAACTATTTTTTTTTAAATTAAAAAACAATTTTTTTTTTATGTTTGCAAACGATCTGCCCAAAGCTTTGTACAGGGCAAAGCCTGCAGGAAAAAGCTTAGAGAATGGCTTCTAAAACTGTCTCGTGAAGAAACCGAGTACCTTTTACATAGCATATATCGCGATTAGCATTGCAAGCAATCAAGTCACACACGCACACATACTCAGACACACACGCACATACACTTACACACACACACACACATACACATACACATTACACACCACAACTTTTCCCACTCACACACACATCTCTCTCACTACTAGGTAATGTTAACGACGAAGCACAATAACCCATTTTGTCTCGCACCCGAGCCCAAAGTTACAAGCCTTGCGCTTAGTTTGGGGCTTACCGTCTCAGCAATTTCATGTCTTACACAATTATTAAAGTTGGTATCGATGTATAGTATTTAAGTTCATGTGTTCTTTGGCTAATAAATTATCTTATCTTATCTTATTTATCAAATATATTTATCATAAAAAAAAATCCAAAAAGTGCCTCGCCAAAAAAAATCAATACAATTATCAGACCTACTCACAAAGTACTACGACTTTTGGGGAACACCCATCTAGGCAGAGCATTCCATATTCTAGCTGTTAACACAATATAAATAAAATGTAAACGTCTGGTAGGTCTATATTTACTATAAAAAGCTCATGGGACTTAAAAGCACACTCTCCGAATTTTATCGAATATGCCGGTAGACATCGTCGCTTCAAAAATGTATGCAGCCAGTTCAAAGAAAATTAGAAATTAAAAAAAAACCGCAATATTTACGAAACACGCTGTAGATGAGAAGTATTGGCTAGATTTGAAAAGCGAACTCACAAAACATCGCGACTATGTTCACTTCGTGGACCTTCCATCACTCAAGACTCTCCAAAACCCACCTTATTCTTTCCTATCTAAAGCTGATATTTCCGTAAAATATAACGAAGTTGTGATTATTAAAAGACGCACTTGAAATGTGAGCCGTGATCACGCATCACTTGCGCTGGAGTACCCATTTTGTATTTACATAGATTTTTTGAATTTCGAACGCAGCGGGGTATTTCCATTTTTGAAATGATTTCGTTGCTCCTTCGGCATTTGTTGACTCTTTAATTTGTTTTAATGATCTTAGATTTTTTTAAATAAAGAAGCTTTTGTTTTTTTTCGTTCATGAGTTTTGGCACTCAAGCATTTCCCATCTTTAACGTCATCTATCATGTGTCAAAAAGTACGATTTCGTTTTTTGATCCGTTTGACAAAGCCAGTTATGTACGACTATAAACATCTACTGAACTACTTAGTAGGTCTCAGCGCCGGTAATTTTATAATTTTACGTTTAGCAGTTGGTGTTACATCGGTTTTATATTGACACTCGGTACTTACTTTATGTGTCAAAATGAAACCGTTTCTGATTACCAGTAACTAAGGCTGTTGACATATCCGACCGCTGGCGATGAGCAAGTAGAGCTAGAAATTAGAAATGAGTTGACGAGAAGCGAGAAGCAAGTTACTTGTCCGATGGTTTTATCGCTGAGCGACGAGACGGCTATAGCGAGTGTAAGGCTGTGCGCAAACGGACCACCGACCACAGCCACTGGTGGCGAGCGACAAGCTGTTTACACGTTTTTATTTCGTTTCACACGTGTCGCCGGCGGCGGCCACTCGCTACAGCGGTGTCCGCGACTCGCCACATACCGCCGCTGTACACCACGCAAGACGCCGAATCTCGCCATTGTCGCGCCGGCCCACCCTCCGATCAGTTAACCGATCGGCGATCTACGCATCGCACGTATCATGGAGTATGAAGCTATAATAGATGTTGAATTGTTGATGGATTATATCCGAAGTTCAATTGATGACTGCCTCGATCGATGGCTCAGTCGGTAGTGAACCTGCCTTCTGATCTAGGGGGCGTGTGTTCGATTCCCACCTAGGGCAAACATTCATATGATGAATATTTGTGTTTTTTCCATGTCTGGGTGTTAATATCTATTTAAGTATGTATTTAAAAGTATATAAGTATATATATCAGTCTCTGGCCGCCATAGTCCAAGCTTTGCTTAGTTTGGGGTCAGACGACCGTGTGTTCAAGTGATCCAAAAAAAAAATTACGGACCGCTATTTGGGATTTAAGTTCTGATATGTACAGAAATCACAATGAAAAAAAAAGCCTGGGAAAAGTTTTGCGAAATATTTATTAAGTATTTGTAGTTTAGTCAACAACTAGTCGTTCTGTAGGGGTGACACTTTGCCGTATATTGATATTTTGCCGTACTAATCCGTCTTGTAACACCGACAGTAGTTTTTGAAATGTAGACAAACTCATTCGAAAATGTTTAAAAACATTTTTTCGAAATCTTGATCATTGAAACGCATGTTATGTTTTACTGTAGGATCAGTTCAAATTGGATGTACCCAATATTAGCGATAACGTCGTCTTCTCGTTTGAGCTTACAAATTATGTAATCCGAGCGGAAACGTTTCCGAATGATTGTAAATACATAAAAAGCAGTAAGTACATAAAAAGCATTTTTATATGCCTGTGTACTTAAGAGATGTATCTAATTGTACTTAAGAGGTAGAAGTGAATGCACGGTACATTCATTTATGTCCTTAAAAAAATCTGCCGCCGTTACTTCGTAAAACAGGCCTCAGCTCACATTTGAGTTATCTCTCAATCCTAGCATTCCCAGTCCTCATAAACGTTGACGTCGCGAAGTTTTTCAGCGGCATGCAAAGGAAGCGAGCAATAAATCCGTCCGCGAGCTATCAGATGTGCTTCCCTCTATACCGAGATAAGGCTACTGTTCAGGAATTTGTGGGATATTTCGCGCGGTGGTGTGGAGACGGACTTTATTTCGAGCAAAACGAATACTTTTTTTATGATTAAATGGGCCCACGTTTGACCACAACACATCTGATGGAAAGTGACGATGCGGTCTAAGATGGAGCACGCTTGCCCATGAGGTGCCTATTCACTCTTGTCTTGAAGAGACCCAGGTTGTATCTATTGCTGGGGAACACCGAGGCAGGAAGTGAGTTCCACTCCTTGCCAGTTCTCATTAGGAAAGAGGTTTGAAAGCGCTTCATGCGGGCTTTATTACTTACTTTTTATTACTTACTTACTATTACTACTTACTTATTTGCCTACTAAATTTCATGAAGATCGTATCAACGGAACTGACACTGAAATTTGTGAACATACAAATGCCAAGTTGTCCGAGAATACTCTGAGACATTTGCTAGGTCAACTGCAACTAGTACCTCTTAGGACTTTAAGGCCGAATGCTAAAACGATGCTGAGTCATGAATCTCGATTTAAAACTGGTTTTACCATACATGAAAATAGTTCACTATTAAGGTCCTGCGCCCTCCGCGCTTGCCTTACGTCCGGTACACTGTAGAGGCCTCAGTGGCCAACAGCATTAGTCATTCATAAAAAAAAAAAAACATGAAATTAGTATCGAAATTCAAGACTGAGCGTAGTAACAGCATATGGGCCTTAGTGTTCCTATTCTTATAGCAAAGCTCTATCATAATGATATCATCTATTATAAAAATTGGAGTTTAATTTCCAATAATTTATCAAAGCGCTTTCCACACTAACCTACCCCTCGTTCAACAGCATGCAGTAAATCAATTGCAGCTAGCGGGTTGGTCGCGAGCGCAGCCGATATTGCATGCCTCGGTCGCGTGAGGCGTCGATCGCTACGATATCGGCCGATATTGTTGCAATGATAGTACATATTACAGTTACAATCAAACGTTTTTCTAGCAGCAAAAAAGTTGCATTGTAATCGTTGTACCAGTTATAGCGTAACCATGGAAGCGTAGCATCGGTTCGGGATGCGCCTTCTATTGCGTGCTTCAAAACCAAGCTGAGAGTTTGGTTACTAGAAAATACCTATGTTTTATGACATTGAAGCTTATTATAAAATAAGAGCTTTTTGAACTATTATAATTTTGTATAATGATAGCTTTACATATTTATTTTTTACTATACTTAACTGTATAATGACACTAATTAATATTTTTTTATTATTATTGTTCTCATATTGTTCTGAATTCTAAATATTCAACTGTGACGTATAACTATAAGAGTTATCATTAAATTCTGATTTCTGATTTTATAAAAGCGTGCGAGCGTAGGACAGCGTAGCAAGACAGCATACTAGCGTAGCACAGTGTAGCACATTGTAGTTAAGCACCATCGCGTAGTACAAGTTACGTAGCATGGCGTAGCACAACAGTATTTTTGGCTTAGCGCAACACTACATGCCTAAAAAACAGCATAATTTGTGAAACCTAGCGTAGCATAGTAGAGCACTTAGCATAGATCATCGTAGCAAATCAGCATCGCGTAACCCTGCTAGCGTAGCACAACAGCATGTTAGCGTAGCGCAGCTGAATTGCACAGCGTAGAATAGCTTTAAAGCGTAGCATTGGCAGCGTAGATAACTGTCATCTGAAGTAGCATCTATAGATAAATTTACATACTGAAGATTTTAGAATAATACATATATAATTTCTTCTTGTAAGAATAAATTAATGCGAAAACTATATAAACTTAGTGATTATTCAAAATTAAATCTGTGCTTACCATTTTTTTAACAATCTAGACAAGTATGAACTAACATTTTCCGAGAACAACCGGTGACGTGACCTTAAGCCGGCCATGTAACCTTGCAAAACTTGCATCGATCGACCGCTTGCTACACTGGATAAATCGGATAAAAGTTATAGACATAGATGTGACCGATATGCATGATGTACTACAATATACATGACATGTCACGGGGTTTCTGTGGTATTGGGTCTTAAAATAAATCTAGGTTATCTGATACCATTAATTTTCCGTGCTTTGAAGTAGTAGAGTAGAGTAGTGTTTGATTTTTGGTTGTGTTGTACCAAATTAAACTAATATTACCAGTGGCTCAGAGCTGATTCTCTTCTATTCGTACTGATTCTATTTTTACATTCGGTAACTTTAGCTGCTGATTGGACGAGCTATAAAAAAACCATAATCGGACTACTCTGGAAAAAGTTATGCGTGATCCTACATAAAAATATACATACAAATATATATTCACGTCGACTTGTAAACCGTTTCGTCGGTTCACACAGGTTTTACTACATGTGTTTGTAAATTTGTTAGCTTAAATAAACATTTTGATTTGATTACATTAATGAAAAGAGGGTTAAGAATTATTCAGAAGATAAAGATGTCTGGAGCCTTCCACTTCCGCCAAGTAGCCACCAGTATTTATATGTACGAGTAGATATATTATTACCTAGTTGTAAGCCAAACTTTGTGAGACTGTAATTTATTTATTATTTGAAAAAATAATGCCCCTAGTCAGTTTCTTGCCTGTTCTTCTGAGTAGAGGCGGTCGAGTCTATTTAAATAACTTTGACGTTCATAAGTGTATCTTTGATACCTAAATTGAATAAAAATATTTTGACTTTGACTTTCGACTTTGATTTGATTTGGTTAAAAAATGTACATGATCATATTGTCAGCTCGTCCAACCAGCAACTAAGATTCAAGTGACAACGATCGTAGAAACAGAATCGCGACAAAGCGAATGCAACTTTTCTAGAGACACAGGAATCAATACCAGCAGGACATTACGTGAGATTTATTAACACACACTTATTAGCTTCCGACGGAATTTGGACCGCAGACCGGATGAACTGTAGAGGTGTCTCTCTTAATTTGATTGCTGAAACTTACGAAAGGTTGCCTGGGAAGAAATAGTCTTTGTAAAAAGACCTAACAGATTTTGGATCGTAGATAACTAATACGTAACCTTACAATGCTATTTTGTAGTGTCAAGTGTTCTGGAAGAGATGGAAGGGCCGCCTAAGGTCACTAGTTGGGCACTAGTTTTGAAGCCTTTTAATATCGTTATCTTTGTAATATCTTAGTGTAAACAATAATACAATCCAAATTGCTTTCAAAACTTTTAGCTGCATAATTTTTCTGCAAAAAAAATTTGAAAAAAATAATAGCAGAAAGTTTACTACTACGTATTAATACTATTAATTTTTACACATCACACATATGGCGATGTAACAGACTGTAAATCAAGATTAAGTTTGAACTGGTTTCAAATGAAATCATTTATTTGATTCAAGTTTCAAAGACTCAAATAAATATGACAGCCGTATAACTTTAATTTACATTTAAAATACTATAAACAAATCTTGGTTTGATCATCAAACGTTAATTCCTCCTTCCTGTCTGTTAATTCGTTTCTCTACCAATATAAATATGGTACCTACCAGGGAGGTATGCGACAAAGTATTGGTGTATAAAAACCAAATGTTGGCGGCCACTCGCCGCCGTCTCCTTCCTTTAATATACTCCGATGTACAGTCGGAAAGAAAACACATTCTTATACTAACTTACTTATTTTGTACGCATATAGTTTAAAAAAAAATGTTTACTAGAGTTTGCTTCGAACGGAGACTCCGCATATCTTCATAGTTTCTCGCCCAATGTAGCTCATTTTCAAACCTGAAAATTATTTTTTCATGAACTACTTCCCTGCAAAATTTTATGAAAACGGGATCACCGAAACTCAAGTTCTAAAAATCTCTCTCTCAATATTCTCTAGTCGACGGACAAAAATGCCAAAATATGTCAGTAGACTCTGAGACTTCGCTTCGCTCAATTAAGTGTCGTTGCTAGAAATTTACTTCATTATTAACATCTATTTTCTACCTACTGCTAAGATTTAAAAGTCAATACTTTTTATACGTAACCAGCTCATCTGCCCGTGGCTTCGCTTATGTTTCAAAACCTATGACACTCTTCGATTGTGGAGGTTTATATTCAAGAGACATTTTTGAAATCAGACCAGTAGTTCCGGATTACCCTTCCATCCAAACATACAAGCTTTACCTCTAGCTGCGCCCCGCGGTTTCACTCGCGGTCTCACGATAACCGTAGTTTTTTCGGGTTGAATAGTAACCCTATGTCCTTCTATCTACTGACAACGTGTTTGCATAATTTAATGATGACCGGTTAAGTAGTTAAGGCCTGAAAGCGTAACAAACAAACAAACTCAACAAAGTTACTTTCATATTTGTAATATTAAGTTAGGATTAGGAAATTAGTACAAATAATATATTTTTTTATAAATGTCAGAAAGAGTTATTAATGCCGCTTTTCCGCAGCTTTCAAAGGTTCAATTACCTAGTGGGTAAATAAAAAAAGAGGGTAAGTACAATTTTTTTCTAGTTTAGTAAACAGTTTTCCCCAGAACTACCCTCAACATATGTCACAGGGCGCGCGCACAATAAATAAATAGCCCAAATTCCGAAGTGACCAGACACGGTCCCAATAAAAGCTTACTACTGGCCGGCGGAATAAATATTGCACCCTCACAGTGGACTAACATTTGTTACTTGTTCCGTGGAGAGGCAGCGGTCAATCTTGAATTATTTTATAAGTTCGATAATAGGTTTTTGTTTGACCACTATCTCCAAGAATACAGTCTACGATGCTCGCCTTAGAAAAAGAGATTTACTCGAGACTTCGTAAAAATCATATTTAGCGTGACGTTCAGTCAAAATGAGATTTCACGCTGAGGTATGTCAAAAAACGAATTCATTTGAGTGCTTGTCTTATGTTACGTCATGTATTGTGTTAAAAACCAGTCGAAACAGAGTCAAACTAAGGATTGTACTAAGTAAATGCCCCTCAGTTTCTTGCCTGTTCTTCTGAGTAGAGGCTCTTTATCCGCACAAGGCGGTCGAGTCTATTTAAATAACTTTGACGTTCATAAGTGTATCTTTGCTATCTAAATTGAATAAAAACATTTTGACTTTGACTTTGACTAAACATGGTGGGGATGTAATGCCCACTCTCTAGTAATTATGACGCAAGGAAGTTATTTCTGTGAGCGTGATGACCATTGCCGTTACACTTATTCAAAAAGGCCCCAATACACCTCTCATAATTTCCCCGTCAGCTCCCCTCCTACAAAAGTTGCGTGATACAAGCTAACTCGTTGGGCTCCAGAGAATTTGATTGTGTGTCTTGGTTCCCAATTTTGGGAATTGACAGCGCACTGATGTTGACAGTGATCATAGTTCTGATAGGAATGTTTGTACACTTCTATATTTTTGGGGGCTAATATTTGTTGTAGGTTTTCAATGGCCATGACACTTAAATATATGTCTTTGGTGGCCTTTAAATAATTTGACTGGGTTTAAAATGAATAGCAATTTTCCTTATGTAAGTGTTTATCTATCAAAATGGAGTAGATTAGTTGTTGGTCTCCAACTACGACCTAGCAAACCCTTATATTGTAACAACCCTTTCCCGATTTTCTCAGACAACAATGAGACCCAGACAATTATAGTGCTGACTCAATAATTAATGTAATTAGTGTTAAAATAGAATAAATAATAAATAAATTCGGGATACTTGCACACACGATCGCCTGACCCCAAACTAAGCAAAGCTTGTACTATGGCTGCCAGAGACTGATATACATACTTAGATATTTTTAAATACATACTTAAATAGATATTAACACCCAGACATAGAACAAACACAAATGTTCATCACATGAATGTTTGCCCCAGGTGGGAATCGAACCCACGTCCAGAAGGCAGGTTCACTACCAACTGAGCCACCGAGGCAGTCAACCACGTCAAAATCGATGTCAAAAAACATCAAGCAGATTATGAATACTCTGAATGGTTGGTTAAGTTTCAGCTAAATAGTCTAGAGAATCGAAGGGCTATTACAGATCTGTGCATTCTACATAAAATTGTTAATGGCAGCTTTGGAAGTGAGTTGCTTCAAAAAGTTGATTTTAAAATCCCATCTCGTCAAGTGCGCATTTCTCATTCCACTCGCTCGTAACAACGTCTCGAAGTATAGTCCCTTAAACAGAATGTGCAACACTTACAATGGCCTACGTTTCCCTGAAGAATCTCCTCAAGGTGTTTGCAAAGACAAAGACATTTTTTCGCATTCATATGGATCTTTTAAATCTATGTTAAACAAAGTACTTAGTAGCTAGAGTCTAAAGTTAATTTAAGTTCAAAATTTTATTATTCTAAATTCTTTTGATAATAATTGTCTCTCTTTTTGTAAATTTTATAATCCATTTTAATGATTTTTTCTTTGAATGTGTCAAGTTTTAAATTGTAAGTAGTGTAGAGTCGTACGTGGACTTAAAGTTTAAAAAGCTTCCTTTTGATGTGTATTTTTGATGTATTTAATTAACTTTTTGTCTGTGACTGTACCTTAACCAAATAAAATAAAAAATAAAATAAAATGTATGAAAATTATGTAGACATTCTTAGTGAAATTCTAAGTGTACTTAAGCCTTGAATATTCGCCAAATGCGTCTATTCAACTCGTAATAGTGAAGAAGCTACGGACCCTACCGATATGAAAAAAATATCACCAATAAGATCATTCTGTTACCTATTAATTAGTCTAATTAAAATATTATATTACTTACTAGATTGCGAGTAAAAAAATATTAAATGAACGTTGTTTTCGTTCTCATGGCGTGCAATACCGTGCTTACGGAGATTACGTTACTATATATTTTTACACCTTCGGATAGGAAATTAAAAATATGATTGATCGTTCTTTTACCATATTTTTAGAGCTAAAATTGAGTTAGTTTAGTAATATTTTGTGTTATTTTGAAGTATTTCGTCAGATCACGTGACCACTGACACCCGCGAGCTCCTTTGCGGGGGACGGGCCAGTCGGCGCCAGCGCCTCACGAAGGAAGGACGTACTCGCCTTGCCGAAAAATATTTTCGCATTTTTTTTCTATTTGTACGTAAATCATCAATTAAACAGTGCTTAATTATCCAGAGCCAATCAAAAAAAGTAGTTTTTCAAGACATTTGATAAGTTTTTAGTGACTTTACTACTAGTGAAAATATTTGGACAATAATTGATCGCGTTGTGAGTAGAGGGTACAGAAGGTTGATCCGATGAAAATGGGAGATGTCACCAAGGCAGCTAGGCGTAACAAAAAAATTGGACTCCAACTAGGTAGCTAAGTGGTAAGTACCTACCTACCTATTAATATTTAATTACCACATAAATATTTTTACCCGTTTGTTCTTATTGTGTAGACTGAAGTGACTAACCCTAGTGTCTGAGTTTTTAGTGGCATATGATTCGGTCTGACGTTTGTTTTCCTGATAAAAATACTTAATAGAAAACTACAGACGTGTCCTCCGACCTATGTTAACTCTCAGGGCTTCACCGTCCATTACACCTTATTGCGATGATTGTTGGATTTACCCGCCGACGCTGTGCGACCATGAACCTTATTTTGCTGTGATACGAGCCGCGGTCGCGCAGCGTCGTGCTGTACTACAATCATCACGCCACGGCACGGGCCCCATTGTACATGTTGCTCATGATAATTATCCAAGTGCAAGACTTGTCAGAACTGTGTTTTTTTTCTTGTTATGTACAAATGTACCTATATGTGTCATATTAGTACATTGCACAGGGTTATCGGTATAGGGTGTACTAAGCCAAACGGGGGTCATTGTACTCTTCATTATAAACAACGATTACTTTTTAAACTTTTTTATTTGTAAATTAAATCGGGGAAAAAAGCATCTGCTTACATTTTGTCGACGATCGATGAGCTTTTTGTATGAAACAGCTGTTTTTTTTCTCGTGATTTCATTTGATTTAATTATTCACAAAAATTATACTAAGGTCAATATACCTAAGCCATTTCAAATTGAAGCTGTGGCATACTTGCTGATGCCCCAACACCTAGTTAATAACATAGAAATGGGGAGTATTCTATAGTTAATAATAATAAATAATCCTTCTTGAACAATCGGGTAAAAATAAAATAATGATAATTATTATGTGTACTTACGATGTCAATATCAGAAAGCGGTCGTTGCGTGCGAACGGTGTAAATGACTAATACTATTTTTTGTTTTTGGTATAGCACATTTCCTAAACTAACCTACCTAAACTAGAAACAATCACATTTTTATGTTATAGCTGACCAACCACGGTCCGCAATACATTATTATTTTTAGCAGTGTAGTGAGCATATTTTTCTAACTTATCCTGGTTTGTTAACCGACTTCAAAAATTAGGACGCACTCAATTATTACATTGTATAAATTTTACTAAATGTTTGTTGCAGCATAACTTCGTCATTTATTTTTTATTTGAAAGAATATGCTCACTAACACTCTGATCAGTCACTTTGAATAAAGTATTTTTTTGTAAAAAATAGTATTTAATACAAAAATTCAAGCATTTGCATTCAGAAAGTAGTGTTACGAGTTATGGCCATTGAATTCGAAAGAAAAGTTATTACATTTTCTTACAACAATAACCGAGCGAGAGATCGTTAGCGAGCGAAGCGTCTATGCTTCAGATTCGACGAAAATGCTTTCGTATTTCCGAATTCCGTCTGGATTTCTGTCCGGATCTTTGCCCAGACCTGTCTTAATCTACAGGTCGCATTTCTTAACCTATTCTCTTGAAACTTTGTGAGTAAGTCCGATATTTAAAAAGAATTTTCTTGTCTAGGCGGTTATTGGAAATTTTTCAATATGGCAGAGATGTGATTTAAAAAAGGATATATCTGCATAATTGGAAAATTGCCAAAAAACTTTTTGATCCGAGTCAAAACAAAAATTTATATAATTGTCAAACCTGCTCACAAAATTTCACGAGAATCGGTTGAGGAGTGTGACCTGTAGAGGAGGACAAATACAAATACAAATAATTTATTTGGGTATAAAATACATGTGACAATTTCAAATCGGACAGACATCGGTCACGAGATCTCCAGCTCACAGAGTCACTATTGTATGTATTGTTATTTATTTATATTTATTAAATACAACAATTTCTTTGGTAACTGATACCAACCTGCATCTAGTCTTAATAGTTATTTTAATCTAGTCTCTATTGCATGAAGACTAGAATAGTAATATATTTTAAACTGGGATTATAAATTGGTAATTGTTTTATATTTTATGGTATCATGGAAAGAGACAAACGAGACGCTTTGAGTAATATGAATATTGTGTAATTAATATCTTTAAATTGCTCTATTTCATTTTTTCAGAAACAGAGATCAACGAAATTATCAAAGTTTAAACACAAGCGTTCAGCCAACAAAAAATGCGAGTACTGAACTAAGGTGAGTTAAAAGACATTTAACATCTTATATTATTAGGGTGACAAGCATAGTGCATAGTCAGAGCTATGCCAAGTGGAAATGCTATTGCTAAAGTTATCGTATGTCCGGCGTCCAGCGTCTGATTGCACGGATGTCCGATTGTTTTCCTCTACAGATCGCATTTCTCAACCGATATTTGTGAAATTTTGTAAATTTAGGTTTTATTTAAAATAGCGGAGATATGTAATTTGTGAGACGTTGCTCATAGAGCCACTACTTATAATCAGAGTGGCGCTGAACTGCTATGGGCATGCGTGACATTCACTTAGCGAGCGCGAAGCGCGAGTGAAGAACTTCCGTTTCAGTACTAAAAACTTATCCTATATTTTTATCTACAGATGCCTAGTTCAAAATCATCCGAAGGTTATCAGAGCATCCGAGGAACAGGGACTTTTTCACCTTCGAATAAACTGGTAATCATTTTTTTTTTGTGTACACAATGTACATAAATAAATTATTGATACGAGCGTTGGGACTTAGTATGGTTGCAAATTAATTATTATTTAATATTGTTTTTAGGAACAACAATATCAGTCTTCATTGCCGAATCTCATCGTCGAAGAAGAAGCAGAACAAGAACAGAAAGACAAAAGTTATTGGCGTATTATAACATTAGCTTCTTCTTCGTAAAATTTAAGGAAATATCAAGACACAATGGATTTGGTTGCGCCAAACAATCGATAGACTTGATTGGAGAAAAGCAAACAGGTCTTGCTTCTAAATTCACCTTTTTGTGAATAAAGAGTAACAATAGTAAATTATGTACCGAGAGCACAAAGCAGTGCCTTACGTCGCGGGCGGCTTATTGTACCTTGAGCGTAACGAGGGAATCTAGAGTTAACTCCCGAGCGCAGCAAGGGAGATGAGTCCTGAGGGCAGCGAGGGGTTCAAGCCGCCCAAGACAAAAACACTGCTTTATCCTAGAAGCGAATCCTCTTCTAAAAATACTGTCTAATATTATACTCTCTCATAACTAATAAAAAGGTACTAGTAAGGTACAGTCTTTTATTTTAAATTTCGTGCAGCTCGTGGAGCACGTGCTCGTATTTTTTTCTTGGTAGCTAGTTCAATTTTCAAATAAACTCTTCTTACAGTGCTTATTTTGAGTTTTCATTCAATGTTAATCTCTTTGCTTGGAAACTCCCAACTGCAAGCTTCGCTCGAATTTATGTTTCATCTATAAAACCAACATTTGATTTTCATGTGTTAGATTAAGGATGTGTTAATCTGAGCGATTACTGCCTTCAAAGCATTTGATTTATTGATATTTTTTGATTCTCGGTTTATTTTGATTATTTTTTTGGTGTTTGCTAAAATCTAAGCACTATACATGTATTTCAGCTACAAAAGGTTTTTCAATATCCAATCTAAGACCCCTTTAGTCCAGCTAGAGAGGATTTTTTTACTATATTAACTACTAGCTGTTGCTCACGATTTCGTACGCGTAGATAAAAAAAGCTCGTTCCGTTAGTTTCTTGTATTTGTCATTCACAGGTCCCACTTCGAACCTGCACCCTTCTCTCTACCATCATCATATTGCCAGGCCATGGTACGGGCAACAGTTATCTAGTTGGCATTGGCAATTGTCTTTATACTGGGTTTGGCTGGCACTGTCCGATTAAAACGTCACGCTCAGACAGGTGTCTATGGCAAGGGTAGCGGGTAGGTAAGCCGTTAACTCGGCCTCCAAGCTAAATCTAATAGGTAGCCAAGTCTAATATGGAGTAGATAGTTACAATTTGTGTAGTAAGTAGGTTATATACTTGTTGGTAATAGGTAGAAGTACTAGGAGTTACTCGTACTATGCCAAATATTTCAGTCTGAATGTTTAGTAGGAATTACCTACTACTCGGAACCAGCCAAGCCAAGTAGGTAGTATATAGATACTATGTATATGTAGTAATTAGGTAGATACTTGTATGTAGTATCCTTCTTCTTCTACCTATAAGACTTGGCTGGCACCGACTTCAAATAGATGGGTAGCGCTTATAATAATTATATTAATTAATATTAGTGCTTATTTGTGGTTTGGAAGTCGCTTTAATTTTGTTACAATGATCACTTAAAACATCTTCTAACTTGACTTTTATTGAAAATCAGTTTACTAAAAAAATTAAGTAAACAAAATTAAGTCAAAGTGTAGTTTTTTATATCGTAAATTATGACACTTTTGTGCTAAGATCATTACACTCGAGGCGGTATTATAGCGCGAGCCGTATGCGAGCACACTAATGGAGCCAATAGTGTAAATTATTAACGCACACGCGTTTCATGTGACGTTTTTCATCACACATGCGAGGGGAAAAAACACAGACTTGCATTAGTCAATACATTTTTCTGAAAATGTATGCGCATTTTGCTGCTTTTCCACTTATCAAAATTTTACTAGGCATAATAATAAAGCGAGTACTTTGTTTAAATTATCATACCTAATTAATTGTCAATATTTTGATAAAAAAAATAATGTTTATTTACTGTTATTACGTAGTTATGATACTTTAAATCAAGAATTTAAGAAAAGTAAAAAAAAACTCTTGTTGATTTATTAAAAAAAAAGTCTAGTTTAGTTACTAGTGCGATAATGGTAAAGTAACAGCACACGTGCTTAATAGCTCGGATTATGAGCTAAAACTGATGTAATAAAGTCCTTTTTACGAGTGAGAGTGATGAAAAAGATATTAAACACAAACGCGTTTTTAACTTCGAGTAGGAACATAATTATCAGCAAAATCAGGCAAGAAACTATCGAGATAATAATGAGGTTGTAAGTTCTAGGTCCACTATGTTTTGAATCATTTTAGTCATTTTTATACTACCTGCTGATTATGTAAAACAGATTAGTACTACCAACTCGTAGAATACATTTTTTAAGCGGGCCGTCGATTGAACAGCTCTGCTAGTCCTAGTAAATATGTTTTTTGTTATGAGATTTTTGAAATGTTGTAAGCATTGGTTTAGGATAGGTTGAGTAATTTATCCCTGGTACCGGAGTTCTTAGGATGCCCATCAGGAGCCCTATTCTTACGGAAGATATTTTCTGATCAATGTCTCTCTCGTTTTAAAAATCATAGTGAGAGTGACCAAGAAACATCTCACGCGTCAAGAATAGCCCTCCAGGGCCATTCTTACGATATTATATTATTTCCCCTATTCCTACGCACGAGATATTTTTTGGTCAATGTCTCTCTCGTTTGAAAAATCATAAAAGTGAGAGGGACCAAGATAATATCTCACACTTCAGAGAGTCCGTGGTCTACGATTGTTTTTTTTAGATTTTACACGCACGACCAAAGGGAATCAAAACCTTTAGATGCGGGATATTTGTGAGTACATACTTAATCTACCTATACTTATAAACAAACTACCGCGCTCATGCTGCTTATAAGGCTCAACTTTAAAACGCCGTTGGCTTCAAATAATTTAGTAAAAAAAACATTACAATAAAGCATAACATCACAGAGGGCTTTCATTTTTAGGCAAAAATATTTTTTTCACGGTGTTTCGTCTGAATTTGTTTGTCTTTGAGAAATGCTAGCTCAATGTTCAAAAGCTTCGAGCGTTGATCACTAGAGGCGCTAAAACCAGCTGAGCGCCGAATGCCAAATGTCATTGGCGCATCTTAACCCCTTAAGTTTTAAAAAAAACACTATAGTTCGCCCTTTGTGCAAAATACAAACTTTGCGCAAAGCGAATGGATCTATTTTATTATTTTTTTATAATTATGTTAATAGTAAGTAGAACCTATGATTTGGTTTGAATGTATAATGACAATATCATTTAATCGACAATCACAATGATTCACAGCTATGTCGGTTGAATAATTAACGCAAATGTCAAATTGTATCGTATTATCGCTTCAATTTAGACGAGCGGTTTTATCGCACGCATTGTTGGTATCGTGTAAGTAGTGCGGGGATTAAACTCTGTATTAAATGACGATAAAATTATGATAACAAACAAACATGTTGTTTGTCGTAACAACAACGACCAGGTTATGTCAAAAGCCTGGTATGCTTTCGGGCAGTCTAGCTCTGACTGCAGGATTAGCCGCTCAACTCATTAAAATCATGAGATTACTTTTTAAATTAAATATTATTCTCTTCGTTTTAATTTTGAACTTGTATTGAACACACACTTAACGATGAAAAAAACTATTAACTGTCCTTTAATAGGTAAATTTTAAATCAATATTTTGTTTCCTTAATCTACTCGTACTGACGCGTCTGGTATATTATGAATATTTGACGTTATCAGCATACCTTTTCACTTTGCCCAAATGTAAAAACCGTGCGGCGTCAAAAACTAAAAACATCGACTTAGTTTATCGACACCTTTCATCCCTAGACCCGTAAACGCAACACAGGTTGTTCCAATAACGAGTGGTCCATTGCCGTGTCGAAAGCACGAATTAATGATGATTTTATACAGCACCGAGCGGATCGGCGGCCATTTTGATTGTTTATGGACTGGTGAGAGGTTTCTTTTTCGAAGGTTTGGGTTAGACTGATTTTTCTGACATTCTAGGAAACGTATCTCTGTCCAAGATCAACCATGACCATGAGATTTGAGCTCTATCAAGCTAGCGATTTTCAAGCGATTTCAAAGCAAATCGCGCGGCAGTCACGATGCGATGACGCTCACAAATAAACAAATTGATGCTTGCCTTTGCTGGGATCGAACCAACACTCTCTAGCTTGAGCTTGAGCTTCTTCCTACTAGACTATCAACGCCAAATAATCTATAGAACAAGTATAGTAAGTATAGTATAGTAGTAAGTGAGTTCGTGAAGGCAAATTCCCGCCACCCGTCACCGTAAAAGAAATTCCATCCGTATGTCGTTAACTTTAATAAAGTCCGCACGAAGCGATTTCAGAACTTATTCTTGTATATGAACTTCTAAGGAGTGGAACGCACCGATCTCAGCATTACCCAGTAGCCGTACCAACCTGGATATCTTCCAGACAAGAGTGTATAAACACCTCACGCTTCACACAAATACACATGCACTCACTTAAATTTAGATACCTACATCTCACATCATAGTTTGTGTAAAGTTCATGAAATGCTATGGAATGTAGATTTGAAAGAGCGGGGTCTTCTAACATAGGTAATTAATACTTACCGGAAGGCCCCAACTTGTTTTTTGTAAACCGTATTTGGTTACTGCAATAAAACATTTTTTCATGGGAAATAATTGGGAATATCATCATCAATGGGGAATACTTCATTTTAGATCACATCGCCATCTTTCATCGGGTGAGTTCCGGTCAAAAGTAGACCTATTTAAAATATACATTATGTGTAAGTATATCAGTTTCTGGCAGTCATAGTACAAGCTTTGCTTAGTTTGGGGTTAGGCGACTGTGTGTGAAAAACGTCCCGAATTATCCCGAATTTAATTATAAAACAAGAACAAAAAACCTAGCTGCAAAATGTTGTACCCTATGTCACTTGCACTATCAAGACGATTCAAATGACACCTCACATCTCGAAATCCATTAATCTGTTAAGGCTGTATATAGGACGTGTCAAAGAAACCTCATACACACCTACCCACATTACATACACACACTCGAAAAAGAAACCTCTTGCTTGCGCAGTCGGGTAAAAACAGCTGGTGTCAGACTATTTCCAAGTATTCTATACCAAAAGACAATGTCTATGTTTATTTAGCTACAATAGCACACACATGCGTGGTAACCGTCTCTTACATTTCGCAGCCCCATGGCGGATCGAGCCCGTCCTAATGGTTCGCTGTCTATTAGTTTTTATTATCACCGCTGGAGCAGGGTTTTCCTTATTTCTTTTATTGTTTTCTTCATTGCATGCCGATATATCGTTTTTAGCTGGAGTTACAGCTGCCATGTGGAAAATTCGGATAAACAATACGTTCTGATATTTCGTATACTTAGCTGTTTCATAATAGCACCAAATTTTTCTAAAGTTTCTACCACTCTTAGGTGGTCTCACGTAAATCGAAGTCGTTGATTCCTTTATGTTGTTTTCGTACTTAAATAATATGTTTCTGAAAATATATATATCGTCACTTCTTTCCCCCAGGGGTTGGCAGTGGCGTAATATAACACCCACACTTCGCCGAACGATATTGAATCTCAAACGTGACGGGGGCGAGCCTGTCGCCATACACCGGGCTCCAGTCATGTAGCAGATGACATACAATACGCTCATAATTATGATCAGACACTGAACAAATTGGTGCGTGCCTTCAGCTGGGATCGAACCCGCTCCTTCTTGCTTGAAAGATGGGCCGTCTCCAACAAGGCTATCATCCTTTCTGAAAATACTAATCAAATTATATCACAGTTTTCATGTATTGAGTTTAAAGCATGTGAGTATTGAGTAGTTAAGAAAAACACAAAACAAAAAAATTACTCCAATGCTACTCCGTGCTGTACGGGGTTTGTGTATTAATCTTTACTGCATTGTTGTCAGGAATGTAAAAATATTAGATTATTAACCTAAAACATAGGTCGTAAATTTTCCATTAATTTTAAAAACTAAAACTTAAGTTTTAAATCAACTCGTTATTTTTTAAATCAACTTCTTGGATTTATGAAAACTGTTATACACTTTTCTAAGAGTCGTTGAATTTTGATTTTAGTACAAATCTAAGTAAATCTGATTTTATACCTATTCCGCATGTAAAAATAAAAGGTTTAGAAACACTTACAAAACACAACCAACCAAAATCTTCTGATCATAAAAACGACCTGAAAGCGATGATAGCCTAGTTGGAGAAGGCCCGCCTCTCAAGCCAGAGGGACCGGGTTCGGACCCAGCCGAAAGCATCCACCAATTTGTTCCATTGTGCGAACATACGTGCGTATATTTAACGTCATCTGCTACGTTACTGGAGCCCGGTGTATGGCGACATGATCACTCTCTGTCACATTTGGGACTGAATATCATCTGGTGAAGTGTGGGTGTTGTACACCTCTGCCAGCCCCTTCGGGGGAAATGCGTTATATATTATGAATGTAGGCGTTATAAGCTTATGCGTTTTACGAAATTAACAATGAGAGATTTAGAAATACTCACAAAACGCAAGCAACCAAAATGTTCCCCACATAAAACCCACCCTGTTCAAAATTGATTTTTCATTAGCTACCACGAAACATGTGGTATTATCGGATAGCGAAGATGGCCGGCGGGATGTCTTTATGGGCCACAACTACTGCGCCCGCTATTAGGCGATCGCTATTAGCTTTCGAGGGACGAGGAACGCGGAAAATTGGATGTGACTCTTATGACCACTTGCACTTAACATAGATAGATAAACTCTTTATTGTTCACACCACAAATAACAAAATATAAAAACAAGAGAATAATTATAATAATACTTATTCTATAGTGTAACAGCTAGTGACCTTATCACTAAAAGCGATTTCTTCCAGGCAACTTAGGATGGAGAGGATATGACAAATGAGTATTTAGGAATTGCCTGTTTAGTGAAATTGAAATGAAAAAATGTAAGAATGAAAAGTTTTGCTCTAACTAGTTTAAACTACTCCTAGCTAGCTCTTACCTAAATATTCTTGTACCAACCCTAATCCATTTCTTAGGAGACTCTTAAATTTATGTGCCTGATGAGCAAATATTTTGCTAGTAATGATTAGAGTAGTTAAGCAAGGATTTAGGCAATTCTTATATTTAGTACAAGTGGCTATTAGAGCTCTATCACACTCGCGATTTGAGAGCGGTTTCAAAGCGAGGCGATTGCGCGGTGTGATCGGCGCAGGCTCGCAACGAGCGCGCTTTACTAGATGCCGTGACGTAGTCACTGTGTAGTAATCTGTGGCTTCGTGCCCGCGGCTCGTTGCGAGCTTTCGGTGATCACGCCGTGCAATCTCCTCGCTCGCAAATCATTAGTGTGATAGGGCTCTTAGAAAGTTTTGTTTTGATTTTTAGGTTTTGGTTTATAAAGCTGCAGCATTTTATAGCCAGTAATATCAATGGTGTATTATGTCTCTAGACACTGTACAAAAAAGAGAAGAAAATACTTACTTAAAAGCAAAACAAAAGTGATTGTTTTTCCCTCCAAGTTAGCATTACAAGTGCAATGTGCATTTGTGCAATTTGTGCATAGATGCAAAAGTCGTTTTCTTTCTTATTACCATCAAAACCTTCTTTAGTCAACAGTTACTGCTAGATATAGGCCTCTCTCTTGTTGAGCTTTCCATTTCGAAGTTTAATCCTGTGCTAGTCGAGTACAGTCGATCCATATTTGGAATAAAATCGTCAATCTTTCGTCCTTTTCCAATCAATAGAAACAGTCTCAAATAAATATCCCAAAAGCACCACATCTAAAACTAATCACCATCTTCCCACATCTCCGATTGTTGTATCTCGTGTGGGCACGTAAACACCGGTCTGGGATCGTAAAAGAAAATGCGTCCGACTGTACCGCGCTACAATTTGCGGCGAGTATTTTATGTATCGATTTGTGTAGCCGACTGTACCTACATACATATATGCTTGCAACTGTGGCTACTTGTTTGGTTTTCCTTATTTGAACTATATACCTCAGTTTACCATAGAAAAAGAAATGAATAATCTTTTACTTATTACAATTAGTATTTTTATTATATAGTTAGTGTCAAACTGAACCTTCCGGCCCCTATACCTCGACAGTTTCTAGTCAGTAGCTATTTGTTTTATTTTCTTTTAAACAGTGTGTTGTTTTTTAAGCTTTAGCTCAAAGGTCACTTTAGATTGGATCCCAAAATCTGGACCGGTATAAATCAGACCGGACAGTCTGGGGGGAGAAATGGCCTTTCTCCAACAGAAACAAAGAAATAAGCTAGGTATAGTTTTGAACAGTTTTGCCCGTATAACTGGTAACCGTTGACTCGTTGGTTGAATCCAAGCTTCAGAGCTTGTCACACCGGCGAGAAGTGGCCAGTCTGCCAGTATTCTACAGAATACGCTACGGCGAGTGTGCACAAGAACTGCACGATCTGATCCAGCCATCACCGTTCTTTTATAATTGTACCAGGCGCACCAGTAAGAGCCTCTTATGGTGGAAATTCCGCCAAAACGCACTAAGCGTTTCAAGTCAACTTTTCTTGTAAGAACTGCAGAGGTGTGGAACTCGTTGCCTGCGCCTGACTTTCCACCTAAATACAATCCGGGGGTGTTCAAGAGTAAAGTGAATAGGTATCTCCTAGGCAAGCGTGTTACACCTTCGATCACGTCGAAGCTTCCCATCAGGCGAGTCAGTGGTAGAATGTTAAAAAAAAACCGTACAAATAGTGCTCAAGTTACCGTCAGAAAAATAAATATTAACATACTTACCTCTAGATTCCGCAAACATCAATCATCGTATATTGTATGAAAACACGTCGTTTTCATACATTTTATACGATCAATTTTGAAGCGGCTCGCCCGAGCTCCATTCTCGCCTTACGTCCAGCCTGTAAAATTCAGGCCAAAAACCTTCGCTTCCCTCGGCCAATCAATAGAACCTAACTCTTAGTAGCTACCTTTTTGATAGCTTCGATTTTACGCCCCAATTTTCTACTTACAAAGTTAGGGTGAAAGGCAACATAAATAAATACGACACCATCTTTATAAGGCATAAAATAAATTAATGAGTTATCAAGACTTGGACATGACATCGTTATTTACTTTATTGGCCTATCTCGAAGATGCTGAAATATTATTACTTGTTGAGGTTAATGCGGTGATGGCATAGTTGGAAGAAGGCTCGCTTCTCAAGCTAGAGGGTGTGGGTTCGATCCCAGTTGACGATACGTACCAATTTGTACATTTGTGAACATATTATTATGTGCGTATTGAACGTCATCGGTAGTCCATACTAGTACTATAAAATCGGAAGTAACTCTGCCTGTGCTGTATGTCTGTCTGTATCTTGTACAGTATTTTACGAGAAAGGTTTTTTGATACTTTTTGTGAATAAATATTATTTACCATAAATATATAGCAGACTTTTTACTGTTACCCCGAACGAAGTCGGTGACAGTTAGTCTGCTATATAACTGGAGCGCAGCGTATTGCTACAAGCTCGCCCCCTGTTGCGTTTGGGACTGAAGATCGTCCGACGAAGTATGGGTGTTATAATACACCTCTGCCAGCCCCTACAGAGAAAGTCATGACGAAATATGTTCGATATATTTTCACAAAATGTGAGTGGTTGTTACACTTTCACGCCTTAACTACTCAACCGATCTTCATGAAATTTAGCATACACGTTTTTTTTGACTGCCTCGGTGGCTCAGTTGGTAGTGAACCTGCCTTCTGAGCTTGGGGGCGTGGGTTCGATTCCCACCTGGGACAAACATTTATGTGGTGAACATTTGTGTTTGTTCTATGTCTGGGTGTTAATTTCTATTTAAGTATGTATTTAAAAATATCTAAGTATGTATAACAGTCTCTGGCAGCGACAGTACAAGCTTTGCTTAGTTTGGGGTCAGGCGACCGTGTGTGACAATGTCCCGAATTTATTATCATTATTATTATGTTGTCAGGGGTACAGAAATGGAAATATGGTACTATTCATCCGAAAAAAAAAACCTTTTCTGTAAAATGCGTGTAAAAAACGTAGAACGCAGCTATTACTTATATTATATTTTACTGTCTAATTTTTTACATAACATTACATATTACATTTTTACATTTTTAAAATACCATATTTATTGATTATATCCCATAACTTTACTAAAGCACTTAAGTTCTAAAATACAGTATTTAATTTTAGCTTACCTACACCAAGAGTACCACTAACTAATCAACATGAAAAAACAAAGTGGACTTAATTATCGATGTATAAACTAAAATTAATTATGTCGTAAGTTTCATCTAAACCAGATTTTGAAATCTTGAAACTTATACATAAGATTTTTTCTTATAACTCCACAGACGTACCTCAGTGCAATATTATTAAAACAACAATGTTTTAACATTCATCAATAAAAATAAACACCATACCTACCCTTAAGCACGAACCCACCCCTCCTTATTACGTCAAAAAAAGTAAAAAAACACCACTGTAGGTGATCTTACGGTAAATTAAAAACGCCTGAGGGCTATCGGGTAATGCACCCTCATTACATACCTGCTTTTGCTCTGACTGAGTGGAGTAGGGAGTGAGGGAGTGCGGGTTCGAATCCGGTAATTTATTTTAAAGTTAGTTTTTTTTTTTTTAAATGGCGGAGAGGCTCGTATTTTTTAGTTAGTTTTTTTAAACGGCGAAAAGGCTCATTGGTCGATTCAAGTTAAGGTCTCAGAGTCTAGTGGGACAAAAGCATTTTTATTAATGTATGTTTGTTTACATAATTATATTATATTGTCCGACGATTAGTTCCTTGTACGACAAATACGGTCAATACTATTTTCGTAAAATTATTTCGAGTTTTAATTTGATATGTTCCAAAAATTATTTTTAATATATGCCGAGGAAAGGCGTGACGATATGTTATATTAAGGCTCGGTCATTATACGATTATCTACCCACACATACGTTTACTTCAGCCGTTTCATTTAGAGTTGAGAATCAAATATCAAATATGATTTACGGTTACAATATTTGAATGAGATCGGCGCCGGCGCCTAGAAATACATTTTTTTGTCGTTTTTATTCGTATTAATCGTAATAAGAACACAAATAAGAATAAGTTGCTCGGTTAAACTTTAGAGAACTAATCTGGCTATTTAATAATCAAACAAAAATGTGGTGTAATCTCTGAAAATTTAGAGAACTACGATCCTGTTTTTTTTTTAAAGATACTTTTTGTGATTTTTTTTCCAAACTGAGAATGATTTACAAAAATTTTCTATTTTAGTTAAACTGATTTTGGTTGTTTTTTCTAACAGCTGTATTTCTTTGCACCTGATCATCACAATTCTTCATTTCAAACTAGGCGCAAACAAAATACTTGTTTTTCTTGATTTCGTGTAAGTACTACCGGGCCTTAATACTTAAAAAAAACATCTAAGTAGTAACCCAGTAGAGTAAAATATCTCCTCTAAGAGTCGCAGTGAAGCTACCAGCCAGTGAACCTTGTCTAGGCTAGGTAGAATAAATCCAGGTTCACCATTTCGCTTGCATAATGAGCGCTAAGATTAAGATTTGTGCGCGAGCTTGTCCCTTTGTTTGCATTGTCTGTGTACCGCTGGCAAACTTGCGCTGTTATGTGCACTTTATTATTGAGATGAATTTAGTAGGTAACTCGTAGGTACTTGTAGCTTGCTTGGTTTCAACTAACAACAAAGTAGTATCATCCCTTTGAAGCGGTGATGAATGTTTGCTTTCTTTTGCGCATATAATTACACTAATTTTAAATGCGAAAGTTCGGATGGATGGATCGATGTTTGTTACTCAATTAATCCAGAACAGCTAAACGGATCTGGATGAAATTTCACACAAGGATCTTGGATCCTTTAAGGATTTTGTGAATCTTTAAATTAAAAAAAAAAAATATCCCGACACCGATTTTCATCACCACCGATTTTCATCAATCATAGCTATAATTGATGAAAATCGGTGGTGATGAAATTTAATTGAATGATGAGTTTTCTTAGCTAAGAACACTCCCGACTAATTCATCTTTCAAACAAATAAAAAACAAAATCAAAATCGGTTTATCCTTTCGGACACACACAGACACGTCAAACTTATAACACCCTGTCGTTGTTGCGTCAGGGGTTAAAATAGCACATTGGATACCTTATAAACGCGGGTAACATCACAGCTAGTACATAAAATCATTGAGATTTAAAAAACCGACAGGATAACCATTGAGGCACACAAACAAACAATCAGCCAATCAGAAGGAAACAAAGAAAACTTTTAAACTAGTATTTCGCATCGAACTCAGACCTCACGACCCCAAATCTCAATAAACTTATGAATAGTTTGGCTCAATTATGAACTTAAAAATTAAGTCCACTTTTCTTAACAAAACAGCAGTGGTGTAGAACTCGTTGCCTGCGTCTGTTTTTCCACCTAAGTAAATACAATCCAGGGATGTTCAAGTGAAAAGATATCTCCTAGGCAAGCGTGTTACACATTTGATCACGTCGTCACTTCCCATCAGGCGAGTCAGTGGCATGCCTAGTCCGTTGTAAAGCAAAAAATGTTAAAACGTATAACTTCTCTCAATCCAAAAAAACAAGGTCTAGCATTCAGCAAACACATAACGACGTGATAGTCGTCCGTCTCATTCGAACTTATTGTAAACGACTTATTTCGGTCTTACTTAATCATCGACTGACGTCTCTATGTGTTGCTGAATGCTATGCCTGGGCGGAGTATATTATTACACTATGCAACCTTTAAACTTAAAATAACAACAAAGTAAGTAGCAATATTTCACGATGATCTTTTTCAAATATCAATAATCGAAAGTTACCTAAATACTTAAACTATTGTTGGACAGATACATGACCTACTTTCAAAATTTCGTGAGAGGGTGTTATTTAATGTTTTGAATGTTGTACTTGTACGAAATTAACTCTATATGAAACCCTTTGGCTATATTCAATTTAATTTTACGATGTGACCGAAAGAATAAATTAAGTATTTAGGGCATCGAAATAATATAAGGAAGAAGCAGCACAAGTCTAATTCGTAGTTCACAGCGCGTGGACCCAAAGTATGAGTATGAGCTACAAGCAAGTGGACACTACACAGCTCCGTTGAGAGTATTATGTTACGTGTGTCAATAACAAAGAAAGAAAGACATACAAGAGACCATAGCGAGAACGAGACAACAATAATCATCAGTGTTGCGACTGGTTGCGTTTGTTTATGACTACGTTGAATTGTGTGCAGCACCATTTGTATGCGATCCAATTTTAGGTTCTCGTACCATTTCTCCTTTATATGTTTTTATTTGATCGAAGATTTAGATCGAAGAAATTAACAAAAAACACATAATAAATAATTTAACTTTTAAATTGTGTTGTTATAGTAAGATCCCGCTGTCCTCTTGATAGTTGTGATTTAGAATGTATAAGATTAATGAAAAACATCGTAAGAACACCTGACTAGAAATAATGTCTTCCTAGCTGACTGTACCAGCTCGCTCGACGCTCGAGGCGTGCAATACACGTGGAAACGTTGACAATCTCATATTTACTGGCTATCCACTCATACAGTAGAATAGAAGAATTTCATTCATTTTGGCGAAAAGATATAATTTGCTACCTACGCCCCGCGATTTCACCGGAGGTTCTACAGATGAAAAGTACTCTATGTTTTTTTCTGTACCCTTGACAACGTGTATGTAAACTTTCACGATAATCGGTTGCGTGGTTAAGGCGTGAAAACATGACAAACAAGCAAACGAACAAACTCACACATTAATAATTACTTATTTTATTATATTACGCAGCCAACGTCTGTTTCCTCTACAGGTCGCGTTCCTCAAACAATTCTCGTGAAATTTTGTGAGCAGGTTTGATGACTACACAATTTTGTTTTGCCATATCAGTTTTTGGATATCTTTCAAAATGGCGGAGATATAAGAGAAAATAGAGCTACGAAAAATACCCGTATTCGTAAGGGTCACTTTAGACTGATTTATTTAATAGATAGACAAAGCAAATCAAAAATCCCTTTACAGAGAGAGGCTGTCTACATCATTAGCTTTTAAATAAACCTATATTATAAGGGATTTTTTTAAAGTTGTTTGAGAATAATTAGAGAAGTGCAAAAGTCATAAAAAATATTGAAATTGCACTTTGTCACTCTGTACATAACTTTAGAAGCTCGTTAGTATCTTCACTTGCTCTCCTCGCTTGTCATCTTAAAGACGAAATGGCAATAGAAAACTTTTAAGTTAGTCTTAAGTGGTCGCTGGACTCTTATATACATAGTATAGTAACATCAAGCCACAAAAACCACAGATATAACCTCAGTAGAGAGAACCCAAGAAAAACACTCATTAGATAACCTCCATCAATATAGCCATTACCTTTCGACATCGCAGTTTCGTTTACGAGGTCATAAAAATAACGTGTCCGCGTATTTTATGGGCATAACTCATAATTATTATGAAGCAGAGTCCTGGTGGCCCGCAGTGAGGTTTCATGATACGCCTTTATGGCCATACTTTGATTGGCTACTATAATCTCTTCTTAATATGAGGGTAGTATTGATTTATCTGTGAGATAAGAAATAAGTTGGCGAGGGCTATTGGCTGTGAAAAGTAAACGAAAAACTTTTTGATAGTAAATTAACGTTTCAGTGCTATAACATCACGTTTTCATGATATTTGGAGGTTTTTTTTTTAAATTACATAATAGGCTTGCGTTTCGCCGCCAATATGCCTGATGATAAGCAGTGATGCGGCCTACGATGGAGCACGCTTGCCTAGAAGAAACCGATTCACTCGAGACTTTAAGACAGCCGGTTCACCCGCGGTTAAATAGTATTATGTGTGCTATTATAGACTATAATCTATCTGTGTTCTAAATTTCATTCAGATCTGTTCAGCTATTCTGTTTGGCGTGAAAGAGTAACAAAAATCCATCCATCTATCCATCCATCCTTACAAACTTTCGCGTTTTTAATAATAATAGGATAAGTAAATCAGTCACTGACACTCATAGTTCAAGCTATACTTAGTTTGTAAAACTAAACTCAACACTGTTAGTATGCAAAACACATTGTAGTCCACACGGTCGTTCAAATCAAATAAAAATCAAATTTCATTAAATTTTGAATATATATTTATATGTCCAATTTTGTGATCAAACAATGTTTCTTTTCAAAATAATTCTTTTACCTTTAATAAGTTTAAAACTTCATAAAAATATTTTGGACACAATGTTGTTAAAATCATGATATTTTTTTTCTAACCTAGGGCAGTAATCTTCTCTTTCTTTCTGTAATCTTCTTTTTATCACTAATGGAGTGCCAATTTGACTAAGTTGATTAGCAAACTTTCTGAAAGGAAACTACTTAGTAATATCTACTTTATATAGTAAATAGCCCGCTTCTTCGGAATACAAAATGAACAATCATAAGGCGGGCCGTGTTTCGAATATTTTTACTGAGCCACCAACAATCCGTCCACTGATAAGGAAAGTTACTCGCGGAGCGGTAAAATGTTGCTCTTGAAATAGGGATTGATGTTGAAAAAAAGTTCGAAACTACTTTTTTTTAGATAAAGGCATTGAGCTTTATTACTACGCAGTAATAGGGCTCAGTGTAATAGGCTACGCAGTAATTCTTAAACCTTCTAAATTAAATATTCTAAACAGTCAAACATGCGATAGTTTTACATGTTGCTATTATCAATAGGAATAGAATGCCATGCTGCTCGTGCGCATATTGCGGGTGAGTTGTTGTGATTGAGCCGATGAGAGACAATCAAAATTCTGTACGAATTTCATTGGTTTAAATGATTAGTAGAGACTCTTTGATGAAATAAAAGTAAATTTAGAAAATACATTTTGAATTTTATAGCAATTGTTCGATTTGTTTTTATCTATTTTAAATTGCTCTAATCAATTATATTGCATAGAATTTGCGTTTTCATTCTACAAAAATATATCAAATCAGGCGAAAATAAATATCAAGTCGGTTTGTGGCCCTTAGTAAAAAAGTAACAAACAAACCTATCAGCCCAAAGCAACATTTTATCCCCCTAACGCGCTGCAACGAAGACCCTTTGACACCGTCTAACGTATTTAAATTCATAGTCTTATGAAGTTAGCCCGGACAGGGGCTGTGGGGGGCTGGGGGGGAAGTGAGAGAGGGGGGACATCGAGGCGTGACTGTACACTTTTTGGCTTCGGTTAAGCCGGATCGCCACTGTGCACTCTAAGGGAAAATGGATTAAATGAAAAAAATGACTTTTTTGTAAGTTATTTTTTTACTACATTGATGTTTCTTTTTTGTGTTCTGACTTTGTATTCATGTCAATTCTTTATAAGTGTTTTACTTAGTTGATTTTTTTTTTTGCTTATGAAAAACGTTTGAACGTAACAAAAAAATTACTATTTCAACAAGTATTTATTAATAACGCTAACTGAGACGCACAATCAAAAATAACTAATTCTTTCTGTCTGTCATTAAACATTGCAGTCTTTATTTATAACCCACATTTGTAGCTCTTGAAAATTCTGGTCACAAATCAAGCAGTTAGTCATTTACAAACAACATTTAAAAAATAAGCATATTTGAAATACGAGTATAGACGGAGTGGCTAACTCATAATGTCTGAGATTGCCACGCCAGAGGCCTTAGAGAAGTTGAATTGCTTAGAATCGCTACCACATGAACGGTAGCTGCTGATAGGATGAAATAAGAGCTTTAAAATGTCACGTAATAATACTTGTCACCTTATAGCTCATATTTCGTCTAACCAGCAGCTGACATTCGAACTCTAGTAATTCTATAAACAAAATCGCTAATCGCTAATCTATCCATAATCTATCATAAGTTAGCAAACTAATTAAATCCCTTTAGATCCTATTTCATAATTTGTTTTGTTTAAAACAAATTATGGATTTATTTCTGTTTATTTTTAAATAATTGTTGTATTTTTAACCACTGAATTATGCAAATGCGGTATACCCCTATAAAGGTTGTTCATATCAGCTCCATGTATTTAGTAGTTTAATTATTAAGGTGTAAAATCATCACTGTTGGCAGGACTTTTTAAATAAACAAATAAATAATAATCTAATTGCTTAGCTAAAACTTGTCTAGGCCAAAAAAAGTTAAAAATCTGCTAAATTAAGAAACGAAAAATAAACGAAATTCTGACTTACACCACTTTCCCTCCACCCCACCATCTCAGAAGGAGTTAAAATGGCATAGTTCGTGCCACAGCATAAATTAAAGCGTAAGTCAAGTAACCACCGCGCATATTATCGCTATTTCGCTCAAGATTAACGAAATACTTCGTCCATTAATATTCATAGTGTGGTCGGGGCAAAAATTCTGGACTTTCGATTAGCCAAGTTAGAGTGGACGAGATTGTGGTGATGAATTGCCCCGTTTGAGAGATGGCTTGATGAGGTGGGCTTCGGGCTTTATCTGGGGGGCTATTCCTACACGTGAGATGAGATGAGATTTTATCTTGGTCACTCTCACACCTATGACGTTTCAAACGAGAGCAACAAGGATGAAAAAAGATGAGATGAGAATTTCAAATCTCCGAAGAGGGCCACTGGTGTTGGACTTCTCTGTCTATATACAATGTACTATAATTATAAGTCAGTACTTTTTTTACATTTTGAAAAATTATTTTTTGGTTGAGTATACTAGCACTCCAAAGACTTCCACCTATCTCTGTATTTTTTTTTTTTGGAGGAGGCCTTTGTCGAAATACAAGCTGTTGATGAAAAATAGATAATCAGTGATAAATACTTTGTAAATTTGTAAATTGTAAGTTTGTAAACAGCAATAAAGGCTTATTTATTATTATATACTAGCACTTATGGCATTTAATTTTTCTTACCTACCTATTCATGTTGAATTAAAAAATAATTGTGAGTTTGTAAGTTAGTCTGTGCTAAACGGCAAGTCTTATTGGGAGAGTATTTTTTTTTTCTTATTAGAGTAACATAGAATGGCTACATAGTACTTTAGACTGTATTGAGAGCAAATCTAAAAATAATTTTTGGAGTTCTGATCTATGGATGTATAAAGAACTACAGTCTTACACAGATACATATGTTAAACTTATAAACACCCCTCGGTTTTGCGTCGATAGTAAAAATAGTTTTCATTTTAAATAAATCTTACTATGAAAAAATTAAGAACTCGCAAAAAACCAACTGCCTCACATGCCATTCAAAATCCGTTACAATGTTATTTATACCGACAGGTGAATCTGTAACAGCCTTTCTGCATAACCCAGTATAATGTAAACAAATACAAATACTTAATTCCGTGCTATAAAATCTACCGCACACAATCAAAAATAATCCAATTTGCCGGTGTTTGGGCGTAATTGTACAGGGTGTAGCCTGTAGCGGTCACTGCCAATTACCGAGCGCTCGTAAACCGAACTATCGATATAAAACATGCTGTATAAACGTCGATGGCTCACTCAAATTAAGTAGGGACTGTTTTGTTTTAATTTTACTTCGAATTAGGGGAAATTGTTTGTACATCTAAGATTAAAGTTCGTCAAAACTTTTTTTTTTTATAAATGAAATTAAAATACTCACAAAAATAAATGACTACGCAAAAGTTAAATGTCACCAATTTTTGAGCAGTCATTCAACATTAAATAGTTAGTTAAATAATCGCTGTTTATTTTTCCTTAACCCGTCTATGAAAAAAATTGTTTAAAACCCTAAATTTTTTGGACAATCAATATGATCATTTGTTTTAGAAATGTTGCTTTAAAATGTAATCTACTCGTATTACACTGGTACTATATTTACGAATTCATTGTTACGAATCGATTGACAACCTCATTAGTCAAAAACAGTGAGTATTGAGTAGCCTAAGAGTAAAACATACGTAAATACACACTCACAATTGGCTTTGCCGTATTTGAGCAAAAAAACTTTCGCTCTCAATTTTAAACCCCTGCCAACTCAAATGCCTATTTCGAAACCCCATGAAGCCCTTAACATTATCGCAAATGCCTCGCTATAAAGCCTACCTATAAACTATCGGCCTGTATTGTCCGTCCGACCTTTGCCGGAATCAATTGTCCGGAAACATCGGCTAACCATCCGGAAAATACATCCGGTGTGGAGCACCTTTTTCGGTAATAGGCTGGGATAGGAAATCGGTCGGCGACTGCGGAGTGTTGGGACTTGGGACTATTTTTAACTATTTGACCAAACACAGTCAGGGGCAGTTCAGCTAACCAAATCCGTTTTTTTTACTTAGGGATAATTCTTTATGGATACCACCAACAGCCCCGGGAGCAGGAACTACCCACTAAAAAGCCAAGGGTGTTCCATCTCAAGGCAAAATGTCGGGGCTACGGTAACACTCTCACACACGGCCCTGACAGCGCCAACCTCTTCAGGCACTTCCTCGAACCCATGCTCTTCCTCTCTCTGACGATGTGTCGAACACAAGACACATCATTAGATACCGTTTAAAAGACATTTAGACTTTTTAGACATTAAGACTGTGTTTCACAAAAACATCATCAATGAGTCAGACATTTCAAATCCATATGCCGTCAGCATTAATAAAGCCCACACGAAGCGCTTTCAGAACTCGTCTCTAATAAGAACTGCCCAGGAGTGGAACGCACTTCCTGCCTCAGTGATCCCCAGCAATATATACAGCCTGGGTCTCTTCAAGACAAGAGTGAATAGGCACCTCATGGGCAAGCGTGCTCCATCTTTGACCGCATCGTCATTTTCCATGAGGTGTGCTGTTGTCAGTTTTTTTAACTGTTTTCGTCACCTTTTCAACCTCTTTTTTACAGTCCCAAGTTGCTAGTTCCACCAGCTGTTCTCAAGTGGGGGTCAACAGTGCCCTTTACTGTTATTGGCGACATTTGGCCGGCTGTCTCTGATGCGTTCGTCTTCGGTCGCTGTCTATACGGATTAGCAGTTACATCTGGTACGGTACTTGTTAAGGGTGTATAAGGGTGTAGATTGGTACTTGTTAATTAGGGTTGCTTGAAAGTTTTACCATAATTATGTAATAAAATGAGCAAGTTATTAAATGCCATTTTTAACCCCTGTAAAAAACAACGGGGTGTTTTAAGTTTAATAATATGTCTATATGTGTGTGTGTGTGTGTGTGTGTGTGTGTGTGTGTGTGTGTGTGTGCGTGTGTGTGTGTGTGTGTGTGTGTGTGTGTGTGTGTGTGTGTCTGTAGCATTGTAGCTCCCGAACGGATGAACCGGTTTTGTTTTTTTTTTTTCTTCTGAAAGGTAAATTAGTCGGAAGTGTTTTGAACATAGATACTAACATAGAACTAAGCTATAGTTCTACGTTTGATGAAAATAGGTGTTGAAAAAAACAAATTTATGTTTTTTTTTTAATTTTTAATGTAATCTTTTTAAATAATCAAAGTCAAAGTCAAAATGTTTTTATTCAATTTAGGTATCAAAGATATACTTATGAACGTCAAAGTTATTTAAATAGACTCGACCGCCTTGTTCGGATAAAGAGCCTCTACTCAGAAGAACAGGCAAGAAACTGAGGGGCATTATTTTTTCAAATAATAAATAAATTACAGTCTCACAAATTTTTGCTTATAACTAGGTAACATCTATATATACTAGTGGCTACTTGGCGGAAGTGGAAGGCTCCAGACATCTTTATCTTCTAAATAATTCTTAACCTTATAATACCCTCTTTTCATTAATGTAGTTTTTACATGTGATTTGAATTTTCCCTCGGTGAGCCCTGTTATATATTTTTCGGGATTTTATTGTTAAAGTGAGCCCTGTTATATTTTTCGGGATTTTATTGTAAATACCTCCTAATAATCCTATACTATTATTAAAAAGGTATTTGTGTAGGTCTGTGTTGTTTGTTATTTACGAGTATTCACGATCAAATGGGTGATGAAATTTGGTGTGGAGGTAAGCTTTTATCCCGGATTAACACATAGGCTACTTTTTAACCGCTGGTAGCACCGCGGGGCATAGCTAGGTGAGAAATAAAAATTAGAAACTTTACGAGTTGTTATGTGCAATTTATGCCTTGAAAAATATGAGACAATTCCAAAATTATAATTCAAAATTATTTGTGGCACTGAACTACACTCTATGTTAGGTTTGTTAAGGTTTCGTCCTGCGTAAGATGCTGTGAGCGGCGAACTGTCCGCTGACTGACTCTAAGTCGCGTATTGGAAAAATTCAACGTTGAGCCAGCGGCAAAATGTAGCAAACAAAATGCGAATGCCACTCAACAGCAAGCAATACGTCGCAAACTGAGTACGCGCGTACTCAGTTTGAGCTGTTTGCAAGCAAGTAGTTCATTTCAATACAATTTTTAAGTAAAAATTAGAGTCAAATTAGACAAGAGAGCGGATATTTGTAGATCCAGAGGTATCAGTTCGGGGCGAACGACTAGTTCGATAATCAAGTTACAAGACGAGCATGTTTTTAAAGTTCGCATAACTTTACGTTACATTAATTATCCCAAACAATTTATTTTTCATAGATATTAGGAAAATGATGACAATTTACGTATTCACCTGTTACCTTAATTGCGAAACAAAACATCTTTCTTTAATGCTCATAAACAGCGCAAATTATAACCAGGGCCGGATTTTAGGGAATGTATTTAAATAAATAATAACTCACATTGTTGTGACGTTTTATTAAAATTGTGTGGTAAGTGTGATGCGCTGTTAAAAATTTGGTTCTGTACTACAGAACCAAAATGAATTAATAAATGTTGATTAGCACGATTAATGATTAAAACAGTGATTAACTAAACCTAAAACGACTATAATTTAAAAAATAGCCTAAACATAAAAAAAACTAATTAAAAGCGTTGGATCCACCAACCCCTTTAAATTAGTTTAAAATTAAAGTAAAAGTGGCCAGTGGCAGCATTGCCATACATACATTATGTACATAATATGGCAAAGCCAAAGTTTTTTTGGCCAACGTAAGCGCCAGTATTTCGGTCAGTAGAAGTTTGTGCAGTTATTGGTTTTTATATATTGAAGTAACAAGTAACATTATTAATAAAACAACCAAAAACTGGGCTGCAAAATGTAACCTATGTATGTATAATGCCCTATGTCACTTCCACTATCAACACGATTCAAATAACAGCTCATGTCGAAATCTATCAAGCTGCATATATAGGGCATTCTAAAGAAATCTCTTAAATACATTTACATAAATACATGAAAGAACAAAACCCGTACTTTTGTAATAAGAATGTTTTCGTCCGTTTTGATCTGATGATCAGGACGGACGATAACATTTTATTGGCATTTAATTCATTTAAAAATATTTTGCAAGAAAAACGTTTTGTATAGAAGCTTTCTGGACATAACGTTTTTATTTTATAATATTTTACTAGTTTCCACAAGCACTGAACCCTAAAACCTACGGAATTCATCAGCGCGTTCGTCACGCGCGTGCTATCGGTTTATCAGCGTCGAGAAAAAATTGCGCCGTGACAAGTTCCTGACCATAAATTCATTAGACAACGCCGGAGTTTTTACAAACTCACGTCCGAGCTGGCCCAGGAAGCGGTAGAGGCGGCAGAATGTTCCAAAACACTTTAAATAAACATAATTTTCGTGTCTTCCCGACTATGCCTACCGACATGTTGGTGATAGTCAAGCTCCCTCACTTTTCTCTTCCACTTCGCTATATCCTTAACTTCGTCTTCAGACACCTCACCTAATCTACGCCTATATTAGGTCTATTAAGTTTTATGGCCTATATAAATAAATGAAGTGACTTTTTTTTTTTAGTTTTAATAGTTAGATATTTTTAAATAACCACTACACACACTTACGAGTACACTATACACTTGACAATCACAAATTTGGTAAAAATATTAAATTGTGAATTTATGATTTACGATTTAAATACCATAGGAGGTATGAAGATGACCATAAATACAAGAGGAGGAGGATAATTATTGATTTTATTGACAGAGTTTAAACAAGTTTACATTTAAAATAAACAACAAAAAACTCCAAAATTTTCTAAAAAAAAATTCATCAAGCATAGCTAAGATTACTCCCGACTTATTCACCTTTCAAACAAAAAAAAAAAAAAAACAAAATCAAAATCGGTTCATCCGTTCGGGAGCTACGATGCCACAGACAGACACGTCAAACTTATAACACCCCGTCGTTTTTGCCTCGGGGGTTAAAAATTAATAGTTTTGTTATTAAAATTTCCGCTCTCCGCTTTCCCAGCTCTTCCCGCATCCTACGGAGATGCGACTCGCTAAAACTCCCACTATATCATAATTTATTTATCCAGATGACCCCAGTACGGCCCTGGCTAATAATATATAATACTTTTTTAAAATTATTCCGCCCCCACAAATGTAACGCTCGTTTACAATATGGCGGACGAAATTTTTATCTTGCCTGTTTAATGTCTTTTTTGAGGGTAGTAATTAAAAATATTATAGGTATTTATTGCTGTAGAAGCCCATTTGGTGTGTTTATTTGGACTCCTAATCGTTCCATGTTTACATTAATTAGCAATACTTTAGGACTGTTTCGCACTTTATGGCCGAAATAAATTTGCGCGAGCTTTGAATTGCGAGTGAAATTGGCGCATTTTTTGTTGTAATGTTCTTTAAGTAATTATGGGTGGGCATTGTCTTAGTTTTGGTTTATCTCAACGCGATTTTGGGAGAGGCGTGGTGGGATAAAAAATCGGTAGTACGACTTTTCGTAGCATTGAAGCTTGGCTACGGTTTGCTACGATTCGTAGAGTCAGCTAAGCAGTGCTACGAAACAGAACTAAAGTATCATTGAAATTATGTTTGATAACTATCTTGACTTATACTAAACGCTATAGTACTCATATTAAAAGGTTTCTAAAACGAACTATTTATAAATTTGAAAAATAGATTAAAAAATGAACAAAGTAAGGTTTATCAAAGACTACAAAATAAAACCACAAATTTATCTTTTCAAAGTACCAAAAGTACTACTTTGGATCTACCAAATCAACCCCACCAATAAACTATCTTCAATTCCCATCAATCAACTCGAATTAATTTGGAAATATCTTACAAGTTGACGTTTAATTAGGAGTTGAAAATTGATCCAATGGCACCGTGCCGTACGACCGACCGACGTGTAGCAAAACTGGAGGCTCCGGAGCTGTGATTGCACCCACAGGCTATTACTGACTGGCTCGTACGATGCACCACGACTGCTGTGTCTTGATACTTGACTTTAGCTAACGTCATTTGACGTTTTTTTTTAAATCTAGAATAGGTCGACGTTTGACCACCAACTCGCCTGATGTTAAGCGACATTGTGGTCTAAGATGGAGCACGACGACCTAGAAGGTACTTATTCACTCTGGCCTTGAAGAGACCCAGGTTCTAGTTAGTCGGGAATACAGACGATGGCAAGGTGTTCCATACCCTAGCGGTTCGTATTAGGAAGGTGGAGGCAAACCGTTTAGTATGAGTTGGTGGAATGTCGACTAAGTAGGGATGGTACGTATGCGTTTTCCGACTTGTTCTGTTGTAAAAAGGGGAAGAAGGGATTAGGTCATGCAGTTCCAACGCACACTCGCCGAAATGCAGCCTGTAAAAAATAGCCAAACACGCCACTTTACGCCGATGTTCAAGGCTCAGAAGTCTCGTAGCGACTAGCTTTTCGTCGCATATGAGCCTCCTAGCCCGCCGCTCAACAGACTCTAGAGCCTCAAGCTGATAATTAGCCGAACCGTAAGTCATACATTTAATACTACTGGCTCTGTGAGCTGTCGACCTCGCGGCCGATGTCTGTCCACTACAGGTCGCATTCCTCAACCGATTATCAATCCTGAATTCACAAGAATCGGTTGAGAAAAACAACCTGTAGAGGAAGATAGAGATCCAGACAGAATTCTGACATACGAAAGCATTTTTGTTGAAGCTGAAGTGTAGACGCTTCGCTCGCTAACGCTGGCTCGGTCGATTATGACGTTTTAGATAGATAAACTCTTAATTGTTCACACCACAAATAACAAAACAACAAGAGAAAAAATTTAATTAAATTTATTAAATAGTGTCACAACTCGCGGCGAAATCAGATCAAAAATAGCTAGTTATTAGATAAAAAAAGCGATCTCTTCCAGGCTTCCAGGTTTGAATGTGTCGACTGCCGTTATTTTGTTTAAAAAGGCGCAATTAAGATTGAAATTGATCATGACTGATAGTCCGTCGAAAGTCTAGACATAACAATGTAAGCCTGATCCACCACATACACCAATGCTAGATTCTATTGGTCGGCTGCTGTGCCAGCCTAATCGGCCGTCAAGTTTACTGGTTGCACTTAAATGTAAACAAAAAGCAGATTTATGTATCTGACGGTACAGAATATAAGTACTCACATTAGGTACATACACTGTACATGTTAAATTACATACATTCGCTTTTTTAAGTTCACAAAAAAAAAAAAACAAGATGGTAATAATACACAGCCATTCCTTGTTTCTGTAATTAATTCTAAAAATATGTTTGTTTTTATGATCTAGATGGCAAACAAGCAAACCGCAGCAGCCTGTTTTAAGCAGCCTGTACTGTCTCGCCAAATTAAATACGGACCTTTGAGGAACCCTCAAACCTCAAACGATGAACGCTCAAAACTAAACTATTCTGAAAAGTACCAAACCTGCTCATCCCCCGTACCCCGTCGCCGTATGATGCAGACTCGTGACCCAAATGTTGTGATAGCTCCCAATAACAGCCGGCGGCGGTCAATTATTGCCGTTATTAATTAAGTGCCCACCTGGCGGCAACTTGCGCCAACTTGCCTATACTTGCGCCGTGTACGTTCTTCAGACTAATAGCATGTGCGATTTTGAGTGACAGGGGTCCTAGACAAAGTTGCAATCGCTTCTAGAATCGCTAATAGGCTTCCCACGTACAAGCTTCACCACACTTTTACACACAGGCTTGAGCACGGAACACCGTGCGTGTGGTTGTTATAACTGTACACCGCGCCAACTCCACGGCATTGCATTCGACTTGCATATAAGTCGAAAGATCGTGTCTTTGCACGCGGCTCAGTTAATTACGCGCAGGCCTCAGTACTTAATGCACAGTTAAAATTGTGGTAAAACTACGCACAAGCTTCACTACATTTTTAACTGCGGTAAGCCTATAACGCTCGAAGGCTAGCTGCTGATTGGACGAGTTAAGAATATGATCACGTGACAATTTAAATTACGTATTTCATCCAATCAGCAGCTGATATTTTAGCGTTAACGATATACTCGTAGAAACAGAATCACTTGGAACCGATTGCAACTTTTCTAAGGTCTGGTAAGAGATTTAGAAAGATTGACTCTTTATAGCTCACACCAAAAGTAAATGTCGTTTAAAATAGTGTAACTTAAAGCTAAGAGCAAATCCTTCCAAGGTAAGTTCGTATAGGCCAAGGGACCAGAGTTTTTAGGCCACTTTAAGGCCACCTCTGGCATGGCTTAACGGTTTGCTTATGTTATCTTGATGATTGTCAATTATTAGTGTTTCAAATTTTATTTTATTTTTCTTGCTATAGTCAAATCTAAGTGCTAAAACGACGCTCAGTCATGAATCTCGATTTAAAACAGTTTCTTCTGTATGGTAAAACCAGTTTTAAATCGAGTCTCATTACTGAACGTCGTTTCAGAGTACGGGCCTACATATTACAGATATTCTACCGTCTACATGTCATTATAGTTATTCTAACGTACACGTTACACTGTAGACCCCGGTTGTTGTGTGTAAAAGCAATTAAGCCATGTCA
The DNA here is from genome assembly GCA_911728515.1 of Peribatodes rhomboidaria. Taxonomy (NCBI): domain Eukaryota; kingdom Metazoa; phylum Arthropoda; class Insecta; order Lepidoptera; family Geometridae; genus Peribatodes; species Peribatodes rhomboidaria. Next base: position 13,707,715 of record OU452187.1, on the reverse strand, counting down.
GAGGCCTTCCAGCGGCCTAGAAACTCTGACATTTGGGCTAGCCACTCGGCTTACACGAACTTGCTTGCTTGCTTCTAGGTATTCTCAAAGATTTCGTTTAGGTATTCATATTAGCATGTAAAAGTAAACAAAAACAGTTTAAAGGCGCAATCTGCATAGCAGAGGTCCGAGGGTTGCCATGTCATATCATTCACAAGCAACTCTCACACGTAAATTGGCTTAAAATGATCAAACGAATACTCTTCACTTTTTCCTGACTTTCATAGAACTCTACATTGAAAACAACGTACGAAAATCAACTTTATGGAAAAGTGATAAGAGCGGATTTTCCGTAGCAAGTCAGTGCTAAAACTGAGGTAATTTTTTCCTTCATAGTGTGATCATATTAATTTATATTCTAATGTAATTTACGTTCGGGTCTTCCTTTGCAAAGGTATTTATTAAGCTTTAACTCTTTGCTTGATAAATTCCAAAAAGAGTTCTTTGTTTTTGTTAGAGCGTGTTAGGGTGGCGTGAAATTATGAAAAATTATGAAATTGGGTCCGGATTTCGGGGAGGGATCAATGTTTTATGTAGTAGGTATACATGATATAGGTCTATGATAAATATTTAACGGAAAGCTATGAATTTAGTAGTGACGTTGTTTTAAGATTCAGTTCTGAATTCATATTTGCATAGTGTAGCCAAAACTGTTAATTAATTATTTTTTTTAACTCTAAGGAATTGTTATTTTTACTTACACTAGGTATTTATAATAAATTTAAACATGAAATCAAAATAATTTTCCCATTGTTTTGGAAATAAAAAAATAAACAGTAAATAAATACCTATTAACCTATTAGCGGCAGCGATAGGTTTATCTGCGACATATCTATGTAAACTCGTAATGCGGATAACCAGTTAAATAAAATAAAAAATATATCTAATATTACTCAGACTGAGGACGTCGAAGATCCACCGTGTACCACCATCTTATACGCCAAGACGAGCCAACAGTGCCCATGTATAAAGATACCTACCGCGAACCATGCCACTTTCGGAAAAAAGTCCATATTTATTACGTTTTTAAACCCTAAATTATAAATATCTTTTTTTTTACGGCTTGCGTTTGGCCACCAACATGCCTGGTGATAAGCAGTGATGCGGCCTACGATGGAGCACGCTTGCCTAGAAGAAACCGATTCACTCGAGACTTGAAGACACCCAGATTATAATAGAACTACTTTCCATTCAATAGAAGCGCGCATCAAAGTCATCGAACCAGCGTTTCTTCGATATGTATTGACTCTTACACTTGTATTCAGATACTCACTACGTGAGCCTTCACTTTGTTAAAAAAAACTATTTGAAAAAACATGTGTGAACATACGAGTATTTTTATGTGCGTATTGTACTCGTAAGTCATCTGCTACATAACTGGAGCCCGGTTATGGCGACAGGCTTGCTTTTGTCACATTTATGACGGAATATCGTCCGGCGAAGTGTGGGTGTTGCATTACACCTCTGCCAGTCCTCTCGGGCGTGACGATATGTTAAAAAAACATATATCTATGTATCAATACATTCAAACAAAGCAACAAAACAGACCTCAGGTTCTTCACACCGCACCCTATTCTTAACCCTGTTCATTATAATTATTTTAATATGCAAATAATGATAATAAAATTTGGTCGCTTTTCCTCGCTTTTTGTTTTCGTTTGTGGCTGCTGGATTATTGGGTTATACTTAATTATATTTGGAAGGGCTAGCCTACCTGCTTAGACCTTAATTTTTATTTATGCGGCATAATTCGCTCTTTGTACGTTATTAATTTATGGGAATTGACGACTTAATAAGCAGAATATAAAAAAGTTTAATTCTAACAATTACACAATAAACATTTCGGCACGCCTTTGCCCCGAAGGGGCTGGCAGAGGGTGTACAACACCCACACTTCGCCGGACAATATTCAGTCTCAAACGTGACAGGGGGCGTGCCTGTCGTCGTACACCGGGCTCCAGTCATGTAGCAGATGACATACAATACGCACATATGTTCACACAATGAACAAAGTGGTCCGTGCCGTCGGCTGGGTTTGAACCCACTCCCTATGGCTTGAGAGGCGGGCTTTCTTCAACTAGGCTATAATCGATACAAAATTACAAAATAAAAACAGTTGAAATTGACGTAAAATGGTAGTGCAATAAAATTTAACAACAATTTATTTCTTAAATTTTAATTAACTACGTGTTATGGCTTCATTGGAAAAAACCTAAGCCAATTATTTTGGACTTTTTTTTTAATTTCTAAGGGGCTTAAGCAATCTGCCACTGAAGTCTTCGAATAAAATCCAATATTTCATAGATTTGACTAAAGTAATAAATAAGTAATAGTGTAAGTTCTACTATAATAAAACGCGAAAGTTTGTAAGAATTGATGAATGGATGTTTGTTACTCTTTCACGCCTGAACGGCTGAACAGATCCGGATGAAATTTGGCACAGAGATAGATTATAGTCTAGAATAGCACATAGGATACTTTTTGACCGCGGGTGAAACCGTGGGGCACTGCTATTATAAAATAATAATAGAAGACCAAAGAAGTATTTTTGTTTAATCATTTATCAAGATCAAGTTTTTGTTAAGGCAAAAATATCAAAATTTTATTTTCTTCTATTCAAGACATTAAATGTTAAAAACCATAAAACAATCCAATGTCTGACTATAAATTCAAAGTTTAAAGTGACCAAAACTCAAGTCAGATGTAAAAGGGGTTTCAGAAAGAAAATATTCGTAATCTATCCAGCCAAGTGTGAATCGGAAGCCCTACTACGATCTGAGATCGAAATGAAATGAAATTTATTCACTCAAAATAGGGTATTACAATGGTCTTAGTTATTTAAAATATGTTCTCCTATTTTGCCGTTATTCGTCATGTGAATTTGGTCACATCTAAAAATAAAATTATAGCTTACAAAATCATGATAATAAGTGTCATTTAGAAGGTATTTTCATTGCCATTCGGGAAAACGTTTTTTTTTTATCTTTATAAGAAGAGTGAGAATCAAGCAGACGTTCTGTCTGATGGTAGACGGTACCCGCCGCCTATGGACACCTGTAGCTATGTTGCCAGCTCAGAAAGAAATTTGTAGGCCACTTTTTTAAAACGCTCTATGTCGTATATGTACCTCGGCGCAAAGACCTTCAGAGAAGGTAATTCCACATTCTGAAAGCGCGGTATGTAAACGTAGTTTTGTACAAACTAAAAGACTGGTTTGAATCAAATTTAACTTTTTCAGAATCACAGATTTTATTGAAATCTCGTCAGGTTATTATTCTGCTTGGTGGAGCTGTCATTGAGAAAAATGCTCGCAAATTACTTTAAGCTGCTTGTGAGATACTTTTGCATATTGAACCTTCGATCAAATATGTATAAGGGAGACACGTCACATAAAACAAAACGTATCAAAAACATTTTTAATATACATACTTACATAAATAGATAAAATGATATTAGAAATAAGAAATCAGAAATCAGAATTTATTGATAACTCTTATAGTTACACGTCACAGTTGAATATTTATAATTAAAAACGAATGTCAGAATAATAATCATTGATAAAATATGTCAAATATAAAAATAATTCATTAATACAGCTATGTACTTTATAGTAAAAACAGTTAAATATTATGTATAGCTATTATTATACAAAATAATAATAGTTCAAAAATCTCTTATTTTAAAATAAGCTTCAATGTCATAAAACATATAATATTATCTAGTAACCAAGCTCTCATCTTGGTTTTGAAGCACGCGGTAGAAGGCGCCTAACGGAAGTTGGTATTACGTGCCATATCGTCAAAGCTTTTTCAGAAAGGGCTAGCAGAGTTTTATCGCAACACCCGCACTTCGCCGGACGTTATCTAGTCCCGAATGTAACAGGTAATTTATTCAATTATCATAGCAAAAAATAAATCTTTCATTAACCAATGGTAGCCCCTCACCGCGGATGCCAAGTGATCCGTGGGACCCGATTAAAAATGTAATCTTATAAAAAATGGTCGAGCAATCGAGACGATTTAACTTTTGAATTAAAGAATTACGAGTTAGAGCAAACGAGGAAGAATGGATTTCATGAGGAATGATTTAGTACTGCGACTTCCGGTTCCGTGCCTTCACTGTATTAAAAATGTTAAACTGACTAAAAAGTAAGTAATGTTTTGTTGATCGAGCTAAGTGACGGTCGAGCCTACTGTGATAACGCGGCATTTATCGACCAAGCGAGCGTTAACAAGCGAAGCGTCTTAGCTTCAGCTTGGACAGAAATTCAACATAAGCATATCGTCACGCCTTTTCCCCAATGAGGCTGGTGTAATATAACAACCACACTTTGCCAGCGATATTCAGTCCCAAATGTGCCAGGGGGCGAGCCTGTCGCCATACACCGGGCTCCAGTCATGTAGCAGATCACATACAATACGCACACATGTTTACACAATGAACAAATAGAAGACGGGTCTGAGCAGTGGCGCACTTGTAGCGCCTCACTCAACTGCCGTTTTAAGTACCTCATAGGTCGTCGTGCTCCATCTTAGACCACAACGTCGCTTAACATCAGGCGAGTTGGTGGTCAAACGCCGACTTATTGTCCATAAAAAAAAATTAAAAAAAACAAATTAGTGCGTGCCGTCGGCTGGGTTAGAACCCGCTCTCTCTGACTTGAGAGGCGGGCCTTCTCCAACTAGGCCATCATCGCTTTCCAAATAACAACAAAAATTCAACGAACAAAAATTCTTTCGTTTTCCGAATTCTGTATGGATCTCTGTCCGGATTTTGTCCTCGGACGCCAAAACGACGGGTGTTATAAGTTTGACGTGTCTACGTGTGTGTGTGCGTGTGTGTGTGTGTGTTTCATCGAAGCTCCTGATCGGATGAACCGATTTTGTTTTTTTTTTTTTCTCTTTGAAATGTTATTGAGTAGGAAGTGTTCTCAGCTATGTTTAATGAAAATCGCTGTCAAGAGTTTTTTACAGATATTCTAAAAAGTACCTTAAGTCCTTACACTTAAACTTAAACTTATGGGAAGATTGCATTGTCCCACAATTTAGGCTATTGTTCAGTTATATCATGACAAAGCTCTAACAACAGTAATATATCTATCTTCTAACGTCGGTCGTCAGTTATTTACACAAACGATTAGCCAGTAACAGCAGTGTTGCCAGCGCCATAAAATTACCCCAAAACAGGGGTACGCGGGGCACTAAACAGCACCCTACAACTTATTGATATTAGATGGCTATTTGTTAGCTCGCTTGGAGGCTAGTGATTGCAACGGTTAGCTACGATTTGGTGGGAGATTCCATGGATATAGACAATGGACATATTGGACATGTCGACATATATATGTCTATATGTCATTATTTTGGTTTTATTAGTCTAATTAATAATATGTATTTAGTCGTACTGTGCCCGACTTGATTCGTGGGTGACGTCATAGCTGGTTCCAACGGAAGTCCAGCGCTGGCTGCTATAGCCGGCATTACGCTGAGTTGGAACCGGTTTGTGGCAAAAAACATTGTTTGTATAGTTTTTAATTTTTATTGTTATTTTTCGTTTATATTTGATTTTTTTTGTATACATACTTGTTTTTTGCTCACAAATAAAAATTGTCTATTGTCTATATTATATTTCTCGGTGGCTCAGTGACTGCCTCGGGGGCTCAGTCGGTAGTGAACCTGCCTTCTGAGCTAGAGGGCGTGGGTTCGATTCCCACCTAGGGCAAACATTCATGTGATGAACATTTGTGTTTGTTCTATATCTGGATGTTAATTATCTATTTAAGTATATATTTAAATATATATATATTTATATATATTAGTCTCTGGCCGCCATAGTACAAGCTTTACTTAGTTTGGGGTCAGACGACAGTGTGTGCAAGTGTCCCTAATAATAATTATTATTATGTTTCAAAAAGATAGGAGCGATAATAGCCTAGTCGGAGAAGGTCCGTCTCTCAAGTCAGAGGGAGCGGGTTCGGACCCAGCCGGAGGCACGCACCAATTTGTTCATTGCATGTGCGTATCTAATGTCATCTGCTACGTAGCTGGAGCCTGGTGTATGACGATAGGCTCACCCCCTGCCACATTTGGGACTGAATATCGTCCGGCGAAATGTAGGTGCTGTATTACACTTTTGCCAGCTCTTAAGGGGAAAGGCGTGAAGATATGTTATGTTATTATAAGCTTTAAACAAATATAGCTTTATATAGATTTTACAGGATCTATTAGACACTAGTTGTGCTTCGCTGAGTCCATGCGGTGTATCCAGGTATTCAGGTTGTAATGAGCTACGAGTACCTCCACATCCAGTCATCATCAGTTCCGAAGACGGGTCTGAGCAGTAGCGCACTTGTAGCGCCTCACTCAACTGCCGTCTTTGTACTTCTTCACTCTACGAAACTTCAAGGCTAGAGTGAAAAAGTACCTTATAGGTCGTCGTGCTCCATCTTAGACCACAACGTCGCTTAACATCAGGCGAGTTGGTGGTCAAACGCCGACCTATTCAACATAAAAAAAAAAAAAAAAAAAAAAAAAACACCAAACTGTTTCATAATTCGTCCATCTGTTTAAGCGTCAAAAAGTAACAAACAAACAGACTTTCGCATTTAAAATTATAAGTAGGAAGTAGAATTTATCAACTCACGATGTGCGTAAAGTATCAAATAAATATTCGGGACATTTTACATAGACAGTCAGCTGACCCAAAACTAAGCAAAGCTTGTACTATGGCGGCCAGAGACTGATATACATACATTTATATTTTTTAATACATACTTAAATAGATATTAACACCCAGACAATGAATAAACACAGATGTTCTTCACATGAATGTTTGTGCTAGGTGGGAATCGAACCCACGCCCCCTAGCTCAGAAGGCAGGTTCACTACCGACTGAGCCACCAAACATTTATTTATACTTTTAAATAAATACTTAAATAGAAATTAACACACAGACAAGGAACACAAATGTTCATCACATGAATGTTTGTCCTAGGAGGGAATCGAATCCACGCCCCCAGCACAGGAGGCAGATTCACTACCAACTGAGCCACCGAGGCAATTAACTTCGCATTGTCGACAAAAGCATGTGATTTTCGTCGTTTTCCATCAAACTTTCTAACTTCCTCTTGGCATTTCACATACGCAATCTTGCCCGCACATTTTTTCAAGTACTGAGGATTCAGAAACGTGTCGATGCCTCACCCCCTTCTCCTGTCGATGTAAACACCCCCGAGGGTGTTCTGCTGGTTTATGCACTCCGTATCATACACTGGATTTGGTGTTAGGGAAAGGGTTGTCGATCACGACTTCCGGAATGGCGGTGGCTGTGGGTTTTTACTGTACTAACAATCTTACTTCTAACTCCATGACAAAATTATATTATGTGAGTATATTATTACACTAGCTATTATATTATTTTGGTAGAGGCCATCGGGAGGCCTAAAAACTCTGACATCAAGGCTTTCCACTCGGCCTATACAAACTTGCTATATGCTTTTTTAAAATATTATAGCTAAATATAGCTATGCCCTGTCGTTTGACTTGCTATAATACAGAAACACATAACATTTCGTCACGCCTTTCCCTCGAAGAGGCTGGTAGAGCCGTAAAATAATACAAGACCCACACTTCGCTGGACGATATTCAGTCCCAAATTTGCCAGGGGTGAGCCTGAAAAAGCACACGGGAACTGAATGTTATAGAAACTTTTTTTTTTTGATAAAAAGTTCTCTCTGTGTTTAGCCACATACCTACATCCATACAAAATAAAATTGTAACGTTTCCTGTGAAACAGAAATCGTGCATAAACCGTGGGGCGAAGTTAATTTTGAAATAATTTTCAATGCAATAAACAATAAGGATGTTTTAGGATGTTTCAAGGAGTATTGTTTCGCTTCCAAACAAGACAAATCATATATTATTCGAATACTAGTTGCGCCCCGCGGTTGCACCCGCGGTTAAAAAGTATTGTGCTATTCTAGACTATAATCTATCTCTGTGCCAAATTTCATTCAGATCTGTTCAGCCGTTCTGGCGTGAAAGAATAACAAACATCCATCCATCCATCCGTACATTCTTACAAACTTTCGCGTTTATAATATTAGTAAGATATAACCATAATTATCATCTTTTCGTTGCCTTCAGTTCTATCTGGTAATTTTTAGTTAAACGCCTTACGTAAGTACAAGTTAAATTATTTTAAAAATTATACCTACTATAAGGGCCGCATGCTAAAACGACGCTCAGTCATGAATCTTGATTAAAACTGGTTTTAAGTATGATAAAACCAGTTTTAAATCGAGATTCATCACTGTCGTTTTTGAATGCGGCCCTAAAAAAACAGCACTAATCAGAGAAAATACTTAAAGCGCTGCCCACTTTTCTATTTGAAAATCATCAAACTCATCGGAGGCGGATGGCGGAGTATATAATCGCGTAATAAACATATATACAGTCCAACAGTCCAATTGAGAGCCTTCTCCTTGTTGGAAGTCGGTTAAGGCTCGGTCATTCCACGATTATCTATCCACACATACGCTTACTTAACCCGCTTTATTTAGAGTAGGAAATCGTAAATCATATTTGATGGTAATACAAGCAGTCTAAGACCGGCGAGGGCCGGCAATGTGCTGCGTCTCGTTTTATTATATTGAAACGAAACGGGACGCTGCCCGTGCGTTGGCGCTCGTTGGCTTGATGTGTGTGCACCCAGCATTAATTTGTAATTTGTTTTTTTAATTTTAGGCAATAAATACTTTTTTATTTATTTAAATGAGAAATACATACATATTTTTGCCGTTTTATATTGGTAATAATCGTAATAAGAACACAAAAAAATGAATTGCTCGGTTGAGCTTTAGAGAACTCATTTGGCTATTTAATAATCGAGAAATATTAGAGACATATGTTCCGATAGCTTTTTTAAGAAGATACTTTTTATAACTTTTTTTTTCAAAATGAGTTTTTTTTTTAAATTGTACTGCGGTCAAACTTAATGATTTTCAAAATTGTACTTCGGTTAAGCTGTAGTTGGTTGTTTCTTCTACCAACTGTATTTTTTTGCACCTGATCATCATAATTCTTTATATCAAACTAGGTACAAAAAATACTTGTTTTTGGTGATTTCGTGTAATACGGGGTCGTACGTAAACGTATTACACACGGTTTCGTGTGTACGTTTTTTTAAAAACGTACAGCGCTTTTTTTCTTCTTTTTTTTATAAAAATCTCCAGAGCTACAACCCTATCAGCACAGTTCCGAGCGTAAAATATATCTATTATGATCCAATAGCGGACGGACCGACCCTCGCGAACGATTGACTGGGGAATATAGTTTTGATTTTTCGTCCTGCTACTTCGGCATTTCTTTGTTTTTTCACCCTTTTACGCGAGTGTTAGGGATTTATTTGACTGATATAGTGGCAATTTGTGCGCGGTAGTTTATGGAAACTGGGTTTTGTCGATCGTTCGGATTGTTTTGGTGTTGGGAGATTTTTGGAGTTCAGGGTTTCTGAGAAAAGCTTCACCATCGTCGTCATCAACTTGTCAGTGTAGAAGACGTTCGCCTTCTAGACAAAGGCCTCCCCAATGATCTCCACAACGACCGGTCTTGCGCTGCCCGCACCTAGCGGCTTTCCGCGACCGTCACTAGATCGTCAGTCCACCTTCTTGGGAGTTCTCATGTGGCGTTCTCATCTGCGTCTTCTAGTTCGTGGTCGCCAATCGAGAATCTTTTTGCCCCATCGGACGTCGGTTCTACGAGTGATATGCCCTGCCTACTGCCACTTCAGTCTGTCAATTTTTTGATATTTTGATGGCCCGAAATAAGCTCGATTTTGATGATCAAACTACGAGTATGTTAAAGGGGTTTATAGATTGTATAATTATTTTTTATTAGTATTATAAACAACTATTATCCATACCCGTGCGAAGCCGGGACGGGCTGCTATTCCTATTTTTACATTATAAAGGCGAAAGTTTGTGTGTGTTTGTTGTTTAGTAATTCCCGTTTAAATGTATAAATTGATTTTGGCGAAATTTGGTATGCAAATAGGTATACCTTGGATTAACACAAATGGGCTACATTTTAACCGCGGGTAACACCGCGGGGCGTACCTGGTAGTTTCAAAAATATAAAAATATGTGAAACAATTATATAGTAAATAATGTCTTGTTTATAATTTTTAGTCCAATTATTTTGAATTGCCAACTTTTAAAGTTTATAATACCTAAAATACCTACAATTTTGTGAATTTAAGCGCTACAAAAACAAACTATTATAATAACATGCATGGGTCTCTTCAAGACTAGAGTGAATATAGATTCACTCTAGTCTTATATATAGATAGAGCACGCTTGCCCATCAGGTGCCTCTGTAGAGGCACCTGATGGGCAAGCGTGCTCTATCTTAAACCACATATCACATATAGTCATTTTCTATCGTTAGTTGTGGAAACGTAGGCCCGTCTAATCATAAAAAAGTACTTTCTAGTACATTTGCAAGCTAACCGACTTTTCCCACATGTTTTTTTATGCCATAGCTGGCAAACAAGCTGAGCCGCCTGATCACCGTCGCCTATGGATACCTGTAACACAGACACGTCACCGACCCTCAAGAACTCTATTGGCAACCCTTTGAAGAACCCCATACAATAGTACATTTGCAAGCACAACAATACCTCCTCCGAAATAAAGTATAAAATATGATGTGTCCAATATCCGGCAGTGTACAGCGCCTGTCAATTTGACGTATAAATCACCGACTCCTATCGGGAGTGATAAAAGGGCTGTTCCTTTGCAACTGAGTGTATTGTGATTTATTTGGTTGCAAATAGGGGATTTTCTTGCTGTTTCGAAATGTGTTTTGCCGCTACTGTAAGTGAAGGGCGGTGACGATATTTATAAGATTTGCTTAGACTAAGAAACCATCGAAGTTTAAACGTATTCCGCACGGAGTTTAACCCTTACTAATTAACGTTGTATAGTCTCAGAATAGTTATACAGTGTTTGTCTTTGATCAAATTTACAAATTAAAAAAAGGTGAAAATACACTGTTTAGCTATTTAAGACTTATATTAAAGAAACTGACGTGATTTTTACACATTGCGAAATACGGGAATTACTCACGTACGATTTCTGTCGGTTATTCTGACCATAGATTCATCCGCATTCGGAGATCTTTTTCAAGGAGAGTGAAAATGAAAATAAAAATAATATTTAAGGCTTTCAACGTTTATTGGCAGGGGGGTAAAATACAAAAAACAAGTTTTTAATTACGTCAATAAAATCTCATCACCATCAGGTCAGCTCAATGGTACCAAAACACGAGTAGGTATTGCTGTCTACGCGTCTTAGGTCGCATAGCAGTGCAGTGGAGAATCAGAACACAAGGCGTAAACTTAAAGTAAATCGCGTACTTAAAGTTAACTAGCTCTGCCTCGCAGTTTCACCTGCGATCCTACAGGATCCATATTTTTTTTCGGGATAAAAGTTACCCTATGTCTTTTTTCGTTCAAGGTGTATGCAAAATTTCATGATGATCGGTTGAACTGTAGCTAAGGCGTGATAGCATTACAAACAAACAAATACCCAAACGCACGAACTCACTTTTGCATTTATACCATTAGTTAGGATATCCCACTAATATACATATATATAAAATAAATAAGTAAATGAGAAAGTTTGTAAGAATGGATGGATGGATGGATGTTTGTTACTCTTTCATGCCAGAACAGCTAAACAGATCTGGATGAAATTTGGCACAGAGATAAATTATAGTCTAGAATATCATAGGATACTTTTTAACCGCGGGTGAATCCGGGGGGCGCATCTAGTTATGTCATAATTTTAAGTAATGTCAAAAAATAATTGTTTATCCTCCGTCTTTTTATTTTATTCCCATTTCATACTCACTAAGCACCTAATAAGTTATCCCAACTCCAAAACAGTAGATAACAGTAGATGAAACAAACAATAACCTCACGGTTGATATTAAATAACTCAATCCGTATCTAATTTGTCGACAATTGTTCCCGACAAAGGCGGCGCACGAACGAGTGCCTCGAGTATGAAGGAAGTCAGCGACGGGAGCTAGGGATGGGACACGCGTTACAGGGCTATCGATATCGATGTCGATAAAGTAATTTAGCTGGTGCTATAATGTCGCTTGAGACTGAGGTAACGTTTGAGACTGAGGTAACGTTTGAGACTGAGGTAACGTTTGAGACTGAGGTAACGTTTGGGACTGAGGTAACGTTTGAAACTGAGGTAACGTTTGGGACTGAGGTAACGTTTGAGACTGAGGTAACGTTTGAGACTGAGGTAACGTTTGAGACTGAGGTAACGTTTGAGACTGAGGTAACGTTTGAGACTGAGGTAACGTGTTGTAATTGATTGGTTAACACAATAGTCTACAATCTAAGGTTTACACGGGATATGGAATAGAGTGACAAAGATAGAAGACTAGATATCTTGATGGCTTAAAACTTTATTATTTTTTTATTTATTTAAACACAAAATAGAGTACAGTCAATTACCAAGTATTTTTAAGAAGAAAAAGCCAGAGCTGGACCATACTCCAAAACATGTGTTAATACATAGCACACAAAAAGAAAATATAAAATAAACTATAATAGCTAGTAATGACATGGTTGAAAACGATACTAAAAAACAAAAGAGAAAAAATGAAACATAATGAAACATTAAACATTATGAAACATTTACTTACTTAAGGGTCCGGCGACCACGCACAATGGCCCAATCAAGTGGCTAAGTGCGGAAAACGCCCTGCTAAAACAAACAAGGGTCCGGCGACCACTATAGACTAAATTCACATTAGCCAAAGATATTCTGTTACCATTTCGTCTAAAAGAAGATGACGAACGAAGAAAGCAGTAAAGATACTGAAGAGACTAAAGTTATCTACAGAGTAACAAAGTGCGATTTCAATATGTTTTTATGACTCTCTTATCATTCTTAAATAACTAAAAATATCCCTTGTATTACGGATTAATTTAAAAGCTAATGATGTAGACAACCTTTTAACTTGACAGCTGTGATTGATTGACTTTTGATTTGCTTTATCTATGTATTTAATAAATCAGTCAAAAACAAATGCGTATATTTTTCATAGCTCTACTTTCTCTTGTGAAGGTTTCTAAAGAAACCAAAAACATAGCGGTGGAGATATCCTACTAATACTCGTATTATAAACGCGAAAGTTTGTAAGAATGTATGGATGGATGGATGGATGTTTGTTACTCTTTCACGCCAGAACGGCTGAACAAATCTGGATGAAATTTGGCACAGAGATAAATTATAGTCTAGAATAGCAAATAAGACCTTTTAACCGCGAGTGAAACCGCGGGGCGCAGCTAGTAGTTCATATTGTACATGCCAAATTTCATCATAATCTGACAAAAGGTTTCCAAGAAATTTGACAAGCGCGTTTATATGAAAATTCAGAGCGTCGCGGAACCCTTAAGTAATGTTTGCAAATAGGAGGGTTAATTTATATTTTTATCGACAAACAAGTCTCTGTCCCATCCCGAAACCAGCAAAGCAAACGCCATTGCCAGTGGCGTTGTCGGGGCGGTGCGCCGATGCGTTTATAATATTTCATTTATTCATAATAAATTATAATCGCTAACATCCTCACAGACGCAGGCGTAATTCCATTTGGAGCTCAGTGTTGCCAGATACGTCTCGAGATTGGGATAATAGTAGCTAGTAATGGCTAGGAAATGTCGTTTAGGTGCCAAGAGTGAGAGAGAAAGTAATTTTGCTGTAACGTTTCAAAACTGTTTTCAAACAAATTTCCAGTGTATTTTCCTTTCAGCGTCGCTTTAAGTACACCAAGGAATATGGTTTTCAATTACATTGATTTAACTATTAAACTAACCGGAGTACAGATATTTACTAGTAGCTCTGTGCGCTGGAGACCTAGCGAACGGCGTCTGTACTCCTCTACAATTCGCATTCCTCAACCGATTCTTGTGAATTTTTGTGAGCAGAAGTACAAAAAACTACTACTAGAGACTTGTTTAAAAAACAATTTCGATACTTGATTGAATAAAAACATTTTTTTAATGTAAAATAGGTCGGCGTTTGACCACCAACTCGCCTAATGTTAAGCGACGTTGTGGTCTAAGATGGAGTACGACGACCTTTAAGGTACGTATTTACTCTAGCCTTGAAGTTTTGTAGAGTGAAGAAGTACAAAGACGGCAATTGAGTGAGGCGCTACAGGTGCGCTACTGCTCAGGCCCGTCTTTGGAACGGTTACACCGTACTACATCCCGAAACATTGACTTTGACTGACTACAATCTTCTAACAAACAAGTAACATTATTAAAAGAAAAACAATAAATAAACCCGGCAGCAAAATGTTATATCTTATGTCACTTTAAAGACGATTCAAATGACGCCTCACATGTCTAAATCTATCGAGCTGTTTAGGCTGTAGGGCGTGCCAAAGAAACCTTATACATACATACTTAAAAACACTCGAAAACAAAACCCTCCGTTTTGCGCAGTCGGGTACAAAAACAGCTTCAACTGTATAGTCTCTATCTTACAGTCCACTACCCCCAATTCTGGGTAAGCCCCCAACTCTGGCAACACCGGCGCTCTTGCCACCATTTCACCGTTGACTAACCTGCATCTTTAACGGAACACTTCGTTACCTCCACATTGTAATTAGTGCTACGTTTTGTTTGTGCAAATGAGACTCAGATTGAGTTTGCGTTTCTTTTGTGAGGACAAATTTAAAACAACTTTCGCGGGTCAGAGACGTGTTCACTTGAAATTATTTTAATTTGATTTTGATGTCATTTTCTTTTGCTTGAAGTTATTTTTGTAACAATTTCGCTCATATAAATGACTAGATGCACCACACGGTTATGCCCGCGGTTAAATAAATTCTATATGCAATTCCAGACTATAGTCTATCTCTGTGCCAAATTTCATCCGGATCCCTTCAGTCGTTCAGGCGTGATTGAGTAACAAGCATCCATACTTTCGCATGTTGGTATAAACATACAATACAATACAATATTACTTTATTGCACACCAAAAACTACATGAAAATCTTAAAAACTAAAATACACTTTTCGGCAGTACAAGGGCGACCTTATCGCCTAAAGCGATTTGTTCCAGGTAACCTTTGGATGGACAGAAACTTATGGAAATACGGAAAGTATAACAAATACAAAGTGTAATGATATGTGTGATTTTAAACTTAATTTACAAACTTTACCATTAGTTAAACCGAGCGAAGCGAAATCTCAAAGTCTATATTATTTGCCCGACAATTACTTGACTATAAACGTTTGATACAATGTATAGGACATTTTTCAAGCAATTAGTCCATTTCAATACATTTTTAAAGTGCAAATATGACCCAAATCGATTAGGAAGTTATAAAGGTCACCTCAGTTCGAGGTGAAGTACTAGTAAGAACTTGTAAGACAAATTTATTAAGTATCGCACAATGTAGTACAAAGTATCTACAAATCTATCTACTAATACTATCTAAGTATCTACAATCAAAGTAAAGTATTTACGATACAAAGTATCGTAAAAAAAGTACTTGTCATCCCTCTTTCCATTTTTTTGGTTACAAATCCAATTCTGACTACACATTTGATCTGCCACAGTTTCCAATAATCTAATTCAATAAAGTCTACACGCGTTTTAGTTTCATCTTGAAGCCAAACAAACTATTAAAAAGTTATAAAAGACAATTAATTCAATTTAAATAACTTGTAAATATACTAAAAGTAGGAACGCAAACGCATGAATTTCTAACAGCTAAAATTGACTAACTTGATAAACTACCATCGTCTGGAGACAATAGTAGCCATTATAAAACGTATAGCGCCCAACACCCCTCCCGAGGCAACCCCTTCGTTTTTCCTATACGAAGGAATGCGAAGTGCGCCATTCCGCAGATTTACGTCCCGCGTATTATTGCGACTGCCGACTGCCTACAGACTGCGCTGGATAATGTACTGAAATGACAGGATTCCTTTATGTGGTCTCTTTGGTCTATGGACTGGTATGTTTTTGGGAAAATAATTTGGAGTTATTGTTTAAGATTAGGTCATACCACAATGTTCTACCCACACACATACTTACTTAAGTCCGTTCATTTAGAGTTGAAAACCGTACATCATAATAATATTTGATGGTAAAATAAGATCAGCGCCTGGAATTAAATTTTTTAGCTGTATTTATTGGTATTAATCATAATAAAAAGAATAAGTTACCCGATTAAACTTTAGAGAAATAATCTGGTTATTTATTAATTTTAAAAAAATGCAATAGCTAAAAATTTAGAGACGTACGCTCAAACAGTTTTTTAAGAAGATTTTTTTTTTTTCCAAAATGTAAATGATTTTCGATAAACAGTAAAGCAGTTTTTAGTTTTTTTCTTTTACCAGCTTTATTTTTTTGCACCTGATCAACACAATTCTTCATATTAAACTAGGCGCAAACAAAATTCTTGTTTACGTTGATTTCGTGTAATACCGTGCTGCACTCCGTTCTTGCGTGATTGAGTAACAACCATCCACACATCCATCCATCCAAACTTTCGCATTTCATTTTATGAATATTAGTGTGATGTGTAAGATTTTGTTGGTAAAAGATTTGTGACTTATAACTAATAAAAAATGATTTCCTAGTCTTAAAAATTACGACGAGGTTAGGGAAATTTAAAAAAAAAACTGAATTACAAAATGTAGTACCTACTTATTAGAATAAGGGCCGATTTTTCAATGGTCAGATAAACAAACAAATAGTGTTTATTGAACTGATAGCTAATTATTCGGTTTTTCAATGGTCAGGTATCATTTACTAGACGAATAACTCATCTATCTGAGGTATAACTTTATTTGTCGGTGGAACGGCCAGATAGCAGTTTATTCTATGGAATAAATTGTTGAGACTGTCTAAATGATGGTCTTATGGGTTGTCACTGTAAAAAAAGATTGATATTTCCGACACGCAGAAACTAAATTAATTTTAATTAAAAAAAAACTACCATGAACAAACTACATGAGCTATTTACCATAGCCAAACCAGCCGACGACTTTTGCACAGATTAGTAGTACAGTGACGTTTAGACTAAAACTGACAAGACAGTGACATAAGCGAAAAGTGAAAATTCGAAGTCCTTTTCTAACGCGTGGATATTTTATAGTTTTGTTTCAACTGTCTGAAGTTAGCTTTTGTACACACTGAATAAATGGTCAGATAGTTATTCCCAATTTAAAATTGTATTGAAAAACCGAACACCGTTTATGAGTCGAATAAACAGATTAATAAAGGTACTGGCTCGGTAGTTATTAGGCGAATAAAGTAAGGATTGAAAAATCGGCCCTAAGAATAATAATTTAAAAAAATTATTGACAAACAACAGAATTAAATTATACACAGTTGATTACAAAATATATAAACAGATAAAAGTGTTTGACAATAGGATGACAATGTATGACAATTTGACAATATTTTATTATTGTACGAGTGTAGTGCATAAAAATTAAACATTACAAAATTATGTTATCAAATACTAAGTACTATTAATTTTGTCTCTGTCTCAAACTTAATTTTATGGACCGAGCAAGCTTTAGTGAGCAAAGCGTCTCTGCTTCAGTTTCTGTAAAAATGCTTTCGTGTGTCCGGATTTCTGTCCAGCTGTCTTCCTCTACAGATCGAATTTCTTACGCTCTATATAATTACCGAACCTGCTCACAAAATTTGACGAGAATCGATTGACAAAGTACCTGGAGGGCTATTCCTGCGCGTGAGATGAGATGAGATTTTATCGTGGTCATTCTCACACCTATGACGTTTCAAACGAGAGCAACAAGGACGGAAAAGGTGAGATGAAAATCTCAAATCTCCGAATAGGGTCACTGGAGGGCTATTTTTACCGAGTGAGATTCAATCTCACCATTTTCCGTCCTTGTTGCTCTCGTTTGAATAGTCATAGGTGTGAGAGTGACCAAGATAAAATCTCATCTCATCTCACGCGTAGGAATAGCCCCCCTGTAGAGAGAAGGACTTGTAGAGAGATTTTGCGCAAAATCTTCAACTCGTAGAGCAACTAGTTTTAAATGTAGTAAATCGATATTTTATATCGAATCTAATATTAATTTATCCTATACTTACGATTCACTAGGTCCAAAGACTGCCCTAGAGCTCTGGCGTCTGCGTTTTTAGACCGCCTTGAAGTTTTCTGACATGGCTTGCCACAATATGCCATGTTAGTTACAATGCAACGTGGCATCCAACTCACGGTAGCTTTCAATTATATTCAGATAAATTAATAATTCGGGACATTTTTGCACACACTGCCATCTGACACCAAGGTGAGCTTGTACCCCGAAAGCTTGTACTTGCTATGGCTGCCAGAGGTTGATATACATACATAATATAATATTTAAACAAATACCTACTTAGATAGAAATGAACACCCAGACTTAGAACAAACACAAGTGTTCATTACATGAATGTTTGTCTTGTGGGAATCGAACCCACCCCCAAAGCTCAGAAAGCAGGTTCACTACCAACTGAGCCACCGTGGCAGTCAAAGTAATAAATAATATCATAATTAAGTAATTAAACAATAGCAAATATCGAACCACAAAACAAACAACCATCGCGTATCTCCAAAAATGTTCCAACGTCTCAGTGTTATCCGTTCCTGGGCCATAACTCACAGCACAAAGGAGAGTATAAACTTTGGGCCACAGTTGGGCCCACGGCTCCTTGAGAACAATACTCCGAGTTATGGCACTAGGAAGCGGAAGAGGAAAAATGGAAATTCTGAATTCAGTCGATGTCGCTGCTTGAGGTTGCGCTAAGAAATAGATAACAAGTACTTACTTAACGTCATTTACCTTTACTAGCTCTGCCCCGCGGTGTTGCCTGCTGTTAAAAAGTGGCCTATGTGTTAATCCAGCGTGTATGTTACCTCCATACCAGATTTAATCAAAATTCGTCCACCGGTTTGAACGTTAAGAAGTAACAAACAAACTTTGGCCTTTATAATATTAGTAGAAAATAATTATACATCCTAATAATATTATTAATCACACTATTACTACTTACTCCGCGTACTTGCACAATGTGGCATGATCTTTCCCCGAAAGTTTTACCGCTGAGGCACTACTTTGAGCGTTTTAAAAAGGGTGTCTACAAATCTAAAGCGATGGCTGCCTAGTTGGGAGAAGGTCCGCCTCTCAAGCCAGAGGAAGCGGGTTTGAACCCAGTCTACGGCACGGACTAATTTGTTCATTGTGTGAACACATGAGCGTATTGTATGTCATCTGCTACATGACTGGAGCCCGGTGTATGGCGACAGGCTCGCCCCCTGTCACATTTGGGACTGAATATCGTCCGGCGAAGTGTGGGTGTTGCATTACACCTCTGCCAGCCCCCTTGGGGGAAAGGCGTGACGATATGTTTTGTTATTTAAGTCTACAAAATTATTTCCTGGTTGGCAGCACATCAACAGCACCATCAGTGGTCTGCATAGGCAGGCGGTTATCGTTTACCATCAGCAGGGCCGTCTGCTTGTTTGCTACTTTTTCAGTTAAAAAAAAAACTAATAATGATACATGCGAAAGTTTGAAGGAATTTATGTTTATTACTCAATCACACCACAACGGCTCAACGGATCTGGATAAAATTTGACACGGACAGATTATAGTCTGGAATATGCACATAAACTATTTTGTAACCGCATGTAACCCCAGCCTAGTATTATTTTACTAATCTAGCAAGTTACAAAAACTGCCAAGTAAACGTAAATGTAAAGTAAAAAAAAATTAACGAAATCACTTTATTAAATGTAATGCTAATCTTTATTAACGCTTACATAATGTATTGATTGCAATGTTAGGTTTTCATTATAATTAAGTATTGCTTATGTTTATTATTATGTTTATGATTTTTTCCTATAGATATTTTATACGAGTAAATGTACCTTGAAAAATGGACTAAATAACCCTATTGTTTATGTACTGCTAAGGATTTTCTAAACACTGGCATTTGTACTAATTTTATGATTTTAAAGATCTACGGAATTAAAAAAAAAATTGAAATTGAGATTACAAAAACCATTAACTTCATCGAGATAAAAAAGTTGCATATACCTAACTATATTTCATGAAGCAAGGCTATTTTAAGCCAAATTACATACAAATTCATTCAGCTGTTTTAGCTGTATTTACTGTTTGCTACTAGACACGCTCCCTCACTTGCTATTTTTAAAGACGCCGTAAAAAAACTGTATTTATCAAAATTGCCTTGATTGTTTTATTTATCAGTGTTGTATGTATGTAATAATTATATGTATATAGTGATATATGTATGTAATAATTAGTATATTTTATTAACTATAGGTATTTTAAGTACTAGAATGTATTATATTACTATGATGTACTTTTATGTAAGTTTTATGTAAATAGTTTATGTAGGTGTATAGGTATAATACTCGATGTTTTGTTGTTTCTTATGTTTATTTTAGTTATTTTTGCACACCCTGTCCCATACTCATTTGTCGTATCCTCTCCATCCTAAGGTTGCCTGGAAGAAATCGCTTTTAGTGATAAGGCCGCCAGTTGTTACACTATTTAATAAGTTTTATCATTATTTTTCTGTTGTTGTTTTGTTATCTGTGGTGTGAACAATAAGAGTTTATCTATCTATCTATCTATCTATCTGTTCAGCGTACATAGCTTCAAACCCTAATATACTCGTAGTACCCACGTTATTTTTTTCTCTATAGACTTCCCCTTAGTAATAAACGTTGTATAGCGCCGGAGAGTTAGATTTACTTTTGTCTTATTCTTCTTTCTTTTAAATGTTTAACTTGATCAAAAAATAAATACTGTTTAACTATTCAGGAGCCATACAACGTTTATTAGCACTTGAGTTAGACTTTCTAGTAGGTACTCGTATCAGTAAAATCGTTATTCTTCAGCAATTACTTTAAATACTTTATCATCGCGCCACACACGTCTTATACATTCATACATAAATATAAACAATTCCAAATTATTTATTGCCAGCAGATCCGAGACGTAAGAAAGGTGAAGAGTATTTATGATACCGAGTAGACGATCAAGCAGAGAATCAGCTTCTATTAATCTGAATCAAGGTGTTAGTGCTCTTAACCGGTCACCGGTGCTTTGCAAAGTACGACACGGTCAGTTTTTGGATGGATGAGGTTTGCAAGTAGAGTTTAGGTATATTTACCGCGAGCAAGAAAAATAAAAAAAATAATAATATCAGAAACACTTGAGCACATAGTCGTCCAACCCCAAACTAAGCAAATCTTGTACTATGGCTGCTGGAGACTGATATACAAACATATATATTTTTAAAATACGTACTTGCGTATTGAACCTGCCTTCTGTGCTAGGGGGCATGGGTTCGATTCCCACCTAGGGCCAACATACATGTGATGAACATTTGTGTTTGTTCTATGTCTGGGTGTTAATATTTATACCAATAAGTATGTATTTAAAAGTATATTATGTATTTTATCAGTCTCTGGCCGCCATACAAGCTTTGTTTAGTTTGGGGTCAGACGACCGTGTGTGTAAGTGTCCCGAATATTATTGTTATTATTATTATATTAACACCACACAGAGCCCAAGCCACCGAGGCGAAGGAGAACTATAAACTGTGATATTTTTCCTTAGAACAACCGCCAATCCGTGCTAGAGACCTCTGCAGGGTCAACACGAGCCAGAGACAAAATGTCTTTTCACTGTTCTTATCCGCGCGTAAATGTGACAAAGCTATGATATGTTTGTCTTTTTCTCGCGGGATAAAAACTGGGGACAGATAATTGGTCCACGGCTTATGTTAGCCCTGATATGGTTTTGAAACTTTGACAACAAGGTAGTCACTTGGCCTGTGTCTTTTTTTTTTAGGTAATTGTGTTGTACATAAATAGAAAGAAAAATTAACTGTTGTTGTTGGTGTTGTCGCTCGCTTTTTTATATAATATATAACGTTGTTTCGTTGTATGTTTTCGTGTCTATAAATTTGTACCTATCTACATTTTGTTTTATTAGTAGGGACGACAAGACGCCACTCTTTACAATTGGTTAACTAGACTTTTGAAAACTGTAAAGGACATCCTATATTTTGGGCTAAATTAAAAATTGCTGGTAAAAAAAATTGTTGATGTTGCCAAAAACTAAAAGAAGAAGAAAAAGAAGCCAAAAATGTGTAAAAGTGGATTATCATCTTAAGACGATCCTATCCGATCCGGTTCCAGTCGAAGCTACAGGGATAAAAAATCTTTAGAGCTATTCCTCTGACAAATACTCTTCTCTTAGACGTAAGAAAGGTGAAGACGTATTTATGGCTCGGAATAAATAACGCACGGTGAGAGTGAGCGGGGTGAGGGGCCGAGGGTTCCGTACTCGAAGCTTGAAGCTTGAAGGTTAGATTGATGGTCATGTAGAGAGGACTTGACGAGTTGACAGGTTCATGTTTGTAACTACTTGGATCAATGCACGATTTTTCAAGTTATGTGTTGTGAGTTGAAAATGAAATTTAAAAAAGTAAGCAACGTCAAGTTTGTATTTCAATTTGTTTCTGTCTAACATAAAAACCGCCTACGCTTGTTTTTATTTTGCTTATAGGTAATTCGAAATAATTAAAACAATGAAATTAAATCAACCCTATATGATTAGGCTTGGTTTCAATTTTTAGGAGATGCTATAACTTCATTTAAACAGTTTTTGATGTTTTCGTAGAGTTTTGCTACGAAATGCTACGGCAGCGTAGCGTTAGTCGTAGAAGTTTATAATTTAAATCAACATGGAATGCGTTTTTATAATAATGGTAAGTAGATATAAAATACAGGAACAAAATAATTGAAATTTAATTGATAGATTATTATTTAATATATTAACTTTTTCTTTTTTTAAATTGTAGTTTTATTTAGCGTTTCTCTGTTTCTTAAGGACCCCTATTCGCAAAGGTAAAAAATACTCATAAACATGTCACCCGGGCCGAATGCGCGGAGACAGTTTGATGCATGCCTCCCAAATTAATTCTTTTTTCCCTATTTTGGATAAATTAAATCGAAAACTTCAGTTTTTCTTGAAAACACAACACAAATACACAGTTCCTGCCTAATTTGTTTATTAAAATATATTTGCATCTGTCTTTATTTAGCTATCAAGCAAATAATTTACTTTTTTTTTATTATTTGAGGGATGATAATCTAGTTGGAAAAGGCTCGTCTCCCAAGCTAGAGGGAGCGGGTTCAACCTAGCAGAAAGCATGTACCATTTTTTTTATTGTGTGAGCATTTGTGCGTATTGTATGTCATCTGCTACAAGACTGGAGCCCGGTGTATGGTGACAGGATTGCCCCTGTCACATTTGAGACTGAATATTGAAGTGTGAGTGTTGTTGTTCAGCCAGACTTTCAGTTCAGCCTTTGGGGGAAAAGTGTGACGATATGTACACTATTTTATTTGATTCGTAGAACTTGTTGTATTTTCATTATTATTTGCTAATTCTTCGCATGGAAAACTCCTAAATAGCTTTCACAGAGTTTGTGAATTTATCTAGGTTTCAATTTTTTCGGTACGATATATTATTATTGTCACAATATCATGTGTAATACTGTCTTTCACTTCAGGGTAGCTAAATCGTAACAAAGGTATTTCGTAATAGGTAACTCATACATCGCTACGTTATTCCTTGAAATTACTCCACCGAAAACTTCTTATTTATTCTTATTTTTATATGTACTTATGCTTCTCATCATATATATATTTTTTTTAATTGAAAAGTACCTATTTGTGATTATATAACTTTGTTTATTGATTGCTTTTAATATTTAAAATGTAATTGCGTTATTAGCTTTAAGTTTATCTGTGAGTTTATTTTGTGTTTTATTGAGAGCTGTGAATTTTGTTAAACGCAAAATAAAATAAAATAAAATAAATAAATAGGTTTTTATCCTGCAGTCTTGAGTATACAGACAGATACAATCCCCGATTCGGAATAAAAAAATATTGAAATTTGTTTCAGTAATTAAATTTGATACTATAAATCACGTACCTACAATAATTTTCATGCACAACTATTTTGTTCACAATGACGAAAAAGAATTGAGAAATCAAATTGTGCAACCGAATATTTTAACTGAAAAACAAGTGACGCCATCTAGCGTGGAGTAGCAGAACTAACAAAAATATACGTAGCCAAGTACAAACTAAGTTAATTTCTCACTTTCTTACTTGGAAACTTTACGGTTACTTAACTGATTTACATTTTATCATGTTGCCAAGATTTTAAAAGTAAAACTAGTAGGTATTTAGTAGAGCCAAAGTACAACATATTTTATAAGCTACGAGAAGCTACGCCGTTCGTAGTTTCGTAGCAACTTTGAAATCAAATATCCGAAAAACATTCGGAATGTTTTCTGAAAAGAGCCGTTTCTTTTTTCGGGTAAAAGTAGCATAATTACATGTTAATCAAGGTTATAAGCTACCTCCGTACCAAATTAAATCCAAATCTGATTTGCGTAACTGTATGTTAGGGACGTATCTCGCCATGTCGAAGACCTTTTAAAAAAGTCCTGGTCAAGAGTACCCGTAACCGACGAACGTGTATGAAAAGACTCATCGAACTGAAAGAAGCGAAAGATGTGGATCAGGATCGTAGCAAGTAGAGAGAAGTGGTCTCTGCCTACCCCTATGGGAAAGATTCGTGAATCATTTGTATGTATGTATGTTTTTTCATACTTGAGTACCTAACATCCAAACACACATATTCTTGTTAGCATTTAGTAGAATCCAGGACAGAAATAACAAAAAAATACTTTAAAATTTAAATTTCATAATTAAATTAACTAATTTCATTTCTCCGGCACACACTCACAAAATGATTATTTATACCAAACTCTTGCATTTTAATTCTGCTCATTAAGTGTTAAGGCGAAACCCCGTAAATATCACTTCCTTACGTTTTAGTTAACACAATTTTCGTTTTAAGGCGTCGTGACAACTTTCATTGAAATTTATTTTGTGAAGTTGGTTATTCCCATTTATTTTTGCTGGGATTTTAAGGAAGGGGTTGGATAGATTTTTTTTGAGGTAGTGCAATGATTCTTTGTAATTAAGACGCTTTTGTTTTTTAAAACGTATAAATGAAAATATGTTTTGAAATATAACGGGTTAGTACAATTTTTTTTTTAGCAAATCTATGATTTGGTTGAACTAATCCGTTATTGAAATACTTTTTAGATCTTTATTTGATATTTTGTTTTTTGTAAATCTGTTAGATACTAGTTGCACCCCGCTGTGTTACCTGCAATCATAAAGCTAGTCCATGTATTATTCCAGACTATAATCTATCTCTGTGTCAAATTTCATCCATCTTTCCGTATATACGGAAAGATGGATGAAATTTGAAAAGTTTGCACATACGCGTATGTGCAAACTTTTGCATTTATAATTATTAGTGTGTTAATTAGTATCTATTGTGACGACGAGACTTTTACTTCTCAATGTTTTGAAACAAATCAGCAGAATAACATAAAGTAAAGATGAAAACGTGTGAAAAACTCGTTTCCTTTTATCGAGTATTGGATCCGCCCAGCTGGGCGGGACGCCCACACGTCCTATCGGTATTGAATATCGGTTCGAGTCTGCGCAGAGCCGTGATTGGGATACCATCGACGCCTTAGAGTATTATACTATATTTTTATAGTTATTGGTGACCCGCCTCGATTTTGCACGTGGACTATCGCTTGTATTACGAAACCAATATATTGAAACTGTTTATTTTACAAATCTATATTGTATTCTCTACTCTAACTATCTAAAGCGAAATTACACAAGAGATTTGTAAAAGAAACAGTTTTGAGGATGAACTTTCGCGAACTAACGCCTAACAATTAAAAGAAAAATTTTAGACCTTTCAAATCAGACCAAATATGTTGATTCCATTGAAATAATCACTTAATTTCATTTCTTTGAATTATCAGATAAACGATAAGAAAATTGTTCAGTGCTTTCTGATAAATTTTTTGCATCAAAAAACCTGGCGAAGTTTGGGTGTTGTATTATACCTCTGCCAGCCCCATCGGGGGAAAGGCGTGACGATATTTTATGTTATGCAAAATCTTACTTTGTTTTTACATATATGGTTATGATTTTTTGAACAAAAAAGACAAGAGTGTTGTTATTAATCAAGCTTGCGTTAGTGAGCAAAGCGTCCCTGCTTCATCTGAGGCAAAATATGTTTTTCTCTGTCCGGCGTCTGCCTGGTTGTTTTCCTCTATATGGGTCGTAATTCTTTACCGATTTTTTTGAAATTTGTGAGTAGGTTCGGTAATGGAAATTCAGTTTAAGATTTATTTTTATTACCCGAATGTAACTAAAATGATACTAACTAAGTATTCACATAGTCAACGCAGTACTCACTACTTAATATTATGTAACAGAGAGTGAGAACATTATGATTGTTCCAGATTTAGTCAATCTGTTAATATTAAACAAGCGTAAACTGTATAATTGATCAACATCAGCCTATTTACCGATTCAACTAGCCAATTGTTTTTAAATTGTTAATAAATTGCTTCTAATTCGCACTTTGCTGATTCTATAATTCTTAATGGTTTTAATATGATCATTAATTATACATTTTTGACACTTTAAAGCGTCAATTGGAGGTAATTTATTAATGATTTAAAAACAATTGTTCAGTAGAATCAAGGCCCAGACAAAATGTCATTCACCGATAAAAATGGACTATTTTTTTCAACGTTAGAAATGTTTCAACTTAGAAAGCAAGCAGGATAACTTAGTATTTTCTTCAACCACAAGCTAGTCCATAAAACGAGACACACGCAGCGCATATAACGACGAGGGTAGCTGCATCTCGTTCCATCCGAGCGGAGTCGATAAGGCGTGCCATCGATGCCAATAGATGCAGCCACGCCCCGGGAAAAAAACTCCGCGCATGTCTGATCAGACGATCGGATCGGACGGTGGCCGGGTGGTTTATAGAGGTGCGACTCTTGGACTTGTTTTAGAGTCGAGAGTGCGGCGAGCGCTTGCAGCGCTGCGGACGCCTGGTACGATCTGTTGCATGCAATGATAATCATGCTTACTCGTATTTTATCCTACTAAAACTAAAAATGCAGAATGAGTATGCGGGTTGGTTTGTAACGTTTTCACGCTTAAATGGATGAAAGATTTGGATGACTCATACCGTGGATTAATATAGTATATTAACTTTTCACTCATCAAATGAACGATTCCTGTGGGGCAGCGGGTAAGACCATGGGAACGTAGCTAGCATCGCTATAAGTAAGTTAAAAAGTAAAAGTAGGTAAGTACAATACAATACAATACATCTTTATTGCACACCAAAAATACAAAGTAAAACAAACATAAAGAAAAAATTAAACAATAAAATATCATTCGGCAGTACAAGTGCGGCCTTATCGTCTAAAGCGATTTTTTCCAGGCAACCTTTTTATGTATGTTCCGTGTTTCGCACTTTAGAACATGGAATAAGACATAGGGTGCTGTTTATCACTTCTCATCATTGTCTACACATGTGAAATCAAACGGTAGCAAAAATTACATTTTGGATGAGAAACATTTTTGTAAAAAGAACTTTTTAGAAAAAGTAGAGTTTGAAACTAATCACATTTTGAGAGGTATGATTCCAAACAATAAGGCCTGGCTTTGCAAGAGTTGACAACCCACAACGTCACTCTAAGGGCCGTATTCAAAAACGACGCTCAGTTTTAAATCTCGATTTAAAACTCATGTATGGCAAAACCAGTTTTAAATCGAGATTCAAGACATTTTAGCATGCGGGCCTTAGTGTCTCGTTATCGTCTCTCTCGAACCAGTTGCAAATTATCTGTTGTGGTCTTGCTTATGCATCGATAGACGTGAGTACGTGAGTACGTGAGTAGTGACCTTTTTAAGTATATTATTACTCCATGAGGAGAGGGACATTTTGAAGCTAAACGGCCTATACAGTTTAGTGGCTTTGAGGATTCCTATTCATATTTTTATAATTACCCCAATTAAAACCCAGTTAATAAATTATTTATCTAGATGAACTGAAAAACCTTGCACAGGCAAAAAAAATAACAGCCGATTCGGCCAGCCAGTTCGGTTCTAAATGAGCAACATGTACGACGCAATCCTAGTAAAAGACGTACAAGTCACGCACACTAGTATGAAAAAGTTTGTCGTCACTTTTCGTTCAAAAACAGTACGGAACTCCCTAGACATATTATACATAAGTACTCATGGCTTAAAAAATACAAATTTAGCAATATAATCTCTTTACCTCTTTTAAAATATTAATTTAGGAGTTTAGACTTGCATAGACAGTACAGATACGTAGAGCTTGGTATAAACTTACTAATAACACTGTATAGCCTAAGAATAATTTGGGACACTTGCACACACGGTCGCCTGACCCCAAACTAAGCAAAGCTTGTATTATGGCTGCCAGAGACTGATATACATAGATTAAATAGTATTTTGTCGTTTTCATTCTTTTACCCGACTGCGCAAGAAGCAGGGTTATGTTTTCCGAGTGTGTGCATGTATGAGGTTTCTTCGGCACGCCCTACAGCCTATACAGCTTGATGGAATTCAACATGTGAGTTGTCATTTGAATCGTCTTGATAGTGCAAAGTACAACATTTTGCAGCCGCGTTTTTTTTTTGTTTTTCTTTCAATAATGTCACTTGTTTTTTTTTAACTCGATTGTAGAAGACAAAGCACTGTATCCCTTATTAGCAATAAGCGTATGTCCTCAGAAAAGTTGGACAGTGTTTTGTCTTTTTCGCTGTTCTAATATTTTAAAATCGATCGATCAGACAAAACACTGTATAACTATTCAAGCGCTAAACAACGTTTTTGCTAAGGAGGTGTAAGTACACATAACTATTCCGAGGCTATACAACGTTGATTAGTAAGTCTGTCGATGCTTCAAAGTGAAGCAGAAAATCACTCACAAAACTTACCTCCAATCACAAAATCCCAATCCAGCCCATCAAGTATCGATAAAGTATAATATACACCACATCATAAAATAAAGTACCCTCACGTAGGCGTGTGTGCCGGGCGTGCCGGCCGCCCTGCCATTGGCTGATTGGAAACCGATCAATACCCAATAACCGTCGGGAAACGGCCGGGACAGGACCCCGGAACCGATGACACGTCGGGATTGGCTCGCCGTTTTTTATCGGAAGCAGAAAATAGGAAATTCGAGTTTTGAAAGAAAAGTTTTATGGGGATTCTTGATTCTTGGAAAGTTTGTAAAAAGTTTACAATATATTTATTCGTATTGAAACTTGTAAAAGCTTGTTTCTACGCTGCGTTGAATGTATATTCGCTTTGACGATAGTAGGTAATGATACAACACCCACACTTCGCCGGACGATATTCAGTCCCAAGCCAAACAGTGGGCGAGCCTGTCGCCATATACTTGGCTCCAGTCATATAGCAAATGACATACAATACGCACATATGCTCATACAGTAAACAAATTGGTGCGTGCCGTCAGCTGGGTTCGAACCCGCTTCCTCCGGCTTGAGTAGCGGACCTTCTCCAACTAGACTATCAGTTTCTTGCCTGTTGTTCTGAGTAGTGGCTATTTTTCCGAACAAGGCGGTCGAGTCTATTATAAAACTTTGACGTTCATAAGCTTAAATTTGATACCCAATTGAATAAAAACATTTTGACTTTGACTGCGACTTTATATGCAACTTTTTAATCGCGGGTGAAACCCCGGGGCGCAGCTAGTGTGAGCAAAAATAATTGAAGCAAAAAAATAAACTTTTCATAAAACCAGTAAAAGCGTTCAACTGAGGACTGTTTTTAAATAATATTCTATGAAATAGAGCCATGGCTCTTAATTAATGTTCATTTGCCCGCTTATTATTATTGTCTCTGTAAAGAATTCTCCAGAAGGGTTAATTAGTATGGACCAAGGATTGAATTAAAACATCGCGTCGGACTTAATGGTGATATGCCTAATTAGTGATGATCATAGTTTTAGTGATGATAATAAGTTTTTAGTTATCATCATAGTTTTTTAGTCATCATCATACATACATATCGTCACATCTTTCCCCCGAGGGGGTTGGCAGAGGTGTAATACAACACCCACACTTCACCGGACGATATTCAGTCCCAAATGTGACAGGGGGCGAGCCTGTCGCCATAAACCGGGCTCCAGTCATGTAGCGGATGATATACAATACACACATATGCTCACACAATGAACAAATTGGTGCGTGCCGTCTGCTGGGTTCGAACCCGCTCCTTCTGGCTTGAGAGGCGGGCCTTCTCCCAACTAGGCTGCCATCGTTCATCATCATCATCATCATCATCAATGACACTAAACTACGTTTGATAAAACAAACAAAAAGAAGTAAAGTATAATTATTACTACCGTTCCGAAGACGGGTCTGAGCAGAAGCGCACTTGTAGCGCCTCACTCAACTGCCGTCTTTGTACTTCTTCACTCTACAAAACTTCAAGGCTAGAGTGAATCAGTACCTTATAGGTCGTCGTGCTCATCTTAGACCACAACGTCGCTTAACATCAGGCGACTTGGTGGTCAAACACCGACCTCTTCTACATAAAAAAATAAATAAAAAAAAGCTGTTACCTGCGACTTGTTTCATGTTTTTTCAGAAAATTGTATCCAAAAACTTTCCTTCTGATATACTGTAACTAATTACAGAAGCCAACAACCATGACTAAACGTTAATATGTACATTATAAAGCACGATTGTTTAATATTGCAAATTTATTTGTAAGTCAATAAACAGAACTTATTTTTCTTGATTAAAAACGCCTGTACAATTAAAACTCAGTTCTTTTGCTCACCCATACATTCATACACTCATTCAGTAGTTCACTAACTCATCCATTTACTCACGTATTTGTTCATTCAACAGTCTTATCCTGACTATTCCCGCCAACACCGATGGATAACACAATGAGAGCAGACGACAGATCGTCTCGGACTCGCGAGAAAAAGAGAAAAAATATCGTCAAAAAAAATTGAAAAAAGCGCGGGCGTTGTAGGAAATATCTTTTATCTTGTAATTATTTTTATCCTTTAAGGCGAAAGAGGGATAGATAAAACTGGAGCGATGGAAGGACAGTAAACTGCAGAACTGAAGGTTCCATTAAAATTCAGGACTTACAATATAAAAATGCACAGCAGAGTGTTAGCTGCGCTGTTATTTTTAACCTACTTCCAAAAAAGAGAAGGTTCTTAATCCGACTGTATGTTTTTTTTTATCCGACTCCTAAAATGGCTTTAATTTAATGGCTTTCAATTCGACTGTAGGTTTTTTTTTATAACTATGCCAATTGTGAATTGGTTTTCATGATTCTCTTTTTTGTTTGGTAGATCATACTTTACCTAGAGGTATTCCCATTTGCATCTTTTTCCTTTCCCATTTGTTTTTATCGAGATCTGTCAAGCAGTTTTTAAAATATCAACAAAAGTCAAAAAAATATCTACATGGATGGGAAATCGGTTTTTTCAGCTTTCCTTTTATATTATATTTTACCCAGATCCGTTCAGCCGCTCTGGTGTGATTGAGTAACAAACATCCATCCAAACTTTAGGATTTATAATTTTAGTGTGATATTATATTTACTATACTAAGTAAGCACGTGCGTTTGGGCCCCGGGACTGGGGCCCAGTATCAGTGTTTTAAGCCATCTGAAGGTCGTCAGTATAGTTATTATACTTGCAGACATTGCAATTGGAAAAGCCATAAATTGACGAATAATAATTACTAGATATTACTCTCCAAAAAAAAAACAGTTAGATTTTCAAAAACTGATTTTGTAATATACAGATTTTTTAAATGGCACATGTCCAATTTTTCGATCAATAAAACACTGTACAATCTTACATCGTGAAATATATATATTACAAACAAGAGACCACGAGCATAAAATCCATCCAACATTATGTTGTTCATTTTAAGAGAATAACGTTAGAAATACTTACAAACATACATAGTCGTCAAAAACATAACCCTTTTTTTACGTCGTAGCCTTTACGTCGTAGCCAGGTACTAATAGGACAGCGCCTATGAAAAGTAAATATTCAAATTCAAAATCATTTATTTGCAGAAATATAGGTACTAACAGGATAGTTGGTCATGAATAAGAGTCTTATCTATTCAGCCCCTATGGAGCGTGCAAAAGATAGGAAATAGTAAATAGGTAACTTTTAAATGGTAATAAAACATCATGTCATTGTTACAATGTCAATCTTTGAAAAATAATTAATTAGATTAAATTAAATACAATATTATTTCGCATGGAGGATAGATACAAATATTACACTAAAGTCGTATCGCCAATTCCCTAATCGTAGGTATAATATGTGCTCTCAAGCAGAAGCTGTTTCAATTTTCTTTTGAATACAAAAAATATTAACATTCACAAATGTTCTATTAAATTTGTGCTATTTATTTCTGTACAGTAGTTAGGAACAATGCTAAGATTCAAAAGCCACGCTACTGCACTGATGCAAGCGTCTGTAGGAGTGAACAAATAAATTAGTTTGTCCGATTCAGTCGCGCCATTGTCCGGGTATTGTGATTGCACGCTTTGTATTTGTGCTTAATTTTTAATGAAAATATAGCCTTTGTTTAGACATCTCCTGATAGTACAGATAGCACAGCCAGTAATTATTTTTTCTTGATTTGTAAACTCTCAAAGGATCGTCCAGATTTTTTTGTAAAGAAGTTGTCAGTATAAGGACGACCTAAGAAAGTACCTACAGATAAATTGCTTGAAATATCAATTACATATATGTATATCGTCACGCCTTGCCCCCGAAAGGGCTGGCAGAGGTGTAATACAACACACACACTTTGCCGGACGATATTCAGTCCCAAGTGTGACAGGGAATTATGACTGAGAAAGAAATTAACTTTATTGCACATTCCACACGCTAGCGAGTTAATCGCTAGCGTGTGGAATGCCATACCCGACTAGTTACTTCATCAATAGTTATAATGTAGATAATATACATATGTTCAAGTCTCGAGTGAATCGATATCATCTAGGCAAGCGTGCTCCATCGTAGGCCGCATCATTGGTTAGCATCAAGCGAGATGACGACAAATGCAAAAAAAAAAAATCGAATAAAAAATGTTTTGACGAGTGATAGCGACAAACGGAGAAGAAGTACAGGAGTAGGAGTAGTACAGGAGAGGAGGAGTTATTAATAAAATTATAAATAACAGTTTCTTTAATAGTTAACGAAAACGTTTTTTAGTTTTAGTTTTCCGTAACGTTTCAGCCTCTATTGAAACGTATGAAAACGAAAAATTTCTCGTAACCATCAAAACTCATGATAAGGGTGCAGGACGTCCAAACTGATACTTATCACTTTTTATGACTCTCATCTCGTCAACCTCTCAGAAGCGGGATTAGAGTAGGAAGACGATGATGATGTCTGCAAAATTTTCGCTCACAAATTCTTTATCCTATATTAACCCGTATCCCGCCTCACCCCACATTTGCGTCAAAGCTGACCGCGTTAATTAGCACTTTAAAAAAGCACGTGAGTAAATATCGGATTTAATCCGAACGGCAGGTAGGCCCGCATTTAACTTGGTCGAACCCTTCCTTGCTAGGACATTATGGTTTGGCAAAGACTGTGAAGCTTGTGTGTAGAAGGCGATCTTGCACTGTGATCTGTTGATGTGATATGTACCTACGTTTTGTTTTGGTAGCTGTAGAATGTTGACCGATCTTCGACATCAGTCAGCATTTTTTTGTCAAAAGCAGCTTTCAAATCTATTTTATACAATAGATAAATATAAATAAATTCGGAACACTTCCACACACGGTCGCCTGACTCCAAACTAAGCAAAGCTTGTACTACGGCTGCCAGGGACTGATATACATACTTAGATATTTTAAATACATACTTAAATACATAGTAACACCCAGACATAGAACAAACACAAATGTTCATCACATAAATGTTTGCCCTAGGTGGGAATCGAACCCACGCCCCTAAGCTCAGAAGGCAGGTTCACTACCAACTGAGCCACCGAGGCAGTCAATAGATAGCCGAGCGAATGTTCTCCGTCTACTGGGACAAGTCAGCGTTTGTATGTGTGAAAGTTAATATATTTTTCGGACTATACCCCTAACTTGATTACGATTAATCCGATCCTCATACAATTTTGCGGGCAAGTAAATTTTAAATTCCAAAATACAAATGCCTCGTTGAAAGGGTTGCCAAGATAATGAGGTTCGCGAGATCTCAGTTTGAGGCGTACTACTATGAAGTTTCTACTTCAAAACCTTGTCTCATCTGACCCTAACTCTTCCCGCCCGGCCCCACCGGTCATCTTAATCAACCCTTGGAAGGACAATCGGTCCACTTGACCCCTGGGGACGAGCGGGCGAACTAATTATTGTTATATCCATTATTAGTGTATTACACTTCAATATTTTATGTTTTCATTCGGTAGGGTTAGGCTTGCTTGAACGCGATTCGAATTTATAGGTTACCGATGACCGGTTGTACGGTGCAAAGCAAAGAGATTTCGTGGATATTTATTATTAAGGTGGCAATCGTGGTTAATCTTAGTAGGGGTACTGCCATGGGCATTTAAACTGACGTTTCAAATCGACTAAATCGATAATTTCCATACAAATATGTCGATTACATTTCATACAAATAAAGAAATATTAGACCCAATAATGGAGACCACTGGAGAAGGCCTATAGCATTGTGTAGACGTTTTTTGGCTGAGATGATGATAGTGATTATTTTATCCATAAAATAACCAAATACACGACAGGCACAATAGGTGAGGGATGCTCGTAAAACTGACCTTCCTGTTTTGAATTACTAATGATGATGTTTTTTTTACATAAAGTAACCTATTTATTCTCTTTTATTTTTCTGCTTGCTGCGCTCCGCGGTTTCACCCACGGTCCCACAGGAACGGTTAGTTTTTACTGAATAAAAGTACCCTATGTCCTTTTCTGTACCCCAGACAACGTGTATGCTAAATTTCAAGACGATCTGTTGAGTATATGACACGTGAAAGCGTTATAAGCAAACAATTAAACAAACTCACTTTCGCATTTATAATATTAGATAGGATAACAAGCTACAATTATACATCCGAAGAAACCTTGAAAACCATACAGCAACAGTACAAGGTGTTACTGGACCAATATCCAACAGGTGAAGGTTGATCGTAAAACTGGCTCTTCGGTTTTGGATTATGACGACGTTGAATATTTTTCTTTATAATAACCAAGACGTCTATTATTTTGTCTAACCTACTTTAGACTTTTACTTTTTACTACTCCAATTAAAATCCCGAAAACAAACAGCAATAGTAGGTATTGGAAGTTTAAACGTCTAAGCTTAAAAAAATGCTTTCATATGTCCGAATCCTGTCCGGATCTCTATCCGAATCTGTTTTCATCTACAGCTCGCATTTCTTAACCGATTCTCTTAAAATTTTGTGAGTACATAGTTTCAATAATTATTATTATTATTTTTTATTTATTTAATATACATACTACAAATATAATGTATATCATCACCTTTATATAAAGTTAAACTACCACTGACTGACTCACTCACTGACATAGAGAAACCTAAAGGGTATAAGGAGGGGTAGGGGGGGAAAAGTGAATATGGGGTCGTGTAGGGGTTGGCTCAGAGGGCCCGGGAAAAATCCGAAATTGGCGAAAAGTGGTGGTATGCCCTTGTATCTCGGAAACTAAAAATATTTTTCCTAAAGCACTTGAACTAATATTTTAGCAAACCTTGGGAACTTTCACGAGAAATCAAAAAAAAAATGGCCGCCATACAAAAAAAAAATTCCATACAAAATTGAAACATGAATAACTTAGAAAACTATATTTGAAGTCGAATTGCTCACACTAGCGAGGCCGAAGGCCGAGCCCCCAACCGCAAGGCCGAAGGCCGAGCCCCAGCTGCGAGGCCGAAGGCCGAGCAGCAGCACTCGAACGGTGCAAGGCGAGGCCGAAGGCCGAGCCTTGCAGCGTTCGAGTACAACTATGTTTGAACTCGAATAGGTCACATTAGCGAGGCCGAAGGCCGAGCCCCCAACCGCGAGGCCGCAGGCCGAGCCCCAGCTGCGAGGCCGAAGGCCGAGCAGCAGTACTCGAACGGTGCAAGGCGAGGCCGAAGGCCGAGCCTTGTAGCGTTCGAGTACAACTATATTTGAAGTCGAATAGGTCACATTAGCGAGGCCGAAGGCCGAGCCCTAGCTGCGAGGCCGAAGGCCGAGCAGCAGTACTCGAACGGTGCAAGGCGAGGCCGGAGGCCGAGCCTTGCAGCGTTCGAGTACAACTATATTCGAAGCCGGATAGGTCACACTTGCGAGGCCGCAGGCCGAGCCCACAGATGCGAGGCCGTAGGCCGAGCCCCAGCTGCGAGGCCGAAGGCACACACAATCAACTTCAGGGCACCCCAACTTCAGGGCACCCCGACTTCAGGGCACCCACAAACGCGGGCCGCTTGCGGCCCGCGCACCGCCCAAAATACTAGTCTAAATATAAAGGTTCAAGTAAAAGGAGACAATATGACTAAAAAGTACCCTAGATTTCGCACTAGGCAATCCTGTGTCGCGAAATCTAGTCTCTTTTTTCCATATCCATTATTATTTAATTATGTAGCGCAATAACGATGTAACGTATATGGTACACAAGGATAGACAAGTATCATTATTAGTAAGGAATTGAGGTGTTTGTCCACTGTTTGTTTGATTTAGGTTTTTATAAATTTGATTAGTGTATGTGCGTGTGTGTATGTGTGTGTATGTATGTGTTATAACTGATAATGTATGTGTTAGTGTGTGCTTATATAATGCTTAGTTCCAACTTCAGATACTCTGCCGCAACGAGCCCACTTGCTGCTAGACAGTCTGTGCGGCTTTAGGATGAACAGCTTTAAGAGAAGCTTTTTATGTAGAATTTTTTTGACGCGTCAGTTATTGGATGTTTTTCAAAAGTGCGGAGATATGATTTTTTTAGAAATGCGACCTGTAGTTGAAGACAGACGTAGGTCACGAGATCTAGAGCTCACAGAGGCACTAGTTTACAGTTTCGCTGTACTTGCTCTGTATCAATAAAATTGTACAGCTCCAATTAAAACCCCGAAAAGCAAACAGCAATAGTCCCGGGTGTTTATTGACCAATACGCGGCAGGTACGATAGCTGAGGGCTGCTCGTAAAACTGACCCTTCGGTTTAGTGCGCGCGCTGATATCTTTACGATATCCGGCCTGCCTGATGAACTGACCTGGGCGGGGACGGATTGAGGAGCGGAGGCGAAAAAGACTAAGTGTGAACTGAGAATAAGAAAAAGTATTCCCAACAAAATAAGTAGGTAAGTACAAGAAGATATTACTTTTTAGGTGCTGAACACAAACTAAGAATGTACTATAAGGTGGTATCTTTCAAATTATCAGAATGTACCATAAGAATGTTCTATAAGAATGTACCTATCATAGTATCAGAATGTACTACAAGAATGTACCTATCAAAGTATCAGAATGTACTATAAGAATGAACCTATCAAAGTATTAGAACATAAGAATGAACCTGTCATAGTATCAGAATGTACTATACCTCAAAGACTTAACCTATCAAAGTATCAGAATGTACTATAAGAATTTAACTATCAAAGTATCAGAATGTACTATGAGAATGTAATGTACGTAACGTACTTTTTTTCGATCAGCTGCGCACACCCCGCCTTATAATTCAGCTAGTGATTCGCCACGACCTCGTGACTTTGATATCTCCACAACCTTTAGACCGATTTGACTGACGTTCAAACTTTGAAATTGTATTTCCAGGATCTACTTGCCTGCAAACGTTCATGAAAATCGGATCAACAGTAAGCACCTAAGTAATCGTCAAACAAACATATGCCGATATGACCCTGTAGAGGAAACTAAAATCTCGCTTTCGCGCTTTCGAGTATTGAATTCACAGTTTTTTTTAAATACAAGTAGGTACTTATTTGAAAAACACCGATATATATTTTAAAGAATTTATATTAAAAGTAATGTTTGTTTCCTGAATCCGTCCCATATAATCCAATGGGCCGGACATGGGGCAATTTAATTGCGATTCGGCAAAGTGGCCACCGGGCTGGGGCAGAAACAATTTAATGCGAAAACTACCGGTGTGCGACGACCTTTATCCTAAGACGATCGACAGGGTATAGAGCGCAATATCTAGAGAAGACAGAAAAGGCGTGAGAGTTGTTTACGTGTCGCCGGAAGTGAGAGCAGTTTTTCTTTGACTAATGAAATGTAATAAAACAGTAAGTTATTATAGTCCAAGTGGTATGGATAGCCTTGGTGTCAACGTTTTAGTGTTTTTTTTAAATATTTAATTATAATGTTCTAAAATTATCTATTTCGTAAAAAATAAATGAAATTGAAATTAAATGAATACAAGTGAAAAATTTTATGAATAAAAGAACAATAAATAGACGAAAGCATCCTCATTTGTATCGCGACCGCGCTCACTGCGACGGCTGCACAAGTAGGTACTTACACTTGAACTTGGTGAGACATGACTAGCGGCACTAGCCGATACCTACAACAGCTGTTTTGAGTGAGCGCGCCGCGATGTGCGAATAAACAATTGTTTCTATAAGTTTAAATTTAGGCATAATATGGCAAACTTAAGCTAATTAAGGGTGATAACTGTTTGTCCTAGACAAACCGCATTGGTTTTAAGGGCATATTTAGTTTAAACTGCAGTTATATTTGTGTTAATAATAAATAATGATAAATAAGTAAAAACCCCCAAACATTGATTCCATCAAACACAGACAAAAACACTCCCGACTAATGCACCTGTCAAACTAAAAAAATCAAAATCAATGTCACAGACAGACACACGCGCGTACACACACACACACAGACACGTCAAACTTATAACACCCCGTTGTTTTTGCGTCGTGGATTAAAAATACTATTGAAGGTAAAAATATCTATGTCACAACTTTAGCGTGACCGTAGCTGAGCTTCGTACTAATTTTCTAAAGAAACCAGGCCAAGAAACATACATACTTACATCACATGCGAGTACACGAGAGTGTCTCTTCTGGCAACGTCTTAAATCCAGTGCGTAGTATATTAGTCTGCGCTCGGCCTTAGGTGCCCAGTTTTGGACATAGTTTAATGGAAGTACGGATTAATTGGCACTGTTTGGACTTTGCCACCACTGAGGACGAGTTTGAGATAATCTTTGGATAGGTACTCTTGGGTCAATCGCTACAACAATATCTCTATGGGCGAACGTGAGAAAATATGAAACGCCTATCTACTTCACTTACTTCCTACTTTTTGTTATAAATTATTTATATATGGGACATTTTTGTACAAGCGGTCGTCTGACCCCAAACTAAGTATGGGGTATGGTATCAGAGATGGTATGGTATGGTATCACTATTGCTATCAGAGACAAATAATACATAGAATGCTTATGTAATTAAACACATACCTATATTAATAATCACACCCAGACATAGAACAATCACAAATGAATGTTTGCCCTAGGTGGGAATCGAACCCACACCCGACGCTTAGCTGGCAGGTTCACTACTAATTGAGCTATCAAGGCAGTGACAGTAGTAAATACCGCTTAAAAATGAGTTCTCGCCCGTGCGGTAAGTCGACGCCCGGGTAATCCGTTATTTTAGGTGAATGACGTACGCATGGCCTACGTAGCCAACATAGGTCATAATATATACTATTTCGCATGGCGTCGAATAGCGTTCCGTCGCTTTGACGCGTTTGTTTTGTAAGGCGTCAAAGCCTGCCGCGTGCTTTTACCTCGATCTCCTTTGACGCTTTTCTTTCACGCTTCTGTAGCGTGCGGGCAAATACTCAATAATATGGTAGCTATAGTATTTATGTGCGGTTGAAATCTTACAAGCAAAATTTGATCCGTTTCGCAGTATCCCATCGAACTGAAACTTGGTACGCTATCTCTCTTTGATTACAATTTACAATACTTACCATGGAAATTGTATCATAAACAATGCAGTCGAAATTTGACCAAAGACTTCTGCAACGAAGCAAGTTAATTTGGTCGAAATCCAATCGTATCGATTAGTAGTTTCCTTATAATTATGTCATAATAAGGTTGTGCAAAAATATTTTTAAATTAAAATTTACTAGCCACGTCTCGTGGTTTCACCCGCGGTCTCACAAGAACCGTTAAATTTCCTGGATTAAAAGTACCCTATGTACTTTTCTGTACTCCTGACAACGTGTGTGCAAAATTGTATGATGATCGATTGAACAGATGAAGCGTGAAAGCAAATCAAACAAATTGACAAACTCACTTTCGATTCTATAATATTAAGTTAGGAAATTAGGATTCATTAATTTGCCTATCGAATACGTAGGTACTATGTTTTTTCCCCAGAAGTTCTGCTAAACCTTCTGTTAACAAAGGTTAAAAACAGTTCAATCCAACCTACAGTCATTAACAACCCTCAACTTACGAAGGGACAATCAAACGCCGCAGTAAAATTGTAACGAGTAATCGAACAGTGTCGCCGGACCGCGACGCGTGTAATGGGGGAGTTAACGATGTGTGTTGATTGGACTGGACTAAACTAACTCTGCTTCTATATAGGGTTGGTGAAAGGCATGTTCAAGATTTGAAAAAAAAAGAGAAGAGAAGATGTAAAGAAGAGCGGTTAAACTTTTATGGTGAGTACTCTAGGCCAGTTGCAGAAGCTCGAGTTATCCTTTTAACATTAAGTTAACTATAAATAATTCGGGAAATTTTGCACACACGGTCATCTGACCCCAAACTAAGCAAAGCTTGTACTATGGCTGCCAGAGACTGATATACATATAAATATATGTATAAATACACACTTAGATAAATTACTAACACTCGGACATAGAGCAAATACAAATGTTCGTCACAGAAATGAATCTAATCCCTAGGTAGGAATCGAACCCACGCCGGAGCCACCGAGTCAAATAATAAGCTGCTCATTTATAAGAGTTTAAACTAATAAATTGTCTTGCACTCAAGTTAGCAGCTAAACTTGAGTTAACACAACATTTGACTTGAGTTAAAACAACTATGAGTTTATTAACCCTTAGTTTAAGAATTTAACTCCGTATCTTCTGGAATCGGCAACTTTGTTAACTGATGCATTCACGTTTTGTTTTTACCTGACTTTGCAAGAAGGTTATGTAGGGTTAAGAATTTTTCAAGTTTCGTGTGTAATTTCAGCCAAACAGCAATTATTTATTTACTCTAATAATCTAATTTATCGAATTAATTATGTAAGCGACCAACTTTAGTATTAATAACAATAGAGCTTGTTATTTGAGAAAAGACTGCATTTTATGGGACGACTAAAACGAACCCTGAAAGCTAAAATACTTATAGCTAGTACGTATACACAGAATACTTACTATTACATGTATAAAGCATATGTATAGTACTATCTGGCGTTGAAGGAGAGCTCAGTTTTCACCTCAGAGAGCCTCTCAGGTCAAATCTTCTGATTCGATTCAGGAAAAAAAAAGCGAATCTCAGCGATTCAAACCACAAAATTTTCAAATATTTTTTCCAAACAAAAAATTGAAACAAATATTCCTCGCCATTCAAAAACTTCGCTCCCATTTTTCCACAATATCGGTTCAAAGCTAATTTTACCCGTTAATCAACGATTCAACACAAAGGCTACGAAAGGGGGTTGTTTGTTAAATCAAGTTCTTCAGATAAAAAAGACAATCAGTTCTTTTGGACGCCCTTTTGTCCCTTATTTTTTCTTAATTTCGAGTTGATCCCAATCACAAGTAAATTATAATGGGGGGTAAACTAGAAGAATGTCCCTTGTTGTATTGTCTGCGTTGATTTTTTTTCTTTTGTTGATCATTGGTTGGTAGATTACTGTGGAGTGTTTGTAGAGGAGATGAAACGTTTCGTTGTGTAATGTTCGGGGAGTTTCAGCTTTTTTGTTTAAAAAAGAAGTTAAAAATAACGTTTTTAAATAAGTACTTACTTACTCATTTATGATTGATTTAAGAAGAATAAATATAAATTTAAGAGTTAAAAGATTTATGTATTGCTGCGGTTGACTAAATGTTAATAAAATGAAAAAGTTTTAGGCAGTCTTGTTCGGAAGGGTATTTTGTTGATTATACGATTATAGTGAACACAATATTCTTACAATAGTGTTTAGTTTGTGAAAAGCATCATATTGCTGCCAAAAGCATTAGTTAGACTTATGTCAGGTATGTTGGCGGCCAAATCCAAGCCTATTATGTAATAAAAAATAAAAATATCAACGTAACAAAAGCTACTTTCGAGAAGTATTCAACATAGTTTTGTCACACCAAAACCTACAACTGTCACACTCCACCAGCTCTACACCCACCTTTTAAATATCAAAAATTTTCCGCCCCGCGACTTCGTTTCCTCTAGAAGTTAAATTAACTTTTTTCGGCTTTTTGTTTATCGGCCGATCTTAACCCTTCCCCGCTGTATCGGCGCAAGGATTGTCAAATGAACGTCGTACCAAAATTGAATTTTTATCATGATCGCGATCCTGTAGTAAAATGTAATGATTCGATTTAAAGACAATGGCTGGCAACCATTGGAGCCGTGAATGGCTAATATTAGAACCGTCTTTGTGGGTTCGAATTTCCTTTTGGAAATGGGTTCGAGGTTATTGGCAGAAGTTGGATATTTCTTTTGCTTTTTTACCCGACTGCAAGAGGGAGGGTTACGATTTTCGAGTGTATGTATATGTGTATGTATGAGGTTTCTTTGGCACGGCCTACAGCCTAAACGGCTTGATGGATTTCGACATGTGAGGTGTCATTTGAATTGTCTTGATAGTGAAAGTTACATAGGGTACAAC
Organism: Peribatodes rhomboidaria; assembly: GCA_911728515.1. Lineage (NCBI taxonomy): Eukaryota > Metazoa > Arthropoda > Insecta > Lepidoptera > Geometridae > Peribatodes > Peribatodes rhomboidaria. The sequence goes on along the minus strand of OU452187.1, from coordinate 13,664,684 downwards.
ATTTTGCAGCAGGGTTTCTTGTTTTATAAAACTGTTACTTGTTTATGACGCGAAATAAATAGATTTGCATGTCAATCCGTTTCCGCTACGCCATCGCAACATATCATGTAACCACCTAACCAGTACTTTCAGCCTTCTCATAATCCCGACAAGCCTAGCCCAGTTCTGTTTAAACCGATATAATTAACCAGAGTCCTCGGCGCGACTATTTAGCAGAATACCTGATGACACCCTGTCAGCCAGGGTGAAGACTATTCTGGCGCGTTCGACATTCGTGTTCGATAGTCGATATCTCTCATGTGACAGCCTTTTACACAATGCTCAAATTTTTATTGCATAAAATATGACAGCATGCAGATCTTGTAAAACATGTAGGTGTGTAAAAATACATAATATGACCCAGTTAGGTACAGGACCAATAAGTAGGCGTGGAACAGTTTTTCTTTATATTTTACTCACCAAAGTTATCCTTTAATTTTAATAGTGTTAAAAATTAATTGCGATCCTATAGAACAAATATTAAGTGGATTGTAGTTAAAAACCAATCGTTGATTTCGATATATATTTTTTTTTGTTTGGAAATTTGGTGCCAATTTTTTTTAAATAATGTTTGGGTTTTTTGTGACATATCTAACGAGTGACGCGTGTCAACGAAAGTGACCGAGTAGATGTCGCACGTGCCAGAATCAGGCCCCTGGGCTGCCACTATCACGGGACGCTCCTGAAAACCTTTTAATATCAAATGAACCGAAAATTGGTACGTGTCAAACGGCATTATTAGATGGACGTGTAGAGAGTTGTTTGAGTGTGACAAGTGTCTGGTTTGGTGTGACTGATGTTACTTTATAACAAAGTAAAGTACGTAAATTTTGACAGAAAAGTCTATAATAGTAATATAAATTGGTAACTGCAATTCAGAGTACAATTTCAATTTCAAGTAACCTCATTGAGAAAATAAAATAAAAGTTAAGAATTTGCAAAGGATACTCATTTCATAAATACATATACCCACGGTTGTTAGTAAATAACGAGACGTAGCTTAATTCATCTTAAAATTATTTATGAGTATTTCTCCCACACCAAAAAGACAAAAAAGTTTTGATCTATCTTGATACAAATCTGAGTGAAGCAAAGAAGTAATGCTTTTTTTCGTTTCTAAGACGGGTCTGAGCACTGCCGTAGCGCACTTGTAGCGCCTCACTCAACTGCTGTCTTTGTACTTCTTCACTCTACAAAACTTCAAGGCTAGACTGAATAAGTACATTATAGGTCGTCGTTCTCCATCTTAGACCACAACGTCGCTTAACATCAGGCGAGTTGGTGGTCAAACGCCGACCTATTTTTACATTAAAAAAAATTTTAAAAAAATATTATATATTAAAAATCGAAACTTTTTTTTCTTACTTTACAATTTCTACCAACAAATTAATATGGAATACATTACACAACAATATATCTATCTTAAATAGTTTTTATTATGTCTTCGTTTTCCCCGTGTTTCACGAATTTTGTTTTGTATTATTCTCTTACGTAAACTTTCTCTTGCGGTTTCAACAGCTCCGCGTAATATAATCGACGGAATCATTCGCCCAGTGGCGCACGGGGCGCACTAAATAATTATGCTAGTTCGCGGTAATCACGTATTATACCTGAAATTAGTTTTGTTCGGAGTAGGCGCGGTGATGTAAGATGCATGATGATAGGTGCTGCGCGGTAGTTGGCTTACAGTAGTCAGCGGGCAGGAGACGACTTGAATAAACGGATAGGCCTACGCTGCTCGTACAAAGGGTATACAATAAAATCTCGTGGTTTATTCGAGGTATACTTAGTCTTAAAATTTTATTATCCGAAGACGGGTCTGAGCAGTGGCGCACTTGTAGCGCCTCACTCAACTGCCGTCTTTGTACTTCTTCACTCTATAGTAAACTTCAAGGCTAGAGTGAATAAGTACCTTCTAGGTCGTCGTGCTCCATCTTAGACCAAAACGTCGCTTAACATCAGGCGAGTTGGTGGTCAAACGCCGACCTATTATACATAAAAATATATATATATATATATATTATGGAAACTGACGTGGTTTTCACACATTATGATTTAAAACACGGGAATTACTCACGTACGATTCAGTCGATTGTTCCGACTATAGTTTCAACCGCATTCGGCGGTCTTCGTCAGGGCGAGTGCGCGCGCGCGGCTGCGTCTCGCATAGCACGCTATGCGAGACGCAGCGGAATAATCGACTGAATCGTAAGTGAGTAATTCCCGTGTTTTAAATCATAATGTATAGTCTTAAAACGTTGGGAGTTCCTACAATATTACGTATTTTTCTAACACACTGCCTTGTTTTAATTTTCAACCGCAAATGACTGTACATAATCTTATACCGATGTAAAAATCTTAAAAACATTTTTCATGCATAAACCTATAACTAAATACTACTCTAAAAGCCCGTTGGCACAGGGGAAAGATGCCCTGAATGCTAGCAGCATTGCCACGCTGGATGGCAATGCTCAATTACAAAGTGTATACAATCACAGCATCACATATAATCACACTAATATTATAAAAGCAAAAGTTTGTGAGTGTGGATATTTGTTATTTCTTCACGCTCAAATTAATGAACGGATTTGGATGTAATTTGGTATGGAGGTGGCTTGTACTCTGGATTTTGTATGTCTCTTTGTTTCTTACTTCTTAAAGCTCAAACGGATGGACGCATTCGATGGAAATTTGGTATAGAGGTAGCTTATATTCTAGATTCACACATAGGCTACTTTTTAACCGCGGTTATAACCGCGGAGCGCAGCTAGTCACACTAAAATTATGTAAGCGAAAGTTTGTAAGTGTGTGTTTATGTGTGTATATTTGTTGCTTCTTCATGCTGAAACGGATGGGCAAATTTTGATGAAATTTGGTATGCAGGTAGCTTATGCCCTGGATTACACATGGGCTACTTTTTCACCCATGACAAAAAACGACAAAAAGCGAGGAAAAGCGATGACAGCCTAGTTGTAGAGGGCCTGCCTCTCAAGCCAGAGGGAGCGGGTTTGAACCCAGCCGACGGCACGCACCAATTTGTTCATTATGTGAACATATGTGCGTATTGTATGTCATCTGCTACATGACTGGAGCCCGGTGTATGGCGATAGGCTCGCCCCCTGTCACATTTGAGACTGAATATCGTCCGGCGAAGTGTGGGTGTTGTATGGCGTGACGATATGTATGTACTTTGCACCGCAGGCAAAACCTCATAGCGCACCTATTACTTTCATAATCCAATCCTAACTAATTCTTGCTAACTAATATTATAAATGTGAAAATTAATAATGTGTTCGTTTGTTTATTTATTTGTTTGTTTGTTACGCTTTCACACTCAACTACTCAACTGATCATAATGAAATTTTGCATATCGGTGTCAGGGGTACAGAAAAAGGTATAGAGTACCTTTTATGCGCGGGTAACACCCCTGAGTTAACGTTACAATTAGTGATTTCGTACAAGCGAGGCCTTAAACTCTACTGGTCAGCAAATCCACGTCATCCGATCTTCAAAAAAATATGCAGGTTAATAGTTTATCCAAATACTGTTCAAAATTCAAATGTAAGCTGATCTGTTTAGGGTCGTGCGCATATGGGGGACGCTGGTCCCAGTTCGGAACGAACTACTAGTTGTTGATACTGCAAGTAGAACTAGTTTGATACTTTACTGAGCCACCGAGGCTCAGTTGGTAGTGAACCTACCTTCTGAGCTTGGAGGCATGGGTTCGATTCCTACTTAGGGCAAACATTCATTTGTGTTTATTTTATGTCTGTATTGTATTTTAAAATATCTAAGTATGTATATCATTCTCTGGCAGCCATAGTACAAGCTTTGCTTAGTTTGGGGTCAGGCGACCGTGTGCGGAAGTGTCCCGAATAGAAGTAGTAGTATGAAATTAGTTGATGTAAATAGGCATTCAACTAAACTATGATTAATACTCAAAAACTAATCAACCCTTAACATTCAGAAACAGTCTCTCACAAGTTAATCTACTTAATTGAATAAATACTTTTTCAACACAAAACGATAATTAACGTCAGAAAACCTACAATAAAATAAATTCCTTCGAAACAGATTATTTAAATAAGCTAAATTCAAATTAATCTATAGAGTGATTTAAAACGAAAGCTTTAAGAAATCCCCGAAGCGCCTAATATAAAATAATAGAAAAACTTATAAATATTCAAAGACTGAGTTAAACCTTTAGCGGACTGACGGATTCGTTTTTACTTATTCCACAGAAAATCTGCTTAAAATCCGTATTAAAAGAATCACTCTGAATTTATTTGGTCTGTGGTGCAAGTTAAGAGCTGTGGCAGATATTTAATTAGCTATTAAATACAATTTAAATGAAGTACTACTAGTCCTGGCAGGGCCAAGACTATAGAGCGGTGCCAGCAGTGCCCAAGCACAGGAAGGGAGAGCCTAGAATGACGCCAGAACGACCAGCTGGCGAAGCATGTACACGCGACAAAATTCTTCTCGTCACTTTTAGTCGTGTGAGAACGTGACAAGGCTATGTGTAAACATACGTCTGTCTCGATAAAAAGAGTCGACATACCGTTGTCGCGTTGCGCATGCTAGGCTTGCAGGTCCATATTTTGAGTCATACATAGCAGTAAATAAGTATATAAGACAAGAATAGTAGTAAATACCTAAGTATGTCACGAAGTTTATGTTTGTCACCGACCGATTTTTCTATTTCGTTCTGTCCTGTCCGTCCAAACGTTGTCTGCAAGAAATCGCTTTAGGCGATAAGGCAGCCCTTGAACAGTCGAATAATGCTTTTTTTTTGTTTTTTTTTTATGTTTTTTTTATGTGTAATAAAGATGTATTGTATTATTGTAGTTAAGTACTCACACCAAAAAGTATAAAAGGCTTGTAACGGTAAGTAAGTACTGTGTGTTGGTAAATTTTATTCGGTGTGCGTTCACTTTCCTAATGCGAACCGGCATAACAATAATAACGATTCAAAAGATTTTCCGCAGCAAATTCGTTCAGCTGCACCAGCGTATCTTCGAAGTAAGAAGGAAAAAGTACCTTCTAGGTTCAGGAAATTCATCTTTGGATCAGGATACATGATGACACACACTGCACTTGATACAATACACAATAGTAAATAATACGCTAGACACTCAAGTGTATATGACGAGTGTAAATGTCTCTGGTGTGTCTATTTTCGCGTCACCTACGGCGAAATCACAGACCACACTTCGACTTTGCTTTGGTGCAAAGTTCAAGGGAGAGATTCACAGACTGAACTTTGACTTCAAGAATCTCGCCCGGATAGTTGAACTTTCCGTCAAAGTAAAGTCGAAGTGCGGTCTCTGAATCTCGCTTCTAGTCTCATGTAGTGGATTAGTATCGAGTGTCAGTATCATCGTGTATCTTGACCATTTGGCTTTTATTATCTAAGATGTAGATTCAGTTGGTCCAATTCTTAAGCCAGAGACCATCGCTGCGAGCTTCCTCCTTATCTCGCGGCAATGCTCGATCCGGAGTGGTTACCCTTTGGATGTTGTCATTGCGAATGATTTTAAATGTAAAAATTATTCAAATTCCGCGGATAAGGCTGCGACGGTCGAATAGTGACTCCTTTCAAATCGGAGATCGGCGTTTTTGACTAATCAGGCTCGAGTTTGAGGGTTAATTTTGGGATTTGATGAGGTCGAGACGATTTTGTTTTATCGACCTCGCTTTTGTGGGATCGTAAAGAGTTAGAATTATAAGAGAGTTTATAATACTTGGAGGAAGAGCAACGTTCATTTTGAAGCGACGAGTAAAAAAAGTTGTAATAATATTTTTTGATTGATTTTGTTTTGTCTTATGTCCACAACTCATGGAATAGTTAGAAAATATGTTACTCTACATACTGCGTTTATTTGTTTTATAAATTTAAAAAAAGTGGTATGCAGCTGTTTTATCGATAACAAAAATAAGATATTATTCTTGGTAATTTTTGTAAGATGCTAATTTAAAGGTAATTTATTGAGGTCAAGACTTTATCAGGGCTCATTAATGTGATAAGGCCTATGTTTACTAAAAGTTAACAAGGTGATTATTTGTTTAACCGTCCAGTTATGAATAACTAGCTGCGCCCTGCTGTTTCACCCGCGGTTAAAAAGTATCCTATGTGCTATTCTAGATTATAATCTATCTTAGTGCCAAATTTCATCCAGATCTTTTTTTTTTTTTTTTTTATTTATTGTCTCTTAAAATTTTTGGACAAAAATATTTAGGTGTTGCACCAAAAAACCAAATGGAAATCTATTGGAAAAATGGAAAATGGAATGGAATCTATTCAGCCGTTCTGGCGTGCAAGAGTAACAAACATCCGTCCATCCATCCAAACATACAAACTTTCGCGTTTATAATATTAGTAGGATAGCTGTAAAAAATAGACGGTTTGTTAAGTTTCGATACACTTTGGTCTAAATACATTAAGTAATTTGGCTAAAGTATTCTTCAATTATCACAAGTTCACATTTAAAAAACACCTCTACTTACAAAACCTCCCACACATTCACTCGACACCATTCAGCTACAATGAGGGTGATTCTCCTCACAATTTCTCCCGTTTTTCCAGTCCATTTGCAACATTCCAGGTGTTGCCAGTGTAGTGCATTAATTACCCTGCCGTCGGAAGTCAACTTCACTCAAGTACTCTTGCATTGACGTTTACACTAGAGACTATGTATTGTACAGATAGGACAATAGAGTATGTATGGTAAGTTTGACTACGTTGGTGGTGTTTTTTTTGTCTGAGTAGGGTAGCTTTTCTGTTACTAATTGAATATGAAATGAATGGAAAATAGCAGGAATTCGTTCTGTCTCTTGTTTTAGGGTTTCGTACCCACAGGGAAAAACGGGTCCCTATTACTAAGACTCCGCTGTCTGTCTATCCGTCTGTCAGGCTGTATCTCATGAACCGTAATAGTAATAGACAGTTGAAATTTTCACAGATGATGTATTTCTGTTGCCGCTATGACAACAAATACTAAAAAAACAGAATAAAATAAATATTTAAGGGGCTACCATACAACATGATTTTTTGCCGTTTTTATAGATAATGGTACGGAGCCCTTCGTGCGGGAGTCCGATTCGAACTTGGTCAGTTTTTTGGATTGCTTTGGATGATTTGGAAATTGTTTTGGATGCCACTGATTGAAATGATTCAAGTTATTAATATACGAGATTTCTTGGTCGACGTTTTATCCAACTTGTAACTTTATTTTATTTTAATTTAAATCAGGAAAATAAGGGAAGAATAACCAGGGCTCATAGCCAATAAAATATTTGGTTAGTGTTTTAACATAATCCCTTTATATGCAGTATGGCGGTATAGCCTCCGAATAATTCTAGAGAGTCTTATCTTTTTCGATCAATTTAAAAGAAAGAAAAAAGACAAAACACTGTGTAACTATTCCCAGCATGTACAACATTTATTAATTAGGGAATAATCCATTTACTTACAGGCTCTCTTCGCCACCTCCCAGTCGATTTTGTGAATTCAGCTGTTTTGTTGTCTCAGTCTATGTGATTAGTAATCTGAAGCTGGATTTAGATACTCGAGTACAAACGAATAGGCACAAATACGAATCGGTATTTAAACCACTTATCGTACGTACGTTTTTACATGTCCATTAATATGGAATTTCGAAATGGTCGAAATGGTAACTTGTCGAATTCTTTGCCGATAGTCTAAATGAGGCTTGAATTGGCTTAACTTTGACATTTGGAATAAGCTCTACATATGAAATGAAAAAAAATAATAACCTAATTTTGACTAACCAGTGCAATTGATGAGCCAGTTAATAAGAACGTTGTTTGACGATCCATGCATGATGACCACTGCTCTTCCACTCAGTATTCGATGGGAATACTGAGTGGAAGTGGAGAATGGGAGTGGAAATTGTATTAAAATTCAAAAGTCCCATTTCAGACACGGTGTCCGAAATGGGACTTTTGAATTCACATCCAAGTCACATCCATGACCTACTATCTCAAGCTCTCACAGATTCAATATTTCCAAATTAAAACGAGCGCTAAGAGATCGTCATCCTGAAACTTTCCACTCAGCCAAAAGCTTCATTCCGAATAAGTTCCCGCCACGTACAAGGCCTAACGTGATAATTGCAATTATAATTAGTAGAGTGCGTAACGGCGCGGGTCTGTAATGTAACACAGTTTTGAAAATTTGATAACTTTATCCAAATTCGTAGGTTGGGAGGGCACGTTGGGGAAATCTGTGCTCCTCATTATTGTTGGTGCGACGCTCTGCGGAGCGATGCGTTGACGAACGCTAATGTGTCCATCGCACCACCTTGTGGGACTCGAGGGTGCTAAGATTTGGATGTGGGACTAATGACAGTTTAGGAAAATAATCTCGTAGGTGTAGAAAGTACATACGCACCTTCGAAGTCTAAATGCCTTAATTCAATTAGATATCGATTATACGTACACTAACCGTCAAAGTTATATAAATGACTCTACCACCTTGTTCGGAAAAAAAGCTACTACTCAGAAGAACAGGCGAGAAATTGAGGGGCATGTTCCTTCACGTTACTTACCCTTTTGTCATTGACGTTTGGTTTTGTATTCAATATTTAGATTCGCTTAATTTCACAGCAGAAAATTTCAAATCATAATTATAGTATAACTGCGAAAGTTTGGATGGAGTTTGTTATTTAATCAGGCCAGAACGACTGCTGAACGGATCTGTATGAAATTTTGCACAAAGATAGATTGTAGTCTGGGTGGATGAATAGCACATATAAAGCTACTTTTTAACCGCGTAAACACCGCGAGTGCAGCTAGTTAATTATATTTTAAAATCGATACAAATGATTTCGTTGACGTAAACCTGACGTAAATAATATTGTATAAATCTTAGATAAATAGTACGGAGATGGCACTGCAATTCTTATTTTTTTTAATTAATTTGCTAATTTTCAACTAAACAGTTTAGAAACAACAATAAAACTATTAATCACGTCAACTCATTTACTTCTACTACAAACTACATACTTCATTTCATTAACAAATGTTACATACAATACTAAACCACGCTAAAATAACGCTCAACCCGAAAACGCCACCTCCAAACCTTCGTACCTCAACAAAGACACGCAGAGCCCGAGTTGGGCTTCAGGAGAGCCCTTAAGTTACAAGTTTCAGATGGATTTTTGCTGTAACCAGTCCTCCTAATTACGTAACGTTATTGGCCATATCTATGTCACCAAAGTAAGGTAATGCGTAGTTGTTTGAAGTGATTTAAATTCATTAGTAGGACGGTTTTTGGTACTCGCCTAATGGGAGAATTCCGGAGGGATTGAGCCGGATTCTAGGACCATTTCGCTTTTGCTCATATTTTCTGTGGTATACAAGTAGGTGTGTTGTTTTGTGATGTATTGTTTTTTGTGTTTGGTATATTTAGTGCCAGAGTTGGTGTTGGTTTTAATTACACGGATGATTAATCAAGGGATGAGACGATGTTTTTCGGAATAAAATTTTTCGATAAAAGACTAAGTATAAACAAAAATAAAATTGTAATTGATCGTTACAAAAAATACCATTAGTTTTATTGAAATCTTTATATGAAAAAATAGATTTAAAAAAAAATTGATACTTAGACCATGAAACAGTATTTCTGCATTGATACAGATTAGAATAGACCAATTAAAAGAATCTACTTTACACAAAGAATCAATAACTATTCTATTTCTCGAAATGTTATTCTTGCTAATTTTAGTTGTGTAATGTGTTGTGTAATGTTCAAATTTTTGAAAAATATTTTTTTATTATTAAATTGCTGGGTATTGTTCCTCGTCCAAAGGTACCTTATCAAAAAAAGAATCGTAGCGTATGAAATTTAAATAACTGGATTCCAAAAATTAATTCAACGAACGAAAAAAAAGAACGTTCGCAATAAGCAGTATTCAGTGTTGCCAACTAAAACAAAACTGAACGGCATAACTCCCACTCAAAGCAAAAAAATTAAAATTATATCCGAAGTTGTACGAAACGGTGACATTAAAATTGTGAATTATTGTCCGAGATAAATAACAGTTTACTTTATTGTAGCAACAACACCTTGCGACTCAAAAGTGGCAAACTTTCAAACATTTATAGCTAAAGTAACGTCTTCCCGACTTTGTGGGATTAATAAAATGCTGCCACACTTCTTAATTAATAGGACTTTCCAAAGAAAACAATATCATTTTATTAGCATAAACCTTTAGAGGGAGTTTACACTTGTCTTGACTTATTTTCTTAGCTACCTACTTTCACTAGCTCATGTGCCCTCTTTTTTATGAGAGAGCAAAGAAATCTCAGCCACAATAGTTTAGTTTTAATATAGTGCAGTGTATATGTTAGTCCCTAAAGTATATTTTTTTTATGTAGAATAGGTCGGCGTTTGACCAAAGTTTGTCTAAGATGGAGCACGACGACCTAGAAGGTACGTAATATTATTTTTATGGAATATTATTGAATATAATTGTTTTTATGGAATAACAACACGCCCGTGTTGTTATTCCATTGATGTACCCAACAAAAATGTTACAACTTAATTACTAGACAAAAGCATAGCCCATTATACTGTATTACAATATCTAGTCTTTTTTGCGACATTTTTTAATTTAGGTTTCTTTTTTTTTATGTATAATAGGTCGGCGTTTGACCACCAACTCACCTGATGTTAAGCGACATTGTGGTCTAAGATGGAGCACGACGACCTAGAAGGTAGGTACTTATTCACTCTAGCCTTGAAGATACCCAGGTTATAGTTAGTCGGGAATACAGACGATGGCAAGGTGTTCCATACCCTAGGTGTATCTTTTTCACAACATAAATTGAAATACATATGTAGTTCAATTTCTTCTAGGCCAGCGTGCTCTATCGCATCTCGTAGGCCACATCAGTGCAACATCAGACAAAATGGCGCCCAAACGCAAGCCAAAATTTAAAAAAATATTTACAAAATAGAGTCAGTAAATTCTAATCTCTCCAGTTCTGCACTCACCTTTACCCCGAAATGTATTTAAACCGATGACAAGTTAAGACGAAGTTCGCGACTTTAGGCCGTTACGACTTCTCAGGACAAACAAACTTTTTTCCCAACTGCTGATGCCTCGCAATTGATACATAGAGCACTTAAGAACACTTGGGTGCCTACAGGAAGTACTTTACATCATATTTATTGCCGGCTCCTAATTTTGTTTGGAATTACTTTGATAATGAAGTGACGAGTAAATCTTTACTGGGATGCTGTTGGTGATCTAGGGCGTTTTTGAAAAGTTTTTAGATTAAACGCCCTACCCCGAAGGGGCTGGGAGACGTGTAGAACACCCACACTTCTTCAAACGATACTCAGGCAAAAATGTGACAGGGGGCGTGACTGTCGCCATACACTGGCTATAGATTAAATCCAAAAAAATTAAATGAGCAAGTAAAGTCTGTTCCTTGTTTGCTACGAATTCATGTCTCAATTTCTCAACGAATCATCATGAAATTCTGTAAACACGTCAAGGGTAGGTACATTAAAGGACATAGGGTACTTTGTTTTTTTTTTACCGTGACATGTAATTTATTGAATAGCTGTCAAAAATAGACGCTTAAAAATTGAATAACCTTATGAAGTTTCAATGCTCTTTGGTTTACGATAGATCATAATTAGTAAAGCAAAATGCTATATTTATAAAATAATAGACGAATAAGTTAGATCTCAGTCCCATAGGTTTTCACCTCTATTTCAGAAAAACCAAAGAAGTTCTTTTCTTTAAGTTAGTATTATTGTTAAACGGTTTTTTTTTCTCGAGTGTATTTTTGACGTGACAACATCTAATAAATCGATAAACGCCGGCTGCATCCACGAAAAAGGATGACTCATTGTCCCGTTACGATAATTGTCTCGTTAAGCTCATTGTAATGTTACGATCGAAGCGAGAGCGCTACACGAGCGAGCGAAAGACACGATCGGCTTGAGCGTTCAGCTTGCGCCGCATCTATATCTCTTCCTCTCTTCTTTTGTTCTCACGTTGTCAGTTTTTAACTATCGTCCGTAAACCGACTTTACAGACAACCAACTTTTTTTTTCTTACTTTGTACATTAGTACATTACTTAGTTATTAGTACTCATTTTTGTATTACTTAGTATTTCATGCTAGTATTTGATACTGAATACAACAGAACCACCTATCTTCAGTAGATTCTCAAGAAGCTTGACCCTACAGTAACAGTGGTCACGGGTAAATATTTGCTAGCAACTGGTCATTCCGCAGCTTTTCATACCGGCCGACAAATGTTGACCGACTCTGGGAATACGCCAATGGTGATGCGTTTGAGTTGGGCCAGTTCCAATGACGGTTTAGAAAGAGATGACGAGTGACACATTCAAAACTTTAATGGCCAGCTTCTGATTGATTGCACAGGCCGATTCAAACTTAACGTCGGCTGTGAAGTTAGTTGCGAAAACAAGGGGTTGCGCGGGCGTCAGACAGGCAAGGCTCCGCAAAATCTCACTCGCGGCACACTTCACAACCGCCATTAAGTTTTAATCAATCTGTACTAATGATATAAATGGCCAGCATGTGCCATAAACAAATTATCTTTCCACCATTTCTATCCCGTGAGAAAAAGGCAAACTTTCCTATCTTTATTCTAACTCTGTCACATCTAAGCGAGGATGAAAACGGTCGAAAGACAATTTTAATACGGCCTGTTTTAATTAACTGTAAAATGTAGCTTGACAATTGTAGTTAACTTTTTTCACGGTTGTGACTAACTTTCCCACAACAATTTCTAACTTTTCTCAAAACGAACTTATGTACTAGAAAAGTAAATGTCAGTATCTCCAGAAGCAGACAGCGCGAGAAAGCAGTCACTTTCCGGGACGGATATGTTTTGTCATATCGGGTTTAAACGATATGACAGACAAATCCGTTTTAGTTTTACCTGTATATAAACTTAATACGTGTACCATCGCATTAAGTTTATGTTTGATTCGCCACGCTTGTGAGTGAGCTTCGCTGAGTGAGAAAATACTTTATAATCTCACACAAACACAAACCTCAAATTTTGTTGAGAACTTTAGAATATCAGTGCCTACCTAGGCAAGTGACTCTCCCGTTCAAACGCGGCCCTCGCATCCCGGGCCGGTAATGATGTCCTATTGACTGCACCCGTCCGAGAATTGAAAGAAACGTCTTCCGGTCAGTGTACACACGCCCTAATAGCTGCCATTCACAAACGATTGCAGTTTCCGAATCGCTGGAAACTTGTGAATGTATGTGTAATTGTGAATGTTGTAGCATTTATGTAAATGTGCAAATGTTTTATAGTAGATATTTGTTAATCTGAAATTAGTTAACTAATTCGTACTTCTTACTAATATTAATAAGGCGAATAAGTTTGTATGTGTCATTGTTTGTTACTTCTTCACGCTTAAATAGATGGATTTTGATACAATTTGCTATGGAGGTAGCTTACACCCTGGATTGACACAGGCTACTTTTGAACTTTGGGTGCACTGATAGATAGATAGATAAACTCTTTATTGTTCACACCACAAATAATAAAACAACAAGAGAAAAAATATAATAAAATATATTAAATAGTGTAACAACTGGCGGCCTTATCACTAAAAGCGATCTCTTCCAGGCAACCTTAGGATGGAGAGGATACGACAAATGACACTGCGGGGCGTAACTAGTAATTATAATTTAAATAGTGTATCCGTGACTTATAAACCTCGTGGCCAAAGTTAGTCCTCCTCTGCAGAGGGGCTATTCCTACTTGTGAGATGAGATGAGATTTTATCTTGGTCACTCTCTCACCTATGACTATTCAAACGAGAGCAACAAGGGCAAAAAAGGGTGAGATGAAAATCTCAAATCTCCGAATAGGGCCCCAGGTCGTATTCGTCAACCGATTCTTGTGATTTTTTTGAGTAAGTTTGATAATTATACAGATTTTTTTCACTGAGTCATTTGTTGAATTTTTTTCAAAATGGAGGAGTTATGACTTTTTTCTAAAAGAATTCTATATAATTAACGAACTAGTCACAAAGTTTCAAGATTCGGTTGAGAAATGTGACCAGTAGAGGAAGTTAAAGATCTGAACAGAATTCGGACATACGAAAGCATTTTTGTCGAAGCTAAAGCATAGACACTTCTCTCGCTGAAGCTCGCTTGGTCGATAAAGCGACTGATTGTTCTGAAACGGCTTTTTTTAACTGGGGGAAAATTCCAGCTGCACCAAGGTCTTCCTTAACAATACAATACAACAACTCTTTATTAAAACAAAATAATTACAATAGTACTTAAATAAGGCTTAACTACGTTTTTAATGGGCGGCCTTATCGCTCCAAGCGATCTCTTCCAGGCAACCTGAATGGACAGGAACATTTATAAAAAATAGAGGCCTTGAAAATCTTATACCATAATTTTACAAGACGTAAAAAAATAATAAGATAAAAATAATTAATTAATTTATTTATATATAATAAAATAATGATAAATAAATACTAATAAGTAGACGAAATAAATATACTTAATATAAATACTTTAAAAATGTTTACAAAATAAATGTCGCTAATATATAAATAGATACATAGTGCGACTTTTGTGACATACAAATCTTACTATCTTTCGAAACGGCTATTGTTTTGAAAGATAGTGAGCCTTGACACGACTCTTAAAGACGTCAAGCGAAGGAGCATGCTTAACGTCGATAGGTAGGTCATCCACAAAATAACTGCTTCAACTGTAAAAGAGGAGGAATAGAACCAAAATCCTTCATTCACCACTGACTGTTAGAAATACCATCGCCATGATCGCTACATACATTTTGTCGACGATCAAAGGGCTTCTTTGCTTTCAAAATCCATGTCTCAGCACCATTAAGAAATATTAAAAAAAGAAAACAAAGTGCGAGCTAGGGGGCTATTCCTACACGTGAGATGAGATGAGATTTTATCTTAGTCACTCTCACACCTATGACTATTCAAAGCAATAAGGACGAAACATGGTGAGATTGAATCTCACTCCGTAAGAATAGCCCTCCAGAACTCAATTTTGTTTTCAACTTTATTATCCTATCTTCTTAACCAGTCTTGTCTTACTTCGATACCCAATTCAATAAAGACATTTGATTTGATATAAGAGAGAGCTCACACAGCACGGTCTGAAAGGCAAAACTAAGCTTTTAAGTTGCACCGCAGCGTATGAAACACAAACTGTACTTATTTATGTTTCTCGTATCCAGGCAGCATCATTATGACGTGTAATATAGAACAGGCTTTGTTTACTCGCGTATTGACTCTAACTTGGCCGCGCTTATTGAACAAGTTGCGTTCAAAACTAGAACTGAACAGCTGTGGATGTATTTGTATTGAGGGCTAGTTGCGTTCTAAAACTGATGTAATTAGGATTCTGTTTTAAAGGTTAGGTTAGAGCTAATTCTAACTAGTATTTAGCTGATGGATGCTAGCTAGATATAGCTAGTTTATTTGTCTGTTTGTTGCGCTTCCACGCCTTAACTACTCAACCGACCATCGTGAAATTTTGCATACACTTTGTCAGAGGAACAGAAAAGGATATAGAGTAACACTACACTTTATTAATTAATTTATTTATTTATTATTAATTGCTGATATTACATATTCTTCACTTAAAGTACTAGTTTACAATCGGTTTATTTAAAATCGGCCAAGTGCGAGTCGGACTCCCACACATACGGTTTCGTACCGTTGTCTAAAAAAACGGCAAAATAAATCATTTCTGTTGTATGGGACCCCTGCATATTTATTTTAATCTGTTTTTTCAGTATTTGTTGTTATAGCGGCCACACAAATACATTATCTGTGAAAGTTTCAACTGTCTTATTATCATGGTTCATGAAATACAGCCTGGTGACAGACGGACAGACGGACAACGAAGTCTTAGTAGCCGTTTTACTCTTTAGGTACGGAACTAAAAACCATCCACACTTAAAATAAATTTAAAACACACTAAGCTTGCTTCTTTGATTACCTACTTCCATAAAAAAACAGTAAACTAGGCGGCCCACGGTAATCTGACCATCGCTTCTCAAGACAAAATATCGATTGCAATTATTTGCCTGAGAATCTTACACCATATCTTTATTAACATAACGAGAGTTTATTGCGACACAGAAATCCTATCCCACTTGCATAGGTAGCCCTTCATTTATACAACTTAAAAGCTTGCCACTTAGAAGATAAAGTTGAAAATTGTGATTGCTTTGCACGGATTTGTACCTCGCCGTTTTGTTGAAGAAACACAGTTGACTCTGTGTCGTAAATAAGTAACACTGTGTTAAGAAATCTTGGGGCAATACTAACTTTAAGGGCAGTTGGAAAACGTGCATCATCAAAAGGGTTACAAAGATAT
This sequence comes from Peribatodes rhomboidaria, assembly GCA_911728515.1. Classification (NCBI taxonomy): domain Eukaryota; kingdom Metazoa; phylum Arthropoda; class Insecta; order Lepidoptera; family Geometridae; genus Peribatodes; species Peribatodes rhomboidaria. The sequence goes on along the minus strand of OU452187.1, from coordinate 13,648,233 downwards.
CACCCCAATGTTTGTAGGTAATTATTCTATTGTCATTTTATTTATATTTTGCGGAGTTATCGCGGAGATATCTTCTAATAAACTTTAAGACGGGGTAAAAGGGAATTCTAAGTGTTATTTTATGTAAATGCAAAACCATAGTGTATCGGGGTGGCGGTTACGATTGTTTGATTTCATTTGCATTATTTTAAAAGTTGCAAAGCGTAATTTAAAAAGTTTTTTCTCAAACTTAAACATCTATAGTAATATTACATAACATATCGTCAAGCCTTTCCCCCGAGGGGGCTGGCAGAGGTGTAATACAACACCCACACTTCGCCGGACGATATTCAGTCCCAAATGTGACAGGGGGCGAGCCTGTCGCCATACACCGGGCTCCATTAATGTAGCAGATGACATACAATAAGCACGTAATTATGTTCACACAATGAAAAAATTGGTGCGTGTCGTCGGCTGGGTTCGAATCCGCTCCTTCTGGCTTGAGAGGCAGGCCTTCTCCAACTAGGCTGTCATCGCTTCTACTAATATTATACTCGTAAAGAGGAAAGATTTATAAATAAGTATGTTTGTAACTAATTAACTCTAAAACTACTGGTCCGATTTCAAAAATTCTTTCACCATTAGAAAGCTACATTATTCCTAATTGACATAGGCTATAAAACGTGAGCGAAACCGCGGGCAAAACTGTTAGTCTTAAATATACAAAGATGGTATGAAACTGATCGGGTTGATGTAATTGAAAATGTATGCTTTTCTTAATGTTTCCCTAATCTGTGCTATAAGACGTTGTTTCGTACCAAATTTCAAGATTCTGAGTTCACGGGAAGTTCCCTGTAGGTTTTGATTCCCTTGCAAGTGTAGAAAGTTTGCAGGCTTAGACTGTATCTTTTGATTGCGTTGGCTTAGTCGTTTGATTTTTTACAGCTCCAAGAGACAGTAGACCTGAGTATTTCATATGAATTTAGCTTGATATCTCCACGTGTTCCTGTTATCAAAGAGTCTTGATAGGCAAACAGACGGACAACAAAGTAATCCTATAAGGGTTCCCTTTTTTTCATTTTGAGGTACGGAACTACAAAAATTTACCAGGATAATCAACTGTAAACTAGAAACATAAAATTGCACCCTTTTTAAACCTTGATAATTTTAAAGAGTGTTTGTACATGAGTTATTTGTAATTATGATGCCTTGATATCGGCGGCTTTATTTTCTCCATATTATACCAGTATTCATTTCAAAAATACACACACACACACACACACACACACACACACACATAACGCGCGCGCGCTCGCGCGCGCGCGTGCACGCACACGTACACACACACACCACACACACAGACAAACACACACACACAACCGCACACTTAACTGTTTTTAGTTTGCTTTACGATTGTATCGCATTTGCGTCGCTACCAAAAGTCGTCGTGGTCTATGTCCCTAACTAACTATACCATCCGAAGGAAATTGTAAGAAATCTATAGAATAATTAGGAAAGTTTACAAAACGTATAGCTACTCGTACTTGTAACTAGTAATTTAGGATTAAACACATTTGGCCCATATTTGCTGATGAGCCCAAAGTGCCAACTCGTAGGATTGATTAGCGCAAATCAAACAATAACCCTTCAGGCCCTATGACCCTTACCTACTGTACCTTTTGAGTTCAGTAATGTGACCATGACTAAGTTAGACTTTGGCAGACTTTAATTCATTAACTAGATTAATCAAACTTAGACAGTTGTGCGTATGACTAGGCAGTAGGCACATACATATCAGACTCGGATCGAAGATACACTATTTGTTACTACTTCTACATCTGTCCTAGTACATCCCGTCATACTACATCCGGTAATACTACTAGGCCTACTACCAGTTACTAGTATTTTTTATTAGTAGCAGTAGTACTAGTATTTTTTGCTTTTTCCCCTGTCTAAAGGCTTTGATTCTTGCATCTTGTAAAACCTTGTACTTTAAGTTTGTCGATAAATGAAAATCTTATTCTGATTTCCCGAGACCAGTTCCCATGGCCACCTTCCACAAAGGGCTCACCGAGGGAAAATTCAAATCACATGTAAAAACTAAATTAATGAAAAGAGGGTATTATAAGGTTAAGAATTATTTAGAAGATAAAGATGTCTGGAGCCTTCCACTTCCGCCAAGTAGCCACTAGTATTTATAGATATTACCTAGTTGTAAGCCAAAATTTGTGAGACAATAATTTATTTATTATTTGAAAAAATAATGCCCCTCAGTTTCTTGCCTGTTCTTCTGAGGCTGTTTATCCGAACAAGGCGGTCGAGTCTATTTAAATAACTTTGACGTTCATAAGTGTATCTTTGATACCTAAATTGAATAAAAACATTTTGACTTTGACTTTGACTTTGAAAGATTCGCCCAAATGCGGCGTATTTGCCTGAAAGTAACTGCGTTTAGAAGTTTAATAACAAATGTTTGTCCTGGTTTTGTCTTTCGATTCACAAAAATCATTGTCACCCTCGACGAAGATTCGTCCAAGGTGGCATGTTTGCACGTAAGTTACTGACCTGTATTGACACACCCCATTCACCAGCGCAACTCCGCAGTTATTAGTGTACAAACACGCTAATTGATGTTTGGGCAGACTACAACTTGGAGGTTATTGTGGGTGAAGACGAACTACTTGCCTGCATGTGGGCTGTGACGACTAGTTTGGAGATTCATGCCTTGTTACCTATTTTATCTTACCTCTCTTCAATAGCTAGAGAGATTGGCTAAGGCATAATTGCCTAAGATTAGAGCGAGGTGGCGAACAAACGCAAGCTTATTAGGTACTAGCTGCGCCCCGCGGTTTCACCCGTGGTTAAAAAGTATCCTATGTGCCTAGACTATAATCTATCTCTGTGCCAAACTTCATCCAGATCTGCTCAGCCGTTCTGGCGTGAAAGAGTAACAAACATCCATCCATTCTTACAAACTTTCGCGTTTATAATATTATAGTAGGAAGGATAGGATAGAATAAAAAAGATAAAATATAAACCATTTGTTAAACCAAGTTATAAGATTTAATTACCTTAAGCTTTATAAAATTATTTATGTCCTTGTCTAATGACAAATAAGCATCGATTGTTCAACTAAGTCCTTCAAAATGATCATTAACATAATTAATTGAAAAGTACAAACAAAAAAGATAACATTACAAAACATAACAAATCGTCACGCCTTTCCTCCGAACGTGCTGGCAGAGAAGTATTACTACACCCGTCACTTTACCGGACGATATTCAGTCTCAAATATGACAGTGGGCAAGCCCGTCGCGATACACCGGGCTCCAGTTATGAAGCAGACAAATTATATTCACACAATGAAAAAAATGGTGCGTGTCTCCGGCTGGGATCGAACCCCTCCCTCTGGCTTGAGAGTCGAGCCTTCTCCGACCAGGCTAAACCGGGGTTTAAAAACTCTAGCGCAAGTCTAGCCACTCGACCAATACGAATTTACTTTTAACAAGTAAAAAATAAACCAGTGACATCATTAACCCAATTCCACGATTTAATAAATCAAGCGAGCGAAACAATCAGAACTAATAACTAATCCGCGCCGAAACGGGACGTATTTTATTAATTACATACTGCTATCACGAAATATTACCTTTATGTGTCATATTTGCATACCGTGGTCTGTTCGAACGGGGCGCGGTCGCATGCGATGTGAGCGCGCCGAGTTAGGAGAGAAACGCGAGGAAACAAAACATTACTGCAGCCAACGACGTGAAGAAGTGAGGGAAAATTCAAATCACATGTAAAAACTACATTAATTAAAAGAGGGTATTATAAGGTTAAGAATTATTTAGAAGATAAAGATGTCTGGAGCCTTCCACTTCCGTCAAGTAGCCACTATTATTTATAGATATTACCTAGTTGTAAGCCAAAATTTGTGAGACTGTAATTTATTTATTATTTGAAAAAATAATGCCCCTCAGTTACTTGCCTGTTCTTTTGAGTGGAGGCTGTTTATCCGAACAAAGCGGTCGAGTCTATTTAAATAACTTTGACGTTCATAAGTGTATCTTTGATACCTAAATTGAGTAAAAACATTTTGACTTTGACTTTAACTTTAAAAAGGAAATCATTGGGTTTAACTGCACTTTGGGCTCATCAACAAGCTATCGGACCACCTGATTGTTACCGATTACCGTGGCCTGTAACATCAAGGCCATTACAGATACGTTGCCTTCCGAATATGGACTCTATCGGGAGCTCTTTTTTGGTGTAGTTACTCTGAAATGGCCGTAGACTAAGTATATCACCAAACAGATAATATTATTAAAGTACGAGTACATTTTAATAAACTAATTTATAATACCAAAATCCAACAGCAGCATTTTTTCTCATACGGAGGCGCAAGAAAAACTACCTCCGTGTGAACGAATAACGAACTATCGAAATGTTATGTTAATCCTATTGTCAACTCGAACAATTTTCCCATGAACCAAAAAACAAGGTCTAGCATTCGGGGAGACAACACGTGATGACGTCATCCGTCTCTTTCGTACTTGTTGTAAATTTCTTATTTCGGTCTTGCATGAGCATCGATTGACGTCACTACGTGTTGCCCACGTGCACATTTTTGGCTCGGAATGTGATACCTGGCGGAGTATATTAATATACCATGAATTTTTCGAAGTCAGCGTTTTATTTGTGTAATCGACAGCGTTACATAGTAATATTTGACACACTGATAATAAGATTTAAAATAAGGTCAAAACTGATAACAATGATTTCATAAAATTAATATATAAATTCAATTTTACGACGTTACGACAAAAAACATATAATTAAAATAACAATCAAGGATTCCACAATTTATACAGGCATAGTATGTGTGTGTGTGTGTGTGTATTAGAGATAGAGAGAGAGAGAGAGAGAGAGAGAGAGAGAGAAAGACAGAATGAAAGGGAGTATGGTGATGCATTAAGATGCAGACCTCCTTTCAGACCTGTCAACCTTCCTTAGAAATAGAATAGCTCGGAAGTGAATGGACCTTGTCAAGGAATAGCGTTAGCTATGTATTATTGTATTGCTTAGCATAGCACAGGTGGCAAGATCTCCGCTTCGCTTATGCCTTAGACCACGCAATATGATTTGATGTGAATTCGGGCGTATCCATCGAATTACGAGCGACTGTCCTCGCGAACATTATAATGATTTTGATAGACCGTCGCCAGAGTTACGTAGTGCCGCCATTTATATTTAGCCCTGAATTTTTGTGAAGAGTTTGTTTTGACAATTTCATGTGATGATAGCTTATACGGAAAAGGCCTGCTTTGCCTCTCAGTCCAGAGCGGCTTCGGTCCTAGCTGAAGGCACGCGCTAATGTTTATAATTGTGGATGTCAACATAATGAAAGTGTCATCTACTACATTCATATCTGGAGGCCGGTGTATGGCGACAAGCTTGCCCCCTGTTACATTTGAGACTGAATTACTGTTACGTCCGGGCGAAGTGTGGGTATTGTAATACACCTCTGTCAGCTCCTTCGGAGGAGAGGCGTCTCTATGTGAATTAAAAAACATACCTAAGTAGGTACATAATTAGAACTCATCACTCATTGCTCCTTGCTAGGTTTCTTAGTGTAGGGATGCCATGGATCATACGTAAAAAGACGTAGACAACTAATAACTTAACTTTATGTATAAAAACACACACACCTACTGAACACTACTCATATAGGACATCTTTCCTCCTGCACCGAAGAGAAGAGGTTCTAGTTGCTCTAATCTAACATAAATTTCCATTGAAACAAATATTTACATATTTTTTTATAATTTTTACTTTGCGTTCAAAAAATTTAAGAAAATAAAAAAATGTTATTAAATACGACCATGTTTTAAAACTACCTTTAAAAAAGACAAAAAATACAATCACGTTACTCTGCGTGTTTATCTGGCACGAAATAAACAATTTTCCGGCAGAAGTCAACAATATTTTAATTTCTTACATTCAATTATTTAAAAAATACTCGCTTTAATTCCTAATTCCACTTTAACAATATTTTCTACAATCACAGACGTTACTTAAAAACGTTATCTAACGAAATAAATAACGTTATCCGTTTAATTACGTCGTTAAATTCCATATTAACGTTATATTAACGACATTAGAGGTACAAAATGCAAAGAGTCAAATGGTTAATATTAATAACTTATAGTTCGCGTGTGGAGGTGCAATTAAGTTCTTTGATACAGATGAAGAACTTGCAGAAAGACAACTTTAGTGAAAAAGCAAGTAAACTCTTTAAACAACTGGTCGTAACAGTAACTAGTTGTGCCTACAATTCCGCCCACAGATCATTATTCATAGTCGTTATTCCACCCAATGGGATCTTTCATTTCACTGAGATAAAAAAATACCTAAGTCCTTGCCAAATGTCATCCAAATCCATTGAACCGTTTTAGCGTGAAGAAATAACAAATGGACACACATGCACCACTGTCTCATAAAATAAACTTTCACATTTTTTCAACAAATTGTTACAGTTCTATTAGCGGTTTCCATTTGCGTTTATTCTACCGCAGTAGTTTTAGAAATATTCGAACTCTTTATTGTATGTACCTGAAATTAAAATCATATTAAAACATACAATCAGTGTCAAAAGAAACAAGCTTTTTTCTAAAAGTTTTTTTTTTCTGGGAAAGTAAGGAAGAACGAGGTGTAGCATCTGAATTTGTGATTCATGAACTCGTCGTCACGGGGATCTATTGTGGGCGTCGGACTTCAGGAACGTTGAAATAAGTGGACTGCAGTGTTGACTTGACATTATTTTAATAATGCAGACATTTGGATGCAAAATGTAGTCTGACATTCCGGATATAATTAAAATGATGTAAAGTCAACACTGCAGTCCACTTATTTCAACGTTCCTGAACGTCATGAGAAGTAGGATGCGGACGGCTCCGCTCCTTCCCGACTTTCCCCGTCATGTATGATTATTATAATGTATAGCGATGATAGCCTAGCCGGAGGAGGCCTGCCTCTCAAGCCAGAGGGTGCTGGTTTAGACCCAGCCGTAGGCACGCACCAATTTCTTCATTGTGTGAACATAAAAGCGTACTATATGTCATCTGCTACATGATTGGAGCCCGGTGTATGGCGACAGGCTCGCCCCTGTCACATTGGGACTGAATATCGTTAGGCGAAGTGTGGGCGTTGTATTACACCTTTGCCAGCCCACTCGGGGTAAAGGCGTGACGATATGTTATGTTTATGTTTATAATTATTATCTTTCAAGTAACCATTAGCGGAGAACAATTAACATTCTAACTAATATTTAGACAATGTAGACTAAGATGTTAAAACACACACACGTACAACTAAAGAACATTTTTAAGAGTGTGTCTTTTACTTTCTCTTAAAGTTAACCTTCTGCCTTTATTTTTCAGTATCGTCGATTTCGCCCTCCGTGTGTCGCGATGCATGTCAGATTTGGGCGTTGGAATTTGGGTGAGTTTTGTCAATAATTATACTTCAGTAAGCTGTTGATAATTTAGCTAACCATAATAGGCTTGTAGGGGTACCTAATTAATTAGAAATATCCTTAAATTATATTTTGTAACGATGAATGTCCTGTATTCTAAAACATATTTCTGAAAAAATACTTTTAACCCAGGACGCAAAAGCGACGGGGTGCTATAAGTTATAAGTTTGACATGTGTGTGTATGTGTGTGTGTGTTTGTGTGTGTGTGTGTGTGTGTGTGTGTGGCATCGTAGCTCCCGAACGGATGAACCGATTTTGATTTTGTTTTTGTTTTTTTGTTTGAAAGGTGAATTAGTCGGGAGTGGTCTCAGCTTTGTTTGATGAAAATTGGTGTTGATGATAATTGGTGTCGAAGGTTTTTTAACTTTAATTTTATACTCGTTATCCATCTATACTTCTATACTAACATTACATAAAAAAAGTACAGTTTTTATTTTTGTATATAATGGAAATTGCCGTAACTATATTATATAATAGAATTATAGGTAAGTACTAATCCGATTATAAAATGTGTTTATTCTAGAAAACTACACAATTCCTATAACTATATAAATTTTGAAACGTAAGCAAAGCCGTGGGTGAATGAGCTAGCTCGGTACTTTCTTTATTTGCTAGAATTATCATTCAATATAATTATTTTCAACTAGGTAACTGATATTTTAGGTAACAACTATTTTAATGCAAAATAAACTAAAATAAATACATTTCAAAAGTAAAGTCATTAAGTAAGTAGGTACACCATTATCAAAATGAGCAACCATGACTCTACAACCCGTTACAATCTATCCAAAACCGAAAACTAACGACGGCGAAATTCTTAGTCATTCATTAGTTCTAAAAATCAGTGGAACTGCTCCTCCCTTTTACCCACTGCACCCGATCCGATTTACACACGATTCAAAAACAGCGCTAATAAAAATAATTTACGTAAAAGGTTAACAAACATAGATATGTTTGTTAACCTGTTACGCCTTAACTATAATATTATATGATTCACGTTACCCGGAGTACAGAAAAGGATATGTGTAAGTAGGAGTATAGACAACATCCTAAAAAATTAACGATACTTGTGAGACCGTGGGTGAAATCACCGGACGCAACAAGAATTAAAATGAAATCATAGATGACTTATTTTCATGAAATCTGTAAAATAATTACTTATTATACACAAGTAAATTATTTTTATTAGCGCTGTTTTTGAATCGTGTGTAAATCAGATCTTAACAAATTCACTTTTGGAATTATAATATTAGTTATGATTAGATGGGAAAAAACTCATGGCCCATGGCTCTGTTTTTACTCGACTGCGCAAGGAGGGTTATGTTTTCCGAGTGTATGTATGTATGTATGTATGGAAGGATGTGGTATGTATGAGGTTTCTTTAACATGCCCTACAGCCTAAACAGCTTGATGGATTTCGACATGTAAAGTGTCATTTGAATCGTCTTGATAGTGGAAGTGACATAGGGTACAAAATTTTGCAGCCGAATCTTTTGTTTTTATTTATATATTGTTACCTACTTGTTATCGGTAACAGTAGGGAAGCACAGGTTACCGTAGGGTGTGTGCCAAACCAAAACCCATAGTAATCATAAAGCCGATGGCTATCACACGTCATGGGGTTTTTAATTAACTAATAGATTTAAATGTGGTCGTCGTATGATTTTGTATCATTGGCTAGCGTGACCGCTGATGACGTATCGTTTGGGTGACAGAGTGCTGTTACAGATTGAGGGATCTATGGCTGGCCAAACCCAAAATTACAATCACACTATCCTACTAATATTATAAACGCGAAAGTTTGTAAGAATGGTTGGATGGATGTTTGTTACTCTTTCACGCCAGAACGGCTGAACAGATCTGGATGAAATTTAGCACATAGAAAGATTATAGTCTAGAATAGCACATAGGATACTTTTTAACGGCGGGTGAAACCGCGGGGCGTAACTAGTAGTTTTATAAATGCAAAAGTTTTGATGGCCGGATGAATGGATGTTTGTTACTCAATCATGCCAGAATGGCCAATCGAATCTGAATGAAATTTGGCACAGGGATAGGGTATAGTCTAGAATAGCATAGGGGATACTTTTTAAGCACGTGTTACACCACGGAGCGCAAGCTATTTCAAACTAAAATTTACTTGGAAGTTGTCACTCGGTGGTCAGAATTTGATAAAACTTGGTGAAAATATGGCTATAGAGTTTTTTGCCAATGCAAAATGTGTCGAACGAGCAAAATAAGGATACAGAGTCTACTGGGATATCTCGGCATTTGTTTGTCAAGATAAGAACTTAAGTATCGTTGATCCGAATTCATGAAAATTTTCAGACATGCAGTTCAATAGAATTGAACTGCATAGATTTGAATGGGGCTATATATAAAACACATTTGCAGCGGAAGCTTAGCGTTTTGGGTGGTTGGTAAAGGCATATGGCATTAGATACAATAGGGTTCGTGGATTTTTTAGAATTCTCTTGTACTATAGTCAGCTCCAGAGCCAAAACTGTGACGGTACTCAATCATTAGAAATTACTTACAAGAGATTTCAAAAGTCAAACTGTTTCTGGTTATTTGACTGCCTCGGTGGCTCAGTTGGTAGTGAACCTGCCTTCTGTGCGTGGGGGCATGGGTTCGATTCCCACCTAGGGCAAACATTAATGTGATGAACATTGATGTTTGTTCTATGTCTGGGTGTTAATATCTATTTATGTATGTATTTAAAAATATCTATGTATACCAGTCCCAGGCAGCCATAGTACAAGCTTTGCTTAGTTTGGGGTCAGGCGACCGTGTGGAAAAGTGTCCCGAATTTATTTATTATTATTATTTTTCTATCGTAAAAAAAATATTTCCTACGATAGGTACCTATCTCGTATAGGTATAGGTGACACGACTCTCATCCATAACCCCTCATGCATTCGCGCATTAAAATTGTAAACCCCATTAGCAGGTACTTCAGACATTTCAAATGACATGTCTGAAAAAATCACTCGGCGTCAGTCTGCCACGCTGAATTTTTCATGTCTCATCAGAACGCAAAGTTTGCAAGTAGCTATTTGGAGTTATTTATAACTCTATTACAAGGGAGCAAAGGTGGGCGAGGAGGAAAAGTTAATTTAGCGAGATGCTCTTATGGATTTCGTGACGTTTGATGTGTGTATGATCTTGGATGTTACTTAGAATTGCTTTTATTTTGTAATCAATTATTTGGTACGTCAAATATGTATTCTAAAAATACAAGTACAAATACTCAATATGAGATTAACTTTACCTTAAACTAGCGACCTAGTACATAAGAGTATAAACCTTCTTTGAATACATATCTAATTGATGGTGAAAAGCGCATCAGAATCTGTTGCATGCTTCAGGTTTAGAAGTTAGCAGATACACAAACAGAGGGACAGACAGACGTGGAAAGCAACTTTGTTTTATACTATGAAGAGAAGAGAAGTCGAGAAGGGCTCAACAGGAAGGCGTTTTAAAAACTATTAACATCACCGTTAGCTTTGCATTTGTCCATAGGCGGCGGACTGTTTACTATCAGGCGGGTCTTCTGCTTATTTACCATTTTTCATAACCACTTAAGGCACATTGGTGTGGATGGATTGTCACAAAACACCCCACCACAAAACTAGGCTCCATATCAGTATTTATTTCGCAACCAAAAACTGCACAAAAAATAATAATCCGGCCACACAGGTTAGGCTGATCTTCAGCCTCTCGTCTCGCCGGCTCGTTCATTTTTGATGAGGAATCTTTTGATATTGCCCTCGCTTCCACCCTTATGATGCCGATAATACGGTGGACACACGGAGAGTAAGAATGACTAACTTAACGTAGGCCGCACCAAGCGAGGCTGTGTACCGTCTCGTGATCTCTTGACCGCTGCGGCGGTCAAACGCAAGTTGTGAATTAATAAAATTATATTGAACTAGCTGCGCCCCGCGGCTTTCCCCTGCGCCCCCCGTTTCACCAGCGGTTAAAAAGTATCCTTTATGCTATTGTAGACTATAACCTATCTCTGTGCTAAATATCATCCAGATCTGTTCAGCTGTTCTGGCGTGAAAGAGTAACAAACATCCATCCATTCTTACAAATTTTCGCGTTTATAATTTTAGTAGGAAGTAGGATTATAAAATATCGTCTTCTTTTCCTGTGAATTTGGAAAAAAACAGTTATCCTGTAACGTCGAAGCCAGTTTTTACTAAAGTAAAATTGATAGAATCAGATCATAAACAATAGGTTTGTGAAAAAATCAGAAGTTTCAATTATGTACCGTGTGCATTTTCACGAATTTTATCTTCACAGGTAAACACAGGTGGAAACCTGGCCGGAGGGCCTGGCATTGCTTGTCAATAAACTTGCCAATCTCAACACCAGTATGTAAGACGTAAACCTCGCTCAGGAAACGGTTTTGTATTGAAAATTTTTGAATATGCCAACACTCGGCCCGTTTCGAGAGCATCCAAATTTTGGGCGTAATTATACGAACGAGCATCGTTTCAATACATCGATATTGTTTTACGGATTTTTGCTTCGTTGAAAGTTTGAAGGGTTGAGAGGGATTTGGTTTTATAAGGGCTCGTTCTCATTCGTAAAGTTAACCCTGAAAACAACTAGACATGTTGCATTCGCTTTCAAGAGATTATATTTTTACAATCGCAAACGCTTGAATTTTAGCTTATGATTGGACTTAAAAAAAATACGCATTTGTTTTGTTCAAATTTCTTTCACTTCTGTTTCTATGTATTAATTTATAATAATAATATGTCATTAATAACAATATTTGGGACACTTCCACACACGGTCGTCTGACCCCAAACTAAGCAAGGCTTGTACTATGGCGGCCAGAGACTGATATATACACATAAATATTTTTAAATACATACTTAAAAAGGTAATTAACACCGAGACATAGAACAAACACAAATATTCATCACATGAATGTTTGCCCTAGGTGGAAATAGAACCCATACCCCCTAGCTTAGAAGGCACGTTCACTACCGACAGAGCCACCGAGGCAGTCAATTATATTTTTATCTTAAAATAATTGTTGTATTTTTTAACGACTGAGTTATGCAAATGCTGTTTAGCATTTATTTACTAACTTATGTAGATAAATGAATAAATAAAAAATAAATAAGATTCACAATCGGCTTAGTAATCACGTAACATATAATACCAAACATATAGTACCAAAAAATCATACAGTTGAATAAAGAAACTCCTTGTTTCTGGAAGTCTGTTAAAAATGCGACCTATATGTATACCTAAATATCAAGTGATCTTTTTGCCATCTCGTCCAATCAGCAGCTAACGTTTAAGCGATAACGATCCTAAAAAAATAATCGCTTGGAAGAGATTGCAGCTGGTCCAGGGTCTCTGGTCCGATTTTTTTGGATATTAAACTTGCGGTTGGACGTCATATTGTCTGATGTTAAGAATGATGTAGCTTACAGTGAAACGCACTTGCCTTGCTTTTCCTTGTGTGATATTCATTATTACCCGACTGCGCAAAAAGGACGGTTATGTTTTCAAGTGTATGTTTACATGTAGGTACGAGTATATATGTATGAAGTTTCTTTGGCACGCCCTACAGCCCAAACGGCTTGATGGATTTCAACATACGAGGTGTCTTTTGAATTGTCTTGATAGTGGAAGCGACATAGGGTACAAAATTTGCAGCCGAGTTTTTGTTCTTCATTTTCATTATGTTACTTGTTTTAAAAAGCTTTTTATTCTTACTTAATTAGTTAAATTAATGGTAACAAAACTAATCGAAGTTGGACAGAATACTGTTCAATTTAGCTTTGTCTCGGTGTAGCTTGCCTTCTAAGGCTAACAACCAGGGCTTGGCATATGCTAAAACCTCAAGCTGTATGTAATAATGTGCATAGTAAAATAAATACTCCGCCAGGTATAACATTGCAATCACGTGAGAAACACGTAGTGACGTCAATCGATGCAAGCAAGACCGAAATAAGTAATTTACAGGAAGTTCGAAAGAGACGGATGACGATGACAAGTGACGTCATTACGGTTTTGCTTCCGGAACGCTGGACTATTAGTGCTTGCATTTTTGGATCATGGTAATGTGTACCAAAAATGACTGATTAGCAAAAACATTCAATTTTTTTGGTTTTATTTCACGTCATGGAGGTTACTCTAGAAAATCCGAGGGGAGTAGTCTAGCCACTCCACTGTAATACTGATGATGTGGAGCTACGAAACGAATAAATATTGACCATGCAGGAATTATAGTTCTAGTTGGTCAATTCAAATTAAGTTGAACACACACTCTGCCTGAGTGTATGTTCCCTGACTCTTATAATCTGGGTGTCTTCAAGTCTCAAGTGAATCGGTTTCTTCTAGGCAAACGTGCTCCATCGTTGGCCGCATCACTGCTTTTCATCAGGCATGCTGGCGGCCAAACGCAAGCCTAATAAGTTATAAAAAATAAAATGTATGGCCGAGCAGTGTCAAAGCTATATGACTGCCTGAAGGACTCTGACGTGGCTTCTTGGTTGCTTCCATAAGACAAGCAACCAACACCCTACTTAGGCCGCTTCCATGTGGGGTTTTTATGAATCTTTTTATTTTTAATGACTATGCTGTTGGCCAGTGAGGCCTCGACAACGTACCGGGGTTTATGAATCTCGATTTAAAACTGGTTTTAAGCTTCTAAAACAACGCTCATTGACGACTCATTACCTACTGAGCACCATTTTAGAATGGAGCCCTTAGACCTACTAGCAGAAGATACGGACTTGACTTCTTAAACGCAGGATCATCGATATATAAATGTACTACCATAGACATAGAGTAAAGACCCCTAATCGGTCAAAAATAATGATTCCAAAAAAAGTAAACCAAACCATTGAAAGTCAACCAATTCACTAGTCAGTCTTCGATGTCATCCAGTAGCGGTTACGTCTCCCCACTAACCAATAAATATGGTGAACTGTGTAGTCCACTCATGCCGAAATTTCAGAATATCCAAAACAGTAAAAAAAGGCAACGTCACATATCATTCGTAAGTCTTAAATATATTTTTATGTGCTCTAGAAAGCTAATAATTGTAATAATTCTTAATGTCAACAGAGCGAAAAGTTGCTGAAAAAAGTGTTGCCACAAGGTATTTTTATATTTTCCCTTCAATTATCTTTAGGTTTCATAGGGATCCAGTTTAGCCGATCAGTGGACAAAAATAATTCCACAAAGTAAAAATGAAAATTAGTGAAAACTTCGTCGCCCTATAAGAATTTGCTCTGTGCACCTTCGCAACAAAGAAAGATACGTAACAGTGAAATATCTTGACAAGCAGGCGTCAGTTTTAGTTTTATGTAAATGTACTTAATGTTATTTTATTGCCGAAAAAATAACTTAAATGTATGATGTAAATAATGATAATGTGTAAATTTAAGTTTAAATAAGATTAAAGGGATTACTATTGATTTTAATTCAAATTCGTACTTTTGATTTTTACTTAAATTCTTACCATTTACCTACTCTGATTTTAGTTAAGGCTTACATACAATCTATAATATTAGTTTGTAGTATAGTGTCATGAATGGATCTGGGTGATACTTTGTGTGTAGTTTAGCTCTGGCCTAAGCTGGCCTAAATATACTTTGTTTCCGGTCTTGTGAATTCTTTAAACTCTGATCGTTATATAATTTACCCAACTAAATCGGGTAACCTCTTTTAATGGCAAGTTCATCACGTATAGAAAAAAAGGTTTTACTACGGTCAAAAAATAAATTTGACATTTTTTTTTTTTTTTTTTTTTTATTTAGAATAAGTCGGCGTTTGACCACCAACTCGCCTGATGTTAAGCGACGTTGTGGTCTAAGATGGAGCACGACGACCTATAAAGTACTTATTCACTCTAGCCTTAAATATTTATAGAGTAAAGAAGCACAAAGACGGCAGTTGAGTGAGGCGCTACAAGTGCGCTACTGCTCAGACCCGTCTTCGGAACGGTTACACCGGACTACATCCCGAAACACGACTAGGTCATTTCACGGCATGGCTTGGTCCGATGGGTGATAACTAGCCACGGCCGAAGCCTCCCACCAGAGTTTGCTACCCGGTTAGCACTACCCGGGGACCACGTGTAGGGAATCAGAATAGAGTACACTCCTACGGACGTGGGTAGCTCAGCCCCCAAACATGTTTCGAAATCGTGTTTTGTATGAAGACTATCCTTCTGGACCTATGTAATAGGGCATATTCTGTGGTTGTACATTAATCGTATTGCGCAGGGTTAATGACACTATGCCTCCTATTGTATTAGTAAATTTAACCAAATTATAAAGATAACCTTAGCTTCTCTCAGTGGCCTTTAATGTTCCTTTTATACAATTTTCATTAAAAAATTACCACATCCAGCCCTTCCTCCATCCAGCTCCGACGTCCATGTTTTATTACAAGTTTCACACGTCAAGTTACAGTTTTCCTTTCTTTTGGCTTCTGTCAGATCTTCGTTATCTGGGTAGAATTTTTAGCTGGACTAATGGTCTCGGCATGGTATAACAATATACTCCACAGGTATAGCATTCTGGTCACGTGGGCAACACGTAGTGACGTCAATCGATGCTTAAGCAAGACCGAAATAAGTCATTTACAAATAGTTCGAAAGAGACGGAGGACGATGACGTCATTACGTGTTTGCTGCTGGCATGCTGGACCTTGTTTTTTCGATCATGGGTCTTGGTAGATTGTGATGCTCTACCTGTCTAGAAATATCTGGGATATGCGTATATTTAGAATTGAAATTATATTTAGATTTAATTTTATCTTTGAATTGCAACTGGTAAGTATATCTGTAATTGTTGACTAAGTGAAGTGGGATCTCGAAGTCCACTTGCAGATCCTAGCATTTATTTGTTTAATGATAGCTTGAGTATTGTTGATCCCATCATTATGCAATTTTGCAGGCAAATAGGTCATGCAAGTACAGTTTTTAAGTTTGAATATTATATCAGCTATAAAGATATGCGAGGAGTTTTTTCGAGGCATACTACTGGCTAGTGATAAACAAATTAATCATTTTGATATTAATAAATTATTACAGGTCAAAAACCATAATTATCATGAGGTAGGTATTAATAGGTATCAATTATAATTAAATCGTACCCTAAGTTAATTATGGTAGATAAGTCTTTTAAGTCTAGCAGCTCTTTGCGGATCTTCCGGTGTCCTATAGCTACGAAAAAGAGTTTTTGGTAGCTGGTACTCTTCCTCTTACCATCAAAAATGGCCATTAATTTTTCGTGACTGTACTGACCTTGTCACTCTCACTTCTATGACTTTTCAAACGAGAGAGACACTTCTTACAAATATTATAAATGCGAAAGTTGGGATGGATGTTTGTTACTCAATCACGCCAGAACGGCTGAACGGAGATGGATGTAATTTGCTACACAGAGCTATAGTCTAGAATACTACATAGCGTTTTATAACTGCGGGTTAAACCGCGGGGCGCAGCTAGTAGGTAATATTTTGTCCTTCCCCCAAAAGAAACAGTAAACTCGATCAGGTACCTACTAAATGAAAAGGAGTTTCCAACTTCCAACTATGCCCTCTGTCAACTTACTGTTACCTACTTTAAATTGTACCCTCAGAAATCACCCCTTAAAACAAAATAAACAAACTCTGCAACAATCATTCAACGAATATACCGAACGACAATAACATCAGACACATTTACGAACAGATATATTTGCAAATTTTAAAATATTTACACACATATTCCTTGAACGCGAACGCCTTCGCTGTCCAAACTTAGTTATACACCCCGTCAATCATATTCTGACCCTTCTGTTCTATAAGCTAAGGTTCATCATTGAAAGACTCGCTAAAGTTAGTTTGAAATCCCAATACTATACGTCCCCCAAACAGTATCAAGCATTGCAAATGTAGGAACGCGTACACAAATCAGGTTTCGCGCCAAAACTAACCTTAAAATGTGACAGATACGATTGAGGTTAGAATTTTCGGCGGCAAGATATCTTGTATCTATATTTAAAATTCAAAGAAACAATATCGGGTGTGCATATTGTATCCCGGTCTCGCATCAGGATACTTTATGAGCGCAGTGGGAAATACGACAGTTTTTCCATTTTTCGAAAATAAAGAAAAAGAGCGCGCAGAATTTATTATGCGACGTCGGTGGCCGCCATTTTTTAATCACGCGTGAGTGTTGCCAGCGGAACTAGCAGGTAATTTGTTTTCTACTATTTATGCACATAATCTTCAAATTGTAATAAAGCTTTTTTGTACTCTACCTACTACAGTCTATCCACTTTTATACAAATGAAGAGTCTACTTTCGTATTTAAATTTAATAATTCTTGATGGACTCCAAAGAAACAATCTTAAAAAAGTCAGTTGCCAGCAAAAAAAATTAACATCCTTTCCGCCTTTATTCTAAAATTCCAAACCCCTCTTTGACCCCTTAAACAACTTGATCGAAAAATAATAAAGGTGTTCCATTCAAAAATACCCCTCAAGGGTACGATTGGGCGACTTGAAACACTTGTCCGATTTTTTTTATTGAAATCAATTCAATAACAAGTTGTTTTTGGCAGGGGAGAGACCCCTGGATGACCCTTCGAATTTGTTACAATATGCTTCGGGAGGAAGTCATCTGTTTTGACTTTTTTCAACTTTGGAATTCTTGCCGAATTTTGGATCCGATTTAACAGTATCTAATTTAGAACCCGGTCTAAAGACGAGTTGATAACATTTAAAAAAAACGTGGAACGTTGAAACGTTGAACGTTGAAACGTTGAAGAGAAGAGTGAGATAATTTGGTGTTAAAGAGAAAAAGGATCTTGTACAGAGTATAGTAGAGAACTAAATTTAAAATTTGAATGCCTAATTTTTAATACCGAGAAATTATCGTTATAAACCATTTTTTTTAAGAAAAAAAGATGTGTCCAAAGAAGAAAATATGTCGCTATCTGTATCATACGTACTTCCAGATTCATACAAACATCCAGTTTTATTGCCAAGAAAATACAGAACGATTTCTTTTCAAAAGAATATGCAACATTCAAGTAGCGAGGCGCGAGAGTTTCAATAGGACCTAGCGCCATACACAAGCGTAGCATTGTCCATAGAGAATATAGACCATAGCATAGAGTATAGTAAGCTATAGAGTGTGAAGGCGTGCGAGAGAAGGGTTGAGAGATTTCATGATTGCAATTTTCATGATTAGTTTAAGTAAGTACGAACTTAGATCATTTAAAAGGCAGATCCGCGGTGAGAAAACCTAAAATGGACCGCATAAATTAGGTGCTGCACACAATTCATCGTATATAATCACAAACAAACTCAACCAGTCGCAACAGTGATAATTATTGTTGTCTCGTTCTGGCTATAGTTTCTTGTACATCTCTCTATCTTTGTTAATGACACGCGCAACATATTAGTGTTAACGAAAGTAGGTAGTGGCACACGCTGTTTACTAGAATTTAGCCTCGTGCCGCTTTTTCCTTATATTATTTCTATGTGTGTGTGTGTGTGTGTGAGAGAGAGAGAGAGAGAGAGAGAGAGAGAGAGAGAGAGAGATATAGAGATGATAAATTAAAAGCATTAAAAAATCATCATCATCATTAAAAAAACATTTTAATGCCATAAGTGGCAAACAAGCAGCATGGTAAGCGATTATCTGCCATAACCTAATACCTGTAGGATTAGTATAACTTTTGATACTTACGTAAACTTTTCGTTTTCGTTTGGCTTCATAACTTTCAATAAAGCCGGAAAAATTAAGAAATTAAGTTACCTATATGTACAGAGCCAAATGTAAACGGAAAAAGTTTACATTAACTAACAAAACTCATACTACGCCTACACTGTAACACCGAAGGCGTTACGATTACATGCCCGACCTTTTAGACTTTCATAACAACTCTTTAAAACAAATTATTAGGTCCTTACGTATGCAATTAGCGTTTTGTCGTATTGATCAATTTGATCTGAAATATCTCCTCTTTGGTTAAGAATTCGAAATTCAAATTAATAAATTCATTTAGCTGGTTTTTTTTTCTTTGGAATACAATCATTCATTTGTTATTTTCCTCATTATTTTTTCTTTGGCGTCGCTTATTACCGCGCAATGGAAAACATGAAATATCGGTATATTTACGAGTACGAGTTCTACCGTGGCACCAGTGCTGCAGAAACAGCTCGAAGAATTAATGATGTGTACGGCGCTGGTGTCGCTAAAGACAGCACGGTACGTTTTTGGTTTCAACGTTTTCGTTCTGGAAATTTCGACCTTAAGAACCAACCCCGTGGACGGCCGAAGATCAAAGTGAAAAACGAAGAATTAAAGGCTATTGTGGAAGCGGATCCATCACAAAGCACTTCAGAGATAGCAGCAGGCTTCGGGGTAAGTGACAAAACTGTATTAATCCACTTGAAGCAAATCGGGAAAGTAAAAAAACTCGAACGATGGGTACCTCATGAATTGAGTGAATCGAACTTGCAAACACGGGTCGCCTGCTGTGTTACTTTGCTCAACCGACACAATAATGAAGGGATTTTAAATCGAATCATTACTTGTGATGAAAAGTGGATATTGTACGATAATCGAAAGCGCTCATCGCAATGGCTGAACCCTGGAGACCCAGCCAAATCCTGCCCTAAACGAAAATTGACTCAGAAAAAGTTACTTGTAAGTGTTTGGTGGACTAGCGCCGGTGTCGTTCACTACAGCTTTCTTAAATCTGGCCAAACGATTACGGCAGATATCTATTGTCAGCAACTGCAAACCATGAAGGAAGAACTAGCTGTTAAACAACCGAGATTGGTCAATCGCTCTAGGCCACTGCTGCTTCACGACAACGCAAGACCACACACTGCACAACAAACAACCACTAAGTTAGCTGAGCTACAATTGGAATGTCTGCGACATCCACCGTACTCCCCGGACCTTGCTCCAACAGATTACCATTTCTTCCGGAATTTGGACAACTTCTTACAAGGAAAAAAATTCCACTCCGATGCAGCAGTCCAAACCGCCTTCAAAGAGTTTATTGATTCTCGCCCCCATGGTTTATTTATAGTAAAGGGATCAATGAACTACCCATAAGATGGCAAAAGTGCATAGATAACAACGGTGCATACTTTGATTAATTAAAAATATTTTACAAAAAAAAAATCGACTTTTTATTCCTCCCATACAAAACGCCAATTTCATACGTAAGGACCTAATATAACAATCTCATACTATCAACATAACAACCTTCACCATCATCATCATCATCTTGGATGACGGACGAGACCCACTACTAGACAAAGACAAAGGTATAAGTATGTACAAGACATCAGCGAACAAGCACCTCATGGGCAAGCGTACTCCATCTTAGACCGCATCGTCACTTTCCTTTAGGTGAGTTGCGGAAGGCCAATTAATCATGAAAAATGCCTCCTCCAATGATCTCCACAATGACCGACGCTGCCCGCATCCAGCACCTTCCCGCGGCAACATCACTTAAGAGGGCTGCGACGTTCTGAAATTTCCATACAAACGCACTACTCAAATTTCTTGAAAACCGTTTGTCAGATTATGATGAAATTTAGCATGTACAATCAAATTAACAATATCTTCGTTCTTGGTTTTTTTTAAAAACGTTCTCAAGCGAAAATAGAGCTATGAAAAATATCCGCATTTTAAGGGGTAACTTTTGACTAATTTATTCAATAGGTAGACAAAGCAAGTAAAAAATTCCATTACATAGGGAGGTTGTCTACATCATTAGCTGTTAAATGAATCAATAATACAAGGGAAATTCTTAGTTGCTTAAGAATGATTACAGTAGTGCAAAAGTCATAAAAAAAATGAAAATTGCACTTTGTCACTCTGTAGGTAAGTTTAGAGGCTCGTCAGTATCATTACCCGCTCTCTTCACTCGTCTTCTTCTTCTAGACGAAATGGCTATAGAATACCTTAAGCCAATGCGAAGTTAGTCTAGTTCGCCTAGGTCGAAATTAGTTAGGTCGCCGGACTCTTAAGTAAGTAAACGAGTATTACTATACACCGTTAATAATTAGGTCTATGTAGAGTCAGCTGGCGCAAATCCGTCTGTGGGCAATCGCGTCTTTCGAGAGTTACTGACAAACCCTTCACAAATTAGGCGACACCTATATGTTTTTTTTTAAACTTGTTACTTGGACAATATCCAGTGCAATTCCACTTCAACGTCGCATCAAGTACATCAAGGAATACGAATTTGTTTTTATTTTTTTTTTAAACCAATTTAATGAAATTTACTAGAAAAATAATACAAATTGAAATTTGAATCCAATTTTAAACGTTATAAAATGTAATGTATTAATGTAACGTTATGATATTTCAACTAACGAATTGAAACAAACCTGAAAAAAATAAAATAAGTAATAACGAAATTACCTGAAAAAATAAAATTAAATTAACGAATCTACCTGAAAAATTAATATTTAAAAGAATTAGACAAAAAAAACCCTATTCTTCGAGCACTTCGTCAAGTTTGAAGATGAACTTCCGCAAAGTAACGCCTGATTCAATCAACTATGTTTTTTTTTTTTTTGTTGCAATAATCTGTACTTATAAGTAATTACATTTACATATATTCTAAAAAAGATGGCGTTAGTTGCCTAATTTGTGAAAAGTTTGTCAGTCATTCTTGAAAGACGCAATTGCCTCACAGACGCATTTGCCCCAGTTGACCCTACATGTTTTGGGTGTAGGATGTCTTGACCCGGATCGCCGTCGATCTATTAAGCCGCAAAATAAACTAAAACCTTTACACACGAATTATTAGAGGGCAGAGAATGCAATTTCCCGCGACGAAGGCTCCAATATGTCTCCCGGATGGCCGACACACCGTATACTGTACGAAACAGTACACTACCTGAAAACTTAGGCAGTTGTCCGACCACCTTATTAAGTCGGGCAGTTGTCCGAACGCCTTATTAAGCCTCATATTCGTATTCCTCATTTCTAAGGGGTCGTGACAACCACCGCCAATAATGTACTTACTTCTCTTTGATAATATTTCGCCAACGTTCATCCTCAGCAAAATAAAGCGCTTCGTAGATAAAGGTGTCGAGAGTGGTCCGAATCTGGTCGGACCGACGTTTCATCGCTGTCAGTTTTGGTTAGTCGGAGAAGGCCTGCCTCTCAAGCCAGAGGGAGCGAGTTCTGAACCAGCCGAAGGCACGCACCAATTTGTTCATTGTGTGAGCATAAGTGCGTATTTAATGTTATTTGCTACATAATTTGAGCCCGGTGTCGACAGGCTCGCCTCCTGTCACATTTAGGACTGAATATCGTCCGGCGAAGTGTGGGTGTTGTACACCACTGCCAGCCCCTTCGGGGAAAAAGGCGTGACGATATATTATGTTATGCAGTTTTGGTTATTTTAAGTCTGAAATGTTAGTGCTTGAGAGTTGTCTAGACATCAAGTACTGTGTTGTACCCTAGGTCGTGTGCAAATGAATAAAAATCAAGCCACCAGGCGCGTCGCTCTGTTTCCTACGGCAAAGTGAGAGAAATACGTCGGGATGCGCCGCCTTGACGTATGGACGTAATTTTATCAGTGTATTAACGTCGTATATTAGTTATAGTTATCTTCGGTAGATGTGTGTAAAGAATGGCTTTTTATGTAAAAGGGGATATATATACAGTGTGTAGTATACAGTATGTTACAAGAACCCTGTTATATAATTGAACGGCATGTACAGAAACTTAATCACTGGAACGTCCGCTGCCAATCGTCAACCTTTAAAAAACGTTCCTCTTATGGCCGCGAAAATATACGCGAGGCCGCAAAACAAAAAAGAAATTGCAAAAAATCTATCTTACTTACAGAATAAGCAAAAATACCACGAAACAGCTAGTAATTTAGACAATAAGTATGTGTATTAATTGAAATCCTGATTAATAACAATATGTAGCGATATTAACATTTGAAAATCGATTTAAATTTATAAAAATTATTTATAATTTTATAAATTTACGAAAACTATTACGTTATCGAGATTTTTGTTTAAAAAAATTGAATTTTTTTACTAAATAATTCTTAGGATAAATTAAAGTAGATGATAAAGACTTTCTTTAGTACTCATACAAAAATACCAAAATCCATTGCATCCTCCGGTCGATACTGGTTGCTTCACTTATTTAACAGGGTTTTGTAACAGCCTGTATAATATTGCTGGTCGAATTCGGACCCGATTGGCAAAAGATCGAAACAAATGGCATGAAAAGAGAGGCCCATAGGTTGGATACCTATGGGCCTCTCTTTTCATGCCATTTGTTTCGATCTTTTGCCAACATACAACAACATAGGTATCCAACCTATGGGCCTCTCTTTTCATGCCATTATGGGAGGATACGGACGGGTGTAGATAATGATGATGGTACATTAGTACATGGCACTAAGCAATCAGCCGCTATGCTACGCATTACTTTTCAAATATCAAAATAAAAGATACAAATAGGCATAAATGTAAAAATTGTATTTTCAATTGCATGATGAAAAATCATTTACAGGGTTATAAATACACATAAGCCTCCTTACATATATATTTTTTTGCAACGGACTAGGCATGCGTTTGACTGACGGGAAGCGTCGACGTGATCGAAGGTGTAACACGCTTGCCTAGGAGATACCTATTCACAATCACATATTTGTAAAAACGTTAGTTATATGCAGTGTTCTGCTGTATCTTTTTCGATCGAGTTAAAAAATTTAAAGAAAGAAAAAGACAAAACACTGTTTCACTATTCTGAGGCTATACAACGGTTATTAGTAAAAAGGGAATAAGTTTAAGGTAGTACATTCAGACTCAATCTGATACAGTCAGGCCAGGCCACAATCGCTCATTTACAAATTTAATAACAGTACTAGCTGTGCCTTACGGTTTCCCCACGGAAACAGATATTTTTTTGGGACAAAAAATACCATATGGCCCTATCTGAATACTGATACGTGTATACAAAATCTCATGATAATCGTTTGAATAATCAGAGCGTGAAAACGTAACAAACATATTAAAAACAGACAAACTCGCTTTCGCATTTATAATATTAGTTAGGATTATAGGACGAATTATAAGCTTTGTTTGAAATTGTCCTGTACTATACCTACTTAGTACAGGAGCTTTGAACGATGTTTAATTAGGCTGCTTTTCCACCAGAGATGTATTAGGTAGCTGAGCGGGCAAGAATGCAAAGCGAAGCTGTGAAACGATGTAAGCGTTTCCACCGATGTGCTAGGTCGTTGAGTAGTGCGAGGATGTGTAGCGACTCTATGAAACGGTGAAAGAATGTGTAACGGTCTCTTTCTTTTTCCGTCTAGTGACTGCTAACAGTTTCTTGCTCGCGTCCATCCTTGGCACACATCCCTCGCTTGTTTTGTACGCATAAAAACCTCGCTCCGCTAAGCCGTTTCCACAGGAGCAGCGCTGAGCGAGGCCAGCTGGCCTAGCATGCGCAACGCGACAAAGGTATGTCGACTCTTTTTATCGAGACAGACGTATGATTACGCATAGCTTTGTCACGTTCTCACACGACAAAAAGTGACGAAAAGAATTATGTCGCGCGCGCATGCTAGGAGTGCTGGTAAACAAAGTGACTCTATTGTTTCTTAAAAAACAATCCTCGCTAAGTATAAATAAATAATATAATAAATAAATTCGGGACACTTCCACACACGGTCGCCTGACCCCAAACTAAGCTAAGCTTGTACTATGGCTGCCAGAGACTGATATACATACTTGGATATTTTTAAATACATACTTAAATACTTATTAACACCCAGACATAGAACAAACACAAATGTTCATCACATAAATGCTGCCCTAGGTGGGAATCGAACCCACGCCCCCAAGCTCAGAAGGCAGGTTCACTACCAACTGAGCCACCGAGGCAGTCATATGTAGTATCCTCGTACATCTCTGGTAAAAATGCACCCTTTTCTCTCATTCATCCAATGCTGCTTACTGGCCACCAGATAGGAAGAAAGGAGATAAAATACGGATTCCCACATTTATTTGCGCTTTGACTGGTTTCGAAATGAGAAAAGTTTGAACGAAATCCACTGCTGACGAGTCAATATTAACTAGAAAACTGCAATTTTGTATTTTTCGCTCGTACAGTTTCCTAGCTACTGAATAAGCAGCTTTGGTTTCTAAACAATTAGGGCTAGTTTGTTTTTTTATCAGGGATAACAGTAAAATTGTTGAGTTTTAGCTTTCCGATAAACTTTTTTCTAATATTATGGTTCTTTTTAAAGGAACTGTGTGTTTGTGTATTACTGACAGTTTTTTCATTTTGATTTAGTCTTACTCAACAACTTACTAATGTGTGGTCAAAAATGAAAATCAAGGCTCGCCAGGAGTGGAAACAACTGCCTAAGGAAACAATACCTAAGGCGACAGATTTTCTTCTTGAGGCTACTACCCAACGAGCACTGCAAGAATGCGCGCGCGAGAAAATTCTTCTCGTAACTTGTTGTCGTGTGCGAACGTGACAAAACTACGTGTAAACATACGTCTGTCTCGATAAAACGAGTCGATATACCGTTGTCGCGTTGTGCATGTTTAGGGCTGAAGGTTACCACTAAATACCTATTATCCTATGGTTTGATGGTTTCTTCTCTTCAGCGGCACCTCAAGCTGATTGTTAGGATATGACCTTATCGAGCCTCCGGTTTCTTACACGGGCGAGGGTTTTCATGATCTTCAGTTTCATGAACCATTTTCCACCCACTGCATATCATAGTCCTTTAATAATTTACGTGATTATAATCGAAGGCCTTATCTGAAGCGCGTCATCTTTACACTGTACTACGAGTAATACCAATTGCAATAAAACACAAAACTCTTTACACCAAATGAAACTAAGGCTTAACATTCAAATAGTAATGTAGGTGCAATGGGCGGTCTTAATATTTTGTTGCTTCAAAAAGTAACCTACTTGCTATTGGTACTAAGTACATTTAAGAATGCCAAGAAAAATGTCAAAATTGGTGATTTTGATCACAAGTTTTACTTAACCTAAACATTTTTTTCAATAAAAAATAAGTGGCTCTGTGAGCTGTAGACTTCGCTACCGACGGTTGTCCTCATCTACAGGTCGCATTCCTCAACCGATAAAAAATCATAACTCCTCCATTTTGAAAAAAAATTAAGAACTGATTCGACAAAAAATCTATATAATTATCCAACCTACCTACTCACGAAATATCAAGAAAATTGGTTTAGAAATGCAACCTGTAGAGGAAGACAAAGATCCGGACAGTGATCCAGACAGAATTAGTACACACGAAAGGATTTTTGTCGAAGCTGAAGAACAAACACTTTGCTCGCTAACGCTTGCTCCTTTGAAAATACCTTTACCTACCTGGCTCAGGGCCGGAAATGATGTCGCGCTAAACAGGAGATCCATACTCTGCATGGGGTGATGTAAATGATTTGTGATGATGACTGATGACTGATGACTGGTGACTGATAACTGATGACTGATGACTGATGACTTTATTATATAATCACCCGCTTAAAATACTCACTTACCTCATTATTTATCTTTCTGTGTGATTTCCTTTGTAAAATTTTTGTTTATGTTGTTACTCGTAGTAGCTCTTGCTCGTGCGTGACGTCACCTGCCGGTCGCAACGGAAGACCAGCGCTGGTTGGACACAACCAGCACCATGCCGAGTTGCGGCTGGTTTGTGGCAAAAAGCCAAAATACGTACACTGTTTTCACGTGTTAACTTAGTTTCTTTTTATTTTTATTTTTTTGTTTAATCTGTATTCTGTGTGTATATTTTTATTCTGTGTGTTTTTTGCCACAAATAAATGTCTGTCTGTCTGTCTGTCTGATGATGAAACTAAATTCAAATTGCATCCGAATTGTTGCACCCGGTCGCAATAACATTTTTTTATTGTTATTTTTACAAGTACCTAACCTTCGGCGGGTTATTCTCATGACGATCATTGTTTCTAATTTTATACGTTTACGTAAGTTGTACGTACACAGCAGTTTTTGTAGTCAGATAGGTCTTTCGCATACCTAAAAGTGTAAGGTACCTACTTTACAAAATTGATCATGAAACATTATTTGACAAATTAAAATATTGTACAGTATGTCTGCTATCGAGCTGTTGATCCTTTAATTATATTTTAAGAGCTTTGCAACCCAACACACAACTTATCAATAAATGATTCGAATTCTGATTCTTATTGCAAATAAATTGCAACTACTACTGTGAAACTATGTATGTTTTCAGTTCCAAATTCAGTTTGGAAGGGATATAAGGAAAATCGTTTTTTCCATCCTCAAAATAATGATAGCTTAAGCAGAAGTTTCTAGTCGGACAATAGCTTGAGATAAGATATTATCAAAAGTTGGATATTGTGTAAGTAGGTAGGACAATAAATGACCAATCTAACGACACCTCACAATCTACAAATGGTCCTGTTACCTACCTGTTACTAGCATTTGATATTTACCTAGATTAAGAGGTCACGTAAGAAAAACACATACATACTTGCGTACATCAGAAATCTACACACCTCTCCTAAGCAGGAAATAGATATAAAATTTCAGCTTCTACAACTGTACGTTTGTACAAGACAGAGTATCAAAAATATCTCCCAGCAAAGTTCTCAACAAATCAGAAGCGTAGACATAACTCTACATTTCACCGTGATCCATTAAGGCATAACTCTTCTTCGGCCCATTTAACCGTCGGTTAATGAATTCCTCACGAGATAACCCTGAGATAAACGGGCCATAATCAACTTTAGGTCCGCATTGTGCTATCATAAGTAAAGGTCGGCCCAGATTAAATTTATGCCCCTAAAATAATTAATTCCCTTTAACTTCATTAAGACGCCCGCATAGGTGTAATTACAATGAACTGAGGAATCTTAATTGTCAAATTGAAAGTGTGACACACGGTTTGGAAGTTAGAGGGATAATGGGATATGAAATAAGTTTTTAATGAACTCGAAGAAAATAAACTTACAATTATATGGACCACAGAAAAGGTGGGATGATGACATTAGACAGGTAGCAGGAGTAATTTGGAATAAAGTGGCCGAAGATAGACAGGAATGGAAAAGGTTGCCTTTGCCGACTGGCAAACAGACCTACAAAAAATAATTAAGTATTAGAATAGATTATAAGATTAGTTTTACTACCAAAATATACTTGTAAATCCATACTCATAGTTTTTAGTTCTTAATACTTTGTAAATAGATACCAAGTTGGTCTGAATAAAAGGCTTTATTATTATTATTGTTATTTATAGAACTGAATACAATGACATGAGTTAGATGAAACGCCTATTACTGCAGTGTGTTAAAAACAAGTTAATTGAACAGGATAGTGTTTAAAAATAAAACTTATTTAACAATAGGTAAAGGTTAACGATTATACGAGTATTTATGTACCTACGTAAGATTAATTACGTACACGTCGTAGCCTATTATGGGCCAATTGGTAATATAATGTCGCCATAGATATATATACATATATAGAAAAAAAAGATACTTACAATCCTACTAATATTATAAACGCGAAAGTTTGTAAGAATGGATGGATGGATGGATGGATGTTTGTTACTCTTTCACGCCAGAACGGCTGAACAGATCTGGATGAAATTTGGCACAGAGATAGATTATAGCCTAGAATAGCACATAGGATACTTTTTAACCGCGGGTGAAACCGCGGGGCGCATCTAGTAATTAATAAATCTAATCCGTCCTGCGACGATTAAGGAGTAAACAGACAATTACTCCTGACCGTTGTCATGGCCGACAACTTTGTCAACGCCTCTACCAGTGTGTACCTCACCATAAGACCACCGGCTCATTCAAGACGGCATAATGGGATGAATACATGGTTTACATCGGTCAGAGCGTGACGGCGGAACAATAGCTTGTAATACCATACCTTATTGTTAAGCAGACGCGTAGACAATGGTCCAAGGCTTCAATGTGGATACCATTAGGGATAACGGTTTCTGAAGATTAGATTAGGATTACAGGGTCTAGAGCC
Organism: Peribatodes rhomboidaria; assembly: GCA_911728515.1. Lineage (NCBI taxonomy): Eukaryota > Metazoa > Arthropoda > Insecta > Lepidoptera > Geometridae > Peribatodes > Peribatodes rhomboidaria. Next base: position 13,618,657 of record OU452187.1, on the reverse strand, counting down.
AATACCAAGTATTAATTTTGAAGTTAGGCTAGCATTCGATACATAGCTAAGATTTATAAGAGCACTGAACGAATTAAATTAGCTAAACGTAAACGATTCCATCATAATTAAAAACACTCTGATTCATCTTCGTTGTGTTATTAATAGAAAAAAAAATTTGGTACGTAAAATAATGAAAGATTCAATTGTTTTCAACGACTTTTTATTTTTAAAATGCAGCTAAGTAATGAATAGAGTAAAATGTCTTACTGTTTAATGACAGTACCACAATCAATGACAAAGTTTGAGCCGGTGACACTGCTAGCTCTATCGCTGGCAAGGTACGTGATCAACTCTCCGATTTCTTCAGGCTTCGAAATCTTGTCCAAGGCAGTTAAGGACTGCAAATATTCCCAACTCAACTCCCTTCCAGCCTGTTCAAACAGATGAGTCTGAACTGGTCCAGGACTGACTGCGTTCACTCGAACTCCTTTCTCTGCAAGCTCATTTGCGGCCGTTTTTGTGAACTGATTCACAGCTGCTTTTGAAGTTGTATACGCTGTATAGCCAGACAGTTGCATAGACGCCATAATACTGGACACGTTGACGATATTTCCTTTAGTTTTCACCAGATATGGAACGGCTAAGTGCGATAGTACGGCCATCGATCTTACATTGAGGTTGATCACCAAATCGTACGTTTCCACATAATTGCTGTCCATGAAAGAACAGTATCTAAAAACGCCAGCGTTGTTCACGAGTATATCTAGCTTTGAAAATTTTTCGATTGTTCTTTTAATGATCTCTGTTGCAAAGTTGTCTTTGGTAATGTCTGCTTTGATAACTAGCGCTGGTTTCCCGACTTGGCCGCATTTTTTTGCAACGTCGTTGAGATTAGCTTCGTTTCTGCCAACAATGACAACGTTGGCACCTTCCTTAGCGAAAATTATAGCAGTAGCTGCTCCGATACCCGAACTGCCCCCAGTTATAATCACTACTTTGTTTTTAAAACTCATATTATTCGTTTCTTCAGCTTATACAATACTGTGTATTTTTCACACTATATTTCGTGAGAGACTCACGTTTATAAAATTATTCACGATATTTATATGAGCTTTAGTACTTAAGTGTTTTTTTGTTATTTTGCTCATCGTTATAATGACAGAGGAACTTTATTTTTTTATATGTATAATGTCTAATTGTACCTACATTAAAATTGCCGATAAAATTATTTTCAACCAAAAGATGGCTTTAAGAAAAAAAAACACTTGTATACTTTCTAAGCTAATCTGTTAAATACTTTAATTATATAAGTTAGAAGACTATCTACATTTTGAAATAGGTTTTTGATGATTTTAGACATAAAATATCGTTAGAATCGCTGGTTAAACCTGGACAAGGAATGGCGCAGGACCAAGGCAGATGGCAAAGTAAGAGAAAGGCTATTCTTTCCCAACAGTGGGATAAAGAAGGCTATGGATGATGATGATGAAAGGATATGAACATTTTTAGTTCTCAAACGACATGGTTTCACCTCGTGTATTAACGTCACAGATTTCACAGTTCTTACATACTACTTACTCTAATTTTATGGCATAATTAAAGTATGATTTAAACATGTTCTGTAATGTTATTTTTAATATCAAATTATTCACTCTCATCTTTACTCAAAATAATCATTTCATTGTATGCTAAACAGCCATACCTACTTAAGCGTGTTTTTGGATTTGATATGCATCATAAAGTTTTTGAATTTTAATTGTATTTATTTATTAAATTAAAATAATTATTTAAAAATAGTTACATTATAAGTAAATAATTATAATAACTTATTAATGCTACAATATTTTTACATTCTACTTCAGGGATGAGCAAAGTAAGTTTTGAGTTACTGTCCTGAATATTTTTATATTACATAGCTCTAAGCCAAAAAACTCTAAGTCAATAAAAAGTTAATTTATTGTAGAAAGTTGCATTATTTAAGCACGTAAAAAGTATAGTCTGGTATGGATATATATTTAAATAACGATAATTGGTGATTCCTAAAAACTAAGAACAGAGTTAAAAACATATAAAATATCAAAATTTGAAACATTTTTTTTCTTAAAGGTTACCTTGCCGCAAAAAAATCTGCTGCCAAAAAAACCATAATATTTTAATTTTAAAATCACTTTTAACACAAAAAAATAAACTATCACTGCCTAATCTACTTAGCCACAAAAAATAAGTGCTTATCCAATTAGCATGCCATGATCTCGGATTGTATTATAATAAGATATTAACATGAATCAAACAAAAAAGGCGGCTCCAGTTAAAGATCTTGGAGCAATTCAGCTAACGTAGTTTGTCCATTTGAAAGGCTAACGCAAAACGTCAACGGTTGAGTGAAGCTAGCATTACACTATCCAATTTGCAGTAGCCTATCTGAGCCCGTGTAATAGAAAAAAAACTGACAACCATTAAACTATCTAATTTTAGCACGCTAGATGCTAGCAAATTGGAAAATGTTATGACCGCCTGAAGCATCAGCTATGGCTAGCTGAATTGACCTCCTGATTCTGATTTAATTCTAGGTTAGCGTTCACAATAAGAACTAGCTAATGCAGCTAAGGCATTTTTTATCATGTACATAATATGCTGTATATCAAACTAGCTGCATCCTACGGTATTACCCACTGTTGAAAGTAATCTACATATGTGTCTGATGATCAAGGGCAAAAGCTAAATACTTTTCATCCAATCAATCAATTTTATTGTTCAATTCTAATCCATCATCAATCAATCAGTCAATTTGTTTTTGCGTCAAAATGTAACGAGCTAACTCATATGCTCATAATGTTTCGTATTAATTAAAATTTGAATAGGATAACGTGTTGTAACATCTAAGGTAATGACGTACCACGAAATACTCCCTAATAAGTACATGGACTTATAAAACGTGATCCGTGAACCGAACGTCGTGAGAAACGTCTAACTAAATAATTCTTTTAAGTTTTTGTTAATCACTTCATAAGGCATCCGCAATCAATCACATAGTTAGAACCAGTAATACTACCTGCCTTATCACTAGCTACAAACGCGATAAGTTCACCAACTTCCTCAGGCTGTGTTATCTTCCGCAGCGCCGTGTAAGCTTTCAAATCATCCAATGATAAACCAGACCCTGAACTTTCAAAAATCGGCGTCTCAACTGGCCCTGGACTGACTGTGTTGACCCGTACTCCGCTACTAGCTAGTTCTAAAGCGATCACTCTCGTGAAATGGTTTAAAGCTGCTTTAGAAGTGCAGTATGCTGAGTGCGATGGGTGCTGCCTAGACCCTGCAACGCTCGACACATTCACTATATTGCCTTTTGTTTTAACAAGGTGTGGTGCAGCATGACTGGTTAACACTACGACGGACCGTAGATTGGTATTCATCACTTCGTCGAATGTATCCACGACGTCTTTATCCAAAATCGTGCTGCATCTCAAAATGCCAGCGTTGTTGACCAGCACATCCAGTCTTCCAAACTTCTCGATTGTCTTCTTAATAACGTTGGCTGCTTCATTGTCTTTTGTGACATCGGCTTTGATAGCTAGAGCTTTTTTGCCGATTTTGGAGCATTTCTCGGTGACGGCGTTGAGGTTGGCTTCGTTTCTACCTGTGAGGATGACGTTGGCGCCCTCTTTTGCAAAAATGATGGCAGTAGCCGCTCCTATACCAGAGCTGGCTCCTGTTACGATGACTACCTTGTCCTTCAAACTCATGGTCACATCAACTTCTAACCATGCAACGAATGGCCGTATTGTGGCAAATAGCGTTTATATATGAGTGATGTTGATAATAGGATAATTGAGTAGGATAATTGAAATTGATCTTCCGTGCTACATGTACCTATGTGACTAGCTTGCAATTAGTTAAGTACTTACTTCAGCACACAAATGTTTACGTCAACTGCTTACATGATGAGGTAAGAAATATGATATGACATAGAAATATGCCAATAAGGAAGTTATCAATAGTGACTGAGCATGTTTTATTAGAGAGGATATTTATAAATTATAATTATGTTCTGTACCTACCTAGTCCTAGTGTTCCTTTATCAGAAGTCTTTTTAATTTATGAAGCCTATTTTTAACAACTTTGTACATTGCTCAAAGGTCAAAAATTTGCTGATTTTTAAGCAAAATTACTCAAAGTAAGAATGATTATTTGTATTTATACATGTATTTAGCAGCTAGTATGTATTTATTTATACATACTCGTCCCGCGGTATTAGCCACGGTTAACAAGTAGCCTATGTGTTAATTCAGGCTATTTTCTACCTTTATAGTTCCATACCCATGTTAATTCTAATTCCATCTACGTGATCTTGATAGCGTCTATTGAAATAACTACTCACACATTAGTATACTATTACGTAAATATATACTTAATAAAAACACTAGCTTGCAGTCGTAATGCCACTAATTGGAAACAAAAAAAATAATTACAAGTGCCATGGATAGCAAAGGATGTTTCAACACCGTTTCTTTAGGGTTCCGTAGTAAGTAAATGAACCTACATTTGAAAAGATTACGGCGCAATTATTGACCTTACAAGCAATGGTAATTATCATGGTAAAATAATTTACTCCGCCAGCTATAGCATTCCGGTCACGTAGGCAACACGTAGTGACGTATCGATGCTTAAGCAAGACCGAAATAAGTCATTTACACATAGTTCGAAAGAGATGGATGACGATATGGGTGACGTCATTACGTGTTTGCTCTCGGAATGGTAGACCTTGCTTTTTTGGATCATGGTAATTATTAAGTAGAAATCAAATAATATAAGAAACAAAGCTTTTAAAACCGACTTCCCGTCATCCATGTAAACAGTATTGTTGATATTTTAGAAGCTACATGACCGATTTCGTTAAAACTTAGAGGATACCACCTCTAAAATATGATCTACCAAACACAAAAAGAATCATTAAAATCGATTCGCAATTGACGGAGTAATTGCGTAACATACATACAAAAAATAACAGATGAATTGAGAACCTCCTCCTTTTTGGAAGTCGATTAAAAAATAAGATGTGGTCAATACCACAAAATACCTAAGTGACCATACCTAAAATAAAAGTAGAAGTATGATGTCATCTCAATAGATGACATCATACTTCTACTTTTATTTTACTGGTGTTTTATTTGTTTGTTTGTGTGTGTTTTGTGCATGTGCAAATGCAAAAGTACAAACGCAAATAACTTTATTGTTCCCAAAATTAGATTGACGGATGAACGGGTTGAGATGAAACTAACCGCGCCCTGCGGTGTTACTCGCGGTAAAAATAAATCATAATTATATTATTATGTGCTATTCTAGACTATAATCTATCTCTTTACCCAATTTCTTCCAGATCCATTCAGCCGTTCTGGCGTGATTGAATAACAGACACCCATCCATCCATCCAAACATCCATTCATCTATCTATCCATACATTCGCATTTAAATATCAGTGTGATGTGTTGAGTGTGAAGTGTGGTTTGGTATGGAGCTTGTCTCTGGATTAACACATAGGCTTATTTATATTACAGGTAGTTCAATAAGTTGAACACCCTGTAATATAACATCTGAACCCACCATTTACCCATCTGTACTTGACCACTCATTGTATTTAAATGTTTTCTAAGTGGGGTCAAAAATTACAAAAAGAGTCACATATTATCTTAAGTTAATTATTTGTTTACGTCGTTTTACTGATTTGTTTTTCAACCCAGATGCTAATTAACATTTTGGTGTAAAATTTTTGGCTTCGTTTTACGTTCTCATATAAAAACAGACAAGTTTCCAAGCGTGAAACAATTAGGTTTTTCACTCCTGTCAAGACGGTCAAGCGATATAAATGAGTTTCGAAAACAAAGTCGTACTCGTCACCGGTGGGAGCTCAGGCATTGGAGCAGCCACAGCTGTATTCTTCAGCAAAGAAGGTGCTTCAGTCATCATTACCGGCAGAAATGAAACTGGACTCAACACTGTGTCAAAGCAATGCGAAGACGTCGGCAAGAAAGCGCTTTGCATCCAAGCTGATATGACAAACGATGACAAACTCAAAGAAGTAGTCAAGACTGTCATCGACACTTTCGGAAAACTTGATATTTTAGTCAACAATGCTGGAATCACAGCTAACGCAAGCATATTAAAAGGGAACCTACTAGAAGAATACGACAAAGTCATGAGCGTGAATCTTCGAGGGGTCATCCATTTAACCACGCTGGCAGCACCACATCTTATTAAAACCAAAGGCAACATCATCAACGTTTCAAGCATCAGTAGCCTGTACTATTTTAGAAGATATCCAGTAATGCCTTATGCTATTTCCAAAGCTGGACTGGATCATTTCACAAGAGGAGCGGCTTTGGAACTGTTGAAACATGGAGTTAGAGTAAACTCTGTCTGCCCAGGGCCAGTAAAAACCAATATATTAGAAAAGGGTGGCATAAATAAGACTTGGGAGGATGCGAGAGTGGCTTTTAATTTGGAGAGAGTATCAGAGCCAGAAGAGGTGGCCGATTTGATCGGATTTTTGGCGAGTGATAAGGCCAGAGGAATATCTGGGGTAAACTATGTTATTGATAATGGTTGTATGTTAAAAGGTTGAACTTCAAATTGTGGGGTTTTCAATTTCTGCCGGAAAAGCATGCTAGTTAAACTTTAGGTCTGAAGAAGCAGCAGTAGTGTTGAATTGTACTGTGTTCTGTTTTAAATTTTATTTCTTAAAATAATTCAGAATTTTGGGTAAATCATTCATTCTCTTAATATTCATTTTTAACTCTCAACCCAAAAACCAAACTTTTAACACCTCGTCGTGTTAAAAGTTTGACGTGTATGTGTGTGTGTATGTGTATGCGTGTGCGTATGTGTGTGTGTTTGTCTGTGGCATCGTAGTAGCCCCCGAACGGATGTACCGATTTTGATTTTGTTTTAAAGGTGAATTAGTCGGGTGTGTTTTTAGCTATGTTTGAAAATTGGTGTTGATGAAAATCGGTGTCGGGGGTTTTCAAACTTTTAATTTATATTATAATAATGTTTATTTTCTATTCTTGTTTGTTTTGACAGTTACTGTTTATTCGAACTCACGTGTCAATGCTGTCACCTAGTGTAAGGTGGTTCGGAAAACCTTCGTTGTCTGTTTCACATCGCATTATCAATGATTACCCGACTACGCAAGAAGAAGGGTTTGGTTTTTCGAGTGTATGTATTTGTATGTACATATGTGGGTATGTATATATGTATGAGGTTTCTTTGGCACACCCTACAGCCTAAACAGCTTGATGGATTTCGACATGTGAAGTGTCATTTGAATCGTCTTGATAGTGGAAGTGATATAGGGTAAAATATTTGGCAGCGGGTTTTTTTGTTTTTCTTTTATTAATATTACTTGCCAATACAGAACTTTTAATGTTTTGAAATTGAAATTCTTAATTTAGCCTGTTTTGTGATGTAATAATAACAAAATTCTCATCGAGTATTTGAAACGCTACTTTTAGTTTATTGAACGTTTTTAGTTTCACTATTTTCCCACAATTAAGTTTAAATTATTCGCATTTTAAACTATTTTTAATTAACGATTAAGTACTCTTAAATTATAATTACTTATTGTTTAACATACACTCCTAATTATATCATTGTTTCTAGCATTAAGTATTCATTAAAGATATTAATACTATAATCAATTTAGCATAACTAAAGTGTAAAAAATTACAAAAAAATTTGATTGTTTTTGCATGTTTTTTAACTGAAGGTTGAGAGACTTACTTTACTAAGTACTAGAATGTTCTTCACCATAATTATGCGTACCCAGACTTTCTTTATGGTAGGTGCTGAAGTAAAGAATTTTCTAGGGGTGGGCATAAGTAAATGTACTTACCTACGTTTTTATTTGGGAAACCTAAATTTTGAGTACTGAGTACCCAATCTGGTGGGGTGGGGACGATGCCCCACCCCACCAGAGTGGGTAAGATGCCACAAAGTGAGTACACCCATGCATCTCACCCAACTTTGACTGATTGCTCGGATTCTAATTCACGCTTAGCTGCGTGTAAAACTGGAAAATCATCACCACTAAAATGTGTACCTACTTAGGGTAGGTACTAAAAGCGAGCAATAGACTAACTAAGTATAACAATTATGTGAAGACCAGCTCCGCCTCACTTTTAAAACTGAGGTGGTGCTACCTCAGTTTTAAAAGTATGAGACTTTAAATATATCTTGACGCCAAATTTAATCATGATCCGTTCAGCCGTTCTGGCGTGAATGAGTAACAAATCCATTCAAACTTTTGTTTTTATTATATTAGTGTGATGTGATATGTTTTATACTTAACTGATCGCTATCATACACAACATTATACATAGTAGTAGTGGTCATAAATTAATAATAAACACTTATATTTTTGATCATAAATGTTCAAACTTCAAGAAGCATCACCATTTATGATCAAGATATAATAACTCTAGCTATTATAGCGATATGATAGCCTAGTATTATAGAGATTATAGTCTAGTTGTAGAAGGTCCGCCTCTCAACCCAAAGGGAGCGGGTTCAAACTCAGCCGACGGCATACATCAAATTGTTCATTGTGTGAACATATGTGCGTATTGCATGTCATCTGCTACATGACTGGAGCCCGGTGTATGGCGACAGGCTCGCCCCCTGTCACATTTGGGACTGAATATCGTACGGCGAAGTGTGGGTGTTGGTGTACAGACTGGGCTCCAGTGGTCGCTACGACTGCTCTGAAGTTACTGACACAGCCAGAAGAAGTTGCAGACATGATTATATATCTGGCAAGTGACAAAGCAAGATGCATCACAGGTAGCACCTTCGTAATAGATAGTGGTAAGAAATTAAAAATGTAGAAAACGCAATAAAATCACTCCCTCTTCTTACTAATAAATATAATATTGTACAGCCTCGGAATAGTAATACAGTGCTTTTTTGGCTTAGGAAACAGAGTTAAAAAAATAATGTAAGAGAAAAGACTAAACACTGTATACCTATTCCGAGGCTATACAACGTTTGTTAGTTAGGGAAGCTGTATACAAATAATTTATTTATTAAAAACTAATTAATAGTGGCTTTTTGAGCTGTAGACCTCGCGGCCGATGTTTGGTCTCCTCTACAGATAGTATCCCTCAATCGATTCTCTTGACTTTGTGACTATGTTCGATAATAAAATTATAAAAGTAATTTTTTGTCGTGTCAGCGCTTACAAATTAAAAAAAATGAAGGAACTACAATTTATTTTCCAAAAAAAATATTATCTCCGCAAATGCGACCTGTATAAGAAGACAAAAATCCGGACAAAGATCCAGACAGAATTCGGCCATACGAAAGCATTTTTGTCGTAGCTGAAGCAGAAACGTTTTGCTCGTTCGGTCGATTGTGTTTATTACCTTTGTACCTTTTATTTACCTTTACATAGTTTCATTGTGGAATAATTATATCTTGGGCTTACAAATGAGCTTCATAGGATGCAAAAAATTAATTACTGACAAGTTTATTGATTATTCATTCATAAAACGTTAAAGTAATACAGCGTCTCCAATCGGTAACCTATAGTTAATATGAGCACATAATATATCTCAATGGATAAATGAATATAGACTTTATTGCATAACGTTACTTTAGATTCATCGCACAGTATTGTGCAATCAAAGTGAGCAATGTTTTGAAATAGGACCAAAGTAAAAGACCAGATTAGAGGTTGCGGTTATCAGTCGCAAACTATACGTTGATACCCACTGTTCTATTCAGTGCAAATTGTCTCTACTCAGTACTTACTCATCCAATGAGTTTTGCTAACAAAGTTGTAATAGTGACGGGAAGTAGTTCCGGAATCGGTGCTGCTGCAGCTATAGCATTTGCCAGAGAGGGTGCTGATGTGGCCATCGTCGGCAGAAACGAAGACAAGCTTAACAGTGTAGCCAAAAAATGCACTGAAGCTGGTAAAGCCCCTCTTGTACTAAAAACCGATTTAAGCGAAGAAGAAGGCGCCAAGTCAATTGTAGAAGAAACTATCAAGAAATTCGCGAAACTGGACGTTCTCGTCAACAATGCCATAGTCACAAAACTCGACTCTATTGTAAGCGAAGACATGCTAAACTGCTCTGACGCAGTCATGAACGTGAATTTGCGTGCAGCGGTGATGATCACCAGCTTTTAAAAGTAAAGGAAACATCATCAATGTGTCGAGTGATTTGGGAGTGAAGCCGACTACTATGATATCCTACGCCGTTTCCAAAGCGGGTTTGAACCATTTCACTCGGTGTATTGTTCTGGAGCTCGTGGCTTTAGGTGTTAGATTAATACGGTCAGTCCTGGCCCAATCGAGACGGATATTATAGAGAACTGTGGCCTGCAAGGGTCGTGGGATCAGTGGGGTGCCATGGTTCCGTTGAAAAAAGTATCACAGCCAGAGGAAGTGGCTGATGTGATTCTGTATCTAGCGAGTGACAAGGCTAAGAGTATTACTGGTGCTAATGTGGGGATCGATAATGAAACACTTTTAATGTAAATTAGATCAATACCTAATTGCTTGTACCAAAACCTATTGCCTAAAATCAAAAGGTATTTGCCATGGAAACTGCCGTAGTTTTCACACATTATGATTTATGAAACGGGAATGACTTACGTACGATTTGTGTACTATGCGAAACGCACGCGCGCCTTGATAAAGACCGCCGAATGCGGTTGAAACTATAGTCGGAATAATCGACTAAATCGTACGTGAGTAATTCCCGTTCCATTTTCTATTTCTCAATGAACTAAAAAAATCTGGTGGGATTTAAAATTATAATCAGGTACTCAACTGTTCTGAAGTTGCTTGATTAGAATCATCCATGGTCTACTAATAATAATATACTGCGTCAGGTATGACAATCCGAGTCAAAAAGTGGGCAAAAAATATGCTATTTACCTGTACAAATTATTCGAAAGAGATGATGATGATGACTAGTAGCGTCATTACGTGTTGGCTCCCAAAATGCTAGACCTTTTTGGATTATTCTAAAGATGCTAACGATTCCTGTAGCATAGCAGGTAAAACCGTGGAGCGTAGCTAAAAAATAATTCTGACAAAGATGAGAATAATGATGACGGTGACAAACTATTTGCTACTCATTGCTGTAATCCTCATAATTATGTCCATAGTTAGTAATCTCTCCAACATTAGCAACAGAAGTCTGTACTGAACAGGTTTAGTTCACAATCAGGCGGGCGGGCAGACCAGAACCAATAGAGGTCGCCTATAAATCCGGCGGGCGTCCGAAGCACTTCAGCTGTCTTAACCGGTGTGTACTGTATGTACGGTGGACAATGAAGACTCTTGGATGAGGTATTTTTATGCTTAGAATTAATTCCGCCATACAGTGAGGTGAATCACTTCTCTTGGGGTGGCTGTTGCCGATTGCTGATCGGGATCGTTTGAATAAAAAAATAATCAAAGCATCTACAGTAATCTACACGATGGAGAATTTATAAAACTCATAGATTGTATTTTATTAGTTTTTTACTAGTCACACATAAATTGTCATGCCTTTCCCCCGACGGGGCTGGAAGAGTTGTAATACAGCACCCATACTTCGCCGCACGGTCTCACTCAGTCTCAAATGTAACAAAGGGCGAGCCTGTCGCCGTACACCGAGCTCAGGTGATGTAGCAGATTACATCCAATTTTAGCAAAAAATAAAAATTATCGCTTTACAAAAATAACACCCGGCCCTTTAACAGACAGCCCCCTTATCTTGTAGACGAGTAGCAAGCATCTCGTGCCTCACGCTCGCTCGTCTGACGCGAGTAGTTGACTAGAGCAGGATGACGGGCGATGACCATTTGATTGTCATTACGCTCAGAAAATAAGACCCCATATTCTTCAAACAAGTGGCCACCGCCAGAAATCGATCATGGGACCCCTGCTATAAGGGCACACGAACTACTAACAAGTGTAGAAGAATCGTTAAAATAAAAATCAGAAAGTTTTCTTACGGCATCTAGGCTATAGGAAATCTACGAAAACTGTTTAGGTACCTTTTTCTTTCATGACCCAATAAAAAAAATAGACAAGTATTCTTAACGCATCCAAAAGTTCATATTCTTGTAACAACAACCATATGTTAGCCAAGAAAGGGTTGAAGCAAGTGCTACCTGGGCACCTGCCGAGCAGGTGGGTGGGGGTGTGGGGTGGAGTGTGGTGGATTTACACCCCTCATTTGTTTGCGATGACCCCGAGCACTATCTTACGAGCGCGTCTTCGGCTCGGAGCTTAGGCGTGGCTTACAATATTGTGTTTTTGTTCTGGGTTGGTTGTAATTCCAATGTAGAAATAGCTTGACGGTGATCGGTTTCGAACACCGTTCGTACACCGATGTTAAGCAACGGACGCTACGGACAGTTTTCGGATGGGTGACCGCGGGTGGTGGTCCTTGGCTCGGGTGACATGTTAAATTACATGCTGTGGTTTTTGTTTGTCTCTTTTAATTGCAAAATTTTGCAACTGTCGTACCATGTCAGAAGTTTTCAGGCAGCCTGAAAAGTTCAAGATTAGCCACTCGGCCTTTGGAACGGCCTGCAGCCTAAACAGCTCGATGGATTTCGACATGTGAGGTGTCATTTGAATCATCTTGATAGTGGAAGTGACATAAGGTACAACGGGGGTAACGTATAGTACAGCGGTTTTTTCGTTTTTCTTTTAGTAATGTTACTTGTTCTATTCTTAATTTTGACGGAATAAAAAAAAACAAAGTCCTTGTTAAGGCGGTGTAATGAGGCAACCTAGGTTGTAATTTTCTGAAAAAATGTTCCGTGAAAACGCTCCCTAACTTACCTCTTCCTATCCATGACGTCACATGCATTGTATACCGTATATCCGTTTAATATTAAACTCGTTGGCAATATTTACGTACGTTATTAGCGCGCGGCTGGCTCTCAGCACTTACCTTAACGGTTTTTGCTAAGATTGGAGGCTTCGCCTTAAGTGATACTATGTCTTGCAGCTTCTGGTTTAAGATTTTGAAAGTTTTCATAGTTTAGCATTGTTTATTCCGTAGTTTAGCCAAAGTAATGTTTTCAATAAAACTGATATCTGGAAGTTGTATTTTTGAACGCGGAGTTAGGACCATGGTTTTAAGCGCACTTACTTAACTAGCTAAGCCAAACTACCAACATCATCGAAATGATATAAGGAAGAAGCGGCACAAGTCTAGCACGTGGACCCACTATAACTACAAGAAAACGGACACTACACAGCTCCGTTGACAGTATTATGTAAAGTGTTTCAATAACAAAGATAGAGATACGTACAAGAGACTAAAGAGAGAACGAGATAACCATTATTATCATTGTTGCGACTGGTTGCGTTTGTTTGTGACTACGGTAAATTGTGTGCTAGCACCTAATTTATGCGGTCCATTTTTAGGTTTTCGTACCGGATCTCTTTTGTAATGATCGAAGACTGACATAATTAAATTAAGAAGTTCATTAATAATAATTATCTCAATCTTCTCTACATAGTATTAAAAAGTAACTTTGTTTGTCTGTCCTCTCTGTCTGTACAGGTATTTCCGCCAACTACTTACTCTTATACCACGCAATGGATTTCGATGCGGCTTTCACCATCAGTTGGATAATTTATGTCACATTCCTCGACAGATTCTCGTAAATTTTGTAAGTACGAGTCGGTTCCATAGTTATACTACAGAATTTTTCAACCTACTAACAAAGATCCTACTAACAAGGAAGACAGAGATCCGGATAAAATTCAGATATACGAAAGCACTTTTGCCGAAGCTTAAGCATAGATATGATACGATAAATGCGAAATTGAATGGATTGAGTAACAAACTGGGTAACCATTCGATACCCAGTTTGTTACTCAATCATGCTAGACGAATGAACGGATCTGGATAAAATATGGCACAGAGATTATAGTCTGTAATTTGTAGCACTTAAGATACTTTTTAACGGGCGTAACTAGTTACAGATAAAAATCAAAGCATTATTCACGGAGTAGGTACCCAAGAGGTTGGCAACGATACCTCGTTGAACAGCAATGCTAAAATGAAGTTAGGTATTAACTGAAAAGCCTGAAAATACGCGAGTAGTGTTTATGAGCAACAACTCGCGAGGCTGCGACCGTGGCTTGAGATAGCAAATACTTTATAGGCTCTAGCTCCGCTGGGAATGTCTTGAGGGGGTTTATTGTAAGGCGCTTAGTGCAAAGAAATTATCAACGTCTTACTAAGACATCACACTAAGTAATTACGTACATATTTAACTATTTTTACTGTACATAACTGCATAACTGTATTATTTTTATATTTGACATAATTTTCAATTATTATTGTTTCTGACATTCGTTTTTAATTATAAATATTCAACTGTGACGTGTAACTCTATGAGTTATCAATAAATTCTGATTTCTGATGTCTAATGTCACGCCTTTTCCCCGAAAGGGCTGGCTGAGGTGTATTACAACCGGACGATATTCAGTCCCAAATATGACAGGGGGCGAGCCTGTCGCCATAGACCGGGCTCCATTTAAGTAGCAGATGATATTCAATACGCACATTTGTTCACACAATGAACAGATTGGTGCGTGTCGTCGGCCGGGTTTCGAACCCGCTCCCTCTGGCTTGAGAGGCGGACCTTCTCCCAACTAGGCTGCCATCGCTCTCAATCTCTCATCACTCTGCGATCTCTTAACAACATAATAAAATGTAATGTGCTAAATGTTTTGTAGGACATTGTTCACAATGCCTATCTATAATTTTCAACTTATATAAAGGACCCCAGATCTGCAGTCCTATTCACAATCATTCGGAACCGTTTCCGATCGGATCCCAGAAATTTCAAACTCAAATAGTTCGAATCTGAGTCTACTTTTATACATTTTGGATTAAGAAATCAAGTATAAATCCGATCAGAAGAACTAATCACGTGTAAAAATTTATGAATTTTGACAGAAATTCGAATAATGTAGGCTTAAAATTTTTGAAATTCGAACGGAAACGTTTCCGAATGGTTGTGAATAGCCCTGCCGGTACTGCTAGGTATCTACTAGTATAATATTAGGAATAGTACCTACTACTCTACTCTTACTAATCTACTAACCGTAGCTATTTACTATTCCAAAGCCGCAACAATGAATCTTATTCCACCTCCCGTCAACAATCTCCCGATCTGTAAATCAATCATCGTAATTATGACACGAAGCCAAAACTATTTTTTACCCGACGTCCCAACTCCCAGGTCGCGGGGAAAGTAATACCAGATACCAGAACAATTCTACCGGTAATTGGGGTACGGTCCCGAGAGGCTGGCGACACCTTGTGATGTGACGATGGTTAGGGAAGATTTTTTGTTATGTGACTGAGTCAAATGTTGAACAAAATTTGACCGATTTTGACCGGTTAACTTTTACAACGTGGAAATGACATACCTCAAATAGCCATGATTGCTTCAACGATAACAATGATGAAACTGATGAATGAAATGAATGATGAAAAAACAGGGAGCTATGTAAATGAGACCAACAATAACCCCCGTCTCGAATCAGTGGCCCTATTCGGAGATTTGAGAATTTCGTCTCACCTTTTTTCGTCCTTGTTACTCTCGTTTGAAACGTCATAGGTGTGAGTGTGACAAAGATAAAATCATCTCATCTCACGCGCAGGAATAGCCCCCCAGGTTACCTTCGCCAATGTGTTCAATTTTAGGCTGGAAGGCAGAAAAACTTATCACTAGCCAGCTTTATGATATACGATGTTTATCAGGACTAGTAAACATTGTATAGCATTGGAATAGTTATGCAGTTTTTTTCCTTTTTCTTTCTTTTTAACCCCAGACGCAAAAGCGACTGGGTTTTATAAGTTTGACGTGTCTATGTACGTGTATGTGTGTCTGTCTGTGACATCATAATAGCTCAAGAACGGAGGAACCGAAATTGATTTTGTTGTTTTTTGTTTGTTTGAAAGGTGAATTTTTGTCAAGTTTTTTTTTTAAGTTTTAACTTGTCTTGTTTACAACTCGGTAGAAAAAGGCAAAACACTGAATAGCTGAGAAGTGGAGTAGGTAGGCCCGAAGCAACGTGGTTGTTACGTGGATGATGAGCAAAAGGCCTATTTGAAGGTGCTCTAAAACTTTAAATAATCCTGACCTCACATGGTGAAGTGGTCAGCCCTTCTTTCTTCAGAAAGCAGGTACCTACCTACTTTCGACATATGCTTCGAAAACCTCTCAAAAACTTTAAAAACTTAGACTTTCTTAAAACTCTCACTCTTTCCGTAATTAATTACCTATCCACTTGTAATTAATTACCTATCCAGAAGTGGTGAGGTCATCCTTCCAAATTTTTCTTAAATTCGCTCTATCTTCTTCTTTGAAACGCTAGCAGTAATAAAAGGCTTCTCAAAGGCTTGAAAGCTTAATAAAACATTATACTATTACTAAGTATAGATACCTACAACACTGGAAATAAATATTGTTTGGTGTATCATAAATAAGGGCCGAGACAGACGGAGGGACACGCGTCACCTTTTGATACATTTCCGCTGTCGTTATTAATGACAAGTCATCGGCGGCGTCCCGACGGGCACCCGCCTTAGGGTTGTCATATCCAAGAATATGAAGAACAAAACCTGGGACTACGTAAGTTTTTTACGGTTTTTTGTTAAAAGAAAGTTAAAGCCAGCCAACGACTGCCTCGGTGGCTCAGTTGGTAGTGAACCTGCCTGCTGAGCTGGAGGGCGTGGGTTCGATTCCCACCTAGGGCAAACATTCATGTGATAAACATTTGTGTTTTTTCTATGTCTGGGTGTTAATTATTTATATAAGTATGACGGCGCGAGATATCATTGGATAAAGAAAATCAGTTTGAGAGTTGTTAATCGATAGTTTTAATCTGTGGCTTATGACGATTAATCGAGTTGTTTATGGTAATTTAGAGCGGTTAACACCGAATGGAGTTGCGTTTGGGATTTCGGGCGAACGTCATGTCTGTCAGTCAGTGGTTGACAGGACTGGGCTGAAAGCGGTCGCACGCAATGGTCATTCGTAAACCCATTACTCTAAATCGCCAACTATCTTTGTGATCATTCACTAAATAAGTAGTCTAAGTGACTGTATAATTAAAATAGTGAAAAGCCTTCAATGCTGTCCCCTTATTTCAACGTTCCTGAAGTTTGACGCCGACCATAAATGATAGCGAGTTCGCGGATCAGAAATCAGACACAACACCTCGGCCTACTAGATTTTCTCCGTCACCAAAAGTGGAAGGTTACAGCGCGGCGGCCTTTCCTATGTTTCTCCGACATCAATGGGATCAGATGCGACGGCGTGGCTCCTCTTTCCTACATTACCCCGATATCAGGAGTGAGATGTGAAGGCTCGGCTTCCTATTTCTCTATGTTTCCCCGACAAGTATATATTTAAAAATATTTATGTATGTACATATGTATATCAGTCTCTGAGCGCCATAGTACAAGCTTTGCTTAAATTGGGGTCAGACGACCGTGTGTGCAAGTGTCCTGAATATTATTTATTTATTTATTATTAAAAAGAGAGGTGACGTTTATGAACGAGATTCAAATGTAGGAGCCAATTTGAAACTTTAGAAATATCCTAAAACTTTAATTATGTAATAATTTACCTATCAACGTTCAAACTTTCGGCTGGTCTACTATTTTAAGTTCTCAATTTACCCCCGTGTACTGAGAATTATGTTTTGCAGCAGAAAAGTGACCAATTTAAAATTAAAATTAAATTGCTTTATTTACCTAAGTACATAATCTTTTAATTAGTTTGTATGTAAATTTTAAAACGCTTATAGTGACGGCAATTATCATTTTTTATATTTATTAAGTAAGTACGTTCGTGGGAAGATAAAACTGAAAAAAAATGTTCATTGAATTTTTTTTGGTTTAATAAGATATTAAACAGCAAAATATCTAACCTAAAAATAATTAATTAATTATAGTAAATAAATAAAAAACAAAGTATAGTAATTTTTAAATGGTGGTAAATACGAACAGGCAAATAACGTAATACACCAATCAAATATCAACATTTTACTAATGAACTGTCACAAAATATTAACATGCTTCATCTCAATGGGAAAAATAATAAACGAATACTCCTATTTTCATCCATTTCGTGTTGTTGTTTTTTTAATTGGCCTGTATAAAAATCTAGTGCCAACCCTATACGAATCGTACGTCGCGACCCGAGCAGCATAATAATAGATCGGGCCGCGGGGTGGGGGGTACACCCCCTAATATCATGTGAGAGGCGCTGGTAAATTTATCAATAGAATTATATCGCGAGGACGGCTCGTGAGTGCGCGCCCTTATATTTTATTCAGCGTGCGATGTTTCGACATTGATCTCTGTTGCTGATGTAGGATCATGGTGACCTTCGAAGGAATGGAACTCGAAATGGAACTTCGAAGGAATGGAACTCCCTCCAGAGTTAACGAAGTTACTACTTATAGCAAGGCTAGATTAAACCACAAAGAGGCTTATGCAATGCAACTTTTGACATCTACAAAATTTTAATAACGTTATTGAATTTACTAGATATACCTCGCGGTAGATAGTTCTCTTTGAAAGTTTTGTCGCAGTGATGACGATGAAGTGATGATGATGTAGATGAATCGCTCCCCGAAATAGTATTTCCTATTTCAATAAAGTGACGGATCATCTTCGCCTAATGTCAGGTTGGTAAACATTCCTTCTGCTTTATCATGGCATGGTTCGTGAATTAGTTTCTTTATTGACCTAACGAAGCGAGTTCTCAGAATCTACTGGAACATCTCAGCATTTGGTTATTCGACGATACCTTGAGCATCAAAAGTGTCGTTGATTCAATGTACATACAATTTTGCAGGCAAATACAATTTTATGGGGCAATAGACAGTGTATTTTAAATTTGGTTGCAACAACGCCTGTTAAAAAAAATGCATCAATTACAAAAACAAAATTTGGCGCCAGAGTAGACATTCACAAAAATTAATTATCCATGAAAGAGTTAGACTTTTGTAGGTAGCAATACAAAAGTTATCCGTTAAGAATAGGTGTAGGTACTTATCTAATTACTCTAATGTAAGTAAGTACGTAATGTTTGAATATAAGCCCAAACAAAATCCACGCGAGACGAGGACTGATTGTACCCACAACGATTCAAGCAGTATTTCACTTTGATTCGAAATGGTATCACGTAATTTCATCTCCCCGAGCGCTACCAGTGCTTTCTTATAAATAAACCAGCGTATAGGCAACGATAAATTTCGTTTTCCAGCGTTCGTACGTGTATCTCAGTGGATAATTTAATATTTTGTTTGTTTTAAAGGCTCCGCGATTGGTGCTGGCGTTGAATTAGTGAGTTGCTAGTAGGATTGTGAGAGGGCTGATTTATTAGTGCGCTTTCGGGATTGGTATTTTTGGGAAGAGCAAGAGAGTAATTTAATGCCTTTTGTCACTCAGTTACAATAGAAAAGACTAGTCGAACTAACTTTGTCTATGAGTTTCAGCTTATACAGCAATGAGTCAGTTTTGTCTAAGTTAAGTACTTACTTGTACTTTATGACGAGTAGTAAGGTATTTAAAATAAAGTATTTGTGTAGGAGTCGTACCTAAGTAGGGTATACTTTTTATACTAATTTTTTTTAATGTTGCTTAAAGAAAAATAATGAATACTTAAACCTTTCTTCAAAACCATAATGTAATAGCGAACTGTGTTCAAAATGAACCTGGGACCCTATTCGGAGATTTGAGATTCTCATCTCACCATTTTGCATCCTTGTTGCTCTAGTTTGAAACGTCATAGGTGTGAGAGTGACCAAGATAAAATCTCATCTCATCTCACGCGCAGGAATAGCCCCCCTGTACAGTTTCATTTATTATAAACTGGTTAATAAACAGAACACAGTCATTAGGTAGTATCTACTTAAATAGTTATGAATGAGAGTCACAGTCTTTAATACACCGTGAAGTATGACATGAACCTCTAAGATTTGATAATAAAACCGTTTGCATGCTGCGTAACTGATACAGTAATAATTGGCACCTGAATGTAAGGTGCATTGCTGAGGGAAAGTGACCTTAACTACTTTAGCCAGCCCATTCTGTAAAAAAGTAACAACTGTCAATTTCAGTTTCTGACAATGTCAAACAAGATTAGAAATTTCGTTTGTTGTGTTTTCAAAAAGTAGTTCGTATTTTTTAAATTAAATTACAATGGATTCCCGTTTGTACGAAGTGAAATTGGCCGGCCACAAGTTATTCAAGGACTTGCAGGAAACCCTGAGTGAAAATTCTGATGGAAAGTTGGTTAATTTGCTTGAACTCAAAGACGATGTTTTGTATGTTTGGAATCCGGCGGAAAACTGCCTAATGAGCTTAAATCTGAAGCGTTTGGAAGAAAGTGGCGATGAGACACCCTATCAGGTAATATATACATGTGTTACTTACATTATAACATAGTTTTGGCGCGAACCGGCACGTATGCAAAACTAAACATGTTGAGGTTATGTTTTGATATTTTGCTACCATAATAATAATATAAAATGCTCTATTTCTTTCTACTATCGATGACAAAGGGCCTTACTAATGTATGTGCTATTCGAAAACGGACACCTTTATATTTGAAATCTAAAAGTCTCTAAATTACTCATCGACTTGGACAGTGTAAGATAACATGATAATAAAAGTATATACTTATTTAAATGTACAAAATACCAAGATATTCTACATAATTATATTATATTACATAAGATATTTGCAGTCATAATATGTTCTTGTGAATTATCTGCCCAATGCGAGCAATGAATTTGAATCTAAAAGACATCTGAAAAGTTATTACATACATACATTACTAGATACCAACCTAGAAAGTAATAAAAATCTCTGTTACTTACAAGATTTTTTCTCTATTTCAGGTATGAACATAAATTACTTCAATGTAGACAAAGGAATTTACAAAACATTGTGCAATAGGCTATATATTAGATCCATTTCAAAAGCATGTCTCGGCCTAAAATTCTACAAGGTAAGAATGTATAGTCACTTTTCAAAATCCCCTTCGCCAGGGGTTGTCTACGGAAATATTTATACCAACCTGACTTATCAGTCAATGTGTCCTTATCCTCACTGTACTTCTATCAAACCTGCACCCTGCAAACCAACTAGCAGTTGTATATTAATTTCATTTATGAAAAAACAAATATGGCCAACTGTGAGTTGAACTCCCGCACGAAGGGTTCCATTCCCCTATTCATAAAAACAGCATAAAAATGATGTCTGTTGAATGGGAGCCTCCTTCAATATTTATTTCATTCTGTTTTTTTTTTGGACTTTATTCTATAGTGGCAACAGAAATGGGTCATTATAAGTTAAGAGGTACTTTCCATGGCCAGGACAAAAAAATACTTTGTTTTTATACTAACTTCCTTATTAACCTATTTATTACTTAAAACTAAATGTATTCTTCTTGCTCACTTAAATTTATTACAGAAATGTACGTAGTTTAGTCACAAAAAGTTCTAATGTAAGAAAAAAGTCTCTTCCCTGGTCTGTCCCCAAACCGACTTAATTTGTAAACCAGTTATTATGAATGTATTAAAATTCAATAATTACTTTATCATCGTTAATTTTACACACAACAATAACTTGGTCACAGTGTCTTATAAGTAAAATTAATTTTATTTCAATTTTTCATAAAAAATATCAACGCCGAAATTTGTCCTCCGGATTTCGTGTCTCGTCCCCTGGCTTTTTGTTTTCGATTAAAAATCAGTTTTGTTTTTCTAATTTGTGGAAGTTGTGATCTTGAGTGCATAGGATGTAACGTGGAGCTAGCAGCAAGCGGCGCATAAGCCGTCTGCGCAGCCATTTTAACGACAATTTCAGTCACGCCGCTCGCTGGGTGTAGAAATGTTGAGTGAATGCTGTCTTTCTTCTGGTAAGTTTAATTTAGCAATCATTTGATAAAACACTAAAATAGACTTAAATATTCACTATGAATAGTGCATACATTGTTACGTTTGATTGTGAATTGCGTACGAGAAACACTTTTACGGATATTTTAGATATTCATCGAAAATGTATCGCCCCTGGCGTATTTCCCCTGGCTCTTTTGATTTCAGGGGAGATACTTAATGTCCAGGGGAGATACATTTGTATGCGTTTTCATGAATACTTCCACATTTTTCTCTGAAGCTTTACTTGGCATTATGTATATCTTAGCTTTACAATTAAATAAGACTTTTTTACAGAAAAAATGGAACCTAGAAAAAAAAACGCGCGAAGAACGGTACGAAAAAAAAAGCATAGCAGAACGATTTATTGCATTCACCTCCTGCAATTTGGACGCATTTCCAGCCCCTACTTGACTGTCTGCCGGCTACTGTTACGACTTTACATTTCTTGAGCGATGGACCAGTCACCCAATATCGTAATAAAATGATGTTCAAGGTTTTGGCCACAAAGCAAGAAGATTTTTTTAAAAAATTATTTTGATACCCTTCAAAATTCCACATGGAATTTTCATGAAGCAGGTCACAGTAAAGGATGGAATGGGTGCTACTTGCAAGAGAACTGCAGATAGAGCAGTTGCGAGTGGCACCGATATTTCATCAATAGATGACTTAGCTAAAGCCCTTGAGGAAACCTGCTCAAATATTAAAATTTTCACCGTAGATGACGCAGACGTGTCTGAAAAAGCACCAAAATTAGGTTCTACTGAAGGTATAAAGATTTTTTCAGGTTACACACTAAAGGTTCACCAAGTTATCGGTAGCGTATTTAAACCTAATTGCCTGACATTGAAAAGTTTGAGCTGCTTCTGTGGCTCAGAGCTATGTCGTCATTTTCAGTTGGGTACTTTGGATTATCCACAAACACATCGTAAATGTAATCTACGTGCTGATGATATGTGCGGAGCTAGCGATTCTGAAAATGAACTGCTAATCAATTTCACATCTCAAGAACACAGGAAGAAGCCTCAAGAAACACTACTGCATTCTGTACCTACCAGTATTAAAACCAAACTGCACAAAGATAATTCAAAGCCCTCAACAACTGGAAAAAAAATCATTCTGCAATGGGAAATTTGTGCTGGTTAAACATCAAGAGACAAAAACAGAATATTGTTATGTTGCAATGTGCACAGGTGTTGAAGAAGATAATGAACTTCAAGTTTTATTTTGTAAAATGTGTGATGAAACTGGAGAACTGGAAACTGGAAAAGTTCAGAATTAATGATGACGATATTTCTTTCATCTCCTGGGATGAGGTTTTAAAAAAACTACCCTCCCCTAACTTAAAAATGAGAGGGCAGTGTATTTTTTATGCATTTAACGAATCTATTGATAATTATCTTTAAACGCGGGTTTTAGGAAAATAATTGTTTTTTGCTAAGTACCTTTTAATTAAAATGTTTTTAGAGTTTATGTAAAAGAAATATGTAAATACTCTTACTCAGAAAAGTTTTTGTTTTATTTTATTTCATTATTGACTATTGATAGTAAAGTTATTGATATTTTTGTTTTGATGGAAAGGGAAAGTAAGAACCTTTTAATGTTTTATACCTAGCGCTTAAGAAATATTTAACAAAAACTGCTAAAAAATGACAAGGCTGATTTTAAATAATTCATTTTTAAAATTAAAATAAATAAATAAAGTTGAATTTTAAAAATAACCCTCTTTTTAATATGTCTATCTCTCTTCCCTGTCCTTAAAGTATCCTCCCCTGTGCATTTTGTCTCTACCCTGTACTGAGTATTTACCCTGATCACTTATAAAACGAGATAAAACCAACAAATTGACTGGCCACTTTGTAAACGTTTTCAACTTAAAAGTTTCCATTAAAAAAATGTATACTTAAGTAAAAATTTAAAAAAAAATGCCATGCCGTCACTTCATACAACATATTACCTCTTAACTTAGAATGACCCAAATACATCATCTGTAAAAATTTCAACTGTTTAACTATCTAGGTTCATGAGATACAGCCTGGCGACAGACAGACAGACAAACAGCGGAGTCTTAGTAATTTGGTCTTGTTTTACCCTTCAAGTACAGAACCCTAAAAATTAGCTGAATAATAGTTCAACCACTTTAAACATTAACATAAATATAGCTTGTACATAGTAATAATAATAAATATTTGATCATTTACTCTCTAAATTCAAAATATCTCAAGAGTGTAAAGTTTAAGACTGGCAGGGACCTAGTAGCAAAATATCTCTCTATTAGTTAAACATAATCTGATTTGTAATGTGAATCATATTACAATTAATGTGTCTACCTGTTTTAACATTTTGCAATCTTATCAACTAAAAAAATACAATAATATTAAATAACAGATGATTCATTAAATTTAGTAAAGTAATGCATTACCAAAATAAGCAATCTGTCAAAAATCTTCCAAAAACTTATTTAAAAATGACAATTTTTTTTTAAATGCTAAAAAGAGCTATCTTATGCACTACTAATGGATCTTTCATGATTAATTTTTTCTTGCTTCTACTACTACTGAAACATAATTTTCGCTGGAGTGTGTGTAGTCCGATATGGTCTAGTGGCTAGGATACCTGGCTCTCACCCAGGAGGCTCGGGTTCGATTCCCGGTATCGGAAGTTCTTTTTGCACTAAATAAGTTGTTTTGCAACATACTTTTAGTTACTGAAGGCCATTAAATAGTTTTTTTTTTTTATTAGTTTCTTCACTTATTCTTATTTTAACTAACATTGAAGTGTTTAGTAAGACTTCACCTACTATGGACACTGAATGGCGCTGACTTTTCTACAATGATCTGGTCCGTACCGTGACATATTATTGAACAATTATTGCAATGATTTTTAGGTTTAGCCACCGACGCTGCGCGACCATGGACCTTATTGCGCGGCGATACGAATCGCGGTTGCACAGCGTGGGCGGATGAACCCAAAAATAATTGCAATAAGATGTCACAGTACGAGCCCAGAGGGCCTACAATGAAAACTTATTTTAAAAGAAACTGGATTATAACCTAATGCTCTAAAAAGTGATCAAGGGGGATATTCCTACACGTGATATGAGATGAGATTTTATCTTGGTCACTCTCACACCTATGACGTTTCAAACGAGAGCAACAAGGATGAAAAAAGGTGAGATGAGAATCTCAAATCTCCGAATAGGGCCAACCATGACATCTTATTACCATGATGGTTACGTTTTGTTTACGACCCTTTGCGACCGCGAATCGTATCGCCGCGCAATAAGGTTCATGATCGCGTCGAAAACAACCATCATGGCAAGATGTCATGTAGCCCCCTTGATCACTTTTTCGAGCATTAGGATATAATCCACTTTCTTTTGAAGTCGACAGGCGTTTGACCACAACTTACCTAATTTTATCAACAGTTTGGTAGATGCTACACGTAGTCCCCGGGTAGTGCTAACCGGGTAGCAAACTCTGGTGGGAGGCTTCGGCCGTGGCTAGTTACCAACCACCGGACCAAGCCATACCGTGAAATGACCTAGTCGTGTTTCGGGATGTAGTCCGGTGTAACCGTTCCGAAGACGGGTCTGAGCAGTAGCGCACTTGTAGCGCCTCACTCAACTGCCGTCTTTGTACTTGTTCACTTTACAAAACTTCAAGGCTAGAGTGAAAAAGTACCTTATAGGTCGTCGTGCTCCATCTTAGGCCACAACGTCACTTAACATCAGGCGAGTTGGTGGTCAAACGCCGACCTATTCTACATTAAAAAAAAAAATGCTAGGCACACCTTACCTAGGAAAATACTAAATCAGCCAATTGCTTATCGGCCCCTTTTTATAACTGACTAGCTCGT
Source organism: Peribatodes rhomboidaria (assembly GCA_911728515.1). Classification (NCBI taxonomy): domain Eukaryota; kingdom Metazoa; phylum Arthropoda; class Insecta; order Lepidoptera; family Geometridae; genus Peribatodes; species Peribatodes rhomboidaria. The sequence goes on along the minus strand of OU452187.1, from coordinate 13,592,826 downwards.
TTTCCCGCGGCTTCGCCCGCGTTTCATATACCTAACCTATGTTACTCAGGGATAATGTAGCTTTCTAATGGTGAAAGAATTTTTGTATTTAGACCAGTAGTTTTTGAGTGTACTCGTTACAAACATACAAAAATCCAAATATTTTCTCATTATAATATTAGTGTAGACAATTTACGTCCTGCGGTTGCACCCGCTTACCTACGGAAAACTTTTTTACTCGACTGCGCAGAAAGGAGGGTCATGTTTTTCGAGTGTGTGTATGCTCTTAAGCGATAAGACCGCCCATTGCGCCTTTATTTTTGAGTGTTTAGTTTAGATTTATTTGTATTTGGTGTCAATAAAGAGTTTTTGTATTGTATTGTATTGTAAGTATGTATGTATGTGGGTATGTATGTATGAGGTTTCTTTGGCACGCTCTACAACAGCTCTACAGCTTGATGTATTTCGACATGTGAGGTGTCATTTGAATCGTCTTGATAGAGGAAGTGACACAGGGTACAATATTTTGCAGCCGGGACCCTAACAGTTAATGCATGCTATCTGATTATCTATTCCAAATTTCACTTAAAATTCGTTGTAATAAATAATCAGTCAATCAGCATGAAATACTAACAAATTAATATGCACGACCCCGTAAAATACTTTCGTATCTTCTGTTCTATGTAGTATATAACAAAAAGCGATAATAGTTGGAGAAGGCCCGCCTCTCAAGCCAGAGGGAGCGTGTTCGAACCCAGCCGACGGCAAGCACTAATTTGTTCATTGTGTTAACATATGTGGGTATTTAAAGTAATCTGCTATACAGTACGTGGCGATAAATATTGCACATTGACTTTTGGAACGAAACTTCGGCTTCGTAGAGCGTTGTCTCTTTTGCACGACAGTTTCGATGTACGACAGTACTATGCGACAGAGATAACGCTCTACGAAGGTGAAGTCTCTTTCCAAAGGTCGATGTGCAATATTAATCGCTGAGTACTGTACGTAATTGGAGCCCGGTGTATGGCGACAGACTCGCCACCTGTAACATTTGGGGTTGAATATCGTCCGGCGAAGTGTAGGTGTTAGCCTCTCGAGGGAAAGGCGTGACGATATGTTATGTTATATAGTACAAAGTCGCTTTCCGCGTCTGTCTGTCTCTCAGTCTGTGTATCCTCTTCGTAAACCATGCAACGGATTTTGATGCGATTGTCAGTTAGAATTTTTTTAGATTTATAGGTACCGTGCGAAGCCAGGGCGGGTCTCTAGCTTTTAAAAAAAGTTTCATAAAATGAGCTTGATAATAAAAAAATAAATAAATAAATAAATAAAAAGGTATTTATTGCCAAAACTAAAAAAATAAAAAAGACAAATCACTAAACAAAAATAAATAACAAGCAACAATTTTAGTTTGGCAATTGGGATACTCTCAGCAATGTACTGCGGAGGCTGGCCGGCCGTACGCAGAGCTGGTTTTCAGAGTAGGGTCGTTGCGCCGGTTGGCGGCCTTTTAGTCGAGTTCCTAACTTTGATCCTTGAAATTAGTATGAAATGTCCATAATTCTGGTTCAGATTATTTTTGTAGGCGTAGCAGATATCATCAAGTTAATTTTCGAAACAAGTCTTGGAGGAATATTGTAACAGATTTTTTTAAAATAAATAATTACTTGAAACTTACTCAAAATGCCAGTTGGCGGCCTTTTTTTTCGGTTCGCGGCCACCCTAGAGTTAGTTTGCGGCCGCCAGTTTTACGTACAATATTGACTTACGAATTTTTACAGTTTTTTACTATTTCGTACACTTTTTACCATATAATGGTCCTATCATAAATTCCCACATCATTTGGCATATGATCGCAATTGCCACTCGAACGCCTTTACTCTTAAAAAGTACATTCTCTTCAATATTCGTCCCTTTCTTGTGGTCTAACCTAACATTACCTTCACTATTCTAACATCTCTTATTTCCACATTCAGGTATCCTAATCTACAGCATTTTCCTTCTCCTCTCTTCTCACCTTCATCTTTAATTTCTGCAACAATTCTTCCCCCTGTTCTTTCTTTCCTTCCTCTAAACTCTTAACCTCTAACAAATGCATTTATTCTTCTTCTAGACTTCTAACATACTATACTTTCTTTCATCAATACTGCATTTATTCTTCTTTCGTTATTAAACACATTACATAGCTATCTCATCTACAAATAATTAAATAAAACAATGCATTTTAAAATCAATGTGTAATGCAACAAATTAAGTTTGGTTAATATTAACATTTTGTTCTTATTATAACTTTTATTAGACTAGTATTTTAAATAGTCAAGATTTTTAAATATTAACATCTTAAAAGTAACTATTGGTAATTAGTCTTCAACAATTTCTAAACATACATATAATTACGCCTCTTTCTCATAGGGGTAGGCAGAGAACACTTCTCTCCACTTGCTACGATCCTGGCACACATCTTTTGCTTCTTCCACTTTCATGAGTCTTTTCATACACGATTGTCGGTTACCGGTACTCTTGACCTGGCCTTTCTCTAAGCGTCTTCAATTTGGTCGAGATACATGCGCCTAGATCGACCCTGACCGACTTGCCCTGCCCATCCACACTCGCCATGTAAACCTGATTCGTCAATCTCCTTTTATTCATTCTCTCAATGTGTTCATCATCCAGCATCCCTTTCTTAATCTTTACCACTACATCCTCTACCACACCACAACGTTTTTTAATGTCGTTGTTTCTCATTTTATCCATCAGGATCACTCCAGCCATACTTCTCAAGCTTCTTATACATACAACATTCATTACTTTCATGCTTCTTCTGCCAGACCCTACATTCACTTCCATACATAAGAGTGGGGACCACTCTCTATGTACAGCCAGGCAAGCTCTTTCAGAAACATTATCACTGTGCATAAAGCTAGACAAGGCCCCATTCACTCGATTTCCTGCTAAGATTCTATAACAATTTCTATAACCTGTAATATATGGAATACGAGCCTTGGATACGTTTTGTTTGCGACTTTTCTAGAGGTTGGGGTTTATACAGATGTTGCTCGAACACTGTGTTTGGATCTATTTAAATTTTGTTGTTGGTGGATGCGGATGTAATTGTCGAAGATGATGATTTATTTGACAAAACGTCACGAAAATCTTAATGTTCTGTTATAGTTGGAATAATTGTAACATCATCCAGATACCTTTGCTGGCAAATGACACTAAATGACCAAATTTCATTTTCGTTGTCCGATTTTTCTGTGGTAGTAACGGGACTTAATGGCAAGTTGCTTTTTAAATTTGACACTTGAGATAATATTACTGAGTCAGTATCACGATTTTCAGATCCCAAATGCTCTTTTGGGATACTATGTGGTACACTGTGATACACTTCGGTACCAGTTTCCAAACTTCCAGGTACATCTGCGACCTGGATTTGGTGTATCTGTTCCGTGCATAGAGGGCCGTTATTCAAATCTGAGTGAAAATATAAAATAACAGAATAATGGAATAATAACAGAAACAAACATGTGAAAGAAGTGGCCGTAAACTGACACCTCTATTCTCAAATCATCAGATATCGGCCGTCTATTTTTCATATGATTTTCGGACGGCCGCGAACCAGATTTGTTTTGTTAGCATGTGTTAGTTTGCGGCCACATTAAAGCTATTAATGGGTATAATTATATTTTGGCGGCCGTAAACTAAACATATCAATTAAACCAACCCCGATAATAAAAAACAATTGCACAAAGCGAAGCTTTATTTACATTAATAATTGGAAAGAAAGCAAACTTATTTCATTCAGTGAGCTAGTGCCGCGGCCACCCGGCCGTATACCAACTTTACTTAAAAATGATTGTGTTGGTTGGCGGCCACCAAATTAAACTGATATTAAAGTAATTTACTCTCGAATTAAATGCAAAATTACATAAAACAAACAACTATGATCACTCAAAAACAATCACACTAGTAACTAAGTAGTCGTAAACTTAAAATACTTGCGTTTGAAGCGGGACCTGTTTGCTATTTTTTGTGCAGGTTTGCGTACGTATGTGCGCTGACAGCGCGGCCGGCAAAATGGATGATTTATTTCCGGTACATAGATTAGGCTAACAGACTTATTTGAATGGGCATTACATTCTGCAACTATCCAACTGTTTAAAGTGCCACAACATGTTGGCAAGAGTGAGATAGAATTCTTATTTTTGCAATATTTATACGGTTGGACCTCTAAAAGGCCGCGAAACAACGCAGGGCCGCGATCCAGCGTAATGACCCTATCCCAATGCTCGAACTAAGATGTTAGTCGAGTATAACTAGTGAGTACGGATTTAACAAATACAGAAAGAAAAAGAAAAAAATAATAGGCAACATTAGATATGTGTCTTACTTTAATAATACTATTTTAATAATAGTAATGTTACATTATTTTTTTAACCGACTTCCAAAAAGAAGGATCTTCTTGATTAGACTGTTGTTTTTTTTTTGTATGTTACGCTATTATACTCCGCCAATCGTGAATCGATTTTGATTATTCTTTTTTTGTTTGGTAGATTTTACTAAAGAGGTGGTCCCATATCAATTTTATCGAAATCGGTCCAGCAGTTTTTAAAATATGAACAAAAGTCCAAAAATCCTACTAATATTATAAACGCAAAAGTTTGCAAGAATGGATGGATGGATGGATGTTTGTTTGTTTCTCTTTCACGCCAAAACGTCATAATTTAGCAATCAATGTAAAATCAAAATGTTTAAATTTCAACTCATTACTTAATTTTATTCTGTTGTTTTATGCTCGCTATTGATAAATTAACTTGTTATTAAAATGCTCCTAGACATACATAATATTGGAAATTAATACAGATCTGTTTTAAGTTCACTAAAATTTTGTACTATTTTATTAATTTCTGTAATGTGTGTTATGAATAAATAAATAAAACGGCTGAACCGATCTGGATGAATTTTGGCACAGATATAGATTGTAGTCTAGAATGGCACATGGGATACTTTTAAGCCGCGGGCGAAACCGCGGGGCACAGCTACTTGTTTATATGGATGACGAATTACAGGATGGGAGGTCGGTTTTTTTAGCTTTGCTTGTTATATTATCTTAACATTAAAAAAAAACCGAAGATGCAGCACTATTATGTCGCCTGTCCATGTTAAGGGTGTCGTGTAAAGGGGTGTGTATTTGTCCGGAGGGGTGGCTCCTGTACTCGCCACCACCGTCTTAGAACGGCGTCTTTAGTACGGAATTAATTAGAAAAAGGACAGAGACATAACTACTTAAATATAATAGTAAACAATTAAATTTAAAAACCCCCAACATCGAATAACATTAAACATAGCTAAGAACACTCCCGACTAATTCACCTTTCAAACAAAAAAATCAAAATCGGTTTATGGTTTTGGGGGCTGAGCTACCCACGTCCGTAGGAGTGTACTCTATTCTGATTCCCTACACGTGGTCCCCGGGTAGTGCTAACCGGGTAGCAAACTCTGGTGGGAGGCTTCGGCCGTGGCTAGTTACCACCCACCGGACCAAGCCATGCCGTGAAATGACCTAGTCGTGTTTCGGGATGTAGTCCGGTGTAACCGTTCCGAAGACGGGTCTGAGCAGTAGCGCACTTGTAGCGCCTCACTCAACTGCCGTCTTTGTACTTCTTCACTCTAAACTTCAAGGCTAGAGTGAATAAGTACCTTATAGGTCGTCGTGCTCCACCTTAGACCACAACGTCGCTTAACATCAGGCGAGTTGGTGGTCAAACGCCGACCTATTCTACATAAAAAAAAAAAAAAAAAATCCATTCGGAAGGTACGATGCCACAGACAAGGGCCGCGACGCTCTAAAATTTCCATACAAACGCGCTTCTCAAATTTCTTAAAAACCATTTGTCAGATTATGATGAAATTTAACATGTACAATTAAATTAACAATATCTCCTCCCCTATGTTCTTGGTTTCTTTAAAAAACGTTCTCAAGCTAAAATAGAGCTATGAAAAATTTCCGCATTTGATTCGTCATTTTCGACTGTTTACTCAATAGACAGACAAAGCAAATCGAAAAACCCTTTACATAGGTAGGTTGTCTACATCATTAGCTTTTAAATTAATCCATAATACAAGGAACATTCTTAGTTATTTAAGAATGATTAGAAAAGTGCAAAAGTCATAAAAAATAATTAAATTCCACTTTGTCAGTCTGTAGGTAACTTTAAAGTCTTGTCAGTATCTTTTCTTGATGCTCTCTTCGCTCGTCATCTTCTTCTAGACGAAATGGTTATGGAAAACCTTAAGCCAATGCGAAGTTAGTACAGTAAAGTGGTCGCCGGACTCTTAACTGTCGAAATCCATCGAAGAAACGAGGTAATAAAGAAATTTACAAACAGACACAAGATGCGCGCGAAAAACATAACACTTACTGGTAGTCGGGTTAAGTTATTAGTACCTGGATGGCCGAGCTTTGCTCGGTATTTTTTTTTATTTTTTAATTGTGTTTTTTGGATAATAAACAATTGATTTTAGTCTAACCTCAAAGCAAACACTCATTGACTTCGTGTTACTTAACAACGCCATCTGCTGTTGTGTCGTTAAAGCAATTAGTTGCTCACAAAAAATAGTAGTATTATTATTCGCCAATAGATGTCAGGAAGAGTCATATTTTTCAGTTGAGATTGATTATCGATAAAACACGAATAAAATGATATTTTCTAAAAATGATTCCTAGCTAGATCGATTTATCGCCCCCGAAACCCCCTATATACTAATTTGTATGAAAATCGTTGGAGCCGATTCCGAGATTCCAATTATATATATATATATATATACAAGAATTGCTCATTTAAAGGTATAAGATATGGTTTATTCTCATTTTCTTAAACACTGACTAACGTGACGCGATCTCTTATTTCTTTTTTTGCAAACTGACTTGACAGCTTAAAAAAGTTATTATGATACCTACTAAAAAAATACTCTATTTAGCTTGTCAAGTTTTTTTTTTTCATTTTCGGGAAAATATAAATCTGTATTTTCTTATGCAGCGTCTCGCTCGCTCGAGACTTTCCACACTGAATCCTGAATCGCCATTAACTCGCTTCGAAAAATAAGCATTTTTTTTCTTTTCCATCCACCTAGCGCCATCTTAGCCGGAAGGCTCTCAACTCAGCTCTTCAGGAATTTGCCTTTCGTTGAAGTTTACAGAAGAAATTAGTAGATTAATATCATAGGAGAAATTGTATGCTTAGAACTTGTTTTTCGATGGTAAAAGTTTATGCATCAAACAATTTTTTTAGCGATAACATGAATGAGATTGAGTAAGTATTTCAAAGTGATAAATATTTATGCAAAAAAAAAATAGTAGGTGATTTTCTTTAAAACCAAAAAAAACTTTCGAGAGTTCAACGAGGTGAAAGCAAATTATATTTAGTTTTTTGTTCTAGAAAATAATAATAAATGAAAACGAAATTACTTCTAAAATAGTAGTAGGTACTTACTGCCTGCAAAGCTTAAATGAGTCGATAATTAAGAATAGAATGTCGTTATTGTCATTACTTATGTAACATTTGCTTTTTAATTATACTTAACTAAAACAAATTTAAAAAAGATTAACAATAATGCTCCTAAAATAGAATCGTCAAAATTCAGTCACAAAAAGTTAGATAAATTAATTCTTTTTATTGATATTATGTGCCTCTCTCCAAAAACTACAACGACAATTATATTGTGAAGCTATTGATTTTTAGTTACTTAGTGCTAGGCCATAATTTGTGAAACACATTTTTAAAAACTATAAGCCCCTCAGTTTCTTGCCTGATTTTCTTGGTAGTGGCTCTTTTTCAGAACAAGGCGGTAAAGTCATTTCTATAACTTTGATATTCATAAGTGTATCTTCGATACCCAATCGAATAGAGAAAAACATTGACTTGACGTTGACTACAATTTTATGCCAGATTGATTCATGACATATACATATGTACGTAGACATAAGTCGAAAGCCATCGGCAGATACGCTCCCAAGACGACTAATAACTTACAACGCAAGCAATGTGCAGTTAATACTGGCCGGGAAGACGCCGCGAAGGGCCAAAGGGGACGAGATATATTGTCTCGCGGGGACTTGTTTATCTTCTCTGGCCGTTATTAAGACCATTGTGTTGTATACGTCGATGATGTTCTGATGGTAAGTGAATGCTTGCGGTATCATAACTATTCACCCGTTATAATGGGTAATGGAGATTTAGGAGGGTTTGGGAACTTGTATGGTTTATTAGTTTGCACTACGTATATGTGTCCACACATGTATGTGTGCTGTACCTATGTGCTCTGGTTAAATTGAATCTTGAAGTTCAAAGTTTGTCCTATCCTATGTAAATACATACGCGTTTCATGACATCCTACGTAATAATCACGTGAAACTAGGTTCTAGAATGTCCTAAAAGGGTAAGTAATGGATCATCGAAATTCAAAATACCGATATCTAATAGAAATACCAACATTTGACATAATCATGATAAGTATAACAATCAAAACAAATAAAACTCATTTGATCTAATTTTAAAATACATAACAACTTGAGAATACTATTCACTAAATATAAAAGACAAAATGTTTACTTCGCAAATGACATACCAAAAAATAAACTTAAAATACACCAGACATACTAATGATTAGATCGCATTTCAAAAACAATACTTATCAATACACCTACACTCTTTAGCGCTCGCCGGCCGCTACCGCGACTTTTCGCTTCGCTCGTTCGGCTCGCGCAGTGTGTTGTCGCAGTTCTAACTTAACCTAACCTAGCCACAGTTTTTTATGTTGGTCACTCTCTTTGACATAATCATCAAAACTATCAAACAAGTTATATTGTAATCTAAACTAAAGCAAAAGTATTGTATGTTAAATAATTATTACCTACATCAAATAATTCTATCTAATCTGAGCGGTATGGCATAATAATGGTATGTAGGCTGAAGTTATTTCACGCCAGCACGGCTAAACAGATCTGGATGAAATTTGGCACATAGATAGATTATAGTCTAGAATTGCACATAAGGTTTTTAACCGCGAGTAAAACCGCGGGGCGCATTTGGTGTCAAATAAAATTATTAACACGTATCGGTATGTCAAATTTAATGTCTCTTAGCAGTGAGTGGTATTGAAATGAAAATATGACAAAAATATTTCGATCAATTATGACGCACCCGTCCTTGAATAATTTGACAAGCCTTCTTTTGTTTGTCTTCGATTCTTATACCCGATTTCATCAAGCATCCGCATTTCGATTACTATTTCACTTTTCTCAATAATTTGTGATATGAGTACGAAAATCTATCAATCAAGTTAAATAACTTGATCAATGATAATTGAATAATAAATGAGTCAATTTAAATAACTTTGACGTTCATAAGTGTATCTTTGATACCTAAATTGAATAAAAACATTTTGACTTTTGACTTTGACTTTATCACTATCACTTATGGGCATATCCGAATTGGGGCATTCTGGGGCATCTGCTCCACCCTGATCCCTAACTTGAAGTACAAAATGTTAGTTTTTCAAGTAAAAAAAGTAGGTAAGTACATTTACTTCTGCTCCACCATTAAAAAAATCACTATTACCCCACGTCTAAAGAAAGTCTGGGTACGTACGCTCACGCTACCTTTATTGAAAATATCCTGTTTACTGTTTTGATATTTCATCAAGAACATTCAACGCGCTCGATAAATCATCAGTAACAAAGTTAAATTCGATACAAGAAGTGAGGATCCGCTTCAGTTCCCTGCTGCTAGTAAATCACCAGACTATCGGGACATTATTAATTAAAATCCTCGTAAGGAAGCCCTCTCACCTGTCCCTGGGCGCAACTACTGTAGACAAAGGCGGACAAAATGGTAACTAGACTTTACAGTGTCTAAGGTTCGCAAAAAAAAATGTTAGTGTTAAGAGTCAGTAACTGCTTCTTTAATTATTTAATTAATTAAGGACTAGCTGTACCTCGCGGTGTTACCCCCGGTTAAACAGTTGCCCATGTGCCATGCTATAATCTACATCTGTGTCAGATATCATCCAGGATCCGTTCTGTCGTTCTAGCGTGATTGGGTAACAAACATCTATCCAAACTTTTGCATAAAAATAGTAGTGTGTGGTATTATTTAGAAAGATAGGTAGATCCTACTAATATTATAAACGCGAAAGTTTGTAAGAATGGATGGATGGATGGATGGATGTTTGTTACTCAATCACGCCAGAACGGCTGAACAGATCTGGATGGGCACAGAGATAGATTATAGTCTAGAATAGCACATAGGATAATTTTTACCGCGGGTGAAATCGCGGGGCGCAGCTAGTCTTTAAAATTTACACCAAAAATTACAAACAAGCGTAATATCGCTTTGAAAGTAGTGTAACACCTAGGAATATTATGTACCTATTTAACAACTGTGTAATTTGGTTTTAGAATGTAAGACAGCATTTTTTTTTACATGGGGACTAGGATATGACTTTGGTACATTCAGAATTATCCGAAATTTCGGTACTGTCTCTAATAATGTTCCGTCGATACGCCTCGGGCTACTAAATCCTTTTGAGGGTAGTCTAATCCGTACAAGGACTATCGATACAAGAAGCCTTTATGTTAATAGTTAATAGATTTTGTTGGTTGGACCATGTTTGGTTAAGGTGTTCCGGATTTAAGCCGAAGGCGCTGAGGGATCGTTTGATATTGCTACGAAATAGTTTAGAGGCTCTGTAACTTTTTATACATCGAGTTTTTAATCGAGATGTTTGCGCCATAAAACAAGTCGTCATAATTATCAGCAGAAACCAGAACTTTACTGAACTAAAGCCCAATCTTCGAATATCTACGCTAAGTTTGCCGGTTTATTACATACTAAATGGCAAACGTTTTAGTAGTACTGTCAATCCATCATCAACTTTATTTTAGACACTCTTACAAAAAGACATCAACCGTGTCTCATCCCCTAAATTTCTAATCAAGAATTTATGTTCTTCAAACTACTTATTTTCCTCCCAACTAAGATTCCAACGTTACTCCTTAGAAACAGGAGAAAGATCGGGACCAAACAAGTTGAACAAGACTTTTTAATCACAGATAAACTTTCCAAGTTCCGCGAACCCAGCCAATCTTCCACACACAATAAATACACCCGCAATCGGAACAAATGGACAGGCGGCAAATTAAACCGAGCCTCGGTACGGTATTTCGATTCACATACATTAGGCACATCGATCTAACACGTCTAAACAAAGGCCTCGGCGAAATGCTGGCGAACACGCGATCGTCTTAACTTCACCCCCTAAAATCTAAAGGATCTCTCTTCTTCTGCAGAAGCAAAATACACCATACCACTTTACAATTGAGCTGAAAATCGTTTACGTGTCCTATTAAGGGACCTGTAAACGACGGAGCATGCTACACTAACGCGTAACAGGAGTTAAATTGTTGCGAATTCTGTTTAGTTTGCTAACGAAAATAAGTTAATTCTTGTCGAAAGTAACTTAAAATAGATGTTAACCGGTTTGGCACTTTATAAACGCTACAGTAGTAAATTTGTTTGAATCTGTTATTAATGAATAAACAGTACTTTTTTGATGCGCAATTACCAATCTCATTCTCGCTCAATGCAAGGCGCATACGCCTCTTTGGTCCAGTCTTAGCCAGATCTTTCATAAGTAAATGGTATCGATCAACATTACTTTAAATAATAATTTAGCAAACTTCAGGCTAAGTAAATTAAGTTAATCTGTTTCTAGTAGAATGACAAGACGACCATGAGCCACAAAAGTTGCACATAAAGCAGTATTCATGCCATCTAGATTTGCGAGCTACCAAAGACCTTTTGACCCATCTCAGGTAGAAAGTAGTCTCATAGCATCTAATAAATCTCATTGTGCCAAGAAAGTTAATTAGAAACACAACACAACAACATCACAGTCGTCATTGTCATTATTGACATCGTTCCCATTGAATTCAAAGCATAATCAATACCTAGTACTTGCTAGTGCCTAGTGCTTGCACAGATAATACAGAATGCACGTTCGTAAAAAACCTTCTTACCCAACGGTGTGAGCCGCGACCCTCCTTAATGCGGCCCGGCCAAAAACAAAACAATCCGATGCTCACCTCTCCGCGTCCGGTTCCGTACAGTAAATTTACATTCCCCGCCATCCATCCCAGAAGTCCATCCGGGTTGGTAATAAAACGATCTTAAGGCACGGAGGAAAATGTCTCGGGGTTGGTGGAACGAGAAACAAGCGAGAGCGACTCGGTGTCTCTTTTAGAAAAACTGTCCGGATTCGTTTGCGAAAACAAGGCTGCCTTAGTCGATTGGCCAAGTCAGACATAATTCAGCTTTGGATCGGATTATCAGTTATCGATTGATTGGGATGATTATCAAATTTTAATGCATATTCAGGAAGAGTGAAGTTCGCTATGGTCTACTATGGGTTTATTATGTAGACTTCTGTTCTGGTTCCTGTCTGGTTAAGAAAATTCTAGAGTAAATGAGTTTGACCTAGAATACAATAATCTTTGATTACAACGAAGAACAACTAAAAAGCTGCTCAAGTTGCGTAATTGGAGTTGGCTTTGGACTAACGTTAAGTATAATTTTTAAAAGATTAGAAACCGCGGATCTTTTATAGTTCAGTTCCATTTCCCAATTGCCACACAAGCCTCCCAAGTCTTGAGATACAGCCCCGGGCCACCACTCCTCGCCCGTGTTTACAGGCTGATCCTATCTGGTAATTGTGACAATATTTGTTCTAGCCATTTATGTATGGGAGGCGATTCAGGCAAATTGGTGTTCAGGTGAGGCCACCCCGAGTGGAATTGGCTATTGAGCTGCTGATTAGATCGAAGGTTGTTTAGACGGGACGGTGGGTAGTTTGAAACTTTTGGAGCAGTTATTAATTTTGAACTTGGAACTTGTACGTGGCCCGTTAATGGTCCAAAGTTTTGTCTTAGCTCTGTCTAGTTTTCCATCGTTAAATATGTACAGTTTCTCTCATGCCTCACACTATCTATGTCTCATGTGATCATGCACTAGATCCGTTTTTTTTGAATACTTCACTTTAATAACGTCTCTAAATATTAGATTTTCTCCAAACCTTACCTATAACACTTTTTCTACCGAAACCGGGAATCCACTATAAGTATAACTTTAAGGCCTTCAAGAAATTTTAGTTCAATCTAAATAAAAGCACACTTGGAAATTCACACAGACAAAACCAAATCTCACAGCAGATTTTCTAAGAGAAACGTTAAATCCAGTGACCATGTCGTAACAACAAATTGTTGCAGATTTAGCACCGCCTTGGCTCCGAAGGGCGGAGGTGAAAAGTACACCTAAGTTCAGATTAACAATCGGTCCGGGCGAAAGGGCTACTACGCCGGCCAAAGGGCAAATCCTGAGCTATAAATTGTACGGGAAAGACCATGTAGTACATATAGTACGCCTACTTACTTGTTGGGGGACTTGGTGTAATTTCAAAGAGGAATGACATTTATTTGGGGCAATACAAGACTGACCTAAGGGAAGAAGGAAGTAAAAGGTAAAAGAAACGTTTTATTTATACTAAAGACTATTTACGTCACAGAAAATAAGAAGAGGTATTGAATGAAGTTGATGATTTTGTCGTTACAAGCTTATAGTTTTTAGTAAACACAGAAAAAGTTGCAGCTAAAAAATGAGTTTTGTATTCCGCGCATTGAATGTTAAATGCTCACAAAGACAACTCAAATCCATAAAGATTAGTCCTAATTATCATTGGATACCACCTAAGCCGTAAGCCATCTGCTTAAGGGATCCAAGAGCCATCCAACCCGAGCACCTATTTAAGCAATTCCCATCATAATACTGACATTATTCCACCCGAAGGTTAAGGAGTCCGGCCGTAACAGTTAATCACTTCCTCTGGTCACGGGTCCGGATCTCGTACCGTTCAGTTCGGACTATAAATCGGCCAATGAGATGTAGTGATTTAATCGGAAACCTCGAGGGCCCAGGAAGCCCATTAAATCGTATGGTCAAGGGATAATTAATTCTGTGGTAAAGTCCACTGAGATTAATGGCGGTTGGAATCGAGAGCTCTTTTCAATGATGTCGGGAACATGTTTATTGTTTTGTTTCGGTAATTCGATTAATTGGGTAAGAGGAAATGACAACAAATAAAAGAGCAGTTAATTGCATGGAAAGATTTACTGATGATTCCGAATTCCGATGAATGAATGAATGATGAATTTACCGATGAATTCCGCTGTAGTCTCATCGTCATTAGTTTCAGTCGACAGCAACCATACATGCTGTGCTGTATCGTGTCGCTAAAAGTTCTATGTACATTTGATCACTACGTTCGGTCCTTTTGTAGTCTTCACTCACAAGTCTACTCCAATCGTTCCTCCGAATCGCGTTCAATGATAGTCTTAAATAAGATAAACAAAAACAACGTACACGTCAGCAGTAACTTATCCAACTTGCATCATAAAACAAGGTCTTAATAAAGCAGAGACGACTCTTGTTAAACCCAAGGACCACTATCATCGTAGCCGTAGCACCTCACTTGCGCAACTTAAATAAAAACAAAATTATTTTTTACACCAAACAGCGCCACCCTCGCACTTACACGAACAAAATCCAAAATGGCGTAAATGTAAAAACGCACATCGTCTGTAGCACTTGAAAATAACATTTTAGCAGTATGGACGTTGGAAGAAGATTTCATTATTACTTCATCAGTAGTTTTTGACCATCTACGGTCAATCTAAAATATTATATGGTAGCAGTACCCAATGCCTAATGAGACCCTTTTTTCCAAAACGACGTAAGCCATTTTGTAAAATTTCTGTGATGAATATTATTCTTCAGTTTAATGTATAGATGAGACTCACCCGAAACAATTTCGTATAGTTTTTTTCCAATATCTAATATAAGCATCATCAGTGTAATTGTAGTCTGTCAACTTTTTCTGATATCACAAACTCAATCTGCTATCATCGTTAGTGTGCGTCAGTCAATCCAGACCGCTTCCACTCAGTCCCTTTACTGTTAGCTACGCAGTGCTTGAAGCGCTGTTCTTTTCCCGCCTCCAGTGTCGTTGCCTGCATTAAATCTTAATAAAACCCTTCATGCATCGCGAGCCTGTGCCTTTGATTTCTCACTCGGCAAACCGCGTCTGGTTGCTATCAAAGAAATTCACAACTCTTTTCAATGGCACCGATATAATGTTCACAAAGAACGCCTTAATTGATCCCCCCGTCGTTTGTGGCGCTTCGAGAGCTGATGGGTGTGCGCTCATTTGGATCACGATTTTTGAGTATTTATTAATGCTTATAGTTGAATTGAGGATCAGCTCTGAATAATGCTACTTGTACTGGTAGACAAATATGAGTTGAAAAATGTTATTGTTTCGTTTGATGATAGATTGTATTTTTATCAATTTCATTGTAATTTTGCTACTAGCTTTTTGCCCGTGGCTAGGGAAAAAATGTTTAGGAGCGGTTCAATAGTTTCGGGGATTACACCCGACAAACAAACTTACAAACTCACAAATGTATAATATTATAACCTCTTTATAATATTAGTAACGTAAAGAAATAGATATCTAATCTAGATATCATTGGTCTAATCCACGAAATAATAAATAGTAAATAATATGTTAATAATTTGTAACAAGCCAGGTTCGCTGCGTCTTTATCGATATAATAACAACCAAAAACAAAACTTACGCGTTCTCTTTCAATTCTAAATCTCCCCTTGATTATTCCACAAAACTCTTTCACGTCACACACAGTACTCAAATAAAGCGTGTACACAACAGGCTCCTTTACAGTGGACAGTATACCTTCAATTTACTAATACAAATAGGCCCCGTCTGGACCCCGAGTCCCGACGCTACAGGCGACGGTATCAAAAGAGGCCAGCCATTGTGTTCTACCCTCAATCGCTGCCTCGATCATTGGAAAGAAAACACTCATCTATATTTTAAATAATGATCACGGTACAAGACGCAGTGGAAAACTGAAAACAGTATACGAGTATAAACACCAACGAATTTTACGATCCGAAAAAATCGGTTTTGTGTATGGGTTTGGATAAATATGTTGAGGATGCAATCTGATGAAATACCATAACTACAAAGCTACAAAGATGTCCTGAAGAAGTCCTTTAAAGCTCTGATTTGATTGTCTATGTGAGATTTGAATTTTATTATTAATTTATTTTAACTATAATTTAATAACAAAAACAATGTATGACGCCACGTATGATGACAAAGGTAAAATGTACATACTCTGTTTCAAAAACTTATAAGTGAAATAAAATAATAAGCTGAAAGAAAACTGCAGACCGCAAAGAGCTCTAGTACTGGTTCATTCCTTAGCTGTAGCCCCCCCAACAAGGGACGAACAAGCGAACAATTGACCTGTGATGGATTGTGCGGGATACAGCCAATAAATACTTCGGGAGGTTGTCACCTTTGTGCCCTTCAGATGGGGTCGCTGAGAGGTTCGTGATCTACTTGAAACTACTTGAGGAATTTTGCAGCTTTTCTTTGTGGAGCTAGAGTTTCATTGTCAAGGTTTAAATTAGTATAGTAGACCTGTATTCTAAATGTCCCTAGCAATAAAGACAAAAAAAAATGGTACAGTGCGAGTAGGTGATGAAAAGCTGGTGTGTATAAACATATAATGGATATGAAACATTTACATCATAATGACAAGTCCGTGAAGTTCCTAGTTCAGTGTATTAATTAGTAAGTACACTGTTGGTTAGTATTAGTAACTCTTCATATTTACAAAGCAGAATTCAAAATCTTTGCACAAATTCAAACCCTTCCATACATATATCAAAAACATAGCATCGTTCAAAAGCCGTCTCAAAACATTAAAACTATCCTCACAATCTGCACCAATTAAACCTAGAGCCATATTCACAGAGCTCGAGTCGTCCCACCATCATTATAACTAGCACACAGCAATAAATGATCACACGTACAGGGACAAAAAACGCTAGCGTGGTAATGAACCCCCTCCCATACATCATTAACTGGTACTGGTAGTATAGGAGTGTAGGAGGCTCGCAAACAATCCCGCTCTAGTTTCACCGGGTTTGATACTAGGCAGTGGAGGATTCGTTACACCGGGACCTCGAGTGGCAGCCATTGTGAGTGGAGAACGTCTGCTGTTGTGTCCGAGATGTGGATAATTGCCCCCGCTGTGGGGGGCGACGCGAATTGAAGACAACCTGACCTTGTTTAAAATGTTTTATTTTCGTAGTTTCGTATTCCCGAAATGGGAGCTATTTGGACGGAAATAGAGTCGGTAACTCGTGGATTGCTCTCCGGATTTTGCGACAGTTGGCGTTTTTATTTACTTTCATTATTTTGAGTTACTTATTGTTTTTGTTTATGTAATTTTGCAGTTTTGTCATACTTAGTGTTGTAACGAATATTAAGCCGATGCGCATTTTGGGTGACTATTTGTGTCACTCTTGTAATCTCAACATCTTACTGATTTTTAAACACTTCTTCAGTCTATTAGCCTGCACTCTGAACGCTGTACTAATTCTTACTCTAATCTCAGGGTGAGTATGCACTAGAGTAGGATTTACTTGTAGCAGAACATCAAGCCGCTTTAATATCTCACCTACCAAAGAACTTAAAAATGAGCCAGACGCTTTGCTACAACTTCATTTGTTTAGTTACAAGCAAATGCTCTAGTTCTCTAGTCTGTACTAACCCTAAGCTATAAACTTTCTTAAGCTTTAAAATCTTTATCTTTGTTTGAACAGCTTTATATTGTTCATAAACAATAATTACACGAGTAGACTGAACAACTTACAACTTTCTTGGGGTACTTTTAAATGATCTAAGCCTACATCATTAATCTTACATTTTCCATATATTCACCGCTTAACCACCATAACTTACCATCCATCAGCCCATTCTGAACTGTAATTTATAGCCGCACCAAACGACACTGCCCTTTCAATCCGCCCTAATAAACTGCCGATTCCACTTTATATGTATTTAATGGTCTCCCAAATTTGCGTATTGTCTCCAAAGATGGTTCACGTCGTCCCTTGAACAGGTAATGCTTATTTATCGCCACTAAAGGAGCGGGAACAAAGAGTCTGAATAGTTGGAGGTTAGAGGTCTCCCTTAATGTTATGATAGTTTGGAAGTTATGGCTGACATCGGTTATGGGTTGTTAAATGGTTGAGGTCTCTGCGAACATGGCTTTAGAGACAGTGAGATTTTGTTGAAGAAGTGGGATGCTGTAGAGCTTGAAAACTAGGCGAGACTAAATGTTTGTGAAAAGAGCAAATCGATAATTTGATGGTAAGACAATAATCGAATTAAACAAAAGTGTAATGCGACTTCGTCAATTTCATATAAGTAAACAAAAAACTTTAAGAAAAATTGTCGAATTTGCTACAAGACGTTTTAGCAAAAAATATCATAATTCACAGTTTTCAGAGGCTTTTTATTATTTGTTGTGTAAAAGCCTCTCTTATTCAGCGTCCAAGCAGACGTATACACAGTATTTGCACTCATTGGATCCAGGTTCAACGGCATTTCCGTTCATCTTTACACTGACCAATTTTATAAATAGCTATCGACATGCGTGTGACTCACGTGTCATTCGGTGATTGTGTAGCTTTTTAGTAGTGAAAGAATAAAAAAATCGTACCAGTAATTACTTAGATTACTCTTAGTTCGGATGTAGAGCATCCGAACTTAACATACAAACTTCACCTCTTTATTAACCCTTAACTCCTTTTCTGTAGAAAAATGGTGTGCTATTTATTTAATCATCATCAGTGAACCGATTGAGTTTTGCAATGAAATTCGGAAACACCTGGGGCCGTAACCGCTAGAGCGCCGTCTTGAAGTCAACAATGCCTTTCCGACGGGTCTTTGCTGCACCGTTATTAAAATCTCGTGAAACAATCGAGTCGAAAGCGCACTTCCGCGACTGTGTACAGACTACGGGATTGAGAGAATACTGGTATCGTCGAGGTACACTTAATACGCTATATTTCGTACTTGGGTAGAAATGCAACAGAGATGGTAGAAATGCGGGTAGTTTGTTTTTAGAAAATGTAATGATGATGATGATCTAATTTGAAAATGTAAGATATATTTGATGCGTTTCTTGTATAGGGTCCGCCACATAACTATTTTTTTAAATGCAATAAAAAAAAACTACTGAATATTTACGGATTGTACTTTCAAATATAAAAAGAAATTTGAGAAAATATTCAGTAGTTTATTTTTATAGCATTTAAAAAAAAAAGTTATGTAGCGGACCCTATATAAATGAATTGTGTAATAATATCAATCCAAACCACTAGCTCCTGCAAGGTCGCTTAAGGCTTTTTTCATCGACTGTATTGTTAAGTTTGTGATGTGTGTATACAAATTAAAAACGTTTTTGAAGAAATCTCTTGGTAAAGTCACCCAGTGTGAACCTTTACAATGCACGTAATATTAATACCCGAGAAGTCGATGGCAACACAGACCGAACGGATCATTAAGGGATAATTATCATGCTCTCGACGGCTCAAGGACGCGCACTCGGAAATCTGATTCTGTATCGCTGAATTCGCGACCGGAAGCCGGGAGTTTGGTGAATAACAGCGTAGTTTAATTCTTATGTAGTAAATGTTTCGTGGTAGCAGGGGAAGTTTGTGAAGTGTTTAATTTTGACCCCTAAAATAGTTTTTGCTGCAAACAATCAAAATGATGAATTGCAGAGTTTTCTTGTTCAATCGACTGAAGGTAAACTAAGAAATAATTCGGAAAATACATAATGTTAGCTATACAGTTTCTCAAGGTCGTCTCAGGACCTTCCATAACATCAGATACGATATACCGCAATCTAGTTCTAATATTTTTAAATGTTACCTAGAGCTAACTAGAACAAAATGCTGTGGAACCAAAATAGACTTTCAGTTTCAGCTACGTATTTAAAAGCGTTGACGGATAAGAACGCATATAATATGCACACGTATCAGCGACATGGTCAAACACCGGGATCACAAAGGCGAAGGTCCGAACCGAAGCCATGCATCATTAATGGCACATACGTCCACCATCTATTGTTGCACTATTTAACAACTACCCTCAGAATTTAAACGTACGATTGTATGGAAAATACTCGGCAACTCTTTGTGGTAGCGGTGTGCTTAGAACAAATAAAACTATTGTGCTACCGAGTATTAATTAATGTGAATTTTATATTAATCTCGGAGGTTGAGGTTCCTAGGAGTTTGAGTTTTGTTTGGAGTGCGCCTCCCACGTGATTGAATGGAGGGAAGGTATGTTTTATGTGCTTTGCAAACAGAGGATTGTAAATAGTTTTTGCTGGGCAAGTGACTACTGCTTGATACTTATGGCTGTAAATGGGTATGCACGTACTCGTATGTAAAAGACTATCTTTGAAATAGTCGTGTAGTACTAAACCTATTTCTCCAGGTCTAGCGTAGTGACTCAAAGTAGATCTTGGCATTCGAACTAAAGAACGCCATCTCTCTCGAATAAAGCGGTTCATTGCTTGATTGTCACTTTCAATAATTAATTACCGATTGCCTCTGGCATCAATAAAAGTGGTTTTCACGCTTTATTCGTGCGAGCGGTAGATAACAAGACGTTGATTGACTTGTTTTACAAACTATAAATAAAGCCTTATCTTTTACCAGTTTTGCATAATCGAAGTAAATAGCTTCGTTCCGCGATTTCAGTATCGTCTCCAATTTCCACCTATTCAACATTATCCTTGGTTCCTTCTCTGGCACCGTTCCCAATGTAATGGGATTAAATCATGCGACATTAGCGCCGTCGCCCGTTCGGCCGTCGCCGTAAATAATATTCCTTTTATTAAACTCGAGATAAATGATTATAGACTCCGCTGTCCCCTTGTTTGTTACGTGTAATGCGGTAGCTAGATGAGGTTTCTCGAGTAATTATAAGAGAAACGTTGGGCATATTTTCCTTATTGTCGATAGGAGCTCGTATTGTTTAATGACATAATTTGAAAACTGGCGCCCAACGTGGTGTGATGGATTATGAACTATAGTGAAATCTAACAAGAAATTATATACTTCTGATTATTATTAAACGGTAATTTGAGTCGATCTATATAGTTTTACTACAATGTAGATTATAATTCTTTGTAAAATTATTTTAATCTAAAACAAAGCAATGATTTGGCGCCCAACGTCAGGAGATTACAAAATTATTAACTGTCTTTTCCAGACAAGGCTATCAATTTTTAGCATCTCTGACGTCACTCACATTGCGTGCCTATTGTCCAGTATTGGTGACGTGGCCAAGTTTTGAGTAATAGCACTTGGTATAGATAAACTCCAGAGACAGTGATGAAACTTTGTTATATAGCCAAGATCTCGGTTCATAAATATCATATTTGGACAATTATAAAGCTTACATTACAAAAAAAGCTTAGTAATTAGTATTACCAAGATAATGACCATGAAGATATTTACATTTTTTTTTATCTAAGACTCAAAAAGCTTAGAAATGCTATGCGTACTAAGAAAAAAGCAGAATAGATC
The DNA here is from genome assembly GCA_911728515.1 of Peribatodes rhomboidaria. Lineage (NCBI taxonomy): Eukaryota > Metazoa > Arthropoda > Insecta > Lepidoptera > Geometridae > Peribatodes > Peribatodes rhomboidaria. Next base: position 13,571,251 of record OU452187.1, on the reverse strand, counting down.
TCGATGCAATGAAAATGTAATAACACACAAATATTTTACACAGAATAATCTTCGTATTCTGTTTCCATAAATATGCAGTAGCCAGACGACAAGACAGCAAATATGTGAGCGGGCGTGGTCCTTTAGTTTCAGATACATCGTTAATCATCGCCTAGTCCCCCGAACATACCCGATACTGGGCTAAGTCTTTGTTATTAATTTGCTAACATGTCGCCAAATTGTGCGGACATTTCATGAATTATTTGGAATTTCCGTATGGAGAGATGACAATACAATTGATGATTAGTTCTATACAGTTTCAGAAGTGGTATGCAAAGCGTAAGGACGAATGAATATAGGGATGAATGGACTTAAAGTTAAAGCAACATTCGTTTTAAATGTGCTGTTATTTATGATCGGCCAACATGTATAATTAAATAATGTAATACAATTAATAATAACAATACAATAGATAGGATAGGTATATGGGTAATACATTGCAAAATACTGGCAATTCCTGCTATCAAAAATTCAAGGAAAAGCGATTTTTCTCCATAATGAAAAGCACTAGAATGGACAGTGGGAGGCAGCAGGATAAAATCGGGAGGTTTTTAATTATGTTAGTGAACCGGGGCTTTGTCCCGGAACGGCAGTCGCGATAGCTTTTTTGTTATCGCCCACTTTTTTAGACTTGAAACGAGCACTAACTAGGGCACTTCGTAAATAAATTCTCGAATATTTTGTAATGAAGAGACTGTCGACGCGAAGTGGTATCGTAGTGGATTTTCAGAATTTATAGCGAAAAATGCGTCTTTTGTGATTTTTCGTTGAATTGTTAAGATTGGTTTTCTAAAGTAAAATCTAGTTTATGTCATATCTCTTCGCTGAAATCTACTTTCCCTGTATCTAGATTCGTTCTTTTCATCTTTCGTTGCTGCATTCTGAACTTTCCAGACTAGAAATTTAAAGCTTTTATTAATCGAATTATCCACTCAATGACCTTCACCGCTCTCCACGTCATAATTAACATTACCAGACAAATATTAACACTCGCAGGTAGAGATGATTGTTAACCATGTTAGTTTCCAACTATCGCACAGCATCAAACGAACTTCAGATTTTGATATTCACAAACAGTTGTATGTAATCTCTTGCGGGGTAATGCGGGGTAATTTTAGGCATGTCCCGAGCATTGTTTGCCCCACTCGGACCTCTCGCGCGTAAAATTACTATCACCTACCACCTTAGGTAAATATGTCGACAAGAAATTTCGCTTTGAACCCTTTCGGCCCTTTGTTGTATACAACTAAAACTATTCTCTGTTAATCTCTGGATAAACAGTGCTTGTTGATAAATTAACGCGTTATTAATATATGTTGCCGTGACCCCAGTACCGTTGGCAGGTGTCCCCTCAGGCGCCGTTCCCCCGACAAAAGGTTAAGAAACGACAATTTAGGGTCAACTGTAAATATTGCGGTTATTCCGTTTTTGTGATGTTTAATAAATTATACGGGAGACGTGTTTGTTCTGCTCTCATTATGTTTAGGTCTTTGAATGTGGACTGTTTAACGAACTAAGCCTTTGACCTGTTGAACGTTTTATTATGTGCTACTTTTCTGTTGGGGCTTGAATGGTATGGAAAAAATATATTGTGTTTTATTCTAGTTGTTTAGTACCACACGTAGTCTGTTTATTCAATAGGATTTACCGAGGCCATCAGCGGCTTATAAATTCTATCACTTAGCTTACAAGACTGGCACAAACGAGCAATCAATCACTTTATCATCTACGATGTCATTTATTCTTTGTGAATGGTTTGTCCACTCTCAGTATGAGCTTTTGCAAACTTTACAGCAACGTATGTAAATCTTCGGCCACATAATATCCAATCCTGGCCCAGCCAAGACAACAACGGTCGCTTTATTAACTGCAACGTAGTTTAATAAAGCCTTCAGCGCCCGAACAAAATCTCCATTCTCCACACTTTAATAACAATATTCATCAATAACCTTAACGAAATTAACAGGGTCCAATAAGATCCTCGTCTTATCCCCGTCCATATTGCATTCCGGGAATACGAGTAAGTAATCCCGGGCTTTTTCATCCTCTAATATATATCTTGGGCTAATAAATAGGAGAAAAAGTCGGTCAGAGTGAATCCCGGGGACGGTAAGTGAGTGCTTTACGTCATATCCGAAATCCCGGTAAAGTGAGCGGCGGGAAATCCCGCGCTGTTCGATGGTGGGCCGTCGCGATCTCTGTAATAGCAATAGCTTTGTATTAAAGCCGCCGAGAAGACTTCTTAGGGCTTGGTGCAAGGGACAGAATTCGTCCCTGTATGACTATTTATTTATTAAAACAGACGAACGTTGCTGTCCTGTCAGAAACTAAAATACTGCGGAACGGTTAACGGTTCAGTTTTGGGATCCAATTCAATCTTGCAATTAACTATTAAAATACAAGTTATGAACACAGAAATTGAAATTACATTGGGTATATGATACGTGAAATTATTTGAGGTTGAGATGTATAGATGCATAGAGGTATGTACCTACAAGTTTATCTTTGTTAGTTTTTTGTTTTTATCCGGCTGCGCAAGAAGGAGGGTTATGTGTATGTATGTATGTAGGTATGTATGTATGTAGCAGGTTTCTTTAACACGCCCTTCAGCCTAAACAGCTTGATGGGTTTCGACATGTGAGGTGTCATTTTAATCGTCTTGGTCGTGGAAGTGACGCATAGGGTACAATATTTTGCATCCGGGTTTTTTTTTTGTTAACCTTTTAACAATGTTAATTGTTCGTTTTTAAATCGCTCGTCGTCCATGGCTCCTGTCGCATCACTATATCGGCTCGGCTTAGCGCTTTTTCATCAATCCTGCTTTATTACGGCGGATTCGCGTCCACCGGCCGGATGCCGGTCATTTAGCCGGACCGGGCTGTCTCTATTACCGGCGGCCGATTCCATTCGTATCTGTCGCTGGGAACCGGCCGGAATCCGTCTTCGGGCGTCATCTACCCGTTTACGACTTTCGGACGAATTCCTTTTTTTTCTCCTACCCTCCATTTTAAGCCAGTTGATGTATAACCGTCCGCCATTGTCGGTTTGTTTTCTGTTCGGCAATTTTTAAAGGGATTACAGGACGCGGCCCCGGACTTGATCACGTCTTCGCAGCTGCCCGCTATTTATGAGGCCATATTTCACGGAATATTGAGTAAAGTGGCCTTTAATCTACTGATATAATGGTGGTTTTGGTGTTTGTGTAGCTCGCGATACAATTGCGCTTTCGTTTCTTATTGCCTTGCGGATGTTGCGGGATATTCGGAGGGGTCATTATGAACTCTGAAAAAATAAATGTGGCGAGCAAATGGAAATATGAAGTCAGCTTTGTATCCCGTAGATTTTGTTACCACTCCTGTAGTCTAAAATTGAATCTGAAAATGCATGTCTTGAATAGACTTCTTTAGGGTTCGTTGAAAGAAATCTTTTCGACTCTTATTTCCAAGCCAGTCAGACACTTATACGGACTCAATTCTAAGCCAAATATTGTGAAAAATATGCTTCTGTTTCTGACTAATTCTTCTAGGTATAGGGTATTTTTCCGATCAGGGTGGTAGAGAAGTAATTTTTTATAACTTTGACGCTCATAATGTGTATCTTCAATACCCAATTGAACGATGACATTTTATTTAATTTGATTCAGTGTTTATTGCGTCGATAAACTTTTGTTAAATCTTCACGCCTTTCCTCCAAAGGGGTTGGCAGAGATGCAATACAGCACCCACACTTCGCCGGACGATATTCAGTCACAAATGTGACAGGGGGCGAGCGTATCGCCATACACCGGGCTCCAGTCTTGTAGCAGATGACATACAATACGCACATATGTTCACACAAAGAACAAATTGGTGCGTGCCGTCGGCTGGGTTCGAACCCGCTCCCTCTGGCTTGAGAGGCGGGTCCTTCTCCAACTAGGCTATCTTAAACTTTTTTCAACGAATATAATATCCAGACCGCACCTATAACGCCAGGCTATTAATTCCCATTGATGACATTCACATTCACCATTCAATTCAATTAAAACTAATAACAGTAAAAGGCCCAAATTAAATCCCACAGGATTGCCTAACGATCACTATCGCTAATATAACGGAATAACGGTACAAATACGTAACGGCCGTATCTAAACGACATAAATGATAGGCTTAGGTCGGAATCGATTGTAGTTATGGTTGGGGACAAACCACACTATTAGTGGGTAGCGTCGGAGGTAATTTTCGATACGAGAGAGGTCTGGACAATCGTTACACTAAATGGTATTCAGCACTGATAAACAAGAGTGGTTCGTTATGTTAAAATAACGGCTATTTTTTGCAATTTGTCTGTAAAAGAGTTAATAAAACTCTTTTTTCCGAACAAGGCGTTCGAGTCTATTATAAAACTTTGACGTTCCTAGGTGTATCTTTGACACCCAAATCGAATAAAAATATTTTGCCCTGACTTTGACTTTGACATTGTATTTATGGCCTATACGTATTTCTAATTTACTACCGAAACCTATTGAAAGTATTTAATGATGAGACTACATTAGCGGCCTTCTCAATAACTCGGCATATCGCGACAAGTGTAGCCGGCTAGTTCGCTCGGCGATGTATCGGGTGAATTATTACGTCAACTCCGCAGAAAAGCAACGAGTCGAACGCTCACGTAGACAAGCAAATCACCGATAACGATGATTTTGGCGCGACAACGCAACACGAATCGCGCGCAAATGTAGCCGTTCCTTAAGAATATACTGTAACAATGTTGTTATACTCGTAGTAAACCCGCCATAGCTACATAGCTACTAGTTTAGCATGCTTGTCACCTTAGCCCAAGTAATGGGGTAGGCTGAAAACCAGCTCTGCGCGGACGTCTTCAATGCAGAACAGAGCTTAACCTACTCCAATTATTGCCAACACAAGAATTATCCGACTAATATTATAAACGCGAATGTTTGTATGTATGGATGGATGGATGTTTGTTACTCTTTCACGCCAGAATGGCTGAACAGATCTGGATGAAATTTCGCACAGAGATAGGTTACAGTCTAGAATAGCACATAGGATACTTTTTAACCGCGAGTGAAACCGCGGGGCGCAGCTAGTACTTTGATAGTTATTAAATTATTTATTGTGTTGTAAATAATTTGGGCAATAAATCACACGGAAAAGTGAAAAGTAATGATGAATGTTAAAATTGAAAGTATTTTATTTAGGTGTCTTCCAAGTCTTGAGTGAATCAGTACCTTCTAGGCAAGCATGTTCCTTTGCTTAACATAAGGCGAGATGGCGGCCAAACGCGAGCCTAGTATCGAAAAATGAATAGTTATGGTCAAACTTCTCAATTCAGCACAACGCCCCGTCATGATGACACCGCGCCCGGACGAATCGAATGCTATAATCGAATGTGTCGCGCCCTGCCCGCTAATGGTATTAGCTTTATTAATCATTTGCCATTCGTTCCTCGTACGAAGGCGGTGCTCAAACTTGGAACTGGTGATGGTCACTGCCGTGAAATAACTGCATACGGCACATCGCATAGGGGAGTCTGTGGTGTAACGTATGCCTAGTCCGAAGTAAAAAAACGCGTGGTACTAACAGTCCTGCTGAAAAACCATTTGACGATTTAATCAGTTCCAGAAGCTGTCGGTTTGAAGTTGGTTAAAGTCGGCTGAAATTTTTTCTTATTTTTAACACATTCGTTTTAGAAATCATCATACACTATAATCATGAGTACATCGCCACGATACTAGATACCTAGTTGACATTTCAAAATTTAACACCTTGTCAATATTTCAATCGAGCCAAAATCGAATTCGAATAATTACCACTATGTTGTATTATTTTCATTGTAGCTATTGTTTTAGTCTTATTTTGACAAGTAGCCACAAGGCTACTCAGCAAAAGGTTGAAAGCCACTGGCCGCTGTCGTGTATCGTCACCTCCTAGGGCCGGCGGGAAAGATATTTGATTAGCGACCACTGGCCGCCAGGGGGCGCGTGTGATACCCCACAATGTAACACGCCTGATGGAATCTATTCTGCTATATGATATTGATAGTGGATAGTTTTGTTGACAAGAAAGTAATAATAATAAAACAAAGAAAAAAGTTACTCACGAACATCCTATTGAAATCGGATAGTTAAATAATTTTATTAAACCATTATTCAGTTAAAAAGTTTCACCTGTACTTTTTTAAGGTGCCAGCGGAGTGTATTTTTGTAGCTCTAGAGACTTAAAGCTATCATTAAATTTATCTTATCTATTTTTAATTTATCTTATTTATCTAAAATTTGTAGACGCGTAGAGCTGCCTACGCTCGTAGCTGTGTAGACGTGTAGATCCTACGAACCTCTACAAGCTACGACTGCTACGGCGTTGCCGAAGTGCTCTCCAAGAAACAGTAATGAACCGAAAAATCAACTATAAGTACTCCTTATCTTTACCTACAGCCCAAATATTTAAGGTTTCTATAAAGTCAGATTGAACCTAAGTCCTAGTTGAATCTTGGTTAGTAGATTTTCATTGGCTGAAACAATTTAGGTGCACATTATGGAAACTGACGTGGTTTTCACACAATTTATTTACGATTATATGACAAGGGAGTAACTCACATATGATTACCGGTTACTACGACTACAAAGCGAGATTCAGCCGCGTGCGCCCTTTCCCCTTGAAAAAGATCACCGAATGCAGTTAAAACTACGTATAGACTTAGCAACCGGCTTAAATCATACGTAAGTAATTTCTGTATCATATAAATACAATTCACATGCAATTGGCTGTTAATCTATCAAAGTTTCAAAATAAAACAGGATAACATCGAGATAGCAAGATAACTCAACCTTTTTGACTAGTTGGTTAAAAACTCGTGCGCGATACCCCACTAGTACTGAATAATGCTAATCAAGTAGTTTCCCCATCACCAATGTGAGGTATGCGTCAAGCAGCCAAGTAATTAGAAAGCATTAATAACTACATCAATTAATGCCCGTTTGATGGGTTTCAGGGCGGGGCGGCACAGTATGTCCACAGTAGGAAAACTAGGCAATTTTCCACTAATTGATCCTTAAAAAATCTGTGTAAACAAAATTAACAATTAACACAGTCCCACTGTAGTCCCAAGCCTTAAGAGTCCGGCGACCTAACTAACTTCGACCTAGGCGACCTAGACTAACTTCGCATTGGCTTAAGGTATTCTATAGCCATTTCGTCTAGAAGAATAAGACGAGCGAAAAGAGCGAGTAATGATACTGACGAGCCTCTACAGAGTGACAAAGTGCAATTTAATTTTTTTTTATGACTTTTGCACTTCGGTAATCATTCTTAAGTAACTAAGAATTTCCCTTGTATTATGGATTCATTTAACAGCTAATGATGTAGACAACCTCCCTATGCAATGGAATTTATGATTTGCTTTGTCTATCTATTGAATAAATCAGTCAAAAGTGACCCCTTAAAAATGCGGATTTTTTCATACCTCTATTTTGGCTTGAGAACGTTTTTTAAAAAAAACCAAGAACATAGGGGCGGAGATATTGTTAATTTAATTGTACATGCTAAATTTCATCATAATCTGACAAATGGTTTTCAATAAATTTGAGAAGCGCGTTTTTATGGAAATTTCACAGCGTCGCGGCCCTATTGAAGAAAGCTGTACAAAAACAGCCTACTGTGTTATTTTCACTGTGACGCAGCCACGATAGCCGGCGATTAGCAATGGACTCGACAATTAGCCGTTAATTGATTACGGTCGCGCCTGTTTGTCTTCTAACGCGCGATCAGTCGTTAAACTATCGCGGTTACGAGTTGGAACATGCTATTTATGAGGCGATGAATCGTCAAACTTTGACATCTGGTATCCATCCATCCATCCATCCATCAGCCATAGGACGTCCACTGCTGGACATAGGCCTCCCCCATAGATCTCCAATAAGACCGGTTGGTAGCGGCCTGCATCCAGCGCGATCCTGCGGTCTTCACAAGGTCATCTGTCCACCTTGTGGGTGGACGTCCTACGCTGCGCTTGCCGGAACGTGGTCTCCATTCGAGGACCTTTCGACCCCATCGGTCATCAGTCCTTCGTGCTTTCTGCCCTGCCCACTGCCATTTCAACTTGCCAATCCGCTGGGCTATGTCGGTAACTTTGGTTCGTCTACGGATCTCCTCATTCCTGATTCGATCTCGCAGAGAGACTCCGAGCATAGCCCTCTCCATAGCTCGTTGAGCTACTAGGGCTTATTAATAAGGCCCATAGTAAGAGACCACGTTTCATCTGGTATAACAAGTATCTATTGGCAACGATGATCGCTTACCAACAGGCGGCCCGTTAGCTTATTGGCCATCCAAGGCTATTAAGAAAACGTAGCCACGGACTCTCAGACGTTACAATCCTAATCCTTATCAGATATTATAAATACGAAAGAGTTTGTTCGTTTGTCTATTTGTTAATTTAATTAGACTTAATCGATCGTCATGAAACTTTGCGTAGACGTTGTGAGGCGTACAGAAACGGTACATTTCATCTCAAAACAATTAACTGTGGGAACAAGTGAAACAGCTGGACACAGCTATGACAATGTACAATGGATATCATACAAAATTTCGGCAGTTTGTTATTTCGACACGTCACCCGCTTACTTCAATGGATCTTCTTCATAAAGCGCCGAGAATAAATTTAAAATTTAAAAAGCCACGACAGCTATTTTCATGAAACGTTTTTTTCATTCAAAAAACACTCTCGACTATTTCACCTTTCAAACAAAAAACAAAATCGGTTCATCCGTTCGGGAGCTACAATGCCACACACACACATACACACACACACACACACACACACACATAACACACAGACACGTGAAACTTATAACACCCCGCCGTTTTTGCGTCTGGGTGTCAAAAAATACCAATAATGAAAACCTAAACTGATCAAAAAAGTCTTTGCACTAGTTTAAAATTTTAAAAGAAGGTAAATAGACAAAACACTATACTACTTATAACCAATACGAGGCTATACGAGGTACTATAAACCAATACCAAAAGTACGTTTATTAGTAAGGGGTTAGAGTTTAAAATGGTACTAATTCGTACATTCATGTTCAACAAAGAAAGTTGTTCGCCGCCATCAGTAATTACTGAAAATCCACCAAAAACCTGTATGCACCGGTTACGTACAGACATCGCGCATGATTCCGCTGCATATTAGATTTAATGGCGCGCTCCGAATGTTTTAATCACAAATAAGGAGGGGTTTCATTGCCGGATCTGCCGAGCATTCGTTTGTGTTCGAGCTCTTTTTACAGCGCAAGCTTAAAAATGGTTTTAGACAAAAATTTTAAAAAAATATGTCGTCGTATATAAAACTGTTAGGTTGTGTGACATGAAAGTTTTTAAATTCAAATTTTGTTATTAAATGGAGCGTGATGCAGCATCTGGAATCATAGAGTCAATAATTGTAACGAGAGAAAAATATAACAAAATAAATGCTTATTAATATGAGATAGTTGTAAAAATGAAATGTCCATGTTATTTTTAGTCCACTACCTGAAAATATTCACATTGACGTCGAGTGAATATTGTTGATATTGTTGTGGATTTCATGGAAAAACTTGCTAGAAAATTGTTCGTAAAAGTAGATACTTCATCCTTATTTTCCATTCATCCCAGCCATGATCAAAGCTAATTCCCATTGAAGCAAATCGCAAATGTTTTTTAAAAATGTTCGCATCAACGAAACAGGACCTTAATCAGCTCCAGCGCTCGACTCGCTCGTTCAAAGCGAATAAAGATATCTATATTCATTAAAATTTAAAACGCGAGCAGGTTATAAGACTCAAAAGGAGGGCGCTATACCTATATCTGACTATATATGTAGGTACGTTTATGTGGAACCCTTTTACATAATCAGATTATGCGATAGCTGGCGATTTTGTACTAAAAGCTGCACATTTAATAGTTAAATCACACTATTATAAATGCAGAAGTTTTTGGCAAAGCATGTGTTTAACTACGTTAGTATTTCTTCACGCTGAGCTTAACGGATTTTGTTTAAATTCGGTATTTGGTTGAAACTTATTTAATGAGTCACTTCAATGGATTTAGATGCAATTCGGTATATAACTAGCTTATTCCAAGGATTAGCACATAGGGTATTATTTATTGTGGAAAAATAATTATTATTGTAGCATAGCAGGAACGTGGTTGTGCTAGCTAAGATTAAATATATTTTTTTTTTTCGTAGACTGAACTGTTGTTTTGGTACTAAAAATACTTGCCTGTTCTTCTGAGTAGAGGCTTTTTGTCCGAACAAGGCGGTCGAGTCTATTTAAATAACTTTGACGTTCATAAGTGTATCTTTGATACCTAAATTGAATAGAAACATTTTGACTTTGACTTTGACTTAGTTAATAGCATTGAATTTTTGTTCACAGGTAAGTTTCAAGTTTAGTTCTTTCAATGGGACTATGGGTGTGGTGTGATGATGAATTAATATAAGTACGAGCTTCACACCGAGACTAAAGTAAGTTCTAGAAGTGTAAGGAAGCTTTCAATGATGATGTTTATGGTATCTAATATCCTAATACTGCGTGACCATATAAATACTGTTCTTATTTGCTAATTTACCTCATGTAAAGACCATAGAATCGAATGATAATACTCAAATACAGAAGTATTATTGAAATACTCTCAGTATTTAAGAATTCGTAGACAAAACATCTCAGTAAAAGCTGTTCATGAGTTGTATGTTGAGACCTGTCAGCAAAAAAAATCTACGATGCAAGACTGCTTGCGTCATTTGACTATGCATGTCTGCCCAAAGTACTCCAAATAATTAGTCACCTAAAACAAGAACCAATAGCGGAGCAGCAGAAACGTAAAGCCCTTTAATCAAATAATACGAGAACTGGAATCGGGGCATAATTTTTAGCACGCGCCGACACCGCACCACAATAACAATTACGATTCAGAATCACGCACCCGTCATTACACGAGCGTTTTATCTTGAGACGCAGAAACCCCCCCAACCCTTTCCCGTCTAATCGTGAATTATATCCCGTAATAAAATTCTTTAATCAAAGAAAACAACCGGGGGCACATTAAGGCGTGCAGCGTTCGCCACCTCCGGTCGTTACCCGGAATATTTACATACATGTGTCATTACATTACACCCGACCTCCCCCTTTAATAATTAAGGGTATAACGGAATCTTAGCGTCTTATTACGCGTACGTAACGATATCCTTTAACAGAAAATTGTAAGTGTCGTTAGAACAACACCTCTGTGTGATCACCTTCAAAGTTGAGAGAGCGTGGAAGTTGAGAGGCGCACGAAACTTAAATGTGAAATATCCGCTAATGAATCAGACAATATTTTAAGGCGTGGGGGCAATGAAAACCCCCCAAGCGTTAATGTACACCGACACTTTGTCTCCGCGTAAGGGCGGGGGTGTGTGGCGATGATGTATCGATGCGGGATTCAGGAGATGGGTTAGGACTTCTCTGGTCGCTGCTAAAAGGTTTTTGGAAGCTTTCTGATTAACAGACATAGCTGTTCGTTTGTTGGTACTTACTGTATTTATCTGGTTGCCTGTTCGGTATATAGGTACAAAAGTAGTCGTACGAAGATACAATTTTTTTTAAGATTAATTTTCTAAAATATAGAAATCAATTTCAATGCAGTTCAAATCCCGAACGGCTAATCGAAATATATTTAAATATTAATTTCGTTTATCCATAAATATGGTGCTGCAAGCACGTGACACAATTTTATTGATACATCAATAAAACGCAACTCATTGCACTATATGTTACTGAATTATAAACTCGTCTTTATCATTCCAAATTTAAAACATGATGTTTGACGTTTGATAAATAACAATTTTGCACCGTGATTCCGACCTTCTTAGCTATATTACAAATTATGAAATTCAATGAAATTATGAGAAAAAATCACAACAAATCATTATCGATGTTATTAACATAAGACGTGACATCTCTACCCCAGCCATTCAGTCATGGTCTGTTTTGCCACAAGTGGGGTCGAAATTATGCCAAGATGCCGATGGTACACCTCGAATTCTTGAATCGGGCGGAGTACTGCTTATGTCCCTTTGTAGAAACTTCGCGGAATTCGCTTTGTGGATGCTAGTCCAGTAATAGGTATTTAAAGACGTTATACGCTGGCTGCGGTTAACTTTGAACGTGTGCTGTTGACGGCTCATCTCTTTGAACTAGTAGCATCACTATTTGCCATAATTAAATATTACCTATACATAGGTAGAATAGCAAATAACACAAAACTATGATATAAATGTATCAAATAAATGTGTTAAATTCAATTAGATTTAGAGAGTTTAGAACAGTATTCGATTTGTAGTTGACACGAACTTTTACGATCGAGCACTTTCACATGTGAAACAAAAACACTTTACACAAAAAAAAAGTAAAAGTTGAAGTTATGAAAATGAACGGTGAGTACATGATGAATCATCACGTCTTTTTTCAAAATGACAAAACTTTAACCATAAGACGCCAAGACGTAACATGCGAGACGCAGCCGCGCGCACGCACTCGCCTTGATGAAGATCGCAGAATGCGGTCGAAACTAAGATAATAAGGTAAGATTATGCTATCTTTTTTTTTAATGTAGATCTCGGTTGATTCTTTTATGTATCTACCTCGGTTCCTGTGCTAATCGACCGATTTATTGCAATTGTGACGGTATCGTCGATCCATCTCGCAACTGGACGACCAACACCTCGCTTGGCTTCGTCCTAAAAAAGCTGAGTCATCAAACAATCGAAATGAATCATCCTCATTCTATTTTGTAACTCTTAGCAGATTTGAGGTATTTTGTCCGAAATAAAATAACGTGGGGAACGAAACATTTTTTTTTCGTTGGCCGCAAACTTGTCCTTACCAGGAAGAGATCGATCCTTTGCCTATGAATTCATTATACTGCTATTCCAGATCAGGTTCGTCCATTTTCAAGCTGCTTTTCCAAATCAGTTGGCGTTTCGTACCATTCTAACCTTTAAATATGATTAACAATGCTGATTCCAGTTGACACCCGTAGGTCGTACTCGGCCTCGTGTTTGTGCGTATGCGTAAACCCAATTAGCGAGATGGTAATGAAAGGCGGGCGGGAAGCGCCGGCGATCGCGCCCGGGACTCTGGAATCAATAAATCAACGCGGCTCAAACTGTTGGCGGTTTGCTTGTTACTAATACACACTGCTGAAGAATTTGGCGAGCAAAAACAAGGGCAACAGCAAAAGCGATATCGTTTAATGGTTGATATAAGCAAGGACCCGTACGAAGCGTTTTCTGATTTTACTTTTATTGTGCGAACCGCTAGAGTGTACCACACTCTAGCTCTGCCAGAGAGTGTATTACCCGATAGTTATAATCTGGGTGTCTTTAAGTTTTGATTGTATCAGTTTCATCTAGGCAAGATTTGTCCTTTCATACATTATAATGTTTTAATACATGATATTTGTAAAGGTATGTTTTATGTTAAGGTTAGGTTAGTCTTACTAGTAGTTACCTACTTACTCTGGTAACATCGCACCCGAGCCCCAAGATACAGGCCTCGAGCTTAGTTTGAGACTCACTGCGAACCTCTATAGTTTAGATGATATAGTAAATCCTATTTTAAGTTACCCTTAAAATTCTTTTTTTTTAAATAAATATTTGATTTGATTTTATCGTAGGCTCGCATCAATGACCTTCAACCTTACAGATCCTAGATTATTGGCCCCTCTCTTCTCGACACCAACAAACATCACAACTCTAATATTTATTTTCAAGAGACAGGTAGATGTATTGTGCTCTTTCGTCTTCCGCTTGCAGATGCTATTTACCTGGTTTAAAGAACCAAGTGAGTTCTATCTACCTCTAATCAAGCCACCAATTCTCCACGTCAGTGTGTCACAAATGTATTAACCCCCGAACTTCCATACGAGCACTTGTAGGAGTTGTAGGCAGTCGTTCGCAAGTCCAAGCCGCAAAGCGCCCTCTGGGGAGCACCCGAGGCGGTAGCGGCTCGGATACGCGTTATTGTCTCGCGAGGTATCAAGTATATCGACGTCGAGGTACCGAGGACATTGGATAAGATACATATGTCGCAGGCGAATTGTAAAATTCGCCGCTTTACAAAAAAAGTGAAGGCGTTTTGTTGTATTACAGCTGGTCAACGTTTAGCTGGTGTGTCATGTCATTGTCATTTGCTATGTGCGAGGTTTTTTAAAAAGGTGTCTTTATTTTTCTCATTTAGCATTGTATAGACAAGAATATCATGATTCATGATAAAGTTACAAAAAAAAAATAAGTAAAAAAAAACTTCATTCAGAAAATTGAGATTAAATCAATAATAATTGCTACCCTAAACGCCAATACAGGACTAAAGGAATCTGCCACCTACAGTTCCGACCCCCAGCAGTAAATATTAAGTGTTAATAACGTCGCTGACACCCCCCACCCCCGCCAGATCAAAAATTCACCGATTCGTTACGCCCAAGTTGTCACAGAAGGGTTGAAATTAGGGATGTAACTGTTTACCGGCAACTATCCGGAAAATACATGCACAGGCAGAAAAGTTGTTGAAGTTGAAGGCAGGCAGGCACTTACATACTTGAAAGCTTATTGCAAAATAAGTTCGTGAAGTTTTTAAGCTACAAAGAATCCGTAACTTTTGAGTCATACCCTGATGCCTGTAACCACTATGGCATAGGCACATTAGAGCGGAGGCGTCAGCAGTATGACATTGTACTATTACACGACTTATTTTCTGGAAAAATAGACTGCAATGAGCTCTTATCTAATGTATCATTACGGATACCAAGTCGCCGTTCGAGATACACCACGCCATTGTTTTATGTTCCGTCTGTTCACTCGAACTATGTTCGAAATTCTATTCTTTGTCGCGCTGCTCAAACTTACAACAAGTTATATTCCGACGTGGATATATTCCACCTATCAAGAAGCGTTTTAAAGGAGAGGATAAGGAAGGCTGACAGGTCTGAAAGGAGGTCTGCACCCTAATGCATCACCATACTCCCTTTCATTCTGTCTTTCTCTCTCTCTCTCTCTCTTTATCTCTCATACACACTCTCAAACGCACACACACACACACACACACACTATGCCTGTATAAATTTTGGAATCCTTGATTGTTAGTTTAATTTAATGTTTATTGTCGTAACGTCGTAAAATTGAATTTATATATTTATTTTTATAAAATAATTGTAATCAGTTTTGGCCTTATTCTAAATATTGTTATCATTGTATCAAATATTACTATGTAACGCTGTCGATTACACAAATTATTATTATTATTTTTTTTTTTTGTATCCTGCTACATAGCAATCTGTTTGGTCTAAACAATAATCTAATGTGCTGTCTGATTTTCATCGGTAGGTATATCTTCAGCAGGGGCATGCACCCAGTGGTGCAGTCCTCATCTGTTGTCTGCGAATCTTGTCGCTAGTTCGGGTATACTGTTTCTCTTAAGGCGAGAGAATCTTAGGCTGCCCACGCCCTGCACGCACACAAATAAATAAAATAAAAAAAATAAAAAAGAATGCAGCTGATAGGTGATATGCCGAACAAAAAATTTCCTAATCTTCTATTTTAAACTCACATGAACTGCATCACGCCAAAAAACCTTTGTACAATTTTCGTGTCACTATGGATATTTGACAATTTCACATTTAAGTCCTATAAACATAGTATTTACTGACTTTATGCTTCATAATTTATTCCATAGCCTAGTCTAGCTCTACTATTGCTAGGTCAAAAAACAATCGAGGGTAACCGGCATTTCGGCCAAATCACATTACTATCCGGCCATATCACAAGACCGCAAACTCTACCCGAAATATAATACAGTAGATTTTCACTCTTTACGCATCGGATCACCGAATATTGAGATTATATTAATCTGGAGTTGTCTTAGGACCTTCCTTTGATGTTGATTAGGTTTTAATCTTATTATCAAGACTGTTTGTTGGATATTATAGGAAAGTGTGAGCGGAAACTAGCTGTTTTATAAAGTAATTAACTTTTAAAAGCTTTAGGGCAGTTTGATTGGATCTGTCAGTCATAATGACTAGTTATAGACGAATTTAGACCACGGTTACATGATCAACAGATTTGATTACTAAGTGATTGTTGGTTGTCTAACTGTTTTGGCTTTCTCACTTCCAAAATCACTACTCATTTTATTTAATTCAACAATTAACAATATTAAAAAAAAACAGTAAAACCTAGCTGCAGAGTGTTGTACCCTATGTAGTGACTTTGGGTACAACATTTTGCAGTCGGGAATGGCCGGGATCCACTATCAAGACGTTACAAATATCACCTCACAGGTCGAAATCCATTATGCTGTTTAGGCTGTAGGGCGTGCCAAAGAAACCTTATACCCACATACATACATACACTCGAAAAACATAACCCTCTTTGCGCAGTTAGGCACAAAGTACACGCCTACACACTTTAAAAATAGCTTCTCGATATTGTTCACTCAGCTGCCATTTTTCAATATCGACCGCCAACGTTAAATTATTTAAAGCGCGAGCCATAAAGCGGGTGATGATCATCAAAGCCCGAAACATCAATTAAAAATCCGCCACCTATACCAAAAGCGGCGTAAGTCTAAAATCGCGTAAAACCGCACCACTCAAGCGCTCTCACAAAAGTGGGGAGCGCGACATTATTAGCGGCACCGAATTTATCGTGCAATATCAGCTAAGTAACAACGCACGAAATGCCCAATTAAAATATTAATTACTTTGAGTTGTGACACTTCGGCGGTCGACGCGCCTTCTTACGGTTAATAGCTAGCGGGAGGGTTTAAAGTTTTAGTCACCTTCGAGCGCTTTGTGGGTGAAATTATGACAGAAAGTAGATGAAGTAATATTTTAAAACCCAAAAAACCCGATTAGTTATGGACCGGCACAGAGTGGATACCAAAAAGCTTTACTCCAGTTGTGTTGTATTTGTAAGATTATGATATTAATAATGACACAAAATTACTTTTAAGATAGTTACAGTAGCACTCGCTAATGAGTGATTGACCGCTTGTTTAGGTTCGTAAGTTTTGTTAGTATTGTAAATTAAATAATAATCAATAAGAAACAGTTCATTACTTGTACAAAAAAGAAAAGAGCAATATACTTCAAAACACCTAAACATCGTACATTCAAAGACACTAATTACTCGCATCAAAGCCGTTCGCTCAATCGACGCGTGTCGATCGCTCACGCTTCCCTCGTCCACCTGGAGCACAAAACGGCTAAGTGCGAAAATCGCAAAAACTAGGGGTTTAGCCGCGGCAACGCGCTCAAAACACTTGAGGTGCCTCATTAGTCTCGACTGAAAAATACAGCTCACATAATAGTACGATCAAAGTGTCGGCTCAAAGAGTTCGTCGAACGTTTGATTTTAGCACTTGAAGCTCATTGGAATGTGCAACGGTAATCAAGGTGATTATGGACGGTAGCGTTTGGATTTTTTTTTAATACTGGGGTTATGACTACAAGCACAACAATCAAGTCTTCAAGCATTTTTTTTACATATCACTACTAGTATCTGTTTGATTTTATCGTGGTGTTTGGCTGAGTTGTTGTTTATCACACTACATACATTGTAAAAGTTTAAATGTCAACGTATGCTTATGAGATTTGAAAACGAGTAACATTTAGATTAAATTCGTTGTAAAGATATATTACTTCTTTCTATGTGCTTCAGTATATACCACCTGATGCTTACTATCAGACAAGTGGCCAATGACTATTTAGATCTAGGTAGAACTTGTTTTTTTTTATAACATACTAGGCATGCGTTTGACCACTGACTCGCCTGATGGGAAGCGTTGCTGTGATCGAAGGTGTAACACGCTTGCCTAGGAGATACCTATTCACTTTACTCTTAAACACCCCCGGATCGTAGTTAGGTGGAAAGACAGACGCAGGCAACGAGTTCCACACCTCTGCAGTTCTTACAAGAAAAGTTGACTTGAAACGCTTAGTGCGTTTTGGCGGAATTTCCACCATGAGAGGGTGTCTCTTACTGGTGCGCCTGGTACAATTATAAAAGAACGGTGATGGCAGGATCAGGTCAGATGTTTTAATGATACGGGTTTTTTTAAACCACATAATGACTCATTAAAGTGAGAGTAATTGGAGGCGGCGGTCTCAACCCTCAGGTATGAGGAATACCACTTGAGCCAGATGAGAGGAGGACAACCGTGAATTTGAGGAACATTGTCCAGAATAGTTATGTCGCGGTGTTTAACTATAACAATCGCTCACAATACTTGTTAGTGCAACACCATTAGCACTTCTGACGTTGTTCGAATGTTTCAGTCATCAAACAAAATCTAACATGAAACCAAACCGTTTTGCAATGCAAATCTCTCGGGAGCTATTCTAATGACGCGCTCCATCGCGTTTGGTTATTGATTGACTTCATTAGCGCCTACCGTGGGGCGGTTGATTAGCCATGAATATTGTACGAGCAGTCCACGTGTCTTGTAGCCCTAGTAACTGTTACATCATCTGTGTTGCGAGCGTAGTAACTTTCACATATTCTTGTGCGCGTAGTAGTAACTGTGGCATATGCTGTGGTCGTGATATTTTTGGGGTTATTAGCACTGATTCATGTTTGGGAATGACGTTAGGCTGATGAACGGGAATTGAGATGGGCTTTGATTGTTCTAGCGTTTTGGAATTTGAAAAATGTGATTTGAGTTTTAGGCGGTCCTTGCATGATTGCGCCGATTCACGTGATTGCATTTTAATTATAAAAAACAGGCAGACCGACAGCCGTAAAGTCGCCGACTGCCGCCGATATTTTTCTATATGTATTGTATATGTACATATATACATATACACATATGTATTGTACCCAATGTAATATCATTGTTCTATTTTTATTTTAATGAAATTGTATTGACTGAGTACTATTTTTATATTCGTTCATGAATTATTATTGAATTATTATTGGAATTGTAAATGAAATTTAAATAAGTTAGTAATGTAAAAGTACCTGACGTGTAACTACATTAGTTATGAATAAAGAGTTATGAGTTATGTATGCTTTGATGTCGGCGAAATTATTTCAAAAGAATTAAAGCAAGCCGCAGTGCTACTTAAATTCTTTAGGAATTAATCGTTGTCGGCAATAAAGGTATCATGCAAATAAATGTCGGCGGCGTGTAGAACTTACTATTTCTAACTTAGTTTTAAGAATTTAGAATTACCTAGGCTTAGTATAAGTATGTTTGAATACGACGCTGCAGCACGTGGATTTAGCAATGCTTTTGTAAGCAGCTTGAGAGATTACAGAATCATTACTGCTAACTTTTTTTAAAGAATTAAGATCGTTGGGTAGATTTTTCTTGGGTGATAATGTCTACTTTTGAGACCTACATATTTGTTACACTCGCCAACTGCACATAGTAATTCTAATTGCCTATCTAATCATTACCCTTATCACGAGGTTTGATATATACGAAAACTTGTTTCGTTTTCGTTTGGCTCCATACATTTCATAAAAGCGCCTCTAGCGAAAACGTTGGAACTAGGTTGAATGTATGGAGCTTAACAAAAATGAAAAAAGTTTTAAATAATCAAATTTAAAAACTATCAAAACTCATGGTAAAGGTACATTTCAAAGTTGCAAAAACCACCACAAAATTTAGTTGTTTCATCACCGACAAAATTGAGTCAATTTCCATCCACAAATTGTATGAAAATGAGGCACCGACTCATCACCGTAACCCAATCAATAATCAAAAGCAATAGGAAACGTAATTAAAACAGCTCCCCAGACATTTGCATATGAAAACCTCTATAATTGATCATTCATTGCTCTAGAGAAGACAGTGGGGTGGTAAACAAATTGGCCCGGGGATAGAATACATACTTACACGGGTATATCTATAGGATGAAATATTTAGAAATAAGCGTAGGGGCATAGGTACTTATACATATATGTAGGTATACTAGCGTAAAGTGTGGAAGTACCTACTAGGTATATTCTTTCCGCGTGTGATCTTTCTGTAATCACCATCAAGTAAATAGGTTACTCTTGTGTAGTTTACTTCAATGTTAACCGACTTTAAAAAAGGAGGAGGTCCTCAATCCGTCTGTAATTTTTTTTTTTGTATGTATGTTTTGCGATTATGTTTAGTAAATCATACTTTTTGTCTTCTACTGCAGGCCAATTCTTAACTGATTTTGTGAGTAGGTTCAATAATTTATTCTATAGAATTTTTTGTCGAGTCAGTTTTTGGAAGTTTTTCAAAATCAATCGTAGTTATGATTTTTTTTTAATATCATATCTCCGCAATTTAAAAAAAATAATTTAAAACTGACTCGCCAAAAAAGAATCAATTTAATTATCTTCTTTTTTTAATGATTGAATAGTTTGAAACGTTTGACCACAACACACCAGATGGAAAGTGACGATGCGGTCTAAGATGGATCACACTTGCCCATGAGGTGCCAATTTACTCTTCAACCTGCTCACAAAATTTCACGAGAATCAGTTTAGGAATGCGACGTGTAGAGTAAGACAGATATCGGTCGCGAGGTCTACAATAGTGTTAGTATAGATGAGTAAATGACACGAAACCTATTTGGCAGAGTTTCGGTTAGGTTTAGATAATTTCTGTAGAGACTGTAGAGTAGGACAGATATCGGTCTACAGTATAGTATTAGTATAGACCAGCTGCGTTCCACGGTTTCACCCGCGGTTAAAAAGTATTCTATGTGCTATTCTAGACTATAATCTATCTCTAGGCCAAATTTCATCCAGATCTATTCAGCCGTTCTGGCGTGAAAGAGTAACAAACATCCATCCATCCATCCATTCTAACAAACTTTCGCGTTTATACTCGTAATATTAGTAGGATGAGTGAACGACACGACACCTATTTAGCAGAGTTTTCTGTTAGGTCTAGTTAATTTCGATAGAGTATACGCACTTGGTATAACGTGCTCCTAAATCTGCATTAGAAAACTGGTTCGAGATGCAAAAATTAATTTCGTTGTTTTCAACTCCACATTTGAGCCGTAGATGTCACTTGTGTCTGTCTGCACGACAGGGGCGGCGCGAAGGTTCAAGGTGGTTCAAGTGGCCGGCTCTGTGAAACTGATGCATAGCACACGAGTAGCACTAGAGGTTCTTACTTCATACTTCTTTATGGAATCGTACAAAAACGTATGTGACGAGTAGATATATTATCTCTGTTTTATTTTTGCAAAATCGTAATCCTAACTTTTTAATATTTTTAACAACTTTGAAGCTTTTTTATTTTAAATTCTTTATTTAGACCGTCCATTGCATCTATGTTCAAATGCTTAGTTTAGTTTACATTGTATTTGTTGTTAATTAAGAGTATTGTATTGTAAATGAAAATGTGAGTATTTTTGCTACTTTGCTTCTAGCCTTAACTACTGAATCATCATGAAGTTTTGGTCTCAGTTCTCAGGGGTACAAAAAAGGATATAGTACCTTTCATCCCTAAAAAATTAAGGTTCCTGTTGAATAGCGGGGCGCAGCTAGTTCTCCTTAGTTGAATGAATTTTTAAATGTCTATATGAATAACTAAACAAAGGAGTGCCAATCGTTTATAATTGTACTCGTGAAGATAAAAAGCTTTAGGACACTAAGATTATTTTCTAATTTGTTGTAGCAGTGTTCTAGCAAATAATTTTACATAAATATAATTTAAACTCAACCTTTTGTAACTATTCTCATTCCCATTAAAGTTATTTCTTACAATTTTTTGTTATTTTAATTACTTAATTGTAAAACATTCGTTTAAGGAAAAAAGTACAAAAAGCTAACCTCACCACCATGTGGGACAAGTACAGTCGGAAAGAGAAACACTTACGAAACATTTAAAGGTAAGTATACTATACGAAGATATAATGCATCATCTAAGCCTTAGTTCCATCTATCTCTTCACCCAAACCCTTTCACACAGATATCATTGAACCACCGATCGGCAGATCGAGTTCCTTCCTCCACTGAGGACCCTCATTGAAGGGTTATTAAATGCCTATAAATTGCCCTGAGGCTACCCGATAACACCTTATCGAGTCGTTGAGGGCATACCCCGGGGTATGTCGGGGTATATACTTGTATCGGACTGATAATTGTGCCTACGGGACGTCAGTTAATAGAAATCTTTGGGTAGATAGATTATTATGCGTCAATGATTAGGTGTTATAATATTATATGCATGACTTGAACTCTCCAGCCGACTTGGTCCATTTCTAAAGTGGTTGAAGTAAGTACTTATTAGTTGATTTTATCCGATTGCGCAAGGAGGAGAGTTATGTTTTTCGAGTGTTTGTATGTATGTATGAGGTTTCTTTGGCACGCCCTACAGTCTAAACAGCTTGATGGATTTCGACTTGTGAGATGTCATTTGAACCGTCTTGATAGGCGAAGAGACATTTGGTACAACGTTTTCCAGCCGGGTTTGCAGTTTTTGTTTTTCTTTTGATACTTGCTGGATATTATAGTTCTCGTTTGTAAATCTACTTAGCTCTAGGGTAAGTTACGAAATCGTCGAAGACCAAGCTAGTATTCCTAGAATTACTTACTCACCTTGAAAATATCTTATAAATATGCAGAAAAATCTCGTCATGTCTCTTTGTTTTAATACGATTTTGCCAAGGCGATAAAATTAACAAATATTCCCAAAACTCCAATGCTTCCCCCAACTGACCTAAAGACAAACATCAAAACCAGATCGCCGATCGGCTGACGGAGATAACATCAACGTTGTATCGGGTGCCTTGGCCTCCCCTTGGCCCTTTGGCGGCCAGCGGCCGGACACATCAAAGGCGATCCTAATGCGCCCCGGGACAAATCGACTCGACATCGGTATTAACGCTACCCTAACAATTGTTTTGTCTGACATTCCATGGGTACACAATGCATTAAGTGGGAGTTACTCATTAGGGATGGGTGTCATTGGGATTGGGACTTCAAATACATTTCTATACGAATATTACTACTAGTAGGTCGCCTCGAATGGAGACCTCGTATATCTCTACAACCCCTCGTCCGATTTAGCTCGTGTGTGGATCCACGATACTCAAGTTATCGTCGCCTGTGCCTGTGTGTAAGTGACTGCCTCGGTGGCTCAGTTGGTAGTGAACCTGCCTTCTGAGCTTGGGGGCGTGGGTTCAATTCCCACCTAAAGCAAACATTCATGTGATGAACATTTGTGTTTGTTCTATGTCTGGGTGTTAATATCTACATACATATAAAGTATGTACAATACAATACAATACAAAAACTCTTTATTGACATCTAATACAAAATAAATCTAAAGTAAACATTCAAAAATATAGGCGCAATGGGCGGTCTTATCGCTTAAGAGCAATCTCTTCCAGACAACCTTTGGATGGAATAAACACATTATGATTAAGCATGCACGGTGGTGTGTGCTAAAGATAAATAAATAATAATAATTATGTAATGTACTTACAAATTTGAGAATTTTGTATACATATATAAGTAAAAATATCTAAGTATGTATATCAGTCTCTGACAGCCATAGTACAAACTTTGCTTAGTTTCGGGTCAGGCGACCGTATGTAGAAGTGCCCTGAATTTATTTATTATTATCGTCGAACAAGCTCGCATGATGTTAACCGACTTTGCGGCCTATATAAGAGCATGAAAGCATTATGGATGAACACTTAGTAGTTACTTTGTAGCGTAGGTCGGTTTATACACATGTGTAGTTCTGGCCTTGATGATACCTAGATTTTAGTTCATGACTCCATGCATGTTAACACATTGTGAATGAACGACTAATATTTATAAAGAGGAGTTTGGAGTAAGTTTGGATGTAGGGAGTAATCTCCAGGACAACTGATTGTTTGATTAAAAAAAAAATTACTAGTAGAAAGCTTAATTATCATACACGTTCCGGCCCAGCCTGCTTTCACTATACACACTAATATTTGGCAGAGCAGCATATTAAACTACACCAGGCTACATTTAAAACCACCAATCATTAAAGCTCAATTGATTAAAAAATTTAACCCAAATAAAGTCTGCCTCGACATGAAATATTCAACACAAACCAGTGCACAGATCAAGTCTATCTAGACCAAAACTTAAACACAACATCCAGGTCGCCCCAGAATCCAATATAGTAGAAACCCTCATCTTCACCTCCGTCCACGACCAATAAACACGAACAGAATTTAATATACTACCGCAAACGTACACAAACACATATTTTCCTACAGAATAATACTAAGGTAGTAATTGAATCGGCCTCAGGCATACCGGGGTTCGAGTCGTTTACGTTCTTGAGGGCCAACCCTGGGATATGCACTAGTATTGTGGAACGAAACAAATGTGCGAGAGAGACTGGTGTATGTGAAGTGGGGAGGTGCGAGAGAGAAGGCAGTAATAGAAAGTGTTTATAATAAACAAAGGATGGAGTCTTATTGGTAGTACGGTTTTAATAGACTATTGGACACCCGTGGTACAGTACGTTTGCTACAGTATCTAAACTCTTGCGTTTTATAACAGTTTAGAAACTTAGGGCCGAATTCACCATTTATGCTACTAATCGAGATTTATTAAACTAAGTTTAGTGAAATACAAAATGACTGTTTAACCTCAGTTTTTCACGTAAACCAAGTTTAAAATGCTAATCGCGTTTATATTCACTGGTGAAGTCGGCCCTTAATCTTATCTTATATCTTTAAACATCTTTAAATGAGCAATTCTTGTATATATATATATATTTATAATTGGAATCTCGGAATCGGCTCCAACGATTTTCATACAATTTAGTATATAGGGGGTTTCGAGGGCGATAAATCGATCTAGCTAGGAATCATTTTTAGAAAATGTCATTTTATTCGTGTTTTATCGATAATCAACTTAAACATAAACTTGAAAGAAAAATAACAAAAAGGAGGCGTTTGAGTAGTCTCAACTGAAAAATATGACTCTTCCTGACATCTATTGGCGAATAATAATACTATTTTTTGTGAGCAACTAATTGCTTTAACGACACAACAGCAGATGGCGTTGTTAAGTAACACGAAGTCAATGATTGTTTGCTTTGAGGTTAGACTAAAATCGATTGTTTATTTTCCAAAAAACACAATTAAAAAAAAAATACCGAGCAAAGCTCGGTCATCCAGGTACTGTAGTCTTTAAAACTGCCAGAGATTTGCTTAAATCATTGACTGGAGACGCTTGAGGAAGTAACTTCTTTGTTAAAATCATTCCTAAAGAACTCACGTGATTGTTGTTCAATGTTTTTCTCGTTCGATTTGTAAAACTAACACGTAAGTTAATTTATGTATATTGATTACGGCAAATAAAACTTTTTAATTGTTTATTAGTTTTGTTTGTTACATTGTTCAGTCAAGTCTTTCACTATTCCTATGACTTATCACAAATTGTCTAATGTTAATTTATAATAGGCCAAACGACTACTTACGTTGGGATTTTTGGTCAAAAAGACGAAAGAACTTTTTGGACCAGCAGCCCCTCTTAACTAAGTTGCAAGCGATTCTTTGTGCTGAATCGTGAGCTGCTGATTGAACGTTAACTTTTAATTGAACGAGTAGACAATGAGATCACGTGACATGTCACCCAGCGAATGCTCGAGCGATAGTGACAGTAGAAATAGATTTGCAATTTGGTTAGAAAGGCTGGTAATTTCTTAGTCATTTTACAACAGCTACCTTGCCAAAGCGCCAGTTAATAATCTTCAAATTTCTTGAGGAACTCTTTCTAGTTTACAGAGCAATTTCATTCACTGTCTCTCGTTTACATAGCACAGTTAGTATACTTTGGCACCGTGCAAATTCCGCCATAGAAGACGGGACACAAATTGTTAGGGTTGCGTTAATACCGATGTTTGGCCGATACCTCGGGGGTTGGCTTTGATGTGCACAGTGTAAACTTGCCTCTCTTATACATAAATGATTTATCTTGCAATTGTCACTGGACACGTGTTTTGTTAGCTAATCAGAAATTTTACAAGCTTCTTTGATTTGTTTTTCTAGAAACGTCGTACAGACCTATGTAACTCCCATCCCTATTTAGGTAAAAAATGCTATCTCGTTTTTGCGTGTGGCTTGGCGAGTCTACGAGAAGATGACAGGCAACTTTATAGATTAGCAAATCCGATGGTTTGTGAAAACAGTTCTTAGTAGCGACTATCAACTATCCCGATCAGAATCCATACAGCATCACAATCAGCTCTCATCAATTCCCTGCTATACCATAAGCTTTTCACACGATTTTGCAATTTGAGTAGAACTGTAACTTCTAAAAAAGACTTCGCTTACCATCATTCTCTGGACCTTATTTATCTCTAAAAACTTAATTAGATGCACTGCTCTCCAATTCTCATTCACTTTGTCAGTCTTTTCGTATTTCACAGCCACCTTTCAATTTTCTAGTCCATTTCGTGACGCTATAATTAAATTTGTCCGTTCCACGCCTGGAGGGTACCGTTATTACCTGCCACCGGCATTTTATCTGATAAATTTGCCTGATTTCTTAATGATTCACTAGCTATTTGGGTTTTCTAGTAACCTATTGTACGAGTGCTGTTGTTTAGGTAGGTAGATGGATGGGTAAACATGGATAAACTTTTCGTTTAAATTAGCGTTGTCCTTTTCTTGGATATAGAGAGAAACTAAATTTAATGGTTTGATTATTTGTTGGTAATACAGATAGGTAGCGACACGATCAGGAAGCCATTGGAGAGACATATTTCCTCAAAAACAAAAGAGAGATAAGATGCTGGCTTACCCTGTTATTGATTAAATAAAATAAATAAAAAGGTATTTTTGCCAAAACTAAAAAAATAAAAAAGACAAATCACTGAACAAAAATAAATAACAAGCAACAATTTTAGTTTGGCAATTGGGATACTACTGAACAAAAATAAATAACAAGCAACAATTTTAGTTTGGCAATTGGGATACTCTCAGCAATGTACTGCGGAGGCTGGCCAGCCTACGCAGAGCTGGATTAAACATCTATTGTAAGTAGATGAATTACCCTGATGAGTGAGGCTTTCCAGGATGTTGTCTTTCAATAGACCTTCTCATCGCCATCCTTTTCCACAGCTTTTCTTTCATTTACCTTCTTCATTTTACTACCACATACTTTTAAAATTTATTTTGATAATATATAATCTTAAAATCCATTCTTAAGAGTAATAACGAGGAAGACTTTCATGTTAGTAGTTGCATAATCTTTATCACGTAGAAACACTACAAGGAAACAATTTCGCTCAATTCCCAAACATCTGGTGCTAGATAATCAAATTAATCCATCTACTGGCAGATCGAAACGTCAGACCGGACTTGTACTGAAAATAATTTCATCCGGAAACAGAACCTACATCAATAGACCTCTACTTTCTTACAAAAGCTTTACTTAAAAAGCTTTTGATAAACTGGCCAGGGAAACGGGAATCCAGCATCGATAGAGCCTTTTAGAGGATACAAGAATGTGTAGATGTGGATCTTGCAGTAATGGTTGAGGGTACCAGTCCTATGATGGATAGGTAGTCGACCCGTTGCTCTTTTGGCACCTTCATCGTTCAATTGTCAGTGATCATTCTTTGAGTGGTTTGAACGATTGGGTCCATTATTCCGCGTGTCAAAGGGCGAGGAGACATGAAAATATAGAAATGGATTGATGGAGAATGAATGGGTGTACGTGAGCGATGGTTTCCTTTCTTCGAATGTCATGTGACAAATTATATTAACATTAACACGAATGGTTCGCGGTTTTTGGCAGCGAACATTTTTTACAAGCTTATATTCGAATTAGAAAGTTTGGATGATAGCTAAGGCAAGTTTCAAAATTTGCAATTGCATCACAAACTTATTTATGTGCAATCACTTGCACATAAAATGAGCCTTTGCTTAAAGTAGTTTTTTTTTTGAGAGTGGCAATCTAGCGGACAGTCTACCATATGGTAAACGGTAACCCCAGCCTATGGACACCTGCAACTCTATCGGTGTCGTTGATTCGTTGCCAAACCGAACTTTTTAATACGCTCTATAATAATAATAAAGTAATTTATTGCAGGTATAAAAACTCATAGGCAAACAATTGAATTAGCTTAAAATTAGATTAAATTTAAATTTAAGCTTAAAAGAGAAAAAAAAAATACACATAAAATAGTTACACCTGTAAAAGGGGTGCAACCACGTCCGTAAAAATATTATATTCTATGTTTTGCCTTGGCGGAAAGACCTTCGTTGCAAGTTGGGAGTATTTTCATTTGTGTCAAACTTCTGCAGCATCATAATCCCGGCGTGTAGTGACAACTGCCGTCAGATAGACTGTCCCGATC
This sequence comes from Peribatodes rhomboidaria, assembly GCA_911728515.1. Lineage (NCBI taxonomy): Eukaryota > Metazoa > Arthropoda > Insecta > Lepidoptera > Geometridae > Peribatodes > Peribatodes rhomboidaria. The sequence goes on along the minus strand of OU452187.1, from coordinate 13,542,846 downwards.
GCAGCTCGGCAACAGATTACCAACTGCCATTACAGCGCGGTTGGTAGTCGACAACTTGCCGACACGTGCGTAGTGATAGTTGAGATGGAGTGGATCAGTCTGTGATTGCGCGAGAAATGGCTGAAATATATCTTTTTTTTTCTGAAATATGTATAGGGACTGGCTGAGGCCCGTTCGTGTTTCTCGCGATTAAAAAGTAATGTATGTGTAATAAATAATATCATACAAATATCATCAAAATCTGTCCACCTGTTTGAGCATGTAGAAGTAACAAACAAACGCTCGCATAAACCTTCGCAACAAAAAACTGAGATAGGATAAATAAAAGTGATAGTTGCGTTTAAGTTTAAGTTTGATCAAATAACTTTTTAATTATTATAATCAATGTTCGTCAGTTTGTTGTATCTCGTTAGTATGTAAATCAGTCAATGATGTCCATTCTGACTAATCACACACTAATCTAATAGGACTGAAATTATCTATATCTTACTTACATATTATCAAATTAATATTATAACTGCGAAAGTTTGGATGGATGTTTGTTACTCAATCACGCCAGACCGGCTGAAAAGATCTGGATAAAATTTGGTTCAGAGATATAATACATTTACATATAGATATAGTCTGGAATACTGTAGTTATTGGCTACTTTTTAACTGCGATATACTTTTTAACTTTTTACACCGCGGGGTGCAGCTAGTTTAATACCTGTGTGAGAAAGGGGTACAATTGCAGTCATATTTTTAGTACAGATAATGGTATTTCCATCTTATTTCTCATTAACCTATGAGAGAAAAGGGTATACAAAGTAGTAATTTTAGAGTTAGCATTTATTTATTTATTTATTTATTGAATTATAGGCGAGCAGCCTAGGGCTGATGTGCCTACATCACACTGTGTTGAATTAAAATTGTCCAAATTCACTAAAAGTTCGCACAAATATTCACATTTAAATGTTTGTCAGAGACATTTGCTTTCGGTGCAACCAGCCATCAAGCCGGTATTTAGTTCTGAAAATGATACAACAGAACCGATGTCAGTTTCTGCTGCCAAAACTGTAATAATCGGAATAATCGGACTAAGACGCCAACAATCCGTCTCCCAATCTAAACGTTAATTGGATCTCGGTAAATACCTGCGGTGCGGCGAACGATGCGCTAGATTGCATCGCTGCTGGTTCGCTATTCATTGTGTAAATGCTACACGCAATTGCTTGGATATTGACAAACGTTACAATTTGCTGTAAGCAAAGAAAGAGTTACATTGTAAAGGCGGAATGGTGACAGTGGAAAAGAATGACACAGGGGGCAATTCGTTTATTGTAGCCGATGCTTAACTGAACCGTTGATGTTACGGTCGTCTTAAAAAATCTTATCGGGAATGGCTCAGGAACTCTAACGTCTCATAAACGTACCAGCTGGACTACCGGTGACACGTTTGTGAAACGTTAGTCTACCAGGATAGAATAGGAGGACGCGCTAAAGAGGAGACCTACATATATTCAGTAGTGGGTGATAATGATGAATAATGATGATATTGATGATGATGATGAAGATAAACAAAAAGTTACCTACTTCCCACCAGGGCCCTTACTGTGACGCGCTTATTGCGATGATTGCTAGGTGCAGCCGCGGACTCTGCGCGACCGCGAAACGTATCGACGCGCAAGGTTCATGATCGGACAGCGTCGTCCGCTGAACCAAAAAATCATCGCAATAAAATGTCACGGTACGGGGTCTGACTGTACAACTGCCGATTTAGGTATAAAAATTGATTCGATTACAAACTTATTATAAATATAATTCAGACCTCGGCTCAATCGCAACCACACCCCCAACGCCTCAAGTCTCAAGATCCCAAAAAATACAATAAATCAAAAACATGCAAATCCCTCTAATAAGCTGCACAAAACCGAAAGCTATTTCACGGGCGCCGAAGCGCGGCCCGCGTGCCGTAATCCACGAATATTTAATACAAGTGCGCAGAATGTGGGGGGGGGGGGTACGCGGCCCGCGGACTCTGGGGTGCTATTTCCATGCTGATGTTTAATAATTGATAATACCCCGCGAAAAACGCGCGTTTGGGGAACGCACTTGAAGTCTATAGAGTTAGTGATACCGCTTTATTGATAAAGGTTTTTATTTCATTCCGCGCTACTTGTATGGCGCGTACTGGTTTACGATTAACTTTTCAAGTATTTCTTCGTAAATCACGGACCGCGACAGCGTCTCCAAAAACCTAATATTTCATTGCTTTACCATATTGATGTCGATGTGTTGCTCTACCTGTGGTCTGGTTGACTGGTTAGTAAAGCCACAGTAAAAAGCCTAGCTTAACAGATTTGGACTCTGCCTATACATGATTTTACATTTCAATTCGTAAATCAGGCTAAATAATGCAAGACACAAAGAATCCCTCAATCCTATCTTCCATGTGACAAAGCCACTTATTTTCCACAACTGTCACACCACCAGCAACACAATCACACCCGCATCAGCTCCCATCAATTTCCTCCCAGCTACCTGTACGCACCGGCATCATATTATCCGACTTGTAAACTGAGCAGCTCAATCGATAATCATCTCGGCCCGATATGGAGGATGTCGGAAAAATGTCTAATGTTTATTGGAACGCATGAGGAGGGTTTGAGGGCATTATTGTTTGGATTTGTTTAAGAAATTTGTTTTCTTTGCTGATGGAAATTGTCAAGTTTACTTGTTAATTTAAAATGAAATGTTATATACCTAGTCTCTTTTTTTTCTTTTTTTTTTTTAAAGGTCATTCATAATGCTTTATTGCTACATCTAAACTAGCTGAAAAATGGGATACTTGCTATGGCAGCCTAGTTGGGAGGAGGTCCGCCTCTCAAGCCAAAGGGAGCGGGTTTGAACCCAGCCGACGGCACGCACCAATTTGTTCATTGTGTGAATGTATGTATGTATGTGCGTATTGTATGTCATCTGCTACATGACTGGAGTCCGGTGTATGGCGACAGGCTCGCCCCCTGTCACATTTGGGACTGAATATCGTCCGGCGAAATGTAGGTGTTGTATTGCACCTCTGCCAGCCCCCTCGGGGGACAGGCGTGACGATATGTTATGTTATGTTATGCTATGGCGGCCGCAGACTGAAATACATTTTTTTTAAATAAATATTTATTTAACACCCAGACATAGAGCAAACACAAATGTTCATCACTGAAATGTTTGTCCTAGGTGGGAATCAAACCCACGACCCTAGGCTCAGAACGTAGGTTTACTACCAACTGAGCCACCGAGGCAGTCCTTATAGCTGGAATATACCTGTCTTTGTTATTGCTGCGTATTAGATAAGGGCAACAATACTTTGACCTAGTGCATATTTAGCAGTTTAGCCTTCTAAATAATTCCTATAAAATTCATAACTCAGCTGCCTCCGACTTCCTTCGCGTTTTCTAAAATCTATCCAACTCATTGGTTTTGTAGCTAAATTTTTTTTTAAATCGGATCCGTAGTTCCCGAGTTCACTCGTACATACAAAATACAAACTTTATTCCCTCGTTAAAATATTTGAGTGAAAGATATAAGTTCAATGTGAGCGTTTTTCTCCACTATCGTCTTTATACATGCATAATACATATCGTCACGACTTTGGAAAGACGTGCCGAAGGGGCTAGCAGAGGTTTACAACACCCACACTTCGCCGGCCGAAGGCAAGTCCCAAATGTGACAGGGGCGAGCCTGTCACCATACCGGGCTTCAGTGACGTAGCAGATGACATTAAATACGCACATATTATGTTGACACAATGAACAAATTGGTGCGTGCCTTCGGCTGGGTCCGAACCCGGTCCCTCTGGCTTAGATGCGAGTCTTCTTCGACTCGGCTATCATCGCTTCGCATATCGTCTTTATATACACAAAAATACTAATAATAAGCTCAAAGTAGCTTAATAATCAGCAAAAGTAGTCAATCACTGCAATAAAGGCAAAGAAATGCTAATCCTCCCTAAAATACTTGAAAGGTGAAAAGATCCACCTAATTATAATTCATGGTACTCGAGATCCGCCGAAGCCAGGGTCGAACTCTTATTATTTTTGCACAGGTAATAAAATAAATGATTTTCCCTTTTTCATCACTGACTGTAATCCGGCGCGGCTGTTCGGGCGCGACCACGTTCGGATTAGTGATGGGGGAAAGTGTTATCAGTCTCTGTCTTGGTCTTGTTATGTTCTTACTACATAGAAATATTACAAGTTCGATAGGTACTGGCAGATGTCAAGTCACAGATGTGGTTTTGGAACATACATGGGTTATTTTTTAGTTTAACTGAATCACGCAATCGTCTATTATAAAAAAATATTCCTCACATGTTTTATTAATTGTCACTGTGCATAAATTACGCTCCGATATCTTTTTACTGGGAATAAGACATTTGTTTTTTAGTTTTTTTGTTGTTTTTCTTCTTATTACGATTTTGTAATACCTACAGCTATTTTTAGAAATTGTGCCAGATTATCTTGTTAAGCCATTGCTCTTTACAGATGCTTTTCTAGTGACTTTTTCCTAATTAATTAACGTACTTATCATGTGAACGACCTACCTGTGGCGTACTGTTACACGCCACCCTTGCAAAACCAGAAAAATAATAAATTATAATAATTAAAGGAGCTTGCAAAACACTACATCGTTTCAGATCGATGCTATCTTATTTCAGTCTCGCGCCATTTCAAGACTGATCCATTTCCCGTCACTAGTTCTCGTTTTATTTAACACCGTCTCCCGTCGTCGGCAATAATTCCATCTGCATACATATCGGCTGAGGACGGAGGCTGACATAGATTACTTTTGTGTCCCTTTTTCGGTGAAGACTGCCGATACTCTGTTACAGAGTAGATTTGTGAACCAGCTTGTAACCACAGCCTTGCAATATGGTTAGAACATCGAGAGGTATTCACTATTTACCTGCGCAGTTAATATGTGCCATAAGTACCGTTTAAGTTAAGAAGTAAAAAAAAGTCAAAAGTCAAAATGTTTTCATTTAATTTGGGTATCAAAGATACACTTATGAACGTCAAAGTTTTATTATAGACTCGACCGCCTTGTTCGGAAAAAAAGAGCCTCTACTCAGAAAAACAGGCAAGAAACTGAGAAGCATTATTTTCTTAAAAAAAAAAACAGACAAGCAACTATATTTATAAAAATAACAAACCAAATGTTATATACCGACCGACTATAGTTTCAACGGCATTCGGCGGTCGTTATCGAAGTGAGTGCGTGCGCGCGGCTGCGTCTTGCATAGCACATTGCTATGAATCGGAAAATAAGAATATCTCCGCTATTTAAAAAAAAAACTGCCGCTACAAAAATATCTGTAACTATAACTATCGAACTTACTTACAACATTTCACGAGAATCGATCCTCATCCATCATCCATCCATCCATGGATCCATCGTCCATGCTTAAGCATAAAGTTTTTATACCATCCAAAGGTTGTCTGGAAGAGATCGCTCTTAAGCGATAAGACCGCCAATTGTGCCTATATTTTTGAGTGTTTAGTTTAGATTTATTTTGTATTTGGTGTCAATAAAGAGTTTTTGTATTGTATTGAGAATCGGTCGAGGAATGCGACCTGCAGGTCTCCAGCTCACTGACCACTAGTTCAATTTTTGATAAGAAAAATCGGGTAAAACAGCGGCTGCAGCTAGTTTAATATAAAACTCAACTTAGCAGCGCCCGAGGTTTGTATGTATATTATTTTATACGGAACATTTGTTATAATCCAAGTCGCGAATCACGAGATGCGAGCCCATTAAACGCGACAAGGACACGTCTCGTTTGACGTGCAGGTGGGTCGGTATTACGTGTGCAGTTGCTATGCTATCGCTATGACAGATAAGATGTATAATTATAATAGTTAAAAGTCAAACTGGTGACTTAGTTGAACGGAAAGGCAAGGCTGTAACCAACGTTAGCGAAAGTGTTGAGAAGGTACTGTTAATTTAAAATTTTGCAGGCAAACAGTTCATTTCAAAACGATTTTTAGCTCGAACATGTCCCAGATCGGTCAAGACATTGTTGAGACATGGAGGTTTCAAAGCCTCAGTTCAAGTTTTACTACTAGTCAAATTTAAGGTCCAAAATGGCCCTAACCCATGACCAGCCTTTTAAATTCATCAAAACAACTTAACCAAACTCAATTACCGTTTGACAAAACCCCACTGTCCAAGAAACTCCCCCCGCACTTCATTACCGACCAGACAATAAACCCTACCGACCAATAGTCTCCTATCTCTGCGCGATACGTAATAAAAACTCCCAAGTATCGTGTTTTTCCCGTAACAAGCGTCCCAAATTACAACAATTATTCAATGTTGCCCGCTATCGGCAGTTATAAAATCGGGAGACAGTAGGGAGAACCTCATTAAGGTGCGACAACACCGGGGGGTAATTTTGATAATGTTATGGAAAAAAATTGAGGGAAAACAAAGTTGCTGATGCGTGCCGTTCGGAGTGACAAGGTTTTACTAAATGGCGATTATTGCTATCTTGGCTGTTTGAAAAGTGTAAAAATGTGATGCTGGCCCAGAAAAATACTCTTTACACTCATTGGGAGTGTGAAATGTTGTTGTTAATGTTTTTGTATTTTTCTCGCTTCTACAGCTAAACTAATTTAGGTGAAAAACGCTATTTTATAATTAAGCGAGGAGATATAATTTTCAGCGCGTTCAGAATAATTGCAATAGAGCAGTGCTATTCTATTTCATGACGATGCAGCTACGGCGTAGCTCATCACGTAGCACTGCTACGACACCGGCCAATCAGCTACGGTATCCCAACTAATCTTTTTTTTCTAAATTATTTTATACTAGCTGCGCCCCGTGGTTTCATCCGCGGTTAAAAAGTGTCCTATGTGCTATTCTAGACTATAATCTATCTCTGTGCCAAATTTCATCCAGATCTGTTCAGCCCTTCTGGCGTGAAAGACTAATGAACATTCATCCATCCATCCATTCTTACAAACGTTTGCGTTTTTAATATTAGTAGGATATATGATTCTCTACCATACTTATTACCACTCAACCGACCACCTTATAAAAGCGGTTAGAAGGAAATAAGTCGAAAAAAATAACAAAAATCGATAATAATCGATTTTTCTTTTTTTATTTGACTATTCTAAATACACTATTAAACATTAACAAAACCCATAGTACTAAACGTTGTATGCCTCAGAATAATAATGCAGTGTTTTGTCTTTTTCTTTCTTTAAATTTTTGAACTCGATCGAACAAGACAAAACACTGATAACTACTCCGAAGCTTATACAACGTTTATTGATAAGGGTGTTAGACTATTAAACTTAGAATATATTTATAACATAGTCAAAATAAATTCCGCTGCTATTTTTTTGTCTCAATTTTCCACCTCCCATCCAGTTAATGATACAGCGAATTTGCAATCTTCGAGCTGAAAAAATAATAGCCATTAAACACCGGGCCGCTACCTCCGCTCGATCAGGCCCGAAGCTATCTTCATTAATGGAACTGGGGGCTGGTATCCGGCTTGAGGACTAGGAGGGGAGCTCCTGGGGCACAGTGACTTGCGCCGGCTTCGCATGTGCTCCGAAAGAAAATTAGGCGGATTGTTATATTATATTTAGGCCATTAATAAATTTCTAAAACCATAGCTAATTTATTTTATTTTATTTTATTTATAAACAAAATCCACAGCTCACAATAATGACATGAAATAAACTTCCAGATAAACTTACAGCTAATTACAGATTTACATTCACATTTAATTTTACATCTAATATACACACAACTTAGTATTTAAACAATGTGAAAGAACTAACTATCAAGATACGGGTTTTACAACACTCAGTTTAGTTGTTAGTGCCGATATAACATGAATGTAATGACTAATTTTACCCGACTGCGCAAGGAGGGTTATGTTTTTAAATAAACAATTTTTAATTTGAAACATTATAGATGCGAAAGTTTGGATGGATGGGTAGATGAATGGATGAATAGATGTTTGTTACTCGATCACGTTGGAACGGCTGAATGGTTTGGGATGTAATTTAGTACAGATAGATTATAGTCTGGAATAGTGCATAGGCTACTTCTTTTAAATACATTATTTGTTTAAAATTCATCGGCGTGACAAAAAAACGTGTAAAATTCTTTAACCTCTTCTGTGAGTCCATCATAATTATTATATCGTAATATCTGTAGAGATGAAGCTTTGTTTTTGAATCTAAGATGAAAGTTACTTCCACGAATAATTTCTTCTAAAAAGTTCAAATTTTGAAATGCTGAAATTTTGTTAAAATTTAGAAATAAAAACCAATGTATGTAAAATGACGAGTACATGACAGGAGCATTCCTAATACATTGTAATAAGTTATTACGAGTGTGACTTTATGACAATTAACTTTTCTATTCTATTCTATTCTATTCAAACACTAAGCAAACACTTATCCTAGACATACTTACAGGTCTTACCTAAAGATAGAGGATATCACGAAAACCATATCGCGCAAGTTACTTGTAAAAACTTAAAAGTCGAAGATTCAAACTTCTGTTCCCTCACTTCTTTTAAAAGCGAGCTTAAAAATGCGCGTCCGATTGGCGACGCCTGATTAAGCCCTGAGGCTAAAAAGCTTACAGGGAATGGTATTTAATAGCAATGGTATGGTAAATTATTGGAGTTAGATTGGAAGTTTATTTGGTTTGAAGTGATTGAAATGCTTTTTTTGAAATAGTAGACTTTATACATTAATAGTTAATTTACTTGTTTACTATTTGTGATTGTGACTTTGCTTGCATTTCTTAGCATAGTACAGCGCTCGCCAACTAACTTGATCAAAATGAAGTATTGAAAATATCAATTATTAGTGTCAGATTTACAATAAATTTACTTAAATTAAAATCTATTTAGTCTACTCCAATTGCCAAAACAATTTTATCATTATACTCAGTTTAGGTGTAATGATATAAGTACTTATAGTATTATTTAATGTGTTATTAAGTCATAGGTTTTGGCAATAAATACATTTTTATTTATTTATTTTTAGTTTAACGTATATATTTATTTTTAATACTGACACTAAGGCGGATAACAATGCCGCCGCATCTCGCTGCGGTGTGCGGAGCGACGTAAATTAGCATATGCTTCTACGCACGGAGACGCGGTATCAGTATGTTATGCTCTTCGATTTTTGTAAACAAATCGAGATTTTACTGTCAAAGTTAAAATCCGCATCACCGAACACCGGAGCGGTCTTCGGTGCAATGTGTTTTGCGCCTTATAAGTAATTGATATTTTCGATACGTCTCATTTAGTTCGTTAGTTGACGTGTGCTGTAAGTATAACATATCATCACGCCTTTCCCCGAGAAGCAAGGTGTAATACAACACCCACACTTCGCCGGAAGATGTTCAGTTCCAAATGTGATAGGGGGCGTGCCTGTCGCCATACACCGGGCTCCAGTAGCAGATGACATACAATACGCACATATGTTCACACAATAAATACAAGCATGGATAGATATCTATATCATTTAAGCTGAGTGAACCCAGTAAGATTTAAGCTTGAATTCCTTTGACACGGCTCAAGTAGGTACAATTCTACGAACTTTTAATAACATTTTCATCTGATGTTTTCAATACCAGCATCTCAAGCAATCCTCATATTACTCCAATACCGTTTGAATTCCAACGTATTTATTAAAAAGCCGTATTAAAACTGTCGTGCCATTCGATCTCATTACCCTGGCCCATTCAATTTTAACGAGGCCGTATACGGCTTTTGATGTTAATCTATACGCCCTCCGATCTCCGATAAATAACGTATAAACAAACAGTGAAAAGGAAAGACGGTTTTCACCCCTGCCTCCCCTGGTGGTATAATTTCATTATTTGCAAGCGCATCTCTGTTTTAAAATATTCTCGATCTATACGATTGGGGGTCGGTGTCTTTCTGCAAATGAAGATGGCTTGAGTTTTGGTTCGATTGTAAAAATGTACCTACCATTTTTGGTGTGACAAGTTTTGTTTTTTTTTTTACAATAGATTGTATTAGAATAAAAATACAACCTAAAAAACTTAACACTAATACCGAAAGCTGCCTGCTTTCTAGCTACCTTTTTATAATGAAGCGTCTGACCTATTCTTGGTGAAATTTACCAAGGAATAATTCCTTGGCAGTCTAAGACTAGGTTAGCCGTCAAACGGCCACAAGAAAACTATAAAAAAGAACAATACTTTTACCATCACTTTCAGACTAACCAATTAAGTTAACCAACACAAAACTGTCCTTCAAACTGGACACGTCAAAAATTTCTTCACGAGAAATTAAGTCCAATAGCTGTAAAATTGCGCCATTAAAATCAGGCAGGTGATATCTGAAGTGCGAGGCTCGTTAACAATTCCTTTTTACGCCGCCACCCCAATATTAGAAGTTTATCATAATCTCCACAGGATAATTTCCTGAAAGAAGCCGTGGAGGCATTAAAACAGCAATCAAACTGGCAATTGGGAACTCAATACGTTTCTAGAGGCAGTAACATAACTTCACACAAAACTTATTCACCTTCTTCAGTGTTTTCCGAAACGCCTGCCACTAAATAACAACAAGTAGGAAATCCGTAGAAGAACGTTTCTCCCCCATCTGTTTACTCAATAAGATGTGTTTTATATCTTTAGTTTAAGTTAAAAAACATATCGGGTCTGGGTTGCCTAAGAATTTCCTGTCCAGACTATGAAACATAAAAGACATCTCATTGAATAAACATAACAAAATATAGCCTTCAGAAGAAGGTTATATTATGTTGTTGCCGCACAACGCCCGGCTTCTCCCAGAAGGGGGAAGCTGGGCGTGGCGCGGCGTGTGCAGTGTACCTGTACATGCTTCTACCTGAACGATCATCAAACATGCTAATGTAGGAACATGTTTGACACTTAGCAAACAGATGTATTGTAGAGATTCTCATAAGGACCGCTAGAGTGTGTGTTCCGTGACACTTATAATCTGGGTGTCATCAAGTCTCGAGTGAATCGGTTTCTTCTAGGCAAGCGTGCTCCATCGTAGGCCGCATCACTGCTTATCATCAGGCATGTTGGCGGCCAAACGCAAGCCTATTATGTAATAAAAAAAAAAAAGATGTAACAGCAGATACTAGGCCTGCAGTTTCAATTGGATCTGTCCAAATAATACTAAAAATAGTAAAAAAATTACTTACATTTTAAAAAATTACTCACACAGAATTTAGTACAATGTAACACTTCTGACAGCTCCTAACACTTTAAGTTTTCCTTTCTCTGGCAGCAATAAAAAAAAACGTTCAACACTGATTGTGCAAAGGTAACTTACTGCCCGCACCGTCCTATCATTGAGGGGGAATTCGAAATCAAATCGCGAAAAGAACTGCGTACCGATTTGTAATGCAAAGTATTTGGAGATCGGACGCACGGCTTCGCACGGAATGGCTATATCCGAACAATGATGGCTGATCCCGTTGCTGTATCCGAACGAAATAACGGGTAATAGAACCTTAGTCGAACTCAATAATGGGTAGACGTGCTTCGGTGGGCGAAGTGGCTGGTTGGTGAAAAAAGGTTTATTTCTTTAGTAACGTAGATACTTGGATAGATATTTAGTTAGATATAGAAAGATATAAGCTTGTTTTCTTATACTTCTTCTGAGTAGTGGCTCTTTTTCCGAACAAGGCGGTCGAGTCTATTAAAAAACTTTGACGTTATAAGTGTATCTTTGATATCCAATTGAATAAAACGTTTTGACTTTGACTTTGCTCTTTAGAATTATCATACTAAAATTTTGTTTTTAAATACGAAAGTTGTTAGTGAGTGAGCAGTTAAGTATACTCGTATGTGCATGTTGTGCATGTTTGTTACTTCTTCACAAAGTAACGGCTTGACGAATTTGGATAAAACTTGTTTTGGAAGTATCTAATGAAACAGGGTATTTTTGGTCATACGTATATGTGTAAAAAGCGATGATAGCCGAAGAAGGCCCACCTCTCAAGGCAGAGGGAGCGGGTTCGAACCCAGCCGAAGGCACGAACCAATTTGTTCATTGTGTGAAAATATGTGCGTATTGTATGTCATCTGCTACATGACTGGAGCCCGGTGTATGGCGATAGGCTCGCCCCCTGTCACGTTTGGGACTAAATATCGTCCGGCGAAGTGTAGGTGGTGTATGGCGTGACGATATGGGTGGTGTACACCTGTGCCAGCCCCCTCGGGAGAAAGGCGTGTTGCGATATGTGTATTATAAGGATAGGCGTGGGGCCATTTTTTTAAGGCGGAATATACATAGGTGCAACTATGGATAAAACCGCGGGATGTAGCTAGTTTTAGGAATAAGACAATTTGCCCTACAGGCAACGAAATACTGATTCCATGAGATATGAACCGTTTCAAATATAACATTCATCTGTCAGATCAGAGCTTAGGATGCGTCTACATTGGTGTATGAAATACTCCGCATATAATTACTTACTAGAATAGTTACTGGATACGATAGTAGTATTTCGCCCCGAACTAAGACCTCGCGACCTTCATATCATAACTCCACCATCCCTTATCCAATTTAGCTCACATTCGATCTGAAATTTTATTTGCATGAACTATTTGCCTGTAAAATTACATAAATATTTGATCAACAGTACTCAAGTTATGGTATATCGGCCTAGCATACGAACGCTACAACGGTATGCCGACTCTTTTTATCGAGACGGACGTATCAGCAAAAAGTGGCGATAAGAATTTTGTCGCGCGCACATGCTACTCTTATTAGGCTTACACTAGCCATCTAGCATGCGCGCGCGTCAAAATTCATCTCGTCACTTTTTGTCGTGCGAGAACGTGGCAAGGCTATGTGTAAAGATACGTCTGTCTTGACAAAAAGAGTCGACGTACCTTTGTCGCGTTGTGCCTGGCTGAACATGATAATACGAGTAAGTAACACGTCAAAATAAGGAGACTTTGTATGCTTGGGTTGGGATATGCCGAAGATCTTACAGTATATCGTCAGTACATCGGAAGCAGTGTCTCGCGCCTTTAATAACGGGCGCTTCATTGGCGCGGAACGGGCTCAGTCAATTACAAGAGTTCTTTGATGTTGATAGTGACGTGGGTCGAAGCTGACGCTGGCAAGGAACGGGTCGAATTGTTCGCGGCTAATGCGTTCAAAGTGTGTGATTCGGGTGGAATAGTTCGCTTGAATCACTGACAGTTGCAGATGGATGCCGGAGCTGAAAAGTTACGGCTAGTTCGAGTGATATGAGTTTGAAATTGTCTATCGATGGTAAGTATTGTTGGCAATTGCGGGTCGAACAAAGAACCAATTTGCTCAGAATCAAGGCAAATGTCATAACAAGACAGCAGCCCATAAAGACGGGCAGCATTGGGATGACGACGAATGTGGATTATGATGGGGCCAATTGAATCTGTAGAGACTCCTAATCGCTTATAGAGCAAGTATGAATGTACCTCATGTCATTCCTTTGTCTTAATGTGTGTGTACCTGCATACGAGTATCTATTAGTTTATTACTTCTGTGTGAGAAGAGATAAAGCTAGAAACAAGTAAAAAATAGCGTGTTTGCATTACAGTTACTATTGAATAACGAATGTTACTTGGTACGAATGAACTTGCAGAATGTGAAACGATCTTCCTCCGAAGGTATTTCCGAGGTACAACATGGAGCCTTGTGTCTATAAGTTTCCTTCCGGCTGGCACCGGATCAACAGCACCGCTAGTGTTGTAGGTGTCCATAGGCGACAGTGACTGATTTGCCATCAGATCGGCCGTCTATTTGTTTGCCACCTATCTTGTTTTGTTTTAGCGGGGCGTTCTCGCACTTGGCCTTCTTGATTGGGCCATTGTGCGTGGGGTTTACTTCTCTTCCCTTCCCTTCACTCCAACCAGCCCAGGTGCTCCCAGAAGTCCAGCAGACTTTTCAGGCTGCCACAGGCCTCCGGGAGTGACAATGGGGATTGAAGAAACTGAGCCCGGTGTTCTGCCACGCTCCTGCACTCCATGAGCACGTGCTGTGGCGAAAAACCTTCGACGATTAAAAAGTAACTGAAAAAGATCAATTTGCAAAATAGGACTAGTGGTTTTGGAGAAAAATGGCAACATGGATTTGCACAAACAATGTTTGCTGCAACGCCCCCTGTCGAGTTGTCACCGTAACACCTATCTAAGAACATGCACCAATCAAACCAGAATCCATAACTGAACTGCATCAAAATCGAACTGAAATAAAATGGAAACATGGATTTGCACAAACTAACAAACAAACATCCTCTTACATCAAACGCATATACCCTCTCCGTTCCGTCGTGGGTAATTAAAAAAAAGAGTTAGAAAATTTTTGGTGGGTGAAATCTGGTGGTACTGTAATCTTGCGTTAACATCTTTATCTTAGTACCTTTTTAAATGTCGTCTGTGCTCACTTTCAAAGTCGAACTATCAAAAATCGCCGCCAAGTCACGTCCACCGCATCAGACGTAATCCGTCCAATTTATGACACTTGCTCCCATCAAGGCAATCGATTTAAAAAGTCCCGCAGCGTCCATTATCGCCCATCGTCTTAGACGTGGCAGGAGGGGGGGGGAAGGGGGGAGTTTTTTCCAGTCGTCAGATAGATTGGATGACACTCGATCTCCCCAAGAGGGCGAAATTAAAACGCTGGCGATGAGCCGAACCCGTGGAATTATTTTCCGTTGAGTGATTCTGGGCCATAAAATTTCTGATTGATCAATTCATCCGGTGTTTCCATTTCGCCTTAATGAAGAGCACGTTGCTCGGTGGACATTTTTTTTTTTCGCCTCCCTCGACTCTATTTTTCCGCCTGTTTTCGCTTTAGTGGGTGTTTTATTAATTTACCGAGCGTTGGTTTTTTTGGGTCTTTTTTGCGTTGGCATTTGCATTCGTGTCGTTCGATAGTCGGAAACAGATTTGTGGGGGATGGTAGAGGGGTTATTTTATTGTTTACGTTCCGATCTTTATGTTAGAATTAGTCTTACGAATCGTTTCGGTAATTTTAACTTGCTACTTACTAATACATACATTTGTTATCTCTTTTACGTAAACCATTAAGCGCGGTTACACCTAATCATCTTTTCTCAAAAATGGGATTGCAGATTAACAAAAAATGGCATTTTTCTAAACACAAAGTCTGACGACCAACGTCTTAATCTTCCATGTTAATATATGTTTTACGGATGGCTCTACTTTTTGTACAGCTCGGCAAAATTTAAAATCGACGAGGGCCACCTTCTGTCAACGTTCGAATAAATACTATCTCAATACTAAATGTATCTTAATACTCAAGTCAATCTACGCATTAGAATAACAGAGACAAAGAACCCAGTTCAACGTTCCATCGATGGCCCAACCCAGCAACACGCATCAACCGTCAACGGAATGCGGCCGAACATGAAACACTAATCGTCAAAGTGACCCAAACTCGTCACCCCGATCGGCGCAAACATCGCCGGCGAATTTTATCACCTACCCGTCCAGGATATTAAGAGGAGGCCCTGGGATAATGACCCGATCCGCCGGACAATGCTTCGGTCACATTTCATTAAAAACAACAATAAGCGCGATAACGACCGCTGGCGCCATCTAGTGAGCCGATGGCGATCGCGTTCTTGGTCGCGTTATTGTTCGGGTTTATTCGTTCTATTTTATTGAGGATCGTCCCTGGCCCTGTTTTCCTTTCATTATTTTCGAAGTGGAAGGAGCGGTGCTCCGTGGTGACCCGGACTGTGAAACGTTTGGAATCCCCACTGCCGAGCTAGAGTCGTAATATTGAGTAAGAGGTTCGATGAAAAAGCCGAAACTACTACTACTACTAATGCTTACATTTTTCATCACGCAGTCCTCTGCTGTGTCCAGCTAAAATTCAATCAACAAAAACCTAATCCCATTTAAAGCACAATTGGTTAACAGTAACAGTCGGTTCACAAATGACGATCATAATCGGTGTACACCTTTTTTGTCGCATTGGACATTGCAGCGACAACTGAAACTTTAAACGTATAAATATTTGTTTCATGTCTTTATGTAAATATTTAATTTATTATATTATTGTCTGTTACTGTTTTATTATGTATTCGGTTTTTTATTGGTGTAGTGTTTTGTGCGATCAAATAAATTGTTTCTTTCTTTCTTACACAAAAAATCACACACCTACAAACGAACATATAACTGCCGTTTTTGAAGTCAGAAAATTTTGTTAATAAAGTTATACATTAGTTACAGATTAAAAAACTGTTCAAGATTTAATCTTTCTGTCTTTTCAAAATAAATTCACACTACACACACTAATCATTACAGAAAACCTAATGACTTCACACTATTAAAAATGCAAAAGTTTAGATGGAAGTTATTGTTACTTAATCACGCCAGAACGATGGAACGGATATGGATGCAGTTTGGCACAGAAGTAGAGTATAGTCTGCAATTGCACATAGGATACGGTCCTTACGTATGAAATTGGCGTTTTGTACGGGAGGAATAAAAACTCGATTTTTTTTGTAAAATATATTTAATTAATCAAAGTATGCACCGTTGTTATCTATGCACTTTTGCCATCTTATGGGTAGTTCATTGATCCCTTTACTATAAAAACCATGGGGGCGAGAATCAATAAACTCTTTGAAGGCGGTTTGGACTGCTGCATCGGAGTGGAATTTTTTTCCTTGTAAGAAGTTGTCCAAATTCCGGAAGAAATGGTAATCTGTTGGAGCAAAGTCCGGGGAGTACGGTGGATGTCGCAGACATTCCAATTGTAGCTCAGCTAACTTAGTGGTTGCTTGCAGTGTGTGGTCTTGCGTTGTCGTGAAGCAGCAGTGGCCTAGAGCGATTGACCAATCTCGGTTGTTTAACAGCTAGTTCTTTCTTCATGGTTTGCAGTTGCTGACAATAGATATCTGCCGTAATCGTTTGGCCAGATTTAAGAAAGCTGTAGTGAACGACACCGGCGCTAGTCCACCAAACACTTACAAGTAACTTTTTCTGAGTCAATTTTCGTTTAGGGCAGGATTTGGCTGGGTCTCCAGGGTTCAGCCATTGCGATGAGCGCTTTCGATTATCGTACAATATCCACTTTTCATCACAAGTAATGATTCGATTTAAAATCCCTTCATTATTGTGTCGGTTGAGCAAAGTAACACAGCAGGCGACCCGTGTTTGCAAGTTCGATTCACTCAATTCATGAGGTACCCATCGTTCGAGTTTTTTTACTTTCCCGATTTGCTTCAAGTGGATTAATACAGTTTTGTCACTTACCCCGAAGCCTGCTGCTATCTCTGAAGTGCTTTGTGATGGATCCGCTTCCACAATAGCCTTTAATTCTTCGTTTTTCACTTTGATCTCCGGCCGTCCACGGGGTTGGTTCTTAAGGTCGAAATTTCCAGAACGAACACGTTGAAACCAAAAACGTACCATGCTGTCTTTAGCGACACCAGCGCCGTACACATCATTAATTCTTCGAGCTGTTTCTGCAGCACTGGTGCCACGGTAGAACTCGTACTCGTAAATATACCGATATTTCATGTTTTCCATTGCGCGGTAATAAGCGACGCCAAAGAAAAAATAATGAGGAAAATAACAAATGAATGACTGTATTCCAAAGAAAAAAAAACCAGCTAAATGAATTTATTAATTTGAATTTCGAATTCTTAACCAAAGAGGAGATATTTCAGATCAAATTGATCAGTACGACAAAACGCTAATTTCATACGTAAGGACCTAATATTTAACCGCAGGGCGCAGCTAATATTAAATAACTAGAACAAAACCTCGCTTCATTTCCTAACAATTTTCTTCAGAAAGATGAGTGTAAAGCAGTTAATCGTCAGTCTTCGGGAGGCGCTAATCGCTCTACATCAAAGGTTCCGTCCAATAGGCGTCGATTAGCGCAGGTAATCGTCGACTGTCGCAATATCGCATTCCGTTTGTGATAACTAATTAATCAAGATCAAACGGGACGCACAATCGTTCGGATCGCGGACTGTTGGCAAAGCTTGCAGTAAGGGAAGTTCTACAATATCACAATACAACACACACGATGACGACGATTGACGGCAACAGAGCAATTCGTTGCCGTCAAGCGTCAAGTAGTTGTCTAGCCACCACCCTAACTGATGACCACGACGATTTTCCAAGAGTGCTAACGACTAAAAAGAGAGTAGGGAAGTTCTTTTACAAGGAAGAAGTTTTTTTATCAAGCACATAAAAGTACAAAGTAAGTAGTTACATACATATTTTTTGTTACATACCAAATGTTGCACACCGGATCCGGGGACACTTTAAAACTTTTAAAATTTTAAGATAAAAATTAAGATATTTTTCTCATTTCCGCCTAGCCTCCCAAACTTTCTCCTAACGGTAAAAAACGCCAAATGATTGAATTTGCCGAAAAATATTTTGATTCTGTCTCTTACATTTGATCTAACGCGTAAACGGAAAGCGCCTGTTACCTATTATATCCTGGTACTTCTCGTCAGTACCAGTGTCCAGACAGAAGTCATTTCAAGAAGACATAGTCACTTATGACGTCATAATACATACATACATATCGTCACGCCTTTCCCCCGAGGGGCTGGCAGAGGTGTAATACGACACCCACACGTCGCCGGACGATATTCAGTCCCAAATGTGCCAGGGGGCGAGCTCATCGCCATACACCAGGCTGTAGTCATGTAGCAGATGACATACAATACGCACATATTATGTTCACACAATGAACAAATTGGTGAACAGATTGGTAATGGTCACGTATCACCATATCACCGTATCATAATAATATATACATAGTAAATACTCGTACTTACCTTGATCTAAAGTAAAAATGTTAATAATTGTCCTACTGCTCATTTAAAAATATTACGCAAACATCCATCACAGTAGCGCAAATTGTCTATTGTAATTACTGAAAAATCCCACCTACTAATTCTGTTTTGTTGTTTACAAAATTGATAAAAGGGAGGATAACTGTCGAGCTCCTCGCCGAGTTTATAAATAACACAACATGGTTGTAGTAAATTACAAGTCAACTATTGTTGTTGGTAAATAACACTACATGGTTGTAGTAAATTACAAGTCAACTATTGTTGTTGATAAATAACACTACATGGTTGTAGTAAATTACAAGTCAACTATTGTTGTTGGTAAATAACACAACATGGTTGTAGTAAATTACAAGTCAACTATTATTGTTGGTAAATAACACAACATGGTTGTAGTAAATTACAAGTCAACTATTATTGTTGGTAAATAACACAACATGGTTGTAGTAAATTACAAGTCAACTATTATTGTTGGTAAATAACACAACATGGTTGTAGTAAATTACAAGTCAACTATTATTGTTGGTAAATAACACAACATGGTTGTAGTAAATTACAAGTCAACTATTATTGTTGGTAAATAACACAACATGGTTGTAGTAAATTACAAGTCAACTATTATTGTTGGTAAATAACACAACATGGTTGTAGTGAATTACAAGTCGACTATTATTGTTGGTAAATAACACAACATGGTTGTAGTAAATTACAAGTCAACTATTGTTGTTGGTAAATAACACAACATGGTTGTAGTAAATTACAAGTCAACTATTATTGTTGGTAAATAACACAACATGGTTGTAGTAAATTACAAGTCAACTATTATTGTTGGTAAATAACACAACATGGTTGTAGTGAATTACAAGTCGACTATTATTGTTGGTAAATAACACAACATGGTTGTAGTAAATTACAAGTCAACTATTGTTGTTGGTAAATAACACAACATGGTTGTAGTAAATTACAAGTCAACCTTTGTTGTTGGTAAATAACACAACATGGTTGTAGTAAATTACAAGTCAACTATTGTTGTTGGTAAATAACACAACATGGTTGTAGTAAATTACAAGTCAACTATTGTTGTTGGTAAAGTACCAACTAATTTATTTATTATTTGAAAAAATAATGCCCCTCAGTTTCTTGCCTGTTCTTCTGAGTAGAGGCTTTTTGTCCGAACAAGGCGGTCGAGTCTATATAAATAACTTTGACGTTCATAAGTGTATCTTTGATACCTAAATTGAATAAAAACATTTTCACTAACATTTTGACTTTGACTTTGACCGTAAAGATACGGTAGGTCGACACGAGTTGACAACGATGATGACGATCATTAGAAAGTAACAAGTATGAATTTAAAGTACCCCCGACACCGATTTTCATCAAACATAGCTAAGAACACTCCTTTCTAATCACCTTTCAAACAAAAAAAAGAACAAAATCAGTTCATCCGTTTGGGAGCTACGATGCCACAGACACACACACAAACAAACAAACAAACACACACACAGAGACAAGTCAAACTTATAACACCACGTCGTTTTTCAAAGCTCAAAGTCTGGAGTTTAAAAAAACTTTTAAAAAAAAACACTGACAGAAAATGATATTGTCATACGCTACAACACAAAGTAAGTTAGTATTAGACATATATTATGTACTTTAGATTAAGAATTTACATTATTTGAAAAGTCGTTAAAAACATGCATACAATAACAGTTTAAATGCTAAAATTAAAAAAAAACTTTAATACATAAACAAAATGACCATTTTGGTCATTTTTCAGTCTTATTTATTTATCTACATTTGAGAACCATTACCCTTACCATGAGTTCTGATAATTAACGCAAACTTTTTTTCGTTTCCGTTTGGCTAAAAACATTCAACTTAATAACGCCGCGGTTAACTATCGAAATTAATAGGTAAAGTATGTACAGATTCCATTCCTTTCTACTCGTGTTACCATCTTCAAACACTGTCCCTGATACGTTCGAACCTTGGTAACTAGCTACATCTCCGTAAATAAAATTCCCAATGTCATATCGTAAGATACTTGACTAGTCACCTGCGAGGCCATTACCGCCCGCCCTCCCGCGGGGGCGGGATCGCCGCCCGCCGAAGATGTGTCTTCGTCGTGTTTTTATTAGTGAAAAACAATGATGAATTAGCGAACAACGCTTTTATTACTTGCCGTGAGTTTATTTTTTGCCGTCGAATTTTTTTGGAGTTCCGCTATCGTGGTATTGCTTCGTTTTGAACTTTTGTTTCCATTATCTTACTAGCGACTTGCCAAAGCTTTGCACGTTACCGATAAGCTTTCCGTGAAAAATTATCTAACTGATAGTGAAGAAAACATCAAAATGCGTTTTGTAGTTTAGAAGCAGTTAGCGGATTTACAGAAAAACGCGGAAAGCGACTTTGTTTTATGCCATGTAGAGATTGAATTATCTTGTCAAGTCAAAGTCAACAAAGTATGTATTGCGTATTATGGTGATTGTTGCATGCTCCACAAGATCTTTAAAGCTATAAGTATCCCATAATTATAAACGCGAAAGTTTGTAAGAATGGATGGAGGGATGTTTGTTACTCTTTCACGCCAGAACGGCTGAACAGATCTGGATGAAATTTGGCACAGAGATAGATTATAGTCTAGAATAGCACATAGGATACTTATTAACCGCGGGTGAAACCGCGGGGAGCAGTTAGTATCCCATACTGGACCTTATTAGGGTTTTGCAATGTCATGTGGAGTGGGGCCGACTTATTCTTTCATAACAAAGTTTTTATCTTTGACATATTCTTCTAATTTATTAAAGCAGTACCTGGATGGCCGAGCTTTGCTCGGTATTTTATTTTATTTTTTAATTGTGTTTTTTGGATAATAAACAATTGATTTTAGTCTAACCTCAAAGCAAACACTCATTGACTTCGTGTTACTTAACAACGCCATCTGCTGTTGTGTCGTTAAAGCAATTACTCGTAGTTGCTCACAAAAAATTGTATTATTGTTCGCCAATAGATGTCAGGAAGAGTCATATTTTTCAGTTGAGATTGATTATCGATAAAACACGAATAAAATAACATTTTCTAAAAATGATTCCTAGCTAGATCTACTTATCGCCCCCGAAACCCCCTATATACTAAATTGTATGAAAATCGTTGGAGCCGATTCCGAGATTCCAATTATATATTTATATATATATACAAGAATTGCTCATTTAAAGATTTAAGATTTATGTATTAATAAACATTTTAATTTATTTTCGATACAATTTTCCGTAATTTATTTCTTTTAATTTCTCTGGTGGTTTATTATATATTTGTAAGGCCATTGCATTTGGGCCAGACCTATGCAGTTTCAGTCTAGATTTAGGAATTGTTAGTTTATACTGGAATCGGCGTGGGTACTTTTGAGTACCCACGCACAGAGAATTCAAAGTATTTTTTAACAAATTTGCAGATTTCAAATATGTAAAGGGATGTGGTTGTTAATATTTTACATTATCTAGACTGATCGTATTCTCGTATCAATTCAACGAGCCGAGCCGCAAGCATTTTAGCATTTTTGTTTAGTTACTTTAAATATTTCAACAACATTTTTGTCATATCTATCAGTTAGTTCAAATGATGGAAAAAGTCAAACGCTATCTTCAAACACTTAACTCGATCGAAAAAGACAAAACACTGTAACTACTCTGAGGGTATACAACGTTTATTAGTAAGATATTATGACGATGATTATGATTGATAAGCAACTAATGACGTCATAGTGTTCGATTTAGCTAGAGTGTCAAAACCACCAAAGGATTTTGACACGCATAGCAGCTACTATTCTCTAAACGGCCATAAAGTCCAGCGTTAGCGCAAAACCCAAGCCTACACATAAACCTACGGAACCCATCGAACTCTCATACTTTCCCTAACCTTATTTTTAATTTATTCCCCGTAGATAACACGTCGGACCCGCGTTTGTATTAGCAGCTATAGGGCGCATCGGCGGGCTCCTTGTAAATTAAATTGTTTGCGCGCCTCCCGCCCGGCAGGTGATGTGGGTATTGAAGACATTGGACGAAAAATTAGGGAATTGACGTAAGGGAGATGAATTTTATATTATCGTTAGCGATGAACGCTTGTAGATTAATAAACATAGTATAATAACATCCTTTTTTATTATGGAAACTGATATGGTTTTAACACATTATGATTTTATGAAACAGGAATTACTCAAGTACGATTTAGTTGGTTATTCCGACTATAGTTTCAACTGCATTCGGCGGTATTTGCCAAGGCGATTGCGCGCGCGTGTCTGGGTCTCGCATAGCACTGAACTGAACTATAGTCAAAATAATCGACGAAATCTTACGTGAATAATTCCCGTTTTATAAAATCACTAGCTGCGCCCCGCGATTTCACTCGCGGTTAAAAAGTATCCTGCGTAAGTAAGTAAGTAAAAAGTATGTGCTATTCTAGACTATAATGTATCTCTGTGCCAAATTTCATCCAGATCTGTTCAGCCTTTCTGGCGTGAAAGAGTAACAAACATCCATCCATCCGTTCTTACAAACTTTCGCGCTTATAATATAAAGTAGGAAATAATATACTTCTCCAGGAATAGCGTTCCGAGTAAAAAAAGGTCAGTGACGTCACAATTAATTCAAAAGAGACGTTGACGAGTGACGTCATTAGGTTGGGTCCCGGAATGATTATAGGCGATAGTGATCGGTAGATAGTTGATTGAATCAGGCGTTACTTTGCGGAAGTTCAACTTCAAAACTGTTTCTTTAACAAATCTCGTGTGTTTTCTCTTTATTTTGTTTAAGCGGATACACTAGAGATTTGTTTAGGAAACAGTTTTTTTTTGTAATCGATTGCTATCGTTGGTAAGCGCATCAGCATCACTTGAAAACGGCTGGACTGATTTGGCTAAATAAAACAGTCTGCGCAAAGCTGAAGGGCGAACCTCGGTACCGAACCCCAAACTCGCCAAGACCAAGCGCCACCACACTGAGTACAAAGTCCAGGACATCAGCTAGTCTTTATTTTATTTTTACTAAAAAATCCACAGCTTTCAATAAACTGTACAAAAAAAACTTTAGATACTAAAATAAACTTACAGCTATTAATATTATAAATGCGAAAGTTTGTAAAGTTGGTAATTTATTACTTCTCCACGCTCAAACGACTGAAGGTTTTAGATCAAATTTAGGATAAAGGTTCGTAACACTCTGGCTCACATAGGCTATTTTTTATGTACAAAAAATTGACGGCTCCTATAGAATAGCTAGTGAAAAGTACAGCCAACAGTGTCAAACAAATCCTATCCTACTAATATTATAAACGCGACGAAACGAAAGTTTGTATGTATGGATGGATGGATGGATGTTTGTTACTCTTTCACGCCAGAACGGCTGAACAGATCTGGATGAAATTTGGCACAGAGATAGATTATAGTCTAGAATAGCACATAGGATACTTTTTAATCGCGGGTGAAACCGCGGGGCGCAGCTAGTATCTTTCTAAAGATGTTATTAAAAGTCAAAGCTGCCCTCTAATCTTTCTCTAATTAGACTAGATCTCACAAACGTGAGTCGAGTAGAGTAATACACGTACATCTACGGGTTCTACCTTCTAGGTAAACTTACCTACATGCAGCCAATTTCCCGTTGCAGCTCATTCGGGCTAATTTTCATATTAACGAGCATGTCTAGTCTTCGCAGCGTTCGGCGAATAATGAACGGAGAAACCTTTGTTTATTAGCGAAGAGGATACGTGATGATAATGTGCTGTGAAAAGGTTCTGTGTGGAGACCGAGGAAGGAAACAACTTGATCGCTGTACGATATAAATAATTGTCATACTGTTAACTATTACAATCTGTCTTATATACTAATTTCTTATCTAAACCACGACTCTGAGCTGTGCCGTATCATAGAACGTGTGACTGTCGGATGAGTCGGCACATTTTTTTTTTCAAGATGTTTGAGAAGTGTATTTACTGTACCGATTGAGTGAGATAAGGGTAGGAAGATAACATAACATATCGTCACGCCTTTCCCCAAAAGGGGATGGCAAAGGTGTATAGCATCCACATTTCACTGGACGATATTCAGTTCCAAATGTATGTGTCCAGTGTTAAGAAGAATGTTTGTGAAAGTTGATTTTTGAACAGTTTTTGGTTAGATATTTGAAATTCATTGATTGACTATATCTGTTGGTCCGCGATGGCAGTGCATCCAAGTCTGATGCGAGCTACATTTTAGTACGTTTAGATATTCATCTAACGACAAGTTATTTTTTGTCAGAAAAAAATCGCTTTTAGCTTTACAACTGCCGTTGTCAATAAAGTGCTTTTCTATAATATCTGAGGTTGTTAAAATTTGTTTCATTCAGGAATACAAATTACTGTCTTTTATAAAATAATTTATTTGGATGTTGTCACTATATTCTATATTATCATATTGAAGCACTAAATTCAGTCCATTGTGTTTCACTCACTCACTCAAACTTCTCTGAATCAGAAAAATATTGTCACATTATTCACACACCTGCGCCCTATTCTCTTCCATTATCTTACCTCATTGTCCGAAAGCGACTAAATAGCCAAGTAGCAAACAAAGTGGGCAGAGGCACTCAGTAAAAATAAATTCAGAATTTTAAATTATATCGCTGAAAACGAATATCAAACGTTACGTTAACTAAGAACGGAACATGAAAATATATCAAAGCGTCTCGCCGAGCGAGGAAAACGTTTTCCCATAGCGTTTACTGGATAAAACCGGTAATAACTAGATGTGCACTCGATTGTGAGTAAGCCGGGTAGACGAAAACTATACTGAAGATGCATTCAACTAGTTTAGATCTCAAGGGCTTGGTCTTTATCTATTTCCCCACAGTTCTATATTTTGCACGTTTACGTTTTAAAAAATAAACGTTTCTCGTTTTGAGAAAATGTCAAATGAATGTTTGTTTAAACGTGTGTTTGACATAATTATTGCTTATAAATACAAGAAAACTGTCAATAATTAATTATCTGTAAATGAAGAGAGAGTAATTGATAGTACTTTTCGACTATCGCTTTGCCAAGTACCTATTAGTTAACAGTTACTGGTGTATTTTTTTTTTTCATTTTCTCGTATTGTCTCTTAAATTCTTCCCTTCATCTTGAGGTTCCTCCTCAATCATCCTTCAGGTTGAGATAAAATCAGGTCAGGTAAGATCGTGATCAAAAGCAAATCCACTCTGAAGGTAAAAACAAAATTGGCATTTTTACTCGTACGTATAAAAAAAATACTCGTGAACTTTTTACTCTGACTTTTACTTGGAGCTTGAATACGTCATTATCCGTCGCATTTCACCGCTTAAATTTAGTGGCTATTCAAAATCTGTCCGAGCAAACATGCCGATACCAGCCACATCTCTAGCGAAATCCCGAGAAAACTGGAGAAAAATTACATACTAGCTTCGTGAACGTCTCGAAAGCCTCCAGCAACAAAGTGGCTTGTTACCTTTCGCTTCCGCGGAGGCACCTTAATGGCTCGCTTTGACTTACTAGATGGAATTTTTAATGCAATAATTTCGATAATTTATCGCTAGATAGCGCTCCTTTGTGGCGGGCGTCGTCACGGGGAGACGGTGGGAGGCAAATTGGTTTTCTTTTTATCAGTAAACATTAGAGTGGCCCTCTCGATTGACCCCAGGGCTGGCGAATCACACGGGCTAAGAAAATGACGAGCTTTTAGTTCTATAAAAGTGGGATGTTAAAATATTTGTCGAAATTATTTAATGCTGATCACTGATCGATCATCAGCAGGACATAACGAAAAAACTTTTACAACTACCCACGTTTTGCAAAATAAATTAGTAAGTGTAAATAAACAAATAAGTATTGTATCCATTCTTCCTTATATGAAAAAGCTTATGGATGAAGTGAATTCTTAGGCAGTAACGAATATAATTCTTCTGACTTATCCATCCTTTTTGTAAAGAAATGGTCGAATTTATTGGTTACAAACCGTCTTGAAAGATCTGGCCCAGCATTTGTTCCAAACAGGTTGGCCGAATTTGTTAGCAATAAGACTGTCTTATCCTATTTGTTCCAGGAAGAGTTGGCCGAATAAGTTGGCGATACTGTCTAGTCCAGCATTTGTCCGTCCAGCTCCCACGCTCAAGCACCAGTGTCACCCCCAACATTAGCTTTCAATTCTAAACCGTCACTTTGTTTCCGCAAGCGTGGTTATTAAATACGTGACGTCATTTGGCCAGACTCGACTCGCGACCAAGATGGCCGAGATAGCACGGGATTTGGACGGTTTTTAATGTGAAAATAATAAATCTGTGTGAGATAATTAAGGAAAATGTTTGGCTAAAAATTACAAGTCACTTGAAATTAAGTTACGTTGTAGTTAAATAACAAGAAAATAATACTGCTGTAGACTGGAGGCTGCTTCTAAAATAACTTTGATGTTCAGTATGTACTCGTATATTGATTCTAATTTGAATGCTGATTCTAGAGCAATCGACATTCTGCCCGCCCCTATCTAAATCGCGATCCATAGTGATTAAAATATATCTATTTGTCTTATTAATTGCCCTGGATATTTCTGCGGATTTCTATGTTTTCAAGTAAGTAGCCAATTTCCGAATGTAATCATGAAAGTACTGTTTTGGCTCAATAAAATTTTTACTACTGCTCTTTCTCTCCCTCTGCTTTGGAACGTTGTACTATTATTATAGTGTAATATGAAAATTAAGATTTTTAAAAAGCTGAGAGCTAAGATTCTAAGAGCTAATATTCCAAAACAACCCATATTTTTTCTTAAATTGTTGACGTAGAAGTATTCGAAACCACTCTTACATCAAGAGCAACAAAATCACTGTTGACCAGTGTATTTTATACAGGCAGATGTCAACCTATTTGCTAATTAATAACTAGCTGCGCCTCGCGGTTTCACCCGCGGTTAAAAAGTCCTATGTACTATTCCAGGCTATAATTTGTCTCTTTGCCAAACTTCATTCATATCCGTTTGCCTTTCTTTAAACTTTCGCATTTATAAATATTAGAGTGTAAGAACGTGATGTGATATGTGTAATGTAACATAGTATTTTCCATCACTACATAGTATAAAACAAAGTCGCTTTCTCTGTCCCTATGTCCTTTTGTATGCTTAAATCTTTAAAACTACGCAACGGATTTTGATGCGGTTTTTTTTAATAGATAGAGTGATTCAAGAAGAAGGTTTATATTTAAAATAACATCCATTAAATCGTGGATAAATACTGTTATTTTTGAGGTTTCTAATGTGATGTTAGTAGGCTATATATTGTTATACCCGTGCGAAGCCAGAGCTGGCCGCTATGTTTTTATATACAACGTTCACAGTTTTTCTGTAGTGTATTTAGTATCAGCAGTGCACCCGTGCGAAGCCGGGGCGGGTCGCTAGTTTGTGATAAACGCCACTTATTTTAAATAGACTTCCAAATCTTAACTGCGCAGCGAAAAAAATCCTTCCAAAATAATAAATTTTCAGAGGAACGAAAGTTTACACGATAAATTTTCTTTTCAAGCTTTCTATGAGTTATCATCTGAAAGAGCCAAGTTTACCTTCAATAATTTCCATCAGGGTTCGGTGAAATCGAGGGGCGTCCGAAGTGCCGATGCCTGTGAAGCGACTGAGTTACTGCTCCATAGCCGGCCGAACTTTTCATTTCATTTTCCAAACTTTTTAATCTCAAAGTGGCCGTGAAAGAAGAATGGGCGCGTTAAGGAAATCACCAGCACCACCTATTATCAACTCTCGGTATTTGCGTAAAGGTGGATTCATGGCGGAGGGGTTTTGAATCGTAAATTGTGTACGTAGCTATGGAAAATTGGTCTGAAATCTGTTGATTGGTCAACTTTAATAACCTATATTAAAGTTAACTATTTACCAGAGCAATATTATAGCAGTCACTGTTAAATTTTAATCATTTCAAATTAATGTTTCCATCTATGTATTATGTCTTCTACATAGAATACGTTAAAATATCGGTCAATCAAATTTAAATGCCACTAAACACATTCGACGGGTGTCTGCAATTCAATTGCAGTTCCTAACCAATTTTTGACCTGATGGTCCTTTATCTGATGTCAATTATTGACACTTCTAATACCTTGTATACTAACTTTTATGCTTTTGAGACTAAAAAACTTAGTTCTCAAAATCAAAATCCCTAACGTCAATTAAACACATACAAACAAACTTATTGTAGTATCATAAAGACGTTCAATAAAGGCTTCTCGAAACCCAGTCCACGTTTGTTCCACCCACGGAGATGATATGCTAAAACCCCACATTACGTACTGCTTAAAGTTACTGTTACATACATGAAATACGCCCAACAATAACGCAAACCTACCAGTCAAAGTATAGACGCGGCTTAATCCTCCGCCTTTCCAATTCGCTCTAAACATCACTGTATCAAAACCAACCTTAATACAAAAGCTATAGAGTATGAAATGAAGCTGGGATGAAGCTGTCGTTTACGCTAAAAGATGGATTGTTACAGAAGAGTCATAAAAAGTAAGATATTAATGTATCGCGGGAGGCATTAGACGGTAGCGGGATCGATTCCTATGCATAAAAAATGCTAATGGCCGCTTGGAGAGCACATTGTGCTCGAGTTGGTGATTTATGTCTGTAAGTTGGCAACTCTGCAAGTTCTTCTGTAGGTAGATAGAAGCAACCTTCGGGGACAGGTGCCCAAGAAGGCTAATGCTTGAGGGTAGATGGAGTTTCTCGTCAACTGGCGACTTCGCGCTTTTATGGATGTTTGATTTTGTTGGCGCTCTTTGAGCATGCTAATTTAATTTTGTTGGATGTCAGCGAGATACGTTTTTCGTGTTTAATATTTGACCTTCCTGAAAAATTTCAAACTTTCCTTTATTTGTGTTTTTTTTTTCTCATAAATATCTTGTTCTGTAAAAATGTGTTTTGGTGGTATTAAGAAAGTGTAAACGCATTGTAACGTGTGGCCAGCGTCTTTTACTCCCAAAGTTAAGAAGCATAGTCCTTAGCTTGGTTCTTTGGTTTTAACCATGAAAAACCAAAACGACAAGATCTAACTTTCCAGGAGTTGATTCTTATGGCCACTTGCACTTAAAATAAGAACTGCCTAAATCTTTGCTTAACTAGTTTAATTTACTCCTAACTAACTACTACCTAATTTTTTTTCAAATTCAAAGTCAAAGTCAAAATGTTTTTATTCAATTTAGGTATCAAAACTTTGACGGTCATAAGTGTATACTTATAAACGTCAAAGTTTTTTAGAAGAACGTCAAACTTTGACGTTAATAAGTGTATACTTATGAACGTTTTTTTAAATAGACTCGACCGCCGTTTTACACGAATCTTAAACCATTCCTTAGGAGAATCTTAACTTTATGTGCCCGTTAAGCGAACAGTTCGCTAGGAGTAGTTAAAAACTAGTTGAGCAAGTACTTAGCTAATTCTTGTATTTAGTGCAAGTCCATTAGTGTAACGTAGTTGTCATCATCGCTCTCAAACTTGTCGTAAATTACTTATTCCGGTCTACTCACGCATCGATTGACGTCAACGCGTGAAATTTAATCGGAACGTTATACCTGGTTTCATAACCTTTTTATTAAACAAACTAATAACATATTTTTAATATAAAGCAAGCTTATCTTACTATCGAAACGCAGGACGCAGACGGGATAGTGCAACGATAAAGGATTTTCATACGCTTGGCAAGATGCCAACATCTCTTATCGGTTCTTTGTTAATAGCCATTGGAATGTTATGAAAATTCGGTTTGAAATAATTCCGGATGCCAATGCGGTGAACGCAAGACTAGACAGCGTGAAAGGTCCCTGAGGCTTTGTCCAAAAGTGGGAAGTTTTCCGGCTAAGATGATGATGAGGAACTGGTTGAATGTTCGTTATCTATATATATAAAATTCAAAGTCCTGACTGACTGACTGACTGACTGACTTATATATCAACGCACAGCCTAAACCGCTGGTCCTAGAAACATGAAATTTGGAGGATATGTTCTTTGTACAGTGTAGGCATCCACTAAGAAAGGGTTTTTCGAAATACTACCCCTAAGGGGGGGAAATGGGGGGTTCAAATTTCTATGAAACTTTTTTTTCTCTGGGTCGATTGACTCAAAAATTGGTAAAAATACTCTTCAATTAAAATTATGAGACACGTGTATCACAGTTTTTCCAAAATCATCATCATCATCATCCACCGACAGAGTCTAATAGGGCTTCTTTTTACTCCGAAAACTTTGTTGAGAAAGTTATTAACCCACTACAAACGACGCTGTTATCATTCTTAGGGTTCTGTACTAAAATGGTGAAAGGAACCTTATCATGAAACTCCGATGTCTGTCTGTCTGTATGTCTGTGAGCTGATTATTTTGGAAACTGTAATAGCTAGCAACTTGGAATTTGGCACAGATCTAGATAACGGTAGTAGCTACGTAATAAAACGCCACGCCTTTACCCTAAGAGGTGTATTACAACACCCTCACTTCGCCGGACGATATTCAGTCCAAAATGTAATAAGTAGCGAGCCTATCGCCATACACCGGGCTCCAGTTATGTAGCAGATGACATTAAATACGAAGCTATCATTGCATTTTCCATATGGATCTCCGTGTAAAATGTGTGAACTATAAATTGCTGACATACCTACTATCAGATTTCAAACCTACTTAATCAGTTAGGGAAAAATACAAGAATGAAGTCCAAGCCTGTCAGAAGATTACAAACGGCAAGTGAAGAGATTTTCTGCCAATAAAGATCAGGTAGATGAGCTAGGAGATGAAATTTATAATTATATCTGTCTGATCTTAGATAGATATGGCCTGCTACAGAGTAAGCTCATGGAGCAGCCAAGTGTTTCTAAAAAGATAAAAATTATAATTAGGTTTTCGTTGTAAACATTATCTTTTCACACACGCTTTAAGTTATCTTAATACCATACTACTACTACTACTACTTTTCTCATTCCAGAGATAGTTTAGTTAACTAAAGCACTTCGTCCATATTGCTCTGCTTGGGATATTGTCAGTTTGTGTATTCAATTGAGAGCGAGTGTGACCGCTTATAATATTTATTTCTGAAGATAAAAAACGTCATACATTTTCTGTAAGCCACGCGGGCGAAGCCGCGGGCAGAAGCTAGTAACATATAAGGCCCCGTATTACACGAAATCACCAAAAACAAGTATTTTGTTTGGGCCTAATTTGATTTGAAGAATTATGATGATCAGGTGCAAAAAAATACCGCTGCTAGAAGAAACAACCAACAAAAGTTTGACCGAAGTACAATTTTGAAAATCATCCTCATTTTGGAAAAAAAAATCACAAAACAGTATCTTGCCGTAGTAAGAATGACTGAGCTTTAAGTATGTATTCACAAATATATGTTATGTAGGTATGAATATTAGTCTCTGGCAGCCTGCAAACTACAAACTTGTTTGGGGTCAGGCAACCGTCTTTGCAAAAATGTACCGATTTTTTTTTTTATTTAATCGACTTATCGAGCATTATTTTATTGCAAATAAGTTCATGTATTTCAATTTAGTAACACATCCAACAGACACCTTCCTAACTTCAAGGCTATTCCTACAATTCGAGAAATTTTCTGGTCTTTGTCTCTCTCGTTTGAAAAGCCATAGGAGTGAAAGTGATCAGATCTCATCTCACACGTCAAGAATAGGGGGCCTGCTGCCTTCTTATCTAGCGGATTTGTAATGGACTGGTTGTTTCTTCTAGGCAAGCATGCTCCATCGTAGGCGTATTAACATTAGACTGAACGGCTGCCAAAATCAAGCCTAATATCAAATAAAACAACAAGTAGCACTATTAAAAGAAAAACAATAAACCCGGCTGCAAAATATTGTACCCTATGTCACTTCCACTATCAAGACGATTCTAATGACACCTCACGTGTCGAAATCCATCAAGCTGTTTAAGCTGTAAGGCGTGCCAAAGAAACCTCATACATTCAAACATACACTGGAAAAACATAACCCTCCTTCTTGCGCAGTCGGGTAAAAATTTAATTGACACTTGGAACTTACTTAGATTCATTTCAAATTGACGCCGATACATATCATTAGTTAGTCGTTGCTTTCCATCAGGGCCTCAAGTCTGCTATTTAAGTTGCTTCAAAATTGCAGTTATTGTTCCATTGTTGTCATATTTAGCACTATTAATAGTCTGTTAACAATTGCTATCTTTCAATTCTTCTTCAATAATTGTAATACAATCGAAATCGAAAATAAACGAATGAAATAGAAACGAAAGATAGCAATTGTCAACGGACTACCAATATTGCCAAAAGTATAATGTACGAACAATTAACAATTTTGAAGCAATTTAAAATAGCAGTCTTCATGCTTGAAGCCCAGGTGAGTTGCGGTCAAACGTAGGCCCATTCCACCATAAAAAACGTCAAGTCAGACACTAAGCCCGCCGCTCTGTGATGCCTACATTAAAAACGGAAAAGGTAAATACTCTATTTCCGAGATAAGCCCAGAGAGCTCTGCGAACTACCGATACCGAATGCTGGCAACACGCCACCGCCTTACTTAATTATCAGCTGCATATTGTACAGCTATTGCAAGCTAGATACCTATTTACATTTATCCAGCATTTTTAGAACAAGCTGTGCCTTGCATCTGGGGTTTACCACAACCTCTTAAAACATCATTAATTAAGCCTTACTTCGAAATTTCGTACCATGACCACCCTAAAAGTATTCCTGTTAAGTTTTGATATCGCTTAGCAGTTTTGTTGACGTCACTCGATTTCGTTCATTCAATCCAAGGAACATTTGTTTAAAAACCGTACCATGACCTATAAAGTATTCCTGCCGAGCTGTCAAAATAGCAGGAATGATACAAATGACAACGATTGTTAAAAAGTTGCTCTCCGTGTAACTTTTTCTATTTTTATGTGAGTTTTTGCTGTGTTTCTGAAGTTCTATTTGTAATATTTAGCAAGATGGCCGATGATTTGGAAACTTTCGAGTTTCTCGAAGCAGATAATGGAAGCTCCGTACTACGAAGGACGCCTTCGGACGGGCTCCAGAATAAATTTCAACCCATTTTCACATAGATTTTTTGTTGGCTAAGTCAGCTCCTTTTGATGCACTTGCTTCTTCTTAGAGTGAGCCTTCGCCTGCAGACTCCTATTAAAGCCCGCAGCGATTTCACTGTGGGTTTTTAAAAAGTCTCACATGATATCGAACTGCTTCGCTGAGACTCTGCGGCCGCTGTGACAAATTATTCTAAGCATTAAATTTTAGATATCACCAAAATAATTTTCACAAACTTTAATTGGATACAGCAATTGAATTTTAATTTACCTTCATGATCATAGGTAGATTTAATTTACGTTTTTGAGGGGAACCGAAAAAATGGTGTCATGATTTTGTATTATTTTCTAAAACGAAAACTCGCCTTTACTGAAAGAGGGAAAGAGGAGCGAGATTTATCTCATTTATCATCATCTTCATCAGAGATTTAATGAAAAATGTTATGACAAACATACGGCAGACTATGGTGGTATGGCTATGTTGCCTCTAGCCTGCCCTATGAGACAAAACAAAAAAAAATCGTTTTTGACATTGTTCATACAACCAAGTGTCGCCAGATGTTTCATATGAGCGATTGTACGCGGGTGAGGAAAATAAAAATTCTTAGGGAAGAAAATAATAAGAAATCATAGTGTTTTTACTTGCAACTTGTAAAAACCGTAAGTGTAATTTCCCTGTATCGATAGGATATTGTAGGCACGATTTCGCTATGCGGTCATACTAATGTACGACCCCGATTGTACGATTTTACATGGCAAAAATCGTATAATTACGATTGACATCGTACATCTGGCAACACCATACTCCAAAATACGCAAAAGTACCACAGAGTGTATAAAGGCACTTGTATCGTACATTCTTTTGACGTCACTGTAGCAGGAGTAAAAACGTTTTAAAACATTATTGTTTTCAATGCTTGTGGTATGATACAAAACAATACTTAAGGCGAGCCTGGCCAGAAAACGTCTAGCAAGAATCAACTTTCCTCTAAGATAAACCATGGTTTTTACTGTGTAAAAAAAAATATGTTATTCTTAAGCATGTTTTTAAGTGGAATCATAAATCTGATACATGTAATGAATAACTTCACTCGATAGAAAAAAAATCCAAAGTCACCTCTATTTGGTATTTTAAACACGATTTGCGACTTCATTTTTACAAATCATATTGCTTTTTTATTTTTTTTACGAATTACAATGCAATAAAAAAATGGAATCATAAATAAAAATGTTAAAAAGTTAACATGGTAATTTTATATGATTTTTTTATCACGAATTCATGGTAAAAAGGCACGTTTGCGTGACCGCCAGTCCGCCCGCAGACCCCGTCGACGCCGGACGTGTGCCAAATTTTTGTGATCTCCGCAGTGCCGCACACACCAACACCAACCAAGCATTTAGTTTTGCCATAATGGGTAACAAACATAATAAACGAAAAAAATGCTCAAGTCTGACTTTTAGAAAATCGTACGAGTCAAGGAGCAAACGTCGGTAAGTAGATAAACTTCTACTAGATTAAATTGGTAATCATTGTTTTTATTTACTAGAATCGACATTTCTTGCATTGCTTTTTGTAGTCAGATGATGTATCAACAAATCTATTAGTACCTACTTATATTCGTTTTAGTGTTTTCAAATATCATACTCATCATCATAGATACTTTTTTGTCTCGTTACGTGTATTCACGATGTAAATACCCGGCCTAGTGGTATACCTACTAGTGATATTTATGTAGTTATACCTACCTACAGTTACAGTTTTTTTTTGCAGAAGACTACTACGTAACAAACTCCAATGACTTTGGAATTGACGAAACGTAAGTACCTACCTACCTTTTGTACCACGCAGGGAGGCGGGTGTTCTGCGAAGTTTTGACTATGTCGGTCACCATTTATTATTTCACCCAGACAACTTGTGAGATACGGATACGGAGCGACGTTCATACTTTCATTTTTCCTGAGCATTCTAAACTGCACAACGAGTAAATACCCGCCCTAGTGGCATACCAGTGATATTTATATTTATATAGTTATACCTACTTACACGAATACCTATCCTACAGTTTTGTTTTTTTTTTTCAGAAGAGTACTACAACTAAATGTAATAAACTCCGATGACATTGGAATTGACGAAACGTAAGTACCTACCTACCTTTTGTAACATGCAGGGCGGCGGATCTTCGCTAAGTTTTAACTATACAGGATGTTAGGTAAGATACGGGACGACGTTCATACTTTCATTTTTACTGAGCAATCTGAACTGCACAACGAGTAAATACCCGGCCTAGTGGTATATCTAGTAGTGATATTTACGTAGTTATACTTACCTACATGAATACTTATCTTCGTTTTTTTTTGCAGAAGAGTACTTCAAGAGAATGTAATAAACTCTGATGACATTGCAATTGACGAAACGTAAGTACCTACCTTCTTTTTGTAACATGCAAGGTGGCGGATCTTCGCTAAGTTTTGACTGTACTGTATGTTTGTAAATTATATTATAGGGTGTTAGGTGAGATAGGGGACGTCGTTCATACTTTCATTTTTGACTGAACAATCTGTACTACACGAGTGTTTGGTAGCGTTTGAGTTATAGCCGTATGATTTGAACACATCTAGGCCTGATTAGTACTGCAACGTGATTTTGGCTGTTTTGAAGAAAACTCGTAAAGTTGTATATTCGTTTAACGATTAGCGAAAATCGAGCATTTCGGTAAATCTTGTAAGTACGGCTTTTATAAACCTACGACTGGTATGGATGTGTTTGTCGTTGCCTTTGAAATTCGAAACTGCCGGTTGTAAGAAACGATAGCGGGGACAGGCGAAGCTATGTATATACGTCACAAAGATGGCCGCCGACCGTTGTAGATTATTGCTTATATCTCGAGTTCTATCTCATCAAATCAGTTGTTTGAGGTGTCATTTGAAAGCTCATTTATTTATAATGTAGTTGTTATATAGTTATGTACATACATATCAACAAGCTTGAACGACAGCTTCCGTGCGCGAGTCCGACTCGAACTTGGTCGGTTTTTTAGAATTTTTATATTTTGAACTTTTGGACATCATACTTATAAATATTTATTTTTATTTTGTTTTAGGCACGTGGATGACATTGACCCTGTTTCACTCAGCGTGGTCATCATCCTGCGTCAGTCATGGTTTGGTGGGGGGTATCCTATCACGGCGTCACAAAGCTTAGTTTTTGTGAAAAGGGGGTTAAAACTTCTGCCAAAGTGTATCAAGAGACCGTCTTAAATGGTGTTGTACAACCCCTTAGCAATACACTTTTAAAAAATCTACCGTGGAGTTTCCAACTAGACTCTGCACATGGTCACAAGGCGCGAACTACCCAAGCCTGGCTGGAAGCCAATGTTCCGGACTTTATAAGGGCTGAAGACTGGCCCTCCTCTAGCCCAGATCAAAACCCCCTGGACTACAAATTATGGTCAGGTTTAGAGGGCATGGCCTGCTCTAAACGACACGCCGACATAGAGTCACTTAAGAAATCTTTGAAGCAAGCAGTGGCTAAATTTCCCATGGAAACAGTCCGTAAATCCATAGATTCTTGGCCAGACCGACTAAAGGCCTCTATCAAGGCCAAATGTGGTAATTTTGAATAAAATAATAGTTATATTTTTGTTTAGACTTCAATACATATGTAAATATAACTTTTATTAACATTACATTACTGTATAAAAAATAAATGCATTTTCATTTGTAACAGAACTTATGGCTAGACATGCATACATATCGTCACGCTTTTCCCCGAGGGGGCTGGCAGAGGTGTAATACAACACCCACATTTCGCCGGACGATATTCAGTCCCAAATGTGACAGGGGGCGAGCCTGTCGCCATACACCGGGCTCCAGTTATGTAGCAGATGACACACAATACGCACATATGTTCACACAATGAACAAATTGGTGCGTGCCGTCGGCTGGGTTCGAACCCAGCAGAGCAAAATTGCCACTCCCAACTAGGCTGCCATCGATTCTACAACTATATCACAGAACAAATAATAATACTACGTACCTATAGCTCAATTGTATATATAAATGTAAATATTGTGAATGTATATTTTTGTATTGGATGTTTTGTTAGTACTAGCAGAATGTCCGCCACTTCGTACCCAGGGTATGTATACCTATATATCCGGTATAAGTTTACTCGATTCTTTCATAATTATTGTTCAAAATTATATCTGAATCGTGTAGTTTTTTAACTTTGTAACATTTAACAAACCATACAATATTATTAGTACGCACCTAATGGTAAAGTAAGGTAATTAAAATTGTTATTACTATTGTTAAACAATATACCCAAAAATAATGAAATTTACTATGTTGTATTATTTAATGAATACCGGTAGTTACACAATCATTCCAACACCCTGTATAAATATTTGTCCTAATAAGGATAACAAGTTGCCTATGTGTCAATCCGGGGCATAAGCTAACTCCGTTCCAAATATGATCCTCATCCGTCTAGCCGTTTAGGTGTGAATAAGTGAAATACGAGTAAGTACCTAACTTCTACACACAATCGCAATCTTTTGTATTTATGAGTGTGAAGTGTGATAAAATGGAAATATGACACTACCGGTAAAATGAAACTAATGCCACGACTGCTCACACATCAAAAATACAACAACTCGTGGACATGAGATTGGTTGTACCTATATTGGCTTGAACGGCATTTTTTAGATTTTTTTTTTGTTTGTCATCAAATAAAAAATGTTCATAAAATGGATGAGTACAATGACGGACGGATTATTTTATCGATTTCCTAAAAATGGGTGTTTAGGTACTCGATACCATAACGTGACTGACGGGTGAAAGACGTGCGCGCGACGCATCGCACACAACTTATGTGTCGCGTGAATGAATACGTCGCGCTCCCAAAAAGTGCGGCCTGAGGTAGAGTAACATACCTAAAGTTCTGGGAAAGCCTCGCCTTAATAAGGAATGTAACAAAACGTTCCTGCGCAATGATGTTTTTGTAAAAGTTCATGGTAAGCCCCCTGTTGTTGTGATATGTTTAACATCTGTGTTTGTTCTATGGCTGGGTGTTAATACCTGTTTAAATGTGTATTTAAAAGTGTATTTGTATGTATATCAGTCTCTGGCAGCCATAGTACAAGCTTTGCTTAGTTTGGGGTCGGACGACCGTGTGTGCAACAAAGTCCTGAATATTTATTTACCGATACGGTAAGATTAACATTAAAATGTATGTAGGGTGCGCTATGATCTCCATACTAGGATACCCTGTTCTATGGAGATCATTGTCACTTACAACTTAACGGGTGGACCATAGTGCTCGTAGTAATAGAAGTGAGAGAAATTGAAGTAAGAGATTGA
The DNA here is from genome assembly GCA_911728515.1 of Peribatodes rhomboidaria. Taxonomy (NCBI): domain Eukaryota; kingdom Metazoa; phylum Arthropoda; class Insecta; order Lepidoptera; family Geometridae; genus Peribatodes; species Peribatodes rhomboidaria. Next base: position 13,503,511 of record OU452187.1, on the reverse strand, counting down.
AAAAGAGGATATAGATATAGATTGGTTAAGAAGTTTGTCTTGATAAGGTAATGAACGCAGGGATAGATAGATAATTTCATTTACATATTTGTGACTACCTCACCTGTGGCTTTATTCGCGTTTCATAACCTATGATGACACCTAGTGATGGTGTGTTTTTTTTTTGCTTTTGAAATCGGTCCAGTGCTTTCGGAGATTACACCCTACACGCACAAGCTCTACCTAGCTTTTCATATTTAAAACATTAGTATCTATTGATTTCGTAAAAATGTATAAGAGCTTTTCAAACACAATTTCTTTGGATTTCTGACGTCTACGTAAAGCTTTAAATTTTCTTCAAACGGTACTCGTAACGCCATCTAGCGGCGAGTAGCTGAAATATAAGTTGTAACGTAAGCTTTGCAATGTGATTAACTTCTGTAAATAATAACTAATTGTTATTAGTTGGTTGTTTTGTTTTTTCATCTTTTTTTTACTTATTTAAAGGCCGACAATATACTCGTACCATTTAATAATATTATAAATTTCGAGTGTTCTTGCAGTACGGTTGCTAGTACGGTTGATATGTACCTACATTTACCCATAGGTATTCACAACATTCGTATCTTGAACAAAATTACTAAGTTTTTTTTCTTGATAAGTTATAAAACATAATATACTTACCATTGTATCAAAGGTTTTGTACATCGTACTTTTGTCATTAAATTATCACTGAAAAAAATTGGTTGTATGAAAAATTTTGCAGATGACTGGAAATATTTAATGATCATGTAAAAAAAAATAACTCGCACTAATCAGATCGTCCGTAAATAATTCCAAATCCGAGATCACGATTAAAATTCCGACCGCACACATTTAATTTAAACAAATTAAAAAACAAACAATAATAATTTGAACACATGCACCGCAATCTTCGCAAACCGCTCTTCTGGTCACGTACTTAAAAAAATAGGACAAAACTGGCACGTAAAACAAAATGGCGGCGCTCAAAAAAAATACCGGTCATATCTGCTTCGGACACCGATCGCGATACACGTACGCACGCGGGCGGAATATTTTAATTTTTTATTATATTATTTTATTAAATATGGAAAAATAAAGACCCCTTCAGGGACATCCGTACCACTTCGGTGTAATGTTCCGCGGCTTAGCTCATGTATGTATCTGGAATTTTAATTTGGCTAATCCAAGGGTCCCTTATTTTTATTGTGCTTTCGGTCGAATTTGCATATGTAATTCATTATTGTTTAGGGGTTATTGTCTAATGAAATCTCTGGGTGTGTTTGGACCATTGGCGTTGCTTCCTGATCTCGAAAGCTCTCGAAAATTGAAATGTTACTAAGTAACTTTCGCGTTCGCTATTTTCAAACTTTCCATCATTTTCATTTCATTTTCTGGGATGCAAAGAATCTTCGTGTGTTATTTCGAGGTTGCAGTATACTTATTCGAATATCCGAGATTCAAGTCGAATTAGAGAAAAAAATATTGTGTGCCCGTACAAAGTTATAAATATTAGACACTAGCTGCGCCCCGCGGTTTCACCCGCGGTCCCACAGAAACTGTAAAATTTTTCGGGATGAAAAGTAGGTACCCTGGATATATCCGAACCCCCGACAACGTGCATGCAAAATTTCATGATGATCGGTCGAGTCAAAGCGTGAAAGCGTAACAAATAAACAAAAGAACAAACTCACTTTCGCATTTTTGATATTAGTTAGGATCGGTTAAGAAGTGAAGGCGTGGAAGCGAAACAAACGAACGAACAAACTCACGGTCGTTTTTATAATACTAAGATTTTGTATGGAGACTAGAATTTATTTTCCTGCACCCTTCTGAAGTACATTGTATAAGTTTGTAGATACCTTGAAACTCCCGCTGTCTCCCCACCCTACAACGGGGTGCTTCTAACCCCGTTTGATTCTTTCCGATAATCGCTCGCTAATGCACTCCTCTCCACCTTTGGAAGTGTAATCCTTTCACCGATTACGGGATTTTCGGCGAAATTGGGCCTATTTAATATTGGTAAAGATGAAAAGAGGTTCGGATTTCGGGAGAGATTTGGATGTTTAATCAGGGGGTTGGTTTTTTTACTTAAATATTTGTTGATGTCTTGTTGTAATCTACAAGCAATGGTTATGTGAATGTAATATGACATTAAACATATCGTCACGCCTTTCTCCCGAAGGGGCTGGCAGAGGTGTATTACAACACCCACACTTCGCCGGAAGATATTTAGTCCCAAATGTGACAGGAGGCGAGGCTCCCGCCATACACCACCAGGCTCCAGTTGTATAGTATGACATATTCGTGTTAAAATTGCTTTTGATGAGAACTAAAAAAAGGTAGTGCAAATAAATAGACCTGTTAAATTGAAAGACACTGTTAATAACACGTTAGCGGCAAACCAGACAGAAATGAAGTGAGACGTGATGTACATTCATACAAAATGTTTAGAAGAGACGCTATGCAACACATACTTAGAAGACAGGGCGCGGACGCGATGCTTTTTGTATGAAGGTGCCATGCATGTCTCCGCTCCGTCTTCGTATTATCCTTGTCCAACGTTTTACGTCTTTTCTGTCTGGCCAGCACCCTAAATTGTAAGCCACGGTTGTTTGTGCTGCAACAACCACCAGGCCATATTTAAGGTCTACAGGTGGTCTAAATACACTAACACCAGAGCCAGCCACTTGGCCTATACGAACTTTCAGTAACACCCTCAACAGTCAACAACTCAGTTTCAGTAACACCCGCCATCACATCTCAGCATCTACTTATCGGCTCTCTGATCTCACCCTAAGCCTAATGAATAAAAATTGCCGTTCATAAACGCTAATTTCTCATCAAAACAATCAAGGCGAGCGCGACCCCCCAATCAGGCCCAAAGTGCATCCTTGACGCGATCCCGATCCCATTTCACAGTGGGCGATCAAGGCAACTTTTTCAATTTCCCCGAGACGCCCCGTCCGCAGCGGTCGTCAAACGATAAATGATTATAACTATGACGTCAGAGGAAACGAGCCAACGCGCCTCGTAATGAGAAATAAGGCGAAAAAAACGAACGGCCAAGGTGGAGGATCAGTACAGTGACTTAGTTTAAAGCTGGAGACTTTTATTGTGTTGCTAAGGATTAAAGTAAAAGACGTGTCACACATGTAACTTACAATATTGCGAATGGATTAAACAACTACTATTCGTCAGTCTCAGACTAAGAACTCACGACCGCAAAATTTGTCAACCCCCTTGACCGATTTGGGTGATATTCGGATTTAGAAATTTAATAATAACAATAACTTGTCTGCAAAATTTCATGAATCGGATTAACAGTATTCTAGTTTTCGTCGGACAAATATTTAAACATACGTGTAACGTACATAGAAATGTCGGGTGTTCCCATTAGACTCTGAGACTGAGACCTTCGCTTTGCTCTGTAAATGAAGAAGAATTCATTCCCAGTTCCCTTACTGGCGTGTACTACGTCAGGAAGCCTCGAGAAAGCTTCCATCGCCGTTTTTGTTCTTTTTATTGATTAAAAAAGTTTCCTAATCATATTTGCCCGCCTCCGTCCGTCTCGACGATAGTTGTATCGGGACTTGACTTTACGGGTTTCTCAGATTTTTCCGTAAAAATTGGGAAAGATTTTGCAGCGAACTTCGAAGAATGCTCAGCGAGATTTTTTAAACTTGGAGGATCTCTTAAAGGGATTGGTTTTAGCGCCAGCTGCATTAGTTTTTGAGTCGCTGTTTTTTCAATGAATGTAATTTCTGATATGAACTATAATAAGTTAATGTCTAAGTCTATGTTGTCTTTTCAGATGAGAGTAGTTTCCAAAAAACTAATCTGGGGCCTAGGTATCTATCAACATAATCAGTGATATTATTGAGAGCCACTTATTCGAAAATAAAACAATTTCATTTAGCTTCACTCGTATGTTTGTTTATTTTGTAGTTTCAAATAACACACATTTAGTTCCCGTGACAATGCGACATTACACTTAATACATATTTTTTTAAAAAGTTGAACTTAACCTGGTTAACCGGTTTACTTAGCCGGTGTATGACAGGCTCGCCCCCAGTCACATATGGGGCTGAGTATCGTCCGGCGGTGTTGTACACCTTTGCCAGCCCCTTCGGAGGAAAGGCGTGACGATATGTTAGATATTCTTATGTGTTAGCTATAAAGATTAAGATCGTTTACTAATACTTGTTAATAGTCTCTATATGTTATTTTTCAGACGTTGCACATGCTGTCCACGCCGGCGTTCACCGTCGAGCGTGTGATGGCCAGCGCTTGCGGCAGCAGGATCTGCGTTTGGGGCTCTCGGGGGGTGTCCATCGTCGAGCTGCCCTCGCGATGGGGACGCGGGGGGCTCTTCGACTCTGGCAATCAGACTGTGCTGTGCAAGTAAGTACACTACCTGCTGATGACCGATGCTAAAAGGATCTTTAATTTTCGCTTTATTAAATGTTGAGCAGCACTAGTTTTCCATAATCATAATTGACAGCCTTCCTTATCCTACTACTAGGACATAACTCTCTCTCTGACCGTGCCATCTGCCTCGGTCTTGTACTAATTGAATCAATCATCATAAATACTCACAGTGCCGAGAGAGCTTAAATTGACAAAGGAAAACAAAAAAAAACCATAAGGTTCGAAAGTTACTTGGGAATCTTTCCATCTTTCTGCAACCTCGTCAACTCCACGTGAAAAGAGCCAAAGTTGGACCAACGTTAAACAATTTCCCCCCAAACAACTATAAAACAAAAGCTTAAACGTACTTAGCCGTCTAGTGAAGAAACTAAACACCTGAAATCTAATAAAGGCTGATAAGTCCGCCCGAAAGCTGGCACGTAAGCATCGTGTATTTTCTACTATCACGCTAAATTTTGTAACCTATTAAACTCCTTGAAGCGGCTATAATGTTAGCCTGAGGTAACGATTAAACCATAGATTAACGAGTGAAGTAGTCGGCAGAAGTGATCGTTCTTTGATGAGATTTAATATTGCGCTATTTGCGCCAAGACTATTATGATAATGAACTGCAGAAAAAATAACATGATGTGACAGTGACGTGTAAATATAACCTATCGTTATTGAGATCAGAAAAATATACACAGAACAACAATGTCAAGAACCTGGTTGAATCATTGGTACCCGGGGCTATTGGATTCAGGGCCCGTAAATTTCTTGGTAATTTTATCACTCACTTGTATGGCCTAGCATGTCAAAAATTTTTCCTAATTAGCTATTTAGTCACATAACATTAGTTTGTCAACAAACTCATCATGTCGTTATACCATTGTTTTATTCAACGACTGCCTCTCAGAGTCTCCTCTGTTTTAGGCATGATACCTCTACAGCCGCTTCTCCTTCTTACTCTACGAAAATCGCGCGCTCGAGTCACCACTCTTTTGTACACGTTATTAGCCGAGCTATATCTTCCGATTTGCATATTTCCGCAGTAAAATTAATTCGAAGATTTGCCCGCATCCCATCGAGGGGGGATCTTGGAAGTGGGGGGCGGAGGTGTTCTCAGAATCGTGCATTCAGATTTGTGTGTGCCAATACGGATGGCGGTTAAGAGGTTAAGATGCGCCAATGACATTTGGCATTCGGCGCTCAGCTGGTTTTAGCGCCTCTAGTGATCAACGCTCGAAGCTTTTGAACATTGAGCTAGCATTTCTCAAAGACTAAACAAATTCAGACGAAACACCGTGAAAAAATATTTTTGCCTAAAAATGAATGCCCTCTGTGATGTTATGCTTTATTGTAATGTTTTGTGACTAAATTATTTGAAGCCAAAAAAACAATCGTAGACCACGGACTCTCTGAAGTGTGAGATATCTTGGTTCATCGGATCTTGGTCCCTCTCACTTTTATGATTTTTCAAACGAGAGAGACATTGACCAAAACATATCTCGTGCGTAGGAATAGGGGGAATAATATAATATCGTAAGAATAGCTCTGGAGGGCTATTCTTGACGCGTGAGATGTTTCTTGGTCACTCTCACTATGACTTTTAAAACGAGAGAGACATTGATCAGAAAATATTTCTAGCAAGAATAGGGCTCCTGATGGGCATTCTAAGAACTCCGGTACCAGGGATAAATCACTCAACCTATCTTAACCAATGCTTACAACATTTCAAAAATCTCATAACAAAAAACATATTGACTAGGACTAGCAGAGCTGTTCAATCGACGGCCCGCTTTAAAAATGTATTCTACGAGTTGATAGTACTAATCTGTTTTATATAATTAGTAGGTAGTATAAAAATGACTAAAATTGTTGAAAATATAGTGGACCCAGAACTCACAGCCTCATTATTTTCTCGATAGTTTCTTGCCTGATTTTGCTGAAATGTTCCTACTTGAAGTTAAAAACGCGTTTGTGTTTAATATCTTTTTCATCACTCTCGCTCGTAAAAAGGACTTTATTACATCAGTTTTAGCTCATAATCCGAGCTATTAAGCACGTGTGCTGTTACTTTACCATTATCGCACTAGTAACTAAACTAGACTTTTTTTAAATAAATCAACAAGAGTTTTTTTTTTTACTTTTCTTAAATTCTTAATTTAAAGTATCATCACTACGTAATAACAGTAAATAAACATTATTTTTTCATCAAAATATTGACAATTAATTAGGTATGATAATTTAAACAAAGTATTCGCTTTATTATTTTGCCTAGGAAAATTTTGATGGGTGGAAAAGCAGCAAAATGCGCATACATTTTCAGAAAAATGTATTGACTAATGCAAGTCTGTGTTTTTTCCCCTCGCATGTGTTATGAAAAACGTCACATGAAACGCGTGTGCGTTAATAATTACACTATTGGCTCCATTAGTGGGCTCGCATACGGCTCGCGCTATAATACCTCCTCGAGTGAATGACAAATACAAGAAACTAACGGAACGAGCTTTTTTTTATCTACGCGTACGAAATCGTGAGCAACAGCTAGTAGTTAATATTGAAAAAAAATCCTCTATAGCTGGACTAAAGGGGTCTTAGATTGGATATTGAAAAACCTTTTGTAGCTGAAATACATGTATAGTGCTTAGATTTTAGCAAACACCAAAAAAATAATCAAAATAAACCGAGATTCAAAAAATATCAATAAATCAAATGCTTTGAAGGCAGTAATCGCTCAGATTAACACATCCTTAATCTAACACATGAAACTCAAATGTTGGTTTTATAGATGAAACATAAATCCGAGCGAAGCTTGTAGCTGGGAGTTTCCAAGCAAAGAGGTTAACATTGAATGAAAACTCAGAATAGCACTGTAAGAAGAGTTTATTTGAAAATTGAACTAGCTATCAAGAAAAAAATACGAGCACGTGTTCCACGAGCTGCACGAAATTTAAAATAAAAGACTGTACCTTACTAGTAACTTTTTATTAGTTATGAGAGAGTATAATATTAGACAGTATTTTTAGTAGAGAATTCGCTTCTAGGATAAAGCAGTGTGTGTGTGTGTGTTGTCTTGGGCGGCTTGAACCCCTCGCTGCCCTCAGGACTCATCTTCCCTTGCTGCATTCGGGAGTTAACTCTAGATTCCCTCGTTACGCTCAGGGTACAATAAGCCGCCTGCGACGTAAGGCACTGCTTTGTGCCCTCGGTACATAATCTACTATTGTTACTCTTTATTCACAAAAAGGTGAATTTAGAAGCAAGACCTGTTTGCTTTTCTCCAATCAAGTCTATCGATTGTTTGTCGCAACCAAATTCATTGTGTCTTGATATTTCCTTCAATTTTACGAAGAAGAAGCTAATGTTATAATACGCCAATAACTTTTGTCTTTCTGTTCTTGTTCTGCTTCTTCTTCGACGATGAGATTCGGCAATGAAGACTGATATTGTTGTTCCTAAAAACAATATTAAATGATAATTAATTTGCAACCATACTAAGTCCCAACGCTCGTATCAATAATTTATTTATGTACATTGTGTACACAAAAAAATAAAAAAAGATTACCAGTTTATTCGAAGGTGAAAAAGTCCCTGTTCCTCGGATGCTCTGATACCCTTCGGCTGATTTTGAACTAGGCATCTGTAAATAAAAATATAGGATAAGTTTTTAGTATTTTTATTAACTGAAACGGAAGTTCTTCACTCGCGCTTCGCGCTCGCTGAGTGAATGGTTGTATTGGCGTCACGCATGCCCATAGCAGTTCAGCGCCACTCTGATTACAAGTAGTGGCTCTATGAGCAACGTCTCACAAATTACATATATCCGCTATTTTAAATAAAACCTAAATTTACAAAATTTCACAAATATCGGTTGAGAAATGCGATCTGTAGAGGAAAACAATCGGACATCCGTGCAATCAGACGCTGGACGCCGGACATACGACAACTTCAGCAATAGCATTTTCATTTGGCATAGCTCTGACTATGCACTATGCTTGTCACCCTAATAATATAAGATGTTAAATGTCTTTTAACTCACCTTAGTTCAGTACTCGCATTTGTTGTTGGCTGAACGCTTGTGTTTAAATTTTGATAATTTCATTGATCTCTGTTTCTGAAAAAATGAAATAAAGCAATTTAAAGATATTAATTACACAATATTCATATTACTCAAAGCGTCTCGTTTGTCTCTTTCCATGATACCATAAAATATAAAACAATTACCGATCTATAATCCCAGTTTAAAATATATTATTATTCTATTCTTCATGCAATAGAGACTAAATTAAAATAACTAAGTATTAAGACTAGATGCAGGTTGGTATCAGTTACCAAAGAAATTGTTGTATATAATAAATATAAATAAATAACAATACATACAATAGTGACTCTGTGAGCTGGTGATCTCGTCAAAAAGGTTTTTTGGAAATTTTCCAATTATGCTATATTAATAAAAGATATATCTCCATATCTTTTTTTAAATCACATCTCTGCCATATTGAAAAATTTCCAATAACCGCCTAGACAAGAAAATTCTTTTTAAATATCGGACTTACTCACAAAGTTTCAAGAGAATAGGTTAAGAAATGCGTGATTAAGACAGGTCTGGACAGAGATCCGGACAGAAATCCAGACGGAATTCGGACATACGAAAGCATTTTCGTCGAATCTGAAGCATAGACGCTTCGCTCGCTAACGATCACTCGCTCGGTTATTGTTGTAAGAAAATTTAATAACTTTTCTATCGAATTCAATGGCCATGACTCGGAACACTACTTTCTGAATGCAAATGCTTGACTTTTTGTATTAAATATTATTTTTTACTAAAAAATACTTTATTTTGATCAAAGTGACTGATCAGAGTGTTAGTAAGCATATTCTTTCAAATAAAAAATAAATGAGTAAATAACGAAGTTATGCTGCAACAAACATTTAGTAAAATTTATACAATGTAATTGAGTGCGTCCTAATTTTTGAAGTCGGTTAACAAACCAGGATAAGTTAGAAAAATATGCTTACTACACTGCTAAAAATAATAATGTATTGCGGACCGTGGTTGGTCAGCTATAACATAAAAATGTGATTGTTTCTAGTTTAGGTAGGTTAGTTTAGGAAATGTGCTATACCAAAAACAAAAATTAGTATTTGTCATTTACACCGTTCGCACGCAACGACCGCTTTCCGATATTGACATCGTAAGTACACATAATAATTATCATTATTTTATTTTTACCAGATTGTTCAAGAAGGATTACTTATTATTATTAACTATAGAATACTCCCCATTTCTGTTATTAACTAGGTGTTGGGGCATCAGCAAGTATGCCACAGCTTCAATTTGAAATGGCTTAGGTATATTGACCTTAGTATAATTTTTGTGAATAATTGAATCAAATGAAATCACGAGAAAAAAAACAGCTGTTTTATACAAAAAGCTCATCGATCGTCGACAAAATGTAAGCAGATGCTTTTTTCCCCGATTTAATTTACAAATAAAAAAGTTTAAAAAGTAATCGTTGTTTATAATGAAGAGTACAGTGACCCCCGTTTGGCTTAGTACACCCTATACCGATAACCCTGTGCAATGTACAAATATGACACATATAGGTACATTTGTACATAACAAAACAAAAACACAGTTCTGACAAGTCTTGCACTTGGATAATTATCATGAGCAACATGTACAATGGGGCCCGTGCCGTGGCGTGATGATTGTAGTACAGCACGACGCTGCGCGACCGCGGCTCGTATCACAGCAAAATAAGGTTCATGGTCGCACAGCGTCGGTGGGTAAATCCAACAATCATCGCAATAAGGTGTAATGGACGGTGAAGCCCTGAGAGTTAACATAGGTCGGAGGACACGTCTGTAGTTTTCTATTATTTTTATCAGGAAAACAAACGTCAGACCGAATCATATGCCACTAAAAACTCAGACACTAGGGTTAGTCACTTCAGTCTACACAATAAGAACAAACGGGTAAAAATATTTATGTGGTAATTAAATATTAATAGGTAGGTAGGTACTTACCACTTAGCTAGTTGGAGTCCAATTTTTTTCTTACGCCTAGCTGCCTTGGTGACATCTCCCATTTTCATCGGATCAACCTTCTGTACCCTCTACTCACAACGCGATCAATTATTGTCCAAATATTTTCACTAGTAGTAAAGTCACTAAAAACTTATCAAATGTCTTGAAAAACTACTTTTTTTGATTGTCTCTGGATAATTAAGCACTGTTTAATTGATGATTTGAGTACAAATAGAAAAAAAATGTGAAAATATTTTTCGGCAAGGCGAACGTACGTCCATCCTTCGTGAGGCGCTAGCGCCGACTGGCCCGTCCCCCGCAAAGGAGCTCGCGGGTGTCAGTGGTCACGTGATCTGACGAAATACTTCAAAATAACACAAAATATTACTAAACTAACTCAATTTTAGCTCTAAAAATATGGTAAAAGGACGATCAATCATATTTTTAATTTCCTATCCGAAGGTGTAAAAATATATGGTAACGTAATCTCCGAAAGCACGGTATTGCACGCCATGAGAACGAAAACAACGTCCATTTAATATTTTTTTACTCGCAATCTAGTAAGTAATATAATATTTTAATCAGACTAATTAATAGGTAACAGAATGATCTTATTGGTGATATTTTTTTCATATCGGTAGGGTCCGTAGCTTCTTCACTATTACGAGTTGAATAGACGCATTTGGCGAATATTCAAGGCTTAAGACTATAATGCGCGCGGAATCTGTTCGGTCGCTTTCAATTATAGATTTAGATTGATTTCTCGGTGACTTCGAGGGTAATGCTTTTTGATTTCCATTTAATTGTGACGTCTGTTCAAGGTTTGTCTAATCATCTACCAATAAAACGTAGCTTTGAATCATATTGGGAGCTTTAATTTCTACCAATTTTTTTGCCAAAGACTAGATTCAGATAACAGAAGCTACCAAGAACAGAGCTCGTGGCTTTCATTAAAATATGAATCACATCAAGTTGAAAAACTTATGGTCAAAAAATATATTCTAATACTGAATTAATGCTCTAACATTCCTAATAGAAATAAATACAAATGGATATTGTAGATGTTGATGGTAGATAATGTCAAAAAACTTGAAGTCATTTTTTTTCTCGGTACGTAAATGCGTCATAAGGTTGTATATAGGTAGTTACCGAAATCTGCACCAGTTTCCAAAGTCATTTCCGCCGTGCACTGCTGGCTTCGCTCTCCGTTCGCTCGTATATTGCTCGATAACCCCTTATCGCCTGTGTTCGGGAGCATCCTGTATGCGAGAATCTTCTCGCCTCTTAAATATACAGTTATGTTGCTTTAAGCCCCGTCTAGGCGTATTTGTTTTACTTATACGGTGAAATTAAGTAGATTTTGCATTTAAAAGTACGTTTATTAAATGGATTCGCGACATCGATATGTCGACGATATCGATTAATTGCCTCAAAACAAACTAACGTTGTTAACGTAAAACTTGATAGCTATTTAGTCAAGGTTATAGTCCAGACCAATTTGTATTAGTTTATATGCAAGCGAAGTCGCCGACAAAAGCTACGTCTAATTAAAATCTGGCTAGATTTACTTACCTTGGTCTTGACGCTATCTCTAACTAACCATCACTAAAGCAAACATCTAGTAGCATCTAGTAAGGTACACATCATTTTATACCACTAGCTCGGCCTCTCGGTTTGACTTACTGTCGTCATAGTAGAGATAATAGGAGATACAAGTGTATTTTAAGCTATATCGTGGCGTAATATAGGTATCTGTAGGTTGAGGAATCTTACATATTTCGAGATGAAAAATCTGTTAAAAAAATATGCTCTAGGTTGCTAAGATACGTACGACCCTTTCTCACACAAATTAGTTTAGTACCTTGTATATTTTTTTTAATGGGAAAAATAAGTAAACGAAAAGCATAACTCACACATTTATAATTTTGTGTGATTCGACGCTACCAACTATAGCAGCATACAGCTACCAGCTACTAGCATATATTCTACGTATAAGATATACCTCGCGCAATATAAACAAAGTGTAAAACTGGCTGCAGACGGCAACTTCGCCCCAACATCTTAGCATAATTAGCCAAAAGGGTCGTTTATTGCTAATATTAGTAGTATGGATTAATACTAACGACCCGCCAGCCGTATTACGCCTTTCGACGGCAATTACCATAAGTCTTTGCTTAAATCTAAGATGGTATATTCTTAAGGAGTTGGTTTAGGGCTGGAATGGGTTTAACTTTTTGCGGGTGTGGGGGAGACGTTATTAAAGTTGTTGACATTAGTTCGTGTGGTCGTTTGTTTTATGGTTATGCTGTCATTATTTCGACGTATGGCTGGTCTGTAGGATAGAAACTCGGTGCCGGCTACCTGGAGGGCATTCTTGAGGCGTGAGATGAATTTCGGTAAATCTCACCTCCTATGCCTTTTAAAACGAAGGAGACAAAAAAATATGATGACTTGTAAGAATAGCCCTCCTGCGCGGCTTGATGCAAATAAGCGCATGTTTATACTAACAGCGCCTATAGGCCTCATTTCTATGATGAGATTTCATTTCTATCATTGATCAATAGATGAGGACTATAACAACTTATCTGTACTTACTAAATAATAAAAATAGTTCAGATTCACAGGCGCGAGTGGATCTTTCTTGTGAGTAATTTTTTATGTGTACATTTCCTAAAAATATGATTTCGACCCTGATACCTAAAAAAAACATTAAAATTAAGAACACGTGTACTCGTCAACTGCTACCTACGACTACTTTACCAGACAAGACAGATTCGGTTGCACGAACATATGAATCCCTCCGGTCGGATTGGTTCATTTCCTAACTTAGTCCATTTCCAAAGTTGTCCACTTCCTAAGTTCGTCCATTTCCTAAGTTGGCCACTTTCTAACGAACACTGCCCAGAAACTCCAAACGAAGAAAAAAAACACTAAGTATCTAAAACATTTCTCATTCCCCATTGTAGGCATCTTTGATCTCTTTTATCCCATAATGATGTAACAACACATTCGGCCCATTATTAGCACAGACGGACGTCAAACAGTACTAGATCCTTTGCAAACAGGCGCGAAACAAACCCAGACATCGTGTGGGAATTGAACTCGCTATGGGCTAGAAGATAATTAAAATATGAACAATGGGATTAAAATTTGATGAAAAAATCTAAAAGAATTGTACGAGTATATGACGATAAATATATCTAAGAGAAGCGTTAGGAATATCTTAGCTGTCTAGGCTACGATATGTCGACAACAACTCTATTTTTTAAAAACTCGTACATTACGAAAACATTCGCGTAAGATATCGCAATTTCGCGACGAATGCGGTCTCATTTTTTAAAATATTGAACAAAATAATAATAAATTGTACGCCAGAAGCAAAGACAAATCGGTTCCCTAAATCATTATCTTAATGACAAACTATAGTCTTAGTCCCCAAAGCATTTACGATTAAAATTAGTAGCTAAGATAACGGACTGATCCTCATAGCACCGAAACAAACGATGCGACGCGAGATCAATAGGCAGCGATACATCGCCCATAATCCTTTAACCGCCGACCGCGTCGCCTCAAACCGAATCATCCTCTAAGTCTCAATTACTGGCCTACCCTGATTTACCCGCGACCAATCCAATTTGTAAACCTTACCCGATCGGAGAAAACTAACCAACCCTGCAGCCACCAACACCACCAACGAATATCGAACCTTAAAGCCTGAGAATGAAAGTCTGCATTCGTACAAGCGTCTTGAGAAAATCACCTTTCAAGTCGATATTGTCTAGTCATGCGAGTGATGACCAACTCTATCTTGACTGAAGTAAATCAATCTCTAAAGCTGTGAAATAAAGTTTAGTTTCGTTTGAGTGTACTTGACATTGGACGTCGGGTTCTGAACCCCCAATTATAGACCACAAACTATTTTATCTGAAATCGGTGCGACAACGCTAATCTTGTTAGAATCTATCGGAATCGGAATCGTGAGTGGAAAGTAAGGTAGCGTGAAACCAAAATGTAGGGACGCAGCTTTCCCTTTTCGGTCCCCCGAATGATTTGAATGTTGGGTTCGAGCATTATTTGTTTATATCTAACCTTATTCTTATCGATTTACGTTTTCTGGGTCACCTCAGTTAGCATATTGCTGCCCCATTTTCGAGGTATGAGATTTTACTACTGGACAACTGTTTTTGATACATGACAACGACGTAATTAGCCTAATGCGAAAACGATGTTGATATCTGTAGTTAAATAAAAAAGTCGTATGTAGCCTTGTAATGTCAGTTTTCTTAAACTGACCAAAGCCTTCCGACAGCCTAATGGTTGTTCAGAAAAATCGGTTCTAGTTTTCAGATTCTTTGTCATTTTAATATTTGTGAACTGTCTTGTCCAACCTAAGGATAAGTATCGTTTTAAATGTAAGCCTTAAACCTTCTGTAATCATTTACCATATCAAGCTAGGTACTCGTATCTCCCAAGACCTCCGTGATTGATTCCCGTGTCCGTGTCCGGGGCCAATCTCCCGGGTAATCCGGGTGTGTGTCGGCGCCCGCGGGAGCGCTAGCGCGGATTAATTGACTTGTGGCGTTCTGATCGCTTTCCTCCTTCCGTTTTGGATCTGAAGATCGAGCGATCCTTTTATTAGTTAGTTTACGATTTGATTTTCAAATTTTCGATTGATACTTGCCTCAGTAAGTATAAGTGTTAACTCTCACTAAAATGCTACTTATTTTACTAAAGTAAGTAAATATTTATAGATCTTTGTTTTTTTTTTCTCTTAGTGTTTTTTTACAGCCATTCTGGCAGTTGTTGTTTAGTTGGGCACTGGCATAGATAATGATAGACTATACAAACTTATCATCGAGTCAAGATAAGTTGAATAAAGATATTTCTACATTCGGTGATGACCTCGTATAAGTACAAGTCATAACGTCTCTTGTACCGAAGACATCAACCTAAGTGATCTTTGATATCACGACATATTTTGCTAAGATAAATGTTTTCTTCTCACGTTTAAACATAAGCAGCCTAATCGCCCCCACGGAGTGCCCACCGCACCGATTTGCGGGTGGATCACCGCAAAGAATCCTTTTTTATCCTTTTACCTTGGGGAGACGCCCTTGGCCTCTGTTATCGCAGTATGGGATCTTTCTACACCCGGAAAGTCTTTTTCTTTGGCTTTACAAAAAAAAATTGTGAAGATCTGTTAGACGTTTTTCGACCAATACACAACGTATTTCGTGTCATCAATCGTGGTTCCGTATTCAAGGTGTCCTTTGATCAGTTGTTTTTATCTACCATTTACCATCGTTTACCTATATTCCTCCTATTCGAATCGTATGTCTGATATCTGAAGGGCGGAACATTCCCCTTTTCAAGAGAGTTAGTTAAGCTTACTTTAAACCTCAACATAAGTAAATACCTACTTAATTACTTTATTGTATTTATTTGTCATCCGATTTTTAACGCTTAGGTTTAAAATAAATTTTCTGAATTCGATTATTTCTTAGATTCTTACCCATTTTCACTCAGCGTCTTTACTGTTACTTCGTCACCTGTTTTGCTTGGACAGTGTTCCAGCTATCGATAACAAATTGGGGTGCTTCCAAAGGGTTGGAGAGATTTGGGACTTCCTTGTAAGGAGGGTGCACTTATTGAATCCTTTTTTCCACAATTTTATGGGAGCCCTTCGACATGACATGATACTGTCCAAACAACTTGTTGCGCTTTTATTACAAGTCAAGGGGCGACACCTTGGGGTTAGAAGCTTTTAGCTATTCAATTTTTTGTAGTAAAATATTACGGCCCTTGATCGGTTATGGGAATTTTATTGGGTGACTTTTTGAGGAAGTATTCTTGGCTCTATTTTTCCGATAGATTGTTACTGGCAATTTAGTCTTGAAGTGAAAATATTTATTATGGTAAACTTATTTACTGCTCATACTAAATGTTAAGCTAAGCCTACGTTTTATTTGAAAGCTTATGGCGATTTGTTTAAAAGCAATGGAATCTGTCCAAATCCATATACGGGGCTGTACTGTAGCCAAACTTAGGACTCGGAAAACGTGCACCAAGTATGCTACATTTCCACGAATGTTAGACGCCCATCGATTCATTTTAACCCAAAATGTCGACGAAATACCTCAGTTTATGAACTGAAACAAAGCATCGAGAGTAGAATAGAGACAGAGCGCTGTAATAAACCAGCAGCAGGTATCCAAAAGAGAGAGCCGATAAAACAACACCGTAGTTTTGTTAAGCAATTACCAGCGGCCACAATCCTACGTTTAATTCCGAACCGCTATAAACGAAACCTGACCGCAGCCGCGACCAGCCACCGAAAGGGAATGCGATGAAAAACGCACTGATGTCCACACACACTTGAGAAGGAATGAAATTACAAACGGCGGTCGCCCCGTAATATCATTCCGCGCGAGTCTTGAAAACGAAATTAAATTTTGCATGAAAATAGCTACAAAGAAAGTGGCCGGACAAAGGCAAAGTGGCCGACGCCGGCCGGACGGTTGGTTAGCGAATAGCGGCCACAGGACTTATCGCGTCGTGTGTAATTTCTAATCATATTACATTTTTGTTTAGCCGCCGCGTCGTTTCTTTGTGTGGTCTGGGACAGGTAAGATTTAATATTAATTAAGTTTTTTTTCCTCGTGGTGTTATTTGTTTGGAATTTAACTCTTGCAAGCGTAGAGGAATTTTAGTGACGCTCTGACGGTGAAGTGCAACCCAACTCTACGTTGTACGATTTCAGAACTGCGCAGAACATTTTGAAAAAGTTTGATAGATGATAGTGCCAAATCATGAACACGGTTCATCTAAGCAAAGAACTAAAAAACTAACAATGGTAATCTCCACAAAAATGTGATTTAGACGTAGCTGAAAAGTCATAATGGAATTTATAAATTGACAATGTGCTGCCGGAAGTAAATTACTATGGAAATTTTCTTTAAACCTATCTCTACTCTATACTTAATTCGATAAGTTATTTGATCTATACTAATATTCTAAGAGGTAACATTTGTGAGTTTGTAAGTTTGTTTGTCGGGGGTAATCTTCGAAACTAATGAATCGATTCAAAAAATTCTTTTAATATTAGTAAGCTACATTCTCTCTGAGTGCCATGGGCTGAGAAATGCGAGCGATACCGCCGCCGAAGAGCTAGTCCTACTAATATTATAAACGTGAAAGTTTGTAAGAATGGATGGATGGGTGAATGAATGTTCGACTCTTTCACGCTAGAACGGCTGAACAGATCTGGATGAAATTTGGCACAGAGATAGATTATAGTCTAGAATAGCACATAGGATACTTTTTAACCGCGGGTGAAACCGCGGGGCGCCGCTTGTATCTAATAAAACGACTTCTTATTCTAAAGTGGTATACACTGTCTGTTCACACGTACCTTAGATCACGCATTCCTCATCCAATCATCTAACCTCACAAAAACAACAGAACAGACTAGCCCTAATTAAAAATTCAGCATTACAAATCGTAATTACGATTCAGCGAATTTGAAGGCAAGACCGCGGCCCGGCGGTATTAATATTATCACGTATCCGGACCTCGCCGCTCACTGGAAGAATTTTTAATGCTATGCTTTAATTATTTTGCCGACGGCCGTCGGGTCTAAGTTCCATTCACATTAGAGAATTCATTTTTAGTCGACCAAAGCGCCTACGCGTTGAATTATTTAGCTCTGTGGTTCTCAATGTGGATGCCAATGCCCGCAAAGAGCCTTGAATGGGGGAGGTTTTTGTGTGTTTTATAGTATTTTGATTCTAGTAAATGAGATGTTTATGTCTATTTATGGTGTTTTCATAACTAGTGGTGGTAGGTGTCTTTGAAGGTTTTATTCGATCGGGACTAGTAAAAGGTAAGTCCTTTAATGTATTCGCACTTTCTTTCTCTATCTAAGGAAAGATTGACATGTCAATCTCGGTTTTTTTTATTCTTACAAAAAAAATTGCGCACTTCAGACAACATTGGCATGCCAGTCCCATAATCACATTTTGATTGTTGTCAGACGCTATGTGGGTAGATATTAACTTTTTTGTGTTACTTAACGTTTTTGAAAAAGAAAAATCAGAGATAAAAGCCAACGATAATATCAATATATTAATATCTAATAATCTATTAATATTTATTATATATTAATATCTAATAATCTAATAATCTAATAATATATTAATAATAATCAATTCATTTTTGGAGTCTCATAGCCAGATTGTCCCCAACAATCAATTTATTTACAAAAAAATTAGTACTTTCTTGCCTGTTCTCCTGAGTAGAGGCTCTTTTTCCGATCAAGGTGGTAGAGTCATTTTTATAACTTAGTCGGTCATAAGTCTATTTTCGATACCCAATTGAATAACGACATTTGATTTATAAGCTTCCAAAATCAGCCATGCCGACGTCATCGCGTCAGCTGTTGACAAGTCGAGAAGAGGCTCTAACCTTCCAAGTTTGAGAACCGCCACCAGCTTACCGAAAACTGAAAATACGAGATCACTGCGTACGTAAGAGTATTTATGAGTGCGTACATTTTAAGAGAGGGATTCGTTACCGTTTGTACATTATGAAAGTGGCTAATTAACCGTCCGGCGCCGGCGGACGGCGCATTAATAATGGACGCGAGGTGCGCTCGCCCGCTTGCGTTTGATGTATGGAAGAATCGCTAGTTCAACCTACTTCTGACTTACATGACTCGAAGAAGCTCCGCGTAAAATACGGTCCATTTAGTTTACTATATACTCACTTGTAATGCTACATTAGAGTACTGGCCAGCGATCTTTGATCACAGCTTAATTTTAACATTGGATGTGTTACCACTGTGTGTCTAATTATCTAAATATAGATAGATTACTTTTAAATTATTGATAGGTTCGCTTTAAGCAATCTCGTTGATGTTAAGCAGCCGACGATGGTGCATGCTTGCCTATCACTCAATAGAGCTCGATCCATTTTGAAAACAAAATCGATATGTTATGCTACTTCTGACTATTATAATTTTCTAAAATGGGAATAACCTACAGAAAGACAGACAGTACGATTTGAATCGGGTACACCGACTATAGTTTGAACCGCATTCGGCGACATTTATCAAGGAGAGTGCGCGCGCGCGGCTGCGTCTCGCGCTGGTTTTGGTTCAGCTTAGCTTTGAAATGCGATGTAACACGTACTCTTACACTAAACAAGAAATCTAAATTATTTATTTAGAAATAGTACCTACATTCATGTCATTACCGGCACTAAACTGGTTGTCGAAAACCCGTATCTTGGGAAACCTATCGAAGTGTCCGTAATCCCTTAATCCAGCTCAATTCCATTTCCAAGACGCCGATGAACACACAAGTGGCCGATATGCAAACAAGTCGACTGCCACGGGCCACTGTTTACCTTGTTCGGCCACCGTCCACACCCACGGCAAACACTCGCTGTATTAGTAGTGATTATGTCGTCTTCAAGTTTGCCAGTGGATTTTGCGGGTTTGAGAGATGTGAGTCAATATTTTAGTTTGGTTAAAGATGAATTAGTTACTATCAGTTGTGTATTAAGTACCTACCTAAGTAAGAAGCACCTATCATTTTAGATTGCGTTTCATTCCTGACTACCTGATTCGCCAGAATCATGGTTTTTATCAATTTACTTTTACTGTTCGTTTGTAAAACCAAAACAATTCATCTAATACAGTCAAACACAATCAATTACAATCTTGTCAATACAGTGGTCGTCATCATCGCAACTTTCATGATTACCACACAAAAAAGTATGATAAAGAGTAAAAAAGAGTTTTCCAAACTATTTATCGACTCGCCAGCGATAATGTGGTTGAAAACTGAACCTAATACTGAAACCATCACAATTATACCAGTCCCCAGTTCAGTCCCCTCTTTACCAACGCACGGAAACGTTTCAAACGGTACAGGAACGTTAACATGCGTAAGAAACATCCGAGAGACCGCACTGTCAGGTACGTCACGGAGGCGCGGCCGCAGACACCGCACGACAACGTAGAAATAAGCGAGAAATGTGTCCCGTCGCTCTGGGAACGGACCACTGTAAATGCGGCCACGGCACTGTGAATATCTGGAGCGTTTAGGGAAATGCGTTCTGAAACCCTAGGTGTGACACTGGATGTATTGCCAGCGTGGATGTAATGGATAGGGGTTAAGAAACGCGGCGCTGGTGACATAGCAACTGCATTGAAAATGTAATTGTAATGCGGGACATTTGTAGTTGAACTCACTAATCTACTTTGAAAAGTAACAATCAATGCATTGTATCCTCTATAGCATCTGCCCACGGCTTCGTTCGCGTTTTAGCACATGACAGTGACACTCAGTTATTGTGTAATGTGTAACTTGATAAGATTTTTATAAATTAAAACTTGAAAAAACCCCCGACACCGATTTTCACCAACACCGGTTTTCATCCAATAAAAGATCAAAATCTAAATCGGTTCATCCGTTCTGGAGCTACAATGCCATATACAGACACACACACACACGCACGTCAAACTTATAACACCCTCTCGTTTGCGTCGGGGGTTAAAAACCGGGTTAGCAGTTCCAGAGATTATCTCCTACACGCAAATTTACAAGCTTTTACCCAATTGTAATATTAGTGTAGATGAAAAAACAATGAATGATGGATAGTCCAGCAATGATAGTAAGTATTTATAAATAAAAAATATTAAAAAATAATTCAGCTTCACTATTAACACGGTAGATAGCATGTGTCAGCTGCAAATTTAAAATTACAAGTTACAACCTCCCAAACCTGCCAAAGTTTATCAACCCACTAAAAATACTAACTTTAACACCTTCCAAGCCCCGTCCAGCCAACCACGTTGAACTAACGAAATTACGTCAGAGCATTAATATTCAAAGATCGCATACAAAATATAGTGTTGCTTTGCCTAAAGACGTAATCAATTTGTGAGGAGCCACGGAGGTGGTATTAACATATTTTTGCGATGGCCCGCGCTTCAAAGGGTCTGGATTTCAAAAATACCGTCGCGCTCTCATTAACTTTGGAACATGTAAGGAGTAGGATGAATACTAATTGGGGAAGGGGCAGATATGTGAAGTGACGCCGTGGTGGAGTTGCTTGTTCTTTTGGATAAAAGGTAAAGATTTTATGAGGACCAAGGAGTGGAAAATGTATTTGTGAAAAACTGCGCCCCGCGATTAGAAAGTACATTAACATATCGTCACACCTTTCTCTCAAGGGGGCTGGCAGAGGTGTTATACAACACCCACACTTCGCCGGACGATATTCAGTCCCAAATGTGACAGGGGGCGAGCCTGTCGCCATACACCGGGCTCCAATCATGTAGCAGGTGACATACAATACGCACATAATATGTTCACACAATGAACAATTTGGTGCGTGCCAATGTGGCTGGGTTCGTACCCGCTCCCTCTGGCTTGAGAGGCGGGCCTTCTCCCAACTAGGCTGCCATCGCATTTGAAAGTAGCCTATGTGTTAATCCAGGGTAAAACCTATCTCCATACCAAATTTCATCAATAGCCGTTCACCCCTTTTGAGCGTGAAGAAGTACTCGTAACTAACAAACACACACACGCGCGCGCAAAATCATTGCCTTTAGTCAGGTGTGATAATTAGACAGATTTTTTTTTGCCGAGTCTGTTTTAGGATTTTTTCAAAATTGCGGAGATATGATTTTTTTGGGGCCTATAGAGGAAGACAAAGATCCTGATAGAAATCAGACATACATACGAAAGCATTTTTGTCGAAGCTGAAGCATAGACGCTTCGCTCATTATCGCTCGCTCGGTCGATTAGGTTACACTTACCTACTCGTAAAAGTTTGTAAAAAAAATTACCTACTACCGTGACCATCTTTAAAATGTAAATCATTTCACATCGCCACATCTCATCTCCAACCTCTGTACAGTCTATGACGCAGCCGAACACTGGGGTGAACTCGGGGAAGCCATGGTGTTAATTATACGATTTTCTTTGAAATAAGTTAATAAATATTGAATAAGGCCCACCCCCGGGCCTCTAACGACCCCTCGTGTCTAGGTGGTTACGTGTTACTGTCTTGGGTGCTCTTCAATGAGTATTGGGGGTGTATTAAAGACATGTGAGCTTGCTAAAAATTCGGTTTTAGTTACAGTTGGCAGTCTGATTATGATTACCATTGGTCTTAGTCGATTATGGTTTTGTATGGAAAGTATGTTGAGTGGTGAGGATGAATGTACAACAGATGTTGGTTTAGGTAAGGTTCTACTTACTATGTTTCATCTATTTGTACCTAATACATTATATATAGAACGTAACCTAATATGTAGAACTATAGAATACTATGACTTCAAAAAGAAGGCTGAAACTTTCGAGACTGTAAACCATTCAATTTCTGGTTTTACAAAGTAATTTCTTTAAATTCTTAATGTAGAAGATTATATGTGTTGTCTTTAACTAATTCTTCTTTCTTTTATGTAAATAATTCTAAATGATTGTTCAAATTCATTGTAAAGAAGTAAACTTAAAAATCTTTAGAATTTTTACGGCAATTGTTTTTTTTTGTTTGGTTGGCCTACACTTTCTGAAGCTTTAATTTTTCTTAACTTTTTCCTACAAAATGTTTGACTTCCACATTTATATATCTACCCGTCTATAAGAATAATAAAGTAAACAGAAGCGCCAACATCTCTATAGAGATGTTTCATTCTCACCCTCTTCAGTAACTAACTCCTTGTTAAGGTGAAAATTAAGGTGTCTATCGGTGTTCGGACCCCGGCCTCCCCTGCAATTGATCGGAATTATTTATTCACTTTCTAATTATATTTGCTACGGTCTGTTTTTATGTTTGGCACCCCCTTTTTGGGCCGGAACTCCTGGGAAGTTTGTTCCGTTTCTGGATAATTTGTGAGTGTAATAAACAAGGTTTTCGTAATCTCAAGTAAAGCATCATTCACTTTTTTTTTTACTTACCCACATGTTATCATACTCTAGCTAGAGTCTAAACCAAGAATCACGACTGACGACTTGTAACTTCCAAGACTCGCCAATCATTAAACAAGGCAACAGGCTCGCCCCCTTTACAATACAATATTACTTTATTGCACACCAAAAACTACATGAAAATCTTAAAAACTAAAATACATTTTTCGGCAGTACAAGGACGACCTTATCGACTAAAGCGATTTCTTCCAAACCTTACCTAACCTTTAACCTGTAACCTTTGGATGGACAGGAACTTATGGAAATACGAAAAGGGTGTACATAAAACTAAATTAAAATTTTAGAAAAATAATAATATTAAAACTAAGTACTTAAATAAATAACCAGAAATAAATATAATAAAAATGAATAATTATAAATATTATAAATAAAAATAATAATAAATCAATACAAATACATTTGGGACTGAATATCATCCAGCGAAGTGTGGTTGTTGTATTACATCTCTGCCAGCCTCTTCGGGGGTAAGGCATGACAATATGTTATCTATTGACATCACTAACTATACTTCAATCATCCAGCTCTTAACTAGTTGGACTAAACTTTTATAAATAGCATTCTAGATCAAACAAAATATGGAGACATTGTATAAGACGTATTCAGAGATATGAGACTGATGTATTTTTTTTTTTTTATGTAGAATAGGTCGGCGTTTGACCACCAACTCGCCTGATGTTAAGCGAGCGACGTTGTGGTCTAAGATGGAGCACGACGACCTATAAGGTACTTATTCACTCTAGCCTTAAGTTTACTAGAGTGAAGAAGTACAAAGACGGCAGTTGAGTGAGGCGCTACAAGTGCGCTACTGCTCAGACCCGTCTTCGGAACGGTTACACCGGACTACATCCCGAAACACGACTAGGTCATTTCACGGCATGGCTTGGTCCGGTGGGTGGTAACTAGCCACGGCCGAAGCCTCCCACCAGAGTTTGCTACCCGGTTAGCACTACCCGGGGACCACGTGTAGGGAATCAAAATAGAGTACACTCCTACGGACGTGGGTAGCTCAGCCCCCAAAATATTTCCAATTCAAACCTGTTCATAAAGAACATTAAAAAGAATACCTTCATACCTCTGCCAATATCATCTCTCAAAGACTGCTTTGAAAACACTCGAGTAATGACTAATGTCAAACACGTCTCCCCTATCAAAGGGCATGCCAATCAGAAAGAAAGGTGTTCGTAAAACGGCACATCTCATCTGCATCGCAAACAGTGCTCCGAGTTACAATAATCGACGCGGACGGGTTATTAGGACGGTAGGGGGCAGCAGACAAACTTCGGTCCAAACCAACATATTCTAGACGAGCTGTTAGCTGTGACTTCGTTCGCGTTTAATCAGAAAATAGAACCCATAAAGCTTCCTTGTGATAATTGCTGTAACTGTTTATCAAATTTCATGAAAATCAGTTTAGCGATTTATCCGTGAATAGCCTACGTTTGTTTGTTTTAATATACGATATTAGTGTGGAAGTGGATTACGAATTCAGATTGAGTTTAGTATATCCTTCGGGCGTCAGTGGAAATTTCTGAGTTCTGATTGATCCATGATCTCAGTATTATTTTTCCATGTTCTGACAGACCTTCTATTAAGGGAAAGATACATTACACTTTTCTGTTGATTTGTGTTTCGTAATATGGGCTACATATACATTTATTAATACAAGGACAATGGGACACTGTTTGTTTTTCGTTAGTCTGCAGGTAATAGGAAAGATCGACATCTGCTATATCTCTATACTGGCTGGCGTTGCTAAGGCTTCAGAATATTAAAAAAGGCAATAATGTTTATTATGTAGTATATTAAACTATTACACAATATGTTAATGATGTGTGTATGTATGACTGTATACGTTAGTGACGGACAATTCAGCCAGTATTAAAGTATCACACCAACAACAGTTTGATTGGTGGCTATACAAGCCAATACAAGAGCGGTTATCCGTCTACGTCTAGTGCCGATATTCCTAAGCCCTGAGCTAGATCTTACGTACTGTGAACGCTGCCGGCGTGTTATTAGGCTCCCTTATCGCACCACATCTTGTCATTCCGGCTTTACGATTCGCATTCATTGTTTTTGCGAGCTCATCGCCGCGAGAGGGGCGCTCGATTCGAATCGACATTTCGTATAAGAGCCTGTAAAAACTCCATACGGCAACCACCAACCTTGTCGCGTCCCCTCAATTCTGGTTCAACCTTAATTCGTCCGCTATAAGAGCGAAGTTCAGTTTCGTTACCTGCAGACTTCAGTCGGCAAAGAGTTGTAGCAACGGGATACATGCCTGAATTATTTAGACGACAATCGTGCCTCTGTGCCGTGATCGCTTTTTCTCATTTCTATCGGATAGAAAGTCTCGTCTATCTCCCTCTAGCTCGTTAATATAGAAAGAGATGAGATAGGTGGTTTGTATGTTAAGCATGCGTCACGAAAGTGATGGTCTAATACGTTTGGGGTTTGCATTCCGTTTTCAATGTGGTAATGTAATGTTCATTGCGGTGAATGTGAGAGCAATGTTCAATACTCTTTATTTTATTGTGTGGGAAACCTGTTACTGTATCAGTTTTGTTTGCTCTTCTTCTAATGGAATTTTTACTTGGAGTTTTTCAATTTTATTTTGTTTGACTTTGTGTAGATTTCTATGTTTTTAGATGAAGTGGCCAACAATACAACAATTGTGGCATACAATTTTTGAAGCCTATCAATTGGAGTAGTTAATTAGACTTGGACTACGTCGGTAACAAGCCAATAAGTTTGATCTACATAAGTTTCCATTATCATTGTATCTTCTCTTATCACGCTCTCATCCGCACATGACAGTCATTCACCCTCTTTGCAATAAACGTTAAATAGCAGCGGAATAGTTATACAGTATTTTGTCTTTCTCGATCGAGTTCTAAAATGTAAAAGAGAGAAAAAGACAAAACACTATAACTATTCTGTGGCCATATAACGTTTATTCATGCCAATCAAAATCATGAGACGACTTTTACTGTCATTTATTTTCTCACCATTAAACAGAGTATTCTCGACACACACTACCCTTCATCGGGTAAGAACTAATGATGCGCATCACATCAAAGGCTATCTACACCCCTAACTACAAACAGACAAAGCGAAGAGAGATCAAAACGTTCAAACGCCATGCATTACCGTATAGCTGTCGAAGGATTGCAAGACATTTTTCCCCAGTCGGGACTGCCCAGCGAAGCCGGGCTTCGTAAATTAAAATGTGAATAATTAACACCAGGGGGTCAGGTGACCCCCTACGAGCACCCTACACCCCCTCCTTTACCTATACCCCACTTCACATCCCCCTACTTCGTACGCCACCCAGATGTATTAGTTTTAAGCTCTCACTTCGTATGAACGCGATTTAGGGAGAAGCTCAGAAAGGAAAGTAGTTGACGTTTGGCTTTAAAATCGCATGGAGCGTTCTCTAGTTTTTTGAACGGTCAGAGGTCGTTTCGATCGGAACTGTGCGCGGGAATTTCGTCTTTATTGCCTTTGTAGTTTTACATAGTCACTTTGTAAAGCACTCGGTCATTAACTCTACACGTTATTTTAGCGGGATTGTCAAAGTCCTTTTTTGGAATGCTTGCATCCGAAATATGACCAGTTGAATGAGAAAGATGTATTTCTGTCTCACTTTCGAGCGTTAGGAATTAATCACTACTAAGACGCACATGTCGTCAGCAAATAATCGATACAAGGCATTTGCAATACTTAAGAGTAGGAAGTCTGACCTCAGAAATTAGTTGTCTATCAAATATGATTTGTGATTCCTTACAAACACTTAAGGCCCGTATGCTAAAACGACGCTCAGCCATGAATCTCGATTTAAAGCTGTTTTATGTATGATAAAACCAGTTTTAGATCGAGATTCATGACAGCGTGTTTTAGCATACGGACCTAAGTACCATAGTTGTCAATACTTGAATTATGGACTACTACTACTACTACTAATACTAATACTACTAAGAATAAAAATAACAAACAAGTTAAGAGCCTAATTCATCACGCTATCATCTACGAGTAGCAAATAAGAGATCCTTTGAATAATATCATATCTGATATCATAATCCACTTCTAAGACCAACAAAACTCAAAGAATTATTCAAGATTTTCATTAAACAGTAATACCACTGCTTCAAACAAAGGGTAAAAACCTGAAAATCCTTTTCATCGAAAAATCAAGAGTTCCGATCATTTTTGCGCAGATTATCTCGATCCCACATCGACGGGCCGGGAAAGGGCGAAAATTCCGCGTTTCACCGCGATACATACTTTTAATTTTTAAAATAACGAGGGTGGAGTCGATGCCAATGTACCGTGGGAATATTTGGCACGGTGAATATCGGTCAAATGAGGAGAGGAAACGATATTAATTGGACAAGAAGATAAAGCAGACTGACTTAACTAGCTGCCCAAAGCGAGGTACTCACTTAACCGTGTAGCACGCAATGTATCAGATACTGTATCAAGTGAGTACGTAGACTGAGAGCCAGTAGATAACTCATCGTCATTGCTGTGAGTGATACAGGTCGTCATTATCGATTTATTGGGTACTAGCTCATCTGCCCGCGGTACACAACGTGAACAAAGTTCACGTTTCATAGCCTCTGGTACTCAGTAATTGTGTTGTTTTTGACTAAAGAAATATAATTTAAAAATAGGATCAATTGTTCTGGAACTACTGGGGGGCTATTCCTGCGCGTGAGATGAGATGAGATTTTATCTTGGTTACTCTCACACCTATGACGTTTCAAACGAGAGCAAAAAGGACGAGAAAAAGTGAGATGAAAATCTCAAATCTCCGAATAGGGTCCCTGGTCCGAATTTAAAAATTACTTCCAAAGGAAAGATTACAACTTACTCACAAACGAATTTTACTTACAAACTTACAAGTGTTATGACTTCGCTTCAGCTTCGACAAAAAAGCTTTCGCATGTCCGAATTCTGTCTGGATTTCGTTCCAGATCTCTGTCAGGATCTGTATTTATCTATAGGTCACATTTCTTCTCAAAAAAAAATCTTCGTTATCTACGAGTAAGTCAGTTTTTGAAAAATTTCAAAAAATAACTTTCCAAAAATAACTATAATTATCGAACCTTCTCACGAAATTGGTTTACAAATGCGACTTGTAGAGAAGTACAGCTGGACAGACGTCGCCGCGCCACGAGGTTTTCAGCTCACAGAACCACTAGTGATAAAACATCTAAATGTCAGGTCTTCATCATCGGACCTGACTGTCCACTGCTGAGCACAGATGTTTCGTGCAGGTTCGACATACATATCGTCACGCCTTTCCCCCGAGGGGGCTGGCAGAGGTGTAATACAACACCCACACTTCGCCAGACGATATTCAGTCCCAAATGTGACAGGGGGCGAGCCTGTCGCCATACACCGGGCTCCAGTCATGTAGCAGATGACATACAATACGCACATATGATCACACAATGAACAAATTGGTGCGTGCCGTCGGCTGGGTTCGAACCCGCTCCCTCTGGCTTGTGAGGCGGACCTTCTCCCAACTAGGCTGTCATCGCTTTTTTCGTTCAGGTTCGACCTGCAATATCTACTCCAAACCCAAGCTAACCAAATGATCTTCAACATCACCACACACGCGCTCATTTATTTTCCAACAATAACATTTGAATGCAAATAACTTTAATCATATCTCTGCACCGTTTGTTATTTTCTAAACACACATAATCCCTCTGCCAATGGCCCTAGACAGGCGGTAAATAATAGAATCCATAGCTCACAGCCCCCGGGGGCATGCGTCGTGCATATTAAACATCACGCACAAAAATACAATTAATTAATAATTCCTATTTTTCTATTCGTAACGCTACCCCTCTATGTTGTTAGATGATGGGTGGTACTGTGAGTACTCGATGCGAGTGATTTGATTTAAAATCATTAGTGTTTTAACTGATTAGTATACGAGTACAGAGATGGTAAAACCGTAAAACACAGTATTGATGGTATTGTCAAAAGAATACCAGAAGAGTTTTAAACTGTAGTCTGATTACGAACGTAATATCTGACTAACGAATCTGAACGAAAACCAAACGTAAAATCTGACTAACGTAGATCTGATTAACGAAATTGTCTGTTTACTGCTCAAGAAGAAAACCTATAAAAATGTATACTTTAGAGACAATAACTGTACAAACATGAGGCATGTCTCATCGTGTCTTTGTTCGACCATTTTAGAGAGATGTCTACCGTACACTATCTGATGACGGATTATTGTACATGTTTCCAAAATGCTCGAACTAAGATTGTTTTAATAGCAACATTCATTTTTTATTGTCCTTTAGAATACATACATATATTAACTCCTTTTTTCTATAGGGATAGGTAGAGGCCACTTCTCTAAACTTGCTACGATTCTGGCACACATATTTCGCTTCTTAGCTTCTTATACTTTCATGAGTCCCTTCACAAATGCTCTTTGGTTATGGGTATTCCTGGCCTGGCCTTTTTTCAAAACGTTTTTGGATTTAATCCGGATACGTTTTCTAGGTCGTCCCTTAACAAATTGACCATTCTACACTCGCCTTGTAAATCACAAAAACTGAACACAAAAACAAAAAAAACGGTTTTAGGATTTTTTCACAACCTATAAAAAACCTTTCGAATTATTAATTTCTACTGTAAGTTTCACTTTAAAAACAAATGGTAGCACCAAAACGCTCATCTATAAAGTGTCGTTAGTACCGCATACGTATAATGTCTACCGTATATTATATACGTTGTTTTAATTAAAGCCAGAATGGTCGCCATGACCCCGTGTTCTGCGTGTTGTAGCCAATTTTTTATCACATATCTAAATATATCGTAAATTTTTGAAATATATTTTAGACATACCTATTATATTTGCCGTGTGATATATTTATTGTCGTATATTGACTTTGGTAATTAGGAGTCTGTAATCTAATTTATGCACTTGGTTTTTATTTTGAGGTGCGATGGTGTTTTGTTTGTCTTTTGGGGTCAGAGGTAATGGGGTACGGAGTGATTTTCTAGGGTTTTATAGAACTTTTTATTGTTTTCTATGCAATAAGGAACTTTATGTCTCTTGGTTTTAGGCTGACTTTTTAAAATATCGTTATGATTTTATTGGAAGTAAAATAATATGTGAGGAAGTGTAATTTTTCGGTTCTGATGGCTTTACGAAAGATTGCACCAGACAAGCTCGCATGTAGGCTAGAACTATTGCAATACACAATAAGTACTGTATAGAACTATGATCTGATTCGGCTTTTGATTGGCATACAAAAAATTCACAGCCATGGCATCGGGCACATCAAGTTTAGAAGGAATCAAGAAATCGACGGGTACTCGCAATAATTGTTTTGTTCCCGTGTACCAAAACAAACCTATGAAAAAGTTATATTGAAAATTCGCTGAACCATTAATAATAAAATTCACTCCCTTTCATCACGGTGATTATTTTAATCATACCCTTTCGTTCCATACATTTATTATTGGCGTTTGAAAAAAAATCCGACCAATCGCCACCCGCCGTCCATTGTCCCGTTCAAATAATCGTAAATTCACGAACGGACAAAATATAATAAATTGCCGATGAGATCTGTGCGTACACTTCAAAAAAAACGTATTTGCAAATTCGAAAATGGCCCACGTCTCTAACGCTACGATTTAGAGGCGAAAATTGTTTGGTTGGGCGTTTGCGCGGTCGCAAAATCGACACCGATGAGTCTATATTTGCACTTTGGACCCTTTGTTGTCGGCTTTTTTCGGTTGTTTCCGAGTAAAGGCTGATAGAACACGTTTTTCAAATCATTAAACAGTTTCGACCGCGACTCCGGTGGGAAAAAGGAGAGGTCGGTGCAAAAAAGCGTATAAAAGAAAAACTGCGAAGCGTTGGCCTGCGAACGGACCGAGGTGTTCGTTGTTTTGCCACGATAATGCTGTGCGTGGAACCACTGGTGTTGAACGTTTGAATAAAGAACGGAAAATATAAATCTCTACTTTAAAGGAATTACGAAAAAAAAAAACAACTGACATCTCACGCTTCTCACACTTCAGAACTTATCTAAAGAGTATTGGCGCCCAACGTGGAGCATGAAATGTTTGCTTCTAATAATTTCAGTTTTATTCTAGTTTTAATTTTGCTTATTACGTAATACATTATTTATTTTCTCGAACACACGTATATCTTACTAAGCAAAAAAACTTTAGCACCCACCGTGGTACTTTCCACCTATCCATTCCGATTTCTAGATTATTTTGTCTAACGTTATCTTTTGTGAGTAGTTTCTGGTTAGAATAATGATGAGTTAATCTGTCTACGTTCTGTTCAGTTTCTAACAAAAACACTTCCCACTTTGACGTAAATATCATACGTCAGAAAACGTCGAAGCTAAAATCAAGTACCAAACCTGTTACGTCTGCTGTTTATATTGGCAGTCAATTCACACGTCGCAAATCCGACATACGTGGCCTCGGCGCCAGTAAACTGTTTTTGTAAACCATGTATTGGCTACAGGTTTCGTTTTTTGCCGCCCCGTTTGATGAAGGTTTTGGAAACTGACGAAAAATCTCACTGATTATAAAACTCAGATATTTACATCTCTCTAGGGGTAAATACGAGTACATCTCCTAAAATCTCTTTTTCTCGTGTAAATATGGGGGTTGAAGTGATATTTATTAATCTCACTTATTATAATACGATATTCAAGTTACAAATGACTGATAGTAACTCTTGCTAGGTTTTTGGCTCGATTAACTAAAACAATCATTATGACATGCACCAGACCCAGACAACCAACAAACACACCCAAATCCACAGAAATATGTTATGTTTTGTTACGTTCGCCGATTAAATTAATCACGCAAAGTAGTTCAAAAATTGGTGCCCAACGTGGTCCTAAAAAGACATACATACTTACCTACGAGCGAAGCGTCTCTGCTTCAGGTTCGACAAAAATGCTTTCGTATGTCCGAATTCTGTCCGGACCTTTCTCTACCTGTACAGGTCGCATTAATTAACCCTTTCTCTTGAAATTTTGTGAAAAGGCTCCGCCATTACGCAATTTTAAGAAAAAAAAAGAACCCACTCACAGAACTTCACAAGAATCGGTAGAGGAATATGTCTAGCTCACATAGCCACTAGTGATTATGTTATTAGCCGATATAATATTTAAAGAGCCTGGAAATTATTGACAGTGCTGACAATTATCCAATACCCTGGAAATTGATACTTTTTTGTTTTAATCTCTGCCGCAATTCGAAAACAAAGGCGAAGAACCAAAGCCACCTCCCCGAGGCGGTCGGACGCCACGCAAGCGAAACGGCCGGCTACGTGGACACACATAAATTGTACTACCCGCCACCTACCACGAAAGTTTCACACCATTAATTCTTGCCGCAGCCCACTGCACTTTTTCCATCGTTTTTCATCATTTTTCCTAAAACAATATCGCTTTTCTATATGCAAAACGGAGCGCCGTCGTCCGTCCCCCGTGCTCGTACCACCGTAATAATAGGATCATCTATACAATTTCAATTTGGAATAATATATTGGGGTATTTTTATGTTTTATTGGTTGCCCGGATTTCGGTTCCCATTTAAACTTTTTTTCGAATTTTATGTTACGGAAGATATTGTTCTTCTTGTTTGAATATTTAATGGCGGTTCGGGATTCCCCGGCTAATGTATTGGTGTTATTAAATCGTTCGTTGAACAATGTTATTACGAATCGATAAACGATTCAAAAGGGAGACAGAAAGACAGAAATAGCAAACAAGAGAATTGTGGTGAATTTCGTAAAAGACATTATTGACTCATATTTCATTGATATTCTTTTCAGTTTTCGCCGTCGACGGACGGTTACAAATGAGACTTAATTATCTTCAGCGAAGTCGTCCATCGATCATTCACAAAAAGAGAAACTTCATCGCGTACAATAAACGAGTCGAATCTGCATCAAACGATCGCGTATTGCCACAATCAATTTTCATTTGCCACCGCTAGAAAAACCGGTCCGACGAAAAGGGACCATTTTTAATAGACGAAGAAAGCGCGCCAGTCACTGGCAGACAAATCGACGGTAATTAATGACTGTAAGGGTATTTTTTTTCCACTCCGATACCAATAAAGGAGGCCACATTACCAGAAGGGACAAAACAAAACAGCCGGGTGTCGAACGAAAGGAGAATTTATCATCTAGACGGCAGTCGGCGCGGTCGCCAATGTCCATTTGGATAATGCCCAACGCGATTAAAAATATAAAAATACCCCACCCACCCCAGTGGGGAGATTTGACGGAGGACACCGCTCTGAGGACACAAAAGGATTATAAATGAGAAGGAATTTTAGATAATATTTGTACGTTGGATGTGGATTGTAATGTTGGAGATCGGGACGTTCGCCGGTCGGATATCCCCCCTCGTCCGCCCACACGTGGGGGCGCCTTCCGCGATCCTAATGAGTGTTTGTATCAATTTGTTAGTATTGTATTTGAATATTTTTGTGCGTTCGTTACGATTTTAATCCCTTGCGGTTGCGGCCGGACGGATCGATGTTTTTTGTTTAATATTTCCTTCGCTTTTTATTTTAATTGTGAGTCCGTTTGATCGTCTCCCGTTTGTGCGTTGATTAAAGGCATTTCGGGTCGTTCGGGGACTGTTATCGGTATTGGTCTTTTTTTTTGTTACAAATGTATTGCTTGAGCTTTTATGACGGAACTCGTTATCGGTGTTGAAAATATATAAATTTATGTAGATGCTTAGAAAAATATTCATGGGTGTTGCAGGTAGCGCTTCGAGAGGAAACCGGGACAGTTTATTTTAAAAAATGCTAATTAAACTCCTGATTGCGTGCGCCTTTGAAAAAATATCGCGGCGCGTGTAAAACACACGATAGTCTAAAAGGCCCGTATAAACATGGAGAATATAATTCACATCATAATTAATACTTTTTTCATACGAAATGTAATTTTTTCTCGGCACTTTCATAATACTCAGGATGAATCCGAATGAGCGAGAAAAGAATAACACCGTCCGAGAGCGACACGCCGTGTTTTCAATTCATTATCTCGAAAACAAAAATTTCATTAGCCCCGAGATTTCCTTTTTAAATTTAATTATTCATATTTAAATTAAACAAAATATTATAGAGGTCTGCGGAGTAAAAAAGCGGCTTTATCGTATCATATTTTATTAACCGAATTTATAATTCTCCGCCGATTCGAGTAAATCCCCGAGCGGGGGGTTTCGGCGGTCCATGGAAAATATTTATGAATGCCAAGCAGAAAAATCCACAATAATATTTCAGGGCAGGGCGGGCGCCGGTGGTCTTGCGCCTCTCCCTGATCTATTTAAAAAAGAGCTCCCGGAAGGACAAAAGGGCTGGCGCTCGTAAAAAAACTGGACACGTATAGAGGTTACCGGCCGTCCGGGCCGGTGCCGGCTTTGTCTGATTCTTATTTTTTACCGGATCGGATCCTTTTGCGCCGTTTTTTATCGGTTTTTGTTCCGGAGACGCGGCGGCCGCTGTTTGTGCCCCGTTTGTTCTAATGTCCCGCCATTTGTAATTTTATATTTTTACGGTTGGTTCATTTTTTTTAGTTGTGCCGGTTAATGGCGTGACCCTTCCGTTTGGTTATGTAAAAACTGGGGATTTATGGTAAGACTGCGGCCTGACAGTTTTCTTAACCTTTTATTGTTCGGCCGGCGGGGTCGCAAAGGGGATCTTTGATGTATCAAATTAATGGCAACCCTTTTTACGATACACTTGCACATTATTGATAGAAATAATGTTGCAAAGCCTAGAGACTTTTCGTTTTCTGATACGTACCACCTGGGTAAAAGTCAAATAAAACACATAAAATTATTCTAAAATACTAGTTTAGGCAACATTCCTATACTAGTCCGTCACATTACGATAGCCATTGATAGACAAGGCCAACAGTAAAGTTAACAAACTTCAGATATGAAGTGAACGATGTCCCTCGCATCGGAACCGAAAATCAAATCCGCCGCACTACGAATGACTCCACATCAAACATTCTTCTTCTCTTCTTCTTGGTTGCTACGCTCTTGACAGAGCAGTGTGGTCGTCATGCAGCATTGTTATAGACAGGAACTGATTTTATACGCCTCTCAATATCTCGCCATCTCTCTCTGTTCGAAGTTATCAATCATTAGCCCGTAGTCGCTCACTGCTGAGTATGGGTCTCTCTTATAAGCCACTCATCCCGGTCTTCTGCCAATTTAGTCCTAATCAATAGCCCCAAGCAACTTCCAACGTTGTACAGTCCAGTTGCATGCCACACGTCCAATTGGCACACTAATCGCATTGTCCAGCGCCGGTCGAGTTTACATCGTTAACTGCACACTACTCACGTCATTGTTAGTTAGCCTTTATGTCTATCATTGGCTATTGCGGACGAATTAAACCCTTTATCATAATTAGCATTAATGTTAAACAGACTTAGATAAATAAAGATTATTAAGATGACTCTAAAGTATACAAAATATACTCTTTACCTGTCAGGTTTTGTTAATTCTCTCTATATTAAAGTTAGCTGGAAGAGGTATCTCTTAACAATAAGGTCTCTAAGGCATTTAGGGTATTAAAATGTCTAAACGAAGCTAAGACTAAAATCGCAATACATTAATTAAGTTAGTCAATTAAGCTTAAATCTAGGCCTGGGCAAATCTATCGTGTAGCATGTATGTAGTTGCATACGGTCTACGAGACTACGAGAGGTCTACGACACTACGATGATCTGCTACGAGTATTGAAAGCTGAGTGTAGCAAACACGTAGCAGTGACCTAGCTCTCGTAGCATCCTTACTCAAACTTATAAAGCTCTTTATATTAAGCTTCCATTTTTGGCTAGCCAATCTATGAATCTATTTTTAAAGCCTGCTTTTACATACTTTGTCAATGACAAACTAGATATAATCGAACATTTTATCAACTATTGCTGAGTTACCATCGCCGCGCCCCGCGTCTCAGGTCCACACGACGCATGCTACGTCATACATCAACAAAAAGATAATAGGTTCGAGTCCCGCGTAAGCCTCACAAAAACCAGAGTTATGACTTCAGATTGTGGCCGCCCCCCTCAACTTCCATTTTTAAGCACACCCCGCCATTATTATCGGGAGAAAAAAGGTTTCATTCATTATTCCCTATGATAAATATGCGGTGAGGATCTGTAAGACAGTGACGGCACTTTGGACAAAGAAAAAATGTATAAACAAAACTGAAACTGAATGTAGATAAAAGCTGTAAAAAAAAGTCTGCACAAACATTTTCTTACGGTTTAGTTGATGCAAGCTCTATCTCATTTCTGCGCGTGACAGGTCTCGTCGGTAGGAAATTGACAGCACATTAGGTCACAACTTAGCTTGTAGAAGCTTTGTGTTTTAAAGAATATTTATTAATTGTCATCACATATTTCGTTTTGTGTGAAAGGCCCGTCCTACGTCTACCACAGAGGCGATCGCAATCGTTACCAATCAAGGGGCCCGCCTGCATTGCTACCTTTACTGTTACTTGTTATAAAAATAGTAATTAGTGCCTCTGTGAGCTGAATACCTCACGAGCCCTTCCTCAAATCTTCACTATTATGGAATAATCCAATATTAGCAAGCAATAAGTATATAATTATATCGAACCTTTTTTTTTTTGGGAGGTGGAAAATCTGCGAGCAGACACCCAAACGCTTTGTTGTTGTTGCCTTGTTGGCTACCCACTAAAAACCACCTGGTGGCCAGCCTCGATGCATGTCAAGGGGTTCCGAGATCTCTACTGAACGCACCGGTACCATATATATCGAACCTGCTAACAAAATTTCACGAGAAATGCAAGCTGTAGAGGAGTACAGCCGGACATCCGCCGGTCATCTGGACATACAAAAGCATTTTGGCCAATCTGGAACGAGAGACGCTTCGCGCTCGCTCGGTCAGTTAAAAAACAAGCATCATATAGTTTTCATTACATTTTCTACGTTTTGTACGGTCTTCATTCTGACTAAGCCCAAAACATTTGTCATGTAAGGGCGCTCTTAGAAGGGCTATATTTTTACAATATTTTTGTTTTGGCATTATATACATAGATTGGCCATACTGGCGATGATAATTGACTACAGCCCGACCATCATCAGCCATGCTAGAAATGTATGACTAAATGGCTGGGTCAAACTCAAAATATTGTCGCAATATTCCTGGGCCAGTATTGCAGTAAAAAAAATATGGCCCATGTATGCCGAGAGGTGAGCACCCTATGACTCTAGATAAAAACGTTGACCTTATCAACTGTCTGCTCAAATACATCGGGCAAGGATCCTGCGCCCTTACGTGGCCTCAGCTTGGCTAATAATTTGATTACGACCGGCCATGTTTGTTTGCCGCGCTTTTTTTACGACCGACCCGACGTGTTGTCGGCGTAAATCGGGTTCTAAAGTTGTGGGATGCTGGTTAGATTTTTGTATGGCGCACAATACAGTTTACAGTCATTGAAATAAATGTACTTGAAACATTTCGAACTCGCATCGGACGCGCTCTTATGCCACCGATCATGCTGCCTTAAGTTTGAGTTAACCAAGCATGAGATATTTCTTCGATCATACATTAGGAAGATCCGGTACGAAAACCTGAATATGGACCGCATGAATTAGGTGCTTAGAATTTAAACGTGTATGAGTCTATGATACTTGATGAATAAATGATTTATTATTATTATTATATATCTGTTCTGAGATTCATTCCTTGGCTGCACAAGTACGTTGAAACGTAGATTTAAATAGTGTTCTGTAAGTACTTACACATATTTGTTACAAGTGAAAGAAAAACCTAAGTGAAATGGCAGCCTAGTTGGGAGAAGGTCCGCCTCTCAAGCCAGATGGAGCGGGTTCGAACCCAGCCGACGGCACGCACCAATTTGTTCATTGTGTGAACATATATGCGTATTGTATGTCATCTGCTACATGACTGGAGCCCGGTGAATGGCGACAGGCTCGCCCCCTGTCACATTTGGGACTGAACATCGTCCGGCGCAATGTGTGTGTTGTATTACACCTCTGCCAGTCCACTCGGGAGAAAGGAGTGACGATATGTTGAAAGAAAAACTAACAACTGCAAAATGTATCCATTGACACTTCAGATAAAAAGAAAAATCTGAAAACACCTATCAATCCAAAACCAGTCAAGCCGTTCAAGCTCTAGGACGTAGTAAAGAAACTTCATACAAACACACCCAAAACATACCCTTATTGCTCTGTCGGGAAATAAGTTCCGTACATGTTCTCCAATAACGCGGCGATCCTAGGTAAAAAGACTAA
Organism: Peribatodes rhomboidaria; assembly: GCA_911728515.1. NCBI lineage: Eukaryota > Metazoa > Arthropoda > Insecta > Lepidoptera > Geometridae > Peribatodes > Peribatodes rhomboidaria. The sequence goes on along the minus strand of OU452187.1, from coordinate 13,464,739 downwards.
CCATCCAATTCGCCAGTTACAGTTCTACGTCAAACGCGAGAATTCTGACGCCCTCGAGATTTCACACATCAGATTACAAGCGGTTAGTCCGAGGCGGGTGGAGAACATCGAAAGTAACACGATTATTCATCAGTGCTTTTAGCGTTATAACACTTACGGATGGGGTAGAACGTAAGCGTAGTTTTGAATTGTATGCAGACTCTCGAATCTTTGAGATAGTAGGACCGTGTCATACCTTTACGAAGATCAACCAAGGCTGAGTATTATTTTCCTTAAAAGCAAATTATAGAAGTTGCTCATCTCGGGGTGTTTTAGTCTTCTTTCGTGTAGCCAATCTGTCAATCGCAGTATTTGAAGTTTTTGACCTCTTTAGGTTTTATGACTTGATCTCCTGCAATATAAAATCAAAATAGATAAGACCAATGGTCTTGCCATTATCAATTCAAAAAGAAAGTAAGCTGAACAGTTACTTCAAGTTTCAACTCCTTTCCTTTTTTATTCTATATATTTCCAGACTACTAATTATATGAATGTCTGCAACTTTCAGGAGCTGTTCCCTGGACGAGCGGTTCTTGTACTCACTGGGTGAGATCCGACGCGTGCACTGGCATCCGAGCTCGCTGTCACACTTGCTTGTTCTCGTCTCTGACAATACTATCAGGTAAATGGCTTGCTCTAGTTATTAGCAAATTAAAAAATGCCACCTATTTTTATATCGAAATAGTTATATTTATCTGTAGCTTATAAAATCTCTTGCGGTACCAAAGGGCCAATAATTTCACTGGCGACACTATTAAAAAAAAATCAGCAGCAATAATTACTAGTTACCGTGTTGAGACTAATCCATCGGACGAAACTCTTGAGGATTGTCGTATCTGACGTAATTTATTAGTCAACTTAAGCCACATCTTCTCCCCTTTTCAGGCTCTACAACATTGGCCTTAAATCTGGCCCAAAGCTGGTCAAGATCTTCCACATCGGCCCCAAGCCATCCAGCCAGATCGCCGGGCGGAAGATCCTGGACAGTCTCGGAGACACTGCGGTAGACTTCACCGTCATACCGAACACTGACTCATTGCTGATGCTGAGGGGAAATGGAGACGTTTACATGATGCAGTGCGAATTGGACGGTCAGAGGTGAATAAAAAATACCAATCTTACAGCCCAGGTTGTATGGTTCAAAATTCTTGAACAAGCTTCTCATGTAAAGCAGAGATAGTCCTTTCGACACTGCAGTTTGCTGTTGCGCAAAAGAGGCCTTGAGTATGTTAAAAAAAAAAGTCATCTAATAACCTAAGATATCACTCTGCCATCAGCAATTGCCACATACTAATCCTATAAGATCCTTTTAGAAGATGATGACGGGACCTCCTCGACAAGCATCAGGACTGGTCAATTGTATCTGAAGCTACTCGTATAAACACGTGATAGAGAGCATGGTGTAATAATAACCGCCAATTAAAGCGCCGGTGGCGCTCACTGACGTCAATCGATGCATAAGCAAAACCGCAATAAGTAGTTTACAACAAGTCCGAAAGAGACGATTGCGATTTTGAGTGTGATGTAGTCGGATATCAACTCCTGAAACGACCTGCAACCTACGACTAGACCTTGTTTTTTTAGGAGCATATGGGGACCCAAAGTTAAGCAAAGACTCCCTTGCTTAGCTTTGGGGCACGACATGTTCTTAATAAAAACTGCCTCAGTAGCTTGCCGCAATTTATTTCAAAGCAGATTGCCCAACCTAGATTTCCTGCCATTTCGCAGCCCTCCCCAGCCGAAGGTGATCGGCCCGCTGGCCATGTACCCTCCAGCCGACGACAACTACGGCACCGACTCCTGCTCCATCACAGCGCTGGGTGGTAGCGGCGACACGCCTCCCCTGGTCGTTGTTGCTACTTCCTCTGCTTCGCTGTACCATTGCCTGCTGCTGCCTAATGTGAGTAGACCTGTTTCTTGAACCAATTTCTAGTGTATTTCCGCTCTAACTTCGAATTAAGTACGTCAAAGAACATTATTTTGTGAAATGTAATTCTTCGAGTACTTTTTCGACACGTGTTTCGCCTCTCCACGAGGCATCCTCAGGACAAAGTCAAAGTCAAAATGTTTTTATTCAATTTAGGTATCAAAGATACACTTATGAACGTCAAAGTTATTTATATAGACTCGACTGCCTTGTTTGGACAAAAAGCCTCTACTCAGAAGAACAGGCAAGAAACTGAGGGGCATTATTTTTTCAAATAATAAATAAATTACAGTCTCACAAATTTTGGCTTACAACTAGGTAATATCTATAAGTACTAGTGGCTACTTGACGGAAGTGGAAGGCTCCAGACATCTTTATCTTCTAAATAATTCTTAACCTTATAATATCCTCTTTTCATTAATGTAGTTTTCACATGTGATTTGAATTTTCCCTCGGTGAGCCCTGTTATATTTTTCGGGATTTTATTGTAAAAACGAACGCAGTTGCCTAAAACGTACGTGTTGACTCTCCGAGCGCGTGACCGAGGAGACCTGTTAAACTGTAATATTTTGCCTGATTTTAATGAGTTTAAACAATGGCTTTAAACACACAGATACAGACCTACAAGGGTACTTTGGCACGTAGCCAAAATCGAAACGAAAGTTTGAAATAAGGAATTCGGATAAACCCAAATTAATGACGGATAGCTTTAGATGAATTAATGACGCAATTTTTATCCTTTAATATTTACAATCAATTTTTCAATCGTACAATATAATTATATTTCTGATAGGCCTACAAAATCTATAACATTCCATGTCTTAACACTTGGCGATGCAAAGTTGAAGTACCTACCCAGATGGCGGGTGGGGCAATTTTTTTTATCAAAACAATTCCAAACCACAATGCCATCTGCTATATATCTGGAGTTCGGTGTATAGCGACAGGATCACCCCCTGTCACATTTGGGAATGAATATTCTCGTTCGAAGCATGGGTGATGTAATATACCTATGCCAGCCCCTTCGGGGGAAAGGCGTTGCGATATATTATGCTGAGTATGTTTCTCTTGTTCAATGTTTTATTCAATCGATTCAAATCGTCGAACAGTTCATCCAAACGCTCAATAAAAATTGGCAGAAATCTACTTCCCGTCCTTCTCTATCGCGCGTGTTATCGTCCGTCTCTTTCTCCTTCCAGGCTGCAGAGCAAGAGGGCGAAACCGGCGACAGCCACGCTCTCTACGTCACCGAAGCGGTTGAACTGAACATGGTTCTTAGTTCCGATGATGACGAAATGCAGTACTCTTATCCGGTGCATCTGTACCCGGTAAGTAAATTGTAAATAAATTCTGATCCATAAAACAACTCAATCATTGCCGAACCACTAATGATGCAGTATATGGAACAGAGGCTGAATAACAGTCCTGGAGGCCTACAAAAACATCTTATTGCCATAATGTTACGTTGTGTGTACGTTTTGTTTTCGACACTGCGCGACTATGAACTTTATTGCGGGGCGATACGATTCGCGTCGGAACCAACACATAACCACCATAGAAATAAGATGTTAAGGTGGACCCCTGTCCACCCTATGCCTACGCACCTTATGTCTATATTTACATATCACGCTATATCTATAATATAATATTGTCCTACAGTGGACATACTACTACTAGGTACATTTACTTTGTTTAAAAATGACTAGTTTATTCGAGTACATAGATCGATCTTCTTCTGCCTTCATCTCATTTGCCAAGTGTTGTTCACGTTTGTGTGTTTTTTTCTACATATTTAACGTCATCAGCTACACGCCTGGAGCCCTGTGTATGGCGACAGGCTCGTCTGCTGCCACATCTGGGACTGAATATCGTCCGGCGAGGTGTGGGTTTTGCAATACACCTCTGCTCGCCTCTTCTGGGCAAAGGCGTAACGATATATATGATATTTATGTCAAACAATCGCCGCTGACATACAGACAGACAGACATTGAAGTCTTACCATTGAGGTTTATTTTTACCATATAGACAATAGACAATAGACAATAATTTATTTATGGCAAAAAACACACAGAATACAGACAAAAACTTAACTAAAAAAAGGTGGAAACTTGGCTTTTTGCCACAATATGGTTTATTTATAACACGTAACCTTAATGAGCTTCTTAATTCACTTGATTTTTTTAATATTTAAAATGTTTGTACAACTCCGTCATGTACAAACTATATTTTTTTATCTCTTTTTAATTTGATAATGGATTTTTTTTCTTTTTGATTTGAATTGAATTTGATTTAATTTCTAAACATGCAGATTCTTCCCATTCTTTCAAAAAAGTCTGATGAAGGGAAGACGATTTTTTTTTACAATTTTTTCAACAGACTTTTTTATTTTTATGTTTTTCAGTGCACTCGCAATACTTACGCATGTCTGCACGCCGGTGGAGTGCACACCGTCACACTTCCTGTACTCGAGTATCTTACAGACTTCGCTCTCGCTGATGAAGGTACTTTACTTTTTGAAGTGAACTTGTAATGCGACTTCCAACAAGGTTGCGTTAAACGTTTAACGCTCCTGGTGAGGGGGAATAGAAGGAGACAGAGCGAGAGTGAATGCGAAGCACTCGAACGCATGCGCGTAGTATACCTGTTACAGGCCAGTCCCAGAGAGTGTATAATTTTATCAGCTCACAAGCTCGGAAAATTTTGTTTGTCATTCGAAATCTGAGTTTAAAAGTGCATTTTATAACAAAAATTACGGTCCCCGAATTCCGTGGAGGTCAAAAATATATAAAAACTAGCTGCGCTCTGCGGTTTCACCCGCGGTTAAAAAGTCCTATGTGCTATTCTAGACTATAATCTATCTCTGTGCCAAATTTCATCCAGATCTGTTCAGCCGTTCTGGCGTGAAAGAGTAACTAACATCCATCCATCCATACATACAAACTTTTGCGTTTATAATATTAGTAGGAAGTGCATTTTATGGGCTAGCTTGGAAATAGTTTTTAATATTTGAACCTTAGAATAATCGCACTGGCCAACAAGACTGCATAAAGTAATAATACAGAGCTTTTATACAAAAAATAATGTTTTGAGTCTCCAGCAATATGGCTTACAACCAAAAAACCACTACACTACTTTTGTCTCGTTTGACGGTCTTCCGTCAAACGTACAACATCACGTACTCACGTACGTCATCAACACGTACTTAAATGGCAAAAAACACGTACTTTTAATATTCATAGATTACAGTAAGGCATTTGACACACTCCGACATCAAGTCGAGAGACTTGACTGCAGCGGTGTGCGTGGTGACCTACTGGCTTGGTGCAAATAATATCTTCGCAGTCGTAGCTATAGAGTTAAAGTAGGAACTGACTTCAGCAATACTGTCAATGTATCAGAAGGAACCGCCCGAGGATCAGTCCTTGGTCCTAGGCACTACCTAAGAATAAACGATTCCCATATAAATGTATTTTACCATTCATGAGCGAAGAGAGTATTATTTGGCTTTGTAATCTCTGTCTTGTCTCTGGTGGGAGGCTTCGGCCGAGGCTAGTTACCACCCACCGGACCAAGCCATGCCGTGAAATGACCTAGTCGTGTTTCGGGATGTAGTCCGGTGTAACCGTTCCGAAGACGGATCTGAGCAGTAGCGCACTTGTAGCGCCTCACTCAACTGCCGTCTTTGTACTTCTTCACTCTACAAAACTTCAAGGCTAGAGTGAATATAAGTACCTTATAGGCCGTCGTGCTGCATCTTAGACCACAACGTCGCTTAACATCAGGCGAGTTGGTGGTCAAACGCCGACCTATACTATATTTAAAAAAAAAACACTTAAGTTGGCTATTATATGGGTCTTTATTTGCGTTAAATAATATTTCGTTAAAAAAAAAACAACACATTAGTAGCAAAAATTGCATTGAAATTTTAGTTAATTTCAGATAGTGATTTTTACACAAATAGTACGCGTACATTTAGTTATGTTGGTAGCGGCACAGAATGCGTTATAGTAATTTTTACGGCGACGATGCGCGACGTTGCCAGCTCGTGGCATACGCAGGTCAAGCGCTGTTGCCGCTCTTCTCTCGGCTATCATTTCGCTCGCAACGTTCGGGTTTAAAATCAAATATTGAAGGATTGGACAAATGTATTGCCAGTATGTGAACCATAGGTAACTAAGAGTGAAAATTATACCTATTAAAAATAGTACATAATTATTATCTCATAAACAAATAACGCACTCGTTATAGTCACGAGTCCGAGGTTCTTCACAAACCGATTCAGCAGAATCGTTCGATAAATTTAATCATTTAATTTCTACGAATATCTCGATATTTTGATAAAACGCTGTTTCAATAATTACTAGCAAATTATCAAACAGCTAGCACAAAACCGCTCGAAATCAGCAGGTATGCCAGTTACCAACGGATGTTCAGTTTGACAGTTTAACTCACGGATAATTTTTAATAGAAACACTTTACACCGGCATTTTCTTACTGAACGACTACGAGTGTCCGTTAGTAACCCTCCCATACGTACGTAACAGGAGTCGGTAATTTTGCTCGGTGTCGGTATTAAACAGAAACAGTTTGGACGTACGCTTCGTCTAAAATGTTACTGATCGTATAAGCAAAACGATCCGTTCTTATGTTATAGGAACCAGGCGTTAAATACGTAGCTTAAATAATAACAAAACGCAGGGAGTGCCATCGGTAGATATATATATATATAGAATAGGTCGGCGTTTGACCACCAACTCGCCTGATGTTAAGTGACGTTGTGGACCTATAAAGTACTTATTCACTCTAGCCTTGAAGTTTACTAGAGCGAAGAAGTACAAAGACGGCAGTTGAGTGAGGCGCTACAAATGCGCTACTGTTCAGACCCGTCTTCGGAACGGTTACACCGGACTACATCCCGAAACACGACTAGGTCATTTCACGGCATGGCTTGGTCCGGTGGGTGGTAACTAGCCACGGCCGAAGCCTTCCACCAGAGTTTGCTACCCGGTTAGCACTACCCAGGGACCACGTGTAGGAAATCAAAATAGAGTACGCTCCTACGGACGTGGGTAGCTCAGCCCCCAGACTTATTACTAAAGAATCCTCGTTGCTGGTAGGCGACGTAAAAGCATTGTGAAACACTAACATGAGTGAAACACTAACATGACGTTCGGTAACGGTAAAGTTTTACCGACAAGTATTTCTTACGTACGGATGCTGGTAACTTATTAGGACCGGGCATAAGACAACTTGCTGGTCTTGACGTTTCAAGTCAAAACAAAGCCCGTGTGCCCGCCGACACAGACCCTCCCGTTTGTTTCATTCTGATTCTGATCTGTACATAAACAAACGATAAAAAGAATCAATTTATGATAAGTAGTTTTGAAAATCGTACAAAGAAAAGTAGGGAACAACAGGAACTTTTATTCCTCTTGGCCCCCAGTGAGGGCGAAAGTAGAGGACAACAGGGAACAACCCGTTGTAGCGCCGTATCTTACGAGAAAAATATGGTACATTTCAGCGGAAACGGAAAGCATCCTCTCAGCGATGTGCAGCACGGCGAGCGTGGCGCGGCACCTGGTGTGCACGAGCGGGTCCCGCGCGACCCTGCGCCCGCCGCGCGGCCTCGCGCTCACCGCGCCGCCGCTGCCCGCGCTGCTCGTGCTGTGCGCCGACACTGCGCTCATCACCAGGTCCCATCACTACACTAGTACTAACAACTAGCGCCGCGCGGCCTCGCGCTCACCGCGCCGCCGCTGCCCGCGCTGCTCGTGCTGTGCGCCGACACTGCGCTCATCACCAGGTCCCATCACTACACTAGTACTAACAACTAGCGCCGCGCGGCCTCGCGCTCACCGCGCCGCCGCTGCCCGCGCTGCTCGTGCTGTGCGCCGACACTGCGCTCATCACCAGGTCCCATCACTACACTAGTACTAACAACTAGCGCCGCGCGGCCTCGCGCTCACCGCGCCGCCGCTGCCCGCGCTGCTCGTGCTGTGCGCCGACACTGCGCTCATCACCAGGTCACATCACCACACTAGTACTAACAACTAGCGCCGCGCGGCCTCGCGCTCACCGCGCCGCCGCTGCCCGCGCTGCTCGTGCTGTGCGCCGACACTGCGCTCATCACCAGGTCACATCACCACACTAGTACTAACAACTAGCGCCGCGCTTAACTATCTTAATCTTGAACAAGAACCCCTGATGTTCGACACCGACGACGGTCTAGCAGCGTCCGTGATTTATGAATCCGCACACAAGTGGCGCTGTATTAAAAAGTACTGTTGCGATGACATAAAAATTGAATCGTAACAACTTAACTTTAAAAGAGAAAATACAAAAAGTATTTACAAATTTTTTACAATTAAGTTTTAAAAAAAAAAACAAAATTTTTGCATGGACGAAAAAATAAAGTCTCTTTTATTCATATTCCAGGACACTGGAGCCGTACGATTTAGAAGAACAATTGTACAAAGAGATTCAGCTTCGGAACCCGACTATTGAACAAGACGAACTCACAACTCTACTCAAAGAGGTAACATTGATATATATATGACGGAGGAAGTGGGAGGTCCTCCTCATCATCCCTAGCATTCATCTCGTTAACTGTGCGATTGTGGGCGTTGGTGGGTAGTGTCGGATAAAGGTAACATGGTCGTACACTTAATCAAATTATAATTCGAACAGTTACAGCACAGTAGATAAGTAGGCACAAATAACTAAGTAGGACGTATCGTAGAACGCGCGATGGTTCAGAGATGACCGCTCGCGCCGCCCGCCAACAGGAAAGTGATGTCACGAATCGATGGCGCGCGAGTCACTGACTCCATCGAGTGCCACTTAGTGGCGCTTGCGCTCCGGATACGACTTGGTGCCGACATATACATATGTACGATGTCGTAGATGTCATCATACATACACTGCCTTTCTTCCTCTACACTGTACTGCAATCCGTACACCTTACATTATTGTGGCATCGACACGCATGCAGTGTGGTTGCGTACGAAGCGTGAAAACTATCCTCTAGCGCTGCGGCTTTTGATAGTTTGGTTAGACGACATAATTAATGTTTTAGCGCTGATAACTAGTCTTCGTATATAATTGATCACGTGACTACATACTTCTTCCTATGGAGACTTGGTTATTCTATTTAAAAATTTTCAATTTTGTATTCTGAAAGTTGTTTACTTTGACGGGTAGAACAATACACTTAAGTAATCCTATAACATATTATACTACTATAATATTAACAGCATTTTGTTAAGATTAATATATTATAAGGAGTTACCAACCAGATATTTAATTAAGTTTAAAGCTAACGAAACTAGATGGCGCTTGCGTCCATCCACATTTTAATTGTGTTAAAATTCAGTTCTAATGATGGGAAGTCGCTACATGTTTTGTTGAACATATTCTTGTATTATTTTAGATAACTTTTTTTTTTAAATTTAACGTCTGTATTTCCCAGCGTCAGCGTGTATCCTTCACGTCCATAATTCATGAGATCCTGAATCGAGACGTATCACAGCCCATACTCAATGTCAGCAAGACGCATCAGCCTACGCCCAACGAGTGTCTCGAGGTACGTTCCGCACACACCCACAATAAGAGAGAGAGAATCACACACACGCATACACAAACACTCGTCTCTCCTGTTCTGGCTAAGCTTTAAAGTCTCGATCAACGACGCAAGGTGACTTGTCTATCGTTATTTCGTTGTTTACCTTCTAACGCTGCGCGACCATGAATCTTATTGCGTGGCGATACGATTCGCGGTCGCGCAGCGTCAGCGGCTGAACTTAACAATAATCGCAATAGGATGTCATGGTACGGGGCCTGATTCCCTCTAGCTCGTTTTAGTATCACACTACCAAGATAACTAATAAGCAACATCGTTATAAGACATCATCACGACTCCAAGGGGCTGGCATAGGTGTATTACAACATCCACACTTCGCCGGGTGATATTCGGTCCCGAATATGACAAGAGTCGAGCCTGATGCCATGCACCTGGCTTTAGTTATGTATCGAGTGACATTACACATATATTATTTTGTTTACATAATAAACAAATTAGTGCGTGTCTTCGGCTGAGATCGAACCCGCTCCCTCTGGTTTAAGAGGCAAGCCTTCTACAACTAGGCTATCATCCTTTCGTAGTTGTTTATAAGCCATCATAATTTCACAATATTTTAAGTTGATAACGATAGCTAACGGTTTCAGTCGGTGGTGTTGAAGAGTGACAAAAAAACGTCGTCGAAGGAACTTGCAAAGGCTAGTTTTTCATGTGCTTTGTTGCTCTTTAAGATCGTTTACAGTCAACGCCCCCACACAAAATATCAACCCCCTTAGCAATAAATGGTGTGTAACCTTGGGATAGTTAGTCAGTGTTTTGTCTTCTTCTTTCTTTTACATTTTTGAATTAGATCGAAAAAGACAAAACGCTATACAACTATTCCGAGGCTATACAACATTCATTGATAAGGAGGGTAGCTGTTTTACATTATACTCGCAGTTCCTCGCGACTTCGTTCGAGTTTACACAGAAAATAGTATCAAAAAACGTACCTCGTGATATCAAATTTCATCTAGATCCACTAAGGCGTTTAGCCGTGAAAATTCTACAAACAGACAGACAGAGTTAATTTCGATTTTATAATATTAGCGTGAATTAAATGTGATTTACAGTTCGTAAGCCAAGCGACGCTGAAGCTTCGCGGCGAGTACATGTCTCGACAGCAGCGAGCCAGCGAGGCGCTAGCGAGGAAGATAGCGTCCATCGGGACACGGAGCGAGCAGCACGCCACGTGGCTCGGGGACCTGCAGGTAACTGGTGATGAAGATGATGATGATGATTGTCTACCGAACGAAGCGAGGCCTCAAAACCTACTGGGGACTTCGAATATATACTCATCTTAATATACATAGTCTAGCCATAAATATTGTTACAATACAAACTCCTTCGTTTATTTTTTTTTCTGCATTTAAATTTGGAATGCGTTTATTATGTTAAAAACTACAATCAATTTACCGCCATTTCATATATATTTTTCGTGATTATTATTAAATTTACAACATGGAATGGGGTGTTAAAGATAACAGAATTGCAGTGATTGCGTTGCACAAAGTGGGTATGGAATCGTCGGTCATTTTCAAGACTCTTCAAAATCTTGGTATCAGCCGTATGTTCGTATATCGTAGTATCAACAGATATACCGACTCTTCCTCTGTTGAAAACCATAAAAGATCGCGGCGGCCGCGTGCGATGAGAACTACTAAGGCTGTTACTGCTGTTTAAGCCAGAATTCCTAAAAAACCCAATGAGGAAACAAAAAATCTTATCGCGAGAAATGAAGATACCCGCTAGGACTCTATCGCGTATAATAAAACAAGACCTGAAGCTTGGTGCTTATCACCGATATACAGGACATTCCCTTAATCAATCGCTGCAGTTAAAGAGAGTGGATAGATCAAAACGTCATCTATCCCGGTACGCAGGTGAAAGTTACAGAAATATCCTTTTTACCGACGAAAAAATTTTCACGATAGAAGAGCACTACAACAAGCAAAACGACAAAGTGTACGCTCACAGCTCTAAAGAAGATACTGAAGTGGTCGGAAAGGTACAGCGTGGTCATCATCCTGCGTCAGTCATGGTTTGGTGGGGGGTATCCTATCACGGCGTCACAAAGCTTCATTTTTGTGAAAAAGGGGTGAAAACTTCAGCCAAAGTGTATCATGAGACCGTCTTAGATGGTGTTGTAAAACCCCTTAGCAATACACTTTTTAAAAATCTACCGTGGAGTTTCCAACAAGACTCTGCACCTGGTCACAAGGCGCGAACTACCCAAGCCTGGCTGGAAGCCAATGTCCTGGACTTTAAAAGGGCTGAAGACTGGCCCTCCTCTAGCCCAGATCTAAACCCCCTGGACTACAAATTATAGTCAGTTTTAGAGGTCATGGCCTGCTCTAAACGATACGCCGACATAGAGTCACTTAAGAAATCTTTGAAGCAAGCAGTGGCTAAATTTCCCATGGAAACAGTCCGTGAATCCATAGATTCTTGACCAGACCGACTAAAGGCCTGTATCAAGGCCAAAGGTGGTCATTTTAAATAAAATAATAGTTATATTTTTGCTAAGACTTCAATACAAGTGTACATATAATTTTTATTAACAGTAAATTACTGTATAAAAAAATAAATGCATTTTCATTTGTAACAGAACTTATGGCTAGACTAGGTATATAAATCTCGTGTCACAATGTTTGTCCTCAATGAACTCCTAAACCACTTAACCGATTATAATAAAATTCGCACACCATGTGCAGTTCGATCCAACTTGAGAGATAGGATAGTTTAAATCTCAAATTATAGTCGCAATTTTAATTTATTGCTAATTAAACGCGAACGAAGTCGCGGGGTGACAGCTAGTTTATTTATACGATTAGTAAACGTCAAAAGATAAATACATATAAATTTAAAATGGTAATAACAATAATAATATTATTTATTTCTCATTACACCTATTCTTACAGGATTAACCTAATACAAATAGAGTAGTCAACATTACATTAGGTACTACCAAAACAATAAAAATTAGTTTACAAAGTTAAGATTTACATTAAATTTAGTATAAGTATTCCATTAGTTCAAATAAATAAATAATGTCAATAATGTCAATTTTTAATGATTAAATTACGTCAATAAATAATAATTAAATTAGGTATATGTCATATTACTTCTTCACGAGGTTCTCGTCATGTGGGATGGTGATATCGACGAGCACTGCCCGGCGCTGGGACCGGTCGACCAGCACGATATCAGGCTTATTGGCAACTATAGTCCTGTCCGTGATGATAGAGCGGTCCCAGTAGAGCAAAGCACGGCCATTCTCGAGAACTGACGCTGGTGCGTACTTATAGTACGGCACCTCGGACTCGACAAGACCGTATTGAAGGGCAAGTTGCTGGTAGATGATCCTGGCTACTTGGTTGTACCTGTGCAAGTTCTTGCATATTTGACTTTTGTTGTTATAATATGACTATTTATTGACTTTCTAAGACTATTTATTGACTTTACTTATTATAATATGACATATACCTAATTTAATTATTATTTATTGACGTAATTTAATCATTAAATTATCTCTCAAGTTGGATCGAACTGCACATGGTGTGCGAATTTTATTATAATCGGTTAAGTGGTTTAGGAGTTCATTGAGGACAAACATTGTGACACGAGATTTATATATATTAAGATTTTTAAGTTTTTTATAGTATTTGTTTTTACATCTATTTACTGTAAACAACTTAAAAAATAAGAAGTGTAAAAAATATCTTGGATAATAACAATAATATTCGGGACACTTGCGCACACGGTTATCTGACCCCAAACTAAGCAACGCTTGTACCATGGCGTCCAGAGACTGATATACATACATAAATATTTTTATTACATATTTAAATAGATAGTGAACACCCAGCCATACAACAAATACAAATGTTCATCACATAAATTTTTGCCCTAGGTGGGAATCGAACCCACGCCCCCTAGCCCAGAAGGCAGGTTCACTACCGACTGAGCCACCAAGGCAGTCAAATAATAATGAAAACAAACTAAGAAGAATGCCTAATACTTATTAATTACTAAATAATGTTAAGAAAGTCGTTGATCGACCTGACTTGATTTGACAAAAATATTTCGTAACATATTATGTAACTTAAGCGCTGTTTATCCGATTTTCAGGCAAGTAGGTACCGTCAAAAATGTTCATGATTTAATAATCGAAATATATTTTACACAACACAACACATTGTCACGCCTTTTCCCAGAGGCTGGCAGAGATGTACAACACTCACACTTCGCCGGACGATATCCGGTCCCAAATGTGACAGAGGGTGAGCCTGTCGCTATACACCGGGCTCCAACATATGCAAAGAGTAGCTGTCAAATTGGTTTACCTTAACCCTGTCTAAGCTAACCATCCGTCAAAACTACGGGGATACTAAAAATTCAGTCTTTTTAATACAAGTTAAATTTCGAAATTTCAGAAAGAACTTATGGGAGTTCAACAGAAGTCTGCAGTTCTTAGGGAGAAGTGTGTACTTGCAGACAAGCACCAGGAAGACCTTAAATACAGGTGAGGTCCAGTGGCTTGATCTAAACTAATTACTAGTAGCTCGAGCTGAAGACATACCTCCCCCATATCGCCACCATTTTGAAAAATAACCAAAAACTGTATCAAAAAAATAGGTTGTCTGTAAAGTCGGTTTACTGACGATAGTTGAACGTGACAACGTGCTCACTCAAGTAGGAGAGAGACGGATGTCGAACGCTGCCGAACGCAAAGGCCGATTGTGCTTCTTTGTCGCTCGTTCCGCGCTCTCGCTTGCACTTCAAGCCTTACATGGAACGCCTCAGAGCGAGGTAACGCCGCATTTTTTCGTGCGTGCAGCCGGCTCTATCGAATTATAAGACGTTGTCACGTCAAAAACCTCCATAATAATTATTGAAGGATTACTAGGGAGTGGAATGGTGTGGTAAGGTATTACCACACCATTCCACTCCCTAGTAATCCTTCGTATCTAATCCTTGCGATACAAGCTGACCTAGTGCTGGGCTACTAGCATATTTGACCGAGCGAGCGTCTTGCGCTCAATGACTCCGTTTCAGCTTGGGCAGAAACGACTTTGTATGTGTGTCAGGCGCATGTCCAGCTGTCCACCTCTACCGATCGCGTTTCTCAACCGATTCTTGTGAAATTTTGTAAGCAGTTTCAATAATTATTATGGAGGTTTTTGACGTGACAACGTCAGCGAAGTTAGTCTAGGTCGCCTAGGTCGAAATTAGTAAGGTCGCCGGACTTACTAGGGAGTGGAATGGTGTGGTAATACCTTACCACACCATTCCACTCCCTAGTAAGTCCGGCGACCTTACTAATTTCGACCTAGGCGACCTAGACTAACTTCGCATTGGCTTAATGTATTCTATAGCCATTTCGTCTAGAAGAAGAAGACGAGCGAAGAGAGCGAGTGATGATACTGACGAGCCTCTAAACTTACCTACAGAGTGACAAAGTGCAATTTTTTTTTTTTTATGACTTTTGCACTCCTGTAATCATTCTTAAGTAACTAAGAATTTCCCTTGTGTTATGGATTCATTTAACAGCTAATGATGTAGACAACCTCCCTATGTAATGGAACGTTTTAAAAAAAAACCAAGAACATAGGGGCGCAGATATTGTTAATTTAATTGTACATGCTAAATTTGATTCATCATAATCTGACAAACGGTTTTCAAGAAATTTGAGTAGCGCGTTTGTATGGAAATTTCAGAACGTCGCGGCCCTCTTAATATATATAAATTACGTGTCACGTTGTTTGTCCGCTATAGACTCCTAAACTACTTAACCGATTAAAATCAAATTTGCACACCGTGTGCAGTTCGATCTAACTTATCATGTGTTTGTGTTTTGTGTGTATCAACTTTTCTTGTGAGAACTGCAGAGGTGTGGAACTCGTTGCCTATATCTTACTTATTATTTCGACTTATTTATGACGAGGCATATTACTTTTAACAATTTCATTTCTAAACAGTTCTTTGACTCAACAGAAGTGAAATATGGTTCTACAAAAAATAAAATGGCAAATAAACGTTTAAATAATAAAAAAAATAATTTTGTAAATATAAGTACATATTTGTATGAGGTACTTAATTAATTAATTTATGTATTTTTAGAGGGTTTTTTTTTACTTGTAACTGTTTAAGTGTTTATAAGTGAAAACTACTTTGGCTTTTGTGTTAACACTTATCGTTTGTCTACTGTGTAAAATTAGCAGCCGTCTGTTTTCCCTGTGCAATAAAATAAAATAAAATATCTGTCTTTCCACCAAAATACAATCCGGGGGTGTTCAAGAGTAAAGTGAATAAGTATCTCCTAGGCAAGCGTGTTACACCTTCGATCACGGCAATGCTTCCCATCAGGCGAGTCAGTGGTCTTATTTTTCTTGAATTGTAATGCTACACTAAAGCTTGCAAAAATTGTAAATATTTTATTACCCATGTACGTAAATAACAAAAGAAATGTTAAAATATATAATACCCAGACAGCATGTTTTATATTCGAACTACGTAGATTTGAGAAAATTGATAATTAATAAAAAACAATTGATAATTTTACTGTTTTAGTTTTGTAGGAAGACTCATGTACACTACAATAATTAAATGTTATTTAGTTATGTTTAAATAAAGATTTTAAAAATGAAAAAAATTAGTGGTCAAACGCATGCCTAGTTTGTTATAAAAAATTGGTTGCCTGTAAAGTCGGTATACGGGCGAAAGTTTTACGTGACAACGACTTTTTATGTCTGTCTCTCTCGCTCTTAGGCGGGCTAACCTCGCGGGCGTGCCTCTCACTCGCTCTCATTGTGAGCGCATAACGTGAGCGGAGCGTAACGCAGTTTCTTGAAGTGTCACCCGGCAAACCAATTTATAAGACGTTGTCACGTCAAAAAAATGTGTTGTGGTCAGACGCCCATTCAATCATTAAAAAAAAATATGTTGTCGCCCCCCCCCCCAGATGCTCGGCAGTGATCCGCAGCATCCGCGCGTGCAGCGCCCCGTCCCCGGCGGAGCGCGAGCTGCTGCGCGAGCTGCAGCAGCACGCGGCGCGCGGCGCGGCGCGGGCCGACCAGCTGCAGCGGCTCAAGCTGCACACGGACCACAAGAGGGAGGAGGTGAGCTGGCCTAGCTGGATTCGTTTTCGTTTCAGCTGAAAGACGTTCTATTGGATTGTTGGAGCAGCATAAGAGGGAGGTGGTGAGCTAGCGTAGCTAGAATCGTTTTGGTTTCAGCTGGGACACATCCTAGTGTATTGCTGACATTTCTTAAGGAGCATAAGGGGGAGGAGGTGAGCTGATCCAGCTGGAATCGTCATTTTCGTTTCAGCCGGAAGACGTCGTAGTGGATTGCTATTTGACGGGCCACGAGCCTTACGAATCGGTGGGTAAATCTGTCATCGTCCCTTACACATACACACGAGCGCTTAGGCGAGGGCTCGCATCTTCAACGGCGAGCGGCGGATTGGTCCGCGAGCCACTCGCTGATAGCATTCACACGCAAATTATTTTGCGGATTTGTGTGCAGCGACAAATTCGGCAGATCGGTAAGTGTGTGAGTGGTGGGCTTAATTATCTCTACAGCGACCGGTCTTGCGCTACCCGCATCCAACGCCAACGTCACACAACAATGCGTAACACGTATGTGTTAGTGAAATATGACAGGTGTAGGGAAAGTATGAAAACACCGCAGTTTTACCATCAAAATCGTACAACAGTTTGACTTTTATTTGAGCTAGAGTTTGTCTAGTTTTTCTAGAGCTCTTTTTTGTAATGCAAAAAAATAGACTAATTCTCTACATAATCAAACAACTTTTACTATGGAACCAACCCTGGAATCGCAAAACAAATATCAGCTGTTCCATCATCATCAAGTCAGGAGACGCCCACTGCTAGACAAAGACCTCTACCAATGATATCCACACTGACCAGTCTAACTAAATACTTACTGAAATTTCTTCGTATTTTCAGCTGCAGAAGTGGAAAACTGAATACAAGAAGAAAGATCTGGCGCTCGGCAAGTCTCACAGCGACACCATCGCTTCGATCCTGCAGCAACAGTAAGTTACTTGCGACCATCATACACAAAATCAAGGTCTAGCATTCAGCAAACACATAATGACGTCATCGTCATCCGTCTCTTTCGAACTTGTTGTAAATGACTTATTTCGGTCTTGCTTACTGAGCGCTGAGAGAAACGTAATACTCTGAGTTACATTATAAGTATCAAAATATGAAAAATGTTCTGAATATTTTGTAATACTGTTTTCAATGCATTGCAAGAGGCGAATTTATCAAAAATACACGCTATATTTTTATATCTAACTAGCTGCGCCCTGCGGTTTCAACCGCGGTTTAAAAGTATCCTATGTGCTATTCTAGACTATAATATATGTATCTCTGTGCCAAATTTTATCCAGATCTGTTCAGCCGTTCTGGCGTGAAAGAGTAACAAACATCCATCTATCCATCCATTTTTCCATCCATTCTTACAAACTTTCGCGTTTATAATATTAGTAGGATAGGATGTACGAGCGAGCGAGACAACTGCCGCGCCGTACCATACCCCTTAAATATTCATTCAGGGTAATAGT
The DNA here is from genome assembly GCA_911728515.1 of Peribatodes rhomboidaria. Classification (NCBI taxonomy): domain Eukaryota; kingdom Metazoa; phylum Arthropoda; class Insecta; order Lepidoptera; family Geometridae; genus Peribatodes; species Peribatodes rhomboidaria. The sequence goes on along the minus strand of OU452187.1, from coordinate 13,446,563 downwards.
TGTCTCTATACAAAATTTCATCCAAATAGAAAAGGGAAGGGAAGGAAATTTTCTATGTGTGTATATATTTTTTTTCCTAACTATTATAATAAACTAGCTGCGCCCCGCGGTTTCACCTGCGGTTAAAAATTATGCTATGTGCTATTCTAGACTAAAACCTATCTCTGTAGCTAAATTTCATCCAGATCTGTTCAGCCGTTCTGGCGTGAAAGAGTAACAAACATCCATCCATCCATCCATACATACATACAAACTTTCGCGTTTATAATATTAGTAGGAAGTAGGATGCAAAAGTGAGTTTGTTTGTTTATTTGTTACGCCTTCACGCCCTAACTAATTTACCGATCATCATGAACTTTTGCATACACGTTGTCTGGGGTACAGAAAAGGATATAGGGTACTTTTTATCCCGAAAAAATAAACGGTTCCTCTGGGACCGCGGGCGAAACCGCGAGGCGCGGCTAGTATTAATATAAAGATTAATAATTGAAAGACTTACGTACATACAGTCACGTCTCTTTCCCGAAGGGGTGGTCAGAGACAACTTCTTTTCACTTGCTACGATCATGGTACACATCTTAGGCTTCTTTCACTTCCATGAGTCTTTTCGTAATGTTTTTATTTATCTTTTTCAGAACCAGTCAAATATCCAACATCATTGAAGAAACGAAGCTTCTCAAAGATCAACTCAGCTTAGTATGAGAATCTTTCAAACTCATTAATTACATTCTTAATCATTTTTAATTAAAAATCTGAACAGAGTGTTAACTTATGACTGCTGAACAAAATTTGATATCCAAGAGTAAAATTATTAGGTCCTTACGTATGAAATTGGCGTTTTGTACGGGAGGAATAAAAAGTCGATTTTTTTTTTGTAAAATATATTTAATTAATCAAAGTATGCACCGTTGTTATCTATGCACTTTTGCCATCTTATGGGTAGTTCATACTTTCCCTTTACTATAAAAACCATGGGGGCGAGAATCAATAAACTCTTTGAAGGCGGTTTGGACTGCTGCATCGGAGTGGAATTTTTTTCCTTGTAAGAAGTTGTCCAAATTCCGGAAGAAATGGTAATCTGTTGGAGCAAGGTCCGGGGAGTACGGTGGATGTCGCAGACATTCCAATTGTAGCTCAGCTAACTTAGTGGTTGTTTGTTATGCAGTGTGTGGTCTTGCGTTGTCGTGAAGCAGCAGTGGCCTAGAGCGATTGACCAATCTCGGTTGTTTAACAGCTAGTTCTTCCTTCATGGTTTGCAGTTGCTGACAATAGATATCTGCCGTAATCGTTTGGCCAGATTTAAGAAAGCTGTAGTGAACGGCACCGGCGCTAGTCCACCAAACATTTACAAGTAACTTTTTCTGAGTCAATTTTCGTTTAGGGCAGGATTTGGCTGGGTCTCCAGGGTTCAGCCATTGCGATGAGCGCTTTCGATTATCGTACAATATCCACTTTTCATCACAAGTAATGATTCGATTTAAAATCCCTTCATTATTGTGTCTGTTGAGCAAAGTAACACAACAGGCGACCCGTGTTTGCAAGTTCGATTCACTCAATTCATGAGGTACTCATCGTTCGAGTTTTTTTACTTTCCCGATTTGCTTCAAGTGGATTAATACAGTTTTGTCACTTACCCCGAAGCCTGCTGCTATCTCTGAAGTGCTTTGTGATGGATCCGCTTCCACAATAGCCTTTAATTCTTCGTTTTTCACTTTGATCTCCGGCCGTCCACGGGGTTGGTTCTTAAGGTCGAAATTTCCAGAACGAAAACGTTGAAACCAAAAACGTACCATGCTGTCTTTAGCGACACCAGCGCCGTACACATCATTAATTCTTCGAGCTGTTTCTGCAGCACTGGTGCCACGGTAGAACTCGTACTCGTAAATATACCGATATTTCATGTTTTCCATTGCGCGGTAATAAGCGACGCCAAAGAAAAAATAATGAGGAAAATAACAAATGAATGACTGTATTCCAAAGAAAAAAAAACCAGCTAAATGAATTAATTAATTTGAATTTCGAATTCTTAACCAAAGAGGAGATATTTCAGATCAAATTGATCAGTACGACAAAACACTAATTTCATACGTAAGGACCTAATATTAATATCATTAGTAAAACAATAAAAAGGAATGTTGGTTAAAGATATCTTTTTTGGAGATTTGTTGTTTCAATTTTTTAGAGTAGAAGAACGATAATTTTAATCTGCCAAAAAATAGTACAACAACAAAAAATATACTCGTAATACATTAATATGATATCTTCTTAATGTTGCGGCCACACATTGGTCATATTTGCACCAATCTACATAGTTCTTGGGGCCAAGACACCAATGTGTGTATTAGTCTTTGATACATAATTGATATTGAAGCCAATATGTCACACAGTAATAAGGTTCAATATTGACCATTAAAATTGAAGCCAAGCTTGGAGCCAAAGCTAAACCAATGTGAGGCAGCGGCATTAGAAAATGTCAAATTAATTTGATTTAATTATTTTTTTCGATGATTTTCTTTATTTCATTTTGCGTAGAAACTCAATTGTTTGTAATTTGTATTGTAATTGTAAATTGTACTTAGTCGTAATTAAAAGTAAGATAACTGTTGAAATAAATTCCGATTTTGAATCAATTACCGCTTCTTATATTTGGAAATTAATTGTCTAACCTTAAGAGTCCGGCGACCACTTTAGACTAACTTCGCATTGGCTTAAGGTATTCTATAGCCATTTCGTCTAAAAGAAGAAGACGAGCGAAGAGAGCGAGTAATGATACTGACGAGCCTCTAAACTTACCTATAGAGTGACAAAGTGCAATTTCAATTTTTTTTTATGACTTCTGTAATCATTCTTAATAACTAAGAATTTTCTTTGATTATGGATTCATTTAACAGCTAATGATGTAGACAACCTCCCTATGTAATGGAATTTTTGATTTGCTTTGTCTACCTATTGAATAAATCAGTCAAAAGTGACCCCTTAAAAATGCGGATATTTTTCATAGCTCTATTTTCTCCTGAGAATGTTTTTTAAAAAAAAAACAAGAACATAGGGAGGAGATATTGTTAATTTAATTGTACATGCTAAATTTCATCATAATCTGACAAATGGTTTTCAAGAAATTTGAGTAGCGCGTTTGTATTCAAATTTCAGAGCGTCGCGGCCCTCTTAAAATATTAACTCGCTTCGGCGACTCGGTTATGAACTTGCCTTCTGAGCTTGGGGGCGTGGGATATTCCCACCTAGGGCAAACATTTATGTGATGAATATCTGTGTTTGTTCTTTGGCTGTTAATATTTATTCTATATAAGTATGTATTTAAAAGTATATACGTATGTACATATATCAGTCTCTGGCAGCCATAGCACAAGCTCTGATTAGTCAACCGGCTCAGACGACCGTGTGTGCAAAAATGTCTCGAATATTTTTTTTTATTTACTACTTTTACTATCGCAAAATGTAAGCCTTTAAATTGATACCGGAAACGGCACCGTACGACGCTACGTATGGGCTATACTGTAGCTATACGAACTTCCTTGCTTTTTAATCAATTAATGAAAAAAATTTACCAATAAACCAGTTATGCAACTTTTAGGGGGGGAACCAACTTACGACGTAGTTTGCGTCTGTGTGCGTGATAAGGCAGGTAAATACAGCACACGTAGCGAATTTGTGGCAAGCGTTCTGAAAAGCTGTGTTTGGCAATCTTCCTTCTTTCGGTAGTTATTCTAAGTGTGTGATATGTAGCCGTATGTTGAGTTTAAAACTGAACGCCACCCTGTTTCGATGGGAGAAAACTATAGGTTTATTGTTTTATTCTTTTCCTAAAGGAAATGGTTTGATATACGAAAAATACCAAAACATAAGATGATTAATTATTTTTTATTGAGATTCAATCAATAAATTCTCTAAAACATACACATCAAAAATTATCCTCAAAGTTTAACGTCGAAATAACATTTTATCATAACATCTAGTATTTTCTCTTACTTCCATTTGAACTTAACTTATTGTATACATTTACTGTCAATTTAAGTATACATCGTATAATCCTGTTCACAGTAAGAGCCGTCTCGTGGCCAAATTGTGAACTAACGTTATAATATTACTTAAGTCATAACTATAATTATGAACTAATTCTTTTTGTTGGAATTTTGTATCATAAACAAAAGAAATAGTTAAAAAGGTCAAAACGGCACAGATGCGCTTTTGTGTTGCCCGCTACGCAAAAAAGACGATTAAATCTTACCGTGGCTCTTATTGTGAACAGACTCTCTACTATAATATACTTCTAAAAGTATAATTTGGGCAGATCTGCTGCTTTAGACGTCTAAAAATTACTGAAGTTACCAAAATATTAAAAAAAAAACAATGTGACAATCATATTATGCGTTCTTAACATGGATTGGATGTAATAGTTGAGTGTATTGTCACTCAAATATAAACAACTACAGTTTGCTTGACATTGAAGTAAAGTGTTAACAAAAAAGACAGATTGACAACCAACAACAATCAAATCGACTGGCATTATTACTCCATCAGAGTAACTTAAAAACAAAAAATCTTAATATCTTTGTATCTAGTGTATTCCTAATTTAGTTTAAGATATTTTGAAAAATTGACAATCTAATGAAAGTTATCCAAAAGATTAAAATTTATCTGGTCGAATTTAGGTAACTTTCAGTAATCTTGTCTTGTTTTTATTTCAAAAAAATAGTTTCTAACTAACTGTCATTATACCGCCGCCATATTAGCTGTCAGCCCGCCATATTTGTATACACTTACTCAAGTAAAAACAAAGAATAGGTGCAAAATGTTCAATTCACAGGAAGTTATTTACCTAACTAACTTATTATAAGGAAATCTTAAATGTACGACTAGATTTGAATGAGCGGTCCCCAGAACATCTTAGAGACTCGCGTCTCATCTTCCGTGAAGAAGAAGTCTTTGCCCAGCTTGACAAACTCTTTCAAAGATACTTTGCCGTCCTGTAAGAAAAAGAAAAAAAATTACTAACCACAAAATAAATTGGTAAATGGAAAACCCTTTTTACCCTACTGAAAAAAAAAATGAAAAGACTAAAATGTATGATTTGCATCTGTTTTGTTTTGTATTTTAGTAACTTTTAGAATTGGACTTAAATAGTAAAGTGAATTATTACACTGATTGTTAAACAATTGTCGACCAGCTATGACTTAATGCAATACTAATAAAACTAGATGTCGCTTTTCATAAATTGCTAAGATCAGCATCTCGCACAACAACGCGAAACACTAGCCCCTTAGTATTAAACGTTGTATAGCTTCGGAATAGTTAGTCTTTTGTCTTTTTCGATCAAGTTTTACAATTCAATTCGGCGATGTCTCGCCGAATTATCGCCCGTCAACCCGCAGAAAAGCGACGAGTTGTCGCTTTTCTGCTGATAGTACCAATGCAGACAAAAAAATCGCCGATATTAGCGCGACAACGCAACACGAGTTATTGCGCGCTAATGTAGCCGTAGCATAAGGGAGATCAGTGATGTGTCTTTTTCTTTATTTTAAAATGAAACTCTATGGGAAATTACAAAATACTGAATAGCTATTCAAAGGATATACAACGTTTATTAGTAAGGGGGTAACATATCGTCACGCCTTTTCCGGGCTGGCAGAGGTGTAATACAACACCCACACTTCGCCAGACGATATTCAGTCCCAAATGTGACAGGGGGCGAGACTGTCGCCATACACCGGGCTCCAATCATGTAGCAGATGACATACAATACGCACAAATGCTCACACAATGAACAAACTGGTGCGTGCCGTCGGCTGGGTTCGAACCCGCTCCCTCTGGCATGAGAGGCGGGCCTTCTTCCAACTAGGCTACCATCGCTAGTGAGGGGGTAGCTTGTTGTAAATGTCTGATCTTACCCCATTGACATCGATAGAGGCGAACGCTACAGCCGCGTGCTCGTTGGAGAGCCCGAGGCACTGGAAGAACAATTTGAACTCCTTCACCGATATGAAGCCGGACTTGTCCTTGTCTACCGCCTGCAACGAATAATATGCTAGTGAGTGTACTGTGTATTAACCATGGCATACTGATATACTCCGCCAGGTAGTAAATAAATGCGTTCTGTTTTACGAGATGACATTAAAAACCACCGAATTCTCCTAGGGTGCTCCTACACACTAAAAACCACACTTACAAAGCCACACTTAAAATATTGTCCCAACATTGCCTGATCCGAGCCAGTATTGCAGTAAAAATACGGCCGGTCTAGAAGCACCCTAACTATTAGAAATTCCCGAATTTATCAGAATAGGTGAACATACTTGAGTAGAATTGACTGACTGACTTGACTGATCCGGTGGCTTAGTTGGTAGTGAACCTACCTTCTGAGCTTGGGGGCGTGGGTTCGATTCCCACTTAGGGCTGACATTTATGTGATAAACATTTGTGTTAGTTCTATGTCTGGGTGTTAAATATCTATCTAAGTATGTACTCGTATTTAAAAATATCTAAGTGTGTAAATCAGTCTCTGGCAGCCATAGTACAAGCTTTGCTTAGTTTGGGGTCAGGCGACCGTGTGTGGAAATGTCCCGAATTTATTATTATTATTATTATTAATAATTAAACTAAAGATCCTAGCCAATTTGTAGGTTTCCAAAGACCTTAACAAACTAAGGAATCTGTAATTTATTTGTATTCCTTCTCTATCCAAAAATATCTACTGCCAACATACCTTAAACAGGTACGGTAACCAGCGGTGCGCCTTCTTCTTCAGCGTCTTGTCGTCCAGCACATGATGCATGTCCTCGAGGTATTGTTCCACGGTCACGTAGTTGTACGGATCAATGGCACCCCACTGCTCTTCCCATGTTTGCTGAAAAATTGGATAAACATTAAAACCGTACTCAAAACAGGTGATTTGGAAAGCTAGTGTCAAACACGTCATCTTCCTACCCTTACCTTACCTCAGCTCGCGATACGATGGCTCGGATGACACGTTAAATTGTAGGCCCCGGTAGTTCGTTCTGTAAACACAGTTTTCAAGCCACGTCAGAGGCCTTCGGGTGGCCAACTCTGACATCAGGGCTACTCGGACTATACGAACTTGCTTGCTTACACTCATTATGTGGCCAGTATGGAGGTACCTACGTTTTCTCTTGAGACCAATAGGTAACCTTTGGTGTATCTCTATTTACTAGATGCTCAAGCTTCACGTCGTCCTGCAAGTACTTTCTTTGATCGCCCTATGTTCACTGTGGCCATGTTCAATACCAGTCTGTCGGTATTAATGTGTAGCTTATTATTGCCAGAGTCCATCAAAGTCCTTTCGATAGTTTTTTACCGAAACATTTTCACAAAGTCATTAGGTAGGTAGGTTCTCTCTCCTTTTCCCGTACTTACTTTTATAATCTCCGTGAACTCCTCAGCGTGCTGCTCATCCAAATGTCCGAGCTGCTTGAACCTGTCCGCGAAGAGGAGGAAGTCGTTGAAGGAGATGAGGCCGTCCTTGTCCACGTCCAGGATGTTGTGGACCGTGCGCATCTTGCGACGCCAGAACTCTGACTGTGGGGGGAAACGTTTGGGAATTAGGTAATGTTAAGTCTGATATCTTTTGTCGTATAGAATAGGTCGACTTTTGACCACCAGCTCGCCAGATATAAAGCGACAGTGCGGTCTAAGATGGAGTACGAAGACCTAAAAGCTATTTATTCACTCTGTCCTTGAAAGTACCCACTGCCCAGATTGTTGTTAGATAGTTGGAAAAGAGAATGCCAAAATATTCCAGCCTCTAGCGGTTCGAAGGTAACCATTATTAGCTTCAATAATGTATAGTTCTATGGAGGTCAAGGTTTAAAGTTTGTATGTAGAGGGTTTTCTCCGAAACTACGGTACTATTTATCCGACTGCCCAAGGAAGGGTTATGTTTTTCCGGCGTTTCTTAAATGTCGGTAATATATGCAGGTCTTTGTTTGTAAATTTGTTTATTGGCTCCTATCTTCCAAGCGGCTAGATGGATTTCGACAGATAGGGTATCGTTATATTCGTCTTAAAAACTCAAGTGTCCTTAGATAGGTGTTTGAAAGAAAAAAATGGCAGATTTTTCAAGTCAAGTGAGTCATCAATAAATACAAAACCACTCACTCTATCCAACCCCTTGCACTCGGTATCAGAGTCGGACCCCGAGTCCGAGTCGCTCTGTTTCCTCCGATCCTCTTCAAGCCGGCCGTGGTGCTTGCTGTAGTTCCTCCTCAGTGCTGCAGCTCGCTCCACCAGCTCCAGCTCTCTCGGTTCCTGGAGGTAGCACATGCTGCCGCTGCATGTTGGCTGCTTGGTGTGGATAAACTGGAATTAAGAGAATGATAGATTAACAGTTGAAAAAGCTGCTGTTAGCCTCTAGATGCGGGCAGCGCAAGATCGGCCATCATGACGATAAGTATGACAATGGAAGACATCTCGCCGCGCCGGGGCGAGATGGTGATTGCTAGCGCGACCCCATCTCGCCCAAACTTGGCAGTGAACTGCTCACGGATAAGGAGTTTAATGGGTTCGATTCTCACATTACCTCCTTCCGTCACCCCACCAGTGGAAGGGAAGAGCAAGGGCATTTACCTCCGCTTAACAAAAAAAAAAAGGCCTCTAAAATCAAATTAATGTCTGTATTCAATTGTTACACTTGAACTCAACAAAGTTATAAAAATGACTAAAACCAACAATGTTGTTTCGATAAGCCAAAGAACGGCCTGGCCTTGCTTCTGGCTAGTTTGGTTTTTATTTATTTTTCCACCAAGAATATCCAAGCTTACGGTTCAAAAAGTCCGTTAATCACACGCGTTGTTGATATTTTTATTTACCAACTCTCGTCGCGTCGCTCGATAGCCGAGTGCGTCGACCTCATTATGCGTTTGGTTTAAACGTGCGCTTAAGCATCTACATACTTGCCACTTGCACTATAGTAGGTGTTAAGTGATTATGGCTTTTCTAAATCTTTATCTATTTGCTAAGATAAGCTAGTTTGACTGCTTTCTGTATCGGCATCCGTGATGTAAACGCAATCTGTAGGTACCTACAGAATAAAGTGAGTTTCAAACAGAATGTATCAAAATAGCTACAAGTCAACAGCTACAACTCAACTTAATAGAGATTAAAAGTCAGCTGCATGTGCTTATTAAGCCACCGTCCAAACAAACCTGCAACCCAACAAACTACCTGCCCCTTTGATAGACTCTACCTGTGATGCAACAGACTTTTTTTATCTAAGATCACCATTTCCCAATACTCGTTAACCACAAGGGTCTACAAATGAAATGTTAAGCTGGGTTGCACCAGTTTTTTTATTGCTAGACAAGCTTGCGTGTGGCCGCCATCACGCCTGAAGGGCTATTCTTACGGAGTAAGATTCAATCTCACAATTTTTCGTCCTTGTTACTCTCGTTTGAATAGGTGTGAGAGTGACCAAGATAAAATCTCATCTCATCTCACGCGTAAGAATAGCCCCCCTGTTGGTCAGCAGTGATGCGGCCTACGATGGAGTACGCTTGCCTAGAAGACACTAACTTTACTTTATACAAAGAGTAACCGAAGAGTCGAAAAACTTGAGATTTTACTGCTGGCTATACTCTTTGGTTATAGCTAAAGTTAGTTGTTGCAACTCAGCCTTAAACTTTAGTAAACAACAAAGTTGGTAAACAAAGATGACTAGGGCAGTCGCCGGCGCAGCTGAGCGGTCTATAAATAGGTACAAGGACGTATGCATACGGCGATGGGCTATGCTTGTAAATGGTACCCGTACCATGAAGCAGTTGACTTAACGGGCTTGTCATTTAAAAGGACTACTTTCACTGCATAAATGGTTGAATTATGGACATCGATTGAGGATAAATGTTCAGGAAGCATAGCAAGGAAGATTTAAAAATTACATATTATATATTCAGTGCAAGACAGTGGCACCTAGTAGGTAAGTAATACCAGCAAAGGTGGTCTGACAATTTGTTTTCTTTGTAAGTTTAATAGGCAAGCTTGCTTTTGACCGTCATCTCGCCAAGATACCTACCTATCTTTCAGATACAGTTGCGGTCTACGATAGTCAACGTTTTTTGATAGAGATGGAAGTGTTTGGTAAACCTTGCCACAAAAGCTATAAATATTCATAAATAAGCTACACAATCAGAGTAAATTCAGGTCAGAAAATATTTAAAATTCTTAAGCGACGGCGACTGAGCTGTGTCGAAATATGGGTCGAAACGTTTTTCCTGTTTAATTGTGGAATAAGTATTATTTGTCTTTATTTACCTACTTATTATTAATAGATAACTAATAGCTATTTTAAAACCAAGACACAATTCGTCCTGATTAAGCAAACTGCGAGCGGCTGACTTGTTGTCCGCTGGCTGACTTGTTGTCCGCTGGCTGACTTGTTGTCCGCTGGCTGACTCTGAGTCGCGTATTTGGCAAACTCAATATTAGCGGCGAACTGGGGGTTTACCACGACATCTTTTTAGCATGGTAGTACATTTTGTTTTCGACGTTGCGCGATCATGGACCTTATTGCGCGGCGATAGGTACGATTCGCGGTCACGCAGCGTCGGAAACAAAACGTAACCATTTTTTTTTACTCAGGGTAAACCTTTTATAGGTACCACCCTGCCTCAGGGAGGCAAAGTGGTTATGTGGGGTCTCCGTCCTAGTGGCGGCGTACCCACTACAAACCTTGGGGGGTTTCTTCTCGGCGCCCAGTAAAAGTTGTCGGGGCTACGGGGACACTTTTGCACTCGACCGCAGCCCCGACAAAACGTAACCATAACCAACGTAACGTAACCATAACTAACGTAACCGTAACCATAAGATGTTATGGTAGGCCCCTTGTAGCAAACACATTTCGATTCAGCCCTTCGTCAGCCGGCGATACACCGTAAACTAATTCCGATCGTAGGTACTCAATACGCGCTGTTTGTACGCGCCATTTAAAATATTACATAGGGTGGCAAATTGGTGAAAAACAGCCAGCCGCTCACAGTTTTATGAAGAAACCAAAAATTTGGCCGGCATTGAGTCACGTAGGCGATAGGTAAATTATTACCTATTAATAATCTTGAGGAGACGAACCTAGTTAACCTAATAAGGTAGTTAGCTAATGCATAGAGTAATTAGGAAATTGTCTAAATTTTGAAACATTATTGTATTGGATAGGTAGAAATACTTAACTAAATCTGCATCTCCCTATTGTCTTTTACAACAACTAAACAAACCGATTCCGATAAATAAAATTAAGTAAATAATTTATTAAGTAGGTAAGTATACTTATAATATAATGGACAAACGGATAAAGTATAGAGTACTACAGACTAGGCGGTCTTATCACTTATAGCTTTAGTGATAAAAGACAACCTTCAAAAGTAAACATTATTTCCAGGCAATTTAAGTTCTTGATCCATGAAGTTCATAGTGATAACCTGTCAACCAATTTTCTTACAATCTTGTTCTCAATAAAATCCTAGAATAAGCCCCTCTGCATCTGTCGAGGTCTGTCTGTATCGAGGTCTCTATTAATCTAGTTTATCGCTCGGTGAACGACCTGCAATCTTCATGACACAGAATAAGCTACAATCTGTACATACAGCATTGAACCAATTTGCTTGTCTGCCCGGGTTGGCTTGAGGTGGGTACCTCTACATTACCCCTCTGGCGGGGCATAGCGAAATGTTAAAAAAATTGCAGACGACATTGCCCTACCAATCTAATAAGGTGAATCAAATTACACTCATACCTATAAAGTCTTGGTTGCACTCTGCCTAAACCAAGCTACTCGTAGTTGGTGTTTGGTTGTAGGTTCGACCATAGAATTAGTACGAAGTTACGTACGATTTAGTCGATTATTCCAATTATAGTTTCAACCGCATTCGGCAGCATTTATCAAGGGGTGCTATGCGAGACGCAGCCGCGCGCGCGCACTCGCCTTGATAAAGACGGCCAAATGCGGTTGAAACCACATACTTCCAATATTGGAAGTCTGGCGTTGAAACTGTAGTCGGAATAATCGACTAAATCATACGTGAGTAATTTCCGTCCCATAAAATCATAATGTGTGAAAACCACCTCAGTTTCCATAATAAAGGAATTTAAATAAATTAAAGAACAATTTTCAATAATTTACTTCACACAAATGGTACAGTAGGATTTAAAGTCGCCTGCAAAATTATCTACTAGGTACTTACTTATTCCATACCAGGGGGAATCTTGGTGGGGGAAAGTGGAAGTACCCATCTAGCTGCATCGGGCTGAGGTCACTGGGCACTTGGGCGTGATTACCTCCTCAGTTATTGCCGGATGGTGGTATTGATTCTGATTGGTGACGAGGGTGATGATTGCTTTGACATTCTTATTTGGGTCATTGGCATGATTGGTGGCTGGAGAGTTGACTTTTTCCTTGTATCTTTCTATCTTTTGTAGTTAATAAAGCATCAATTCATTGCTATAAGGCTGCCTTTCTACCGGAGATGTGCTTATACAGCTATGATGCGAGGATTTGAAAGCTAAGCTACAAATCTATGTGACATTTTTTATTGAAGCTAAGCTACATACACTATTTATGTATAAACAATACTTAAATAGATATTAACCCCCAGACATATAAGAAGCACAAATAGATATGTTCTGTTCATCACATGTTTGTCCTGCGTGGGAATCGAACCCACGCGCCACGCCCCAAGCGTAGAAGGCAGGCTCACTACTAACTGAGCCACCGAGGCAGTTGAAAGGCAGATGTGCTATGAAGATGCGCAGCCGGGAGGAAGATGTGCAGCTGGAGCTATGCGATGCATCGACAGTAGAGAAGGTACGGAGCGGCGGGCGCGGCCTTACTGTACTTGCGACCACCTTATAGGACGTATCTGTGATGCCCTTGGTATTATAGGTATCCATAGGTAACGGTGATCTCTTACCATCAGGTGACTCGTTAGCTGGTTTGCGAACTATGGCATAAGATAAAAAAAATAAAAATAAAACGCACCATACCATGTAAAGAAGAAGAAAGAAGAAAAAAAGATTGCTTAATAAAATCCTTAGAAAGAATAGAAAATTATAGAGTGGTAAACTATGCATTGAATATGATTGGTGAATATCACGTAGCACAACAATGTACGAGTACGTAGCGCAATAGTAATTGGAACCCATATTCCTTGGTGACATAATGCGATGTTAGAGCGGAAATACACTAGGGATTGGGTGAAGTAACAATGAAGATGAACTTCAGCAAAGCAACGCCCGATTCAATTAACTGTCACGTAGAATAGCACATCTCTGGTGGCCTTAAGGTGGTCGGACGACATTGTAAACCTAACTCCCTACCTACACATAACTTTTCACTTATATCTATGTATACTTATTTACATAACACCAATGCTATGCACCGTGCATTCGTGTTTCGTAGATTAGGTAACAGCTGCTAGGGCCATTGGCCTCGCGGCCATGGCATGGCGTAGCGTGGCGTGGTGATAAACAGACAGAAGTTAACTAGCACGATACTGTAATCTGTATAATTTATCTTACTGTGTCATAGAATAGATAATACATATAATAGTTAATAGGATAAAATTCAACTTAAGTTGGACCTAAAAATAATAAACTTATGAAATTGCTGTGATGACGCTAAATAGCTGTCCATTGCGTGTGGAAGCGCATTTTCACATAAAACCTCTTTTCTTTTTTGGAGTCTGTTAAATATTGGTATGTCGCTTTTCGTTAGGCTCTAGACGGGCCATTTAATTATATTTAAATTATTTTTTATTACTGCAATGCTGGCCTGGCAATATTTTGAGTGTGGCCCTGGCCCGGCCATATTGTCATACATTTCTAGCATGGCTAATGATGGCCGGGCTACAGTCGGCAATATTGCAGTTAAAATATGGCCCTTCTAGGAGTGCCCTTACTCAACTACTTACGTCGAAGGGCAGAAAGAGAATTTTGACTAAAGATGCCGTGGTATGGGTATTACTGTAATCATGCATGTTATGTTACAACATGCATAACCTTCTCCCTCTAACCTGTGCGACAGATTGAATAACACAAAATTAGAAGGGCCTTGTAATTTCCGGTCCGCAAGTACGAAGCTAACATGCTTGAGGACACGTAGGCCCTTATTACATAAAAGCAATCTATGTACACTTCGACCAATTCGTCTATGGAGGTGACCAAATTAGGAAACTAAGCAATTTGAGACGATAACCGGTAGTGATGTTCAGAAATGTGCTAGTGGCTCCGCGTCTCAACATTACGGGTAAGTTGGTCGCTGTATTGTGTACTTTGTTTTGTTTTCTATCTTGAATGGGCCGTTAACTAAACAAAACAAACTAACAAATAACCTTGATTTCATATTACCGTAGTAAATAGCTTAGTAACTACCTAGGATCTTTTAAACAATTTGAGGTAGCGGCGAGGAGGCTGTACGTCTGGTTTTTTGATTTTTAAAAGATCTTTATTAACTTAACAATTAAATAATTACAATACAGACACAGTCTATTAGTGTAGATGGTAATAGTAATTAGTAGTGTATTTGTGAGAGTTTCAACCCAGTGGAGCGTGGAGCGGCCTATCACAGCGCAGCAAGTGACGTAGTGTTTAGAGATAAGGCGGTGCGATGCTATGACGTATTCAAACGGATGTGAAAAAGTGATAAGAAGGTCTTGAACGTTCCCACGCTACCGAACAGTAAGTGACGTAAGTACTGTTTTGAAGGTAAGACGGTGCTGTTACTTGACAGCTGACAGGTACCGTAAAAGAATGACAGTTTTAAGAAGGCCTTGAACGTTCCCACGCTACCGGTTATCAATTGACGTAAGTACTGTTTTGGAGGTAAGACGATGCTATCAGTTGACAACTGACAGGTACTTTAAAAAAATGACAGGAGCAAGTGACGTAGTGTTTGGAGATAAGACGACGTGTCATGTAATTGAGTCCGGATGGGTCACGTAGGACTCCGAGTGGGGTAAGACGGGCTATGGCGGGGACGGGGTTTGGCGGGGGTGCGGGGACGGCAGTGGAAGCGGTATCTCGCGGTGAGTGTATTGAGCACAGTTTCGATAGTTACATTGTAACAATCAAGTAACGGAAATAGCTGTGGTAGCATTTAGATCTAGGAATATATATTATACTAGCAGTGCCCCCGCGGTTTCACCCGCGAATAAAAAGTATCCTATGTGCTATTCTAGACTATAATCTATCTCTGTGATGAAATAATGAATGAAACAGTAATTGAGAGAGAGAGAGAGAGAGAGAGAGAGAGAGAGAGAGAGAGAGAGAGAGAGAGAGAGAGCGGTCGCTGTGCGTGTATCAGTATACAATATGTTGTAGAACAGCTGCTCTACCCCGGGTAAGACGGTGCTGCCACTTGACAGCTGACAGGCACGTCAAAAAAATTATAGTTTTAAGGTCTTGAACGCTCTCACGCTACCGGTTAGCAATTGATGTAAGTGCTGTTTTGAAGGTAAGACGATGCTATCACTTGACAACTGACAGGTAAGTCAAAAAAAGATGATAGTTAAGCAAGTGACGTAATGTTTGGAGATAAGACGACGTGTCACGTAATTGTATTCAGAGTATGAAAAAAATGTATGGCGATGTAGTTTTACCAACCGCGACAAGGTTGATTTAACTTTGTAAAAAGCATTTTTTAAGTTCCAAGTGAGAGAGTTCTAACCCAGGTAGGGCTTCGATGGTGTTGGGATAAGATGGGCTACCTACTACTAGTAGAGATAGGGCTCCTGTCTCGGGGTTAGGACTTCGACGGCGGCAGCGGCGGCGGGGGCGAGGAAGCGAATTGATAGTTAAATTGTATCGTTTTATATCGGAAATGGTGGTGTTTTTTAGAATTTATTTTTTACTAGCTGCGCTCCGCGGTTTCACCCTAGGTTAATAAGCATCCTATGTGCTATTCTAGACTATAATCTATCTCTAGGCCAAATTTCATCCAGATCTGTTCAGCCGTTCTGGCGTGAAAGAGTAACATCCATCCATTCTTACAAACTTTTGCGTTTATAATTTTAGTAGTATAATATTGTACGACAACATACTTAAGACCGCTTTAAGACGATGTGACTGGCAGTTGTGGGTGTAATAACAATTAAACGACCCGAGGCGGTTTATTTATCGATACATAATAATTTTATAGTATTAATATTAGCGGTTGATAGTTGCAGTAATTTTTTATTTTGTTTTGATAAGCGTTCTACGTTTTATAATAAAATATGTTAGTATTTATATACAGCATGGTTTCGATGATAAGGATGAGCGTCGAGCTAGCTCAACCAATCGGAAGACAGCAGTTTTTAGATAAGCAAATCAGTATTACAATGTATGATTTTGTTTTTTGATAAATAGTACAACAAAGTATGGATAGGAAATGTCTGATGAATAATAAAGTGATAAGTGAAACAGAAGATTCCTAACATTAAACTCTAATATCCCCCTAATAAGAGTCAGTCAAGTCAAGTCAGAGTTCGACTAATAATACGTACATGATGCTTTTCAACAGGTTATGACTTGTTTGTGAGGATGGATATAAAATCATGAAAATGTCTATCCGATCCACATTCCTTGGGATCGTCTCAGTGTTTAGTCAGGTATCGAACGGAATTCATCCTTTATACATCAAACATGTTTGATTGTAAATATTGTGATAAAAAATATACTTTAGAACGTAATATGAAGCGGCATTTGGGTTATTGTAAGAAGCGTAGTAGTACACCGGAGAAGGAATTACCGAAGTGCGTTCACTGTGGGAGGGTATTCTCACGATCGGATGCTGCACATCGCCATGCTAATTCATGTCAAATGGGGGAAAAAGGTATTTTTTTAATTCTCTAACATTATGTGTGCTAGCATTACAAAATACAATGAGTATACTGAAACATCGTTATTTTTTTTTTTCAGATGGTAAACGTCATCGTGAAACTAATACTGACGTACAGCAGCCAGTCATAAAAAAACAACGGTGTGAACTATGTGAGATAGATGTGAATAATATTCATACACATCTCCGAAGCGTCTTGCATAAAAACAAAGCATGTACACAACTAGATAATGAAGATGGACATGTTCAGATAATTAAGAATGCGTATAAATCACGTATTGCTACATATAGAGTGTTTAGCCCTACTACCATTCTAACCCCCAACGATTTCATGAATGAAGTGAAGGATCGAGTCATCCGTCTAATCACCAATAAGCAAGTTGAGATAGGGAGCGCGGTCAAAGTGAATTTAGAGCTATTTGCAGAGTATACAAAATGGACTAGGATAGCAGCGGGTGGTGATGAAAAAGAAGTAGAAGAAGTGAAGTCATTCAATACAAAAAATAAAACGGTTTTTCTAGCTGCTGATAATGATGATGCCGTCTTAGAAATGTATGAAGCATTATTTAATGAAATTAGTAGCAAAGCCGACGAATTCCAGGAACGAGATAGTGGGTGGACTGTTAAGAAGGTGCTATATCTTGAAATTAATATAAATAAATATACACCATTGAAAGGATCCTCATATCTCCCCCTCCCCGACTGGATTCAAAAGAAACTTGCATGTGTTAATATAAAAAATGAAGATGATGCGTGTTTCTTTAGGTCTATAGTCAGCGCCCTCTACCCTGCTGCTAAACATATAGAGCGTATTAGTTCATATCCACCATATCAGGAAGTGTTGAATACTGACGGTATTAGTCTCCCTATAGACGTGGAGAGCATCAAGAAGTTTGAAGATATGAATGATTTCAGTATAAACATATATGAGATCAGTCACCACAGTATTGTAGGACCTATATATCATACAAAAGAGAGACGTGATAAGCATATTAACTTGCTTCTCGTTGAGGATGGAGAGAAAGCCCACTTCTGTTGGATAAAAAGCTTATCCCGCTTAGTGAGCTCTCAGATATCTAAACATAATGGAAAGATATGGATCTGCGATGAATGTTTACTCACATTCAATAATGAAAGTAGTCTAATAATACATAATAAGCAGGACTGTTCTCATATTATGACTACGTTACCAACTGAAGAGGATAAAATTCTAAAATTTAAAAATCATCAAAATAGGATGAGGGTACCATTAGTGATATACGCTGATTTTGAAGCTATGCTAATACCAATAGATTCATGCTCTCCTAACCCATCATCATCCTTCACCAATGATTACCAAACGCACGAACCTTATAGTTTCGGATATTTCATAAAGTGTAATTATAACGATTCGTTGAGTAAATACGTATCATATAGAGGGTCTAACTGTGCAAAATTATTTTTGAAATCATTAGAGGAAGAGCTAATCCCATTCGATAACACAATAAATAATGTGATGTCAATGCACCCTCTAACGAGTGAGCAGATTCTAGAGTTTACATCGGTAGTAAATTGTCATATATGCGGTGAGAAATTAGATGAGGATAGAGTGCGCGATCACTGTCACCTCACAGGCGAGTACAGAGGAGCTGCGCATAGCCGCTGTAACTTAAATTATAAAATAAAACATGTTATACCTATAGTTTTCCATAATTTATCTAAATACGATTCTCATTTTATTATTAGAACATTGCAAAACCAATACGTAAACATCCTACCTAAAAACAAGGAAAATTTCATTTCTATCACATCCAAAAAACATGGTGGATTAAACTTTGACTTGAGATTTATAGACTCATACAGGTTTCTAACGGCTAGCCTCGATAAACTCGCATCCAATCTTGATTCGAATCAATTTCTTAACATGCGTAAACAATGTCCAGTACATTTAGATTTATTGATGCGGAAGGGAGTGTTTCCCTATGATTATATAACGTCTATTGATAAACTTGAAGAAACATCACTACCTCCTCAAAACAGTTTCCATAACCAACTTAATGAGTCTAATATTTCGCTTGACCAGTATGAACACGCTCAAACAGTTTGGAAAGCTTTTAACGTAAAAACACTAGGTGAATATAGTGATATATATTTAAAGACTGACGTCTTGCTATTAACGGATGTTTTTGAAAATTTTAGAGACGTTTGTCTCAAGACATATCAGCTAGATCCAGCGCATTATTACACCGCACCCGGTCTATCTTGGGATGCGATGTTACAGTTTACAAAGGTAGAGATGGAACTGCTCACCGACCTCTCTATGATAAAGTTCCTTTCAAATGGTATACGGGGAGGATTGAGTCAGTGTTGTAGAAGATATGTAAAGGCTAATAATAAATATATTAGCGATTATGATTCAAATAAACCTACAAATTTCATAATTTACTTAGATGCTAATAATCAGTATGGCTGGGCGATGAGTCAGTATTTACCGCTACGAGATTTTCGCTGGCTACCTGAGAGCGATATAGTAAACTTTAATGTTATGCAAACTCCTAACGATGCCGCTACAGGTTACATTCTAGAGGTAGATTTAGACTATCCTATACATTTACATGAATCACACAATGATTTTTGCTTTTGTCCTGAAAATAGTATACCAGAAGTAAATAAGTCTAAAACTAGAAAACTACTTTCAACCTTATATTGTAAGCGTAAATATGCTATACACTATATAAACCTAAAACAAGCTATTGATAAGGGACTATTTCTAAAAAAAATCCATAGAATTTTAGCCTTCAGTCAGAGCCCTTGGCTCAAAGGTTACATTGATATGAACACTGAGAAAAGAACCGCGGCAAAAAACTCATTTGAAAAAGATTTTTATAAATTAATGAATAACGCGGTTTTTGGGAAAACTATGGAGAACGTAGATAAGAGGGTTGATGTACGCTTAGTGAACAGGTGGGAGAGTGCTGGTAAGAGATTAGGAGCTAGGGCGCTGATAAGCAGGTACAATTTTCATAGCTGTACAATAATAAATGAAGACCTCACCATCATTCAGATGAGGCGTAACAAAGTTAAATATGATAAGCCTATCTATGCAGGTTTTACCGTATTAGAACTTTCAAAAACTTTAATGTATGACTTTCATTACAATTATATATTACCAAAATATGGTGGAAAAGCTTCCCTTTTATATACTGATACAGATTCATTTATATATGACATAAAAACTAATGATTTTTACGTAGACATCAAACCAGACCTAGAAAAACGATTTGATACTTCAGACTTCCCCTGTAATAATATCTATAATCTACCTTTAGTCAACAAGAAAATCGTGGGAATGTTTAAGGATGAGTGTGCAGGTGAAATTATTAGTGAATTTATAGGTATAAGATCCAAGTGTTATTTCATAAAAAAAGAAAGCGATGAGGAAATAAAGAAAATCAAAGGTGTGAAAAGAAATGTTGTGATAAATGAGGTGTCTAGAGAAGACTTTTTCAAGTGTGTAAGCGGTGTGGAAGAAGAGCAATATCGTACTATGCGCGTGATACGTAGTAAAGCTCACGCGCTATACTCTCAGACACTTAATAAGATCGTCTTAAAAAATTCTGATGATAAGAGATTTTCCATACCCGATGAGCCTTACAAGACATTAGCTTGGGGGAATTTCTCTATAGAAAAACTTCTAAATTTCACCTGCTAGGTACATATTTTTCTAATGAATCATTAAGAAAATTGATAAGTTTTTACTAACAGTATGAGTCAAAAAATTGTAATTACAAAACTTACATATTCTTAAAGTGTTACGAGTATGTGTTAGAGCTATGTATAGTCTTAAACCTAGGGATAGTTGTGAATCTTCGCTTAAGACTTTTGAAAATTCTTAGTTTTACCTCGTTATAAAGTAGGTTAGAATTATGTAATAAGAAATAAAAAAATGTTTGGTAAGGTCTAAGATATCAATAAACGCGAGTTTTTCTCAATGAAAAGTTCCAAGCAAAGTTCTTGTAAAGTGGTTCGGTATAGATTTAACTAGCTGGATAAATAAAGAAAACATGATTAATTAAAGTGTATTTTTTTGTTTTATTTGACTGACCTACTAAAATAAGCTTACTAACATTATCAATATATATTATTTCCCCTGACATTATGTGATCAACTTACAAAAGTATGCTTCTAACTATTTTAATTGATAGCAAACGAGCTCCCCCGGCAACAACATAGTTTCATAAGAATAAAATTATCTCATTCGGTCATTGATAGGCATACTAGTTGAACATTCGCATCGATCATTTCACTTCTATTCAATTTTCTCCAGTTAACTGATTTAAACAGCTAAACTGAACGGCTTAACAGGTAAATCAAAACAGGACCGAATAAGTTAACAGGTAAATTAAAACAGGACCAGGCAGGTTAACAGTTAAACCATAAACAGGTTAACAGCTATCCCTTCCATACCTGTTTGAAACGTAGTTGCTTAACAGATATTACCATATAGCTAACTGATATAAACAGATAAACTGAACAGCTTAACAGGTAAATAAAAAACAGCTATCCCTTCCATACCTGTTTGAAACGTAGTTGCTTAACAGATATTACCATATAGCTAACTGATACATACAGATAAACTGAACAGCTTAACAGATAAATAAAAAACAGCTATCCCTTCCATACCTGTTTGAAACGTAGTTGCTTAACAGATATTACCATATAGCTAACTGATATAAACAGATAAACTGAACAGCTTAACAGGTAAATAAAAAACAGCTATCCCTTCCATACCTGTTTGAAACGTAGTTGCTTAACAGATATTACCATATAGCTAACTGGTACATACAGATAAACTGAACAGCTTAACAGATAAATAAAAAACAGCCATCCCTTCCATACGTGTTTTTTGAAACGTAGTTGCTTAGCAGTTATTACTAGTTAAGCTGTTCTTACGAGGCTTAGGATAATTAGGATCGAGGTAAGCAAGATACTCACAGACGGGAGTAGTGTGCGGCAGTAGCGGCGTGGTGTAGGGACGTGTAGTGCGAGAGCTTATCCTGTGCGAGCGGCGGTCCTCCTGCACCTTCGACTCGGGCCCGCCACAGGACCGCCGCTCGCACAGGATAAGCTCTCGCACTACACGTCCCTACACCACGCCGCTACTGCCGCACACTACTCCCGTCTGTGAGTATCTTGCTTACCTCGATCCTAATTATCCTAAGCCTCGTAAGAACAGCTTAACTAGTAATAACTGCTAAGCAACTACGTTTCAAAAAACACGTATGGAAGGGATGGCTGTTTTTTATTTATCTGTTAAGCTGTTCAGTTTATCTGTATGTACCAGTTAGCTATATGGTAATATCTGTTAAGCAACTACGTTTCAAACAGGTATGGAAGGGATAGCTGTTTTTTATTTACCTGTTAAGCTGTTCAGTTTATCTGTTTATATCAGTTAGCTATATGGTAATATCTGTTAAGCAACTACGTTTCAAACAGGTATGGAAGGGATAGCTGTTTTTTATTTATCTGTTAAGCTGTTCAGTTTATCTGTATGTATCAGTTAGCTATATGGTAATATCTGTTAAGCAACTACGTTTCAAACAGGTATGGAAGGGATAGCTGTTTTTTATTTACCTGTTAAGCTGTTCAGTTTATCTGTTTATATCAGTTAGCTATATGGTAATATCTGTTAAGCAACTACGTTTCAAACAGGTATGGAAGGGATAGCTGTTAACCTGTTTATGGTTTAACTGTTAACCTGCCTGGTCCTGTTTTAATTTACCTGTTAACTTATTCGGTCCTGTTTTGATTTACCTGTTAAGCCGTTCAGTTTAGCTGTTTAAATCAGTTAACTGGAGAAAATTGAATAGAAGTGAAATGATCGATGCGAATGTTCAACTAGTATGCCTATCAATGACCGAATGAGATAATTTTATTCTTATGAAACTATGTTGTTGCCGGGGGAGCTCGTTTGCTATCAATTAAAATAGTTAGAAGCATACTTTTGTAAGTTGATCACATAATGTCAGGGGAAATAATATATATTGATAATGTTAGTAAGCTTATTTTAGTAGGTCAGTCAAATAAAACAAAAAAATACACTTTAATTAATCATGTTTTCTTTATTTATCCAGCTAGTTAAATCTATACCGAACCACTTTACAAGAACTTTGCTTGGAACTTTTCATTGAGAAAAACTCGCGTTTATTGATATCTTAGACCTTACCAAACATTTTTTTATTTCTTATTACATAATTCTAACCTACTTTATAACGAGGTAAAACTAAGAATTTTCAAAAGTCTTAAGCGAAGATTCACAACTATCCCTAGGTTTAAGACTATACATAGCTCTAACACATACTCGTAACACTTTAAGAATATGTAAGTTTTGTAATTACAATTTTTTGACTCATACTGTTAGTAAAAACTTATCAATTTTCTTAATGATTCATTAGAAAAATATGTACCTAGCAGGTGAAATTTAGAAGTTTTTCTATAGAGAAATTCCCCCAAGCTAATGTCTTGTAAGGCTCATCGGGTATGGAAAATCTCTTATCATCAGAATTTTTTAAGACGATCTTATTAAGTGTCTGAGAGTATAGCGCGTGAGCTTTACTACGTATCACGCGCATAGTACGATATTGCTCTTCTTCCACACCGCTTACACACTTGAAAAAGTCTTCTCTAGACACCTCATTTATCACAACATTTCTTTTCACACCTTTGATTTTCTTTATTTCCTCATCGCTTTCTTTTTTTATGAAATAACACTTGGATCTTATACCTATAAATTCACTAATAATTTCACCTGCACACTCATCCTTAAACATTCCCACGATTTTCTTGTTGACTAAAGGTAGATTATAGATATTATTACAGGGGAAGTCTGAAGTATCAAATCGTTTTTCTAGGTCTGGTTTGATGTCTACGTAAAAATCATTAGTTTTTATGTCATATATAAATGAATCTGTATCAGTATATAAAAGGGAAGCTTTTCCACCATATTTTGGTAATATATAATTGTAATGAAAGTCATACATTAAAGTTTTTGAAAGTTCTAATACGGTAAAACCTGCATAGATAGGCTTATCATATTTAACTTTGTTACGCCTCATCTGAATGATGGTGAGGTCTTCATTTATTATTGTACAGCTATGAAAATTGTACCTGCTTATCAGCGCCCTAGCTCCTAATCTCTTACCAGCACTCTCCCACCTGTTCACTAAGCGTACATCAACCCTCTTATCTACGTTCTCCATAGTTTTCCCAAAAACCGCGTTATTCATTAATTTATAAAAATCTTTTTCAAATGAGTTTTTTGCCGCGGTTCTTTTCTCAGTGTTCATATCAATGTAACCTTTGAGCCAAGGGCTCTGACTGAAGGCTAAAATTCTATGGATTTTTTTTAGAAATAGTCCCTTATCAATAGCTTGTTTTAGGTTTATATAGTGTATAGCATATTTACGCTTACAATATAAGGTTGAAAGTAGTTTTCTAGTTTTAGACTTATTTACTTCTGGTATACTATTTTCAGGACAAAAGCAAAAATCATTGTGTGATTCATGTAAATGTATAGGATAGTCTAAATCTACCTCTAGAATGTAACCTGTAGCGGCATCGTTAGGAGTTTGCATAACATTAAAGTTTACTATATCGCTCTCAGGTAGCCAGCGAAAATCTCGTAGCGGTAAATACTGACTCATCGCCCAGCCATACTGATTATTAGCATCTAAGTAAATTATGAAATTTGTAGGTTTATTTGAATCATAATCGCTAATATATTTATTATTAGCCTTTACATATCTTCTACAACACTGACTCAATCCTCCCCGTATACCATTTGAAAGGAACTTTATCATAGAGAGGTCGGTGAGCAGTTCCATCTCTACCTTTGTAAACTGTAACATCGCATCCCAAGATAGACCGGGTGCGGTGTAATAATGCGCTGGATCTAGCTGATATGTCTTGAGACAAACGTCTCTAAAATTTTCAAAAACATCCGTTAATAGCAAGACGTCAGTCTTTAAATATATATCACTATATTCACCTAGTGTTTTTACGTTAAAAGCTTTCCAAACTGTTTGAGCGTGTTCATACTGGTCAAGCGAAATATTAGACTCATTAAGTTGGTTATGGAAACTGTTTTGAGGAGGTAGTGATGTTTCTTCAAGTTTATCAATAGACGTTATATAATCATAGGGAAACACTCCCTTCCGCATCAATAAATCTAAATGTACTGGACATTGTTTACGCATGTTAAGAAATTGATTCGAATCAAGATTGGATGCGAGTTTATCGAGGCTAGCCGTTAGAAACCTGTATGAGTCTATAAATCTCAAGTCAAAGTTTAATCCACCATGTTTTTTGGATGTGATAGAAATGAAATTTTCCTTGTTTTTAGGTAGGATGTTTACGTATTGGTTTTGCAATGTTCTAATAATAAAATGAGAATCGTATTTAGATAAATTATGGAAAACTATAGGTATAACATGTTTTATTTTATAATTTAAGTTACAGCGGCTATGCGCAGCTCCTCTGTACTCGCCTGTGAGGTGACAGTGATCGCGCACTCTATCCTCATCTAATTTCTCACCGCATATATGACAATTTACTACCGATGTAAACTCTAGAATCTGCTCACTCGTTAGAGGGTGCATTGACATCACATTATTTATTGTGTTATCGAATGGGATTAGCTCTTCCTCTAATGATTTCAAAAATAATTTTGCACAGTTAGACCCTCTATATGATACGTATTTACTCAACGAATCGTTATAATTACACTTTATGAAATATCCGAAACTATAAGGTTCGTGCGTTTGGTAATCATTGGTGAAGGATGATGATGGGTTAGGAGAGCATGAATCTATTGGTATTAGCATAGCTTCAAAATCAGCGTATATCACTAATGGTACCCTCATCCTATTTTGATGATTTTTAAATTTTAGAATTTTATCCTCTTCAGTTGGTAACGTAGTCATAATATGAGAACAGTCCTGCTTATTATGTATTATTAGACTACTTTCATTATTGAATGTGAGTAAACATTCATCGCAGATCCATATCTTTCCATTATGTTTAGATATCTGAGAGCTCACTAAGCGGGATAAGCTTTTTATCCAACAGAAGTGGGCTTTCTCTCCATCCTCAACGAGAAGCAAGTTAATATGCTTATCACGTCTCTCTTTTGTATGATATATAGGTCCTACAATACTGTGGTGACTGATCTCATATATGTTTATACTGAAATCATTCATATCTTCAAACTTCTTGATGCTCTCCACGTCTATAGGGAGACTAATACCGTCAGTATTCAACACTTCCTGATATGGTGGATATGAACTAATACGCTCTATATGTTTAGCAGCAGGGTAGAGGGCGCTGACTATAGACCTAAAGAAACACGCATCATCTTCATTTTTTATATTAACACATGCAAGTTTCTTTTGAATCCAGTCGGGGAGGGGGAGATATGAGGATCCTTTCAATGGTGTATATTTATTTATATTAATTTCAAGATATAGCACCTTCTTAACAGTCCACCCACTATCTCGTTCCTGGAATTCGTCGGCTTTGCTACTAATTTCATTAAATAATGCTTCATACATTTCTAAGACGGCATCATCATTATCAGCAGCTAGAAAAACCGTTTTATTTTTTGTATTGAATGACTTCACTTCTTCTACTTCTTTTTCATCACCACCCGCTGCTATCCTAGTCCATTTTGTATACTCTGCAAATAGCTCTAAATTCACTTTGACCGCGCTCCCTATCTCAACTTGCTTATTGGTGATTAGACGGATGACTCGATCCTTCACTTCATTCATGAAATCGTTGGGGGTTAGAATGGTAGTAGGGCTAAACACTCTATATGTAGCAATACGTGATTTATACGCATTCTTAATTATCTGAACATGTCCATCTTCATTATCTAGTTGTGTACATGCTTTGTTTTTATGCAAGACGCTTCGGAGATGTGTATGAATATTATTCACATCTATCTCACATAGTTCACACCGTTGTTTTTTTATGACTGGCTGCTGTACGTCAGTATTAGTTTCACGATGACGTTTACCATCTGAAAAAAAAAAATAACGATGTTTCAGTATACTCATTGTATTTTGTAATGCTAGCACACATAATGTTAGAGAATTAAAAAAATACCTTTTTCCCCCATTTGACATGAATTAGCATGGCGATGTGCAGCATCCGATCGTGAGAATACCCTCCCACAGTGAACGCACTTCGGTAATTCCTTCTCCGGTGTACTACTACGCTTCTTACAATAACCCAAATGCCGCTTCATATTACGTTCTAAAGTATATTTTTTATCACAATATTTACAATCAAACATGTTTGATGTATAAAGGATGAATTCCGTTCGATACCTGACTAAACACTGAGACGATCCCAAGGAATGTGGATCGGATAGACATTTTCATGATTTTATATCCATCCTCACAAACAAGTCATAACCTGTTGAAAAGCATCATGTACGTATTATTAGTCGAACTCTGACTTGACTTGACTGACTCTTATTAGGGGGATATTAGAGTTTAATGTTAGGAATCTTCTGTTTCACTTATCACTTTATTATTCATCAGACATTTCCTATCCATACTTTGTTGTACTATTTATCAAAAAACAAAATCATACATTGTAATACTGATTTGCTTATCTAAAAACTGCTGTCTTCCGATTGGTTGAGCTAGCTCGACGCTCATCCTTATCATCGAAACCATGCTGTATATAAATACTAACATATTTTATTATAAAACGTAGAACGCTTATCAAAACAAAATAAAAAATTACTGCAACTATCAACCGCTAATATTAATACTATAAAATTATTATGTATCGATAAATAAACCGCCTCGGGTCGTTTAATTGTTATTACACCCACAACTGCCAGTCACATCGTCTTAAAGCGGTCTTAAGTATGTTGTCGTACAATATTATACTACTAAAATTATAAACGCAAAAGTTTGTAAGAATGGATGGATGTTACTCTTTCACGCCAGAACGGCTGAACAGATCTGGATGAAATTTGGCCTAGAGATAGATTATAGTCTAGAATAGCACATAGGATGCTTATTAACCTAGGGTGAAACCGCGGAGCGCAGCTAGTAAAAAATAAATTCTAAAAAACACCACCATTTCCGATATAAAACGATACAATTTAACTATCAATTCGCTTCCTCGCCCCCGCCGCCGCTGCCGCCGTCGAAGTCCTAACCCCGAGACAGGAGCCCTATCTCTACTAGTAGTAGGTAGCCCATCTTATCCCAACACCATCGAAGCCCTACCTGGGTTAGAACTCTCTCACTTGGAACTTAAAAAATGCTTTTTACAAAGTTAAATCAACCTTGTCGCGGTTGGTAAAACTACATCGCCATACATTTTTTTCATACTCTGAATACAATTACGTGACACGTCGTCTTATCTCCAAACATTACGTCACTTGCTTAACTATCATCTTTTTTTGACTTACCTGTCAGTTGTCAAGTGATAGCATCGTCTTACCTTCAAAACAGCACTTACATCAATTGCTAACCGGTAGCGTGAGAGCGTTCAAGACCTTAAAACTATAATTTTTTTGACGTGCCTGTCAGCTGTCAAGTGGCAGCACCGTCTTACCCGGGGTAGAGCAGCTGTTCTACAACATATTGTATACTGATACACGCACAGCGACCGCTCTCTCTCTCTCTCTCTCTCTCTCTCTCTCTCTCTCTCTCTCTCTCTCTCTCTCTCAATTACTGTTTCATTCATTATTTCATCACAGAGATAGATTATAGTCTAGAATAGCACATAGGATACTTTTTATTCGCGGGTGAAACCGCGGGGGCACTGCTAGTATAATATATATTCCTAGATCTAAATGCTACCACAGCTATTTCCGTTACTTGATTGTTACAATGTAACTATCGAAACTGTGCTCAATACACTCACCGCGAGATACCGCTTCCACTGCCGTCCCCGCACCCCCGCCAAACCCCGTCCCCGCCATAGCCCGTCTTACCCCACTCGGAGTCCTACGTGACCCATCCGGACTCAATTACATGACACGTCGTCTTATCTCCAAACACTACGTCACTTGCTCCTGTCATTTTTTTAAAGTACCTGTCAGTTGTCAACTGATAGCATCGTCTTACCTCCAAAACAGTACTTACGTCAATTGATAACCGGTAGCGTGGGAACGTTCAAGGCCTTCTTAAAACTGTCATTCTTTTACGGTACCTGTCAGCTGTCAAGTAACAGCACCGTCTTACCTTCAAAACAGTACTTACGTCACTTACTGTTCGGTAGCGTGGGAACGTTCAAGACCTTCTTATCACTTTTTCACATCCGTTTGAATACGTCATAGCATCGCACCGCCTTATCTCTAAACACTACGTCACTTGCTGCGCTGTGATAGGCCGCTCCACGCTCCACTGGGTTGAAACTCTCACAAATACACTACTGTAATTTAAATTAACTATTAGGCTAAACTCGCCTATTTAAGTCATTAAGAAAAAGTTAAATTGAATACAATACTTTTTTTATTACTTATTAGGGTTGCGTTTGGTCGCCAACATGGCTGATGCCTGATGATAAGCAGTGATGCGGCCTACGATGGAGCACGCTTGCCTAGAAGAAACCAATTCACTCGAGACTTGAAGGCACCCAGGGACCCTATTCGGAGATTTGAGATTTTCATCTCATTTTTTTTGTCCTTGTTGCTTTTGTTTGAAACGTCATAGGTGT
Organism: Peribatodes rhomboidaria; assembly: GCA_911728515.1. NCBI lineage: Eukaryota > Metazoa > Arthropoda > Insecta > Lepidoptera > Geometridae > Peribatodes > Peribatodes rhomboidaria. Next base: position 13,417,009 of record OU452187.1, on the reverse strand, counting down.
GAAAGTGACCAAGATAAAATCTCATCTCATCTCACGCGTAGGAATAGCCCCACTGGGGGGCTATTCCTGTGCGTGAGTTGACCTATGACGTTTCAAACAAGAGCAACAAGGACGAAAAAAAGTGAGATGAAAATCTCAAATCTCCGAATAGGGCCACAGATTCTACATACCTAAGTGTCAGGGAACACACACTCTGGCAGAGTATTCCACGTGTATCTAAGGTATACAATTCATGATAGTGGGTACCTCTTGCTATGAGCCTTTTGTGCCGGACTCATTTTTAGACATTTTTTAACGTAAGTATTCAACTTACATGGCAATCACCATCAGACGATGGTTGCTTAGTAGAGCTTAACCCTCGCGGTATTTCTTTTAGTATAACTACATACAAGGTGTTGTTAGTTTGCGTTTACGCGCAAGATCGTTTCACACGGGGTGAATTGATATTGAGTCGCGCATACTCATGTTTTTTTATTTCTAAAAGTTGAATTTTTTTGGTAGTGATTTTTTTAGTGATTCGTGCTCTGCTAGTGGAGTATACCTATCTCTACAAATTCTGCGGGAATGCAAAAAACAGCTTATAAGTATAAAATATGTCGAAGTAGAGTAAGATTATGTAGAACTAGCTGCGCCCCGCGGTTTCACCCGCGGTTAAAAAGTATCATATGTGCTATTCTAGACTATAATCTATATCTGAGCCAAATTTCATCCAGATCTGTTCAGCCGTTCTGGCGTGAAAGAGTAACAAATACCCAAGCATCCATTCTTACAAACTTTCGCGTTTATAATATTAAGTAGTAGGATGTTTTGCGGCTGATTAACCAGCCCTATCGTCAACTTCAAAGACCACTCAAAAGTCCAACACAGGTTAACGTAGTTTCGTATTATTATGACAACGAACAACCGGGTCCTACATAGTCTGTCATCCGACTTACTGTAGCGTTCAGTTATAAATTCTACACGCGGTCACCCATCCGAAGAATGACCGGTTCGTGCGTTGTATTACCTACTTGTATTTTTTGTAAGATGAGAGATGAAGTATAAATCTCATGCTCTATTATTTTTAGGGTTCCGTAGTCAAAGGGTAAAACGGGACCCTATTAGTACGACTCTGCTGTCCGTCTGTCTGTCTGTCCGTCTGTCACCGGGGTATATCTCATGAACCGTGATAGTTAAACAGTTACAATTTTCACAGATGATGTATTTCTGTTGCCGCTATAATAACAAATAAGTAATAAAAACAGAATAAAATTTAAATGTATTTGAGGGGGCTCCCAATACAACAGTCATGATTTTTTTTGTCGTTTTGATTCGGAACACTTCATCGAAGACTCACACATGGCCGGTTTTTTTATAGACAAGTCGTAGACGTACGAATAGTCTAAGTATTTTTTTGTATTTAGTGTTCATAATATAAATGTCCAGACCTTTTCACTTCATTCAGATACAGCTGCAATTATTTTTAAGAATGTTTTATATTAATAGGGTTTTTATTGTACTTGCATATACAGACCCACAGGACATCTGGTGATAACTTTTTATCGGTGAGCTTTCAAACTATCCTTTTGTATTACTCAGTTACCTAAATTAAGCAGCTGTTGTTCTTTACTTTAGAACTGCGTTATGGACGTGTCTTAATTATTTAAATATATTTTTTTTATTTTGTTTATTTACCTACTTAGCTTTTGAGCTAAGTAGGTAAATAAACAAAATAAAAATCGCTTAGTTAATTGATGTACTTAAGTAAAAACATTTTTTTAAGATTAAATTTAATTAATGTAATATCAGCAATGAATAAATAAATAAATAATGTCTGAGATGTTTTATTTAAAAAATGTTACATGAAAGTTAAGTAGGTAGGTAACTAACCTACTTATTAAAAAAAGTTAATAAAACGGATTAATTAGGTAGGTAAATACATACTTATCAATTTTAAGTAAGTAATTACTGAGCGACCGTAGCGAGCATAGCGTGTACTTATGCTTCAGCTTTGACAAAAATGCATTCGTTTAACTATAGGTATGTCCGAATTATGTTCGGATCTCTGTCTTCTTCTACAGGGGGGCTATTCTTACACGTGAGATGAGATGAGATTTTATCTTGGTCACTCTCACACCTATGACGTTTCAAACGAGAGCAACAAGGATGAAAAAAGGTGAGATGAGAATCTCAAATCTCCGAGTCGAAAGGGCCGATGTGGCCGAAGGGCCACAGGTCGCATTTCTCTTGAAATTTTGTGAGTAGGTTCAATAGTTACTTAGAGATTTTTAAGTTACTTTTTGGAAATTTTTAAAAATGGCGGACGTTTTATTTTTTTGGAAATAAAATCATATCTTCGCAATCTGCTCACAAAATTTCACGAAACGAGAATCGGTTGCGGAATGCGACCTATAGAGCAGGACAGACGTCGGCCGCGAGGTCTACAGCTCACAGAGCCCCTAGATTATTTAAAGACTACGTACACTTGCGTACTTAGTTCTCAAAAATATATGGAAAAAAAAATTGTTACATCAGGCAGAGTTTTCAGGACAATTTTCAGGAATTAAGAAAAAGTTTTTAAAAAACGCGAAACATAAAGTGGTCAGAGTAAACATTATATTTCGCGCAAAACGAAACATAAAAAAGTGAATGTGCAGTGCAATTTACTATTAGATAGGTAGGTATTAAATAATAAAAGCACTTTGTATCAGCTACAAACAGTGCGTTCGATTGACTCTAAGAATGTGGCCACAGAGATAATTACAATGAATGCGGCTTGCATTTGCAGTCATTGACTCCTTATCCTCACATAAATTTAAAAAAAACATTGGATGTCAGTTGTCTGTTTTTCTTAAATTATATTTGGTGTAGAAAAAGGGACAAAGGAATACCGATACCCATTGTTATTATTTTTTACTTACCTCTAAACAAAAATTACAACATAAAAATCCAAATACCTACCTATAGGTACTCGGAGAATCGAAGACAATTGCAATTAGGTAAGTATTTTAAATAGATACACGAAAGGTGAGTAGGTAACTTACTTTGACTTGATTCTGGATATTAGCTGCTGTTATCAAAGCAGCTTGCTTCTCCAAATTAACAATAGATCTCAGTCCAAATCTCACTAAAGAGACCGCCATTTTGAACACAACTCTATGCACTATCACCTCTTTTTACGAAAACTTTTTTCTATCTTTGTCAGTAGAGCATCTCCAAACGCGCCGCTTTCGAAAATGGAACGCGGAGAAGGGTCGAAAGTTTAACGTTTACTGATAAGTTGCAGCGAACGCGATGAACGAAGGACTGGTTTGAATTTAGAACGGCCATTTGGTTTTATTCGTAGCCTTCAGAGGGTGGAGGGGACTTGTTTTCGACCGCATACTAGACACATGTGTATGTTTGTTTGGGTGCATTGATAATGCAAGAATGCAACACTATCGTAAAAGCTTGCTTCATGCTGCAACTTGGCTACATATTACTTTTGTTTCAACCTTTAAAAAGAACAAGATTTCAGTTCAATACTTCTATTGAATAATAAACTAGGTAAGTGCTCTATTACTAAGTTCCTTCTACTACTAATTAAAAGTTTACTACAGTCATAGGCAGTAGTAGATGGTAATAGTAAGTTAATACTAGTTCATGCGAAAATGAGATCGACGCGATCCTCATCCTCATTGATCTCTATGTAAAGTACAGCCCTTTTTCCAGTTCAACTCATATCGAACTTAAATATTGTACTTAGTATGTACTTGTATTGTATTGTAGGTACCTACATGCCAGCAAAATGTCATGAAGATCGATCATATATGTTTTTTTAATTCTAACGACTGTTTTTAATGCATTATGCTAAAATACCAATGATTTGTTTAGAATAATAATGTATTGGGATGATTCTTAAACAAAAATACTATTCATTCTTGAATGATATTTAAAAAAAACGAATAATTATGTACTTAGGTACCTACCTGTAAACAAATAAAATATCTTTTAAAGGTAAGTAGGTATACATTTTCTAATACTCAACATCGCTGTCATCGGATTCCAATTCAGTAGGTATCCAAACTAGAAGTATTCAAAAACTCAAACTGAGTTTCCGGCAATTTTGTAAGTTCTTAAGTTTTCAGCGAAGAAACTCTGGCTTCTGACTTGAGGCTCGCAGCGAGCGCGCTTCAAAGGGTTCATACATTACATTAGACATACATTTCAATAAAGCGCCCCTGGCGGAAACGCTAAGGAACAAGGTTAAATGTATGGAGCCAAATAAAATGAAAAAAGTTTTTATTTACTATCAAAACTCGCGGTCTTAAGATCACCTTAAGATCTCTGCGGTCAGTGAGGTTTAATTGATGGAAATGACTCTTTATAAATTGAATAATCATGTACGAGTACATGAGCTACGTTTAGTGCTACACGTAGTCGAGAATCGATTTGGGTCAAACGAGTTCCACAATTAGTCACTCATGTTTACGAAAGATAAAAGTGCATTTTTATTTTGTTTTCCTTATTTACTTTAGTACCTACTTATTTACTTAATTTGTCAATTGATAAGTATCTGTAGCACGAGACCTACCATCTTCAATCTTTGTTTTCTGACTGACTGACTTTCACAAAACCAAATGTTTATGCGCTAACTTTTAAGTTTGTGCACTAAATTAAAATACCCGGGATTGCTAGAGGACCGAAGCCCAGTTGGCCGTCCCAAGTATAGTTAAAAAGGTGAAGTAGTTAAAGGTTCATACTTAAGTGTATCTTTGATACCTAAATTGAATGAAAACATTTTGACTTTGACTTTGGTCTCCGGGAATTTAAAGGTGGTAAGCCTGGTAAGGACATGCTCAGGACAGAGAAAAGTGGCGCTTCTTCGGGCGAGATTCGCAGACCGCACTTCGACTTTACTTTGGTGGAAAGTTCAACTTTCAATCAAAAATATGATTTATAGTCCTGTCAAGCTCTAAGGGCGAGATTCACAGACCGCACTTCGACTTTACTTTGGTGGAAAGTTCAACTTTCAATCAAAAATATGATTCATAGTCCTGTCAAGCTCTAAGGGCGAGATTCACAGACCGCACTTCGACTTTACTTTGGTGGAAAGTTCAACTTTCAATCAAAAATATGATTTATAGTCCTGTCAAGCTCTAAGGGCGAGATTCACAGACCGCACTTCGACTTTACTTTGGTGGAAAGTTCAACTTTCAATTAAAAATATGATTCATAGTCCTGTCAAGGTCTAGTATCGGAAGCGAGGACGCGGTCCGGGACGCTACGGTTACAAAGAAATTAAATCCATCAACATTGTAAGATTATCCTATTTATTTACAAAACCATTTTTCTTATATAAAATTGTAAATAAAATATGATCTTAAATACATTGGATCAAAATAATATTGAGTAAGTAATTTTTAATTTTTAATAGATCTTGAAAAATGTGTTTAATAAAACTAATAATAAATTGTAAGGTCGTTGGTACTTGGTTTTCATCACTATTTTTAAACCCCAGCGCAAATACAGGACTTTTAAGTGTGTTCCTGTTTGTGGCATCATAACTCCCAATCAGAAGGGATGGACCGATTTCGAGTTAGCTTTTTAAGTTAGGAAGCTTACTTGATCATCACTGTTCTTAGCTATGATTGCTTGAGATTTTTAAATGTCATTTATACTTGATGTAGAGCCAGCATTTTTGAGACCAATAAACCCAATTTATATATTATATACTTACCATATATACAAAAATACATATAACAAAAGGTTATATCTTATTACTGTATAACATGACATTCTGTACATACTAAATTTAAACTTTACAAATATGTAATTAGGTACATAGTCTTTTACATAATTATTATAGCATGCATCATACATAATTTGAAACTGACACCAGGGTTAACCACTCAGCCTAGACAAACTTAATAATTCGATATATAACTAGATTTCATTGGCTAGCTGACGTCAGCCATCACTGAATGTAACATATATACATACATACTAAACAACATACATAAATAGCAATAAGTAAATAATTTACAGAGCTCAAGTCAGTATCCGCGGGTAAGAGCTCTATCACACTAGCGATTTCAAAGCGACGCGTGGTCATCGCGATGACCCCCGAGTAAACCACAGATTACTATGTAGTTACACAGCATCTTGTAAAATAGAGGCGTCATCGCCGCGCCTTCGCCTCGCTTTGAAATCGCTAGTGTCATAAAGCACTAAATCAAAAGGCTGGCAACATTACCTTGTTGAATAGCAATGATAGAAAAACACCAGCTCTATTGGTCATTTGATCATCAGCCACTTTGACAGCTCATTGAAGAGCTACCATGTGGTTGGACTCCACCCATACATACATACATACATTAACCAAATTCTCTACTTTACGGGCAGTTCTGTAAATTTTCAAACTTCCCATACACTTGTATATCTTAATTTAGATATCTTAATTTCAGTAGTTTATACAGTTCTATGCTTTCTTATACTCGATCCTCTCCACTTTGACCTCGTCACCGAGGAGTTTGTAGACGTAGGTGACGACCGTTGAGCTTTGGATGTCCATCAGAACAAATGAAGGAGTGGCGTTTCTGTAAGAATGAAGAAATAAAATTAATTACCTGCTTTCGTGAAAGAGCTGTTAAAATCTTAGCTACTTACTTCAAATTCAAATTCAAAATGTTTTAATGCAGAAACAAGGGTTGGTATAGATTATAATTTAACCATGTTTGGTCTCGCCATGCTCTAGCACCAAGCATGCATTTTTTTTATAAATTGATTATAATTAAGTATACATATTACATTACATTATTACCTACATTCATTCAATAACGTAGTAAAAAAATACTTTAAAATTATTACATCATAACAACATGTCATTTAGGAATTCATTGACGGAATATTAAGGTTTGTTGAGTAATAAAGCCTAAATTTGAAAATGTCAATATTATTTATTTCCTTCATACTTCGCGGTAGTTTATTGTAGATTAACTAGGTTAATAAATAAAGAAATAACTTTTTGCTTTACAAAGTCAGTTATAACTTACTAGCTGCGCCCCGCGGTTTCCCCCGCGTAACTTAAAAAGTATCCTATGTGCTATTCTAGACTATAATCTATCTCTGTGCCAAATTTCATCCAGATCAGTTCAGAAGTTCTGGCGTAAAAGAGTAACAAACATCCATCCATCCATTCTTACAAACTTTCGCGATTATAATATTAGTAGGATGTATAATTCTTTCCTAGTTTTACCAACAATGCTTACTTTTCGCAATCATAAATTGCTTTTGGTACTAAACATAAAGCTCTGTCACACTAGCGACTTGCGAGCGAATTAAAAGCGTGGCGATTGCGCGGCGTGATCGCCACGATTTGCAACGAGCGTATCGCGAATGGCGCCGTGAATTTGACTAGATGCTGCTGTAATTATTTTGTATTATTATTAACCCTTTTCTTAATTGCCGATTCTAAAAGTAGGTATTACATCTTATTCAAATACATCGAATTTCCCAGTTTAGTAGTTAGCGTGTCCTGTGACACATAGGCCTCTTCCGGCTATTTCCATTCTTCACGATTTTTTTAATAAGCGGTACATCGCCACGCGCTTGTTGCATTGCGAGCTCGCGGCGATTACGCCGCCCAATCGCCTTGCTTTGAAACGGCTCGCAAATCGCTAGTGGGATAGACCTGAAGACCTCTCAAACTTACCTTCCTTACTCAAATTACTTTATTACTTTTGAATAATATTATACTTATTTTTAGCACTCTCACCTATATAAAGGACTGTACGCTCCAGTTGCAGACCCCGGGTTGATATAGAACTTGTTCTCATGCTCATAGGCTTCAAATCTGTGTGTGTGTCCTGATATGAGGATATCAACATCCAATTGTCTCTGGACTAAAGCGAGGGACTCCTCATCGCCCCATGGAACTACTTGGTGGCCATGGATGAGGCCGATGCGGAACTGACCGACGGTAATCACTTTCTGGTCTGGGTAGGTTGAGTTCTGGAAATATTTAAATTTAAATTAAATTAAAAAAATATTTGCACAGTGTGTGGGGGCAAGGAATGCGCTGAGTTGCAGTTCGGAATAGAGGCGCGGAGCTGGCGTCGAATGTCGGCGGCCACCCGCGCCCGCGCGCTTCCTTCCGCCCGCAGTCATCCTCCACACGCCGCACCGAATGTAACATTTCTTGGAGGATTAAATATACTCATAATCGTATTTCCATTGTATTAATTCAACCCGCTAAAGTGAACTGAGTTAAGTTTAGACATTTACCGGAACCCACACCATAGGTACCGACACCTAACTCCTACACACGGGCACGGGTTTTGACACAGTGGCAAGCATTATGGGTCAACTAGATTGTCAAGAGCCCAAGTACCTAGCAGACACTACTGTACTTCCTAACTAATATAAAGGTGTCAAAATCAGGTCAGTTTTCAAGAATAAGTCTGTTTGAGACTTGTTTTGAGATTAGAGCCCATAATGTGACATTTTTTTTTTGAATGAATAGAATAGAATATTTTTATTGCCTAAACTGTGTAGGTACAAAAAGTGTTCTTAATTTAAGGTTCAGAGTTTTAAGTTTGCCCATCGCGGGCGTGCAATATGAGGCTATTAATACCTAACTATGTTTATTTTATTTATTTACATTAGGGTTCACATTTCAAATTTAACCAGCCTAATCCTAATGAATGGGCCTATGTTCGACCACTACACACCTGGTGGAAAGTGATGATGTGGTCTGAGATGAAGCATGGTTGGCCATGAGGTGACATTTTACTGTGATGACTTTTAGGTTCAGCTACTGAGGTAGCAAGACTATGATACAAATCGTCGCCACACAGGCTGCATCTAACAATCATCGCAATATGAATGTCGAGGTGTGGGCCTAGGTATTTCCCGTTCTCAGCATATTTCACAAATTTTTCTTACCTCGTCAAAGTCACCCCTAACAACATGAACATCACTGGCCAGTGTCTTCAAGTAATCATAGGACTCCTTCGTACAAAGGTTGCCAGTACATAGTATGTGCTGGATCCGACCTGGTAGCAGCAGTTTCTTGAACTTCAGAGGCAGGCTGCTGCAGCGATGAGGAATGTGCAAGTCGCCCAACACTAGGACCAGCTGGAAAGGGTTTACATTGCTTTCATTGCAGGCTTTGGTTAACAATATTTATGCTCTTAATAAGTCGTTTGAATGTATTGTTCGGTGTTCAGAAGACAGGTCATTTGAGAAAACACTGAAGTGTCTAAAAGTGGGTGTATTGGTAGCGTTTTCGACTTTCAAATGGAACTTTAAAATTTGTTATTTACCATTGTGGCGGCAGACGAATGTATTCAATTACAACGATGATATCGGTTAGTTTTTCTTCCTTTTTGAGGAATTAATCGGTAGGTAATTTGTGTATAAATTAAATTATCTTCAAGAACTCAAACCTGCCTGCGGTGCGGCAGAGCGAAATATTTATTAATTCAGCTAGAGCAAGATAGATAAATGAAGATTGTACCAGAAAAAACGAGATAGTAAATAGTTAACGTCGACATGACAGTTCCGTTTAATGTCAATGTCTAGAAATGGTCCAAACAAGGAGTAGTGCATAATACACTTTTAGCATGATGAACGTTCACAATTTGGCTTCGCATGGTTTATAATAGTAACCCCCTTGTCAACCACCATCCATTCATTTGATGGTCTGTCGCCATTTGTGTCTCACAGCAACGTGATAATAATAGAGCCATATTACGTAAGATTTAATTCATTCTTTGTTTTGATATAAATTATGCTAAAAATCTAAAAAAATTGCAACATTTGTGTGAAAAAGATAAAAAATTGTCTATGTATTGTAGTGCTGCCATACACTAGCACTAAATTACCGTTTCACACGCGTACCGTGATAAAAAAATACAAGGTCTACTGCCAGTCGACTACGCCACTCGTCATCATTATCTTATCTCTCGAACTCTTTGTTATTAAATTACATGTTCCGGTCTTCACACGTGTAAAAGATCTTGTCTTGGTAGTGTCACTACTGACACTACTGACAGGTGTCACTACTGACAGGTTTACTAATAGGTACTATAGTAAATTCATATTCCGATTATATACTACTAATGCACTACACATAAGTAGTACTCGATTGAGCGAGTGTTAGCGAGCGAAGCGTCTCTGCTTTAGGTTCGACAAAATGCTTTCGTATGTCCGAATTCTGTTTGGATCTCTATCTGGATCTTTGTTTTCCTCTACAGGTTGCATTTCTGAACCGATTCTCTTGATAAGAGCAGGTTCGTTAATTATTTAGTTTTTTTTTTGTCGAGTCAGTTTTTAGATTTTTTTTTTCTTAAAAGCAGGAGATTTTTGAAAAAAAAAACTGTAATTATCGAATTTGCTCACAAAACTTCAACAGAGTAAAACAAACGTTGGCTGCCGTCTACAGCTCACAGAGCCACTCGTAGTAGTACTTGTAACAAGGGCAGTCATACATGCTCGTGATAAAAGTATTACCGATATTAATTTATCCCCAGTATTAGCACTGGACTATTTTTCTTTTTTCTATTTTACAGATAAATCTAGCAAATATGTGCCTAATGCATTTGATATTAATGGACCATTATACCTACTTGTTTACGTAAATTAACCGATAAACGGTTAGACGTAATTTTAGTGAATTTTTAGTAACTGGTGCATTACTGTTCAATTTCTCTACAAAATACCAACATAATCTTGTCGACCTATTGGTAAAACCGGATGTATTATTAATTTCCTAGCCAATATTTGTTAATTTTATTACGTACCTACTGATATATTATAAATTTACATCCACTCAGAAAGCAAACGTTTACGCAAAAATTTAGGAAGGTGAGTACTTAATACAATTTTATTAGATTCACTAACACATATAATTGATGACTAAAACTCTTATGAAAACTTTATACCTGCTAACAAAAACTCTACTTGATTTAGTATTATGTTTGCTGCTAATTGTCAACAAACATTTTTTTCTCATTTAAAACATCAGCAGCCTTTTTGAATCCTCACGCAAAAAACCAACCAGCCTGTCTTACTGATATGAGGTTCCACATTGTGCAGTAGCACTTCTTTGCTTCAACAGTATCCCTTGATTTGAACCCACGCGTGGTAAGTTTTTTTGCTTCTATTGTGGGAAATATTTCAGTTTGGCAACATTATTCAGCATACTGTGGTAGTTTGTGAATTCATGCTCTATTTTTGTCTATGAATCAGGTGTGGAAAAAGAAAAATTAAAATTTCATGGTGTTGTGGGTGACACATATACGTAGAAAAAAATTAGTGTAAGCTGTTAAACACATTGGCACCAACTGCAGGGAAATGGAATCAATGGAATATGAGCTTGCTAGGAATCTCACTCTGTTGTTCTTCGTGGAACGCCTGCTCGACAAAGGCGAGCCGCGCACGTTACACGACCTTTCCTGCCAGTTTGGTGCCAAGGGATTCACGAAGGAGATGCGACAGATCGCTGGCGGGTCTCAGTCGGGCTTGAAGAAGTTCCTGGCTCAGTACCCGGCGTTGTTCAACATAGACGGGGACTATGTCGATATCAACACGTTCCAGAAGCACACGAGCGGGGCGGGCGCCTCTTCCAACAACGACTACATCGAGGAAGCGAAAGAATACTTCGCGAGTAAGATGATCCAGTACGGCGAGGGAACAGAGGTGCCCATCAAGAGCCTGCTCGGGCATCGCAGCCAGGCCTCCCCGCAGGTGCGTCACATCTCCGGACAACGCATCAAGGAGTTCAAGGACTTCCTCCTGAAGCATCCCGATACCTTCCAGATCATCGATGACAATGTCGTTCTAGTCAGTGAGAATCACACGAGAGGTAATGCACACACCAACTCTGAACAATTCCACAACCTACCCGTAGCCAATATAAACACAGACACTGCCCAGCAGTTGCTTGACTATGTTGCTCAGTGTATAGAGGCCAAAGGACCCGTGATGGTCGATCAACTCTTCCACTTGATCATATCACGCTTCCCACAAGAGTATTGGTACCAAATGTTCAAATCGCCTGCTGACTTGAGCGCTTTCCTGAAAATATTTTCCGACAGTTTTCATGTACAAGCGAACTTGGTCACACTTATAAGCAAACCAAAAATACCTGTTATGTATCTTAATGCAAAATCTAATAAAATTAAGACTGACACACCAAAGCCTGTGGCTGAAGAAAAGCCTGAGTCCCCAGAACCAATTCCCATTGAGAGTCCCACTCCTTCAGATGGCAACATGAGTCCCGCAAACAGAATACTCAGCCCTATTGAATCTCCCCGTGGTCCCCAAGCGAACATTGCTAATCAAACACTGAAACAGAGGATCAATTCGATTGTCATAAAGAATTTAGCGGAAAACATGGTCAGAGACAGAGTGAACAATCATTTAAATGCCAGGAGCTCTGAGGAGACGAATGGCACCCCTAGTCTGAGAAACAATGTGATGGGAGAGGCCTGGAGACAAAAAGTTCTTCAATGCACCACTGTCATAGCTAATGTAAGAGAATGTGCCGCACTCATTGAAAGTATTATGCTTCCAAAACGCAACTCTAAAAGCATAGTTTCTTTTGACTGTGAAGGTATAAACCTTGGGCTCAAAGGAATTTTGACTTTGTGTCAAATAGCTACAATGAATGGAGAAGTATACATATTAGATATACTGGCATGCCCTGGAATGTTAGTTGAAGGCAAAATAAAGGAGCTGTTAGAAAGCGAAAGTGTTGTAAAAATAATTCATGACTGCAGAAATGATTCAGTCAACCTGCATAATCAATTCGAAATTGTCCTAAAGAATGTGTTTGATACACAGGCAGCTCATGCTGTGTTGCAGTTGCAACAGCAAGGAGTTCCCGTTTACAAAGTGAAAAACCTCAGTCTGAATGCATTATGTGAGCTCTACAACGCTCCAATGAATCCTATGAAGGAACAGTTAAAAAACGTTTACCGCAGAGACCAGCGTTACTGGGCGAGGAGACCTCTCTCAAAAGATATGATAATTTATGCAGCTTCCGATGTTCTATCTCTGGTAAACCCAGCGATTTATGCCTACATGTCTACCAACATATATTCCCAAAACCAGCAGCTATTTGAAGAATTGAGCAATGAACAGGTGTTCATGCACATACAACCCACTGAAGTGAAACTTCGAAAACGGCAAAGGAAAATAAACACCGAAGTGGGAGAACTTAAACTGAAGCTAGCAGAGTCAACAAAGAACATTGTGCTAAGCAACAGGGAGATCAGATTACTGAGATATTTAGAGCTCACTGAAGATGAAAAGGAAAAGCTAAAAGGCTGTCACAAAATTTCAAAGAAGCTGGAGAAACTGGAGGCTATTGGCCAAGACAAGGACTCGGATTCTGATGATGACGAAAAAGAAAATGAGATGGCTAGTCTCGAGTCAAACCCCTCTGACCCGATTTCGTCTCCTCACTCTACACAGCCTCCTAGCTTGACTGAGTCAATGCAGATGATGGACGAAATTCTATCAGATACAAACATGGATAAAGTGGAAAAGATCAATCGGCTCGAAGCAATTTTGTCGGCCGTCGCGCCGCTCAGCGGAGAATTAGAAGATAAGTTCTCACAGACAATGGAACAAACTCTGCCTCTGCTCAAAAACAAAGATTGGTCCAATCTGAGCCAAATTTTGAACATTGGAGAGCCCGACAGAAAGAACTGCTCCTGCAGATGCCATAATAACTCTTATGGTGACGTCCAATGCAATGATCTCAACGACGCCAAGAAAACTGAAGTTGGTTCGCAAACCCTTAGCACGGGGGACATCGTGATTACGAGAATCCATTTTAGGGAAGAGGACAAAGTGAACGAGCGAATTCTCGACGCGACCCCGTCTAGCAAAAGGTTGGGGATCAACAACATGTCTTGATGACACTGCATAATTTATACAGCTTCCACACACTCGGTCGCGGCTCATCGACTCCGGGACTCTTCATATTGTGATCCATTTCTACTTAGTTTAGTTTTATCAGCCCCTACACTAATCAATTATTACTGTGCTAGATGCGGGGGTCCGATACCGGTGCAATTATGCGAAATAGAATAAATTAAGTGTGCTGTGAGGTCGTGCATTGCCAAGTTTACTAGCGCCTACGCTATTTGCTCATTTGAGCGGAGACGGCGCGTACACTCGTATAAATGCAATATTAATTCGCATAATAGAAACGGCTACTTAATTCCTTCATCTGGAATTGACAGTATTTGCTGTTGATTGTATCCTAGTAATAATTTTTATTTATTTTGGCTATTGCCTGTTAAGTATCAGAGACTTTTGTGATAGATTTCAGGGCCTACGTTTTTCTCAAGCTATGAATTGTAAATAAGATAAATCTTTAATCTACTTGTAATCTTTCCAGTTCAAATCACGATAATGTTCGAGTGTTTTTCCGATAGGCGGTAGTAAGGAAATGTATATACCTACTTATTTATTTGAACAGTAAACTTAGACAGGAGCAATATTTGCTCCTAAACTATATTCAAGAAGGGCAATAATAGGTGTATACAAGAAAAAGTTTTTATTGTAAAATATTTATCAGAAAATGTTTAGATTTAAATATTTTAATCATTGTTTAAAAATATATTAAAATGGTTAAGGGTTAGAGATATCTAATGAGATTTTTTACACTGTAGTGCGAAGTGGTGCTTGAAAAAAAAATGTTGTTTGCATTAGTTAAAATCACGCCTAACTCTTTTATTGTAAAACTCGTAGACTGTCTATCCTCAATTAACATTTGTGATGATAACCAGGAGGTTGTAACATTATTGTTTAAGGATAAAACAGATCGTTTGTGCCTTTGAGTCATATCCGACGAATGCCTTTAAGATGTGAAGTAGTAGAGGTTTTTATACATATTTATGTGGTAGAGAACAACACATTTAGAAAGTTTATTGTTTATCACAGTAGGTTAAAGTTTATACTGAAAATTTATCACTAGAACTAACATTACCTCTTCTATTAACTGAATACTGACAGTGTTAAAAAATTTACTCGTGTTACTTCTAAGCATGTTGAAATCATTCGAATAGTTTATTTTTGTGTTAATATTAGGTTGTTTGATCAACTGATCATATTTAGCAGGAAGCCAGACAGAAAAGACGTAAGACGGGACGCAGACGCGGCGTCACTTCAATACTTTCATACGAAATGCATAGAAGAGACGCAACATAATTTATTATTATAAAGAAGAGACGGCGTGAAGGCGACGCTTCTCGATTCGTATGAAGGAGCCGTTCCGTTCCGTCTGTCTCGTCCTCGTCCTCCGTCTTTTCTGTCTGACCGGCGCCTTAGGACTTTAGTCTTTACTTGTATTTTTGCTTTTGCTTCCAGCAAGAAATCATTGCTTTGTTAGATACCTCTTTTTCGTTTTTTTTTTTACGTATTATTTATCAGTATTGTACTACCTACTTTTTTGTTTTACACAAGCTATGTAAATCAAATAGCACTGTTACTTATTTAAATTTATGTAAATGCAACGGTAATAGAACTCGATTTTTGAGGGACCTAAAGATTGTTGCGTAAAATCTTAACTTTTTTATATCTAACTAAATTATACATGTCTAAATCAAAATTATACACTTGTTTATTGAAATAGTAAAAGCAATATTTAGAGTCGAAATTAATTCCTACAATGTACTTTTTGGCCATATCACATAGCATAATAATTTCTTGTAAGATTAATTATGTGCCTTACTTTAGCACAGCGATACTTGGTTTTAACATTGTAGTGCCACTACTAGGTATTTTATTGTTTAAGAAGCATTTTTGTAGTCAGATTTAAGCATAACTGCATTCTGTTATTTTTTAGCATAACTGCCCTCAATAATACTTAGATTGTAATCGGACGAGTTGCTTGCAAGACGTTTAATATTTGTACTTTGGCGATGAGTCCGACGTAATTTGCGCATCGTTTATGTTTATTAAAAATAAAAGTTTAAAAATTATGCATATCTTTTATGGTTGTATCCAAAACATTGGTCCCTTGAGATCTTCTGATCAAATTTAGGGGAGATGCGGTACGAAAACCTTAAAATTGACCAAATGGTAGTCACAAATAAATGCAACCAGGCGATACAGTGATAATTAATGTTGTCTCGTACTCGCTATTGTCTCTACCTTTGTTATTGATACAAGTTTAGTAATTTAATAAAACGGAGCTGTGTAGTCTCCGTTTGCTACATGCTGTGTAGGTAGTAGAAATTAGACTCGTGCCGCTTCTTCCTAATTGTTTCGATGCTTGAGATAATGTATTTTGTAGGTACCTACTCTGTGTGATAAAAGATAGGATTTAGAAAAGCAAATAATGCTGGTCGTGCAGTGATTTAGATAAGTTAAAGCGAGCCATTCATTTAGGTATAGAGGAATAGAATCTTCAGTCAGATAACGAAGAATTAGTTAATAAATCCCTCGGATGCAATCAGCACTGCATATTGTGCAGGTAAGCAGACAAAAAGTTAATAAAACTATTCTCTGCATATTCCATGATTGTAAAAACTTCTAAATCTATAAATAATAAAGCAGGTAGGCAGGTCTTGTTTTGTTAGGACCATTTTTCTTGAGGCGATTTTATCTAAGCAGGTAGGTACCTACCTATATTTATCTACCCGCCCGCGCTCGAAAAATATTTGAATATTGCGTCATCGTCATCATTACAATACTGCCTAATAAAATACAGCCTGTACCTACATACGAATAAAATAGTAGTTGTAGATACTTACTATACTAAGTACTAACTTGGTGCATAAAAATATTAGGTACTTACTTAACCTAGTTTAGGTACGGTTAGTTTACCTACCTTCGCAGTGCTATTCACAATCATTCGGAAACGTTTCCGTTCGTATTCCAAATATTTTAACCTCAAATTATTCGAGATAGCATAGGCATAAGCAAAACAAATCTGTTTGTTTTGAT
Source organism: Peribatodes rhomboidaria (assembly GCA_911728515.1). NCBI lineage: Eukaryota > Metazoa > Arthropoda > Insecta > Lepidoptera > Geometridae > Peribatodes > Peribatodes rhomboidaria. The sequence goes on along the minus strand of OU452187.1, from coordinate 13,400,083 downwards.
TTCGCATTTAATTTTGCATTCGAAAAAAACAGTGTAAAAACCTAAGTGGACACCGTGAAATTGTAAAATTTGTTGCTATAATAAATTTGAAGTCTTTATTATACAATCATGAACGTAGAAAAAAACTTTGTTTCTACGTTCATATATACAATAAATATTTCTTTATCTCGTTTCATTTAAAATCAGCGTTTGATAAAAATCCGTCTAGTATAGTACCTAGCTCTTTGTTGATCATATTTTTTTCTGTTTCTATCTACGCATAATGTTCGATTTGTTTACTTACCTATTAGGTAATACCACATTCCACAATACCGCCGCCGTCTCATAAAACGATGTCTAAGTATACCTAAATAAAAAGATACCCGTCTAGATCCACAGTAGAGGAGCGTTCAAACTAAGCTTCATTAGTGCATCATACTAATAATAAAATATTATAAATGTGAAAGTTTGGATGGATCGATGGATATTTTTCAATCATGCCAGAACGGCTGAACGGATCTGGATGAAATTTAGCACAGAGATAGATAGTCTGGAATATTATTATATTTACGAAACTTGGGAAACTTTTTAAACTCTGTCTGCTGAAACCGTGTGCTGTAGTTATATCGCATAGCATTAGGTATTATAGGTATTTATCAAGTTTTATAGCGTAGTCTGAATGAACATTCTTAGGGAAACCAGACAACGCATGTCCAATACCTATCAATGCTACTTGCTTGCATAATCGCAGAATAAATAATAGTGCCTATTAGATCAACAGAATCTACCTACTTATTAATATTCTTGCGTCTCTGTTCACCTACCTAGCTTATTATTCAATGAGTAAGTAGAAAGTGATTCGACGACCACATTGTCTACACATTTGTAACAATTATAGTACACAATAATATGTTCGTGTTTGTGACAGCCTCGGTGAACGAAGGACAGCCTACATAACTTACCTTAGCTATTTAGAGCCTAGAGTAGGTATACATGCCTAGTTTCCTACGTATGTAGGTAGGTGAGAACCATAAAAAAAAAAATTTTGGTAGGTACCTAGGTATGTGCTTAAAACGGACAATAATAATATGTTGACTTCTATTGTAACTAGCTACATAGTTAAGACGTGGTGGACTAATGACCTTTATCGGTTTGATATTGTGCACGAGTGTGGTCAAATTAAACAAACGAAAACTTGACTTTTCAAATTCTCTACAAAACTCCACTCCACTCCAAAAGCTTTAGTAAATAATCCACGACTTAACTGAAATGGGGAAAGGAATAAGTTCATCATCACCAATCACCATCATCCTAGATTTTCGACTATTACTAAATGACACGCACACGGATGACTAGGTCGTATGACTTAATGGTTATAACCTGCCCAATGGGCGAAATCTAAAAAATCAGTTTGACAGCGTCAAACTGTCAAAGGAAAGGAAATTTAAATTTCAAAACAACGGCTGCGGTGCGACTGAAATGAAATGAAAAAGTTTCGAAGTTGCGAAGTTTTCTCAGAACAACTTTAGGTGATTTTAAAATGTTGGACGATATCGATATATTCACCAATGAAATAAATCTAACGAAGCCATCTTTCAAGAACTTGCTAAAGAAGTTGGTACATGATGCTCCTTCGACCCCCAATACGTGCAACTATGAAAGTAAGTAACATTAATTAACATACGATTTCACATGTTTGATCTATTCTGAGAGTTTTTGAACATTTCTTGTTTTGAGCAATTAGTTATATAGGTAATTCGTGATGTATTTCTTTTTCAGGTGGCAGAAAACTCTTGGCTGAAGAGTGCTTATCTGAAAATGACGAAGCTCAGTGCGCCTTCCATTTTAGCGAAGCAGTTTCAGCGTCAATTCGTACTACTGCCATTTATAGGGAAGAACAGCGAGAACTAGCTGGTAAGACTAAACATTATAAGAATACTAAGGGCTATATTCTAAAACGACGCGTCATGAATCTTGAAAAAAAACTAGTTAAGTAAACTTTACTATAAGTACTTAAAATAAAACTATTAAGTAGATAGTTAGTATCATTGGTACTTAATAAGTCATGTTACTGAAACCTCCTTTATTACACTATCACATCACACACTTCTTGAGCTAGTAAGGCTTAAAAAAAGTTCTGGTGATATTCCATTCACATCATTATAATTATGCGAAAGTTTAGATAAATATTTGTTACTCAATCACACCACAACAGCTAAAGAGATCTGCATGAAAATTGGCACTGAGATAGATTGTAGCATGGAATAGCACTTAGGATAATTTTTAACAGCAGGTAAAATAATCTTTAAGTCCGGAGTGTGAGAGTGTCCAGAGTGTATTTTGTGTGAGAAAGCGGCAGTTTATGAGAACTTATAATGTGTGTATCTCAATTTCAGCAGATAAATTGAAGAAAATATCCATTTTCATTAAACCTGATCAAGAAATTATTGATGCAAATCCAATGTGAGTAGGTACAAATATTACAATTATTATTTGAGTTAATAATAAAAACTTCTTTCTGTGTACTTACGTAGCCTAACAATCCTGATGACAGTTAGCAAGGAATACAAGAAGACACAAATCAATAAGACAAACACACTACCTATGTTTAAAATGTCCCGAATTTATTATTATTTCTTATTTTAATAGAGTGAGAATAGTGAGATACATATTTTTTGCTTTCAGTTCAAAAGAAGACAAAAGTCTGCTAGATCTCCTACTAAATGGTGCAGATGATATGACAATGATTACAGATCGCATGAAAAAGTGCCAGATAAATCAAGAGGAACCATTACATAGGAGATACTTAAAGTTTACCAAAGAAAATAATATAGAGAACTTTAATAAAATATTGAAGGAGCTCCCTAAAGGTAAACAATCTGTTTAGATGACAATTTGAATGAACACTTATCTACAGTCCATACTACAGGGTTATCAGAAAAGGGTGTACTAAGCCATAACTTTCACCATGGGGCCAACCGTAGAATTAAGAAATGGGAACAACTGTTTTTTTTTGCTATTTCAGCGTTGGCTCTGCAATAAAAGTTGTAGCATAGTGCTGCATTTAATGCTTAATTATTAACAGAAAGTTATTAATGATTCTGAATTTTTTTAATGTTTTGATACTTAGCATGTTGCTGAAATTTTAGTCATGATTTGCAAATCGTGCCAAATTTCAAGTTGAAACGAATGATTTGTCTAATGTTACTTGCACCATCCTACACCAAAAATGCTAATTATGTTACTATGTTAAACTATCCTTACAGAATGGACAGTAGTACAACTTACTGCACCGTACAACCCAAATGACAATTTCAAGAAACTGACCGAGTACCAGACAGAAATAGACTCGATATATCTCAGTGTGTTCACTAATGATTATATAGACGAATGTGGACCATTCACAGTAAATATACCTGCAAATGTTACTAAAGGTGGGTACAGGTTTTATGTAGGTAGCAGTAGTCAATCTAGGGGAAGAGCAGTAGCGGATCCTGGGGGAGAGCTAAGGGCTTCTAGACCCTCATAACAAACATTTGGCTATGTTACTCGTAAGTGGATCCAGGATTGGTTTAGAAGGGACTTCTTCACGCTCAACAGACAAACACTCACGATCGACAGATTTGGATAAAATTCGTAGCGAATATAGTTTAGGCTCTGGAGTAATGCATAGGCTACTTTTCAATCGCGGCTAAAACCGCAGGGCGTAGCTAGTAATGTTTTTATTTTCTTTAGCATGAATAAAAAAAATTGTGTAATTATTATCATATCAAGTTATGATTTTTCAGATGGGATAAAGCCATTATTTGTGGAACTTTACTCTATTCTGGAAGAAAATTATAAAATCCTCGAAAGGGCACAGTTCCTGAACAACAAGAAGCTGGTGAAAAACTACTGGGACAGCCGCGAGGAAGTCGATCTGAGGATGAAGGTAAGGCGCTGGCCAGGCATAAAAGATGGAAGACAAGGGGGTTGGGGAGGGGAGCTTGAGCCCCTCAGCAACCTAATTGTGCTTTTTATTTATTGCAGAGTGTAATTAACGTGATGGATAAGCAGTGGCTGGGAGGCTGGGGCAGCTTACTCACAGGTCGGTTAATTGACCAGACGCTAAAACAGAAGGTTGTGAAGGCGGTTGACGACGCTATCGCTGATTGGGGGTAACTAGATGCTATAATCATACTAATCCTAACCAATATTATACGTGCCAATAGGAAGTTAGTTCGTTTGTTTGTTACGCTTTCACGCCTTGAACACTCAACCGATCATTATAAAAAACAGAAGAAGGACGAGGTATCTTTCGTCTCGAAATAAAATTACGGTTCCTGTAGGACTGCGGGTGACACCACGGGGCGTATCTAGTACTACATAATTGCTAAAGTGAAAACTTGTGACTTTATCTAAGTGTTAGTTTGTTATTTTTTCACGCTGAAACAAATAAACGTCAAAATGAAAAATCTAGATTCTAGCCCATGTCCATAAATGAAGAGGACGCGCGGAAGCGGCGCAGCGCATCAATGTTTTCTTTATAAATGGATGGGAGTCGCGGCTGACTCACTTCGAGGGGCGAGACGCGAGCACTTCGACTCCGCCGCCATTTTATCATTTAGTTTCACATTGTATGAATTGGAATGTGAGTTGGGAGCATAGCCACCCGCGCCTCGACTCCAGTTAGTAAGCGTAAAACCGAAGTCGCTGAGACGTCAACTCGACGGTTGCTCGACTCCCGAATGACCCACGCGCCTTACACAACGGGCTACATAAAAATAGCCGATGTATTAGATAGTATTGATACATTTATCTGCAGCAACCTCATCAATTATTATTTTTTGGAAAACAACAAATCATAATCTAATCTTATCATCATTATCCGCTTTCAGATTCATCAAATTGACAAACAAACAAAAAATACTGCTCTACAACCTCATAGAAAGCTGTTCCAACATGTCTTCTCAACAAATAAAACCGTGCATCAGGAAAATACTCACAGAAAATGGCAACATTGACGACATACGTCAAGTTTTAAACCCTTGTTCAAACTGTAGCAAGGAGTTTAAACTCGTAAACGAGCTTTGCTTGACCTGCCTGTCAAGCTGCTTTGAGAAGCTGCATCGTTTTAGCTTGACGGATGGTATTAGAGCGTTCTCGCAAGTGGTAACACTGATCAGAGATGGCGACGAATTTGTGGCGTTGAAAAGGGCGGAAAGGCATCCTGTTATATTGATAGTAGATGAAGTGAGTATGATAAGGCAATGCTATCATTATAATTATTAGGTTCTTAATAGGTCAGGAAAGTTAAAGCTACTTTCGGTTAAATATTTTTAAGGTGACCTTTAATGTCAAGTGCATTATTATTTTCCCATGTGTAGAATCACTAATTTAAAAAGAAAAAAGTTAAACCACAAAGCGCATCTCCTCATTTAAGTCCGTTATGATTTTCTAAAACGTTTTATGTTCAACACAACATCATCTTCGAAATGTTTCAGATTAGTTGGAAGCGAATAAAACTAGATGGCGCTTTATATATCTCCCTACAATCGGAACGATGTAGTCCGCTGACCCACACAAAGTAGTTGTTTCTCATGAATTTGTCATTATTTTCCTCAGACGCTAGACACATTCCCGTGGGAAACCCTGCCTATATTGAACCACCATCCAGTGTCGAGGATCGAGAATGTCCACTTTTTATACTACATGTACAAGCAACACGAGAGTGACGTAATCGACGGATACTTCACCACTAAAGGCCATGACGGACGATATGTTATTAATCCAGGTTAGTATAGATTTAAGGCTGGAGCACACCAAACGTGTGCAAGTGCAAACAGGTGCAGTCCGTGTTCATTCCGGTCTGGTTTGCGAGGACCAGTAAAGTATGAAATTCTGTGAAAGACGTCATACCGAAAGCAGTCCGTTTCCAGTCCGTCACAGTAGCTGCGTGAGGGGCGCACTGCCTTGACGGCAGTCGTACCTTGCCTTACGGACTTGACAACGACAAACGGACTGCGGCTAGATTTGATGTGATTCCACTCTAACTAGTAGCATCTAGCGGTTGCACCCGTTATGCTACAGGTAAAGTTGTATCTTCGATACCAGTAAAGACATTTTGACTGACTTTTCCTTTAGTGGTACAGCTCACTGCTCAGCGTCTTGATGTTCTCGACCGGTAATTTTCCTGTCAGCTTGACGCCATTTAAGGCGATCAGCAACCTCATGCATGGCACAACTCAATTTACTCATTTTGGTGTCAACCTGCTTAGACACTTATTATGAGCTTTTCAAGATTCAAGAGACAAGATTCAAGATTGTCCGCCGGATTATCTATTGGCATCTATATTTTGTGGATTTCCAGAGAAGAACCTGTCCCGCATGGAGCACCGCATGCGCTCGTTCGTGCAGTACTGGAGCCCGGCCTGGACCGGCACCGTGGCCGAGCCGCCGCCGCCCGACGTCTTCATACAATACCTCACCAGCGCTGATATATTTCTGTGAGTTCCACTAACTTCTATTTACAGCTGCAAGACATAAGAAAATATAGCTTGAGAGTTAAGGAAATATGGGGGCCGCCGTTCGCAACAAACTCCTCCAATACCAGGTGTCATAAGAGCCGACAGAGGTATTTACACAAATTCATTTATTTTAAATGACATAGATTCATATTATCATGAAATAAAACAGTCAGTCTTATTCCTACATATTAACATTTTTAAAGTAGAAGTAGTTCACTAAAATTCAGCCCACTGCTAAAAATTACACGGGATACACAGTGACAACGTGTAATTTGCAACAGTAAGCTATGTAGGGACAGTCCAGCCTGCCGGCGAGCGCGGCCAGCGTGCTGTTAGGACTCCTTCACGAGGAAGGGTATTTGATCAGAGAAGGAAAACTTGGGATATACCCGGAATGGCACGAGTCAGGTCCTGCAACCGACCCGGCACCACACGTAGTGACTCTACACTCCTGTGGGTCCTGCCGGTTAGGTCGAGAGGTTGACGCAGGTCCTGGGCATGCCTGCGTTACCTAAATTGCATCCCAGGCGATGTAGCGTCCGTGGAAAGGTCACTTCACCCATTACAGCTTGTTGAGTAGAAGATAAGGGGAGTGGCAGTGACCGGTTATAAGCCCGCGCCGATAGGCGAAGGTGCGAAGGTCACTCTCGACAACGGGAGGGTCCATTGTAGGCCCATTGACACGTTACCGTCCGCTTCAATCCGGCAGCCGGTGCTGTCTTCTCTTCTTTGGGTGATGAGGGCACTGCTACCAACCAGACAGACTTTGTCGTTATGTATTTCACCTGCTACTAAAAGAAAATAACAAAAAAAACTACCGAACTCACCAACCCATGCACATTGGAACATGGGTGGACAAAATAGGTGAACCACGGGAAAGAAACGGAATGTCCGCACAATGCAGACAGGCTTCCCGACCACCTGTGGAAGTTTAAACAGCAACCAACAACTTCGAAAGACCTCCGTTTTTTATAGATATAGAATTGCATGGGTTAAACTTAAGTATTGTGGACAACTACAAGAGATCAGGCTGGCAGACGAAGGTTCCCTATATGTGAATCCGAAACGTTAACAGGGCTCACTGAAGGAAAATTCAAATCAGATGTAAAAACTACATTAATGAAAAGAGAATATTATAAGGGTAACAATTATTTAGAAGACAAAGATGTCTGGAGCCTTCCACTTCCGCCAAGTAGCCATTAGTACATAGATAAAATATAATATGACCTAGTTGTAAGCCAAAATGTGTGAGACAGTAATTTATTTATTTTTGAATAAAATAATGCCCCTCATTTTCTTGCCTGTCCTTCTGAGTAGTTGCTCTTTTTTCAAACAAGGCGGTCTAGTCTATTAAAATCTATGACGTTCATAAGTGTATCTTTGATATTCAATTAAATAAAAACATTTTGACTTTGACTCAACTTTAAACAAATTATACGTTCTTTTGGAAAGGTAACGAATTGTCTGACAATCGCGACTTGAAATTTGTAGGAGAAGCAAGAGGCGTTTCAGAACGCATACTGATCTTGCGCTTGAATACAGGTGGCGGCTTTGTCAGAATAATTTCCGCTTATGCTTCAACGCTATTATCTTCGTTGGAGGGCAAGGACCACTTCTACAACAAGCTCACGAAAAATACCGTTATATTAGCGCAGGGTTGCACGGAAAAACCACGTATCTTATTGGATAGTGCTCCTTTGGAAGTTGTTGAAAGCTTCTGCTATCTTGGGGTCGTCCGTGTTGAGCAATCTCACCCTAGATGCAGAGATCACCACCCGCATTGACAAGGCGGATGTTAGGGAAGCTTAGTACGAGAGTATGGGCTAATAAACACCTAACTGTCTGGATCAAAATGACCGTGTATCAAACTTGCATCTTGAGCATTTTTTTTTTTTATTTTTTTTTTATTACATAATAGGCTTGCGTTTGGCCGCCAACATGCCTGATGATAAGCAGTGATGCGGCCTACGATGAAGCACGCTTGCCTAGAAGAAACCGATTCACTCGAGACTTGAAGACACCCAGATTATAAGTGTCAGGGAACACACAGTCTGGCAGAGTATTCCACACTCTAGCGGTCCGTATGAGAAATGAGGAAACAAAGCGTTTCGTGCGTGTTGTAGGTATGTCAACCATAAAACGATGCCGCTTACTCTTGTATACTCTTGTATAGAGCTGAGACCTGGACATCGTATGTCAGGCAGGAGAGGCGATTAAATACATTCGTCTTGCGCTGTCTCTGTAGTATTTTGGAAATATCGTGGATAAGGATAAGGATAGAGTGACAAACGAGGCAGTGCTGAACACTGCACACCTGCCTAGCAAAACCGGTCTCCTTTGCGTTGAATAGGGCATGTGCACAGAATGGAGCCATCTCGTTTGCCAAAGCAGATTGTCGTTGGGGAAATCGCACACGCTAAGCGACCAGTCGGACGTCCTCTTTTGAGGTTCAAGGACAGCGTTAAACGTGACATGTCCTGCTTTAACATAGGAGTGTATCGCAGAAGACCGCGTTCAGTGGTGAAAAGTGAGAGCAAATCGTGCAAAAGTACATGACGATACCTGGTTGGAAGCGTTAGACTGTAAGCGCGCGATTAGGCCCCAACGTGAAAACCAGCTGCCACCCTCGTTGCAAACCCGATTTACCTGCCAAAATAGTAACCGTATCTGTGACTCCCGTATAGGCTTGCTTAGCAACGAGCGCTGATGCAATCGATCGGACGCTACATAATAATCATCTCTTGCAGATGTTACGAGGCCAAACTTGATGTTTGATCGTGTAATTGTATAGGTATTGCGGTCACGGCGACGGCTGCCAGTTCGGGCAGGAGGCGGGCGGCGCCGGGGTGGAGGGGGCCCGCGGGGCGCGCGCGCTGTGCGTGCTCGCGGGCTGCGGCTCCGCGAGACTAGCGCGCGCCGGCCGCGTCCCGCCGCGCGCCGCGCACAGGAGCCTGCACGTCGCCGGCTGGTAACTACACTGTACTGCTCGCGGGCTGCGGCTCCGCGAGACTAGCGCGCGCCGGCCGCGTCCCGCCGCGCGCCGCGCACAGGAGCCTGCACGTCGCCGGCTGGTAACTACACTGTACTGCTCGCGGGCTGCGGCTCCGCGAGACTAGCGCGCGCCGGCCGCGTCCCGCCGCGCGCCGCGCACAGGAGCCTGCACGTCGCCGGCTGGTAACTACACTGTACTGCTCGCGGGCTGCGGCTCCGCGAGACTAGCGCGCGCCGGCCGCGTCCCGCCGCGCGCCGCGCACAGGAGCCTGCACGTCGCCGGCTGGTAACTACACTGTACTGCTCGCGGGCTGCGGCTCCGCGAGACTAGCGCGCGCCGGCCGCGTCCCGCCGCGCGCCGCGCACAGGAGCCTGCACGTCGCCGGCTGGTAACTACACTGTACTGCTCGCGGGCTGCGGCTCCGCGAGACTAGCGCGCGCCGGCCGCGTCCCGCCGCGCGCCGCGCACAGGAGCCTGCACGTCGCCGGCTGGTAACTACACTGTACTGCTCGCGGGCTGCGGCTCCGCGAGACTAGCTACTTAAAAACCGCTATTTTAAACGCCTTCCACTCGCTCTCGCCCTCAGTCTGACCGCGCAGGGGACGCCTCATTTGCAGCACCACTATAACGACCGCGCGCGTTTAATAGGTTTTTGCCCACACGACAGGTGGCGGACGCACGACGGAGACGCGAAATTTAGCAGACGACCTAAACTCTAAAAATGAATATCATCCTCATAGCACACATTAAAATGAAAATAGATGCGATTTAGGGAGAAAAGTCTTACCCAGTAGAATCCACGTAAGTATGAAGTTTCAAATACAGCGCTGTCGCGCTGAACTGGTTCAGTGCAGGTTGGTGGTGGATATCACATGTCCTCGAAATTAATCACATGGTGAAGGAAAACATTGTTAGAAATGCAATGGGACGTAAAAGACTATGATGATGATGAATTTAACATTTTCCATTCCAGCCCGACTGTAGTGGGAATGCTGTGGGAGGTGACCGACTTGGAAGTAGATAAGGTGGTCTCCTCACTGCTCGCGCTGTGCGTGCCGTCCGAGGCACGCACGCCCTGGAGCCTCGTGGGGAAGGAGGGCTGGAGCCGGGGGGAGCTGGGTGAGTGAGAAAGAGAGGAAGTATGAGGGATATTTAGAAAAGGGGGGGGGGGGAGCTCGGGGGAACCAGAAAGAGCAACAGATTTTGTAAACATCATCAATGGGGAAACAGCTGAACTATTTTAATTATAGTTTTACAGCCTAATCAACCGAAAAGCGTTAGCAAGCGAAGTGTCTCTGCTTTGTCTTTGTCTTCCTTTACGCCCTGTAAATTTCGAAATTATGGAGATATTTTTATTTTCAAAAAAAAAAAAACCAAAAACTGACTCGACAAAAAAAAACTATATAATTATCGAACCTACTAACAAAATATCAGAAAATCGTTTAAGGAATGCGACCTATAGAGGAGGAAAAACGCCGGCCACGACGTATACATCTTACAGAGCCACTAGTCAATACTAGTTCTGATCTACGCCGCCTACATGGTGCCGCCGTTCAATCGAAAGTAATGGTGTAGGCGACCGCTCCCCGGGCCCTTTGCTCTGCGTCAAACGGCAACAGAAATGTGCTGGATTGACCGTTTTAAGACCTGCCATCGGACTACAGACCGGTGTTGCTAGTACTCCAAGGATCACTAAGTAGAGTCACCGCCCCCTCCAGAGGTAGAAAATTTGTTGAGAATCCTTCCAAAACGAAGCGCAGCAACGAACCACCACGAGGCCAGTCGAAACAGCAGAAGTCGTCGAGCGGGCAATAACGGAGCTAACGACGGATCCAAAACTGGCTGAAGAAGTGGAGATTGTCCGTCAATGACGCAAAGACCCAGGCAATCCTCACTGGCAATTACAATTTGCCTGCACCCTTGAAGCTGATAGACGAGGACATCCCATGGCAACCAAATGTCGAATATCTGGGGGCCACCATAGACCGACGCCTCAGCTTTAAAAAACATGCCGACACCATAGGGAGGTAAAAGGAGCCTGCGCCCAACTCTCAACTAACTAAGATCAAAGCTACCACTCCGAACGAAGATTAAGCTCTACAAAGCATACCTCCGCACTCGTCTGATCTACGCGGTGCCAGCGTAGTTCCCGTACCTGAGCCAGATCAACAGACACCGTTTAAAAGCCCAAATAAACCTGTCACTGAGGGTGATAGTTGGAGCTCCACAGTACGTGAGGAACCACACCATCCAGAGATACTTCTAGATGGAAAATATAGATAGAGTCCTTTGTGATAAAGCTGGCGACCACGATGTTCGAGAGGGCAGACAAGTCCGGACAAGAGCACATCCAGAACATCGCACCACTTCACGCAAGACCGACCTGAAGAGAAGAATGCCGGAGGATGGAGAGGAAGAAAAACGAAGCCATACGTCCGAGAACTAGCCGTCAAAGATGATGAAGCAGGGACATCGGCCCTCGCGACCGTTGCTGTAGCCGCTGATCGTTGGGCCTTCCCCGGACAACTGGGGATCCTACCCGGGGCTTGATCGCGCAGGCACATACTGGAAACTGGGTGCTGAAGTCCGCAACGCTTCTATAAATAAGCATAGACCCACCTATAGTCATAGGCGGAAAATAGCCAGGGGCAAGGGCACAGCCACGATCTCTTCTCCCCACCCCAGAAAGGGGTGAAACGAAAACCCGGTGGCTCTTTGCTCTGCGTCGCGATACAACCACACGCACGCACACTGAAAGAATTACAACTGGATTTCATGTTTCTTTGATGCATATCGAACACACATCCGTACTGCACACGGATTGCACTGCACGGACCGGATTGCAACTGTATTTGGTGTGTTTTAGCTTGCAGTGTATATGACAGGCTTGTTCTGTGTGGTGCACAGACACTGGCGTGCAGCCGGCGGGCGCGGCGGCGGCGCGGCGCGAGCGCGGCGTGCTGCGCGCGGCGGGGCGCGCGCGCGCCTGCTCCAACTTCCTCATGATCGCCAGCAGCCTCGTCGTGCGCGGGCTGCCGGCCAACATACGGTGACACACACACACACACACACACTGAAAGAGACACACATACAATAAACAAGGCCAGGCTCAGACAAGGCCTGATGATACGAAAGTGTATTTTTCCAAACATCTGTACAGAAAAAAAACACTAAACACACACACCAGACACACTACACAGTAGGAACATTGAGATATAAGTATTACATACTAGAGAAGCTGTTCCAAACAAGGGTTACTGCAGAGCTCATTACACTAATAAATATAATAAATAAATAATAAGTAGATACAAGTAACACATTGAGAAATAAGTATTATATACTAGAGAAGCTGTATATAACAAAGGTTACTGCAGAGCTCATTACACTAATAAATAAATAAAGTATTTCAAAAACTTCATGTCGAATTTGCAAGTATGTTAACTTTGAAATAAATTGGATTGCTTTCCAATTGCCATTACACCATCCAAATTTAGCACTCTAGCTCACCTAGCGTACTGCAAATTAGATAATATAATGACTGCTTAATAATATAATGACACTTTAGTTATGTGGTCTAACCAAACTATTAAAACATGCAGCGCTATCCTAAAGACAATTTTCTTGTTTTGTACACAACCACACTGCATCCGTGTCCAAAACACACTAATGTGAGGTGTACGGATTGCATTACAGTGCAGTTGAAGAAAGTCAGTGTTTGGAAATTGAAATCTACTATGTAGTTGTACAAATTATATTGATGACTAGGAATAACACTGAGAAGATGCACAAAATCAAATTCAAGTTCGGTTCAAATGGATTGAAAGCAAAATGACCATTTCCGAAATGAATATTATTGCAACATAACATAAATACATTAACTTAATGTTCATATTTTTTGAAATTATAAACTGAAATTTTTCATGAAAAAATAACCTTGAACAGACAATCGAAGGGTCAATGAGCTTATGCACAATTAGGCCTCAATTACATGGAAGATTAGATGGGACAGGGCAGAGGTCAATGAATTCTTCCCTCAATCCATCTGAATTCTGAACCAAACTACATAAAAACTAGAATTAACACTAAAAATATACGCTAGTACTTATCCTTTTTTTTTTGTTTATTTCTGGTATCTTCATACATAAAAAGTTTGTCCAATTTTTTTATTAGCAATCCTATTAATTGTAAAAAAAATTTTGTTAATTTCTTACTTGTGTGCCATTTGCCATGGAACACACATAGACGTGGACAAAGTGTTGCAAACACCTGTATAGCTTAAATAAATTAAATTTATAGTTAGATAGTTAGGTTATAAGTTAGGTTATCAAATAATAAAAAAGTTCAAAAATGCCATTATTGAGTTTTATTTAAAGTTACAAAAAGTTTATAAAAGTACGTACCTAGTATTTAGTAGTCAGTAAAACAAAGAAATAAGGGGTATCGTGTCCGTAACTTCAGCTTCCTCATAGGTGATAGAATAATTTTATCTATGCCAATATTTAAAGCATAATAGCTGCAATCAAATATCCCAGTCTTAGTTTAGCTGCCACAAGAACTTCGTTAATATGAGCCATTTACTATGTGTCAGCTGGAGTGACACAACCTCAGCTCGCACATCCAGTACAGGCAAACCAGTGAGGTTAGGGTTTTGGACAATAGCTAGAAAATTAAAGCATAATAGCTGCACAAGGTAGGAAAAATCTGAACGATGCTACTCAAAACATGTAGAAGCTATGATCAAAAAACTGTGTGTAAGCTGGTGTTGTGTCACTTCAGCTACTCATCTCATATCTTCCAAACGAAAGAAGGTATGATTATGCATTTTAGCTCAAATTTTAAAGCATAATTGCTGCCATTGGCAGCAAAATTTTCAAGTCTCTGGGTTATATACTTTCCGAGTTATAAGCTAATACCTATGTGTAAGCTGAAGTTGCGTCACTTCAGCTGACACATGTTGAATCGACGAAACTATCAAACGTAGAGTTTTCATTTAAAGGGCAAAAATTAAAGCATAATTGCTGCCATAGGCAGCAAAATTTTCAGATTCCTAGACCTCGTAGTTTCCACGTAATAATCAAAAAACAGTTTTCGCGCCAAAAAATTCAAATTTTTGCTTAAAAGCGGCGTTGCCGTTCCGTGCGGTACATTATTGCAATTCAATTTGATCTTAGCGCGCATAGTGTTAAAAGTCATTTTAACTTGTGTTCAAAATTCTTTTAGTTTTGTTTAGACTGAGAGCCCCTGAACCTTATGGAACTAAGAATGCACCTGTAAAATTTGAAGGCAGATTCTTATGAACTTAAACAACGACGAAGGTTATTGGTTTTGGCGTGGCTTGTTCTCTGTAATTTGGCTAACAAAAGACGTCGCGCGACAGATAATGGCTGCTTGACGTCACAGGCGCGAGGTAGACAGTGGCATGGCGAACCAGTTTTTTTGCCCCACCACCCCGCTACACCCTTCGCGTGCCATCTAGTACATTTACTAATTTAAAAATTAAAAAATTAAAATAAAGAAGAAAGACAAACCACTGTATAGTAAAGAAGATAAATTTGTTACTTGGACAATATCTAGTGTAAGTAAGTAGTGTAGGTGTTTAACAAGTTTGAAGATGAACTTCCGCAAAGTAACGCCTGATTCAATCAAGAAGATAAATGTTTAATGTGTGGGTAAGAGATAGTAAAATGTATTTTAATAGTCTGTAAGTACTTTGATTTTATGATACGGGAATTACTCGTATTCCGACTATTGTTTCAACCGCATAAGTACGTGATTCCCGTTACATAAAATCATAATGTGTGAAAACCACGTCAGTTTCCATAGCCTGTAAGTAGGTAAGTATCTGTATTCGATAACTACTTCAGTGTTATTTCAGTTGTTCCATGAAGAATCAGAAGACCAGGGAGCTCCTAGTCTAGTTATCTCGTCTTCTAAGTTCATAAGAATCTATCTTAAAAATAACATACATACCTAGTTTCATATAGTTCAGCGGCTCTCAGTCGTTTTTTGTTAGCCAAATTACAGAGAACAAGCCACGCCAAAAACAATAACCTTCGTCGTTGTTTAAGGTCATAAGAATCTGCCTTCAAATTTTACAGGTGCATTCTTAGTTCCATATGGTTCAGGGGCTCTCAGTCTAAACAAAACTAAAAAAATTTTGAACACAAGTTAAAATGACTTTTAACACTATGCGCGCTAAGATCAAATTGAATTGCAATAATGTACCGCACGGAACGGCAACGCCGCTTTTAAGCAAAAATTTGAATTTTTTGGCGCGAAAACTGTTTTTTGATTATTACGTGGAAACTACGAGGTCTAGGAATCTGAAAATTTTGCTGCCTATGGCAGCAATTATGCTTTAATTTTTGCCCTTTAAATGAAAACTCTACGTTTGATAGTTTCGTCGATTCAACATGTGTCAGCTGAAGTGACGCAACTTCAGCTTACACATAGGTATTAGCTTATAACTCGGAAAGTATATAACCCAGAGACTTGAAAATTTTGCTGCCAATGGCAGCAATTATGCTTTAAAATTTGAGCTAAAATGCATAGTCATACCTTCTTTCGTTTGGAAGATATGAGATGAGTAGCTGAAGTGACACAACACCAGCTTACACACAGTTTTTTGATCATAGCTTCTACATGTTTTGAGTAGCATCGTTCAGATTTTTCCTACCTTGTGCAGCTATTATGCTTTAATTTTCTAGCTATTGTCCAAAACCCTAACCTCACTGGTTTGCCTGTACTGGATGTGCGAGCTGAGGTTGTGTCACTCCAGCTGACACATAGTAAATGGCTCATATTAACGAAGTTCTTGTGGCAGCTAAACTAAGACTAGGATATTTGATTGCAGCTATTATGCTTTAAATATTGGCATAGGTAAAACTATTCTATCACCTATGAGGAAGCTGAAGTTACGCACACGGGGTATCCTGTATCCTAGTTGGGTTGGTATGTATAATACCATGATTACGTCTGATTATATCATAGCTTCGCTTGTTAGTATTTATGTTTGATTATCCATGGTTATGGCATGGTGACTTCTGGCTAAGTCTGATTACTTCTGATTGTGCCTGTCAATTTCTTGCTAAATTCACTTCTAGTTATGTTTAGTAACTTGGGCTGTTCATATCTAGGGGGCTATTCCTGCGCGTGAGATGAGATGAGATTTTATCTTGGTCACTCTCACACCTATGACGTTTCAAACTAGAGCATCAAGGACAAAAAAAGGTGAAATGAGAATCTCAAATCTCCGAATAGGGTTCCCTGGTTATGTTTGGTAACTTCAAAATTTAGACACTTATGGTTATGTCTGGTTGGTCTATGTCTAGTCTAGTTCTATGTCTAGTCTAGGTCTATGTCTAGTTGTCTAGTTGGTATGTCTGTCTGTAAGTTTGGTTGTGTATGGTAACGTCTAGCCTTTTGAAGGCTTAGTTTTAGTTTTGACAGTTACGTTTTCTTATGTCTACATAAATTTAAATAAAGCTGGAACGTTAATTAAGGAACTAAGATAATTGTATTGAGCCAAACCAAAACGAAAAAGTTTACGTTAACCATCATTATTATACCATGACGCTAACTGAAAACTCACGCTAAGGCGGATAACACACTGCCGCCGCATCCCGCTGAGCTGAGCGACGAAACTCACACGGCGCTTCTCCGCACGACGACGCGGTGTCAGTGTGAAACCCTGCTGTTTTTGTATACAAATCGAGTTTTTACAGTCAAAGTTAAAATCCGCTTCGCCGCACACCGGACCGGCGTCCGGTGCAGTATGTTTTGCGTCTAGTCTGTTTCATCTGGTAACTCCTCAGCTTTATGCCAACATGCATTGAATAAAAGAATTGCAAAGTTCTTCCTGAACTATTTTAAAGTACTCCTAGCGAAATTTTATATTTTATTTTACTTATAGAAATTGGTTCGGTAACAGACTATAGGCTATGATATTATATATGAAGGTAACCCAGCTGACGGCACGCACCAATTTGTTCATTGTGTGAACATATGTGCGTATTGTATGTCATCTGCTACATGACTGGAGCCCGGTGTATGGCGACAGGCTCGCCCCCTGTCACATTTGGGACTGAATATCGTCCGGCGAAATGTGGGTTTTGTATTACACCTTACAGCCCCCTCGGGGGAAAGGCGTGACGAAATGTTATGTTATGAAGGAAATTTAAGTGTGACGCCAGGATTGACGCCTATAATTTGCTTATTAGGGACATTTAAGAGTGTCCTAGGAAATTGGTAAAGGGTCGTGTAGTTGTTTATTTATTTATTTATAAGCTCAAATATCAACAACTGAATCAACAGCTGAAACATCTTACTACTAACTTGTAGCATCAGAGAGCTAATTATAGATTTTCACGATTAGTGACAGCCTTAGCAACTATAATTATGAACTTTAATGTGAACGCACGATATAACAAAGTTCTAACAAAAATAGAATAACAAACACAAAAACAAATTACAAAGTTGCTTAGTAATTATTAATTACACAGTAGCAGTTGTGGTAAGTCATAGCTAGTCTGGTCAGTCCCGCACTAAGCCTGCGCGGCGACGTGGTTCCGTGCGGCGCGCGGCGAGGGCGCGGGCTTGCGGCGGCGGCGCGAGGACGGCGGCGTGCGCTCCTTGCTCTCCAGCTGCCGCTGGATGGCCTGCGGTCACGAGTGCAAAGTCAAAGTCAAAATGTTTTTATTCAATTTAGGTATCAAAGATACACTTATGAACGTCAAAGTTATTTAAATAGACTCGACCGCCTTGTTCGGATAAAGAGCCTCTACTCAGAAGAACAGGCAAGAAACAGAGGGGCATTATTTTTTCAAATAATAAATAAATTACAGACTCACAAATTTTGGCTTACAACTAGGTAATATCTAAGTATAAATACTAGTGGTTACTTGACGGAAGTGGAAGGCTCCAGACATCTTTATCTTCTAAATAATTGTTAACCTTAAAATACCCTCTTAGTTTTATATACCTCTCTATTTAGTGCATGCGTTAGCCTGTTGCACCGTTACGATGTGTCTGGTGGCTACACATCGTCATCGAGAGGGAGAGAGCGCAAGGATAAGATAGCTGTACATAGATTTATATTTACTAAATCTTAATATCTTTTGAAGCAACTGCGTTCGTTTTTTTTAATAAAATCTCGAAACAAAACAAGGCTTATAGTAATAACAAGGTTGGTAAATTCAAATCACATGTAATAACTACATTAATGAAAAGAGGATATTTTATTAAGAAGACGAGATGTCTGGACCCTTCCAATTCCGCCAAGTAGCCACTAGTACATAGATATAATATGATATTACCTAGTTGTAAGCCAAAATTTGTAAGAAAGACACTTATTTATTTTAAAAAAAATGCTCCTCAGTTTCTTGCCAGTTTTCTTTCTTAGGGAGTGAGATTCAATCTCACCATTTTTCGTCCTTGTTGCTCTCGTTTGAATTGTCATAGCTGTGAGAGTAACCAAGATAAAATCTCATCTCATCTCACGCGTAGGAATAGCCCTCCTGTTCTTATAAGTAGTGGCTCTTTTTCCGAACAAGATCGAGTCTATTAAAAAAACTTTGACGTTCATAAGTGTATCTTTGATACCCAATTGAATAAAAACATTTTGACTTGACAAGCTCGGGGAGGTGCCTGAAGGGACTGACGCTGTCGGAGCCGCGAAGAGTGCGAAAGCATCCCCGTAGCCCCGACATTTTGCGCCGAGGTGGAACACCCTTGAGTTTTTAGTAGGTAGGCCGTCAGTGGCGGGAGTCCCACATAACCACTCTGTGCCCGGGCTGTAAATGGAATCTATAAAGGATTTACCCAAAAAAATGCTTTACTATCCGCAATTCGCTGCATGTATATTATCCACGATTGTTTTTTGAATTTAAGTAAATACTTTTAGTATTCTTGCAAAATTGCATAAAGACATTTTGTCTGTTTGGATGACCACAATGTAGAATAGTGATGCGTAGAAATAAATGTCATCCACGGATCTTGAAAAAAAATTTGAGTCAAAACTCCACTCAAAACAGTCAAATACCTCATCGATTCGGAGTATTTCTACAATCTCAACAATCTTTTGCTCCAAGCTCTTGATGTAGAGGCGCGCGTTGCTCACGTTGATGTCGAAGGCTCGACCGAGCAGCCGCAGTAACGGGAGCGAGTCGCACTGCGATGAGCTGGGGTAGGTACAGAATGATAAACACTCACGATGATGATGGCTAAGTCATTGTTTAAATGGTGGTCTAAGTGGGCTTACAAGGACTAACACCCAACCGTGTGGCACTGTTGGGTGTTAGTCCTGTCACTGTGTTCCCAACGAAAATAGAAACAAAATTCAACAAAAGGGACTTTTTCTCCATAAAGCAAGCAAGTTCATATAGGCCGAGTGGCTAGCCATGATGTCAGTTTCTAGGCCACCCGGAGACCTCTGACTTGGCTTGACGATTGTTGTTATAGAACAAAACCGGGGCCCACAATTTTCCCAATAAGTTTAGTCTTAGTTAATTTTTTTAGAACAAAATGTACATTTTTAAGTGCCCAAAGCCTCATAGATTGGCCTGGCGATAACAATTAAAAGGGAAAACTGCTATCATGATGGATGACGCTGGGCGGTGAAGAGATTGACAGTTGCAGCAGCACAAAAGAAGGAAGACGAATGATATTCTAACATAGTCACTACTTGGACTCCGCTCTACTCGGGCAGGCTCAGCTCGACACGGATACATGGTTCCGAAACTTCTTGACCTTAGCGACAAGGGACACGGATGAGAAGGATAGAGTGAGGCGCTAGATCATTCGAGCTAGTACCTACACAAGCGTTCACAACTATATTCTAAGCGTGACTGAAGTACAAATGTGTCGGCAGACACAGTTGAGTAGAATCAGCCCCGAGTGTGTCTTCTCTTCTCTTTTTGAAACCGTCATTGTTTTTCAAATCATTTTTGAGTCGTAGCACTAACTTTGAAGCTGCTACTTTACTCACAGTGCCATAGCGTGAATGTCCCGTAGCAGCGTGGCGAGCACGACCGCACTCCGCTCGCTTGCATCGCGAATGTTCGCGTTGCTCGCTCGCCGCTCCTCCAACTTGGCTTTCAGCGACTCTATGCTGTCTTGTTGCTTGTGTAGTTTCGCCTGGTGCTTGGCGTTTTCTTCCTCTGTAATGCAATTTTTATTGAATCCATAGGTAGGTACTTCGAACATACATATGTAGATCTCAAGTCTCAATGTGAAAAATGGCATCTTAAAAACTAGGCTTTGATGAAGCGTAGGTAAGCTTTTTTTCGCTGTCAGTCGCTCTGTGATTGCGTCGTTGTCACGACGTCTAAATGTGCTAAAAACACTTTAGCAAATGTCATCAACGTTATTGCGGTATGATAAGGCTTAGATTCAAATGAAGTTATGTGTAGGTATTTGATTATTTTGAAAAGAACGTTAAGTGTTGATGAGGTGCCACTATACAGGCCAGAGTTTCAATGAGACGAGACATCTATGTATATATAATTGTATATCTGAAGCAGTACATACAATGATTATTTTTCCGACTTGATAATGCAGTTAGCTTGTACAGCATTACTTAGGCCTGTTCCCTAACTTCTGAAGACCAATATCACGGACGACTTGTGGACAAAATTGCAAACCGCGTCGTCAATTTTTTGTTTATTACTAAGACTAAGTAAATGCTTGTTGCGGATTTTTAAACCCGACGCAAAAACAACGGTGTGTTATAAGTTTGACGTGTCTCTCTGTGTTTGTGTGTGTGTGTGTGTGTGTGTGTGTGTGTGTGTGTGTGTGTGTGTGTGTGTGTGTGTGTGTGTGTGTGTGTGTGTGTGTGTGTGTGTGGCATCGTAGCTCCCGAACGGATGAACCGTTATTTTTCGTATTTTTTTTTGTTTGAAAGGTGAATTGGTTGGGAGTGTTTTTTTGCTATGTTTGATAAAAATAGGTGTCGAGCGATTTTAATTTTTTTAATTTATATTTGTACTTATCCAGGTTAGATTGGAGATGGAATTAAGTAAATATTTGTACTTATCTATTAACACAGGGAAGATGCATGGCTTTGATGTTCATCATAATTCGAAGGTAGTTTAACTATAGTAGTAGGTAGTATATTAACCTATAACTTCGTTTGATTAAATGAAACATTAATTACAGTAAAGCTATGTCTTGTAAAACCTGTAAATAATTCGTTCTTACCAATATTAACCTTCAGCGTTTTCACCGTGTCGCTGAGATTCTTCAACTCTGTGTTAACTTCATTAATGTAGTTGAACAGAGCGTAGTTCTCTTCTTCTCTTCTCGTGAACTCTTGAATGAGCTTGTCCACGTCCTCTTCTTCCGCAAATTCCTACAATTATACCTAAGTGGATAGGTAGGTATACTTGCATACTAACGTACCTAAGGATGTCTACTTTAGTGAGTAGACACATCAGCATTTACTTATAAGCTTCTAGCACCCAAAAAAATACGGAAATTTAGAGGTCATAAGTCAAATAAAATAATAATAACTCAATAAAGGGTTTTTTTATTTATTTATTTTATGTAGAATAGGTCGGCGTTTGACCACCAACTCGCCGCGACGTTGTGGTCTAAGATGGAGCACGACGACCTATAAGGTACTTATTCACTCTAGCCTTGAAGTTTTGTAGAGTGAAGAAATACAAAGACGGCAGTTGAGTGAGGCGCTACAAGTGCGCTACTGCTCAGACCCGTCTTCGGAACGTTTACACCGGACTACAGGGTTTATGGTGTTCTGTGTTAAAGAGGTTGACATTTGGAAAAAGCCAGCTCAATTAATTCGCATAATGTCAAATTACGTTTACCAATAATAGTTTACAAATTTAGGGAGTCCCGATTTTCAGAGCTAATTTTTGAAAACATACCTACTTACCTTGAGTGGGAATTTGACTTTGACTGTGAAATCTCGAATTGTATACAAAAACCACAGGGTAATACGAGTATAACACACTGACACAGCCAAGGGCGTAGCTAGGATTTTGTTAAGGGGGGGGGCAGGCGTAGACAAACCAAGAACATATCTAAGGTAAATGCTGCATGAGCACAGGGGCAGGTTACGTTACAAATGAAAAACAAAATATTAATCAAATCAGTGCATATACAGCCTTGCTGTTTAACAATAACTTGAGCGGCAATATTAAAAGTTCATTTTAAACAATAGATAGAGTATTAAGAGGTACCATAAAACACCTGGTCCACAAAACGTGGGATTTTAGTTCTTTGAAAAACTGTGTGTGCTCCTTGTTAGTCTTCTTTTGACTTTCATAGTGTGAAGAAGCAGCTGTGTGTGATTTTATTGTGAAGTAGAGACAGCTTATGTTACGAAATGACGAAACAACGCGAGCTTGACATCGAAAAACGAATACAGATCCAGATTTTACACGAAGAAGGCAAGACTCAAGTAGAGATTGCCAAATAATTAAAATGTTCACGGTACGCAGTGCAATCTGCAATTAAAAGGTTCGCTGAAACTGGCTCTCACGTAAGCAAAATAAGAACGGGCCGAAAACGCATGACTACTGACCACCAGAACAGAAAACTTGTTCGTGACTCTATCAAAAATCGCAAAAAAACCTCTTTTAAGCTCGCTGCAGCTTTATCGGAGGATTTTGGAAAGCCAATTAGTTCTCAAACGGTGAGAAGAAGGCTCGCTGAAGCTGGCCTAAAAGGTTGCAAAGCCAGGAAAAAGCCGCTGCTCTCAGAGAAGAACAAAAAGAATCGCTTGGAATGGGCTCTACGACACCAACATTTGACTTAAGTTAAAATTTATGTCATTACGCTTTATTACATCAATAATTTTACCGCATATAACTTTTTTCAAAATAATAAAAAAATAAATTTAACTATTTTTTTTGACACCTTCAGGTGTTTGGAACGCCGAGTGTGACGTTTGTGAGGCAGCGTGTCGGTGAAAAATACCATCCCGATTGTGTGGTGCCTACTGTTAAGCACGGAGACGGCAGCATTATGATTTGGGGATGCATGGCTGCCGATGGAGTCGGCGAAATGTTCATTTACGAAGGTCGTATGGACAGTCGAAAGTACATAGGTACAAGTGCTTGAAACTGCTCTGATGCCATCTTTAACACGTTTTTTTTTTCGATACGAACTTGGACAACGTGAAATTCCAGCAGGATAATGCTCCATGCCATAAATCCGCTACTACAATGCGGTGGTTTGAAGACAACGACATTCCCCTGCTGGGTTGGCCAGCACAGTCACCAGATCTGAACCCAATCGAGCACCTTTGGGGTACCCTGAAGCGCAAGATACGGGAGCATAGCGTCCCATCAAAAACAGCGCTTAAAACGCTCTAAGAGACGAGTGGAATGCATTAACTGAAGCTGAATGCACGAACCTGGTACGCAGCATGCCTCGAAGAATTGCGGCAGTGATAAGAGCCAAGGGTGGACCCACCAAATATTGATTTTATTTTAATGTTTTAGTCAATACACAAATGAAAACCACATACACAGTTTCATTTCACGCCTTAAACATGTTAATCCCGGTAAATTGTTGGGTGCCTAATACTTTTGAGCAAGGCTGTATTTTACAAAAAAAAGTAGTCTACGAGGTTCTTCACAAAACCGTTTTAACACCTCAGATTCAATTGTATCCTTGGTTTTTTGTACCATGGTTCGGTGTACACTGAGCATGCATAGGCCGTTCAAACGGTTTTCAGTCATCGTTGATCTCAGCCATGTTTTAACACGACGCAGTGTAGAAAAGGACCTCTCTATGTTACTTGTAGTGCAAGGTTGTGCCAAGGTAATAAGTAGGTATTGCTTTTTTTGTTGTGGGAAAAAAAATGTTCGCCTCCTTTAACAATTCAGAAAAATCTAGTTTTTCAAGATCTTCTCTGGTCATACCCTTGGTCTGCTATTTTTTATACCATAGTTCGGCTTCTTGATTAAAATTAAGTAAACCGTAGTATAGGCAGAAACTTTGTCCTTTTTCTTTGAAATCAATTAAGGACATATTCAACATTGTTTTCAAAATGCGAAAATGCAAATTTCAAAATGCGAAAACAGATAAATGGTGTCTAATTATTTAATTTATTAGTAATCTTGGTACATAACACTGTATGTTTTCCGAATTAAAAAAAAATAGTAGGATGTAGCGACATTAATCCGAAAGCAGGCAAATGTTGGTCACCAAAACGCTGCTCCAGTGCAGATATCAAGCGAGGCGGTGTTGACTGGTATCAGCGGGGGCGCGGGCGCGCGGGGAATGTAAAACAGTTTCGCGCATAAAGAAGCGAATCTATATTCAATCATTCATAGTACAATCTTATAAAATTCGCCTGTCAATAGAATCAACTTCGTTTTTGTTTATTAATAGGCTACCTAATATTAATATAAGAGTTAAGAGTAATATTACTTTACGGTTTGTGAGTATTCCTGCATCTTCTAGGGGGGGGCAGCTGCCCCCTCCTGCCCGTACCTCGCTACGCCCTTGGACACAGCGCCTCCGAGAGAAGAAACGCATGCAAATTTCCGTCACTCCGCACACCGCAGCGAACTGCGCCTAACTCATACAGTGTTATTACCCGAATAGCGTCGAGAATGTTAACATAGTTGTTGTAGGCCCTCATCTCTTCCTCCTGGGCCTCCAGCCGCTTGGCCTCTGCCTTCGCGTCGGCCGCCGTCAGCCGGACTGTTCCCTTGGTGCGGAGGAACTCCTCCAGCTTCATGCTGTGGTCCAACTGGCGCTGGAGCTCTCGCACTTCCTGCGAAAATGCGAAATGTTGTGTTATGTACCTTCTTTGTTACTTCTTCACGCTCAAACGGATGGAAGGTAATTTATACTGTGGGGGCAAGGAATGCGCTGAGTTGCAGTTTGGAATAGAGGCGCGGAGCTGGCGTCGAATGTCGGCGGCCACCCGTGCCCGCGCGTTTCCTTGCGCCCGCAGTCATCCTCCACACGCCGCACTGATTGTAACTTACTTGGAGGATTAAATATATTCCACAATCGTATTTCCATCGTATTAATTGTACCCGCTAATAAGTATAGACATTTACCGGAACCCACACTATAGGTACCGACATCTACCCCTACAGCTATAGGGTGACGACAGTAGGTTCCGACATATACCCAGGCCGGAATAACATACAAGTAAAGACTATTAACAGTTCCTCTAGAACAGCGGGTCAAATCACGCGAGGCACAGCTATATAGTAAGATATATTTTGTTTACCTACCTCACGAGCTCGGAAAGATTCTGTTTAGTCATTCGACATCTGACTGCAAAAGTATTTTTTATCCGCTAGCGTGGAAAGAGTTTTTAATAATTCGAACCTTAGAATAATCGCACTGGCCATCACGACTGCATAAAGAAAGACATAATTTTCCTCGCTGTAGTGAGGTGAAAAGTTGTGTGTTTCGCTCGGCAGCAAAGTTATTCGTTTATTCGGCCCTCGCTACCCTCAGGATTCTAAATTTGAACCACTCGCTTCGCTTGTGGTTAAATCCTAGAGTCCCTCGTTTGCTCAGGTTTCAATACAAGTACCCCCTTGTTGGAAGGAGTTTGAAAATGTTTACTTAGGATTAGCGCAAAGCAGTGCTAATCCAGGATTAGCGCAAAGCAGTGCTAATCCTAAGTGAGCATTTCCGAACTGCAGCAGCAGATCAGGGACCCTATTCGGAGATTCGGATTTTCATCTCATTTTTTCTCGTCCTTGTTGCTCTCGTTTGAAACGTCATAGGTGTGAGAGTGACCAAGATAAAATCTAATCTCATCTCACGCGCAGGAATAGCCCCCTAGCAGCAATTTTTTTTTTGTTTTGCCCGCAGGGCAGGATAAAGCCATCATGGCCATACCGCCTTGTCCTCCGTTTTATTTTTTGTACATGAGTTGTTAAATCTAAGATGAAGATGATAGGGGAGAGGGTGATGATAGATGAGATGAATCCCTCCCCTTTTCTCATTTTAGTAAAGCTGTGGATTCTTTGTTTTGTAGAGAACACGAAAAGTAGCATTTCCTAATGTTTATATCATTTGCCCACACTCGTGCACATTAACGAACCGGCAAAAGTTAATGATCCACAATTATTACACTTTAACATTCGAAGAATCACAAGTTTTAGAAAATAATACAAAATCATGACACCATCTTTTCGGTTCCCGCCAAAAAACTCTCAGCAGTGAATAAGGGTGGGCTGTGAAGGTTCGGCTCTTGCATGATTTATGCATTGATCCTTCTCATTACAATAAAAACTCCTTGCACTTAATAATTAAGTGAGTCTTGCCTACCAAGCAATGTTTCCTATAGTCGATGGCCGCCTTCTCTTTGAGGGCGTCCAGCTTGGCGCACCACTCCTCGCGCTGGTCGTACGTGGTGATAGCCTGCTCCACCAGCTCCAGGATCTGCGCCTTGCCGTCCATCAGACGCTTGATCTGGTTCTTCCAGATCGTGTTGAAGAACTGTCTGGAATTAAGACAATATGGTTACGTTAGAGAGTATTCTGTGTGTGGTAAGTACATGATAGGTTAGTTGGAGAAGGCTCGCCTCTTAAGCCATAGGGAGCGGGTTCAATCCCAGTCGAAGGCACATACCAATTTTTATTAGATTAAATATAAACGCGTATTTAATGTCATCTGCTACATAATTGGAGCCCGGCTGGTTCGTATGTCACATTTCGGACTGAATATCGTGCAGCGAAGTGTGGGTCGTAATACATCTCTGCCAGCCTATTCAGGTTAGGAACGGTGTGACGATTTGTTTATTATGTTATGTTGGTTATTTGTACATTAATTTGAATTTTAAATTTGTATGTATTGAAATCTGCCTTTAGGTACATGTTCTATCAATGCAATGGCATTCCTGCGTTTTAATGATTCGTTCCGACATAAATATCAATTTTAAAATTATGATGATTGAAAAATAATAGGCAAATGAGTTTTATCGGAAATGTTGAAGAACGTGACTATTTATTTGAAATATTTCCGTATATTTGCTATTAAAAATTAATACGCTGTGAATATTGCAATATCTTGCAATACGTAACTATCTAGGATATTAAAACAATGTCAAATTATGACACCCTTGGTTTGTTTAGGTAATTATCTAAGTATTTACACAGCGCATAAAAATTAACACGAGCAACGTTTTCCCCATAAAATAGTTACCATTTTGAAAAGTAGGTAGGTAAACCTACTTTTACAATTAGCTATTCATTTTGAGAAGTGCCTATTCTGGGAGGTACTTTTTCTAAGAAATGCCAAATGTCTTAAACAGTGCCCTGATTGAAAAATGCACGATTTGAATAAGTGCTGATTTTGGGAAATGCACCTTTTGAACTCTCCCCCTGTCTCCCTTTATGATCCCCCCATTGCCAACGACACAATTTGTCTGTCGAAAATGCGGCCTAATAGCGTTTCTTTCAATTTATTTATTTATTTAAGTAAGTACACAACACAAATTACAAAACATAAAACCAACAAAAAAAAAAAAAACGTATGATCTAGATTGTAATTCAAGACAAGTGTACAAAGAATAAATTATGTTTTGATCACGAGTTTAAGTTAAACATTTAATGAAAAAGAAAGAAATTCACAACAAGAAGAATGCGCACAAAGAAGGCGCACCGACATTGTTGTAAAATGTTTTTACAATTACAATTATTATTATTACTGACGTGTTTGGGGCAGTCAAACCCGTACCCGTATGTTTTAATGTACTTATAATAACATTTTTGGCGTAAATATATCGATATCTATTTCATTTCCTACAATCTCGTTGTACTGACGTGCCATCTTTACCAATACCTACCTGTCTCTCAACAGGCGGTCTATCTCGAGTCTAATCTTGTAGTTGTCGCTGTTGACGGTGTTGAACTTCTTCATGGCGGTGTCGAGACGATTCTCCAGTTGACGCACCACTGTTTGGTTCGTCAGCGCGTTGGTTAAATCCTTGAGTAATCAAAAGATGCATCAGTGAAGGCAAGTCAAAAAACTAAACTTCCTGCTGTGTTTAACTAAAGTCGAAGTCAAAAAATTACTTTTGTGTTCCTTATTAGCTTCACTTTTTCCGTCTTATTTCCTCATTCTTAGTGTTTGTTCGCTCAAAGTTTTTTTATGACTAGACGAGTACCTATATCCTATATGCACGACGAGTATAGATGATGTTGACTAAAGGTGTAGATATCTTGTACTTTCAGCCAATATCATTATTTGTATTATTGTAGGTCATTATCATCATTATCATTAACCATTCTCGGCCCACTTCTGAGTTTAGGCTTCTTCTTTAGCACGCCATCGTCTCTGATCATGAGCCAGCCTTATCCACTGCCTACCTATATTCTACATACATATCATAAATGGAAAGTGTCAGCATCGACACCAAAACCCGGTCACTGTCACATGCGGCATGCATCAGTGACCTATCGACATCCCTAGCTGGATATCCAACGTTAGACAGACGGCCGTACATGGTCCAGGCATTTCCGGCTCATGTAGAAAATATGCAGTCTAGTCTAGTACTGGTCAAGGGTCCAACTACAGAAATAACTGCATGTGAACTAGAAACGGTTTGTGAGAAATTTATAGTGAGATCATCGTCGGTTACGTTATTTGTAAGCGTTGATAGGCTTGCGTTTAGATGCCATCTCGCATGATGTATAGCAATAATAAGACGCAGATTATGATGGAGCACGCTTGCACAAAATTTTTACCTTATCGCTTCCAGTTCCTTTAGCTTTCAAACCTTTGATCTCTTTTTGGACCTGCTTGAGTAAGAAGTTTAGTTCGTTGATGATGCTTCGATGTTCCTTCACTTCAGCTGCACTCTTCTCGTGTTCTTTTAGAAGAGCTATCAGCTTTTCTCGCGTTCTAGCGCTTTCGAGAAGGTTTGAGTTGCTTTTTGTCAACTGTGGAGGAAAAACATAAATGTGAGTAGCAAGTAGGTTTCGTACACTTGTACCAAATAAATAATTGAAATTATAAGTAAGCTTTTTTACATTTTGTTGCTAACAAATATCTGCTGGGTCCGATCTAGCAGAACAAATATATTATTATGTGATATTATGTATTCTGTGAGGTCAAATAGAGATGGCAAATGTAAGCGAGGCGGTTGATCGGGTATGGATTGGTGAAATAGTGAAATAAGTAGGGATAAAAAAGGAAATGTGGATTCCTACTGTGTCGACAGTCCTACTAACTCCCTTCCTCTAACCTTCAGCTCCATCATGATCTTGTCGAGCTCTCCGTTGAGGGTTGTGATGATGTTCCTCTGCATCCTCATGGTAGGCTGCACACTGCTGATTACAGTCGCGCGGTCTATCTCCATCACCCGAAACTGGAATGCAAAAGTTCACCTGCATTTTTCATTTTCGTTTCTTTCCTTTCGTAAATTTGGTTAGTAGGTAAAAGATTGAAAAGCCTACATATATATTTCTACTTGTATAGTTGTATCTATAACTTATAATAACTTTTAGCTATAGCTTATGATAGTCTAGTTTATAATATACTTACATATAATATACATATTGGTTTTTTGTTCTAGTATGCAATTGATAAGTAGGTTTTTAGGTCTAAGAAAGACTATAATACTAAGGACTAAGGATAGACACCCAGTTTGCATAATAAGCAAGTAGGTATTAAGTACTTATTTAAAACTCACCTGTCTCTGCAGTTTAGCCAGTTCATCTTCTGCTATCTTCTCCATCTCCATATCATCCGTTGGACCCAAGACCGCCATTTTTCTGGTTTTCTATTTACGCTTGAAGGGATTTAGGTGAAGCTTATGACTTGTTTTAACTATACTTTAAGAGAAAACAAACTTAAAATCTGGATTAGTTAAAAATAGTTTTTACAAGTAGATGCAATTTTTAAAAATTAATAGACAAGGCAAAGGCAAGAATACGTAACGACGAAGGCTATAAAAGATACAATGTTAGGAATATTTCTATGGTGTTATAGTTTGTTGAATCAATACTTCGTATCCAACCAACAAGGAAGTTAAAAAACTGGGTAAGTAGGTCTTCATTGTCCGGAAGACATGTTTTTAACTTACTTCAACGTATCCTTGACACAATTGCTGCGTTAACCTGTTTAATCGAAGTTTGGTGTCAATCAGGGTGCCGTTATAGGGCCTTTACTATTTCTTTTATACTTATACAGTTTCCATTACTTTTACTCGGTTTGAAATACTTTGTAAGTTAATGGATACTCCATTTCATGTGATTAGATAACAATACATTTTATGTAACTACAATAAACTAACCGATGTGTTTAATTTAAAATTTGTGTGAGAAGTCTACAAATTCGTACCTATAAAATATTGTTGTTTTTTAAGGGAGACACAAAATTACAATACCTAAAATCAATTATGAAATTAAATATAGCTGTGTGATTAATTTGCTGAGTCAATGAATTGTTAAATTTTATTTTAGGTTTTTTTTGGAACTAGCTGCGGTTTTACCTGCTGTTAAGAAATATTCTATGTATCTAGTCCAGACTATTTAGTCTGGTTTATTAAACTCGTAGTTCCAAATTCTATCCAGATACGTTTAGCCTTTCTGGCCTAATTGAGTAACAATCATCCATCCATATATCCAAACTTCTATACAATACTACTATTAGATACTTCTTTGATGTATCTAATAGTAAATGTACAACGATTTATATTTTTTGTGAAATAAAACAAACCTATAATTCCAAAAATAGCAAAGATTAATGTATCCGTAACGAATCAAAATCCTTTGTGTGCTACGCATGAAGTCAAGGTTTTTTATTCGCAAAAAAACCCTCTATTTATTTGATTATTTCTATGCGCTCCATATGAGATCATTTCCTGAAGTTTACCAACAATAAATAAAATGTTTCACAATTTTTGTTTGACCAACCACTCTCTTTGTATCACCTTGATGTAGTGCTGTCTTGCTTCCACTTGTGGAGTTTATTACTTGCTATCACCTTTCAGTATCAATGCACGTGGATAAACAGCTCAAAGAATAATGAGAGATAGTTTTAAGGTTTTAACAATGTAAAGATAAACTGCTTTACTAACAACTTCGGAATGGTTTTACCTACAGTTTTTTGTCTTTTTCGATCGAATAAAAGAATATAAAAGAAAGACAGTGACGAGAAAACACTATAACTATTAGGAGGCTCGAATACAATGTTTATTAGGAAGGGGCTTGTGATTAACTATTAGGTTAGTCCCTTTTGGAATCTTATCAGCTCGATTCATTGTAATTTTAATCAGAGCCTTATGATTATTTAAAGCATACTTATAGATAAGTAAGTAGGTATAGCTTTCTTTTCGATAAAGAAGTATTGTCCGATAAGTGTAATAAAGCAAGTAAGTAAATAAATTTATGATAACTATGACATTTTATTAAAATACAAGGCGCAATCGTTAAAATAATGCAAAGCATTCTTTACTGTTGAAGGTAGTCTGTCTATTTATATCAAAGCATGGTTTAATGAGTAAAAGGAGTTCTAAAGATTAGATACATTTAAACACCCCATTTGAGACAAGTTAAGGAGATCTTAGAACTGATCAATAGAATGTTTTAGATACTACAAAATTAAAAAAGGATCAAACGTTACTATTAAGTGTATACGGATCTTTGGGAACATGTTATATAATAATTATGAATACGCGTTACATCGAAATCGCGTCGCATTAAACTTCTTGCCTCTCAGAGGACAAAGCACACCTTTGCCTACCTGTCCATCTGTGTAACCCCGTGCAATCTTTGCCGGCGAGCGGGCGCGCCACCGCGAAGGTTTCGCCGCGCTCTGTTGTGCCCGCGCCGTTGTCGAGGCAACACCTACGCGCCGCGCCGCCGCACCATCGACCAAACAACCGCCACCGCGACCGCGACCGTGCTGTGCAGTGCCAGTGTACCCAACATGATATTACAGTGAAAACCATGGCATTAAAAACGGATTTCGACCTGAGCAAAATCAAAATAAAAATCCCCAAGAACCTGAAACTCCAACAGGCACTTGAGAAACTTTTCAAAAAGAACCAATACAAAAAAATAGTGCAAAGTTCGTAACTTTTAGGATAAATGGCCGGTGAGTCGAGTGCTAATAGTAGAAGTAGAAATATAGAACCACCCGATCGCGTTAGGTCCCCTAACTTTATAACTAATGAAACTGAATTCGTTGGAAGCGGAGTAACAAGATCTAGTACTCCAAGTGTTAGTAAACATAGACGGAGCAGAAGCAGGAGCGGAACCAGGATCACGCCATCAGCTCTGAGCCTGTCAGACGAGCATTTTTATGAAGATTTGGAAGAATACGTAAAAGAAATGTCTGCGACTAGGGAAGCTACGCCTGCGGTTGGCGCAAACCCAGAGCCCGATGTGTGGACTCAACTCCAGCAAAAGGAGTCCGATCTGCTGCTTGCAGCGGAACTCGGCAAGGCCCTGCTGGACAAAAATGAAGAACTAAAGAAAGAACAGGAGCGTGCAACGGAAGAATACTCCAAAAAAGTTGAGGTGAGTCAATCAATTTCACTTGTACTGAGTAGTTTATCAATTTCGTTACCAAAATATCTACTTATCTAATATTAAATCCTAAAACTATAGTGATAGGGTTTAGTTTTGTCGTGTGCAACTCTATTGAGGTTTAATGTTTTGGCTTGTGCAATTGGCATGCACTTGATTTAGGTAGTTTGCGGGCGAATGCACTTATAATTATTGGTCATTTTATGTTGGCTAATGTCTCTGCAAACTACTGACGTAACAACGTTTTTAGTGAATTACCAGTTTGGATTGTGTTATTCTTAGATTCTTAACATTAAATATGTTTGACTTTTAAATTTTTCGTCTCACCAAATTATCATCAAATATTTCAAAAGATTTTGTTTATAGTGCCTAAAAAGAGCTCATATTTGAACTTAGAATGAAACTAAATACTTATTTGTTTTGACAGTTATTTATAAGTTTTAAACCTTTTAGCTCAAAAATGGTTAATCAAACTACAATCATTATTTTTGCAACTGCAAACCCATGCCCCAGTTCAAAGAACTCAATTGAAACAGCCTTACTGGAATATCACGGGATGAACTCGCTCAACTAACGGGATTCTAAAGAAACGCTGCTAAAAGAACGCAAAAAGTCCCAGGAAAGCATGCGCTTCAAAGAGTTTTATTGTTTCTCAGGAAATCTAATCCTGTTCCACCAGTCTATCTTGCTGTTTTAGTTTTTGCGTTCCTAGTACTTGGTGCGCAGAATGTCTTATCT
The DNA here is from genome assembly GCA_911728515.1 of Peribatodes rhomboidaria. NCBI lineage: Eukaryota > Metazoa > Arthropoda > Insecta > Lepidoptera > Geometridae > Peribatodes > Peribatodes rhomboidaria. Next base: position 13,366,391 of record OU452187.1, on the reverse strand, counting down.
TTGCTATTAATCTCTCAAATTCCTCTGTCAATACACTGTGACATTATTATCACTACTATCTAGAATGAAATCTAATCAGTATCATGTATTGGGAGCTGATATTGTATCAAATTGAGATGTCGGTGCAAGCTCCAAGGTGACTCGTCTTTTGGAACTACGTTTAAGTTTTAGAGCAAAAAATAGGCAAAAGTAAATTTACATTTGACTAGGTATAAAGAATGTAGGGCAACAAAATTTGTTCCGATTAAGAGATAACCAGAAGTAAATGGGTCACGTAGAAAGCAAAAAGAATAAGCATTCAGTCACGCGTGCAGTAATCTTTCTTTTTTGCATGGAGAATAACTCTTCCTAATTAATAAACGCCAGTTTTAGTAATGTCTCCTACCAACCGCGACTTTATGGCATTGAGACATGGACGTATTGGAACAAAGACAATCGAATCTAGATGACTATCTTACTGGCTTGCGGCCTCGTAGGCGCTTAGTCAAAAATTGCGAATTAAAATAAATTTGATTGCAGACAAAAGATAGATTAAAATTATTTGCGAAAACATAGACCAGTCTTCCATGGGTACATATGCTAAGTTTTGGGTTTAGGCAGGTCGATTATGAGTCATGATTCCTGAACTATATAATAACACCTATATAAGAATGAACATGAAAAAGACCCGCGTTCACAGACTATTGCAATAAATCAGACTACAAAGGTAGAATATTATCTGATTACGTATGACGATAATGTTACTCATAATGGTGCTAATAACCCTAAAGTCATTAATAAAATTGCCAACTATAGAAACACTTAAAGACGGATCCATTTTAGGCCTATACGACACAGATCAAGAAACATAGATGATCAACTTCAAAATTGAAAAGCTAACATATTTTGTAGGTGCTGTAAATTTTTACTGTAGGTACCTTAAAACTTTTGTTCTAATTCAAAAATAATTACAATCAATTTCATTTATTCGATGTTCACGTCATAGTTGATGCATCACAGTGTACATTAAAAATAGATTCAATTCAATACTTTGTGTGGATTCCTAAATGTAGTAAGTAGAAACAGGCAAACACAGCAAAACTCAAAGCAAATAAAAGAAAGTACAGAGGCAGGCCCAAAACAGGAGTTGAAGTTGAGTTGAAAAGATGTAGTGCTAAAGGACATGAGAGAGTGTGAGGCTTTGGACAATGTCAAGAATAGAGCGAAATGTAGAAAAAAAGTGCAGAGTCTGACCAACCACCGTGTGGGAGGGATACATAGTCGGAAAAAGATAGAAAGAGAGAGAGAGAGAGAGAGACCGATCCATCATAGACGAACAACAGTTTTCCACGATTTGAGCCAAGTTGTATATCTGTCTTTTCCTAGTCTTCTACATTGTCGGAATAGATTAGATCTTCTGTGAGATTAAAACGCATTGTGTTTTTGTTAACGTGGAAATTACTGATTCTCACACTTTTTAGCCTAGTTTCTGTAAGTGACTTAAAAGCTAAGTGACTTCCTTTTTAAGAATCGCCCTTGTTTTGGTTTCTAGACTGGTTTCGACTTTTTCTATTGTTTGAATATAAATATAAGATTATCTTGTTGGTTTTCACTTCTCAGTAATATAAATAATAAATAAATTCGGGACACTTCCACACACGGTCGCCTGACACCAAACTAAGCAAAGCTTGTACTATGGCTGCCAGAGACTGATATACATACATAGATATTTTTAAATACATACTTAAATAGATATTAACACCCAGACATAGAACAAACACAAATGTTCATCGCATAAATGTTTGCCCTAGGTGGGAATCGAACCCACGCCCCCAAGCTCAGAAGGCAGGTCCACTACCAACTGAGCCACCGAGGCAGTCAGATATTAGGGAAAGATGGTAAAATTTATATAAATATAGCATTTACTAATGTAAATGCTTAAAAAACTTTAAAGAATTTACGATTAAATTACGATTTAAGAAGAAATACGTAAGTACCAACATATAATTCAATAGTACAATATCAATTTTATCGATTTCAAACGTCAGGGTGTCAAGTGAATTTGGCATTTTTCGTTAACAAAAACAAATTTAGAAAAATTAATGAAGTTTACTTAATTTTTTTTTTAATTTAATAGTAACATTGGTCAATTGACAGCTACCATACTTGCATAGCTGGTTTTGTTAACGGCAATAGCTGCTCTCCGAAGTACCTATTTTCCTTTATTTAGTTGACCGTGATTGTGGTCAATGATGGTCACGCTGGCCTATACAGCTTCAAGGATGAAATTTATTGCGGTTTTATTACGCTGTACTTACCTAAAATACCTGAATGAAATTACCTAAACTGAATGGCCCTTAGACATAATTTTATTTGGTATCTCTATTATTTATTTATTTGTTTTTTTTTTCTTCGAGGAAATTTCTTTTTTTTCCTGTATGACTGTGTAGATGCCATAATATTATGTTAGATCCGTGATTAGTGTAATTACATTACGATACCGTTTCTCTGTTAAATTTCAAATTCAATAGACTCGATCATTAGAAATCAGAATTATGCTTCTATTGACGGAATTTCGAACTACGGATAATATTTTAGGGTTTGCGTGTTGAAAAAATGCAGTGTCAGAATTTAAATAAAATAAATAAATTTGGGACATTTTTCACACACGGTCGCCTGACCCCAAACTAAGCAAAGAGACTGATGTAGGTATGTATATCAGTCTCTGTATTTAAAATATATTTCTAAATACATACATTAATAGATAATACAGACGCCCAGACAGATGTTTGCCTTAGGTGGGAGTCGAACCCAGGCCCTCAGGCTCAGAAGGCAGAATCACTGCCAACTGAGCCACCGAGGTCGCCAAACACATAATATGCTACTGTTATTAGTTAAAACGTTCTTTAGCGATAGCGTGAATCGGTATTTCATGCTTTATGAGCGAAGTATGACTGTCATATCGACTCACTCATTAACTCCACTCACTCTCTGTTGATGTATTGTTGGTACCTATGATCGATAGTCATAGCAAGTTTACGGCTGCGATGCGTCAGTGCTATGATCGTGAACATGATACGGCTAATCGGCGGTATCAAGGACGGCATTATTTGAGGGCTGATAACAGTTTCCATGAAAGTGATAACGTGCTGGATAACTTTTTCTCATTATTACCGGTGGTTTTCTGGTTTTCCCGCATTTCTTGATTAGAGCACTCGAAAGCACATATTGACTTACGAGTAACTAAGTAAAATAGCTTTTATGAAGTAATTTCTTGAAAACCTGTCCAATGGTTTATGAGTAACAAATCGTTAGACTAATTAATGGTCTAAATGGGCTACGGGCTCGCATTACGTCTCATTCCTTCACAGGGCGTAATAAGCGCGACACGTCTTCTGTGGATATTATTTTTATACAATTATAAGTAATAATTTGTATGCGCCATACATGTTTTAAATTAGGTATTGAAGTTTATGGTTTTAATTTAATTTGACTAAACACGATCAACGGCTTACGCCCATCTATTTTATTTTATTTTGTTCGAAGCAAAACAACAAAATACAATACAATCTTTGTTGATACTTGATATTGATGGATTTGATTGTTTAGACATTAGATGACGACGATGAAAGAAGTAGTTGCCATTTACAAAACTAGATTCCTACTATATATATAAATAAATTTAATATTATAAACGCGAAAGTTTGTAAGAATGGATGGATGGATGGATGTTTGTTACTCTTTCATACCAGATCTGGATGAAATTTGGCACAGAGACAGATTATAGTTTAGAATAGCACATAGAATACTTTTTAACCGCGGGTGAAATCGCGGGGCGCAGCTAGTACCTAATAGTCTACGAGTTCAATTCAATCACCTCACACAATGACGTCAGAGTCACACGTGCACTAACCCGTAACACCTTCCAACCGTGAAGAATCCGACAATCCTGAGTAATTCTGTTGAGTTTCTCTTGGAACCATTAGAAATCGATTTGCTGACGAAATCAGTAAGTCAGATAACATCAGTACATAAACCAATTGTTTACTTTTTTCGAAGTTATTTTTACTCACAATAAAATTTTAAAACTTTAAAAATTCTGACTATCAAAGTTACTCTAGAGTTCTCCACGGACTGCGCGCCACAAAAAAAAAAGAGAATAACGCTAGTGCGACATATCTGAACTGCGAAACATCAAAGTTCGACTGCACGGTAGTGCGACACACAGAAGATCGACATCGCTCTAGCTAGTGCGACAAACGATTTCGCGACACTAGGTACTTAGACATCACGCTAGTGCACCAAACGATTTTGCTACACTAAGTCGATAGCACGCTAGTGCGAAAAATTATTATTTCATGGTTTTATTTTGTACTTAAACAGAACTCGTTTAAACATGTAACATTTTTAAGAGAAAAAGTAAACGGCTTGAAAATGTTGTACACTATGTCACTTCCACTATCAAGACGATTCAAATGACACCTCACGTGGCGAAATCCATGAAGCTGTTTAGGCTGTAGGGCGTGCCAAAGAAACCTCACACATCCATACCCACATACTTACATACATACACTCGAAAAACATAACCCTCCTTTTTGAACAGTCGGGTAAAAAGTTTTGTTATTCTGGTTATTAAGTAAGCCTAGGAAGAATTTCTTTACGTATCTATCTTTAGGTATGTTATAAAGATAAACTCTACAGCGGTGTATATAGTTAATTTGGCCATTGTCTTTCGTTTTTGGGTCAGCACTTTTATCTGATCGCTGGGCGGGTCTAGACTGTGAACTAAATAACTAGAACCTACAATAACTAAGCTCTATCTATCTATCTACATAAGATCGATATCATAATTATGTTTAAGGCCCCGTAATACACGAAATCATCAAAAACAATTTTTGTTTGTGCCTAGTTTGATATGAAGAATTATGAAGATCATGGGGCGAGGGTTCGATTCCCACCTAGGGCAAACATTCATGTGATGAACATTTGTGTTTGTTCTATGTCTGGGTGTAAAAATCTATTTGAGTATGTATTTAAAAATATCTAAGTACATAGTACAAGCTTTGCTTAGTTTGGGGTTAGGAGACATATGTATGTGAAAGTGAAAAAAAAACTAAGTATTCCCGAGGCTAAATTATTATTCAACGTTTATTATTAAAGGGGGATAATATTAATAGCACCAATAACTCGCCTAAACTTAAAGCTAGACCCAAACTGATACAGACAGTTATTATTAATCTATTAATCATCAACATTTTAACCAAGTAATCCATCAAAAATGTACACAGACACACCTGTCGATAACTGATGATGAAATCTTGATGACTCATTCATAATTAAAATCAAAGAGGCAAATTCATCATTCTGCCATTAAATTATCTTATCATTAAAATCGCTACAATACTTGTAAATATAATTAATCTAAATTTCTAAAGATAATAATGACGATGTTCTGTTTCATTCAATTTAATTTGTTTTTGTTATTGGAACATTTCAAATATACTAAACCGTGTAAAATTATGGTGGTACCAAGTCATAGCATTCTATCAGAATTAAAGTTTCAAGTTTTACCGGCATTTAGCCAGCCAAGAGAGATTTTTTTTCCGAGACCGAAAGAGACCAAGATAGATGTGTAAAACTCCATGTAACTAAAACAATCCATCTCTTTAACCTATCTAATTTTTTTAAGCTGAAAAAATATGTAAAAATTTCTTAGTAAGTATTTAGCCCTATACAGAATGTTAAATTGCTAAATTTAAACTACTTACCCAAAATTATACCCGTCTTTGTTATTGCTGCAGAATGCTGCGTATTAGACAAGGACATCAATACTTTTAGCTATTTTAGATTTATTAATTTAGCGGTCTGAATAGGACCTATTCTTCTTCTTCTTGGTCGCTACGCTCTTGACAGAGCGGTCGTGGTCGTCATGCAGTATTGTTATTGACAGGGGCTGTTGTAATGCGCCTCACAATATCTCGCCATGTCTCTCTGCTCGAGGTCATTCTTTTGCACTCATGCACGGGACCGCCCACAGCAGATTTGACCTGATCGGTCCATCGCATAGGTGACCTGCCGCGCGGTCTAATGCCTTTAGCCTTGTCCCGGACGACAAGTCGCTCTATGGACTGGCTGTCTCGCCTAGAAACGGGGCTGAGCTACCCACGTCCGTAGGAGTGTACTCCATTCTGATTCCCTACATGTGGTCCTCGGGTAGTGCTAACCGGGTAGCAAACTCTGGTGGGAGGCTTCGGCCGAGGCTAGTTACCACCCACCGGACCAAGCCATGCCATGAAATGACCTAGTCGTGTTTCGGGATGTAGTCCGGTGTAACCGTTCCGAAGACGGGTCTGAGCAGTAGCGCACTTGTAGCGCGTCACTCAACTGCCGTTTTTGTACTTCTTCACTCTACAAAACTTCAAGGCTAGAGCGAATAAGTACCTTATAGGTCGTTGTGCTCCATCTTAGACCACAACGTCACTTAACATCAGGCGAGTTGGTGGTCAAACGCCGACGTATTCTAAAAAAAAAAACGTGTCCGAAGAACGTGAGTATTCGGGATTGTACTACGGCAGATAGACGCTGTTTGATGCCGAATTCTTGAAGTATCGAGACGTTAGTAGGACCTATTACCACAGAATAAATAATAGTACTACGTACTATTACCTACGTAGTTCAGATTCAGAGGCGTTTTGAACTTGTGTTGTAATCAGAAAGTTTTACTAATTTCATACTTACGACGTTCTTTTACGACCATATGCAAAAAAAAACCAACGAAACATTTGCTCTCATCATCGCAACTTTCTATCAGCTGAAAACCAAAAGCCTTCGAATAAATCTAGACTGTGTAATGTAACACAGTAGCTGCCTAATTAGGGGCAGTATACGGCACGCTGCACATGGGCCGACAGACCGCGGTGTAGTGCGCGACAAACTTACAGACCGCTCTGAGTGAAGCATAATATTGGTGGAACGATGGCTCGAGGAACGGTATAATAATATACTTCGCCAGGTATTGCATTCAGCAGCTCGTAGTGACGTCAATCGATGCTAAAGCAAGACCGAAATAAGTCATTTACAACAAATTCGAAAGAGACGGATGACGATGACGTCATTACGTGTTTGCTAAATGCTAGACCTTGTTTTTTTGGATCATGGCTCGAGGAAGTTTTAAGTAGTTCTGTTACAAGTATTGTAATAGAGTACTTTTACAAACAGCGACTGCTTGGAAGAAACGTTGTCTTTTATTCTGTAAAACAGAAAAAGTTGCCTACGTTGCTTGCTGTGTTAGAAAGATTCATCTAAAAACTAGAACGTAGAAACGTAAAAGGGTTCTTCGTTTACTACGAATACCTAAGAAGCGAATACCTCAGTCAGGATGTCAAGTGCAAAGCTGTACTATAATAATATCGACATTTCAAATCTTCTGGACACAAAGTCGCTTATGTACCTACGGTTGGTCGAATAACTTGATTGTTTTGTCTTTATTAGTGTCACATCTTCAGTCAAGGGTGAGTTCAGACAGTTCAGAGATTCAATAAAGTTTGGCAACAACTATCTCAGTCCCGTTACCAAATGATTCACAAGTGTAAATACTCTTTTGTGCGAGTATTGTGCTCTGTCCGGAAATCTCTTTTATATTTTTTTTCACATACGACAGGATTTTCCGTGTATTTGTGGGAAAATGCTGTTATGGAAATTATACAATTTTCAATCGGAATGTTATGTAGATATACATCGTATACGAGTTTTAAATAGAAATACTTGTATTTGTAGGAAATGATGTTTCAAACTAGCAGGTATACTTTATCTAACTATCCCCTCCACCCTGAAGTTGTCTGTATGATATCGCTTAGCGATAAGTCGCCAGTTTTGACACTTATCTAGTTTTAAGCGTTATTACCCTTTCGTTTTGTTTTGTCCTGAGTAAATAATAATGAGTAAATTTCTTATCTATGTTACGCATTCCTGCTGCTTTAAGGGCCTGTTACACTTCATACATTTTATGCAATAAAAAAAATGAACTCGCACTCACACTAATCAAAGTGTAAACAAAAGAGGACCCGAGACAAGTCTCAATCGTTTCCGAGCTATTCTACGAGTATCTCTACAATCGCTAACATTATAAAGTTAAATACTGATTGGAGTTGAGTTAATCAATCAATCATTTATTTATTTGACATTATGGCGACTGGTCTCCGAGCTAGTAAAAAAACTGTGCTACGGAAACCAGAGACCTCTCCCAATATAGTGTATCTATTTTATTGTCTTCATTAATATTATAATAATCGAGTTCATAATAGTAAGTATCACGATTTAAAGGTGTAGCTCGTTTTTCATCTAATCAGTAGCTGACGTTCTAGCATTAGCTAATGTAAAATTAAAACCGATTGGGGGCGATTGCAGCCAGTCTAGGACCCCTCTACGCCAGGGGGGCTATTCCTACGCGTGAGATGAGATAAGATTTTATCTTGGTCACTCTCACAGCTATGACGTTTCAAACGAGAGCATCAAGAACGAAAAATGGTGAGACTGAATCTCACTCCGTAAGAATAGCCCTCCTGGTACTCACCCCGCCTGCCAGCTTATTTATTAGAGTTTGTCAACAATTTTTGTTCCCGTTAGAGTCCATTATGTTCTACCGATTGAATGGCATTAAAAAACAGCCGGTTACACAATCGTGTGGTTTCATATTGTACTGAATGGGGCATTGGAGTGGTTTTACAACATTATGAAGTGCGCTAGAGTACGCAATTACACGGTAAATGCTGACTGACTCTGTAAACTAAGGAGGTGAGTGAAGTAAGCGAAATTAAAAGGTAAACATTGGAGCTGGCAAATAAATTATATTGCTAGGCATTTTGCAAGTTTGACCAAAGTGCAATGAAACTTGACGAGGTGATTAAATTTTTACGCCGGCTCCACATAATTGGCCACAGCTTTGGCCTTAATGTCAGTGCGTCCAACGTGTAGTTCTAGAAAACGCTTGCTATTTTACACACTTTGCACGAAAAGCGCTAGTGCCAACGTGTGGAGTCGGCGTTAACCGTCTGTTTTGACAACTATTTCATAATGTATGTACATGTCAACGATGAACAGTTGAATAAATAATCGCCATATTACATTTTGGTGAACACAGGCCGTAATAAGTTTAATTGTATTGGTAAAATTGTTAAGACGTATGTGTTTTCAGTCAAATCATTTTGAAGATTATTAATAACAAAGTAAATATTCTATCTATTTCAGTTGAGAAATAATGAAAGAGTTTTTCGATTTTTTTCAAAATGGCGGAGAAATGATTTAAAAAAAACATTTGTAATTATCTCCGCCATTTTGAAAAATTTCCAAAAACAGACTGGGCAAAATAAAAACTTTAGAATTACCGAACCTGCTTACAAAATTTCACGAGAATCGTTTGAAGAATGCGACCTGTAAAGGAGGACAGACACCAGCCGCGGGATCTCCAGCTCACAGTGTCACTAGTCCTAAACTAGCTGTGTCGTCTATTAAAGCTACGTCTCTCAACTAAAGAGTTTTAAAGTCAAGATCACCATCAAGATTTCAAAATATAAGCAGATTAACATTTGGAAGTCAAAGTCATATCATAAGATAGGTTCAAGCGACGAGGAAGCGAGCCGCGGGCCCATTACCGTCTGGTTCGACCGGTTCCTCAGAGGTCACTATCGAGTGTGTTGGACCTTAACTTATACTTAGCTTATAAAGTTATAAGTATGTAGTTGGTGAGATGCAACTCTAACGAAAGGTGGGCAGGGGCTTTACACAAGTTGCAATCGCTTTCAAGTCTTTCAAGTCAAAATCTAAAGTCTCGCGCGACCCTCGATTAACCCTATGAACATATTGTTATGAACAAATTGTCCCCTTGATCGGATGATGAGGAATCACAAATTCTGATAGCCCGACTCATCGGACCACAAGAAAACACGGATGTTTCTGGTTCGACTTCCATACACTCATAGTGATTCTCAAACTAGGATTTCTCCTGTTTTGGCGATATCGTGTGGCAAACACATAATTACGAGCAAAACACACCCAGACCCGAGGTAGTTTATGACCGAGCGAGCGCGACGCATCTCCGTTTTAAATTGGTTGAAAAGCTTTTCGTTACAGTACAGAATTCACATAAAGCTTATTTTAATTTTACCATGCACATAACCATTAAATTCTCCTCGTATCGCCGGCAATATAAATTAGGCCTTAGCCCTACTGGTTAATTTAATTTGTAGTACTTACTACCGAAAAACTAGATTACTAACTTCTGCTACTGCCGATAAGCGCCAAGCGGTAGGATCATTGGCAATCAATAGTTGCGATAATTTTGACAATCTTCGACCGATTCTACTCAAATTTATATATGTAAGTATATTGAATTGTGTTATTCATTTAAAAATATAAAAACTTTGTTATTAAATTGGAAGAACAAAAGGAAATGATGTTGCTGGTCTTTAATTGGCTTTATAACTACTTCCCGGTACACATTCGCTGCGGTAACGAGAAACTAGATTAACTCCAAAAATGCAGAAAACTATTCGCACCAATATTTTACATGCTTTTTTAACTTGCCATGTCAGTTAGTATGTATGTATGTATGTTTGGGTCAAATTTTGGAAGCTGAATTAGAAGTACATGCGATTGGACTCAAATTTATTGTATTTGCGTGTATTCGGTGACAATGCAATAATAAGGCACAATGGAGACGATTTGACGATATATTCGGAAAGTAATCCTCCTAGATAGTTAAGAGTAGGCTGGCCGTATTTGGGCTTATTTTGATCAGATCACGGTTCTGCTACTAACATCATCATCATTACATAAACAGATATAAACTTCTTAAAAGCTTGTTTAGAAAAAATCATTTATTAATCTACCTACGTGGCTTTGCACAGACGTGAAAGATTATTTTGACGGCATTTGTGGGCCATTCGTATGCCAACTTATCTCTACTCATCATAAAAAAGTGTTTGTATAAAAACCTGCGCGCTGTGGTTTCACGCACCTTTAAAATACTTTCGTTTTATAGTAGAGTGATTTTAAGTGACCGTAAAAAGTAGTCGTTACTTTGCACACCATGGTAAATCTATTCTCTTCAACACTTAACATTCTCGAAACAATTTGTTATGGTTTCCGAATTTCTTACCACAAGCCGTACGGACATATTTAAAGTATCTCACCAACTTCTACATTTTAAATAACTAGATGCAACCCATGGGGCTACCTGCGCTTAAATGTAGCCTATGTGACCCTCCAGACTCCAGACTAAAATGTATCCGAGTGCAAAATTTCATGCAGATTCGTTCAGCCATTCTGGCGCAACTGTGTAACAAACCTCCATCCCTCCATTCAAATTTACACATTGATCTTAAAATAAAACGAATCAGAAATGTTTATCATTTTCTTTCATTGTCTCGAGTCATGTACTATGATATGAAATCTTTCACCATGTCTCGTATAAATTGGCATAACTCTAAAACTCGCGGTAACGAGAATCACTGCGGAAATGTCAGAAGTATCATACAAATTCCATACAAAAACCTTATGACCGAAATATTACGAGGTCATTTCATGGCTTCGAGGCATTAGCCGAATGTGGGCTAGCAACAACACGCTTTCTGCCTTCTATTTTATTGACCATAGCGAGCAGTAGAGTAGATATATTTAGAATATAGCTATGCCCGCGACTTTGTTCATAATACGTGCCTCTATCATGGATATGAGGTAAAAATTATGCTTTCTGTTAAAAATATTAAAACTTCTCCCGTTTAATCAAGTCTAAATACCTAATTCAATAAAAAGTAAAAATTATGCTTGTTTATTTTTTCTCATTTTAAGTCCATTTTACTTTAAGTAAAATGAAAGTTAAAAATAACTTATGTGATGTGATTCCAAAGTTGAAACTTAATGCTAAAACGTTAGTCTCGTTCACTCATACGTGTCATTCTACAAAGTTATAGTTACTAACGCTTCATTGAGTATTTTTGACATGTAACAAAAGCGTAAAATTTGGCGGTGTGCTACGTAAGCGGTTAGTGATTATATTACTTTATGGAATGTTCTGGGCATGTTTTATGTTAAGACGGTAAATTTGTATCCACGAGTTCCTCGACTCTTAATTTCATTTAGCTAGGTCAGTAAACTATGTCTCTTAATATGAATTACTTTTTACTATGTTCGTACGTGTTTGAATGTTAATTAACTGCTACTGGACAGAATAGTTTCTATTAGGCCTTTTTTTTTCAGAACAGGTTATAATGGTCGTACAATATTTATTTGGCACCTCCTTCTAAACCATGCAACCACATTTTGTCATGAGCGTTTCTTTTGTCGGCATTTTTTTCTATTTTCCCCAACGCCATGTGCGGTTCCTAATAGACTTTTTGAAGCCATTTTGAGCTGACGGGTGGTCTCATGATTACGGAGGCAGAAATATATCAACAATAGTGTTTAAATTTGCATCGACTTTGAATTACTTTGTGGGCTGTCCGGGCATTATCTGTAAATTACTGCAATTAGATTCTCCATAGATGAATAATAACTTGCAAATTAGTATTGTATTGATGTACATTCTACAGGTAAAGATTCAAAAGGCTCATAAGACAAAGAGACATCCTTAGATGTAAAGAGGAAAATACAGTATTGTTGAGGCTGCTTACCAACTGAACTGCTAATTGTACCAATGTTTCCTTTGTTGTTTAATTTAAAAATGTATTATGTAGATATATAACAAGCTGAGTAAGATAGAACAATATTTTTAAGAGTACTGTTCAGTGGGAACACTGATAAGTAAAGTAAATACGTGGCTATACAACTGAGTAGCTAGCCCTAGTTTTAGAGTTTAAGCCACCTGAAGGCTAAATGACATGGCTTAGCAGTCACTACGAGGTATGCATGTCGAATGGCTTAGACTATTTCATGAGACTACCAAATCAGTTTGCAAAATATTTGACGCGGAACTGGTTCCTAAATCATTGAAAATAAGAGCGTTTTGCATCTACCAATTCAAATGCATTTTCCTTCACCCCGTTTAGGAGCTGTCCATCAGAAGCGAGTAGTCTTCAGCATTGTGTTTAGAATATTAATATTATTTCGAAGACCAGTTGCGGTTTGTTTCGTGTCTTGAATTCAAACTTTCCGAATGACTCACGGCTTGATGGCCGGCCGTTGGATGAATTGATGTAACTCGTATTTTAGTGTTTTTAGTGAGCAGTTATGCTGAATTTTAATGCGTTTTTTCTGGTACATTCAGTTTGTTTCTTTATTTCAATAAGTGGTGTTATGGTTGCTAGTTACAATTACGTGAAAATCTTACGTTAACATGCGCAATTTGAGAACCACTAATGCCAAATTCTTATTAGTATTTAAAAAAAATGCTAACGTTTATTAGTTCTATTAATCAGTGTGACTTACGATCTACCTTTAAGGTTTCATGTTAAAATTAATTAAAAATTGTTTTTATTCTTTCTTTGCCAAAAACCATGTTTTAACTAATTATGCAATTAAAATAAAGATGTCAATCAAAACCATTAAATTCAAAAGTTACCCCATTTGACCACAGAGCGTCGACACAAAGTGAGAGTGTGCACCAAACAAAGATTGAGGCCACGGCCTTGGCTTAAACTTTGCGAACGAGTGCACTAGAGTTTTAATGATAACTTAGTTTTAAATCCAAGATGAACCATATTTTGAGATTTAACGAGGCAATTTAGTTTTAAGGACAATTTTAATGGCAATATTGTGAAAGTCTACGCTAAATTTAGCCATGAGCAGTTTTAATTGGTGGGCCTTCTACCGGTTGGCGTGTGTTGTAATTTTTAAATGGTTGCTTATTTAGTTAATTGTGGTGTAGGTTGGATTAAGAAGCTGCTAACTGTTATATGATGAAGACAGCCACACCTCCTACAAGTTAAGAAAAATAAAATAAATAAACTAAAACCAACCACTGCCAAGTGCAATTAAAATGCTACATTATCAACTTTACTTTTAATAAATCTTGCTAAAAAAATATTTTTGTTCACAAATTCAGTCTTAACGGTTTTTATATCACTTTTGTAAACCAAGAGCTGTCAAAATATGTTATTATTATATCGTTACAGAATAAGATGAATAAATAGTTAATAAAATAAATTAATAAAAATATGTTTAGACAATTTGATATCTCAGATTTAAATCACAATCAACCAAATTATTTTTAGTAGCATGTAAAATTGGAATGAAAAGAAATCGGCGTATTTAAGTACGCATTGCACGCATACAACGCAGTTTTATGGAAGACAAGCCGCTCAGTTATCCAATTATAGTATTAGGTAACTCTACACTTGCTTCTACACGTGCCAAATACAGCCATGTGGATAGCACTCTATTTAGAATATAATATGAAAAAATAATACTATTGATGTTAGTGCTATTTATGATAGTATATTTAGAAGAACATTACATTACACTCTAAAACAAAAAAAAAAAAGTTTAATGTTTTTAAATGTAAAGTTTCATCGAAGAAGGCCACATGCATAAAAATCTTAAGTTAGAAAAATAAAAACTTTAAAAATAATTGCATTGCATCTATTTTTTTTTAAAGTATATATTCACACTCATTTGTTATGTATTCACAACTTCACAACAGTCATATAATTTTTTTTTACCAAAAAAATGTGTATTTTGAATCAAAATGATATGTTTCTTAAACCTTTGTAGGATTACGAAAAATGTAAGTTACACGTTTTGCGAATAGTGTGACACAATTTCAACGCCTACTATTCATTATCACAACCATTACAATGATTTGCTTAGCTGTAGAATGAATGGTAAAAAGTATTTTTTATGTTAGCACCTTTTTAGTGCGGGCCGCCGACCGAACGTAGGTTACGCAAAGTCGGTGACAGTGTGTTACTGCATGCATAAGTAATTAATTATTATGCATGCATTTACTAGATTTGTGCAAGCTTCATCGAAAGTAAAAATATATTAGTATTACAAAACAGACACACAGTTTTTGTGTCACATCTTATCGCATCGATTTAGTCTATGTTACACAAAAAAAAATCTCCACAGACATTTTTTATGTGTAACATAGACCAAAACGATGCGATAAGATGTGACACAAAAACTGTGTCTGTTTTTTTTGTGTAACATTATTAATTATTTTTATGACATACTGATCATGACATTTATGACATGTATATCTGATCGACGTACCTAACATCGATCAGATATACAGATATACATGGGTAGGTATTTTTTATAACTGTATGACTGAAATTAAAAACGTTCATTAATTACTTTACTTAAGTACCTACGTTTGTCAAGTATGAAATTACTCGAGCTCGGGCTATCTTTATCAATAATCTAAGTAGTTATGGTCTTTAATTATTTTCTATTGTCGATTATTATACTACGCCACTCTAAGCCACCTTACATGAGCCAGCGTTTATAATATCGCGAGTCGCACTGAAGGATCTAAATTTGTATAAGTAGAAGAGACACGTAAAAAATATCAGACTGAAAACGTCGTCCCGCGCGCGCGGGAGATTATGCTCGTCGTCTTACGCACCGTCATCGTCGCGCCTCAGTCGTCTCCGGTCGCGTCGTGAGGCGCGGTGGCGCAGAGCAGTGTGAAAATCGCCTTAGAGTTGGCATCGTAGATAGTTGACCATACATCTCTACATAACATATCGTCACGCCTTTCCCCCGAGGGAGCTGGCAGAGGTGTAATGCAACACCCTGCTGGGTTTAAACCCGCTCCCTCTGGCTTGAGAGGCGGGTCTTCTCCAACTAGGATATCATCGCTTCTCATCATCTCTACATCATCATCATCTCCACATAGTATAAAGCAAAGTTGCTTTCCGCGTCTATCTTTCTGTATGTATATCCGCGTCCTTCCGTCTGTATAACTCCTTATAAACCACGGAACGGATTTTGATTTGCGGTTTTACTTAGCTAGATATCTCCTATCGGAAGGTTATAGGTATCGTGCGAAGCCGGGGCGAGTCACTAGTATTGTATAGATAGACGTAAGACTAGTAGCAAGCAATTTCAATGTTAGCAATGTCAGGGAAGGTGAGTCTCCCAAGGGACGGCCGCGACATTTAAACTGTACGTCTGTATGAAAGCTAGTAAATATTAATAGGTACACGTGTAGGTCGTGTAGGCTATTCGTGCTTATCTCGATCTAGGTACTTAAATACTATTTCAATTTTACTTTGGACTCGTAAATTTTAGTTTTGTTTGTGCATTGTTATTTTTGACAATGTATAACTTTGGCATAAAATAAACGTGCCATTCTATTAATAAATACTTACCCTAGGTCTTAACCAGGCTATAAGGTACGAGCATATCAAATTTCGTTGAAATCCTTTGAGTTGTTTCAGCGTGTAGAAGTAACAAAAAAACACACACGCACACCCTCACTCATTCACACACTCATTTGAAAAATAATCTATTAGGTAATAATGTTAATGTGATTATTTAATTTGCTAATTAATATAATTTAAATCGACGAAGCTTACGGCGTTTTATAGCGTAAACAAAATATGTAACCAAAAGAACTCTAAAAATAGATCTATCAGTGTCCAAATTGTCACTTCACTTATAGGTATGATTTCCTAGCCGACCGCAGACGACAGCAGCATACGTCGCGGCGACGTGTCGTCGTGTACTGGTTTCAATATATAATATGTATTTCTGTGAGATACATTTCTTAGCGAGCGACAAATCTTATAGACGATGACGATGGGACGACTCTCCTGGCCATGTCGGAGTTCGACTGCATTATAAGCAGGTACCAGGTTCGATTCCTGGCCGGGCAGATGTTTGAAGAATAATTTTAAATATTTTCTGGGTCTGGGTATTTAGTTATCGATGGCATCGGGGACATAGGGGAACCTAGTGGGGAGCTATGAGTGTGAAACTCTATTAATTTATTCCGGAAGCAATGCACGTCCCTGGTGCGCAGGGTCCGGGCCAGCCCTGACAGCATCCTAAAAGCTTTCTCGAATCTTTTTTAATTCCTTCTTCAATCTTTCATGAACCATTGTCACATGGTTCATGTACTGACTAATAAATTATATTGTAGATGTGTGTAATATTTTTTTTAATTTTAAATAATTTTAATAAATTTTTGAACTACTTACTTATAAGATATATAAGAAGTGACTTGAAAAATTAGTCGAAATAAATGGTTTTGTTTTGATTTAATATTAGAAATACATAGAAACCAGTATAGTGTCGAGACAACATGCTGTCGTCTGCGGTCGGCAACGGAATCATACCTTTATGCATATAGAAATCGACAAAGAGAGCCGGTCGGTCACGATACCTACTTTCAAATAATTTATTGCACAAGCATTCGATAATGCGGTACATGCAGGCACTAATGCAATTATGTATACTTATTTCAATATTGAGAACTGCTCTTGTGCCAATTCACTGTCATTGAACATGTTGGCGAAGTTAATATTTAAATGCAAAACAGCTTTTACATTTCATCATAATAATTAATGAAGATTTTATCGATAATTATGATGCTGCGATTCAAATTGAATATTTGCCTTTGACATTTAAAGTTCCTGATTTTCAGAATAATGTTACGTTCGTTACTCGTTTGTTACAATGCTGTTTTGTTACTTTACTGGTTTCAATGTTACTTTTTCCTTGTCTATGTCAACTTTACTTCTTCTAGATATTATTATGGTCCCTTATTAGTAAACATTGTAGAGTCTTTTAATAGTTTTACTTACACCACCTTAGCAATAAACGTTGTACAGCCTCGGAACAGTTATACAGTTTTGTCTTTTTCATTCTTTTAAATTTTTAAACTCGATTGAAAAAGACAAAACACTGTATAACTATTCCGAGGCTATACAACGTTTATTGCTAAGGGGGACAGCGTCTTGTCTTTTTCGATTAGCTAAAGACTTAAAAGAAAGAAAAAGACAGTAGACTGTAAAGTGTATGCATAACTAGGGCTATACAACACTTATTAGAAAGAAGGATGAAGTGCTTGTCTCCAAACCATGTCATTGAGGCCACAGCACACCTAGAGCATAGTGCACACAACTTCTACTCTTCTTGGTCTCTCTTAGGAACAGTGGAATCTGTGTTTATCAAAATATCTACTCATGTATGACAAAATCGATAAGTTACGAAAGGAACATGCACATAAGAACATTTCTTCCCGTGGCTAACTCATGCTGGTTAATATTATAGATAAGGGTTTCGTGATACTCAAAACACTTAGTTCTAGTGGCGGATAAAAATACTATCAGATTATCAGTTTTTTATCGATCTGGGTACATAAGAATGTCATTGTTCTACAGCGTACTTACCTACGTGAGCTTACTCGATTTTTTTTTTTTACTTAGGTTCGATTTTACTGGTCCCAGGTTAGTTAACAATACAGTAGGTACGAATCCTCGTCTGAAGACTCGAAAGATTTCGCTTTTGGTAGAATTATTCAATTCTCTGTTATTTTAGCCCAATTTTTTGGCAGAATTTGGGATAAAATCACAGAATACTTTCTAATACATAGGGCAAAAAAATAATCTGTACACATTCAAGTAAAAATTGAAAAGTGTAGGTAAGCCAACCAGCTGCGTCCCGTCTTTTGTCATACACGAATTAACGCTTAATTTTTGCGGCATAAAAAGTAAGCTATGTTTAAATCCGGGGCTCAAGATATCACTATTCAACATTTTATCAAAATCAAATTAGCCGTTTAAGAGTAAAGAAGTCCTAAACCCACATGACATCAGTCGCTCACAAACATTCGAGTTTTTAATACTATAAAGCGTAATTATGCAAAGGTTTTATAATGTTTTATGTATTTTCTTGCGTTTTATATTGTTTGACATTTTATTTACTATTATCATTGACTTGTCTGTGAGGATAATTTAACTGAATTATTTTATATTGCACTTACTTTTCTTTTTTGATATTTTTTTGTTTTTGTTTGACGCCTATTTCGTAATTTTTCATTATTTTATTTAAATTCAGTTTTATTATTTGTATATTTTTAATGAATAATATTTTTTTCGCTCTTAAGTCTTATGCATGCCGTCTCCATTTATAATTATTGTGACATTTAGTTATTTTAAGTAATATTTTATTGAATTTAATAATGTTTTACAATGTTAATGGACAAATAAATAAATAAATAAGGTTACATTGCTAAATCTAACGCTCGGGACGCGTAGAGGCCTCAGTGGCGAACAGCATAAGTCATAAAAAAACTATACAAATCCCGACTTCCATGTCATTATCAATAATCCCGACTCCACGACTTGCCTGTGGCACCACCGTGTCTGTCCATCCGGAGATCGCGTGACGACATCACTACAAATCTCGAATTCCTATGCAGATAGGAAAATCGCTGCAGTTTTGCATAACAAATTGCCTATGGCATACCAAAACGCATTGTGTCTGATAATGGCGTGCAGTTTGCAACGAAAATAAGCTAATTAGTTTAACATAGATTTGTTACTCGGCGCATTGGGTAAAATAGACTTTTCCTAGGCTATTTTTGTGTCGAAAACATAATATACTTATGTTATTTTCAATGGTATTACGTTTTTAACCGACTTCAAAAAAGGAGGAGGTTCTCAATTCGACTGTTTGTTTTTTTTCTGTTTGCTACCTCATAACTTTTGACTGGGTGAATCGATTTTGATGATTTTTTGTTTGAGAGATCATACTTTAGAGGTGGTACCATGTGAGTTTTATCGAAATCGGTCTAGCAGTTTTTAAAATATAAACAAAAGTCTAAAAATTGAATACATGGATTACAAATTACAGGATGGGAAGTCGGTTTTGTAAGTTTTGCTTTTTAGGTTATGTTTGTTCAATTGGTGCAAAATACGTATACCTAGTTAGTTACCTACTTGGCGGCTTATTAATTGTTTATCCAAATGAATGATAATGTTGGACTCTATACTTTTACTTTTGACATCTATTCTGGATGCAATTGGATCAAAGTGAAAGGAAACTGAACTAAAATGTCTTTGGTTTAGTTTAGATTCATGTTAGGTAACTTATTTATTCCCATTATGTCAAATATGCGAAGTGGGTTTTTCGTGTTTATTTAATGACTGAAGATTTTTTTAGCCGAGTTGGACAAGTTGCTTACCGGATGGTAAACACCAAGTTTTTTCGTAGCATTTAAAGTTTTAAACTCCAACACTGACTGGTAGAGAGAACTCTTAGCGATAATGCCGCTAGTCGTGTTAGCCACACATACAAAAAAATGCAGTCTGTGCTCTGCTGTGTGACATTTTCCGAGCGAACTGTCAAAGGAATGTCAGTGGAGTAGTGCCTGAGTCGCCCACCCCGCCAACCGGCACTTTTTCACACGAGCACGGAAGAGGACGGACCTCGTATTGTTTTTCTTTGGTATCTTTCTGTCGTATTGATCTTGGTGTCCATTCGATTCATACTAAAATTACCCACATATTGTACATGGTTTGGATTGTTAGAAGTATTATTTGCTTACATGTACATTAAGATGGTTTTAAATACCCTTCCTTCAGAAATAATTTACAGTCGTTAGTTACACTTCTCAATCAGTATCAGCAGATGTTATTGACAGCCTGATCTACATATAAGTTTCATACAACTTACGACACTAACCATACATGTAACATATAACGAAAGTTGTTTCTAACTAGTTAACATAGATATGACAATTACGCATAGATAATTCTTATGATAAACATTGCCATACTTTGCTGCAATCATGTAATAATTGCTCGTGAAAACAGATGTTTGCATAAAATTTGAATCAACAAGTTTCATAATTGTTGGACGTCAGAAGTTTAGATTTTAGGGTGAATTAGTGAGGAACTATGATGTATGTCGTTTAGGGATTGCAATTGCTGGATCCAGCATACAGCAATCCAGCTGGATCCAGCGCCTTTTTAAACATGCTGGATCCAGCATACATCTTGATCCAGCGATGCGGATCCGCAAACGTATCAATTTCTATTGTTTAGTTTTGAGTTGCCGCCATTTTCGAATCGGCGCGGCATCGTTGCCGTTCTGTCACCATGGGGGCTATTCCTGCGCGTGAGATGAGATGAGATTTTATCCTGTGGCCCTATTCGGAGATTTGAGATTTTCATCTCATCTTTTTTCGTCCTTGTTGCTCTCGTTTGAAACGTCATAGGTGTGAGAGAGACCAAGATAAAATCTCATATCATTTCACGCGCAGGAATAGCCCTCTTGGTCACTCTCACACCTATGACGTTTCAAACGAGAGCAACAAGGACGAAAATAAGTGAGATGAAAATATCAAATCTCCGAATAGGGTCCCATAGCACGTGCCGCATGAAAGGCAACGCCGCCCGCCCCCTTTCCCCCTTACCAACTGTACCGCTTACGTTTGTTTATTTTATAAATCAAAGACAGTTGATGAGTTGAATAACTGCTCTCGTCTCGATAGAAGGTGTCTAAAATACTATTAAAATAGTGTTATTGTTACGGTCCTTTTTTAAAAGAATGTTAATTAAGTTAATTTTAAAAGAATTTGTGAGACTGATTGCTACTGATTAGCCGTCCTATCATTAAACATAAGCGTAATTAATAAGATAGTGCTTACTTAGAAACATTATCTTAAATGTTATGTGAATATAAGGTTATATGTTTGTTATTTAATTTTATGTTGATTATTTTGATCTCAAATTATTAAAAAACCAAAGCAAATTAATATAAGATATCACCAAATGAGTGGAAGATTTCAAAGATTATCGTAAGAAGTACAAATTAATAAAAAAAGTCTTAAAAATGTCGTCTTTTTATTTTCGTTCCACGTTTTGCTGGATCCGCGCTGGATCCAGCTGGATTCAGGTCAATCCAGCAAAAAATCCGCTGGATTGAAAACGCCGCTGGATTGCAATCCCTAATGTCGTTGCATAACTGACCCGAGTAAGGGTAGATACACTCGCCCTTGACACAGAGTCTATAGACCATGAAGAACAAGAATATTGCATTTTCGTGGAACTGCGGTCGAGAACAAAAATGTTGTACAAATCATAGCGAATTACAAAATGTAGCTAATGTATGTAAGTATGTGTGTCTTGTATCATTAAGTGTATAGCTAGCTATAGCTATTTCTGCTGTTGATAATGGTAGTCACCATTTTCAACAGCATTTTTGGCACATTATTACAATACAAGTAGGTACATGTATATAGATTGAATTCATACTTGCCATGGCTTCTGCCTGGATCATTTTGTAATCTCGTTTAGGACGTTACTTAAACATTGCATTGTAACAAAGATTAACTAGTTCGACTTGTGTTTGTCTAAATGACGTGTAACAAGGATCGTATTTCTTTTGAACTTTGAAAATAGCTTCAAAGTGTCAAAACGAAACCGATACCGTTTACCAGGCAGACAATATAGCCTGTATTTATATTTTCTCAAAGGCTCTAAGTAGTAAAAAATACCTATCGTATCTATTGTAATTGCTTTGGCGCACGATTTTTTGAGGAAGCAAAGAAAAATACCGAACTGACGTCAATTGCAGACGCAAGTCAAGATAACCTGGGCATCTAAAGGCAGCGTGATTACGACACAGAATGATAGGCGTGTCAAGTCTGGATATCTCGAATTTGGCAATTCGGCGATACAGTATCAGATAGTGTATCAAATTATCCGGCGCAGGTTTACCTATTTTTGAATTACGTTCAGTGAACGTGAACGTTTAAGGATGTTCATCGCTTTCTAGAGATGAACAGGCTTTAACGTTTACGGTACAAAATCTTTGAGATCACAGGCCATATTCTAACGTGTGAGACATTTTTGGTCATTATCTCTTTCGTTTGAAAAGTCATAGGGATGAGAGTGACTAAGATGACCTCAGGCGTTTCCGACAAATAGAGGACATGTAGAGATCTCAAAGATTTTGTCGAAGGATTTTGTTTACTGATCTATACGTACTAACTTATGTGCCTTTGTCATTACTGACGATCCGACGCTTAGGTATAATTTTAGCAAGTTTAGATAAGTCAACTACTTATACCTTTAAAATCGGGTGTAATCCTACTAATATTATAAACGCGAAAGTTAGTAAGAAAAGATGGATGGATGGATGGATGTTTGTTAGTCTTTCACGCCAGAACGGTTGAACAGATCTATATGACATTTGGCACAGAGATAGATTATAGTCTAGAATAGCACATAGGATACTTTTTAACCGCGGGTGAAACCGCGGGGCGCTACTAGTAAACACTACGATAGTGAAATGTCCTTACCATGTAATGAACATAAATTTATTTCTTGTGTCCGTTTTACTTTTCCAACGTCCGACTTCAAATTTAATTCAATCGTTCCAGTTAAATCTGAGCCATTCCATCAACCGAGTCCGACACCAATAGCTCCTTCCGTAGCTCCAAATTATTTAGTTGCATAAGCAACCGAATTAAAACACGCACGCGCTCGTTTCTTCGTTTATGAGAATTATTAGACTAGGGTTAGAGCTATGAGAATTCGTTCTCATTTAAACAATAACGTCCTTACTAATAAACATTGTATAGACTTGAAGTAGTTTACAGTATTTTCTCTTTTTTGAGGTGGGTAGGTCTCGGTCAACTTTGCGAACTGAGCTAAATCATTATTGTAGTCCACAGCCCTAGCAGGGAAGTGCCGCTCGCGTGCGCGTGAGGCGGTTTCACCGCCTCTTCGTGGCCGACTGCAGTGAATTCCGTCTGCATCCCACTTGCAGTTCACTGTTCGTAACTCTGCCTGCACGTTTTGTAATGTTGGCATAATTGATCGGGAAATGGAGGAAATATGTACTTAAAAGTTATTTATGTAGAGCTCAGATATTAATAAAAGGCAAAGCTTAAAAAACCGGCTTCCCGTCATCTATGTAAACAATTTTTGTCTTTTCAATAATATTAATATGGAACCACTTCATAGTCTGCAGAGTAATCGCGTAAAATGTATGTTTGTATTCTGTATGTTTATTTTTTGTATGTACAAAAAATAAACATAGAGACGAATTGAGAACCTCCTTATTTTTTGAAGTCCGTTAAAAAGGGCATGGAATCGTGAGTGTAAATAAACATGAGACGATTTCTTTTGTCTCCTAATATTAATAACTAGCGACCCGTCCCGGCGGCGCACGGGTGCAATGCTGATACTAAAAACACTCAATACAGAAAAACTGTGAACGTTGTATATAAAAACATAGCGGCCCAATCTGGCTTCGCACGGGTATTAACAAAAAAATGTTATTGTGGGATATCCATAAGAGATAGACATATCCCATCGCGGAGTTTTCTGTAGACCTTTTCAATGTGTACAAATAATTACTACATTATTTTGATAAATCTCGTAGGGTTCAGCCTGCGTTTGCAATGAAAGCGGAAAAATACATTTATTTAACGACATCACATTAGAAACCTCAAAAATAACAGTTTTTCTCCACTATTTAATGGATGTTATTATACATATAAACCTTCCTCTTGAATCACCTTATCTATTTAAAAAAACCGCATCAAAATCCGTTGCGTAGTTTTAAAGATTTAAGCATACAAAGGGACATAGGGACAGAGAAAGCGACTTTGTTTTATACTATGTAGTGATAATAATTTGTCAAAAAACAACTCTGAATATGTTATACATTTAATGCTCTCAACAACTTCTTTCTTCTGCCCTTCCTTTTGCTTCTAGCCTGATATACACACTCACTCACAACTCTTATACATATGCGGCTGTTTCTGAATTTATACAGCTGGTATATCTTTTAATTGAATATCCAACCAAAGTGGTGTAATATGTGAAGGTATATTTTTTTTTGTAGTAATCTATCTACTAATTCTGCTTGATACTTCAATCATAATATTTTAGTTGAAATCGATCAAATAATGTGACCTTTAGACCTGACCTCCGTCGATTTCTCATTATCTTCCCTTATTTATAATTCACCTACTCGCTTGTCCCATCATGTTCCGCTGAATTACATGAGTTATGTTTTCATTGGTCATGAAGCTCGTAAATGTTTGCCTTCGTGTTGTTTTCAGGGTCGTATCCTTGTGTGGAAGGCTAGGTTCCAAGTTTAATGCCATGAGAAGTTTTTGGTGCTATTAACGGGCTTAATGGGTATAGCTACCTAGCTAGTATTTTAAGCATAGGTGCCATAACTGAACCTTGGGGTAAACCAAATTGGCTTTGTTTAATTTTAATGAACGTAAGTATTTATTTATGCTTTTTTTACTAAGGATACATTTACTTATGCTATTTATTTACTTTACTGTGTTAAAGTCGAAACGTTTTTATGTTATTGGGTATCGAAGATAAACTTACGACCGTCAAAGTTATAAAAAATGACTTAACCAACTTATTCGGAAAAAGAGGCATTACTAATTGTAGTTACATAATAACTAACGATAAATTCCAATAAAATACAGATAAAGATTATTCATTTGCACACAACTGATTAATAAATAACCACAAACCACTCGCAGGCTCTTATTTTTATTTCTGTGGGCGAAGACATATTTATTTTCTTTGGTATGTTTAAAAAGATTCATAACATATTTGGGCACTTATTCGTTTTTTCACACACGCACACGATTTTGGAAAGATACCTCTTTACCTTTGAGAAGACCTCTGAAACTCTATTTGTACTTTAAAAGTTCCACAAAATTAGCAAAATAAATAACAAAATAAGCTCTTTAAAAATCATTTCAGATTTCAACATACAAATATACCTACATACAGGGACGCCTTTTCCCGTAGGGGTAGGCGGAGGCAGAGGTCACTTGCTACGATCTACTTGCTACGATCCCGACATCCATCCTTCGCTTCTTCTACTTCCATGAGCTCTACTTACATACCTGCTCATCGGTCACGGGTACTCCTGACCTGACCTTTCTTCAGAACGTCTTGGATTTAATCCTGGTACGTTCTCCTCGGTCGCCCCATACCGACTTGACCATTTACACTTGTCGTGTCAATCTTTGAATCAATCAATGAATTTTAACATACATACATATCTTCACGCCTTTCCCCCGAAGGGGCTGGCAGAGCTGTAATTCAAGACCCACACTTCATCGGACGATATTCATTCGGTAATTATGTCGCCATACACCGGGCTCCAGTCATGTAGTAGATGACAT
Organism: Peribatodes rhomboidaria; assembly: GCA_911728515.1. Taxonomy (NCBI): domain Eukaryota; kingdom Metazoa; phylum Arthropoda; class Insecta; order Lepidoptera; family Geometridae; genus Peribatodes; species Peribatodes rhomboidaria. Next base: position 13,340,287 of record OU452187.1, on the reverse strand, counting down.
ACTCAGATCAACATAGAGGAAAAGATGGCGCACGGCGTTTGATCTAAGTGAAGCCAAATCCCATCCAAAAACTACGGTACTGTCGTATAAGTACACAACACTCACACATTGACGCAAAAAAACTACGCTACTCGCTTGGTCATTCTTACCTAGACATTATGTGCATTGGTATAAGGTATAATTTCGTGTACTTAAATATATATAGTGCATTATAAAAGTGTGGCCAGGATTACATTTTGAGGTTCTTTTCTAAAACTGTGCAGTTTTTTTACAAGTCAATTTTGAAAAAGCCGTAACATTAAATTCTTACAAATATGTGCAGTTTTAAAATATTAAATCTCCTAAGGTTGTATATTGGAACGGAAATGGCTAACGTAGAGTTTGGGAATTAATATTATTTTTCGTGCAATTGTAAATGTTTTTCATGGCAACATTACCACACGCACACATTGAAAAACATCTTTTCCTCTAGGTTGATCTGAGATGACTTACAATACGCACAAAATTATGTTTACACAATGAAAAAAATTGGCGCGTGCCGTCGGCTGTGATCGAAGTTGATCGAACCCGCTCCCTTTGGCTTGGGAGGCGGGCCTTCTCCAACTAGACTATCATCCCATTTGTTGATGATAGCCTAGCCCTAGTTGAAGACATGGATTTTAAAAGCTCTACGACGCTAAAAAACCTCTAGACGTAGGAAGTAACAAACTCATTTAAAGATCAGTTTAGCTACATATTCCATTTAAATCGATACTGGTTCCGAGATGATATCATCCGATCGACGGCTATATATTACCGACGACCAATTCCGGTTTCTCTCCACGATTTGATTCATTTATGATGTCAGGAACCCACTCATTTAGTAACGTAGCTCAGGTATGCCGCGTTGTGTGGCATTTGTATGACCTTATAGGATCAAAAGCTTAGCCGTTGATATTTTGATAATGTCATCGGGTATTGTATGGCTTTTTTTGTCATATAAATGTTGAAATTTTGTACAGTAGCTGTCGTGCCTGCGGTTTCACCCGCGGTCCCACAGAAACTGCTTTTTTTTCTCTCTCTACTTTTCTGTACCCTTGACAACTTGTATGCAAAAATGATCGGTGGATTAGTTAAGGCGTGAAAGCGTAGTAAACAAGCAAACGAACAAACTTACATTCGCATTTATAATATTAGTTAGGATTAGGAATACCTATTTAATTATAACATAGGCTACTTTTTATCCCAAAAAAAATACTATTCGTAAACTACCGGATGAAACCGTTGGGCGCAGTTAATTAGTCGGTAGGTACATATTTATTGATTATTGACGGTCTTCATTTTTGTTTGCCCATAAATAGAGATTTCATAATTAGCGTTAAGCAAAGATGCACGCAGTAACCTTCGATTACGCAGTAACTATTCGATCTCTAAAAACGGTAGCAATCTATTAATTATAGGAACTTGCCTTCAAAATTGGCTTTTAATTTACTAAGACAGATTTGTTTGCAATGTTGCTGCGTACATCCTAATCCTACATAAACTATACATCCTAATCCTATATTTAGTTTATAATATAAATAAAGGACTGATGACCGATGGGGTCGAAAGGTTCTCGAATGGAGACCACGTACCGGCAAGCGCAGCGTAGGACGTCCACCCACAAGGTGGACAGATGATCTGGTCAAGACCGCAGGATCGCGCTGGATGTAGGCAGCTACCAACCGGTCTTATTGGAGATCTATGGGGGAGGCCTGTGTCCAGCAGTGGACGTCCTATTGCTGATGGATGGAATATAAACCAATGTTATAGTGGGAAATTGAGTTTGATCGATTGTTTGTGTGTTTATTTTTTGTTTGTTTGTTTTTGTCATACTTTCACGCTTTGACTATTCAACTGATCATCATGAAATTTTGCATACATGTTGTCAGGGGTACAGAAAAGGTAACTTTTATTTGCCAAAAAAACGGTTCCTAAGTGCGGGAAAGCTAGTTTCTGTATATTTCTAGGTATGGCAATTTAGGTTTCACGTATAGATAGTTTTAAAAAGTTGAAATTCAAAATTACAACTGCTACTGTCACAAAACAAACATTGTTCTGTGTTGTCTGTTGTAGTTGTACAATAGTTGTGTGTCTCAAACTCTGACCATCCAACCCCAATGTCTGTACATTATCTTCTTCCGAGTAGTGCCTCCTTTTCAGATCAAGGTGATAGCCATTTTGAAGTGTATCTTCAATACCCAATGGAATAGTAACATTTGATTTTGATTTTAAACTCTTGTCGCATTTTTCTCATGTTTAAAAATAAAACTTCTATTGAAACTGACTACTTGCTTGTCAAATTTTACGAAGATTGAGCCGTAGTAGTTATCGTAGATGTAGATCGTAGACAAAAATGCTTTCGTATTTCCGAATTCCAGATCAAAATTTCACGAGAATCAGTTGAGGAATGCGACATGAGGAGACAGATGTCGGCCGCGAGCTCTTCAGCTCACAGAGCCACCAGTTCAAAAAAAAAATGTAACTCACTCGAAAAAAACAAAACACTGTATAACTATTCCGAGACTAAACAACGTTTATTAGTAAGTGCGAGATTTTATAACGAATGAAATTTATACATTTGAATTGTCGAATTTCGTGAGAGACTCTCACGAAATTCGACAATTCAAACAAAGCCCGGTGCACATTGTTTAGAAGCATCTGACGGAAACAGATGCTAGGCCAGTAGTGTGCACTCGGCCGTGACGCGACATCTGCGGGGCATTATGCCCGTAGAAAGGCGCATTTTACGCAACGCGTGTAACTAAAACTACCGTTTCAAGCATGGCAACATTGGCAACTCTACTTAAAACCGGCGAAGTGCGAGTCGGACTAAAGCACACGAAGGGTTCAGGACCATCCATCCTGTCCAACTTGTAATATTATAAATGCGAAAGTGAGTTTGTTTGTTTGTAAAGCTTTCACGTCTCAACTACTCAACCGATCGTCTTGAAATTTTGCATACATGTTGTCTGGGGTACAGAAAAGAACATAGGGTACTTTTTATCCTGACAAATATTTACGGTTTCTGTGGGACCGCGGGTGAAACCGCGGGGCGCAGCTAGTTATCTATAAAAACGGAAAAAAATCATGTCTGTTGCATGGGAGTCCCCTTAAATATGTATTTTATTCTGTTTTTAGTGTTTGTTGTTATAGTGGTAAAGAAATACATGATCTGTGAAAATTTCAACCGTCTAACTATCACGGTTCATGAGATACCTACAGCTTGGTGACAGACGGACGACAGACAGACGGATGGACAGCGGAGTCTTAGTAATAAGGCCCCGTTTTACCTATTGGGTACGGAACCCTCAAACTTTACTTTTTTTAATTTGAGTGATGACACGAGCCCTTGCCTACCCTGAGTACATACCCTAGATAGCCTTTACTTAACTAATGATTTATCTAAGACGTTTCTGTTTTGTTTGTATCCCTGGCAAGCAGACCAGAAAATGAGTCGATTTTATTTTTGTTGTTTGTATTTTTGTTATCTTTGAGCTATGATTTCTTTGAAATCTAGCTTTTAAAGGGCGCGGCGCGGTGCGGCTATTGACAGGGCGCGGGTTTTCCTGGGTTATTGCTGTTTGTTTCATTACAGTCTTGTACGTTTGCCTACTGTTTACGATATTGAGGGCGTACCACTGTTTTTAACATGAACCAAAGTACTCATTCTTTAAACACATTCATTCTTTAATTTATTTTGACATTTAATCTATTTTGACATTTAACCTATTAACTTATTTTTTTATTATCTTATTATTGTTAGCAACACATACAAAAGAATGCAGTCTATGGTCTGCTGTGTGACGTTTTGCGAGCGAACTGTCAAAGGAATGTAGCGGATGAATGAATGAATGAATGTAGCGTAAGGAATGAAGGAGTAGCGCCTTAGTCGCCCGCCCCGCCCAACCGGCACTTTTGGCTGGACCACGGAAGAGGACGGACCTCGTAGTGTTTTTCTTTGGTGTCTTTCTGGCGTATTGATCTTGGTGTCCATTAGATTCATACTGGAATTACGTACATATTGTACATGGTTTAGATTATTAGAAGTATTAGTTGTTCACATTTTCATTAAGGTGGTTTTAAATACCGTTCCTTCAGAAATAGTTTACAATATTATTATTGACATGTTATGTTATTTTACAATTCAATGTTGAATTATTGTTATTGATTATTGAGACTTATTACTATTGACTTGTTGTGATATTCACTTATTTTAAATTCACTGATGTAATTGGCATGTTGCTGTTTTAGTTATTAAACAATTAAACAATCATTTAAACAATTAAACACTTTTTAAATAATTTCCAGAACGAGGAGAGCGTATGTTTAATGAAACAGTGTTTACTTTGGACTATGGTGGCGGTAGGCCTCCTTGAGTTTTTGTAAAAGACCACTAAATAGTTAATTAATATTCCGGAAGAAACAGTTACTCAATTTCAATTATTATATTTAAGGACATGTGTGTTAATCTGTAAGGTATTAATTTTCTATGGGCCTCTGTCACTTGCATTGCATGCAAGTTATTTTGCCTGTTATAAATGGATTATTTTTATTATTAAGTGATGATGATGATAATGATGAACCAAGACATTGTGCGATAAATATGTTCTACGTACGTAGTACTTATACCTCAATATAAGAGGTATTATTGCATCAACGTTACGGAGTGCTATCTAATATAATAATTATTAACCTGCAGCATTTCAAGAGATCTTTCGTCACGATGCTAACAAGATATTGACAATAGATATTCCGTGTTGCAACGGATCGCAACGGTTGGCCGATGATGGCGAAAAGCAACGGATTAAGTAGCCGAGATAATCTGAATTTGCGCTGGCAGCCCTGATGCTCCCGTCACTGTCAACATGGATTGGCAGGTGTCGTTTTGCTTGCGTGGTTGGTCTTGTCAGAATTATAAATTGCTAACTTTTGATAGCATATTTTACAGTTATTCTATAGTTCCATGAGTTCCATAAACCATGCTAAGCTAAGCTGCTAACCAAGCTAATGGTTTTTGAGGAAATTATGTTTGATTCAGGAATATCAAGCTGGTGTAGTTAAAGCGTGAAAGCGTAACAAATAAAGAAAGAAACAGACAAACAAATTCATTTTCGCATTTATAATGTTAGTTAGGATAGGATCAGGACTGTTTTAATCCTTTTTGATTTATTAAAAATGTAAAATATTATTATTTGACTGCCTCGGTGGCTCAGTTGGTAGTGAACCTGCCTCCTGAGCTTGGGGGCGTGGGTTCGATTCCCACCTAGGGCAAACATTTATGTGTTGAACATTTGTGTTTGTTCTATGTCTGGGTGTTAATATCTATTTAAGTATGTATTTAAAAATATTTAAGTATGTATATCAGTCCCTGGCAGCCATAGTACAAGCTTTGCTTAGTTTGGGGTCAGGCGACCGTGTGTGGAAGTGTCCCAAATTTATTTAATTTATTTAATTTAATTTATTTAATCTTTGTCTACACAATATATAAGTATTTTTTGTATTTGAGGGCGCGGTCATCAAACGACTTCATCGTCGTCTCATATGTATAAAGTTGTATAAAAAATGTCTGCCACAAAAATAACGGGATCATAAGTCAGATAGTAAAGTAAAAACCATTGTGTTTAAAATTGCTTCTAACATAATATAAACATGCAATGCCCATGTGATTGTTACATACCGACCAACTTTATTTGTAGAGTTGACCAAATGATGGAACTAAAAGTTTTTTTCTTTATATATCTTTCGATTTTATTTTAAAAGCACGATTGTGGTGCCCTCAATCAATTCCTTAAATAAGTTGGTAATAGTTCATACTATGTGTAAAAATGTCTAACAACAATGGTCATCTAAAGGACAATGAACTATAGAATAACATTGCTACCAGATAATAACCTCAGAATGGTTCTAATGCTCTGTAATAAGTTAACATGTAATTTAGCAAATTACTTCTAAATTACCACTTCTACGCAGCTAGACGGAGTTTCCTTCCGACTAGTGCGGGGAAAAGTCTTTTTTGTTTTGTTTATGTGCTTATTTTGTTGTTCAAAAAACAAACAAAAGTAGTAATGGTTTTGTTCTAAGCAAGGAAGCAGCTTGACCAAACTATGAATAAACAGAAAGGATAATCATGTGCTAGTCCTACGTCACCTTAAAATTGAAACGAAGACGAGAAAGATTTTTGTTTTTTTTAATAATATTTCTGTGTTTTCATATCAATAATTACGTATTACATCATCATCAACTACATTGAAATTATAAAATAAATGCCCTACTGAGGTTTTCACACCTCACATTGATCATTTGAAACAAATTACAAACGCCTACTCGCCTCGTTTCATACTAATGCGCTTGAAATTAACTGCGCCCTTATATTACTGTCACAGAATAGCAAGCATTAGGCACTTCAGACTAGAGTGAAGCAACACACTTACTTACTATACATTCTTACATAATTAGCACTTGATTAAACACAGATAAAGTCAATGGATTTCACCTCAATCTTATTACTCCTTCGAGTACTCGTTACGAAATGTTTCAGGTCAAGTACGACAAAATTGTTTGTCTTGTTGCTTTCGTGTTTGCATTCGACTTAATTCGCGTAACTAACTCGAGACTGTATCGATTTAGCGAATCGCGTATTTCTTATTATTTAGTTAAGTATTGGCTTAACTTAACGAGAACTAGTTAAAGTAAGTTGACATAGATTGTTACTTTTGCTCGTTGGTTGTTTATTTTGTTGATTCGATATTTTTTTGTTTTGTTCATAATTTTCTCTTCACTATAACCGATCCGCTTGAATTGTTTGAAAATCGAACAAGGTTTTACTTAATAATCACGCACCTATCATTTGTATTTGTAGGTAGGTTTAATAATGGTATAACTGAAATTGCGTTTAATTCTTTAGGGAAATACAGTTTAGTATCAGAAAATTATTGTGGCTGATAGAGACTGAGAGACTGGAAGTGAAAGAGATTAAAAAAAAAACCAAATAATTCTAAATTCTTGTAAGCAAGTTCGTATAACCTAGCCTTTATTTTTAATGCACTAAAACCTGAATTTGCTTTGTCCTGGCAATTGCTTCCGAAAATCAGTAGAACTGTTAAATTCTTAAGTAAGATTCATAAAATCCAGGCTTACTGAAAATACTACTTTAACAAGGACAGATCTTGCATTTATTCACAAACCTCTTCAAATCAAATGTTTTTATTCAATTAGATATCGAAGATTTGCTTATTAATGTCAAAGTTATAAAACGACTCTACCATCATGTTTTTTCAAAAACCTATTTCACCATTTTTGGCTTAAAACTAAATGTCAAATTAAATTACTGTTTACTATTAAAAAATTGTTTCAAACTGTTGTTGTCGTTTCCAGTAAATATCTTTCTACCTATAAAAAAGTCATATTCATGGAAAACTACCACTGCCATGGACATGATAACGCGTCGTATAAACTGTCCATCGATTTTCCTTCAATTAATATAATGGCGCCGCGGTGCTACACCCTGCGACCTTCAGACCTTGTCATGGCTATTGTTGGACGTCAATCGATACAGCCCAGCGTTCATATTGACAGTTAGACAGAAATATTGGTAGTTTATGCCTATTTACTTTCTTAATTGGTGTTAGTCAGGAAAGAAAAGGTCACGTCACTGAGATTTGCGTAATAAACATTCATCATGAATACGGCTATCACTTAGGTTAAAAGTATATCGTATTATATACTACTTCTTGACTAGTTTCGGATGGTACGGACCTCTTCATCACAAGAGATACGCCAGTACGCGCGGCAACCTCCGCGTGTATTGAAAAGTCGTAAGAGATATCCGGATAATAATTCAAGAAAAGGTCAATTTGAGCGCAGCTGACGGTGTGGATTCAAATCTAAATATATAGAAATATCAGCAAAGTGAGGGTAGGATTGAGTAGTTAGCTATTTCAATTTTGATAATCATGAGGACGTGTTTTTTATGAACCATGGTAGAAGACAAAGTCACTGACAACACTAATAAATCCAACAATTTTTTTTACCAACAAACTTTTGGCTCTTGCCACTACTCTTCAATCTTTCTGAGTATGAAGAAGCTCAAAAATTTCTGAGAGTAGTTTCAATCAAGCTAGCCAAAATAAGAGAAATTTTATGTTTTTACAAAAGACGTTATATAACACCAACAGACAGTTTTTATTGAGTTTTTGGGAGAACAAAATTCATTTTAATTTATAGATTTTGCTTTTAAATCACAAATGTAACACAACCTCGCAAAATCTCTACCAAATTACGGCCATAATCTCAGTTCAACGCTCGCTCAAGATCAGTCAAACAAATAACATGGTTAAATAAACCTTTTACTTACTTCGTAAGCGTGAGTCACTGAGGTCAAACGGAAACGGACAAAAGGTAAATTTAACAGCAACCCTGCGGCCGGTGGCTGGCGAACTGTTTGTGGTAAGACCTCTTTTGAAACACGCAAGGTCGTGAGCTTCAGCTGAGTAAGATACCAGAAGAGTTACCAAACCGTTGCACTAGTATTTTAAGTGGGGCGCGGGCCCCATGTGGTCCACGGGGTGTTCTGGCTGTAGGCTATGGTACTACTTCATTATGTTTAATTAAAATATAAAGAAATGAAAGGTTCTATGACAAACACCATCTAGTTTCTTTGGCTTCAAACTTCAACGTACAGCTGGTTAGTATTTTTTATCAACTAACCTACTACGGAATTCCGCTTTCTTTGTAAATCTGATAGTTTTATGCATGATCTTAAAAACAAGTCTAGCATTCCGGGAGCTAACACGTAATGACGTCACTCGTCATCCGTCTCTTTCGAACTATTTGTAAATTACTTATTCGGTCTTGCTTAGCATCGATTGACGTCACTACGTGTTACCCACGTGACCGGGAGGCTATATCTGGCGGGGTATTTATTATCATACCATGGTTTTACGTACATTTTAATAAAATAACAGGTAAATATTAGTATCTACATTTAAAATATTAGCACCAATTACCATCAGGACGGGCCTTGAGCTTGACTGTGAGAACTACCACCGACCGTAGCGAAACTCACCTCTATAATTGTGTTGTCTCACCATATATAATTAGAGTTTATTTTGGGTTTTTAAATATCAGTAATACCAACGGTGTCTCGTGCAATAGTTCTCCATTTAATTTATCTTTTCTTAAAATTATTGATGTCCTTGTTCCACAATAATAAAGACAGCTGGATTTTAGGAAGTATTGATCAGTCAACAAAATGTCTTTGTTAGCGCTACTTGGCTAGAGGCACTACCGTTCCCGCAGATCCTTTACGATTGGGTCTGTTGTCTATCTAAAATATGTATCTTCGTAACCTCAGCAGTGAAAACAGTCATTGTACAGCACAATGACTGTGTTCACTTCATACATTTCAATACAGTTCCCTGGTGGAAACGTTTGGAAAGTAAGTTAAATGTATGTAGCCAAACGAAAACGTTTACTTTAACGATTAAGACCCATGGTAAGCGTACAGACCTACCTGACTACAGATGAATAAGCAACATCATTTTCGTGTCGTCATCATCCTACGATTGAACTCTAGGTTTTCCGTGTCAACGAACTTCTGGTATTGGTATTTCATGGGGCATGACACGATCCGTGAAATACAAAGTTCATGAGCTCGAAATAGGCTAGTGTGCTGGTTTAGAAATATTACAATAAATTAGTTTCAAATTCGGAAGACGGTGAATACTTGTGTGAATAGGCATAGCGATAGATTACGATGAAGTATGTGAGAATGGAAACTTAGTGGATTCAGATATGACGAGTGAAACAATGAATGTAGCAAACCTAACACGAGTGGGATAAGGGCGAAAATAAGATAGAGGGTTTCAAGCTATCAACCAGGTAATATTGTGGGTACTAACTCTATCTTGCGTTTAACCTTTGGAATGTTTGTGTGCACACGTAAAACACTTTATGAGCTATGGTCTTACGCACTGCCATACATCTTTTATTAGAAGTTTTATTGTCTTTAAGGACACGTGACTGAGTTTTAACTGCACTTGTAGAAGATACAGAGTTAGATTCTTAAATTAGTTCAGAGTTCAAATGTTATAAATCTCACTCTAATATTGGGTTAACTCAAGCTTAGCTTCTAGCTTTTGGTGGCGTAAGACGACTTATCAATGAGCAGTTAACGCTAAGGTAAAAAGATAACCGAGCTTTGATGGTGTCCCTTAGGTAATTAGGTTAGGTTATAGTAAGAATCCACCCAAAATACATCTTGATTTTTGTTTCTACCTAAAATTAACACAGTTAAATTAATTAGGTACTTACACTGCAATCAAAATGACCACTTTCTCAAAAACAAAACACGACACTTATTTTCGGATTTGCCTCAAACTGAAACCGTTTTCAGTATTTTACAGTAATTAATGAATTAGTCGAAAGCTTTTCGAAAGTGAGTTTAGTGGCAGACGGCAGACCTAGATACTTGTCGATGACCTTTCAGGCAAGTCTATTTGTACCAGAGGTTGGGCTATTGTGTATCAAAACTAGTTTAACTGTTATATTCTATAGAATAGAATGCCTATTGCCTATAGATTTGTATCATTTATGAATTGGATACGCCTCGTTCGGATTCAGTTATTGTGGTCTTTGGCCTGTTTTTATCTATGGATTTAACAAGATGTGTCCTACGGATTATTTATTGAGTTTTGATTCATCAGGATAAAATGTTATACAAAAATGTGTATTAAAAAATCATGAAAGTAAAAGAAGCGAAAGATGTGTGCCGTAACAAATGGAGTGAAGTGACCTCTGCCTACCCCTACAGAAAGAGGCGTGATTATTTATGTATGTGTGTATAATATAGTAAATAATCAAGTAGTATAAAAGCCTTTGAGTTATTTTAGGGCATAACTTACCTCCGTATCACATACAAACTCAAATATTTATCGTGAAAATACTATTATCATTTTTTCTTTATAAAAGACATCAACGCGCGCGGTTCTTGAGATTTTTATGATCATTATATTCTAATCATTTGTTTTTTAGAACTTAGGTACTCATTTTCTAACGGAATCTTTGTTAAAAGTTTGTTTCATTTTCACTCACAAACGTTTATTTCTTGACGATAGATCTATTGACCGAACTATTGCTTCGTACTACGGGCAAAAAGCGAATCAGTGACACAATATGACTAACATAAGTAACATAATTGGAAAATGACTAACATATTTCAATGTTTCGTAATCTCATAGCCCTCACTGCAACGTTGGACTTCTGACCAGTTTGTCAGCGACATTGAGAAGACAAACAAAACGTAAAACCCCGCCGAATGACCAAGGCCAGAGATTGTTACAGATCAGCATCATAATGGCTCAGTAGCCTGTGTGACGCACAACTGCTTTGGTATTTATATACATTTACAATAGTAATATATCCGGTAGCTGATGGAGTGAGGAGATTAAGGGACCAAATACCTACCCGAACTCGAGGATAGCGGGGTTTTGAAGGTTTAAACCAGCGATCGCCAACATATGACTCGCGGGGCACATGCGGCCCGCAACTTCTTCTTACGGCTCGCTACTACTTTATCAATAAATGAAAGTATTTTCTTAGATTTACCCAAATGAATTGTCGAATCTTCAATGACATTCTCAAAATAACGAATACCTAGTTATGTTAGAGGCTCTCGAGTGGCCTTGAAACGCTGGCACTAGGGCTAGCTACTCGGCCATACAAGCTTGCTTGCTTAATACCTGATTCCGGGAAATCAATGATCTGGCTAAGTTAGATAGATACTTATTATTATGAATATTATGCACAAGTGCGGTCGGTCCGCCTCTACCCCTCATATCGTGGCCCTTGCATTCCGACTGCTGGCCTAGTTAATTTTTAATTTTATTGTGCTCTAGCACCATTATTAGCATCATTCCATTTTCAACTTTACCTACTGTTGGAATATAGATGCATTTGACTTACAATGTAAGCACTGCAGATGATTCACGTACTTGTAACGGTTGCATTAATCTTTATGAAATTTGCCAAGAACGTAGGCTGTGTGAAGACAAACATAGAATGCGGTTTATAACGAAGGTAGGAAAAAAACCCAGTAAAACTGGGAAATTCAGCGACTGAACGAGCGTTAACGAGCGAAGCGTCTTTCCTCCAGCTTCGACAAAAATGCTTTCGTATGTTAAAATCTGTCCGGATCTCTGTTTTCTTATACAGGTTGCATATCTTAACCAAACTTATTATAATTATCGAACCTGCTCACAAAATTTCACGTGAATCGGCTAGCAAATGCAACCTGTAGAGGAAGAGAGCCACTAGTATCTATAAAATCGTAGTAAAAGCGATGACAGTCTAGTTGGGAGAAGGTCCGCCTCTCAAGCCAGAGGGAGCGGGTTCAAACCCAGCCGACGGCACGCACCAATTGGTTCATTGTGTGATCATATGTGCGTATTGTATGTCATCTGCTACATGACTGGAGGTGTATGGCCACAGGCTCGCCACCTGTCACATTTGGGACTGAATATCGTCCGGCGATGTGTGGGTGTTGTACACCTCTGCCAGCCCCTTCGGGGGAAAGGCGTGACGATATGTAAATGACCTAACACAACCATCCAATACCACTACCATTGGAAGTCTTTTTACCGCTGATCGGTCTCCATACGAAACAAAACACTTTTCCCGACACCCGTGGGAAATGTCAACCGGCTTTTTACAGTATTTCCTCATGCGTTGCGAATGACAGCTTTTGTAATTGTTTGTCGCAACCATTGTGAATGGGCTTGCGGTAAAGTGGGCATTAATCGTCGGAGACAAGGGTTAAACATGTCAATGGGTTATGGGACTGAGTTAATTAGCCTGGAAGTGATGGCAGTGTCCTCCTCCTGGCTTCGTATTCCTCAATTTCTTGTCGGAATAACGCATCGGGCTGCGGCCTCGAGATCACCTTTCTTCTAATCATTAAAGTCGTTTTAATCATTAATGTCGTTTCTTGTAAAGTAGTGATCTGTGATCGTCACATATGATGAGCTGTCAGTTTTTGATGTAAGAAATTATATGCGTAGATAATAGAGAAGTATAAAGTGATAGGCTAGCACCCTCAAGCAGAAATCAGACATTAAGCATATGACTTAACAATGTGTTCCGTCAAATTTCCGTTAGAGGCGGTTTCTAAAAGCTAGGCAATTTTGAAAATCTAACAAGAGCTGCCTTCTATTTTGGTGTTAAGTAAGATAGATAAACTTATTAAATAATTGCATTTGTTCGTTTATTGAGAACCAAAACAATGATTAGAACTATATTGAAATCTACACTATTTATTTTAAAATAAACAATCTTTCATAATCCACGAATAAAATTAAAAAAGTATATAAACTAAACATTTAAAAATCCCGAAAAAACACCGATTTCATCAAACATAGCTAAAACACTCCCAACTAATACACCTTTCAAACAAACACACACACGCACACACAGATACGTTAAACATATAACACCCGGTAGTTTTTGCGTCATGGGTTAAAAAATTAATAAAATTATTAACAAATTATTTTTCATTCTTAAATTTGTTGAGAATAAACTGACCAGTCTGTCAAATGAACTAATTTTGTGCTTATACCATGGATGACTGTTAACTAACCCACGGCTGCGATATCTAGGAAAGACCTAGTTCAAATCTAGTCTAAGTGCGAAGTAGATCAATGACTGTAACAGAGAGCCATTACAGGAGACTGTGGTCAACCGCGGAGTTGCGTGGTTGTCATAACAGTAGCTTTGATTACGCGACCCTTGGGTGGGCTTGTTATTTGTCAGTTAAAGATGGTTAGAAACATGTTTTTTTTTCGTTAACCGAGCAAAACTAAAGTCTCACCCACATATTAATAAACGCTGTTTATCCTTGGAATAGTTATACAGTGTTTTACCTTTTTCGATCGAAAAAAACGAAACAAACTATTCCAAGGCAATACAATGTTCATTAGTAGGGGATCAGAGTCTAGTATACCCATTTGTTTGAATGACTACTTAAACTATTATTAAGGACGACATTTTATTAGGAAATCTTTATTTTTAGTGATAGTTTAAGTAATCATTGAACGTTTCTGTGCGCCGCGGTAATGACACATATTTTTCCTACGCAAACTTGAGTACTGTTTAAAATTTTGCAGTTTTGTCAGAAATTTTGCAAACTAGTAGTTTGATTCGATACATTGTTTAGGTGCAAGGTTCATTTATCAGCCAAATCCTTCTAGGACTAGTGGATTGTGAGGTCGCGAAGCCTCAGTTCAAAGCCGAACTACTCCTATAATTTTACCATGATCAGTTTTAAAGCAGCGATTTAATCAATAAATATTTTTTATTTTTTATTTGGATGACCAAACAGCCTGGTTAAACGTAAAAACATACAAATATACTGACAGATAGGCCAAATATAGGTCAAATAAATAAGTAAATAAATGTAAATAAATGAACCCAAAACTAAGCAAAGCTTGTACTATGGCTGCCAGATACTGATATACATACATATATATTTTTAAATACATATTTAAATAGATATTGACACCCAGACGTAGAACAAACACAAATGTTCATCACATGAGTGTTTGGTGTTTGCCCTGGGTGGGAATCGAACCCACGCCCCCACGCCCAGAAGGCAAGTTCATTACCAACTGAGCTATCGAGTCAATACGATTTAATACTTATTTCTTTATTCTTTTTTTTCCAGGTAAGCGGAAAATGTGGCTAAGCAGTTTAATCGTCTTTCGAAAACTCTAGAAGACATTTTATGGGTAAGTGAAGCATTGACTTTACAGCGAGCGGCCATTGATTTCTTATTTTGATTAGATTTATATCAACTTCTCTTCAATTGGCTTACTTAGGCCCATGTTTACTAAAATTTTACTTGGCAAGTATTTGTTTAACCGTCCATTGTTGACATGTAGCTTATTTAAAAGCAGTCAAAAACAGACGGTTAAAAATGTAATCATCTTGTCATGTTTCGGTGCACTTTGATCTTAGGCTGTCTGCCCACCGGTTATGGAACTTAAGGAGTAGTTCCTTTTGGTGGATATTTCCTCGGTTACCGCTCATTTTCCTCGCATATCTCCAGTGGATACACAGCCTTAGGGCCATTTACTGAAGGTCAAGTTATCTTTTTACCTCGGAGGTAACTCATCCCAAGGTTAAAATGATAAATCACCTTGCGCCAAGAGTTAGAAGCTAGGCTTGAGTTAAATCTATTTTACAGTGACATTTACAAACGTAACTTACATTTTGAGTGAATAGCCTGCGTTGAAGAATTTAATCCCGTATCTGCATTTCGGCCTTACTAGAGTTAGCCAAACAAGTTGATAAATAAATAACGGCATTGCGTACTATACAATCGCAATTACAGTAAATGTAATACAATTACAATAAGCAGGTGACATTACAATAAAGTACAGGCAGTTGATCAATCTATGTGTCACGTACAGATACGTAAACAGCACCTACTTGCTTAATTTTTTTTAATCACATTTCACAACTTTCGATATGATATCTGGTACGACAGAAACTACTCTAGATTAAAAAATACAAACAGTCAAATGTAGAACCTTTTCCTATTTTGGAAGTTGGGTAGAAATATATAAAATAAACAAGTATATCATTATTGCATTACAAATTAAAACCAAAAACAAATTAATCTTTGACAAAAACCAACCAAACAAAAATTTTAAAACTACATATCGTCACGCTTTTACCGCGAAAGAGTTGAGAGGTGTACAACCCCCACACTTCGTCGGACGATATTCCAAATGTGACAGGAAGCGAGCCAGTCGCCATACACAAGGCTCCAGTTATGTAGCAGGTGACATACAATACGCACATTTATGTTCTCACAATGAACTAATTGGTGCGTGCCTGCGGCTGGGTCGGAACCCGCTCCCTTTGGCTTGAGAGGAAAGCTTTCTCCGATTAGGCTATCATCGCTCTGTTTTAAAACTAACCAGTTACTAACGCAGCTGCACTGCTATCCTTCAGGAACTGTGACATAATTATGAGTACATCTTACGTTCACCACAAAAAAATAGTATCTTTAGGAGAGAAAACGTGTTGCAATTGGATAAAATTTACAGATCTAGCAGATTTAGCATAGTGTCATGGTGTACAATTAAAATTAAACTTTTTTAGCTCTGCACTATTTCTCCATTTAGCCGTGTTTAGCATAAAATATTACAATAAAGCTAGGTAAGAAATGATTTCAAAATGGAAGTAATTGCTAAGGTGCAACTTGCATAATTTAAGCAGGTTAGTATGTATTTTAATGCCAAGTATGTACTTACTATTAAATTAGTTTAGCAAATAAAATTAACCTTGGCGTCAAAAAAGATCCGGTTACACAACGTATTCAAGATCGGATTGCATATTTTTGTCGTTTGTATGGAATTGGATATACATTGTCAAGTTCAGATTTTAATAAAAGTTTGAAATATAAGTAATGTACCTATTGGTAAATTACTAATAGTAACTTGAGTTAGGAATTTGCTTGTGAAATATGATGTAAGTGAGCATATAGGCATACCTACTTACTTTAAAAAAAAATGAATATATGTATTTACCGTAAATAAGATGCATTTAAGAAAATAAGTTTGTTTTGGCCTCTGTTATTAAACAAACGAAGCTGTAGGATATCTCCAGATTCGATTGGTTATCCAAAACATTTGCATTTCCCGAATCCGATCCTGGTTATCTAATTTTGTTGTTTGCATAGCATAAATATGAACAACAATTTAAATCCCGACATTTAAGCAGTCGATGTCATTTTTTTCTTCTTATAACGTCAAATAATTAATAAGGTAATCGGTAAAGTCTAAGATTGACTTTGACTTTTAAAATAAGATGTCTCAAAAATGAATGATTACTAATTAGCATTTAGCATATTGACATTAATCAAGTAGATCTGCAATCTATTTTAGCATAGTTAAATATCATTAGCAACATTAACATACAATGTACATAGTATCCTTGCGTTAATACACTATATTGAGTAGCTGTGATAAATGACGAGAAGCAATAAAGAACCTGTGACGGGACTATGAAACAATGGCCGACGTGGAGGAATTAAAATGTTGTATTATGTACGAACACAAACGAATTAGATATGTTGGTACGTGAAGATATCTGCCTGTTTCTGTGAAGTCCTATTTGTTTAGTTATGTTGTCGTTGTGACGTTGATTATTTATGTGACGTTAGTTAAATAGTGTTATCCATAGACTACTTATTACTAAAACACTTAATAGGTAGCTCGTAAATAGTCTATCCATAGACTGTTACTAAAACGCTAGATGTAATTCGTGTTCTCTACAAACTCCACTTGAAGCTTCAGTAAAATATCCGTCACTTTACTGCCATGGGGTAAGGGGAAGGATTCATCATCGTTCTATAATCTGTAAAATACTATATTAACTAGACACTGCCAAATGGACAAGACGTGCGACGCCAAATTCTCCTTGGGGAAGCAAAGAAAAAAAAAAAGAAAAACAATCTGACGTACACCCCCGGGTGCACATATATATTACAGGGTGCATCCTTTTTTTTCAAAACAGTTTTTGACTAACATTTATGTATTTGTGAGTAAAAAAGACGAACCGTTACCTATCAGAAAAAAGTGAACCAGCAATAGCTGTTAACGTGTTAACCTTTCAAAACGAAGGTAAACTTTCAAAAGAATGCAGTGAAATGCTAACCCGTTCCGTTATTGCAAAGCCAGCAGATGCGTTCGAAAAGAGGCTGCATATTTCAAAAATAGGGCGCGCAAAAAAAGCCGTATTCTTCTGGCTCTCAACCTCTTTGTTAAAATGTCAAATGCACACCTTGACGGCACGTGGTACTGGCAGATGGGATGTTTAACTTTTTTCTAATCGCTGTGTTCCGTTTTTGAACTTTTAATTAATGATTATGGGTTAATTTTAAATGTGGTTGCTGCTGTACTTCGTAGTCAGGGTGTTTGAACAGCTGTTAGCTTAATTATTGAGCTCATATAGAGGTACTTATCCTTTAAATAAACTTGTACTTATGCGAATTTTATTTCTGCGATGTTATTTTCAATTAAGCTTCTTTACAATCAATACATAAGTTATTAAAAGGGTCATTATATACAAATAGATAAATGTTTTGAAAATAAATCAGTTCAATTTAGGATCTGAAAAAAAAATAGCGAGGAAATTATCAAATAAGTATAGACTTCACAAAGGTAAAGTAAATTAAATTGAATGTGCATGAATGTGATTACTTAATTGATGACATTACCTATTTTTAAACCACAGATGCATGCATCTATCTCAAGTTACATCAAATCTCTTTCAAGAACGCACGTGTCTTCCTTTCATCGAATTACTACTTCCGGTATGGAGTGCACTTGAGCTTTATCACTTCCGGTGCAATATGACGGTAGCAAATGCATCTGGTTGAGATAAATTGATATCTGACGATGTATGGCTACTCTTTATTTTATTATTATTAATTTAAATAGTTCTCATAAATTGCAATTTCTAATCTCTACCATGCCATAACTTACAGACAGGAGTTGATGTTGTTAATAAATAAATGGAATAGGTATCTTTAATTACTCTTCAAACAAGTAAGTCGCTTAAAATTATACAGTAATTTGTAACAAAACTTTGATCTTATGGGAACATCAAAAACACAGTTTACAAATTGTAAGTGTAATCAGATGGTATAGACATTTTTCTCATATAAAGTCCTTTAAGTCCTATAAAGTTCTCATATTTTAAATTAAATTTTTTGATTAAGTTTATGCACTTTAACACGACTTTTTATCTAAACCGGAACACGTCTTAAACTTCCGGTCTCCTACCCACATTTATAACATGACTGTCGTTCCAAAATAGTCCTTTGATTGTTCCCAAGTGGTGTGTTTTTGTACTTTGTTTTTATCAAAACGCAATCTCCCACATCTAATAGTTTTTATCTTTGATGTGTTAGGTTTATTTATGGAGGTTTCATAGCTTGTTCGCTTATTTATCTGTGGTTCACGATTGTTAGTAGATGTAATCTATGCTTTTACGATGTTCTCACGATTTTATGATTTTATAGTGTATTGTTTATTTTATGTAGGTATGTATGGGTCTATGGATTGTATATAGTAAGTAAAAAGTAGATTTCCGCAAAGAACAAATGATAAACAAGTAACATTATTAAAAGAAAAACAAAAAACCTGACTACAAAATGCAGTTTGACATTCGGATTTAGTTAAAATGTTGAACCCTCTGTAACTTCCACTATCAAGACGATTCAAATAACACCTCACACGTCGAAATCCATCAAGCTGTTTGAGTCAACAAAAGCCTCATACATACACATTTACATAAATACACGAAAAACATAACTCTCCTCCTTGTGCAGTGGGATAAAAATCTTGTGTATGTACTTTTAACTTGATTTTTAAATAAAAACCTTCATCTTTCTAAACGATGCTGTAAGGATAAACTGATTTTTAATAGGGGTTGTAAATATGTAGTAATGAGGCAATTAAGGCTTTCAAGACCACACATCCTCTATCGTTTTACCTCGGTGCTCAATAATGTAACGTTAACATGATAGACCGCAGAGAATTGCATAATTATCACCTCTAAGTCTCATGAAACAAATTAAATTAAGAGTACAATAAATAATAATAAATACAATAATAATAATAATACAAAATTATTTATTGACATAAACTTAGGAACTTACAAAAACAATAACATTTAGAGGAGGCACATAAGATAAATAACATTACAAGTAAATTACTTATATTGTCAGTAAGAACTGGCTGGCACTAACGCTAGTATTGAAACTGTGTTGCGTATATACTATGTTTATTCCTTTTCACTAATATTAATAAAATAGGTACTATTAAGATACGAGTAGATCCTATAGTTTTATGCATAAAGGGAGTTACAAAATTCCCATTGATCAAAAAACAATAGTAAAACGTTGCTTTGCAATACAAATCAAATTGGATATTGACAAGTTGCTTAAGAATACTATCCATTTCTATCTCAACCAGGTCGTCACTTACTACAGACCCCAATACCTATATCGAAAGTCCATAAATGATTTCGCTTTTATAGATACAGACCTTAATTTCGTAAACTCCAAAAAACCTTTGTAAACAGAATGGTCGAATCAAGCTTTCTACCTTAGGTGCGTATAACCGTCCGCCCTCGATCGCGGATCTGGCCAGCCTGAGTCATCATGACATCATTAGTTAGTCAGAGACTTTGTGAAATGACTTTTTATAAGCCTCATTTGCAACGTATGGACGCAGGCCCCTATTCTTGCCGCTCGAGATAATTATTTGTCACTCTCACTCTTACGACTTTTGAAACGAGAGAGACAATGACAAAAAAATATCTTGACCTGGAAAAATAGCCCTTCAGGTATTGATTTGGTGCTCAGACGGACAGTGGCGGATCGTGAAGCCCTGGACAAGTTGTAATCGCTTGTAGGCCATTCTGTTTCTAGAATCGGTAGCTCTCGAACATGACTGACATGCGAACATGATGCTGACATGATCCAAAGAAACCAGGTCTAGCATTCAGCCAACACATAATGACGTCATCGTCATCCGTCTCTTTCGAACTTGTTGTAAATGACTTATTTCGGTCTTGCTTAAGCATCGAATGACGTCACTACATGTTTCTGAACGCTATACCTGGCGGAGAATATTATTGTACCATGGCTGCTGATTGGACGAATTGACAATTTATAACATTTTAAAGGACGTATTTTGTCCAATCAGCAGCAGCTGTTAGCAACTTGCAACTTGTCTAGGACTTAGATAAGAGTTTAGGGAGTCAGACACAGCTGTGTGTCAAGTTCCCCAAGCCGGGTTCGGGTAGATTTTATGAAAGTTTACTAAAGCACTAAAACTGACATTTGGGCCATTGTGGACCAAGATGCTCTTGAGGGAAGAAATAAAGAAAAGACGGAAAGAAATACTCCTTAAAAGCCACGATCTTCTGCCTATTTTGTAGTAATGCCAAAAACATAGGTTTACTAACTTTCGATGTTTCTAGAACGGTCTTTTGAAAGTAATGCCCGAAAATGGCAACGTCTTGTTTTTAATAAACAAAACAATGATTTTATTTACATAAATCAACGGGTGACTAATGCAAATGTGAATGGTCAGTTGTTGCAAAAAGATCGTTGGTCTTCGCCAATGTCAAATGACATCATTGGAAAATAACATTCGCGAAATGTGCAAAAAAGTTTGTGGTTTTAAGGATTCTAAGATTATAAGCGTCTTCAGTTGCTAATAACTTAAGTTGGCAGCATAAACTTAAGTTGTTAGGGCTTGGTCAAACCACGATTTTCTAGCCACACACACACTTTTACTAATGATGCTTCATTTAAAGTTTAAAATCGTCTATCATAATTGATGGTGAAATGAGATCGGCGCGTAGTATTTTTTGTTGCCGTTTTTAGTGGTATTAACCGTAATAAAAACACAAATAAGAATAAGTTGCTCTTATTTGCAAGAGTTACAACTCTTATCTTACAAGAGTTGTAAAAGCTGAAAATGCAGAGAATTACGCTTATATAAGACAATACTTTTTGTAATTTTTTTCAATGAAAATGATTTTTAAAAATGTACTTCGGTTAGACTGATTTTGTTTTTGTTTTTCTACCAGCTGTATTTTTTCACACCTGATCATCACAACTCTTCATATTAAACTAGGCACAAAAAAACTTGTTTTCATTGATTTCGTGTAATACCGGGCCTTAACAACATAATTTTAATTTGTTATCTTAAGATAACAGCATAAACTTGAATGATTAACTTTAAGCCGCGATCATTATTATCCATAGTTCTACTGTTTTACTTCTACTGGTAAGACTAAGGAATATTCCGCCCGTGAGTCTACTCTGCCAATAGTTTTAAAACAAATTTGCTGTCTGCCATGGACTGAAAACTGTAACTGTATAACTCTAGGGAATTATTGATCCCTATAATTATACGGGTAATAAAGTAGTACTAGCTCAAATGATACATTTTGTTACTAGTGACATCAAATTAAATCTATTATCAGCAGATTCAATGGTACAACCACGGGCAATTAGTGAGGAGTTTTTCTATTATTAAATTTAAAAATAGGCCTGCGTTTGATATCAGCCGTCTCGTCTAATGTTAAGCAATGATATGAGTTCTCCCTCGTACGCCGTACTATGAGGGAGAACTCATATCAATCTGATAGTTCAGAAGGCTGTCTTATTAAAATGACAAAAGAAATCATACTTATATCGTTTGTTGCTGTATAACAATGAACTATCGACCAAAAGACCAATGAAATTAGCCGAACAAAATCGAAAGTTGAATTCGTGACTATCACGCGTAAGAATGCTCTCGTTTCTATTGAATTCAATTATTTGATGACTTTGGCTTCGCTATGTAGCGTGTATGTCTGTAAAGTTATAGGTACAGTACGTAGTAGTACTTTTTAGGTAAAATATACCTCACTAAGCAATTTTATCACGTTAAGAGAGATATTTTTATATATCTTATCTAAAGGTAAATAAACTTTTCTTACACAAGAAATAACAAAAAAGGAAAACAACGCTTAAGAATAGTGTAAGAACAGGCGGCCTTATCACTAACACCGATCTCTTCCAGGCAACCTTGCTGACCGCGTTTGCCGATGACACCGCGATACATTGTAGTCCCAATTAATTTGAGCGCGTAGACTATTCTTCATTTATTTTTACGTGAGCATTACATTCGTTGGTTAGACAGGCCATCAGTCGTCCCAATTATACAACGCTCTTTACGTATCCAATATCCATGTTGACAATTACTTTCCGAATTTTTGTTCTGTTTATTTTACAACAAAAACAAACAAGAATTTTTATAAACATCCTCAATTTCCGAGAGTTGGAGAATGTGAAAATATCTTTAGAGATAAAAGAAAGATAATAGATAAGAACTATTATTAAAAAGTCCACAAACACGCCCGGGTGTCCGTACGCGTGTCTGAGCTGAAAAATACCTAGTATGAGCCATGGTATAATAATCCGCCAGGTATAGCAGTCCGGTCACGTAGGCAACACGTAGTGACGTCAATCGATGCTTAAGCAAGATCGCAATAGTTCATTTCCAAATAGTTCGAAAGAGACAGATGACGATGACGAGTGACGTCATTACGTGTTAGCTCCCGGAATGCTAGACCTTATTTTTTTGGATCATAGTATGCATTTTTATACATTACATTATAGGGCCAAAGTACACAGGCCAGACGTAAGGCAAGGATACAGCGGTATGTGGCGCAGACAAGGTTCAGGCGCAGTGCCGCGGTAATACTTACCTAACATATCGTCACGATTTTTCCTCGCGGGGGCTGGCAGAGGTGTAATACACTTACACTTCGCCAGACGATATTCAGTCCCAAATGTGGAAGGCGGCAAGCTTGTCGCCATACACCGGGCTCCAGTCATGACATACAATACGCATATTTGTGCACATAATAAACAAATTGGTGCGTGCCGTCAGCTGGGTTTGAACCCGCTCCTTCTGTGGCGTGCCTTCACCAACTAGGCTATCATCGCTTCTTGTTCATCCTACTAATAATATAAACGCGAAAGTTTGTAAGAATGGATGGATGGATGGATGTTTGTTACTCTTTCACGCCAGAGCGGCTGAACAGATCTGACTGAAATTTTGCACAGAGATAGAGTATAGTCTAGAATAGCACATAAGATACTTTTCAACCGCGGGTGAAACCGCGGGATGCACTTGTATAAAATATATGAAGGTGATGTGTTTTGAATTATACATAAGTATGACACGGCGCAGGCAAGTTTTTTCACAGCCTCCTCGCCTTACTGGCTTGTATAATTTGCGCTTTTAATGCACTTTAAAGCGTGCGGTGGATTTTTACACGGGTTATGAGTAGCGGACGCACGCGACGGACGTCCGCGCGAGTTTCAGCGGACCCCCAAGTAGACGCATAAAATATTGTATCCTATCTTGGTAATAATCTGTTCTACAGTAGTAAAATACCTTTAACATTACACATTCTAGCAATTTATTACTAACTCTAGTTTAACTACCTATACTGTAGCAATTACGGTATAAATTATCACGATCAGGGACGGATTAAGTATGACTCATTATATGATTGATGTACTTAATACATAAACAGTTGCATTTTATTGATTTTTTGGGGGAACAAGAAGCATGCTTTCAATGGTGAAAGCATGCTTCAGCACAAAAAAGCTAAAACTCATAAAGCAAGGCAATCTGGGTGTACAAAAGGCGGGATAAGTCGAGAAATTACACAGATTAAAAAAGGTGGGAAAAGTCATCCCGACTTATCCCATCTTTTTTAATCTGTGTAATGTCAGTACAGATAACACAATACAGATTAAAAATTATCCCAGAACTGGTCACGGAAGCACTAGTTCCAATCCAAAATTAATCTGACATTCTAATTTTAAAGCCTGGACCTTTTTGACCATTTTCTAAACGTCGTCCCTTAATCCGTCCCTCGCCTTAAAACCCAGTAGTTTTGTAAGAACAAGGGAGACAAGTGAAGGGCTGACATTTGTTCAACCCACTCACCAACGAGTAACGGAGGCATTTGACCTATAACAAAATATATGTAACGTCCATTACAAGGCTTTCCTATAATTAAGAAGGTGGAATAAACTCAGGGACTGGTGCAAAACACGCCACGTTTATAAAACGAAAATAGGTATTAATTATAGTTGAATGTATTAATTAGGTAGCTGTAGAAAATAGCATGTTTATTTTTTTATTGTTTCGAGGTGCTGGTCGTTGACTTGGGGTAGTGTTGTTTTATGACTATGCATTCAAGACAAAAAGCTCTTGGCACTCCTAATTTCTTCATACCAGAACGTAAGAGGGAGCGGATTCAAACCCAGCCGACGGCACGCACCAATTTGTTAATTGTAGTAACATTATGTGCGTATTGTAGGTCATCTGCTACATGACTAGAGCTCGGCTCCTGTCACATTTTAACTGAATATCGTCCGGCGAAGTGGGTGTTGCAATACACCCCTACCAGCCCCTTGGGGGAAAGATGAGACGACATAATGACGAAAAAAAGGAAAATAACGTTTTGAACGAGTGTGACAGCTGGCCTTATCACCAAGAACTATTTTTCCAGGCAACCTTAATGCACGCCTTCCATTGTGAGTGGAGCGGGCTTTGACCGACTCCGTTTATTACAGGCTGAGTAGTTGGCCCTAACATCAGAGTCTTGATTTTAGTGCCAACCACCCAATCAAAAAACAGAGGAAGTAATAAACACAGTCCGTACGATACCCGCTCCTTCGCCGTGGAAGCCGTGCAAAATAACTGCAGTACCTAATTTTTTTTCCTAGCGACAGCGTTTTGTGCGATGGGATGGGATCAGTTTTTATGGAACAGAACAGAAGATGAATTGAATTGTAAAATGTTTTAAAGGACTAAATAAAAAAAAAACTACTGAATGGAGGAAAACTCCTGAACCTGACAGACAAACAAGTAGACAGTTTAAAAAACAGTACGTCAGCCAACTTCCAAGCGTCCTACTAAACAATGCTCTTGATAAACAAAGAATGCAACTTTACGCAACCAGACATGACCGAGAACTTCTCACAGCTCCCCTTCAATTTCGACTTTATAGCCAATAAAAATAAAGACGTAATTAAAGTAACTAGAAACCGCTAAGGTTGTGAGAATATTTGACAAGACAATAAGCTAAATCTGGAACAGGCGAAAGTGAAGCGATGACAGCAAAATCGCGAGTTTTCGAAATTTTATTTCGAGACAATGCATATTTTAGGTATTTCAAGAAGAAAGTTAAGATAAGTAGCAACACCAATTCATAATTTAGTTCTGCATAGGAATATAAATATATGTGCGATATGCACATATTAGGAAAATAAAAGTATGTGCGTTCCTAAAGTCCGAGCCAAGCCTTGGAGTCAAAGTTAGGCCTCTGATATCGCCTGTACCTACCGTTGTTACACCACTGCACCTCTTCACACTAGGCTGCGTGTAATGCGTATGTGGAACAGAGACGGCAATATCTAGGTAAATTTTTGCAGTCGCCTCGAACCGGAGTTTCTGGTCCACTCCGCCGACTTCCACGCAGTTTGAAAGACGCGTCATCAAATCAACATCAAATGTCTTTATTCAATTGGGTATCGAAGATACACTTAAGAACGACAAAATTATAAAAATGGCTACCACCTTGTTCGGAAAAAGCTACTACTAAGAAAAACAGGCAAAGAAACTGCGGGGCATATTTTGTCCGTACATCCGTACCACGGTAGCGTCCATCTAGTTGTAAATATAACATGCGCTGACTAATAAATTCTATTGTAAATGTTCGTAATTTTTTTTGTTTTAAGTTTTTATATTTTTTGTTTTAATTTTATATTATGAAAAATTATTTTATAAATTTTCTAAATTACTAAGATATGACTTTATTTGATTTGATTTCTAAATGCCACCTATGATGCTATGGTCATCCATCGCAAGTTTCGTCCGTTGCTCTAAATACTATTAAGCGATAAGACTCATAATGTATGCTTAAATGGCTTAAACAGTATAACTATACATTGTTCTATCACAATACTGGTTACGAATAATATGATTCATGCAGCTAATTAGGTACATGCATGCGAACAATTTCGCGTTTACTCCATTGAAAAGTGGGTTAACGTCGGTCTAGACTGATCGCTACAAGCAAAAACGTTAAAACACTTGAAAACTAGTATAGAATATCGGAAGTTTTCCCATCTCGATTTAGATACGTTTTAGAAATAGTGATAAATTAATTCAGAGTTCATCTCATCGCAACAATGCCCAGTTTTGCTTGCAGTACTTAGTAACAGGACAGTTGCATCTAATATATTAATGTTGGTTTTCTTCGCGTTTATTTAGCCAATAACCATATTTTAACACCAAACTTCTAAATTTAAACTAGCTAAAAGTATTTATGTCCTTGTCTAATACGCAGCAATAAAAAGACGTATATTTTTAGCTACTTTAGATTTTTTGGCGTTCTAAATGTGGTCTACTAAATAGTTAAAATGTTTCTAAGGTCTTAGCTTTTCTTTACCAACATTTATTGTATTATTTTGACAATCTTCTTCTTAATATATATAAATCTCGTGTCACAATGTTTGTCCTCAATGAACTCCTAAACCACTTAACCGATTATAATAAAATTCGCACACCAAGTGCAGTTCGATCCAACTTGAGAGATAGGATAGTTTAAATATATATATATATATATATATATATAAATAATAAACGCGAACGAAGTCGCGGGGTGACAGCTAGTAGTGTATAAAACAGAGCTTTCTAAATGTTATCAGCCAATAAAATTACGCAGTTGTAGAAAAAACTACGACTTAGGAAGTCCACATCCTGTCGACAACCTCAGTGAGTTTAAGTACGAGTACGTATGCGCAACTGTGTTAGGAAATAAATGCCTAACTCGATGTCACAGAACCAGATTGTTTCGATCTAGACACGGCTTGACCTAAATCTATGTTTACTGTTGAATGTGATGTTATGTTTCTAGAATTAAATTTAATATTTATTATATTCAATATTTAAATTTAGATTTAGAGCTGCCCAACACTGCTTTTAATATTAAGAGTTGCTTTTAATAATTAAATTTAGGCTTAGAGCTAAATTTAAATTTAGAGCTGCTCGCCATTCATATTTAAATGATTAATCCAGTTTGTTTTTGGTGTGTACTGTACTTATAATTAACTAGCTGCGCCCTGCGGTTAAAAAGTATTCTATGTGCTATTCTAGACTATAATCTATCTCTGTTCTAAATTTTATCTCCATCCATCCATCCATCCATTCTTACAAACTTTCGCGTTTAAAATATTAGTAGGACTAGCTACGCCCCGCGGTTTCTACCGTGGTTTCACAGAAGCCGTTTATTTTTTCAAGATTAAAAGTACCCTACGTCATTTTCTGTACCCTTGACAACGTGTATGCCAAATCTCATGACGATTGGTTGACACGTTAAGTGTGTAAGTTACTACGGATCTATGTATATTGGTTTGTAGACCACACTAATATTATAAATGCGAAAGTTTGCATGGATGGATGTTTGTTACTCAATAACACCAGAACGGTTGAACGAATCTAGATGAAATTTGGCACAGGGATAGATAGTCTAGGATAGCACATAAGATACTTTAAACCCACGGTTGATACCGTGGGGTACAGCTGTTATCTTTGCAATAGATTGTGATAAGGAAATGTAAGTCTTTTAATCAGAGTTCCGACTGGACCAGGTTACAATGTAGTGTCAAGTCACTGAACACCGGGTTACCTCAGACCATCTCTACGTCCGTCGCTTGCGCAGCCAGTAATCCACACTGAACAGTAACTCTAGCCCTGCAGATTATAGACTAGGCATGAGGTAGTTCCGTAACGCAACCCAATACTTGCGTAAGAAACGATGCAATCGGAAAATGCGCGCAAAGAAAATAAGGAACAACATGTAATAGATAAAATAATGTGTTTAGAATAACTATTGAGTGCTTATTAACGTGGCTCGGGTAGGTTTTATTACCCGACTGCGCAATAAGGAGGGTTGTGTTTTTCGAGTGTATGTATGTGAGTTTTTTTTTTATGCAGGTATAATAGGTCGGCGTTTGACCACCAACTCGCCTGATGTTAAGCGACGTTGTGGTCTAAGATGGAGCACGATGACCTATAAGGTACATATTCACTCTAGCCTTGAAGTTTACTAGAGTGAAGAAGTACAAAGACGGCAGTTGAGTGAGGCCCTACAAGTGCGCTACTGCTCAGACCTGTCTTCGGAACGGTTACACCGAACTACATCCCGAAACACGACTAGGTCATTTCACGGCATGGCTTGGTCCGGTGGGTGGTAACTAGCCACGGCTGAAGCCTTCCACCAGAGTTTGCTACCCGGTTAGCAATACCTGGGGACCACGTGTAGGGAATCAAAATAGAGTACACTACGGACGTGGGTAGCTCAGCCCCCATGAGTATGTTTGTATGTGGGTATGTATGTATGTGGGTGTGTCTCACGCGTAAGAATAGCCCCCCAGTGCACAACTTATGTAGTATAAGTTACTGCAACTAAGTTTTTGTCAATGTAATTTTTTTTTTTATTTTTTTTTTTATATAAAATAAATAAATAAATATCAGGACACTTACACACACGGTCGCCTGACCCCAAACTAAGCAAAGCTTGTACTATGGCTGCCAGAGACTGATATACATGCATATATATTTTTAAATACATACTTAACTAAATAGATATTACTAATAATCATAATATTACTAATAATCATAATATTTAATGGCTTCAGTAATTCAAATTTTGTAAAAAAAAAAGCGGTAAAAAGGTAAATCAAGAAAAATATCGCAATGGAGGACAGTTGTTTTTGGTCAGGGCTGTCTAGCTAATTGAATATACTGTTTCTGCATAATTCAGATTTGCAATCACGCTTTATGACCAGAACATGATTATTGAGGTTTCTTAGTAACTATTTTGAGCGTGAACTTGCACAGTGGGTTCGATTCCTCGCCGGACAGATATTTGAATGGTGAATTTAAATATCTATTCTAGGTCTAGGTATTAGTTGTCCTAGTCTTTATGCGTTCCATGGCATTCCCTGACACAGGGAAAACCAGTAAGGAGCTATGACATAAGTGTGAAATGCTATCTATTTATGCTTAGGATTGGAGGCGATGAAAAAAAAGCGATGATAGCCTAGTCGGAGAAGATTTGCGTCTCAGGCTAGAGGGAACGGGTTCGGATCCAGCCGAAAGTACGCACCAATTTGTTCATAGTGTTAATATTTGTATGTGCGTATTTAATGTCATCTGCTAAATAACTGGAGCCCGGTTTGTGGCGACAGGCTCGCCCCCTGTCAGATTAGGGACTCGTCCGGCGAAGTGTGAGTGTTGCACACCTCTGCCAGCCCCTTCGTGGGAAAGGCTTGACGATATGTTATGTAGCATCGGAGGCTAGGATACGTTTTAGGAATGTGCACCCTTGACTATAGGACCAGTATTTTTTTTACAATTTGATAAATTTAAAGTCTAAAACCTAGCACAGCCCTCTCTTGACCCTGTATCCCAAAATAGTGGTGGTGGTCTTCCTTACTTCTCTTCTCCACTTCTCTCTATCCCCTAGCATGCGCGCGCAACAAAAATTTTTCTCGTCACTTCTTGTCGTGTGAGAACGTGACAAGGCTACGTGTAAACATACGTCTGTCTCGATAAAAAGAGTCGACATACCGTTGTCGCGTTGCTAGACCTGCAGGTCATCGTCTGAAACCTCACACAATTTCTCATTTCGTTTAACGCTAGCGGATTCAGTGGGGCTTAATAAGAGTCATATTCACACTCTAAAATATTCGTTTTTTTTTTGTTTTAGTGCCTTTGTGCTTACTCGCTGTGATAAAAGCTACCCACAACTAAGTTGCCCTAAAACTAAACTTAAAATTCTAAATCTACCACTGTCCTTTAGCATTAAATTTTCGCACTTTGCATATGGTTTGTCTCCGAATCTTCTACTGGCTATAGAACTTTTAAACATTATTGTGATTTTATTAACAAATAGCAAAAATCACCAGCTTTTTTCTGTTGTCCAAGGCCAACTGGGAGAGGTAATCGTACTTAATTGTTTAATGCTCAATTACTAGTCGATAAAATTCAGAATAATGATTCAATAGATTGGTAGGAAGTGGTTCTAATAATAGTTATTATGTTTTTTGGGATATATTTATCTTGCTCGGTATCCTAATATATATGTATATAAACGAGGATAATTTTCTTGGGATTGTAATAAATTGCGCTGTATTTTACGGTAGCGGATTTAATTAAAAATGGTAAATTTAATTGCTAAAATAACAATCGATTATGATCGTATAGGTAGGTATCCAAGTACTTGTTATTATTGTAGCTTAATCTTTTTCTATGATTGATATGAATCTAGTATCTCAATTCGGGATATCTTTCACACACGGTCTTCTGACCCCAAACTAAGCAAAGCTTGTACTATGGCTGCCAGAAACTGATAAACATACAAATAAATTTTAAATACATACTTAAATAGATATTAACACCCAGACATAGAAGATACACAAATATTCGTCACATTAATTTTAACCCTAGGTAAGAATCGAACCCACGCCCCCAAACTCAGAAGGCAGCTTCACTACGAGCTGAGTCACTGAAGCAGTAAGATTAATAAATGCTATTTTATAGGTAAGTAATCTACAGGGACATGCATTAGGCCTATTTTTATTCATAAACTGTTTCCGTCATAACGATATTACATTTCCAACGCAAGGAGTTCCTCAGGGAAGAGTAATAATAGGTCCACTATTTTGATGTCAGTAATTTCGTTCATACAAAATTGGTATTAGTTTTCATAGTGAATTGAGTAGTTACTTGTAAGTAATAGGAGTTTTTTAAACGGTTTTATTTAGCTCGTTTGTTACTATCGGAGTTTGAATAAACTGTCACAAGATTTGAACCAGATCAAATCTTGTGACAGTTTATTCAAACTTCGTGATTAAAACCGTTCAACTAAAGAATATTAAAGTCATATTACATATCAGAAGTGGGATAGATAGGATTAGAGTGCCGCACGGGGAAAGCGGGAGTATTGACCATGACGAGGGGTAGCGAATACAAATACAAATATCTTTATTAGCCAACCATTTGCACAATACACAAGCACTGTGGACCCCACACTTGGAAAAACCAGTATCGTGGGAGTCCACTTGAACGACACATTAAATTAAAGGCAGACTGAATGAATTTTTGAAAAATAATCTAAATGTTACACATGTTACAATACAATGTTAAAAAACCAGATTGGGCAGACTGTATGAGTGACTATTTATTTATTTACAAATAGGGTGATTTTAAGTGTGTAAGTGTGTGTGTGTGAGTGTGCGTGTGTGTGTGTGTGTGTTTGTGTGTGAAGTGCGTTATGTTGGGTAGAGTAGTTAAAGGAGAGAAAAGGAAAGGGGAATGGGAATTTGTAGGTAACAAATTTGTGGGACGCAAACACTAGGTTACTTGTGGCTAAATAAGAGTTGTTCAGTTTTGTCGTAAGAAAGTGAGCGCAAGTAACACTCAAGAACTCTCTTCTTTAGTCGAAACTTCTTTAGTCACCCCTTTCTTTCAACCTCTGTCCCGCAGGCTAGTTTCTGGTATAGTAGGTACCAGTTAGTACAATTTGAACTGCCCCCCCCTCGTTTTATTTTAATAGATACATTTGGCCCCCTCTGTCCTCCACTTCCGCGGCCCCTGGTGCCGCCAATTCTTCGTCACAATTCTTGTCTTCTATTACCTATTCATATTGATAACGAAATATGATAATTGTAAAATGCCAGCCCAAATAAACGGCAAGGCACAGCAGCGTCCCTAATCGCCGGATGAGAAAGTAAGACGTATGTCCACTTTATTTAATTGCGGTTTTCTAGATAATCGCTTCATCGTATGCTGTCTTGTGTCGTTATTTGAAGCACTTGAACCAAGTGATTTATCCGCTTCACATTATTTTTGCTTCCGACCTCAATGGTTTGTTGTTAAGGATTTAGATTTACTTATCTGTTTCTAACTGCACATATCGTCACGGATTTTCCCCAAAAGGGCTGGCAGAGGTGTGCAACACCCACACTTCGCTGAACGATATTCAGTCCCAAATGTGGCAAGGGGCGAGCCTGTCGCCATACGCCGGGCTCCAGTTATGTAGCAGATGACATTAAATTCGCACATATGTTCACATAATGAACAAATTGGTGCGTGTCACTCCCTCTGGCTTGAGAGACGAGTATTTTCCGACTAGGCTATCATCGCTCGATGATAACCTATATTGATATTATTTAACTGCATCTCTGGTTAGAATCGTTAAAAATAAACTCTTAAATGTTTGAGTACCATTTTTTAAGAGCTTTGGTTTAA
This sequence comes from Peribatodes rhomboidaria, assembly GCA_911728515.1. NCBI lineage: Eukaryota > Metazoa > Arthropoda > Insecta > Lepidoptera > Geometridae > Peribatodes > Peribatodes rhomboidaria. Next base: position 13,307,297 of record OU452187.1, on the reverse strand, counting down.
GAACTTTAGTAATAGAACTTACCACTTTTTTCTAAATATAGCGAGACTTTTATTCTTGAATCTATGTAGGCCCGGCCACACGCTCTATCTTATTTGCACAAATTCCAATTTGCACAAGCAAGCATATGCATTAAGATGACAAAACGGACTACCGCACAAATGGCTTGTTCAAAACGCTAATTAGCACAAACTAAAATTGTTTGCTTTATGCAAAACCCTGCAAATAATTGCGCACGCAAGTCTCTGTCGTGTTGATACCGTACAAGTGCACCATATTATTTTTGGTGCCTACTTTTGCGCCAAATAGTTTGCACATGCAAGTTTCTGCGTGTAACCGGGCTTGTAAAACATAATAAGTAATAAAAATAAACATCTCTATTTCCGATTTTTTATTTTTACTTACTTTTTATTTTTTACTTAGATTAATGATTTTCACAGTACCTAGGTTTTATCTTCATTAATCGCTGTCAACTTAATTTTAGGAAAATATGTAAAATCCTCTAAATATTGTAAATTCCAAAGCCTGCTTTCCCCCCTTTATTAATATTACCTTGTCCAGGCCGAATGTAAGGCCGTTGTTATAATTATGCATATTGTGACTAATATTATGTAAACACTTACTTATAATGTTCCACCTGACCGAGTCCAGCGGCTAATTGAGGATGACGACTTGGGTAACCGTGTTACTGTCATGGCCTGGGGGTTTGCTGGGTGTCGGGAAATATTGTTTTATGCTTAAATTTTTACCTCTCTTAACATTATTTTTTGCATGAAAGGCTCAATATCATCTCTGTCTCATATTAGGGCCATAACCCTACAACCCCATAACCGGGATCGCTATGCCCATTACCGTGTGGAATATTCCAAAAAACAATGCGTTAATTTTAACGCGAGAAATTTTGGTCATACTTGTTGGTCTATCAATGCCTATTAATGTTAAACAGCAATGTTAATGCCGTTCTAAAATTAACGCGACAAGTCGTGGCGTTAATTTTAGAACGCACACAATGTTCAACGTCCATCATTGCCATAATTATCGGCGTTTCCCATTAATATGGCAGCGACATATCAATAAAGTTTGGCTTTGGCAGTCAGTTATTCAAATTTTCCGTCTCCAGAGCGAGTCTGAACCACCGTAAAATTTACTCGTCTATCTCTCTACTCTATTCTATCTTCAGACCTATCATGCGTGCTGTGATAACGCATCGGACATCACACTCTCTTTATCTCAAAATAACGAGACAGATGTATCTATATCGTAGTTTTGTCTCGTTGAAACGGGTCAACAAAATTTTTATCATGGCACCAGCGGCCTTGAAGTGAGATTGTGATCTTAGGCCATTCATGTTTAACCATCAAACGCAAATGCTACATTAGGTCAAGTTAGGTTAGTTGACAGATCTATACTTACTACAATATATAGCTCCGTTTTTATTGCCTATTGTTATTATGCCTATACAGCATGTTACAAAAGCCCTGTTGTTTAATTGAAGGGCATGGACATACTTATATTCATACTAAAATACAAAATAAATTGCACGTTAAAAATAGCAAGAGTTATGACCGGTTTAAGAACGCAAGAAAAAAAAGGAAATTTTACAAAAATGTTACCAAATCTGTATCATATGTCGGCAGCTTTTATTAATTCTAAGAAACTGGCAGCACGACGCGAATAGTTTACAAACAAAACCGACGCGATTATTGGTTGTGTTTACGCTTTTAGAAGGGCGGAGCGCGATATGTGTTCAAAATTTTTAGAGTCAATTTAAATTAGTATAATTGTATTCTTCAGTCGGTACTGGATGCGCACTGGTTAAAACAGGGTATTTGTAACACTCTGTATACGTTAGACAAGGACAACAATAATTTTAGCATGTTTAAAGAGAACAAGAGTTGGCTCTTACGTTAAAATTCATGTATTATCAATTTTAACGTAAGACCTGCTACCGCTGCTTTATCAGCGTGTGCTTACAAAACACACAGCTGTTATTTTCTCACTCGCTGTCGGCCGTTTCGTATTGTTTCTCCGATATCGTTATCAGCTCCTGACCGTGATTTTCAGCACGTATTGTGTGCTTGGAACTGAGTTTGCTTGATGTGTTGAGTAACTAGTGGGTCTCTGAGCTGTAGGCCTCGCGGCCGGCATATTTCCTCTTGCCTCTACAGGTCGCGTTCCTCAAGCGTTTCTAGTGAAATTTTTGAAGCAGGTTCGATAATTGTACAGAATTTTTAAAACTTGTTGAGTTTGCTGACCGGGTAGCAAACTCTGGTGGCAGGATTCGGCCGTGGCTAATTACCACCCACCGGACCAAGCCATGCCGTGAAATGACCTAGTCGTGTTTGTAGGGTTTGATTCCTACAGGGGATGCTGCTGCTGACCGATAAAGGAAAGACGCTTGTCTCCTTATACGGTATTTAATTGATAATAGCTGATGGTAGGATGAGTGCGAATGTCGCGGCGATTGTTGATGCACTGACTCAAGTAAATCGCTCGAACCACTGATGTCGGCGCGTGCGACCTACTCGGGATGTATGTACTCGACCTCGGGATGTAGTCCGGTGTAACCGTTCCGAAGACGGGTCTGAGCAGTAGCGCACTTGTAGCGCCTCACTCAACTGCCGTTTTTGCACTTCTTCACTTCACTGTAACTTCAAGGCTAGAGTGAATAAGTACCTTATAGGTCGTCGTGCTCCATCTTAGACCACAACGTCGCTTAACATCAGGCGAGTTGGTAGTAAAACGCCGACTTATTGTCAATAAAAAATAAAATAAAAAATGGATTTTTTTCAATTTACGAAGATATGAGAATGATTTACAAAAATAATCTTCGCCATTTCGAAATATTTACAAAAATTTGCACGACAAAAAAAAAGCTATACAATTATTGAACCTACTCACAAAATTTCAAAGTTAAGAAATGCGACCTGTAGGGGAAGACAGAGATCCGGACATACGAAACCATTTTTGTCAAAGCTTAAGCATAGACGCTTCGCTAGCTTACGCTCGCTTTGTCGAATATTAAATTTAAATATCTAATTCTATTAGGTTTGAATAAAGTGCTATTCTTAAGCTGAGAGCTGTGGTATGTTATGAGTCTATACGTAACAAGCTCATTTCGTAATCTTGGCGATTTTTCTCTCAGAGCATATTTTAAATTCTCATCAATCGTTTTGCGACACTGTTTTGACATATTTGCTGAATAAAGTTTATTTTTCAGGTCTCATTTCTTCCGCTTTTGTAACTGTTTTATCCTCTGTTCTTATGTCACACTATTAGCGCGCTGTTTGGTTACCCAATAGTAGATTGATTCCATTCCTCTAATCTTTACATATTTGCCCCTAGTCCTTCTAATATTATAAACGCGAATGTTTGTAAGAATGGATGGATGGATGGATGGATGTTTGTTACTCTTACACGCCAGAACGGCTGAACAGATCTGGATGAAAGTTGGCACAGAGATAGATTATGGTCTAGAATAGCACGTAGGATACTTTTTAACCGCGGGTGAAACTGCGGGCGCAGCTAGTGTTCAATATATATTATATTTAGGTATGTATTTAAAAATATAAATATACGTATATCAGTCTCTGGTAGCCATAGTACAAGCTTTGCTTAGTTTGGGATCAGGCGACCATGTGTGGAAAAGTCCCGAATTTATTATATATATTTTTTATAACTTTTTCACTGACTTGCTTGGTTCTTATTACAACTACAAATACTTATGTATTTAAGTGTACTCTGCAGCCTGCCAATCTAAAACACTTAAGCTGGAGTACGTGTTTATATTTCCACGTTTCAATATTACTTAACCCTCTTATTTGAATAGATACGTATCTTAACTCGAGTCTTTACAATCATTATACAATCACCCATTCGTGCTCTTTGTTGCGAGTTTAACTTTAACAAGGACGTTTCTTTTGTTTTTATTAGGGAAGGTTTTGTTTGTTTAAAGGGGTCCCTATTACTAAGATGCTGCTGTCCGTCTGTCTGTCTGTCCGTCTGTCACCAGCCATATCTCATGAACCGTGATAGTTAGACAGTTGAAATTTTCACAATTGATGTTATAAATCTTTCTGTGGCCGCTATAACAACGAATACTAAAATACTGAATAAAACAAATATTCAATATTCAAATAAACATTCCCATAAAAAACTTGATTTTTTTGCCGTTTCTATAGATAATGGAACGGAACACTTCGTGCGCGAGTCCGACTCGCACTTGGCCTGTTATCTTCGGTTACTGGAGTTTCACTTGTGGTTATCATCCATCTTAGGCCCATCGTCTAACCCTTCTTCAGGTCCATCGGACTGATTCTAATCTTTACATTTCTACAGACTACCGAATGTATTACACGTCTTAATCTCAGGGCATCTTACAGCAAGTTTAGCAACGCCGTTGCGATAAACGTCAACAATATAAGAGACGAACTTTACTATGGATGTCGTCCAGCAACGGTTGTCAGTAATGTAGTAATTATCGGTAATCAGTATGGAGAACGCCTGTCTCTCAATCCAGAGGGAGCGGGTTCAAACCCAGCCGACGGCACGCACCAATTTGTTCATTGTGTGAACATATGTGCGTATTGTATGTCTGCTACATGACTGGAGCCCGGTGTATGGCGACAAGCTCGCCCCTTGTCACATTTGGGACTAAATATCGTTCGGCGAAGTGTTGGTGTTGTTACACCTCTGCCAGCCCCTTCGGGGGAAAAGCGTGACGATGTGTTATGTTACGAGTATGTTACATTTTACCCGATTTATACCTAAAGTAAAATTGAAAACGCGTAGGTAAATGTTTTCCGAATTCCTTATGGCTCAGTAACACGAACTACCATTTGGGGTACCCGTTCGCTTGCGATATGCCATTGTTATATTGAAGATGGATTATGTCACTACTGCAGTGTGATTCATTCAGGACTGGCTGTCTAAAATTTGAATTACAAGTGTGGGTTGCATGTCTGTGTCAAAATGTATAGCAAGGTTACGTTGCCATACCATCGTCAGTAGTTAGACTGAACTGTTATTATTTTTGACTACTACGCCAAATTGACGTGAAAAGTTTTCATTGTGGTGTCATTTTGATGCCTCACAAAGAGACTATCATAGCTCAACCCTTACATTGCTTTACTCGTATTTTCTCGGATAATCGTACCTAGTTAAACAACTGCATTTTAAATACTTTGAATTCAATTCGTCACACGTGCCTAATTATTCATAGTTCTTAAATCCTGCGGCGCTATTCAGTTCATGGTGGTTCATAGTTTGATTGATTCGTGATTTGACAAATTAAAATGTCACCAGTCACCATACTTTTTCAATTTCAATTAATTTACGACATTTTAATTTTTTTTTTGGACAATTGTTTTTGTAATTTGTAATTTTGAATGTGGCTGAATTTATAATGTCTTTTGTATGAGTCTAAGTGGCTTGAGAATAAAAATGATTATTATAGTTACGAGCCACAATGTACCTATCATAATTTGTTGCTAACCCAATATGGGGCCTGCTGCGTTGGGCCTCTTTGCATACCTATAGCAATATTTTTTTATTTGTAACTAGCTGCGCCCTGCGGTTTCACCCGCGGTTATAAAGTACCCTATGTGCTATTCTAGACTATAATCTATCTCTGTGCCAAATTTCATCCAGATCTGTTCAGTCGTTCTGGCGTGAAAGAGTAACAAACATCTATCCATCCATCCATCCATCCATTCTTACAAACTTTCGCGTTTATAATATTAGTAGGATTTTTAGACTATGATTCGAATATAGACCTAGTACTCGTACCTATCTCTTCTTTATTTATTCCATTGGCACGATTATATATCACTGCAATGATTCATAATGTCACTGCAATGATTCCACCTACTGCTGACTGCGTGTCAAAGTCAAACAAAGCCTTCCAATGTTTATGACAAATTGAGACAAAGTGTAGGTCGCGTGTCACAAGATTATGTCAAAATGTAAGGCAAGGTTGTGAGGTGGGTGATGGGAAAAAATGAACTTTACGTCATTCTGATGAAGATTTTGGATTACAGAGCTTCGTGAATCATGCTATGGTGATACAGCTGTTTACAATTTCAAAACAAAGTACTTCTTTCTTTATGTTATGATCTCACTAAACTGCGCCTCATGGTTTCACCCGTCGCGGTCTCACAGGAACAGTTAATTTCTTGGAGATGAAAGGTGCTCTATATACTTTTCATACGAGTAATACTGACCTGACAACGGGTATGCAAAATTTTATGTTGATCGATTAAAGTTTAAAAAACAAACGAACGAAGAAATTTCCTTTCGCAAGTATAATATTAAAATTAAAAAGTTAGGAAAGTTAAGATGATGGTTAGGATGACAAAATGTTAGGCATAGTTATGGCAATTTGTTATTATTGTCTGTATCAAACTTATGATTTTAAAAAAAAGTCACAAAAAGCCGGAAAATTTTCAGGTTTAGCTGTGACATTTTGTTGCCAATGTCTGTATCTAACTTATTATTTAGAAATGAAGTCGCATAAAGCGGAACAATTAATTACTGAAGCAAAACAAAGTAACAAAATGCAACAAGCTTAACCATTCATTGTCTAAGCAAACATTAAAAGATGTAGATCATACATCACCGTACCAGAGTCGCCCATTAAGTGCTATCGCGGAAAACATCGGTTTCTCTACTTTCCCAAGTTAATTACGGTTTAAATGGCCAATGCGTAGACAAAATCTGTAAGATTTCGTGTTTGGTGATTTGTAATACACTCTGCTTTGTACTTTATGGTTTGTGAAAAAGTATTAGACTGTTTCTTGGATTCCTGTTCTCTACCTGATATTTAAGTAGAGATAGATTCACAAATTAGTAGTAAGTTGAAACTTCTTTGCATACAGTTATGCGCTTCAATATATCTGGAGTCTCCTAGTGCAGGGCTACAAGCAACACTGTAACCATTTTTGTTTAAGCAAGCTCTACAGGGTTTTAGGTAAATCACCAAAAACCTCTTAAGGGTTTAATGTACTCATCAATGCGAACAACTTTTACTATGAAGCCAATCCTGTAATCGCGGATAAAAAAACAGCTGTTTCACACAAAAAGTTCAATCACCTGAGACAAAATGTATGGAACAGCTGATTTTTTTTCGCGATTTCGGAGTTCGCCCCATAGTAAATGTTGTTCATATTGATGAGTACAATGAACCCTTAAGAGGTTTTTGGTTAGGTACCTATAACGCTGTATACATAAAACCTAATGGTTAATTGTAACGTCTCTTTGAAAATACACTTATTTTTATTTGTAAATATTTGAAGAGAATACAGCAGAACAATATGCACAGCGAGCATCTAATGAGTAAGTTAAGAAATACATATGTATAAGATCTCAACTGAGATTAACTTAGCTAAAATTCAAAATTGCGGCCAAGCGTGGCGCTGTCATACGTAGTTACCTAAATACTCGAAGTCTAAGTTAAAATAAACATTTTCTAAGCTTATCTCTATTTCTATACAATTATACTGTACATATCTGTTATGGCTAGAGATTGGAATTGGATATTCGGATTCATAATATTTACCTACCCAAAGTTATTTTTATTTCATACCAAACGCTATGAAAGTGTGAAAGCCGTTTCTAATTTTCCCAGAGTTTCAAATTAATGAAAGAAATGCTCATAAAATTACTCATCCCCATGAAATTTAGTTAGATAATAGAAAATCTATAAGTACGAATATTCGATCTCTCCTAATGGTTCATTAGGTTATAAGATCATTAGATTGACTTTATCTTAGTTTCCTTTACCTTTTGTTGGAACCACTACTAACATTAACTTCGCAAAGAATTTCTTACCTAATATACATACGCCATTAATACGCATTTTGGTTATGCCACTGTCAGTTCTCCCATGCTTTTAGCGTTTCCCTCGAAAGCCTCATTAGTTAACCTCAATAATTATTACAGTTCTTACAAGAATCATGAGAAACTGTTACTTACAGTGTTGCGTACTAAAAGCAATAAAACATTTCTTACTAATTATTGCGGAAACGTGCTTGTAGCGATCATTTACTTTGTTAAATTAGTACCATGTTCAAATAAAATAAAATAATCAGACTCAGGTACTTATTGTGTACTTATTGGTTAGTTGACAAAGTTAGACTAATTGTAATGGTTAGGTAATATTATACTATAAACATAATCTTATAGAATTAAAAAACCGACTGGGGCCATCCGAATTGGGTTTTGATTGATTTTTATTTAAAAAAGAACTGCTTTCTTTTCATTTGTATGGAACCAAATGGAAAGTAGTTCTTCAACAAAAAAAAATGAATCGGTTCAAGCGTCTTCGAGTAATCAGTGAACATACATTAAAAAAATATTCCGACGAATTGAATTTCCCCGCCTCCTTTTTTGAAATCAGTTAAAAACTAGATTAGATGAATAAGTTAGGTTAGAAATTAGATTACATTTTAGACAGAACTAAACTAGGGTAGGTATAGGATAATTTCGAAAGGGTTTCTAGGGGACCAGCGCCGCTAGAGCCCCGGACGAGTCTGTCCCCGCATCCCCGATACAAGAGCACCAGGAAGAAACACCCAGGGTTTTAGAGGGTATTCCACCACTAGAGTGGAGACTCTCACAATAATCATCTCGCCCCCCGAGGTGAGGATGGTTTCTCTTAAAAGTTTTCCCTGGGAAAAAACGGCAAAATAGTGACAGTCTTCTCAAGATTTACGATGGGGTCAAAGTAACGATTATCAACTAGAGTTACTATGAACCATTAATATTAATGTTAATCATCTCAGAACACCGCTATACAAACCACTTAATTTGCAATCAAACAAAACACCTTCCCGTATCATCAATAACTGTCATCATTAATCCGTGATTACGAACCGACTAACTTATCTCGGAAGACATCCAAATCAAGGAACTAATATTTCTTTTAAGAGCCACTCGTAGTTTTGCTAAGAAAATGCGATGATGGCTCCTCCACTACACTGGGTCTGTAAATAAGTTGGTTGCATTATAAGCCGTGATCAAGCATAACCACAGCTTAAGCACGAGTTCTCGACAACTTTAACTGTCATCTGTCACACCGTTGTAATTATCCAGAGCGAAATTACTTCTTGAGCGATTTGTCGGCGTGAAGAAAGTTAATAGATGGTGTAAATAAGAGCTTTTTCTACGTCAAGTGCCACATCTTTACGAGATCGAAAAGTGGGGCTACCGACCGATTCAAGAATGCATCTATCTGTACCGGAAGTATGGTTATTATCAATTGATAAATTTACTAACACGACAATATGGCGTTCATAATCGACAAATTTTCATTTTTCCGACAACAAACGTCAGAGATGTTGACGAAAAATTTAATATTTGGTCACGTTCAATCTCAAATTAATCAATTGATTAATTAAAACATCATATTTGGCATTATTTGTCGACCAAAGGTCATCATCCTGCCTTGCAGTCCTCTGTGCAGGACTGCGACTTCGTGCAGGATGGTGAATGTTGTCGCAGCCTGAATTGCGTCCGGTAATTACGAGCGGGATGCACGTGCAAGGTGCCAGGTAGGATGGGGTGTGAGCTACATCCTGCTGCACAGTCCTGCATGGCAGACTGCAAGGCAGGATGGTGAATGATTATTTTTACACATATTTTGGCGATCCCAAAATGTCAGTCGACCACTACACCTGCAGTGTTTTGTCGGTGTGCTAAATTGATTGCGCTTGCGCATAGAACAATACCATATAATACAATACACCCAGTTTTTACGGAAGTCGTTGTTCCAGCGTTTTGTGACCTTCACGCGGCTCGAGTTATGAGATTGTGGACGAGATTTCAATAAGGGTTTCCTGTTACTTTCCGGGTATTTTCGGAAACTATTGTTTTATTATTCATGTATTCTTTTTATCATTACCATGGCCAGTACTGTTATTACATTATGCAAATCTTGACTCCTCCCTCTGACACCTAAAAATTCTACTCTGCAATTACTTGCTCTCTAGTCAGTCAAGGTTTTCAAAAGATTTGCGCGTTTTATGCTTAGCTAACATTAAGTACATAATTATTATTTCAATAGTTTTCCCTAATTTCTCGAGGCTTTGCCATTCTTATGGTATAGAAATTGATATCGATATAAAACACTGGTATGGTACTATCAAAAATAAGAAACAAGCAATTATGAATGATGGAGCAAGATACTCTCACTAGGTATAAGAAGACAGACAACCGCATTGAAAATACTGTTCTAATTGTTGAAGGTGAGCTTATATTAGACTTTACCGTTCGAAGGTTTCAAGACTGACTGAAAAGGATAAAAGTTTCAAGAAGACACAGTCAGAAGTTTCATGAATGTGGTTTCCAACCTACACTTACTTCCTGGTAGTTCACGCTGGGGATAACAATGACATCGCCCGCAGAACCTCACGACTGCAGTGCAATGCCACGCACAGCAGACACGATTCACCATCCGTACCTAATTTTAATTCCAGCCCACAAGAACTACGTTCTGCACAGGCAGAGGTCGTCAACACGGCAACACAACAAAAGCTTTTTATTAACAAGTTGTGTCACGATGTAGATCGTAATCCGGATTGAATTAACTCCACGCAACATCCTCCATTGCAAGCTCATTGTCGTGACGAAAACATCAATTTGGTAACAATGAACGAAGTGGCTCATCTTGATTGTCAACCACTACTTAGTGGACTGTGTTCTAATTTTAATGATGCTAAATTGCTGATAGACTTTGATGGAGTGAATTCACTTTTAACTAAGTATTCAATAAAGCTTAATCACTTCCTAAATTTTGACGATAGAGTCCAAGCCTAACATCATGCATGATAATATTTATTTGAATGATCATACTGTGATCATTGCAATTCTCTTAAAAAATCTTTTTCAGGCCCTGCTTTAGATAAATAATTTCAAACCTTTTGATGATTCCCTTAAATGCTCTTATGTCTCTAGCACTAAAAGACATAGGAAGTAGGAACTAACATTTATTTTCCATCGAATATGTCGTTCATTATCGATTATTCACGAAATATTTCCTAATAACTGTAATGTATCATTCGGTACAACACTTATATGCACTTTACAAGAGAATACTTAGATTTATCAGAGCCATAAGGAACTTTAACTTTAACTTCTAAAGCATTGTCAATCATCATTAGAGAGAATAGTATAATCGTTGAGGTCATGCTCTGGGAACGACTCGCCTAATGGTTGAAAGGTTGGAGTTCTCATTAGTGCTTCCTGCATCGTCCAACCTTGACTTTTGAAAAGATGACTTTGAAATTGAATGCCTAGTTCATGTGCTAATTATCATTATCATCAACTTCAATTCCTAAATCTTAACTGAGAAGTTGGAATCTTACAGAATCAGAACCAAATTCAAGTACTTTTATTGTTTTAAACTATTTGTTTCCAACATGTTTCTGTTACTACGACTACATTAGACGATGTTTCATATTACTTTTTTCTTTTACTAAAGTCTTTAGTCTTTCATGTTATGGTCGTTTAGATGAGGCTAGCGAAACGTTTAGTGGTGTCTCTAGTTTTGTATATTGGAAGAGAAGATTATACCATTAGTGATTTTACTTTCTCTGAATTTGGGGCAAATGTGTCGTCTTCATGTGGATAGAAAGCTAAGCCTTAACAATGCATAACGACGTATGCCCATCACAATAAAGGGTTTATAAGTTGAGTGAGGAAAGATTTAGCAAAGTAGCATTTCTTTGCTTATTACTTTTGGATTTTTTTGTACTTAAAGTGGTACCTTTGACCGTCAAGTACTTCTTCCCACATACAGGTAAAAGCTCAGCTCTACCTTCTTCCTTCTCCATAAGCTCTTCCCTTCCAGCAATTTTTAATTTTGTTTGTCTTCTACCATATGTTGACTTCTGCTTTTGCTTTCGCCTTTTATTATTTTGTGTTAGATGCGGATGATTTAAAAAGTCTATATTTAATATAGTTTTAGGTTGGAAATTTTTCATAAAATCTTGTCCGTGGTTCTAGATCAGATCTACTTCACAGGTATCCCCACGGTATTTGTTTAATTAATTAATCGACTGTCTCGAACATAACATAACATTGCCACGCCTTTTCCCCGAAAGGGCTAGCAGAGGTGTATTACAACACCCACACTTTACCGGACGACATTGAACCCTAAATGTACTAGTACATCCGACTCCAGTAGTAGCAGATGACATTAAATACGCACATATGTACACACAACACATACTCGCACTTTACGGCGGCAGACATAGCATTCCAACCGTGCCAAACGATCATCGTATCAAACTCATAGCTGGTGCGTTTGGAAAGAATAGTGAAAGTGAATTAGGACAGCACTCGGCAGTAGTGCGCGTGATTCATATGCGATATGCAGCGCCGGCACAGACGGGTACAGAGACGGGCTGACTGATGTAAGACTGTTTATTTGACAACTTTGACTGCACGTCAAAGTTGTTAGAGCCTAAATAATTAATCACCTCTAGTCACACTGATGGAAGTACTACTGGTAAGTAGTACGGAGTTTAATATGTGAATATGGGTAAATAAAATTCCTGGTATTTGCAGTGGTGCTGATGTGACCTTAAGAAACCGCTAGCTTCTTGGCATAAGGGAGTTTTCTTAACTTCTTCACTAAATTCAAGTTTTTCTAAAACCAAATTTGTTAAGTGTTAACAACAGTTTGATCAACAAGGAATTTTTGGTAAAGTTGACCATCGAAACAGTGGGTAACTACGAGTAAGTGTAATATACAAATTGTCATTTGTAGCTGCTAATACGGTAAAATCGATTTATCTCTTATCACACCAAAGGGTACAGTTGAGACAACAAAACGTAGGCACCATTATCTACAGATACATTGTGAAAACGTTCCACTTACCCGTCATCATGTTTTCCATTCTTTCTCTGATGCTTTATGGTTCAGGGGCCCAGATAAGTTGACAGATCAAAGCCATGTGGGTCGACGCACGAGAGAAAATGTTATTGTCTTCTGACAACCCTGATTCCGAAGCATTTTCTAATGGAAGCGCCTTGTCGAGATAATTGAAGTTCTCGGAAACACTGAATTCTACGTTTTTTGCTTTGTTTGTTCAATATATATACCTACTCACTCGTATAACGACGTCAATCTGTGAGTTTGTATGTAGGAGCAAATCTTTGGAGCTACTGGTCCGATTTTGAAAATTCTTACACTTGAAGAAAGTTACATAACCAGAGTGCCATAGGCTATGAATCGTGAACAGAGCCGCAGGCAGATGAGCTAGTTTAGAAACAATTGGGCGTTCCTTAATTCTTTGCTTGTATACACGTCGGTCGATAATATTGTGAACAGTTTTTCTCATTCCGTCTTTCATTGTGCTTCTGAAAAGACTCATGGAAGTAGAAGAAGCGAAAGATCGTAGCAAATGGAGAGAAGTGGCTCTGTCTACGGGTATAAGAACAAGACGGAATTGTTATACATACCTTAATTTAAGTGGTACTTCTTCTATTTCTACCTATTTCTTTAACCTATTCCAATAACAATTTGCCTAGACTAATCTTGTTAGTTCCCACACGTACCAAAACGTGTTCATGTTAATACCATCGCTAAGACAGATTAAACTTCGTAAGCTGATTATGTAAAGCATGTAAGTACCTAATTATGACACATCTTTGGTTTCGCGGCTTCGTTTGAGGCAGTGAAGTGCAAGAATCCTTGGAAAATGTGACTCAAAGTGACGTGTGTTTTACCTACCTCTACATGAGGTAATGTAGACGCCTACAATTTGGTGTGAAGCTGTATATCTACCTATATTATTATATCAGGTGTAAGACGACGGACATAAACCAGGATATCGTTGTACTCAATACGACCAACTTTTATTATGAGACCAATAATGAAATCGCGGAAAAAAAAAACAGATGTTCCAAAGTAAAATTTTATTCAACCTCGACGCAATGTGTGGAGCATAGCTGATTTTGTTTTCACGATTTTAGTGTTTGTCGTAAAGATTGGTTTAGAGTAAAAAAATACCCTAAAAAGTTTCCGTTGTTTATAAAACGCACAATTTGAATATACACATCTACCAACAAAGGAGAAGACAGAATAGGATGAAACTAATTGAGCAACCAGAATATAATTATATTTATAATTATATTATTTATTTTGAGTAAAATAAAGTCAACCATATGAGGGCCGCGACGCTCTGAAATTTCCATACAAACGCGCTACTCAAATTTCTTGAAAACCATTTGTCAGATTATGATGAAATTTAGCATGTACAATTAAATTAACAATATCTCCGCCCTTATGTTTTTGGTTTTCTTGAAAACGTTCTCAAGCGAAAATAGAGGTATGAAAAATATCCGCATTTTTAAGGGGTGACTTTTGATTGATTTATTCAATAGATTGACAAAGCAAATCATAAATTCCATTACATAAGGAGGTTGTCTACATCATTAGCTGTTGAATGAATCCATAATACAAGGGAAAATCTAAATTACTTAAGAATGATAACAGTAGTGCAAAAGTCATAAAAAAAAATTTAAATTGCACTTTGTCACTCTGTAGGTAACTTTAGAGGCTCGTCAGTATCATTACTTGCTCTCTTCACTCGTCTTCTTCTTCTAGACGAAATGGCTATAGAATACCTTAAGCCAATGCGAAGTTAGTCTAGGTCGCCTAGGTCGAAGTTAGTTAGGTCGCCGGACTCTATCACACCAAAATTTAAATATGTACAATTAACTGTGTCCTGTGATGTGATCTTAGAGCACTAGGCCTAGTATAAAGTTTGATAGTTATGTAAGTTGTTTGGCTTCATACATTTCAATAAAGCAATTAAATGCAAACTTATTTCCTGAACTGAACTGAATCTGAAATGAGCTAAATAAATAATAAGTTAGTTTACGTTAACTAGAAAAACTCATACCAAGCGTACTGAAGCTATTAATTAATTTAAGTTCTGTTTTGTGACGTCATCAATGCAATCAATAGGTACTTGATCTAGCTATATTCTATTTAAACAAATGCATTTTCAACTTAACATTGACGCAAAAGTGATTAATTGACGAATGTGCTTTTGTTAACGTATCCGCTGTTTAAACAGTCTGGTTTAACAATATAGCTTTTTGCAATTAATTTTGTATTCAGTTTAAAACAATGGGAAAGGTGTGAGACACTCGGGCAAAACAATGTTTTCATTGAAATGTCCCTGCGGGCAAAACAGTGTGGACTGCAAAAATTCAAAATTTAAACGCGAAAACTATAAACTATAACTGATATTTCTTTTAGTTGTCCACAGATGACAGATAAATTTATTCAGCTGTTGATGCCGAATTCATAATTTTAATCATGGTATAATATACTCCGCTAGGTATAGCCTTCCGGTCACGTGGGCAACACGTAGTGACGTCAATCGATGCTTAAGCAAGACCGAAATAAGTCAATTACAAATAGTTCGAAAGAGGCGGATGACGATGACGAGTGACGTCATTACGTGTTTGCTCCCGGAACCTTGTTTTTTTTATCATGACTTTAAATAAGTGAGAAATAGTTACGTGCTTTGAACTGAACAACAGTTTTTTCTGGTTTTTTTTCTGACTCTTCTTTTGTTAATACGAAAGACTACTCTCTGACTACATGCACTACAGGCATAGCAGGCAGGCAGGCATACACTTAAGGCTGCACGAAAGCAGCTTGCAAGCGTAAACTCCGTAGCAAGAGCTGTCGCGACAGCACTTGTTGCTGTCTGAAAGACTGTCGGAGATTTCTCGCGGAAATTTCTTGCAAGTGGAAACGCTGAAACTTAATATCTAACAGACGCGATTACAATTTTTTTAATAACACAACAAAGTAGGTAGGTGGTGTAACTTACAGCATAATTACCTACTTTTAAAATAGCCCTTTTAATTACCTTAATCACTAATTAACCAGCACTAATTGTGAGTAGAATTGGCAAAAAGGCTGTGTTTCCGCCTCAGGAAGAGAAGCAGCTGGCTTCCGCCCGCCATCTTGTTATCCGTCTATTTGTTTACTTACATTTACTACATACCTCGTGAAAAACAAAGTTGCTTCTGGGGGCCTACCATCACATATTATTTCCATTGCTATGTTTTGTTTCCGATGCTGAGCGACCGCGAATCGTATCGCCACCAAAAAAGGTTCATGGTCGCGCTGTGTCGAAAACAAAACGTAACTATCATGGTAATAAGATGTCATGGTAGACCCCCTGGGACTTCTGGTGATACCTTTCTTCTTCTTGTAACGCAGGTATGGCCTTTTCTTTCTGAAAAAGTTACTGATGTTTACCAGATAGAGGTTGAGATTTAACTGTTCGCATTTTCATTAAAAAATAGATATAGGTATATATATATGTATATATGTATAGAACTAGCGACTCGCCCCGGCTTCGCACGGTAGCTATAATCCTCTCGTAAACAATATCTAACTGATGGTGAAAACCACATCAAAATCCGTTGCTTAGTTTAGGAGGAGTTGGTATCTCTTCGTCTCTTAGTCTGTTTATCAATACAGACAGAGACAGATAAATGTGGAAAGCGACTTGGTTTTCAACTGTGGTTTTATATCATGCTTCTAGGGAAAAGTAGTAAAAAGAAATATAAAATGATCGAAAGTCTTAGAGTGACCTTTGTATATTGTTTAATTTGCAAGTACATTATTGTGTGTTGTAGTTGATCTCTCAACACCGACCAACCAGCTACAAACGCTACTTCTAACCAGCTGCTGCTCTACCGCTGAAAACTAATCTTGTTTCCATAAAGCGTTGGCCAGACAGAAAAGCCGTGGGACGAGTATGAGACTCATGCAGCACGCAGACACGGCGTCCCTTCAATGTACTTTCATACAAAATGTTTTGAAGAGACGCGACGTAACACATACAGAGAAGACGGAGCACGGACGCGAAGCTTTGCGTTTTGAAGGTGTTATGTTTCCGTTCGTGACTCCTCCTCGTCGTCACATCTTTTCTGTCTGGCTTGCCGCTAGAGTTGAGAAGGAAAATAAATACGTCTCACAAACTATAATTCCCAGCCCTATCAGATAGATCAAAACATTGAGGCTAAAATTCATAACACACGTAACGTTCGAGTAGTGAGTTCAAACACTATCATTGTAGTTCAATTTGCTTTCATAACATTGTAAATCAATCTTATGTTTCTATCATAAGATTGTATTTTATATTCTATAATAATCAGTCTTATGTTTATTTACCTATCTGAGGTAAGATCTAAAAAAGACGTCATTGTGTTTGGTCCTTCAAACGCGTGTGAAAAATCAAAGAAAAATTGAAAGATTTGCCTTCCAAACCATGCGGGTTCCATACCAGTCGAAGGCACGCACGAATTTGTTCATTTGTGAACATTTCATAAAATTATGTACGTTTTGAATGCCATATACCTTACTTAGGCCCGGTGTATAGCGACTGCCTCGCCTCTTGTCAAATTTGGGACAGAATATCATCTGGCAACGTAGGGGGGGGGTTGGATACTTCTGTCAACCACTTCGGGGGAAAAGCATGACGATATGACATGTTATCGAATGTATAAATAGAAAAACAATGGTTCACAAATAAATACAAGTCTTATTGTTTGGAGTTCAGACCGTAGTGTTTGTTGAGTTTCAAAATTAAAGAAGATAAAATACACCGTGTTTAACTAAATACATTATCCTAGTGTCTTTACGCAGAACCTCTTCGACAATACAGAAGAAAAAATAATTATGTAACCTAACCCTAACTAAGAATGATGTAATCATTTAGTTAATCAATAGAGTTGGGTTTAAAATAATAATTTTGGTGGTCCATTTTGTTTTGATAACACGCTCTTTACGTTTTCTGTAGTGAACGATGAAGACAATCAGACGGAAAAACAAACAAAACGTAAACTCCTCAATACAACTTGAGTAGCCTCGTGTTGAAACGAAATGTGTCAATTTGAATAAATAAGTAGTGCACCTACATTACTAAATGGCCAAAACCACTTCAGCATAAAGTAAAATAATTTTGATCGGATCAAGAATGACTTGATCCTAGTAATTTAGTCATTCTGAAGCGATACCGCTAATTTAAATTCTGTCGGTATACACTTAGATTTAGGTGACCCACGATGACCATTTCCACTACGCCTACAAAAGGAAGGGAAGGAAAAACGCTTATTAGCCTTTATCAAACTTTTTCTATCTATTACGTATTTACTACGTATTTTACAATTTAAGTTATACATAAAATATGTACCTACTTGTCTTTATCATCGTCATACTACTGAGTTAAGATGCCTAACTCCATCTCTTTCTCTTTTCAGGAACTGGAGCAAGAGAAACACCTACTGAGGCGGCGGCTGGACACGACGCAGGGCGAGTATGAAGCGAGGATCTTGGAACTTCAAAATGACATCAAGGAGCTTTCGGCAAAGATCGGCTCCAGGGACACTTCGGTTAAACAGGTTAGTAAATGTTCCATCAGGACAGACTTCAGGCTTTCAGCTCAGTGGTCGCATAAAATTGGCAGACAGGCAGTGGATGCGACTGACACAGGACCAGAAAAGGAGGCACGCTAACGAAGAGATCCATAAAATCGTCAATCAGTCTGTCAGCAATCTTGAAGTCTCGAGCGGGCCGG
Organism: Peribatodes rhomboidaria; assembly: GCA_911728515.1. Classification (NCBI taxonomy): domain Eukaryota; kingdom Metazoa; phylum Arthropoda; class Insecta; order Lepidoptera; family Geometridae; genus Peribatodes; species Peribatodes rhomboidaria. The sequence goes on along the minus strand of OU452187.1, from coordinate 13,288,688 downwards.
TTTCTTCTAGGCAAGCATGCTAGATCCTAGGCCGCGTCATTGCTTAACATCAGACAATACGGCAGCCAAACGCAAGCCTATTTACGAATAATAAATCTACAGTGGAAAAATTGTTGATGATTATGATAAGGCTGTGGAGCTGTGAAAATATCACCTCCGCTGGCGCCATAATAAAAGCAAATTAAATTATCTTCCTCCTACAATTCTACACGCTCAAGACTTTTAACACTTTATAATCACGCTTTTCCACGGTCGACGCTCCAACTAGATAATTGAGGTGGTAGGCCAACAACGCTTCGTCAAGCGCATTGATTGATTTCCGATTGTCGTTGAGATTCGTGTAACGTTGAAAATGTTGGAATACAAGAAAGGGAAACTTCACAGTTGGAGTGTAGACGTGCCGTGCAATATTTTTGAATTTTTTTGTTACAACGGACTAGGCATGCGTTTGACTCGCCTGATGGGAAGCGTCGACGTGATCGAAAGTGTAACACGCATGCCTAGGAGATACCTATTCACTTCGCTCTTGATCATTCCTTTAGATCATTGTATTTAGTTGAAAAGACAAACGCAGGGAACGAGTTCCATACCGACCAAACCTTTGAAATTCTTAGAAGAAAAATTGACTTGAAACGCTTAGTGCGCTTTGGCGAAATTTCCATCTTATGAAGGTGTCTTTTGCTAATGCGCCTGGTCTAATTAATTATAGAAGAACGGTTATGGCTGGATAAGATCGTGCAGTTCTTGTGCACACGCGCCGTAGTGTGTAGTAGTCGCCGTATTTGCTTGCTAGTAAGGGGTTAGTTAGACAAGCGCTAAAATTCGGAAACAAACCAAATGAAATTGTTTAAAATAGTTATAAAGTACACTTACTAGGTAAGTTATTGCAAAGGCGCGTTTAAGGCATGCCTCGTTAGCGGAGGTAACGAAACGTCGTAATAGTTGAATAGTAGGTGATAACAACACCCCCAATTAAACAACCAGAACCTACAATTTTATTTGTTAAAATTTGTGATCCGTTTTACGGTTATTTTGCTTATGTTACGGTTATTATAATTATTATATTAGATTATATTTACCTTTACCAAACGAAATCAAATTCCCTAACACTACATCTTAGAACGTGTCCATAGAATACACAACAATACCACAACCTAAGCGGTAACTAAGTAAGTTACCACAAGACATGTAACTTATTTACATCTTTCTAACAGCGATACTAAGTACGACAAAAACTTGTTTAAAGCTAGTAATTTCCTCTATACCTATTACCGTTTTGCATCTCAATCTAGTTAATTCCATACTTACTTATTTTACCGCACTTATTACCAACTCAACAAGTCAGGTGCGGTAATGACAAGCTGAGTAAAGACATTCTAACGATGTGTTGTAACAATCTAATGTCTGCTGATTTAGATTTGTACGTGAATTAGTGGAAGGCCACCGGGAGACTTCGGAGATTGGTTTTGAAAGGAAACGATTGAAATGTTGTAGGTTTTGCAATGGTTGAGGATATTGAGGTTTTTTGGAAAAAAATAGCGAATTTATACAATAATTATGATTACATAGTTGGCACGCTCAGGGTCCGCTATTTTGTCCTTCTTAGTATCCGTCAATAGACAACCTGGCTAGTGTCGGCTCGCAAACCCTTAGAATTATGGCCAAATTTCAAATGAGCGTAGACTTGTCTCGCAATGTCTTTGTCTATGGATTGTACATGACCTATTGGTTTCATCAGCATGTGGAAAGTTCCCTTATGTTGTTTTTATAGGCCACATTTTTTTGGTCTAATGTGCTATTCGAGTTTTGGCGCAAACGTGAAAAAACATTTCGCCTCATTGTGTTATTGAACGTGCTCAAGTCTAGGCAAGTGTAAGTTTTGTTATTATTCCGACTGAATGACTTTATGTAGACTCTATTGTATCCTTGGTCACGAAATAATATTGAGGTACGTTTTGGCCTTCATCCTTTGGTTTCGAAGGTCCAGTTGCGGCGTACAGCACAACTGACCGGCAAGGTTGTATGTGTAGATTGCATAGATATGAAGACTTCAGATGGGACTCAATGTGTCGTTTTGGTGATCAATTATCGATTGGTCGGATCATATGGCTAGAGAATCCAGCTATTTGCACCATTAACTTAGACCATCTGGCCAAGTAATAGCTAAACCAAGTTCGATGCACCTTATCCTATCACACGCAACAGCAAGCAATTTAGCGCTGTCTCGACAATGACTGATGACTTCTGATGCCACATCACCTGAACGTCTGCGACATTATAATTTGTTACAGATTTGCACGCAGGCTTTTTACTGCTAGTGTTGGAGATTAGTTCAATGTGCTTAAGCGCTTTGTCTGAAGTTTTTGTTAGGAACGTGATTGTCTAATTGTGAACTCGGTGTGAACTTATTTCAATTCTATCTGTTGGAAAAATGTTTTGTTTGTTCTGAGTTTAGATATTATTTTGTTTTTTAAAAAAAACAGATTAGATATTCGCTGAGTAGTGGTCGGTTAAGGCTTGAAAACTTTAGAGAACAAACTGAAATATTTTCGGGAATAATTTTAGTGCTACCCATAAGTAAGTAGAGTAGTGTTGTCTTGTGTAATGCAACGGCTTCCTGTTCTAGTACTTAGTTTTCAATTCGTTGACTTTACAAAATATTTCTGTGAGTAAACTTAATGCGAAGGTTCTTTTGACGCATGACTTTCCTTAATAACACTTATTTATATTTAAACTAAGCTAATACGATGTTAAAAGTAAAACAAAGCCTCGCCCTTGACACCAGCTATACAAAAACTCTTTGTGTCCAAAATTCACTAGTTATTTAGCATTGAAAATGGTCAGCCTCTCGCAGAGCGAACTAAGCCAAGGTTCGTGTGGGGCGCTACTGCAAGAGAGTTGGGGAATGGAGTCGGTTTTTCTGATCAACTGTCGATTGCAATCATTGACATGAAACAAAATGGGTTCCTCGGTGGCTCAGTTGGTGGTGATCTTGCTTTCTGGCCTTCAGGGCTTGGGCTGGATCCTAGGGCAAACATTGATGTAATGAACATTTGTGTTTTTGTTTTATTCTATGTCTGGGTATTAATTTCTGTTCTAGTATATATTTAAAAAATATATGTCCATGTCCATCAGTCTCTGGTAGCCATAGAACAAGCTTTGGTCAGTTTGGGGTCAAATGAACGTATGTGCAAGAATGTTCTGAATTATATGTATTTATTTTTATTTATAAAATTAGAGATGGTTGCGATAAACAATTTAACAATTTCAAGGGTTGGCTAGGAACTGTAGGAGAGAGTCATCACCTTCAATGGCTTAACGACATCTACAAGAAATGATTGTTATGCTGCTGATTGGTTGCATGTACGCTCGTGGCTCAATAAACCTAAACAGGAGCCACTGATACTGTCTCACTTTTGGGAGACGAATTGGGTAGAGTTTCTAGTAAAACGACAGGGTTGTTTGTCTGAATCGTTGTAGATTCAAGTCCAGCCGATTGCACAATTTTGAACTGTAAAAATTGTAAAGCGAGATTGAAGGCTACTGCCAAGAACGTATCTATTGTATATTATAGCCTTATAGCGTACTTTACGTGTTATATGCGGTATCGACGTAATACATTATTATGATCTCATTCGAATTGCGGCGCGAATTGCTTTTTACATTGTCTAGAAAATTTACTAAGTATACATCTAGGTTATTGACCATGGAAACAGCACTTAACTGCAATTTTCGTAATCATCTTCTAAAAACAATTATTCTACTTTTGCAAACTGCACTTGCAGAATACTGAAAGAAAACTTTCCGCTTATCGCTTATAGTCAGGTCACGCCCCAATGAAACCTTACAATTTTAGTGAAAAAACGTGTCCACAATTATTTTCGTTGATCTAATCCTATTTATATTATACTTAACAACGTCCTTCGTTTAACTCAACGTGAAAAAGAACGTGATTTATAGTTCTTTGTTGAGGACAAAGACCTCGACGTGGCTAAGTTGAGTCGGGACATTCGTTTGTAAATTTAGCTGTTAATTTCTTAGCTCTTTAAATTTGATTTAAAAGAAAATGATAATAGAAAATTTTCAAACAGTCTCGTAGAATATTTTATCGGACCAGGAGTTCCGGACCTTGTCCCCTACAAATGAAAGGAAATACAAATTAACAAAATTTACTTTTACCCAATTACAACTTCTTTACTAAGGCCATTTGCAGAAGCCCGGGCTCGGGAATCATTTTAACTCGTAGTTAACTGCTCATTAGGTTAGACTGATAAATCGTCTTGCGTCACTAAGAGTTAGAAACTAACCTTGAGTAAACATCACAGACCAAAGATTTTTTTTGCGTTAACACAATATTAGAGTGACATTTATAACATTTTAACTCTGTGTTTAAGAATTTAACTCCGTATCTTCTGCAAGTGCGCTCAAAGGGATTGTGAAGATTTAAACATCGTGCATGTGGTTTCAAAACACAAACTTTTCTAACTAGGCTAGGAGCTCATTCATCCTCAACCACAATCTTAGTGTCTATCATCTTACTAGGATTCCAAAACTCCTCGAAGGTTGCGTCACACTCTTTGACCGTGAAACATTCAAGGGTGTGAACACACTTCTACCTTCAGCGTCACGGCTGTCGTCATCAAGTTACCAAGGTCACCCGTGTAATATTGTAGGTACTTAATTATTAATACTGAATATTACGCCATTTCCTCGAATTTATAGGCGGTTAGGGCGAACCCTGAAAGCTTTCAGGGACGATTACTTGATTAAGGTCACGCGTTTTAGTTTGACTTTGGCTTTTGATTAGTTTAAAAATTGTTTAGTAGGTGCAGAAACCATGTTAAATACCTAGTATTTGAGTTTTTAATTTGAGAAGTACCTCTGAGTAAGTATTTTCGTATTTTAAATTTTTGCAAGATTGTGAAATAAAAGACCTTTGTGTGACTGAATATCTCTTGTCTATTTTATTGTTTGTTCAATTTGTTCATTGTGCGAACATATGTGCGTATTGTATGTCATCTGCTACATGATTGGAGCCCGGTGTATGGCGGCAGACTCGCCCCCTGTCACATTTGGACTGAATATCGTCCGGCGAAGTGTGGGTGTTATACACCTCTGCCAGCCCCCTCGGGGGAAGGCGTGACGATATGTTATTTTATTGTTTGTGATTGAAAAAATAACAAAGCCTTAAAAGTTATTAGGAATTTTATAAAAAGAGTAACTGAGTGGGTACATAGATTTAAGCTAGACATTTTCATGAAGCATCATAGCAACAACTTAAAGATAAAAGCGGTCATAACATTATCCAATTTGCAGTATGATAGGTGAGCTAGCGTGCTAAAATTGGATGTGTAATGACTGTTCGACAGTTAGTAATCCATTTTTTTCTATTGCACGGGCTTAGCCACGCTAACTTAGCATACTGCAAATTAGATAGTTTAACGGCCGTTTAAGAGATATATAACCATGTTGTGTACACCTAAGTAATTGTTATGAATTATTTCACAATTAGACCGTCCGTCAAAAACTGACAATGCCGCGCGGTTCATCCTTCCTCGCGCATCCAAGCTGAGGATATGGCAGTTAGTGTACGTCACTAGGTTCCTCCAGTCTTCCGTATCTTACATCCTCTATCGACCTGGTGATATGGCACAAGTTACAGAAAGAAGCGATATGATCGTTGTAGTATATATTAAATAATCCAGTTTTGTTTTTCATAAATTTTCTCTCTCATCAAACAAACTTTACAATACAAAAACTCTTTATTGACACCAAATACAAATAAATCTAAACTAAACACTCAAAAATAAAGGCGCAATGGGCGGTCTTATCGCTTAAGAGCGATCTCTTCCAGACATCCTTGTAACGTTACTTTGTAAACTTTGTTACAAACGTTGCAAATTAAAAAAAACTGTTCTCAAAAAGTTTGCAAAGGGTGGATACCTACCCTTCGCAAACTTTGGTTCAAGTTTTATTAATTTTCCCTAAAACATTTTTTCCTTAAACTATGGGAAAAATTAACATAACTTAAACCTAATAGATGCGCTTTGCAAACTTTAAGAATAAATGTTTGTAAAGTTTTCAATTCGCGTCAATTTGGTTCATAAGTTTCACTACTTTTCAGATAAATATTTGAAAAGTGAGACAGATATTTGGCTGCCTCTTTTTTCCTTAAACGCTTTTAAGCTGTAATGACTGCACTAGAATTTTTAATTAGGACTAGGCATGTACTTTTAGGAATCTACTCTTTAGCATAGGCGTTAAGGATACCGGATATCTACTTACCAGATAATCTACTTAACATTACTCCGAAAATATTATCAATAGTAACGAGACATCCTGCAAATTATTTGTCTGCCTCGCTGGCTTAGTTAGTAGTGAACCTGCCTTTTGGCGTAGGGACGTGGGTTCGATTCCCACCTAGAGCAAACATTCATGTGATGAACATTAGTGTTTGTTCTATGTCAGGGTGTTAATATCTATTTAAGTATGTATGTATTTAAAAATATCTAAGTATGTGTATCAGTCTCGTGCAGCCATAGTACAAGCTTTGCTTAGTTTGGGGTCAGGCGACCGTGTGTGGAATAAAAAAATGCGTAAGAAATAAAGTAGCAAATTGGCGTCATTTTGCAAATTGACAATAGAATATCATAAATTATACGAAATTCATATGCATATTGTTTTATTGTAATACATGTAAAATGTCGTATCTTACGCCAAAACAAAGTGTCGCAAGTCAGTTCGTCACGGTTTGGATGTCCTTCCCCCAACGTCTGAGCAAAAAGTCTTTCGCAAATTATTCTAGCTACATTTACAACCCTAAAATATAGTAGTTACAGTACAATTTCATTTAAAATTGTAAAAGAGAAGTGGTCACACCCATTAACACGATTAACTACGCTTGATGTTTAGAACAATAGAGTTCTGAGTTCTATATGGATAAGCATTTGATTACTTTATTCGGGAACTTGAATTTTACTGCTTGCATTGATGATAGCTACACTGCTATGTAATTGGAGAACTATTGAGCTTAAGGCATGATGATATAATACTACTTATGAGGAAGGAAGAGAAGGGAGAACCCTCTTTACAATTGATCCATCCATCCATCCATCAGCCATAGGACGTCCACTGCTGGACATAGGCCTCCCCCATAGACCTCCAATAAGACCGGTTGGTAGCGGCCTGCATCCAGCGCGATCCTGCGGTCTTGATAAGGTCATCTGTCCACCTTGTGGGTGGACGTCCTACGCTGCGCTTGCCGGAACGTGGTCTCCATTCGAGGACCTTTCGACCCCATCGGTCATCAGTCCTTCGTGCTATGTGCCCTGCCCACTGCCATTTCAACTTGCCAATCCGCTGGGCTATGTCGGTAACTTTGGTTCGTCTACGGATCTCCTCATTCCTGATCCGATCTCGCAACTCATGATGACATGATTCTTTACAATCGATACATATAAAATAATCAACGACTACAAAAGAGAAGGCGTCTCTTAGTTAGAAGCGTCCTGCGTTAGTAGCGACTTATATTAAGACTGCCTCGGTGGCTAAGTTGGTAGTCAAAGTCAAAGTCAAAGTCAAAATGTTTTTATTTAATTTAGGTATCAAAGATACACTTATGAACGTCAAAGTTATTTAAATAGACTCGACCGCCTTGTTCGGATAAAGAGCCTCTACTCAGAAGAACAGGCAAGAAACTGAGGGGCATTATTTTTTCAAATAATAAATAAATTACAGTCTCACAAATTTTGGCTTACAACTAGGTAATATCTATAAATACTAGTGGCCACTTGGCGGAAGTGGAAGGCTCCAAACATCTTTATCTTCTAAATAATTAGTGAGCCTGCCTTCTACGCTCGGAGGCGCGGGTTCGATTCCTACCTAGGGCAAACAATATGATAAACAGTGGTGTTCGTTCTTTATCTAAGTGTTATTAAGTATCTACATAAGTGTGCATTTCAAAATAAATAATATAAAAGTAAATCCGTCTCTCGCAGCTATAGTATAGGCTAAGCTTAGTTTGGGGTCAGATGCCTGTGTGTGCAAAAATCTCCCGAACCGTTAATTACTATTAATGTATTTATTAACCTTTCCTATTGTCCGCAGCGAGATGAAGAGAAGCAGAACCTCATCGCCGAGCTGACGGCACAGAACTCGCGGCTGACCACGCAGCTGAAAGAATCCTCGGTCATCGAGCAGCAGCTGACGGCGCAGCTCGAGGCGCTCAAAGACCAGTGCTCTATTAGGAAGACTAGCCTGCAGGTGAGGAACCATAAGAATTATTAGTCTCCGTAAAAGTAACCATTCACCATCCTGCATTGTAGTCCACCTACCGCAGACGCCCCGAAAAATTCCAACATACTAAATACCTACGAGTATATACTCGTATATCCCTACTTAGTTTTCATTTTAATAATTATGCTATTTCTTGTAACTTTATAATGTAACTGTAAATTTATTTTTATTTGCGAAACACTTTGACGAAAAATTATTCTAGGCCTTTCGTGAATTGTTTGTCATAACTTAATTATAAGCAAATAAGTAAGTATAAAAATTATAATGAAAACTGTACATTCGTTAAACACAATATTTCCGTTACAGGATCATGTCCAAAGTCTGGAGTCCCTCAAATCCGAGCTGGCGCTCGTAAGCGACAAAAAAGCTGACCTGGAGAGGCGGCTGACGACCACCCGGAACGACAAAGACAACCTCATACAACAGCTGGACGAGGCCAACGACAGGATCTTGGCGCTGCAGAGGCAGTTGAAGGAACAGGTACCTATACATGTAAATAGCTGGCCGCGGCTCGCGATGCAAACCGCGATTAAAAAGTAACCTATGTGTTCATTCAGGAGATAAGCTTACATCCACAACAAATATCATCAAAATTGGTCCAGCCGTTAGTAAAGAAGTAACATACAAACACACGCACAAACATTCGCATTAACATAATAAGCGCCACGCGGTTTCAAAGCGGTGCACCCGCAGTTAAAAAGTATAAGTATAATCTATAACTGTGCCAAATTTTATTCAGATCCATTTTGCCGTTCTGGCGTGATTGAGGTCCAAACATCCATCTGTCTATTCCACATTCCGTTGGAACCAAGCGGTTCCAACGGAAGACCAGCGCCGGTTAACAGCCGGCATTATGCTGAGTTGAGGCCGTTTAGTGACCTTGTAGATTATAAAATTCCCTTAATGTTTTTAATTTCAATTAGGTCACAAATAAACTTTTTTTCTTTCTTTCTTTCTATTCGAACTTTGGCATTTATAATATTAGAATGATAATTATATTTGTGCACAGCTATTTTTAGCTACAATTTTAATTCCAACGGCCCCCGAATTAGCCAGAGACTGTTTCGGATAGGTAATAACTCGACAAAACGCTGATGATGCTGAAAGTTCAAAGAAAGATTTAAAATTACTAGCTATTATGAGTACTACTATTTTATAACTATGGTTTGACCGTGATCGCTCACGTTTCTTAGCTTATGACCACCAGTGATTAGGAGCTTTCTATTAGAGAAAGAATTTAAAAAAATGGGGCAGTAGTTCCGTAAATTATTTTCTACATGCAAACTTACCTTTTTACAATATTAGAGTAAAAAATAAAAACCACAAGGCGGAGCGACGATATGGTGAGGGTCGAGGCCGGTCTAGCAGCGCGAGACTGGTCGTTGTGTAAATCATTGGGAGAGACAGCAGTAGATGTCTTCCAGTGTGAAATGATGATGACGATGTTGTGGAGATAGTACCCGCATGATGAAAACGAAATAGAAACTTAGAAGACACACGATAGGTAGAGAGAGACACCTTTTTTTACTTTAATATTACCACAAAAACAACAGTAAAAGTTGCTAACGCTAATTAAGCTATCATAAACGTTTGCTCTTGATTTCTAACATTTGTGTGAGCCGCATTGTATTTGGAGATTTGTTCTGCAGAAATTTTGTTTTGTTTTGAATAACACCAGTTTCTCCTGTGATAACTTTTCCTGTGGTCTTCTGATTTCACTCGTCCGGGTTCACATTCTCACAGAATATTGTGTGCATTGCCCTTTCACTGATACTTTGTGTAATATCCGCTGATTTGGTGGTGGAACAATGGCGGTAATTAGCAACTAATCTCGGCAAGGTCTCGTGTTGAGCAATCGCCATCATGCTTGATGGATACAATCTGTACAGTTCCATTAAATGTTCCCTCATTGTAGTTTTGAAATAGTATGGATGGGAAATCTTTAGTGAATTTGGATTATAAGTTTAGGCAACTTTTAATTAAGCTAATTTTAGTTGGTCCTAAAAATAGCAAACGTTTCAGATTTGTAAATCCGATAGATTTGTAATTTGTAAATCCCGTTTGTTTGTTTTGACACTACATACGTTTTTAGGTGCCTGGGTGTGGGTCGAATCTCGAACTAATATGGCGCTGTGCCTCGCTATGCTTTGTCTATAAAAAACAACTTCTGTTCTATTATTGAAACTGACATGGTTTTCACACATTATGATTTTATGATACGGGAATTACTCACGGACGATTAAGTTAACTTATGTAATTGGCAGTGAACAATAACGTTAATTGAATCACATAGTTTTAAAGGCCACAAATTTGTAATTAAATGTATCATTATCTGTTTTATTGACAAAGATAGATGATATAACAAATAAGATTAATGAACGTCGCGGTTTCACTTTTTACTCTAATTTACGATTTTGACCGCAAATTGTTTTTCACATTGAGTTTAATCTACATGTGTTTCAATATTGCACAATGCGGGTTTCTTTTTTATTGTTCCATTTAATGCGTAATGGTGTTTTATATTCTTACCATTCACTTGATTTATGGAATTGTTTGTATGACTCCAGATTATTTTAGTAGCACTGGTTTCTATATAAAATTCTGTACTATTTGTTTTTGTGGATTTAATTTACGATCTATTTGGTCACTGCGGTGATATTATACATTTTCTTTTGCCAGTCTATCCAACTAGGAACCAAAAAAACTGACTTAGACGCCAGCATGTTGTTCTACTGCAATTTTGTTAGGTTTTGTGATGTTAAATAGACTGGATTATGGAAGCTACATGGAATTTCAATTTTAAAATTTTAAAGATCTACAATTGTAATGAAAGCTACAAATTTTGAAGTTATTGTAATGAAACTATAATTATAATACCTACCTACATACTACATTGAATTTAAATTTCATTCAGTTTAGTATTTCTTCGTTCCTTCTTTGTTTGACCGATGTTTTTCTTGTGAATGTTCGTCAATCAAAACACCTTTGTTCTAGTGACCCATCATATAAATCACATAACACCTTATTGTTTTCGAATTTTACATTATCGACTTGATGTTATGACTCGATGAAGCAATTCCATAACATCGAGAATACATAGCATCTTCAGACTCAATAGCTATAATGTCAATAAGAACAAACCTTTATTCTGAGTTGTATTCAAAGTCAAAACTTCATGAATGAAAATGTAGAAGGATTTGTGAAGTTGGTTGTTAGGATTGTCGGGTGTAGGTATCATCAAGGCTTGGCTGTATTCAGTGAGCAGTAGTCTTCTGGTAGTGGTTAATTAGTATCTACTAGTACCTTATTATTAAGGTACTACTCGTAGTAGTTACACTTGTGTGTCACCTTTGCAAAGAGAATTTCGGCATAAAGTTGAGTAGCTACACATACAATTACAAATCTGTCACAGACGTAGTTCCAAGGCAGAAGAGTACCTCATTACATGAAAAAAAATTAAGGAATTGAAAATAACAACAACAAGAACAGAGGGAACCATTTGCTTTTGTGCATATTGGTGGACCTTTCTTTTTTTTTCGCTACTTTCTTGAACTTTTTTTTAAACTTAACAAATGCTTTCTTCCATAGGAACACCTGTACCAAAACACTCTGAAGGAACTGGAGCGTCTGCAGCGGTCACACGACACGCTGGCTGAGCGTATCGGCGCTCCAGAGCCGATCGACGCCAACGAGACCGCGCGCTCGCTCCACGCTGAGATGGAGTCTGAACCTGATGAGGAGGACGATGGCTGGCTGAGGAGCGAGGCAGTGCAGGTCTACAAGGAGCTGCGGACGCTGGCTCTGCAACTCAACACGGGGCATGATGATGATTCCGGTGAGTGAGGCTTGTAAGAACTAACTTACGTCGTATTGGCGCAAAATTTGCTATTGCCATTTTTAGAAAGAGAATTTTATTTCGTTTAAATATTATTTACTAGCTGTTACCTTTTTTTTATCTGATCTGAGTCAGCCAAAGTCGCTCTTTTTGTTCAGTCAGTTACAGTGAATTTTTGCTATTCCTTGTATAATTACTGACATTAGTTTGTAATGTTGTGATAGCCGATAAAAGAAGAGCGATATTTTATGAACTTTTTATGGTAACTAATAAAATGCTCCAAAAGATCTTAGACGGAGATAAACAACCGCAAGCCCTCAGGCAGCCCATTGTAGTGAAACAATGAGGTCAGTAAGTATAGCTTTTTCACTACCGATTCAAAGGGCATCAATTTCACGTTTTGTTATAGATTTCTAGAATGTTCTCAAAAATAAACTGATTAAATTGATTGTTTTATAAAATTATAATTTGTTTGTTGAACATCAAAACAATTTCGCAATCATTAATTAGGAAAGTGTAAGTAGCATTTACAAATGCCAACTTGTAGAAATCGTGATGTTGGCGTCCATGTATACGCCAAAATCATTTGTAAAGGCTTCACTTTTTGCTTGGTATCAATAGGTACTTAAGTGTGAACATGATGAATGATTTGAATCTAGGTCAAGGTTTAACTTTAGCGTAAAAGCCTGTCTGCGCTTATTTTGACGATATCATGTTGAACGGTAGGCTTATAATTTACATACGTGATTGCACCTAACGGGTCATCAGTCACGCTAATTTAAATCTTACTGTGCTGGAATCAGCAACTAAAATAGCCTGTGAGGTTTAAACTTCCCGCAAACTGTCAAGCCACGCCAATTTGGTGCTAAAAATTGAGGAAATAAAGACTATAATAGTGTGTGAGTAAATGCGGCATGCCCTACAAAATGGTCACGCGAGGACTACGTTGGTGGTTTATGTTCTTCCGTGTTTGGTAGTGGAATCGCTTGTAGATTTATTTGCTCACAAGCTTAGTGAGCGTCAGTACAAATCAAAATAGTATTCAACTCAACTAAATGGGCGAAAATAATACGCATTAATAAGCCGCGGAACGGCCATCCGTATACAAATTATATATTCTGACATGGACAACAAACTCAATTTGTATTAACCTACATAATTGTAATGAAGTCTTTGAGAGTAAGATAAATCAAACCATTTTTTTCTAGATGTAGGGAAGCGTTTAAAAGTACTCAATGTTTTCAATACTTACTGTTTAATTTTCGTAAACTTAATTTCTAAGCAATGTGGCATAAGGCAGGAAGTTTTTAAAGAATAATTTATGATAGTAATCAACTAAAAGTTTCGAATAAGTTCTAGTTTCGACTTCGCCAGAGACTCCTGACAAATCTAGTCATTCCAGTTCTCTATAAGGATCTTCAAACGGACACAGTCTGAGCGATCCCACGCTTCGTAGCTGGCTTTGTTCCCACCTTATGGTCATCATAAATCTGGTTTTCAGACTTCAACTGCTGGCACTACAAACTGCAAGCATATTTTAAGCTTTAAAATCTAAATACTAGACCTGAGAATGCTTTGCATGCTAATTCAATACAAACTAAAAAAAAAATCGTTCGTGTTTTTTGATTGAAATCGCGTGCTAATGCCGAAACTAGTTATCGAGGTTAGTCAGACTTCAGTCGCTGACACGTTGGAGGTCGTTGGTGTTCGGCCGTCTGTGTTGTAGATGTTGGATCGTTGATTCTTAAACAAAATTGACACTGATTTCAGTTAGCTTATCATCACAATTGGTCCTAAAAATTAATTGAAGGAAGTTCAGGTTTGCCAGATAAATGCTAGAAAGATTTTTTCAGCTATGCATTGGTTTATTCATAAAGTTTTTCTTATTAAAAGCTTAGGCCTTAGGCTTTTCGATAATATAAACCTACTCTATGAGGTGTCTTCTAATATCAGGAATCAGAAAACTCAGTTTACCTGTCACCTAAGTTATTTTTTTAGAATTTATGTATCCATTAATCTATTACACTCATTCTCCATATTTCAATGACAAACCTTATTCGCAATAAAAGCAATAGAAAGACATTATTTATAGTCACCTAAAGCTTTTCTCGGTTCCAGTATCAAAATATTTCCATGGGTTGTGCGTCGTTTTTCCATTTTTATCGTTGCTTTATGACATTACAGCCAAATGTCGTATAACTGTGAAACGGTACCGCGTGGCACCGCCGGTCACGAATGCTCGCGATCCACGCCAGGGAATGTTGGTAAACAGTTCTTCATATAAAACGGTTGGATCAATTGAATTTCCGAATGCTCTTCGAACGGTACTCTTAAGAGGTTTTTTTTATTTCGAATTTGGTCGTAACTAGAATTTGTCATCTGATTGGGACTTAATTGGCTACAGTTATCGGAACGTCTTCGAATTAAAGTTGGGACATGATTTTCTTGCCATTTCGACCGAAAATAATTTGATTCTTTGCTCGTTTTTTTTCTCTTTTTTACAACAGACTAGGCATGCGTTTGACCACTGACTCGCCTGATGGGAAGCGTCGACGTGATCGAAGGTGTAACACGCTCGCCTAGGAGATACCTATTCACTTCTCGGAATTGTGAACTTAGCTATACTTGCTTCTTATCCTAGGTTTGACACCACCTGTCTCAATTTTTTTTCCCAGTTGTGTTTTTATTTAAACTTCTTAATAAAATAATATTACTGTTCTTATTATTATTGATTAAATTTATTTAGAAACGATTTATCATGGTAACATTTAATTCGATGCTTATACTTACAGGTCTTCTCTCGTATTTGAGAAAAAGGGTCTACAGTCTACAATTCGTAGATATGAAAGCTTATCCAAATTGCGTTATTTCGTAGTCGTGTTATTGCATTACAAACGGCCACAAAAGGCATTGTTTCAAGTACCCCTATCTTTTCGCCATCATTCCGACCATAACTGATTATGATTACTGAGCTTACTGACCATGATTTCTACACATAGTAAAAGAAAGATTTGTAGTGCTACTTTTAAAGTATATCTAACCATCAATTAACTTCTTCTGAGTCGGTGTGTATTATAATCTTAGTAGGTATACGTAACTATTATCTTGAACATATCTTACTCATCAAGATACCAGAAGATAAAAGTCGGACCGTTGTTCTGTTTGTAATTAAAACTAGCTACGCTCTTCGGCTTAGCTAAAAGAAACATTTTTAATGCTACTAAGCTAATTTGTAATGCTAAGAAACGCAACGTGTTAGATTCTCTATTGCGATTAGTCATCTGTTCAGGTTTTTCAATACAAACGGCTTCAGCGTTTACTTATGTGGGTTTATTATGTTCTTGGATATCAAGCGTGGTCCAGATCTGATCTGTCTATACGTGTGCATAGACAGTGCATTGAACTTCCTCTAGGTCTCTTGCTCTACATTTTTCTGATGACGATCACCGGTTTTAAGGGTAGTCGTTTTCGGGCCAAAAGGACTCTGTCTAATCTTCGCCTTTATGTAAAAGTTTATTTTACAGGCTACGAATATGAGGCCAAAAATTATGCTTCTCTATGTAAGAGTTTTCTTCTTATTGATGTATTTATTATTTTCTTAGATTCCCGATCCTCAGTCTGCGTTGTCAGCTTTTTTTAAAACAGGACAGGTCTTCTACGTTTGTCAGCCTCGTCTTCTTTCTTTCTTCTTCATTCTTTCTTTACACTTTTCTTTGGCTTAGATACAAATGTGCTGCACTCTAGCTAAGTATTGTGTGATAATGATGCTTTCCTTTTACACTCCCACAAGTTTTTAGCAACAAACCACAATCAGGTTTCCGCAGGTATTTTACTTACCTGTTCGTTGTAACACTGGTAGTGGTGCTGTGTATTCTGTGGTGTCGGCAAAAACCGTATTTGTCTCGTTTTGTAACAAGTTACAAAATCTCGCTTCTTGTTGAGTGAAACAATGTTTTTGGAATGCTTGGAGCAAACGAGTGTTGGTGACTGGCGTATTTTTACACTTTAAAGAGAGATTTTTCTAAAAATATACTAACTAAATAACGCTTATCACTCACAGCTCTCAATATATTCGATGTGTCGATGATGCTGTAAAACATATAAGTACAAAAAAATTGACAACTTCCTATTCTTAGTTTTAAAGTTTAGTTTAGCTTTAGTTTCCATTTTATAATCATTTATACTAGTTATACCTTTTTTTAGTTCCTAGTGAAAGATAAAAAGTGTCTAATGTATTTTTTTTAGTAATCTTAAAGTTGGGTTATAGCAAACCCAAGTGTAGTAATACAGAAAATCCACTTTATCAAATTCAGTAATCTTACACTATGGACACGTAAGAGTCATAGGACATTCACTTCATCATAACCACTCAACTTAACTCCACTCATGCCTTCTCGATGATATCTAATCAGTAATTTAGTAATGCCTAGCACATCACAAGTGCGCTGTAATACTTCTAATGCAACCCTGATTCCTAATGCATCCGATTGCATCATGTGCATTAAGGCGCGTGCGATTGTGTATAGACGCGTATAGGGGCAGGATTTGGTGGGAAGGCGAGAGATAAAAGTTAACTAGCTGATCTAATTACACCCTGTGGTACATTCACTAGTTCAAAATAAACCTCCTTAGCAATTACCTCTGTCTAAAATTGTCAGACAGTGTTTTGTAATTTTCTTACTTCTAATTTTTTTTAACTCGATCGTAAAGGACAAAAGACTGTGAAAGAACTATTTTGAGGCTATACAACGTTTATTAAAAGATAATGTTTTACGCTCATATCACTCATTACCTTACTCACTATAACGATGATAGCCTAGTTGGAGAAGGCTCGCCTCGCAACCCAGAAGAAGTGGGTTCGATCCCAGCCGAGGGCACTCACCATTTGGTTCATTGTGTGAACATAATATATTATGTGCGTATTTAATGTCATCTGCTACATAACTGGAGCCTAGTGTATGGGGACAGGTTCGCTCCCTGTCATATTTTTACTGAATATTGTCTGGCGAAGTGCGGGTGTTGATTGTTGAAGTTGTTGGCGTGAAAATTTGATATGTTTAGAGCACTCACTAGGATTGCGTGTCTGACATCAGTGAGGATGTACACGGACAGCTATTACCCCAGAACTAAAACATCAAAATATATCATAATGTATATGTGGACATACTCGTACCATCATATTCATTATTCAAACTTGTGGTAAAACCTGGGACCTCCAACGCTTACAAGACAGACGAGCTTTGAACCATGCAGAGAATCTACAGTTAAAAATTAACACAAATCTATTTAGTTATGGTAATCTTCTTTAAGCACAGATAAAGATTTAACTGACACATCACGAATAGCCTCACATTCGTGATTTGAACCGCCTTGATTCCTAAACAGTCTTGATCCTAATCGCTCGACTACATCACTGCGCTCACAGCCTTGCCGGATGTCTGCGATAGCTGTACAGATTCGGTACAAGTGTTACGAGTTACGGTGCAAGTATCAAAATGTTTTGGTCCGCTGAGTTAGTACCAAGACACCTTGGTCGGATTCAGGATGTGTGGTTGTGCGGTTGTTCGTTGATTTCATCTAAAGTAACTGGTAACTTGTAACCCTTACTGGTAAGTAACTGGTAACTGGTAACCCTTGGTAACTGGTTTTATTCTGGGCATGGACCTACAGATTGAAAAATTTGCTTTTTAGGGTTCCGTACCCAAAAGGGTAAAACGGGCCCCTATTTCTAAGACTCCACTGTCCGCCGTCTGTCTGTCTGTCCGTCTTTCACCAACCTGCATCTCATGAACCGTGGCAGGCAGCTTAAATTTTTACAGATGATGTACCTATTTTTGCCGCCATACCAACAAATACTTAAACCAGAATAAAATAAATGTTTAAAGGGGATCCCATACATCAAACGTGGTTTTCCCCGTTTTTATAGATTCCCCCCTTCGTGCGTGAGTCCATTTCGCACTTGGCCGGGAGGCAAAAAGCCGTGTGTATCTTTTTCAAGATACAAGATACTAGCGCTAAAGCTCTGCGTCATGGTTAGTTCTTTTGTAAGGCTTACAAAATTTAAACTTTTGAAGTCTTTTTAACTAAGTCTTTTCCAGACAGACGCGATGGTACGCGATATAGCGACAGTTGCGTATGTTGCTTCCCGCTCTTTGTCTTTGTGATTCCCTTGCAACTGCATCTCTGTCTGTATAGTATCACTACGTTGTCGCGATTCCTGGCGTCGGTGTGGAATCAGCGTCATGGACAAATAAAAACAATTTCAAATTTCAATTAGTGATTCAAACAATTATTTTATTGTGCAACTGTCAAGTGGCTTGAAAATGTTCAATGTAGAAATCTGCTTTAGCAAAAACGAAAGTCCACTGATCCCTCTTCTGACCTTAATCAAGGGCCAAGACCCTTGCCCTTCACAACCTGTAATGTCTATAATGCTTATCTTTAATACGTTACTGTGAAAGAAAGTGAGAGTCCCTACAACACTCTTGGCATTTGCATTGTCTGCTCATAAACTACTCAACGGTAGTTAGCGGATTCAGACGGTACCCCTACCGTCTGAATCCACTATCTACTTCCATTGCGCACTTGTGGCGCCTCACTCAACTGCCGTCTTTGTACTTCTTCACTCTACAAAACTTCAAGGCTAGAGTGAATAAGTACCTTATAGGTCGTCGTGCTCCATTTTAGACCACAACGTCGCTTAACATCAGGCGAGTTGGTGGTCAAACGCCGACCTATTCTAAATTTAAAAAAAAATGCTTTGGGCATTAGCTTTGAGCAACCTTCCCCCCGGAATGATACTCAAGTCTCTTCTTTCCAAATCATGTGGGTCCACAATGGTGTCAAATGTTGCGTTGCTTGTATTACCTTTACCTTGATAAAACCACAGAATAATCCCTACTAGGACCAAGCCTCCCAGTGGTGTCAAGCCCCTACCAAACCAAAATCCTGGATTCGCCACTGCTACTTAGTACGCACTTGCCTTGTTAGTGTGTAGGAAGTAACTTCACTTTCAGTTTGTTGTCAAGAAAGTCTAATTACTAATTACTAACAAGCGTATAGTCGCGGCTAACTTGGAATATTGATGATGCTATTGTTCAACGATTGTTTGTGGTACTATTGAGAACGGTCGAAACAATAAAATAAATTACTCGTAGGTAAAGAACGTTTATTTCACTCGTTCAATGAAAAACATTATAATTATAAATACATACATTACATACATACCTACAACATTTTTTTTTTAATTTTTGAGTAGGTACGAGTATAACACATGGCTACGAAACTTCAACGAAGGTTAGTTAGGAGGTATTGCAACAACCACACTTCACCGGACGATATTCAGTTTCAAATGTGACGAGCTTGTCGTCGAACGTACACAGGGCTCCAGTTATGTAGCAGATGACATTAGTAGGGTAATCGAGTAGGCATAACCATTACAAACTAGATGCAAAGAGATAAATGTCCCTAGAGGGTTTCATGCACGCATACTCTAGACTAGATCACGAAACCTTAAAATGTTGATTGGAGCTGACTGTCCAGATCTATAATAAATGAGGAACAATAATAATTATTGTTCCTCATTTATCATCAACCTCATTCATTGCTTTGATAAATCCAAAGAAAAATAACACCCAACCATTAGGTTCTAAAACAAAATGTATGACACAACCCTAGTAAAAAACGTACTTGTCACGCACACTATATTTTTATAAAAAAAGTTAGCCTGGCACTTTTCGTTCATAAACAGTACGGAACTCTCTCTCTCTAGACATATATTATAAGTACTCATAGATACATGGTTATACAACCTCGTTCCTTTCTTTCCAGGGCTGCACTCAGACCTGTCCCTCACGTCCCTGGACGGCGAGGAAGGCGAGACGCTACGGCGCGGGGCGCTGGCCGCGGCTTGCGCGGACGCCGTCGCGGCCTACGCCACGCTGGAGGGCTCGCGGGTCCGAGACTCCATCGCGGCCCATGCGCGGCGCGCCATGGAGCGGGAGAGGCAGATCGATGAGAAGAATGATATCATTGCTGATCTGTCTTCTAAGGTATGTTTCTTTCTCAGCTCAATTCTCACCTGAAGTACGTGTACATATTCGAGAAGAGAGCTCGAAAGTGTACTTGTACTTCAGGTGAGAAAGGTATGTCTATTTCTCTCACTATTCCCGATTATGTATTCATACTCCACGTGGAATAACATTATTGCTTATTTGTCTTCTAATGTATCTGTCTTACCGACTATGTTCTGCAGGGGTGGTGTCAGTTTAACTTACTTTTCTTTTCGAGTCCAATTAGGCCCTGTTCAATCCACTTTTCTTCTAGGTACGAGTATGTACTACAATATTAATAAGTAGGTAGGTACTTCTCAACTTCGTCAATTTTCGTGTCTACAACCTCTAACTAATCAGAATCTGACCAAACAACAGAAAATAGAACGGTACCTTTGTAAATAAGTTTCAAATTTTCCTTAAGCTGCTGCAGCATTCCTTCCACAAGCAACGGTACCTAGAACTCTGCAGTGCTGTACCTACCTACAAACCGCAACCGAGTCCTAGTCCTCCGCTCGGCACCCAAAGCAAAATCGATTGGAATCGATTTAATGGCACCGAACGGTATCGAGCGCAGTAACCGTGAAAACGATGTGTTTCGACCATTACCTACCGTTCCGCTGGACTCGATGAAATTGAAATCGATATTTTAATGGAATCAGGTTTATAGATAACGTTAGTATATCATGATTTTCTCTCGAATAGATGTTTCTTTTAAGACATATAAAAAGTATCGAACTACATAACTGCATTTCGGTGTTATTCTGAATTTATAAATAGTTTATCAAATTTCTTACCTATACCTAAGACATTGTATGTAGTTCGTTTAGCCTTCAAGAAAATTGGCTAAAACGTGACACGGAGGATTAAGAGTCTTCGCAAGTCTTCCAACGTCACGAATTAAACGGCTTAGAAGGAATTAGTTCGTAAACGTGAATGTAGACTTCCTCGCAAACTTTGGTTTTACCAAAAACGAGCGTAGGACGGAGTTTGTCTACACTTATGTACTTGAAAATTCAGAAACGTGCCGGTGAAACAGCACAAATAATAGGTTAATAAAACTTCTTACATAATAAATATTGCGTAGATATTCCTTTGTAAAAGAGTCTGGGATAGAGAATCAATACTTAATCTTATTTGGGGTTAAGGGTTTAGCCTGAGTAGAGTTGCGGTTGTAGGCATAGATTTAGGTTTAGGTAGGTTTTTGGTTGATTTAGGTGGGTTACCGTGAGTTAAAGTTGGTTTAGGGTGGGTGTGGTACTGCTGAAGAGTGCAAATTGGACCCGTAGAGCCTGGAGAAATGGTGCGAAGACGGAACGCCCCGGGGTTTTGGTGGGTATAGGCCGCCATCAGCGAGAAGGTTCCCACACAACCATCGTCTCTCCCACCGGGGGAAAAGATCCATAAAAGATTTTCCCTAGGTACAAAGGGTGCATTTTGGGTTCTATGATCAGAAGGCCCTATATATGTATACATATAGTATAGGCCCTAGAATTTGAATTTTGATTTTAAGAAGCAGAAAAACAAAACTGTAGAGTAGTCGAAAACAAGCCGTGTTTGCGAGCATTCCAGAAAAAAAAATCGTCAGACACAAGCCATGTTGTCAAACAGTCCAAAAAAACTTGGAGAATTACGTTTTTAGATGGTTGAATGCAACTCTGAATGCAGTTTGCGTCAGCGCGCTCCGTCACGATCTTTAGCCTGGCCTTATGCTACTTGCGACTGGTTATTTGGTTCATTCACTTAGTCTACTTGTTGCGTGGCATATTTTCTTTGTGGCAAAAGGATCCATACAAGTTCGAAAGACTAAACAAGTCAAGGATCTAGTATCGATCGCTGTTATTCGCCGCCAGAGATATGACGTTGTAATATACCCCAAATAACATAAATCCTTCAATAAAAGACGTATTTTTGGGTCGATTTGGGACGAGACTGAACTCTAATCACCGTTTAACGTTTAAGTTCGGTGGATACATACTTTTCTCACTAAAATACCATAATTTTGGTTGACAGTTTGACGAAGCTTTTAAACAAAAGCTCTATGTTTTGCGAGCATTTGAGTGAGCAACGTTAAACCAGCTCTTGCCACATTAGTTTCGGTTTGAAACCATTTTATTGTTCCACCGACATATAATATCCGAGGTCAATTGCTTTTAACCATATCGAGTGTAAGGATAACTACATTATGAGGCTATTTTGTGAGTGGGTGACGGCGTGGGTAGAGCTTAGTCAGATGATCAGATGTGGAGCTTCTAGGGTGTGTCAGATCTGTTTTCTGACCAACTTCCAAAAACAAGAAGGCTTATGTTCGTCTGCATGTATTTATTTACATACATGCACACATACAGGTTTTGGGTGTATACTTAAGGGTGGGTACCCGTCAAAGTTAACAACTTTTAAAACACAAGTTTGCAATTCGAGAAAAAATATCGAGTCGCCATACAAAATTGATCACCTGACTAGTTATTTTGTATGGAGACTCAAAATTTTTCTCGAATTATGCAGACTTGTATGTTACAAATTGCAAACTACTTCGTAAGTTTTACTACACCCAAAACCAACACCTTGTTTATTACACTGTATATTATCCGTTAAACCGCTTTTCCCAGTTATTTTGTGGTACTCAATGTCCTTTTTCACGATATTCTCTAGATATTTCTTCGTCAAATTTTAACATAATCAGTTGCTTTTCCGCTATAAGACACATAGAGAAAGATACATAGATAACTTGACAGACGGAGAGATAGAGTTTTTCGTATTTTCTCCCGGAAATTGACAACATTTCTTACTGTTTAGCCACCTGTTTTTTCGTGTGTGGGTGTCTAACAACAGACTGCCGTTTTCCTGCATTTTTATGAACCATGTACTCATCTTACGAGTACCTACTTATCTTGACTGGTTTTCCTATACCATACACAACTTTGTAGGGTCAACTGGGGCAAATGTGTCTGTGGGATAATTGCATCTTTCTCATCTAGCATAACTAACAAACCCTTCACAAGTTAGGCGCCACCTACATCTTTGTTTAATATTTAGTTGTAATAACCTGTACAATATGACGCTAATTGCCTAATTTGTGAAGGGTTTCTCAGTGATTCTTGAAAGACGCAATTACCCCAGAGACGCATTTGCCCCAGTTGACTCTATAGCTTATTGTATTAGTAAATTGACAAACAAAGAATTTAGTTTTCATTTTGTGTAGGTTATACTACTCTATTCACAGATAATGGCTGTTTTTTGTTTTGAAACAAATCTTTGTTTTTAATTATTTGTGGGATATCTTCATTGCGCATACATTTTACAAGTTGGCAATTCAAATAAACTGTACGTCAAACCAATCTTGCTAAGAATCTAGACCGCAGGGCGAGCCTGACCTGCGTGACGTCACGTGAGGGCAACGACCCAGTCCGGTGCAATGTGACGTGTAGGAGCTTTTGTTGTTAAAGATCTTTTAAAGCAGGGGGGCGGGGGAGGGGGGTTATTCAAAGGATGCATTGAATTTTAGAGTTAAGGCCCCGTATTCTTGACGCGTGAGATTTTTCTTAGTCAGTAGTTAGATTGTAAAAATAGCCCTTCAGCACCTCTAGCATGCACTCGCGACTAAATTCTGCTTGTCTTTTTTTGTCGTGTGAGAACGTGACAAGGCTATGTGTGTACATACGTCTGTCTCCACAAAAAGAGTCGTTGCGTATGCAAGGCCTGCTAGTGTTGCGCGACATTTGTTCCCATGATACGGTTTAGGGACACCAGGTTAGAAAGTCAATTAAATAACTAATTACTCTATCTATGTGTAATAAAATAAAAGTTCATTTTCCTCTACCTATACACAGTAGAAAACACAAGATAGGTACACTTTTTTTTATGTAGAATAGGTCGGTGTTTGACTACCAACTCGCCTGATGTTAAGCGACGTTGTGGTCTAAGATGGAGCACGACGACCTATAAGCTACTTATTCACTTTAGCCTTGAAGTTTTATGGAGTGAAGAAGTACAAAGCCGGCAGTTGAGTGAGGCGCTACAAGTGCACTACTACTCAGACCCGTCTTCGGAACGGTTACTCCGGACTACATCCCGAAACACGACACGACACGAAACTTTTGCAGTTTTGCTAAAAATATTTTTACCAACATTTGGTTATACTTAACCTAAAAAATATTTTTGTTAATAACATTTTAATTATTATTGACTTCGTTGTTGCTTTAACTTCATCTATTTATTCAAGTTATTGCGCAATGATTCATAGGTCACTGCTACACTTTCCCCGTAATGAGATGATCCATGCACTAATCGGAGCGACATTCGGAATTCGATTCCGTAATCGATGTTAACAAGGATGAATTTTATTCGTCCATGGTATTATCGATACAATCGATTGATTCTTCTGTTATCATACTTTGTTCAATATTGATATGACATAATTTCTTTATGAAAATACTTACCTAAATGTTTACGTTGGTTACGTCTCCCTAGACAGTATGTAAGGGTCTAAGGCACACATAAGTATATACATGTAGAGTATTATGTACCTACTTAGTATCAAACCAAACTACATTACTACTACTGTACGTAAACTGTAACACTACTGTACTAGCTGCACATGGTGTAATC
This sequence comes from Peribatodes rhomboidaria, assembly GCA_911728515.1. Classification (NCBI taxonomy): domain Eukaryota; kingdom Metazoa; phylum Arthropoda; class Insecta; order Lepidoptera; family Geometridae; genus Peribatodes; species Peribatodes rhomboidaria. The sequence goes on along the minus strand of OU452187.1, from coordinate 13,263,899 downwards.
GTATGATGGTAGGTATATCACCACAGATCTAAAAAAAATGTGGTCCGTGGTGTAGGTATACTATAGAGAAAAAAACTTTTATAACTGGCTGCGAAAAGTAGCCAAACCAACCGAAAGGTTAATTAGAAGCTGTACCGTAACTAGCATCCTCTACTACAACTGCTAACTGCCACTGAGCCATAACTTGGTCCAGCAGGACTAGCACAGACCGGAGACAATTTGCCTTACCACCGTTTTCATCCACGCTTATATGTGACAAAGCTAGAATGTGGATATGTTTATCTCTTTCTCGCGGAATAAAACAGTGGAAAGAGATTTACTTTTCGTAATTTTTGCACCCCTGTAGAGCTAGAACGGGCTCAAGACAAATTGTCTCTTTACTGTTTTTATCCACACTTAGATGCGACAAGGCTAGAATATTAGTATCATAGCCAGTATAATATTTATCTCTTTCTAGTTCTAGCAGGATAAAAAACGGTGAAAAGAGAAATTGTCTCCGGCCCATGTTAGCCCTGCTGCAGAGTCTGCGCTTTGTACGCCGATACCACCTTAAAGTTAGGAATAGGAATAATCTCTGTATAAATAAATCATCATCCCTAAAGGATGATGCAATGGATCGAATTTACCTATTAGTGCTCACAAGATGTAACGCGTGACATAAGTCATGTGTTACAAGCGCGCAGTGTAAAGAAAACGTTTATCGTTTAATTATGCATTAAGGCTGTTTCACACATAAAGCTCGGATTTACCCCCGATGGGTGCGCGGCATGCGATGCTCCACTTTCTTTTTATTTGCACGAGAAATCGCGCTTTGTTATCGTAGTTTTAAAGACTATTGTTTTCACGAATTCGCGGTCGTGTAAACTAAATTTTGTACAAAAACAAAAGTTTTGCAATTAAATGACGTGGCGTGAACAAGTTTTATGGATGATGGTTGTAACTGAATCCGAGGGCGAAGCATATGACACCGCTAGAGTTATACCCAACATACATACGTACATATCGACGTGCCTTTCCCCCGAAGGTGCTAGCAGAGGTGTACAACACCCATACTTCGCCAGATTATATAATATCCCAAATTTGACAAGGGGCGGCGAGCCTTTGGCCAACAGTAGAATAAAAAAGGTGTATAAATAATGGTGATGTTTGAAAAATTAATCTATCAACCGCTTTACAGAATGAGTTGCAATGAAAGCTATAAAAAATACGTTAAAAATATGTCCTAGATAATAATAACAGACCTGATAAAACTAATCCTGGGTAATGCGCTACACGTAAAAATTGATAAAACTCCAAGTTTTCGCAAATGTAAGAACGTCGTATTAAACAATTTACTTCTTACTTAAAACATTGTATAGTCTTGTAATGGTTATTCAGAGTTCTGTCTTTTTCTATTTAGCTAAAAAAAAGTAAAGAAAGCAAAAGACATAACACTGTATAACTATTCCGAGGCTAAACAACGTTTATTAGAATGTGGGGTATAAGTGAGTTTATATGTATTTAGCTACAGATATAACAATGACCGGTTATTGCCTTGTATTATGATTCTGATAACAAACAGCGCTAACGAACGGTTAAATTCAATGGTTTTACCTCATACGGAGCATTGTGACATCAGCTGCAAAGACAATGGTTTTCTTGCGAGGTTTACCCGCGGAAGCAGCAGTTAGCATGGAAGGAGGCCGTGGGAGGGAGAAATCATGCAGAATTGTAATGCGGAATGAGATAAAAACTTTGTCGTGCCTGTGCCTAAGATTCTTAGAATGTAAAGAGGATGAGCGGTGAGAGGTACCATGCTCCGACGTTCCTACGCAGAAGCAATTATATTTTTGTAACCCTGCATAGACAATTGGTTGGCAATGCGTAGACGGATCTTTTGGGTGTGCTATGAAAGATTTTCACGTTCTTGAAACCTCATTTTAAAGTATATTTTAATTCGATGTAATGTTTCAGGAGACCTGTCTTTATAAAATAACTAGCTGAGCCCCGCGGTTTCACCCGCGGTCACAACGAACCGTTTATTTTTTCGGGATAAAAAGTATCCCTATGTCCTTTTCTGTACCCCAAACAACATGTATGCAAAATATCAAGACGATTGGTTGAGTAGTCGAGACGTGAAAGCGTTACAAACAAACAAACAAACGAACAAACTCACTATCGCATTTATATCGTTAGGATGTGATTATTCTAAAATATTTGATTCATATTTCCATCAAAATATGTTTCCAACACTCAGACATTTATAGCATGCTTTTCAAAATATCAAATGCTCAACAGATTTTTTTATATTTTCCAGCTCTCCGTAGCAGAAGTAGAACTTCGTCAGGCGGCAGAAGAGAGGGACAAACTCCTCAACGACGCCAACTACAGCAGTCTTCAGAACGACGAGGCCGTGACACGCGCCAGGCAAGAGCGGGATGAAGCTATTGAACGGAAGAAGGCTGCTGAGGTAAGAGAGAGACATATTATATTCTGGGATCACAAAGGTAGTGTGGTGTGGAAGAAAAAGAAACTCGGCTGCCATATGGTCAAATGACCGCACATAGTTTTGCAGTCGTTTATAGTGGTTCTAAATATGAACAATATTGTGAAAGTTTCTGCAACTACCCACCTTTCCAAATTATTTTCCATTCTTTATTGTTATTTTTTCTTGTAAAAAAATCTTAATCCTATTTTCTAATTCCAGGTGTCTCTGGCTAAGACTAGAGTGGAGCTGATGCAGGCGAATAGCCAGCTGTACGAGGCTGTGCGCCAGAAGGTGGACCTTGGACAACAGTTGGAGCAATGGCAGGCACGTAGCTTTAATGGATTGTTTTGTTTATTTTAAATTAATCTCAAAAACCTCTGTGTACTAATACAGATTCTAAGAGAACCAGGATTTATTTTACTTTCTCCTGTTTTTTCTTTTATCTTCTCCTTCCTTATTTTCTATTTAATTTTCTTGAGGATTTAAATTTTGTCTACGTTTTTTTTTTTTCTTATTTTTGTAGATTATTTATCTTACTTCCATGAAAAACGTTTTAAATCCGTAAAACATTTTGTTTTATTTTCTAATCACCGTGTTACAGATGGACATGCAAGAGCTGATCAACGAGCAGATGAAGCATAAGCTGACGTCGGAGAAGCGGCGTAAGCTCCCCGAGCCGGCTGCTCCCACCCGCACTTCCAGGATCCTTGGATTTTTTCAGAGGTGATCTGCTGTACCCCCCTACTCGTGCCCCTTAGCGAAGCCATCGACATACCCACATTAATGTACCTAGCTATAATAAAACACTACGATCCTTTGTCTTTCTCAACAGCAATAATTTTACTTTTACTCCGCAACAATAAAACGGCCGCTACGGCGGCCATCTTGTTCGATGTTCAAACATTTGCCGCGTTTTTGGGTTACGCTCTCATTTTATTCGTGAAACCGTGTGATTTTTACACCCTTGCAGTGATAGTAAGCGTCGTAGTTAGATTGTTAATAGTTAGTGTAATTGTATTTTATAATGTTTTTACGAGTTACGTTTTAATTCACTTGTAAAGAGTTTTAGCATCTGACATTTTTATGGATTGGTTAGGGCGGATGTGGTAACAACTTGGGTACAACAGATTTAGGTACTAAATAATAGATGTAGGACTTGCTAGGAATGAATTGAATATACTCAAGTCCGTATTTAAATCGAATTTACGAAACATGACATGAAATCGATAACGAAAATCTTGTTTTTATTGTTCCATGAATTTATAGATCATAGCATTTTGTGTCAGCCATTTTAACAGCCGCCATTTTGTTTTAACTGTCATTCGGATCTAACCTCTCCATTGCTTTGTATATAACACTTAATTAATCATTGAGATTATACTATAATTATAGTATAGTTTATTTTACTACAAGTGAGACGTTTGGTGCACCTTAGGTTATGTTAAGATAATTTAATCATATTAAAATAACTATCAATGAATAAATATGAAAATGAATAGCCATATTAAATACGAGAATAATATGAGGATGATGCAAAACGGTTAAGATTTACTTTGCAATGTATATTTAACAAAACTGGAGATAACATTTTCATAAGATAATATAATTAACTAATAATGATTTCAATCAAAATGACCAACATTTTTACAGTGAATCAAGTAGATAAAGCTATTATATAAAATAATATACATAGGTATACTTTTACCTAAAATTGTTTGTATATTTTGCAATGCAATAAACGTTCATAAAATTAATTAAATTGTGCCTTAGAATGTACCTGGCTTGGTCTGTCGGAGTGCCTTTTCATCTAATCAATTGTCAATTGTATTTATTTAATAAAATATACATCAGTTAATTAATAATTATTAAAAATAGAGGTGGGTAGGTGCTAAATTACTCACCTATGTTATAAGTAGTCAGGATTCTTACATATTCTTACGCTCAATGTATTAATGCTCAGGTTACAGTTTATTTTTATGAAAACATATCTATTTATACAAAATATAACCTACTTGCTCAGAAATATACATACTTACTTAAAAAAAACAGCTTCTTACCTGTAATGACATGTAGAGGTATTTAGTTAATTCCATACATTTTGTTTCACTTGGTCAAAAATAGTTTACGAGTTTTTGGATTTTAAAATAACTCTCGGTTTTTTTACACTTTCTATTTAAAAAGACCATCAGTAAAGAAGTATTAAATGATAAGCCTAATGCCTACTATTATATAAAGGTAGGTCAGTATATTTAAATTATAAACCATGTAGGCTTGCAATATAATATCATAATAATTATAATACTTATATTTTATAATTAATTTTATTGTATTGTAATGTATATATTTTGCATTTTCAACACCAAAATCGTGTTAATTAAATACAATGTTTTATTGTTTTTACCCTATGTGCAACATAAAGAAAGTTATAATAATAATTTATTTTTAAGACTGAATTAAAATATTGAAATAGTGTAAAATATTCTTTTACACAGTTTAAAAATATATATATTATTATATTTCAGTCCGATAATTTACAAGATATTTTTTGATGTTTATTTTCTGAAACCGAGCACAAACTTATGGCGAGTATAACTTCATAGTCATTCCTTTGTTTTATAATAATTTTACAGTGTTTTGTTTAAAAGCACTGTATAAAAAAAACCGTGTTCTGTATAAAATTATGTCAAAAACATTAAGAAAAACGGGATTCTATGGAATTGTTGCAGAATTAAAGCAAAATCAATTAGCTATCAAAAAAACTATCAATGTCAATTTATAAAAATTTACATTAAAATTAAAAATTAAATTTAAAAACTTATATCAATCTCAATTTTTTTGATATTGATAAGGTTACTCTTAGGAGTAACCTTCTTAATTAATTATTGGTAAAGCAGGCAAAACAAGAGATATTACCTCACTTTTGTCAAACATAACATTAAAAGGGTTACGAATAAGTCTATGATAATTAAATACCTTAACATAGAAAACTATTATTTTGATACCCAACAAGGCAAAAATAAAAATGTGTAAACAATTGTCCCCAGTCTCCCCTATTAAATCGCAATGAATTTATCAATGCAATTAGGTCTTGATACCGATAGAAAATAAATAACACATGCATTGGTCATTTTACCAGCTTATCAAAAGATTCTCCGTTGAATCGATAAGTTTGAAAATAAAATGCAACCTACGTAGCTATTTATCTATCGCTTGATATATGTTTGTATTTGCATTGATAAATTTTATGTAATCTTTTTTATCTGCTATTACATAACATAGACTCTTTAAAAATTGGAAATTTGGACCCACATTTTTTTTTTGTTTTATCCCACAAGTATAATATTTTTCCACTTCTGAGCCAAGATCTCCCCATCTCATTCTAAGCCTTGTGATCAGCTGTTTTTTTATTTCGGGCATTCTAGAATGCTTGACTTAAATAATTAAAAGCCCTTGCAGACTGCAGACTTTCTATCGGCTGATAGTTTGGTCGGCTTCTTAATCAGTATCAAGAGGTTTGCAAATGCACATTACAGCGATTAGTGTCGACCGCAATTGCCTTCAAACTAGCACTAGCAGCCTAACTTGACCAAACCATCAGTAAATAGAAAAACTTGCACTTTAAACTTCCAAATTTTGGACGTACCTGCACCCTCACCATGAGTTTTCATGGTTACGAAAACTTTTTTCGTTTTCGCTTGGCTCCATACATTTCAATAAAGCGCCCCTGGCGGAAACGCTAAGGAACTAGGTTAAATGTCCATACATTTAACCTAGTTCCTTAGCGTTTCCAAACGAAAACTGAAAAAAGTTTTCGTAAACTATCAAAACTCGTGGTAAGCGCCCTGAATTCCCTATTTTCTTTATGTTCGTAAATGTACCAATCTATAATAAAATTATACTAGTTAACAAACTCTAACCCATGATTTCCTAGTTAAGTGCAATTGTACTTAAAACTACTTAATAAGAAACTTAAATAACTGTAATTTAATACATTGTAAGATCTAAATCATGACTAGAATAAGATATCATAATAAATTTGTTTGTGGAATTAATAAATAAACAATGAATTGTAATTTGATTTTTATTTGAACCAATCATTCTTAGGAAATGGAACTAAGTAGGTATACTTAAGTATTTCACATTTGTTTATCTTTAAGTTAATTAATCAAAGGGAAATGAGGTACGTACTTTCCTCTTTGCATACTAGTTACCTGAAATTTTTAGCTAGGTATCTTTAATCTTCCTTTTTCTAGTAAAGAGGTAAATTTTTAACATTTTGAATGATATAAACATGTATCTTAGATAGGAAGCTTAGTAAGCCTAATATAAAAATCTTGTTTTGATTACTTTTTAATTTACAATATTAAGTAACAATGGTATAGTTACATTGTGAAACAAGAGCGAAAAGTAGCTATTGTAAACGAGTAACGAATGTAACTAAAATCACGAGTTTGCAATAAGCTTTCCGCTCATGTAACACACGACGATTTTTAAAATCTACATTTGCGAGAAAATGGGAAAACAAAACTGGTAGCTCTTCACAGAGCTTAGCAGGTTAGCTCACGCTAGAAACTTCGCGGCCGACGTCTGTGCTCCTACAAGTCGCATTTCTCAACCGATCCTCGTGAAATTTTTTATATAGACATAATAAATTACATACTGATTTTTTGTCATGTTAGTTTTTGTTAATTCTAAAAAAAATTTGACAAAAAAAACTGTAGTGGAAAACAGAGATCCAGACAGAAATCCGGACAGAATTCGGGCATGCGAAAGCATTTTTGTCGACGCTGAAGCATAGACGCTTCGCTCTATAACGCTCGCGCGGTCGATAAAGTAAGCCTGGAAATAGGTAGGTATTGTTATAGGCTGCCATTCACTTCTCCCGAGATTTTGACGGAAAAATGCCAATACTACTACTACTAGCTGCTACTACTACTACTACTACTATTAGCTACTAGCTGCGCCCCGCGGTTTCACTCGCGGTGAAAAAGTATCCAGTGTGCTATTCTAGACTATAACATATGTATCAGTGTGCCAAATTTCATCCAGATCTGTTCAGCCGTTCTGGCGTAAAAGAGTAACAAACATCCATCCATCAATCCATTCTTACAAACTTTCGCGTTTATAATATTAGTAGGATTCGCTGTAAGTTTATTTCATGTATTATTGAGAGCTGTGGATTTTGTTCAAATAAATAAAATACTTAAATAAAATTTGGCACGGAACCCTAAAAAGGGGCAGCTAGTACTAAACGATCTAAGGTGGCCTACACTGCTTATGAGTGCGTTCTGTATTATACTTATACTACTTAAATAACCTTGATAATATACTTTTTGGTAAAACTAAGACGACTATTTACTCAAGCATTTTAAAAAGAAGAAACCACAGAAGAAAAAGAAATAGGCAAAATTTAATCTTGTGGTAAAACGTCATAAACATCGAAGAGTAAAATCGAAATAAGCTCTTGGGATTTATTCAGAGATTTTGCGAAACTTAAAAGTTTGTTTACTGATATATGACTGTGTATATTTGACTGGTTTGTTGAATAGTGTATTAATAGTGAGAAGCCAAAATGCCGTCTCAAGTGGAGCAGAAGGTTATCGATCCGGAAGCTGAGCTCAGCAATGTCCAGCGTGTGGTAAGAACCATCCTCACCATCATCAGACTAGTAGTTCGCCTCCAGCTGTGACCCGCGACCCTCGACCGATTCTGCTCATATAACGAACTTTAAAATGGTATTTTGATGAACCAGGTACTTACTTGCCTTCAAAATTTCATGAAGATGGTATCAAACGGTACTCAAGGTGTCGTCGGACAAACAAATGCCAATGTGTCCCAGTAAAAAAAAATGTTGAGGTCTGTGGTCCCAGTAGAACTCTGAGACCTCACTTTGCTTGGTTAATAAATGTGAAGCTTATGAGTATGTTTATGCTTGTAACGTTCACGTCGAAACGGCTCAGCCGTATAGGTTTGAAGCCGTAGGAATGAATTGAAAAAGATAGTTTATGCCCTAGAATAGTAATTGCTTAGGCTCCAACTAAATCTCATTCCTGAACTACTGGAAGCCGGTCTAAATTTTGCTTCAATTTTGAGTCCAAAAATGGTACCTATTTAGTTAATCTGAGAGACGCAAGTTGATTTGATTATACTCTATAATCTAGATAAATCACACTTCTTTAGATTTATATATATATTAGATTAGAATTCTTACTCTAAATTTTAATTGTAACTCTATACTCAAGTAACCTCCTAATCCACAAATCCCAACTTGGTTGCCAGTTCAAAAAACTGGCGCCAATGTGCAGCGTGGAGAAGCGTGCCGGTGGGATCCCGCAGCTGGCTCCGCAGGAGAAGCAGCTCGGCATCCTCGCCACGGAGCTGAAGGAAACACTGCTGTGTATCAAGGTAGGTAAAAGCAAATCATCAGCAAATAAAGAAGCTAAGGTAAGCGAGAGATGCAGCAGAAAAAAAGAGATGCTTTTTTCGATTTTTGTATACGAGATTTGTTTTGGAACCAGCCCAAGTAAAGCCCAGTAAAGGTCTCGATTGTAGAAGATATGTTTTCTTCTGGAATAGAAGCAACCAAAGTAATAAGGAAAACTAAAAACATGGGTCGTCGTCGTATTGCCATTTCGATTATCATCAATCAATATGTCGACATACGAGTACATATAAGTATAGATCATTGTAATTATGGACCAATGTGTATACTGTTAAGCTGAAAAAAATATTTTTAATCGATTTCCAAGCACGAAGCGCCTGTATGTTTGCCTGTATATATTTTGTTGTTTACGCCATAGGCTCAGGTTGTGGCCAGTGGCTACATTGTCAAAACTTTCTCGTACGACTAAGTAAGTAATACTTTTATAGTCGATTATTGTCTATAATCAATATGATCACATCATCTTCTTCTTCCAGCTCGCAAGCAAAGGACAGCACGCGATTAGAGACAACCAAAACAAGAAAGGGACCTGCAACTCGATCGTAGAATACGAGCATTTTGAATCGGAGCTACGGGACGAGCGCTCGCAGCAAGCTGAGCTGGACTGCCTCAACTACCTGGCGCAGAAGCATCTAATCGAGCTGCTGAAGCAAGTGCCTACTGAGGCTGATGTAGGTAGCCGAGTTGATGTCATAAGTACGATTGAAAACTAAGCCGCAATGAGCATAGCTGCCAGCTGAACTTTCCAGCGCGGGTAGCTCGCCCAGCTCTTACACCTAGTGCCAATCGAAGTTGAAAGTAGCTCTGTGGGTCTTTAAAAAGCTTTATTTATTTATTTATACTACTACTATCCTTACAGGATGTATTAAATATCTAAATCGTTTAACATCAGGAATACGTTAGCTTCAAACGCTAAGTTTCCAAAATCACCAGTCGCAGCCTCTATTTGGTTGCTTAAGACGAGACGCTTACCATTTTACCTTATAGTGCATTTATATGGAATATCCTGAAAAGTCCTGGCTCTTTGGAAATTCCATTTGGTGGCATTTTAAGGAGCTGCAACTGATCGAAAACGCTGCCAACCGTCTCCGGCGCATGGAGAACCGGCTTGACCTGGCCACCAAGCGGTTCTGTGTCGTCAACTCGAACAACAAGCAGGTGCGCGACGAGATCCATCGCCTGCTCGTCGAGAGGTATCTTTCATATAGCATTACCATTGCCAGAAATCTATGTAGAAATAAGTGATTCCCGTAATCTCCGTCAAGATTGACCTACTTGTTTAGTAAAAAACTTGTACTACGGACGCAGGCTGGATAAATAAAGTAGATGTTAAATTCAGACGTTTTAATTGTTATTTTAACTGTTCGCGACTAGTACTTGTTTAGAACTTCATCATTATCCCTGCCTCTTTATGATATTGTTAGATATTATATAGCAAAGAGGCCATTGCATTTAAGTAGGTCCAGCGATGTTTATTTAGGCGCGAAATGGCAAGTTCATGCCAAATTGTTTTTTTTTTTTCAGAAACGGGTTCAACATCCAATGGAACAACACGATCGGCAAACTGGTGAAAGGGAAGGAGTACCTGATGGACATATTCGAGATAGCAGCCGTGGCCTTCGGGAACAGGGATGAGTGCTGTCGAAAACTGGAGGCTCTGAAGTGGAAGGGGATGTTCCAGCTAAACAGGGACATTGCGGTAAGGGTTGAACAGCTGTTCTATGGAAAAAAGTTATTGAGACTCCACAGAAATGTATTGAACATGGTCGTTTTTAGCGATTTTAGTTTTGTCTACTGTTTTAGATACTTTAGTTAGTTTTGTGTTCTGCAAAGTAATAAATAAAAAGCAAACTAATTTAGAAATTAAAAAGATGAATTGAGAAAGCGTACTTGTACTAACCTCTTTTAAATGGGAACAGGGTAGGAAGATCGCATAAAATTTAAGAAACGAATAGCTTAATTTTGGCTCAGCGAGCTTTCCGATTAAATCTGTTTAAGGTATGCTAAGAAATACTTTACTAAAAACTTTCGATCATTATGCTTTTTAGGTAAATTCTTCAAAAGCGAAAAAAGGTGTGCCGTATGCCATACCTCTCATATTTTTTTCCAGGAGATGCAATCATACGAAGGTGAGCTAAACCACCTCGCCAAGCTGGAGGAGTTCCTCCGAGTGAAGGGCTCGCGGAGGATCTGCGAGGCGGATGAGAAGGAGGAGATCAAGCGGCAGGAGGAGATCCAACGGTGCGAGAGTGAGATAGCGAGGCACGATGAGCTGCTCGAAGCTATTTTTGTGAGAAGAACTATTTCTTATCTGTAAGGTACACACATAAGGACTCACACAACACACAAGGTAAGGTAAGTGGTGGTAAGGTAGGACATACAACAACTAAAAGTAGTAAATTGAGGACAGATATTTCTTATGGCTGTCCAAGATGTACCAATCAAACGCTATGATTAAAAGCATTGCTGCTTGGCTACTGATTCTGAAAGCAATGCTGACTAGCCAACTGAGCTCTAGAAACCTTTAGAAGCTCTTCTTACGCTTTTAGCTGTCTAACGAAACCAAATACGACTATTTATTTATTAAAGGCTGAAGTTCTTTTTCACCCAGAAAACATACTACTTATTCATACTTTGAAAAAACTATCAGTGTGATTGTTTGATTGATTGCTTTGTGAAAAAAAATACTTGCCAAAAAAACTACCACAATAATCGTAATCAAGCATTTTTAAATCCTCAGAGCTACTCCGGCATCGACCGCGTGGGCAGCATCATCAACAGGTTCCAAGTGACGGAGATCATGAACTTCTCGTGCTTCGTGCTGCTGTGCGAGGTGCTGCAGGAGTCCATCATCATGCGCCGCGAGCTGGAGGTGCGCCGGCAGACGATCAGTGAGGAAACTATCACTACTGCTTTTATTGCATTGGATTCGTTACCGGAAAAACAGCGATACGGTAGCGGTAAAGTGACGCTACCGCGACAAATGTCACGTAAATGGCCTGATAGCCAATAAACTAAAATAGCAAATAACTAAACGTATTGACCAACTTATAACAAACCACCGACCATGAAATCAATAACAATGGTTGGTTTGTGATCGAATTAACCAACCATATAGTTCGCGTCTTGTAAAAAGAACGCTGGAAGAAAGTACACTTTCTTCAGGGTGTGTTTGCGCATGGGTACACTCGAAACGAAAATTTGGTTAAAAAATCAAACTATTTTTCAACCAGATGTTCTCTCGCGGCTTCGTCTATTGTTTATTGGTAAGTACTTCATACTTCGCCACCAAATAGACCGATAAATCGCCTATGCGCAGCTTGACGGCACCCGCCAGCGGCGTTCTTTTTACGTGACGCGAACTATACTAATCCCTTCATATAATTACCTATACTTACTATAGAACTACAGACCATACCAATCGAATCATACCGACCAGTATTCTTTACTCAAATAGTAACTTATTTAGATACTTTAACTTTTGCAAAACTCTTATTAATCCCAGTGGACCAACGCGACATAAACGAGGCTCGGGAAGAGTCTCAAATCAAGCGCATCGCGCAGATGACTCGCGCGCTGGAGGAGCAGCGCGCCGCCACACAGAACGAGCTCGAGCGGAACATGCAGGCCGACGCGACCATAGCCAAGGTGCTCAAGGGCATCGACGACTTGTTCAGGTCTGTCTTTAGGAGTTAGAGATTAAAAAAAGATTATACTAAAATTATAAACGCGAAAGTTTGTAAGAATAGATGGATGGATGGATGGATGGATGGATGGATGGATGGATGGATGGATGGATGGATGGATGGATGGATGGATGGATGGATGGATGGATGGATGGATGGATGGATGGATGGATGGATGGATGGATGGATGGATGTTACTCTTTCACGCCAGAACGGCTGAACAGATCTGGATGAAATTTATACAGAGATAGATTATAGTCTAGAATAGCACATAGGATACTTTTAAACCGCAAGTGAAACCGCGAGGCGCAGCTTGTAAAAAACAAGTAAGCACCTAATGAAAAAATGTTTCAAGTGTACTTTAAAAAATCACTGATTTATTTCAACATTTTGTATGGCCAAACTAGCAGAGTACGACTTAGCACTAGTACCTACAACACGTAGGTAAATGATACGGACAATTTGAGAAGTCTGATTACTATGATGACCAGTCTGGATAGGCAAAATAACTTGGATCGACAACATTAACTTGTCTAGCCTAGTCATTTAAGTAAGGTTTCGGGTGGTTTTAAAAAATGTAACTAAGGTTCCCACCTAGCGTCGCTTCTAACTTAACCAATTCAAATCGGATTTGCTGTAGAGAGGAGAGACAGAGATAGAGGAGTCTGGCAGGAGAGACGCTCTCGGTCATTATGACCAGTCCATATTAATACTGCCCAGTTAATCAAATTGCCCGTAACATAAATGTACATATATAGTTAGGATAGCAAAGCGATGGCAAGCATCCCATAGCTGGTCCGAAGAGTGGTAGAGAAAGACGAAAAGGGAGAGCAGAAAGAGAAACAAGGCATGAAATATTGAACAAATTAAATAGCGGGTTCAGTTCCCGGCCGGTCAGACAGCCGGGAACTGAGCCCACTACCCACTTTATCAAGTCTGTTGTCAGGTTTCTAACCGAGACCAGAAATGACACCACTATCGTCATCACCCTTGACCATCATCATCGACCATTTTCCACGCTCTGCTGAGGATAGGTACTGAATATCTAATCATTGTAAATTTCAGGCTGGCAAGATGTGACATCACGCCTCTGTTGTCTCTTCTGGGGAATCACAAGGAGGTCACCAAGTGGAACGTCAAGAAGTTCCTCAGAATCCTCGAGGCTGAGGTCAAAAGCCTCATCGAAGTTGTTTATGGAGCTGTTAAGGTACCTCATTGCTTTATCTAAATTATCTAAAAAACTTTTGTCAATTCGCTCCCAAGCAAATATGGAAAGATAGATAATCGAGTCTCCATACAAAATAACTAGTCACGTGATCAATTTTGTCCAAAGATTTTTTTCTCGAATTTTGCTAACTTGTGGTACATAAATTGTTTACTTTGACGGGTAAAACCACACCCTTAAGTATTACTACACCCAAAAACAGCACCTTGTATACTCACTCATTTTTTTGTGAGTTTCGCCTTTACTTGCTAGCGAGAACATAATTTGGTAAATGCATTTATGAAGGTAAAAATCGCCAAAAAATCGTTGCGCTTTGCACGCGAGTCTCCATTTTTTGGGGGCTGAGCTACCCACGTCCGTAGGAGTGTACTCTATTCTGATTCCCTACACGTGGTCCCCTGGTAGTGCTAACCGGGTAGCAAACTCTGGTGGGAGGCTTCGGCCGTGGCTAGTTACCACCCACCGGACCAAGCCATGCCGTGAAATGACCTAGTCGTGTTTCGGGATGTAGTCCGGTGTAACCGTTCCGAAGACGGGTCTGAGCAGTAGCGCACTTGTAGCGCCTCACTCAACTGCCGTCTTTGTGCTTCTTCACTCTACAAAACTTCAAGGCTAGAGTGAATAAGTGCCTTATAGGTCGTCGTGCTCCATCTTAGACCACAACGTCGCTTAACATCGGGCGAGTTGGTGGTCAAACGTCGACCTATCTATATATATAAAATTCAAATCTATTTATATAAAATTCAAAGTCCTGACTGACTGACTGACTGACTGACTGACTGATATATCAACGCACAGCCTAAACCGCTAATCCTAGAAACATGAAATTTGGAGGGTGTGTTCTTTGTACAGTGTAGGCATCCACTAAGAAAGGGTTTTTCGAAATTCCACCTCTAAGGGGGGAAATGGGGGGTTCACATTTGTATGAAACTTTTTATTCTCTGGGTCGATTGACTCAAAAATTGGCAGAAATACTCTTCAATTAAAATTATGCGACACGTGTATCACAGTTTTTCAAAATCATCATAATCATCATCCACCAACAGAGTCTAATAGGGCTTCTTTTAATTCTGAAAACTTTGCTGAGAAAGTTACAAAGTTACCCACTACAAACGACGCTGTTATCATTCTTAGGGTTCCGTACTAAAATGGTGAAAGGATCCTTATCATAAAACTTCGATGTCTGTCTGTCTGTATGTCTGTGAGCTGATACTACTACTATTCCTCTCATTCCAAAGATAGTTTAGTTAACTAAAGAACTTCGTCCTTATTGCTCTGTTTGGGATATTGTCAGTTTGTGTATTTAATTGAGAGCGAGTGTGACCGCTTATGATATTTATTTCTGAAGATAAAACGTCATTTATTTCCTGTAAGCCACGCGGGCGAAGCCGCGGGCAGAAGCTAGTTCTACATAAAAAAAAATGTCAGTCAGTTATTTTATTTGAATGTTGCAGCCTCCAGCGCCGACTCCCAAGACCCGTCCTAAAGGCCCTGTGCCTCCTCCAGCGGCGAAATTAGTCGCCGATCCTTACGTGGAGGCCCTCAAGCCTAATCGTATTGAAAAACTCGTGGCGTATCAGCCTTGCGCTTAGTGAGTACTAAATCCATCGGCCGCACGCAGCCATTTCACATAAGTATTACAACTAGGTGATAGCGCGCGATTCAACTCTGCCGTCATTTATCTTTTTGTTTCATTTTGTATTGCAAACAACAGCGTTGATAACCTAGTCGGAGAAGACTCGCCTCTGAAGATAGAGAGAGCGGGTTCATATGTATTCACAAATCATTCAGAAACGTTTACAAAATTGTATATTTAACTTAAATTATTCGAATCTCAGTCCGTATTCAAAAGTTTTAAAACTGATTCATTGTTCCATTCAGATTTATAGTCGATTCCCTTTTCGATTATTTTTTAAAGTATACTGAGTATCAAACAATTTGAGTTTATAATTTTTGGTATCCGATCGGAAACGTTTCCGAGTGATTGTGAATAGCACCGCAGATCCAGCTGAAGGGCACGCACCAACTTGTTTATTGTGTGAACAAAATATGTGCGTATTTTATGTCATCTGCTACATTACTAGAGCCCGGTGTATGGCGACAGGCTCGCCCCCTGTCAATTTTGGAACTGAATATCGTCCGGCGAAGTGTGGGTGTTGTACACCTCTGCCAGTCCCTTCGGGGGAAAGGCGTGACGACATGTTATGTTATTTACATTATTATAAATTAACCAAAACAACCAAAAAAGTACGTCCTCATTTTGTTTCATGTTGGAACCCCTTCAACTACAGGTCTACGAGCAATAATATAATAATATGTTTTTTATTTTTTATTTTTAGTTGTGTTGAAGACTACATAATGAACTTGGTGTTTGAGACTCCGGCTGTCCCGGCCGATAAGGAATACATCGACGGCATTTTCCACATGGAAGACGTCAACACTAAATTTGGAATTTACACTTTGACCATTCCGGCGTAAGTACATAGTTTTTTTATGATTAAGGACCACTACCATCACATCTGTTTAGCCAACAGGGCTGATCGCAAGATAAAAAAAAATAAGGGCCTCTTGCATACGCTCGGGCTGTCTTTTAAGTCTTAACGACTCATCAGGGGTTTAACTGATAAATCGTCTTACGCCACCAAGAGTTAAAAATCAACCTTACACAATATTAGAGTTACTTTTTAACTGTGAGTGAATTTCCCTTGCACTTAAGAATTTATCGTCCGGCGAAGTGTGGATGTTGTATGGGGAAAGGCGTGACGATATGACAAGAATTTAACTCCTTTTTGATCTTCTGCAACTAGCACTAAGTAAAGATAGTCAAATGTTTGGAAGATCACTATTTATCACAGTATTGAGATCATAGTTGGAGAAGGCCCGCATCTAGAGCGATGATGGCCTAGTTGGAGAAGGCCCGCCTCTCAAGCCAGAGGGAGCGGGTTCAAACCCAGCCGACGGCACGCACCAATTTGTTCATTGTGTGAACTCATTTGCGTATTGTATGTCATCTGATAAATGACTGGAGCCCGGTGCATGACGACAGGCCCGCCCCATGTCACATTTGGGACTGTATATCGTCCGGCGAAGTGTGGTTGTTGTATTACACCTCTGCCAGCTCTATCGGAAGCAAGGCGTGACATGTTGATAAAACCGACATTTTGTTAAAATTCAAAATAATTTTGTTACAGAAAACGACACCCGTACCGCGGATCCAAGAAGGACTAGAAGTAAAATCAACGTTATTTTATTATTTAATTTTTTCAGAGTACTCACGTACTATTTTTCTTTAATTACTTACCTACAATCTACATTAATCAAATGTTATTACTCTACCTGAATATTATTACTATTGAAATTTATCTTGTTTTATTTTTGATTAAAAGGTCCTCCAAAGTCCATAGCAGTTTTAAAGTCTTACTACTTAAGGTCATGATATATTAACGTGCTGACACTTTGTTTATCAAAACGGACTATGGATACGAAAAAAATGGGGTCAAATAGGGGTTTGGGCTGCCTCGGTGGCTCAGTTGGTAGTGAACCTGCCTTCTGAACTTGGGGGCGTGGGTTCGATTCCCACCTAGGGCAAACATTTATGTGATGAACATTTGTGTTTGTTCTATGTCTGGGTGTTAATGTCTATTTAGGTATGTATTTAAAAATATCTAAGTATGTATATCAGTCTCTGGCAGCCATAGTACAAGCTTTGCTTAGTTTGGGGTCAGGCGACCGTGTGTGGATGTGGCCCGAATTTATTATTATTAAATGAGCAAAACCAAAGTTGTTAAAAATATAATTATATTTTGACTTGATTAAAATATATTTCAATAAACACTTATACTTACATATAATTGTTCAAAGATGATACGTAAGTAAGTAGGGCTATTTAGTACGCTGACGTTTGAATTTCTAGTCCCTTCTCAGTTGTTTCATACATAAGCTAAAAAAAAGTATTCCTCTAATGTTATACTCACATAAATAATGAGACGGAATTCGACGAGCAAAACATCGCTTCTTCCCCACTGCTCAACCAAATTGCTCAACTGCATCAAGTTAAGCAGTGGGTAATCAATGGCGCAACGAGTAATTGCTCTCAACTATGAATAGTTGAGCGTTGGATAATGATCTACCCTCTGATCTACCCACTGCTCAACTATACCATCTGCTTTTTACATTTTATTTGCTTTATGAGTTTACTAATCGATGAATTGTTTTGTGATAGTTTTCATGAACGCTCTTGGCTAAACCTTCCGTATAGGGTGTATAGGGTGGTCCATGTGCGTCAAGTCTGGCGGGTTGGCGACGAAGTGCTGGATCTCCTTCATGGCCTCGGCTGATATCTTCCATAGGTCAGGATGGTTCTTCTTGAAGTCATCGTACCATTTTTGAACCTACAAAAAAGACTTATCGTGAGAAATAAATACCAGTCACCGGTCGCCTGACCCAAGAGACTGTACTTACAACAACAACAACAACAACTCTTTATTAAATACATAAAATAATTACAGTAATACTTAAATAAGGCTAAACTAAGTTTTTAATGAGCGGCCTTATCGCCCAAAGCGATCTCTTCCAGGCAACCTGTACGGACAGGCACATATAAATAAATAGCACAGAGGCTTTGAATGTCATTAAAAATAATTGTACATACTTATTTACTTATATTAAGTAAGGTTTACTACAACTTTTTTATGCTACTGTGATTCTTTTACTCATTAAGTAGGTAGGGTAGGTGTAACCAGATTTCTGCCAAAAATATCAGCGTTTCCTCGTAGACATATTAGTTTGTCATAGCAGTATGACCATGAGGATACCTAACGTGTCCTCGTGATCGTACCAGTATAATAAATATATACTTAGAAGTAAGTACAACTGAGTTGCAAGTAAAAACCAGATGCCAAAAAAAGTGAGAGAAAATTTCTTGTGCGACGGAAGAGTCTCATCTAAAATAAATACCTTCGTATATTTAGAGAAGTCAAAGCCAATGGCTTCCAGCGTCATGTTACTGTTGATGAGCTGGAAGTCAGCGATGGTGAGGTGGTCGGCGGCTGCATACGCTGTGCCCAGGCGAGTCAGGTACGTGTTGAGCACGTCGAGAGCAATATGAACCTTCTTGAGTCCAAGCGGTGTGCGTTCATAATCAAAGAATATTGGCGCCATCTGAGAAAATAACACAAATATTAAACCAGCTACAGAAAACACACAGACAAACTTAAAACTTTCTCTTTGAAGCCAGATCAAAAAAGATATGATTTTTTTTTATTGTTTTAATAGGTCGGCGTTTGACCACCAACTCGCCTGATGTTAGCGACGTTGTGGTCTAAGATGGAGCACGACGACCTATAAGGCACTTATTCACTCTAGCCTTGAAGTTTTGAAGAGTGAACAAGAGTACAAAGACGGCAGTTAAGTGAGGCGCCACAAGTGCGCTACTGCTCGGACCCGTCTTTGGAACGGTTACACCGGACTACATCCCGAAACACGACTAGGTCATTTCACGGCATGGAATGCTAAATAATTGTTGTTACTTACGGTATACGCAGAGATATTAGCGTAATACGATGCTAAATTGAAGCAGAGTCTCTGGTTGACTATGGCCCTGAAACGGGAATAAAACATAATTAAAAGAATACTTTTAATGTTGTAACTAATGCTAGCTACAACTATTTACTTAATTTAAAAAATTAACTAAATGTAAACATTTTGTAAATAACTTTATGTGGCAACTCGAATATGGCAAGGGGTCCAAATGTTAAAGACCCCTTTGAGGGCTAAGCTTTAAAGTTTATGCCACTTGTCCCAGCAACACTTGACCAGTAGATAGGTAACATAATCTCACAACATAGTCACCTTGTTTTCGGATCTGTCGGGTAGAGAGGAGTGCCAGGCTTGTACTTGTCGCAAATATACTGCATGATGGCGTTACTCTCGCTCAAGAAGAACCCGTCGTCATCCAGCACAGGGATTTCCTTCTGCGGATTCATCTGGAATGTTGCGGCGAGCACTATACCTACTTAGCATATTCCTCCCAAACTTCAAGTTTATTATAGGTAATCAACGACGGCAATTTTTATCAAAGGTATAATGATTTAGATCTTTTCTTCAAGTATAGGAACACGCCTTGAGGGATCCATTCGAATTTTTTTTAAAAAGAACCCGTTGGCTAAAAAGTTCAGTAGAATTTCAATGGCAATGGACTACTACTGGATTTACGTGGATTAGGACACGGATAACGGATATACCTACTTATTATGTAATTTAGGGAAGAGGGGGAGTGGATCGCTTTGCCCTCTCCTCGTTTAGGCGCCTACCGAGACAACTGATATTTTTTAAACATCTCTCACAATACTTACTTACCTATAAGCTGAAAATATCAATGAGCGCATTTTTTCTGACTTCACCAAGATATTAAAACCTACCTTAGCATAATCCTCAGTCATGTGGTCTCCTTTGCCGAAGTCCACGTTGATAAGCTCGAAAGGCACCTTGAGCGCCTCCAGCGTCTGTCGCACGGACAGTGAGGGAGGTCCGTCAGACACCGCGTATAGCTTTAGCACCATTTTGATAGCTGTAAAGTAGAAAATAAACTGTTCACTTCGTTTGGTCGAAAACGAACACAAATTAAATAAAAAAATACAAATAGGCATATTATTTACCCGGTTTACCCGGTTTATGTTTTCGAGCATTGTGTACATCTAACTCAGGGATCGCAGACGGGGGAGGGGCAAACTTTTTGGTTATCGTCTTCTTTCAATCTCTGCCCCTGGTCTAGTAGGTAACAGGTAGTAAACGAAGGGGGGAGGGCTGTTTGATTTTGGATGGCCATTTAGCCATCTCTACCCCCTCTTCCGCGGCCTCCGATCTAACAGATATCTGTTGTCTACTTTTTTATATATACGCTCTACATTGTAAACAGCTTGTCAAAAAGAGTTACCCACGAATGTTACAAACCTGATGTAACCTTGGACAGAGAATAATTTATAAAATTTATGCCCACTTGCACTGAATGTAAAAGTTCGCAGTAGGTACTTGCTCTACCTATTGAAACTACTCCTAGCGTAATATTCGCGTATCGGGCACATACAATTAAAAGTCTCTTTTAAGGACTGGCTAGAGGTTCTTATTCAGTGCAAATGGGCATTAAATAGATAAGTAAGTAATTACCTACTGTATCTAAGTAGTGTTACATGACATCAGTATTATCAACACCGGACCTTAAAATAACCAACACAACAGACCCACTTGCATAAGATATTGAGTTTAAGTTTTGAATGCAGTGCTAGAGCTATGCTAATAACTAATCAAATGTTTTACATATTGACATTACTCTAACAATAGTGTTAACTGTCAAAGTTAGGTTCTAACTCTTGGAGGCGCAAGACGGTTTGCAAGTCTCTCAGATGAGCAGTTAACTCTGAGATAAAAAAATAACCAGCGCTTCTGCAAGTGGCCCTAAGTACTTATGTCAAAATACAACACCGTGTAGAATAAAATATCTAGCAATTTTGTCGGTAAAAATCATTAAATGTTGAACAAAAGCTTACATTAAAATTAATATTCACCAGTGAAGCAAAGAGCGGCTCGCTGCGTTCAGCGGTAACGGTGCTGGTTGATTGGGTCGACGACCGCTACTAAAGCAAGAATAGTTGGCTAATCAAGGCTACAATGTTGATGTGGTTACTGGTTATGACTAAACTAAACCCTTTCACTTACGCTATAGCAAAGTGTGGGGTGTCATTTGCGTTTGTAACTTAGAAATGCGATAGTGACGCCACCGCGTAACTATGTTAGTTTTATTAATACTTTGCCGGACTGGGACCCTATTCGGAGATTTTGAGATTTTCATGTCACTTTTTTTCATCCTTGTTGCTCTCGCTTATTATATCGATTATATTGGGTCATATCTAGGAATTAATGTACACGAGATGTTGTGCCGCTGTATGTTTTATTGAATAATAAAGACTTTTAAAAACTAAAAATTATATCGATTGTTTGTGTAGACATGATAAAAATAAATCTGTATTACTATCGTCCCTGCTCACAAAATTTCACGAAAATCGGTTGAGGAATGCGAGCTGTAGACGAGGACAGACGCCGGTTGCAAGGTCTCCAGCTCACATAGCGACTAGTTTATGAAAGAGTTCACATTTAGACAGTACTTAATCTATAATGCAAGCGGGAGCGTGAAGAAACGGAATTCCTAATGCCTGTGTCCAGGGGGTCTATTCCTGCGCGTGAGATGAGATGAAATTTTATCTTGGTGACTCTCACACCTATAACGTTTCAAACGAGAGCAACAAGGACGAAAAAAGGTGAGATGAAAATCTTAAATCTCCGAATAGGGCCTCAGGGCTATTCTTCTCCAGGGATCTCCAGGGCTTCTTACGGAGTGAGATTCAATCTCACCATTTTTCGTCCTTGTTGCTCTCGTTTGAATAGTCATAGGTGTGAAAATGACGAAGATAAAATCTCATCTAATCTCATGCGTAGAAAAAATCTATCTGTCCTGTCTACGTAGCCGCCGTCAGTCGTAGGTTTTTGTCTCAACTCTTTTACTAAGACTAAACCAGGAGGAAATGAGCGAAACAAAAAAAATTCAAATAGATTTTTATTTTAACTTCAATAAAATGTTTTTTAAATATGTATTAATAAACTTAAGAAATACCTGGTACTAACAACGTACCTACTGGTATTGGCAATGCAATGGACGTAAGTATGTAGTTTGTGATCGTAGGCCAACAGAAATAAAATATCCTTCAAGACTTCAGTTTATTTACACGAACATGGAATGCACCAAACAAAATTGACCTACAAAATGTAACACCAGCTTTTAATCTAAAAGCGCGTTGGCAGAGGGAAAGGTGCCCAGAATGCTAGCAGCATTGCCATGCTGGATGGCAATGCTGCTAATTATATAATAATTAATATAATTTCTGGGCACCTTTCCCTCTGCCAACGGGCTTTTAGATTAGAATTTAGTTATAGGTTTATACACCAGCTTTTTACATTAATAGTATTTATTGTCCTAAAATCTCAGACTAGGAAAACAACTCCTAATTCAACGTCTAAAATTAATAATTAGAAAACATGTGACATCCCACCAACCGGCACTGGGGCCCTCTTCGGAGACTTTCATGTCACTTTTCTTCGTCCTTGTTGCTCTCGTTTAAAAAGTCATAGGTGTGAGAGTGACCAAGATAAAATCTTATCTCATCTCACGCTCAGGAATAGCCCCCCTGAGCCAGGGACTCACTTTTTCTTCATAGGGAGATCTGCTCACTCTCACTTTCGAACGAGAGAGACCAAAAAATATCTCGAATTGTAGGAATATGGTTCCTGACGCTTAAGATATTATCTTGGTCACTCTCACCCGTATGACTTTTCAAACGAGAGAGACAATGACCAAATAGTATCTCATGCGTCAGTCTATGAGGCCAGCGACGTGGATAACGGCTTAATCACTCTGAATTAAGGGTAGGTCAGTGTATATAAACCCCGTATACATTGGATAATTATAAAACTGTGGTCATAATAGTAATTAATAATTTCACGAATGCCCAAGCTAAACTTTCCGTATGGGATGTACAGGATGGTCTATTTTTGTCAGGTCCGGTAGGTTGGAGGCGCCGTGCTGGAGCATTTTCATGGCGTCGGCTGATATCTTCCACAGGTCAGGGTGGTTTTTCTTGAAGTCATCGTACCATTTTTGCACCTGCAGAAAAAAGACCTGACATGAAGAAAAGGCGGAAAAATTACCTCCATATTCTTAATCATTCGGTTCTGTTTCCGTTCGAATTCAAAAATCACTATGAGGAGGTGCAGTATCAATCCGACCGAAAGAATCAATCCTGTTATGAATGTAAACTGAGAATAAGTTTTTTTTGGAAGGCGATCTGAAACGTTTCTGGGCATGAAAAATTAAGAAATCCATACTCACTCATTAATAATAAAAAATCTGAAGTAGTTCTGTCTGACTGTCTGTTTGCAAACTCTTTACGGCTAAACGGCTCAACGAATCTTATGAAATTAGGTAGTTCGTTACAGATTATCACGAGGAAGGTATTTGGATACTATTTTTTTATGAATGAAACGCGAACGAAGTCGCGGTTAACTAGTGAAAAATATATTTCTAGGTACCTGCGTATATTTAGAGAAGTCAAAACCAATAGCTTCCAGCGACATATTGCTGTTGATGAGCTGGAAGTCAGCGATGGTGAGGTGGTCGGCGGCTGCGTAGCCAGTGCCCAGGCGGGTCAGGTAGGTGTTGAACACGTTTAGAGCGTTGTGCACCTTCTTGAGCCCTATAGGCGTGCGTTCATAGTCATAGAATATCGGCATCAACTGGAAAGAACAATTTCGGTGATATAATTGCAATGCGGAAGTCCATTAGCCACCATGGCAAGCCGCGTCTCTCTTGGGAGATGCCTAAAGTGGTTAGAATGCCAAATTGAATTAGGAGATTGGTACTTACACCATAGTCATTGATACTAGCGTAATACGAGCCTAAATTGAAGCAGAGTCTCTGGTTCACTATGGCCCTGAAAAGATACAGAATAATTATAAAACTTAATTTTTGATTGGTAGATATGACAAAATGATCACGTGCTCTTTTTAAAGCTCGTATTTCTTCGAATCAGCAGCTAGTGATTCTAAAAACACAATTGTTTGGAAGCGATTGCAACTTGCGTAAGGCCCCTGAAAACTTCCGGAGATAGCATCTAGAAATGTGGCAGGGGGTCAAAATGACACATTGAGTAGTTCTCTGTACATCTAGGGCAGGGATACTGTAGCTTTATGAATCATAATGCCAATCTTCCAAAGACATGTTTGATGAAGCCATAATGGCAACCGTTGCAATTTTAATGCAAACCGATTCGATCGGTGGGATGTCCAAAATATATTGTCCCGACTCGCGAGCCATGAATCGCATGCGTGCCAGAGTCGTTTTTCATCACTGCCTATGGGTTTATGCCAGTCGCCCCAGCTGCGCTCGGTAAGAGCCTACCCCAGTAGATATGTAGCTGGCTGGCTCTTTTAATCGTAGGTATACCATAATCTCACAACATGCTCACCGTGTTTTCGGATCTGTCGGGTAGAGAGGAGTGCCGGGCTTGTACTTGTCGCAGATATACTGCATGATAGCGTTACTCTCGCTCAAGAAGAACCCGTCGTCGTCCAGCACAGGGATTTCCCTTTGCGGGTTCATCTGGAATATTAGGATAAATCTGTAAGAAAATTCGGCTCGCGGAACTGACGCCAAAGTTCAGGGAGTGCGTTATCATTCCTTATTGGCGCTGTGACGCGAACCACAAGTAAAATCCGAACTAACCATCACATTGCGAAAGTTTTGATGGATGGATGTTTGTTACTCAATCACGCCAGAACGGCTGAACGGATCTGGATGAACTTTAACACAGAAATAGATTATAGTCTGAAATAGTACATACTTTAACCCGCGGGGTATAGCTAGTAATATTATAAAATACGAATTGTTTGTTTGTTTAATAAACTTTTACCACTGAACCGGTCATCATGATATTTTGCATACACGTTGTCAGGGATACTGTAGGATACTCTAGAAAAGGATATGTTCGTGTAACACTGTAGGGCGTAACTAGTTATAGTAGAACCCGCTAATACGATACAATCACGTTTAATACGATTTCTCGCTATTATACGCCAGCCCCTGCAACTTGAGGCATGTTTTCATACATTTCTTAACGCTTAATACGATTCGTCATTCCGTTTTATAGGCCTAATATGCCAACAACAAGTACCTAATATCTTTCCTAAATATTCTTCCATTGATTTGCCATTGATGACAATATGGCAACGTCCGAAATTCAATCAACTGAAGATCTTATTGAGAATGTAAATAACACACAAAAAGAGGCCCTAAGTGATAATGACGAAGACAAAGATGAGTCAACACCAATTTTGTCAAACGCCCAGGCATTGACAGCTGTTAATGATTTAAGACGCTATGTAGCTTCTTTGAATCAAAGCGAAGACGCACTACAAAAGTTTAATTATGTTGAAAATCTTGTAGTTGTTAGTTCATAAAAAATCTTTCTGTCAAACCAAGTGATTACTTTAAATAACGTAATTATATTTACAACTTACACAGTATTTAATGTAATTTATAAATGTGTAATTTAATACCTACAAATACGAAATTAGAACATAATAATTTTGCGTTTTATTTTCCCTATCCCGCATAATACGCTTTCTCAAAAGACGCGTTTTCGATAGGAAATGTGAACTGCTTGTATTTTTTACACGCTTCTAGCCGCAACCGCTAAAGACATCTATCACTAGGGGCATGGGCGTATCCAGACTTTTGTTACAGTGGTGGGGCAGAAGTAAATGTACCTGCTGTTTTACTTGAAAACCCTAAATCTTGAGCTTTAAGTTAGCGACCAGGGTGAGGCAGGTGCCCTATTTACCCCATCGTGGGTACGCCCATGCTGGGAGCCAAACACATTCACCTTCAATTCCTCTTTTTGTTATTTCCTGTACTTACGTATTCCTTATTAATGGGACACAACACAATGGAGTATTTATCGTCACGCCCTTCCTCCGAGGTGGCTGACAGAGGTGAAATACAGCACCCACATTTTGCTGGGCGATATTCAGTCCCAAATGTGACAGGGGACGAGCCTGTCGCCATACACTGGGCTCGAGTCATGTAGCAGATGACATACAAACACAATACAATAGAGTTTACCTTAGCATAATCCTCAGTCATGTGGTCTCCGTTGCAGAAGTCCATGTTAATGAGTTCGTAAGGCACCTTGAGCGCCTCCAGCGTCTGTCGCACGCCCAGCGAAGGGGGTCCGTCAGCCAACGCGTATAGTTTCAGTACCATTGTGATAGTAGTAAAACAGCTGGAAGATGGGAAAAAGGCTGTTTATAGATTTTAGTTATACATTTGACATGTATCTATACTAACGAGTGCCTCGGTGGCTTAGTTGGTAGTGAACCCGCCTTCTGAGCGTAGGGGCGTGAATTCGATTCCCATTCATGGCAAACATTTACGTGATGAATATTCGTGTATGTTCTATGTCTGTGTGTGAATATTTCTTTAAGTACATTTGTATTTTTAAAGTATACCTATGTTTAAATAGGTAACTTGACTTTTGACTCTTGACCTCAAACTAAGCAAAGCTTGCACTATTGCCATAGTACAAGCCAGTTTAGGGTCAGGCGACCGTGTGTGCAAAAATGACGCAAACATTTGTTTACTAATAGCCACATTTTTATCACACTGTGAAAGAATAATATAATAATTGGTACATTTTTTTCAAACACGGTCTCCAAACTTAGCAAAGCTTGTACTATGGATGTAAGAGACTGAATACATACATTTTTTAATACATATATACATAAATAGATTTGAACACCCAGACATGGAACAAACACAAATGTTTATAAATGTTTGCCCTAGGTGGGAATCGAACCCACACCCCCAGGCTCAGAAAGCAGGTTCACTACCAACTGAGCCACTGAGGCAGTCATAGTCAAGAGGATAATAAGTTTTGAGCGTAATTTAGGTACCTATTGATCTATTTCTTTGGGATGGTCTACAAGTCCACAGCCTAATCGGCTTGACCAAATTTAGATGGTAAAGACTGTGACATTAGATTCATTTTTGTATATTACAGAGAAAAATCGAGACGCCAGAGCCTTTGTCATGGTTACCAGCTCCATGACTGCGACAAACGTGACTTGACCTTCGATAGAGATATATTTAGATTAGAAAATAGGTACTTATCTACATTTTTGCGTAATATTATGCAACAAATTAAATGTGCTTAAGTCATACTTAGGTATTCTTTGCATAATGTTTTGCAACAACATTAAATGTTGCGAAATTATTTCAACAAAAATTTATTGTCATTTTGAATACTCTCCATACAAACTAAACACGACAGAGTTGAAAAGAGAAAGTAAAAACGTAGTTTGGCCACTTAAGGGTCCGGCGACCACTTTAGACTAACTTCACATTGTTTTCTATTGCTATTTCGTCAAGAAAAGACGAAGAGCGAAGACAGCAAGTAAAGATACTGATGAGTTATCAGTATCTTTAGACGACAAGTAAAAAGAGCAAGTAAATATACTGACTAGCCTCTGAAGTTATCTATAGAGTGACAAAGTGCAATTTCAATCATTTTTATGACTTTTGCACTTCTTAAGTAACTAAAAAATGTCCTTGTGTTATAGATCAATTTAAATCTAATTATGTAGATAGCCTCCGTAGTGATTATTTATTTGCTTTGTGTCTCTATTAAATAAATCAGTCAAAAATTACCAAGTGTGGATTTTTTCATAGCTCTATTTCCTCTTGGAGACGTTTTTAAAGAACATAGGGGCGGAGAAATAGTTCATTTAGCTGCACATGCCAAATTTTATTATAATCTAACATATGGTTTCCAAGAAATTTGAGAAGCGCGTTTGTATGGGAAATTTAGAGCGTCGCGGAACCCGTTATCTAAGAACATAATTATATTTGGCTTTTCAGTTCTTTCGGGGTTTTAATTTTTTGTTAAAAAGTTTTTGTTGGTTTACGTTGCTTGAGCACATTGAAACATCTGCAAAAGAGAAGAAAAAGGGGGAAAGGATATTTAAAAATTATTGTAAATTGTAATCATAACACTGGCCTACACTCATTTTGGTGCCTAAGATTTTAGACCTGATTTTGGGTATATTTTGTGAGCAGATACGAGAAAACTAGTCACATTTTTCATAGCAGCTCTTGTTCATGAGGAAGAAAGTATACAGAATACCGTGATATACCGTGAACAAGTGAATTACCGTGTCCATCCTACTAATATTATAAACGTGAAAGTTTGTAAGAATGGATGGATGGATGTTTGTTCCTCTTTCACGCCAAAACGGCTGAACAGATCTGGATGAAATTTGGCACAGAGATTGATTATAGTCTAGAATAGCACATAGGATACTTTTTAACCTCGGGTGAAACCGCGGGGCGCAGCTAGTATATAATAATATCATTAATCGGTTTCCGTTGATTTTTCATTATATGCTTACCGCATTATGTTACAAAACATATCAGGATCGTTAATGCAACTTCTTGAATTACTTGCCATCATAAAATTATACGATTAATGTCATAAAAGTAGTTATAACATGGACTGATTTTGAATAAAACCATACAAAATTTAAAAAAGAATTGTAGATAAACCAGAGCTGTCAGCTGACATCTAGTAGCAGCAATGTAGTTAATACTACCTACTTTACCGACTACAGATGCGAACAGAGCTGCACCAAAACAAAAAAAAAATTGTTGGCCAGAGATTTATATAATGTAATCTTTATGATGCAATTGAACCAAATTTAAAATTTATTATTTTAATACAACTTTTAGCTAAGGTTTTTAACCGACTTCAAAAAAGAAGTAGGTTATCAATTTGGTTACAGTTCAAAATGTTTGTTACCTACCGCATAACTTTGTAATTTTTAAACCAATTTTTCAAATGTATTTATTTATTTGAAAGGATGTACTTACAGGTAAGTAGGTATTTACAGAAAGGTCTACTTTTCATAGACCTGATGAAGAGAAGTTAAAAAAAATATCGTTGAGACAGCTAGTGAGTATTAACGTTTATCGCCGATTTTCTCTTCAACTAACATAAGGCCATTTTTATGACTCTACTAACAAATCTTCTTAATTTTTTTCTTTAATTCCTTAGTTAAAAACTACTTACAGAAGTGGTATCGGCTTCTTTTTTAAGTGCCTACTTACCGCTATTCTACCGCTAATTATTTATTTAGCTAAGCGTTGCCTGGCTTGTAGTAAAACTATCAAATGAAGTAGTTGTATGTTTTTTTTATAATTAATAAAAAATATATAAATATTAATTTTACCTTCTTTGTAGGTATATCTTAGAAAATATTATGTAAGTACGTTCGCAAAAAATCTACATAAATTTAAATTGAACTGTGACTATCACATTAATAACACTAGAAATAAGGATAGGATAGTTGTACCGAGATTTAGACTGAGTCAAATACGAGTAAGTCATTTTTAGACTACTGCGTTCGTTTTTGCAATAAAATCCCGAAAAATATAACAGGGCTCACTGGTGGAAAATTCAAATCACATGTAAAAACTACATTCATGAAAAAGAGGATTATAAGGTTGAGAATTATTTAGAAGACAAAGATGTCTGGAGCTTTCCACTTCCGTCAAGAAGCCACTAGTATTTATAGATATTACCTAGTTGTAAGCCAAAATTCGTGAGAGTGTAATTTATTTATTCTTTAAAAAAATAATGCCCCTCAGTTTCTTGCCTGTTCTTCTGAGTAGAGGCTCTTTACCCGAACAAGGCGGTCGCGTCTATTTTAAAAAAAACTTCGTTCATAACTAAGTAAATTGAATAAAAACATTTTGACTTTTGACTTGGACTTTACCTATACCGGGAGTTGCGAAAATCCTGTTGGATAATTGATGATAACAAGTGTTCTTGCAAAAATACCAAAAAATTCACGTTAAAAATAGCAAGGGTTATGACCGGTTTAAGAACGCAAGAAAAACAAGCAATTTTACATAAATGTTAACAAATCTGTATCAAATGTTAGCAGCTTTTATTCTAAGAAAGTAGCGGCACAACGCGACTAGTTTACAATTATAACCGATGCAATTAGTGTTTGCGTTCGCACTTTTATGAGGGCGGAGCGCGATGTGTGTTATTTTTTTTTATAATCAATATTTAATTTAAAGTAGCATCTTCCAGTAGATACTGGATGTACATCTCGCGGAAACAACAGGATACAGGTTTTTGTAACACCCTGTGCTTATATTAAAAAACAACTTACAGAAGTGGTCGCTCTACTTCATTTTTTTAATCGTGGGCCAAAAGTACTCATTCTCCTTTATCATGTCCAATAAATTGGGCTGTGTCTTAGTTAAAAAAAAAAAATTGTCTTAGTTTAAAAAAAATACCCTCGAAATAAAATAGAGCTACGAAATATCCATACTAATAGTATGAAATCGAAAGTAACATGGCTAAACGGCTGATCTGTTCAGTTGATAAAATTTGATAATTAATTACTTACTTATTACTTACTTATTTTCACGAGGAAGATTTTCGGATACTGTTTACTGTACAAACACGAACAAAGTCGCGGGTAACTGCTAGTCCTCAACAAGTAACTTATGAATAAAAGTAGGTACTTCTGGCGGCGAAAATGTTTAAAGCAAAAGTCAATAAAATATAAATATTCACCAGTGAAGCGAAGCGGCGGCTCTCAGCACTCAGCGGGAACTGTGTTGATTGATTTAGTTTGAGTTGATAACCGCTACTTAAATAATGCGAGATAAGAATAGACGACCACCTACACCGTCCACGTGGGCACGCCTAAATTGTATCGTGATTTGTGAGTAAACAGTAACTAAATTCCTGTCACTTTTGTCATAGCAAGGTACAGTGCGCATTAACATTATCGCAGAAGAAGAGCAACACTCAGGCCTCTCACCTCTCTCCTTTTTTTTTTTTTTACCTTGGGAAAATCCTTTATGGATACCACCAACAGCCCCGGGTGCGGGCACAGAGTGGTTATGTGGGAATCCCGCCACTGACGGCCTACCCACTAAAAACCCAAGGGTGTTCCACCTCGGCGCAAAATGTCGGGGCAACGGGTACGCTTCCGGACTCCTCCGCAGCCCCGACAGCGCCAGCCCCTTCGGGCACCACCTCGAGCTTGCGCTCTCTCCCTCTCGATGACGATGTGTCGAACACCAGACACATCGTCATCATCCACCTCCTCGGGGACCAATTTTGCCCGTGGGCACCAACCAGCACCCGTGCCTAGGCGCCCATGGTCCCCATGCGACGGGTCAGATGAGTGGCCCCGCCGCCTGCCACTTCGGCCGCAGAGGATAGGGAGAGCGGCAACGACACACCGACACGCCTCTTCCTCTGCGGCCCCACCGCGTCCGCCATCAAAACGGTGGCAACCCCGTTTGGGCCGCGGAAGGTAGGGAAAGTGGCAACGACACACCAACAGTC
This sequence comes from Peribatodes rhomboidaria, assembly GCA_911728515.1. NCBI lineage: Eukaryota > Metazoa > Arthropoda > Insecta > Lepidoptera > Geometridae > Peribatodes > Peribatodes rhomboidaria. Next base: position 13,232,047 of record OU452187.1, on the reverse strand, counting down.
CTCTCCCGCCGCGGCCCCCAGCCTTCGGTTGCAGTGTCGCACACGCGACACTGCACCCCGCCTCAGTTGTGGGTCTGCCCATACAGACCCACACCCTACTTAGGCCGCTTCCATGTGGGCTTTGGGCTAAAAGCCCCAGGAAGCGGCCCCACCTCGGATTCCTCTTGGCTTCACCGTGGTTGCCGAAGCCACGGCTACTGAGCCCCCCCGCCACGACAAAGCGGGAACCCGCGGGGGAGCTCACCTCTCTCCTGCTCCAACTGCGCAGCTGAAGAAGACAAAGGGAACGTTCGCCCCGGGTTAACATATAACAAGCCTCACCGAGGGAAAATTCAAATCACATGTAAAAACTATACATGAATGAAAAGAGGGTATTATAAGGTTAAGAATTATTTAGAAGATAAGGTGTCTGGAGCCTTCCACTTCCGCCAAGTATTTATAGATATTACCTAGTTGCAAGCCAAAATTTGTGAGACTGTAATTTATTTATTATTTGAAAAAATAATGCCCCTCAGTTTCTTGCCTGTTCTTCTGAGTCGCTCTTTATACGAACAAGGCGGTCGAGTGTATTTAAATAACTTTGACGTTCATGAGTGTATCTTTGATACCTAAATTGAATAAAAACCTTTTGACTTTGACTTTGAAACCAGGAAACCTGATGATGAAGGCTTCACACTAGTAGACCGGAGGAAAATCGTCAACGTCGTTGTAACCTGAACAAACGCGGTACCTCGACTGAACCCGGTCTCAAAGCCGTGGAGCCGACATTTCTTATGTACTTGTCATGGGTGGACCCGAGGAGCCGACGTGCACAAGTTTGTGCAGAACCGACTGGGAGTAGAGGCGCCGGTGGTAGCGATGCAGCGCCTGGAGTCTTATTTCAAGTCTTACTTACTACGGGTTCCAGCGAAACACACAGCACTACTCTCGCCTGAGTTCTGGGACCCTATTCGGAGATTTGAGATTTTCATCTCATCTTTCTTCATCCTTGTTGCTCTCGTTTGAAACATCATAGGTGTGAGGGTGACCGAGATAAAATCTCATCTCATCTCACGCGCAGGAATTAGCCCCCTGGCCAAAAGGGCTAGTGTTCCGACGCTACTGGGAGGCCGCGTCGGGAGCTAAAGCCCAGAAGATTTAGTTAATTTTATTGATGTTATGTATTTTATACAAGTTAGTCTGTAAGGTATTTATTTTCTACTAGCTGCGCGCCACGGTTTCACCCACGATTACAAAGTATTATATGTGCTATTCTAGATCTATAATCTATCTCTGTGCCAAATTTCATTCAGATCTGTTCTGGCGTGGAAGAATAGCAAACATACATCCATCCATCCATCCATTCTTACAAACTTTCGCATTTTACTTTATTAGTAGGAAGTAGGATAGGATAAGCCTCTGTAACTTGCATTGTACGCAAGTTATAACTATTGCCTGAAATAAATGGATTATTATTATTATCTTAATATATATAAATCTCGTGTCACAATGTTTGTCCTCAATGAACTCATAAACCACTTAACCGATTATAATAAAATTCGCACACCATGTGCAGTTCGATCCAACTTGAGAGATAGGATAGTTTAAATATATATATGTAATAAACGCGAACGAAGTCGCGGGGTGACAGCTAGTTGACTTATAATTTTGTACTTACTTACCTATTTTATTTTTATTCCTTTTCATAATTTTCGTTGGTATAAATAATTAATTTTTAGATGTGACCAAATTCACATGCCGAATAACGGCAAAATAGGAGAACATAATTTATTAAATACCTAAAACCTCTCCTCCTATAATTTCCTTCCGATTGAAAATAGACTCAATCTAAAGCTTACCCAACATCCCTACGTAAAAAAAAGTCAGCTGACTGTATCGCGGTGTCAAGATCGTCAGCGGATGCTTTACCTTTAGCTTCCTGGCTGATGCTCTGAAGATGGCAACACAGGAGCCATGAAGGAGCTTCTAGGGAGTTTTTGGCGGGAACCGAAAAGATGGTGTCGTGTTTTTGTATTATTTTCTAAAACTTGTGATTCTTCGAGTGTTAAACTGTAATAATGGTGGATTATTAACGTTTACCGGTTCGTCAACGTGCACGAGTGTGGGCAAATGATACAAACATCGCGAAACGCGATTTTTCGTGTTCTCTACAAAACTTCACTTAAAGTTTCAGTAAAGTATTCATAACTTTACTGGAATGGGAAAAGGGGAGGGATTCATCGTCTTCATCATCATCACCTCATCATCATCATCCCATCATCTGTTACTGAAGGAAAAATTATTACTAAGAATCCGACTAAAGGACGAGTATCCATGGTCATGTATAATTAAAAAAAAAAAAAAAAAGAAGGAGCTTCTAGAGTTTTTGGCGGGAACCGAAAAGATGGTGTCGTGATTTTGTATTATTTTCTAAAAATGTGATTCTTCGAGTGTTAAAGTGTAATAATTGTGGATTATTAACCTTTACCGGTTCGTTAACGTGCACGAGTGTGGGCAAATGATACAAACATTAGGAAATGCTACTTTTCGTGTTGTCTACAAAACACGACTTAAAGTTTCAGTAAAGTATCCACGGCTTTACTGAAATGGGAAAAGGGGAGGGATTCATCTCATATTTCATCACCCTCTCCTCTATCATCTTCATCTTAGATTAAATAACCCATCTGCGATAAAATTAATACAAAAATAACTAAGTTAGGCATTAAGGACTTTGTATCCAGAGGCCAATAAAAAAAAAGGTGTGGCAGGAGCTTCTATCGCTTATTTAAATGCATCAACTCAGCTTATTTTTAAGGCGAGCCTGGCCAGAAAACGTCTAGCAAGAATCAACTTTTCTCTAAGATAAACCATGGTTTTTACTGTATAAAAAAAAATATGTTATTTTTAAGCATATTTTTAAGTGGAATCATAAATCTGATACATGTAATGAATAACTTCACTCGATAGAAAAAAAATCCAAAGTCACCTCTATTTGGTATTTTAAACACGATTTGCGACTTAATTTTTACAAATCATATTGTTTTTTTATTTTTTTTACGAATTATAACGCAATAAAAAAATGGAATCATAAATAAAAATGTTAAAAAGTTAACATGGTAATTTTATATGATTTTTTTATCACGAATTCATGGTAAAAAGGCACGTTTGCGTGACCGCCAGTCCGCCCGCAGACCCCGTCGACGCCGGACGTGTGCCAAATTTTTGTGATCTCCGCAGTGCCGCACACACCAACACCAACCAAGCATTTAGTTTTGCCATAATGGGTAACAAACATAATAAACGAAAAAAATGCTCAAGTCTGGCTTTTAGAAAATCGTACGAGTCAAGGAGCAAACGTCGGTAAGTAGATAAACTTCTACTAGATTAAATTGGTAATCATTGTTTTTATTTACTAGAATCGACATTTCTTGCATTGCTTTTTGTAGTCAGATGATGTATCAACAAATCTATTAGTACCTACTTATATTCGTTTTAGTGTTTTCAAATATCATACTCATCATCATAGATACTTTTTTGTCTCGTTACGTGTATTCACGATGTAAATACCCGGCCTAGTGGTATACCTACTAGTGAAATTTATGTAGTTATACCTACCTACAGTTACAGTTTTTTTTTTGCAGAAGACTACTACGTAACAAACTCCAATGACTTTGGAATTGACGAAACGTAAGTACCTATCTACCTTTTGTACCACGCAGGGAGGCGGGTGTTCTGCGAAGTTTTGACTATGTCGGTCACCATTTATTATTTCACCCAGACAACTTGTGAGATACGGATACGGAGCGACGTTCATACTTTCATTATTCCTGAGCATTCTAAACTGCACAACGAGTAAATACCCGCCCTAGTGGCATACCAGTGATATTTATATTTATATAGTTATACCTACTTACACGAATACCTATCTTACAGTTTTGTTTTTTTTTTTCAGAAGAGTACTACAACCAAATGTAATAAACTCCGATGACATTGGAATTGACGAAACGTAAGTACCTACCTACCTTTTGTAACATGCAGGGCGGCGGATCTTCGCTAAGTTTTAACTATACAGGATGTTAGGTAAGATACGGGACGACGTTCATACTTTCATTTTTACTGAGCAATCTGAACTGCACAACGAGTAAATACCCGGCCTAGTGGTATATCTAGTAGTGATATTTACGTAGTTATACTTACCTACATGAATACTTATCTTCGTTTTTTTTTTTTTTGCAGAAGAGTACTTCAAGAGAATGTAATGAACTCTGATGACATTGCAATTGACGAAACGTAAGTACCTACCTTCTTTTTGTAACATGCAATGTGGCGGAACTTCGCTAAGTTTTGACTATATATTATGTAGGATGTTAGGTGAGATACGGGACGACGTTCATACTTTCATTTTTACTGAGCAATCTGAACTGCACAACGAGTAAATACCCGACCTAGTGGCATACCAGTGATATTTATATTTATATAGTTATACCTACTTACACGAATACCTATCTTACAGTTTTGTTTTTTTTTCAGAAGAGTACTACAACCAAATGTAATAAACTCCGATGACATTGGAATTGACGACACGTAAGTACCTACCTACCTTTTGTAACATGCAGAGCGGCGGATCTTCGCTAAGTTTTAACTATACAGGATGTTAGGTAAGATACGGGACGACGTTCATACTTTCATTTTCACTGAGCAATCTGAACTGCACAACTAGTAAATACCCGGCCTAGTGGTATATCTAGTAGTATTTACGTAGTTATACTTACCTACATGAATACTTATCTTCGTTTTTTTTTTTGCAGAAGAGTACTTCAAGAGAATGTAATAAACTCTGATGAAATTGCAATTGACGAAACGTAAGTACCTACCTTCTTTTTGTAACATGCAAGGTGGCGGATCTTCGCTAAGTTTTGACTGTACTGTATGTATGTAATTTATATAGGGTGTTAGGTGAGATAGGGGACGTCGTTCATACTTTCATTTTTGACTGAGCAATCTGTACTACACGAGTGTTTGGTAGCGTTTGAGTTATAGCCGTATGATTTGAACACATCTAGGCCTGATTAGTACTGCAACGTGATTCTGGCTGTTTTGAAGAAAACTCGTAAAGTTGTATATTCGTTTTTAACGATTAGCGAAAATCGAGCATTTCGGTAAATCTTGTAAGTACGGCTTTTATAAACCTACGACTGGTATGGATGTGTTCGTCGTTGCCTTTGAAATTCGAAACTGCCGGTTGTAAGAAGCGATAGCGGGGACAGGCGAAGCTATGTATATACGTCACAAAGATGGCCGCCGACCGTTGTAGATTATTGCTTATATCTCGAGTTCTATCTCATCAAATCAGTTGTTTGAGGTGTCATTTGAAAGCTCATTTATTTATAATGTAGTTGTTATATAATTATGTACATACATACCAACAAGCTTAAACGACAGCTTCCGTGCGCGAGTCCGACTCGAACTTGGTCGGTTTTTTAGAATTTTTATATTTTGAACTTTTGGACATCATACTTATAAATATTTATTTTTATTTTGTTTTAGGCACGTGGATGACATTGACCCTGTTTCACTCAGCGTGGTCATCATCCTGCGTCAGTCATGGTTTGGTGGGGGGTATCCTATCACGGCGTCACAAAGCTTAGTTTTTGTGAAAAGGGGGTTAAAACTTCTGCCAAAGTGTATCAAGAGACCGTCTTATATGGTGTTGTACAACCCCTTAGCAATACACTTTTTAAAAATCTACCGTGGAGTTTCCAACTAGACTCTGCACATGGTCACAAGGCGCGAACTACCCAAGCCTGGCTGGAAGCCAATGTTCCGGACTTTATAAGGGCTGAAGACTGGCCCTCCTCTAGCCAGATCAAAACCCCCTGGACTACAAATTATGGTCAGGTTTAGAGGGCATGGCCTGCACTAAACGACACGCCGACATAGAGTCACTTAAGAAATCTTTGAAGCAAGCAGTGGCTAAATTTCCCATGGAAACAGTCCGTAAATCCATAGATTCTTGGCCAGACCGACTAAAGGCCTCTATCAAGGCCAAATGTGGTAATTTTGAATAAAATAATAGTTATATTTTTGTTAAGACTTCAATACATATGTAAATATAACTTTTATTAACATTACATTACTGTATAAAAAAATAAATGCATTTTCATTTGTAACAGAACTTATGGCTAGACATGCATACATATCGTCACGCTTTTCCCCGAGGGGGCTGGCAGAGGTGTAATACAACACCCACATTTCGCCGGACGATATTCAGTCCCAAATGTGACAGGGGGCGAGCCTGTCGCCATACACCGGGCTCCAGTTATGTAGCAGATGACACACAATACGCACATATGTTCACACAATGAACAAATTGGTGCGTGCCGTCGGCTGAGTTCGAACCCAGCAGAGCAAAATTGCCACTCCCAACTAGGCTGCCATCGATTCTACAACTATATCACAGAACAAATAATAATACTACGTACCTATAGCTCAATTGTATATATAAATGTAAATATTGTGAATGTATATTTTTGTATTGGATGTTTTGTTAGTACTAGCAGAATGTCCGCCACTTCGTACCCAGGGTATGTATACCTATATATCCGGTATAAGTTTACTCGATACTTTCATAATTATTGTTCAAAATTATATCTGAATCGTGTAGTTTTTTAACTTTGTAACATTTAACAAACCATACAATATTATTAGTACGCACCTAATGGTAAAGTAAGGTAATTAAAATTGTTATTACCATTGTTGTACAATATACCCAAAAATAATGAAATTTACTATGTTGTATTATTTACTTAATGAATACCGGTAGTTACACAATCATTCCAACACCCTGTATAAATATTTGTCCTAATAAGGATAACAAGTAGCCTATGTGTCAATCCAGGGCATAAGCTAACTCCGTTCCAAATATGATCCTCATCCGTCTAGCCGTTTAGGTGTGAATAAGTGAAATAAGAGTAAGTACCTAACTTCCACACACAATCGCAATCTTTTATATTTATGAGTGTGAAGTGTGATAAAATGGAAATATGACACTACCGGTAAAATGAAACTAATGCCACGACTGCTCACACATCAAAAATACAACAACTCGTGGACATGAGATTGGTTGTACCTACCTATATTGGCTTGAACGGCATTTTTTAGATTTTTTTTGGTTGGCATCAAATAAAAAATGTTCATAAAATGGATGAGTACAATGACGGACGGATTATTTTATCGATTTCCTAAAAATGGGTGTTTAGGTACTCGATACCATAACGTGACTGACGGGTGAAAGACGTGCGCGCGGCGCATCGCACACAACTTTTGTGTCGCGTGAATGAATACGTCGCGCTCCCAAAAAGTGCGGCCTGAGGTAGAGTAAAATACCTAAAGTTCTGGGAAAGCCTCGCCTTAAGCATCAATTAATGCAGGTTGATCTGAGCTCTTGGTAAAATAATATACTCCACGCATCAACTGACAAGTCTTTCCTCGGCATAAGTACTGGGGCCCTATTCGGAGATTTGAGATTTTCATCTCACTTTCTTTCGTCCTTGTTGCTCTCGTTTGAAACGTCATAGGTGTGAGAGTGACCAAGATAAAATCTCATCTCATCTCACGCGTAGGAATAGCACCACTGGAGGGCTATTCCTGCGCGTGAGATGAGATGAGATTTTATCTTGGTCACTCTCACACCTATGACGTTTCACACGAGAGCAACAAGGACGAAAAAAGATGAGATGAAAATCTCAAATCTCCGAATAGAGCCACTGCTAGCTTGTTATAAGCTTATATTTGACCTGATAGTATATTTTGAATGTATGGACCATGCACAGAATATGCCCTATTACATAGGTCCAGAAGGATAGTCTTCAAAAAACACGATTTCAAAACATGTCAAATTTGTTTTGGTACCATAATAAAACCTTATTTTCTATATTTTTTTTTATTAATTTATTCATGACCATGGATACTCGTCCTTCAGTCGGATTCTTAGTAATATTTTTTCCTTCAGTAACAGATGATGGGATGATGATGATGAGGTGATGATGAAGACGATGAATCCCTCCCCTTTTCCCACTCCAGTAAAGTTATGGATACTTTACTGAAACTTTAAGTGAAGTTTTGTAGAGAACACGAAAAATCGCGTTTCGCGATGTTTGTATCATTTGCCCACACTCGTGCACGTTGACGAACCGGTAAACGTTAATAATCCACCATTATTACAATTTAACACTCGAAGAATCACAAGTTTTAGAAAATAATACAAAAACACGACACCATCTTTTCGGTTCCCGCCAAAACTTCCCCTTATTTTCTATACGCGATGTACTTGCCATTAAAAGAGGTTACCCGATTTAGTTCGGTAAATTATAAAACGATTAGAGTTTAAAGAAATCACAAGACCGGAAACAAAGTATTAGGCCAGTTTAGGCCAGAGCTAAACTACACACAGTCTTACCCAGATCCATTTGTGATACTGTACTACAAAATAATATTATAGATTATATGTAAACCTTAACTAAAATCAGAGTAGGTAAAAGGTAAGAATTTAAGTAAAAATCAAGAGTTCGAATTTGAGTTAAAATCAAAAGTAATCCTTTTAATCTTATTTACACATAAATTTACACACTATCATTATTTACATCATACATTTAAGTTATTTTTTCGGCAATAAAATAACATTACATTTACATAAAAATGAAACTGACGCCTGCTTGTCAGGATATTTCACTGTTACGTATATTTCTTTCTTGCGAAGGTGCACAGAGCAAATTGTTGAAAGGCGACGAAGTTTCCACTAATTTTCATTTTACTTTGGCGATTATTTTTGTCCAGTGATCGGCTAAGCTGGATCCATCGGAAACCTAAAAATAATTTATTGGGAAAATATAAAAATACCTTTCGGTAACACTTTTTTCAGCAACTTTTCGCTCTGTTGACATTAAGAATTAATTACAATTATTAGCTTTTTAAAGCACATAAAAATATATTTAAGACTTACGGATAATATGTGACGTTGCCTTTTTTTTACTGTTTTGGATATTCTGAAATTTCGGCATGAGTGGACTACACAGTTCACCAAATTTATTGGTTAGTGGGGAGACGTAACCGCTACTGGATGACATCGAAAACTGACTAGTGAATTGGTTGACTTTCAATGGTTTGGTTTACTTTTTTTGGAATCATTATTTTTGACCGATTAGGGGTCTTTCCTCTATGTCTATGGGACCATGTTTGTATGGATCAAATTTGAACCACTTCCAGAAGTTCTATTCAACTCAAATTTGCCAAATCACACACCGTGCTCAAAATCATGCGTATGATCTAAGTGAACTTATTCTCTAGGTTGATCTGAGGTTAATAGTAGACTAGCCGTGTTTGAGCTCATTTTTATCAACTTACGGTTCTACTGCTAACCCTTCACCATCATCATTAGTCAGATGTAGGTACAATTGTACACATCTAAAAAGCTTCTTTTGGTTATGAGAAAAGCCTGTACTTGGCCAAAAGAGAATCATTGTACTTACTCATCATTATGATTATCTTTTCTTATGGGGTCAACCCTGAATCCGGGAATTTAAAAAAAACAGCTTTTCCGTTTCAAAACTTCATTGATCGTCAATGAAATGTATGGAACAGCTGTTCTTTTTTCGCCCCACCTACTTTATTTACCCTAAATGTATTGTTATATTATATTGTAGGGTTATTAAATATATTGAGGCGGAGTATATTATTATATTATGGTTTTCACCCGTTGTTTTCAAACACTGAATTCACATTCGTCATTCACTTTAATTCACATTGGATCTATATTTTATTCTAACCATTACCAAATAAACCATTACAACATTTCTTTTTTTTTACCTTGTTTTTGTGTAAAATTTTAAAGTATGGCTGGCAATTTCATCTGATGTTACTATAACCAAAACAAAATGTCTACTAAAACTTTTTACTTGATTAGGAACGTGTAAAAGAATATTAAGCGTTGCAACATCGTAATATTGCTAATGTTACCAGCTGAAAGAAATCTATTCAGAGTAAATTTTCTAAGATTCTAGGGTATTTGTGTTAATCCCAACTATCTTAGCTATTATTATAACTGCGAAAGTGAGTTGCTTCAGTTGTTTGTTTATTTGTTTGTAAAGCTTTCACGTCTCAACTACTCAACCGATCATCTTGAACTTTTGCATAGCCGTTGACAGGAGTACGGAAAAGGTCATAGGGTACTTTTTAACTCAAAAAAAAAAACGGGGCCTGTGGGACCGCGGGTGAATTTGCGGGGTGCAGCTAGTCTATATTATTAGTTATTTAAATTTAAATAAAATAAACTCAAACGGTGACATTAGTGTACTGTAATGTTGTGTTCTGTCTTTCAAAATTGTTAAACTTGAACAGTAAAAACTTTTCATCATATAGGCTGAGTTGGACCAACTAACTTTAACTATAACCAAAGCTTAACCTGCCTTATAAATTTTTGGTTTACTAGAGTTTTTGGTTTACTACACTCATCGTTTCACTTTGGCAGTTTTGGCACGCTTTGGTAGCGTTTATACGATAAGTAATCAAATTGTGAAAATAACATAATAAGCCATAAAATGTCACGTAAACCAGAAATTTTAACAGACTACGCTTTGGTTACAGATGGTTACAGTTAAACATAGTTGGTGCAGCTCAGCCTTAGTATGTTGGAAGCTGTCTTTAATCATTTTTATAAAGTAAAGTTTACTATGAAAAATTCCAAAATCAACGTTTTTAGAATTTTTCCGCCAGTTTTATTAATGGCAGAGTTTTTATTTTGTAACTGGCAGCACTATCCGATGATGTGTATTTCAGGAGTTTTGGCGGGAACCGAAAAGATGGTGTCGTGTTTTTGTATTATTTTCTAAAACTTGTGATTCTTCGAGTGTTAAAGTGTAATAATGGTGGATTATTAACGTTTACCGGTTCGTAAACGTGCACGAGTGTGGGCAAATGATACAAACATCGCGAAACGCGATTTTTCGTGTTCTCTACAAAACTTCACTTAAAGTTTCAGTAAAGTATCCATAACTTTACTGGAATGGGAAAAGGGGAGGGATTCATCGTCTTCATCATCACCTCATCATCATCATCCCATCATCTGTTACTGAAGGAAAAATTATTACTAAGAATCCGACTGAAGGACGAGTATCCATGGTCATGAATAAATTAACAAAAAAAAAAAAAAATGTGTATTTCAAGTGTTGTCAGCACACCAATTAAGTAACGCTTTTAGTACTTTTAATTTACCCAGACACTGTACAAAAAGTGTCTGATGTATTGTGTCGGGTTTTTACTAATATGCCAATTTCATACCTTTTGTCTGTTAACCTTCATGCTTCTATTCTTCTAGTTGATCTTCTTCAACTTTTACAGGTGGTGGTAGGATGTTCAAAACAATGACACTTATATAAGTATGTGTTTTGTTAAAACGAGTGGCTAAATGGTGTCAAAATAAATCGAAACGAAAAATAAAATAGCCTAATAGAAATGTAAAGCAAAAAACCAACAACATTTAGAATAAATAATTATCATTTTGCAACAGTTACGATTTATTTTTAAAAAACTATTGTATCTCGGTTCTGGCAACACTTTTGTTATTCTGGGTTGCGTGAGTGATGGGGAGTTTTGGCGGGAACCGAAAAGATGGTGTCGTGTTTTTGTATTATTTTCTAAAACTTGTGATTCTTCGAGTGTTAAACTGTAATAATGGTGGATTATTAACGTTTACCGGTTCGTCAACGTGCACGAGTGTGGGCAAATGATACAAACATCGCGAAACGCGATTTTTCGTGTTCTCTACAAAACTTCACTTAAAGTTTCAGTAAAGTATCCATAACTTTACTGGAATGGGGAAAGGGGAGGGATTCATCGTCTTCATCATCACCTCATCATCATCATCCCATCATCTGTAACTGAAGGAAAAATTATTACTAAGAATCCGACTGAAGGACGAGTATCCATGGTCATGAATAATTTAAAAAAAAAAAAATCTGGGTTGCGTGGGAGTTTTGGCGGGAACCGAAAAGATGGTGTCGTGTTTTTGTATTATTTTCTAAAACTTGTGATTCTTCGAGTGTTAAAGTGTAATAATGGTGGATTATTATCGTTTACCGGTTCGTCAACGTGCACGAGTGTGGGCAAATGATACAAACATCGCGAAACGCGATTTTTCGTGTTCTCTACAAAACTTCACTTAAAGTTTCAGTAAAGTATCCATAACTTTACTGGAATGGGGAAAGGGGAGGGATTCATCGTCTTCATCATCACCTCATCATCATCATCCCATCATCTGTTACTGAAGGAAAAAATATTACTAAGAATCCGACTGAAGGACGAGTATCCATGGTCATGAATAATTTAATAAAAAAAAAAAATCTGGGTTGCGTCTGTGTGAGTGATGTATCCGCCATTGAAAATTTCATTTTAGCCGAGAATTGAAATAGGTTGCTGCCCTAAAAAATCGGCAAAAATCTTTACAATCTTTCTTCCTTTAACTGCTCTATTTAGCCATATTTCGTGCACAACCAATATATCCGATGGCAGACAGAGACGCAGATGAGTTAAACATCGATAATGTAATAAAAAAATTACTAAAAGGTAATTGTTGATATCTTTGAATTAAAACAATAACTCAATTTAAAGTTTGTAAAATCGGTGAACTGTAGTGAAAAAGTGTAAAAATTCAGCGTATTATGTAGTGTTTCGTGTGCGGCAGTGTTTTAAGTTTATGTTTATTTTGCAGTGCGGGGCGAGAAGCCTGGTATGAATGTTCAGTTAACAGAAACAGAAATCAAAGGTCTGTGTCTTAAATCTCGAGAAATATTCTTGTCACAGCCGATTTTACTGGAACTTGAAGCCCCGCTGAAAATATGCGGTAAGTACAAATTCAAAACAACTCTGTGGGTAAGCACACAAATGACAGTATTCGCTTCAAAGGTGTCTTGTGTAACGCTTTCTTCAACTTTCTCATTCATAGTCATTCAAAGAGACACCTCTTAATCTCTTAAATTAATGGGCAGCTATTCAAATTCATTGATGCAGCATTGATGAAATAAGTCGAAACAATTGAGTAAATAATTTTGTAGTACTTACCTTAAGTTTTCTATAACTTTGTACGGAAAATATGTAGCTATTTTCCGTAAAAAGTTATAGAAAATATAATCTGAAAATATATTCCTGTCAAAGCATAACTAACTCAAATACCTTTAGAGATTTTAAATTACAATTACAGACCCATAGAAATATGTACTTACAAATTATGTTAATTGTGAACTATTTGTATTTTCCAATTTATGAATGAATTTAATGTTGCAAAAATGAAGCTTATCAAAATATCCGAAAAAAATAGATTAGCTCCAGCTAATAAAATATAAACCTATAGTTACTGGAAATATGTTGCATCATTATTGTTAGCGACTTGCAAAACATCACTTTTCTTACCCACTTACACAATTTGGTTGGTACTGTAATATGCAGTGCAATGCTACAGGTATTGGGTTGCAACATTTTGCTAAAACATTGTAAACTTTGAGAGCAACATTTCAATTCATCAGAAGATAGCATACATTCCATTTCAATTCAAGTGACTCATAAACGATAAATCATGTTTGTTGTGGCCAATGAATTGTGCCTGTTGAACGTAACTTATACCTATTTAATTTAACAGTGTTTATAAACATTGTCTTATTAGCTGCATCACAGTTTTATCCAGATGCTGCAAAATGCCTTACAATTTCAGGATAAAAAGTAGCCTGCAGAGCTAGCATGGGCTGAAGACATATTGTCTTTCCACTGTTTTTATCCATGCTCAGATAAGACATAGCTAGAATATAGCTATAAGAGACAAACATATCCGTTTGTCTCTTTCTCGCAGGATAAAACTGGAAAAACAGTTTGTCCACGGCTCATGCTAGCCTGCTGTGTGTTAAACCATAGTGAAGGATATTTTTAGACCAAATAAACTTTATTCAGTTATTATAGAGTTGAGACTAACACACAAACACCTAAACAACAACCATGCAAAGATAAATGCTAAAGTTTTGAAATGTTAAAGTTTTCATGTAAAAAAAACTAGCTCCTGTTCATTTCACTGTGGAAGAAAAATGACAACAGTTTTAGGATTGTCAAACCTAGTATAGTTGATTGAATCAGGCGTTACTATGAGGAAGTTCATCTTCAAAATTGTTACTTCAACTAGTTAATTGTTAGTTCAAGTAACAATTTTAAACCTAATATAGTTTAACAATCATTGCCAAATGTTATGAAAATATCTAATACAAAAATAACTAATGCATCTTGATGCTTTGCAGGTGACATCCACGGGCAGTACTATGACCTGCTAAGGCTGTTTGAATATGGGGGCTTCCCCCCAGAGTCAAACTACTTGTTCCTGGGAGACTATGTTGACCGCGGCAAGCAGTCACTGGAGACAATATGCCTGCTGCTAGCATACAAGATTAAATACCCAGAGAACTTCTTCCTTTTACGTGGTAACCATGAGTGTGCAAGCATAAATAGGATTTATGGGTGAGTTTTGAATACCTTTTTTGTTTAACCATCATCATTGTCATCATTTTTCACCCACCGCTGAGTATAGGTATCCTTATGACATGTTTTCTTTGTATGCTTACAATTAAATCTGATTTAGAAAAACTTTCTTTTAAACAATACAAAACCAAGTCAAAATATTTGTTAGAAAGTACTAAGAATGTGAATTAACTTCATACTTCTAAAACTTGCTTGATCAGCGGGATAGAGAAGAGAATTGATTTTTGAATGGGGATACAGAGAGAATACTCAGTCAAAAACTAGTGTCCACTTATTTAAGTCCAGCGGCATACCAGACTGAAAAGATGAAATGTGAAGATGAGACACAAAAGCGGAGTCCCTTAAATGTACTTTCAAACAAAATTCATAAATGCATGAAATGCAACGCAACACAGAAGATGGGTTGAGGACACATTTTGTATGAATGGTGCCACATCTTCGCTCCTGCCATGTCTCATCTTCATCTCTTTTTCTGTCTGGCTAGAGGCTTATAGAACTATTTCATTTTTTATTATTATTATAGCCTTATTTCAGACAAGACTATGTTTCTTTATTTTTCGTAGATTATTTCGTTGTTCCACTTTTGCTTGTCTGTTTGCCATGTGGCAAAGGCCTCCTCCAATCTTCTCCATTCTGGCCTTTCTATGGCCACTCTACCCCATGTTATTCCCGCGACTTGTCTTATGTCGTCATCCCACTTCTTCTGTGGTCTGCCTCTCTTTCTCTTTCCATTTCTTGGGTACCATTGCATGGTTATTTTACTCCATTTATCCTTTCCCCTGATCATGTGGCCTGCCCATTTCCACTTTTGTCTCTTTATTTTCAAAGTTACGTCCTGGACCTTAGTCTTGTCTCTGATGCTGCTATTCTTAACTTTGTCTTTTCTTCTGGTTCCAGTCATACTCCTTTCCATGGCATGTTGACATACAGCGAGTTTATTTGTTATGTTTTTTGTTAAGGCCCATGTTTCGCTCCCATATGTCAACACAGGCAGTATGCATGTGTTAAATACTTTGCTTTTAGTTGAGATGTGTAGGTTCTTGTCTTTCATTACTTCTTTTAGTCCCCAATATTTTTTCCAGCTATTCGCAACTCTTCTTTCTACTTCTTTGTTTTCGTTGTCCTCTGGAGACATCAGTTGGCCAAGGTATATATGTACTCTTCGAGAGATTTTATTCTGATCAACTATTACAGGATCTTTGTTGCCATTGGTCATGATTTTTGTTTTTTCCGGGTTTAGCTTCAGTCCGGCCTTTGCACTTTCTGAAGAACTGAGAACTATTTCATAATATAGTTTATTTTTACCTGAACTACTACGGAAATAAAATTCTAACTATATCACTAGAAAAGCAGTAATCAAGGGCCTATACCCACATTTTGATTTAAAAAGTCTCAAACCAAAATTTGATTAAACAATATAGGAAAATATTTGCACTGGAAGCCCTAATTTAGCTTCCAACTTCACAAGTCAAGTATGAACCCTACTTGAATAAATTAAGGGTTAAAAGCCAGTCCCGCCAGTAACCTAAAATACAAAAAGCTTTTTATTTGATCCTTCAATAAAAATAGGGCAGAACAAAAGTACCGAACAGCTGCTAGTACATAATTCTTATTAAAATGAAGTAGACATATAAAATATGGAGCTTTCAGACTATGCTTTGATGTATAATACAATTAATACACTTATCAAATATAATCCTACTTAATAATATTATAAACCAAATGAAAGTTTGTAAGAATGGATGGATGTTTGTTACTCTTTCACACCAGGACGGCTGAACAGATCTGGATGAAATTTGGCACAGAGATAAATTATAGTCTAGGATAGCACATAGGATACTTTTTAACCGCGGGGTGCAGCTAGTCATACATTAACTATGTACTACATACTCTTCCTGAACCGTATCTTGCATGCCCAACAACAGAAATACTAAAATATGCTGTCAACAAAAGGTATTGCAAAGCTTGAATCTTACAAAATTATATATTATTGGTATTGTTGAGTTAGAAATATAATATTTGGTATTACACCTACCAACAATTAGAATGAAATAGATTATTTTAATTAGATTTAAGTATGTATGTATTAAAATTTTCATTCACAAAATATTTGTCAATTTTAAGTACGCCAAGCCTAGCATACTCTACAATATTCTCCAGCCACTTTAAAACCGATTTAATTCTAAGATGGTTAAAGTTAAGTCAACCGGTAAATAAACAAATAGCCAAGCAGGTGAGAGAAAGCCATGCAATAAATAAGACTTAATAGGGTACATAATCTGAAAGCTGCTTTGCGATTTCTTGTCACACAATACATATAGTAGGCATGTACATCGTACATCAATAGCTTTCTGCGTTTCCATACAACTGGCAAGAGGGAACAAAGGCCGTCACGGGCCACAGACGCAGCCCCGTGCCCCCGTGTCACCGCGCCGCTGATTCACGATCTCGTGGCTTGGGGTCTGCGATTCGACGTCTCTTTCACAGTTTAGCGATGTGAAAGGGATGGAATGAAATATTTCAAATTTATGATATGGTAGCTGTTACCCTCGACTTTGTTCGCGTTTAGAAAATAGTATCCAAAAACCTTCCTCGTGAATTACTGTAGCTAATTATTAAATTTCACCAAGATCTGTTCAGCGCTTTAGCCGTGAAAAGCCTACAAATACAAACAGACAGAGTTACTGTCGGTTTTATAATGTTAGTAAGGATATGCATTTTACAGATCGCTACTGATGGATCGTTGTGCTATTTACACTCGAAAAAGAGTTAGAAAATATTATCCGATGCTGATGATGCTTCTTTGCTAGTCGTGTCGGCTGAGGAACTACCCTTAACACCAAAAGCTCTAGGCTATCTTTTCTAAAGCCTTCTACTGGCCACATAATGAATACCAAAATCAATACCACATACCTATAAAATATAAATGCATACATTTTCTTCATTCTTTACTAACCGTTTCGCGGTTCCTCCCGCGTGGAAAACTTCTCAGAATTCGTATATTTTCAAGGATAAAAAGTTCCCTATGTCATTCTTGGCTCTTCAACCATCTCTATGCAAAAATCACGTCGGCGTCGTTCCGTTGATCTTTTCTCGCAAAGAGAAACACAAAGGCTTTCGCTTTTTAGGGTTCCGTAGTATAGCCATTATGCCATACCTACCATTCTACACCCAGAAGAGGTTACTTAAAAAAAATAATCAAACATTTCTTTACGCAAAAGAACCATACTGGCCAGGTGACTACGACAGCTTGCTATCAGCCCTTATAATCTTAAATAGTAAACAGATGGTCCAAAACCCCTAAATATTACCTTTCTTACAATTTATAGTTTACATAAACCATTCAAAACTCAACGAAGCAGGCTGATTCAATTCGATAAACAATCAGTAAAGTACTTACCTACTTCACTCCCTAATATGAATCATATCGGCAAGGCCAGTCGTAAGAATCAAGTTCGTTTGAATTAGATCTCTAACCAACGATGGCTTGCTCCCAACAACCACCACCAATGAATTAGATCTCTAACCAAAGATGGCTTGCTCCCAACGACCACCACTAAATCAGCCACCAGTGGTGGTCGTTAGGAAAAAGTTTTAATTTTTGTCCCAACTGCCGCCAGTGGGGCGGGTCGTTGGCTATAAAAAAGTACTATTTTTTTAGGGTTTCGTCAATGTAATTAAAAAATATAGTGAAGCTGTATTTCAGTGTATAAATGTATCAAAAATTGGTTTTCCATGTTAGAGCTCTATCGGTTTGATCGGTTTGGCTGTAGTTGTCACCAGTGGTGTTAGTTTGGTGGTAGTCGTTGGCGCAAAAAATAATTTTATGTTCCAACGAGCCCTACTGGCGAGTGGCGACAGTTGGGACAAAAATAAAAACATTGTTCTATCGACCACCACTGGTGGCCGTTTTGATGGTGGTCGTTGGGAGTAAGCCCCAACGATGACTGTTTGATACTATTGATAACATGAACTGATATTAATTACTTCTGATGCATTCGATTAGGTTTTATAAGGTTTCTTTATCGAGCCCCTTCTTACTCATACGAGGAGTAACGCTCTTTATTGGCGGAACACGCTATCAAAACCTTATAAAGGTGTACGCTCGCTCATATACAGGGTGTCCGGTGGCTTAATTAGGATTTCAATTTTGAAACCTAGTTCTGCCGCCGGACACCCTGTAAATGAGCGAGTGTAGTGGCTCTGAGCTGAAGACCTCGCGAATCGCGATAATGGTTTCGTATGTCCATCCGGCCATGATTTTTTTGTATATGACGAAAAAAAATCACAGTCGGTCGAAGAAGCCGTTTTTGAAAACAAAAACTGATTCGACACTAAAAATGATGTATGTACTTTAACTTGTAAAACTAGTGGCTCTGTGAGTTGTAGACCTCGCAGCCGACGTCTGTCTACCTTTACAAGTTGCATTCCTCAATTCATTCTGATGAAATTTTGTGAGCAGGTTCGATAACTATAAAGATATTTTTGTTTTTTTTTAATGTCATGTTTTTTTTAAGCAATTTTTAATAATTTCTTTAATCTGATTCCGTAATTATGGAACCTATTTACAAAATTCCAAGAGAATCGGTTAAAAAATGCGACCTGTATCGGAAGTCAGAGATCCAGATACAATTAGAACATACGGAAACATTTTGCCGAAGCTCAAGCAGAGACTATTCGCTCGCTAACGTCCGCTTGGTCAAAGGACCAACTCTTTTTTTAGCGATTTCTAAGTGTTTTTGTTAAAATGTTTTGTACAAAGAGTATGTCTCACGCTGTGCGGCAGTAAACCTTTCCGAATCCTTACAGGGTTCATTGCCATATTTTTAACTTACTTATTTTATATATTCGCGCACAATTTCAATTTAAAAAAAACAGCCCTAACCAAAGCTGGCGCAATAATCGCTTCACAGCAGGCTAATAACGGCCGTATCCATATTAGGCCCAGGCTTAATTTTTAATCTTTTTGGGGTTCCGACGCTAAAAAGTAGCACTGAAACAATGTCATGATCGCAAGTATGTATTGACACTCGTGCTATTTTGAAAACAAAGTGCTGGAAGCCAAAATGAAATGTTGCAAAAAATATTTTTTGGAAGTAAAGAGGAAAAAAAACTTAAATTCCATCCCTTTTAAAAGATTTCCAGTGGGATATCGTTTTTTTAATTTTTAATTTCGTAAAAAATATACATTTTAAAACACACAGTATTGAAAAACAAAACAGTTTGTATCAATACTCTTATCGCTACACGCTACATTCCTTTATGCAAACTAAACTTCCTAACCTTACAACTATTAACATCTTTAAATTATTAACATCTTTAAATTATTAACCTCATCAAATTATTGGTTAGTAATATTAGTAGTAATTAAAAATTGTTATAAGATTTTCTTATCAACTTTTCTTAACTTTGTCCCGTTTTTTAGGGACTTGCTGAAACAGTAGGTATCTAATAAGGAACCCTGTGATCGTGTCACGGACACGCACTTGTCAACTCTCATCGGTTAAGATGCGGTCATGCCCCTTTGGAAGCCTTGTCTAGTTCAAGCGCACACTTCGTTACTCAGTTTACAGTAACAAGGTATTTGTAGCATGACATCACGCCCATAATCTGCAGATAAGATACATTGATTGATAGCATCGTAATCTAGACGTTTCGTTCACCTCTATTGTCTTGAAGCTACGGTTCATTTTGAGATTAATTTATTGTGTTGTCAAAAATATGCTTCCTGTCCTGCGTTGTAGCAAACATGATACATAATATTGTTTTTTTATTGTTTGCGACGCTAACTTCTGAATCACATGTCGAATAAATTTTATAACGAGATAAAATAACTCTTTTCATGTGGAGATATGGATTTTAAATATAGCATTTTGAAAAAAAAAACTGATGGTTAACACTTCCTCTAGGATACATTCGAAAATGAGCAAAATGGGCCAAAGGATTGTGGAGATTATTTCGATGGGAGGAATTGAATTTGTGAGATCCTAGTTCGTCACAACCCGCAAATTTATTGAATTAAAAAAAAAAAAATCTTCTACATGGTACACAAATAAATTAAAAAATTAAAAAATCCCGACACCGGTTTCCATCAACACCGATGTTCATCACACAGCTAAGAACACTCCCAGCTTATTTATTTTATTTTTACATTTCAGGTCAACCAACGACCTTACAATAACAGAATAGTAAATTTAATTTAATTATTAGGTCCTTACGTATGAAATTGGCGTTTTGTACGGGAGGAATAAAAAGTCGATATTTTTTTGTAAAATATATTTAATTAATCAAAGTATGCACCGTTGTTATCTATGCACTTTTGCCATCTTATGGGTAGTTCATTGATCCCTTTACTATAAAAACCATGGGGGCGAGAATCAATAAACTCTTTGAAGGCGGTTTGGACTGCTGCATCGGAGTGGAATTTTTTTCCTTGTAAGAAGTTGTCCAAATTCCGGAAGAAATGGTAATCTGTTGGAGCAAGGTCCGGGGAGTACGGTGGATGTCGCAGACATTCCAATTGTAGCTCAGCTAACTTAGTGGTTGTTTGTTATGCAGTGTGTGGTCTTGCGTTGTCGTGAAGCAGCAGTGGCCTAGAGCGATTGACCAATCTCGGTTGTTTAACAGCTAGTTCTTCCTTCATGGTTTGCAGTTGCTGACAATAGATATCTGCCGTAATCGTTTGGCCAGATTTAAGAAAGCTGTAGTGAACGACACCGGCGCTAGTCCACCAAACACTTACAAGTAACTTTTTCTGAGTCAATTTTCGTTTAGGGCAGGATTTGGCTGGGTCTCCAGGGTTCAGCCATTGCGATGAGCGCTTTCGATTATCGTACAATATCCACTTTTCATCACAAGTAATGATTCGATTTAAAATCCCTTCATTATTGTGTCGGTTGAGCAAAGTAACACAGCAGGCGACCCGTGTTTGCAAGTTCGATTCACTCAATTCATGAGGTACCCATCGTTTGAGTTTTTTTTACTTTCCCGATTTGCTTCAAGTGGATTAATACAGTTTTGTCACTTACCCCGAAGCCTGCTGCTATCTCTGAAGTGCTTTGTGATGGATCCGCTTCCACAATAGCCTTTAATTCTTCGTTTTTAACTTTGATCTCCGGCCGTCCACGGGGTTGGTTCTTAAGGTCGAAATTTCCAGAACGAAAACGTTGAAACCAAAAACGTACCATGCTGTCTTTAGCGACACCAGCGCCGTACACATCATTAATTCTTCGAGCTGTTTCTGCAGCACTGGTGCCACGGTAGAACTCGTACTCGTAAATATACCGATATTTCATGTTTTCCATTGCGCGGTAATAAGCGACGCCAAAGAAAAAATAATGAGGAAAATAACAAATGAATGACTGTATTCCAAAGAAAAAAAAACCAGCTAAATGAATTTATTAATTTGAATTTCTAATTCTTAACCAAAGAGGAGATATTTCAGATCAAATTGATCATACGACAAAACGCTAATTTCATACGTAAGGACCTAATACTAAAAAAGTCATTTAGAGGGAGACACTTCTAAGAAACATAGTAGAAAAAAAGGAATTGACGCACAAATAGAATGATTAAATAAATAGAATTGAAGTAGACGTAACAAAAAAATGAAATAATAAACAACGCAAAATAATACATTTTGAAAAAAGAATGAACTAAAAAAAAAAATTTTTATATAAAGATAAATAGATAGATAAAGCATAGTATCAGTACTCACTAACAAAAAGAAAATACAAGAAATTTATTTGTATCACAGGTTAAATTTATCGAAAAAATTGTCGCTTAATCGCTTCCTAATAGCAGACAGATAGCTATTATACATACATACACCTTTAAAAAAAAATCAAAATCGGTTCATCCATTCGGGAGCTACGATGCCACAGACACACAAAGACACGTCAAACTTATAACACCCCGTCGTTTTTGCGTGGGGGGTTAAAACGTTTCTTTGCGTCTTTGTTTCTCTATCTGTATATCCGCTAACTTCTAAACCAAGCAACAGATTTTGATGCAATTTTCACTATCACTCAGATATTTTTTACTGGAAGGTTCACAGATACCGTGCGAAGCCGGGGCGGGTCGCTAACCTACACTAATATTATAAAATCAAATGTAACTGTCTGTCTGTTTGTCCGTTTGTAGGCTTTTTACGGCTAAACGGATCTTGATGAAATTTGATAATTAGTTATAGTACTTATATCTTCTTAATATATATAAATTACGTGTCACGTTGTTTGTCCGCTATATACTCCTAAACTACTTAACCGATTTCAATCAAATTTGCACACCGTGTGCAGTTCGATCTAACTTAACAGATAGGATAGCTCACATAAATATATGTATAAATAATAAACGCGAACGAAGTCGCTGGGTGACAGCTAGTTATATTATATTAATTAGTACAGGAAGGTTTTTGGAATCTTTTTTTCTCATACTTACTTATAACAACCCAACAGTACTAAACAACATGACCTTAGAGTTAGCTGTTATCAACTGGCTACCTTTAAAAGCTAATTTGGATTCGCGCCAGTCGAAGTTTTTCTGGCAACGTTGACTCATCAGTGGATGGAAGCTTACTCTTACTGCCAGCCGGGATTAGGGTAATGTACAAACAAACCGACTGATTATGTAAGTGAGTTAAGATTAGCTGGATGGATGGATGGTGATTATCAAAATGCCATCAGAAATGCGTCATTGGAAGGCTTAGGGCCGAGATAAGCTTTGTCTACTGAAGCGGGCTTAATATATAATATAAATATATGATTATACTCTACGCTGGTTTGGTTAGGTCGGAGGTTTTGTTCGGTAGATAATAGTTAATTACGTTTTTACCAACATTTTTGTTTTTATGGTTTTTGATTTTGCAGTTTCGTTACATAATATATCTACATATATAGGTATAAATAGGTTACGCCTTTCCCTCGAAGGGGCTGGCAGAGTTGTAATACAACACCCAAAATTTGTCAGATGATATTCAGTCCCAAATGTGACAGGGGGCGGACCTGTCGCCATACACCGGGCTCCAGTCATGTGACAGATGACATACAATACGCACATATTTTGTTCACACAATGAACAAATTGTTGCGTGCCGTCGGCTGGGTTCGAACCCGCTCCCACTGGCTTGAGAGGCGGGCGTTCTCCAACTAGGCTATTATCGCTTTTTTCAGTTTCGTTACTTCAAAACTAATACGTTAGTCTAAAAGTAATACTCATAGTAAACCACACTGGTCGAGAAGCTCGCAAACTTATAAAAAAACCTATTCTTACTTTGAAGACTAAGTTTTTCTAGCTATAATCTAATTTCGCATTAAAAAAAATTAAAAGTACATTTGCATGTTAGAAAAAATCGTTTAGTTCCACCCACTGCGGAGTACAGAGGCCTAACATTACATCTTATTGCCATGATGGTTACGTTTTGTTTTCGACACTGCGCGACCATGAACCTTATTGCGCGGCGATACGATTCGCGGTCGCGCAGCTCCGCGAATTCAGCGCTCTCCTTTTGCACTGTCTTCTCATAACGAAAATATTATCAACAAATTTAATTTTAGTACAAAACGACGAACTTAATTAAATAATTATTAAGCCGCCTCTACAACTCACACAGTCGTATTCCAACCCTAACCTTTACCGACGATTCCAAGCTTCCAAATATAAGGAGGTCAAGGCGTTCCTTTGGCAGAGTCCTTGGTGGCTACGTGGGCGTCAAGGCCGTACGAGGGTTTCCCGGGTGAAGTGCGTGTCCGGGAGTTCGGGAGATGTTAGGCGCTTGTCCGACCGCCGGCGATGAGCGATTAGCGAACGAATAAATGCGTGAATGTTAGGACCGGCGAATTGGTAGTGCGCTTGAGCGCTCGTATAGCATGTCGGCGATAACGAATTTGTCTACAGATTAGCGTGGCGCGGCGTACGGCTCGTGGCTCGTCTTAATGAATGGCGGGCTTCAGGCACTTTGCTACTCGTTCATCGCGGCTGCCGGACATCTATGTACTTTGAATAGGCCTACTACACGCACTAGGTTCGCTACACTTTTAACTGTGCAGGTCAGGCTTGAACACGGAACACCGCGCGTGTGGTTGGTAAAACTACACCGCGCCAACCCCACGGTGCCTTACGCGATTTCAGACTTGCCTACGCTAGCCCAGCCTGATCGTATCGTTACCACCGGATCTGTTAACTATGCACAGGCCTCAGTTAAAAGTGTGGTGTAGCTTGTGCTTGTGGTACGCATATAACACTCGCTGGGCGAGTTGGCGAGCAGCAAGTAGCGATTATTAACACACATTTATTTACTCGCTAGTCTCGCTACTCGCTTATCGCCGGCGGTCGGACGAGTCCCTTAGTTTGAGAGATTTAGCTGTCGTAATAGAAAAGTTTGTGCTAGCTACTTCCTAATTAATCTTCGCTCTTCGAGATTTGTTTGTTGGATGCGGGAGAAAACATTTTGTTTTTGCTAGAACATTAATGCATTAAAGAGAGAATGAATAAACGAATGAAGTTCAGCTTTTTGTTGGATATTTGAAAGAAAAAAACAATAACATGTATGAGAATGAAAAAACAATACCCTTGTCTAATTAATAAGATGCCAATTAATCGTGGATTAAATATTTAAAGAAACATTTTCCATTCAGTCCTAACAAAAATCAATAAAACTACATCAAACAATTGGAAAACAAAGAACCTGCGATTGATTTTTATTGTAGATCAGTGTCTGATGGAGACATTGTTTTGTTACGCTTTAAGTAATTCTGATGTGTACCTAATTGAATAATTTTTCGCTTGTTCCCAGATTTTACGACGAATGCAAACGGAGGTACAACATCAAGCTATGGAAAACGTTCACAGACTGCTTTAACTGCTTGCCGGTAGCTGCGATAGGTGAGTGTTTGAAGCCTTTTTTTTTTAGAAGTTGCCAGGACCAACATTTTTTTTCAGATGTTGCCAGGCGCCCTTTCTGACGCATGAGACGTTATCTTGGTCACTCTCACTCCTATGACTTTTCAAACAAGAGAGACAATGACCAGAAGATATCTGAAGATATCTGCTTATCTTGAGCCTGATTTGTGGAATATCCACAATTTAAGTAGTATCTTTTGTTAAGAAAATATCTACTCAAGTTTGTTGAATGTTTTAGTATATTGCATATTTGTCTGAATATACTAAAGGCTACGTTTTAGTGCAATCTACATTATAGGTTATAAAAAGCCACGGCCACCTTATCTTGAATTTCAACACGTTACCTTGCAGGCCACCGTTAAAAATTCTACGAATACCTTTTCCGAAGTTTCTAAACACGCAATATTTTCTAGTAAGCCTTCTATTCAGCGAATAGAGTAAACTCAAAGAGACCAAAACAATAGCAAAGAGTATTCAGAAACTCGAAACTCGAATTCTCTTGTATCATAGACTAAATAACAACACTTCGAATCTTTGCAGGTCATCCACCCTCAAAAGCTTTTAGCCATCATATCTTTTAGCTATTATTTATTCTGTGGCCATAGCAACCTCAGATTATGACACGGGTAAGGTTAAACGTGATAAAACGTTATCCATTTTCGCCTTTATTGAATTTTGCGAAAAAGGTCACCGTTTTTTACCTTCGCTCGAGGCATTACGAAACAAAAATAACACTACTCTGTTATACGAAGAGAGTATGAAATTTTAAAAGTATATTATAGGATCAAAAATTGGTATTTATTGAAAGTGTCTGGGTGGTAGGTCGTACGGAATGTTACGTCTCACCCAGACGACCTTTTGAGTCCTAGACGTGCTTATAGAAAATGAGAACAAAAGTTGGTTTCAATTCTCGGATAGTTGGGGGTCTTTTGTTAATCTTAATTGAATGTATTTATTACTAGCTGGGCCAGCGGTTTTATTAGCGACTAAAAAGTACTCTATGCTATGTGCTATTCCAAACTTAACCTATCTCTGTGCCAAATATTATCCAAATGCTTTCAATCTCAATAAAAAATTCTGGCGTGATTTAGTAACAAACATCCAAACATCCATCCAAACTTTTGCGTTTATATAGTCTTTGCGGTTGTAAAACTTAAACTTAAACTAGTTTAACTAATCTTTTTTTTTTCGGCATGTTTAGTTTGAGGTTTGAGTTTAGTCCTGAAAGCTCTTTACGAACTTCCCGAGTATAGTGGCTTTTCTTTGACTACTTATCTCCTAACATCATGGCGCATTTTGTCGTAATTTACAGACACTTGTTAATCCTAGAGCCAGAATCGAGAACGTCTGATGATCTCACTTTGCACGTGGTATTATGCTAGACTAGCGACCCGCCATGGCTGCGCTCGGCACCCATAAACCTTCCGTGAAAAACTATCTGCCTAATCATGAAAACCGCATCAAAGTTCGTTGCGTGGTTTAAGAGTAAGTAAGCTGATATACAGACAGAGGGGTAGACAGACGCAAAAAGTTACTTTGTTTTATATACTACGTAGAGATGTACAGATGCTGTTATGTAGTCCTGCGCTAGGTATATGCTTCTCGCTTTCTATCTGCCTCAGTTCTATACTAATCACGTCTAAATTTTAATCTGCGATTCGATTATATCGTCAACTTGATATTAGTCGAATCGTGATCTTCTATAGACCGAGATCTCTCGGTCTCTTGAAGATCTTAGCTTCTGAAACTCATAAAACATGGAACGCTTACTGCGAATCTCGTTGAGTTGTAGCCTTAAAGCGTACCTAAGCGTCTTGTCTAAACGGATGAAGCGACTCCTCAAATGGAACGGAGAAAGCAGACGTAGGTAGTTTAACTAAACGCCATTTACCACTATAGAAAGCTGAGTTCTGAATTGAACATTAGAAATGTTCCCCCTTTCCGCCATCTACGCTTGAACCTGTCATATTTTCCTTAAAAGATCGTAAAAAAATATATCTTCCTTTCACAAAATAAGTCCGCATTTTAACCGTAATCTTCCAAAGAGCTTGGAATTGAGGTCATCTGTGTCCAGGCATATTAATGGCGGGCGTTTTTGCTAAATTTCGCTCAGTGAGCCCGGTTTGCGGGCTTGTCCGATGTCGATCTGATTATGCGCTCGACGGAGCATGCACTGGGTTTGACGATGCATCGCTCCTGTGAATGTGCAATTCTGCAAACGTGTCGTTTCGGAACAACTGGGGCGTTAGGATATATAATTAGGTTGTAGGTAGGCGGGCAACGTAATCAATCTATCTGTTGATGGATGAACGTCTCTCAAAGTATTCTGAAGAGGTCTCCGAGCGATCTTAAACTTAAAATACAGCATCTTTCTCATCATCTCAGCATCATCAGACTCTATTTACTTTATCATGGTGCGGGTGAAATCCGCATTTATTACATTTATTGCTTAACTAGGTACGCCCCGCGGTTTCACCAGTGATCCATCAGCAACAGTTCGATATTTCGGGATGAAAGGTACATGATAACTTGTATGCAAAATTTCGTTATGATCGGTAGAGTAGTTAAGGCGTGAAAGCTTGACAAACATCCAAACAAACAAACTGACTTTCGCATTTATAATATTAGTTAGAATTGATGATTCTGTATTTCAGTGTTGTAAATATAAAATATTTAGGGTGTTGTAGAAGTTTTAAATCATGATTTGTAAATCGCGACAACTTTCAAGGGTGAAAACGAACCATTTGTCTAATGTCACCCGCACCATCCTACAATGAAAATAGTATAGGGTATGTACTATGATACAGTTTGAGCAAAAGCTTTGTTAAAACAATCTTAAACCAATTCAAAGAAATAGCTCACAAAAAATAAACATTGATGAAAGTCTAAGCAGCTATTGATAGCTGCTTAAACTTTCTCTAAGTTGTTTTTTCAGAATAGTATTGGTACTATTCTGAAAAAAAAACAACTTACGATGTTTGACAACCTTCCCCAAGGCTCTTCGCTCCGACATGAAAGTATCCAGCACTAGATTCCTCGTAATCTCTCCGTAAACACGACGGTATCTTTGATGTAGATTTGTAGATACGAGACGAATATAAATAACGCTGTTTTTTTTTTCACGGTTACCACGAAGGTCGGATCTGCTATATTTAATACAGAAACGCGAAGTGATACGCAATGGACGTAATATTTATCCTGGTATTGGAAGCTTGTGAAAGGAATCTGGCGAGAATTAGGCCGTGTTTTCGGGCTGAGAAGGTAGCGGAGCGGGTATGAGAGCGGGCCCGTGAAATAATAAAGTCTATTTCAGTATCAAAATCTTCGTAAATCAGTTTTTAAATTAATGTCATGCAAAATATGCTATTTCAACGCTGCGCTGCGGATGGGACTACCTAACTTCAAAGTCAAAGTCAATATGTTTTTATTAAATTGGGTATCAAATATACACTTATGAACGTCAATGTTTTATAATAAACTCGACCGCCTTGTTCGGAAAAAGAGCCCCTACTCAGAAGACAGTCTGCTTAAACTAGACATAACCACGTAGACTAAAACAGTCAAATTTTTTATGAAACCACTGCTTCTCTCGTCCTCGCTGTCCGCTACGCTACGGTCGAAATCGTGGCCTAGAAGAGAAATCTGCTTAAATTAGATTTCAGAGGCTTGTGTTTCTAAAGTACCTTGGCTAGATTTGATACATATTCATTATTCATATTTCATATTGATCAACGACGTACGATATGAATATTGAGCGGGTTTCTCCATTTCACCAAACTTGAAAACTGATAACTGACAGAATCAGCTTGATTGGTTTGATTGCGATACACATGTTACTTTCAATTCGAACATAGTACTAAATTTTAATATTTTCTACTTCATCTCTGTAGAATAAAAATGGCTGATTTATTTAGAGATCTAAATTCAGTACTAATTGATAGAAAAGAAGAACTGTTTTTATCGGCAGTCTGTGTTCTTTATGTTACGATTCGGGTTAGAATTTTAAAAACTAAATAAAAAATGCCAGTGGAAAAAAATACTTTATTGACTCAACAAGTACTTCTTTCCGTCGCTGTATGAACGTTATATAGTAGTAAGTATGAAGTATAGACGTACTTACCTAAATGGAACGAAAGTGTTATCAAAATGAAAGTGAAATTCTTCTTCACTCGCACTGACTTCGTAAATCACGAAATTCTTCCCGACAATTAAGATTCTTGACTTCATTTTTCATACCTACTCACGTTACTCACACATAAGTAGGTACATCAATTCAATAGTACAGGTGCGTAGTATTGTGTAAAGACTACAATCAAATGTCTGTCCGTGTTTTTATACAGAAGTGCTCTGATATTGTCTTCTGTTCGATTCTTAGGTATTCCATTCGGGCTGTCGTTTTGGTTTCGTCTGCAATTTTGTAATTATACACCTGGCTTTTCATTAAACTCTTCTCAGCATTTCCGATGAGAATTTGGAGCAGTTTCTTCGAAAGACGTTTTGTTTTACATGCAATCGCATACCTATTGCGAAACTCGTATCTTGCCAACACCAGACATATAGGTTTTCCGTGTATTTACGGTGACCATTTCTTCAAGTACTTATCTTTACTCTAAATATTTAGAGCTCTATCACACTAGCGATTTGCGCGCGATTTTAAAGCGAGGCGATTTCTCGGCGTGATCGCAGTGAGTTCGCAACGAGCGCGCGGAGATGACGCAGCGGGCACAAAGCCATAGATTACTATATAGCTACAACTTTGCAGTATCTTGTAAACGGCTTACTCCCAACAACCACCACTGGTGGCAGTTTTGGGTGGCCTTGCAAACACGTCGCGCAATCGCCTTTGAAATCGCTTGAAAAACGCAAGTGTGATAGAGCTGTTAGTTGCTTATCCGTGTTAAAAGCTCTATGCTCAAAGCATAACAATTATTCTAAGCAGCTATAACTGTACTTTTACCGAATGTAGACTATCGAATTATGTCACGACACTGTATTCTGTTGGTGTCCGAACTTGGGCATACAATCAGCGAATTCTTTGTCTCCGAACGGAACTTCGATGCGTCAAACAGCAATCATCATTACAACAGAACTGTAAAACAAACCATTCAAACTGTATCCATGGCGACCGCCGCGCCGGTATGCTATTATGCAGTTACTGCATTGCAAATTATACTGTAACTAAATGGTCGTCGACCTCTCAATAGCTGCGTAGGAAAACGGACAAGTTAGTGTTGACTGGTCCTAGGGAAACGAGGCATATCTGGCGTTTTTAGGTTAACAGCCCCTTAACGCTAAACGCATTCAAAAAGCTCTGGGATGAGTTTCTAATTCAAGCGCTTTCAAGCAAAAATGTAGCGGGTAAAAAAATATTCTACGCGCTAAAATGCCTACTTTCTGAAGTAATAGGCTGGTAATACCGTTTTCGCTCCAATATCCATTGATCCCGGTTCTTTCATAAGCCCTCTTAAAATGTCGTGCTGTAATCCAGTTGGCACGCTCGCATTGGCCCGGTATTGCCACTGGGATGGGCCTGATGGCTAATTTGTCACGAAATTCGTCGAGAAACGATATATGAGAGAGTGGTAAATCGTTTTTGCTGCCTATTTTGTCAGCAATAGAATTCTAATAATAATTTAAAACATAAATTGTCTTTGGAGTAAGCTTGAGACATTTGAATACTTAAAAACGTATAAAACTTTTTGCGTCAGAGGTTAAAAACTAACTATACATGTTAAATTTATTGGAGTTTCTGCATTAGATTAGGTCACATCGCCAGGTTGTGCAATGTGCATAATTAAATCTTAACAATGTCTCGAAAACTTAAAAAAAACACATGAATCAAAAAAAGTGGTCGTTAATGTCCTTTTATAAAATATTACGTAATGCGGTGAAAGCAAGATGACATAACTACCACAAATGCACACTCATTTCACACAATACTGTACTTAACTCATAAGACGCTTCTCAGGGCATCAATAAAATAGAGCTATAAAGAGAGACCGAGTAACCTGAATAAAACTGCAGATTTACATGACGTGTAAATACATACTTGCTGATATTGTTAGCGTTGCATTTTATTACGATGACCAGTTTTAGACTGGCATTAAAATTGTAGAGTTTTTACTCTTGTGAAATTCGTTAATACTTTTAGTGTACGAATACATTACTTAAAATATTAAATAGCAGTACCGATTTTCCATTTTGGGATCTACAAGACCTGTAAGTTAACTGCTACCTTAAACAAGACCAAGAATACGATGCCAGTCCAAATTCTGACGTAACAAATTGCACTACGCTAAAAAGTCTAGTTACCAGATAATACCGTACAATTTCAACCATTTTCGCTCCACGTCTTCAAGGAAGCGAAATGCGGAAGAACTTCAACCTCGAGATGTTTATATTGCTGAGCCCTCTTCCTTCCGATGGATTAGCGGGCCGTAAGGAGAAATTTAATTTTACTGCGAAAATGAGCCGCCCTTAAGCACCTACTTCATACTTTGTTCGAAACGATAGCGCCTTGGAAGATGTTTTTAATGTGTAGGTAAATGTTTGCTATTTCTAAGATAATGGTATTGGTTTCCCGTTAAAAAGAAAACAGGTGAAACAATATCAGCGCGATTTTCTTTCTCTTTTCCTTGTTTGGCATTTCCCTATTTCCTGTTCTTTTTATAGATGTTTCGACTTCATTAGCTGCTATTGTTGTTGGCGTTGTGTGATCATACCTATACTTACAGCAAGCTTATAATTATAACATCAGTTCCAAAATAGAAACCATTACACGATTACCAAAGTCCTTGTACTTATTTGCCGATATGTCCAGCCATATCGGCCATAATGATAACATCGCGTTGTCCACTCAAACAATAAAGCTAATTCGCAAACTCACCTAGCCAACAGCAAAACCAATATCATTAAAAAGCCAACGCATAGTGACGCAAGAGTGTCCAATCTAGGTAATGGCGAACGCATAAATGTACTGGAGATTGACACGGGGTGTGTTGACGACCCTCGTGGAGTCAACGTCAAGGCCAGCTTGTTACTAGACTTGTCACTTTGTGTAAAGACTGAACATCATGTAGTGGACGAATCGGTTTGTACTGAAGTTGAAAGAAAAACGATTGTTTTAAAGTTGAAGATACGACATTGACTCGAAATGAGTCGCGTTTTCAAGAATGTGTGCTTGATTGACATTGGAGTCCTGATCAAGGGGTATGTTGTTTTGTTTTCGACGCTGCGCGACCACGGACCTTATTGCGCGGCGATACGATTAGCGGTCGCGCAGTATCGACAACAAAACGTAACCACCATGGCATTAGGGTCATGGTACGCCCCCTGTACTTTTGTGTCACCAATATTAGATTTGGTGAGATAAGAAGTAGTGTGATGAATTCTATACCTATGAAAAGGGCTGGCAAGTGTCAGCGCAATATTCTTAACGTCAAAAAAGTTAAAATTCCGTTGTCATTTGAACGTTTTGAGAATCTGCAGGCATAAAGGGTTTGACTCCTTTGCTTTGATGCCAAAGTAGTGTCAATGTTAAAAACACTAATGTTAGTCCAGCAAGTAAGGATGGTAATTCAGTTTCCTGGAAGTGTAAAGTAAGCAGAAGATGCCACGATATTATCTGGTGATGTAAATTATTGTAAATCATGCATTTTGTAAAGGAAGCGACGGCTTAAAACTTCCTGTCGTAAACAAACTACACAAAATAAATTCTTTAAATATGCTAATAAGTTCCTTCGTTAAAACAATTTCGAGAGACTGCGTGCTATTATTTTGTTTTACCTGTTATTTTGCAGCCTATTCTATGCATTAGTCATCTACGTATTTGCCTTAGTCATCAATCATTTCATAGTATAGAGATGGATGTGTTAATTTGAGTTGTGTATGATTCAAGATCACAGTTAGCACATTTGGGACTGAATGTCGTCCGGCGAAGTGTGGGTGTATTACACCTCTGCCAGCCCCCTCTAGATATCTTATGTTATGACTTAAGATTTTTCATTCATTTGGGTTTAAAAGTGTCATATAAACCGTAAGTCAATCATCAGTAAATGTCATTCTTAGAAAGCTAATTTATGGTCATGCAGACTAGAAGTCTTCTTGTTCAACTGACTGGTGACTGCTACTTACCGATGTATGCTCTTTTGGCCTAAATCAGTGTGATTCAAGAGGTATGCAAATGCGCACATTACAGCGATTCAGTATCGACCGCAATTGCCTTCAAACTAGCACTGGCAGCCCAACCCGACCAAATCAAACTATCTGCCAATAGAAAGTCTGCAGTCTGCGGGGACTCGGTAAGTGTCAAAATGATGCCGATGACAGTTCCCAGTCAGTCAGACAATAATGCCGAGGAACACTAGCAGCGAGTTTACATCATCCAAAGCCGCAAACTCCTTGGTAACTGCGCACAATGTAACTTGACCGCGGGGCTCGCTATAGCGTTACATTAGCGTCAATTGTCTTCAGCTCTGTAACTTTGGTTCAAGGCTGCACGAGGTCTCCACTCTAATTCCGAAACACGTGAATTGAGCACGTGACGAGCAATAGGTGTTTTTTCAAGACGCGGTGCGATGCTGGTTTTATGAAGCGTGTAAATTTTCTCGTTGATGTAAAATAATCGTAAAAATTTGAAGTACTTGCCATTGTTAAATGAGCAAGTATGTTTACAAATAAAGGCTTATTCATCAAGTCAAATATTTCGATTAGATATGGCTTGAAATGTCCTCGTTCGTTTCCTAGGATCTAATTTTGTTGAAATTTAAGTTACACTACCAATACGAAACGTTATCCCGCATCAACTTTGAACTCAATCACTCCAAATGGTCTCGCTATCTGGTTGAAATTTATTGTTATTAATAGTCTGAAAGGAAACCTGTCTTATATCTCAAGAAAATGATTGGCGATAATCTGTAGTAAAAGCTTTCCTGAGTGTTTTCTATTTCTTTCATAAACAACGGTTTTCTAGAAATCTATCATTTCTAACAATGATAACATAACTGAAAACAACAACGTTACCTTTGCCAAAGATAAACACAGGTCTCGCCTGTAGCAGTCAGAAGTTTAGCTGTTCGGTATTGTTTACCACAAACTTTGTTAAAGTAAACAACGTTGGTATTTTTCGTTTGAAGTTCGACCCGAATCTGACGAAGTCGTGTTTTCATTGGTCCAACGAGCATTTTGTTCGAAGTCTTCTAGCCCATTGAGTGCGATTCAGGATTAGTCTTGAAATCTGCTAAAGACACTGGCTGCAACTGTGTGGCATTGCCCTCACTAAACTCGCTTTATGGCCGGTCTCGTCTTTGGTAGAGAGCTCGGAGAAAACCGAAGGTTTCAATCAGCGCATCACCAGCGATTGCCTGAGACAATGGTCTAGGACTAATGCCAGCACCCTCCCGTCTTCTACCACACATCGCATGCTGTTCTTACTAAAATTAGTTATCAAAACTCCCAAGTCTCACCACTCATTTAATTAGTAGGCCTATTTCAATCTGATTTTTCTACAGTCCAAACATACCAAAGCAAACGAGGTCAAATTCGAAGCCATAAAAAGGCCAAGTTCCACCTAACAAAGGACAAATGAAAAACATATTTTTGTTACGGAGAAATTTAATCAAATTTCTCATTTCATTGGTTTCGTTGAGCGGGCTCTACATTTTCACGTATAACGAACGAAATTGGAGCCGCCATGTTATTTAACTTCAAAACTGACGAAGACAATAGAAACGAAAAGAAACACGTTTGTTTTTTCGATCTTGGTATTTGTCTGGAAAGCCTTTCAGTGTAAAAAATAATTAATAGAAGTAGATTCACAATTTCTATAGATCCCTTTTTTTTAGAATTTCGTGAACCATTGTAGGAAATTAATTGAGGCCATTAGTTTAAGGCTCCTGACTAATTAGTTTTGCTGTATATGGATTTCCTAGACTCTAGATCCAATCGATCTGTCTTAGTCAAGGGTTAAATCGAAGTTACTGCGTACGCAGCTGATATGCTAATTTTAGTATCAAACACTACGTGTCAAAGTGACCTTTCAGGCTTTTATCATAAGCAATCTTGTCAAAGATGACAAAAACAAGAGTGTCTTGTCTTAACCTTGTTTTGCCAGCTTGTCCTTATCTCTCAGAAGACTTATTAATTGAGGTGTCCTTCACTTTTAGCCTTTGCTTACTTTTGCTTACCTACTTAGAATCGAAATAGATATAAAATGAAAATATAGATATTTACTACCAATGCTTCGTGATCATTATCTTAGGTCAACTGCACTTACGTGGACGAAGCGTCTCGATCGGTGATGTTATGCTCCTTCACAATAGATAATTTATTATTTTCTTCCTCAGTCCTTACTAATTGTATTTTTTCAAAATCAAAGCAAAATGTTTCATTGTCATTCCATTAAAAAAATCTGCGCTCACCTGTTTACCAATCTCGCAATACTTACGTCCAGCTAATCGTTCAGCCTATTGTGTTTGATCGGTGGAGTGTGAATTGTCCATTGTGGCAGAAAATAATGAAACCAATCTGAAGCCTGCTCGGTTTCATTGGTTAACTAGGCTTAGGTAGTGTTTGACAATCATCAACAATATGCTTATTTACGATCAGATCTATTAGGTTAGGTCAAGGTGTAAACTTATGAATTGCCGTTCATAGTTTTTTTCCCTTGGAAAAACATTTTGATCAACGTTTAAAATTTATGAATCAAGAGCGTTTATCGGTCGTTATGCTCTGTCGCTCACACCCTTTCATTTTTTGTTATTAAAATTGAATTGTGTGAGCGAGAAAGCAATAACGACCGATAAAAGCTCTTAAGTATTTGTATTACATTTACGATAAACCAATCTATGTATAACATTTTGCAGACAAGTAAGTCATTCCGCTACAATTTTTAAGTTAGAAAATAAGAAAAATGTGCCAAAGGCCTGTCGAAATCGAAATCTGTCGAATCTGTAAGAGATGGCGTCGCGAAGCTTGGTGATACCTACTAGTAAATAAATAAATCTGTTGTACCTGATATTTCACACGAACCCTACTCAAATCTTTTGTAAACATATTTTCAATTCGATATTGGCACACTGTTCTGTCACCTCATTAGTTTCCATTTCCAATATCTATCTACTCCTGGCCTGGCCCTGAATTTCTTCGGAATACAAGTATAAAATTATATTTAGGAAGACGAAATTACTTTCTCTCAAACCTAAATGGCGGAGAGCAAGTCGCCTTTTGCATTGAAATTGCTTTCATTAAGTAGGTACTAGTCCTTTGAAGAATAATATTCTTGAATTTGTCTTTATTGAACGCTTTTCGAATAATCTTAAGTTCAAAAATGAGTTATTTTATTTTTTAATGAGTTACGTTTGCCTATTCTCAGTATTGATTATCAGGTTCATTTAGGGACATTCCGTATCCTAACTTAATTTCTAACGATCTTGACAGTCTAGCTAGGTACTTTGATAAATTATATGTCCAGATGGACAAAAAAACATTGCACGGGCCTATAAAAAATGACAGCCAACCATTAGGTTCTAACTAAATGAACAAAATATTTTACGCAAACCTAGTAAAAGACGTATATGTCACCGCATACTAATAAAAAGGTGTACTTGTCACTTTTCGTTTAAAACAGTACAGAACTCTTTAGACATGTATAAGTACTCATAGGCTAGGTATCTCAAAGGTAATTTTTACTGAGTGAAGTTTTTACTACAATTCCTAGTTATATTTCCCTCTTTATTTTCTAGTTCCTTGTGTATAGATATGGTATTGTGTAGTAGTAATGGTACATTTGTCGAAAGCAAAATATCCAGCTCTTATCAAGCATCCTGAAGCATGTCATTAAATTCTTGCTCTCTACGTTTATCGTGCGTTTAAACTTTTACGATAACCGTTTTCGGAAGGCACTCTGCTTCAGAATGATAGTCTTACGCGTTTTGGGCCGTTCTACCGTCATCCGGTTCTACCATTCCCCCGGTACAGTTGGATAAGTCTTAATTGTACTACTAAAATTTAACATGGACTTGTTTTTCGGAAGTTACTTGTACGAAACTCTTAATGCTTGTTAGTAACATCAACTTTCTTTGAACTTGTTTTTTTATCTGGAAGTCTTACGACCTATTCTACTCCAGATAGACAACTCCCACTATTGTTGAGTCACCCATTATTGTTAACCAGTATTGTATTTAATAACAAATGCCAGAATAGAACCGTAGTTTACGTAAATCTAAGACGGAACCATTGTTTTGTTCAACAATCGACCAGAGCAACAATTCTGTTGAACTTTCGTATATAGGTAGGTACATGGATTGTGCTAATTTTGTAACGGGAAATTCTACGCTTTGAACTTTACAATTATGCGCTGTGAAATTGTCACGAGATGTCTTGGTACTGTTATTATACTTCCGTGGAGCGTGATATTCCTTCACGCAAAACTAATTCAGCCGTGGTACGCTCTCAATTCACAATTTACACATGTATTAGCAGTTAGCGCGTATTAGATATTTTGCAAATAAATAACAGGGCACTAACATTGATTTAGTCCAATGAACGATTACGTAATATTTCAGCACAAAATTTTGGTGTCTTATTTAAAAAAAAAAATGGATGCTAAGTAACTGAAGCTGCAGTTTGTCAAAATTTTTGTTACCTATCCTTTTATCTTCATGTACATTAAGAAAATGGAACAACCGAATGTGATTTTCTTAACTTTTTTTGCTTTGTTTAAGAAAATTTCAATGGAGCAATCTTCCAAAAGCACCTGACCTTTGAAATACACAAGGTTGTTCTAGCGTTTCAAGTCACGAGCTAATTCAAGAGTCTGTCTAGACCGATTTGATAGCTGAACGTGTTGTTTGGGAGGTGACAAGACATCAAGAGACTAGTAGTAGTTGTAGTTGAAGACATAATCCGATAAATCAATAAGCATATTAGTCCTCATGTTGGCTCTGTTTATAATGTCACTTATATTCTAAGAAAGGCAAGTGACGAGAAATCCACTCGAGTAGATTAACTGTTTTTGCTTATATGTAGCGTCATGAGATGACATAAATTATTAGTTGAAATTCGCCAACTTCCCTAAAGATCTTAAGTTTCGCGAAGTCTGTTTGAAACGAGGCGCGTCATTATGCACAGTTCTGCGTGTCAAGGCAACCAGCCCTATATTCGCAGGCACGGAGTCGACTGCTATTGTGGCAGAGGCGCTATTATATTCACAAACGGAACCAACATGCAGGTGTATTTGAAACTAGGTCGTATGCACCCCACATTTAGGGTGGCGGACCCACCTCACTTGTCAGTCTTGACACGAGGACTCTTTATGCAACTGCGAAACGAGTATACCTACGTGTCTGGTGTACATACGTAACAGACTTACGTAATCCGAAGAAGAGTTCTCGTCTACGAAAGGTTGATGCTCTTGGTTCTGATTTGATATTATGAGCCCATAAATGTTGCTTTGTCGGGTAAACATTGTCGAAGAGACGAGCAAAGTTTGAGATTGAATTCTGGCTCAAAGCTAATACCTTTTAATTATTTACCTTTCATATTATTTACGTCACCGGGCGATCAAATCTTTATTGCGAAAACAGCTCCAGAGCAAAAACAAAGTCCTCCCGGACTCCGGCGTGACGTCAAAGGATGTTTGGTAACCTGAGGCTATTTTCACCGGCTTGCTTCGCTAATTGGCTGGCTTGATGACGCGCCGTCAGTCCATGATTGTGGGATGCTTGACAGTGAGTGTAGAAGTGAGAAGTAACATTGTGGACACGTGAACGCCCTTGAGCCGCTCCTATGGCTAAAAATGGAACAAGACCATAAGGAAAACTGTGAAGCTTTGTGATGTTATGCTTTGACGTTTCGCAAACAATTAGAGCTTTTGTTACAAAAATTATTGTCACAGAGGGGTTTGCTTAATTACTTTTTTACACGGCAACGTGACGGCAACCCAAAGTTCAGTGTTTCTGTTTATATTTTTTTCACTATTCTGCCATCATATTCTATAAGCTTGTTAACCTATTTAGACATGCTTACGATTTATCTAGCAGCTTGCTTTAGTTATTTTTGTTTAAACCCTTATTGCAGTTTCTAGTACTATTTTAAGTCCTTCAGGCCCAGAAAGTTGAGTTTGCCAGTTACTTTGTATTAGGCCAAATATTGTACCTTTGTAATACATCTCGCGACCTTTTTTAACATATCTGCTCGCCATCTCACTCGAGGCAATATCCGAGACGTCAGAAATGAACCAAAAATATTTTGGTGAGGGAACAAAAGGAAACATCCCAGCACTAAATAAAGGCCAATAAAAAAGCTAAAAATTAGACGGTACAAAAAGAGCGAAAGCTCGTACAACATTTTGACACACAAAGCCTTCATAAGGACATTAAAAGAATTAATATTTCATGCGTACACGAGCAATTTGGCGAGGTACAGCTGCGCGATAAAGTGCTCCACTAAATAATTCATTGCGAAGGCTCCACGCAATTTTCGAAGGCAATTTTTTGAAATTAGAGTTCCCTGGGTAGTTTCTAACTATAGACTTACAGAAGTGACTTTATTTTTGCAATGTGTTAGCGCTAATGGCATCGCTCTACTTGCTGGTCGGAATAGATTATTGATGTTAAGAAACTGACAGTCCGGTCAATATTTGGAAGAGTGCCCGTGAGCGAGAGTGACACTTACAAATTAAACGCTACCGTATTTTGGATGGCGGTTTGTTTGCCCTAAAACAATTATCGTTAAGCCATGTTACACTTTCGGCCTAGTTTTTGGGTTGGCAGCTCCTGTCTATACAAACTTATTTAAATAACTTATCTGTATACAAAACCCTAGTTTTTGTACTATAACTTTATGATACTTTTTGTACTTGTTTTTGGGGGTATTGCTATTCCAAAACGCAGGTTAATTCCTAGTTTGAATAAATAATGCTTATCAACACTGACTCAAACATTTAAGCGATCTTTGTTAATTAATTGATATGTGACGTTTGTTGCCACCAGTAAAAAGTCATTTCATTTCCGTTTTATTTGTTGCGGACGGAGTAGAACTTCTCGCAAGCAATGTACGTTGTTTTAATTAATTCTAAACTTCGTTTGTTGAAACATGACAGATCCCTCATGTTGTGAACGTTTTCAAAGGCACCTTTCCTCTTTAAGGGGTTAAGATGCGCCAATGACATTTGGCATTCGGCGCTCAGCTGGTTTTAGCGCCTCTAGTGATCAACGCTCGAAGCTTTTGAACATTGAGCTAGCATTTCTCAAAGACAAACAAATTCAGACGAAACACCGTGAAAAAAATATTTTTGCCTAAAAATGAAAGCCCTCTGTGATGTTATGCTTTATTGTAATGTTTTTTTACTAAATTATTTGAAGCCAACGGCGTTTTAAAGTTGAGCCTTATAAGCAGCATGAGCGCGGTAGTTTGTTTATAAGTATAGGTAGATTAAGTATGTACTCACAAATATCCCGCTAAAGGTTTTGATTCCCTTTGGTCGTGCGTGTAAAATCTAAAAAAAACAATTGTAGACCACGGACTCTCTGAAGTGTGAGATATTATCTTGGTCCCTCTCACTTTTATGATTTTTCAAACGAGAGAGACATTGACCAAAAAATATCTCGTGCGTAGGAATAGGGGAAATAATATAATATCGTAAGAATGGCCCTGGAGGGCTATTCTTGACGCGTGAGATGTTTCTTGGTCACTCTCACTATGATTTTTAAAACGAGAGAGACATTGATCAGAAAATATATTTCGTAAGAATAGGGCTCCTGATGGGCATCCTAAGAACTCCGGTACCAGGGATAAATTACTCAATCTATCCTAAACCAATGCTTACAACATTTCAAAAATCTCATAACAAAAAACATATTTACTAGGACTAGCAGAGCTGTTCAATCGACGGCCCGCTTAAAAAATGTATTCTACGAGTTGGTAGTACTAATCTGTTTTACATAATCAGCAGGTAGTATAAAAATGACTAAAATGATTCAAAACATAGTGGACCTAGAACTTACAACCTCATTATTATCTCGATAGTTTCTTGCCTGATTTTGCTGATAATTATGTTCCTACTCGAAGTTAAAAACGCGTTTGTGTTTAATATCTTTTTCATCACTCTCACTCGTAAAAAGGACTTTATTACATCAGTTTTAGATCATAATCCGAGCTATTAAGCACGTGTGCTGTTACTTTACCATTATCGCACTAGTAACTAAACTAGACTTTTTTTTAAATAAATCAACAAGAGTTTTTTTTTACTTTTCTTAAATTCTTGATTTAAAGTATCATAACTACGTAATAACAGTAAATAAACATTATTTTTTTTATCAAAATATTGACAATTAATTAGGTATGATAATTTAAACAAAGTACTCGCTTTATTATTATGCCTAGTAAAATTTTGATAAGTGGAAAAGCAGCAAAATGCGCATACATTTTCAGAAAAATGTATTGACTAATGCAAGTCTGTGTTTTTTCCCCTCGCATGTGTGATGAAAAACGTCACATGAAACGCGTGTGCGTTAATAATTTACACTATTGGCTCAATTTGGCTCCATTAGTGTGCTCGCATACGGCTCGCGCTATAATACCGCCTCGAGTGTAATGATCTTAGCACAAAAGTGTCATAATTTACGATATAAAAAACTACACTTTGACTTAATTTTGTTTACTTAATTTTTTTAGTAAACTGATTTTCAATAAAAGTCAAGTTAGAAGATGTTTTAAGTGATCATTGTAACAAAATTAAAGCGACTTCCAAACCACAAATAAGCACTAATATTAATTAATATAATTATTATAAGCGCTACCCATCTATTTGAAGTCGGTGCCAGCCAAGTCTTATAGGTAGAAGAAGAAGGATACTACTTACAAGTATCTACCTAATTACTACATATACATAATATCTATATACTACCTACTTGGCTTGGCTGGTTCCGAGTAGTAGGTAATTCCTACTAAACATTCAGACTGAAATATTTGGCATAGTACGAGTAACTCCTTGTACTTCTACCTATTACCAACAAGTATATAACCTACTTACTACACAAATTGTAACTATCTACTCCATATTAGACTTGGCTACCTATTAGATTTAGCTTGGAGGCAGAGTTAACGGCTTACCTACCCGCTACCCTTGCCATAGACACCTGTCTGAGCGTGACGTTTTAATCGGACAGTGCCAGCCAAACCCAGTATAAAGACAATTGCCAATGCCAACTAGATAACTGTTGCCCGTACCATGGTCTGGCAATATAATGATGGTAGAGAGAAGGGTGCAGGTTCGAAGTGGGACCTGTGAATGACAAATACAAGAAACTAACGGAACGAGCTTTTTTTTATCTACGCGTACGAAATCGTGAGCAACAGCTAGTAGTTAATATAGTAAAAAAATCCTCTCTAGCTGGACTAAAGGGGTCTTAGATTGGATATTGAAAAACCTTTTGTAGCTGAAATACATGTATAGTGCTTAGATTTTAGCAAACACCAAAAAAATAATCAAAATAAACCGAGAATCAAAAAATATCAATAAATCAAATGCTTTGAAGG
The DNA here is from genome assembly GCA_911728515.1 of Peribatodes rhomboidaria. Lineage (NCBI taxonomy): Eukaryota > Metazoa > Arthropoda > Insecta > Lepidoptera > Geometridae > Peribatodes > Peribatodes rhomboidaria. The sequence goes on along the minus strand of OU452187.1, from coordinate 13,189,064 downwards.
CAGTAATCGCTCAGATTAACACATCCTTAATCTAACACATGAAAATCAAATGTTGGTTTTATAGATGAAACATAAATTCGAGCGAAGCTTGCAGTTGGGAGTTTCCAAGCAAAGAGATTAACATTGAATGAAAACTCAAAATAAGCACTGTAAGAAGAGTTTATTTGAAAATTGAACTAGCTACCAAGAAAAAAATACGAGCACGTGCTCCACGAGCTGCACGAAATTTAAAATAAAAGACTGTACCTTACCTTACCTTACCTTTTTATTAGTTATGAGAGAGTATAATATTAGACAGTATTTTTAGAAGAGGATTCGCTTCTAGGATAAAGCAGTGTTTTTGTCTTGGGCGGCTTGAACCCCTCGCTGCCCTCAGGACTCATCTTCCCTTGCTGCGATCGGGAGTTAACTCTAGATTCCCTCGTTACGCTCAAGGTACAATAAGCCGCCCGCGACGTAAGGCACTGCTTTGTGCCCTCGGTACATAATTTACTATTGTTACTCTTTATTCACAAAAAGGTGAATTTAGAAGCAAGACCTGTTTGCTTTTCTCCAATCAAGTCTATCGATTGTTTGGCGCAACCAAATCCATTGTGTCTTGATATTTCCTTAAATTTTACGAAGAAGAAGCTAATGTTATAATACGCCAATAACTTTTGTCTTTCTGTTCTTGTTCTGCTTCTTCTTCGACGATGAGATTCGGCAATGAAGACTGATATTGTTGTTCCTAAAAACAATATTAAATAATAATTAATTTGCAACCATACTAAGTCCCAACGCTCGTATCAATAATTTATTTATGTACATTGTGTACACAAAAAAAAAATGATTACCAGTTTATTCGAAGGTGAAAAAGTCCCTGTTCCTCGGATGCTCTGATAACCTTCGGATGATTTTGAACTAGGCATCTGTAGATAAAAATATAGGATAAGTTTTTAGTACTGAAACGGAAGTTCTTCACTCGCGCTTCGCGCTCGCTAAGTGAATGTCACGCATGCCCATAGCAGTTCAGCGCCACTCTGATTATAAGTAGTGGCTCTATGAGCAACGTCTCACAAATTACATATCTCCGCTATTTTAAATAAAACCTAAATTTACAAAATTTCACAAATATCGGTTGAGAAATGCGATCTGTAGAGGAAAACAATCGGACATCCGTGCAATCAGACGCTGGACGCCGGACATACGATAACTTTAGCAATAGCATTTCCACTTGGCATAGCTCTGACTATTCACTATGCTTGTCACCCTAATAATATAAGATGTTAAATGTCTTTTAACTCACCTTAGTTCAGTACTCGCATTTTTTGTTGGCTGAACGCTTGTGTTTAAACTTTGATAATTTCGTTGATCTCTGTTTCTGAAAAAATGAAATAGAGCAATTTAAAGATATTAATTACACAATATTCATATTACTCAAAGCGTCTCGTTTGTCTCTTTCCATGATACCATAAAATATAAAACAATTACCAATTTATAATCCCAGTTTAAAATATATTACTATTCTAGTCTTCATGCAGTAGAGACTAGATTAAAATAACTATTAAGACTAGATGCAGGTTGGTATCAGTTACCAAAGAAATTGTTGTATTTAATAAATATAAATAAATAACAATACATACAATAGTGACTCTGTGAGCTGGAGATCTCGTGACCGATGTCTGTCCGATTTGAAATTGTCACATGTATTTTATACCCAAATAAATTATTTGTATTTGTATTTGTCCTCCTCTACAGGTCACACTCCTCAACCGATTCTCGTGAAATTTTGTGAGCAGGTTTGACAATTATATAAATTTTTGTTTTGACTCGGATCAAAAAGTTTTTTGGAAATTTTCCAATTATGCAGATATATCCTTTTTTAAATCACATCTCTGCCATATTGAAAAATTTCCAATAACCGCCTAGACAAGAAAATTCTTTTTAAATATCGGACTTACTCACAAAGTTTCAAGAGAATAGGTTAAGAAATGCGACCTGTAGATTAAGACAGGTCTGGGCAAAGATCCGGACAGAAATCCAGACGGAATTCGGAAATACGAAAGCATTTTCGTCGAATCTGAAGCATAGACGCTTCGCTCGCTAACGATCTCTCGCTCGGTTATTGTTGTAAGAAAATGTAATAACTTTTCTTTCGAATTCAATGGCCATAACTCGGAACACTACTTTCTGAATGCAAATGCTTGAATTTTTGTATTAAATACTATTTTTTACAAAAAAATACTTTATTCAAAGTGACTGATCAGAGTAAGCATATTCTTTCAAATAAAAAATAAATGACGAAGTTATGCTGCAACAAACATTTAGTAAAATTTATACAATGTAATAATTGAGTGCGTCCTAACTGGTGGGAGGCTTCGGCCGTGGCTAGTTACCACCCACCGGACCAAGCCATGCCGTGAAATGACCTAGTCGTGTTTCGGGATGTAGTCCGGTGTAACCGTTCTGAAGACGGGTCTGAGCAGTAGCGCGCTTGTAGCTCCTCACTCAACTGCCGTCTTTGTACTTCTTCACACTACAAAACTTCAATGCTAGAGTGAATAAGTACCCTATAGGTCGTCGTGCTCCATCTTAGACCACAACGTCGCTTAACATCAGGCGAGTTGGTGGTCAAACGCCGACCTATTTTACATTAAAAAAAAAAAAAAAAAAAAATTTTTGAAGTCGGTTAACAAACCAGGATAAGTTAGAAACATATGCTCACTACACTGCTAAAAATAATAATGTATTGCGGACCGTGGTTGGTCAGCTATAACATAAAAATGTGATTGTTTCTAGTTTAGGTAGGTTAGTTTAGGAAATGTGCTATACCAAAAACAAAAAATAGTATTATATTAGTCATTTACACCGTTCGCACGCAACGACCGCTTTCTGATATTGACATCGTAAGTACACATAATAATTATCATTATTTTATTTTTATTTATTTTATTTTATTTTATTTTATTTTATTTACATTATTCCCGATTGTTCAAGAAGGATTATTTATTATTATTAACTATAGAATACTCCCCATTTCTATGTTATTAACTAGGTGTTGGGGCATCAGCAAGTATGCCACAGCTTCAATTTGAAATGGCTTAGGTATATTGACCTTAGTATAATTTTTGTGAATAATTGAATCAAATGAAATCACGAGAAAAAAAACAGCTGTTTCATACAAAAAGCTCATCGATCGTCGACAAAATGTAAGCAGATGCATTTTTCCCCGATTTAATTTACAAATAAAAAAGTTTAAAAAGTAATCGTTGTTTATAATGAAGAGTACAATGACCCCCGTTTGGCTTAGTACACCCTATACCGATAACCCTGTGCAATGTACTAATATGACACATTTAGGTACATTTGTACATAACAAGAAAAAAAACACAGTTCTGACAAGTCTTGCACTTGGATAATTATCATGAGCAACATGTACAATGGGGCCCGTGCCGTGGCGTGATGATTGTAGTACAGCACGACGCTGCGCGACCGCGGCTCGTATCACAGCAAAATAAGGTTCACGGTCGCACAGCGTCGGCGGGTAAATCCAACAATCATCGCAATAAGGTGTAATGGACGGTGAAGCCCTGAGAGTTAACATAGGTCGGAGGACACGTCTGTAGTTTTCTATTAAGTATTTTTATCAGGAAAACAAACGTCAGACCGAATCATATGCCACTAAAAACTCAGACACTAGGGTTAGTCACTTCAGTCTACACAATAAGAACAAACGGGTAAAAATATTTATGTGGTAATTAAATATTAATAGGTAGGTAGGTACTTACCACTTAGCTACCTAGTTGGAGTCCAATTTTTTTGTTACGCCTAGCTGCCTTGGTGACATCTCCCATTTTCATCGGATCAACCTTCTGTACCCTCTACTCACAACGCGATCAATTATTGTCCAAATATTTTCACTAGTAGTAAAGTCACTAAAAACTTATCAAATGTCTTGAAAAACTACTTTTTTTGATTGGCTCTGGATAATTAAGCACTGTTTAATTGATGATTTACGTACAAATAGAAAAAAAATGCGAAAATATTTTTCGGCAAGGCGAGTACGTCCTTCCTTCGTGAGGCGCTGGCGCCGACTGGCCCGTCCCCCGCAAAGGAGCTCGCGGGTGTCAGTGGTCACGTGATCTGACGAAATACTTCAAAATAACACAAAATATTACTAAACTAACTCTAGTTTTTAAACTAACTCTAGAACTAATTTTAGCTCTAAAAATATGGTAAAAGAACGATCAATCATATTTTTAATTTCCTATCCGAAGGTGTAAAAATATATAGTAACGTAATCTCCGTAAGCACGGTATTGCACGCCATGAGAACGAAAACAACGTTCATTTAATATTTTTTTACTCGCAATCTAGTAAGTAATATAATATTTTAATTAGACTAATTAATAGGTAACAGAATGATCTTATTGGTGATATTTTTTTCATATCGGTAGGGTCCGTAGCTTCTTCACTATTACGAGTTGAATAGACGCATTTGGCGAATATTCAAGGCAGTACACTCGGGTCGACGTGTAGAGCAATATAATATGTTGGCACGTTTGTGGGACTGTAGTATTGTAAACATTTGTTTAGCTTCCGTCCGCACAAGGTCATTGAACTGCTGTTTTTTGTTTGTTCCTCTCAGTTATCAATATGTATACAAATATAAATTCGTATCATGTACTTAATTACGCTACCTTGATACACATCATGTATCAACAACCCACATCTACGAGCTTCTTTGTATTGATAATTAGGAATGTAAGACGGCTAAAGACACGTATCAATTAATTCGATCACGTGCCCATTACTTATCGGCTATCGCATTCTGGTTTCAATTGCTTACTAGATTTCTTATTTTAATTTCGAGCAAAATAATTTGAACTTCTAACTTATTTTTGCGTAACTGTTTTCTGTTTTGAGGAAGGAATCGTACATAAATATTGTACTATTAGACTTTGAATGGTTTCCTTACCCTACATGTAAAAACAAAACAACGATTTTAGTAAAAAATATTCCAAAATGTGACGTTACCAAATGTTTGTAATAACCTATGGTCCGAATAACATTTTAATGAATTAAATTAAATCTGAACTTTATTATCATAATTTTATTGCCATTGTCGTTGTCAAGCAATAAGCATAAAATAGAAGACAATAATAATAATAATAATAAGAGATAATAATAATAAGAGGACATACTACGAAAAGTCCTAAGTTTTTCTGTTCTGAAAACCAGTGCTAATATTGGCCAGGTCAGATCTTCTCAAAAAAGTCTCAGAAGTCTCAATCTCACATAATCTTGATATAGAAATGTTCCAATCAGTCACCAAAATTTCTGTTCGTATAAATATGGAGTATGTAATACAGCTTGTCGCATTGCGGGGTGACGATCATGCGGTACACCACCTTGGAATCTCACTTTACCATCGGCTATTGAATATCTTCAGTATTACAAACACATCAACAGTTCGCCGCTAGTCGCTACCAGATGAATGAGATTTATTTTACTAAATTGGCCAGGACTTGCTTCGCAAAATTACCCAGTTTAAAGTAACAATTTTAGACTGCGTACATCTTAAACAGGAAATAGAAAAAGAAACAAGAAAAAACGGTAAATTATTCTTTAAAAAAATCGTAGAGCAATTACGGCTATTTTCTATTAGCACTTATAAATAAGTACCTACTACCTAGCCTGTTTACTTTTGCCGTCCCAGCGGTGTTACAACCCAGTTCTTGTTCATACACTAATTTAAAATTCTAGTTGAATTTATTCAAGGGCTATATTTTGGTCCCTGCTCCGTAGTCCCCAGGCGCTACCTTGCCGAGTACCCTCGCATTGAGTTGTATCACGGGATGGGGTGGGGTGGGAACTGGCAACCCACGGGGCTGCCTATCGGACGTTTCCTCATTTCTGATCTGAATACGGGTAAACTATGTATGAACACTATGCGTTGACATCTGGTTGATTTTCCTCAAGCATTCGCACATCGTTGAGACCTTATCAGCATACCAATCCGATTAAAAACCCAAATTTTGCTAAACCGTTGTCTAAAATCTGTTGAAAATGTCAAATATCCTCTTCATGTTTGTAGCTCTCCGAGTGAGAGAGCTACTCTTCATACGTTACAGCCGTGTACATCGTATATTTCAAATGACGTAACAAATGAAAACTGGATTATTTGGCGTTCAGCTTCGTAACCAATGACGTCACAGTGTTTGGAAATCGGAATGCTCCACAATTCCCAAAGTCGATCCCAAAAATAGACTGTTACACACTCAATGGGCCGAAAAGCGGGCAATGTGTACAAGGCTCGGCCGTGAGACTGAAGGGAAACATATTGCTGGATTGTTGCAAGTGGCAAATACCACGATCTCTATTTGATGGTACAAAAAGTTCAGGAACAGAAATGAAACAATACCGAAAGCGTATGAAGTTTTATTATTCTCTGATTTTGATTTTAAAGAGATTGTAATTGGTTTTAGCAATGACACACTTGCCAGATAATCTTAAACCTAATCGGTCTCAAGTCAAATCAAATGTCTTAATTCAATTGGGTACCGAAAATTGGTCAAGATAGACTTATGAACGTAAATGTTATAAAAATGACTCTACAACCTTGTCCGGAAAAAGAGCCGCTACCTAGAAGAACATGCAAGAAACTGGGGCGCATATTTTTTCATACATTCGTTTCACAATCTTTTTCAAAATTGTATCCTGTAATAATACAATGGAAGCTGTGTGAGAATCGTCTTTTTTCGCATCAATTTCACAAGCAATTATGAGCCGAGCCTGTGTCATGTGCGAGCCTCGTGTCTTGCTTTCTTTAATAACGGAGTGACGTCACCGTCACCGGCACTGGTATGACAAGTTCGTTCGGATGAACGATGGTGGATCTCATGAGCGATAGTCGTAAAATATTAATTTGAGTGCTTTCGAGAAATAGCTTTGTGTAATTGAGTTGAAGAGGAGTAACTGCTGGCTTTTTCTATCTGTTGTTCTCTTCTCTACATAGTGTAAAATAAAGTCGCTTTCCTGTCTGTGTGTATATCCGCAACTTCTAAATCGCGCAACGAATTTTGAAGCGGTTTTCACCATCAATCAGATTTTTTTTTAACGCGGAATGTTTGTATGTACCATGGAAAGCTGGGGCGGGTCGCTAACATTGTACAAAGTTGATCCTGCAGGGCTAGCACGACTCAGAGAAATTGCTTGCCACAGTTTTTATCCCGCGTGAAAGAGACAAACATATCCGTATTCTAGCTTTGTCACATCTAAGCGCGGATAAAAACGGTAGAAAAACTCGACTAGACCGGTGTCTCCGGTGCATGCTAGCCCTAGACGAGCCCGAGTGAGATTCAATCTCACCATTTTCGTCCTTGTTGCTCTCGTTTGAAACGTCATAGGTGTGAGAGTGACCAAGATAAAATCTCATCTCATCTCACGCGCAGGAATAGCCCCCCTGGTCCGTATTGTAATAGTGATCACATGCTAAAACCATTTGACGCGCTTCCACTTGCACTCGGCCCTTATCACGATTAGAATCAGGAGCGGAAATCTATATATATAAAATTCAAAGTCCTGACTGACTGACTGACTGACTGATATATCAACGCACAGCCTAAACCGCTGGTCCTAGAAACATGAAATTTGGAGGGTGTATTCGTTGTACAGTGTAGGCATCCACTAAGAAAGGGTTTTTCGAAATTCCACCCCTAAAGGGGGGAAAAGGGGGGTTCAAATTTGTATGAAACTTTTTATTCTCTGGGTCGATTGACTCAAAAATTGATACAAATATTCTTCATTTAAAATCATGAGACACGTGTATCACAGTTTTTCCAAAATCATCATCATCATCATCCACCAACAGAGTCTAATAGGGCTTATTTTTACTCTGAAAACTTTGCTGAGAGAGTTATTAACCCACTACAAACGACGCTGTTATCATTCTTAGGGGTTCCGTACTAAAATGGTGAAAGGATACTTATCATGAAACTCTGATGTCTGTCAGTCTGAGCTGATTATTTTAGAAACTATAATAGCCAGCGACTTAAAAATTGGAACAGATCTAGATAACGGCAGACATAGATATAAATAGTTATAGTCAACGTATAATAGGGAAAATGTGTTTAAAAAATGTATTTAGGTAGTTGGGGTCTGAAAGAGGGATTACAAAAAGAAACACGTGCAATATAGTTATGTGGGGTATCATTTGAAAGGTCTTAACCTAAGCATTTAAAAACGTTTGTCCGCAATGTTTGTAAATGTTTTTTTTTTAATTAAGCGTTCTAAAATTTTTTTGGTCTACTTTTTTTATTTCGATGTTTTTGAGGATTCTCTATGTATATGTAGTCTGCACCCCATAGTTATATTTGTTATGTTATGTTTTTAATCATTTTATTGTTCCGTGTTGAAAGTGTTACGACCGAGTTCTTGCTACTTTGGCGTGATTATTAATTTTGTTAAAACAGAGGATTTTGAAAAAACTATTTTGTATTCCGAAGACTGTTCGTGCTTTGAATGGCAAATATTAAATAAAATAAATGTTGAAATTAAGAAAGAATACGCTTTAGATAGAGTATAGTATCTGTTTACAGTTCACCCGAATAATACCGAGTGTTAGGTACCATCTTTTCTCACTTCGGCACAAGATTAGGGGTCTATCATCCTACGACGATTTCTCTGTCAACTACGTATTTCATCCAAACTTTCAATTAGCTTTTATGACACATGGCTTGCTGGTGGGCGACAAATATTGGAATTCTATCTTATAGGAAGCAGCCTTTAGTAAATAACATAACATATCGTCACGCCTTTCCCTCAAAGAGGTGTATTGCAAACACCCTCACTAAGCCGGACGATATTTAGTCCAAAATGTAATAAGTGGAGAGTCTGTCGCTGTACACCGGGCTCAGTCATGTAGCAGATGACATTAAATACAAACATAATTATTATGTTCACTCAATTACTAAAATGGTGGTGCCTTCGGCTGGGATTGAACCCGGTTCTTCTGCCCTGAGAAACGAGCGTTCTTCCACTAAGCTATCATTGCTTTTTCCATATGAATCTCCATGTAAAATGTGTGAACTAAATTGCTGACATTCTATCAGATTTCAAACCTACTTCATCAGTAAGGGAAAAAAAGAATTAAATCTAAGCCTGTCAGAAGATTACATACGGCAAGTGGAGAGATTTTCTGTCAATAGAGATCAAGTAGCTAAGAGATAAAATTTATAATTATGTGTCTGTTTGGTCATAGACGAAGTATTTAGTAAAAATAGACGAAGTCAAATAGAAGAAGCTGCTTTAGTATTAGGAAGACAAAACCTACAATACGGGTTGCCTTTGCTTCAAAGGCCTTAACTAAAGGTCTGCCAACATGGTCTGACTGGTGTGGTATCCAAATGAGTGTGTTTATGCTGAGAATTCCTCTTATATCTCTAACACCACCGAAAACCCCCCTCGAGTTAAAAACAGTGCAGTTTCCCCTCAAAGTCTGCTTTTCCATGACCATAAATAAATATCAAGCGAAACTCATAATTTACTGCAATGCTTTTCACACGGTTAGTTATACGTGGCCTGCTCCAGTGTAAGCTCACGGAGCAGCCTGGTGTTTCTTAAAAACAAAAAATATGGTTTACAAAGAAATACTGAGGTAGGTTTTCGTTGTAAACAATATTTACTATCAATTATCTAATTTTGGTTGTCTCCTAATTTTATCTTTTCACACAAGCTTTAAGTTCTGTTGATACCATACTGCTACTACTACTACTCTCATTCCAGAGATAGTTTAGTTAACTAAAGAACTTCGTCCTTATTGCTCTGTTTGGGATATTGTCAGTTTGTGTATCTAATTGAGAGCGAGCGTGACCGCTTAAAATATTATTCATTCATAATAGTCATTCATTTCCTGTAAGCCACGCGGGCGAAGCCGCGGGCAGAAGCTAGTCTATGTATAAGCCATCTCGACGTGCAAACCATTTTTGCACGACAAATCTCACGATTCTCTGAATGGCGACAGTCTGCTTTTGCTACTTCACGAGTTTCACGACCAACTTGTTTCATACCTAGTTTGTGGCGGTTTTTGAAAACTTTCACAGCATGTCCAATGAAAACCAAAGAAAGACAATACATCGCTGTTATCGTCCAGGTGGCCTGATAAACTAAATCAATAAAATAATAAGTATCATCATTATTATCATCAATTATTTTCCACCCATTTGATTACTGAGTATTAGGTCTCTTTGGTACAAATAATAGATACAACAACGCATATGTAGCGTACGCCAACACATGTACGTATACAACCACACAAGCTTAATTTACCAGTGCACGCTTGCTCGGTTGGTAATCTGCAGTTGTTTATTTACCACGCCGCAGACGGATTCCACTCACGTGTTTGGGCGCACGTGGTTCGGCGCCCGCGCATAGATTCAATCACACGCGACGAGTAAGGCTCGGCTCAGACAGAATGGAAAAATCCTTAAGCACTTTTTGACGTCATTGACAAATGGAACTCATCATAGCTTTTAATACAAAATCGCATGATATCGAAGGGACTTTGACTTCTCTGTTGATATTATACGATTTTTCCGTTCTGTTTGAGCCGAGCGTAAGGCTGCGTATTCATCTGAGATTTACGAGAAATATGAGCGGTGTGCGAGGAAAAATAGACCAATAATATCACTTCATTTACACAGCAAATTGATCCTATTGGTAGATTTGTTGTGGCGCACTGTTCGTCTTCCTCGCTCATTCAAAATAAAATTTACTGATATTATTATGTGTATAGTACCACAGAATAATTATAGTACTATGGTAGTAACGTATAGATGTTTAGCAGCGATTGGTAGAGTATAACAAGACGTCTAAACATATAGCCAGTCTGTGGCACGCTTAACTTGACCGGTCTCACCAGCCTTCCACCAGTTCGGATCCAATTCAGATGAGCCGTTGAACAACTCTAAACAAATGCTAATTTATACCCGTACGCTGATTGTTTAAAGTACCTGCTTCATATTGAGCTATCAAATTCCGTGAGAATGTCTACAAATGGTTCGAAATATTTTCGGATTTCACAATTCAAAGTACTCACCTAATTAGTCCTTTTAGCCTGTAGCAATATTCCAGTATTAATTAAATTTCACTGAAACATTTTCACGCAGCTATTTTCAAATTTCAAAGTAATAATTTTGAATCTGTGAATTACATAATGTAAAGGCAATATTATTGCTGGAAATAATTATTAGTTTGAATAATTAGAAGATGAGCTCCTACAAGCAGGTCGGGTGGTAATTAAACACGAGGTACCGTAATTACAGCCTACGGCGGCTACGGCCTACAGATGGATTTTAACTCCTAACTTTAACAACAGCAAAAAGGTTCATTGGATTGTTTTGAGCTACGTAGTACGCCTACACCATTTGCTATCAATTCAGTAGTATTTTGTTATATAACATACATTTTTATTCGCAACAGAACGGAAGTGGTAAGCATATAGCTTAGTAAGTCTTTGTGTGTCTGTTAACATTTTGTCTCCAAAACGGTAGAACCTATATTATCTTTCATCATACATACATTTTAATCACACCTCTTTTCCGTAGGTGAAGGCAAAACTCACTAATTTCCACTTGTTAAGATTCTGGTGGTATTTTCATGGTCTTTTCATACATAATCTTACCTAATTACCTTTTTTAGCTATGTTTAGTGAAAATCTGACCAGGCGGCAGGCAGCGGCTTAAAAGTTAATAAAGCCCTTTTAAATTAGTCGTGACCTTTTAGGTTTTCGTGTTTCCTTTGACATTAGTTGGTGACTTTCCTTGTTTTGTAGAATTTTGTACTAATTTCGAATACGTAACACGAATATCACGTGTCTACCAACGATAGAAAACTCGATCAATTTAACAATGTCACGAATAACAATGAAGCTGAAATAAATCAAACCTAACTCTAGGGTTGTTAATATTTCTCTTTCAATGTCAAGACCGAATTTTAGTGCCGACGTGGGCACGCTTAACTGGCGAATGTCACAATGAAATGTTAGTATTAGATGCTTTAAGGGTCAAGCAGGTACCGCCCTCCCGAACGTGCGGTTGTGACGCTAAAGGTCGACCCTAGGGCGGAGTAGGTTAAATTATTCATTTTGGACGTTTACTCTGAACGTTTAACTCTTGAGAGTGATGTCGCACGTGATTCTTGTTACGAGGATTTTAACGACTTTCAACAAAGAGCTTAGAATTATATCGCATTCGGCTTTGAAGAGGCTCTCGAAGCCAATGAACTAATTCGCTTAGAAAGCAAATCACTTGTGCCAGCAATAGAAATTTCCATCTGCTCAACTCTATGCACTGTATAACCGCATTAAAATAAAGCTGGTGAACAGTAAGCAAACTTTTCCTGATTCCCAGAACGAATACTAAAACCATTCCTCTCTAGGCCTTCATTTCTCCATTCTCCAAAAACAATAGTACCCCAGGGAGCGAACAAACTTGACTAGATCGTGCGTGATTGGAGCCACCCGTCGGAAGTTGAAACTGGAGCGAGCGAGTTCTATCCGGCCCATTCTACTTCGTTACTCGATGATTGGAAATATTGATTCCTTAGGCTCGAGTATGGGCGAATGTTTGCTGAGAAATCAAATGGACGTCTTGTCAATTCAATTCTATTTCTAGGACAGACGATTCTACTCCAGGGATGTGAAACACATTTACAAAATGAAAAAATAAACCTTTTAGGAACATAATTTTTCTTCCTCCTTCCTTTTCTATATTTGGACCATGTTCTGTTTGGCCATATTTTTAAAGCACAGCTTAGCTAGTGGATTTGTTACTTGTCTGCAAAACTTTCTTCTCAGCAGTCTCGTGAAAGCCAAGATACTGTCGATAGTTTCAGCGTTGAGCTCCATGCCACAAGATACCTTTACCTTCCACTAAAACTTGTCAAAGTTGTCCATTTGCCAGTTTGGGCGAGATTGTAGCCAGCTTCCGTTGGCTCGCCGCCAGATCCGGCTGTTTCCTACCGTCGACTTAATTCGAAACGTGTTGTCTTCACGCCTTTTGAACTTTCGTATTGATCGTTGGTACATGGGATAATGGAGTTTTTGGAAGATTTTGCTACTGAAAATTTAAGATCATAGTTTTGCTTTTGAGTTGGTATATTTTAGAACTAATTACACTAAAATTATGAATGTAAGAGTTTAGATTTAGATGAATGGATGGATGTTTGTTATTTTTGACGGATTAATTAAAATAATATTTTAACATAAATAGAATATGGTCTGGAATAGCACATATACTTTTTAACCGCGAGTAACACTTGCAGTTAAAAAGTATGCAAATGCAGTCTAGCTGTAACTAGTTGCAGCTAGACACTACATATACGTATTGTCGGTGTTTAATGAAATCGGAAAGCAATCTTACTGGTTCTTATTTGAGACCAGAGACGAGCAAGCCGCTCGCTTAGTGATAAACCATCGAGCTAGCCCGTAACAGGTCAGGTCCATCCACAATTCTCAGAATTATGTAAGGAGCACCTTTTTTTTTACCAAAATACGACTCGTAAAGAATACAGAGAAATCTTTCGTGTCACGTGTCTATCTCAAACGAGCACAGGTGATGTGTAACTTCTTATCTTGAATGTGTCAGCTATTAATTCAAATTGCGTCGTCTACGATGTAAACATTGATTTTCGATTCCGTCGCCCGGGAATTTCATATTCTCAAGGTCGAAGGCAAATGTTGTATGCTGTTACCTACTCGTTCTAACTATTATAAATGCCTACAAACTTTACCTTTCTTCAACTAACTTTACCTTTAATTGCGTTCCGTAGGTGTTCGCTCACGATTTTATAGTTTCCTTTTTTTTTCTCTAAAAAGGTGCTCTGTCGGATCTCACAATGGACAATGGATCGTTGTTTTAGTTCACACAGAAAAACTAGTTATTTTCACATTTTTAATTTTAGTAGGATATATTTTCCCTTTTTTTTTACGTAATCCTTAAACAGAATTAATTGAATGTAATATTACAATACAATAAAAAGTATCCGAGTAATGTAAAAAAAAACATCACAGAACCCGGTCTCATCGGATACACAAAAAATCTCTCAACGTTGTTATTATGTAATTTCTATACACAAAGAGGCAATATACAAGCTTACGAAACTTGTTAAAAGTAATAACGTTGATATAAACAACCATTTCATTTCTCATTACGTCGAATAAGTACCGTCTCAGAAATATTACAACAAGAAATGTGAAGTAGAGATGATCGTAAAGGATAATCGCCTTTCTTATGTCCTATATTGTGTGGCTGTTGACAGAAGCACCACACATTCATACGAGGGTAAAGGACTTCACCGATTTGTCTTCAAGAAAAGATGTCAGAGACTGATAAATCGCTGTAGACTCTCCCAGTGTTTTTCTTTACATTTTGATCTGATAAAGTGCCGACGGTCGTACCTTTCTACAATACTACAAATTGTGTTGAGCTGCGAATCTAGTCAGTTGTTTACGGAGTCTTTTACTATCCTAACGCTGCTTTTTTTTGAACTGATAACTTTACAAATTCCGGTCCACTCTGACGTCTTTTATACTATTTAGCAAACGATAAACTACAAACATCGTGTACAAAGCATAAGGGGAAGCAACACTTGACCCAGTGACTTACAAATAAATAATGATACAAGGGGTTATCGCGAATCATGCACATTTTGCACTAATGGAAAGTCACAACCAGCAATACATACATTAGTCTCGTCACAGATTAAAGACTAGTCATTTCCATGCGAGAAAGAAATTACTGGAAACGAAAATATGGCTGAAATATCGCAAAATCGTCAGGTCCTATTGATTTGTAATCAATCTGTCGAGATTGCGCCGGGGGTTTAAATTGAAGCGCTATGATGAATGAGTTACACGTAACGTGTTTCGGTTTAATCTTGTTTTAATGGTAACGTTGTTATATAACTTTGCAGCATGAATTGAGCATACACAGTAACATTTCCGAATTTAATCAGTAACATTTCGCAAAAGATGCGCGTGTTATTTATTGTAGAGCTTAACGTTCTCATTCCACTTGGTGAAATGATATTGCCTTCGAGATCTCTCGACCTTTGCTTTGATCAAATCTCACCAAGTGTAATTTGATGATGTTCACCGAAATATATCCAATGTTATCCCACTCACGGAAATTGCTATTCTTATAGGCTTTGTCTTCGGAGAATTAACTTAACCTACATTTCCTTCGTTACGGCAGATGAAAAAGGATTTTGATATAGGTTCATGAAGCGTCTCATGTGTCCAATTGTACCAGCCAGACCAATTGCCAGTTCCTTTGGCTTTAAAGAGTCTTCGACTTAACCTTAATTCTTTATTGCATACTTTATAAAGGTATTCATCTTAGCAAACAAACCATATTCGCAGCCGAAGATGGTGATGATTCTTACAACATTTTTTCTGGAAAGTAACTAATCAGATGATAGCAAATTGACTCAACGTGACTTGAACGTGACGTAACTTGAAATCCATCGTTTCAATTGGCCAATATTCCACAAAACGACCATAACATTTGCCAAAATTGTTTGAATGATTGTTTGATGAAACTACTTTTACACCTCCATTCTAATAATCTTCGTAAGTCTTGCGCCAGAAAATTAACGTACTCTTCTCCTTGTTCCAGTGGATGAGAAGATATTCTGCTGCCATGGCGGGCTCTCGCCCGATCTGCAGGCCATGGAGCAGATCCGGCGGATCATGCGGCCCACGGACGTGCCGGACCAGGGGCTGCTCTGTGACCTGCTATGGTCCGACCCCGACAAGGACACGGCCGGCTGGGGAGAGAACGACCGCGGGGTCAGCTTTACGTTTGGCACTGAGGTGAGCACTGTTTCTGAGCAACTTCTTTATTTTACAGATAAGTTTGGACCTGGAGACTACGCGGGGTGTTTCTCTCTCCCTATCTCTGTTTCTTTATCTTTCTTTTACGGTTTTCAGGCGGTAGGTCGGTTTTTCGTTAAGGATATAGTATAGTAATATATATACCCTAAATATATACTGTTCGTTAAAGTACAAAAACATGAGATGTGCTCAAGGCTGACAAAGCAATCTTGAGCGTAGACGGTTGTTTGAGTTTGATATTAGCGAAGTGGCTGTTAATGGACATGCATGTTGGTCTGTAAATTACTGACTAATAAGGTGAGAGGAATTTTTGCAAGACAGAGAGAAGAGAGAACTGAGCACATTAGCTGTAGTGCCACTCCACATATGGCATGCGAATAAATTGAATTAAAGATATTTTTAGTCAAACTGCATGTGATAGGTGGCCAAGGTCAAAGCATGTTTCATTAAAACTTGGAGAAATACCGGTTTACTTGAGCCAAAAACTTTCAAGGCTTAACTTAGAAAATTTGGCTTTGACGTTGTTTCACGAACACGATAGGCATACGAAGCCAACCGCAATATTTTAAAAGTTTTTTTTGCTACGTCAAGGACTATTGATTTCCAAGTCGCTTTTAATCACATATTCAAAACTTTTAGGCCCATGTTCACCGAACTTTGATCGGGCGATTATTTATTTAATTGGCTACTAATGACATTTCACATATCAAAAGCTAAAGCTAATTAAAAAAAATCGTTTGTTTCGGTGTACTTTGGCCTTATAGAAACGCAGTCCATAAAGTCGATAAAAGGAAAGGTGCCGGTGGCGCCGAGATAGCGTCTGCAAAGGTCAAGTATGCGGACTTGTTTGATAGGATGCGTTTCACGAGACGCTCGTGTGCGGCCGTCTGCTGCATGTTTGTACAGACGATTACGTACCGTGTCCACTTACGACTGTGATAAGAATGTACGGAATCCTATACTTACTATACTTACTAATATTATAAACGCGAAAGTTTGTAAGAATGGATGGATGGATGGATGTTTGTTACTCTTTCACGCCAGAACGGCTCAACAGATCTGGGCGAAATTTGGCTCAGAGATAGATTATAGTCTAGAATAGCACATAGGATACTTTTTAACCGCGGGTAAAACCGCAGGGGGGGAACTAGCAGTTGATGTATAAAATACAAGTTTGGGTTTTATAACTCGATCGAAATCGAATAAAACAATTTGAAGGCTATACGGTGTTTATTAGTAGAAGGAGGGTGGCCACATCCACGGCCTTACTGTATAACGGTAATCGGCTTCGGTTTGACACCTTGGATACTCATAAAGGCTATTCCAATAACCTGATGTCAGATATTTTAGGCAAATAGATGAGGTACCAATATGATTTTTCTGGGAATCTATAGGTTTGCATTTAACAATAGCTTGACAAGGTTCTAAGGGATGATGCCGTGAAGTAGTCGAAAGTGTAGTATTTTTTTTTTTTGAAGGATAAACCGGCACCTACAAATTTTGTTAATAAAATAGTAATCTTTTTTTTAATAGTCATGTTCTCATAACAAAACTATTATATAACACATAAAGAAGTTATATTTTGTCTTATTTGCGCAGTTGTATAAGTGATTTTCTTTGATATCTTCTGCTGGTGGTGGCATTTGACCGGCAGTGGGGCGGAACCGGCAGATAATTGTACAAATACATTCATACATAATAAAGTCACTCCTCTTTCCCAGGAGTAGGCAAAGACACTTTTCTCCACTTGCTACAATCCTGGCATACATTTTTCGCTTCTACTTTTATGAGTCTTTTAACACACGCTCGTCGGTTACGGGTACTCCTGACCAAGGCCTTTCTTTAGAACGTCTTCGATTTGGTCGAGATACGTTTATTTCTTTAAGGAATGCTAACAGTAAACATATCATAATTTTCGAGTTGTCATACAGCTTGTACTTCTTACAATTCTGATATGCATACCCAAAATAGGTATTCACAACATTGAGGAAGGTGGTGAGAACATTCGTCTAGGCTTAGGTCGACCCTGACCAATTTGGCCTTGATAATTTTAACCTCAATAATTAGCAGGTGGTAGGCAAGTTCCCAATCGACCTTTATCAACTTAACCTTGACCTCGATAATTGTAATGTCAATAATGTGCAGGTGGTAGGCAAGTTCCTGTCGAAGCACGAGTTCGACCTGATCTGCCGCGCGCACCAGGTGGTCGAGGACGGCTACGAGTTCTTCGCCAAGCGGCAGCTTGTCACGCTCTTCTCTGCGCCTAACTACTGCGGCGAGTTCGACAACGCAGGTAACAATAAATTCACATACTTTCATACATACATTCACGCCTCCTTTCCCTTAGGGTAGCTGTAGGCAGTCACGACTTTTCTCCCTTTATTAGGATCCTGGCATAGGCATTTTCATACAAGCATACAAACTTTAATGTCGCCTCCACTTGTTGCTACTGTTTTCAAACATTAACTGCAGAAATTGGGTTGTATCAGGCGTCTGAGGGTGCACCAGTAACCCAGCAACAAAATTGGTCGCCGTAACCGAAATCAGTATACGGGAGTAATTTTAATCCGTCCGTTTCTAGTCGTCTGGCGAAGTGTGGGTGTTGTAATACACCTGTGCCAGCCCCTTCGGGGAAAGGTGTGACGATATGTTATGTTTAATACACGTGACAAAAATCATTAAAGAGAAAAATGCAACAATTTGATCAACAAAACATCAGTATTAATTTTTAATAATAGGTATGGAATTGCATCATCATCAAACCTAACATTTTTAGTTTTTCTTATAATAGTATAATAAGTCAGTTGCCACAACGACTTTTTCTCAAACACAATTCTCAGAAATACTATCAGCTTTTTCCCCCACAGTGAATAGCCGCAGGTGTGACAAGATTATTTATTCTCCGTTTTCCTCTACCTGTATAAATAAGCCGACAAATAGATTACTTGATTTATTCATGTGGCGACTGTCTACAAATAATAGGAGGAAGTTATAGAATGGATCAGGATTACTTCGCGTTTCTGCTGTTTCATTCATTTCTTTTCGCGCTGGAGTAAGCTCATCTTAGAACCTTCTAAAAAAGAAGAAGTAAGACTTACGAGTCGAATTAATTCATCAATGATAAATTAATTCGACTTTTTAACTCGTAGTTAACTGCTCATCTGAGATCAAACTAATACTCGTAAATCGTCTTGCGCCACCAAGAATTAGAAACGGACTTTGTATTAGCACAAAATAAAGAGTGAAATTTATAATAAGTACTTTTAACTTGTGAGTTAATTAAATTGTTAAACGCAGGGTACGCTTAAAAAATTAACTCCGTGGGCTTTTCTACAATTTAACCAGTAACAACTTTATTTGTAACGGACTTCAAGTCTCTTCTGATTTCGACTCTCAACAAAATACGCTATCTATGTTGAAACCGTCTGTGTAACCCGTGTGGTGTTTCATTTCCAGGTGCGCTGATGTCGGTGGACGAGACGCTCATGTGCTCGTTCCAGATCCTGAAGCCGGCCGACAAGCGCAAGCTCTACTCCGGACTCAACATGGGCCGCCCCAACACGCCGCCGCGCGCGCAGCCCAAGAACAAGAAGAAGTGAGTCCGCGGTACACACCGACACACACACATATACTTGTCTACAGAATGAATGAAGAAAGAGTAAAGTGATCCAAGTGTCAAAACTTATTACATGTATTTTTGGCATTAGGAGAACAGCTTCTTTTGGAGCTATCTCAAAAAAAATCAGCAAAATTCTAACTGCACTGCAGCTGATTAAACTTATGTACTTACTCGAACTACTTAGACGGACGTAATAAACAAAAACGCGTTTTGTTTAATATTTCTACACTTATGAAATGTCACTTGGGTCACTTGGCTTCTTTTCTTCCCAGGCCCTCTATTCTTGACGCGTCAGATGTTTTGGTCACTCACTCCTATGACTTTTCAAACGAGAGAGACAATAACCAAAAAATATCTCAAGTGTAAGAAAACGGCTTCAAATAGGCAAATATCTATACATTAGATACGACATCTCGAATACGCTGGCATATTCGAACGCGCTCATTGGCCACTGAGCATACCCGCCCTTACTCTGTGATAGGTAATCCCCCCGCCCTGCCCACCCTTTTCATATCAAACAAAAACTATTGAACAAACAGTTTTTGTACAATTTGTTTTGGTATAAGACCGGACTTTACCTCAAATAGCTTAACAATTTACCAGAGTACATCAATAGTATTAGATGGCTCACAATAACGGTCTAATTTAAAAAAATGTTACTTTTTTATAAGTACAATCTTTTCAGTTAATATCACATTGTAAAAAAACTTAAGACTATAAAGTTAAGAAATAGGAGAGAAAATGTTTTAAACACCTTACAGTAACAAAAATAACAAAAAAATAAATAAAAAGATTGTTTATCTCTCCATATAATTTAACATAAATTCTGTATGACAGAGACATATGATCGCCGGCGAGGGAGAGAGGTATAGCTTGCCATGTGACATTGTTACAACACATGCAAATGTTGTACACACTCCTTAACGACATTTTACATTTGTGTGCGTGCAATTATGTTTTAATTTACAATGACATGCATGTAGTGAATGAGTCCCTGATGGAATGCCACATGTGATGTCCGATTTTATTGTTTTTTTTCTTGTTATACGCGGATTTTGAGTGATTTTGAGATATGATATAATTATCATGGTTAAAGTAGCACCGCTTAAATGAGTCCTCGCGCGCGCGGTACAGAGACGTGGAAGTAAGGCGTCAAAGGAGAGCTAGGTAAGCGCGTGGTAGCCCCCACCACCCGCTCCTACTTTGCTCCCTTTTGACGCTATATTTCTGCGTTCCTCTACCGCGCAAGCGTGGGCTCATCTAAGTGGTACCACTATAGAAGCTCGTGTTTTTCAATATCCTAAATGCTCACGCGATCTACAAGGTAAAATTGATTGAAAGATGGAAGAGCATCAACGAAACAATGGTAATAAGGTCCTTGTTTTGGGTGTAGTGTTACTTAAGGGTGTTGTTTTACCCGAGAGAGTGAAAAAGCTTTAGAACACAAGTTTGCAAAATTCGAAATAAAAATAATCGAGTCTCCATACAAAATTCACTACAAAAGTCACGTGATCAACTTTGTACAGAGACTTGAATTTTGCAAATTTTGTTCCAAAAGTTGATCACTTTGATGGTTAGAACAACATCCTTAACTATTACTGCACCCAAAGAAGTAGAAGAAGTCGTTATAATTTTGTTTACCGAACACTAAGTATATCTCAATCTCCCCTCAAAACCCGCCCGCCCGTCACTGCCCGACTCACCCGTGGTTCCTCCGCAGCTAACCGCGGCGCCGCACTACCTGCGTACCCATACATGTTACTGACCGGCTGATCGAATCTACGCGCCTCGACCTACCCTCCCGGGACTAGCCGCCTAGCGACACTAGCGACACTAGCCAAACTAGCGACAGGTAGGTACACCTTACAGAGTCTAGGAACTAGATGGCACCACTAGGGATATAAAACACCAATACTTGTGAAATGCTTGTAATTTATATATTTATTAATTTGAGAAACTAAAAGTTGAAGAGCTGTTATTAAAGCGTGTCACAGGCTAGCTATAATATGTTATCGATACCTTATATGTTTCACCAATCGCTTCCATACGCATTTGTTTGGAACTACACAAAAGACATTGCAGTAAATTTAAATGTAGGTAAGTCTGTGGCACGCTTTAAGACTTGCACGTATGAAAAAATAACTCATGTCAAAGATAATAAGACACCATGTGTGTCTATAGACCGATCGACACAATGTTTGAAAAGAATAAGTTGTTAAAAACGTGTCCATCCACGCATAATGAGTTCCGTAGACGAGTTCTCAAGATGAAATGTAGCTCACTGGAATTAGTCCGTTCCTGAAGCATTTTGTGCAAGCGCTCTAGCATGCCATCTCGCTTACACAATAAGACGCTAGTAAGTTGTCGCGAGCGAGATGACACGATCATTGCCATCCTGCTTACACAATAAGACCCTAAATTTAATTTCAGAGATAATTTATATGTTATCTCAACATAATACTTACCTAGTTTTTGAAATGTAACTGGGTACGGATTACCAGGAGAGCATCGTTTGTCAAGACGTTGTTATTCTAAGAAAATATGAACTCGTGAAGAAAGTATATTGTAAATTTGTTTGTTAAAATTGCGTGGTGCCATTATTTCACTCAAATTACTTATCTATGTTTACCTTTACCGTAAGACTAGAATGATACAGCCAAAACCGAAGCAAACAGCTAGTGAGAGCATTGTATTATTATTTTACGTACTGTGACATCTGATTGATGTTTTTAGGTTCCCTAGTAAAAAGTAATGAACCCTGCTGATTCAACATCATTTCATTAGTTTATACTAGTACACGTAACAATTGTGTTAATTTATTATTGATCCTATTTATGAAATGTCATAAATTACAATGTGCATTTTTGAGTCGGTTTTGTGATTGAATATAAAACTATTGTCGCGGGACTCGTGTTTTAGAGTGAGATAGTAATACTTCGTTTTCAGTGCTGTCTCTTTCACGCAGCTGAATGTTATGGTTCCTCTTCACAATCGGCGATCATAGACGATTGCCCGCAAGCACGATTGTGTGGAAGGCTCACTGTAATCGCGGATTATTTTCTATGCATTTTCTATGTTCGCGGCATTAATGGTGTGATTACTATCAACTATCATTGCCGATTGGACAGAGGTTCCATGAATCTTTATCTATGGCCGTTGCGATCTTGCGTGATCTATGGTCTCCAGTGTTTTTTTTTTTTTTCAAATTCTGGTTCGGGAAATGTGGATTCGATCATCTCCAGAAACGGAAGTGTACTTTTTGACAGTTCTTATATTACTAGTAATAAAATAGAATTTTGTAACGATTAGCCGGATAAAAGCCAATCCCCATTTATAATCGTAATTTAAATATTTAGGCTGTATAAAGATGCTATCGACGCTTCCAAAATTAAAAAAAAAAAGTTGACAGTGTTGCCAGGTCTTGGTGGAAACGCTTCGTAAACTCATGTTTTAATGGACTGCAATCCATAATTTTGTATATTTTTTTTTTAAATGATGAAATTGTTTGAATCAAGTATTATTTACAGCGCGTTTCGCTCTCTGTACGTTCTGATTGGTCACTGATGATAATTGTATGTGCTAGAGGAGCACAGAAATAACGAGATTTCTATCTTAATTTTGTTTAACCTTTACTTAACACTTAGCAATAAACGGTGTATAGCCTCGGAACAGTTGTACAGTCTTTTGTCTTTATCGATCGAGTTTAAAAATGTGAAAGAAAGAAAAAGACAAAACACGGTGTAATTATTCCGAGAATGCAATGTTTATTGCTAAGGAGGTTCGTATTTGGTAACCAATAAAGTGGTATACTAAATGAAAACTACTAAATTTAGAAGATTCCTAAATCTTGAAAAAAGCATAAATAAGTTCGTATCATTATGTAAAAGAAACTTCAACTGGCAGCCTTTTCGGAATTGCCATATCAAAAAATTAAAACAAGTTTTCGTTTATGGTAACACTCTAAACTTATTTAGAAACGTCACATTCAATGTTTTAGCTGAACTGTGCTGTCTCGTTTCCGCGCTGGACATTTGACGTAAGCGAGAAAGGGACAGCACTATAGCATAGATTAATTAGCCTACAGAAGTCTGTAAACGAGGTCAAACTTATGCGTAATTAATCTAATCTTACCTACTAGCGAAACGTCGTCATATTATTTTCCGTAATTTAGATTTAAAACTGCCAGTGCTGCACTTAGTAATTTATTGTTTTTTTTTTTAATCCGTTTTGGCAGTTTTGGAATCGGCCGAGGGCAATCCCTGTAGGCGTTTAGGTGATGCTGTTCGGTTTTTAAAATTGACAGAACTATGCTAGCTAAACGTAACGCTGTCTCTTTCATTGCAGTCTTTCAGACGAGGATAGCTGCTTTTTGGTTGTTTAGTTCTGTTTTTTTAGAATCGTAGTTTATGACAATCTCGTGGAAGGAAACAATGCATGTCGTGTATAGAATGTTCCTACGTGGCAAAGATGTTGTGACACCTCATTTGAGTCATACTTCTACTGGGGGTAGGTTAGAGCTAAAACGTAAGCCTTCTGTAGTCGAACAAAACTAGGCGAAGCTTTTTGATTGTTACTCTGATTGTGTGACGCCTCAGTTAAAGGTTGAAGCATTTAAGAACGATGAACACAAAACTGCGATGTGACGTCACATCAGTCAGTCGCACCGTATTGGGTGGCAGGAAGACGTCTTGCCTCTCGAAATCACATCAATCACAAGTTGTCTACGTTACAATACAATACAATACATCTATAATGCACACCAAAAATACAAAGTAAAACAAACATAAAGAGAATATTAAAAATAAAATACGTTGTGAGTTCACATCGTGCCGATTTGCAGTTTTGTATGTTGGCCCCTTAATCTTGCTGCAGCCCAATTCAATTTAATGACGGCTGTGAAGTTAGGCGCGAAACGCTGCGCAGTAGTGGAAACGAAGGTATGCGCGGGCGTCAGACGCAAGACGTTGCAGTCTCGCTTGCTGCGCGCTTCACAGCCGACATTAAGTTTGAATCAGTCTGCTGTCAGCAGTCAGCAGCTACCTGCAGTCAGCTGGTAACATTATAGACTTGTCATGCATTGTCCCGGCCACGAGTAGTGTCGCCCGGTAATGCGGAAGGAAGGATGTCTCTTGTAAGTGTGCGTGTGTGCGTGCTTGTTGTCGATGTACGACGGGTGTAGGCAGGGCGCGGTTTCAACGATCACTACTCATCGCTCGTCGCGTTGAGAAGAGAATGCCTTTGTTTTGTGCGGCGTTCGCTGCGCGACGATTGACGCAAACGCGGTCGGTTTGTCGCGGCTATGTCGCTGCGATTTTTGCAACGGTCGACGCAAAATCAATACATAGTAATTGCTCTGGGGAATAACATTGTGCGCGTCAACCGCAGGGCGTTTAAACGCAACGAAAACCGCGTAAAACTTGCAAAGGTATGCTATTTTCGACGCTTGCTTGAAGCTGGTACTTACAATAGAGCTTGTGTATGTCTGCGAAAACGTTGATGACGTCACAGTAAATTAGCGTTGTGAAGATTGAATTGTCGTCGTTTGTGTGCAACATTTGTTCCCTATTCTGAACTATAGATGGCGCTAAAACAAAATAAGTGTGGTTTATGTTACAAAGTAACGTATGAAATTTCGATGTAAGTAAGATAAGTTACATCTAACAGATATGATGACTATCAATGTTGTTCTTCAAGAATTTGTTTAATAGCAATTTTTTATGTATAAAAAAAAGTGAACGTTGAAACCGCGCGACGGATCGCAAGTAAATTTTAAAAAACAATGACATGAATGTAATTTGGTGAAAATGAATAAACTCGTCTAGAATTATTATAAGTAGTAAGCATAAAAATATTGTAAACAGCGTAGTTGATGGATGAACAAAATGATACAAAAATGTAGAAATAACATTGTACCGTCCCTCTTCCAGTGGTCGGGCGATAGCGAACGTAGAGTTGCTTTTATGTGCGCTTTCTGTCTTACGGAACCTTAGGAATACCAGCTGGACATGCCATAGCACGGCGCACTTGGTTTTGGAGCGTCATCTTGTTTTGAAAAGTGTAAGAACAGCTGATGAAATTGCTTGTAAAGACGTCGGCGCGCTGAATGTATAGAAAGCTGTTCAGAAACAAGTATAGTGACGTGACTCACTCAACAGTGAGTCGACTTGATAGCCAGCGGTCAGCTAATATAAAATTTCTTAGCTTACGCAATGCAGCGTTGCTTATCGTATGTCCCAAAAGGACCATGAATTTCAAAAATCAAAATTACCTACCTTATTGGATGCACCATAGAGTTGCTATTCGCTTCTCTTTATTTTCAGCAACGATGCGGTGCGTAGGGCGCCAAAGCCCGATGTCCATCTAAGCAACATCAAAAATTTGATGCGACAAGGTATCAGACAAAATGCTCTACCAAGCGTCTAATTAAAGCATTTAAGATACATAGAACCACAGCGTCACTTTATCCAGGTCGACACCGGAGCTATTGTAATGTTTCTAGCAGTTTAGTATTAGTAAGGTTGTGTAAGACGAGCGCTGGTAGCCAGTTTCCTGCTGTTGAATGTGTTAGACTGATCCGCGGCCGACGCAGAACAATATTGAATCAATGATCTACTGATGTATGAGAAGAATTGTATATTAATTTCTTAAATAAAATACTTCTTACAATTTTGGTATTTTTATTTTGTGTAACAACTAGGAACTAAGCTATGTCTAATCTAAATCCGATCTAGGTAGGCTCAAGTAGGCTAAAATTTGAGGACTGATAAAAAGTGCGTGGATATTACTTTTCGTTGACATTGACTAGTAGAGTGTAGTAGGAGAACGATGTTTTGATAATCTGAAAAAAGAATTTAATTTTAGTAAAGCGACAAGATTGTGAAGATAGGTCAAGGGGGGCCGCCCCTTCAATTATACTATCTGGTACAGGGGGGGCTATTCCTGCGCGTGAGATGAGATGAGATTTTATCTTGGTCACTTTCACTCCTATGACGTTTCAAACGAGAGCAACAAGGACGAAAAAAAGTGAGATGAAAATATCAAATCTCCGAATAGGGTCCCAGGCCGATTTAAACTTATGCCGACTGTGAAGTTAGGCGCGAAACGCTGCGCAGTAGCGAAAACGAAGGTATGCGCGGACGTCAGAGAAGCAAGACGCCGCAGTCTCGCTTGCGGCGCACGCGCACAGCCGCCATTAAGTTTGAATCAGCCTATAATAACGTAGCCAAGATCGGAGATTGAAGGAAAGGGGGGACCAAAGGAAGATAAAGTTGTATGAAAATCCCAAGGGAGTTTCCGAGCATAGAGGTTAGAATTGAATGAAAACTCAGCATACGAGCACTGTAAGAAGCGTTTATTCGAAAATGAACTGGCCACCAAGAAAAAACCTCGAGCACGTCCACCACGAGCTGCACCAAATTTAAAACAAAAGAAGGGTTTGGTGTAACACATGGTTATCGTGGGATTATCTTTTTAATGGCTAGCAGGAGGTGAGAAAACTACAGTATTCACCTCTTAGGATAAAGCAGTGTCTTGTCTTGGGCGGCTTGAAACCCTCGCTTCACTCAGGGCTCAATAAGACACTGCTTTGTCCCCTCGGTGCATAATCTACTATTCCGCGATCCCAGACCGGCGGTGTTATCCGACTAATAACATCTGAGTATTAAGCTAATACTCAGATGTTCAGAGTTTCGTGTACGAAACAAAGCTGTTTCGACACTCGAAGTAAGTCTCAAGTGTCAGACAAAGCCAATTCCTATTTCAAAGTCCGTTGGATTGGACTTAGTCTGCGGGTTTTCTTCAGTTGGCCATTTTTGTATGTCGGCATGGAACAATGGGGGGCTCTACTTACCACTACAAAAGTGTGTAGGTCCATAGGCAGGAACTTCCCCGCGCGCACCACCACCGGGCGCAGGCTGGCCAGCAGAAGGTTGAGCAGCGCGCGGCGCGGGCGCGGACCCATCGACGGCCATGAGCTTTGATACGCAGCTGTCGACACACGGTCCGCCTAAATCATCAAAAAAAAGTTCATAAAAGCCGGGTGGCTAGGCCCTGGCGTCATAGTTTTTTAGCTGCCTAAGAGCTATCACATTAACAATTTGCGATTAAGAGTCCGGCGACCACTTTAGACTAACTTCGCATTGGCTTAAGGTATTCTATAGCCATTTCGTCTAGAAGAAGAAGGCGAGCGAAGAGAGCTAGTCATGATACTGACCAGCCCCTAAATTACCTACAGAGTGACAAAGTGCAATTTCAATTTGTTTTTATGACCTTTGCACTTCTGTAATCATTCTTAAGTAACTAAGAATTTCCCTTGTATTATGGTTTCATTTAACAGCTAATGATGTAGACAACCTCCCTATGTAATGGAATTTTTGATTTGCTTTGTCTCCCTATTGAATTAATAAGTCAAAACTGACCCCTTAAAAATGCGGATGTTTTTCATAGCTCTATTTTAGCTTGAGAACGTTTTTAAAAAAACCAAGAACATGGGGCGGAGATATTGTTAATTTAATTGTACATACTAAATTTCATCATAATCTGACAAATGGTTTTCAAGAAATTTCAGTAGCGCGTTTATAGGGAAATTTCAGAGCGTCGCGGCCCTTTTTAATTTCAAAGCGAGGAGATTGCGCGCGCGTTATACGAGCTCGCGGTGATCACGGCGCACAATCGCCTCGCTTTGAAACCGCTAGAGTGATAGAGCTCTTAAGGACTGACACGTCATGGGTTGACATTTTACAATTTACGACTCTTATCTGGTTTATACAGAGTCACCAGTAGTAGCGGTACCTACTCAAAAAGGTAGGTACAACAGCTAATACCACTAGCACCCTCAAGCGTATAGAGTGAAAGTACCTTTCGATATTAAGAGGATAAAGTCGTTTTCAAATTACCAACCTGCAAAATGATTTGATTTCCATAATAGCAGTAAACAAAGATGTCCAACGCCACTGCGGCCAGATACTCCACGGTAACAAATTCAAATTTCTGCAACAATCAATTGTTGGACAAGATAAACTTGCCAGGCCATAGAAGTCTTCAATTTCAATGCCATGCCCTGACAAGCTTTTTATACTAGGGTATAGTTACTATAAATATGCACCTAAGTAGGTAGTTGGATATCGAAGTTTGTAACCGCTATCTTGAAGGGACTAGATACTTCGCTAAACTTAACTTGTACAATTTATAAGCACCTTATAGGTCGTCGTGCTCCATCTTAGACCACAACGTCGCTTAACATCAGGCGAGTTGGTGGTCAAACGCCGACCTATTAATTGTAGGTACATAAAAAAAATCGTATCCAAAAATATAGCCTTAACTTACGAATATTCTGCTGAAGAAAACATCTATACCTACTCTATTTGATGCTCTACATTATGGGTGGAAAATGGTTAAAATCAGTTCTACACAAATTTTATTAAATTGTATGCCAGCCCCGGCTATTTTTTTAAACAAACCATAAAAACAATAAACAAAAATTAATAAGCTTAGTAGAATTATTGTCCTAGGCTATTGTAATGTGAGCTAAATCGCAGGCAGATACTCGTAGCTAGCTTTAAAATGATCTTCGCAATTTCAGCTTCATTTCGAAAAAACGTGCTAATAATCACAGAACCGTATCCAATAACTGTTGATTCTTCATTATACCCTTCGGTACCTACCAGGGTAGCAGCATACAGCAGAGTGCACAAATACAGCGTGACCTGCACGACTCGGAGCACCAGCAGCGGTGAGACAAAGTCCTCGAACTTCTGCTTGTAGCTGTTGACGACCTGGCAGAGACGTGCACAGTCGCGGAGCGCAGCCTCTGTGGCGGCGTCGTACACGCTGTCATATATATCTGGAGGAAAAAGACCTATTTTGTCTAGGGTTTTTGTGAAAGTATAAAATGCTAGTGCTATCTACTTTATATTTCTAAAGTATAGTACGTTAGTTAGTTATAGTAAGTATAGTATAAGTAGTATATTTCTAAAGAATGATGGAGGTGTTAAAGTTTTTATTTATTTGTTGCCTTCGTCGTAGGATTACGATGGACTTTTATTTTGAAATTGAAAGTAGATTGATTCTTCGTTAATGGCTGCAGTATTTTGTTAAATTGATAAAGCTATTCTTCTCTACTAGCTAGAGGAGGCACTGATCAAAAGCAAGAAGAGAAAGTTGGTCACTAAAAGAAGAATTGAGAATATCGAGAAGATTCATCAAGACTCCACTAAAACTTTACTATCTATTACCTCTGCTTTTGGTTAGACATTATTTATCATACTAGCCAGCTTACCGAATTTTGTCGTTGCATCTGTGAAATGGTTGACCTGCAAGAAAACAAACCTTCAAATCTTTACAAATATTCGTTTCAAAACTTTACTAATTGTCTAAGTTCCTAGTCTTCATACCGCTGTCGTATCATAATGATAGTTGGAGTCGACCATCTCAGCAGTATTGTACAAGTAGCTGTGTCGCTCGTCCAGCTGAATGTCGGCGTGGGAAGCCTTCAGAGCTGAGTGCCGCACCCCGGCCTGCAGCAGTGCCGTGAACCGCACGTTGCGGAGACTGCAGCACAGCAAATCCAGCTGCCCGCATATTAGGATGGAGTTCGCAGCGAAAAATACTCCTACAGAAGAACCAAATGTGAGCTAAGAAATTGTAACTACATAATTTTTACTTACCTAAACTTTTTATAATGCAAATTGCTCATTTACAAATAATTATCCCATCATTCCACCAACCGGAAGACGCAGCGTGGGCAGTCTCCCACAAAGTGAACCGATGCGGTGACGATATGGTGAGGGTCGTACCAAGCCGCTGAATGCAAGCATGCAAGACTGGTCCTTGTGGAAGATCATTGGGGGAGGCAGCAGTCCAGTAGTGGACGTCTTTCGGCTACGAGGATGGTGATGATCCTATCATTTGGTGCAATAAGTACAATTTAATTAATGTTGAGGCAATAATTACCAAATTGTCCCATAGCCAGGCCGACAAACCATTGCGAAAGTAACGTATGGAGGAACGTCAGTTGTATGTACGGAGCCCGTGTTATGTCCATGTAGATCCAGTTCTGAAGAGGATCCTTAGACACGATGAAAGGCAGAGCCGCATACATGGTTACACTGAACATTGTACAAGCCGTGTAGATCCTCGAAAAGGTTTTCGCTTTATTATAACTCTGTAGCATCGTCATATTCGTCAAACCCCTCGCTGAATGGTACTTGAAGTTATCATTCATGTATTTCATCAGATCATAGAGTTCTTTCCGATAAATCGCGTGGTAAGAAACGATGGCAAGCGAAACTACAAGCGGAAAGGAGTCAGCTATTTTGTCCAAGCTCGTCATTATGTCTAGCCATTCGGTATACAAATGAACAGCTAGACCCATAGTCACCTTGGTTATGACGAATAAAACTAAGCAAAGATACACGTAGTTGACCATAATATGGCTTTCCTTTTCAGAGTTGGGGAACCAGTCCCAACAGGCCACAAATTTGAGAGGCAGCTCAACAAAGTGCATGTAATTTGGTATTTTCTCCTCGTTAGACGTAGCACGTCTTTTGACTTTCATTTTGCGTTTGACAAAGACTTGGGGACTTGTATGAGGGAGTAATTAAACAGCGCTTAAATACCTTGTATTTTATAACTTAAAGGAGTTGATACACTAGCTAAGAAACTAATTACTGAATTTAATTTTAGAGTAGGTACTGAATTTGACGCGGACAGCGTAGGGCTATCGTTGGCACCCAAAATATAAAGCAGCTAGTTACCATCAAGTAATTGTTATTAATTATTATTCAGTATAATATAAATAAAGTCTCTACTACTTAGATTTAATCTCATAAAAGCTTATGTACAGAATATAGAAAATAGTGATGTTTTGCTTTACGGATATTGTACGTACCTAAATGTTAATTCAAAATAAAGCTAGTTACCTAAGTACATAATGTATGGTAGTTTTAAATAAGTCTCATCATTAATAGCCTTTTTTCCGGTAGGTACAGGATGCTAGACTTTCTCATTATGATATCTGTATCATCCCTGTGCAGATTCATACCAGAAGTGGTATTGAGACCAACTAAAAAATAGAACCACAGTGATGGCGTTCAAATTCTCCGTTGCTTAGTCTATAACAGCCCTAAATCTCCATAAGATTTAACAAGGCAAGTTAGAAACTTCGCCAATTTAATCGTTTCAGTCTAATTACGTTTGTGGAACAAGATAGGACATGCGATCGACGAAAACTTAGTTTAAAATCGTTTCCAATTAACCCTTTAATTTGGCTGTAGTTTATACTTCAACTGCTTGTTATTAATCTTACTTTGATAAGTATAGTTTGAATATTCAAAACTCATAACTAGTAAGTAGTTTGTCTTCAACTATAACCTCGTAAATCTCAGCCGATTTCGCTCATATTCAGACCCAAAATTTGTAATTGCATGAGCAACTTGCCTGCATGAAGATCTGTTCTACGGTACTTCAGTTTTCGTCGGATAAATGAATACCGATTTGTCCCAATAGGCTCTGTGACCTCGCTTTTCAGTCGGTCAAATAAGATTTAAAATGTAGGTACCCAGACTGACATTACACACTTCTATCATTTTTAAGGTTCCGACCCCAAAGGGTAAAACGGAACCCTATTAATCCGCTGTCCGTTCATCTGTCTGTCCGTCTGTCACCAGTCTCAATGAATCGTTATAGTTACGACAGTTAAAGTTTTTCACAGATGATTTATTATATTTCTCTATTGCCATTTTAACAAAATATACAACAACATATACAATATTTAAGGGGGCTTCCATACAACAAACGTGATTTTTTTGCCGTTTTTATAGATAATGGTACGGAACCCTTTGTGCGCGATTCCGAATTGCACTTGGCCGGTTTATTTATTTATTTATTAAACTTAGATCCTTATCTAATAGGGTTGTTTGAGTTAAAATGAAACCACTCTTACAAGTATGATTAATAATAGATATAATATTGAAAATTAACATAATATTAAATAATGACTACGCTACAAAATAGATAAAACCAGATAACGATATGTAGGTTAATACATAAGTGATTAATACTAGAATTAAGTATAAAATTAGTAAAAATATTTTGGCATCGAATACTTGACACGATTTCTGAAATTTATATCCAAATGTAATGTCTGCTGCTATACCTATTCAAAGACTTGTTCTAGTTGGTATTCAGCGATTCTGCATCCCTGAAAAATAAACGCAATTTCTTTTTACTTACGCACAAAACAAAACTGGTATTATGACGAATTAATCTAAATAGTATTAGGTAGGTATATCTAAATAATCTATAAGTTTGACCAAATGATGATATTTGTGCGAATGGTTCAGAAAATATAATGCGCCCAGTCATCTCTAGAAATAATTAAGCAGTATTGTAGATTAGATTATAGTCTGCTGTGCCATTGGGAAAAAAAGGGCGACGGAAGACTTATATCGCACCCATCACGGATAACAATAATAGGCGTCAAAACAGTTAAAAACACAACTTCTCCCTAAACCTCACCAACCCACGCCAAAAAGAACACAACCTTTCCCTAGACCTCTGCGCAACTCTATAGATTCTCCTCAGCTCCAGCAAATCTCTCATTATTTTCAGCAGCTGTTATTAAAAGTCCGAAGACGCCACATCGATCGCCCATTTACTTTTAATTTTACCTAGAGACTACCTACGACTTACTTCTCCTTGGACCTCTTCTGCGCGATCCTGTAGATCCTCCTCAGCTCTAGCAGGGCTCTCATGATGACGACCAGCTGCTGCTCAAAGTCCGCGGGAGCCACGTCGATAGGCAGCCCCTTCTGGCGCGAGATCTTGACGTACAGGCTCCAGATGGCAGACTTCACGTGACAGAGTTCCACGTGACGCGTGGCGGCGGTTTCCTTGAGGCGGTTCAGAGCTAATTCCCATTTTATGACGCGGTTGCGAACTTTGTCGTAGCGCCACTGGGGAGGGAGGTTAGTGTTGGTGACTCTTGGTGATCTTTTGTAGCTATTAGATAAGTAGACATAGAGTAGAACTTTGTAGTTAAGTAACTCACTGTTAATAAGTGCTTCGGCAGATAAATATCTTTGTAAGAATCAAAATCCAAAACAACGGAAAAATAAAAAGGAAGTTAAATTTATCATTTTAAGTTTCTTTGGTGGAACATAAGTTCTGCAGGTAGCAAGATAATTAATAGCTGAAAGCTATAAATTAATTATTATTCTATGCTTTTAGCCACTTTTAGCACTACATGGTTTCAAGTCACTTATGTCGCTGCACTTATTATCTATTCGTAAAGCGAAAATAATATAAAATGCATAGCCTAAAAAACCGACTTCTCATCCTGTAATTCGTCATCCATGCAAACAATTTTTAGACTTTTGTTGATATTATTTTAAAAACTGCTTGACCAATTTCGATAAAAATTAAATGGGACCACCTCTAAAGGATGATCTACCAAACAAAAAATAACCACACAATCGAGTCATAATTTGCGGAGTCATCGCGTAACATACATAAAAAAAACATACAGTCGAATTGAGAACCCCTGTTTTTTGGGAGTCGGTTAAAAATAAATATACGTAGGAAATGATGCACTGTGAACCCTTAGCTGTAGGTACGATGATGAAGGCGGAAATTGACTGAAACCGAACCTCGTAACATATCGAGTACGCCGCAGTATGTAGGTACGCGTATCGTTTGCCGTAACAGTTCGTCGTATCAATTCAACGACTTAGCCGCTCACCGAGCCTGTCGGCGGTGCCTGACTCGCGCGCTACAAAAGATTTGCGAAAAAGCCGACAGGCTCGCGTGCTGGCGGCGAGCGGCTGGGCTCGTCGAACTGATACGCTGCAACGAAATGTAATCAGTCAGCCTTCAAGTATCGACATCGAGTAGTCACCCTGAGGTTGGCGAGGGTGTTGTTGAGCCCCATGATGAAGAGCTTCTTCTCCTCGGTGAGCTCGGCGATCTCCTGCCGCGCGCTCTCCAGCATCTCCAGGTCGCGCTCCTGACGCTCCGCCAGCGTGTTCTTGGCGGCGGCTGGCAGGAGTCACATAAATTATAATTCCACACTTATTATCCATTGTCCAATTTAAAATTTTGACAACCTAGATCCAAACTATGACATCTTATTGCGATGATCGTCTAGGTCGCGCAGCGTCGGCGTCCATACGAGCCCTTTAATATTTAAGTACCAGGCTTTCAGTTTATGTTCTTTGTTTAGACTTTAGGGCATTATCCTTAAGAAAGGTATCTACTAATAGGTGTCGACGTATTAAGGATACATGACTACGGCCCCGTAACAACTGCCCTCGTGACACGGGGACTGTTGACAGTGGTGTTGGATTTAAGCAGTTCTCTTGAAAGCCATGTACAAACATACATAACAGTACATTCGTTGTACTGTTATGTATGTTTGTACATGGCTACAGTTTGTACACGGGAAAACTAGAACAGCGGCATAAAAGAAGCAACGACTGACTTAGTAGTAGGTAAGTTTTGAGTATAGTAGTAAGAATAATTACCTAACGCTTCGTATCTGTTTAGCACGTCCAGAGGCTGCTTGAACTCGGGGTAGTTATGGACGACGGCCATCAAGTAATCCTGGAAATAACGCGATGTTGTCATAGATGCCTTAGTCCACAAAGACACGACCCAACTATCGAAGTATTTTCCTAACCGGTTTCAGTGCATTTGCAAATATTTTTGACTGGGGCTTTAAAAAAAATAATGTCGTTTTTATAAAATTCTGCCACTAACATCTTCCATTCTTGATTGGGTAATCATTCGTGGCTGGCACCTGAGGGCTTAGCCACTTGTCCGACCGCCGGCGAGTAAGCGAGTAACTATCGACTGTTTGCTCGCTCGAGAAACGTACAATAGACATGGATCCCTTGTGAATAAAAGAGACACGAACTATCTAGTTAATCACTGACTGTTCACACCGTCGAAAATTAACTTGACTAGTTTTCGCAATATTTGCCAAGTCGAATAATACTCGCTATAGCCCAGCGACAAAACTACTCGCATCTGGCTGTTCGTGAACTCGTTTCAAGTTTCTAACTCTATCGCTACTCGCTTATCGCTGGCGGTTGGACAACTGCCCTATATTTCTGACACGAAACTCTAACATCTTCGCATCCCTCAGTTAAATGCCATACATACCTCATAGATAGTGTAGTCCTTGACCTGCTTCTCCATCATTTCCTTGACTTCCTCCATCTCGAAGACTCTTTGCCTCATGGCCTCGGTCTCGCGGGTCTTGCGCTCCAGCATTTCAAGGTCTGTCATCATCTTGTGCTCGGCGCGGTCGCGTTTCTCTTGGTTCTCTCTGATGAACTAAACACAAGTATTGTTTGTAGCCCCCAACGCGTGCAGTTCTGGGTGGTAGGGGTGTTATGTATATGCTGGGGCATCATAGCTCCCGTAGGCTTAGGTAGGCCCGGGCTTAGAGCGGCCAGACATTAGGAGCGGCCAAAAATGACAAAAGATGGCCAAGTGCGAATCGGACTCGCGCACCGAGGGCATAGCCGAGGGTTTCGTTCAAACTTGTAGATACGAGTATATACCTAAATACAAGTCGTTCTTAAAAGCCCTCAAAATATGTAATAGCACTTACCTACACTAGTTAATTTGGTTCACTTAGGCTAGATTTCTTATTTCTAGTTGCGTCTGTATACCATTGTTTTGTGTATACCACTGTTTAGGTACCTTATTAAAGCTAATAAAGGACTCCTTGAGCAGCATCTCCTTGTTCCTCAAGTCCTGCCACTTGACGTCCATGACCTTCCTGTTCTCGCGGTCCAGCCGGCGCTGCTCCTCCAGCTTCTCCTCCGCGTCCATGAGGTCGCGCCGCGCCTGCTCCATCAGGACTTGCGGCGTGGGCCGCGCTACGTCCCATACTGGATATTTTCTGTTAGCAGATTGTGATTTACCGTTTTTTCTTTATTTATAAAAAAAAATATACCTTCCTACAAAATTACTTAAGGTCAATGTGGGGAAGTCCGTCTACGAGGTAAGACCGTCTAGCGGCAATAACTTCCGTGTTTGGATAACTTCGCAGTTTATGGCTTAGTCGGCAAAACAGTGCTAAGGTAATAATTCAAAATAAAATACATAGATGTCGCTAAGATCATTGTTTTGGTACAAATTTGACCGCCATTTTTTATCGCATTTTGTTCTCGGTGGTGGAGTGTAGCGACCATAAAATAAAATTAAAAAAAAGTGGAAAACTGAAGAAGTTTTGGCTGTTGCTGTGATTATGTAAGTTATTTATAGATCTATAAATATATTTCTGGTGTTGAATTCGTTTATATCGCTTGAGTTTCATAATTATACCTGCTGCAAATTTCTAACCTTAAAAAATAGTAGTTGGGAAGTCCGTCCATCATGGCGAAGGAAAGTCCGTCATATGCCGGTCTTACATCAATGCCAGAGATAGTCAAACTTTTGAACAGTCCCTATTTAATCCATTATTTTACTACTTTTTGCTAGGTTCTACGTAGTAAATGTACCCAGTGATGGGCCACTGAGGACTAATATAATTTCGTTACCATAAACCGGTAAAGGGTATATATGTATATAGGAATGGTGTTGGGGATGTATTAATATTTCTAATCTTAGGTAATTATGTCAAACAGGTAGGTAGTTAGGTACCCTACAGTTTAAAGTACCGTTGCTCAGACGAATAAAGGTGGGACTACTACTCATTAATTCTTACTATAACTTAACTGTAGGTACATCTACGCCTACACTGTAAATAGATACTGGAAAACATAAAACTAACCACAACTTTTTTTTTTCAGAGGCTGTTTCAAGGCTGTTTCCGGGTTTTTTAAATTAAGCAATATTGGCACTCGTCGACGGCATAATGGTCGTAAATAATAAATTGTTAGCTTGCAATCATGGTAAGCAATTATACAAGAAAAACGAACAAAGCGTCATATAAGCTGTACGTAATAAAATATTTTTAATTAATAATTTGTTTTTTACTGTTAAAAAGTTCACTTTTTTTTTCTTAACATTAATGTTGAGAACCTCTGTCAGCAAAGATATGCCGGACTTTCCTTCAAATAAAATAAACTAAAATATCTTTGAAATTAAGCCTTGTGGATAAACACGTAAGGCACATAATTTCAACGCCATTATTACATTATTGTCTGAAACTGTTTTCATACGTCATTATCTAAACAATTGTGGTTTTATTGCTACTAGATGGACTTGCCTCCAACAGCAAGGAAAGTCCGTCTACACGCGGCGTTTTAACAAAATACTTGTATCCAAAATATTATTATAGTTAATCCGATTTCTGTAACTTTAGAACGTAAATAAATATATTTTTCACCATATCCGGCCACACATGTTTTAATAGAATGCATATTTCGATTCATTGAGGTCAATCAAATTTAGATATTAGAAAAGTATGCCGGACTTCCCCACATTGACCCTACAAAATAGTCAAAAAATAAATAGGCCAAGTCGAATTTGCGCACGAAGGGTTCCACACCATTATCTATAAAAACGGCAAAAATAATCATTTCTGTTGTATGGGAGCCCCCCTTAAATAGTTATTTAATTCTGTTAGTTAATATTTGTTGTTATAGCGGCAACAGAAATACGTCATCTGTGAAAATATCAACTGTCTAACTTTTACGGTTCATGAGAGACAGCCTGGTGACAGACGGACAGACAGACGGACGAACAGCGGAGTCGTAGAAATAGGGTCCCATTTAGGTGTGGAACCCTAAAAACGTTATTATCTTCCTATATGACAGAGAGGCTGGATTATTTTCGCTTACATAATATTTCTATAGAGCTCATGTAATGCTCTAGTTAGATTTTCGACTCGCAATTCATCAATTCACCAACGTTTTCCATGATTAATGTTGTATTTTATCTGTCCTCATGATGACTGCATCAATTTTGGTTTTGCAGTTCATGAAGCGGTCGACTTTAACAAACAGTTGAGCGGGGTAAAGTTATAGGTTCTTTCGTAAATTTGTGACAAACAGCTAGCTTGCTTGAC
Organism: Peribatodes rhomboidaria; assembly: GCA_911728515.1. Lineage (NCBI taxonomy): Eukaryota > Metazoa > Arthropoda > Insecta > Lepidoptera > Geometridae > Peribatodes > Peribatodes rhomboidaria. Next base: position 13,150,554 of record OU452187.1, on the reverse strand, counting down.
GAATAATCTATTGAGGCTCGAGGCTATTTATCATGTACTAGGCTAAAATAAATATGGGATCTCATCTTTACTGCCAGTGGGGTTAGTCTGAGTTTTACGTTTGGCTCCAAACTTAGTTCCTGAAGCGATCAGCGACGCTCTGATGTTTCCATACAAACGCACTTGTCTAATTTCTTGGAAACCATTGATCAGGCTATGATGAAATTTGGCATTTATAATTAAATTAACTATATCTCCTTCCCTATGTTCTAAGGTTTTTAAAAAAACGTCTTCAAGAGAAAACAGAGCAATGAAAAATATTCGCATTTGTAGGTAAGGGGTCACTTTTGACTGATTTATTTAATAGATGGACAAAGAAAATCATAAATCCCTTTACATAGGGAGGATGTCTACATCATTAGCTTTTAAATTAATCAATAACACAAGGGAAAATTTCGGTTATCTAAGAATCATTAGAAAAGTGCAAAACTCATAAAAATATTGAAATTGCATTTCGTCACTCTGTAGTTAACTTTAGTCAGTATCTTTACTTGCTCTCTTCGCTCGTTCTTTTAGACAAAATGGCAATAGGAAACCTTTAGCTAATGCGAAGTTGGTCTAAAGTAGTCGCCGAACCCTTAACGTTTCCGTCAGAGGCGTTTTATTGGTAAAATGTATGGAGCCAAACGAAAACGAAAAAAGTTTACGCTAAAACAAAACTCATAACTTCGAACCCCACAGCATGGTATAGAATTAGTTGGATCATATCGTGCCCCACAGTAGGTTACTACTGTGCAGAATGGTAACAGCGGCGAGGCAGACAACGGGCTTACAAAAAAGTTTTAGATATTTTGTTAAAAGTTCTAAAAAAATATGTTTGTAAATTCGGTTTATTTAATTATCATAGTACCTAAGATACAGGCCTAGACTAGTTTGGGGCCAACCAAATAAAACAGTTTTTTCTCTGTACACTGTAACAGTTCGTTACTCTTTTGATTTAAAAACACTCACTGCGTAAACGCAACCGGTACTTAAGGCCGCGCGGCTTAGCCAATGAGCGAGCGTCGTAAGGACGACGCGGGGCGGAGGGTTGACTGACCCGCGTCGACCTCTGACTGAGGCAGAGCGACAAAAGCAATACGGTGAATCGCATGTCACGCTCGGCCGCGATCCGCACCTTACTTTTTGCATTATAATTATTTTAACTATTTTTCTAATTAACTAAGTGTTGTGTTACCCCGAATTGGGTGAGTGGTTTAACTAAACTATCATGTAGTGCATTGTAGCTTGCGAGCATGACGTGAGTACATTTAAATAGAATTTAGCATTATTTAACGGTTACTATCTTAATAGATTGGTACACGGCTCCTTTTAGAAACAAAATTTAATGATTCGTGATTTTTACTACTGTCTTTTAACTACCTACTTGTGATGGTGAAGCTTGGTGGTAAAGTTTAAATTACTACTAAGTACCTAGTCAGACTAACGGTTTTTATGTTGCCACCAGAATCGTTGAATGCTCGAATTCTATTTGAATGTACCTAAATAGTTTTAATCGTTCTTTTATTTCATCTTACCTTTTGTTGTATAATTATTTAAGACATATTTATATATGTATATAAATCAGATTCTCTGGTCACGCATATATCATTATTTCTTTGCATTATCATTTTTACAGCTTGCTTGTGCACCAATATCTGATCTTCTGGTCACTTAAATAACAAAAGCATTTTGTGTTTGTTATGTATCGTATACGATACTACTTGTTATGTTTCGTATATAATCGCTTATAAGTTTGACTGCCGCATCTTAGATCCTATTCATCGCTTTAGACATCACTGCTTAGTTTCTCACTTCGCGCGAAATCATCAAGTGTGGCAGTCAAACATAAAAATCGGACTTTTTCTAAAACGCCCGGATATGCGGAATTCCAGGGTTCCTCCACCTGACTTCCCGGCTGTTACGGACTGACCTGCTCGGACCTGCTGTCCTGCCGCTGAAGTCTCCAGTGCAGAGCCGCACCTGCTACCTGTGGCACTACCTACTACCTACGGCATCGGCTGTTACGGACTGACCTGCTCGGACCTGCTGTCCTGCCGCTGAAGTCTCCAGTGCAGAGCCGCACCTGCTACCTGTGGCACTACCTACTACCTACGGCACACCGTGGACTCCGTGCGCTGAGAACTCGAGGCCAGTGTGTCGTCATAGTCGTGTAGCGTGATTCGACTCAAGACATTAACCTTACCCCGACCCTATTCTTTATTACTCTTCTATTTACGACTACCCTCATTTTTCTGTATTAAATATAACTTTGTATAACTACCTAGTTGTTCTTATTGCTACCTACTACACCTAAATAGGTAGGACAACTAGGAACGTTACAACACCACTATTAATAGTTTGTTCATAATATGCTGTATTTATTGGAAATAAATGTATTATGTATTATTACTAATTCTATACATACTGCACCATATTAGCGCTCTCCATCAAAGATTTAAAATATTCCGGGGTACACTCCACGGGCGGCCCATGAGGTATAGCGATGGGCGCCAGGTCTTTCATAACGGATTTCTTCATCGTCTTGAATTGTAAGATGGTTAAAAGTTTTAAAGTTAATAAATTAGATTTAGCAAGTGTGATTTCACGCTATTTAGAAAATATAATTGTTGCTTAGCAACAAACGGATCTTTTTCATATATTTTTACTAAGGCGAATCTCATATTTAATGAAAACTACCAAATAAGAACATTAATTTAAACTTGCAACTTTGTCTGTAAAATATTTTTAAAAAAAACCTGTGTGCTGCCATAACAGTTTTCTTACCCAGGCACATCAAAGATTAAAATACAAAACAATAAAAATGATCATTCTCTGTTATTTATTCACAATGTTTTCGTAATCATTCATTGTCATTATTTTACTTCCCTGTAGAATTACATAGATTGTCTTTATTAGATTATCAGGGAATTCTATGAGTCTAATCTATGAGTCAGCACTTGAGAAAAATTTAACTGCTGCTCCAATGTTTCGCAACAACTTTGCACAATAGGGTTTGTTTGTCCTCTTGTTATCTTTCGATATTACATTACAGCCTCAGATCAACTAGAATATCAGATGGCGCACGGCGTATGATGTAGGTGAAGCCACTTCTTGTTACATGTGTGCTGTGGAAGTGTTGCCATGAAAAAAATTGTATTGTAGTTTTCCAACGTATGTATCCGCATTCCACTGAATTCATGTAATAGTTCCCAGGTTAATTAATCAAATGTTTGCCAAATATCAATTGCCAAAAAATCATCATCATACCTTAATCATAATACCTAAACTGGACGACAGTTTTGAAATAAAGATTTTTTTAAATTATTCAACGGAAGGCAATATAGTAGACTTAGTATTAGGGTTCTGGTAGCACCCCTTGAGTATGGAACCATAATACGTAATCAGAAAAAAAAAATTATACGCGTTGAATTGAAAACAACTTTTCGTTGGTAAAGCATGCAAGTGGAATTTCGACGTCTACAAGAAGCTTCAGTTTGAATTTTGTTACGTTGTGTTGTCACCAATTATCATGCTGTACAAAATCGGGGTGTGCATTATTGATCTGAAATAAGAATGTACGGCCGTCATATTCTAGGACATAATAATGCACTGCGTGCATGACAATTGGTGCACATGTAAATAATTTTCAGTATGCTTGTACAATATCACTTGTACATTATTGGGTTGAGCGAATAATGTACGGCATGATATTGCACAGCTTGATATTTGATGTACGAGTACATGTACACTATGTCATGTACACCAATTTTCATGCTGTACATTATCAGGTCGTACAAAACCATGCCATACATTATCTGTGTCGCAAATTGGCTCCTAAAGAGACCATTGTTGTGTGAGGTTAAAAATAAAGGTTATTTTTCTAAAATATTTAATAACAAAACAAAGTAGGTAATAAGGTAGGTAGGTAAGCAGGTAATCGCAAAGTACATTCATCAAAATAAGACTTAAAACTGTCCATCATTTCCACATCAAAGAAAATGGAGTTCAACCTTAGTTTTCTCTCTGGATTGGGCTGCGGCATTTGTATAGGAATCTCCCTATTTGCTCTGAGAAGGTTCTTTGGCTCGTCTCCAGTTTCACCTGCGGAGGCTAAGAAGGCTCTAAAAAAGGTACACATAATCAAATAATAATAAAACAGTAGAGTTATAGTGTTTCTCCGTCAGTGTTTTTTTACAATACTATCCTGCGCACTGAGAAATTGAAAAGAGCTGGAGCAATGAAGTCTAGGATGTAGCAACAGCAAACAGTGATGCATCAGAGACTGGACTGACGTAACACTGTTTATAAAGTTGTAACAACTGTTAGTTGTCTTGCCAGTTGGCCTATGCAAAGCCTGTCCTGATTATAGATAAATGTTGGCCTGCAACAAGACAAAACCAAATAAATGAACTAACTCATGTTATTTTGTGTGTGATATGATTTCCTCACTTATTGTTTCAGTTCACATCAAAAGAAGAATACAAAATGGTGCTAGTTGTAAGGACAGACCTACAAATGGGAAAAGGAAAAATTGCAGCGCAATGCAGTCACGCTGCAGTTGGTGCTTTTGAGAAGGCAATGAAAAGAGATCCAGAGTCCGTAAAAATGTGGCAATATACTGGTCAAGCAAAAGTTGCAGTCAAGACTGACTCGGTTGACGAAATGAAGCAAATTGCAGAAAATGCTAGTAAACTAGGCCTTATTACATCTATGATCAGAGATGCTGGGAGAACTCAAATAGCTCCAAATACTGTAACAGTTCTGGGTGTTGGACCTGCACCTAAAGATGTGATTGATAAAGTGACTGGACATTTGAAATTGTTGTAAAAAACACATTGTCACTTCTTTCTACTGAAGGGGCTGTCAGAGGTGTATTACGACACTTACACTTGGCTGGACAATATTCAGTCTCAAATGTAACTGGGGGTGAGCCTGTCGCTATACACCGAGCTCCAGTTTGATCAAATCTGGAGTAGGACCTATGCCTTCTGGCTTGAGAGGCAAGCTTTTTCCAACAAGGCTATCACCGCTGCAAATTGTTACAACAAAAAAATAAAAATTCTTGTAAATAAATAATCTATTAATACTAAGTTTGTTTTATTTCTGTCGTTCTTAATTATTTTTTCTGGTTTTTAGCTGGTTGTCTAATAGTAGCTATAAATGTTATAATAATGATCTCGCATTAAATGTAATAGAGAATAAGTATATAAGTGTAATCCATTTCTACCATTTAGTAAGGATTTTTCAAATGTGGCAAGGCAACCACTACTGTCAGTCGTTTGGTGATGCCATATACATGTCCCAAAATCGCATCGCCAACTGCTTAAATTAGCAAAAATAACCCTGAAACTTCAATGATTAAATAAATTAAAATGAATAAATTTACAATTGCATCGTTTTTTCATACTGACTTCGTATCGTAAAATTGTTCTTTCCCTATCGATCGAACAAGCGAATTAAAAAAAAGATAAAAAATCTACCAGTGCTGCCATTTTATAAAAAAGTATGAAAGAATGAGAAAAAAAATACGAGAACTCGGCTTCCCTTGTGTTTTTTTCTAATTTTTCTGTCATTAGGCCGCTAATTTCACACATATTTTTCAAGCAACAGTTAATTTGACTCAACATTGTACTCTATTATGTACCAAATCATCGCGAAAAACGCTCTAAGTGCGTCTATAAACTAAAATCAATAACAATCATTGACCAACAAAGAGGTACGCTTGTGTTTGCTTTGCGTTATAACCTGTGTTTTGTGCTGGCGTCCGGTTGGCGTCCGTCGCAATCTAAAAGGATGTGTACTATGCGCTATTTCGTTGCATTTGCGACGTAAAAAAGTGTTTTGGTGCCATTGAGTATGTTATTGGTTTCTGTTTTTAGTTACCAAGATGAATTATGAGGCCGAAAGAGCCATGAATCAGAAGCGATTGCGAATGGAAGGCGAGCCGGGCCACGGAGTTGTGCAAGGAAACGGTTTGCCGCTCAATTATATAGGTAAGTATTCTAAACACAAAAGCTGTAGATTAAATCGCGGAAAGTGAGCTTAAATTGCCCGTAAGTGGTCAGGCTTCCGCCTATTTTTGGCGGTCCCTGAGCTATGTAAACAAAACAAATCAACTTCATTCTATTGCATTTAGCTATTTTATGTACCTAGAATAGATTGCACTGATTGCTATTATTGTGAGCTCAGTCAATACTATAGTATCACTTTGCTATCTAAAGACCCTGAACTGTATGTTGGCTTGCTACAAATAATACTAGAAATGGATACACACTATCTATTTTTTAATGCCCCACATTTATCCATTAATACTCATAATAAAATTGAAAGTAACTCTGTCTGTCTGTCAGTTTGTAGGCTTTTCACAGCTAAACAACAGAATGGATCTTAATGAAATTTGATAGATAGTTACAGTATTTTATGAGAAAGGTTTTCAAATAAGTACTATTTTCTGAAAAAATGCAAACCAAGTCACATGTAACAACTAGTAGCTTATGTTTATTTTTCCCTTGAATTAGTTAAAAAGAATTGAAGCAGCAAAGCATTAATAAAGTTCTCAAAATTAGGTGGAATGACAAAATAGGTAGGTAGGTAGCGAGGTACATAAAATAGATTTCTATTACTTACTTAATACTGGATGCCACCCATCTAACTATTTTAATATTTATTGATACAAACTATGCTTTGTCTGTCTTTTGTTACATATTTCTGTCATATGTATAGCTGAAATTTAAAAAGGAAAGAGTCTATTTGTTATTCACATCATAAAGAAACTTTCATAGAATACTTATCATGAGAAAAATTAAGACTGCTCAAAAATTACTTACAAAACTATGGAACTGTGTGTGTGTGTGTGTGTGTGTAGTTTGAAACACCCGCAACACATAGAACACTTCACACTCATCAACTAACTGGAGTATAGAGACTTTGGGAAAACATTTGCAATAAGTTGACATTTAACAGGGTTATTGGGGTTAACAGGCTGATGCCTTGCCGAGAGTTGAGTCTGTCCTATGTCACAAAATAAATCAATAAAAATATACTTATTTATTTATTTTATGATAGGCGTGCAGCCTCTGGCTGAAGTGCCTATATTACATCATATATGAATCAAAATTGTCTAACTTCACTAAGCTCACTAAACCTAAATATCCACACAAGAAATATCACACTCAAACATTCACCAGAGACATTTGCAGATGAATTTAAAATTTAAAAAAGATTATAGATCTAATTAACTACTTCAGGCTCATAGTCATTTCCCTACTTCCAGACAATGGCCACCAGATACCGTACCAACCATACGCGGGAGCGTACAACACCCACTACCCTCCTCCAGACGCGTTCGCAGCGTACGGCCCGCCGCCGGGCGGTGCGTACGCTCAGAACCTCTCGTACGCTCCGCCGGCGCACCAGAACTACCCTCACCACCAGCCGTTCCCACAGCAGCAGCAGCTCCACATGCCTCAGACTCATATGGGTAGGGGATGAATGCATTTTAAACATGTTTTTGTTATGAGTAGCGGAGTTCAACAAGGAAGAGTGATAGGCATGACCATACCCACAGTGGGGTAAAGGCGAGTGGGGTATCTGCCCCATTCTGGTTTCTAACGCAGGGCTAAACTTAAGGGTTTTTAAGTAAAAATTAATGGTTGCTGTCAACAATGACAGAAAACAGGCTTGTCCGCCTCTGCATGATGAGTGTGCATAGGAAGAGGGTTCTGGAAGCCTAAAATAAATTAAAAACGAAGTTAATTGTAGACAGAACTCTCGCAGCTTATTATTTTATTGAAATATAAAAATCAGGATGTAAATAAAAATCATTTTTAAATTCCTCTTATGTCCTTATCACATACATTTTACTTTCGCCCTAACCCTAAAAAATTCTGAGTATGCCCATGGTGATGGGGTCTTATCTCCTAATGATGGTCTGCAGTGACAAATGAATCTATTTTTGCTTTTAAATTGCTTGTTTGCAATCCAAAAAGGTCCATTTTCACTGCAACAGCATTTCAGAAGTGTGATTACCTAGCATAATAATAGTATTTGTACTGAAGTTACTGTAGCATGGTGTCGTTGAAACCCGCATTTATTTTGTTTAATACTTAATTTACTATGTACAGTGATGGACGATTTCGTATTTTACTGTTGGGATAAATCACAACTGGGTACCACAACAACAACAACAACCACAACTGCGTCGCACCACGGCAACTTTCAATGATCGCAAGCAACATTTTGTCTAATCCCTACAATCTCGATATATAAAAATGAATCACTATTTCCCTTGGTCATCGCATCACGCGTGAACAGATGAACATTTACACTAAGTTTTTTTTGTAGTGTTTATTATTGCCAGGAGAAGGATCTTATGAAAGAAAAAATTAAGATATTATCCCGAAAAAAATAACGGTTCCTGTGAGACGCGGGCGAAACCGCGGGGCACAGCTAGTCCTACAAAAATAGCACAATCCTAATTTTTAAAGTAATCTTCTTCTAACTTCGCTTGCAGTTAAAACATGTATACATCTTCACAGTCGCCTCATGCAGGGGCATAAAGCAGTAAAGTTTCAGCGTTGTTCCCAGTGCAAGGCTACGGCGAGGTGGTGCATAAGGGGGGATGGCCACCTCAGCCGCACCTACTCCCGCTGGACGCGCAGAAACCGCTCGATGTGAAGCAACTGAAGCCGGAGATCAAGCTGGAGCCGACGGACGCGCACAAGAGACCGCACCCCGAGAGTGAAATCATGGTGAGGACTGATACTAAATGTTTTTGCAACGTTTTAATTTAAATTGCATGTTTGTGTTTAACCTCCGACGCAAAAGAAGAGTGTTGTAAGATTAACGTGTATTCCCTGTAGTTGTAATCTGGGTGTCTTCAAGCCTTCAGTGAATTAATTCTTCAAGGCAAGCATACTCCATCGTGAGCCGCATCTTTGCTTAACATCAGGCTAGATGGCAGCCAAGCGCAAGCCTATCATATATAGCTAAAAAAAAACACCGTGCATTTTGGCATCAACTCCCAAATACATACTGATTTTGTTTTTTTTTTTTATTTGAAAAGTGGCTTACCAACTTATTAGCTATAATAACTTCTTAGCTATGTCGGGTGTCTTTTTAAATTCTATAATTTATAGTTTTTAACTTTGCATGTGGGGGCTAATTTTCGGAACCACAGGTCCGATATTAAAAATTCTTTTACTAACAGAAGGCTACGCAATCACTGACTGCAATAGAGTATGAAACGAGAGCAACGCCCCGGCCAGATGAACTAGTGCAATATAAAATGGTTGGTGCAATTTTGTGTACCTATTTAAAATTATTGCTTTAGAGAAATTCTAGCACTTTACTAGAGACTATGGTAAAATGCTAGAACTTCTTTAATGCGATATATGGCATAGAACCTGGCTGAAAGTCATAAACACAAAGTTACTCGTATAACGGTACCCTAACGGGATAGCTATAGAACAGCGTCGTTCATATTTAGGCTACAGCTAGCTAGCCGTCAGCGCACTAACCTCGCGGCGTCGGCGCACCTTCACTGAAGCAATGCTACGACTACATTAGCAGCCTTCGGTGATCATTCGGGTTATCGTTACAAGTGTAGCCGGTTGGTTCATTACTCGGCGATGTATCGGGCGAATTATCGCCCTCGTCGCCCATTTAGATAAAAACATCGCCGCTAACCGATAACGATGATTTTAGTAAGACTACGCAACACGAATTATCGCGCCTTAATGTAGCAGTAGCATAAGAGGCTTCTCACACGCACAACCTTCACTACACTTATAACTGCTTGAACACGGAACAACTTGCGTGTGGTTGGTAAAATTGTACATCGCGCGAACCACACGAATGGCTTGCTCTATTTTCAACTTGCCTACGCAAGCCCGGCCTTTTTTTTCTTTCACCTTGGGAAAATCCTTTATGGATACCACCAACAGCCCCGGGTGCGGGCACAGAGTGGTTATGTGGGAATCCCGCCACTGCCTACCCACTAAAAACCCAAGCGCAAAATGTCGGGGCAACGGGTACGCTTTCGGACTCCTCCGCAGCCCCGACAGCGCCAGCCCCTTCGGGCGCCACCTCGAGCTTGCGCTCTCTCCCTCTCGATGACGATGTGTCGAACACCAGACACATCGTCATCATCCACCTCCTCGGGGACCAATTTTGCCCGTGGGCACCAACCAGCACCCGTGCCTAGGCGCCCATGGTCCCCATGCGACGGGTCAGATGAGTGGCCCCGCCGCCTGCCACTTCGGCCGCAGAGGATAGGGAGAGCGGCAACGATACACCGACACGCCTCTTCCTACGCCCCACCGCGTCTGCCATCAAAACGGTGGCGACCCCGTTTGGGCCGCGGAAGGTAGGGAAAGTGGCAACGACACACCAACAGTCCTCTCCCGCCGCGGCCCTCAGCCTTCGGTTGCAGTGTCGCACACGCGACACTGCACCCCGCCTCAGTTGTGGGTCTGCTCATCACACAGACCCACACCCTACTTAGGCCGCTTCCATGTGGGCTTTGGGCTAAAAGCCCCAAGAAGCGGCCCCACCTCGGATTCCTCTTGCCTTAACCGTGGTTGCCGAAGCCACGGCTACTGAGCCCCCCCGCCACGACAAGGCGGGAACGCAAGCCCGGCCTGCGCGTACTTAACTGAGCCGATCGTGTCGTTATCACACCGCTCAGTTAAGTACACACAGGCCTTAAGTACGCGCAGTTAAAAATGTGGTGAAGCATGTGCGTGTGGTAAGCTATACAACGTTTATTGCCAAGGGGGAATGTGTAGCATTTGTGTGTTGAACACGCCTAACTCGGCGTGCTGTAATCCAGCAGTTTGATCGCTGTAAGCACTCCGTGGGCTCGCTTGAAGCGCGTCGGCTCCCAGTCTAGTTGTCTGGTAGCGGCAAGAGCGCTGTAAGCCGACGCTGCGCCGCTAGCTTTTTAGGGTATGATTCCGTAGCCGACTGCAGGAGGAAGTAGCAGGCGGTGTGTCGCCGTGGCACTACTGATTTCTATGACTGCGTTATTATGAAGTACCTACCCAGTAAATGTCGCTTGCTTGGGTATAAAAAATATACCCAAGCAAGCGACACGTATTCCGACGACCGTAGACCAGTAGTGCAATATTGCTACCAAAGTGTGTGCCACCGAACCAGGGGGCTTACTACGAGTTTTGATTGTTGACGAAAACTTTTTTCGTTTTCGTTTGGCTCCATACATTTAGCCTAGATCCTTAACGTTTCCGCCAGGGGCGCTTTATTGACATGTAGGTATGGAGCAAAACGAAAACAAAAAAGTTTTCGTTAACGATCAAAACTCATGGTAAGGGCTCCGAAGAGTCGCGGCGAAATGCCGCTTGCTGCTGCCGCCTGCAATCGGTTACGGAATCATATCTTTATATTGACATTACGAAATATATTATACGACACACAATTTAGTGCTCAAATTTAAATGACACGTAAATCGCTGGGTTGGAGCAATGCCGTTAAAGTGTGCCGTGATCTTGACAAGACTCCCTCTTAAATGTGAAAGGATACAAGGATTGAATGCTCATATTTTTGGTTGATAGGGTGGAGACCTGGACCAGCCCAAAATAAAGATCAAAACAGACATATTCAAGCCCGACGACCTCGCACACAGACCTGGGATTATCGACAAACCTTTAGGTAACTATTTCATAATTACATTAATTTTAATAGCACTTTTGTTGTTTTGATACTTGTCATACCTAGAACTTGTTGTTATGTTACTTGTCATACATATCACCTTTGTTGTTATGTTACTTGTTGGGATTGCAATCCCGCACCGCTTCCAATCCCTAATTTTTGCTGATTTTTGCTGGATTGTCCTCAATCAAGCGGTATCCCGCGGAAACCCGCATGAAGTAGTTTTTTTTTAAAGAAAATCAATAAAACCAACTTTGCTCACTCATTGTTTTACAATACTGTTTCTTAATTATCGATAAAAATTCCAAAAGCTATAACTAATATCAATATTTGGCAATACTTTGTAGTATTTGTACTATTGTGAGTTGAAAATACTAATCAAAACTATATCTGAAGAAATTATTGTCAGCCTTCCTTACAATAAAGAGTGCCATTTTTTAAATTTCGGATTAACAATAATTAAAAAAAATCTCATCATAAAATAAATCAATTAATGCACCAAAAGAAATATCGCATTCCAATGTACTTCCTCTTTTTGGAAATATATTTCTGAAAAATAACATCAATGCTGCTATTCGTCACACTAACTACTTCTTTGAGAGCTACAGATCAAATAGAAAATGTCCAAAAATGCTTTTTCTGCAATGAAATATGAAGAAAAAAACGACGAATCACCAACGTCATTTTTTCATTTTCATTTTAATCTTTCAATTAAAGGTGGAAAAATCAAATTAAATTCGCTATTTTATTCGATTCCGAATCCGCAGGATGTTTCGGGATCCCGCAACGCTCAAAATGATGCTGGATCCTGCTGTATTGCGGGATTGCAATCCCTAGTTACTTGTCATACATAGCATCTTTGTTGTTATGCCATTTGTCACACCTAGGTGTTTTGTTGTTACTTGTCAAACATGCTAACTTTGTTATTATGTTATTTGTCACACCTTTCATGGTCACTTGTCATACTCAGCACCATTAAATAAATAAAGAAAGAAAGAAAAATATTTATTTGGCTTACACCACACACACTTATGCAATAGATACATTTTGACAAAAATGATGAATATTAAAGATATACAATATACATAATTATAAAAAAAAAATCAGGACTCTTGCACACACGGTCGCCTGACCCCAAACTAAGCAAAGCTTGTACTATGGCTGCCAGAGACTGATATACATACTTAGATATTTTTAAATACATACTTAAATAGATAATAACACCCAGACATAAAACAAACACAAATGTTCATCACATGTATGTTTGCTCTAGGTGGGAATCGAACCCACGCCCCCTAGCTCAAAAGGCAGGTTCACTACCAACTAAGCCACCGAGGCAGTCGATCATTGTTGTTATATTACTTGTGCTACCTGGCTCTTTTGTTATGTTACTAGTCAAATCTAGTACCTCTGTAGTAGCTTAACAAGTGTTTAAATTGCTTAATATTTTCACAGATGTGGCACAAAAAGTAATCGATGTATCGCAGAAACCAGTCGAACTTCAAAACAAAGGTAAATAAATATTCCTATCTTAAAAAAACTGAGATCAAACAAAAATATACTATAAGCACATACATTGAGATATAATACCTACAGAGTCGCAATCGCTAAGTAACAGCTGTCAAAAATCTTCCGAGCGTCGGTATCGTACCAAGACATTATTTCTTCTTGAGCTGCCATCTCCTACCGGAGGTCGGCTATCATTAGGAGTTTCCTAATCTTGGACACAGAAGCGCGGAACAGGGATCCAGTGCTCAGGTTGAAACATGTCCGCAGATTCTTAAGCCAAGAAGCACGCCTTCTTCCCAGTGGTCTTTTTTCCTGAATTCACCCCTACATTATGAGTCGGAGCGGGTCGTATTTGTTGTTACGCATTATGTGTCATTACAGACATCATTTACATTGACGCAATACCACATTTGCTTCAATTTAAACGTCATCTCACTAGTATTGCTCGGATAGTATGTTACCTAGCACTTTGGCATCGCGCACCGTCGTAGTCGGATCACGGTTGGCTTACTACTAACCTTAAAGTCCGCGCAATGCGAAGCGTGCGCCGACTTTTGGTTCGGATCTTATTGCACGTTTGTTACTCCGTAGGTATTATATCTCGATGAGTAGGTATAATTGCTATTTTTCTAATAAAACAAAAAGATTTTTCAAGCCATTTCTTGTATTGACAGATGGACAAGCTATCATTGGCGTTGAGAAACCTGGCGACAAACCAGCTGGTATGTTTACAATAGCTTTTCTCAATCATACTAGATTATTTCTTATTAGTAGTTAAGCTTGATTAAAATCGATATAAACTTCCGATAAAGACTGCCAATGTGACTATGAATATGAATACTAATGCTAGTATAAAAATGTATGCGTCATTAATTACAAAAACCAAAAATAAAGTTAAAACAAAATTAGAAAATTTGCATGTAGAAGTACAGCGGCTTGTTGTCTGACTGACTGGTAATCGGAATTGTCTGCATTGTTTTATTTGTAAGCTATTCGCGTCGTGCCGCTACTTTCTTAGAATAAAAACCGCCAACATTATGTTACAGATTTGTTAACATTTTTGTAAAATTTCCTTTTTTTTTTGATTACTTAAACCGGTCATAATTCTTGCTATTTTTAACGTGCATGTTTGTCAACATGATCTTGATGACATTTTATAATTAGTTGCAGTATATCACGAGGAAGGTTTTTGGATACTGTTTTCTGAATAAACGCGAAAGAAGTCGCGGGTAACAGCCTAGTCCTGACTAATATTATAAATGCGAAAGTGATTTTGTTCGTTTGTTTGTTTGTAACGCTTTCACGTCCTAACTACTCAACCAATCGTCTTGAAATTTTGCACACATGTTGTCTGGGGTACAGAAAAGGACATAGGGTACTTTATATCCCGAAAAATAAACGGTTCCTGTAGGACCGCAGGTGAAACCGCGGAGCGCAACTAGTATTATATAAATGGTGTTATATTCCAGAAGCGTCGAAGCCCGAAGGTGCGTCGGAAGGTGGCGAGGCTCTCGCGGCGCAGCGCGCTGCTGAACTCAACGCGAAACCACCGGAAAAAAGGTACCACGTAATTTTTGTTTATTTAATACGGGAACTGATAAATGAAATGTCCAGGCGGACTAAGAAAAAACATTGCACGGGCTAAAAAAAAAACAGCCAACTGTTAGGTTCTAACCGAACAAAGTGTATGACGTAACCCTAGTAAAAGACGTATCTGTCACGTACGCTAGTATAAAAAAATTTGCCTAAAAGTAAAAAATGGCCTGTCACTTTGCGTTTATAAACAGTACCAAACTCAGTCTAGACATAATAAAAGTACTGTTAGTACGGGAATTACATCAACATACAATACAATTTCTTCTTCTTCGTGCTCTCCTATTCCCGTTATACTTTATACGTAAAATTTAACGTACTTTTTTTTATAGCACTATATTGTGCATGATCACTGTGGAATATTGAAATAAGGATAAGAGGAAAATGAGACTTAATTTTATGTTTAAAGACATACTCGTATTTTATTCTCATTTACATTTTATTTTCGTGTAATACCGGGCCTTAACATCAAAGAGAACTGGTAGTAAAGTAGTCACGTGTTGCAGCGACGAGGAGCGCAAGCCGTTCAGCAGCCCCGACCTGCCCACGTCGGGCAGCATGCCGGGCAAGTCGCCGGGCCTGGAGGTGGGTTCTGTATGTCTGCCTTTTTATTACACATTCTACTCACCGCCATTGTCAGCTCGTAATCAATATCGCCCACTACTGAGAATATATATATTTTTTATAAGAAAAGTAGCAAACAAGCAGACGGCTCGCTTGATGGTAAACGGTAGCCGCCGTAACTGAAACGCTAGCGGTGCTGTTGATGCGTTGCCAACTCGGAAATAAATTTGTAGACACCCCTTTTAAAACGCTTATATTCCAATTTTTTGTGAAAAGTTTTTATTTCATATTTTTTTGGAAGTATAAAAGATACTGACCGGTCTACACTGAGCATAATCTGTGAGTGTAAATGACCCCTATTTTCCGATCCCTAGGGCAGGTTTTTTTCTCTAAATTTTTGTGACCAACTTCGAGGTCGAACAACAACCTCTTGCAATAAAAAAAATAACTATCAAAATCGGAGTAATCTGTAAAAAGTTATACGTAGTCATACAATACAATCAGTGAGTGAACAATCAATCATCCTCTATTTTCCTATTTGACGTTGGAGGGTTGGGATTTTTTTTCCAAATTTATATGGGATCACTCTCGGGGTATACCCTTTCCAATAAAAAAAGAATTATCAAAATCGGACTAGTCTGTTAAAAGTTATGCGCGATCATACATAAAATAGAAAGAAAAATAAACCCACCACGCGGAAGAAGTGAAAGTGTTTCCATTCCCCCTCCTCAGGAGCGTTAAACGTTTAACGCAACCTTGTTGGAAGTCGCATTAGAAGTTTCACTTCAAAAATGTACGCGTCGACTTGTAAACCTCCTCCGTTTCGTCGGTTAAAAAATGTCAAGCAGTCTCGGCCTGAGTCAGAACTCTTAGCTTAGTGTAATAAATACTTTTATTGGACTAGTTAACATACATATTTTCTATCTTTACGCATAAGATTAACACAGTATAGTATCCGGTGATAAATATTGCACATCGACTTTTGGAAACACACTCGGCTTCGTAGAGCGTTATCTCTTTCGTACGACAGGTTCGTTTAGTGTACGACAGAGATAACGCTCTACGAAGGTGAAGTCTCTTTCCAAAGGTCGATGTGCAATATCCAGGGTTAAACGTAACTCACCGTAAACCTTCTAAGGGTTCATTGTACTCACAAATATGAACAACATTTAGGACGAACTCTGAAATCACGAAAAAAAAAATCAGCTGTTCCATACATTTTGTCTCACGCCAATGAAATCATTGCATGGAACGGCTGTTTTTTCAGCGATTTCAGGATAAATATTAAAATATTCATAGTAAAATTTGCTCAATTAATGAGTACAATGAACCCTTACAACAACAACAACAAGAGGTTTTTGGTATATACGAGTATATAGCCTATAGCCCTTTTTTTTATAATTAGCCATCTCTCCAAAATTTGTACGCCTCAAGCATAACATGAAGCTCGTCTCTAATTTACTGTAACAACAATATTATGTATTACTCGTGTTTAAAGCAAATAAATGTATCTTTATCTTTATCCCTGTATATCGGCGAGCACTGTGAGTAGTTTATTGATGGTCCCCTGTTCGCCCACAAGCCGAAGAAACGCGGGCGGCCCAAAGGCTCCACCAACAAGCCGAAGGCGGGCGGCGGCGCGGCCACGCGGCTGCCGGCGCCGCCCCCCGCGCCGCGCGCGCCGCCCCGCGCGCCCCCCGCGCCCGCGCCGCGCCCGCGCGGGGCCGGCTACCAGTACGCCGTCAGGCCCTTCAGGAAGGACTTCTCCGGGATACAGTTCAGAAGGTACGTGTGGCTGGTGGATAGTAGGCGAGTTTTGTAATTAGCGTTCCCCAAGGTGCCTCCAGTGGACTCTACGCCCCTCGCCGGTCTTAGCGCCACGCCCCCGGGGGATAGGCTACCAGTACGCTGTGAGGCTGTTCAGGAAAGATTTCTATAGGATACAGTTCAGAAGGTATGTATGGCTGGTAGATAGTTGGCGTGTTTTATAAGTAGCGTGGGCTCTGCGTCCCTCGCCGGTCTTCAGGGGGGACCCCTCGCCGGTCTTCAAGCGCACCCCCGGGGGCCGCACTCTGTCATCAGTACGCTGTTAGACCTTTTAAGAAGGACTTCTATGGAAAATAGTTTAAAAGGTTTTATTATCGAAACTGACGTGGTTTATTTTATTTTATTTTCTTAGGAAAACTTACAGCTAGGTACAAAATTATAAATAGAAAAAGATAGAGAAAGAAGGCCAATTATAAGTTTTCTCAAGCAGATAGGTAAATGGATAAGTAACACTTAAAAACAGACTCACATGATAATTACACAATAAAGAAATTAGCTAAATTTAAATTTAATAGATACACAGATAATAAAAAATATCACACATTATTTTATGATAACCTGAGTAAATACCGTATCACGTAGTTTTAACAGCATTCGGCGCTCTTTATCAAGGCGAGTGCGTGGGCGCGGCTACGTCTCTTTTGGCACTATAGTCGAAATAATTGATTTAATCATACGTGAGTAATTCCTGTATGATAAAATCATGAAGTTTTGAAAGTATTTGTGGCTAATAAATAGTTGACGTCAACTAGTAGTCACGAGCCGGGTATCGGGACAAAATGAACGAATGAAATGTCGATATATCCAATGATTCACTTTCTGACACCGAAATACAATAAAAAAGTACACATGATCACAACTATGATTCATGTCATTTAAATCAAGGGAAAAGTTTATTGACCTTGGTTAAATTCCGTCTTATTGTGGATTTAAAAAAAGTTCAGTGAATTTCTTGGTGCTGTAACTCAAGGTTATCTTCCACTTTACCAGGCGGTGGAGCGACGAGTGCCTGGAGTCGTCGCACATCCCCAACGAAGTATACTTCGGCGACGTGCCCGTGTCGCTGGAAGTACTGCACAACTACTACGACGCGCACGCGGAGCGCGAGCGGCTGGCCGCCGCGGCCGCACACATCGCCGCGCAGAAGGCCGCCGCGGCCCGCCTGCAGGCCGCGCGGCTGCAGGCTGCCGGCGGCGGCCGACCGCACCAGGAGGTAACTATGTGTTCTATCACAGTCTGTTAGAAGTCGCCGCGTCCTTGCACATCGCTTCGCAGAAAGCCGCGGTGGCCGCATCAGGAGGTACGTCACCATCATCTTCCTCTAAGTCGGATGACGTCCAGTGAAGGACTGCAGTTTCCCCCAGTGATCTCAACACCGACAAGTCTCTCACTGCCTGCATACAGCGGCTTCCCGCGACCTTCACCAGATCGTCAGTCCACCTTGCGGGAAGCCTTCCCACGCTGCGTCTTCCGGCCCGTGGTCCGGTCCACTCCAGAATTTTTCTATCAGCCATTGGTTCTACGAGCTATGTGCCCCGCCCTCGAGACACAGAGGTACATGTTCCATTGCAATCGAACAAGGTGAATGCCAGCAAGGTGTCTTTTAAGGCAGGTGTGGGTGTTAGCGCTAAGTTCAATACTTTATTATAATCCACCACTATTGATGCCTTTCATGGCGAGGTATATATTAGGGCTAAGCTTTAGAATAACGTAAAAAGCCTGCGACTAGCGAGTAAAAAAACATCGTAAAGTTGTATTGAATTCAACTAGGACAAATTGAAGACACGTGTAATTATTCAATAATTATAATTTCCAGGTGACGACGGTAGACTCCTCATCATCAGACGACTCCTCAGGATCCTCCGCCAGCGATTCAGAAGACAGCGACGAGGTAAACGCCCATACTGAAATTATCACCGGACACCAGAATTGTCGTTTAAGTTTAATGATTGACGTAGCCAATCATCTCTTAGAATTTGACTAGGTAGTTGTTAACCAACTTGATATTATTTTTAAAGAACGTGCACCACCTAATTGTTAGCTTTACATCGAGCGGCTGCGACCGCGCCGGCTTATCTCTTCAATAAATAAACCAGTGCACAAACAGCCAGCGCTGTTTGATTTAACGTATACAGGATTGCTGGTAATCAATTACCATCCTTTTAAAAGCATATTCTGGTTATCAAAACGAACAACTTTTGTTCTACAGCTTTTGCCAAAACTCGACAAAATTTCCTAATTGTCTATTTTAAAGTTTTTGTGGTTCTCTCTAATACTTCATAACTTTTTATAGCATCCGCTTGTCGGCTTGTCGGCACGCGCCTCAAAGTGCGCTCGCGCTTGTTACATACAGCTAACTAGACCGGTCAAATATTTTTTTTAAATGTGGAAGGAAAAAAAAAAAGAATTTTGTAAAGTCGTAGAAAAAAGATGTTTGTTTCGATGTTCAGTATATGCCCCCACTAAGATGCTAATTGATTACCAGCACCCCTATACAAATACAAATAATACAATACAAATAACTTTATTGTTCAAAAAATTAGAGCTAAAAATTACAATAATAAAAGTACCTACTTACATTTATTTGTTTAGCAACTTAAAACTGAATATTAATACAAGTAGGTACACTAATATTATTAACCCTGCCCTCGGAACTAGTAAAAACTGTATCTCAGAGGGCAGTTGTTCGTTTACATAATTCTTAGTTCGTTACAAAAAAATAATACATATATCATAGAATGCTAAACGGCAATTATACAATTTATAAAAGTAAAGAAGTAAAATTAAAATTTAAGTAAGTAAGTATAGAATAAATAAACATATTATGTATCAAAAACCAAAAAGAATAAAAGAAAGAAAATGTAACTAGTCATATAATATTATTATACCCCTTATTTGTGTCAGAGAAATAAATATAGACAAAGGGAAAAATTACGATACAACTGCCAACAATTTTTCAGTTTTATCATAATCTAGTGTTTTGAGATATCCAAATACTGCTTTATATAATACCCTGTATATGACGTCCACATACAAACACAAATCTTGGTTTAATTATCCAGGACACGCCTCTTAAACGCGGGCCGGGGCGGCCGAAAGGCACGAAGAACTCTCCTCGCAGCTCCGTGTCGGCCTCCAGCGGGGGCGGCACGGGCGGCAGCGCGGGGGGCGGCACTGGGGGCGGCACGGGCGGCAAGCGCGGCCGCCCGCCCGTGCCGCCCGAGCTGCGCGCGCCCGGCATCACAGAAATGAAGAAGTTCTGCAAGGCCGCTGGGATACGGTTCGACTACAAGAAGCTCACCGAGGGTAAGAACTTTCACCGTAGCTCAGTCACATTCCCTAGCTATAAATTTCTATGTTCAAACTGTTCTATTACAATCATAGGTTTCTTTAAAGTCTTTATTAAATTAGCTTTATATCAAATTGTATAAAGTTTAAGTTACCTTCAAACATTAAATTGTGTTAAGTTTTGTAATAAATTCCATTAAATTAGACAGAATAAAAAAAAAATATACAATAGGAATTGGAACCTATATTCCTTGGCGTACTTAATGCAACGTTGGAGCGGAAATACATTAAAAATTGATCAAAGTAACAGTTTATGCTTTATGTATATCTTTATTACGTTACACTGGTTGGTGTACGGGCTGCTTACTTATAATACCCGAAACTAAATTTCGAGCTAAAACTCTTGTTATTAATAACTAGCTCATCTACTCACGGTTTCGCTCACGGTTCAAGTCTACGGCACTTGGAAAATGTGTTCGTTTCCTGTTAGTAAAATATTTTTTAATCGGAACAGCAAACTTCAGCCTCTCTATAATTCTAGTGCAGAAAACTGATTAGTGCAAGCGGGATGGCACACGAAGACCATTGTCGTTAGGCTTACACAATAAAGCACATGATGTCCATGTTTTTAATTTATTTTATACAAGCTTTTATGTAACCTACAATATTTGTGTGATCGTTCGGATTAAATCTTGTAAGCAAAATTTGAATAACTTCCCGGGGTCTGAACAAGCTAAAATTTGATATACATACGTAAATTAAATGGCAATCCAATAGTATGTCAATTTTAAAGCTTGTTTTTAAAGTTTGTAAATTTTAAGTAAACCTATTAATTTTATTCCCAGGTTGTACGAAGAACAAAGAACGAGTACAGAAGATGATGGACCTACTCACCGAAGCTGGTCTAGAAGGCAAGCCTACATTAGAGAAGTGCCAGGCGATCAAGAAGGCTAAACTTGATAAGAAAGAGCAGGACAAACAAGCTAAGAAGGAAGCCAAGACTAAGCATAAAGAAGAGAAATCGGAAGGTGAGAAATCTTACCACAATTTAACAACACTTTATAAAATACATCTGTTTTTTTCTGTGATATAAAGTAAATTTTATTTTCACTCACTCATGCTACTTTGCTTCATCATGATCAGTGGAGCCGTTTGTTCGATAAAAAAAGTGATATCGGTAAAATAAGTGGATGCCATCGGTGTCTTTTGTGATCTTTCCAAAGCGTTTGATTGTGTAGAACACCGCACCTTGATCCGTAAATTACACCACTACGGAATTCGTGGAATCGCGCTAGATCTTGTCGAGTCATATTTAACTGATAGACAACAAAAAGTGGGAATTAATGGCGTCACATCTTCCGGATCTTTAGTTACAATGGGAGTACCACAAGGTTCTATCTTAGGCCCGTTCTTATTTTTAGCGTATATAAATGATTTGCCGTATATGGCTAAGGACCTTACAGACATAGTTCTATTTGCTGATGATACATCTCTTATTTTTAGAACAGATAGGAAAGATAGTGAGCTTGTGCATGTGAACAACGTACTATTATTTCGAGATGGTTCGCTGCGAACAATTTGTTACTAAATGCAAAAAAAACTAAGTGTTTAAAGTTTTCCATGCCTAATGTTAGATATATAGAACCAAACGTAATGCTTGAGGGCGATAAACTTAACATAGACAAGGCGACGGTATTCCTGGGTATAAGCATTGATTCCAAACTGCAATGGGGTCCACATATTAGTGCTCTGTCTGGGAGACTTAGTTCTGCTGCTTATGCGGTTCGCAAGATTAGGCAACTGACGGATATAGCTACAGCTCGGATGGTTTACTTTGCTTACTTCCACAGCATAATGCCATATGGCATTTTGCTGTGGGGATCAGCTGCTGAAGTAGAGGCCATTTTTATTTTGCAAAAGCGAGCGGTCCGCGCTATCTACGGAATGGGTCCCCGTGAATCATTGAGAGATTTATTTAAAGAAATAAATATATTAACTTTACCTTCTTTGTATATCTTTGAAAATATTATGCACGTTCGCAAAAATCTACATAAATTTAAATTGAACAGTGACTATCACAATTATAACACTAGAAATAAGGATAGGATAGCTGTACCGAGATTTAGACTGACAAAGTCAAAAAAGTCATTTTTAGGCAACTGCGTTAGTTTTTACAATAAAATCCCGAAAAATATAACAGGGCTCACCGAGGGAAAATTCAAATCACATGTAAAAACTACATTAATGAAAAGAGGATATTATAAGGTTAAGAATTATTTAGAAGATAAAGATGTCTGGAGCCTTCCATTTCCGCCAAGTAGCCACTAGTATTTATAGATATTACCTAGTTGTAAGCCAAAATTTGTGAGACTAATTTATTTATTATTTGAAAAAATAATGCCCCTCTGTTTCTTGCCTGTTCTTCTGAGTAGAGGCTTTTTGTCCGAACAAGGCGGTCGAGTCTATTTAAATAACTTTGACGTTCATAAGTGTATCTTTGATACCTAAATTGAATAAAAACATTTTGACTTTGACTTTGACTTTGATAAAAAATACAATTGCATAGATATGAAAAATGTATACATAATATATTTCTATAATTAATTCTTTCGCTCTGTGCTTGTTTTGTAAAAGATCTACCGCTCACGCTGGAAAATGAAGATAGCGTCAAACTTTGTTAAACTCACCCGATTCTGCTGATTAGTTTTGGATTAGCAGACTACTTCGAGCCTATCAGGCAGGGGTGTGATGGTAGCGCCAAACTTCGTTAAATTGGCCCGATTCTTACGGTTCCATTTTGATTAGCAAAACACTTCGATCCTTTACGCCTGGGTGTGATGGTAGCGCCAAACTTCATTAAATTGGCCCGATTCTTACGGTTCCATTTTGATTAGCAAAACACTTCAATCCTTTACGCCTGGGTGTGATGGTAGCGCCAAACTTCGTTAAATTGGTCCATTTCTTACGTTTCCATTTTGATGAGCAAAATACTTTGACTCTTTCACGCCTGGGTGTGATGGAAGTACAAACTTAAATCTGCCCAATTCAGTCGATTCTATCTTAATAAGCAAACTACAAACCTTTCATTTCGGGGTGTAATAGTAGCGCCAAACTTTGTTAAATTAATCTGATTCGGACGATTCTATTTTGATAATTACTTCGAGCTTGTCATTCACACGGGGGTGTGATGGTTGCGCTTTTTTAAAGTTAATGAAAATAATAATAAAAAATAATTTATTGACAACCAACGGAATTAAATTATACACAGTTAATTACAGAATATATTAAACAGTAAAAGTGTTTGGCAATAGGAGTAAGCTCAGCGTTGTACTGTGCAAACTTGCACAGAGCTGGTTTTCAGCTTAACTTCGCTAAACTATTCTAATTTTGACTAATTTTTGTTATTTTTAACACACTTCGAGATTGGAGCTTAGTGAGAGTGTTAGTAAATCCGAGTGTGTGTGTGTTTGTGTGTGCAGCAGCGGAAGCGGAGCCGTCTGCGCGGCGCATGACGCGCGGCGCGACGGGCGTGAAGCCGCGGCAGCGCATCGTGATCTCGTCGGACGAGGAGGACGCCACGCCGGCCGCGCGCCGCGCGCTCTCCAAGCTGCGCTCCAGCGTGCACGACACAGACTCCGACGACTAGGTACACTTCATGTTCTCCTGGTAGCTCTCTATCGGAGGCGGCGCGACGGGCGTGAAGCCGCGGCAGCGCATCGTGATCTCGTCGGACGAGGAGGACGCCACGCCGGCCGCGCGCCGCGCGCTCTCCAAGCTGCGCTCCAGCGTGCACGACACAGACTCCGACGACTAGGTACACTTCATGTTCTCCTGGTAGCTCTCTATCGGAGGCGGCGCGACGGGCGTGAAGCCGCGGCAGCGCATCGTGATCTCGTCGGACGAGGAGGACGCCACGCCGGCCGCGCGCCGCGCGCTCTCCAAGCTGCGCTCCAGCGTGCACGACACAGACTCCGACGACTAGGTACACTTCATGTTCTCCTGGTAGCTCTCTATCGGAGGCGGCGCGACGGGCGTGAAGCCGCGGCAGCGCATCGTGATCTCGTCGGACGAGGAGGACGCCACGCCGGCCGCGCGCCGCGCGCTCTCCAAGCTGCGCTCCAGCGTGCACGACACAGACTCCGACGACTAGGTACACTTCATGTTCTCCTGGTAGCTCTCTATCGGAGGCGGCGCGACGGGCGTGAAGCCGCGGCAGCGCATCGTGATCTCGTCGGACGAGGAGGACGCCACGCCGGCCGCGCGCCGCGCGCTCTCCAAGCTGCGCTCCAGCGTGCACGACACAGACTCCGACGACTAGGTACACTTCATGTTCTCCTGGTAGCTCTCTATCCAACTGCACCATAAAAAAATTGCCATAATGTAAAAGTTACACAAACTGCAAAAGGGTTTGAATGCTACATACGCGTGCTTGACACACTCTGGATGACTTAATAAATCTAAGTGGCCTTTTATTCTACTCATCTCCACCTTAGATACTTTGGTGAAGGCAAGTATATCACCCATATTCTTCAGTTCAATTTCAAAACGGCTTGACATTGACTATTAATAAAAAAATGCATTTATTGCAGGTGATTTAGACCCATACAATGCATACTTTGAATACATTTACCCCGACAATGCCAACTACAAACAAAACAAAAAAGAAGTCAAAACACAAAATCGAAAAGTAAATAAAGGATAATAAAAATTAATGATCAAAAGCAAAAATGCGAAAATTTGTAAGGATGAATGGATGAATGGATGTTACCCTTTCACGCCAGAACGGCTGAACAGATCTAGATGAAATTCGGCACAGAGATAGATTATAGTCTAGAATAGCATATAGCATACTTGTTAACCGCGGGTGAAACCGCGGAGCGCAGCTAGTGTCCAAATAAATTCGAAAAATTAAAAGACCGTCTTTTCCAAATTGCAGGTAATTCTCATCTGTAGCGCTCGGCAGCAGGCGTCGTTTGAAAGGTAACCTCTAGAAAGTGCTTCGACGGAGGTGCAAATAACTCTAAAAACTTTTCGTGAAGTAACGTACCGGTGAATTCCTACTAATTTAGGTCGTATTCGAAATTTCGTAGTGTTCAAATTTGAGTGTAAGCCTGGAAGAAATTTTTTGAAGCGTGTTAAAATAAGTTCAAATTGTGAGGAAAAATGTGTTGCTGAAAATGTGATTGGTGAAAGCAGACATGCGCAAATCCACACCAAAAAAGCGACAGGCAATGAAAATAATTTTGACTACTTACTAAATTGTGGCTAAAATTTGCCATAGATTCGTGCGTAGTTAGTATTAATTTCGTAAAAAAAATCGCGCAATGCAGATTGCTCAGCATTTTTTCCTTTAAAAAGCTTCTGGAATACAGAATTCTATATCTCAAAATTACTGTTATATTGTACCTTTAGAAAAAAACTTTAAATGAAGTGGAAAAATATCCGCAATGATTGTATGAAAAAGCGTATTGAGTACGCAAAATATAGTAAAATAAGGCGAAGTGCACACGGTGCGTGATAAATGCAAATAATTTTAATGTTTTATAATGACATACAAAGTAGTGTTCCGATTTAGAGGTTTAGGCAGGTCTAGTGGTTTGTAATAACATAATATAGATTTGAAATCTGTGACAAATATCTTTTTTGACGAAATTTGTGAATTGAGGCAAATTTCGTTTTAAATTGGCAGCTTGAATACTCTTTATTTTATAAATGGTTGCTAATAATACAGTAGGTTTATAACTAACAAATTAAAATCAGCTTTAGCTCTGAAATTTTGCTATAAGGCTAGTAATACAAGAGTGTAAATTGCGTTAGTTACATTGAATAACATTTTTTTTACTATTTCAATTCAAATTACGAAACAATTCAATTCACGTGTGCATCGAAGTACCCATGAAGTAATTGTAAGTGCTTAAGTCTAAATGCGATGTAAGTAAAAAAAAGTTGACGCAATTTGCGCCCGTGTATTGTGCCTAAGAAAGCAAGAAGCCCGATTCTAAAGGC
This sequence comes from Peribatodes rhomboidaria, assembly GCA_911728515.1. Taxonomy (NCBI): domain Eukaryota; kingdom Metazoa; phylum Arthropoda; class Insecta; order Lepidoptera; family Geometridae; genus Peribatodes; species Peribatodes rhomboidaria. The sequence goes on along the minus strand of OU452187.1, from coordinate 13,124,079 downwards.
TTGATTGACTTATCTAAACTTACTAAAATTATCGCTGTCCTTGTCTAATAGGCAGCAATAACACAGATAGCAATACTTTAGTAAGTATGGATCTGTCAACGAAATTATGCAAAATTACTAAATTAGCCGCAATAATGTTTTATTCTTTTGAATGAATTATTATAAAGCGGGAACCAAGCTGTTGCTGCGTAAGCCCGCGAAAGTGTTCTTATTGGTTGTTAAAAGTTTTTTGACCAATAGGAGCGGCGTATCGGAAAATTACAGAATTACGGAAAATTAGGGAGTTTTCGCGGACGTTCGCGGCAAAATTCTTGCTGTGGCTTAATCCTTCATGGTTTCGAGCGATAGTTCCAATTGATTCGTCGTCGAATCGAGAGATCGTAGGACTAACCCCTCGCCTATTTAGTAGGTAGTTATAGATGCTTGTGAGGCACTCAATACTGTTCATTTGTGCCTATATTACAATTAAATATATGTGTGTGAATCGTACTTTATAATTACGTCTACATCGGTTTACTTTAATTTTTTATATTAGTCTAATAGGTTGAGTGGTGAAATTTTATACTCTAGATCGTAACCGTGATGTTATTGTATTTTAGATTTAATAGAAATATCAATAAATTGGTGACACCAAGACGTTATTAATCTAGGTCTTGTATATATGGAAAATGCATATAGTATTTGTGTGTGTCTTGTTATTTTTGTACAGGTTTGGAGGTGGAGCAGACTTTATACGGCATTGTAAATAGGCCAGAGATGGGAGTGATTGAGTTTCTGAATGGTTTTAGGTTTCGAAAAGTCGGTGAAGTGAGATGTGATGAGGACGTGTGTTAATTTGAAGCTTGATGCATAATGTTGAGTAGTTTAGCGTTGGGCCTTGATTGATTGTGTTTGAGTGATCTGAGTTGCTGTCGACGAACTGGAAACAGCTGTTTCGTGACTATGAAAATATATTTACATGAATTTCGCATGTATCAGATAATGTTCTTTATTAAAAACTCAGTAAATTCCTCATATATTTTTAAACTATGAGTTAATGGATATGTTTGAGACAATGGTTTTTGTGATTGTTTCAATAAATTCCTTATATATTTTTAAACGATGAGTACATAATTGGTTATTATTTTTAACTTTTTTATGGATGTCCTCCGTTTGATTTACCTGTATAGATTTAAATAGGGAGGAAATCAGATCGACATCCTGTACATCGTATAATAATATACTCTGACAGGTATAGCGTCCGAGACAAAAAAGGTCAAGTGGGTGACACGCAGTGACGTCAAACAATGCTACAGCAAGCTCGAGAGAGACGATAACAAGTGACGTAGTCGGGTGTCTAGTCTCGGAACGCTAAACCTTGTTTTTTTGGATCATCGTCCTATTATGGTGCGGCTACATTAGCGGCCTTCGGCAATAATTCTGTCCATCGCGACCTGTGTAGCCGGTTAGTTCGTCACTCGATGTATCGGGCGAATTATAGCCCACGTCAACTCCGCGGGCGACGAGTTGACCGCTAATGCACACAAGAACATCGCCGAGAACCGATAAGGATGATTTTAGCGCGACAACGCGACACGAATTACACGAGATATTATGAATGACAATCATGAATACAATGTTTTAAGACAGAACTCAGATTACAAAGACAGTAGTCGGTCTCTGTTACTTTAGCAGATAGAATACATACAACGTACAATAAATATGTCATACTTCCCCCTTTAAAAATAGGCCTTGTAATCTTGGCTTAGTTTTACGGATTAGTGATACTTATAGGCGATTTTTGAGAAATATCTAAATATTTAAATTAAATTATTTTAAAAGTGCTATACAATACACGAGTGATTCGGCGCAACTCTGGCATTTATTTATTAAACGAGTCTACACGAATTTATTAGTTTAGTTTATTGGAAAATTGGTCAAATTGTTTGTTTTGTAAGCTACAGAAATTAATTTACTTGGATTTGCAATCATTGTTCTTAACACAGTTCTTTTATTTTTCAAAATAATTGTTAAATGGCACCACAATAAAATTATTCGGTCATGATTTTTTTAGGCTTCAGATTTTTTTTGGAGAGAACGCTAGAATGCAAAATGAAACGATAGCAAAATTGTGCCCAAATATAATTGTGCCACACTGGATAAAATATGGCATAAACCCTTCCCCAAACTACGAATTTGAAAATTTATCTCTTCGTAAAATATACAAGTTTCGCTTTTTATGCATTTACTTCATAATGTACGAGAATCTATCAAGAATTTTAGCTGTAAATTGAAATATTTTGTTGTACCAATAGGGTACCGATAAATACAATTTTGTAATTATTCAGGTCATGTAGTGTCATTATACATACGAGTACGTGTATGGCAGAAGATATGTGTCAAAAAATGCCATAACACCATACAATTAGGCTGAATTTACAGTGACACAGACCGACGCCGACCGTCAGCGCTGATCGGTGCTTTAAGTAGTTTTCATTGGTAGGAACAGTTTTTAACCCCCGACGCAAAAGAGGGATGTAAACTTTAACTTTTGTGTCTATGTATCTGTGTGTCTGTTTGGGCATCATAACTCCCGAATGGATAGACCCATTTTGATTTAGTTTTTTCGACGTGACAACGTCTAATAAATCGGTGAACGCCGGCTGCACGCACGAAAAAGGATGACTCCTTGTCCCGGTACGCTCATTGTGCCGTTATGCTCATTGTAACGTTATGATTTAAACATGAAGCGAGAAAATAAAATTGAAGAATATATATTCATAAAACTATGCAGTCATTTCATCAATGTTTTGTTATGTCGTTGTCACGTTAAACAATCGTCCGTAAACCGACTTTACAGACAACCATTGTTTTAATCTGAAAGATGACTTCATCGAGAGTGTTCGAGAGTGTCTATGAGTCGGGTGTTTAGCAAATTTTAAAATTCATATTTGTATAGTTGACACGGCTGGAAACGTGCCGGCTAGGGGCCTAGATAAGTTGCAATCTCTTCCGGACGATTACATTTCTACATGAATATATTTCTACTTGAATATTATCTGCTGATTGGATGAGATGAGATGACAATGAGACCATGCGACTTTTATTAAGCTCGATTTTCGTCCAATCAGCAGCTGACGTAAGGCCATTAGCGGTTCTGGAAACAGAATCGTTTGGAAGCGATTTCCACTTGTCTAGGGCCTCCAGGAACTCAATTCTAAATTATCTTGGTCACTTTCATTCATATGACTTTTCAAACGTGAGAGACAATGACCAAGATACCGTCTCACGCGTCAGAATGGGCTCCTGAAGGGCTATTCCTACGCGTGAGATGAGATGAGATTTTATCTTGGTCACTCTCACACCTATGACGTTTCAAACGAGAGCAACAAGGACGAAAAAAGGTGAGATGAAAATCTCAAATCTCCGAATAGGGCTCTGTAGCCCTATTCGGAGATTTGAGATTTTCATCCACCAAGATCAAGTAGTATCTGTATACTACTTGATCTTGGTCGGCGTCGCTGTAAATTCAGCCGTAGACATTTCAGCTTCATTAATAGATACTTTATCTACTACGCTATGATAAATAAGTTTACTATTCATTAGCAATATTACCAATTTTAATGGCAATACGCAATCGCCTTGAAACTTAGCTAACATAAATGTTCTTATTATAGTATGTATACATTATATTGTAGAGTGTTTAATTTTCATTTTGCAATGTTTTTTTTTTCATCGATTCCTTGCCAGTCATTAGAATCTCATAATTTGGTTTAACACTTCTAGCTTTAAGCGTACTTTGAAGTCGAACATGATTTGAACTACAATATTTTTACACATTTTTCAAAACAATTTTTCTTAAAGTTTACTTTGGATAAATAATACTGACAATTAATTAACACTGAAGTTCTTCCAGCCAGAAATAAAACCAATTTCTGCAACTAACTTTTAAGGCGCCTGTATCGTTTTTTCTACTGTAGAAATGAGTACAAACAATTTAGTTCTCTCATTTGGCCACCTCACAGAGAATGGTTAGCTATGGTTGTATTAGTATTAACTATTGGGCTTCAAGTAGAATATATTTCATAATTTCGAAGTGCGCTTAATTTATCTAAAAAAAGAATGATTTTTACAGTTCGTGCCAATCTTTTTGAGCTCTGTGAATGTTAGCTAGTAAAGCCCATTTTCCACAATTGGCGATGATCAGAAATCTTGAATCGAGAGCACATGAGATTAACGCAGCCATAAAAAATGCATAGAAAATGATCGGCGATTACAGACGAGTAAGTCCTCTACACAATTGTGCTCGCCGTAATCGTCTATGATCGCTGAATGTGAAAAAGACCCATAAAACACCACGACATTGATTCTACTAAGCTATTAAAAAAAATGCATTGTCTATTTTTGATACTTTTGGGATACAAAAAGTGTCAGTATAGGGCATTTACTCACAATTTTAAAACAATTAGTAAGTAGGGTTCAGTACATAAGTTTGAATAGTTACGAAAACTTTTTTGTTTTCGTTTGGCTCCATACATTTCAATAAAGCGGAAACGCTATGGAACTCGGTTAAATGTATGGAGCCAAACGAAAACGAAAAAAGTTTTCGTAACCCATCAAAACTGATGGTAAGGGACTGAGCGCTATTTTGGCACCTAAGAATACGCACTGCGCAGAAAATTGCCACAGAACTAAAACACACTGTCACAGAACCCAAAAAGATTTGCGCTTACTGTAAAGTAAATACCTATTTACATGTGGCATATTTTTATTATACATTTAACTTGTTATATTGTTTTTTATAGAAGTGGACATTCCTTTGTGCAAATTATGTCCAGGGGTCTTACCGTATACAGCCAGTGGTAATGAGATTCATAAAACTAATTCTAATTAACTAACTAAACTAATTCGTTTGGTGGCTCAATAGGTAGTGAACCTACCTTCTGAGATTAGCGGCGTGGGTTCGATTCCCACCTAGAGCAAACATTCATGTGATGAACATTTGTGTTTGTTCTATGTCTGGGTGATAATATCTATTTTAGTATGTTTTTTAAAATAAATATGGACGTACTCTGGCAGCCATAGTACAAGCTTTGCTTTAGTTTGGGGCCAAACGAATGTGTATGAAAAAATGTCCTGAAAATAGATGAAACTCATTCCCATTGAGGTTAGCCGGTAAGAATGTTGTATGCAGAGTCATGCGTCTATACTCATCTAGTAGAGTATAATAAATAATAATATTTATTGGTTTTGTATTGCATTTTAATACGAGAGAAGGAACTGAGGTGGCAATGTAATATCTGTGCACAGAATAATATGTACATTTTATAGACTAACCTGACAGCATTTGCATTATCTGCCTCTCTTTTCATTTCATTTTGTAAGAAAAGGAGGGCAACAATTTTTACAGTTGTCAAGTTTAATTTAGTTTAGAAAATGGTGTATTATAAATCGATGCTAGTATTTGGTCGTTTATTACGGTATACAGTCGATCTGAAGCTTTATTCTGGCGTGGTTATTTTGTCACTTTCACACTCATAGCTTTTCTGACGGGAAAGACAGAGACGACAATAATATCTCACGCACCAGACTAAGGCCTCTGGCACACAAAAAATAACTTTAGTAATAATCTATCGGCGTAGTCTCAAAAAGTTTAATTTAAAAGTTATATTTCTTTAATTGAAATATAAATATATATTCTATTCTGTGCATAGATAGAACCCCCATGGAATGTAAGTGAACGAAGAATCACAATAATTATTACTTATATCATTTACTAAAAACAAAATATATTAAAATTGTACATACTAGCCTTAGAGTAGTTTTAAGTTTTTATTATTTTAAGATAGACTTGGTATTGTAAGATATTTAGGTGATAAGAAATTTTCTTTTTACCATACCACATAGTGCGCGATTGCTCTAAATGGTCATTTAATGGAATATTTACTTCTATGTTAAACTTCAAAGTCGAAAACGAAATGTTATAAAATTGACGCGTCCGTTAAATGTTTGTCTGTGGTTTTGTAGCCCTTGAACGGATGGACTTATTGCAATACAGTTTTGTTACATTGAAAGTACATAATTAAAAGAGGATTTTTCTTAGACTTGAGCTATTTTGAAGAAGGACATCTTTTCCGAATAAGTCATGTTAATTTTTGATAGTTTTAACATTCAATTTTATTTCATGTAGACTGGATGGTGTGTCTGTAAACAATGTCAATTAAGTTTGACAGAATCATTAAGCAATATCGGTCAAGCTTGACAGAATCATCAAGCAATACAAGTACGTCAAGTTTGACAAAATCATCAAGCAATACCTGTCAAATTTGAAAGAAAATTGTTTACAGATCGTCACGCCATCTAGTTTGATGACGACCTTCCTAGCCTAGTCGGGGTGCGACTGCTTTATGAGCAGGAGGTCAAAGTCAATTTATCTGGATTTATCTTACTGGAGCCCGGTGTATGGCGACAGGCTCGCCCCCTGTCACATTTGGGACTGAACATCGTCCGGCGAAGTGTGGGTGTTGTTTACACCTCTGTCAGCCCCCTCGGGGGAAAGGAATGACGATATGTATGTAGATAATAATGTGTCCCTTTGTATACAAAAATATGCAGATAATTATGTTAGTTACTAGGGTGTCGGTTATAAAAATCGACACCATTGTCAGAAGAATGTTACTCGACAAAGTGTTTTTTCCTTGATAGGTATATAATTAGATTTTATTTTGTAATCACAATATATTTCTAGTCCGTGGGCGCAATTCTTTTAGCTTATTTTTTAGTTGAAAGCTAAATTTTTGTGAATGCTTAATAAATACAAGCTTAATATTAGCATAGTATGGAAACTAGTTAGAAAATGCCTAGTTGGGAAATGGCTCACCTCTCAAGCTAGAAGGTGCAGGTTCGATCTCAGCCATAGACGCGCACCAATTTGTTCATTTATGAACTAAATGTGCGCATTTAATGTCATTTGCTGTCTGGAGCCCGGTGTATGGCGACAGGCTCGCCCTTGTCTCATTTGGGACTGAGTATCGCCCCGCGAAATGTGGTTGTTGTAATACACATCTGCCAACCCTCTCGGGAAAAGGCGTGACAGTGTGTAGGCATGATTATGGAAACTATGAATTATACCATACCATACTAATACATAATACATATATGTATTATCTATCATAGTAAAGAAACCATATATTTACACTATGATTATTATGTAAAAACTCAGTTCTATCTAGATAAAGTAAACAAATATTTTATATTAAAAGAAACTGCATATTTTTAATGATGAAGAGGGTTTTATTTTTTTTTCCTTTTCATTTAAATTGACTGAACAATAAATATGTGAAATGTACCTATTTACAGCAATCGCGATAAATATTAGTCATCATCAACTATATGAATAAATATGTAATATTTAGCCTTAGTGAATGCTTTTCGCCGACATTGATTTCTATTTAAAAAGAAATATAACATTATTTTCCTTGCCAATAAATGAGGCATAAATAGAAGGTTTGGTCGTATTATTTCTAGTACATATAATAATTGCAATTTTTCCCAATCGCTGACCTAGCGATTAAATTACAGTTCAATGTAGTTACAGTTCGCGTTATGTAAAAAGAACGCTTGAAGAAAGTGGACGAGGTGTTTGCGTATGGTATGGGTGCACTCGCGCACAAAATTACTAGGCTTAATGGGGTGTTATAAGACAAGTTTGACGTGTCTGTGTGAGTATGTGTTTGTATCTCTGGCATCGTAGCTCAACGGATTTTTTGTTTGAAAGGTTTAAAAAAATCATGTTGAAACCAGCCTTTCGCTCGCGGCTTCGTATGTATGTTGTTGGTAGGTACCTTATACCATCAAATACGTATACCAAATTCCTAATGCGCAGCTTGACCGCCAGCATTCTTTTTTCATGACGCAAACAGTAAACAAATTATTTTTTATAGACCATTTTTATAATATGCAAGCTTATCGTCGATCTACAACCCTGAAAGGCGTATAAGTACTTTCTTGTTTCTTATTACGTAATTAGTAGATTATTATTATTTTATTTATTAACTACGATGGTAAGTTAAGTAAACAATGGACCGTCGCTTCCAAAGAGGTTAATAATTAAGTATTTAAACCTTAAAATAATGGATTTCCATAGGAAATCCTTGCTTAAAGCCCTACATCCAGGGGTGTAGCTACCACCGTATCTGCCGTATCAAATATACGGGCCACGGGGGCCGCCGACGTTAATCTAAAATAATATATGTATATTAGTTTTATCAGTTTCAATATTTCTATTAATTTATGCAAAAAAATTTTTCCTTTTATGAGAAATTTTTACCCTTCGTAAGAGCCCCCATCAATTTTTTATACGGGGCACCGCCGAGGCACGCTACACCAGTCTTCATCACTCGATTTTTCAGACCCTGCCCACAGGGAAAGGGTAGTATATTAGGACAGGGAGTCAAGGTCCTTAAATCGGACCAGCGAGTGATCACAACCTCCATGCTTCAGAGGGGCTATTCCTGCGCGTGAGATGAGATGAGACTTTATCTTCGTCACGCTCACGCCTATGACGTTTCGAACGAGAGCAACAAGGACGAAAAAAGGTGAGATGAAAATATCAAATCTCCGAATAGGGCCCCAGGTTGCGACACGATAAAAAATGAGAAATGTAATGTTACAGGCCCATTAGAGATAGGTAGTTTAACTACCTAATCATTAACGACTATCAATAAGGCGATGAGAGTCCTTAAAGCAAAACCGCATTCACCGTTATGCCTTCAAAAAGATGACATGAATGATGATAAATCACGTTTAAAAAGTTATGAATAGGGACTGAGATTCGAATAATTTGAGTTTTTTTTTTTCACTCGTACGAAAACGTTTCCGAATGATTGTGAATACCTGTGAGGGTTATGCTAGAAGTTTCCTTGCGATATCGAATCGGGAATTAAATCCGCAGGCGTAACCAAAGACCAAAGTAACCGACATAGCGCGAAGAATTGCCAAACTGAAGTGGCAGTGTGCAGGGCACATCGCTCGTAGAACTGACGGCCGATGGGGCAGAAAGATTCTCGAGAGGCGACCACAAATCGGAAGACGCACGTGGGAAGGCCTCCCGCAAGGTGGATTGACAATCTGGTAAGGATCTCGGGAAGCCGCTGGATGCGGGCAGCGCAGGACCGGTCGTTGTGGAGATCATTGGGGGAGGCAGCAGTCCAGCAGTGGACGTCTTCGGGCTGGCATGACGATGATGATGTATGACTTAGGTACGTAGGTACGGTCGCATGATTCAAGTTTATTTTTCCCCAAATGTACTTGGTTTGTAGAGTTAAATACTTATACGGTAAAAAATGGTTGTTTGGCGCATTTTAAAGCAACAAATGCATTTACAATAACAAGGTGACGAATGATTTAAAATGCAGTTTCACCCCAATGACGTACGTAACAAAATGCTCTTTACCACAAATATGCGCAAAAGCCAGTCACCGGTTTTTCAGCGCTCTTCTGAAATCCATTTTCCCTGTTCAATTAAACTACTCAGAGCACTAATTAGTAATAGTGTTTACCCACTTCTACACATTCTCTTGTCTAAGTGTTTTAAGTATAGGCATTTGAGATTATTTAAGTACCTACTTACATTTATAATTGCCATTCTATTTATATTCGGGATTACCGTTATTTATTATCAAAAGATAGTAGGTAGGGACTTCCTATCCTAAATTCCCGGCCGGAAATTCGTAAATTATACAAGGAGATATGAGTAATATCTCTATCTATCTCTATCTTCTCTTCTTCTCTACATCTCTGAATAGTTTATAACAAAGTTGGTTTTTGGGTCTGTCTCTGTATATGGAGGCCCTTACCATGAGTTTTGAACGTTGCGAAAACTTTTTTCGTTTTCGTTTGACTCCTTACATTTTAATAAAGCGTTTACGCTAATTTTACTAAAAGAAATTGTTTTACGCTCACTCTGTCTCCGTAAAGAATGTTTCAAATGTTGGCTTTGAGATATGTTTGTGATACTTAATGCTATTTATTTTTTTAAAATTTCTAAGTAGGTACTTAATTTATTTAGAGGATGCGGTCGCTTAATTACCATCAAGCGGCCCTTGTTAACTTGTTTTCGACATAGGTATAGCATTTAAAATACATATTTTTTTTTTCATAAAGTAACATTTTTAAAAGAAAAACAAAAAACCCGACTGCAAAATATTGTATCCTATGTCACTTTTACTATTAAGACGATTCAAATGACACCTCACATAATTATAATATATGGAAACCCATCTATGTACCTAGTTGTTTAGGCTGTAGGGCTTGCTAAAGAAACCTCATACATACACACATACCTACATACATACAAACTTCTTCTTGCGCAGTTGAGTAAAGAGCTTTTTACCTCTGAGTTGTTGTTATGGTTGGGGCATGCAGTTTTAACTTTTACCTTTGTGGTAGACCTTTACTTTGGTTCATGTTAGCCATTGCAAAGCTGGCATTTCTCTTATGAATCAGGAAAGTTCTTAGTCCCATTTTACCTTCAAATTCCTGTTTTATGTATGATTAATTATGATTTTAGTATGACTAAAGTATGACAGACAGGCAAACGAATTTGGATTTTGCATACCTATATTCTGACGGAATAAAATGATTCTATCCTATTCATTGATCACGCTGTTTTGACATGGCTATTGGGGTTTTGCCCAAACCTGAAAGAGAAATGTTTGAAGGAAAATTAATGAACCAGCTGATGTTAAAAACGTTGTATCCAAACTTCCATACTAATATCGAAAGTAACTCTGTCTGTCTGTCTGTTTGTAGGCTTTTCACGGCTAAACGGCTGAACTGCTGAATGGATCTTGACGAAATTTAATGATTAGATATAGTATTTCCCGAGAAAGCTTTTATGAAAGCATTTTCTGAGGAAACCAACAGCCGGGTAACAGCTGGACGTAAACAACGTTTCCGCAGAAGTAACCTTTTTATTAAGAAACCCAAGCTGTGTCGTATTTTGGCGGTGCTTACAGGCTTTACAGCGATCTTTACCTACCCTTACTTACAGCCTATTTTCTCTCATTACGCGACAGGATAACCATAGACTGCCGTGTATTAAGTACCGTGTAAAAGGTATTTTAATAGCGCATGAAGTCATGAATATTATAGTCTTCATGTTCCTACAATTACCTACCCATGATCAAATAAAACAAGGTCTAGCCTTCCAGGACCAAACACGTAATGACGTCACTCGTCATCGTTGTCCGTCTCTTTCGGACTATTTGTAAATGACTTATTTCGGTCTTGCTCTAAGCATCGATTGACGTCACTACGTGTTGCCCATGTAACCAGAATGCTGTACCTGGTGGAGTATATTATTATACCATGCAATTACCTACTATTCTCTTATTTAGAACAAAAACTTTTTGAACACATTAAGTAGGTAGGTACATACAGACCTTCCTATATTGATAATAAAAAATATTATTTTCCCATTTGCTTTCAGCTCTTAATTTCATCACAGTTGAGATTACAAACCACCTATTATGAAAATTAAGTTCTTGGATAATCAATAAAAATCTTCATGGTTGCTTTGGCACGGTTCCAAAGTGCAACAACAGCAATTCCGATGCTTGGTCTAGAGCAAGTGCCTACGGAAGCAGCCTTTCTAGGTCACTGCAGGTTTTTGAACCCTAACTGCGCCGATTATGCCTTACGTAACCGCAGGTCCTTCAATTTCAACTTGCGTAATGGGAGCTAGTGATGAATTCGGTACAGTTTGATGCGCTGGATAACCTTTGGTTTAAATGACTTTTCTGAGAGGTTCATTAGTTGCAGTCTGTGTTATCTTAGTACTTTAGTAAGTAGACTTACTAAATTATCATTGAACACAAAGCAAGAATTCATATTTTAGAAATTTAAAAAATGAATGAAAGATTTAATACCTGTAGTCTAATTTTAAAGACCCTTTTAAGGTCTAAGTACTTATTATTTTGCTGACGTAAGTACCTAGATTCAAAAACTTGGTTTCAATTAAGAATTTCAGAAGAAGACCTTTGGTTTAAATGACTTTTCTGAGAGGTATTACATTAGTTGCAGACTGTGTTATCTTAGTACTTTAGTAAGTAGACTTACTAAATTATCATTGAACACAAAGCAAGAATTCATATTTTAGAAATTTAAAAAATGAATTGAGATTTAATACCTGTAGTCTAATTTTAAAGACCCTTTTAAGGTCTAAGTATTATTTTGCTGACGTAAGTACCTAGATTCAAAAACTTGGTTTCAATTAAGAATTTCAGATCTGTTTTTTACGAAGCTTAGCGAAGCGGAAAAGAAGATATGGTTAGATAACGGATAGCCACGTGGTGGCGAATATGTAAAGTCCTGTGGGGAAGCTGCCCTTGCGTGCTGAGAGGTTACCGACTCCTGCTCCACACAGCATGCTCGCACCCTGCGTCGTCGCCTGTCTCGCCCAATGGCGGCTGCCGGTCCAAGACACACCTTCGTGGACGGATTTAAAATTGGATCGGCTGCGTGCGCACTCGACTCCGTATCGAACGGACGGACGTCAGTGTCAGTTGTCAGCCGACAGCGGCGGGCGCGTGTCGTGTCGTGTTATTCATAATAATCCGCGGAGCTCCGACCATGGCTCTGCTCAGGCGGCTGGCCGTGACCGCGCCCCGAGGCGTGCGAGCGCTCTCCTCCGCGCCGCCGTCCTCCCGCGACGAGCTCGACCTCACCTTCAGCAGCCCCAAAGATGCGTTCAAGAGCAAGAAGACGAGCGAACTGGTGCGGGCCTACTTCGTCTACCAGATCTGCTCCGTTAACTGGCTCGTGGAGAACAACGACATGGTGAGTGACCGGTGATCTTATGTAACGAGCCTGCATAACAATGTTTACACGCCGCCGGTCGATCAGAAATAGCTCCCAAAAGTATGCTTTGCGTCCTTCGGCTGGCGTTATGTAGGTAGGCGACTGCGAGCCGGTTCGCGTTGAGATTTTCTGCTTTTTTAAGGTTTGGAAAGTTGGCTCGTGCAATCGATACTGGGGTTCGAGGGGTAGGGAGGTGGTGACTGGTTACCTAATGGGATACGGGTAGGTATATTATGAATGGGGTGGATTTTTGTCGAGTGGCGGAGCGCATGCGTGTATAGTTGCGAGGGTGGCCGCCGCTACCGGGCACCGACCGGTTCCGCAGACTTTGTCCAGACGTAACAACTGCGTCTTGTGTGAATTTTAAATGATTTCAACTGAAAACAATGACATGTATGTTCGACCTGAATAGCTTTTCGATGGAACAGACAGAGATTTTAGATTTTATGTGGTTTCGGCAATAAATCAGCCGGCGCCGTTCGCAAACGTGCGATTCTTGAGTTTGGTTATTTAGCCACAGGTTATTGTGTGTGTTAAAGCCGGCTTGTAGGTAGCACATGCGCTGTGAATGCTGTTGAAGCGAAACTAATGGAAGTTGTTAAGATAACGTTCCTAACCATCGAAAGTTCATTACACTATTTGCAAACCTGCCTACTTGTTTTAAGGCTTACCTACTTATTTATCAAAACATCCGATTTTAAGGTCTAACCCGCCAACACCTACCTTATTTAGGTCACTGTTGTAGTCAGCGTTTTGTATATTTTCATGATTAGGTCCTGAGAACCGTATAGATCTGTATTTAGAGGGCTCTGTCTCGTTTCCGACCATTGTGATGAACTAGACAGCTAGACAGGTTACATCACCACCCCATTGTCATCTCGTCATTTTTATAGAAGGTCATTGAATGTTTGATTTGTAGTTAGCGTGTGGATTAGGTATACGGTAAATGAGCTGAATGCCTTACATTTTTCCACGATAGATTAAGCTACATAATGCGGTTACGTAAATAATCTACCTACACGAAATACTATGTAATGTTATGAGACTGCATTCCTTTTTAATCTGCTTAGCTTTTCTGGCCAGACCTCATGCCTCATTGTGGCGCATGGTGAATGATGGGCGTTAGACCAGACGTAGTAGTACTAAGAAATTTGCTACCTATTGTAGGACTTTTAGGGTTCCGTATCAAATGGAAAAAAAATAACTTTAAATGCCGAGATAAAGTCTCGGCATTTAAAGTTCTTTTTTCCTATGTCTGTCTATCTGTCACGGATATATCTTTGGAACTGCAAAAGCCAGCTATTTGGCACGGATCTAGAAAATGTCCGCCAACACATTCTAATGAAAAAAGTTTTTGAAAAAATTATTACCTACTTTTTACCATCCAAGAAGCTAAATTGGTTGATTGTCAGCATTGGGAATCGCACGGTTCTAACAAATTATTCGTAAATATTTGTCGAAGTTGGTTCTTATACCCACAGATCTAGGATGTAAAAGATCGACAGTGACAATTCGATAGTGATACAAAAAAACATTTGCGCATGCGTGAGTAAATTAGTGTTGTGAAAAGTACTTATTAATTTATCGATTGACCAAAAATGGTCCTCCGGGTGCTTGTCGATAAATATAATCTTTCGCATACCAATTGAGTTGTTTTTTGTCCCAAGTAACACCGCTGCTGAGCTAAAATGAATATTAATCACTAAACGGGTGTTAAGCTAGGCGGAAGAGTTAGATATCAGTGTCACCATGTATCTAAATTAACATAAGAAAAGTAAATAATAAGATCAACATAATACTATCCTAGTAATTCGCTTCGAATTGTGACCCTTGACCAAATTTACTCGTATACGGATTAGGATAAGTAATGATACTTATCTCATTGGTTTTGTACATTTATTTATAATTTACATATATTATATATTATTTAATTTAATTAAATTTAATTAAATTAGACTTGGATGTAAGACACCCAAAATGTGTAAATTGAATTAAAAATGATGATCAGAAATTGAAGGTACATACTTATATTTAATACAAAAATGTTTTACGCCTCATCATTCAGTACAAACTCGGAAGAATGTCAATTTACTTTTGATGGCATTGATTCAAAAATGTATGCTTTGTTTATGTATTGCACCCATCACCTACCTAATGAACTTTGATAAAAACTATCGATAATTATGACGTCATCTTTTTATCCATCTCTAGTGAAAATCGAGCGTAAACTAACTAATATTTTAATGCTGAATTTCATCACCAATTCTGCTTTCATCTAGGAAATATAGATGTTACGAAGAAACGACAACAACATACCGCTGGTAAATCGGTTTTTGGAACCAATTTATGTTATGTTTTAGACAAAATTTAGACAAAAACATCACAATGGAATTTTCATATTTACCCATGAAACGACAAATTGTGTGGGTTACATCTTGGATTCACATCACAATTGCTAAACTCACAAGATGACATAACTGCATTTAGTTACAATTGCTCTCTTTTGAGTCTATTTATAATTATTTTACTAGAAATATAAATCATAGGAATTTTCGCGTGTTCCCAGGTGGCGCGCTGTCATTAATGACAAAAGAATTATTGACTAACATTTTATTTGTAGGCGACCTCTTTCTCTCTTGTGGAGTTTACATTCCGATGGAGACTTCTCTGTCCCACGCTTCGTTGGTCTTTTGCGAAGCAAAAAAAAAATCTTAGGTCTGTGCTTATACCTACCTAGCTTTCTTTTAAAATTGTATATGAATTAGGTGGTTTTTAGATTAACCTAAGTCTGCATCAAAGAGGTTTATCATCTTCGCCAGAATCACTGCTTGATTACACCTGTGAAACTGTGATCAAGTGATTATCTGTTTGACTGCGAGACGACCTTCTGTTTGGTAATCGGTCAGTGCCAAGGCTGCGGAGTCTCGTTTTAATTATTGCTATAAAACCGTAAAAAGAACTTCCCGACACAAGATTTGACTATTATTTGAAAAGTAAACAGATAAGTAGACAGAGAGAAGGCCTGTAGATAATTGGAATCAACATGTCTTAGATTTTGCAGATACCTAGATTGTATCGAAAGCTTGTTTGCATAAATGTGATTTGAGAAATTAGAAAGATTAGAATTAGAAATTATTGCCCTGCGATAGGACATTATTAGCAATTTTTTTTTTTATCTAAAACTGTGGTTGAAACAGTGGTGGTAATCTGGGGAATCACAACAATTTTACTAAAAGTATTTACTTAAGCACGCTCCTAGACGGCCCATATTATGCCGGGCCAGTATTGCACGTCCAGTATTGCAGTACAAATATGACCCATCTAGCAGCGCCCTATAGAATTTACCTACATGACGGAAATAGGTAGAATTCTTTGAAACTATGTACCATAAAAATTAATCCGACATAGTCAACATAATGGTAGAGATACAAAAACTTTTAGGATTGTGCTATCACGTAAGTTCGTACAGGCAGAGTGGCTGCATGATGTCAACATCTTAGGCCACCTAAAAAGGCCGTCTAAAACAACATTAACGTTGGATAATCTACTTGGTGTTGAGTGAGTACTAAAACATATGGCGCTAAAGCTAAACGCCGAAGTTGTTGGGGCATGCATGCATGCCGCATGCTTCCTAGACGCGGCTCCAATTTGAATTTGATTATCGTCTCCTACTTACACGTGTTACTGAAGTTATTGATCAATCACGACTTGTAAAGACATTCAAATATATTTCGCACTAGAGGTAAAGTTTTAGAAGAACTGAAAAACTGTCAAAATTAATTGTCGAGAATCCGTTGTCTGGATAAACAGCATCTAAGTTTTAGGGCAATTAAAAATAGAAATCTTATATCTTTAAATGAGCAATTCTTGTATATATATATATATATAATTGGAATCTCGGAATCGGCTCCAACGATTTTCATACAATTTAGTATATAGGGGGTTTCGGGGGAAGATATATAGCTTAGGAATAATTTTTAGAAAATGTCATTTTATTCGTGTTTTATCGATAATCAACTTAAACATAAACTTGGAAGAAAAATAACAAAAAGGAGGCGTTTGAGTAGTCTCAACTGAAAAATATGACTCTTATGAATTTTGTTTTATGAAAACAAGTATAAATTAAAAAATTTTAAAAACCCGACACCTTTTCATACGATTTTCATCAAACAGCTAAGAACGCTCTTGACTGATTCAACTTTGAAACAAAAAAAATATAAATTCAAAATCGGTTTATCCGGTAGCTACGATGCCATGCACAGACACGTCAAACTTATAACACCCCATCGTTTTGCGTCGGGGGTTTAAAAATACAATGAAAAATAATTCTAATTTAAAAGTAAACCTACCCATTCAGATTGCGTTAAAAATTGAAAAAAAAAACACAATTATTTTACGTTGGTAATTATTTCCCTTCCTGGGTTACATAGTGGTTATTCGCCATTTTGTCTGTGGTTTCGTGACTTTAGACTTTTTCAATACTGATCGTAGCATTCACTTCAGATGACAACAATATTACAATACTATGGGCCACTTGTTTAAACATAAGGTAATAATTTTTATGCGAATGAAAACAGTAAAATTATACTTTTGTAGACAATTTATTATCTATACAGTAGGTGATATATTATGAGGATAAGCGATGTAATGTGTGAATATCTAAATTTAAATAGATACATACAGGAAAAGTTGAGATATCCTTGTTTTTGTTAATTTTACATCATCTCTTCTCTAGCGATACTAATATCACAAATTCGAAAGTAACTCCACTTATCTGTCTGTCTGTTTGTAGACTATTCACGGCTAAACGGCTGAACAGGTCTTGATGAAATTTGAAAATTAGTTACAGTATTACACGAGGATTTTTGGATACTATTTTCTGAATAAACGCGAACAAAGTCGCATGTAACAACTAGTCACTACATAGTATAAAACAAAGTCGCTTTCTCTGTCCCTATGTCCCTTTTGTATGCTTAAATCTTTAAAACTGCGCAACGGATTTTGATGCGGTTTTTTTAATAGATAGAGTGATTCAAGAGGAAGGTTTATATGTATAATAATAATAGCCTTTTATTCAGATTCGTTTTTTTTTCCATTATTAACTTAATAATTAGTCGCTTGTAACGTGGTGAATCTGTTAGTCCATCAGAACGTAGGCCTCTTCCATCTTTTTCCATTTTTCTCTATCCCCTGCTGTTCTATGGACCAAGCGCAGCTTTATAAAAAAAAATGTAAAATAACATCCATTAAATAGTGGAGAAATACTGTTATTTTTGAGGTTTCTAATGTGATGTCGTTAATTATCATTTTTTTTCCGCTTACATTGTAAACGCAGGCTGAACCCTACGAGATTTATCAAAGTCATGTACTTAGGAACTATTTGTACACATTGAAAAGGTCTACAGGAAATTTCGCGATGGTTTATGTCTATCTCTTATGGATATCCCACAATAACATTTTTTTGTTTATACCCGTGCGAAGCCAGAGCGGGTCGCTATGTATTTTTAAACAACGTTTACAGTTTTTCTGTAGTGTATTTAGCATCAGCATTGCACCCGTGCGAAGCCGGGGCGGGTCGCTAGTAATATATAAAAATGAATCCCTATTTCCTTTGGGCACGCCATTACTTGAGATCGACTTTACCGATTTCATCCATCTTTTTTTTTGTTAAGTTTAAGTATACTGTAGCTGTTATCAAATTTCATTAGATCTGTTCAGCCGTTAGACAGAGTTACTTTCAATTTTTATAATATTAGTGTGGATTGTAACTGGCAAATGGAGTCTAGTAAAAAATATTACAAATTTACGAAAACTGTCTAGTTTATCTTCACTTATTTAGATACATTTTAATTTAATACATTACGTCCCACAACTAACTTAATTTATGCCTAACTTTAATTCGCGGCATTGCAGGTTCCATATTAGAGCATGCACAGTTAAATATATAAATTAAATGAATTTCATTTAAATTAGGATATGAATTAGTCACTATGGTTTTCTATAGTTAAATAGCTTTAGCTTTTCCTCGTTCAAATATTTTTAGCTCTGGCCAAAATCCAGTAGATACTTACATATTTTCATGATCGTAAAAAATCAGTCTAGCACATAATGATGTCATCGCCATCCGTCTCTTTCGAACTTGTTGTAAATTACTTATTGTGGTCTTGCTTAAGCATCGATTGACGTCACTACGTGTTTCTGAATGCTATAGGTACCTGGCGGAGTATATGTTGTTAAACCATGCCTGTTTTATCTTCATCTTATGGACATAAAAGGTAATAAATGAGTTTCTAAAGTTACTAGCACAACGGGTCAAGGACTTACTTACCTAAATGTATTCCTATTGCATTCGGTCTTTTACTGTTTGAAAAAGAACAGGGGCCTGGAAGACATCGCTCTTAGACAAAGATCATCTCTTAGAGATACTCGTAATGCCGCTAGTTCTTATTTTAGTGATAGCTTCTTGGGTTTTTTTGGTTAAAGAATGAGTAAGTACCTAATAAATGAAGAGTTTAAAAAAGATTTAAAAGATTGTCATTAAAGAAATTAATCTACAAAATAAAAAAAATATTATAAGAGTAATGCAGTGAGTTTATCTGGCTTTTCACCGTTGCATCATTACGTCATGCAAAAGACGTGTAACTGTTAGAGGTAGAAATGAATTCTGATTTCTTAATTCTTCTTCTAAATTCTTTCTGAATTATAAATTGCATTATTGCTGATTAACAGTTTTGCGATAAAGTGCGGCGGTCGCGCGTCATCGTCCGCTAGTTATAACTAGTCCCTTATTTATGTACACAATTACGTCTAGCGTAAGTCTAGAAAGATATCTTGTTACATTTAAATCTGTAGACACTAATTGTTATCACAGACTTCCTGGCAACGGCTGTAATCATACTATTAGTTACCTACCTACTCTAAATTTATTGCATTAAAGATTAATTTGAGTTATTAAGCCAGACCGTGGAGTATGTTGAACTGGGATTAAAAGATAATGCGAATTACAGTTAATTTGTCTGGAGACGAAATCTGTGGATTTTTTTTGTTGTGGAATCAACAGAGAATGTACTGTTTCTCACACAACACCACAACAACAAAAAAAAAAAATAGTCCAATACAATCTTTAAAACGTTCAAAATAATTTAATTTAGGTAGATGAGGGCGTTGATTAAGTACGAATACTTACATATTGAAATCATTATATTTACTTACATAGAAATATTACAATTTTATTTTTTAAACATTGAACTTAGAACCTTGCCTGATGCCATACCGGAAGGTGTGTCTCATTTCGCATCAGCAAAAAAAAAACAAAAAACAATCAATTAAAAAAACAAAAACATAACTGAATAGTGATTTTTGGCGGGAACCGAAAAGATGATGTCGTGATTTTGTATTATTTTCTAAAACTTGTGATTCTTTGAGTGTTATAGTGTGACAAAGGTGGATTATTAACTTTTACCGGTTCAATAACGTGCACGAGTGAGGGCAAGTGATGCGAACATTAGGAAATGCTACTTTTCGTGTTCTCTACAAAACTCGATTTAAAGTATCCACAGATTTACTGAAATAGAAAAGGGGAGGGATTTAACTCATCTACCATCACCCTCTCTTCCATCATCTTCATCATAGTACAACAAAACATACGGATGATGAGGCGGTATGGTCATATTATGTTGGCTCTAGCCTGCCCAATGGGGCAAAACCAAAAAAATAAAAATAAAACACTTAAATTAAAATATCGATCAATTCATGAAAAGCATGGAAAATAATTTATGTGCTGTTGTATTTAAAAATATAAATGTATGTACCTATATCAGTCTCTGGCAGCCATAGTACAAGCTTTGCTTAGTCAGGTCAGCTTGGTCAGGCGCCCGTGTGTGGAAATGATCCGAATTTATTTATTTATTTATAGCTGCGCCCTGCGGTCCCACGGGAACCGTTAATTTTTTCGGGATAAAATCTATGTCCTTTTCTGGGACCCTATTCGGAGATTTGAGATTGTCATCTCACCATTTAACGTCCTTGTTGCTCTCGTTTGAAACCTCATAGGTGTGAGAGTGACCAAGATAAAATCTCATCTCGTCTCACGCGTAGGAATAGCCCCACTGTACCTCAGACACCATTTAAGCAACATTTCATGATCATTGGTTGAGTAGTTGAGGCGTGAAAGCGTCACAAACAAACAAATAAACAAACAAACTCACTTTCGCATTTAAAATATTAGTAAGGATTTCCCAGGACTCAACTAAATTTGACGGCAAAAACCTAAATGGAAAATGCTCTAATTTTTTCCACTAGACTCGCTAACTCTTTTTCCACATTTACTCACGTTGTGTTACTTCAATCTGGCGATAACTAGATTTTGCCAGATGTTTTACATGTCAATGCTTGGTCTCAACAGTCGTGTAAACTCACAATAATTTGTGGATCATGTCTTATGTAGGTATTGTGTGAATTTAAAATTTATTGCCGAATTCTTTTCGCACCTGCATTGTGGTGTGCCAAAATTTCCTATGGAAAACCTGTTGGTAAGTATACAAACATCGTATGGATGTTTGTAATCCAACGTCACGCCTTTCCCCGAGGGGCTGGTAAAGGTGTAATACAACGCCTACACTTCGCCGGACGATATTCAGTCCCAAATTTGACAGGGACCGAGCCTGTCACCATGCATAATAATAATAATGTATCTTGTTACTTATATGTAACGTAGTTTTGAAATAAGTAATTGATTGACTGTTTTCTAATTTCTTGAAAATCCTTGCCAAAATAACGATTTGATTCTAGTAAAATTATTTTTACTTACCTACCTACGCATATAACTTTAACATTTATTTTTAATAGCGACGTGTTCTGCATTCTTTATTTTTAACCGACTTACAAAAAGAAGGAGGTTTTATGTTCGTCTATATGTAAGTATTTTGATTAAGAGACATGATAGCCAAAAAAAAATGTTAATTGCAATGGTTAACAAATTATTAAAAAAAAACCGTGACATTTCGTGATCCTTTTGTAATCTGATTGATGATTTCCCAGCAAACACGTGGAATCACATTTTTACCAATGGAAAACCAAACTAGGCGATAAAACGCAGTCAACGAACTTCGCGTTTTAACTCCAGCAACGGGTTCTGGAGACTTCAAAGGAATTTTAACAATGCCATGGTGTTGCCAGAGGAAAATAACACTTGAACTTGAGGACTTAAACCACGAATTAACGAAGCGACGCACGCAGGGGGATTTTAATGAGATTCTCGCGCTGCTTTGCGAAAATTTACTCTCGCTGTTTATGGTAAGACTGAATTTTGATTATGGGAAACAGGTGAGATGGTTAACTGAATTGGTATCCTTGCTGTCAGTTCCACGCAGGTGTTTGAATACCACGTCACCAACGATACTATGCAGATTAGTAACGTAGTATAGTAATTGATGTAGATATATTTAGTCCATGTTAGTAGAATACTGACGTACGTCACGTTTAACACGCGCCAAATGTTACTAAGTGCGAGATGCTGATTGTACCTATCTGCCCATTTCTTCATAATTTTTTCCGAAAATATTCTTGTCTTGGCATGAATCTTTTGGCAAGAATCTCGGTGAGGCTTGTTTGAAGGTGTGTCGCCTTCGGTTATGTAAAGATGACGCGGCTTACTCATTGTAATGAGGTAGCAACTAAAACGATCGACTCTTACAATGGGTTGTTACATTGACGACTTATCGATAGATATCAGTGCGCATGTGTGAGTGTGGAGCGCCAGATGGACTTTCCCGTCAGGGTATATGATGCCACTATTGATAACTCATGAGAGTTTCCAAAACGCTTCATACTAGGTGGCAGCACTGAGAACATCAGGTTCAGTATGTCAAACCAAAAGAAAAGTACAACGCTAAATCATAAAATCAGTACAATCTCCTCAGATCAACTTAAAGAATAAGATGGCGCACGGCGAATGATTTAGGTGAAGCCAAAAACCATCCAAAAACTACGCTACTGTCGTAAATGTACACAATACGCACACATTGACGCAAAAAACTACGCTACTCACTTGGTCATTCTTATCTCGACATTTTGTGCATTGGTTTATGGTATAATTTCGTGTACATAAATTTTCATAGTGCATGATAAAAGTGTGGCCAGGACTACATTTAGAGGTTCTTTTTAAAAACTATGCAGGTTTTTTACAAGTCAATTTTTAAACAGCCGTATCATTAAACTCTTACAAATATGTGCAGTTTTAGAATATTAAATGTACTAAGGTTGTATATTGGAACGCAAATGGCTAACGTAGAGTTTGGGAATTAATATTAGTTTTCGTGCAATTGTAAATGTTTTTAATGGCAACATTACCACGCGCACACGTTTAAAAAGAAGTAGCTTCAGCGAGATATAACGCAGTGTTCCATCTTTTCCTCTAGATTGATCTGAGTACAATCTCACAAAGTTTACATAACGCTTTCTGGCGGCAGAAAAAAAACCTGAAAACGTTCATTGCGTACCTGGCTCCCGTATGTAGCTGTAACAGCCATAGACATACGCAGAAAAGCTAGTGAATATAATGATGATCAGATGATGTTCCCCTCATGCGTAACGCCTGGCTCACCTCTCTCTAGGCTAATGATTCCGCCCGTGGCCTCTGCCTATCCGTAGGACTATGAGTTGCTCCGAGGTATCTATTATTATCAGAGTCGTTGTACGTTTGATGGGTATTTCAATGGGCTACATACGAGTACATGTAATATCATTATTTGGTTATTTTGCTACACGATCAAAAGCATTGGCACTCTTTTAAATCAGTCTATCAACTGTGAATCTCTTCTTAATCTCTGTCTTTCTCTATGAATTCTCTACATTGTATAAAACAATGTCGCTTTCCGCGTCTGTCTGTCTGCATCCTCTAACCCTTCCTAAATCTCGCAACGAAATTTGATGCGCTCGCCATCAGCTTGAGATTTTTTCACTGAAGGTTCATTTTATAGGTACCGCGCGCGGCGCGAAGCAGGGCTAGAGCAGTTGCTAACATCTATTATCATGATACCAAGTCTACTGCCTAGTCAAGCATATCTGTTATTAATTATGTGCTTTTCAAATGTATGACGTGTTTTCCGATAGTTATAATGTACCCGTGTTAGAGTCTATAGTGAATCGGTTTCTTCTTGGCAAGCGTCCTCCATCGTGGACCGCATCAATGCTTATCATAAGGCGAGAGATCAAAGCCAGCCTTATAACGAATAAATATTTCTACCTTTTACTTTACCATTCTTGCCTGTTCTTTTGGGTAGTGGCAGAGGCTCTATTTACTCGACTGCGCAAGAAGGAGGGTTATGTTTTTCAAGTGTATGTATGACGGATGTATGTGGGTATGTATATAATTATGAGGTTTCTTTGGTACCGCCCTACAGCGGTACAGCCTAAACTGCTTGATGGATTTCGAGATGTGAGGTGTCATTTGAATCGTCTTGATAGTGGAAGTGACATAGGGTACAGCATTTTACAGTCAGGTTTTTTTTTGCTTTCTTATAATAATGTTAATTGTTCCTAACGTGTACGGAAATAAAAAAATGAAAAGAATATTACAAAAATGACTACCACCTTGATGGTAGAGTCATTTTTATAACTTTCATGTTTATAAGTTTATCTACGACTAGCCCTTTTGCCCACGGCTTTGCTCGCTTTTTATAGCCTATCACTCAGGGATAATGTAGCTTTCTAATGGTGAAAGATTTTTTTGAAATCGGACCAGTAGTTTTTGAGTTTATTCGTTACAAACATACAACAATAAAAATCTTTCTTCTTTATAATATTACTAGCTGTCACCCCGCGACTTCGTTCGCGTTTATTATTATTTATATATATAGCTATCCTATCTGTTAAGTTAGACCGAACTGCACACGGTGTGCAAATTTGATTGAAATCGGTTAAGTAGTTTAGGAGTCTATAGCGGACAAACAACGTGACACGTAATTTATAGCTCACATCTTCTTAACATATGTATGTTAAGAAGATGTGAGCTATCCTATCTGTTAAGTTAGATTGAACTGCACACGGTGTGCGAATTTGATTGAAATCGGTTAAGTAGTTTAGGAGTCTATAGCGGACAAACAACGTGACACGTAATTTATAGCTCACATCTTCTTAACATATGTATGTTAAGAAGATGTGAGCTATCCTATCTGTTAAGTTAGATTGAACTGCACACGGTGTGCGAATTTGATTTAAATCGGTTAAGTAGTTTAGGAGTCTATAGCGGACAAACAACGTGACACGTAATTTATAAATATTAAGATTTTAGATAGGTACCTAATTAAGTAGACATTTGATTTTATTTGATCCAAAGTACCTAGTTGCCATGGCCAAAAACAACTTCGAACGCAAAATCAAGCAAATATATCACTAGCAACAGCAAATATCCATTTTTCATCACTAGACTGCGATGCGAATATTGAAAAGAAACCAAGGTCGGCGAAACCTGTTATACGCTATTTTTGTAGCGTCTAGCAACGCTAGAATAAAACCTAAGTATATCTACTAGGAGTGGGTTAATGGTTTGAGCCAGAAAGTGAAGATTACATGATATCCTAATAATATTATAAACGCGAAAGTTTGTAAGAATGGATGGATGAATGTTTGTTACTCTTTCAGGCCAGAACGGCTGAACAGATCTGGATGAAATTTGGCACAGAAATAGATTATAGACTAGAATAGCACATAGGATACTTTTTAACCACGAGGCGCAGCTAGTGAAAAATAAAGTGGGCAATCATTGATACCCTTTCCCTTCCCTTTCCCATTCAATTTGAAATACACCCTAGAAAATTGTGTTATGTAATCAGTTGCAAAGTCTTCTGAGGCACAAAGTTACAGAGGTAGATGACATCACAGGAAAAACTATAATTTATATTTAGGGCTGGTCTTCCTTAAGACATCATCTAGCCGTTATCTGTGGTGGCCAAATTGAATAATCACGCGGCTAACTCAGGAGTGTGTCTATAAATATTTGTTAGTATGAATTAATTATACTAGTCTCGCTGCTTTTTAGCACCCGAATGGAACAATCCTCTTTTTAAATTTTGAACTTATTTGAAAATGTCATAGCTATAGAAATTGTTATCTTATATCATATACCTTTAAATGAGCAATTCTTGTATATATATATTATATATATATAATTGGAATCTCGGAATCGGCTCCAACGATTTTCATACAAATTAGTATATAGGGGGTTTCGGGGGCGATAAATCGATCTAGCTAGGAATCATTTTTAGAAAATATCATTTTATTCGTGTTTTATCGATAATCAATCTCAACTGAAAAATATGACTCTTCCTGACATCTATTGGCGGATAATAATACTACTATTTTTTGTGAGCAACTAATTGCTTTAACGACACAACAGCAGATGGCGTTGTTAAGTAACACGAAGTCAATGAGTGTTTGCTTTGAGGTTAGACTAAAATCAATTGTTTATTATCCAAAAAACACAATAAAAAAATAAAAAAAAATACCGAGCAAAGCTCGGCCATCCAGGTACTATCTTTAAATGAGCAATTCTTGTATATATATATGACGGCGCGAGATATCATTGGATAAAGAAAATCAGTTTGAGAGTTGTTAATCGATAGTTTTAATCTGTGGTTTATGACGATTAATCGATTTGTTTATGGTAATTTAGAGCGGTTAACACCGAATGGAGTTGCGTTTGGGATTTCGGGCGAACGTCATGTCTGTCAGTCAGTGGTTGACAGGACTGGGCTGAAAGCGGTCGCACGCAATGGTCATTCGTAAACCCATTACTCTAAATCGCCAATTATCTTTGTGATCATTAATTAACTAAGTAGTCTAAGTGACTGTATAATTAAAATAGTGAAAAGTCTACACTGCTGTCCCCTTATTTCAACGTTCCTGAAGTTTGACGCCCACCATAGATACCCGTGATGAGAAGTTCATGGCTCAGAAATTAGACACGACACCGCGGCCTACTAGATTTTCCCCGTCACCAGAAGTGGAAGGTCACAGCGCAGCGACCTTTCCTATGTTTCTCTGACATCAATGGGATCAGATGCGACGGCGTGGCTCCTCTTTCCTACATTACCCCGATATCAGGAGTGAGATGTGAAGGCTCGGCTTCCTATTTCTCTATGTTTCCCCGACATCAGAATTGGGATAAGACTAATGCCCACAGTTAACAAGATGAGTGCTGAAGATGATGACGAGGACCACCGCTCTCTTTCCCCGATATCAAAATTGGGATAAGAATAACGTCCACAGCAACAAGATATGGCTCCGTCTTTGGCTACAATTTTGCAATGATCTGGAAGCGAAGTGGCATAGCAACAGATGGCTGATAGGGTCGTCCTTACACTGAGAAAACTGTGTACGTGCTATTATTGTGGAGTGTGCGGACTGTTTCTTCGTGGTGCATGAAGGGCAGCAGGGCGGCAATGAGAGAGTGAGCATCGAGTAGACGTCTGCATTATCTCGACGGCGTTTGATTACACCTAGTCTATGCTATGTGACGCAACTAACAAACAACGAGAGACGAAGGATAGCAGTGTACCGAACAAAACGTCGACGCCTACGTGTTACTACTGCAACGAGGTTAAATCGCCACTCATTGATCGAAAAAGGGCACCAAAATTAGCAGCAGCAACGTGCGAGATCCGGTCAATGCCTGGAGGGCTATTCTTACAACTCGAGATTCCATCAAACCTCGAAAAAAATGGATGAATTCGAGATGCCTTATTCTATACGCTCGAGATCGAGATAATCTCGATGGCTCGGGCGCGAGATGTCTCGAGTAGTCGGAGGCAGTGGAGACTTCCAGGAATCGAGATCGAGATGAGATGAAAATCTCCTATCTCCGAATTGGGCACCTGCACTATGAAGCAGCCATTGATCACCTACGAGTAGCAATTGAATCCGGTGAGAAGTTTTCATTTTATTTGATATTCGTAAACGATGTATGTCAGAGTGTTATTTTCTATTGGAGTTGTTTAAAGTTTGAAAATACCCACAAACAGTTTGGGCAGAATGTGCCGATTACGGCACACACAGACGAGTCATGCAGTCAATAGATAACTTATTTGGTGTCAATGCTTTTGATAAAACTAAGCCTGAGGGGCAGTAGCCGGTAGGACAGTAGCCTGTGTAATAATAGCCTGTGTGGCAATAGCCTGTGTGGCACTCGCCTGTGTGGCAACAGCCTGTGTGGCAATACTCTGTGTGGCACTCGCCTGTGTGGCAATAGCCTGTGTGGCAACAGCCTGTGTGGCAATAGCCTGTGTGGCAATAGCCTGTGTGGCACTCGCCTGTGTGGCAATAGCCTGTGTGGCACTAATCTACATGGTACTGTCTTATGTGGCTCCAGCCTGTGTGGCAAGCTTGTGTGGCAAGCCTGTGTGGCAAGCCTGTGTGGCAAGTCTGTGTGGCAAGTCTTTGTTACAACCTTACTTTTGTTGCATTATAGTCTGAGTGACGACCTAGCCTGTGTGGTCAGCCTATGTAGTAAGCCCCTCCCGGTGTAACATTAAAGTACGAGTAAAATTAAAAAATCTCGTAAAATGTTGACTTTCGTACTATTTAAAGTTATAGTTGCACTACACAAATCCCTATTAGCACATCTCCCTATAGTTGTGTTGTTATTGTTAAATTTCATGAAATTGTATTTGTACTCATTACATAACAAAAAGTCTTTTCCTTTTTGTGATTTTATGAAATTCATTATTATTTAATGAAAGAAATCAACACTATTTGCATTTTAGGATTGTCAAGCTGACATACTTTAAATATGCCTGTAAGACTAAGGAGTTTAAGAACGCGATAGCACCTTTATCATAGAGTTTCAATGAGGCAATTGAGAAAGTAGCATTTCGAGAAAAGTAAAGTGCACTACCCTCGAGTATGAATTCTTTGTTAGTTTGTTGATATTCTTCTTCTTGTGGTGCCATCTCCTACCGGAGGTCGGCGATCATTATGGCTATCCTAATCTTAGACGCAGCAGCGCGGAACAGGGATCCAGTGCTTAGGTTGAACCATGTCCTCAGATTCTTAAGCCAAGAAGTACGCCTTCTTCCCGGTGGTCTTTTTCCCTGAATTTTCCCCTGCATTATGAGTTGGAGCAGGTCATATTTGTTGTTACGCATTATGTGCCCAAAGTACAGCAGCTTGCGTTTCTTGACAGTTTTTAAGACTTCTTTCTTTTTGTTCACCATCTGCAAAACTCTTTCGTTGGATACTCTATCCGTCCACGATATTTTCAAAATTCTTCTATAAACCCACATTTCGAAGGCCTCTAAGCGATTGCTCATATTTTGGGTTAAGGTCCACGACTCTACGCCATACAAAAGAACCGAAAACACGTAGCAACGTGCCAATCGCACCCTGGTAGAGATCTTCAGAGATCGATTGCAGAGAAGATGGCTTAGTTTAAAAAAAAAACTGCTCTATCCGGCACTTTATTTCAACGCTGTGTTCACACTGGTCGTTTACGATGCAGCCAAGATATTTGTATGAATGGACTCTTTGGACTACCTGATTCCTCACCATCAGATCTGTCATTGTAAGGTTTGTGATTTACCAACTATCATGATTTTTGTGTTTATCAAGTTTATGTCGAGTAGTAGTCGATAAGTTTATGTTGATATACTACATACTAACGAAGTGGTACAAAGGACAAAAACGAATGAAAGTACAGTCTGCAGCAGTTATTTAAAAAAGGGTCGAGAATACGCGTTGTCGTTTCAGGAACATCTCAATTTTGGCGGTTGTCAATTTAGGTAGTTGACGATTTAGGATGTTGTCACTTTCGAAAGTTGTCGTTTTCGAAAGTTGTCGTTTTCGGAAGTTGTCAATCTAGGACGTTGTCGTTTTCGGAAGTTGTCACTCTAGGAAGTTGTCACCCTGGGAAGTTGTCGTTGTCACCCTGAGGGACCTAGCCTGTGTGGCAAGTCTAAGTGACAACATTAATGGCATGTTATTCGTTTGAAATTGGACACAGCAGTTTTCATAAGTCCAAACCGCGTATGTGTACCGTCATTGGATTTTCAATGTGGCTTGATTAAATTCTTGGAACATTGGATGTATGATTAATAATTTAGTTTTAGCCTCGATTATTCGATTGGTCCCAATACAATTTATTTCACTAAAAGTCAAGTTGCTTATTTCAATTATCATGACAATTTATGGGGATAGGTAACGAATATGAAGTTACTGTTGGAAGAGTCGATTATACTCTGGTACGATGTTTATGGTTGGTAGAATTGGGTTTAACTGTGTTTTGTGTTATCCCAAAACTGTGTTCGCTTTCTGTGAAATTGTGGAGGTAGATTTGAGACGGTCAGAATGACCGAGCGTTAAGTGGTTACTTGAGCTCTTTTATGATTGTCCACAGATGATGAGATGAACTATTCACCCGAGGACGTGTGAAAATGCAGGATGGCCGTGACGGCGCGAGATATCATTGGATAAAGAAAATCAGTTTGAGAGTTGTTAATCGATAGTTTTAATCTGTGGTTTATGACGATTAATCGATTTGTTTATGGTAATTTAGAGCGGTTAACACCGAATGGAGTTGCGTTTGGGATTTCGGGCGAACGTCATGTCTGTCAGTCAGTGGTTGACAGGACTGGGCTGAAAGCGGTCGCACGCAATGGTCATTCGTAAACCCATTACTCTAAATCGCCAATTATCTTTGTGATCATTAATTAACTAAGTAGTCTAAGTGACTGTATAATTAAAATAGTGAAAAGTCTACACTGCTGTCCCCTTATTTCAACGTTCCTGAAGTTTGACGCCCACCATAGATACCCGTGATGAGAAGTTCATGGCTCAGAAATTAGACACGACACCGCGGCCTACTAGATTTTCCCCGTCACCAGAAGTGGAAGGTCACAGCGCAGCGACCTTTCCTATGTTTCTCTGACATCAATGGGATCAGATGCGACGGCGTGGCTCCTCTTTCCTACATTACCCCGATATCAGGAGTGAGATGTGAAGGCTCGGCTTCC
This sequence comes from Peribatodes rhomboidaria, assembly GCA_911728515.1. Taxonomy (NCBI): domain Eukaryota; kingdom Metazoa; phylum Arthropoda; class Insecta; order Lepidoptera; family Geometridae; genus Peribatodes; species Peribatodes rhomboidaria. The sequence goes on along the minus strand of OU452187.1, from coordinate 13,093,234 downwards.
TATTTCTCTATGTTTCCCCGACATATATATAATTGGAATCTCGAAATCGGCTCTAACGATTTTCATACAATTTAGTATATTGGGGGTTTCGGGGGCGATAAATCGATCTAGCTAGGAATCATTTAAAAAAAATGTCATTTTATTCGTGTTTTATCGATAATCAACGTAAACATAAACTTGGAAGAAAAATAACAAAAAGGAGGCGTTTGAGTAGTCTCAACTGAAAAATATGACTCTTCCTGACATCTATTGGCGAATAATAATACTATTCTTTGGTGAGCAACTAATTGCTTTAACGACACAACAGCAGATGGCGTTGTTAAGTAACACGAAGTCAATGAGTGTTTGCTTTGAGGTTAGACTAAAATCCATTGTTTATTTTCCAAAAAACACAATACCGAGCAAAGCTCGGTCATCCAGGTACTTTACCTTTAATGGTGTAAGCTACATTGGGTTTTAAACTTTTAATATCAAAAATGCTACTTATAGTTACGAATTAGATTCTACCGTAACATGAATAAGATCTGTTAAAAAGTGATTTGTTGTTAGTAAAAGTCTTCCATCTTTTATATTCTTCTGTCTTTGCTTTTTTAACGGCATCGACACAACAAACTCTATCTTTCATTACATTTTTCCATAGTTCTAAAACATAATTGTAAAGCCCGAAAGCCATTAGGGGCCTCGTTGAACGAATTTTCATGCATGCCATCCGAATGATTGTCAGTTGACGCGACCTTGGCGCGGGGTAACCCATGACGAGTGACGGCATCTGGCGCCGCTTTTTTGACGCAGTTTCGACGTCCGTACACGGATTATGTAACGGATTAAGGGTCTCACAGACAGACTTGGCACGCGTTAGCAGCCTATAGGCTGCGAACTCCATTGGTCGCCCACCGGCCGCTGCCGCAGGCCGCGTTTTTCCGGGAGATTTCTCACGATGGTGAAGCCATAGATTTTTTTCCTGTCATACATCTTTCGCTTCTTCTACATCTGAGTCTTTTCTTACATGTACGAACACGTGTGTTCGTCGGTTACGGGTACTCTGGCCGCGTGTTTCTGGGAGATTACTCACGATGTGAAGTCGGAGATTTTTTCCTGTCATACATCTTTCGCTTCTTCTACATCTGAGTCTTTTCATACATGTACGAACACGTGTGTTCGTCGGTTACGGGTACTCTGGCCGCGTGTTTCTGGGAGATTACTTACGATGTGATGTCGGAGATTTTTTCCTGTCATACATCTTTCGCTTCTTCTACATCTGAGTCTTTTATATAGATCTAGACTATATATATATTATATATAGTCTTTATATACATGTTCGTCGGTAACGGGTACTCTTGACCAGGGAGCCTACCATGTCATCTAATTGCCATGATAGTAACGTTTTGTTTTCGACCTTGCGCGACCATGGACCTTATTGCACGGTGATAATAATGCCCCTCAGTTTCTTGCCTGTTCTTCTGAGTAGAGGCTCTTTATCCGAACAAGGCGGTCGAGTCTATTTAAATAACGTTGACGTTCACAAGTGTATCTTTGATACCTAAATTGAATAAAAACATTTTGACTTTGACTTTGATATGATTAGCGGTCGCGCAGCATCGGTAACAAAACGTAACCATCATGGAAATTAGATGTCGCAGTAGGCCCTCTAGCCTTTCTTTAAAACGTCTTCGATTTGGTCGAGATACGTTCCCCTAGGTCGAGCCTTACCGAATTGACCATTTACACTGGCCTCGTAAACTTTATTTTGTCACTCTCCTTTTATCCATTCTCTCAATGTGTCCAAACCATCCTAACATCCTTAAGCTACGGCTACATTAGGTTACTACTAACCTGTGCTACTAACTAACTTGTCGCGATAGCCCGAATTATCGCTGAAGGCCGCTAGCTAATGTAGCCGTAACATTACTAACGAAGTACCTGTTGCCTAGTTACAAATGTTTAAAAAAGATTGATTTACAGTTACGTTCTCCGGGAAGTCATAAAATATTATTACGTTAATAAGTATTTTCTTATCTGATACATAGGTACTGAAGTAAATTCTTTTTGAATAATAATGATTCATTAGCATAAAATGTTAGATGTTTTTGATTATATTCACTAAGTAGGGGAAAACATTTCCGGCAGCATTTCCATAATAAAAGATATAAAATACTATTTAAAAAAAATCGGGACATTTTCACACACGGTCGCCTGACCCCAAAATAAGCAAAGACTGTACTATGGCTGCCAGAACAGTCTCTGTATACATACATATTTATTTTTCAATACATACTTAAATAGACATTAACACCCAGACATGGAACAGACACAAGTGTTCATCACATTAATGTTTGCCTTATGTGGGAATTGAACCCACGCCCCCAAGCTCAGAAGGCAGGTTCACTACCAATTGAGTCACAGAGGCAGTCTACATGGTGTTCTTCAAAATTATTTTCCATGCATGCGTCGATTTAGGCTTCGTCCCGACTTAGCGAACTGTGACTGACTGACTGTTCGCTAGCTGACTCTAAGTCGCGTGTTGGGCAGACTAAATGTTGAGTGAGCGGTGAACTGTAGCAAACAAAATGCGAATATACCGCTAACTAAACGAGTTGACAAGTGATACGAGTACGTCGCAAACTGCGTACAGTAGGGTCAACTGGGGCAAATGCGTCTGTGGGGCAATTGCGTCTTTCGAGAATTACTGACAAATCCTTCACAAATTAGGTAACTTACGCCATCTTGTACAGATTATTGCAACTGAAGATAGAAAAATGATGTAGGTGGCGCCTAATTTGCGTAGGGACCGAACATGTAGGTTGCGGAGAGTGCGTGTCCGAACAGCGCTTAGATAAATGGAGTCAACTGGGGACTCCATTTATCTAAGCGCTGTTGGGACACTCCTTTTGAAGTATTAAAAAAACAAGGTTAAAACTTACTATCTTACCATCAAATTACCATCATCTTTACAAACTTACCATCCCGTAATTCGTCATCCATGTAAACATTTTTTAGACTTTTGTTAATGTTCTAAAAACTGCTTGACCGATTACAATAAAATGAATATGGGACTACCTCTAAAGTATGATCTACCAAACAAATAAAAAACATTAAAATCAATTCACAATTGGCAGAGTAATCGCGTAACACACATACCTACAAAAAAAAAACAGGCAGTCGAATTGAGAACCTCCTCCTTTTTGGAAGTCGATTAAAAATATTTAGGGTGGCCAACTGCCGTCAAACAGTCAGCCGTTCACAATTTGCTTAGTTAGGACAAAGCTTTAATCGACAAAATGCATGGAGAAACGTTGTAACTCTGTCAGAGAAACTGCCATAAATAAGTTACCATTATTTGCCATGCAGGCTTCAATACCGGCATGTATATACCTATTATGTAACGTATGTTTGTATATCCGTATAGGTGTATTCACCTTCAGCCGTCCTCACGCTAGTTCAATGTCAATGCCGAAAGTTGCGGGCGTTTTGGTGAGGCGAGTGCAAATACTACTAATATTATTCATTGTGTTACTAGTTGCGTCCGGCGGTTTTACTCACGGGGACCGTGACAGGAACCTTAATTTTTTTTCGGGATGAAATGTACGCTGTGTCCTTTTCTGTACACCTAACAACGTGTATAATGTAAACTTTCATGATAATCGCTTGAGTAGTTCAGGAGTGCAACTCATGACAGCGTTACACTCACAAAAAAGCTCACATTCACATTTTGTGATATTAGTTACGGCTACGATGAGATTTTTTGTTATTTTTGGATGCTTGCTTACATATAACTTAATAACTTTTGATACAGTACCCGGTAACTAATATTGCACATCGACCTTTGAAAAGAGACTTCAAATTTGGAGAGCGTTATCTCTGTCGCACACTAACGAAACTGTCTTGCGAAAGAGATAACGCTCTACGAAGTCTCTTTCCAAAGGTCAATGTGCAATATTTACTGCCGGGTACTGTACAGGGGGGTTTAAATCGATAGGTACTGCAGTCACTCTATTCCTCCCTCCCAGCCTCCGATGATCCGCCCCTCACACTTAGATTGAAAAACAACTACAACCATTTTCAGTTTTAACTTTGAGCTGACGTTATTAGATCTACCTTGACATCTTATTGACATATGTAATTGGGGGCTGAGCTACCCACGCCCGTAGGAGTGTACTCTATTCTGATCCCTACACGTGGTCCCCGGGTAGTGCTAACCGGGTAGCAAGCTCTGGTGGGAGGCTTCGGCCGTGGCTAATTACCACCCACCGGACCAAGCCATGCCGTGAAATGACCTAGTCGTGTTTCGGGATGTAGTCAGGTGTAACCGTTCCGAAGACGGGTCTGAGCAGTAGCGCACTTGTAGCGCCTCACTCAACTGCCGCCTTTGTACTTCTTCACTCTACAAAACTTCAAGGCTAGAGTGAATAAGTACCTTATAGGTCGTCGTGCTCCATCTTAGACCACAACATCGCTTAACATCAGGCGAGTTGGTGGTCAAACGCCGACCTATTCTACATAAAAAAAAGGTTACTATTTGCCAACGATAATCGTATCGTCGCGTACTAAGCTCCATGGTCGTGCAGCATCGAAAACAAAACGTAACCATCATATATGGCAATATGACAATAAGATGCCATAGTAGGCCCCCTGGACTATCCTTTGATTAAACCAAACTTTTACAATCTACTTGACAATAATACTCGTAGTACCTAAACATTATTGTCAAGTTGATTTATTACTTCCATGTCGACTCTAAGTAAATAGCTATTATGTAGTAGTCTTTCAAGCAATCCTTTCATTTTGTATTTTTAGCGACCTTGTGTCTGCGCATCTTTGTAACGCGGTAATTTACAACGGCCATTTAAATTTTCAAACTCATTTTCAACGTAAAACTTTACCTATTTATTTTTATACAATGTCTTCACCGTAAAACAATTACAGCATCAGGTATTACAAGCTCCACCTCGCGGTTTTACCTGCAGTCCTGCAGGAACCGTTTTTTTTTTTTCGGAATTCGAAGCAGTTTATGCCATTATCCACGTATGCGTGCATACACCAAATCCCTCTCGGTGCACAATGTCTCTTTCTCAAAATATGATGTTAGCAGAACGTAATTTTTTTTTCACACTCTCACAATGTCACATTTGCACAATGTCACGTTCGCAAAATGTCACGTTTTTAATAATTTCACTCTCACAATACATCATACCACATCCAAATCCGTCCAACCATTAGAGCGTGAAGAAGTAAAAAACACGAACACAACAATTTTCGCATAATTTCAATATCAGTGGGATTAATTGGCTGCCTGCAGATTGAATAGAACATTTTATACTTGAACTTTTCTGTTTAGCTAAATGTGATGTCGGAACCGGTTTTATCAATGCGAATTGCGATTATGGTCACCTACTCGCAGCCTGCGATATACAATGGTTTGCAATGTCCATATGTATGTGCCAGGTCAGTTCACAAGGTCTGTTGGTTAACTACATACAGTTAGAGTAGTCACACTGGCTGCTTCTGTAGATTTTATATAAATTAGGTACCTACTTATGTAAATAAAAAAATCTTTGAACGAATGTTGGGACTTGAGTAAGATAATTTTATTAAGATAAAAGGTTTATAGGGGAAATTGTGAGTTTTAAACGTTTCCCATTTAGGTAGATGATGGACATCTGTTTGTCTGTGTTGATATTTCTAAACATTGACAATTTAGTTAATCCTTAATCAGAACACAGATATGTTCTGATTCTAATCGTTTTAAAATGATTATCTTTTCACAGCGCTGTCGATCTTGTCAGTTCTCGTTAGCGTTTATAGCCCTACTTCTAATACTTACTTATTATTTTCGGGTCCAATCCATCTTTCCACCGATTACAACTGTATCTGACGCTTTATTTCTTGGTCCCGGCAGTCCCGTTCTACAGTTCGTGTCGTCCAAATCTAGGATGAGCATTTAGTACTACAAGTATAACATCTGAGATGAAATGAAATTCTTAAATTTTACTACAAGCGAAACCACTAAAAGAATGGACCGCCTTCTAACATCAGTTATAACTACGTACAGCGTCCTCACATGTTGCTATTGTTCTCAAGAAATTGCCGCTAGAATTGGGTACATCGGACACGTGGGGACGAATCAGTTACCACCCAGCAACAGACAAAACGCCGTAGCCGAAATCACCATAAAATGCATCATCATCATCTTGAAATTCTTGGAGATAATGACGTATCCAGTATTACAAACAACATTAACGTGTGCATTTTGTTCCAGCTGATGAAGAGGCTCCGTCAGGTGGTCGGCCAGAAGCTTTTCGAGATGATCATGAAGGCCACGTTCTACGGCCAGTTCGTGGCTGGCGAAGACCAGAACACCATCAGACCCACCATTGAAAGGTACATACATACATACATATAATTACGCCTCTTTCCCATAGGGGTAGGCATAGACCACTTCTCTCCACTTGCCACGATCCTGGGACACTTCTTTCGCGTTTTCCACTTTCATGAGTCTTGTCATACACGTTCGTCGGTTACGGGTACTCTTGACCTGACCTTTCTTTAAGACTTTTTCAATTTTGGTAAAGGTAAATGAACAGAATTCACTTAATTTTGTTGTCTTTGCGAATTAATCGGGTTTTGATCGTCTGCTCACGTGTTGGTAAACGACTATGAACTATGTCTTTAAGTTAAAGCACGTAGACCTAGAAAAACAAGTATCTGATAGTTCTGACCTAAAAAATACCATAACTCTCTTAGAATCCAAGAAGGCCAGAAGACCATTTACCACCCCTAAAAATATATATTTTCTTCTACCTCACGCCTAGCAAAAGTCTAGGTACGTTCATATGCTTAGTATAAATCTTCCAAGCAGGACCCTCGGTATTCGGTTTAATTTATTGTTATTTTTTAGTACTATAGTAAGTATTTTCTTCGTTCCTCCTTTCGGTGGAATAATGCTCAGGCCTGGCGATCCTCGTCTCCATTACTCTTTTTGTAGATTTTTCTTTAAAATGTTGTGTCTTCTCTTACAGACTGCGTTCGTTTGGAGTGAAGTCCATCCTGGATTACTCCGTGGAAGAGGATCTGTCTCAAGAGGAAGCGGAGAAGCGAGAAGTCAGGTAATTATGCTTTTGGTTATCTTTGTTCATTCACAGGGTTTTGGGTTGCGTTTTCTATTTCATTGGGCAATGGGACCAAGTGAAACTATAGAGACGAACATCTGTATTTTATTTTAATTTTTATAGACCAAGACCTTTGAAAGTATAGGTAAATGGGGCTCTTGAAGTTAAATATCACCATAAAAATGCATTGTCTAGAACGACCTAGAATTAGACATCAAAACTGGGAAGATAACATATTAGAAACAAACAAAGTAATAATAGGCTAATGTTAATCGATTTTCGTTAGACAGAAGGTCGAATTATGTATTATTTGGGTAATTCATATGTAAGTGCCTAATTTGGGTAAACAAATTTGATTGTTTAGAGAATAGGTATGTGTGGTATTATTCATGATACGAGCTATTACTATAATGCTCTAGGTTTTCATGTAACAACGATGGGTACCTAAACAGAGGGCGTATTATTCAGCTCACATGAAGTAATACATACTACTTACCAAGTTATTTACGTAATAGTATATTAGTTTTGCTACATGTATAGATTAAATTTGAGTAAAATATAATTGACTTAGATTCTATTAGAGTTATTAGATCATTATTCGTGTCGACTTAAGTGCATTTAGCTAATATGCCAAAAACTTTTTTGTAACTTTTGATTTTAATTTTTCCTAATAATTTTTTTAACTCTTCCAAAGACAGAACTATATTTTTCCATAATTTCTTCTTCTCCAATGACCTATTTGCATTTTTTTTTTATTTTGTCTTTTTCAAATTTATATTTTAATTTCTTCGTGTAAGTATTCAATGTTTTCATTTTTTTTTTTCGCAGATCACTATTACCGTATGTGTGGGTGTGTAAGTGTGTGTGTGTGTGTAATTGGAAGTGTCGATGTTTTTTTTGTTTTTTTTTTTTCGTTGTTGAAAGCTTTTTGGCGTCGCACGCATGTCATAAGCTTAAAAATATCGCTTTGCAATTTTCTGGGTGTCGTTTCAGTTTTTGTCTAAAGAAACATCTTAAGTTTTGCTTCTTCAAGTTTACATAAATTGAGGCAACATTGTAAGGCTGAACAATGGCGAGTCCCGAACAAACAATCTGAAGACTAGATTGTTTACAAATTGTTCTACTTAGATTCTAAGACAATTTGTGTTGCGTCTTACCTCATTCACAGAAGCACGAACCGATTGTCATGATAATTCGATAATACCCAGTGGCCTTCGGGCTTTACACGTGACTGAGGATGTTGCGAGGAAAAAAGGAAAAGGAAAACGTGTACAATATTAACTTGCATTTAAATAGAAAATTAGCGATGGCAGCCTAGTTGGGAGAAGGTCCGCCTCTCAAGCCAGAGGAAGCGGGTTCGAACCCAGCCGCCGGCACGCACCAATTTGTTCATTGTGTGAGCACATGTGCGTATTATATGTCATCTGCTACGGGACTGGAGCCCGGTGTATGGCGACAGGCTCGCCTCCTATCATATTTGGGACTGAATATCGTCCGGCGAAGTGTGGGTGTTGTATTACACCTCTGCGCCAGCCCCCTCGGGGGTCAGGCGTGACGATATGTTGATATGTAAATAGAAAATTCCTCCTCTGTTAAACAAGCAAATAGGTACGTATAGGCCGAGTGGCTAGCCCAGATGTTAGAGTTTCTAGGCCGCCCGAAAGCTTGACGATTGTTGTTACAGACCAAGCAACCTGATTACGTCCATTCGACCTGTCAGTTGAAACGATGTAATCAGCTTTGCTTTGAGAATTTTATTTAAAAAAAATCTGCGACAATCTCAAACGGGTTTAAAAAACACACTTATATACTTTGCCGATAAGTATTGATAGTATAGATCACAGTTAAGTTTTATTTCATCCATTCTTTCATCTATTCATTCACGAATCACCATCAACCATTTCCTATCCAGCTGAGAATAGGCAAATCTCCTCTTCAACGTGCCATCTTCGTCGGTCCATTTATGCTAGGAACCTCTACTGCCTGGACTGGACTGGACCGCATACGGAAAGGTGGGACTTTCCGTATGCGGTCCAGTCCAGGCTGCAGTAGTTACTGCAGTAACTCAGTATTTTACATACATAAAAAAATGGGCGTATGAGTTGCATGACCTTATATAATAGTACCTTCTAGCCCGTTCTACTACCGATACCCAAGGGAACAAAAAAACGTCTTAGTTATAATATGGTAGAAATACTTGAAACTATATTGTGTGAACCGCTAGCTAAAGTATGGACTCAGATCAACCTAGAGAATAAGATGGCGCACGGCGTATGATCTAAGTGAAGCCAAAAACCATCCTAAAACTACGCTACTGTCGCATAGGTACACAACACTTACACATTGACGCAAAAAAAAAACTACGCTACTCGCTTGGTCATTCTTACCTCGACCTTATGGACATTGGTTTATGGTATAATTTCGTGTACTTAAATATGCATTGTAAAAGTGTGGCCAGGACTACATTTTGAGGTTCTTTTTAAAAACTGTGCAGTTTTTTACAAGTCCTGAAAAAAAGCCGTAACATTAAACTCTTACAAATATGTGCAATTTTAGAATATTAAATCTACTAAGGTTGTATATTGGAACGGAAATGGCTAACGTACTGTTTGGGAATGCATAATAGTTTTCGTGCAATTGTAAATGTTTTTCATGGCAACATTACCACGCACACACATTGAAGAAGAAGTGGCTTCAGCGAGATATAACGCAGTGTTCCATCTTTTCCTCTAGATTGATCTGAGGGTAAGGATGGTATGCTCTGTTGAGTGGGTCTTCCCTGATGGTAATCATCTGCGTGTCATCAAGTCTCGAGTGATTCGGTTTCCTCTAGGCAAGCGTGCTCCATCATTTGTACATCGACAATAGGTAGGACCCCAGGGGAGATGTCGGTCATAAATGCATTCCTATTTACAAAGAAATAAAATGGTGTACGCGCTGCCCGATTTAGGTTTTTTTCTATCGAATAACCAAATAACTTAGGGGTTTTGGTAGTTATAAAAACTTTTCACGTTTCGTCTGGCTTCATCCTACCAATATTATAAACGCGAAAGTTTGTAAGACTTGATAGATGGATGGATGGCTGTTTGTTTCTCTTTCACGCCAGAACGGCTGAACAGATCTGGATTAAATTTGGCACAGAGATAGATTAGCCTAGAATAGCATTTATGATGCTTTTTAACCGCGGGTGAAACCGCGGGGCGCAGCTAGTACATCAATAAAGCGCACCTGGGGGTCTATTCCAACGCGTAAAATCAGATAAGATTTTATCTTGGTCACTCTCACATCTACGAGTATGACTATTAATAGTCATAAATTTAAACGAGAGCAACAAGGACTAAAAAAGGTGAAATTAAAATCTTAAATCTCCGAATAGGGCCCCTGGGAACTAGGTAAAATGTATGGAGACAAACGAAGACGAAAAACGTTTCCGCGTATCAAAACTCGGGGTAAGGCACTGTACGTATTTCTCGATAGTTTTTGTTAGATATACTGGCTATGAAAGTAGATAGATAGATAGATAACTCCTTATTCTTCATACCAGAAATCACAAGACATAGAAAATCACGTTATTTAGCTGTAGTAGGTAGTACTCCTGGTTTTCCCAGTCCTTTTATCCATCCCGATTTTCCTTTGCAGTGGATGTCTGACGAGTGAGAAACTAAAGGAGTTCGTAATGAACAATTCCAAGGCCTTAACGGAGATAGCGGTTTCAGGGTTGTTATTTTATTTCTTTTTTTCCTTTTATTTTTGGTTAATTTTGGTCATTATTATTTTTGAACATTTTCCATCATACTAATATACTTGTAATAGCCTAGGAATAGTTATTCCGTGTTTTTTGTCTTTACTTTTATCTTTCTTATATAGTACTCGTATTCATGTAACTTCTTCTTTTAACTTTCTTAGAAAAATACAAAATGCGAGATAATTATTTCGAGGGAAAGCCTCTGCAATCCTCTACGTTTATTATGGGGGTTTGTTTTTTTATAGTTTATTATTTTCTTTTATCATTTAGTGTAAATAAGCGTAAAGTGATTTTTTTAGTTGGAAGAATCAGCAGATAATTAGTATTCATTAGCATAGGTACTTTTACGTCTTATGAGTACATGCTCATCTTACTTCGTAAAAATCAACGTAGGTATTTATTAGTAGGTATTAGTTATATCGTAGTAAAAGTATAAATTATGAATAGTACCAACCTCCTGCAGTAAATTGTGCTATATTAAATTAAACATATTAAAACGATTAGGTAAACAATGAAAAAAATTATACTTAAGGAATTACCTAACTTTAGGAATTAATTACTTTAGGATTTACTTCAACGGCATGTTGGCGGCCAAACGCAAGCCTATTAAGAAAAAAAAAACTATATTTTTGTTGTAAGCACCGACTAGATTAGTAGCAAAAATAGTATGAATTGAATAACTATCTAAACATACCTATGTATACAACTAAGATTTTTGGGGCGGCAGATTCTCAACATACAGTACCGGGGTAGATAGGTACTTAATTAGTTTTGCCCACTTTGTTTACCTGAGGGTCCTCTTAGGAGTACACTTGCGTAAGAGGAAATACACAGACACGTGCCTCTTTCATAAAGGCCCTGTTACGTCATGAATTTGCCCAATAACAAGAAATATGGTAAAAATGTCGCCGTACCACTTGTAAGGATTGTTTTTTTGATTTGATTTGTTTCAAATGAACTCTTTTCTTTTTTTACACGACTGCGCAAGGAGGGTTATGTTTCTCGAGTGTATGTTTGTATGACGTTTTTTTGGCACGGCCTACAGCCTAAACAGCTTGAAGGATTTCGACATGTGAGGTGTTATTAGAATCGTCTTAATAGTGAAAGTGACTTAGGGTACAAAAATTTTGCAGCCGGGTTTTTGTATCAGTAATACCTATTATTTGTTCCAAATTATTTAGATTGCGTATTAGTCTCTAAGCTGCGCGCCACGGTGTTTTTCGCGGTTAAAAAGTAATAAACATTCATCCATCAATCCAAATTTACTTTACGTTTACGAAATTTACTTATAAACTTTTCATAAAAGTTAAAACTACCTTAAACTTGGCTTGCTCGCTATACTATCGCATATCTGCCTGGTCCGCTGCCTCTGCCCATCCCAGCTGGTTCTTCTGTACGCCCGTTTTACAAAAATGTTTTACACTTTCTGTTACAATGCCTATAACGCACCTCCCTGAAAATGATCCTGCCGGCGCGTACATGTTATGTAACGGTACCTACGTATAAAAATGGTTACGTAAAATCAATTGGGGTTGATAGGGTTGCCAAACCACCATATCTAGCGCTTGGCAACAGCTTTCTTTGTTTTGACGTCCAACCCAAGTACAAAAAGCCATATTATTAGTACCATTATTACGCACTCGCACGCACAGTATGTACACATTGACCATCAACACATGTTACATAGCTATTCGCAAATGATTTTATCATGGCACGTCGTCGTAGGGCTTCACTGGCGGCCCTCGCTCCGTGACGCGGGGCATGTTATCAATTACTATGGAGATAGGTGGCGATAGCGTGGGCGTAGTAAGATGGGGGACAGACTGACGTCTGCACGCGTGAAAATACTGAAGACTTACATCAAATTATTTCTAGTGGTTTTGTGAGCTGAGGTCCTCGCGGCCGGCGTCTGTCCGGCTGTTTTTCTCTACAGATCGCATTTCTCAACAGATTCTCTTGAGATTTTGTGAGCAAATTCGTTAGCTGTACAGTTTTGTTTGACAATTAGTTTTTTGGAAATTTACCTGTAGAAGACGACAGCCAGTCAGACGGATAGACGCCGGACATAAGAAAGCATTTTTGCCAAAACTGAAACATAGACGCTTCGCTCGCTGACGCGCACTCAGTCGATTAAAAACTAGCGACCCACCCCGGCTTCGCACGGTACCTATAGTGGTATACATACGGTAACTTTAGTGCAAAATTATAACTAACTAACTCATGGTAAAAATTGCATTAAAATCCGCGTCATGGTTTACGAGGAGCTATTGGATATACAGACAGAAAGAGGGAGAGACGCGGAAAGCGACTTTGTTTTAGACTATGTAGAGAAGAAGAACAAAGACAATCATTGCTTTATAGTGGTCATCATACCCCCGTTTTGACACGTCCTGAGTACGTTAATTTTTCTATGATATAATGACGGTCTATTTTAGATCTCTTTCTTGATGAATCACTGTTGACCGACGCGCTTGTTTTGAGGTGGGGCAGAGCTAATATGCCGACTGTGATATGTCCGACTAAATGCTCGACTTAGCTGCGGTAATCTCACCGTAAGTGTATGGAACATTTTATGATGAAGTCGATTAAGGCCCAAGTCGGTTGTTGGTATAAAATACTAAAAAAAATTCACAAAACATAATACAACTTATGAAAACATATCTGAAAGCTTATTTAATTGTACACTGTGCGTTTTAAGCTATCTTTATTGCCGCACATCTGCTATCTGTGGAATGTACTCCATCCTGCGGTGTTTCCAAGTAACTACAACATGGGGTTCTGCAAAAGGGCTGTCAATAAGGGTCGGCAAGGTATCTGTGATGCCCCTGGCATTACAGGTATCCATAGGCGATGGTGATCGCTCACCATCAGGTGGCTCGTTAGCGTGTTTCCCACTTACGGCATAAAAAATTACAAGGAAAATAATATTGTAGGGGCTGCCCACTTATCTCTTTAAAGTCGATGTCAAGGTAGATTAAAAATATATGAACATCATATTAATCACCTCATCATCATCATCATTATCATCATCATGACCTTATTGATCAGTTCTTGCAACTAAACAGGGTAATTTTAAAGTAAAAAAACTTATTATTTATCACTTTTTTAAATGTCTAGTTAGGTACCTATACTATTAATAAATAATATATTATTAATTCAATAAAACCGGATCGGATCTGATTCTAATTACCAACCGTGGGTGGATCACTAACTTGGTGCGTGCTAAGTAAAAAAATCTGTTTGAGCACTAAAAATCTATCGAACGAGCAGTGGACTGAGGAAAATGCGGCTGGCCTCGTGCCAACTGGGTTAATTTCGTGGACAAAAACTATTCTCTTCTGAACACGGAACAGTGTGGAGTTAGCTAATTTTAATTAAATTTTAGGGAGATCGCCCACGACTACTCTATTCAACGATGCAGATGCAAAACAAACGAAAAAGAGACGCTAAACCTACGCGACCTACAAAATCAATAGGAAAAGTGGCGATGCAAACGCGATGTAGACGCGCGTTCGCAAAACGCGCTTCAATAAGTAGTCATGGGCGATCTCCCTTAAAGCAATTGTTTTTTTTTAAGTCTGTTATTGCACTAATTAGGTATTTCTTCGATCTGTTCTGTCTAATCCCGCCAATTCATATCCCCAGCAATGGACGGTGAAAGGTTCTTCTTTACCCCTTAAGAAGGAATTTTAATAGAGTTGATCCAAATATTGAATCAGTTCTAACTTAACTTTACTTTCCTTCCTAAGTCTAGCAAATCTTTCTATTACTGCAGCTGTATTTTGAAACAACTCAATGCGTCTCTGAAACATTGTAATCAGAGAAAGTACAACAGAAATAGCTTCCAGCTTCCTATTGAGGTGACCTAGATCTGTCACTGATTCTTCTTACACTGTCTCTACACGTGAGCTCTCAAACTCATGGGAAAATATGCTCTATGTCGTGTAAGAAAGGTTTATAATTGGGACGTAGGATGGTTAAAAATGATGCTCGTGCCAATTCGAGCTAGTCTAATAACTATTCTGATAGTGAAAGTGCCTTGGTGTTTCAAGGTGGCATGGCTGTGATTCATTGCAATCGTCGGTTGTTTCTGGACGGCATGCGCCAGGTCAGTGACCAGCGCTGAGTTACATCTGGGCTTTATAACATATTTATAAGTTCAATAGAAGTAGGTAAACAGAAACACACAGTTGTGTGTTTCGGTGAATTATCCATAAACGGTGAATTATTATCCATCGGGGATTGTGAGTAGAAAAATTAATCCGGTAGTGACAGTTGGCGACAACTGTCGCACACTTTTTTTGTTTGACAACAGTATCCCACTCCTAAAATAACATAACAAAAGGAATAACACTTATATGTAGTGTAGCAACTTACGGCTTCAGAATTAAAAGCGATCTCTACCATGCGACGTGATGTGTTCAAAGATTGTGTATGTGTATATTTTACTTATCATAATTTTTTGCTTAGAGAATACTATATGTATGTGTGTCTCTCTCCCCCAGTGCTTCGGTCTCAACATTCGGAGACAACAAGGAGGAGGGCTCGCTCAAGCAGTACCATGTGGAGCAGCGGTTCGCGGACCGCCGGTACAAGGTCACCAGCGCGAGGACTTACTTCTACCTCAACGAGGCCGCCTGCGAGAAGAACATGGAAGCCTTCGTCAAGAGCATCGATGCTGTCGCTAGTAAGTACCGCTTTTGGAACAGTTGTCTCTGTCCTGCTCACTAGTGTTAAGATTGGAAAGAAAGAGACAGTGTCATGTGGAGCAGCGGTTCGCGGGCCGCCGGTAAAAGTTCACCAGCGTGATCACTAAAGGTTATCGCTTATTGGAGCGACTCGAGAACGCTTCGACTGGTGGTCAACTGGTCCACGGGTGGACGCCGCTTGGTCAACTACTGAACCTCGCGTGGAGGTGGAACCACGAGTGAAGTGAACGTTGCGTGGCCCACGAATTTCCGAGTACTTGCGCGCTGCGGGTGGTCACCGAGTGGAACATGGAGCCTTCTATCAAGAACATCGATGCTGTCGCTAAGTGTCACTAGAAACTATGTCTTTGTCGTTCTCATTGATGGTGGGGTTGGAAAGAAAGAAACAGTACTTTAATAAAGCAACGGTTCATCGGTCGCTAGTAGTATAGGTCACTACCGCTACCACTATAGCTCACAGATGAACAAACTTACCTAAGGCAGAGAAAAAGTAATTGTACAAGTATACTGAGGCCCTCAGGAGAAAGCTCTATGGTCATACAAAAGCTAGAGCCTAACATCACAAAGCCACATAATGGCTAATAATACAATGCTCTACCTTTATGGATTCAAGGATCGTTAAAGAAAGCAGCTACCTACCTTAATTGAATGGTTTGGTAACATTAGTGTTTGATCAATTTGACAACCCCATGAATAATGAAGACTCCATAATTTCGGTGATGTCAGTCATCAACTCAGAATTTGTTTCTAGGTTTATATGTTTAAGTGTGTATGTATGTTCATCTATTTATCCGTCGGTGACTTTAGTACCGTTGATGTGATGTTTACAAAATTTTGTAGGCTCAGATTTTTTTAAATCTTTCAGTAAGTACGATCATGTAATATAAATGCTATTGAATTGTGTTTGAATATGAACCATGTCCGGCAAGTGCTTGTAAGGAGTTGTGAAGTATCAGTTCCGGTGATGAAGTAACAGTTGACATTAAAGGATCATGTATAATATGATGATGAAGATTTTGAAGATGCTATTATATTATGGATAGTATTTTAGGCAACATCTCCACTACGCCATCCATAGATTTGAATGAAGCAAGACACGACGATAATAATTTTACCTATATAATATTTAAATTTGAAGTGCACTTATCTAAAGATTAAAATACTAAGCGAACGCAGGTTTATGTGGGTTGTTGTACATTTGTGTCACATTTTTTTTTTAATGGACAATAAGTCGGCGTTTGACCACCAACTCGCCTGATGTTAAGCGACGTTGTGGTCTAAGATGGAGCACGACGACCTATAAGGTACTTATTCACTCTAGCCTTGAAGTTTTGTAGAGTGAAGAAGTACAAAGACGGCAGTTGAGTGAGGCGCTACAAGTGCGCCACTGCTCAGACCCGTCTTCGGGTCTGATCTTCATCGTTTGTGGCGGCCTTAATAGACGAACTACATTAGCTTTGTGTCGTGTTTCCAGATGTGACCAAGAGCACGGGCCTGATGGCTGTGAAGCTGACCGCGCTCGGCAGGCCGCAGTTACTTGTGAGTCACACTTCATAGTTCTTTTTTCGTTCTTTAAGGAGTTTTAAGTGTCCACGAGCTTACTTTTCGTTCTTTAAGGAGTTTTAAGTGTCCACGAGCTTACTTTTCGTTCTTTAAAGAGTTTTAAGTGTCCACGAGCTTACTATTTTGTAGGGTTATTTCTAGTTCATCAAAACCCCTGCCACACATTACTTACAACTTACATTACTTGCATTATATTTGTGATCAGTAACTTTACAATTTTTTTTTAAATAATCTCAAAATATTTTTTTTTTTTAAGGAAACGAATCTTTGGTAAACAAAAATTATAATTAAACCAATAATTATAGTAGAATCAAACAGCTGAACCAGTAGTCTAAAACTAGTTTGGAATCATTTTGTTATTGCTAAAGAAGCCTACGGTTTCCCAGATACACCTGTCTAACATCATTTTACGTTCGCCCCTTGTCCTTAGACTGTTTCCCTTACAACTTTATTAGTAAGGGAGGTTCCCTTACTAATAAAGTTGTATAACTTCAGAATAGTAAGTTATGCAGTGTTTCTTTTTATTATTTCTTCTACATTTTGATCTTGATTGTGTTACGTACTCGTACTTTAACCTGAGGATCTTTGGTGGTCCAGCTATAAGCTCCCAAAAGCGACAATCTGCATAATTTCCACCGCCGGTATATATTCATTCCCCTGGGTAGTTATACGAGTAATACCAGGGGTTTCAGCATTTAAACCATTTCCTCATTTAGTACAGCGCTGCTGTATTTATTTTTGTACGTTCGTTTTACGTGATAAGACAATTCTATCAATATAATATTAATTCCTTTCTTTCTTTCATAACCTGAACATCTCTGCTTCGCGCTACTAAACAATAATATAGCCAAGTTTTTGACTATGACATTTATATTGGTTGGAACATACGATGTCAGGCTATTGTGAACTATTTATTGAATACAGTAAATATTGTAACAATTGAACAACAAAACATTGTATAACTATTCCGAAGATTTACAACGTGTACCTGTTAGTAACAGGGTTAGGGTGCTATTTCTGATAAGATTCAAGATTCAAGCTAGATTCAAGCTATTTTATTTGCAACCATACAGTACAAGATGTTAAAAATATGAGTACATAGTCCAATGGACCCTGTCGGGCTCTGCAAGATTTGGTAGAGAGGAGGAGGCTACTTTATATAGAAAAATATTACATATGTCCAAAATCGAAAACTTTAATACAAATTGTCAAAAAAAAACCTACTTAATTAGATAAATACCCATTTCACCTATTTCGCCAATAATATTTCGCAAATAATGCCCCTCAGTTTCTTGCCTGTTCTTCTGAGTAGAGGCTCTTTATCCGAACAAGGCAGTCTATTAAAAAAAACTTTGACGATCATAAGTGCATCTTTGATACCCAAACTGAATAAAAACATTTTGACTTTGACTTTGACTTCGTTCTGCATTTCAGCTGCAACTTTCGGAAGTGATCATGCGCGCGCGCAACTACATGCAGCAGATAGGCGGCGGCACTGGCAACGTGCTCACGCATCACAAGACCATCGAGGACTTCCAGCGGTACTTCGGAGACCACACCAGCAAGCCGCAGGTGAAGGAGTTCATGAACAAGATCACTTCCGATGGGAAGGGGTGAGTAAATAAATAAATAATATTCTAGACACTTGCACACACGGTCGTCTGACCCCAAACTAAGCAAAGCTTGTACTATGGCGGCCAGAGACTGATATTGACATTTATATATTTTTAAATACATACTTAAATAGATTAACACCGTAGAACAAATACAAATGTTCATCACATGTATGTTTGCCCTAGGCGGGAGTCGAACCCACGCCTCCTAGCTCAGAAGGCAGTGACAAAATATTTAATCTTCATGTCCAGCCATAGTTAAAAAGCTGTGCTACTGCAGACTATAATGTATTTCTGTACCAAATTTCATCCAGATTTGTTCAGTCGCTCTGACGAGATTGAGTAACAAACCAAAAAACCATCCCTCAAAACTTTCGCATATTTAATATTAGTGTGATGTGATTGACTGCGCTCCGTGGTATTCCCAAGCGGCTAAAAAATAGCCTGTGTGTGAATCTAGGATATAAGCTACCTGTGAAGTAACAAACAAACACACACAAACTTTCGCCTTATAATATAAAATAGGACTAGCGCACCGGGGGTTTCACCTGCCTTCCTACAAAAAAAATATAGTTTGATTTTGTTACTTACAAATAAAATCTAAAGAGATCAAGATAAATCTAAAAAAAGGACTAAGTAACATAGTTGCAACCTGATTTTTATGATTATTACTTTTATTTGATTACAATAATTTCGCCATTTGCTATGTGCTTTAGAGATTAAAGCTTCGACCAAAATAAAATAAAAAAACGGGCCTACAACAAGGGCAGTCTAGAAGCCGATCAAATGAGCTCTGGCTCGCATTTCATCTCACTCCTCCTCAGGACGTAAGAAACACAACACGTTTGTCAACTACGTACGCCTTTTTTTTTCATATAGTAATTTGTATTCGGTATCCTTTTTTTGTAATCAATGTACTATATGCGTGCATAAATGCTTATAATTAGGTATTGAAGTATAGTCTGATGTTTGACTGAACACGATCAACGGCTTAGGCCCGTCTATATTTATTTTATTTTGGTCGACATTTCAAAGAATACAATAAAGAATGAAGAGTGTGTGTATAAAATAGTAAACGAGGGTACGACGTTTTCAGTGTACCATTTCCGTCGACCCGGTCAGTGGCGCCACCTATATAAAAGTTGTAAGCCTCGACATGTAATCGCTACGTTTGTTGCTAGGAATCTTCCCTGTCATTGTGAAGTTTATAGGCTAAACGAAAATCTTCATAAAAAGGCATCATTATCATCATCTCAGTGTAAGACGTCTAACTGGAGAAAGGCCTACCTTCCCTCAATGATCTCCATGATGGCTGGCCTTTTGCTAACCACATTCAGCAACCAATAACCAGCTATCCAGATAACCTTGTTTGTAATATATGTATGTTAATTCTTTTGTAACACTTAACTAAACCAATCTGACAGCAGTCAAGTTTTATTTGCGTCTCTTTTCAATACTATATGAAAAAGGATAACAACAATTTGTATTGACAAATTTCGTTTGTTTATAAAAAAGGTACAATAGAATTGATGTATGTAGGTAGGTAATTGTCTCATTGTCATCTGTGAAATTGAGGGTAGATCTAGAAAAAAAGCTAATGACCAACGAAATCTATGACGTCATAAATTTCGTTGGTCATCTGAGTCATCTGATTCTGGTTTGACGAATGAAAGATTGAATCATAAATTGTCTTCAAGTTTAAATACGATTTTTATACGATCCTTGTTAGGTAGACCATAAAAATCTACATTTGGATTCATTATGAATTTGTGTATCTATCCCTTTTTTATAAAGGAACTTTTTTTTGCCATTTCTGAGCCTATTCAAATAATATTTTACCTACTTGTACATTTTTCCAAAAAATAAGAACGACATCGAAGCTTTGAATTTTTCCAACACAATAATGTACAAATATTGAATTGGTTGGAGTCCATTGAAGAGAATTAATTTGCCTCCTTAAAGGTAAAATATTTGAATAGCACCCTCGAGATATTTATAGTTTGGGTATCTATTGAATAAATACGGATTTTTTCTCTGTTGAAATTGGTTTATTGGGAGTGGGCAAGACATCGCCTAACATACATACCTATAAAATACCTTTTCACACCACCTGCTCGACAATTACCATTTACATATCACGTAGATTAAACGTAAAGCAAGGCATTGCTATTTGCCTCCCTAGGGAGAGAAAATTGTATGAAAATCCGAAGGGAGCTTCCGAGCAAAGAGGTTAAAATTGAATGAACATTTATACGGACATTATCAGCATACGGGCATTGTACAAAGAGTTTATTCGAAAATTTAACTGGCTACCACAAAAATTACGAGCTCGAGCGTGTTCACCACGAGCTGCACGAAATTTAAAACAGAAGACGGTGTTTCGTGTAACATATTTTCAAAGTTTCTTTTTATTGCCTCACAGGAGGCAAAGGCAAAGGAGTGAAAAGTAGAGTATTCACCTGTAGGATTAAGCAGTGTCTTTGTCTTGGGCGGCTTAAACCCGTCGCTTTACTCAGGACTCTACTTAACTCCCTCGCTGTGTTCGGGATTTAACTCTCCTCATTAGGCTCAGGGTTCAATAAGCCGCCCGTGACGTAAGATACTGCTTTGTTCCCTCGGTGCATAATTTACTTTACCAATACCTACACAAGAAATACCGTAAAATTGAGAACCTCCTCTTTTGAAGCTGTAGAAGTCTCAGTTGCCAAAAGCATTAGTTTTTCACAAAAAAATAATTGAAGTTGTTTATAATCATCATTATGTTTTTATGTTACCCTCCTACTAAATACGAATGTGCTAGTCAGACTTTAACTTATCTTTTTGCTCAAAGCTGTACTGTACTTTTCGTAAAACCGGTTGTGTACAGATTGTACTAGATACTTACTAGGTAGGCTAGTGTTGTTTTGCACATCTATGTTGTATGAGCAAAACAAGACTAGTCTCTTATAGTAAAACAGGTTCATTACTATAATGGGTAGGTACTTAATTTTTCTTCGATTGATTGACCCTAATAGCTAGTCGCCTCAAGCCCTCCCCGTCGCCCGTCTAGACAGGAGATCGTGACTGGAGACCAGCCCTAATAGCATGAATGCGTGACAAAATTCTTCACGCAACTTTATGTAGTGCGAGAACGTGACAAGGCTATGTGTAAACACACGTCTGTCTCGATTAAAAGATTTGACATACCAATGTCGCGTTGCGTATATAGGCCTGCAATTCGAGAGACAAAGACTGTACCTGGTATGCGAGCTGACCTACTAAAGCCTCAAGTCAAGCAACGGTCTCGGTCTCCCGTCAGTCTCAAGTCTTGGTAATCTGCCTCTGACCACGCGGTACCTTCTTACTCGTCCCACCGTATGAAGTAATCCCTCGTTGTTGCAGCATCGTGCACCTGTTCCCGTGGACCAACATCCTGGATGAGGACCTGAACCTGTCCGACACGTTCCGTGTGCCAGACCCCAAGTCGGGCCAGATGAGGCGGCTCATCTCGCAGATATCGCCTAAAGGTACAACAAACTTTACTATGAAAAGTCTTTGCAAAATTAATTTTGTTACTGCTAATTGCGCTTATCTTATTGATGGAACAAAAGCTAAGTTTCAGAATTTACTGGGACAAATCGGCATTTGTGTCATCATTACGGTTTTTTACATCCTACTGGAGGTACACCATCCTGTCCTACATCGAAGGTGATTGTGCCGTTATACACCATGCCATCTCAGTGCGGGTTGGTGAATGTCACATGTCCTACAATTATTCTTCTAGGACATATCGGTTTTCTCAAGATGTTTTCCTTCGCCATATAAGCATGTGTCAAATTTAAATGCACATAAACTTTTCTACAAGCAAAAAGTTCATTGGTTGCATTTCAATAAAGCATCGGATTTTCAGTTAAATTTATGTACACTAAAAATATCATCACAGAAGGAATCCTAACAGCCTGCAAATAAATAACAAGTGTTGTGATATCACTCTGTCCATCTCCAGAGGAGGAGATGTTCCGTAACATGCTGCGGCGGCTGAACCACATCATAAAGTACGCGAACGAAGTGGACGTGCGCATCATGATCGACGCCGAGCAGACATACTTCCAGCCCGCCATCTCCAGGATCTGCATCGAGATGATGAGGAAGTACAACAAGGTAAGGAGTTACAGCCGGCTGGATGGTTTAGTTTCACTCAAATTGCTATTTGTTTCATGCATACCTTAATTATGTTAAGTGTTAGGGAATATAAAGTGAAAGTTGTCTCCTATGTGTTAGTTTTCTAAATGTAATGCTAATGCTAGATTCATAATATAGACTACCTAAGTCATTAGGCAATATTATTGTTTGGTAAATACAAAATAAGTGCAAATCATTTATTTTCCTAGAAAAGTTACATTAACCATACCTACTAGTATTACCTACTATTATCTAGAACTTTCGGTTACAACTGCTACAAGGTTGCTTGTGGCCCTGCACTAGGATACTCTTGTATTTAGATAGATAGATAGATAAACTCTTTATTGTTCACACCACAGATATCAAAAGAACAAGAGAAAAATAATGATAAAACTTATTAAATAGTGTAACAACTGGCGGCCTTATCACTAAAAGCAATCTCTTCCAGGCAACCTTAGGATGGAGAGGATACGACAAATGAGCATGAGACAGGGTGTGCAAAAAATAACAAAAATAAATAACAAAAATTTCAGGAAATAATGCTAAAATTTCTGATTTGTTTATTCTGCCCGTCCCCAGGATAAGTTCCTCGTGTTTAACACGTACCAGACGTACCTGCGCAACACGTACAATGAGGTTCTGACGGACCTGGAGCAGGCCGAGCGACAGAACTTCAAGTGGGGCGCCAAGCTCGTGCGCGGCGCTTACATCGAACAGGTTCGTCGAACGTTACATCGGACGCTGCTAACATCTAATTTATTTTATTTCTAGCTGACTTCGTTCGCTTTTGTTCAGAAAATAGTATCTAAAAACCTTACTGGCGATATACTGTAGCTAATTATCAAATTTCATCAAGATCCGTTTAGCCGTCTAGCTGTGAAAGGCCTACAAACAGACAGACAGAGTTACTTTTTCAATTTTAAAACATTAGTATGGATTCCTGCAGCCATTTTACCTATTCTGCCGTCTTTACAACACTGCCGTCATTTAACAGCATTTGCTGGTACCCTATAAATTGCGAAGGAGATAATGCCACGCTGTAGGATGTTGATGGAGGTATAATGTCTTCAGATATCGTGGACCTTCAGACTTAAAATCACCACTCCAAACACCTAAATATGGAGCTAAAAGCTTATCATTTTTAAAAAACCATTTCTATATAATATAATAAATATGTCGATGTTTGGCCACCAGAACACTAGAAGTTACTCGTTTACTGTAATATTGAAGATACCCATGTTGTTGTCAGTCGGAAATAAAGACGGTAGCGAGGTAGTTCAAAGAATCTATTTCCTGTTTAAAAATGAGTATAATGTTGAATGTGGTGTGCAGGAGCGCGCGCGCGCGGCCGCCATGGGCTACGAGGACCCCACGTGCGAGAACGTGGACGCCACCACGGCCTCCTTCCACAAGTGCCTCAAGCTCATCCTCAGCCGGGTCACGGTACGTACCACACACCCACGGTCACAGCCATCGATTCAAATGCACTACGCACTCGATTTCATCATCCACACATTGACTTTCTTCAAATGCACTGTCCTGCAATCCGTACCTACACTACACCTTACATTAGCCTGGCTTTAACACGCATGCCGTGTGGTTGTCTAAGGAGCGAGAAAACTATCCTCTAGCGCTGTATATTTTAATGG
This sequence comes from Peribatodes rhomboidaria, assembly GCA_911728515.1. Taxonomy (NCBI): domain Eukaryota; kingdom Metazoa; phylum Arthropoda; class Insecta; order Lepidoptera; family Geometridae; genus Peribatodes; species Peribatodes rhomboidaria. The sequence continues at coordinate 13,068,688 of OU452187.1, read as the reverse complement.
GTTGGTTAGACGACATGATGAAATTTTTAGCGTTGCACCAACCTGCAGTTAGTCCACGCGGACAGGTCGCTGTCATCAAGTTGCAAGGCATTTTGTTTTTAAATAGCTTTTCTATTATGTAGTAGATTTCGTTCAAAAAAAGAAACTTCTGTGATTGGGCCGCATATTTCAATTAAAGACCATCTTACACAAATTTCGAAATTAAAACCAATCCATAATAACTATTTATCTTTTCTGTCGCCACTAGGAATCGCCTTCGTACACACACTGAAGAGTGACAAAGTCGAACTGCCTAACTTGTTTGCTAAATTATGCATTTTATTATCCTTTCTTTAAGTTTCTTTTCTGTACCGGCTCACATGGCCGATTGGTACAGAAAAGGAACTAAAGTAAGGGTAGGAAATTTGACTAAGTCGTTTAAGTGCAAAAATATGCCCCTCATAATATTTATCTCTCGTATTATTTTTAACATCTGTATTTTACCCGTAAACGCAATGAATAAATGAATTAAATTGAAAATTGAAAATCAGTATCTTGCCTGTTCTTCTGGGTAGTGGCTCTGTTTCCGAACAACGTGGTCATTTTCATAACTTCGACGATCATAAGTATATCTTCGATACCCAGTTGTCTGAAGTTGTAGTCTAAAGACATTCGTTTTGATTTCATCACATGTTGTTTAGGCCGCCGACTCCCGCTTCGGCATCATGGTGGCGTCTCACAACGAGGACACGGTGCGGTACGCCATCCAGCTGATGAAGGAGCACAACATCGAGCCCGAGCACCGCGTCGTCTGCTTCGGCCAGCTGCTCGGCATGTGCGACCACATCACCTTCCCGCTCGGTGAGACTACCTGCTGGAACAATACTTAGCACCCAGGAATACTTACTCGTATTTAGCTTGGACGAAGAGCGCCGATGGCGTATGGATGCATCTCTTTCTAACGGCTGCCAAGCCACAGACAGCTCCCCGGGGCAAGATCTGTAAGAATGTAAACCTAGCTACGCTAGCAAACGTTGGTAAGCAAACGCCAGTGTTGCCAGATCCCACGAGACAGCGATACTCACGACAGCAGCCTCTTGGGAACTTTTATTTTACGGCCAACCCTTGTACATCGACTGTCATCGCTTGTCGTCAGGCTGCCATCGGTTTCACCAGCATCTAATACTAATGTTTTAAAGAAGGCAACATCACGTTAGAAAGTAACGTTTGTATGTTTGTTGAGTTTGTTGTAACTCCAACGACTATGTCAAAAGACATTGAAATCGTACCAGTATGTACGGAGAACTTTGATTTTAAAGTCTTTCACAATCATCGAAGTCCATTAGCTGTGAAACGCCAACGAAGCCGCGCCAGCTGAGCTACTCTTCATTAATGTTGTTGTTAATGACAACTGGTTGTATTCTTCCTCTGCAGGACAAGCGGGCTACTCGGCCTACAAGTACGTCCCGTACGGGCCGGTGCTGGAGGTGCTGCCGTACCTCTCTCGCCGCGCCAACGAGAACCGAGGCTTCCTCGTCAAGATCAAGAAGGAAAAGTCGCTCCTACTCAAGGAGATCACGCGCAGAGTCTTCACCGGACAGATGTTCTACAAGCCCGTCGGAAACTACACGCCGGTGTAATTCCAACTCTTATTCTAGGTGTCATAGTCTAATTTCATTTGCGGAATGACAGTCGTGGGAAATGAAACATCGAACAATGTCGGAGATCGTTAATGTTCTTGAATCGACTTTTTTACAAAGCGTTCGAAGTTTCGACTGAGAAGTCTAGCTTTAGTCAACTTCGTTGCTGAAGCTGCCATCAGATAGTCGTTGAGCGTTTATTTCCGACGAGTGAAAGATCTCTAGTCTAGGTTGGAAGGTCAATTGAGTCGTGCTATTTCCGTCAAGAATTATGTTAGCAAATAACGATAACGTAAGCGCTAGATTTAACATGTTATTAGCATTAAGCGCTATTACGATACCGTTATTTAGTAATAAGGGTGAAAACCGTGGGAAAGTGATACTTCTCGTTATTTGTTAGCGTATGTGGCTACTTTCGAATGTGAGACATGAATCATGATAGGTATCGGTTGTAACATGCTTCGTACAGTATTTAATTTGTTGATTAACGTTTTGTTTATAATTTAACGACGCTTAAACATAGTATTTAAACTTAGATCGCTGTTATTTGTATTTAAAAGTAGATGTTAAAATTGTGTAATAGTCGTGTATTACGGTCGTACGTCCTTTATGATAAAATCAGGGTTAAAATATTACGTGAAGTTGATCCAGACCATGTATTGCTTTTAAATACATATCGATTGTTTGAGCTAGGGGCTTACCGTGCCACTCCAATGTTATACAACTGATCTTTTCCTACGTAGGATACTTGGTTCACGCGAATGCTAAATGATGTGAAAAAAGTGAAGCCAATAAACGAAATTTGGTACTAGTTACTCTTACAAGAAGTGGCCACATAAGTTTTTAAAAAAAACCTTTACTCGATAACCTATTGTCATTGAAATTTTTAGCCCCTATTTTGTTTTACAGAAATTGTACGGTTTGTAAAATTAAACTTATTTGATACTATTCATATCGAAACTTTATCCTTTGTAGCATTTATACAATTTACAATACTTACTTACTTAAATGTTTTTTTTTTCAAAGAGAACGTTTTAGGATAGATGCTCTGTAAATACTAACCATCTCTGCGTAAACGGTCATTAAGCTAGTCTTGGCTTTAAAATGATGTTAAATTCTCGTATAAAAGAAATGTCACAAGTGAAAACAAAACTATGGAACATTAACTTATTGATCGTTTATGCATAAAAGGTTTAATATGAAATAGCTACAAAAACAAACAAAAAGAATGCATTTCATCGTGTTCCAGGATCTTATAATTTAATCTCATAAGTTTTAATCGATTTTATGTTATTTGTAACAGTCTGTGCTGTGAAATATTGATATCGCAAGCACTGGACTTGCTGTATACATACGACTACATAAGCTATTGACAGAAATATTGTACGTCATCCTTGACATTAGATTCATTCATTTCATTCGGTCTTCATCGTCTTTGATACGAGGGGAAGTCTTGTGCTTGCGTAATAATAGTCAGTATAATAAATAAAGAGGAATGTTGCTCAATATTTATAAAATGCCATTATTGTCTGACGGCTTTATAAAGCTGGCGTCAGATGTTTGAAGTAAAAAATAACTTTGTAACGAACGTAACTGAACTGACCGAGAGAGATAACATAAAAGTGTTCGTTCTTTTCATTCATTTTGTTCGTTTGTCAAGGAATGTCTGACGCCGGTGCAACGCATTTCACCGACAAAGATACTTGTGTCGTTTGTGTCAACTTAAAGTAAGCTGTGCTCAGTTCCTACTTTGGTAAATTATTATAAGTTGTTGTGTTGTACCTTCTACTCACACTAAATTTTCTGTTACATCTTATGTTATTTTATAAGAAAACTTTTGAAAATGTGTCTAATCAAAATTAATCTCAATATTTTTTATTTAATTTCAACGTTTATGCAATGAAAATTGTAATCTAATCCAGTGATGCGTAATACTGCAAATTTTAGCAAGCTGCTAACGAGGTGTAGCACACCTCTACTAATACATTTATCTACGTAGAATATTAATGGTTTTTTTCCACACTTTTATTCTATAACAATTAAAAGATAATTTGTGTGTATTCAATAACTGAAAAGCAACATTAGCTGCTGATTGCTGTTAGTTTTCCACAGTTGAATTATGATTATGTTATACAATTACCTACTTACTGTCAATTCTGTATTTTAATTGTGCCTAGTTCAACGTCAAGATATTGTGTGTTTGATTGTTTTCGTTTTGTATAGATATTTTAATTTTAATTCCTTGTAAGTTCTTTGTTCATATACTTATTTTTCATGATTATGTGCGCTATTTTTATTGTGATGCTATGTTTAGATTATTTTACGAATAGACTATTAATAAAGACAAAATTCGTTGTGATGAGTTCTTTTATTTTTGGTTTCCAACTTTTTATTATTTCCTGTTCACGTTTTTTTTTATTATTTGGTATATCTTTGGTTTTAGTTGGTGGTAATGAATTAAATAGGAATTGTATCAAATAAGTGCTAAAATTAAAATGTTATTAATTTTTTTGCGACCTGAATACTTGGAAAAATTACTTCATTGATAAAAAGAGACCGAAACAAGTACTGACATGGTAGTTTTTACTATGTCAATTGTAGCAACCGAGTTGCTAAAATATCACCTAATTGTTGCAGACAATAATAGTAAGCGTTTGTAATGTTACTTATTGTAATTAACCCGTAATATAATATACTTACACTTTAAATTTAATCTAAACGGTGGCCCTGTTTCGTAGTCGTCGACTTAGTTGAAAAGAAGAATCGATATTAATTTTAGCATTGGATTATGCTATTTTGCTAAGCAGGTCTCTTAGAATGCTATTTCCGTTGTGACAGAAATAAAATGCACATTAGCTTGAAATTACAAGACGACGATGTAATAGGGTCTTACTCTTAGTATTAGATCTATAAAATAAATGAAAATAAACGTGTTAAAGTTACTGTCATTCGTTTGATTTTTCCTAAAATATTTTCTTTTTCTTTTTTAATAATATTTTTAAATGAAATAACCGCTGTAAATAGCATGCTATTTTAACAGTAACTAAATAAATAAATAAATACATATTAACACCCAGACATAGAACAAACACAAATGTTCGTCACATTAATGTTTGCTCTAGGTGGGAATCGAACCCACGCCCACTGAATTATTTAATGTGACCCTTTAATTTGTTTTGTGCTTGTGAATAGAGGAGCACTACCTAGCAACTGAAAAAAAACTGGTATAATAAATTACATACTCGTACCTTTTTCAAAAGGGACTAGGGACTTTTAAGCTAATAAAAGTAAGTCAGGTCAACAATTTTATTAGTGATTTATTTTATTTCTCTTTCGCAGACAACACTTATAAGAGCTCACAGACATCAATAAAATAGCATTAACATGAGGGTTTCACTGTATGTTAAAATGAGCAGCCTCCGCCGGCAGTTCCCGCTTTCACGTCTTAAACGAGTGCTAAACTGACAGCAATCAGTCTCAGTTTCGCATCGTAAGTATTAATCGCTGGCAGTTAGGCTTCGCTATGCGTGCTAAATTAATAAAGTTAATTTTAGCAGATTTAACATTAAAAGATTCTGTTCAATAGTCGCCTGGAGTAGACTTTCTGTACTTACTGTATTGCTTATTTTGTAGCATTCGTTGTTTCTAGTGCATTAGCGTGCACTGAGTGAACTACATTTTGCTATGAATATTTTATTGAAGTGGATGGAGCTACGTCGACAATAAATTGATTAGTTTAAGGTTAATTATATTTACCGCAATTCAAAATGTAGTCTTGTAGTGCCTACCTGGTACCTATGTATACAATATGTACAGTAAAGCTAAGAATAACAACAGATACTTAGCAGCAAGTGCCTACTTAAATTATTCTTAATAAGTCTCAGAAACTATGATGAGGGTATGAACAGGGAGGGTTAGTCGAAAAGGGTTACCTACGTAACGAGAGGGGCGATGACTGATGAATAGTAAAGAGACTCATTTTCACCATAATTCCTAAAGATCAGCGTAGAAATAAGTGATCATATTCATCTTCTCACGGATAAGAATATCCTTTCCGACTAACCTTGTATAATAAGCATGTTAATACTGTAGGTTTTGACATGATGGTATGCTTCCGCAGCCGACTGCATACGATAGCAGCAGCAGCCCCGGATCTAGGATTTTTTGACTCGGGGCAGACAATGTTACCATTATGGTTTTTGCGTCAGCCACCCAGGGCGAGCACCCCGGACGACAAAAATCGCTTGCTCAGGAACACATCTCGTAATTAAAAATGTTATAGGTAAACGATATACCATTCTTTTATAAATAACGAAAGAGCGGTCTCTCTTAACACAGGTTTTCCCAACTTAACAGGAGAGGTCAACCCCTGTAATTTACCAGTTTTAGAAATAAATAAATATTGAATTTGAATTTGAATCTCATAGAAATCAGTAATGTTGCAGCGACAAGTCGCGTCGTCTGCGGCTGGCTGCGGAATCATACCTACCTGTAATTAGGTATTTAGGTTTTTGATCATCATACGTGATCAACATTGATGAAACAAGAAGAAAGAAATTCCCACTTTAAACGGCTAAGGATTAAATAGTCTAAGACAACAAATTACTTATTGTTTTAACAACTATAAAACTGTTTCAACTTGTATCAAACAACAGCATTTTGTCTTATCCATTATCAGTAACATTGAATTAACAGTCGTCACATAGAACACTAGTCTACTCTTTCCATTCAATAAAATTTTGGAAAAATTACAGTAAGTGTATCCAAATAGTGATATTAAGTATAGGTACTAGGTGTTAAAAATATACTCCATAAAATGTAACGTGAACCCTGGTTTTAAAGAGTTTTTAATTATATAAATTACAATAATCGTGCTGTGCCTATCAATGCGTTAACATTACTTGAAAAACTTTTTTTTCATATCTGCCAAAATTAGCACTTTACACAATGTGCACAAGGTTTTAAAAAAATCTCTGTTGATGCATTTTTTAACAAGAAACAAAACAAATATAATAACATAAGAAAACTACAAAGATGTTTTCACCGCACCTGCTCGACAATGAGCAATTACATAATTATCACGTAGTCCCAACGTAAAAGGAGACAACGCCTCGCTTTACGTTGGGACCACTGATTGTATTGGAGAGAAAGTTTTAAAATCCCAAGGGAATTACCGAGCAAAGAGGTCAAAATTGAATTAAAACTCATGCGGGTATCATCAGCATACAGGCACTGTAAGAAGAGTTTATTCCGTTTATTCTGTTGAGAAATAAGCTAATTTGTATAGCTTTTTAACCTATTTTATGTTTACCGAGTAGTGAAAGTACTCTGTTAGTCAATTAAAGTAAATGCATGCAGTATTCACATCAAGAAGGTCGTACATTAAGTATCTTAAATTACTATTAGATTACTGTACCTACTAGTACTAAAAAAAAAAACTGGCCACCACAAAAACCACGAACTCGAGCGTGTTCACCACGAGTTGCACGAAATTTAAAACGAAAGACGGTGTGTGGTGTAACATATTTTCACAGTTTCTTTTATTGCCTCGCAGGAGGTGTGAAAAGTAGTCTCGGGCGGCTTGTACCCCTCGTTTCACTCATGACTCTACATAACTCCCTCGCTGCGCTCGGGAGGCAACTCTAGGGTCCCTCGTTACGTTCAGGGTGCGATACGCCGCCCGCGACATAAGACACTCCTTTGTCCCCTCGGTGAATAATCTACATTTTTTTAGTTCAACTAACTAAAAAAGAGCCTAAGTACTTTCCATCTCATTCTATTTAATTTGGAGAAACGCTTATTTTGACTTAGCACACATTATGGAAAGTGCTCGTTTTGGACTTACGAGTAACCCAAAAACATATTTAATTAATTTGACTTAGTATCTATCTCCGCCTCGTAGCGTGAGATAAGAAATGCTTCCAGTCCTTCATTTACCTACTCTATACGAACACTTTGTGCATCAATGGCTGTATTGTGCTGCTACCACACGACCATTGAGCTAATATGTATTACTATAAGTGTAACAGTATTAATTACACAACCAATATGGTACTGCTGCGTGATTGAAGTGTCATCGCTGTGACCAAGTGAATACCATTGTAACTCCGTTACTCGCTCAGTAGAAAAAAATAACTTATTTGCTTCCAAAGTATCTCGTATCACATACACACTTCGATGTAATATTTATGTGATTATTACAACAATATATACACATGAGCACACAGTGAATTTCATGTGAAAGGCAAGTGGAGTTTGGTAAGGTAACCACAATTGATTTGGGCAACTGCCTCAATGCCAATACCAACGTAACACATAATAACTCAATGGAACTAACAGATATTGTCAGTAAAGCTGATTAAAGTCTTGTTCTCAATGCACCATTAGCAGTTAATAGAAAACAACACTTTATAGTGATTTCTAAGGCGTTACAGTGTGGTTATTTCAGTTATTTCGCAGTGATTTCTTTAATTTCCACAGTTTTTTTTTTAATTTAACAAAATTTTCTTAATTTTCACAATTATTTTTTCAAAGTTCAGTGTTAATGTTAATTGTGTGTCGCTTAAGCGAGCACGTGGCAAGCAACGTCGCCGCCCTCCGCGACGTCGTCGGACGTCAGAGTGAGCGGCGCTAGCTGCGTTGCCGTAGGTCTTCGCTAGGATCTGTGTCCAGACCTGTCACCTGGAAAAATGAGTCGGTGATTAGAGTTCACGTGGTTTAGTGCTAGAGTTATTAGGTGTGTGTTGTTTAGGCGCTGCGTGTCGGAGTCATTAGTTGATTTTGTAAGCTAAAAATTTTATTTAGCTCGAGCAAGATTTTTATTGAGAGTATTAATTAATTGTCATCTAAAATCACATTGAAATTGACAGTTGGAGCTAAAATGCTAATCTAGTAATTATGTTGTTTACGAAAAAGTTAAAACGATAACATGTTGATTTTGAAGTGTTCGATAATATCAATTAATTAAATAAATAAACGTTATCGTTAAGGTTAAATTTGTTTATTAGCTCATGAGCACATTTAGTAGATCCTTATCCTAGGTATCCTCTATACAATGACTGAGACTTATTTTAACCGATTTCCAAAAAGAGTAGGTTGTATGTTCGTCTGTACGTATTTATTTTTACTGTAAACTGACTGATCGACCTGTGTTTTGACCTCATACCTCGTCGCAGTATGCGTTCGAGCAGCGCGTGCGCAGCGAGCGCGGCGACGAGCGAGACGGCGAGCGCGGCGAGCTGCGTGCGCACGCACAGCACGTGCCGCGCCGCGCACGCCAGCGCCAGCCCCGCGTGCCGCGCCGTCACCACCGCCGCCCACGGGCCGCGCCACCCCGCGCCGCCGATGCACGCCCCCGCCTGCACAAACATAGAGCAACAACTTACTTAGTTGATAGGACATTGAAACTGAGAATTTGAGATGTATAGAATAATCATTTAGAATGAGTTACAGCAAGATATTTGTGGTAATAAGCACTACTTGCAGTCACCAATAGGTTTAAGCAACAGAGACAGCAGTGGAACTCCACTGCTGAGAGAGCGCTTAGAGCTTCTGCCCAGAGACAAGCACGCCCGACTCAGATATGAAGCTAAGTGAAACTGCATATCCCGCGGGTAGGGTACTCTTTGAGCCCAGTTTTTCAGCTCTAACCTGGAGAACGTCCCATAGCGCCGCACAGGCCCCCCAGGCAGCCGCGGCCAGCGCTGGCAGCGCCAGGTCCGTCCTCGCGGCGCGCCACCTCAGCAGCGCCAGCACCAGCGACGCGTGCGCCGCCCCACCCCCCGCAGCGAGCGCCCCCCGTCGGCCCCGCGCGGCTGCCATGCTGAGCGTGCCGGCCGCGAGCCCCTGGAGCACGCCAGCACCGCACAGCGCTCGCCACGCGCACCACCAGCCGTCCACGCACACGCCGTACCACTGCGGCGGAGAATACACAAGAAAATATGAAAAAAAAAATTGATAGAAGAAAATAAATTCACTAGATTTTACTTAGGTAAGAAATTAAAGATCAAATGGTTCTTACCTTAATATAAGACGTATAACTAAATCCCTGTTGCAGTCCAATGAACAGCCCCATGGGTGCGCCCAACAAAGCCCGCGGGTCTCTCAGCACAGAGCGGGTGTCAGGTGGCGGCGCCGGGGTGGAGGTGGCCCCGTACACGGCCAGACCCGCTGCGCCCAGCGCCAGCGCCGCCCACACCGCCACCAGCACCTGCCGCCCGTCCGAACTCAGCGCTATGCCCAACACTGATTGCGTGTCTGGACAACCGGCTGCTCCACATGTCCGTTCCTATGACAGAACCAAAGAACATTCTCAGAATGCCAATTTATCAAGAATCACAGCCGTAAAGTTTTTGGAAGTGAATTAAAGGAGCTAAAGTTACCTCGTAATCATCTTCCATGAAGTATTCTTCATTAGGCGGCCATCTAGGCACTGAGACGTTCGTCGGAGCTGGCGTCAACTGGGGCGGCGTTCGGTCTTCAGGCCAAATGAGTAGTGCACCTCCCAGCAGCAGCGCGCCAGCCACCAGCCCCAAGTCTTGCGCCGCTCGAAGTGCTCGCAAGGCCCTTCGTAACGCCACCTTGCGCCGAGCCTCATCTCCGGCCGCTTGCGCCAAAGTAGTCGCCGCAGCCGACAACGCCACGTACATCGGAGACAACGTCACCCCACATAATCCATACAAAGGTAGCAGCACAGGCAGCGGCGTGGCCACCGTATGAGCAGTCAGAAGCACACACACGAGCGCATGAGCTGTTGCTATCACTGTCCTAGCTCCAGTCTTTTGTAGTATGAGAGGGGAGAATGGGGCTACGATAGCGGCGACTGTGTGCATGATTGCGAGGGGTAACGCGCCCGCTTCGGCGCCGGCGTAGGCTGTGAACGGCACCAGGGCAGTGGCGCACATCCCCGTGGAGACGCAAAGGAGCGTGAAGCGGCGGACCAGCGGGCGAGGCAGCTTGGGCGGCTGCCGCGCCAGCAGCCGGCGGACCGACGCCGCGCCCACGGACGACGCGGCCGAGTCCTTCCGCCGGCCCGCGTTGGCGATCGCCGCTCGCGTCGTAGCTTTGCTCTTTCTCCATGGCCAGTCTTTCTTGTAGATCGCTCTTACAGGAATCTGTCACATACAGTAGACTAAAATCAGATTCTTCGAAGTCAAGAGCATCTTCGTTCTTCTGACTTCAAACTGTAAATGGAATCGAGTAACTATGGAACTGTGCGCGCAATTAATACAAATTATATTTTTTACAAATAATTTTATTATCAAAAATGTACATAATCCAACACAAACAACTTATTCTTGTTTGAATCAGGCGTTACTTTGCGGAAGTTCATCTTCAAAAATGTTACTTGAACTAATATCTAGTGTAATTACGCTTTAACGTTGCATTAAGTACATCAAGGAATATGAATTTTCTATTTTATTCTTAATTTAGAAAATTTTATAAAATTAATTTAATGACATTTACTAGAAAACTTCATACAAATTGATATTTGAATCTAATTTATTAAACGATATACAATTTGAAATTTCAACTAACGAATTTAACAGACCTAATTTAATGAAATCTACTAAAAAACTTTAAACAATTTGATATATGAAGCTAATTCAACAAGGAATTTAACAGAAATAATGATAATGATGATAATGATAATTCTTAAATATTTTCAAATTACCCTAAGCTCAATTAGTGTTGCTTGTGGTCTCCGCACTAGGTATGAATACCTACCTGTATCGCAGGGGCCACCTATTTGTTACTAATTACTGGGGTGGTGCGGTACACTATTAAGATTTTATATATTAAAGTAAATATCATGAACGTAGAAAAAAAAAACGCTGGTACTTTATGTCACGTATTTTTGCTAATGGTAAAATTACATTTAAAACAATAACAAATTTAAACCAATAGAGCTGGTAGAGTCCACTGGGGTCAAATCAGTAGAGACATTACTAAAAACTTGTTCACCTTTGAATTAAATTGATCCTTAACAAAGATACTAGCAACAGACAGCAGTAATATACATATGCACACGTAGTATGCTGTTAATATGTACTCGTATTTGTATAGATCTTGCGGACCGACTATATGTAGTCTCAATTAAGCGCCAGATCATCGGCACGGTTTGTTTACGCGGACATGAGGTCGATAAGACGTGCCATTTTGTTTTTAATAAATTTATCGACTGTGGTTAGCGCAGCACAAGAAAAGAATGTCTTCCAATCGTGGATGGTGCAAAAAATTCATGGATTGGAGACCACAGTTCAAAGAGTAGGTGAGTACCTAACTTGTTAAATTGTCTATAGGTACTTTGTTACTACCTACTATTGAGTGTATACAATTAAAAAAGGATTGTTCGTCATCTGGCGAGCGTGGAACTCGTGAGTGCGCGCATGACGATTTGCTAAATGGACCTCTTGCTTTATTGTACATCTGATAGTTGGTCATTTTGCTACATGGACGTGTGGCTTACCATTATTATTTATGTAAAACCAAAAGACAAGATTAGTTACTGAGAATGTATGGTATATTAAGAATCCAATTCTGCCCCCGATAGTTAAAAAGGCGCATCTAAAAATTTGTCCGTATTTGAGTTACATATACCTACCTATTGCCGGAATCAGGGAAAAAAGGCGCATCATCACTACATAGTATAAAACAAAGTGGATTTCTCTGTCCCTATGTCTCTTTGTGTGCTTAAATCTTTAAGACTACGCAACGGATTTTGATGCGGTTTTTTTTAATAGATAGAGTGATTCAGGAGGAAGGTTTATATGTATAATAACATCCGTTAAATAGTGGAGAAATGCTGTGAGGTTTCTAATGTGATGTCGTTAATTATCAATTTTTTTCCGCGGGCAATAATGAATAAATCAAAACTACTGGATCGATTTTAATCATTTTTTCAGTGAGTGACGTAGGCTATATAATATATGTTATACCCGTGCGAAGCCAGAGCGGGCCACTATGTTTTTACATACAACATTCACAGTTTTTCTGTGGTGTATTTAGTATCAGCATTGCATCCGTGCGAAGCCGGGGCAGGTCGCTAGTCTACCTATATTTTTAATATTTTTCTACCTCACTTCAGTGAGATTTTAGCACAACAAAATAAGCAGCTTGTGCATACATTTTTACCACCATTTGAAGATAAAAAGACGAATTTTGCTAAAACTTAGTTGAAGAGTCGCGTTTATGTAGACATGCCCTTATGCCATGCATATTTTATTTGAGTTCGGTAATTTAAAAGACGCATAATATTTGACAATATTTTTTTAAAGGAAATGATTAAGGCGCAAGTAACCATTTGCGCCTAATGCACTATGCCTTCTTGCGGCTTTTCTACTTCGTAAAGTATGTTATTGCCCAGGCGCATTAGTCATATACGTCTTGTGTTATGTCTCTACCTTATGTTGCGAAAGAATAGTACCGATGGTACTTAATTAAAAAGGCGCAAGTAAGTAGAAACGTCCTTTTCACTTATTTCTTTGAATTGAAAAGTTTGTGTGTGTGTCAGTTGCGCCCGAGTTACAGTGGGAGTAAGGACAAGTCGCGCGGATGTTCGTGTTTTTTTTTGCAACACTGCGACTTGAAAACTGCACCGCACAAAATCAGAACTGGGCACTTTTTCTCAATAATTGTTTCTTCTTAACTCCAGAGAAGTAACATTGAAAACTGTGACTCTAAAATATTTGGAGGTGGGACATACGAACATGTCAGCTGAGTTTCATCACCAAGTAGAGCTCTCACTTAAAAAAGAAAAGCTAATGCATATGACTTCGAAAACTTTAATCGCGCCGTTTCTGAAACACATCGCAATCTTAATATATATAAATTACGTGTCACGTTGTTTGTCAGCTATAGACTCCTAAACTACTTAACCGATTTCAATCAAATTTGCATACCGTGTGCAGTTCGATCTAACTTAACAGATAGGATAGCTCATTTATTTATATTTATAAATAATAAACACGAACGAAGTCGCGGGGTGACAGCTAGTATCACTATAAAAAGTAAGGATGTCGGCGACTTTTTTTAGATATGAAGATTGCTCTTCACATAAAACTTCACAATAATATACCATGAGTCTACCTGAAAAACATGTGCGAAGTCACTTTTCAAAGAGGACTTAATGCGACAACGCTCAAAACTGATTTTGATGAAACATTTAAAGTACTGGACTTCATAAGAATGAAAAACATGAAAACTGGAATTCCAAGACCAGGAGGGCTATTCTTACGCGTGAGATGAGATGAGATTTTATCTCGGTCACTCTCACACCTATGACGTTTCGAACGAGAGCAACAAGGACGATAAAAGGTGAGATGTAAATCTCAAATCTCCGAATAGGGCCACAGGGAGCCTATTCCTACGCGTGAGATAAGATGAGATTTTATCTTGGTCACTTTCACACCTATGACGTTTAAAAGGAGAGCAACAAGGACGAAAAAAGGTGAGATGAAAATCTCAAATCTCCGAATAGGGCCACTGTTCTGGGACCCTATTCGGAGATTTGAGATTCTCATCTCACCTTTTATCGTCCTTGTTGCTCTAGTTTGAAACGTCATAGGTGTGAGAGTGACCAAGATAAAATCTCATCTCATCTCACGTGTAGGAATAGCCCCCCTGTTATGAAAACCCAATAAAGATGAATCAATGAAGAGCGTAAATCTAAGATAGGTAATCAGTAACTTTTTTTAATGCTAGAGAACCGAAAGGAGCTTTGGTACAATTAAAATTTGCTATGTTATGATAACAGTGATTTGATTAACGAATATTAAGATTCAGGTGACAAAAGGACATTAATTAAAGAAAAAAGAGTATAACTCTTTATTTCGTCGGTGTTTAATAACACCTTCTTTTATACTTCGTAAGTTTTGCTCTCTATTTAAGAATTTTGATCCTGAGGGTTAAACAATACTTGTTAGTTCTTTACTAAAAAAAGTATTATTTCTTGTACCTAGTTTTAAGATTTGTCTAAAGGTTAATAATTTTCTGTGACCCAACCGTAAAACGTAGATTTTAAGAAATAAAATATCTACTTAGCTGTTATGTGTTTGCTGACTGATGTTTTTTTGTTGTTTTATTACTTACCTATTAATGTTTAGTACTGAGTTGTGAGATAATAATATTTTTTAATTATTTTAGCTATTAACGAAAGTCACTAAGTCAAAAAACTAATATAATGTTGTTTCTGTAGAGGGTATTCAGACACTTAATTAAACCGCTTATAATAGAAATATTACTAGTACCTAGTCGATTGTAATTTTTTAAAGATTTGTTTTTGGTATAATAAATAAAGCATTTTGATAAAAGTATGTGGCAATAAATAATAAGTAACAGGACTGTAATTAAGACTGTTTAAGCCTAACTATGTTTGTGCTGTGTGATTTTTGAGTAAAACTCATTATTATAATAATTCGACATTTATTTTGATTTTTGGTGATAGATAAGCTTTTTTCTCTAATAAATACTTACTTGACTCTGGCGATAGTATTTCTCTTTTGATAAAAAGAAAACTAGAGTACTTACATAACAGCAGCAAAACACATTTACTGTACATTTTTTGGTTATAGCCTCAGATGAAAGGATTAATTAGAGAACTGTATATACTTTTTATCTTAACCAAGGATTATCTATATAGTTTTGAATACTTATGCAAAAAGGCCGATATAACCATTTGCGCCCTTTTTAAAATAAATGTAAGTAAAAGGATATGACATGATACTTAGATAGGGCGCATCTGGCTATTTACGTCTATTCAAATAAGGACCTATTAATTTTTCCCAATTTTTATACCTACTAAGATAAAAAAGATTTTTGTTATTTTTAGTTAAATAATTTAAAAACATAAATATTTTTAATAACGGCATTTAAAGATTATTATCGTGGCCATTATTTCCAATTTTTAAAATTTAATTATTATAATTCACCCAAAGACAGCTAAAGATTTCCCGCTTGATTTGTTAAAACATTTTTTGCTCCGTTTTGTCTTGTTGGTACATGCGCCTTTTTAACTATCGTGGGCAGAATTATTAAGCATACAGCTCATTAGAAGTTTTGCGCTGTTGAACTCTTTGTTACTTAGACTTTTTAATCAGGAGAATTTTGGACGTAGTCAAGTAGGTAAATGTTATTTTAGAGTCGTCTTATTTTCTCTGCGCGAGGCAAACATTTAACACTACCACATGGGACACAAATTCCGTTATAAAATCAAAAGTATGTTAGTGTGTTTGTTAGTATGTTTATTAAATCTTAACGTAGCAACCACGCAAAGAATTTGAACGAAATTTGATACTTTTAGATAGTTTAAAATCTGGATTAGCATTTAAGGGGTATTTTTTTTTATCAAAAATCAAATCTCATCTCAATAAATGAAATTTATCAGATCTTCGTACAAAAGCGTTTGAGCAAGCGGACTGCTTGTTTACGAAACTTGTAAGGCTACTTTAAAAAAAAACTTGTAGCAATGTAACAAGACAAAACACACCTACAATATTAAAACCTGCTCCTTTTATGTATGTACTATGGTACATACATAAAAGGAGCAGGTTTTAAAAGCGGCCATTACATTTTTAAATTTGCAGTATGTATTTAGTCTGCTAAAAATGAGCTCGATCATCACACTAGGACTAGCTAGCCAAGTTAGTTAGCATGGATTAGTGAAAACTAGCAGTTATTTAGAAAAAACGTATAAAAACCGTACTTATTGTACGTAAAAAACCGTTCAGTAAACGGCAAAAAACCGTATGAATACGATTTCAATCGCATCTCAAGCAACGTGAGCACGCGCCAACTGACATATAAGCTGATATGACACTGACAATGAACCTTCCACAGGCCCCTATTTTGACGCGTGAGATGTTATCTTCATCTCTATCATATCATCATCATCATCATCTCTATCTCTAGTATGACTTTTCAAACGAGAGAGACAATGACCAGAAAATACGTCACGCGTTAGAATAGGCCCCAGTTAGCACTAAGCACGCTTGATACCATTACACCATCCAATTTTTGAGTCTAGCACACTAGATGAATAGGTGAGACAGCGCCCGTGGGATCGCAATAAATTGGATTAATAACTGTCTAACAGCCAAATTTTTCATTTTTTATTTCATTTCATTATTAAATTTTAGCACACTAGCTCACTTCGCGTAATGCAAATTGGAAAATGTAATGACCGCCTAAATCATAACTAATCTTCGGATAAAACTCGTCCAGACAAACTTGAAATACCCGTTCAGAACACGTTGAAAGATAAATGTGTCTGACTCATCAAAACACACACTAGTCATTAAACAAATAGTGGATACAAACTTCATTATCATCATCAGTTTGTTAAACCCATCACAAATTAGGTAACTAACGCCATCTAGTACTAGATTATTGTAGCTAAAGATAGAAAAAAGATGTAGGTGGTGCCTAATTTGTGAAGGATTTGTCAGTAATTCTCGAAAGACACAATTGTCCCACAGAAGCATTTGTACCAGTTGACCCTATATTTTAGTTTAGATAAAAGGCTACCTATGAACAAAAACGTAAATTAGATGACAATAAAATATGGTAAAATAATATAATGCTTGTTTCAAACTTTTACAAATAATGTGTAACTCATTTGTACTTTTTCAGGGTGCCAGCAGTATTTGGCCCATGGCTACAAATACGTCCACATGTATTCCATAGGCGGGGTAGTGTTCGACAATGTGGTGCTCAAGAGGATCCAAGGCGACCTCAAATACTTCGAGATGCACCTCGCTATCAAGGCGGCTAAAGACGGCATCATCCTCCTGTCGCCGACTCCTAACCCTGGTCCAAATGACTTGGTTTTCGAAATTGGTCAGTCAGTTTACGAAATCCGTATATAAGTAACATGCATGATTCCTCACAGTCGAGTGATAATAATATCCCCAAATTACTTGTTAGGTTTACGAATTACAATTAAAATGCCGTCAAATTTAGGTACGTAGGTACATGACTCCTCAGAAGTCAGAGTCGTTGGTTCCCCAAACTATTTTCTGAATGAAACTCATTGTCAGAGACGTAAGTTTATGTTAAGTTAAAGTTAAGTTTAGTTTACGTTTCCACGTTTGTTTTTAGCCCCGAAGCAAATAAGCGCGTTTTCTAAGTAAGTTTAACATGGGTATCTGTATCATGGCATCGTAAGTAAGTATATACATAGCTTCCAAACGGGTGATCCGATTGTGATTTTTTTTTTGTTTGAAAGACGACTTTAATTGAAAACGTAGTTAGTCCTTCCCTTGTCATTATATTTAAGTAATCATTAACGTGAGTGTGGGGGTTTAATGTCATCTGCTATAACTATATAATACTGGAGCCCGGTGTCTGGCGATAGGCTCGCCTCTATCACATTTGGAACTCAATATCGTCCGGTGATGTGTGGGTGTTGTAATACACGTCTGCTCCTTCTGAGGAAAGTTCACAGTTTCTTGCCTGTTCTGCCAGTAGTGGCTCTTTTTCCGAACAAGGCGGTCGAGCCTATTATAAAACTTTGACGTTCGTAAGTGTATCTTTGATACCCAATCGAAAAAAAACATTTTGACTTTGACTTTGGCTTTAAAGGCGTAAATAGGGCGCACGGTGTGTGGAGTGTGGCGCGAATGAGTGCGGCGGTTAGACAACCACTGCCATTGACAAAGGACAATGATCTTTATAACGACCGACAGTGACCGACGAGCGGCTTCCCGTGATCCGAGCAAGATCATGAGCTAGCACACTACTAATTAAAATTAATTTCTCAATGTTTCAGGTGTCGGAATAAGCTCGAACCAATTCACGATCCTCCGTCTGACCAAAGACAGCAAGAACAACGAGATCTCTAGAGTGAACACAGAGAACATTCTCTCTCCTTCGCAGTACACAAAGTTCTATATTAAAATAGTCGATGGTAAGGAAATTAGTGTCAATTATAATGTAATTATAAATAACTAACTGTTACCCGCGACTTTTGTCGCGTTTATTTAGAAAATATTTTCTAAAAACCTTTTTCGTGAGATACTGTAACTAATTAACTATCAAATTTCATTAAGAACCGTTCAGCCGTTTAGCCGTGAAAAGCTTACAAACAGGCAGATAGACAGAGAGTTACTTTCGATTTAATAATATGTTTTAAAAATATATCTGTGAACGTTAGTTTGTTCGAATATTTGTTTGTTGTCGATCATCGTACAATTTGCATTTATTATACGTTATCTGGGGTACAGAAAAGGACAAGGTACCTTTCATCACGAAAAAAATAACGGTTCTTCTGTGTGGGTGAAACCGTGGGGAACAGCTAGTTTTATTTTATAAATGAACTTTGTAAGCTTGTAAGTAGGTAAAAAAAAAAGCTACAAGTTAGGTGTTCGATACCCACCTAGGGCAAACATTCATGTAATAAACATTTGCGTTTGTTGTTTTCTAGGTGTTTATCTATTTAAGTATAAATTAAAAAATATAAAATTATGTATGTAGGTATATCTCTGGCAGACAAGTACAAGCTTTGTCAGGCGACCGTGTCTGCAAAACTGTCGTAAATATTTACTTATTTATTTAGACTAACACTGAGTGACAATGACCTAGGCTGTAAAATGCGTAAGAAACCAAAGGCAGAAGAATTGATATTAGTTTAATAGCACACAAAAAGACCTAAATGACATGCGACAATGCAAAGGCAAAGACAAAGACTTAGCGACATGACGAGTGACTCATTTTAGTCTAAGAGGAAGTCCTGAGGATGAGGATGAGAAAATAATGTAGTAATAAAGAATAAAAAAAGGGATGCTTAGATGGTTTGATCACATTGAGATAATGGTAGGTGAAAGGAGATTGACGAAACAGGTTAAAAGGCGACTGGATGGTCAAGTCTTTCAGGACCGACCTAGGCGCACGTACCTTGACCAAATCGAAGACGTCTTAAAGAAAGGCCAGGCCAAGAGTACCAGTAACCGACGAGCGTGTATGAAAAGACTCATGAAGTGGAAGAAGCGAAAGATGTATGCCAGGATTGTAGCAAGTGGAGAGAAGTTTTCTCTGCCTATAGGATCTATCCCATAGGGGTAGGCAGATGCCGCTAATAATAACGGTATAATTCTAGGCATGATTATAATATATGTATGTATGTAAGTCCTGGGTTTGATTCCTGGCCACCCGGTAGGGAATAGTTTCAACTACTTCTAGTAAATCGATTCAATTCTGATATTTTGCACACACATTTAGATCCCATGATAATTTACAACTAAAGACTACAACCGTAAGTAGGGTCGATGAAGTACCCTCTACATTAATAAAAACTAGTGCTGCTGAATTATCTCTACCGCTAAATTTCTCAGTAAACCAATCATTCGTCGATGGAACATTTCCAACCCAGTTAAAAATAGCGAAAATAAAACCTTTCCTTAAAAAAGGCGGAAAATCCATGGATCCAAGTCAATACAGACCTATTGCACTACTACCAGCATTCTCCAAAGTAATTTAAAAAGCTATGGTAAACCGATTGTGTAAATTCCTAGAAAAGGCTTCCGGAAAAATTGGTCTACTACCTTAGCACTATATAGATACACACAAACAATATAGAACCACATAAACGACAAGTGCTATGCAATAGAGCTACTAGATTTATCAAAAGCCTACGATAAAGTGTCGCACTCCACTTTCTTTACTAAACTACACGAGGTCGTTATCAGAGGAGACATACTCTAATGGATAAAATCATATCTCTACAATAGACAACAATGCGTCCAAATTGAAAATCTAGAAGAAGACTCAAAACAAATAATGGCGTGCGATCCGATACATTGACTACAAATTGATCCATACCTCAAGGAATTGTGATATACATATATGATAGGATGTCTATTATTCCTTATATATATCAACAGATGACATCTTCCTATTATTCAATAGCCCAAATGATTCCACCAACGCTAACTCCACTATAATAGAAACTTACAATACACTAAAACTCGTGGCTTCTAAAACATATTCTGCAAATAAATAAAAAAAAAAACAAAAATAGTTCAATTTAAACCTCACCAATGGAATATAAAATATATACTTAGACCTAAACACAATAATTAAGAGTATAAATAACCGCATGCAATTTACAAGGACTAACCCTTGATACACAACTTAACTGGAAACATATTGAAAAAATAAGAAAAAAAAAATGTCACAATTTACGCACGGTCTTAGTGTGTTAAAAACAAATACAAGAAAACATTGCGCTCTGTCTGCGTACTATGGGTTTGCGTACGCGTGGCTCCGCTATGGTATTGTCATGTGGGGTCATAGCACCGACGCAAACTCTTTATTAATAGCGCAAAAATGCCTTAGAATAATAGCCAACATCAATCAAAGGAAAACCTGCAAACCCCATTTTATAAAAGAAAAAAAGACAACTTATATTTTGTAAGAATGGATGGATGGATGGATGGATGTTTGTTACTCTTTCACGCCAGAACGGCTGAACAGATATGGACGAAATTTGGCACAGAGATAGATTATAGTCTAGAATAGCACATAGGATAAACCGCATGGCGCAAATTGTGGTAAATAAAAATAACACAAACTATGAACTTTTAACTTTCTATGTGTATGACAAAATAAATACACATAGTTATACCTAGTCTAGATTTATATAAACAAGAATGCGTTGTATTTTTTTTAATATAATGTAATAAGTTTGTAAAGTTATTTTTAAAATATTTTATTACTTCTGTTAAAACTAGGTAAGTATTGAGTATGATAGATTATTACTGTGTGAGATTTGATGTTGTCGTATGTATTTATTTGTGTTTAAAGGTTTGTGTGAGTGTATAAAAAAAAAAGGGTAATGATTTTAGTGTTATGTATAAAAAGACTTTAACTTTAGTGTAGCTAATAAAAGGTGTAACTAATCTACGACAAGTATTTTAAATTGAGATAAATTAGGAAAAGAAGGATGCCGGATGCTACGCGGATAAGCCGCTGAACTTTTGGAGTACAAGGTCCTCTTGTGGTGGATCTTAGCCTATGGGCAAGGTCGTTACGTATCCATTGATTAAAAACTACAGAATTTAGGTACTGGAATGTATTTCTTTAAAGGTACACATACAAACATAATACACGGGGGTTGTTGCCCCAAAAGAACAGTTCTTAATTATTTAACAGTAGCTAAACCTACGTTACATTCGAACACGCAATGACTGCGCTTAAGGACAAAGAGATAAGGGGGTCGTTGCCCCGAAAGGAATAGATGTACCTTACGTCGGTACTTAAAGTTAGAACATTCCTTAGTTTAAATGTACAAGGAAGTAAAATAAAAACTAATACGAGTTTAAAAGTCCATCACAAAAAAAACTGCGCGCACTGGAACACGGGGACGAAGGATACCTTATTCCTTGAGGAGGCGCGGGACTCCACTGCCACCGCAATCCTGCTTCATGTCCGCATCTCCATTCTCCACCGCGTGGGTCGTTCGCGCCATCAGTTTCGCGTGGTTCTTAAAATGGCGGCGCGGAGGGCGCGCCCGCCGTGAGGAAGATTAACGGCGCTGTCGCATGCTACTCAACAGCTACAACACCGTGTACGTGTTTTTTTAACGCGGTGAACTCCGCCGGGCCGTACTGTGCACGTTTGTGCCTCCGCCCTGTCTTCAGGACATCTTCAAAAAAAAAACTTCTTCGCTGTGCTCCAAGCGCTATGAGGTGCGTGCGGTCGCTCTCGCAGCTGTATCGGCACTCCTGCGTCGCGGCCGCTCTCGCATTTCGCCGCCTGCGCTGCCCTCCTCAGTCTTCATGCACCCCCCCGTGTCCGTGGATGAATTTGCGCGTTCCCAAACGTGATAACTCGTCTAAACTTACTTAAATCTACCTAGTTTTTTAAGGTTTTACTTTGAATTATATAAAATTAGATCTATGATCTCTCTAGCGTAATCTATAAATTACATACTTAACACAAAGTAAGGTGCCTTTCCACGGCAAATGATGCGTGTGACCCTTGTTTACATCAAAATTAGGAAGATTACACGACAATATCCCTCTTTTTGAACAGTAAAACGCAGTTTTACCCACGAACGTCCAACGCATAGAAAATATGTGTCTACTCAAGTCTTATTCAAAACATGATAGATTGACATTAATACACTACCACTCTCTTGACCATCCATCCCTTAGTTCCTAATTCATACCTCAACCATCTATCCTATCCGCATTCATACCTACCCTTAAATCCTGCCGGTACTTAAAAGTATTACATCACGCTAGCACCCATGTCTACCCCTTCCTTTCTTACCATCAATCTTCAAATCTTCTTTAATAAAAACATTCATTATTAACTCTCTGTCACTAATTTCTGTCAGAGTATCTACAACGTTCCCATGACTACAAAGTAACAACAAGATCAATCCGTGCTATTGTTGGTGTTGATGAGGTGTATTCAGTGTAATTTTATTAAGTAGGGTAATCAAGACCATATTTAAGAATATCGTTTGAAACCTATCCATAAAAATATTTAGGCAAAAACTTTTGCTTAGAAAAGGTACTAACATGTTACATGTTGTGGCTACCTTTGCTTAAGCCGTTCCGCAGAAAAATTAGACATGTGGTAGCGGCTTTTAACCGAACCATTTCTACTAAGATCCAATGCCTTGTGGCATTGAACAAACAACAATGTCAATTGATCCTTATCGTAAAAACCTAATAACTAATTGTGATGCAGTACATCATATATCATGCACACCTTAGTAAGTAAAGTATAATAATAATAAGTAAATAACCTTTTGGTCATTAACTATGAACTCAATAAAAAGATCATGAAAAAGAGAACTTGTGTTTGAATTTATCTCAAACTGAAAATTTCCAAAAATTGTAACCATTTGAGTTGAATAAGCTAAAATTCTGCCTATAACTCTAATCTGATTTGTGACAAAGTAAGTAGTTAAGTGTAATTTATGAAATACCTGCTGATGGAAAAGAATATGCATTTGGTTTGCATTTTGACGTATCAGTAAAGTTTAACAAAAACAGGTAGAACGGAACTGTTCCAAAGTACCAAGCAAGTAGGTATTATAGTGAACCAAAAAAATGTTGAATTAAGTCGACCTTCTTAACAGAGGTGTTAAATATGAACGCAATGCAAGTAATTGCATTGTTTCTTATCTTTACTAACCTGTTTACAAACAAAAACTATGTTTGAAAAATTAATTTGTTCAAAAATTTCCGAATGACAACTTAAGATTCCTTATTAAAAAAATATTAATAGTTCAAATTTCAAAATACTAATTTGGGCCCATGGCCAGGTATGTATAGGTACGATTTAACGAGTTACATAACCATAAGTTTATTAGTTTGGTTTTTATTTGAGTTACAAAGTGCCGCCATTTCCCTTAAAAATGGTTCAGATTTAAAAATTGTTAATTTCATTATTTCTTCAAAACTACTTGGCCAAAATTTAAAATTTAAAGAGAGCTATGCTCGCTTAGTCGTCCAGTTTCAAAAATTAGTGAAATCTCAAAAAAAATTTTGCCGCCATTTTAAAAAAAAATACATTAAATTTTTCGAAATTCTTTAAAAAACAATGTTTGAAACGAAAATGTTATGTTATAGTAATGATTCGACGTGAAAAATATGTCTAACCAATATTACTAATTGAAGGGTATAATGGGGTACTGTGGTATATCGGCCACCTAGAAAATTCTTTTAAAAACAAAATATTTTCAACAAAAACAAATTTTAGATATTATTACATTTAAGTACCTTGTTTCACCATATCTTTTACATGGTACTTGCCTAAGCTACCTGATTCTAAATCTTCTAGCATGTAGGCCACATCAGAAAGTTTTCTTGAAATCTTACATTTCACGAAACGCGGAGCTAGTTTGCTGGAGAAAAAATTAGCTGCACTAGATTGGACGAAATTCCTACGCCACACTATGTCACCTGTGTCGAACGTCACGTGTTTTCGTCTCCTATTATACCTAGCTGCACTACGCTGATACGCATCCGTCAGTGCTTCCTGAACTTGCTCAAAGATGTCGGAGAGCTCGGTCAGGGCTGTCGCGGACTTTTCCCTATCAGCTACTTGTAAGGCTATCAAATCTTTTGGTGGTTTCGTGTGTAGAGAGTGTAGACTGCCGTCTACCATAATCTCCCTTCCTGTCATCAAAAAGTAGGGCGTGTAGCCCGTAGCAATATTCACGGAGCTATTAAGAGCTAGTTGAATGCGTGGCAAATGCTTCGACCAAGTACGGTGGTCGTTACCGACTAAAATTGATAAACAAGTCTCCACTGTTTGGTTATATCGTTCCACAGTATTAGACTGTGGAGTGTAATAACAATTATAAAAGATTTTGGCGATGTTAAATCTTTTAGAAAATTTAGTGAAATCTCTACTCTTAAAAACAGTAGCGTTATCGCATATTAAAATCGAGGGAGTTCCGTGCTTCATAATAATTTCGGATTCTAGAAAAGAAGTAATAGTTTTTGTAGTTGCCGTTCGCAGCGGGTGCAACCAACAATACTTTGTGAAAATATCAACAACTGATAAAATATATATGTGCCCAGAATGGGCTTTTGGGAATGGGCCTATCAAATCGATTGAAATCGTGTGTAGAGGGTAATGAACTGCTTTTTGCGTGGTCATCAAACCTTGCGGTGCCGCGTTATTGTGCTTGTACGCTTTACACGTATGGCATTTTTCAACGTATTTAACGTTTATTTTATTTTTGTACTTACTGACATTTTGATTTCGTCCATCATATATCATTATATCTATCATTCTGTTAATTATTAATGTGGTGCAATTTATGATGATAATAATGTGACTGTTACTCTGATGATTATTTAATTTAAACTTGTATGAGTCTATGATACTCGATGAATAAATGATTTATTATTATTATTATTATTATTATTAACTACATCGGCGTGCATATTCCTCCAGTAATACAGACTCTTAAGTTTATAGTATGTCTTGACAATACCTGGGTGTACTGCGTCGAGGTTATCATGGGCTTCGTTTATACACGATTCAATTAATTCGGAAGGAATTACAATTTTCCAATTATGTTTGTCTAAACTCGATTTTGGATTATTATAACGATATAAAATGTTCTTTTCTATGAAAAAATTTTTGTAACTTTGCGGTTGAGTTTGACAGCCCTTAAAAATTTTCAAATACCAAGTGTCAGATGTCTTATCTGCTCCTTCAGCGTAAGTAATTAGATCTACCGACATTCGTGACAAAAAATCGGGTACGACGTGTAATTTGCCTTGCTTATGGCGGATATCGAAATTATATTGAGAAATTTGCATTGCCCAACGGGCTAAACGTCCGGATGGGTTGTTTAAAGATCTGAGCCACTTGAGACTCATATGGTCAGTCACGATTGTGAAACGAAACCCATCCAAATAAGACCTAAAATGGTTTATGGAGTCTACGACTGCAAGTAATTCTCTCTCAGTAGTGCTATAATTGCGTTCCGGACGAGATAACAGACGTGAATGATAGGCTACTGGGTGTTCGGTACCATCGAATTCCTGTGTTAGAACACCTCCAAGACCTACTGATGATGCGTCGCAATGCAACACAAACGGTTTTGAGAAGTCAGGGCAGGCTAAAACTGGAGCTGTTAGCAGAGCTTGTTTGAGAGCGTCAAACGACTTATTTGCTTCATCAGTCCATTCTACTTTGTCCTTCCCTTTTCTTTTACCTATCAAGGCTGTCATCGGAGCTATGATCGTGGAAAAATCTTTAACAAAACGCCTGTAGTATGAACACAAACCTATAAAACCCCGCAACTGCTTGGCAGTGGTTGGCAGAGGAAAGTTACGTATACTGGTTAATTTATCAGGGTCGGTTTGTAAGCCGTGGGCGTTTACAACATAGCCTAGGTATTTTAACTCTGGCATGCAAAATTTACACTTCTCTAAGTTTAATGTTAAGCCTGATTGTTTAAGGGCTTCAAAAACTTTATCTAATATCTCGATATGTTGATTATAAGTGGGTGTTGCGATAAGCAAGTCATCCAAAAATGCAAATACCTTTTCGCCAAATTGGTGTGAAAATAGCTTATCAACTAATCGTTGCATCTCGGCTCCCGCATTTGAGAGACCGAATGGCATGCGCTTAAATTCGAAAAGACCCCTATTCGGGACTATAAAAGCAGTTTTTTGACAAGAAGTGCTCGGATCTTCTTGTTTTGATAAATCTCGATTCGACCTTGACGCTATACCGTCGGAATCGTCTAACAAAATTTGCCAAAAAGAACTAGAAAGGTCAAGAGAGGTCAAATATCGTGACCCCTTAAGGTTATCTAAGATTGAACTAATGTAAGGTATCGGATACGAGTCCTTAACTGTGACATCGTTAAGTTTCCTAGCGTCTAAACAAAATCGCAATGAACCGTCCTTCTTAGATGCCATTACAACTGGATTCGCCCAAGGAGAGCGTGAAGGCGCGATTACTCCTAATGCTAACATCCTATCCACCTCTTCATTCAACGCCTTAAGTTTAACTGGCGACAATGGGTAATAACGTTGCTTGATTGGTGGGCCTTCGGTCACAATACGGTGTGTAACCAGGTTAGTTTTACCTAAGCCAGCCTTTTCTGAAGAAATACTCGTAAACTTCTGTACTATCCGAGAAAGTTGTGACTCCTGGTCACTGGACAGTTGTTCGCGAGGAACTATTGCCTTAACTTCATCTATTTGCATTAAAGAATCACTCGGGATATATGATCCCGTCGTTGGTTTAGTAGCAAGACAGTTTTTGTCAAAATTAAAAATGTTCATAATTTGAAATGCATAAACAAAATCCATACCTAGAATTATATTATTGCGTATATTCGGCATTGCAATAAAATCAAACGACTTCGAAATTTTACGAAAAGTAGTTGGCAACGAAAGTGTGCCAGCTATTTTTATCGGTGACCCATCAGCAGTTCGAGCATTAATAAAAGTACTCTTCATGCTCGCTTTATTTAAAAATTCTTTGTGAAAGTTATTTCCAAACACTGAAAAATTCGCACCAGTGTCCAATAAACCAACAAAATTATTGTTATTAATCTTAAATTTAAGAAATAACCTATTATCATCTTCAATAGTTAATACTTCAGGAGAAATCAAATCGCATTGTGTGGGTGGTGTACGATGCTGACCAACTTCCCCTTTACTTAGTTTTTTTGTTTAAAAAAATTTTGGTTGTTGTTACCTGACCTTCCCCTATTTACTGGGGTGGTAGAATTATTACAATCTGGACAAGATACTGTCGTTACGTCGTGCTTACCACACTTAAAACAAATCACGCCTGGGACACTCCGGCAGACTTTGTAAGAATGACCAGAACGCTTACACTTTCTACAAAATTCAGGTTCAAGATTGGGCCTAACAGCTGGGCTTATCTGCTTGCGATATGTTTGTGTTATGTTTTGAGCCGGAGAACTCTGCCCTGTATTCTGTACCATGCCCACCCTGTAATTTTTGTTGCCTAACAGGCTAGAGTAAGCCTCATAGTTTTTACTTAAAGAAACCAAACTTTCAAAAGAGCTAACCGCATTATTAGCTAACAGCTGTGCATAAGCTGGCAATAAGTTGTGCTTCACGATTTCAATCAGAGAGTCATCAGGTATAGGCCTACTTAATTTGTGGTTAAGATCCTTGATATCTATAACAAAATTCAACACGGATTGACCCTGCTTTTGTTTGAGATCTCTAATGGTCTTCTCAGTACAATACTCATAGTCAATAGCCAGGAAATTTTGTTTAAAAACTTCACACAGTTCCTGCCAGGTATTAATTTTACTTCGAACAGACCTATAAAGTTTCAACGCTGTACCCTGAAGTAGTTCGGAGAAACCTCTAAGAAGTATAGACACTTCGACATTTCTCGCAACCCTAATTTCTTCCACACGGTTTAAAAACTCATTCACACATGTCAAACCATCATATTTTATGTTCCACGACTTTAAGTTATGGTTACTATTATTCACCGCAGCGTAGATGACTTGTGGTTCTTGTATATTTGGCAGTTCTACTTTATCACCATAATTATACATTGTTGAGTGTTTATTATTCATAGGAGGGATAAAGTGGTTACCTTCATGAAGTGCAGGCTGTGGAATTTCGAAGTTGTTAGAGTAGGTCACCGCTGTGCTTATTTTTGTTGAAACATGGTCACAGGCAGCATTCCCTCGAGGACTCGTATTGACAAAATTGAGATGCTCCGTGATCGGCTGATCAAGGAAGCTTGATGTTGTCGCAATAGGAGACATTAGTGGTTCTTGGTACATGGATGGTTGAATTCTAGTTCTCTCCATCATAGTTGAAAACACTAAAACTGACAAAGTACTGTTAAACACAATATTTGTCTAAGCAAAAAAAATTTATATAATGCTGTGAAGCCGCATTCATCTAGATGAGCTACCAAATGAAAAGAGAATAAACATTCAAGTCCTGTAAAAATAGACAGGACATCAATTTGTAGGTTAGCTGTTCTGTACATATACTTACAAAGCAGTACACAAAATCTTTTTATTCTTTGAAATTCGAATGCTTTACGTTTCAATTCAATGGATAGGCAACCCTTGCCTGTCTTCGTGATGCAAAAAAAATATAAAAAAACTTGTGTGAAAATAATAATTAAAGGAGCTAAGATTCCATAAATATGCTAATGATTAAAAACTATATAGTTCGGGCGCCATTGTCGTATGTATTTATTTGTGTTTAAAGGTTTGTGTGAGTGTATAAAAAAAAAAGGGTAATGATTTTAGTGTTATGTATAAAAAGACTTTAACTTTAGTGTAGCTAATAAAAGGTGTAACTAATCTACGACAAGTATTTTAAATTGAGATAAATTAGGAAAAGAAGGATGCCGGATGCTACGCGGATAAGCCGCTGAACTTTTGGAGTACAAGGTCCTCTTGTGGTGGATCTTAGCCTATGGGCAAGGTCGTTACGTATCCATTGATTAAAAACTACAGAATTTAGGTACTGGAATGTATTTCTTTAAAGGTACACATACAAACATAATACACGGGGGTTGTTGCCCCAAAAGAACAGTTCTTAATTATTTAACAGTAGCTAAACCTACGTTACATTCGAACACGCAATGACTGCGCTTAAGGACAAAGAGATAAGGGGGTCGTTGCCCCGAAAGGAATAGATGTACCTTACGTCGGTACTTAAAGTTAGAACATTCCTTAGTTTAAATGTACAAGGAAGTAAAATAAAAACTAATACGAGTTTAAAAGTCCATCACAAAAAAAACTGCGCGCACTGGAACACGGGGACGAAGGATACCTTATTCCTTGAGGAGGCGCGGGACTCCACTGCCACCGCAATCCTGCTTCATGTCCGCATCTCCATTCTCCACCGCGTGGGTCGTTCGCGCCATCAGTTTCGCGTGGTTCTTAAAATGGCGGCGCGGAGGGCGCGCCCGCCGTGAGGAAGATTAACGGCGCTGTCGCATGCTACTCAACAGCTACAACACCGTGTACGTGTTTTTTTAACGCGGTGAACTCCGCCGGGCCGTACTGTGCACGTTTGTGCCTCCGCCCTGTCTTCAGGACATCTTCAAAAAAAAAACTTCTTCGCTGTGCTCCAAGCGCTATGAGGTGCGTGCGGTCGCTCTCGCAGCTGTATCGGCACTCCTGCGTCGCGGCCGCTCTCGCATTTCGCCGCCTGCGCTGCCCTCCTCAGTCTTCATGCACCCCCCCGTGTCCGTGGATGAATTTGCGCGTTCCCAAACGTGATAACTCGTCTAAACTTACTTAAATCTACCTAGTTTTTTAAGGTTTTACTTTGAATTATATAAAATTAGATCTATGATCTCTCTAGCGTAATCTATAAATTACATACTTAACACAAAGTAAGGTGCCTTTCCACGGCAAATGATGCGTGTGACCCTTGTTTACATCAAAATTAGGAAGATTACACGACAATGTTAGTAAGATAACAAACACTCACTTAAACCTATTTTGCAGCGCCCTTACAGTCTCTATGTACTTGTAATAGTCTAAGCACTAAGCAACATTGTATATTGGCAATAAGTAGATAAATAAAAAAAATAACATGGTATCTTATCTTATATCTTTAAATGAGCAATTCTTGTATATATATATATATATAATTGGAATCTCGGAATCGGCTCCAACGATTTTCATACAATTTAGTATATAGGGGGTTTCGGGGGCGATAAATCGATCTAGCTAGGAATCATTTTTAGAAAATGTCATTTTATTCGTGTTTTATCGATAATCAACTTAAACATAAACTTGGAAGAAAAATACCAAAAAGGAGGCGTTTGAGTAGTCTCAACTGAAAAATATGACTCTTCCTGACATCTATTGGCGAATAATAATACTATTTTTTGTGAGCAACTAATTGCTTTAACGACACAACAGCAGATGGCGTTGTTAAGTAACACGAAGTCAATGAGTGTTTGCTTTGAGGTTAGACTAAAGTCAATTGTTTATTTTCCAAAAAACACAATTAAAAAAAAAATAATACCGAGCAAAGCTCGGTCATCCGCAGGTACTGATAATAAAATAACATACTCCGGGTTGATTGAATCGGGCGTTAGGTACTTTGCGGAAGTTTACCTTCAAAATTTATTACACAAACTTACTATCTCTAGTGTATTTCTGCTCTAACGTCGCATTGAGAACACCATGGAACACTCCGGGTAATACTTGTTTGTTACTTGTTTCAGATTTGCTAACATTTGGCAGGGAAGGCGACTCACCGATTTTATCCTACAATGATATACGACTTAGAACTATTAAGTACTTTGACGTGTCGTCTTGGGGAGACTCTGACGCAAAATTCCTATTCGATTGCCCTGAAACCTCTCAAATATACTGTTATTATAAATCCTCTTAGAAACGGAAAAACTGTCGTATTTTTTTTTCAATTTGTGTCGCTCTTGGCAATTCTGAGTTTTCAACCTTGAACACAACCTGGGATTTTCAACGTGTTTTTTTCTTTCGAAATCGTGTCACTCTTGCCCTTTGACATTGGTCGAGAACATTAAAAAACATGTTTTATTTTTTCATTCGTGTCATTTTTGCCCTTCGACGCAATCAGGGGTTCTCAACATGTTTATTTTTCAAATCGTGTCACTTTTGCCCTTCGGCCAATGCCTTCGACGCCAACAGGCGTTTAATAAAGATGATGATGATTGTGGTGATGATGGTGATGGTGAGTACCTGTGTGATGACCGCGTGGTTCCGGTGCGGCTCGGAGGTGGTCCTGCAGGCGACGCGCGGCGCCGGCCGCGACCGCTCCGTCAGGTCCGGGAGACTGCCCATGCGGCGCTGCTACCCGCGCGCGCGGCTCATCACCTCCACACACGACCTCTGACGACTGACACAAAGACACTATGTATTAAAAAAAATGTAAAAAAAAGTTTTGAAATGCTTACATTAAAACCTTTACATCCCACCTGACTATATTGCGAAGGTTTATTATTTTACCCCTCTTTTCAGTCCCCATTTACATTTAAGGTTTTCAATAAAAAAAAAAAAATCCTACACCTTGTAGCCACTAACGTTATCTAGACCTTAGCCAAATTTCAAGTAGCTATCTTTTATAGTTTCTGATATAATCGGCGCTGATATTCAGACACACAGGCATTGGAGTCTCACCTTAATTTTACAATTTTGGAACCCTAAAAAAATGACTAGGAAGACATACGTATGAAATTATTAGGTAGCCAGTAAGTAAAGATCCTATGGCGTCTACTCTCTACCCGCTTAGACTAGCTTAGACCTGTCTAGTCGATCTCAACTACGGTGTCACGGTGTCTTTTCCTTCTGTAAAGTAATTTGTACTCGGCAAGCATGGATGGTGAAGTCTTTGTCTAAGGCTCTTATCTCAGATTTAAAAAAAGCGATGGCAGCCTAGTTGGGAGAAGGTCCGCCTCTCAAGCCAGAGGGAGCGGGTTCGAACCTAGCCAACGCACGCACCAATTTGTTTATTGGTGAACATATGTGCATATTGTATGTCATCTGCTACATGACTGGAGCCCGGTGTATAAAAGAAAACTAACACATGAACACATTAGGGCATAGAGCGAGCGATAGGTATGTACGTTGATGCCTAAAAATTTACCCGATATTTTTCGGAGATCTTTCGGAGTTTCGGAGAAAACCGAAAAGTATCGGGTTCCGTTCCTATGAAGAATTCATTGACATAATAATAGGGTTTCAGTAAAGAAGCTGTAGAAAGATAGATCCACAGACCCTGTAGCTACATCTGTAGTTACTGAGCCGAGTAAAATTCATCTGAGAGGTGCTTACAAACTACTTGGGAATAAATACCTACTTTGTGGAAATACATAGTAAGCCTATGTAATAGGGCGTATTCTGTGATAGTAAGTAGGTAATTTCCGTTGTACCAAAAAGTACTTGTAAATATTTATTGTCGTGTGATTGTCATGTTTTCATGACAGCTCAGAGTTGGCTCAGAGCAAAGGCAAATAAATCCTGCTAATATTATAAACGTGAAAGTTTGTAAGAATGGATGGATGGATGGATGGATGTTTGTTACTCTTTCACGCCAGAACGGCTGAACAGATCTGGATGAAATTTGGCACAGAGGTAGATTAGTCTAGAATAGCACATAGGATACTTTTTTACCGCGGGTGAAACCGCGGGGCGCAGCTTATATTTGATAAATAGCCGGGCCGAGAGCAGCATAGAGCCTACGGTATTGGAAGTCTGTGCAAATAGAATATAAATGCCTGACGTCTGTTGATGTCACAAGTTTTACTTGTGGCTCCTAAATAAATGAACGCCTGTTTACCTCCTACTCCTCTTATGGAAGTGTGTTTACATGTTACCATTCTACTGCTTTAAGGCCCTTTTCCTGTCATACGGATTTCCATCCGCGCGCGGATCCAGTTCTCATGCAGGTAGTTCTCCTGGCCACACGCAGCTCGAAGATTTCGTTTGCCGCTGCAGTGTCGTGTCACCAGTGACTAGTGTGTCGGCGTACTATGACAATGCGTGCGACCCGCGTAACAGTAAATACAACACTGAAGGCAGAATAACGCAGCCCGCATTCTGTTAGCACGCATGCGGGCTGAAAAATATGATTGAAATGATAGGATGTGGGCAGCCCGCATCCGGACCAGATCCGCGCGCGGGGGGCAATCCGCATGACAAGAAAAGAACCCTAATTTGCTAGAGGAATCATATTTCAACAGCTCTGACAGCCTCGTATGTTAATCAAAGAAAATATACAAACTCCCTAACGCCTAGCTAAATGACAATTGTCAAGTGGACTGTATTCGGAATGTATTTGAATCGTAAAACTACAGAAACACTAATGAAAATGTCCTCATATATACTGAGACGTATCTTTGATACCGTCCCAAGTAGTACCAAGAACTAATCTACGTCCTGTCAGGTAATCTACCCTTACTTTTCTGATACATGGTCTTTGAGCTAACCCTTTGCAAATGAGAAATTTCCGACTTGCGTGTATGTATTGTTACAAAAAGGAAATATTATTTTCCAATAGCTAGCCTAGCCCTTCTTGTGCTTCTTTCTGTAAGCTAATGGGTTTACAGAATTCGGGATGCCATTGATTGATAGACTCATCTATAGGTCCGGACTCCGTATTATAGAATGTATTTTTGCGAAAAATGTGGTTGAGTAATTTTATAACTTTGTCATTCATAACTTATCTTGGCTACCCAATTGATTAAAATACATTTGATTTAATTTGATTTCCAGTGATTTTTTAGGTAAAATATTCTTAAATACGTAATTGATAACAAGTATACCACTTCAACTAATATTGTATTCCTGGTCAGTTCATTTATTTATGTATTATAAGTTCCGTAGAGGCATTTAAAAGTGGCGGTTCTTGGTGCGGCGGGTGGCAGCGGCCAGCCGTTGGAACTGCTCCTAAAGCTGAACAGCCTGGTGACGCACCTGTCCCTGTATGACGTCACTTCGCTAACGTACAGGGTGGCCGTCGACCTCTCGCACATCAACACTCCGGCCATGGTCTCTGGGCACAAGGGCCCTGAACTTAACACGGCTTTACAATGTATGCCTCGTTGCAATCTGCAAGAAAACTTATACCGCGAGATATGCCTGGTAGGCTATCCGACAGCAGCTTGTAAATCTTCGTAGCAAGAGCTGTCGCGACAGCACTTGCTGCGTTGGACAGACTGTCGGACATTTCTCGCGAAAGTTTTCTAGCAGGTGGAAACGTGACCTTACAGAGTAAACCCAAAATCTTGCCCAAATACTAACTGTTTATCTGTGTTTGCTTCGTAGGACAGACTTTTTATCATACAAAAATTTGCAATTACAACGCAATTTGTACAACGCTATAATATAAGGCATTTGTATAGCTATTTTTAATTGCCCAAACAATTCGTTCTACAATTTCCCCGTTAGCAATTTTCGTATCTTGTACTAGGTACTAAATGAAACAGATGAGAATGACTCAGAAAAATCAACAGAGGCTTGTCGACCTTGAATATTGAGCACCATTTTGGGCCTCAGTTAATATTTTTTTTTTTTTTTAAACCATTACAGCAAAGTTCAGTTATTAAACTTAAACTGGTTTTATTGTGACTGCTTTACAATTCCTAATTATGTTTGATAGGATTTGTTTCTTGCTCCATCCTTGATTTTCTCATGTATTGTTTATTGATTAAAATCAACATAGTACTTACAGT
Source organism: Peribatodes rhomboidaria (assembly GCA_911728515.1). Lineage (NCBI taxonomy): Eukaryota > Metazoa > Arthropoda > Insecta > Lepidoptera > Geometridae > Peribatodes > Peribatodes rhomboidaria. The sequence continues at coordinate 13,033,400 of OU452187.1, read as the reverse complement.
AATTACAGTAGACATGCTTAATTTAACTTAAACTTACTACAAAAAACTTTTGAGTAAATATAATAGATAAATTTATATAATTTTGAAAATAAGTAATAGTGATTTTGAAAATAAGTAATAGTGATATATAATGAATAATAATATTAAATATTAAATAAACACGCAACATAAATAAGCATGTCACCCTACCCTCCGAACTAGTTAGAACTGTATCTCGGATTGTAGTGCGCCTACGCTCATAAACATCGTCGACTTTTGAAATTTCTGAAGCTTTATGCCAACTTTATGAAATGCATTTTTTATAGTATTGTTACTATTTTGTTATTTATAATAATAATATATGTTTTGCTTAATTAATTAATTATATTACCACAAAATGTGCCGTATGTGTGTCCAATATTTGCGTTGTGTGTATGTTCAATATTCGAAGAAAATTCCTCTTTAATTTTTATGTATTCTTTTACACTATTATGCAGGTGCAAGCTTGGTTGTAATAGCAGCTGGAATATCGCGCAAGCCCGGCATGACCCGTGACGACCTTTTCAAAGCTAACGCCAGCATCGCGGCCTACCTGTCGTCTTGCATAGCACAGGTCTGCCCTAAGGCCATCGTCGCCATTATCACCAAGTATCATTAACTCCATGGTGCCCGACGCTTGTGAAGTTCTCAGAAAGGTAACGGCATCTTGCATTGATAAAGACGACCCTGATGCTGGCATAGGTGCCGTCACTAACTCTTGTCATCTCTGTGATACCCATTGCTTCTTGAGTACTAATAATTTAAAAGCATCGTGAAGTCCAACTCAGCGTTAGCAATCAATTAACCTCGTAACCATGTAAACTCTATGCTGGTCCCCTATTTTTCACGCGCTAGATGTTTCTTGGTCACTCTCACTCATATGACTTTTGAAACAAGAGAGACAACGACAAAAATATCTTGACTTGGAAGAATAGCCTTTCTGGCCCCCTATTCGGACGCGTGAGGTATTATCTCATCGAGTGTAAGATCAAAGGCAAAAGGCAAATTTGTTTACATCAGGTAACTTGCTTGTAAACACTCTTGTTTCCTACAGGCTGGAGTATACGACCCTAAACGCGTGCTAGGAGTGGCCACGCTAGACTTGGTCCGCGCGTCAACCTTCGTCGGGCAAATTAACAAAGTGGACCCAGAGTCCGTCAGCGTGCCCGTGATTGGTGGCCACTCGGGTATCACCATCCTACCTGTGCTGTCGCAGAGCAAACCTTCGCTCCGGCTGGCGGACCGGGGCCAGCACTGATTGATAAGATACAGGACGCTGGGACGGAGGTGACTGTTTATTTTTTAGTTTTCATATACCTCACAATGTTTGAAACAGCAGCAACTATGGTTACCGTTTACGATCAGGTGATCCGTCAGACGTGAGACAGCTCAAAAGCAAACTCTGCTAGTTTTCCACTTTTCTTATAATTAAAAAAACCTATTGGTTTTACCCGCATGGTGAATCTCTCATGTACATATCATGTGTATGTGCCTCTCATATTATGTGTCATTTTCGGGATAAAATTATCCTATATCTCCAGCTTCAAATAGCATTTTTGTCGCTAATTAGTATTGTTGGGCATCAGGTACTGGAAGCTAAGGCTGGCGGCGGGTCAGTGACTCTATCGACAGCCTTCGCGGCTGCCAGGATCCCGATCCCGTGCTCCGTCCTGCGGGGTCTCATGGTAAGGGAATAATAATAATAATTTTAATAATATTATACCGTGTACTTAATTTCAGCTCTGTAGCCCTTTTAGTCTCTAAATAAAAACACACCGACGAACTGACAGATAGACGGACAAACAGAAACAGTAGACGTTCATGACGAAACTAAATCTATAGCCCCTTACTATAAGTTCTCTAATAAACAACAATACCATAAATTACCTGCAAAGATATAAATTTGCGTTATGGAATATGACAATAAAGATATGACAATCCAATTTTAGTTCAAAGTCAAAGTCAAAGTCAAAATGTTTTTATTCAATTTAGGTATCAAAGATACACTTATGAACGTCAAAGTTATTTAAATAGACTCGACCGCCTTGTTCGGATAAAAAGCCTCTACTCAGAAGAACAGGCAAGAAACTGAGGGGCATTATTTTTATTCCACTTATTTACGAGTATATTTATGGGTTTTCCAGGGTGAACCCAACGTGATAGATAGCGCGTACGTGGAATCCAAATTATGCAAAGCGACGGACTACTTCGCGAGCTCTCTACTCTTCGGCAAGAATGGAGTAGAAAAGAACCTCTCCTACGAGACCATGAACAAGGTTGAACAAGGACTCCTCCAGCTAGCCATACCTGAACTCGTGAAAAACATCAAGAAAGGGGAGGAGTTCATTACCAAACAGAAACACTAAACTAAACTGAACTGAAAACTTGATAGGTTTTCGTTTTGTCTGAGTAGACAGTCGTCACACCAGCCTTCGTCGAGCGTACTTGTGACGGCGAATGACTGACGCTAAACCTCGTAACGTATCGAATACGCGAATCGTTTTTCCGCAATTATTATAATATGTGTGTACTACGTATTAGTATTCATTATTCGTTTTTTCTTCGATCCGTCTTTCGTCCACTGCACTGTACTGCAATCCCTACACATTACGATTAGCGTGGCTTCAACACGCACGCCATTTGATTGTGTACGGAGCAAGAAAACTGTGATCTAGCGCTGCATATTTTAACAGTTTGGTTGGACAACGTAACGAATGTTTTAGCGCTCAAGCAAACCTGTAGTCAATACGCGGTCAGACCCCGTTGTCATCAAGTTGCGTAACGCTTTTTTGCAACAGGTTCTCTAGTATGTAGTACTTATAACTCAATGTTTTTTGTAACAGTTCAATGAGCCGAGTCGCTCGCCGAGAGCACACGAGGCTCGGCTGCCTGTAGTTATGATCTAGTAGTATAAATATTAATCTAGTTAGATTATATAAATATTTTATTAGCTAATCGGTATTACGTAAGCTCTTACTTAGGAATAATTTGATCTTTTTGTATACGTTAACGTCACCATTATCGTAATAAGTTAGTGTAGTAGTAATTGTTAAAAAATATGTAATCTGTTGCAATAAATAATATTTTTAATTTTTGATTTTGATTTATAAATAGAATATACTATCTAATGATACCTCGACTGCATCGGTGGCTCAGTTGGTAGACATAGACAGACATTTATTTGTGGCAAAAAACACACGGAATTTAATATACACACAGAATATAGATTAAACAAAAAATAAAAGAAAAAATAAACTAAGTAAACAGGTAAAAACAGTAGTTTGGCTTTTTTGCCACAAACCAGCCGCAACTCAGCATGGTGCTGGTTGTGTCCAACCAGCGCTGGTTTTCCGTTGCGACCGGCAGGTGACGTCACGCACGAGCAAGAGCTACTAAGACTAAACTAAAACTAGAACTAAAATGTAACAACATAAACAAAAATTTTACAAAGAAAATTACACAGAAAGATAAATAATGAGGTAAGTAAGTATTCTGAAATTATATTAGTGAACCTGCCTTCTGAGCTTTGAGGTGTGGGTTCGTTTCCCACATAAGGAAACCATTCTTGTGATTAATATTTATTTGTTCTATGCCCGGGTGTTAATATCTATTTGAGTATGTATTTAAAATATACAGGGCTGTCAAAAAAGGGTTTACTAAGCCGAAAGAGAGCTATTGTACTCATCATTATACACAACCTCTACTATGGGGTCAACCCTAAAATCAAGAAATCAATAACAACTGTTCCATACATTTTGTGGACGAAAATGAACTATTTGTATGGAACAAGTTTTTTTTTCTGAAATTTTGTTGGCTCTATAGTTGTTCCAAAGGTTCTTCATAGTGATGAATACTTATTATTATTATTATTAGACATAATTATTATTATTATTAGCCTTATTGGCTTAGTGCACACTTTACCGATAACCCTGTGTAGGTATAAATATTATTCTCTAGCAGCCATAGTACAAGCTTTGATTAGTTTGGGGTCAGGCGGCCATGTGTGAAAATGTCCCGAATTTATTTATTTATTGAATACGTATTTCGCAGTAGGTTATCATGTTAGGACCTATGAATAAAATAAATATACTGGTATTTTTATATAATACAGGAATTTTATACAATTTTTTTTTTCAGCAAATAAATGTACTGGTATTTTTTTAATATACTTAATACAGGAATTTTATACAAATCTGTTTTTTTTTTCTACAAAACTGTTTTTTTTTATTTGACATCTAAGACCATATATTTTTCAACCCAGACGTAGGTGGTTTTTGCCCATAGTTCGTCAGGCATTCGGCAGACATGTCCAGCCCATTCCCACTTCAGCATGGCTGCTTTTTGCGTTACGTCGAAGATCTTAGTTGTAGAGCGCAGTACTGTGTTTCTGATGCGATCTAATAGTTTCACGCCAAGTATACTGCGCTCCAAAAATAAACAAGTATAAATTAAAAATTTAAAAAAGCTCTGGACACCGATGTTCACATAGATAAGAACACTCCCGAGCAATTCACGTTTCAAACAAAAAGAAATCAAAATCAAAATCGGTTCATCCGTGCGGGAGATACGATGCCACAGACACACACCCACACAGAGATAGAGATAGAGAGAGAGAGACTGACACGTCAAACTTATAACATCCCGTCGTTTTTGCGTCCGGGGTTAAAAATCCACCAATATACATATATCACTTCGTTCAATAGTGACTGAAGAAATAGAAAATTGAATCGATGTGAACGCCGTTTGTCTAGACTAGACTCTCTAGACTTCCAGATGCTCTCAAGCTCTGAAGATAAGTGCCTACCTACGATAGACGGAATGGCACATCTGTTGATTCACTCGGAAACATCCGAGTATGTTTCGCTTCACAAAAGAATGTATTTCGTTACAGCGACGAACAAACATTAATATTCTTACATAGGGTCAACTGAGGCAAAAGCATCTGTGGCGTCTTTCGAAAATTGCTGAGAAACCCTTCACAAATTAGGCGCCACCTAATTTATTTTAAATCTTTAGTTGCAATAATCTGTACAAGATGTCGTTAGTTGCCTAATTTGTTAAGGGTTTGTCAGTGATTCTCGAAAGACGCAATTGCCCCACAGACTTATTTGCCACATTTGCATCTAGCTGTATTTTTTGTTGTACCTGATCATCATAATTCTTCATATCAAACTAGGTGCAAACAAATTACTTTTTTTTGTGACTTCGTGTAATACGGGGCCTTAAGTGGAATAAAGGTTAAAAAGGCAGTGTGTTTAATTGTTTATGGCATACGCTAACATTTACCCTTTTACGTATAAACGTAGGTATATGTATAGCCGCGGAATCATCGACATGAAAAATAAATTGGTTTACAATGCTTCGTCATTTTCGGTCTGGTTAAAATTTTAGAAGAAAGGAAAAGACAAAACACAGTATTATTCATAGACGTTTTAAACTTGAATTTATTGTCTGCAACATCCATCCTTATCCATACTAATGTTTTAAATCTCTTAGAAAGTGACATGTCTGTCTGCCTTAGGCTTTTCACGGCTTTTTTTATTATTAGCTACAGTATATCACGAGGAAGTTATTTGAATACTATTTCCTGAATAAACGCGAACAGAGTCGCGGGTAACAGCTATCCTACTAATATTATAAACGCGAAAGTTTGTAAGAATGGATGGATGGATGGATGTTTGTTACTCTTTCACGCCAGAACGGCTAAACAGATCTGGATGAAATTTGGCACAGAGATAGATTATAGTCTAGAATAGCACATAGGATACTTTTTAACCGCGGGTGAAACTGCAGGGTACAGCTAGTACATAATAAATGCTTAAAATAAATGGTAAATAAGTACAAGATTACTCGTACTTACATTCTACGAAACATTAATTTAGCTCCCCTGTTTTTAATCAAGAACTATCTATGGGCGCCCCGCTGTTCTCGCAGATTTCTCGTTAACATTTTCCGGGAAGGAAAGCTTATAGGTATTCATTAGATACTTAACAATACTTAAACGTACTTGTACCTAGCAATACTCAGTACGTAAGGGCCGTAGTCAGATACGGCGCTTGGTTATGAATCTCGCCGCGATTTAAAGCTGTTTTTATGTATGGTAAAATGGTAAAATCAGATTTAAATCTAGTCGTGTTTCGGGATGTACTCGTAGTCCGGTGTAACCGTTCCGAAGACGGTTCTGAGTAGTAGCGCACTTGTAGCGCCTCACTCAACTGCCGTCTTTGTACTTCTTCACTCTACAAAACTTCAAAGCTAGAGTGAATAAGTACCTTATAGGTCGTCGTGCTCCATCTTAGACCACACCGTCGCTTAACATCAGCCGAGTGGGTGGTCAAACGCCGACTTATTCTACATTAAAAAAAAAGATTCAAGACTGAGCGTCGTTTAAACATGCGGGCGTAGGTAATTTATTTAGCGGTATTTACTTTTATAAACCATGTTTCGACGTATCGCAACGTATATACTCATAGGTAAGTTTAATATGAATAGCAATTATCACAATTTTAAGGAATGGGTTTGAGTGAGTGTTGCTAACTTGTCCTTTAAAATTGTTCCTATTTTAATACATCCTCATTGATTTTTAATTAAAATAAATTAAAGTGTTTCGTGATCCAAATCTTAAGGGATATTTTTTGATCATGAAATGTAGATATGTATCTAAAGTAGTTATTTAATTAAAGCGTCAACGAAATATGAAAACCATTTAGAGAACGGTTAGAAATTGCCAAGGAAGCCTTTGTAAATAACTAAATATTAATTGAAATAAAATTAAAGTGAATCGTGATCAAAATCTTAAAGATTATTTTTTTATCATAAATGTAGAAACGCATCTAAAGTAGTTATTTAATAAGACGTCAACGAGATATGAAAACCATTTAGAGAACTTTTAGAAATTGGCAAGGAAGCCTTTGTAAATAACTAAATAGTATCAGGCAACGTGTCAAAAATGCTAGCAAGAACAATGATACCTATTAAAAAATCCTAAGGCATTGGATACTCTATTCTACAGCATATCGCGCTGAGTTTTCATAAAATCAATCAAACTGGGCACTTAAAATAACTTACTGCCCTTGGGTTTCAGTTTTCTGACGCTTTTAAGAAATATACACTGACGACCCAAGGCAATAATCATCAAAAATGTCGGCAGAATAATTGAATAGTAAAATTAGTTGAATTTCGCATACTTACGTTTACTAAATTAAGGTGATCTCTACACCCAGATCACAGCAAAGTGTCTACGCTCCACTGTATTCTTCAATGTCAAACGCTGCATTTCACCGTCTCATGGTAAACATCCAAAATAATATAACTTCACTCCTCTTAACACTTCCACAACCACTGGATATGACTAGGATTAGTTCACTATTGTTCTAAAAAGGTGCGTTGATATGTAAAAATTGTTTTTTGACGATTTTTCTCGTATTTATTTGCACTGAACGCGATGTTACTGCGTCCCTAGCTGTACTAGATAGAGGGTGTGGCGAGGGTGGCTATGAACTTTCTTTTTTCGGGATAAAATTATAACAAAACTAGCTGCGCCTTGCGGTTTCACCCGCGGTCCCACAGGAACTATTATTTAGGGATAAAAAGCACCCTAAGTCCTATGCTACACCTCCCAAATAACAATTAACTCATGTTGTTTTGTTACAATCATAGAGTCTTATATCTGAAAAAACGTCGATTTTATCGTTTCGAAATATCCTTTAGATTCCGCAGGAATCAACGTCAAAATGTAATCCATCGACTATCTACTCTACTTATTTGCATTTTACCTCTTTGCCACTAAAGTTTCAGCCGTGTTCATTTCGTAATGGTCAAACCTTGCCGTCGCAACGAATGCAGCGTGACGCATTTACATAAGAGAGTGGGCGGATGCAGCGATTTGGGATTATTTAGAATGATTTAGGAGTGATTTCGCTTGACTTAAAGCAAAATACGCTTACAAGATTTTGGTTTGGGAGGCTGAGGGAAATCTTTATCAAGGTAGGTAAAACAAAGGCACTGAAAAAACCGACAAATACGACTATAGCACAGTGTGTATTAGATACTTTTGGAATCCCCATTTGAGCCCCTTATCTCCCTAGTCTAAGATGACTTGACTAGAGAGCATGACATGACATGACATAATAGGGCACCTTGTTAACAACACTTTATTTTTACAAGATTTTATTTAACTTGGCAATGTATGCTTCAAGGACAGCTACGGAAGATCTCTTCTATTTTTGTTCCACATTTTGCTACAACGAGTTTTCAGTGATGCAGACGCTGAACGTCTTTGTCGCAATGCATACGACCATACCTTGCACCATTTGAGCTGATACACCAACGTATAAACTAAACAAAAACGCTACTTTAAACGCTACGTTGCTAAACAAAGCGCGCGTATACATAATGGTTATATTGATTATATGGTTACGTCGCAATTAAAACAAATCATGTGCAACGTCTCTAAAACCAAAGACAACCTCTGTAGCTATTAAGTACATGCACCTGTTGCTAATTAGCTTCCAAGACAATCCGCTCACCTAGCACCGAAGCCTTGTCACCCTCAGGGATGGGGAGGTCAGAGGCGCGCCTGCGCCCTCGACGAGGCTCGTCTGGGAGGCTGTGACCATACTAACTAGCACCCCAACCGTGGCTGCGACCTATACATAGCTACGCACTGTACTGCCAGAACGATAACTTACTAGATGATTAAGCTCCGAGAAATTAACTTGGCGAGGTTGCACACCAACGTTGTCATTCAGCGGGCTTACCATTGGTCAATTTGTTAAGGTCAATAAACTTTGGGATTGGAAGTCTATGACCTTGCTGACTTTTGTTGTTGTTGTGACCTTGCTGTTGGCAAGCTGCGGCTATTAGTTTCATTCGGGGTTTTGGTTCTTACATTCATTTGCTTATTGGCGCAGCGAGCCGAACCGTGTCTTGGTCTCTGATACTAAGAAGCACCACTCCTTTCTGTTATGAGCAAGTTTGTGTCTTCAAGTTCTCGCAGATCTTTAAGTTCTCACATCTATGTGGTGTTAAAAGACTAGCTCTAGTTACTGTTCTCCACGTCTCCTCTAAATTTATTAAGATTTTAGTTATTATTTATTTAGTTTTGATCAATTTTCTCGGAGCTATCTCAGTCACTTTTACGTTTTACCAACGTTTTACTGTACTGGAAATGACACCAATTTAAATACATTACAGAAAAGTTGTGTTATTATTCTGTCATTGAAATGATAGCGCATAAGATTAATTATGGGGTACTAGCTGCAGCCTGCGGTGGTATCTGAGGTTAAAAAGTAGCTATTGTTCTTTTTCATTCTATAGTCTATCTCTGTGCCAAATTTTATTTAGGTCCATTCAGCCGTTGTGACGTGATTGAGTAACAAACTCACATCAATCCATTGAAACTTTCGCATTATTATCATTATTAGTGCAATACGAAATTGCAATCTTTTGTGGATGTCAATGACACGAATTTCAAATACTTTTTAACTAAAATTGTAAACAGAATCTAAATAGCCAATACCATGATCCAAAAAAACAAGGTCTAGCATTCAGAAACACGTAGTGGCGTCATCGTTATCCGTCTCTTTCGGACTTGTTGTAAATTACTTATTTCGGTCTTGCTTAAGCATCGATTGATGTCACTACGAGTGTCATATTTTACCATAGTCAATACGTACACTTACATTTCCATACTGTTTTTACTGCGCGTATGTCTGTGATAGAGAGGTCACACACGCCGCCCGCGGGCCTTGAATCATAATAAGAGGACCCACCTATTTACAAATTGATTGGTTTCTCACATAAACATGTAATAGGGAGTATTCTATAGTTTTCCACAAACATATAAGGAATCAATTCAGTTGGAATAGTTGCTAAATGTGCTCTACCAATTTTAAAAATTGAGACACTCATGTTTCAATTTGTCGTCAGTTTATATGTCGAGCATGGACATTTAAACTGACGACAAATTGAGACATGAGTGTCTCAATTTGTCGTCCATGCTCGCACCACTGAAGGACTTTAAATACTCATATTTAAAGTCCTTCAGTGGTGCGAGCATGGACATTTAAACTGACGTTGTGACAACTATAAATTTAAAAGCTCGGGACATCGATTTTCATTAAACATAGCTAAGAACACTCCCGACTAATTCAGTTTTCAAACAAAATCAAAATCAGTTTATCCGTTCGGGAACTACGGTGCCACAGCAGACACACACACACACACACACGCACACACACACACAGACACGTCAAACTTATAACACCTCGTCGTGTTTGCGTCGGGAGTTTTAAAAATAGCGTAATAATGACCCAATTACACTTAGTCGTAAGTCCGTATTCGATTTCCTATGGAATTCGGACAAACGACTAAGTGTAAATGAACGGAGCCGAGTACGCCCGTATTCGGACAGCTTTCCAGTAACGGAACGTGTACTCAAAATACAATTACAAATACAATTAAATGGAAACAATGCGTTCGAGATAACTTCTGTCTTACACACTTCTAAAGAACTTTTAGGCTTCTAAAGAACTATCGAAAGTGAAAAATTGTATGTACTCGTACCCGTTGTATAATAATATAGCAAGCCATAGTATAGGCATATACATGCCAAGTATAGCATTTATAGTCGAAAATGCTGACGTGGTCAACACGTAGTGGCGTCAATCGATGCGTAAGCTAGACCCAAATATGTCATATCAAATATGTCAACTTGATTCGTGGGTGACGTCACAACCGGTTCCAACGGAAGACCAGCGCTGGCTGCTATAGCCGGCATTACGCTGAGTTGGAACCGGTTTGTGGCAAAAAACATTGTTTGTGTAGTTTTTAATTTTTATTGTTATTTTTCGTTTATACTTGTTTTTTTGTATACTTACTTGTTTTTTGCTCACAAATAAAAATTGTCTATTGTCTATTGTCATTTACAAATAGTCCGAAAGAGACGATGACGATGTGACGTCATTACGTGTTGGCTCCAGGAATGCTAGACCGTTTTTTTTTTGAGATCATGTATGTATATACTGAAGTCTGAGGACCTTACTTTAATATTTTTAATTTTGTTTACGTTTTGACATTTCATTGGACACTATGTCTGAATGCGGCCACCTACTGTAAGGTGTATTGGAAAAAAAAACATACCTATATCATGCATTTTTGTAAAGGAGCGCTTGGGCGCGCTTCTAGAGCATCTTGCTAGCGCCCTCGGAACGCTCATTAGATATTATTTGTCCCTAATTTATGGTTTTGAACACTATTGCAAGTAGATTGCAGGCCTGGATCTAGAGGGGGGCTAAGCGGGGCAGTTGCCCCGGGCGACAGGTTCAGGGGGCGCTAAAACCATATAATTTACAGAATATGTAAAAGAGGTAAAAGTTAAGTTATCCAAACTTTATTATGAATTTATGATTAAAATGACCGATGACGGGGAGCACTCTTAATTTACTGTCCTAAAAAAAGACCCATGCCTGGTAGATAGTGTTTATATGAATAATACTATTTAAAATAAATAAAATAACATTTATCAGATGTTGTGTCAGAATCAGAAATCATATTACTCGTCTATGATGGAAGGATAGTATTGTGGGGAAGATGCAATTGAATATGAGAGGCAGTCCTAAATATTGAGTATTTTTAAAATAGGTGAATAATAATAATTATTATTATTATATATGTAGTTTGAAATAATTGGATGATGCTGACAATGACGATTTTCGTCTCGGGCTATTCTCAGAGTACTCCAAGAAAAGGTTTTGAAATACTCTACGAATATAACATCAAAATAATTAATAATACTTTTGGTTTTGAAATACTCTACGAATATAACATCAAAATAATTAATAATACTTTTGGTTTTGACCTGCTCTCTAAGTCTGCTCTATTCCATGCTTCTGGTTCCGTAAAATTAAGTAAGCCATACATTCATTCTCAATCTACTCCACACATTTTTACTTAATTTACAAATACTGTTGCTATGTTTCATTCTACTCCAAAAAGCTGCCTTACAGTCAGGTGCAAGTATTCTCAGTAAACAAGGTGCTAGTTTTGGGTGTAGTAAACTCAAGGGTTAATCTACCCTTCAAAGTGAACAACTGTTGGATAACAAATTTCCAAAATTCGACAAAGAAAATAATTCTTCATAGAAAATTTATCATGTAACTAGTTATTTTGTATGGACACGCGATTACTTTTCTTTCGAACTTTGCAAACTGATGTTCTACAAGTTGTTCACTTTGACGGGAAAAATAACGGTTTATTCCATCTTGAACCTTCCACCTTTAATGTGATGTGTCCACCAAGTGATGAGCAATATCATTAATTTTAGTTTTGTTGTAGTAATTATTCCCTTCAACTGACTAAAAATTTAAAAATAAAAAAATACAATATTTATTATTTTTCAATTTTTACTCACAAGAATAAAACTAAATAAAATCGGTCCCGTTAACCATTTGGTCCCAGATACGCGGGATTTTTTAATGAAAGAAGTGCTCTCCTTAGGTACTACTATACTACTGAACGCATGAAGTTTAATTAATGAATTAATTAAGTTTTATATATTACCGAAATCTCTGTATGAAACACAGTAAATGAAAAGAGTTTCCTCTTGACATAAAACATTCTGAAATTAAAATTATACCTTTATTGCTATGCCTCCCTGGGGTTACCCGCAGTTAAAAAGTACTCGATGTGCTAGCCCAGACTATAATCTATCTCTGTACCAAATTTCATCTACGTGAGATAATGAAATAAACATCCATCCATCAGTTGGTATAACTTTCCCATTTACAAAATTTTGTTGTTTTTTACTAATATAATTTGTTACTCTCTCTAATATGTACTGTTTTTCGATTAGATATACTCGTACATACATAGATACAAAAATAACAGAAAAAAATGACAGGGCTCACTGAAGGAAAATTCAAATCACATGTAAGTAAAGACTACATTAATGAAAAGAGGGTATTATAAGGTTAAGAATTATTTAGAAGACAAAGATATCTGGAGCCTTCCACTTCCGCCAAGTAGCCACTAGTATTTATAGATATTACCTAGTTTTAAGCCAAAATTTGTGAGACTGTGATTTATTTACTCTTTTTGAAAAAATAATGCCCCTCAGTTTCTTGCCTGTTCTTCTGAGTAGAGACTGAGTACTAGAGACAAGGCAGTCGAGTCTATAAAACTTTGACGTTCATAAGTGTATCTTTGATACCTAAATTGAATAAAAACATTTTGACTTTGATGTAAAGTTTTAAGGGTTCTGCGACGCTCTAAATTTTCCATACAAACGCGCTTGTCACATTTCTTCGAAACGATTTGTCAGATTATGATAAAAATTGGCACAATTAAATGAACTATATCTCCACCCCTATATTCTTTTTTATTTTATAACGTCCTCAAGAGAAATAGAGCTATGAAAAATATCTGCATTTGTAAGGGGTCACTTTTGACTGATTTATTTAATGGATAGATTAATATTATAGTAAAAATTGATGTCAGATAAATTGCTAACAGCGACCATTTTCTTTCCGCTGATAGCCTTTAGCTATGTTCTAAAATCAACGAGATCTAAGTACTACGTACTTCAGAAGCTGATCCAAACAAAAAGTGTTGTGCTACATAATGAAATGGAGGGCCTGCCCACCGTGAACTGACTAGATCGCTTGAAGAGGGTAGTTTTCTTGCGATTAAAACAACCACACTATGCACGTGTGTGTGAACTACACTAATCGACGTCAATGTGTGTGTCGATGTCAAGCGGACAAAAGTGTGTGTTCGGATGATGAAATCTAGTACGTGGTACAAATATATCGCTGACCAAAATAATTACATGTTCGAAGACAAATGTGTAGGTATTAAAGATTTTGTAAAGTCATGGTTATCTTTATAATTGTATATATACCTACTTCCTCGTACTAAGCTGTGCCCGCGACGCTGCTCGCGTGAATCTCGTTGGACTTGGGTTTAGTAAAAGTATTTTCCTTCTTTTTTTGCAACTGTTTCGTTACTTATACTGTGTCTTGCTGTTTTAACCCTTTCCTATCTGACGGTACTAATTTGTACTACCTAATTTACCGCCTCTTTCTTCAAATACCTGATCGCGCAAAGTTCAAGTCTAGCTGTTGATCCTTAGAAGTGCCATTTAGCTAGCCAATCAGATAGTTTTATTTGAAATATAGCGAACCAGAGCCAACCCATGAAGCATGCAAATTATGGCTCGCACCGACGAAGAAAGAATTGAAGAGACAGATTTTTAAAAAATCATAAAATATATAATTCACGAGGTAAGTTAAAATTTTCTTTGTGATTTAGGTACAATAATGTGTTATTTTTAATATAATAACAAGAAATAGTTATAAATCACGATATTTTTGGGCAAAAAATGTACAATTTTGACGAGGACCGCGAAGTACCGTCAGTGACTTTGTGTTTTTTTTCCAATTAGATTTTCATTACATTGAGGGTAGTTATAAATTCGTTTATTCAAACTATTTCGGGTATTTTACGATGAATACGGAGAAATAAGAAGCTCTTATCAACGCATATGGCCTTTAGAAGTCTTCCCAGGCGCAATGCTGATTGATCAATCTGATAACAAAAGTCAAAAAAGTTTATCAACCATTATTACGAGATTTGGTTTTTGAAGATACCTTAGAAAGAGAGCTTTATCACAGTCAGAAGTTACAGCTGGAGAATGACATGCAATCCTATGATTCTCAATAAGGAAATAACTGTGAACATCAATCATTCCGTCAACTAGCGGTTTATCTTCAAAAAGTAAAAGACCTGGAGAAGCGAAGGTGGATAAAACTTAGGAGGCAGACTTGTTTACCAGAATATTTCGATGCCACTGAAGCAAATGACCAATATCCACGGAAATAAAGGGCTACAATAATAAGTAAGACAAAATAAAGATGGTACTAAATCCACAGTAACCAACCCAAACGTCGTTAAGGATTACCACCAATTTATAGAAAGAGTACCACAGATCGTTTTCGAGCGTTATTTTGCATAGCTGGGAAGTCTCTGAAGTAGTGGCATCGGTCTTTCTTGTTGAATGTAGCTTTTGTAATTGCTATATATTTTGCATGGTCTTCTGCGAGAGAAAATGCCAGTAATAGATATTCGAAGACCTGTGGCACAAGGCCTAATGTCAAAGAAGAATCTTTCAATGTCGAAGACAAAGATGTTGTCAAGAGATCAAACTCCAAGCCAAAATCAGTCAGAGCGCAGCGTTATGAGCTTTTCTTCCTAAAAAAAAATTACGGATGTGTAATAAAAGAATCCTTTGGCATTGTTTTGTAAAAAATATAGAGGATGATGATGTGAAGTTTGTAGCATGAAAAATAGTCAGTCCAAGCCACACACAAAATGCTCTTACTGTTTTTTATGATTAAACGAGAAAGAAAATTATTTTTAGCATAGTAAGAAATTCATTCTGTAAATAAATAAAGTAAACATAAAACTTTAAAATGTCCCATATGTTTGTTCATACAAAAATCTCTACTGTTTGGCAACCAAAAGTAACTGACGGTACCAATAAGTCCAGGTTTTGAAAACAATACCTAGAGTACTAATAAAAATCTAAAAAAAATATATGTGTTTCCTTATTATGTCTATAATAGGATTTTAAGACAAAATCTCGCTATTTGTCAATCGATCAGATAGCCGTCAGGAAAGGGTTAACAGCAAGATCCCAAAGCTCTTGAGCATTTATATCTTATTTGCATTATATTAGATTTATTGTTCGAGATTGTGTAGGGAGCTAGAGAACTAAGCGTTCTATAGTTTTACCAAAACAAATCAAGTAAACAAAAACCGACAACTTTCTCAAAAACAGCCAAAAACTAAAATGCCGGAGACATTTTTTTTCCGATTTTATTTTGCATGCTAGCAAGTTTCCATTCAATATTAGCATTTTAACCCAATTTTTAGTGAACCGATTTTAATGAAACAAAGCCAATGTTACGCGCTGAATTCTACCAAGTAAATTATAAAAAGCCGTGTGTCTCTATGTAAGTTTTAGAGTTTATTCCGGACAGACAGAAAGACTGATGTTGACATGAAAGACTGATAACTTTCAAACATATATTAACTGCACACGCGTACCTACAGACATCGCTTCATTCTATTATTAGTAGAGATAAGCATTACATAAAAGACTAGGGTTATCGTAGTTGCCTCATCAGAATTTAACTAGTTATTTTTCAACATGCTTGTTTTACTCAGTGTTCTCTTAATTTTCACAATTTTGTACCTTGCAATCAAAACAAGAAATTCTTATTGGAAAAAGAAAGGAGTTCCTTTCCTCTCTCCAGTTCCAGTATTAGGGAACTATGCAGACTACATTTTACTCAAGAAATTTATCGGCCAAGTTACCCAGACCCTCTGTGACAAGTTACCCGGAGTCCCGTATTTCGGCTCGTTCTTCGGAACGGAACCCACTCTCGTCGTGCAAGATCCAGAACTCATCAAACTGGTATTGACAAAAGATTTCTACTACTTCAGCGGCAGAGAAATATCAAAATACGCTCACAAAGAAGTCTTTACTACGAACGTATTCTTCTCTGGAGGTGATCGATGGAAAGTACAACGCCAAAACCTAACCCCTCTGTTTTCATCATCAAAAATGAAGAATATGTTTTATCTATTAAATAAATGTGCTCATTTATTTGAAAATTATCTCGCTGAAGAATTGAAAGATTCTGCAGAAATAGAGGCCAGAGAGCTGATGGCAAGATTTACTATGGGCGGCATCGGTTCATGTGCTTTTGGTGTCGACACTCACACAATGGACAAATCCCAAAATAACAACCCCTTCTTAACAATTGGCATGAGTATTTTTGAAGGTACCAATTATAGAGGATTTAAAACAGTTTTTCGAGCAATATGGCCATCGCTGTTCTACTGGTTAGGCTTTAAATCTTTTCCCAAAGAAGTTGACGAATTTTTCTCAGATTTACTGAATGCTGTCTTCAGAGAACGAGGGAACAAACCTTCCAATAGAAACGACTTCGTCGACCTCATCCTCACTTACAACGAGAACAGCCACATCACAGGAGATAGTCTGTTGAATATGAAAGAAGGTGGTTCTAAGAAAGCGAGTGTAAAGGTAGATAATGAGTTATTAGTAGCCCAGTGTATCACATTCTTCGCAGCTGGCTTTGAGACATCTGCCACCACATCAGGTTTTGTCTTATTTGAACTAGCAAAGAACCAGCAAGCCCAAAAGCGAGTTCAGGATGAAATAGACAATTTTTTGAAGCGTCACAATAACCACTTGACGTATGATTGTGTGAACGAGCTGCCTTTCTTGGAAGCTTGTATTTATGAGAGCCTGCGCTTGTATCCTTCACTCGGTATCCTCACAAGAGAAGTGATAGAAGACTACACGTTGCCATCAGGTTTAACCCTCGAGAAAGGGCTTAGAGTGCATATTCCCGTATACTCAATTCATCACAATCCAGACTACTTTCCTGAACCAGAGCTGTTTAGACCAGAGCGATTTCTGGCGGAAAATAAGGCTGATATTAAGCCGCACACTTTTTTCCCATTTGGAGAAGGACCCAGACTTTGTATCGGTAAGTATAAGTTTCTTAAACGACCAAAATGAAACTGTGAAGTCTATTAAGAAAATTACACAAGCTGCGCCCCGTGGTTTCACCCGCGATTAAAAAGTATCCTATGTGCTATGCTAGACTATGATCTATCTCTGTGCCAAATTTCATCCAGATCTGTTCAGCCGTTCTGGCGTGAAAGAGTAAGAAACATCCATCCATCCATCCATCCATTCTTACAAACTTTCGCGTTTAAAATATTATTATATTATTTAGTAGGATAGGATCATGACGCAAAACTGTGATTTGCGTCACTGACAGGGTCAAATGATTAAGATTTTTAGATAAAAACGATGTAACTTATACTTATAAAACTTACTACTTACGTATACTTAGGAAAGTCCGTTTTGTTCTGATGCTTATCTTGCCAAAATTAGGTTTTTTTGTTCAACGAATCGATTAGGGATTATAATGCAAGTTTTGTACCTATTTCATACAATTTTTTCACAAAAAAAAAAACAGTTTCCATTTTGATGACGACTTTTGTAATGTACCTACTCAATTTTATTTCTGTCTCTCAGGCATACGGTTCGCCAAGATGCAGGCGCTCTCAGGGCTGGCGACATTCCTGAAGAGCTACTCAGTGTCTCTGGCGGCCGGGCAGTCTGCGACAGTGGAGCTGGAGCCGCGGTCCTTGGTGACGCAATCTTTAGGAGGCATCAGGCTGAGGGCTACTGAGAGGCCTGACTCCAAGCAACGACTCTTAGCGTAGACATTCTCAAATTAAACCGGCGTGGTCCCATTTCGGGCACAAGATTTTCGGACACTGTGTCCGAAACGGGCCTTTTGAATTTTAAAACTATTTCCACTTCCATTTCAGACACTGAATGGAAAATCGAAAAATGCTTGGATGACATAAGATCTACACCAAAAGTGGCCTAACCAGTACATGCCCAAAGAATCATCTAATTTTGATTTTGTTTCTCTCTTTTGCCAGCTGCAGCAGCTAATATTTTGAGACTGTGGGATGTCAGTTACTACTACGAGTTCTCTCATAGAAATCTTTTTATTTTATTTTACAAGGAAAGCAGGCCGCCACTACTTAAAACAGTGGATAGATGATAAATATTAACACACAAGCCAAAAATAAGTTTTGATTTTTAAATACTAAAATACTTACAATTAAAAAGAAACTATGTATATTCTAGAGTCTAGAGATATATACAGTTAACAGTTAATAACAGTTAAACACAGAATAACAGTTAAATTAAGCATCATACAAATACCAATATGTGCCATATTATTTTTTATTATAATTACTAATTTATTTCTAATAATATCATATTTCTTTGTTGAAAAACTATTTATGACGAGGCACAAATAGCTAATACAAAATAATTTGATAAGCTGTAATCATAGTAAAGTGTAGTGTAAAGCATGTTACATTAACCCTGTTGTATAATTAAAGGCATGTCCAATTGTACACACAATCATGCAAAAATACCAAAAAATGCACGTTAAAAATAACAAGAGTTATGACCGGTTTAAGAACGCAAGAAAAAAAGAAAATTTTGCAAAAATGTTAATGGCTTTTATTCTAAAAAAGTAGTGGCACCACGCGAATAGTTAACAAATAAAACCAACGCGATTAGCTGCGTTCACGCTTTTAGGAGGAAGGAGCGCGATGTGGGTTCAAAATTTGTTAAGTCAATATTTAATTTAAACAGCAATTTAAGCAGTTTAAGTACACCTTCATTAACATCAGCCGGAAGATGATTATTGATGATTACCAGAATGGTCGCTCTTGCGCTCTTCACATCCAGCGGCTTCTCACGACCCTCACCAGATCGTTGGTCCACCTTGTGAGGGTCATACTGCGCTGTTAAGCTTACTTGCTTCATATCACGTCAATACTCACGTCAATAACTGCACATCCGACATGGGTCCACTGTTGGGACTTTACACTATATTTGAGATTAATAACAACTTTAACTTTATGTACACAGTGTAGCAAATAAACGTTTCTGATATTCTTAAGCAACAGCTTTTTGTGAACACAAACAAATGTTAGTAATTCTCTATTCTGGCAATCAATCAATCAAGCAATCAATCACTTTTTGTATTTTCGATGGAATTAGTAGAATAACATCTACTACCTACTTCTACTATAGGCATCTATTGCATGGCTCATGCTATTGCAATAGCTATATTTGCCCGCTTCCCTGTTTCTATTTTTTCAGGACAAACTGAGAAGGAAGTAGGTTACGAATTTGTTTATTTATTTACCCTCTTACTAATAACATACATATCGTCACGCCTTTCCCCCGAGGGAGCTGGCAGAGGTGTAATACAACACCCACACTTCGCCGGACGATATTCAGTCCCAAATGTGACAGGGGGCGAGCCTGTCGCCATACACCGGGCTCCAGTCATGTAGCAGATGACATACAATTGAACAGATAAATTGCATCCACTATTATTGGTAATCGACCGAGCGAGCGTTAGAGCGAAGCGTCTATGCTTCAGCTTCGAAAAAATGCTTATGTATGACCGGATTCCGGATATCTTACTTCCTTTACAGGTTGCATTTCAAAACCGATTCTCTTGACAGCTCAGAGAACCACTAAGTAGTAATGTGTTAAATAAGTACATCATATCATTAGAAACTTAGAATAATTTATTCTGAGATTATAAACAAAGAAGTTGAAATACAGCTAAATGAGATTTTTCTTATGTTTTTTTCCTGCAGCCAGAGCGCGCTTTGGCGCATTTTTCCGACCAGCAGCGGTGCTATTCACAATCATTGGGAAACGTTTCCGATCGGATCCCACAAATTCCAAACTTAAATTGTTCGAATCTCAGTCTACTTTCATACATTTTGGAATAGGGAATCGATCATAAATCCGATCGAAAGAATGAATTACGATGAAAAACTTATGAATACGGACGATGGTTTAAATAAATTGAGTGTAAATTTTTTGGAATCCGAACGGAAACGTTTCCGAATGATTGAGAATACCTATGCATATGTGGAAGAATACAAGCTGCATGTAGAGCACGACACATGATCTGTTATTATACTAAGATTATTTTGCAATGCTAAGACACTAAATGTAGAGTAAGACACATGATCTGTTATTTTACTAAGATTATTTTGCCATACTGAGACACTAGATGTAGAGTGAGACACATGATCTGTTATTATACTAAGATTATTTTGCAATGCTAAAACACTAGATGTAGAGTAAGATACATGATCTGTTATTATACTAAGATTATTTTGCCATGCTAAGACTCTAGATGTAGAGTAAGACACAGGATCTGTTATTATACTAAGATTATCTTGCCATACTAAGACACTAGATGTAGAGTAAGACACATGATCTGTTATTATATTAAGATTATTTTGCCATACTAAGACACTAGATGTAGAGTAAGACACATGATCTGTTATTATACTAAGATTATTTTGCAATGCTAAAACACTAGATGTAGAGTAAGACACATGATCTGTTATTATACTAAGATTATTTTGCCATACTAAGACACTAGATGTAGAGTAAGACACATGATCTGTTATTATATTAAGATTATTTTGCCATGCTAAGACACTAGATGTAAAGTAAGACACATGATCTGTTATTTTACTAAGATTATTTTGCCATGCTAAGACACTAGCACCAAATCCCCCCCTCCCGGGGAGGGGTCCCCGGCTTCGCGCGAAATTATACATCCATGAAAAGTTATCGTTTCAAATATTAAATAAATTATAATTGTGGCCGCAGGTTCGCTTAGTCTTATTGCCTTTACCAAAATTAGCTATCACACTAATTTATAAATATAATATTCTTAAGTTTAGATGTAATTATGGATGGATGGATGTATTTATGGATGTTTGCTCCTTAATCACGCTAGAGCGGCTCAACGGATCTGGATGAAATTTGGCTCATCCATAGATTCTAGTCTGTAATAACACATAGGCTACTGTTTAACCGCGGCTAACACCGCAGGACGCAGCTAGTTGAAATATATAGGCAAGTCGCAGCTGATGTGATCGATATGGTTCTTAGTTATAATTTATAAACGCTTTGTCAGGCGTTTGGAGATCATCAGCTCATTAATTCTTACTTGACAAATGGGTCACAAGTACGATTGATTTGAAGTGTAGGATATTTAGCTAGTATTTAGTGTAGCTTTGGTGGTATTTTCAAGAGCTTCGAACTGTGGGCCTACCACGACATCTTATTGCCGTGACAGTTACGCTTTGTTTTCGACGCTGCGCGACCACAGACCTTATTACGCGGCGTTACGTTTCACGGTCGCGCAGCATCAAAAACAAAACGTAACTTATACGGCTTATTTTCATAGAGCCGTTTATCTGACAAAACGTCGACTTTTTCGTTTCGAAATATCTTTTAGACTCCGCACGAATTGACGTCAAATGTTATCACAATGTTAGACTACCTACTCTTTTCATTTGCATTTTACCGCTTTGTCACTAAAGTTTCAAAGTTTGTAATGGTCGAACCTTGCCGTCAGCAGAGAATGCAGCGTGACGCTTAAAACGGGCGTGCCGTGGCGGATGCAGTCCAGGATCTGTTAGAAGGTCCTGTGTATGGCGAGCCTGTCGCCATACACAGGGCTCCAGTTACGTAGCAGATGACATTAAATACTCACAAATGTTCACACAATGAACAAATTGGTTCGGCCAATGGTTGGCCTTCGGCTGAGTTCAAACCCGCTCCCTCTAGCTTGAGAGGCAGCATTCTCCAGCTAGGCTATCATCGCATTATCGCAAAACAATCCATGTGTAATGTAAGCTTCTGTAGCTGTTCTTCTGTCAAGTACATGCACCTGTTGCCAAGTAGCTTCTAAGACAATACGAGCGGGCTTAGCATTGGTCAATTTGTTGAGGTCAATAAATTTTGGGGTTGAAAGTCTATGACCTTGCTGACTTTTGTTGTTGTTGTGACCTTGCTGTTGGCTGGCTGCGTCTTGTGGTTTCACTCACAATGGTAATAAATAATATAATATTAATATGGTCAAAGTTCCGAGTGAATGTGTGGATTGGATGGTATGGTGTCAGACAAATATTGAGACTAAAATTAAAGGCGAGAGTTTGTGAGTGTGTATGTTTGTTACTTCTTCACGCTCAAAGGGATGGACGGATTTTAATGAAATTTGGAGTGGAGGTAGCTGCTGTACCCCTCAACATCTCATAGAGTAGAATGAAACTAAAATGTCTGTTGTTTTTGATTGAGCAGTTTCAGAATAAATACTGGAGTACTTTGAGAATATATGTACTTAGATAGCCGTGGAGTAGAATGAGACAAAAACAGTAATTTTTTTTTAGTAATAATTCTATAGAGCATTTTGCCAATGAATGTATAAAACTCTCATCTATATTAACAAAAGAATGGAGTACCTACTTTGGTAATAACCCAAGACTAAGGGTGATGTTTTTGTTTATATAATAATACGTGGAAATGTACCTAATGACAGGGTATAGATCCAATGTTAAATCATTGGTATATAATTTTAGGACAAAGCTATTTTTAAATATAAGTACTTCCGCAATTCCGCATGGAAACTTAATAGCACTTTTTGTCTCATATCTTTTTATAATTATCCTAATTGTAACTAGGTAATATTATGAATGCGAAAGTGAATTTGCTTGTTTGTATGTTTGTCACGTCTTAACTATTTACTACATCGATTGTCATGATCCTATTAAATAATATTATAAATGCGAAAGTGAGCTTGTTCGTTTGTATGTTTGTTTGTAATGCTTTCACGTTTCAACAACTCAACCAATCGTCTTGAAATTGTCTGCATACATGTAGTCTGGGGTACATAAAAGGACATAGGGTACTTTTTATCAAAATAAACGGTTCCTATGGGACCGCGGGTGAAACCGCGGGTGAAACCGCGGGGCGCAGACAGTTGCGTTAAACATTTTAAAGTACGCATGACAATTATATTCCGGAGAATCAAATTCAACAAAACATACTGCTCCAAATGCGTAGCATACATCGAAATACTCGTTTATATTTTCATATCGTCACGCCTTTCCCCCACAGGGGCTGGCAAAGGTGTAATACAACACCCACACTTCGACGACGACATTCAGTCCAAAATGTGACACCCCTGTGTGAATGTGTAGCCCGCTGTATGGCGAAAGGCTCGCGGGGGCGAGCCTTTAGTTATGTAACAGATGACATGCAATACGCCCATACGTTCACACAATGAACAAATTGGTGCATGCCGTCGGCTGGATTCGAACCCACTCCCTCTGACTTGATTAACAAATAAACTAGTTAAGCAAGGACATAGGAAATTCTTATATTTATAGTGCAAGTGGCCATAAAACTCTAACAGTATTTTTTTTTTTCTATTAAAGGACGAAGTTTTCACTAACGACACGCTGTTGTCAGGTTGTTTTTGTAACTATTTAAATCAATCAGATTTAAAATATCGAATAAAGATTGTTCGTTTTTGATTAGATATACTCGTACATAGATGTAAAGTTTTAAGGGTTTTGCAACGCTCTGAATTTTCATACATACGCGCTTGTCACATTTCTTCGAAACGATTTGTCAGATTATGATGAAAATTGGCATGTACAATTAAATGAACTACTAGTATATCTCCGCCCCTATATTCTTTTTTATTTTTAAACGTCCTCAAAAGAAAATAGAGATATGAAAAATAACTGCATCGTAGTATTTAATATAAATAACAGATGCAACTCAAACTCCGCGCCAAAATGGCAAACAGTTGTGCCAAACTATGAAAACAAAAATTTGAAACCTTAAACAAATCGTCCATTCCCGATACTTTTTTGACTGAATATTTCATTAACGAAACCATTGGAGCACGCAGCGCTAGATCGCTTAAAGAGTGTAGTTTTCTCGCGATTAAAACAACCACACTATGCACGCGTGTCGAGACCACACAAATGCATGCTGCAGGGGCGTCATTGCACTGAAGTGGACGTAAGTGTGTTTGGATAATGAAATCTAGTACGTAGTACAAATATATCGCTGACCAAAATAATAACATGTTCGAAGACCAATGTGTAGGTATAAAAGATTTTGTAAAGTCATGGTTATCATTATAATTGTATACCTACTTACTCGTACTAAGTTACTAGCTGCGCCCGCGACGCTGATCGCGTGAATCATGTTGTACATGGGTTTAGTAAAAGTCTTTTCCTTCTTCTATTGGAACTGTTTCGTTACCTATCGAGACCCTTGCTGTTTAAAGCAGCAAGATCCCAAAGCTTTTGAGCATTTATTTCTTATTTGCATTATATTAGATATATTGTTCGAGATGTGTGGGGAGCTAGAGAAGTAAGCGTTTGGGGTAGGGATTTACTTCATCTGCTCTCGTCTTGTACTTTGTGGTACTAATACAGACACTATACTTTTCCAGTTCTGTGTGGAGTGAAGATCGTCCACTGCTTTCCCACCGCTTTAACAATGTCATTCAACCACCGAGCTGGAGGTCTAATCGGCTCTCGCTATCTATTTCGCGGTCATTCTGTGGCTGCTTAGACCTAAGCAGTCACAGAATGGTGGCCGCAAAACAGCTTGTCAAGAAGAGAAGTTCCACCTTCTGTCATCCTTCTTGACAAGTAAATATCGTGCCCAGCTTTATACTTGAGGCTGGTAACGAGTTTAGCCGCCTCTTCAATCTATTATTTTTTTACCAAAACAAATCAAGTGAACAAAAACTGACAACTTTCTCAAAAACAGCCAAAAACTAAAATGCCGGAGACATATTTTTTCCAATCCTTTTCGCATGTTACATAGATCAGTTTGATCACGTTTGGAACAATAGTTTCTTATTTTCTGTTTCCACGTACGAAATTGATGTTCTAGCAAGTTTCCATTAAATATTGGTCAATTTTGATGTAACAAAGCCTACGCGCTGGACTCTACAAAGTAAATTATAAAAAGCCGAGTGTGCCTATGTAAGTTTATTCCGGACAGACAGAAAGACTGATGTTTCTTTCAAAAATATCTTTACTGCACACGTACCTACAGACATCGCCTCATTATATTATAAGTAGAGATAATCGTCACATAAAAGACTAGGGTTATCGTAGTTGCTTCATCAGAATTTAACTAGTTATTTTTCAACATGCTCGTTTTACTCAGTGTTCTCCTAATTTTCACAATTTTGTACCACGCAGTTAAAACAAGAAATTCTTATTGGAAAAAGAAAGGAGTTCCTTTCCTCTCTCCAGTTCCAGTTTTAGGGAACTATGCAGACTACATTTTACTTAAGAAATATATCGGCCAAGTTACCCAGACCCTCTGCGACAAGTTACCCGGAGTCCCGTATTTCGGCTCGTTCTACGGAACGGAACCCACTCTTGTCGTGCAAGATCCGGAGCTCATCAAACTGGTATTGACAAAAGATTTCTACTACTTCAGCGGCAGAGAAATATCAAAATATGCTCACAAAGAAGTCTTTACTACGAACGTATTCTTCTCTGGAGGTGATCGATGGAAAGTACAACGCCAAAACCTAACCCCTCTGTTTTCATCATCAAAAATGAAGAATATGTTTTATCTATTAAATAAATGTGCTCATTTATTTGAAAATTATCTCGCTGAAGAATTAAAAGATTCTGCAGAAATTGAGGCCAGAGAGCTGATGGCAAGATATACTATGGGCGGCATCGGTTCATGTGCTTTTGGTGTCGACACTCACACAATGGACAAATCCCAGAAATACAGCCCCTTCTTAACACTTGGCTTGAGTATTTTCGAAGGTACCAATTATAGAGGCTTTAAAACAGTTTTTCGAGCAATATGGCCATCGCTGTTCTACTGGTTAGGCTTTAAATCTTTTCCCAAAGAAATTGACGATTTTTTCTCAGATCTACTGAATGCTGTCTTCAGAGATCGAGGGAACAAACCTTCCAATAGAAACGACTTCGTCGACCTCATCCTCACTTACAACGAGAACAGTCACATCACAGGAGATAGTCTGTTGAATATGAAAGAAGGTGGTTCTAAGAAAGCGAGTGTAAAGGTAGATAATGAGTTTTTAGTAGCCCAGTGTATCACATTCTTCGCAGCTGGCTTTGAGACATCTGCCACCACATCAGGTTTTGTCTTATTTGAACTAGCAAAGAACCAGCAAGCCCAAAAGCAAGTTCAGGATGAAATAGACAATTTTTTGAAGCGTCACAATAACCACTTGACGTATGATTGTGTGAACGAGCTGCCTTTCTTGGAAGCTTGTATTTATGAGAGCCTGCGTCTGTATCCTGTACTCGGTATCCTCACAAGAGAAGTGATAGAAGACTACACGTTGCCATCAGGTTTAACCCTCGAGAAAGAGCTTAGAGTGCATATTCCCGTATACTCAATGCATCACAATCCAGACTACTTTCCTGAACCAGAGCTGTTTAAACCAGAGCGATTTTTGGCGGAAAATAAGTCTGATATTAAGCCATACACTTTTTTCCCATTTGGAGAAGGACCCAGACTTTGTATCGGTAAGTATAAGTATATTTAACGACCAAAATGAAACTGTGAAGTCAATAAATAAAATTATAGTAAATCATGTTAAACTGCGACTAGCGTCAGTGATAGAGTCAAATGATTAAGATTATTTTGTGAAAAAATTAGAATATACATAGGTACTTAGGAAAGTCCATTTTGTTCTGATGCTTAACTATTTTGTTCAATGAATAGATTAGGGATTGTAATTCAAGTTTTGTACCTATGTCATACAATTTTTTCACAAAAAAATAGTTTCCATTTTGATGACGACCTTTGTGATGTACCTACTTAATTTTATTTCTGTCTCTCGCAGGCATGCGGTTCGCCAAGATGCAGGTGCTCTCAGGGCTGGCGACATTCCTGAAGAGCTACTCAGTGTCTCTGGCGGCCGGGCAGCCTGCGACAGTGGAGCTGGAGCCGCGGTCCTTGGTGACGCAATCTTTAGGAGGCATCAGGCTGAGGGCCACTGAGAGGCCTGACTCCAAGCAACGACTCTTAGCGTAGACATTCTCAAATAAAACCGGCGTGGTCCCATTTCGGGCACAAGATTTTCGGACACTGTGTCAGAAACGGGCCTTTTGAATTTTAAGACTATTTCCACTTCCATTTCAGACACTGAATGGAAAATCGAAAAATACTTGGATGACATAAAATCTACACCGAAAGTGGCCTAACCAGTACATGCCCAAAGAATCATCTAATTTTGATTTTGTTTCTCTCTTTTGCCAGCTGCAGCAGCTAATAGTTTGAGGCTGTGGGATGTCAGTTACTACTACGAGTTTATCTAATATCTCGTAGGTGCCCAAGTCATAGAAATGTTTTAATCTTCATTTACAAGGCAAGCAGACAGCTGCTACCTATTTAGAACAGTGGATAGACGATAAATATTAACATAATGTATATGCCTATATATAAATATTAACATAACGTAGGTATATGCCGAAAAGAAATTTGAATTTTTTAAAACTAAGATATTTACAAGTAAAAAACCCTCTAGAATATCAATTGAATTAAGTCTCATACAAATCCCAATATGTACTACATTATTTTTATTATATTTGCCAATTTATTTTTAATAATATCATATTTCTTTGTAGAAAAACTAATATGCCTTCATAAACAGCTAATAATAATTTTGATAAGCTGTAATCATATACAGCATGTTACATTAACCCTGTTGTATAATTAAAGGGCATATCCAATTGTACACACAATCATGCAAAAATACCAAAAAATGCAGCTAAAGAATTTAAGAAAAATTCTAAATTTTACAAAAAGGTTTACAAGTCCTTATCATAATATGTTGGCGGCTCTTACTAAGAAAGTAACAGCACGACGCGAATATTTTCAAATAAAACCGACGCGATTAGCTGCGTTCATGCTTTTAGGAGCAAAAGAGCGCGATGTGTGTCCAAAAATTCTTTAATCAATATTTAATTTAAACTTTTTAACACCCTGTATATTTTAATGTAAATATTAGGTAAATACATATGTGTATATTTAATATACACAGCGATGATACCCTAGTTGGAGAACGCCCGCCTCTCAAGCCAGAGGGAGCGGGTTCAAACCCAGCCGACGGCACGCACCAATTTGTTCATTGTTTGAACATTGACATTGCATGTTGTATGTCATCAGCTACATGACTGGAGCCCGGTGTATGGCAGGCTCGCCCCCTGTCACATTTTGGGACTGAATATCGTCCGGCGAAGTGTGGGTGTTGTATTACACCTCTGCCAGCCCCCTCGGGGGAAAGGCGTGACGATATGTTATGTTATGTTATGTTTGTACATAAGGGTTTGCACTCCTAGCTCTATGCACGGCTAGGACGGCAGTTTAAGTACACCTTCATCATCATACCAGCCGGAATTGCCAGAATTGATTGATGATTACCAAAATAGTCGGTCTTGCGCTGTTCACATCCAGCGGCTTCTCACGACCCACACCAGCCCTCCTATTCTTGACGCGTGCGATGAGATGTGGTCACTTTAACTCCTATAACTTTTCCAACGAGAGATAAAAAGACCAGTAAATATCTCGAATGGTAGCAATAGAGCCCGAGATCGTTGCTCTACCTTGAGGGGGCCATTCTGCGGTGTTAAACTTACTTTGTTCATATATCACGTCAATATACTCGAACACAACAGCTTTTTGTGAACACAAACGTATGTTAATAATTCTCTATTCTGGCAATCAATTAATCAATCACTTTTTGTATTATCGATGCAATTGGTAAAATAACATATTCTAACTAGTCTGGCCATAAATATTGTTACAATACAAACTCCTTCGTTTATTTTTTTTCTGCATTAAAATTTGGAATGCGTTTATTATGTAGAAAACTACAATCAATTTCCCACCATTTCACATATATTTTTCGTCATTATTACTAAATTTACAACATGAGATGGGGTGTTAAAGAAAACAGGATTGCAGTGATTGCGTTGCACAAAGTGGGTATGGAACCGTCAGTCATTTTCAAGACTCTTCAAAATCTTAGTATCAGCCGTATGTTCGAATATCGTAGTATCGACAGATATACCTACACTTCCTCTGTTAAAAACCATAAAAGATAGGGGCGGCCGCGTGCGATGAGAACTACTAAGGCTGTTAATGCTGTTAAAGCCAGAATTCGCCGAAACCCAATGAGGAAACAAAAAATCTTATCGCGAGAAATGAAGTACAGCGTGGTCATCATCCTGCATCAACAGCCATGGTTTGGTGGGGGTTACCCTATCACGGCGTCACAAAGCTTCATTTTTGTGAAAAAGGGGTGAAAATTTCAGCCAAAGTGTATCAAGAGACCGTCATAGATAGTGTTGTAAAACCCCTTAGCAATACACTTTTTAAAAATCTACCGTGGAGTTTCCAACAAGACTCTGCACAAGGTCATGGTCACAAGGCGCAAACTACCCAAGCCTGGCTGGAAGCCAATGTTCCGGACTTTATAAGGGCTGAAGACTGGCCCTTCTCTAGCCCAGATCTAAACCCCCTGGACCATGGGCGTACCCAGGGGGGGGCAGGGGAGGGCAGCTGCCCCCCCTTGAAAATCTCGCAGAACATGTATGAACTCCCCTAATTACTAATTAAAGTGTAAACGAGTCATGCTCTAACTTTTAAATAAACCGCGCAGTAGACACTGACAAAATGCACGATGCAATAGGGAACTTGCATCAAAATTTTAATGACAAATTAGGTTAATGATTCACTTAAGAATATAGTAAAATGTACTACTGTGACAGGATTGTAAAATTTTATTTATTTAACTACCTATAAAACAGGATCATTTGCGGGTGTTTGCCCTACACACTACACTACATACATCTAATGACTCATGTAGGTGTGTTGTGTAGTGTGTATGACAAAACAGCCGCGGACGATCCGACCTAAAAAATCTGACTTGCCCCCTCCTACGCCAGAAGCTGGGTACGCCCATGCCCTGGACTACAAATTATGGTCAGTTTTAGAGGGCATGGCCTGCTCTAAACGACACGCCGACATAGAGCCACTTAAGAAATCTTTGAAGCAAGCAGTGGCTAAATTTCCCATGAAAACAGTCCGTAAATCCATAGATTCTTGGTCAAACCGACTAAAGGTCTGTATCAAGGCCGAAGGTGGTAATTTTGAATAAAATAATAGTTAAATTGTTGTTAAGACTTCAATACATGTGTACATATAACTTTTATTAACAGAATATCACTTTTAAAAAAAATAAATGCATTTTCATTTGTAACAGAACTTACGGCTGGACTAGGTACTTACCTACCTATTTCTACTATAGGCATCTACATTGCATGAATAGCTCTTGTATAGCTTTTAAACAGAAAAATTGCACCCACTATTGTTGGGAATCGATCGAGCGACCGTTAGTGAGTAAAGCGTTTATGCCTCAGCTTCAAAAAAATGCTTCCGTATGACCAAATTCCGTATTATTACTTCCTTTACATGTTGTATTTCCCAATTCTAAGTACGTCATATCATTAGAAACTTAGAAAAATGTATTCTAAGATTATAAACAAAAAAGTTGAAATACAGCTAAATGAGATTTTTCTATTGTTTTTTTCCTGCAGCCAGAGCACGCTTTGGAATAACATAGCGCGCTCTGGCGCATTTTTCCGACCAGCCGTGCTATTCCCAATCATTCGGAAACGATCGGACCCCACAAATTTCAAACGATTTGTTCAAATCTCAGTCTACTTTAATACATTTTGGAATAGGGAATCGATCATAAATCCGATCGAAAGAATGAATTACGTTGAAACACTTATGAATACGGACGATGGTTTAAAGAAATTAAGTATATTTTTTTTGGAATCCGAACGGTAACGTTTCCGAATGATTGAGAATACTTATGCAGATGTGCAAGAATACAAGCTACATGTAGCACTGTGCACTCCGGCACCAAAAGTTATAATAATCACGTGTATTGTGATTTTATTTTATAAGACACATGATCTGAAATTATACTAAGATTATTTTATCATACTTAGACACTAGAGACCAATCCCCCCGGGGATGGGTCCTCGGCTTCGTGCGGTAGGTACTTACTACTTATACCATCCATGAAAAATTATCGTGTAAAACTTTAAATTATTATTATTGTGGTCGCAGGTTGGCTTAGTTCTATTGCTTTTACCAAAATTAGCTATTACACTAATGTTATAACTTATATTTAACAGTTTAGATAGAATTATGGATGTATAGGTAGATTCCTGGCCAGACAGACTAAAGGCCTGTATCAAGGCCAAAGGTGGTCATTTTGAATAAAATAATAGTCATAGGGCAAACATTCATGTGATGTACATTTGTGTTTGTCCTATGTCTGGGTGTTAATATCTATTTAAGTATGTATTTAAAAATATCTAAGTATGTATATCAGTCTCTGGCAGCCATAGTACAAGCTTTGCTTAGTTTGGGGCCGGCGACCGTGTGTGAAAATGTCCTAAATTTATTTATTATTTATATTTTTATTAGACTTCAATACATGTGTACATATAACTTTTATTACATAACTGTATAAAAAATAAATGCGTTTTCATTTGTAACAGAACTTATGGCTAAACTAGGTATTTATGGATGTTTGCTCCTTAATCACGCTAGAGCGGCTCAACGGATCTGGATAAAATTTGGCTCATCCATACATAGATTCTAGTCTGTAATAGCACATAGGCTACTGTTTAACCGCGGGTGAAACCGCAGGACGCAGCTAGTTGAAATATATAGGCAAGTCGCAGCTGATGTGATCGATGTGGTTTTTAGTTTTAAATTAAAAAGACTTTGTCAGGCGTTTAGAAATCATCAGCTCTTTAATTCTTACTTCAAAAACAAATATCTTTATTAGCCAACCATTTGCACAATAAACAAACACTGTGGACACCACACTTGGAAAACCCAGTATCGCGGGCGTCCACTTGAACGACACATTAAATTAAAGGCAGACTGAATGTTTTTTTTTTTTGGGAAATTATCTACTTAATAACAATTATAAAACCAATTGGGCAGACTGTATGAGTGACTATTTATTTATTTACGATCAGGGTGATTTTGAGTGTGTAAGTGTGTGTTTGTGTGTGTGTGTGTGTGTGTGTGTGGAGTGTATTATGTTGAGTTAAGTAGGTAAGGAGTGAAAAGGAAAGTGGAATGGGAATTTGTAGGTAACAATTAGTGGGACGCAAAACAATAGGTTACTTGAGGCTAAATAAGAGTTGTTCAGTTTTGTCGTAAGAAAGTGAGCGCAAGTAACACACTTGACAAATAAGTCACAAGTCCGATTGATTTGAAGTGTAGGATACTATTGCTTTGGTGGCATTTTCAAGAGCTTCGAACTGTGGGCTTACCATGACATTGCCATGATAGTTACGTTTTGTTTTCGACGCTGCGCGACCACGAACCTTATTACGCGGCGTTACGATTCACGGTCGCTCAGCATCAAAAACAAAACGTAACCATCATGGCAAAAAGACGTCATGGTATAGGTCTCCTGATGGTATCACCAACCCCTCAGTAACTTACAGCAGATATAGCGTGTTTGGGTTCGTAAGAATGGTCTGAAATTCTCAATGAGTAAAATAAGTGTAAAATACAATATAGAAACTATTTTAACCTATCAAATAACGAGTAAAAATGTAAAGTAAAAAATCTTGATCACCATAATATGATGATCGAGGACCCATGGTGAAGAAAAAAAAAATCGTGACCTCGGGATTTTTTTACTTTACATTTTTACTCTTTATTTGAAAGGTTAAAATAGTTTCAGCTTGGTCTCGTTTTATCAAAACCGTGCTAATAACTAAAAGTCATCATGATGGATGGAAACAGAATTTTCCCACATCTTCGTCTTCAACCACATCTTCGCTTTCTATTTGATGAAATCCTAGTTTGCACGTCACGTAGCGCACGGGACGTAGCTTGGTCAGGGGCCCTATTCTCACGCGTGAGATTTTCTTGGTCACTCTTACTCATATGTTTTTCAAACGAGAGAGAGAATAACCAAGATAATATCTCACGCTTATGAACGGAGAGCCTGATTCTGGATAAACGCCAACCAACTGACAAGATCTTAAAATCAATGCTTTTTTCTTATTTTAAAAACGTTGGTCTGGTAGATGATGTAGTGATAGAAAATTTATAAAGAGGTGATTATATGGTTTGGATATATTGAGAGAATGCAAGAAAGGTGCTTGAACAAACCACAGACCTAAGATTTTTGAAGAAACAGAGTTTTTTTTTATATATACCTAATTAGTGGCTTCTGCCCCTTACAGTTTTGGGGCAATTTTGCCATCAACAGTGAGGGAGGTGATACTCTTTGATATGAAAAGAAATGAAGAGAAATAATCCTGGTAGAGCAGATGATACTATAGAAGATATGAAAAGAAACAGAGTTACAAGACGAGTGCGAATGGTCAGGGGCAACAAAGGCGGACGTATCTCGACCAAATCGAAGTAGTTTTAAAGGAAGACCAGGGGGCCCACCATGACACCAAATTGCCATGATACTACGTTTTGTTTTCGACGCCGCGCTATCATGGACCTTATTGTGGCGCTATCATGGACCTTATTGTGGCGCTATCATGGGCCTTATTGTGGCGCTATCATGGACCTTATTGTGGACCTTATTCACGGTCGCACAACATAGAAAATAAAACATAACCATCATAACAATAAAATATCATGGTAGGTCCTCAGGTCAAGAGTACCCGTAACCGACTAGCGTGTATGAAAAGACTCGTGGAAGTAGAAGCGAAAAATTTACCTATACCAGGATCGTAGCAAGTGGAGAGAAGTGGTATCTGCCTACCCCTGTGGGAAAGAGGCGTGACTAGAATATGTATGTGTATTTTATTTATTCAATCGAAAGAAGATATATTTTTAATGCTTGAAAACCGATCTTGGAGCATCACGGAGGATCATCTTGATGCTTGATCTTGATAGACAATCCGGTCAGTGTTCAAATGGATTAGCATTTATAAATTTCTACCGTGGCGTGGGTCGAACCACACGTTGACCAGTCCCAATAGTTTATCACCATCAAAAATTTAGGCATGTTACAGAAAGGGTAGCATAAGCCTCTGACACTAGGGCCGGCGACTCAGCTTAAAACTAAAAAATTGTGTAATACATATACATATCCACACACACACACACTCACACATATATTTAGTCACGTCAGTGTGAGTTTTGTATTACACGCTGACAGAGGTGTAATACAACACCCACACTTCGCCAGACGATATTCAGTCCCAAATGTGATAGAGGGAGAGCCTGTCGCTATACACCGGGCTCCAGTCATGTATCAGATGACATTAAATACGCACATGATAATGTTCACACAATGAATAAATTGATGCGTGCCGTCGGCTGGGTTCGAACCCGCTCCCTCAGGCTTGAGAGGCGGACCTTCTCTAGACTATCATCACTTAACAATCTGCACATGTCAACAAATATGCGCAGTAATGTGTTATTTACTTATTAATATGTTTGATGTTTACGAATATTTCTTGTCTTGTCATGATGATCTGACTTGCATACTAAATAAAGTACATAGAGCATACATCTTAAATACATAGGTGCATGTAAATAATAACTTATCTCATTCTCAACTATTAGCACTATTAGAGTAAATTACAGAGGCCGAAAACCTGTAAGTAAGAAAAATTAAGTGGAAAATTAAGTGTTTACGAAAATTATTTTAATGAAGACTCCACTCAGTTTGTAATAATTATATCCTTGTATAAGTACCTATCATAGAATACTCCCTATTATATAGAGAAGTCTATGGTAGCTACATAAATAATTATGTACTTACTCTGTTTGAAAAGGGTAATTACCATCTGTTCTACAAAATGTTCTACCCGTATGAATACCGTAAGCTTCGGCTATAAAATCTTAAATGCGAACGTGAGTTTGTTTGTTTATTTGTTAATCTTTTACACCTTATTTATTTATTTCAATTTCACAAAACTTACAGTTTATAAAAACCAGAACGTTTTGAGTTAAGCTAGGTACATCACAAATTGCCCGAAAGGGCTAGCGCTGTCGGGGCCGCGGAAGAGTACGACAGTCCCCTTAGCCTCGACATTATGCGCCGAGGTGGAACATCCTTGGGTTTTTAGTGGGTAGGCCGTCGTCAGTGGCGGGATTCCCACATAACCACTCTGTGCCCGCACCCGGGCTGTTGGTGGTATACATAAAGGATTTTCCCAAGGTAAAAAAAAAAAAAAAAAAAAAGGTACATCACAAATAGGTACAACAAAAATCACAAATTCGATTGAAATGGCACATTACATTTTGAATGGTATTATTTGCATTAGAGTAAAACAACCTCAACTACTTACCCTATCTTTATGAAATTTTGCATACACGTACGTTAGCAGGGTCCAGAAAAGGACATATTATGATACCGGATTCTTTTCCCAAAAAAAAAGGTTCCTGTAGGACCGCGGGTGAAACCGTAGGACGCAGCTAGTAATATTAACGAACAATAGCGTGCGAAGCGTCTAGCTTCAGCTTCAACAAAATGCTTTCGTATGTCCGATTTATGTTCGGATCTCCGTCCGGATTACTGTACAGATCTCTGTCCGGATGTTTGTCTTTCTCTACAGGTCGAAAGACAAGCGCGAGGTCAGCTCACAAAGCCACAAGTTATTATGATAAACTAGCTGCGCCCCGCGGTTTCACCCGCGGTTAAAAATTGCTTACTAACTATGTGCTATTCTAGACTGTAATCTATCTCTGTGCCAAATTTCAACCAGATCTGTTCAGCCGTTCTGGCGTGAAAGAGTAACAAACATCTATCCATCCATCCATCCATACATACTTTCGCGTTTATAATAATAGTAGGATAGATTAAACACTTAAACTGATAATTATTATTATTTATTAATACATGTTTTATTACATTTAGTTTTTTTTTTTTGGTTTTTTATTCCTAGAGAAAAATAATATTTGCATTAAACAATGCTTCAGAAAAAAATACGGCGTGTTAGAGCTGCCGCACGCTAGGAATGGGCTACCGCTAGCCGCAGCTAAACGCGGTCACAAGTAGCGAGTGCGGACTATTCCCGGACTCTGTAGCTTGGAAGCGGCTCCGGATAACAGTCGGTTATAACTATAGGGTGATAACCGACAGTTATCATGGATCATGGATCATGGTCATAGTTCATATCATGGATCATATCATATCATATCCAGCCAAAGCCGACTGTTACCAAGCCCAAAATTAAGTTGCATGAGAGCGCGTCGCGCGCAGTTGTTGCAATTTCACGGCACAACGGGACCTTCACCTACTATGCCGATGACATCGAAGACCTTCAAGGAGTATAACCTGCAGATTGCCATCAAAGATCGAACCGCGGCGGTGATGGAGGCTCTGAGACGGGAGAAGGCCATGATGGCTGGCACATGCGTCATACTCGTAATCGGGTGCTGCTTGTCTGCTCATGGTGTAAACACAATGTAGCATTAAGTGATAACTTTTAACAATTGTCAAGTCTTAATCTAAGGTTTAACCTTAGACAACTGACCACCGCCTACCTATATTCCCCTTAAGGCGCCGTATGATCACGAAATCAAGGAAAACAAGTATTATGTTTGCACCTAGTTTGATATGAAGAACTATGATGATCAGGTGCAAAAAAATACAGCTGGTAGAAAAAACAACCAACTAAATTTTAACCGAAGAACAATTTTGAAAATCATTCTCATTTTGGAAAAAAAAAATCACAAAAAGTATGTTCCTAAAAAAAACTGTTTGCGCGTAGTTCTCCAAATTTTCAGCGATTACAACGCCTTTTTTTTCGATAATTAAATAGCCAGATTAGTCCTCTAAATTTTAACCGAGCAACTTTTTCGTATTTGTGTTCTTTTTACGATTAAATACCAATAGAAACGGCAAGAAAATTTAATTCTAGGCACCGATTCCATTTTACCATAAATATGAAATGCGATTTTCAACATTAAATGAAGCTGCTTAGGTAAGAAATTGACTACGACATCCGATTTAGTCGTCGAGCAGCGCTCGACGTGAAAGGTCGTTCCCGGCCGCTCTGTGGCACGATCCGGCGTATAATTTGATCACATAATTATACATCGTATATTAATTATAATAGAAAATTATAAATAACTTGAATTTAGCAGATTGTAGGTCGTTGTAAATAGTGACTTTATTATACCAGTATGAATATTTTAAATATTCATACTGGTAAAATGACTTTGCACTTTAACTCGCTATAAATAGAGTCCACATTGATTGTTTCAAAAGCATGAGCCCTCGCGTTGAGCAGGTCGAGCGCCGCCGACAGTATACGGTATGACAGTACCTTATATGCTACACTTTCAGATTCATTATGATGACGTTATGTACCTCGTTGTTATTACCCAAGCTATGTTTTTTAGTTCGGAGAAGCGAAAAATGACGGCACCAAATACTGATATTAGCCAACCAAGTACCTCAGAAGAATTAATGTATAGACCAATGTAATGTATAGACCTACGAGCCCAGACGGGCTAGCATTTATGAGCCTTGACAATAATCCCTGTCAGCAATGTTATTGCTCTGATTGCTTGCTTATCTAATCTTCAGGGGTGATCCTTGGTAGTCTACATTCAAAGTGGCAACCAAAGACTGCCGGTGCGGTAGCCGCCATCTTGAATTTAATGGGAAATATTTTTTTATCGGATCGTTTTCAACAAAAAACAGGTCTGAGTTGTTATAAATTTGATTCTTTCTACAGCTTTAGTTTTATTAACCATTTTTATCGTGCGATCGTTATTTTTCAAATAAAGCCAAAAAAATTATACGTTGATCA
The DNA here is from genome assembly GCA_911728515.1 of Peribatodes rhomboidaria. Taxonomy (NCBI): domain Eukaryota; kingdom Metazoa; phylum Arthropoda; class Insecta; order Lepidoptera; family Geometridae; genus Peribatodes; species Peribatodes rhomboidaria. The sequence continues at coordinate 12,994,997 of OU452187.1, read as the reverse complement.
TTCATTTTAGGGCATGTTCAAAGTTGTGTAAAATAAACTAGATAGAGACACACTGCAACGTAAAATTTGTATCTGAATTTCTTTCGTTCGTCTTTAGTTACCTTTTTTTGTTGGGACTAAATTATAATGATTCAAATTTACAACGACTTAAGATCTCACGCATTTAACAAAAAAATAACTTTTTACATAATTTTAGGTCAAGCAATCAAGACTTAAGTTAAATGACGTCAGTGGAACCAATTGTTGCTTATAATAATAATAAGTAAGTTTACGTTTTACATATTGAATTAAAAGTTCCCATTTAACCAATTTATATTAGAGTACTAGAAATTGCAAAAAGACAGTACACATCTCTATGTATCAAACGCGCGCCGGCCCCGTCAAAGAAGCTACTACGTCGTTGTGAAGTCAAAGAAGCCGCCGCGGCCCGCTGCAGCTGTACTTTGCTTGTGTACGTACGCGACATCGTACAACATGAATATGGTTTTCCTAATTAGAAATATATTTTCTAAAATTTTAATTTTTTTGGTGATGATTTTTATAATGAATCGCGCTCTGTTGGTAAAGTACACCTACTTTTGTAAATTTGGCGGAAATGCAAAACAACAGATTATAGAAAAATGCTTGCACATAATAGGAATACTCAGTACAAGTACCTGCTAAGGGATGCTAGGCGTAAATACTTATGAAGCACACCTTTGCTTAGTCGGATAGTTTGGCTTAATAATAATAATAACTCAATGTTTTATACTTTTGTAGCGTAAGCATCGAGCTCCCACCTGAAATAGTTAATTCGATAATCCCAGATGGTCCTACAAATCTTATCTGCAGTGAGTGAGTTTGCTTTATATAATACATATCTATACTCCTATCTGTATCTCCTACATACATTTATTTATTTATTTATATAATTATGATGACATAAAGTCGAGTTCTTCCAACTCTCATCAGCGTATACATTGATTATTGGTAATTTACTTTCTATTCTGCTACATTTATAACTGTGTCTAAATCTATTTCATATTCTATATTAGGTTGAAGTAAAATAATGAAAAATATTAGTGACGATAATTCCCGAAATCCCCATTGGAGTAAGTAGTGAGGAATTCGGGAATGGCCCATTTTATCCTCTATCCTGCAAGAACGGTTATTGATTATGAAATCAATCAAAAGATTTATCTGCATGTTTCACATGTACTGTATGCAACGTTCCTTGTGAATAAATGTGAGTATAAGTGTGGACCTTATTGCGCGGCGATACGATTAGCGGTCGCGCAGCGTCGACAACAAAACGTAAGCATAAGATATCGTGGTAGGTCTCCAGATAGCTGTTGCACTACGTACGCGCACCGTCGTCCGTGCGTTTCGCCAGTTCTATCCGCGTATGCGCAGGTAGAAAATGAAATTCGAATCGCGATTATACCGGGCCTTAAAAACGAACGGGATGGCATAATTCCTACTTATTATTATTGCACGGTGCTGTCATATTCATTAGCTTAAATTTAATGCGTAATTGTGCACAAGCTATAAGTTAGATTACCCGCCGGCAAAGGAGTATGTGTTACAACGCCCACATTTCGCCAGACGATTTGTCCCATACCATATAATAGAACTACGTACACTCGTTTTAGAGATTAAGTAAAACAAACAAACGCACTTAACATGTCTAGCGCGGCGGGCGGCGCGGCTTCGTAAAGAATGTCACGCTGGTACGTAAAAATTGTGAGCATGTTCGATAATCAAACAATTTTCTTTTCCGAGTATTTATTTGGAAATTAGTAGTTTTTCGTTGGAACCAAGAAAAAACGCAGTTTCCCCATTTTTTAAAAATTATTCAAAAGATATGAATTTTACTTGGAAAAAAAAATCATATCTCCGTCATTTTGAAAAATTCTAACCTACGAGTACTTACAAATATTATATATGTTTGTCATTTTCTTTAGCTAGCCCTGCTGGATGGGATGCAGCTAATTCAGCTAATTGCTTATACATTTTATATCGAACGCGAATGATTTCGTTAGGAAGATACATCATTTCTTGTATTAGAAGAATGCAGATCGTTTTATCATTATTTTCTGTAGAAAGAATCAAAATGATATGAAAAATCTTATTAAAAAAAAATATTTATTATGCACTAATAGCGCTATCTGTAGGGCTATTCACAACCATTCCGAAACGGTTCCGTTCGAATTTCAAAAATTGTATACCTAAATTATTCGAATCTCAGTCTATATTCATATGTTTTTAAACGTGATCAATTCTACCTATCGGATTTATACTTGATTCCTTATTCCAAAATGTATAAAAGTAGACTGCGATTCAAACAATTGAAGTTTGAAATTTCTGGGATCCGATCGGAAGCTTTTCCGAATGATTGCGAATAGCACCGCTGTTCTCTAAATACCATCTTCCCCCTTAACAATAAACGTTGGATAGCCTCGAAATAATTACACAGTTTTTTGTCTTTTTCGATCAAGTTTCAACAAATTTAAAAGAAAGAAAAAGACAAAACACTGTACCTACAACTTCTCCGAGGCTACACAACATTTATTTGTGTATTGTGTTCATCCCTTTCTTCCCGAAGGTCGTTTCGATACCTCAGAATGCGTCGCCGTGCGGATGTCGGCGCCGCTGTGGAAGTGACATAAGACATGTCGCTTCCGGCAGCTTGATGGAGCAGCCAGACAGGGAACAAAACTGTCAGGACATTATTGTTTTGGATGCTGGAGGGAATGAGCCTACGACGACGTGCGTGTTTGTAGGGTTCATTTATTATCCAATGTATATATGTTGGAGGTTTATATCTAAAAGTGCCTAAATCACGATGCAATTTCGTATTCAAGTTTTAGAATCAACTTGGGTTGAGATAACAAATTGTATGGTGAGGAGACAAGTTAATGTCTACCTTCAACATGTTAAATGTTGAGTCGAGAGTATTAGCAATCGACGAGTTGAATCAAAAGATTAAACGCGCTTTGAATGGAAAAGGCAATGATAGCCTAGCCGGAGAAGAACCGCCTATCAAGCCAGAGGGAGCGGGTTCGGACCCAGCCGAGGGCACGTGAACATTTGTGAGTAATAAATGTCATTTGCTACATGACTGGAGCCCGGTGTATGGCGGCAGGCTCGCCCCCTGTCACATTTAGGACTGAATATCGTCCGGCAAAGTGTGGGTGTAATATTAAACCTCTGCCAGCCCCCCCCCCCCCCCCCCCCGGAGGAAAGGCGTGACGACGATATGAATGGTGAGTAGAGCAGGGGCCCTATTCAGAGATTTGAGATTTTCATCTCACCTTTTTTCGTCCTTGTTGCTCTCGTTTGAAACGTCATAGGTGTGAGAGTGACCAAGATAAAATCTCATCTCATCTCACGCGCAGGAATAGCCCCCCAGTTGATTCAATTTAACGTCATTAGCACTCGGGATGCTTTTTTGTTTGTTTCGTACCATAGGGTAGGCTAGAGCCAACATGGCCATACAGCCTAAGCATTTCAGTTCAGTAACAGTTTTAAAATGGAATTGTGAGCAAGATTGCTTCGTAGGTCAACAAGTTAAATCAACAAATCGAAAACGGAATTTCATCGTGAGTAAGTACTTTTATATCTTAACACAACAACTCTTCAAGCTTCCTTTGTGGGCACGATCAGCATGCTCGCAACCCTCATTATAAATACTTGTGACGTCACACTTTCACGGTCTATTGATGTTTCAGATTCTTGAACATTGTTTACATTAGTACCTACCCTGGTGAGTTGGTAGTGTTTTATTTCTCCTAGGGTGTTCCTAGACAGGCCATTTTTACTGCAATTCTGGCGCGGCGATACTGGCAATATTCTTACTGTAGCCCGACCATCACCAGCCATGCTAGAAAAGAAATGTATGGCTGTATGGCCGGTCTACATTAAAAATATATTAACAAAACAGCATTGGAGTAAAAATATGGCCCGTGGAGAATAGTCAAATTTAATTACAAAAATAGGTCTACTAAGGCATGTATGCTAACACGACGCTCAGTCATGAATCTTGATTTAAAGCTGTTTTTTTATATAAAGCCAGTTTTAAATCAAAATTCATGACTGATCGCGTTTTAGCATAAGAGCCTTTTTTTATGTTGAATAGGTCGTCGTTTGACCACCAACTCCCCTGATGTTAAGCGACGTTGTGGTTTAAGATGGAGCACGACGACCTATAAGGTACTTATTCACTCTAGCCTTGAAGTTTTGTGGAGTGAAGAAGTACAAAGACGGCAGTTGAGTGAGGCGCTACAAGTGCGCTACTGCTCAGACCCGTCTTCGGAACGGTTACACCGGACTACATCCCGAAACACGACTATATAGGTCATTTCACGGCATGGCTTGGTCCGGTGGAGCCTTTAGATATTCATCCATATTATTTGCTAATATTGTAAAATTGAAAGTTACTGTCTGTCTGTCGATAAGTGTTCGACCAGTGTGTGTTACCAGTGATGACTTATGGCACTGAAACGTGGTCTCTCACTATGGGCCTTATAAATAAGCTTCTAGTAGCCCAACGAGCTATGGAGAGGGCTATGCTCGGAGTCTCTCTGCGAGATCGAATCAGGAATGAGGAGATCCGTAGACGAACCAAAGTTACCGACATAGCCCAGAGGATTGGCAAGTTGAAATGGCAGTGGGCAGGGCACATAGCACGAAGGACTGATGACCGATGGGGTCGAAAGGTCCTCGAATGGAGACCACGTTCCGGCAAGCGCAGCGTAGGACGTCCACCCACAAGGTGGACAGATGACCTTGTCAAGACCGCAGGATCACGCTGGATGCAGGCCGCTACCAACCGGTCTTATTGGAGGTCTATGGGGGAGGCCTATGTCCAGCAGTGGACGTCCTATGGCTGATGGATGGATGATGGATGGATGATGTCTGTCTGTCTGTTTATAGGCTTTTCAAAACTGAATGGCTGATCGGATCTTAATGAAATTTGATAATTAGTTAAGTAGGTACAGTATTTCACGAAGAAGGTTTTTGGATACTATTTTCTGAATAAATGCAAACGAAGTCGCGGTAACAGCTAGTATTAAACGCTTTTAAAAATAATTATTATATACGAAAACAACGTAGAGTAGGTACCTACGTCGTCGAAAAGTTGATAATATGACCTGTAATGTAGTAAATGATAACTGATAACTTCAATAACACGTTAAATCCTACTGCGCCACCTTGAATGAATAAATGCTGGACATGGAACGGCTAAATCATAGTGGCTCTTTTTCCGAACAAGGTGTAATAGAGTCATTTTTATAACTTTGACTTTCGTGAGTGTATCTTCTCTACCCAATTGAATAAAGATATTGATTTGATTTGATATTAAGATAGATGATTAATTGCTAGTTGTTTAAATTAAATATTTATATTTACGTAGATATTATGTATGTATTTAAAAATATACATGTTACACATTACACCACCCAGACTTAGAACAAACATTATTCTTCATTAAAAAAACCCTGTCACTAATCTGAGACGTATCTATCACTTCCAGCACAACATCTTCACGGTACAGCATTCTGGGGCATCGGGACGAATTCCGGAATAAAAGGAATGAAGTTACAAAATGGGAGGAGACAAGCGATACAGATATCGCTTTATCTCAAAAATGTTTAATTTTGAGTTGTATTATTTTTTATTACTCATTTTAGAATCTATTTTCAGCAGATTTTACAGCAAATGTGAGGGCTAGTTAATACTTAATTATGAGTTAAGTCTGTAACTTTTGAGATTTAAAAAAAATTGAACTTTAGCTGCTCCCCGTGATTTCACCCGTAGTCCCACAGGAACCGTTGTTTTTTTTTTTCAGGATTAATAGTACGCTATGTCCTTTTGTGTATCTCAGATAACAAATACAGTACCTGGATGACCGAGCTTAGCTCGGTATTTTTTTTTTAATTGTTATTATTTAATTATTTTAGTCTAACCTCAAAGCAAACACTCATTGACTTCGTGTTACTTAACAACGCCATCTGCTGTTGTGATTATTATTCGCCAATAGATGTCAGGAAGAGTCATATTTTTCAAGTTTATGTTTAAGTTGATTATCGATAAAACACGAATAAAATGACATTTTCTAAAAATGATTCCTAGCTAGATCGATTTATCGCCCCCGAAACCCCCTATACATATACTAAATTGTATGAAAATCGTTGGAGCCGATTCCGAGATTCCAATTATATATATATATATATATTCTTATATATTCTTGTATATACATATATATATATATATATATATATATACAAGAATTGCTCATTTAAAGATATAAGATATATGCAAAATTTCAAGATCATCGATTGAGTAGTTAGGGCGTGAAACCGTTACAAACAAACAAACAAACTCACTTACGTATTTATAATATTCGTTAGGATACCATACGGATAGGCCATGTTCAATCCTGTTAACAATTTTGTTATGCAATCCTAAAGAGAATCCAGTCAAATGTAAAGTGTAATAATCTTGATAGATTGAGTTGGTTGAATGAACATAATAGAACCTTATGAACCTGAATAGGGTTGGTTAATGCGTAACAATGCTTTTAAGGAAATATAAAACAATATTATTATGCCTTACAAATACTATTTGTCGGCGCGAGGATCGGAAAATCTTTGAAACTTTGAGTTCAAATCTAGCAGGTAAATATTGCTGGATAGGTTGAAAGTACTTCAGATTCGATTGTTGTATTGTTCTCTAATAAGAATAAAAGTGAGTTAACATGATGAGTGTTTTCGTTAATTGCAATGATCGAGCCCACTGGCGTAGATAAGAACATTGACTCGGCTGACGTCACGCTTCCTGAAAACCCCGAACGGGTCTGGTGTTCCGATATATTATAATTATTATATTGCCTCAGTTTGAAAACAACAGAAACAAACGTAAGTGTCCACAGATTTATTCGTCCGTGGCCTGTTACACGGAACACTATGGAAACTTAATCTTTTTAGAGAGCTGCGAGACTTGAAAAATAATGACCATAATTTTAAGAAATATTAGGATAGTTTGTTTTATTTGGTTACTTGTAAATCTTGTTGTATATGGTTAACGTTGATGGAATAGAGACAATTGTTTAAAAAATGCAAACACGATAAAATACAAATATTTTTAAAGGGCAAATTTTTTATGTCGACTTTTGAAATAAGTTTCATCCAGTAATCGTAACAAAAGGAAATACATTTGTTTCTTTTTTTTTCTGCTTATTTACTTCATAGTAGTTTTGTTTATAGCTCCTAATTTCACACTATTAATATTTTATACAAATTAAACTATTATAAATAAATTATTTATAAAATAGGGTCAACTGGGGCAAATGCGTCTGTGGGGCAATTGCGTCTTTCGAGAATTACTGACAAACCCATCACAAATTAGGCGTCACCTACGAGTACATCTTTTTTATTTTTAGTTGCATTAATCTGTACAAGATGGAGTTAGCTGCCTAATTTGTGTTCAAAGACGCAATTTCCCCTCAGACGCATCTGTCCCAGTTGACCATATATAAATTTAATACTACAAAACATTTCTTTTAAGAAATAAAGAGAATCGAAATATTATGAATATTATGAATATTTCGATATTTTATCGAAATATTCATAGTAATTGAACTGCATTTGAATAAGAATTGAGATCATTCAGTCTGGAGTTAGGATAATAAGTGATGTGATATTTAAGTATATTCAGAGCAATATGTAAATAAGTATAAAAGGTCATGTTGACAAGTCAGTTCATGCCAACACTGGAGATAAGATTATCAACTACATGTCAAACGATAACAGAGCGGTCATTTGTCTTTTAAAACACATTGTAACTGATCAGAAAAGTTTTAGTTAGTTATTTGTTTACCAAACAGCTTCTAATGACTAATTATTCATAACGTTTGATTTAGATATTTTAGGATGGTAAATAATTAAGCAGTTGTTTACCAAACAGCTCCGAATGACTATTTATTCATACTGTTTGTTTATTTAGATATCTCAGGACAAAATCAAAATCTACATTTAGAGGCGAATTGTTTTGCAATTTTGTGCGTAAAATCATTAAAAGGCATGCCATTTTTTGCCGTTATTAAGTTGAAATTAGGTTCAACTATGACAAAAATTATCTGTTGTAAATTTTGTTAGATAATTGGAGCTAGGTAAAAAGAATTACCTAAATATTAGCCTTTTGCTTGAAAGACAAATTCTCTTATACATTTTATTACTTAATTATTACATAATTAGTAGTTGGATTTTTACACGTTACGTAACAAAAAAAACAGTCCAGTACATAAACGTTTTTGTTTGACTTCACACATTTAATTTAGATCCGTAACGTGCTCTAACGATTTCGCTATGCGGAGCTTTATTTAAATGTATGGAGCTAAACGAAAACGAAAAATCTAAGTAACTATGAAAACTCATACCAAGCCTACAGTTATCTTTCAACTATCCTACGAACATCAAAACAAAGGTCAACCTACGCTCCATTCTGTTTATGTTGTAAACATGCGTTTAACATTCAGTTCTTAGCCGTGCTCGTATCATGGAAGTGGTCTGGACCTTTTTTACTACGCTGGTAACCGTTATACTTCTCTTATACTATGTCACTACAAGAAAGTTCAGTTACTGGAGCAAGAAAAACGTCCCGTACGCCAAACCACTACCGTTCTTCGGTAACTACGTAGAATGGATCCTTCACAGAAAGTTCAATTCAGAAATCTCTCAGGACCTTTGCCGACAGTTCCCAGACCAGCCCTATTTTGGAACATTTTTCGGAACAGAACCAGCTCTAATGATTCAGGACCCTGAATTACTTAAGCTTGTCATGACGAAGGATTTCTATTACTTCAACAGCAGAGAGCTCATGGACTACACCACAAGAGAGGTGATCACACAAAACTTGTTTTTTAACTACGGAGACCAGTGGAAGGCTGTCCGCCAAGGGTTAACACCTCTCTTCTCTTCCTCGAAAATGAAAAATATGTTTTACCTCATAAAGAACTGTGCTCAATCATTTGAAGATATGCTAGACTACGAAACTGGGAAGACAAATGTTTTTGATACCAAAAATTTTATGACAAGATACACGATGGACTGTATCTGCAGCTGTGCTTTTGGAATTGATGTGAAAACTATGGAGAAAAATTCAGAAGACAACCCGTTTTTCGCGATGGGGAACTTTATATTTAGTAAGTCTCTCCTAAGAGGCTATGCTCTCATCAGTCGCGCAATGTGGCCCAAATTATTTTACGGGCTTGGTTTCAAAGCTTTTCCAAGTGAGATTGACCAGTTCTTTCATACGATACTGACCGATGTCTTCAAGAAACGCAACCATGAGCCGTCTAAAAGAAACGACTTCGTTGACCTGGTGCTGGGTTTGAAGAAGAATAAGTGCATAGACAGTGACAGCATGAGTAACTTTAAGACTGGAGGTTCGAAGAAAGTGCAACTGGAAGTGACAGATGAGCTTTTGGTGTCGCAGTGCGCAGTCTTTTTCGCAGCTGGGTTTGAGACTTCGGCTGGTGCTTTGAGTTTAACTTTGTTTGAGCTCGCAAAGAACCAGGAGGCGCAGCGACGAGCGCAGAAGGAGGTTGACGAGTTTCTGAAGAAACATAATAACGAAGTGATTTATGACTGCATTACTGAGCTACCTTTCTTGGAAGCTTGCGTATCGGAGACATTGCGGTTGTATCCTGTGCTGCCACTGCTTACTCGAGAGGTAAGGACTAAATAAGATTATAAACTTTGGCCAGTGGGTAATTAAAGTTTCTAAAAGTTCCAACTTACTTTCAATGTTTTGTCTAGGGGATTTCAGACAATTGAATTTTTAGTATTGTGTTCATTTTTTTGAACTTACATAATCAAATTACTTAGACCTTATTAAAAAAAACTAAAAGTACCACTTTTAGATATTTTGTTTTCATAAGCTCTATGTTATGCAGTTTTTATTTAATTTACTTAGGTATGGTATTATATACCAAAGGAAGTTCATTCACGGAAGCTAATTGAATTGACTAATTTTCACAATGAAATGAAATGAAATGAAATTGTTTTTATTCCGGATTGTTACACCCATATTAAATACAAAATAAATAAATAAAATAACTAAGATGATTAATAAAATAGAAAAATAATAATAATAAAATTAGATTATGGGCTTGTGGTACGTCCTCCACATCCGGTGTACCGGGGACTGGAGTCCCAGTCGCGCGTAACAATGCGTAAACTAAACTTTATAGTAAATAATAATAATTGAGAGTGCCTCAAATGTCTTGATATCTGTAAAAAAAAAATGAGTCCATAATTATTATTTTCAGGTGGTCGAAGACTACACGTTCCCTTCAGGGCTGCGGCTGGAGCGAGGGATGCGGGTCCACATACCAGTGTACCACCTCCACCACCACCCGGAGCACTTCCCGCGCCCCGAGGAGTTCCAACCAGAACGGTTCCTGCCAGGAGCAGAGCACCCTGTGAAGCCATACACATTCATGCCGTTCGGAGAAGGACCTAGAACTTGTATTGGTAAGTAACTTTAGTACTAAATAAAATATGATCGAACTGAGATAAAGGGGAAGTTAAAACAAAGGAACAGATAGACGTTACTACCGCATTTGTTTAACAGTTGAAGTGTGAAGTGTGCAAATATTTGTACTTTTATTAGATAAAGCCGAAGATATTGTTATCGAAGTTTTTTTTTTAATTGGACTTGTATCAATGTACAAATATTTTGTTGGCTTCCAGGTATGCGTTTCTCTAAGATGCAAATAATTCCCGGCTTGATCACGTTTCTTAAGAAATTCAACGTGACCCTAGCAGAAGGTACTCCCGAGAAATTCAAGCATCAGACCACAACCATTGTGCTACAGCCGGCTTCCGAGCTGCGAGTCAAGATTTCTCTGAGGGAGGGCTGGGAAGATAGGGTTTACAAACGATAAATACACAATAATATAATATTATACTTTGTGATTTTATGGAACGGGAATTACTCACGTACGCTTTAGTCGATTATTCCGACTATATTTTCAACCGCGGCTGCGTCTCACAAAGCACAAGGCGTGCTATGCGAGACGCTATTTGCTATTTTTTTTTTGTATTTGTATTTTTGTGATTATCTACAAGTAAGATTTATTCATAAACTTTAGTAAGTATTAACCTTGCTGGTAGTCGAATATTTTTAATTTAGGCTTCGATCAGATATCTGATGGAAGATTTAGCGCTTTATGTAAGTACAAATTAAAAAGTATAAATTCGACGGAAACACTTAAAAAATATACAAGTTCTTATATATACATATAAGACCGTAGAAGAAGAAGAACAAGAAGCGTAAAAGAAAACTAATTATGCACACTTTTTCAAACAAATAGATGTGACATATTTTTAATGAGTAGCTAATTTCAGTGTTAAGGCTGATCGTTTTTTTCAAATCGTGTAGAATATTACTCAAAATATAGGTAACTAAGTAAATTTTATCCAATAATAATAAATATTAATACATTTATTAGCTCTAGTAGCTCTTTATCATCCTAGTTTCCTCCCTTCGTCCATTTGACCATTTTCTCCCGGAAGTCGTCCCAATGCCACAGAATGCCGCGCCGCCGCGCGCCGTGCGGATGCGGACGCCGGTGTTTCCGGAAGCTACATGTCTCATTTGGAGCAAAACTTTCAAAACATTGTTTTGGACATTGGACAGAATATTCCTCTTTATATGGAGTTGACCTTTTTTAATTTCCGTTCCAATAAAATCAATGAGAAATTTCATAAATGTTAGCAAAAGTTAATGACAATAATATTTATGATGTATCGATAAAAGCCGTTTTGGCCTTACTCAAAATTTTAAACTAATAACTACAGTGGTAAAATGTATAAGGTGTGCCTGTAAAGGAGTAGGTAATCTTCGTAAAACCCCAGATACATATAGAATCTGGATATAACGACGCACTTAAATACTACTATCCGGATGACGCACAAAACTGCTAGAATACGCCTGTAAGAAACCTAACTTGAAGTTTCATTTTCGTCGTTAAAAACGGTTAGTCGTTTGATAACGGATGTTGTTATAACCAGATTTTACAATACTATACTATAGCTATACTCATATAGCACTTACAAAGCAACCAGTCAAACCAAAAACTACGATAACCATAGTGACCATGAACTTTAAAAAATGCACACAAAAGCAATAAAAAAATAAAACTTGTCTTGATTAGCGTTTACTTGTGAACATGTCAAAAACTACTTATTTTTTGTTCAAATCTATTCTTACAATTAGGATATTTTAAGGCAATACGTTTATTGGTTTTTGTAATACTAAGAAGTAAATGGTTTAGGATGAGATCATTTTTCTATTTCGTCTTGTCTATAAATAAATCATAATTGGCCAGTAAGTACTAAGGGCGAGATTCACAGACCACACTTCGACTTTACTTTGATGCTGAATTCGGGTCTACTATGACATCGTATCGCCATTATGATATACTAGAGTTTGCCCGCGGCTCTGCCCGCGTGGAATCTATTGCATAGCAATTAATTACCTATTATGTAAATCCATTCAGTAGTTTTAGTGGTTAAGTAACAGTTACCTACTAAATTAATAGTACAGTGATGTAAATAATAAAATGTTGAGCAAAAACATAAGTATTCTTGTTTATTGTTTTATTTTCCTTTTTAATGTTAGTTTTGTAAAGACACTTTTCCGTTGAAAAACAGAATCTAGCTGTTCAAACATTTGTTTTGCGTTTTGGCAATCTTGTATGATCGATAAATGTTTGTCGGTTATACATTGAATTATTATAGCCTTTGCTTTTGAGTCATTTAATTTTAGTTTTTGTTCATGCTGGATATCTTTATTTTCGTATTCTAATATCTGTAAAACCTGTTTTTCTTCTAGTAAGGATTTTACTCTAAACTTCCAGTTAGAATAATTTTCGCCTTTTAGTATTGGCAAAATATTGACGTTTGTGTACATTTTACTTTTGAGATATTATTTTCTCACCTTTATCCTTTAAAATGGCCCATAACCTTATGTTGGAGCAAGGTTTCCAATAATATCTGCTTTATAAGCACGACACGTTATTTAACAGGCTTTATTTAATATTATACAGAATTACAGACATTAGCCATTAATAGAATTTTCACACTGACACTGCTGGATTGACACTGTTTAAAAAAGAACTTCCTCAATAAGATAGTTTCTACGAAACTATCCAATGAGGTAGTATTCTCTTCAATTTGAACTTGCGATTTTATCTTGCTTATTATACAAAAATTACACATCCAAAACCATAAATATTAAGTTTGTCGCTACTCCCGAGGTCAAGGAATCGAATTACATGCAAATTCCCGAAAAACAGGTAGTTGTTTGGGAGAAACATGCCAAGGAAGTTTTGTAGAGCGCCATCTCACTCCATCTTGCGTTTTTATCTCGTTCTGGTTTTTCACTTTTATTATATAGATTGCTACTATGACGTTTTGTTGACGCTGCGCGACCGTGAATCTTACTGCGCAGCGATACGATTCGCAGTCGCGGAGCGTCGACAACAAAACGTAACCATCATGGCAAAAAATATCATGGTAGGCCCCCAGGAATCTCGCCCGGAAAGTTGAACTTTCTATCAAAGTAAAGTCGAAGTGTTGTCTGTGAATCTCGCCCTTAGTAGCAACATATACACAGCCGCATATTTAGTTTTTGTGAATAAGCTTACATTATATAGACTCCGATATGGTTTAATACAATACTTAGGTAGGAACTTATGGATAGAGATAATCAGTGATTGATATTAAAATAACACTACTCCTAACACTAGTAGCTCTCTGATCTGAAGACCTCTCGGCCGGCGTTTGTCCGGCTGTACTCATCTACGGGTCGCTTTTTGTCAACCAATTTTCCTTTGTTTTATAAATAAACAAGAAAACTTAATCTGCCTCGGTGGCTCAGTTGGTAGTGAACCTGCCTTCTGAGCTTGGGGGCGTGGGTTCGATTCCCACCTAGGGCAAACATTTATGCGATGAACATTTGTGTTTGTTCTATGTCTGGGTGTTAATATGTATTTAAGTATGTATTTAAAAATATCTAAGTATGTATATCAGTCTCTGGCAGCCAAAGTACAAGCTTTGCTTAGTTTGGGGTCAGGCGACCGTGTGTGGAAATGTCCCGAATTTATTATTATTATTATTATTAATACAAAAACGTCAATAATATGTTGACTTAGTTTACTTATCTTGTCGTTGTTTCTCTTTTGCAGTAATAAACTTTTTTCATATTTTTAGACATTTTTTTGCAGGCAGTTTATTAAAAAAATGTGTTACATACACATTTTTAATATTTAATCGATCAGATATTTACAAATATTTCTATTTATCCTACTAATATTATAAACGCGAAAGTTTGTAAGAATGGATTGATGGATGTTTGTTACTCTTTCACGCCAGAATGGCTAAACAGATCCGGATGAAATTTGGCGCAGATATAGATAATAGTCTAGTATAGCACAATAACATATAGAAGGCAAGGTGGGGCAAAGATATAGTGCTAAAGGACATGAGAAAGCGTGAGGCTTCAGACGATGTCGAGGATAGAGGGCAGTGGAGAAGAAATGAGAGGAAGGCTAACACCACCATGCTGGACACATGGTCGGAAATGGAGAGTAACACACTTTGTTTTGGATAGTATTTGTACTAATATACCTACCATAAATACCAAGGTCACCAGCCAATACCCAAAGAAGGTTGGTATCAGGCAGGCGGCCGGACGTAAAACCTTGGCCAAATCTTTTTCAGTAAGTATGATGCCATGCCATTGATGGATTCATTGATTCGACCCCACCTGAGGGCTATAAGGATAGGAAGAAAAAGTGGTTAATGAACCTATAAAGAAATGATTGAAAATGTAACCCACGATCCAAGCCGTGGCGTGCTCTCATCGACCACAGCATAAACTTGGCAAACAGTGGTCAACGCCTAGCCAAATAGTAATATAAAATACGAGTAACACAAGATGTTGCTCAGTGAAAAATGTCAGTAGTACGTTTTTATAAAATAATAAAATATTCAGGACATTTTGCACACACAGTCATCTGACCCTCAGCAAAGCTTGTACTTGCTGCCAGAGACTGGTAACAAGTACAAGCCAGAGTGGCCAGAGTTGCCTAAATAGATATTTACACGCAGACATAGAATAGAACGAACTCAAATGTTTGCGTCACATGAATGTGAGGAGGAGTGTGCATCTGGTTTGCATGACCTTATTCTCCCTAACCCGTTCTTCCATAAAACATCCAAGAGTACAAAAAAGCGGCATCGTTTTATGGTCGACATACCTACAACACGCACGAAACGCTTTGGTTCCTCATTTCTCATACGGACTGCTAGAGTGTGGAATACTCTGCCAGAGTGTGTGTTCCCTGACACTTAAAATCTGGGTGTCTTCAAGTCTCGAGTGAATCGGTTTCTTCTAGGCAAGCGTGCTCCATCGTAGGCCGCATCACTGCTTATCATCAGGCATGTTGGCGGCCAAACGCAAGCCTATTATGTAATAAAAAAAAAATGTTTGTCTTAGCTGTGAATCGAACCCACAACCCTGAGCTCAGAAGGCAGGTTCACTACCAACTGAGCCACCGAGGCAGTCAATATTCTCATAATAACTACAACATCGTCGGTCGGCCGGTCGCGGGCAGCCACTCGGCTAATTGCTCGCTCAGCCGCGCGAGCGCCACTCGCGCCCGACTGGGCAATCACTCACTTTACACTCAAGCTAGACTTTAAGTCGCCTTTGACACATTACGCACTCTTTCTCTCGCACAATCATGATATTATTGAAGATGATATTCGATAAAAAACGCATTTTAGTGATAAGGCCGCCAGTTGCCAGCCAGCTTACAGAGCTACTATGTTATATATACTTCCCTAAAAATCAGACAGACTACACATCTAATTTAATGAAAACTGGTACGGACGAACGAGTGAATTAATTTAACATAACAGAAAGAACAGGTTTCGAATACACTTTTCTAAATAATCTTAACTACTTTTTTTTTATACTAATCAATGAAAAAATGGTTAAGGCGCTCATAAATGGCAAATTCATAGACCACGGCATTTCGTTGTACAGCGACGGGTTAAACTGCAGTATAGTGTTACAAGTTCCAGCTTTCGCCGCCGTCTATAACAAACACTAATGCTCTCATGTATATTCCTAATCGTATAATTATTAGATGCTGTCATAATAGAGCAAGAGCCAACGACGGCCAGACCTTCGTTATTGTATAAAAGCTAAAAGTTCTTCTGTGCGTGTTCATTTAAGCTACGGGGTTATCTTTTGGGGGAACTCTGTAGACGTAGAGTCGACCTTTCTGCTACAGAAGAAATGTCTTCGTATTATATTTAATCTGAATAGTACGGATACTCTGCGTTGCATATTTAGAGAAAACGGCTTCCTAACCCTAACTGGAATATTTATTTTAGAAATGTGTTTAATTATTAGAAATAACGAAAGTTACTTTTTTAATGTAAACTCAAGTCGTGCGGAAATCTTACGCTCTAAACATAAGTACAATATTTCTATTCGTCAAGTCAACAATGCCATGTTCTCTATTATTTCATTTTATACTGCCATAAAAACATACAACCACTTACCTATTGTCTTCAAATCTTTAAATACATCACAATTTAAAATTCAATTAAAAAGTTCAAGCTGGTTAGCTTCAAAGTGTATTATAACCTAAAAGAATATTTTGATGATGATACCTACATGTAATAATTTATCATAAAGTTAGAAATGTAAGAAGTAGAAAATTTTAAGAAAGCTCTCTTGAATCAAGATTAAGATTAGGCTGGTTAAATTTGAAATGTAAACCCTAATGTAAGTAAATAAATTAAACATAGTTATTAATAGCCTCATATTGCACGCCCGCGATGGGCAAACTGTTGAAACTCTGAACCTTAAATTAAGAACACTTTTTGTACACAGTTTATGCAATAAAAATATTCTATTCTATTCTATTCTATTCCCTTATACAGGTAAGAACGACCAGGGACTATAGAGTTTGGGTAGTGGTTACTTGGGCAGGTTATATACAATATATAATTCGTTAAAGTACAAAACTCAATTTTTTTTATATTTTATTAAGGATAACTTTAGAAATCTCGAAATCTCTTATAATTATACTTTCGTTGTAACGAAATACTAATGTATACTGTAGTATAAAAGCTAAATTTTATTTAGGTTACTTGGAGACCTATGAAAAAATGTTACCTCAACAGCCGGACAGTTTTAATGGTTTTTACACCTTGCCAGACACATTGAAAGTCCGCTCTAGGTGAGAGCGCGTCGATTCGAGCGAGTCGATTGCGATCTTTAAAGATATCCAATAAAAAAATAATTTATTGCGTTCATAGCCATGTTATATAAAGTAAAAAATGTAATTTTATTAATATAATATCCAAAAAAAACATTATTACAAGTAAAAAAAATATTTATTCGTTGTCGTCGTTGTATTTTCATTTTCTTCGTCACTACTCGCCCAGTCGATGTCATGATCGTCTTCAATATCGCCTTCTTCGTCAGTTTCTGAAAAAAAAATAAACAAGTTTATACAATTATAAATAATTAAAAAATTACGTACAATCATTTGTCATAATAGTTACATACTTGATTGAGTTTTGAGCGAATCACTAACATAACTATGTAGGTAGTTGATCTCCTGAAAACCATATAAATTGGTATTTGTCATTTTTCAATACCCAGCCGTTATTGTCTGGTTGATATGTGATTGGATTTTCAGATGAGCATTATTCCCAATGGTGGTTATAATTTGCTCGCAGAAATTGTTGCAATAGCTCGCTTTTGACCGGAATAGAATAGAATAGAATAGAATAGAATAATTTTTATTGTCATTTAGTAACAGTTCCTTAAAGATTTTAGCTAAAATTAATTAAGGATGCTCCTATAATGGACTCGTCAAAAATATAATTACAAAAAATTACAATTAATTACAATACAAATTGGTAATATTATTAGTCTTGTGTCTCCCTCAAAAAACGACAACGACAATATTGCGCGGGTATCCAGACTAGATATGATAAACATAGTTATCTGTAAAATAAGTTCAAATTAATCTAATTCTAAGTCAGCTGTATAGGGGCTTCGTCAAATAAAATAGAAAAAATTAAATGAAAATAATAATAATAATTAATATGAATTAATAATAAATAATATGAAAGTAATTGTAATACTATAATTGTATGGACTTTAACTTCTATAAATAAATTAGTTCTATGACATCGTTATTAGAATTACATAATAAAAACAAAATAATAAATCATAATACAATAAATTCCAACCGTATTACCTACTCATCAGTCTCTATTAATTGGTAGCCCTTGTAGTCATTACAGAGAAATTCCGATATTTTATAGATGGATTTAGACAGGAGCAGCTTCTTAACATTGGCACGAAACTTGCCTTCGTTCTCAATCAGTTGTATGTTTTCAGGTAGTTTATTATACAGTTTTTGTCCCATCAGTTTCGGCAATTTACTTGTCATTTTTAACCTGTGCCTGATTGGAACCAGGAAATTATTACCATTTTTACAGTTCCTAGTCTTAGGTTTACTTTTCTTTTCGTACTCATGCAAATTGGAACGAACATATTTAAGTACTTCAAAAATATAGACTGCGACTGCCGTCATTATAGACAGTTTTTCAAAATGATCTCTGCACGATTCCCTAGGTGCACTTTTAGTTAGTACTCTGATGGCTCGTTTCTGCATTTTTAGCACACGCTCATAGTCTGTGGAACATCCCCAGAGGAGTATACCATAAGACATTACCGAGTGTATGTATGCGAAATATACCTCTTTGAGTTGCGTTTCTGATGTTACATGTCTAAGTTGTTTAAGAGCATATATTCCTTTCGCCATCTTTTTGCATGTAGCGTTTATATGTTCCTTCCACGTTAGTGCTGAGTCTATCTCAAAACCTAGGAGTTTTACTTTATTAACCCTTTGCAAATGTTCGCCCGATGTAGTAGCACAGGATACTAATTTTTGCAATGGTGAAACTGCATTGAAAACTATTAAGCTAGTCTTACTGGTGTTTAATTTCAAACCGTTCATCACGAACCACTCGTTAATAACGCGAAGCGTTTCGCTGATATTTCTGTGAAGGTCTTCCTCCGATGTCCCTGAAACAACGACTGTTGTATCGTCCGCATACTGTACTATGTCCCCTTTTAATTTTAAGTGTGCTAAGTCATTCAAAAAGGTTATGAACATAACATTCCCAAATGAGGAGCCCTGCGGGACACCAATTTCGATGTATTGGGCTGCCGATCTCATGACTTTACCGTCTATCTTTACTTCAACAGTTTGTTGCCTTTTTCTTAAAAAAGATTTAATAAGATTTTTGACATCATCGTTAATACCATACACTTTTAGTTTTTCGATAAGCAGCCTATGGTCTACAGAGTCAAAGGCCTTAGATAAGTCAAGTAGTATAGCTGCCACACGTTTTTTATTATCCAGGCAAGTTGTAACTTCTTCTACGATTTTTAGCATTGCAGAAGTAGTCGATTTGCCAGTTCTATAAGCAAACTGACAATTCGAGAGCGCTGCATTCGTATTAAGGTGCTTCATAATTGCTTCTGACAGTACACACTCTATTAACTTCGATATAGTTGGTACAATTGTAATCGGCCTATAATTCTGTACGTCATCTGTTTCGCCTTTTCCTTTATACAGCGGGGTTACACGGGACATTTTTAACATTTCGGGATAAGAGGTAGATTTGAGGATTTTATTAATTAGAAATGTCAGATGAGCACAAATAAATGGTATTACTTCGTGTAACAAATTTCCTGAAATGTCAAAGATATCTTTGGTATCAGAATTATTAATCTTCTTTTTAGCCAATTTTATAAGTTCATACTGACTTATTTGAGGTACTTCAAAAATGGGTAATTCAGTAACAGATTGCCTTAAAAACTCAACCGCTTTTTGTATATTAGGTTTATTATTCCTTTCTAATTCGTGTCCAATTGATATAAAGTAATTGTTTAGATAATCTGGAACACACTCTTTGGTTATTTGTCTATTAGATTCATTTTCTTTTAAATTCCATATCCACTCTGTCTTCGATTTATTCGTGTCTTCTTTAATAACTTGCCATACTTCCCTTTTTTGGTTCTTTGCATTTTTAATACGATTGTCAATATATTCTTTTTTCTTATTTAGTAAAAGTTCGTCTCTTATTTGTATTTTTTTCTTAATTAGGCCAGTATCTGATAACCGGGGAAACTGTCTTTGCAGTATATAGAGATCGTGAATATCTAGTTGTATTTTAATTAGTTCCTCATTTATCCATGGAGTGTTTCCCTTCAGCTTTTGTTTGGACTCTACTTTGGGGAAAAAAATATTCATGTTCCAGGTAAACTTTGACATAAAACTTGTAAAAGATGTTTCGTCATAGTTATCAAAAATGGTATTCCAGTCATATGAGAGCAGAGCATTACCGAAATCCGTGACTCGCTGTGCGCTAAATATTCGTTTAGTTTTAGTTATATATTTCACGCGCTTTATATTTTTTTTATTATCTAGGATTCTAATTAGCTGCGCATCATGATCGGATACTGCAGTGGCTAATGGTTCAATTACTAAATCTTTATCGTTCATATTAGATACTACGCAGTCAATCGACGTTTCAGTACCTTCTTCTATCCTCGTGGGAAAATTTACAAAGTTTTTGAACTTATTTGGGGTCATAATATCAGTTAAATCTTTTTTATAGCTATTATCTGTAAGGAAGTCAACATTCCAGTCTCCAGTTAACACTGTGTTAATATTGGATAGACCAGACAATACATCAAACAGTTTTGATACAGTATCTTTGAAAATTGAAAAGTCTCCTTTACCTGTTCTGTATAATCCAATAACAATCATTCTTTGAGTATTTTCATCATTGAGTATTTCAACCGCTACAACTTCACAATGATATTCTACCAATATCTTATCAATATCCGAACGCTTCTTGACTCTTATATCGTTTTTTGTCAGTATTGATACTCCACCATGAATGCGTTTCTGCCTAATAAAATAGTTTACGTGTTTGTACCCATTCATCACAAAGGTTTCTACGTCATTTTGACACAGCCATGTTTCGGATAAAATTAAAACATCTGGTTTATACGTTGAAGAAGTTGAGAAAGTGTTTAATAGTAAAGCGTAACGCCTGCCTGAGATCTGATAGCAAGTGATTTTAGCACTCAACGCAAAAATAAGCATGTTATAAGTTTGAAGGTGTGTCTGTATCTGGTTCACTTCTCACTTCTTAGACGGGTCGACCAATTTGATTCATTTTTAAATTAAAAGCGGGTTATTTGCGATCTTTTTTATATATGTAACATGAAAATCAGTTTAGCAGTTGTAAAGTTATGTGCTATAAATGAAATAACACGAACTAACATAAAATAACAGGAATATGAAAAAAAAAATCGCATTAAAAGTTGTATGTAGTGGTAAGTAATCAAATTACAAATTTATAGTTTTCAATAAAATGGTAAAACGTTTGCTCAATAAACCACCGTTGTGGCCTAAATCTTAAGAGGGCCACGACGCTCTGAAATTTCCATACAAACGCGCTACTCAAATTTCTTGAAAACCATTTTTCAGGCTATGATGAAATTTAGCGTTTACAATTAAATTAACAATATCTCCGCCCCTATGTTCTTGGTTTTTTTTAAAAACGTTCTCAAGCGAAAATAGAGCTACGAGTATGAAAAATATCCGCATTTTTAAGGGGTCACTTTTGACTGATTTATTCAATAGATAGACAAAGCAAATCATAAATTCCATTACATAGAGAGGTTGTCTACATCATTAGCTGTTAAATGAATCCATAATACAAGGGAATTTCTTAGTTAATTATGAATGATTACAGAAGTGCAAAAGTCATAAAAAAATGAAATTGCACTTTGTCACTCTGTAGGTAAGTTTAGAGGCTCGTCAGTATCATTACTCACTCTCTTCGTTCGTCTTCTTCTTCTAGACGAAATGGCTATAGAATACCTTAGGCCAATGCGAAGTTAGTCTAGGTCGCCTAGGTCGAAGTTAGTTAGGTCGCCGGACCCTTAAGCTTTGAAGCTTCTGTGATGTGTTTAGGTCGTTGTCATATTTTAATGGACCATCATAGCTGAATTAACATAGGTACATATATTAAATTTTTAACCGAGGAAACGGAGGACGCCGTACGAGGTAGGCGCCGACTCAAACTTACTTAGGTATACCTAAATTTGTTTAAGAACTTAGTTATTAATTATTTTTTGCTTTACAGTTTTTTCGGGGGTTTAATTTTTTGCCAACAAGTTTTTAATGAGTGCTGTTAGGAAACGCGCCTGAAAACTTAATAAACGCCTTGGTCGCCATGCCAGGATGCTCAGATGAGCATTGCAGGTAATAAAACTATTTAGGTAACGATTCTTCTATGGCTTCTGTATCTAGTTTATAGTATGGTTTTTATTAGTAGTGATCTCATTTTAAGACACCATTAGGTATATTACTAGATGAAGATTACTTAGACAAGGCGACGGTGTTCCTGGCATTGATTCCAAACTGCAATGGGGTCCACATATTAGTGCTCTGTCTGGGAGACTTAGTTCTGCTGCTTATGCGGTTCGCAAGATTAGGCAACTGACGGATATAGCTACAGCTCGGATGGTTTACTTTGCTTACTTCCACAGCATAATGTCATATGGCATTTTGCTGTGGGGATCAGCTGCTGAAGTAGAGGCCATTTTTATTTTGCAAAAGCGAGCGGTCCGCGCTATCTACGGAATGGGTCCCCGTGAATCATTGAGAGATTTATTTAAAGAAATAAATAAATTAACTTTACCTTCTTTGTATATCTTTGACAATATTATGCACGTTCGCAAAATCTACATAAATTTAAATTGAACAGTGACTATCACAATTATAACACTAGAAATAAGGATAGGATAGCTGTACCGAGATTTGACTGACTAAGTCAAAAAAGTCATTTTTAGGCAACTGCGTTAGTTTTTACAATAAAATCCCGATAAATAAAACAGGGCTCACCGAGGGAAAATTCAAATCACATGTAAAAACTACATTAATGAAAAGAGGATATTATAAGGTTAAGAATTATTTAGAAGATAAAGATGTCTGGAGCCTTCCACTTCCGCCAAGTAGCCACTAGTATTTATAGATATTACCTAGTTGTAAGCCAAAATTTGTGAGACTGTAATTTATTTATTATTTGAAAAAATAATGCCCCTCAGTTTCTCAGAAGAACACTTCTGAGTAGAGGCTTTTTGTCCGAACAAGGCGGTCGAGTCAATTTAAATAACTTTGACGTTCATAAGTGTATCTTTGATACCTAAATTGAATAAAAACATTTTGACTTTGACTTTGACTTTGAAGAAAATAATAAACAGTTGGCGGGATACATATTGTATAACAGCTGTTACCTGCTTTTGATCGCGTTTATTCAGAAAATAGTTTTCAGAAACCTTATGCGTGATATACTGTAACACATTATCAAATTTCACCAAGATCTGTTCAGCCGGCTAGCCGTGAAAAGCCTACAAACAGACAGACAGAGTTACTTTCAATTTTATAATAAGTAAGGATTAGCAAAACAATGACAACTTGAAAGAAGGAAGACAGGCCTTTGCCCAACAATAGGACATACCGGGCTGATCTAAAGGATTAGCATGTTGCCATCACTAGTATGAAAGGGGTAAGTTCCTATACAGCTGAGGTAGACTTATGGCTACTTGCATAGAATATAAGAATTGCCTAACTCCTTGCTTAACTATAGTTTAAACTACTCCCACCCTTACTTTCCATAAGTTTATTAAGCCATTCTTTAGGAGACTCTTAACTTTATGTGCCCGATAAGCTTCCGATAAGCGACTATTTCGCTAGGAGAAGTTAGGCTCTAGCTAGGCTAGGACTTAGGCAATTCTCCTATTATTCAGTGCAAGTGGGCAATAAAGTCCTTATAAAAAGTAACATCATAAAAATAAAAACAAGGTAATAAATAAAAAACGGCACCTTCTTGCGGCGGCGTCGTGTGTCGGGTCGTTCTCTTCCCTCGAATATGATTGAGGAGAGCGATGGCTGGCACATGCGTCATACTCGTGATCGGGTGCTGCTTGCGGGTCGCTGGTCTGCTCGTGGTGTACTCACACTATGCAATAAGTAAATCTGAAAACTAATAAAAAAATCTTTAACCTAACCTTAGATTAAGACTTAATAACTAACCCCCCTCTACCTGTATTCCCCTTAAATATTAATTTAAGATTTATATTAACAAAAGTCACGGTCCCCGGAGTCCGTGGAGTGTAATTTTTACCATGATGTACCATGTCATTTCCACTATAGAGACGATTCAAATGACACCTCACATGTCGAAATCCATGATACTGTTTAGGCTGTAGGGCGTGCCAAAGACACCTCATAGATGTATCCTTATTTCCGTAATTTACGGGTTCTTATTTAGATAGGAACCTCGTCTGTTTAGGGCTAATGTTACTCCTTCTAAAACTGCGGCGTAAACACCCGCAGTTAGGTATACCCCTACACTTACACACATACATACATACACTCGAAAAACAAAACCCTCCTTCTGGCGCAGTCGGGTAAAAGGAGTAAAGACCAAAAAAGGTACTGTATTTAATAAAATGGTTCAAAATAACAGTCAATCACTATTACATTTATCTGTGTACGATCTACTATGCTAATAACATAGGTACACTTTATAGAGCTAGAATAAGGTTCACATTTTAAACTATTTAGTAATGCAGGTACGAAATCTAGTTTAGTGGAACAAGAACCAGTTTTGCCAATGTCCTTTCTATTATTGGCGCGTTTCCGGCTTTATCCGTAGATATAGTATCGTAATACTATCTTTATCGAGGATTTTTAACATAGTTAATCAAAATAACATAACAAATCGTCACGCCTTTCTCCCGAGGGGGCTGGCAGAAGTGTACAATACCCACACTTCGCCGGACGATATTCAGTCCCAAATGTGACAGGGGGCAAGCCTGTTGCCATACACCGGGCTCCAGTCATGTAGCAGATGATATAAAATACGCACACAATATGTTTACACAATGAACAAATTGGTGCGTGCCATCGTCTGTGTTTGAACCCTCTGGCTTGAGGGGCGGGTCTTCTCCAACTAGGCTATCATCGCTTTAAAAAAAACATGCAACTATTGACAAATGTATTTTAATCGACTTCCAAAAAGGAGGATGTTCTCAATACGACAGTAGGTATGTTTTTTTTTTGTATGTGTATGTACTACGATTACTCCGACAATTTTGAATCGATTTTAATGATTCTTTTTTTTTTGTTAAAGACATATTTTAAAGGAGGTTTCATATTAATTTTATCGAAATCGATCAAGCGGTTTTTAAAATATCAACAGAAGTCTAAAAATTGTTTACATGGATGACGAATTACAGGATGGGAAGTCGGTTTTTTAAGCTTTACTTTTAATATTTTAAAACAAGCTTTTCAGAAGTGTCCATCTTTCTAACTTATGATGATGATAATGTTGAAGTTAGTAGCAGAGCCGTGAGTTGATCAAAATGAACCCAAACACGGACAGTCTACTATTAACTATCGAGGAGTTCCTATATATGGTACCTTCCGACACAATCATCAGACCAGGGGGCTTACCACAACCTCTTAAAACATCATTAATTAAGCCTTACTTCGTAATTTCGTACCATGACCACCCTAAAAGTATTCCTGTTAAGTTTTGATATCGCTTAGCAGTTTTGTTGACGTCACTCGATTTCGTTCATTCAATCCAAGGAACATTTGTTTAAAAACCGTACCATGACCTTTATAGTATTCCTGCCGAGCTGTCAAAATAGCAGGAATGATACAAATGACAACGATTGTTAAAAAGTTGCTCTCCGTGTAACTTTTTCTATTTTTATGTGAGTTTTTGCTGTGTTTCTGAGGTTCTATTTGTAATATTTAGCAAGATGGCCGATGATTTGGAAACTTTCGAGTTTCTCGAAGCAGATAATGGAAGCTCCGTACTACGAAGGACGCCTTCGGACGGGCTCCAGAATAAATTTCAACCCATTTTCACATAGATTTTTTGTTGGCTAAGTCAGCTCCTTTTGATGCACTTGCTTCTTCTTAGAGTGAGCCTTCGCCTGCAGACTCCTATTAAAGCCCGCAGCGATTTCACTGTGGGTTTTTAAAAGTCTCACATGATATCGAACTGCTTCGCTGAGACTCTGCGGCCGCTGTGACAAATTATTCTAAGCATTAAATTCTAGATTTCACCAAAATAATTTTCACAAACTTTAATTGGATACAGCAATTGAATTTTAATTTACCTTCATGATCATAGGTAGATTTAATTTACGTTTTTGAGGGGAACCGAAAAAATGGTGTCATGATTTTGTATTATTTTCTAAAACGAAAACTCGCCTTTACTGAAAGAGGGAAAGAGGAGCGAGATTTATCTCATTTATCATCATCTTCATCAGAGATTTAATGAAAAATGTTATGACAAACATACGGAAGACTATGGTGGTATGGCTATGTTGCCTCTAGCCTGCCCTATGAGACAAAACAAAAAAAAATCGTTTTTGACATTGTTCTTTTTTTTTTTTTTTTTTTATTAATTTATTCATGACCATGGATACTCGTCCTTCAGTCGGATTCTTAGTAATATTTTTTCCTTCAGTAACAGATGATGGGATGATGATGATGAGATGATGATGAAGACGATGAATCCCTCCCCTTTTCCCATTCCAGTAAAGTTATGGATACTTTACTGAAACTTTAAGTGAAGTTTTGTAGAGAACACGAAAAATCGCGTTTCGCGATGTTTGTATCATTTGCCCACACTCGTGCACGTTGACGAACCGGTAAACGTTAATAATCCACCATTATTACAATTTAACACTCGAAGAATCACAAGTTTTAGAAAATAATACAAAAACACGACACCATCTTTTCGGTTCCCGCCAAAACTCCTTGACATTGTTCAATCTTACAACCAAGTGTCGCCAGATGTTTCGTATGAGCGATTGTACGCGGGTGAGGAAAATAAAAATTCTTGGAAGAAAATAATAAGAAATCATAGTGTTTTTACTTGCAACTTGTAAAAACCGTAAGTGTAATTTCCCTGTATCGATAGGATATTGTAGGCACGATTTCGCTATGCGGTCATACTAATGTACGACCCCGATTGTACGATTTTTACATGGCAAAAATCGTATAATTACGATTGACATCGTACATCTGGCAACACCATACTCCAAAATACGCAAAAGTACCACAGAGTGTATAAAGGCACTTGTATCGTACATTCTTTTGACGTCACTGTAGCAGGAGTAAAAACGTTTTAAAACATTATTGTTTTCAATGCTTGTGGTATGATACAAAACAATACTTATTAAGGAATGTATCAAAACGTTCCTGCGCAATGATGTTTTTGTAAAAGTTCATGGTAAGCCCCCAGGGGTTTTGTTTTCGACGCTGCTGGACCTTATTCCGCGGTGATACGATTCGCAGTCGCGCAGCTTCGAAAACAAAACGTTACCATCATGTATGATGTACGAGTATGTACAATGTTGTGTATGTACAATAAGTTGTCATGGTAGGCCCCCAGAGCCACGATTCTTCT
Source organism: Peribatodes rhomboidaria (assembly GCA_911728515.1). NCBI lineage: Eukaryota > Metazoa > Arthropoda > Insecta > Lepidoptera > Geometridae > Peribatodes > Peribatodes rhomboidaria. The sequence goes on along the minus strand of OU452187.1, from coordinate 12,967,329 downwards.
AAGCAATTGTTTTTAAATTGTCTATTTTTGACACTTCTGGCAATTGGGAGCCTGCTCTTTATGTTCCATTGTTACTTAAGATAAGCAAGTGTTTCTAATTTTGCTTCCAATATTGGGTTAAATATTGAAAGCTAAATTAGAAACACTAAAATTAGTAACTAACAGCGGCAAGTTAAATAAAAGCTTTTAAAAATCACTCAAAAAGAAATTTAATTTTGAATGAATAATAAAAATTTGATGAACTGTTTTATCATAAAAAACGGACATGAAAATAACGACACGACAAAAAGCTATTGTAAATTTATATTGTTCAGTCTCTTCCGTCAAGTTCAAAAATTCAAAAAATTCAAAAATTGCTAAGTGCCTACTTATCTACTCATTATTTCAAAACACCCGCAGTGACACAGGAACCGGTATTTTTTTCGGGATAAAAAGTACCCTATTTCCTTTTTTATACCCTAGAGTGTGAGTGTATGCAAAATTTCAAGACGATTTGTTGAGTAGTTGAGACGTGAAAACGTTACAAACGTTACAAACAAACAAAACAACAAACGTTTGTTTGTTAAACAAACAAATGAACAAACTCATGCATTTTCGCATTTGCTTTCGCTTTCGCATTTATAATATTAGTTAGGATAAGGATTGCAACTTCTCAATTTTATTCATCACCATCATTCTTGTTCATCGACAAGACCAGTTTTTAGGATAAAGTTTGTTCCGACTTCATACTAGACAATACGCGAACGAGACAGCTTACGAGGGGAGCGGGCTCTTAATAGAGTTATGATATGATTTGATATGGGTATGTATTTAGCCGATAACTTGTTTAGTTGTGTAGCTGACCGGACTGAGACTTCCGTTTTCGAGACAATAGTAACCTTCAACTTATGTAGCAACACCCTTATAACATAGATACAATACATATATATTTTATAAACATGAGTAGCTTTTGGTACCTACATAGTAGCTAATAACTAGCAAATTTTAACATAAGACCTAACGAGTCTCATAACTCCATATATCCAAAAGCCCTTGACCGAATTGGGCTCATCTTCAAATTTAAAAGAGTGTTGAAATGCACTACTTGCTTGTCAAATTTCATAAAGTTCGTATCAACGGTACGTAGGTACTCATGTTGTTGTGGAAAAATAAAAATATATAAATAAACAATACACATGTTACCAGTGTACAAATTGGCAAGTTGTCCAGCAGGGTTATTTACAACCATTCGGAAACGTTTCCGTTCGGAAACGTCCGTTCCGAATAATTTAATTTAATAATTTAATTCGAATAATTTAGATTTTTTTTAAATCCGTTCGGATTTAAAAAAATTCAAACCTAAATTATTCGAATCTCAGTATTATATTCATAAGTTTTTAAACGTGATTAATTCTTCCGATCGGATTTATACTTGATTCCCTATTCCAAAATGTATAAAAGTAGACTGAGATTCGAACAATTTGAGTTTAAAATTTCTGGGGTCCGATCGGAAACCTTTCCGAATGATTGTGAATAACACCGCAGGACTCTGACGCTTCTCCTCGTATAATTGAATAATATAATAGGTACCTACAGGATATTATTTAAATACCCTATTACATCTATCACATTAGGTAAAGTTGTCACATTAAGTTTGCTCTATAAAATTCTAATTACTCAGATATACGGGTAAGCTACAATTACAAGATCCGTGTACATAAATCTACTTCGTTTACTTCCGTCGATTATAGGCGTTCTCACACTACTCCAAGCCACACGACGACGAAGCGCGACGATGCGTGGGACGCTACGAAATGTCCCATCTGCGTCTGTGTGTTGTGCCACAAGCCTTTTCTATACCCAGGATATCTTAACCAAAACATTTTAATTTGTTTTCCATAATACTTAATATACAATATGTATCTTAATCTGCCAGGCCTTATAACAACCAGTGCCTGAAATAAATTATTAATATAATGAGATGCCCGACTGCACACCTATCTAAGAACACTTGGGTTTTTTAAACCGAACACAACGATACCCTAATTGTTGCAATCCATGTAAATGTTTAGAAGAAACGAGCTAATTAAAGAAATTTACAAATATACAAGATACGCGCGGAAAACTCTACTCATCCTGGCAGTCGGCTAAAATCGAACGCGGTCCCGCGCTAGCCCCGTTCGTCGAAATCGTCGTCGCGTCGTCGGTCGTGCGCGGCGCAGTGTAATTATCGCCTTAGCACCTGTACTATAATTTATTCTGTACCTCCATCGAACATGACACATTGGAACTTTGAGGCGGAGGTTTATAATTGTATTTTAATTACTTATGTTAATAAAAAATTTTGGTATCGCATCGTTATTTCCTCTATTGATATTTACTTGCTTATTTTAACCCTATTACTCAGAAGAGGTCAGAACCTTCATGTAAGAAACAAAATGACTTAAAATGACCGAGTGGCACATAATTAAAAGCGTTTGAAAGTTTTACAGGTTTATACCAACGTTTTAAGTTTTGAAATAAAAGCTAAGAGGACCTAGGTATTTATTTTACTACTAGCTGAGCCCCGCGGTTTTACCCGCGGTTAAAAAGTTATTATGTGCTAGTCTAGACCATAATCTATCTCTGTGCCAAATTTCATCCAGATCTGTTCAGCCGTTCTCGCGTGAAAGAGTAACAAACATCCATCCATCCATCCATTCTTACAAACTTTCGCGTTTATTATATTACTCGTGGTAGGAAGTAGGATAGCTAATTAGCGATCGAGTTGGCGAGCAAAGCGACTAGGTACGCTTCAGTTTCGACAAAACTGCTTTCGTGTGTTCCAGTTTATGTCTGGATGTCTTCCTTAACAGGTAGCATTCCTTAAAATTATTTTTATAAACAATCATATCTCCGCCATTTTGAAATAAATCCAAAATCTGACTAGTTGAAAGATCTGGGGGGCGATTCAGTTAATCATAGCCGATGCTTAACTGAACCGTTGACGTTGCGTTTGTCAAAAAAAAAACGGCTGGTGAACGGCTCAGCATCACTAATGGTTCACAAGCGTGTGAGCTAGAGCTCGACCGCTGCTCTACCCGGCTGAAAACGACTGACGTCACTGTTACGTAGCTAGGATGTTTCTGCGGGGCGTTTAGATGGGGCCACCTCAATTCCATAAAATTGTATCTAGATGGATGCATCTTATTACAATTGCAATATTACCTACACCAAAGATTTACTATATTATGAGTTATTTGCTGTTTAAATTATAAGATAAAAACGTAATCTCAAGGATGTAGGTAGTTAATAAAAGTATTAGTGTGGTGAAAGCCTATTATTTTTACATTTAGTATCATCATGAGCATCGGCATATCTAATGTTGATCCATTTCAGAACGTGAGCGTTCTACTGAACGATACATGACACGATCTTCTGCTTTAAGCGTCCACCTATGCAGCTGTTTGGCGCAGTTTGTCGCTCTACTCGATGGCAGGGTGCTCCAATCTACGTTTGGTGATTCTCGGTATCCACTCTTAAAATAATAACGGATATCGGTCTTTCTACGAGCACCACCATTTCATTTTCATATTTGCCACTTCAACTTGCTAAACCTTTGCTATGTTGGTTGTCTTAGTTCTACGACGGATAACCTTATTTTGGATTTTTTTTTAAAAAAAAAAACAATGCTCGCAGTGTTTTAAACCTATGAACTAGCTTTATTGGTTAGTGTCTTCGTTTCGGTGCTGTAATTTAATTAGCTCAACATTGATATGGAGAACGAAGCAAGAACCTACTCATATCTCATAGAGAAAAAGCCCTCTCCCCCTAACTGTACCTAAATACACCACTGATTTATTTAGCACAACGTCATTCATTCCTATGGTTCCTTTGTCATTATCAAAGTGTCTGTCAATTTTGAGTGACAAAACCGAATTCCTTCTTCGAAAACAAAAAAGAAACGAAAGCGCTGACCCTTCCTGTGCCGCTAAGGTGTGCGGTAACGAAACGGCTCTCGTACCTACATAGTTTTCTGTGCCAGTAATTTTCTAAGCTACATAGGCTAGATCTAGACAAACTAGGAATCAGCTACTACTAGTAATAATTCGTCTCATCGTAACTCCTGCATAGGTATTCACAATCATTCAGGAACGTTTCCGTTTGAATACCATAAATTTTAAACTCAAATTATTCGAATCTCAGTCTGTTTTCATAAGTTTTTAAACGCAATTCATTCTTCCGATCGCATTTATACTCGATTCCCTATTCCAAAATGTATAAAAGTAGGCTGAGAGCGCATAATTTGAGTTTAAAATTTGTGGGATCCGATCGGAAAAGTTTTCGAATCTGATTCTGAATAGCACCTCTGGACCAATTTTGTCTCACATTCGAACTTAAAAATTGTTTGCACGAACTACTTGCCTGCAAAATTTCATATAAAAATCGGATTGATCAACGGGACATACTCAAGTTGTCATCGATCAAACAGTTAATGCCAACTTTTGCTTTCGCTCGATCAATAAATAGACGGAAATATTACTTTTTCTATCTCAGGATCCTAGGACCTACTTACACGAATATAGAAGGTATATAGAAGGCTTTATATTATTTGGACACTTACCTACAAAATTAACACACACCAAAAATCTACATTTTAAATTGTTTAATACATTAAATAAATAAATCACAAAGCTCACTAGCTATAACAAAGTCCGAATAAAACTTTCATTTAACAGTATAGGCTACTTTTTAACCGTGAGGAACACCGCAAGGTGCAGCAAGTAATATCAATCATTATATTATCGATAACACACTTATAGTCTTTTTTTTTTATGTACTCGCTCTATTGTTGTGCTCTAGGCTTAGCAGAACTCGCATGCCTAAGCGACAGCCTTAGCGTTTTTTCATAGCTTCTGCTCCGTTTTTATTCAGTTTTGTCTGCTTTAAAAGCTTTAATAACATCGAAATCTATGGTATTTATTGAAGTCGCTCCGTATGTTATCACTTCTAGGGTAATTTTCGTGAAAGTCGTGTAATCATTTCATTTTAAATAAAACGAAAACGTTCATCTGAAATATGAGAAAAAAATGGATTAGTTCATAAATGTACATAATTTTTTAGTTGGTTCCCTAGATGGTTTAAACATAGGTATACATAGGTCACTTTTTGAGCGCAAGTAATACCGCAAGGTGCAGCTCGTAACAAATAATAGAGATCATCATAGCATGGGAGCAACTCGCCTATCAGTCGATACTAAACTGAGCCATCGACGTTGAATTTGAATGCCTCGGTGGCTCAGTCAGTAGTGGACCTGCCTTCTGAGCTCGGGGGCGCGGGTTCGATTCCCACCTAGGGCAACCATTTATGTGATGAACTTTTGTGTTTGTTCTATGTCTGGGTGTTAATATCTATTTAAGTATGTATTTAAATTTTAGTAGTCATTTGTTTAAGTGTCCTATTAAAAAAAAATTTGGTTCGGGGCAATATCACTGTCTCTTAAACGTACCAGCTTGGTACCATCAATGCTTCACAAACATGCTACGTTTGTGAAGCGTTGATGGCACCAAACAATCGATGTTGCATTAACCATAAAAAAGAGGACGATGATCGGCTCAGTATCACTGTCTCTTAAACGTATCAGCTTGGTACCATCAATGCTTCACAAACATGACACGTTTGTGAAGCGTTGATGGCACCACGCAATCGACGTAAAAAGGACAAGGATCGGCTCATTACCACTGTCTCTTAAACGTATCAGCTTGGTACCATCAATGCTTCACAAACATGACACGTTTGTGAAGCGTTGATGGCACCAAGCAATCGACGTAAAAAGGACGAGGATCGGCTCATTACCACTGTCTCTTAAACGTATCAGCTTGGTACCATCAATGCTTCACAAACATGACACGTTTGTGAAGCGTTGATGGCACCAAGCGACGTAAAAAGGACGAGGATCGGCTCATTACCACTGTCTCTTAAACGTATCAGCTTGGTACCATCAATGCTTCACAAACATGACACGTTTGTGAAGCGTTGATGGCACCAAGCTGTTGCCCGTCAGCTTCTTATGATAATAGGCACGTCAACGGTCCATTTAAGCATCAGCTCAGTTAATCATCGGACGAGCAACGGGTCAGTACCACTAGCGCTTCACACACGTGTCACCTGTAGTCTAGTTGGCCACGTTTATGAGTACTAAAACGTGGCCAACTAGACTACAGGTGAGGGTGATATTAATAGTTTAAATTTTTATTGTAATTATCACAAGCTTTTATTTAATTTGCAATGTATGGATGCATGTATGTGTGTATGTATATGTGTATGTAACTATGTTTGTTCCGGTGGAATCTGGCAACTCAATTTTGAAGCAAATATCTCGAACCGATTGAGCTGAAATTTTGTATACACGTTTAGTTTAGATGAAAATGTATTGTTAGCTATAATAATATGATGTCATTCTAAATCCCAGATGGCGGAACACCCTCAATGGCGGACAAGTTATTTTCTATGCACCCGTATAACATACATACATTCATACATACATATCGTCACGCCTTTCCCCCGAGAGGGCTGGCAGAGGTGTAATACAACACCCACATTTCACCGGATGATATTCAGTCCCAATGTGGCAAGCCTGTCACCAAACACCTGGCTTCAGTCATGTAGCAGATGACAAATACGCACATTTGTTCACACAATGAACAAATTGGTGCGTGCCGTCGGCTGGGTTCCAACCCGCTCTCTCTGGGTTGAGAAGCGGGCCTTCTCCAACTATCATCTCTTTCACTCTTGTAATAACATGGGTATAAAATGAAAGGGCTTGCTGAATATTACTCGAAAAATAAAGTGACGTCACTCTAAATCCAATATGTAGGTCTTCTAAAGCTGGCGGACTAAGCTTTTGAAACTTTCATACAATATGGGTATCAAATCAAAAAATTTAATGAGAATACGAATGCGAGTTAATTTTGAATGTGACCGGCAAACAACCTTGCAACAATTTTGCGTTTAGTGAGATGAACAGACTAAGAAACCTGTCGAGCGAAAACTAAAAGCAAAAAAATTAAATAAAATTTAAAAAAAAAAACAATTTATTTAAATGCGTTTAAAGAATAAAACAACCTTTTGCTACTACTTATAACTTTTACTAGCAACTTATAATATAAATTGTGTAATGACGTTCTAAGCTATTTTTAATAGTAAAAGTTTTATAGGAAAAGAAAGATTATTTATTTCTTTTTAGCGCATTAAATAAAAAGTTAGTTTTTGAAAATGTATTTTTACTTTTAATTTTAATTTTTCAAACTAAAAAAAAAAAATATTAAGCAAGATACTTGCCTCTGAGACCTCGCTTGGCTCGGTCAATTAGCACGTGCAGTATTAATGGAATATCCATCTGGACCACGTCCAGTATGAGGCTTATTCGCGCGTATGGTAACGGACCTACGTCATGGCACGGCCCATTATCTCGGTCAACCTGTCTTCCAGAGGAGTGACATTCCATTTCCACCAAGTAGCCACTAGCACATAAATATAATATGGTATTACCTAGTTGTAAGTCAATATTTGTGAGATAGTTATCTAATTATATTTAAAAAAAACTGCCCCTTAGTTTCTTGCCTGTTCTTCTGAGTAGTGGCTCTTTTTCCGAATAAGGCGGCCGAGTCTATTAAAAAACTTTGACGTTCATAAGTATATCTTTGATACCCAAAATCAATAAAAACATTTTGAATTTGACTTTATTGATATAGGCACTCGTACCGCCACCAGTGCCTCATTTACTCCTATATTTTTCGCAAAGATTATATTATCATTTTCATCATTTTCATGATAATATCATTATATAATTGATATTTTTAAAAGATAGGCAATGTAATGAAGTTGGCTGCGTACTGAGACCTTTTATCTTACGTAACTTCATAACACACACAACCCTTGTCCGATTTGACTAAATACAACATCACGTAGCTGTCCCGGGAAAAGTTGACGTGCGGTGCTGAGGACTGTGATGAGTTCCTCTGGAAAAGCCGGGACCCTCCATCAAGAACTAAGGCAAACCAGCGAGGGGGAAGTTTTCTATCCAGCAGAAATGTGCTAAAAATTTGCGGTGCGAATGAGTGGTTTAAGTGAAGAAATGTATAGTTACTTATCATTTTGGTGGAGTTTTTCCTCGAAAATCTCCGGTGGTTCCCTTCGTGGGAACAAAGTGTCACAATTTATTTTTGGTTTCTGGTCTGTACTTAGCTATTCACGCTGTCATGCATGTAGGTGTGCGAATGATGCCAGTTACTTTCCTCACTTTCACCCTGTAAAATAATTACGTACTACATTCTACGATTAGGAATAACTTTATTAAGAACTATTAAACTATTAAATATATAAATATTGGTGTTTTCTTCAGTTGTCATGAGTTGTCATTCAAATACAAAACAAAAATCTCGACAGCTGAGAAAAGCTGTGGGCTTTCCGCGAGTTTTGATGGTTGGCGAAAATTTTTTTGTTTTCGTTTGGCTCCATACATTTAACTTAGTTCCTTAGACAGACTTCGTCTATAGAATACTACTGTATTGGATGTCTGTGGTTTCATAACGTTTCCTATTGAAATGTTTAGAGCTAAAACTGAAAACAAAAAAAGTTTTCTTAACGATCAAAACTCAAGGTAAGGGCCAACTATAGTCCTGTTCAATTATTTATATTCAAAATTGCAGACTCTCCTAATTGCTCTTGTGGTTTGG